>OZ007590.1:212585677-215146927 GCA_963931845.1 Maratus michaelseni
TGAATACATTTTGATTTAAAACAATTACTCTTACTTTCAGACATTTTATTTCATTATACTGTTTCATTGCTGCTGTTTGTTTGATATTTCATTAATTGCAAACTTTGCTTTTAATAAAATTAATTATATTTCCTACTAATTAAAATAGACTAATATTGTTTGGTCCAATTTAGGAGACTTGGGGGTCCAACTTTTGGACCCCTTTTGACACATTTTTCAAATTAAAATATAACCTAAGATTTTCAAGAAGAAAGTGTTCTAAAGATTTATTTAGTTAGTAGAGGTATAGATTGACCAGGTGTTGTGATATTTTTTAGATATTCCAATAATGCAGTGAGTTACACCTAAAAATAAGTGAAGTGGTCCAAATTCGGCTATTCTCCCCTATATATAAACTTCTGATACAATAGAATCAGTTAAATTCAAACGCTGGAATTGGAGACGTTACTGCTGCGCTACTAATGCTTGATTACAATATTTATCTCTGATACTCTGACATATTCCCTTGGTGATTTTACATATAGCGAAATGGTTGCAAAATGTTTTATAAATGTATTAAATATGTAATCCCTCGGCCAATTTTTACGAAAATCTATATGGTTTTTGTGATGGTGGTTTATAGCATATTCGCCAAATGGGAACTCAGTCGAAAGTACCCTATTATTTTTACTAACGCATACACGAATCATGATTAGAATACTTTCTTTACACGATGTATTCGGAAAGTAAAAAATTGTGAAGGGTCCTTTAAAAGACCTACATTTTTTTTTTTTTAAATTGAACCCTGGCATAAATTTAGTAAAACTGTTATTTAAATAAAGTGGAACACTGTTATGAGACGTGAATGCATATTCTGGGAATGAATACCACATTATGAAAAATGCAGTAGATAATGGGTAATCCTGTTTGACGTTTCTTCATGTTTTCCGATAGCATGCGGAAACTTCAAATATGATTACCGATTTCACGACTTATATAGGCAAATCCTATTCCACTAAAGTTTTTCCCAAATTTTACAGAATTACTGAAGGCGACATATAATATATCATGTTGTAATAGGCGTTACAAGTTCGTCCATATTTTAAAATGGATTAACCACTCAAGTTATTTAACAAGTAACAAATAACGATAATTTTATTTTAGCAAGGGAGTAAGAGTTCGGTGAAAATTCGCTTGCAAAAATCTGAACTAACAGATCTTCTTTTTACTAAATTAATTAAAAAAGGGATGGGATTATGATAGAACTTTCTAAATTCTAGTCTAGATACAGAATAAAGTCAAAGTCCTGAAACACCTACTAGAGGGTTAGAACAAATACATTGAAGATAACTATCTCTTAATCTAGTACAACACACAAATATTACATCGATGCTATTAATCTAATTGAAATTATGCGAGTTTCACCAAGGTTTTATTCAGGCAATCAAACTTTAACCCCTCACCATCGACGATTCTTAACCATTAGCGCTTCCAACATTAACAAATCTCCAGCAACAAAATTCCAATTGGACAAAAATTCCAAAACTATAACTCGTCAGTATACGAACAACTGGTGTTTCCTAATTGGCGATGCCCGTTGCAAGAAATTTCACTTGCTCGACAAAAAATTCTTTTTACAGTTACCAAGAAAACACGTGTGACACTGATTAATAGAAATTCGAAATGTAAAAACGACACCACACTTCCGTAAAGAAGTTTGACACATTTGAAACTTAAGGTTCGAAAATAATGATTCTATCATTCACGTTATCGAGTAAGCATACAAAAACAACACTCGCCAGAGGGTATAAGGTAATAGAGATATTCCATGTACAGTAAACAATTCTGATAGACAAAAAATACAAGCTTTCATATTTACTCTGTTAACAAACTAGCATATGGTGTCACAAGACTAAATTAGTAATACAAATACTATTTCGAGAGAAAGGCAGCGTGAAATTCCTTATCACTATAGATAATTTTAAATTCTTGAAACTAATTATAGATTGTATAATAGAAACGATGATGTTTCCTATTTTTATTTTCATTTCACACATATTCTGAAGTTATTGGTTACTTTCTTGGACACTTTCTAATTTTTCATCTATTATGATCATAATATATGTGCTGGACGATTACACCATGAAACAGTACTGCATTAAAGACGTGAGTATAAAATATCACAAATTTACTAAATGGTGTATACAAATGTCAAATTTAAAGCTTATACATACATTAAAATCAAATTAAAAACATCAGCGTTCCGACCAACTTCTATGGTCATCCTCAGGAAATAGTTGTTACATTGCTTCTAAAGTTTCAAAGGCGAAAAACCAGCCATCCACAAATAAAAAAACACTAGGTTAACCATCAACCATCGTTCCAACCAACCACAAGCATCGTTTCTGCTTGTGGTTGGTTAGAACGATGGTTGATGTTTAACCTAGTGTTTTTTTTTAATTTGTGGACGGTTTGTTTTTCGCCTTTGAAACTTTATAAGCAATGTAACAACTATTTCCGAGGATGACCATAGAAGTTGGTCGAAACGTTGATGTTTTTAATTTAATTTTAATGTATGTATAAGTTTTAAATTTTACATTTGTATACACCATTTAGTAAATTTGTGATATTTTATACTCACGTCTTTAATGTAGTATTATGTACATATTTTATAACAAAATAATTTTTGACTCCTATGAAAAAGTTTCATATATTTAGCTTTCATTTAAAAAGTTTCTAATAGGATTTTTTTGTCATAATTTGAGCGAAAGACTAATTAAATTATTACTTCAACCGTAAAATAAACCTATATAATCTTTTAAAAACTACAAATTCACTAAGCATAAAATTTGTATGAGATTTTTATTAAAAATAAATAATTTTGAATGATAATAGAAAGAAATGAAAGTTATTGAAAAACCATACATTTTTTGAAAATGAGTTGGAAATAGAATTCAATATATATCTAGAATAAAATATTTAAATTTCAAAGAAAACTTCAAAATAAACAATTGAAACCAATTCGAACAAATAAGTTAATATGCAAATGATAATTCAAAAATTCTGAATTGAAAACACACGTATTGCCTTTCTCAACAGACTTCGAATTTTAAATACCGTAACAAGTCAAGCACTGCAAAATTTAAAGTATTTAATAACCTGCCGGTTATGAAAGATTTCAATAGGCGCAAAAGTTATTCTGATATTTAACAATTGTTTTCTGTTTAAAAATTAGTTTTCTAGTATGTGCGACGATTTTATTTTGATAAATGATGGAAATATTTATCGTTAAATTACTATAATGAAATCTTTTATTTTAAATCGATAATTTCAATATCATAATTTAAAATTTGAGTGGCAATATATTATAATCCAGAGAGTTGCACTGCTAAACATGCAAATAAGGAATATTTGTGTAATAAAGGAAATAATAATTAATCATTTAAGAACTAAAATAACTTCTTAAAACACCATCAAAACGTTAAAATGCGCTAGGCCTTTCGAAAGATCTGAGTCTTTCTTCGGGCGCAAAAAGACGTGCGTCTACTATGAAAGCAGCAGCAAGACGAAGAAAGACTCAGATCTTTCGAAAGGCCTAGCGCATTTTAACGTTTTGATGGTGTTTTAAGAAGTTATTTTAGTTCTTAGTGTTTCACACCAGTTTCAACTTATTTTATTTGTTTAATTAATCATTTGCTTAATAATAATAGATAAATCAAAGGGTAAGAAATTAACTGAGAATGAAGAATTTGAAAAAGAAAAATGTGAAGTGTTGCTATAACAGCATTTATTTTTTTTTCTGGTTTTGTCTTTAAAATATATTGTAATAAAATTTCAAAAGTACGATATTGACTTACATTTCATATTGTAATGATTAACAATATTAGCTTTAGCTTTAATTTTCTAGAATGTGCGACGATTTTATTTTGATAAATGATCGAAATATTTATCGTTAAATTACTATAATGAAATCTTTTTTTAAAATCGATATTTTTCAATATCATGGTTTAAAATTAGAGTTGCAATATATTATAATCCAAAGAGTTGCACTGCTAAACACGCATATAATTAATATTTGTGTAATAAAAGAAATAGTAATTAATGTTAACTCAGTTAATTTCCGTAAATTTAAAATTGAGAAGTATAATTGTAAAGCTAAAATTAAAAATAACATTTTAATTTAAATATATAATCCATTTTCTAATTCAACTCTTCTCCACTTAAATAAAATATAGCACAAATTATCATGAATATCAAAAAACTATTCTTTTATAATTGCAAACAAACAAATATATGTATATATGTAAATTTTAATTGTTTCTTCTTTATTTTTCTTTATTTCAAGAATTAGTTTTACATTCCAATTCAAAAGCCATAATTTTTTACAAAGGGATTTTGGAATAAATGCGTTCAGTTTTACTTAGTTATTCATCGATTTCCATAGTACATTACAAGACATCGTTGTTTTGACACAAACTAGATTGCAGTAAACTCTGTCTAAGGCGTAATAATCGGTTCCGAGAAATGCTTCCGTTATAGACAGTTCCGTTATAGACAGTCTGCCTTTGGCAGAATTTACGGTATTGAAAATTGTTTTGTGGGACTTTAAAATCTTTCCGCGTTAGACAGATTTCCGTCTTACACCGAGTCCGCATAGACTGTCCTGTTCTTTTTTTAATTTTCTTCTACATTCATAAGAAGAAAGCATTGTAATCATGAAAAATGTTGACTTCCATTTGTAATGGGTTTACATTTATGTCCTTAATATTATTTATTGGACCTACGTCTGTCTGTTTGCCTACGCATTACATGTATATTTTGTGTACTGAAAATCAAAAATTAATTTTTAGAATTCCATGGAACATAATATTTTAGAAATGGAGACGCTAAAATACGTTCAATATGCAAAAAACAATTTGCAATGGGAATTACAAAATAAAAACATTTAAAAATATGTTAAAATTCTCAACAGTATCGATATAACATACTTGGCCATCATCAGGCCATCAATTTCAAACGTCGAACTGGCCTCGAATGGAAGGGAGAATTATAGGAGGGAGAAAAGGGACAAAACAGAGAATATGTTTTGTCCCTTTTCCCCCTCCTGCGTTTCCTTCCATTCTAATAGTATGGTGGTATTTTGAGTCTTCGCCAGTTCGACGTTTGAAATCCCCCGGTGATGTCCAATTGTGCTGGGCAGAAACTTGGGAATTTTAACATCTTTTAAAATTTTTTAATTTTGTCATTTCCCATTGTACACTGTTTTTAGCATATTGTACGTATTTTAGAGTTTCCTACTTGTGTATTACTTACAGTGTAAAGTCCTCTCTCAAGATTTTAATCGTACTATTTTGTTCGATCGTCACATAAGTTGCTGCTGATTAGATTTTAGTGTATATTGTTTAGCAGGTGGCGCTTTTATACGGTTTTTCACGATTAGCCTGATGACGTTTTTCCTGCAGCTATCCATTGGAATTGCGCTAAAATTAATGCGTAAGATGCTTATTATGGAAAAACTATAGTAATACAATTTTGGTTTGGATCCCACATCTGAGGTGTGATGCTATGTACTTTATCGATGAATATTATAGCTGTATTTCAGTTTCTGTAGGATACTAATGCGTGGAATTTTATATTCGATGTTATTAATTACACTACTGGCCATCCAAACTGATACACCATGAAGGAATGCAAATAACAGAATGATATTTATTGGACAAATACATTATAATGGGAAGGACAGGTGATTACATTTTCAGAAAATTAGGAGATATAGATCCTGAGAAAACACTACCCAAAGCACCCGCCTCTGGCCGCAATAACAGCATTTATCTGCCTAACCATGGCGTCTAACAGAGATTGGATGTCATGTACGGGTACATAAGTCCATGCAGCTTCCACACTATGCCACAGTTCATCAACTGTAGTGACGGGCGAGTGCTGGCGGGCCAGTCTCTCAGAAGCCATTGACAGGACATTTTCAATTGGTGAGAAATCAGAAGAACGTGCCGGCCAGGGCAATAGTCGAACATGTTCTGTATCAAGAAAGGTCAGGATAGTACAACCAACATGCGGTCGTGCATTGTCCTGCTAAAACGTAGAGTTGGGAAAGCATCGAAGATAAGGCAGAACCATGGGCCGTAACACATCAGAAATGTAACTGCTGTTGTTGAAATTGCCGGCAACGCGAACAAGAGGTTACCGAAACGTCTATCCAATGACACTGCATACCGTCACTCCAGGTGATATGACAGTATGACGAATCGAATGCAAGCTGGAAATGTGCGTTTTCCACAATGCCGCCAAACATGGATGCTGGCATCAAGATGCTGCATACAGAGCCTGGATTCATCAAAGACGACATGAGACACCATTCCTGCGTCATATACAGTATCATAATGCCAGCATTCATGTTTAGCGGCATCGTGGAAAACGCACATTGCCAGCTTGCATTCGAATCGTCATACTGTCATAGCACCAAGAGTGACGGTATGAAGTGTCCTTGGATATACGTCTCGGTAACCTTTTGTTTGCATTGCCGGCAATTTCAACAGCAGCCGTTACATTTCTGATGTGTGACGGTCCATGGTTCTGCCTTATCTTCGATGCCTCCACAACTCTACTTTTTATCAGGACAATGCACGACCGCATGTTGCTCGTACTATCCTGACCTTCCTTGATACAGAACATGTTCGACTGTTGCCCTGTTCGGCACGTTCTCCTGATTTCTCACCAACTGAAAATGTCCTGTCAATGGCTTCTGAGCGACTGGCCCGCCACCACTCGCCCGTCACTACGGTTGATGAACTGCGGCATAGTGTGGAAGCTGCATGGACTGATGTACCCGTACATGACATCCAATATCTGTTCGACTCCATGGCTAGGCAGATAAATGCTGTTATTGCGGCCAGAGGTGGGTGCTTTGGGTAGTGTTTTCTCAGTATCTATATCTCCTAATTTTCTGAAAATGTAATCACCTTTCCTTCCCATTATAATGTATTTGTCCCATAAATATCATTCTGTTATTTTCATTCCTTCATAGTGTAGCATTGTGGATGGCCAGTAGTGTAAAAATATATGCGGGCGAAAATCTCATAAGTGTGATTTCTCAGAACGAATTATATCTCATGGTATTTCTTTCCAATATAAATTCTCATTTAATGTTAAAATGTTTCTGTGTAATTGTTCTATAATATTATGTTACTTCTACTGTAAAATCTGTTTTTTATTAATCTTTAAATTGGAATTCAAAATCCCAAAAGTCACTATTATCCTCTGTCCTAAATCCATAACTTGATCATTAAAACCATCAACAAACAATAATTATTAAAAATTTTTGAAAAACCAATGTATTTGTTATAAATATGAATCTCATGGAGCATAAGGATAAAATTTGTATATGAGTGAAATGTGTAATATTTGTTTTTGTTGGGTTTAAAGTTGTGTTCCTCACTTTTTTAGCCACTACGGCCCCAGTGCATCAATGTCCTCATATTTCCACCAGATGACAGTATGCAGTCATTTTCAGTTTTGTTTCCAGTAGAGGAGCGCACGTTGTTCTTAAAAAGTCGCCATTACTTGTTGTTTGTTCATAAAGGAAATTGTCTGGATTGAAAATAATAAGAAAAAAGTAAGCGCACCTTTATTAACCGCCATTACTGTCCCCATTGTTAATTTAAATATGGATATTTATAGATCAACCAATATCTAGCCATTTAATTATAGGTTTCATATGTTTTCGAAAATAGTGCATACAGCATTACAAAAATGCTCTTTTTTAAGTAAAGTGGCAAAATTGCAAAAAAGAATGTCACTACAGTCCTTGTCACTTCTGTCCGTTACAGTTTGTGATTTTTCTGATAAAAACTGCCATCTCATATTTATTTTTCAATAAAATTTGTGCTCATCTGCAAATTATTATTCAGTGGTTATTAAAAATTCAAATTGAACATAATATGACACTGTTAAAAATCAGATATCCGCAGAAAATCAGCAGCCAAAAATCACACTTATGCGATTTTGGCCCATATATGCTGGTTCAATTTTGGGCTTGATGCTATTGCGTCCAATTTGGGGTGATGCTATTTTATGCTTTATTTTCAATTAACATTATAGTTGTATCACAATTTCTATTGGATATAAATGCACAAATTTTAAATTTGAGGTTATTCATTAAAAATATATATGAATTAATTTCCTCATATTTCATAGTTCTATATAAATAGAATTATAACCCATAATTTAAACCCATTTTTAAACCCTCAGCTTTAATTATCCGATTAGCACTGTTACTGCCGTAGGTCCTAAAACGTCCTACTCCTACGTTATATGTTGGCACAATTTTAGATTTAAATATCAGGAGGACTGTGGTGTTTACTGTTTTTATTCACTGGTCCCTGTTAACACCATGTTAAATTTAAAGAAATGCAGTATACTTCATATTGATGGTTATTGGTGTGTTGCTGTGGTATTTAAATTAATATTTTAAAAGAAAGAGAGGAAAGTAGAGAAAATACAGATAAAAGATAAAGAATAAAGTTTTGTGATGGCTCTATCTTACAACTTATTACTTTTTTATATACGTTGAAACAATAGAAAAATAGTCCAGAAAACGCATATACACATTCACATTAAGTACTAATTTAAACTCCGTTGCAATCCGATGAGTAGTGTAACTGGCCTAGCTTTTAAAACGTCCTACTACTACGTTTTGGTAAATGTTTTACTTGTCTACGTCTCAGATCTATGCCCATACTTACTATTTATTTATGTAAGTGATAAGGAAACGACAATCAATGCCATCGAATAATCGCTGAATTGTGTATTTTTTTTTGAAATTCTTAATTAATTTTTTTATTGTTACACTTGCTTAAAATTTCATGAGTAATTACCACATTTTTCGATGTGCAACAAATGAGAAAACAAAACGAAATTATCTCTTAGAAATTAGAACTCGCAGGTCATGTTTGAAGGCATTTATAGTGCCTTCAAACTATAGCAAAAGTTACAATGTGACAACCACCAGTAATAAAAGTTACAATGTGACAACCACCAGTAACAAAAGTTACAATGTGACAACCACCAGTAACAAATGTTACAACGTGACAAAACCCACGATAGTGACATAATAACCAGTGAAACTCTCGAAAGAAGACCAAGATTCAAAATGGGAAAACCAGCTCTAGCACAAGCTAGAGGTAAAAATATATCAAGAAAGAGACAAAAAACCAATGAATGATAGACAAAAAACAACCCACAACAGGGGCAAGCCTATAAAAACGCCAAAAAGCCTTGACAGAGACAAATACAACAAGAAGGGAAATCAGCCCATAAAAGAGGCGATAAACACTACAGCGACAACCCACCATGAACGTGACAAGCCAACAGACATGGTAAATATGTAAATCTATGTACGCTAATGGCACCTGGTGCATGTAAAATCCGTCGTGGGTGCAAAGCCCTCCAAGTTACCTGTGAATAATACCTCTGGAGGTGCCTAGTCAGGTGAGGGTCTCGTCACCTGATCAAGGTTCTAAATTACGAGACCTATTAAATCTGTCAATTCAACAAAGTTAAACAGAAACCTTGAACCGGCAAACAAAGATAGCGGTAGCAAATCACAAGAGAGCAAGCACAGCAGCGATGTGAACAAATCAATAGTCAGGTGGATCACAGCCATGCTGTGATCAGGCGATTTCCGCCCCGCACCCAGGTACTAACCCGTTAAGCTATGCATTCATGCCGGGCAGGTAGGGGCCTGGTTAGCGGTATAAAAAAAAAAAAAAGGCATTTATAGGAAATATCTGTGTTTTGGAAAATGTGGGCAATAATTTTCCACAAAAAAGATATATCAATCCTCACACTTATTATTCTGAAAGCTTATGTTTTCAACGTGGCATACATATTTAAAAATTGTTATTATAAAAATTATAAAAAATTAACGATTGTAGGCAAAATTTAATTTTACTTCTATACTACAGTGACTAATGCTAACATATACATACACGCATGTTTTTTCATCACGTTTAGAAAGAAATTAAGACTGGGCCGGTAGTTTGTTCAATAAACTAGCGTATGTTTTAAAGCTTTTGCTGTCAATTATAGCGATGCTTGTATACTTTTCAAATTAAACACTACCGGCCTTATTAGAAGCGTGGCATTGTTGGAAGTTTTAAACGAAAGACCTACATAATATAAAAGTACCCAACTGAACAATACAACTTACCAATGCAATTGAGATTTTTACTACTTCTTACTAATCAAAGATCGACATTTTATCTAGAATATACGATTAAATTTCGCATTTTTTAAACATTTCTCTTATACCTAATAGCTTTAATTATCCAATATTGTTCATTTTAGGTACCTTAAATTGGGATTACTTAGACTATGGGGTGTTAGTTGGAATCCTCCCCCATGGCAAAAGTGTTATAAATCAGTCATGGGTCTACCGTGTTGAGATTATAGTCGTGATTCACCAATATTCATCAGGTATCTGCACTAACTAATGACAAAGTATACGCAGGACTGATTATATTTCTTTTTATTTGCACCTACTATGTATCCCTTTTCTGGATGTAACCTTAAGTTACGGTAGCTATTTTAATTTAAAACAAACTAAAGAAAAATGTTACATCAACTGTGTTTAAGAAATCCATTTATGTCGAAAACAGAATAAAAAATGTTTTGAATGAATTTTTACGATATTTTTTATTTATTTAATTTTAACATATTCATATATAAATGTTATGAAATAATAAATATTCAAATAATCGTTATGATGAAATATATTTCTCTGATAAAAACCCCTCACTGTTTATGTTTGAGATTATTTGAATCTAAAAACAGAAGAATATATCCAAACTATCTGTTTTCTTGCGGGAATTAAAGTAAACAAAAGTGGAAATCCTTTTAAAACGACAGTATTTTATTTAAATCAAATAGGATATTTGTTTAATAAAAACAGTTTACATCATGCAACAATATATTCAATGAATTTAATTCAATTGTTTGTAAAGCTATTTTCACAATTTATTCTCTATCACACTGTCGAAAGAAAAACATTCATGGAGTTATTTAATTTAACGAAATTTATAAGAGATGTAAATATAAGATGTACAATATATAACTATAATTGAAAAAAAAAACTCGAGGATTTTCTTAACACTTTTACGTGAAAGGTAATATCATAACTATAAATGTTTATTTGCGAATTCTTGTGAGAAGCGAACAAATGAGATGTTTCTGAAAAGTATTAATTTGCTGCATCTTTGTACTATAAAAGAAATAATACGGAAATAAATTGATAGTTTGTTATCATGTGTTGCATGGTAGCAAATCTTGTATATGTCTGGAGAAATATAAGATATATAATATATATGCTAAATTCTTGCTTAATTTTAACTAGATTAAAATTAAACGGAATAAATACGTTGAATCTATTATTCTAACACGACAGAAACTTTTTGGGAAAATAAGTATGCGAATGAATACATTGAAATGCATAGTAAAGTTAAATATTTCTCTTAAGTTTTGAAGATGTGGATCTTGTATTACATTTATAATTTGATTATTATTATCATGAATTAATTTTGTTCATGTGAATAGTTGGTTTCGAAACTAGTACATCAGGAAAATAACGTTTATAATATCATTTTTGAAAAATGTTCTACGAATTTATCAGATTTGTGCCAAATTTGAAACTCAGGGTGACTCGTTACTATAAGATTATTCCTCTTGTTACTCGTACAGAACACGCGAAGTAGACTTCATATTGTCTTGTTGTTTTTAATATTAAATAAATGTTTTTTTTTTTTTTTTTTTTTTTTTTTTTTTTAAACAGTAAGTTACATAACAGTGATTGATGAAGAATTTTATACATTTTTCAAAATGTTTTGCGTGATCGATGCAGTAGGATTTTACAATCATAGCAAAACAAGTTTTATCAAAATTAACTTAAACAGAATAAACAAAATTATAAGATGTTATCATCTCTAAAATTCACCTTGGAGATCATATCAGCTGAAGCAATATGGCTAAATAATCTTGGCAGCGTAGAATATTAACAATCTAAAATCTAACTGTCGTTTTGAATATGAGCTGCGTAATTTTGTTAATTTAGATTTCATTCACTTTTTATTTGCATTTATAGGGTGATTATAAAAAAAACTATCCCGATATATGAACCCCTAACTGTCATATCGTTCACAGAAACTGAATGAAATTTTGGTTTAAAGTATTTTGAGGTATGCACTCAAGAATCATGTGAAAAACAACAGTTAAATTCTAACAGTTACGGTTACAGTGACAAAATTTCGAAAATTTCAAATAACAACACCTACTTTTTTTAATTGGAATGTGATCTTCATAGTGAAAAACCATCAAAAGCGTTGGAACGGTACCTGTAGCACGAAAATCGCCGGCGCTAGACAGACTAAGAAGAATAGTGAAATCAACCAATAAAGGACAGAGAAGCAACAGAAAGTAAAACATTTTATTGTTCAGTGGTATCCACCATCTGCCGCACATAAAGTGTCGTCGTGTGTGAAATGGAAAATGTATGAAACACAATAAAATGTTTTGTTTTCTGTTGATTCTCTGTCCTTATTGGTTGTTTTCACTATTCTTCTTAGTCTGTCTCGCGCTGGCAATTTTCGTGATACAGGCACTGTTCATCGCTTTTTATGGTTTTTCACTATGAAGATCACATTCCAACAAAAAAAAAAAATAAGTGTTGCCATTTGAAATTTTCGAAATTTTGTCACTGTAACCGTAACTGTTAGAATTTAACTGTTGTTTTTCCCATGATTCTTGAGCGCATACCTCAAAATACTTTAAACCAAAATTTCATTCAGTTTTTGTGAACGATATGACAGTTAGGGGCTCATATATCGGGATAGTTTTTTTATAATCACCCTGTATATCGTATTTTGGAAAAAGTTCTCAAATAGCTATTAATGATAAAATGGAAAACAATTCCACAAACACACAAACAAATAAATAATATGTACGAAATATAAACATTATTAATAATTTTTAAAACTTTATTTATGGACTCAATTCATTAAAGCTAAAGCACAAAATTTAAAATTATGCTTTTAAAACATACTCTTTTCAAAGGAAAATTTCGTAAGAACTTTAAAATTATTATTAAAAATTATTTCGAAGTCGCTTTCGCTCCTTCTTTGGATATTGGAAAAATTGTATCTATGCATTAACATTAATGAAATTGGTGTTTAAAATGAGAGAAAAATAAGTTCTTTAACATGAACAAAATTTTAATACGAAAAAACGCAATACATCTTTTAAAACATGAAGGCAGGCGCTTAGAAAAATATTTAGCGTTTGCATTTTAAAATTGCAAGTTTATTCTCTTGACATAATATATTTTCTACTTAAGTTGCATGTATATAAATATTTTATTCAAATCAAATTTCAGAGCACAGTCCTAAAAAATTTCTGTTGTTTTCAGTTTTGTTTGTTTAAAATATGCTCCTAAATATTATATGAAATACTTACTTAGCGTTAAAACAAACAATTATATCTTTGCGAAAATATGAATAAGTATTTCCGAAAGAATTAAAAATGTTACTGATTATCTGCTCTAAATATTGAATTCACTTTTCTTCTTAGTCTGTCTAGCGCCGGCGATTTTCGTGCTACAGGTACCGTTCCAACGCTTTTGATGGTTTTTCACTATGAAGATCACATTCCAATTAAAAAAAAGTAGGTGTTGTTATTTGAAATTTTCGAAATTTTGTCACTGTAACCGTAACTGTTAGAATTTAACTGTTGTTTTTCACATGATTCTTGAGTGCATACCTCAAAATACTTTAAACCAAAATTTCATTCAGTTTCTGTGAACGATATGACAGTTAGGGGTTCATATATCGGGATAGTTTTTTTTATAATCACCCTATAAATGCAAATAAAAAGTGAATGAAATCTAAATTAACAAAATTACGCAGCTCATATTCAAAACGACAGTTAGATTTTAGATTGTTAATATTCTACGCTGCCAAGATTATTTAGCCATATTGCTTCAGCTGATATGATCTCCAAGGTGAATTTTAGAGATGATAACATCTTATAATTTTGTTTATTCTGTTTAAGTTAATTTTGATAAAACTTGTTTTGCTATGATTGTAAAATCCTACTGCATCGATAAACGCAAAACATTTTGAAAAATGTATAAAATTCTTCATCAATCAAATTCTAAATTATGATTTATTAAAATATATTTAAACTTGAAAGTAATCTGAAAATATTGCAAAATTACTAGGTATATAAATTGGTATTGAGTTCTACCATAGTTTATGTATGGATAACTTTATGATAAAGATGTTTTGCAAGTTATTTCTAAAACTATTTAATGGTTAAACACTTCGAGAATAATACACAATATAATAGTCTGTACCTTTAGCAAATCTGTTAATTCTCATTCACGAGAGATGTCCGTTCATACTATATTTACGTGAAAGATACTCATGGCTCCAGTTATTCATTGTAATCACCCAATAGCAGTCATTCTAGAATGCTAATGTCTATAGTAGAGGATAGATAGACTCAAAACTTATTAGGCTAATTTATATCAAGAACTTACTCATTTAAAACTTGCGAAGTAAATTGCATATCGTATTATTATTTTAAATTGAGTAAATGCTTGCAAATCTCTTTAATAAAGTCACATAAAAGTAATTGATGTAGAATGTTATAAAATTTTCAAATTTATTCGTGGGATCGACGCAGTAGTATTCCAGGAACCTTGATCACCGATTTTAAAAAGATAGGCTTCATAAAAAATAACGTTTAAATTCTTGCAATAAAATTATTCTGGAAAGATTCTCTTTCTAAAAATGCTACATAATGCCAACATTTTTTTTATCGGAACGCATTGCATTTTTTAAAATAGTAGCATTACCATCATGAACATTAATTAAATATCTATAAATTCAACAGAAAATACGAGGGAGTATCACCTCTTGAATACTGAGTGTTTAAAGTATACTAAAAAAATTAATGGGAGCTAGATTGTTTGAAAAATATAAAAAAAATACTGTAACACACACGTTTGCAAGAGAGTGCAAACATGTTCCATGACTGTATACGTGTTTGCATACTTTGTAATGAGCCCAAACATAATGTAAACATTTCTTTGACTCAAAATAAGCTTTTAATTATGAAACTTATATGTAAATTAATGGTAAAAAAATTATGAATACCTTCATTAATTAAAAAAAGGAATCCATGTCTTTTAGAGCATGTCTAATCTTAGCATTAATTTTTGAGACAATGAGATATTTTACTATTTGACAGTTTAAAAAACAGAGTTTCATATTATCTTTCCTAGAAAAAATAAAAATCTTACAAAATAACTGAAAAAATTATATGGTTTTTTCTTTTATGAAATGTTATATATATATACATATATATACATCAGGTGAACCAAAAGTTCGTTAAAACTTTAAAAATTCACAAAAAGAAGGAATTATGATAAAGAAGTGCGGTTTGCAAGAAAGGGCTCACAAGGTAGTCAGATTTTTTTTAGCAGCAAAAAATTCTTAGTTAAAAAAGTCACCTGTAGATGGCGCTACGATGCGAGAGATTCAGCAGAATTATGCAAATTAATCTTGCAATAAAAGTCCGGGATACACGAGGATTTCTCATTCGCTTTCAGAATGTTATCATTACCCGATCAAGCGTGTTGGTGATATTGTTCTATTTGAATGGAGAGTTTCAGCAATTCATTCCGACATGTTGCAATCAGCTGCAATGGGCGTTGTGAGTTGTGTCGTACAATGTTTTGGAGGTCATGTTGAACAATTGTTATTGCAAGAATAACTGTATGGAGCTGTTGTCCTTGTCAGCCTTATATATATTTTTTGGACCTTGAAACTTATACATAATGTCACCTTTTGGTACGTGCCTAATTTACACTCAATCCTGTATTTGTTTTCTTCAGTAATTCATTTCAGTCGTTATCGTTTCCATTTCTGGTATCGTTCAATTCTTTCATCTTTCGTTTTTTCAAATCTCCGGTCACTTGTTTATTTTTTTCAGACTGTTCGTTCTCGATATCGTTTCTCACATCGACTCTCGTTTCTCAGCCCTTTTCCGGATTCAGTTGCGATCGCTCCGAGGCTAACGAAAAAGACAGGCTACCGCGGTACATTCCACTTATCTTTTTTTACAGACCGCTTGAGTGACGTGATGCTCTTTTCGTACGCCTTCATTGGTGCATTCGAGCAACACGTGACTCCGGCGGTCTGTAAAAAAATATATCCGTAAATCACTGCGGTAGCCTATCTTTTTCGTTAGCCTCGCGATCGCTCTTTACGACGTCATTTCATTCATAATGTAGTAGTTGAGCATGCGCTCGCCGCCGTGCTGCAATACCAAGGCACTCTAATTACTTTGCTAATAGGCAGTTAAAAAACTTTTCAACTTAGCACATTAGAAAGGGGGCGTTTTCCGAAAGCGGTATTTTGATACTATTTAAAAGGGACGTGAAGGCCTTTTGGTGAGCGAGAGAGAAGCAGCGATAATAAAACGATATTTGTAGCTGGTAAATAAACGATGCTAGCGGTTGTGTAAAGTTATTGAGTGCGATGATGGATTTGAACGTTTTAAAGTGTTTGTTTTTCCTTCTGCTGAAGTTCTAGTTTTTTTTGTTCATGGTGATATGTGTTTTTTCTTCAAAGATAAATACTGTGTGGACTTCTCTTCATCTTGTTTTCTTCTCTTCAATTCAATAAGTGAAAAAAAAGCCTGCTTCAATTTGTGTTTCATGACATTCGATTAATCGCCATGTGAGTTAAAAGTTAACTTTTTTTACAAGTGTTTAATGTCTTGAAAGCTTAATTTATCTTATGCTCATATTCATATTTTGCCACCTGTGTTTTTGTTGCCATGCCATATGTTATTATATTTTATTTAATTAAATTTTCTGTCATATTTATCCATCTTTAATTTATTTTGTGATATGTTAATAAACGTTAGTTTAATTTAAAACCTAAAACTGCTTTATCTATGTGTTATATCTACATCAAACACTTTTGTCACTACCTTGCCAAAATCAGCCATTGGACTTCCACATACTCTGCTTAATTTAATTCTATTTTAGGTTGGTCCCTGTATACGGGCCGAACAGTCCTGTTCATTGTGTTTTGGGTCGTCAGAGCTCTCTCTCTACCAGTGACATTTTTAATTTTTTTTTTTTTTTTTTTTTTTTTTTTTTTTTTTTTTTTTGCTGCTAAAAAAAATCTGACTACCTTGTAAGCCCTTTCTTGCAAACCGCACTTCTTTATCGTAATTTCTTTCTTTTTTATGAATTTTTAAAGTTTTAACGATCTTTTGTTCACCCAGTATATATATATGTGTATGTGTATTTTTTTTCAAATTAAATTTTCCATACAATTTTTCAGGTACATACTTGAACTGTACTTTTTCCTGTAAGATTTTAAATTATTTTTCCTAAATTTATGAACGAACCCGTAAAATATCTTTTATAAGTGTAATTATGAAGATTTATGAAAAGGCGCATGAACTATTGACTTTTATATACTTCTCCTGGCTTATTCTATCTAAGGAACGCAAGATGGCCTTCAAACCGTAATTCACGTATAACATCTAATAGTCGACGTTAATACCAATCTATTGGTACGAGTATCCTTTTTATATGATGGTTTCAGGCAGAATTAATTGGGCGTATCACTCCCCCCCCTCCCCCCTCAAGATTTTACGTAACATACTGTACAACAGATGTTTATTCCAGAAAAATATCCGGGTCCAATAAAAAGGTAGCAAGTTGTGCTCTGGAAACAGAAAGGCACATTCCATAAACAACACAGCGTATTTGAAAAATAGCACGGTATTAATGACAAATCATTTACTTTAGTTGCCCATTGGCACATTATGTATAACACAATAAATACGATTGGGTTCTTGTAGTACACTGAATTTTTACCCTGCGAAGTTTACTCCTTTAGTTAAGCTTCTCATTTCCCCAAAAAGTGTGCATATAGTGTCATTTCCCATACATTATTATCGTTTATTTTGAACTTAATAAAATGAAAGGATTTAATATTTTCTAAAAAACACCTGATGGACCTGTTGAAATGTTTTTTAATTATCTGATTACTTACGAAAATTGAAATTTAATGTGGGGAAATCAATGTAAATAACTTGACTAAAACAGTAAATGAGATTATACACGAATTTAAATGTAGAAAAAATATAATATTTGGAGATGACTGAAATTATTAATATTTATTAGTGAAATAAATTAGAAAACTTTAAATGTCTTCCATGATAATAAAAATAATTAAATTACTCCATTCATTTATATTTTCGAATCACTGTTGTCTATATGAATACATTGTTTCAACAATTAAAATCTAAGCTCTTCATAAAATAACAATTTTCATCAAAAGATACTTGATTCATTTATAAAACGTACTATTGTTCAACGCATATTTAAGGATTAAGCTAATTAGCAGTACGATTAATTGGAATTTAGAAGGACAAAACTGCGCATGAAGTAATATTTCATTTGCCACTGTTAAACAATGCAGTTTTAAGCCTTTCCAATATATGTTTAACAATAGATGTTTCTCTATTTTTAGCATTGATATATAAGACTATTAAGATTCTCAGCAAAAATTAAAATTTGGAATTAGGAAAATATTTTAAAGAAATTATGAGAAGATCTAATCATTCTATATCATACATGCAGATTTATTTTTCTTATGTGTGAAGATCATGAGTATCCGCAAGGGAGGACAGGGGACGGCTATTGCCCTTTTCTTGATTTTTAAAATTTAATTAACTAAATTTACGTTTTCTCTCTTATTTTTAATCAAGATAGTAAAATTTATTTTTCACAGATTTGGAATGATAAAACACAAGAGAAAAATAAACTACGGATTTTAAATTAAAGATCGCTCTGAACCGCTCGTGAAAGCAATATTTTAGTTTTCTTTTCCTTTTATACGTTCATATGTTAAATTCAAAAGTTCTAAGCAGGGAGTTCAGAGGGGCGGATTTCCTTTGATGAAAATAATAATAGCTGTTTCAATTCTTTACTTTGAAAACAGCCAGTAGAAACTCATTTTAGGATTTTTAATAGCTCTTAAATTTTCATTTCTGTATTATTTTTTTTTATGTGGATATGTTTAAAAATTGTCTTAAATACGTTTATTCAGTGAAATGTTTTAGTTTAGTTTATTTCATAGTTAAATCCTCCATAAAAAACGACAAAAATGAAAATTTGGAATTAGGAAAATATTTCAAAGAAATTATGAGATGATCTAATCATTTTATATCATACATACAGTTTTATTTTCCTTATGCATGAATGATATCATGAGTATCCGCAAAAGAAATCTTTGACCTTGGCAGCGGACTGCAGACACATCCTGTTCCAGAAATCTTGCCTTTACCTGGGTTTTGTTCTGCGGGCGCCCATGCAGGAGATAATCATTTATATGACAGAAAAAGTGTGCTAAAAATAATTTGATATGATCGATCACCGTTCATCTTTTATGTAATAAGATAATAACTTCTAGAAAGATTGATATTGAAAGAAAATAATGTTTAATATTCAGCTGCTAATGGATTTTATGACAAACTTGCGATATTTATAAGAAGGCAAAAATATGCATTCATAGGTTTTTATCTGTTAAATATTTTTGTTGTGATTTTCGTGGTTGTTATAGTTTATGTATATTAATAAAAGAAATATTTTTATTTCTCTCCTTCTGTATGTAACTGTGAGCGCACCGGATGAATAGGGAAAACTATTGCATGTAGATGTATGCAAATTTGGTTCCAGATAAAAGAAGACAGGTGTGAATGCACCTGGCTCTCAGAAACCGATTTTTTTCTTTATCACCGGAGCATTTTATATTAAGGAAAAATTCCTGTATTTCGTGATCTTCCAAGTTCGGCGACGATTTGGAGACACTCATAAAAGCAATACAAATTCAATCTTTTAGCCCATGTGTAGTAAATTTAGTTCTCATTTCAATAAAGTTTATCTAAAATTCCTACAGAATTTTTGAACTTTATCGAATTTTTTTACCCTCCCCCTTCCGCTGAAAATGAGGACTTTGTTTTTTTAATAGATTTCGATATGATACCTTAACTATCCAGTGTTATATTTTATATCCCTGCATGAAGAAAACTCTCGGCAATCGTTTAAAAAAATAAAAAAAATAAATGACAAAAAATTGAATTTATATGATTTAAGAAACAAATCTTTGAAGATTGAAACGAAGATCCACGAAAAAATGTTTTCGAGGCTAGTTGCTACAATAAACTTTTATCGCCAAACAGACTGCTGTTATGAGACGGAGTTCATTCGTAAGTGAGATAGATTTCGTCATGTGACCTTACTGCAGACATGCAGACAAAATGTTCAGGTTAGGTTTTTTTTTTTTTTTTTTTTTTTTTTTTTTTTTTTTTTTTTACGGAGACATTTTGAATTGTTATTATAAAGTTATTCTTTTCATTTTGCCTGCCCAGAGAAAAGGAAAAATGAGTTGACGTCATTCGACTGAGGCCGGACAACTTTGCTCGTTTGTATTAAAATTAGCACAACCATCTTAAAATTAATTATTGTTTATGTGGATAGATAGGATTATCTCTAACTAGATCTCTTAAGGTAAATTAAAATATATACTTAATATACACTTTATGTATACTTAATTAAATAAATATATATATTTATCAATATGTTTAATTAACTTATTATATTTCTATCTAAATTTTCATGATAGGATTTTTAAAAAGTGTATTTTAGAGCAAAATAAACAAACTTACAGTAATTTTCTTGATGATGCTTAATCTGGCTTACGCCTCGTATATTTGAACAGAATAGAAAAATCGTTTCGTTTCGATGAATATTTTAGAATTAAAATAAACATAAAAATTATCAAAAATCAATCAAACAATTTTGCTATCTTAAAAAGTATTTAAAAAATTCTAATTAAATGTATGAGTATTTTAAAATCAAATTTTAATCATATTTGACACTTTATATAGAGTTTTTTTCAGCGAATTCGGTGGAGAAAAATGTTATTGAATTTATTACACATTATTTTCCTCTATCTGTCGGGCTTTCATTTGCACTTGAAAAAATTCCAGAAATATTTTATGTTATAGTAAATTTATAATAAGTAAGTATAGAAACATTTTATGTTATAGTTCACGTAAATTCAGTGAAACTTTGTGGTGATTAAACACGATTTTGAAAACATTTCGCTTATTTTAATCAAACTAAAGGCAGAAGAACGAATCTGAAACCTACACGTTTCTAATAATTTTAATACAAACATCTTTCCTAAAATTAACGAGCACCAAATGAGATCTATAATTTCAAAAATAACATCGTAATCTTCGTAGACCAATTGTTTTCTGAAAGTTTTGACTGGCCCTTTTCCAAATGGCTATCAAAGATAAAGAAAATGTTTCTGGTATAATATGTAATGAAGATTACATTGCTTTTTTCATAAACATTTCTAATATATCACGAAAAAATTCTGCAATTTATTTTTTAATTCAAAGAAACGTGCTAACTCAGTTGTGGAAAAAAAAAAGTAATATTTTTTTTTTTTTTTTTTTAGAATGTTTCGAAATCATACCGAATCAGTTTTTTTAGTGTTATTTCAGATGTGAAAGTTCAGTCAAGTTAAGTAGTTTCCATAAAACGCTTCTCTGTTGTTTTTAAATATTGAACAGTGTCGAACAGTGTAGGGGGCTTCCGAGGAAGACAGAAGATATCAGAAAAATAAAATACTTTTTGTGGTGCCAAAAGTGATTATTGAGATGTTTCCGAGTACACATCTACTTTACGCACAGTTTATAGGTGAAGAGTCTTGCTAATAGATGGAGCCATTGGGTTTTGAATATCGCTAAACAGTGCTAAGCACTTTGAGCAGTTTTGGGGGGCTTCCAAGATGACTCCAGCTTTATGCCCAGTCTTTATATAAGCAAGGTTCGTACGGACTCCTGGAATTTTCAGGGAAATAGCCAGTATTTTCGTATAGAAAACTCGCTTTATATAATTGCGCGATTACATAAAGCGAGTTTTTCTTTAAGCAATTACTGGTAATTTCTCTGAAAATTCCAGGAATTCGTACGAACCTTGATATAAGTGTCTTACTAATAGATGGAGCCATTGGGAAAAGTAGAACTGTAATTATGAAACTATTTAGAAAATTTTGATGATTTTAAAGTCTTAATGTTAATAAAAATGGTAAAGCACAAACTCTTTATAAAAATTAATTTAAATTATTATGACTAATATAAAAATTAGAAAGTTAAATTTAAAGAGTAATAAAAAAATTAAGTTTAAAGAGTAATAAGAATTTAAGATAAAAATTATGTAAAACTCTAGTTCAATACAGGGTAAAGAGCAGTCTAAAAAAAGGAAGTCTCAAAAGCGAAAGGATAAACGAAACAAAGACATTTTTCAGAGCAGTTTTTTTTGTTACAAAGTAAGAGTTTTTATATAGATTTTTTATAGTATAAAGAGAAATAGAAAAGTTTTGACAAAATGTGAGGAACTAAAGCTCACCCATCTTCCAGAATCATGGTGTATTTAGGGCGCTTTCTTGCTGGGGTTCAAAGCCACCATAGTTGGGTACTTCGAAATTTAGCCAATAGGGGCGCTAAATCTCGTCTCCTATGATAGCCAATAGTCATTTAAGGAAATGTAGGCACATGCATCACAATTCTAATTTTTTTCCGATCAGGTTTTATTTGAGTGCTTACTGACTTAATTTTGCAACCTGTAGTAATCTGCAGCTGATATCACATGGTTGATGTCGATTAAAAACTAAGCATGTACCGAAAAATAGCTGTAATTTCGGATAGTTGTCAGTTGTCACTAGTTG
Source organism: Maratus michaelseni (assembly GCA_963931845.1). NCBI lineage: Eukaryota > Metazoa > Arthropoda > Arachnida > Araneae > Salticidae > Maratus > Maratus michaelseni. The sequence continues at coordinate 212,608,552 of OZ007590.1, forward strand.
CATAGGCAATGAATGGGCAGTCTTATTTATTTTAATTGAGGACGGGAATCTGTCTATTTTAGCAAGAGTTTCATCCTTTAATTAATGAATTAAGTAAGAAATGTAAACTTTAATCGGAAGTGAAACTACTTTTTTCTCTTGTATCGGATTCTGTTCAAGCAACTATATTATTTTGTATTTCCACACTGATTACAATTTTTGATGGGGATTTCAGTTTTTTAAAATAAGTTTTTTTTTTGCAGTTGCTATTTATTATATAAATCTAATATTTCTGTATTCCTTTTTACAAGCTCAAATTTTCCGGATATGGATGGAATTCGAAAGGAAAAATATGTTGTTCGCTATATTTTATGATTTGCAGTAGTTTAGAGCACACAAAAATGACCATTACAACGAGAAGGAAACTCTCTTCCCATTGAAATTCCCATTTTCAAAAGTTAAATTAGTCACAGATTGGTCATATTCATTAATAGGCCGAGATACTTATGAAAATTTACGAAAAGTGGATGTGAACTTTATTTGCAAAAAACCAGTCATAGCTTACGACATTAGTGGACACGGTAGCTTCCCATCATTTTAAAATAAAATAGAAAAACGCTTCTGACCAACATGCATATGCCAAGAAATCTCAGGATCGGTTCTACATTACATATATGGTAATAGTCCTCCATCTTAATGGACATATACTTTCAATCTCAATAAAAATGTCACAGTGAGACAAAATCTGAATATAACTCTGTTTGATCCTTTAAACTATGATAAACTAAAAGAAAATTACAACATTCTGAATAAACATTTCTCCTTTATTAAAAAGGATCCATGATCCCTTTTATTGTACCTTTTGTAAAGTACTTTTTAATAGAATATATATATTTTTTGAAATTTATATATTATAGTTCACATACTGATCACATTTTTGTACTCATACTGTTACTATTTCAGATTACTGTTTGAACCATGCAAAATTATTTGTTGTGTTATAATTAAGTATTATTTTCATAAATTTTCCAATTACTTTCTTTTATACTTCTTCTTATACCTTTTATTTATTTTAAGAAATGTTGTGATCTGAACCATTATAGTAAAAACTAACTTTGTACTAATTTTATTTTAATCTCTAATGCAATATTCAACATCTGTATTCTAAAATATGAATTTTCAATAAACATTTCCCCTCGTGGAGAAAAGTTCCTATGCTTAACGGCTGGATCTCCACGAGAGGGTGATTTCATTTCATTTTATTTCATACCTGAAGGATTAAAAGAATTCTAAGAAGATCTCATTTGTCCATATCAGTCTATTCGTAAGGTAAAATTATTCAGTTCATATCCACAAATCTGCTTATCATTTTAGACATTTTTACTAGACTCTCGTAAAAGTTGTCGATACGTGTCTAAAATAACTTTCTGTCTTAAATCAATACTCTCCATAAAGATGAGAACATTTTCTCTCCAAAGCCTTTTCCGCTACTTGTTTCACGATATTTCATCTCTAGAGTCAAAAGAAGGGAAAATAACACTTTCTTTGATACTGAAATTTTCTCTTATAAATGAGCGCAGCTTTTAGAGAAAACTAAAAAAAGTATGGCAGAAATAAAATAACATAATATGTCTGGACTTTTAAGAGCAAAGGCCTCACATAATTGATAGAGGTTGTGATAATTGTTCGTTTTCAGATCATTAAAAGAGAAGAAAACGCTTGTGTAACGAGCATTGTTTTTTATATTATTGGCTCCACAATTGCTTGTTTATTATAAGATATAAGTGAAAATATAGGATGAAAAAGGAAAACAAAATAGGATGAAAAAAGAAATACTTTCTTATGATTAAGAATTAATTCTATTTACTTGGCAGAATTATTTTATATATATTAAATGCAACTATTTATTAATATGATATTGTGCTTATTATATATTTGGAGTTACAGTTTTGTATACAAATTTTGAAACAATGTATGAAAGCGTGTATTTTGTAAATGCTACCACATAAAAAAAAAAAATAATTTAAAAGTAAATTTAATAAACATAAATTGTGAAGATAATTTTACAAAAATAAATTAAGACTTTATTTAAAAACATAAAATGTTATAAATGTTATGTGATTGAAAAGGAGAGGATATTGTAAAGAGATTAAAATATCGTGTTTATTCACGTAATACTTGCGTTTGCACCGCTTTTTAAAAGCGAAAATCCAGTTGTGATTATTAAACAAGAAAATCTGATACCCCATATTGTACATGCTCATGCTGAAAAAAATATACCAATATACTCATTTCATAAAACCTTTATTAATAATATTGGATAAATCTTTCTAAATATCTCTATCTATATTAGATAACACATTCTGAAATGGCAGAAGGTTTTTCGTCATTTTTAACGAAAACCCTTTTTGTAGTTTATTAGATTGTTTTAAAATAAGAGTATGGACATTCACACATGACTCATCGCAATAAAATGTTGTGTTTGAACACGTTACTGTCCGTATTCAAACAAAACAAGAGATTTTCGATTCGACCGAGTTTCGTGCAGAGGTTCTTTTGTCGGCTTTTTTGATGTGGTCAGTCTTAAGCACTGTAGCAGAGGAGAGTTCCACACAGGAGACTCGCTGATATGTTTATCACCACCCATTCATTCCGCTGAGACTCCCTTTTCTTTTGTTGATGACCACAGTATCTTTGGAAAAGAAAGACCAGAGAAATAATTTATGAGTTTTTGAAGCTGATTATAAAAAATGTGGTCTGAACGCAGCCTTATGCGTGAAAACTTTTTCAGGGATATTTTCTGCTTCAAAACTAACATGGGACTATTATGCGTGGGCAATTAATACGCGAAAAAATACGGTCCTTTTCAACAATTATTGTATACAAAATGACAAACATTTTAAATTAAGCAATGAGTATTATTGAAAAATCATCTTGATTATTATGATACTTTTTTTAATTTATATATTTTTAAACAATACTGTTATGGAACTTTTAAGAATAAAAGTTTCACACGGAAAATAGAGTTTATGTTATTATAAATGTTAGGTTTCCAGATTATTAAGAAAAATTTTCCAATTTCAAATACTACCCCCCACGGCAAAAAATTTCATTCAAATAAAAATAGTTTTAAAACATTTCCCCACTCCCCAAAAAAATTTAATCAATTTCTTAAAAGAGAAAAAAATTCCAAAAGTTAAAAGAAAAAAACTCAAATGTCAATAATGTCAGAAATTCCGGCGATAAGCCCAAAATTAACAGGCTATTGTAACCTATTTCTAGAATGTACTTTTAAATGCAATTTTTTTTGAAAACTGTATTTCAATTTAGCAATTTTTTAATGGTTTTTAAAATAATTTTCAGGCTTAAATTAAAAAATATATATATCTATTACGGACGATTAACCAATTTCTTTCAAAAACAATATAAGCAGTTCAGCGTTTGTTTCTTGCTAATATTCCATAACGAAATGACATTTCATCAATAAATAATTAACACTTCATAAATAAATAAATAAAATAATTTAAACACACATACACACACAAATTTAACACATGTAATTGAACTACGGGCTGAAATAATAACACTGGTTAAACACTTAAATAATTATAATCAAAATGGCTAGTAGAAAAATCTTTGGTGTTTTCTTCAGTTATTAACTTCTGGAATTCGGGTCATTTGAAAGTATGGCTTTTAAAAATTTTCAAAACTTTCTTTGAATAAATAATTGATATTTTTCGCTAAAAAATGCTTTTCGGTGTTGTTAGTGGGTGATCGAAAAAAAAAAAAAGTCGCATTGATATGCGACTAATATGAAAGTTTTAAAAAAATAAATTTCAATACATAATTGAATTTTATTTCAATACATAATTGATATTTTTCATATAAAATTCTTTTTGATGTTGTTGGCATTGAAAAAATGTATATTAAATGTTAAGTAGAAAAATAATATTTTCTACAAAATGCGCTATATTAATTTAAATTTCAATGCTGCAGTGACTTCTCATACATATGTCTCACAATTATACGCGTCTCTCCACCACTATGAGGATATTCGATGTCGCGGCATGAAGAATGAAAAAGTAGTACAGTGTCTAAGGCGGAATCGATTTTGTAATAGACAACATTCCGTCGTAGACAATATTCCATTTTATGTAAAGTAGAAAACGAAATGCGCCCGTCGTATATATATTTTTTTGGTTGGTAACCTTTGGTACCGTTCTCTAAACTGAAATGTTTAATGAAATTATATTCGTTATTAAGTTTATTGTTTTTAATAATCTTGAAAACAATTATTTAAATAGTACCAATGCGAAACTAAATCAGTTCTGAAATTTAATGGAAATAATTTACTTTAACAAATACAATTACATACCTCATATTTCACATAGTACTTTAGAGAGTAAAAAAAAAAACCCTTTTATTTTTTATTTTCGGTTTACCAAGCATTATTAAGTAGTTCATTGAAAGTCTGTCATTATCGGTATAATTTCTTCACTTCTTTGAACCATAAGTTTTTTTTTGACGTCGATTTCTTCTCAAGGCGACCTGATATGTTTACATTCCATCGTTGTCTTCAACATTTTTAGAATCATGGTCGTCTTTATTTTCACTGTCACTTTTCACATTACGATATAGCTGTATCAAAACCTCCAAAGAAGTGTTAGTTTTGGTAGAGCACACTGCATTGTTAGCTGATACACAATCTACTTCATTGATCTTTTTGTGGCTTATAGGTACACATTTTAAGTCATTTATTAGACTTAGTAAACTCATTAGACTCAGTAACTCATTTCTTTCATCAGTTCAACTGACTCTTGATCATTTTCTGAGGAAGGAATTCAAATCTGGATTTTCTAAAACAACGAGCAATCTTTCCAGCGACATTTATGAGCAAGATTTGGAAACCCATTTTATGGAATCTAAAATACTAATGTTTTTTGTCAGTTAGATGACTGAATCACCCTGACGCAATAATCTACCACAGAGACACATTAAAAGACGCAATAATCGACCGCTACACATATGTTTTGTAGTGCGTTTTCTCAGCATTTTTCACATAAGTTCCATCACTGAAGTAGTATTCGCAGGAAGAAATTGCATGTTTATATTCGACGTTTTGACGTCGGCATGACAAGGTGCATTATAGAGAAACAACGAAATATTTCAATTTCTGTTAATCATCCAGTTATTGAATTCTATCAGCTACCTGTTCATTAAGGCGGTTGGCATCCAGGATTTTTTCTGAGACCTCCAAATCACAGGCAGTTTATCAATATTCACATTCTTGAAACATCGCGGCTTTTTCGATTTCTCAATCGCTAACAGCTTTTCTAAACTGCACAGAGCAAAACAGTGACATGCTCTTTGGATGTTTTACCTCCCTGGCATTCATTCACTTCCTCTTTTTGCAAGAGACTTAGTTGCCAACGCATGATGAAATAGTCATATCTCTTCGCAATTATATATGTCCTTTGCTTGATATCCTTGAATTAGTAGATGAAAATTTTCTTCCATTCCTGAACTTCATACTCTGGGACGTTTTTCGAGTCTCTGCAAACTTACGTCATGACGATGTACGTCAAAACTTATTAACCAGCCACTGGAAGCTTTGTAATCCATTTTACCTAATTTTTCGACTGCCGTCACTTTGCCCACGGGGGCGCCTTTGTCTCCTTTTGAAAAAATACTTTTTCCCCCTCTATTGTCGTTACATATTGCACCAACAGTCAATCTCTAGAATGATAAGAAGCCCGCCAGAGGCGAGAAAACAGAGTTGCGAAATTGTATCTTTGAACCTGCCGGAAAGTTTTTCAAGACTTGAAGTTAAGTAAATTATATGGTCTTCATACTTTCCCTTACCCAGCCAATAAAAAAAACCCAGTAAGTTCTACTGTTTATATTTATTGGTCATTAATGGAATGAAGTAGTAAAAGACGTTTTGCTTTTATTTTTTACGTTTATTGAATTTATGTTATTTCGCTGGTCAATGTCACATCTCAATCTTTGGCAAATATGGAGTCACTTTGCTCGTCATAAGAGTTGCAATTATTAACTTTCCCGGGGCCTTCGACTTAAAAAAAAAAGGGTGACTAACGACAGCAGTGAAGAAGACGATGAAGACTTTTCTCTTCATGTCTCGATCAGTTTAAGTGAAACCGAACTCGATGAGGATCCTGAAATGAAAAAAAACATTTACCGACAATGACCTCAACATTTGGAGATTTCGTGTTGGTGAAAATTGTGAAAAAAATACCTAAAATATTTCTTAGCAAAAATAACTAACATCTATAAAGAGGGGGGGGGGGGGGGGGTTGAAGTTTTCTATTTGAAAACATCTGATCGAGAAAAATTGTTTACGTTCTCATTTCTGAAAGATGAAACTCTGAGTTTTTCGTCACATGATATGTTTCTCGCTACTGCTCGAGAAAAGAAGAAGTGTGTATAGTTTTCATGACGATCTTTCAGATTTTTTCTTATTTTATTTTGTAATATTATGTTCAGTCAGAATTTTTAATTTTGTTCAATATTTCAGTAAGTATTTTCTTGTAAAAAACTATTTGCGTTATTAAATAGATTTTTTTCGCGAGATGTGTCGTCATTTTCATACAAATTTAGGCTGACCTTTACCTAGATACGTAATTGTAGCTTTTTTGGTATCGAAGTCAAAGTATGGACAATTTGATCCTTAATTGGGGAATGACTTTGCCCACGATATTTTTTTTATACATGCATAAACATGTGAGATAAAAATCGCATCTACGGCTCGTCTATCATATGTAGGTGTTTTTCTTATTTAATAAAAAATGTGAAATGTTTGCTATATTTTGAAACTAAATCTGAAATCTGGTCAAAGTGACCTTGGTTGACGGTATCTCTTTCGCTTTTTCACGTAAGAGTGTTCCAGGTATGGGCAAAGTTTTCGCTCTACCACCCGAAAACTATTAAAAATTAAAAAGTTATTTTATCAATATTTCTAATTTTTATAGCACTTTTCCTCTTGCTGTTGAATGATCTGCTTTCAAAATCTTTTTGTAACTTTTGTTCATCAACCACACAAAACAAATAAGTTTTATTTATCATATAAATGCATAAACGAAACTATTCAGGTATTGTTTCTGAACATCAAATTTTATTATTATTTGATATATTAATTTGTACGTTAATTATAAGAAAAATGCTTAAAAAAACAACGAATATGCATTGACAACACAAATAGAACACACATAAAAGTAGAGAAGGATAATTTCTAGATTAAAAACTAATCAGTAAAATATAAAATAAAATATTTTGATAAATATAATGCAACAGCAACATTAAAAAAATATATACTTTCTCAAACCTACCACAGAATTAGAAAGAATTGATAATAATTTTTTTTTAATCTTAAGATTGTTTACACGTCAGATACTTTTTCTTTGTAAAATATGCACTTAGGGATTTTTAAGTTGTTTTAGAAACACCTTTAAAATGTTGTCCATTAAATTAAATATGTGAATAGCAAACCCATTTCAACCTAAACTTTTTTTTATTTTCATTGTTACAAAATACCGCAGAATAAGCTGATTTAATATTATTGTTAGTTTAGGCTTTCTAAAGAGCCTTTTTTAATATAAAATAATATATCATAAACTTATTCTTTTTTTAAATGAATATAATGATAATCTTTTACAGTTCGTACATATTTCTTTCGCATTCTTTCAAACTTGTCTAAGTATTCCGGGACTCTGTTAAAAGAACAAATATGAAGTACCGTAATTAGAGCCCCTGCATGAATGGAACGAGTCAGTAATAAAAAGCATAAGTGCATAAAAGCAAAATTTATTTGCCCTGGCGTAAACACGGGTTTAAAGTTTCTATTATGCAGAGAAATTAGAATTTCAGATGAGGAAGTTAAAAGGGAGTTACATATAAGATTTTTTTTTTTAAATTTTGAAATTACAGTCTTATTTTTTTGCTTTATAATAAAAAAAAAAACATTTACTCATAAGAAAATTGTTCGCCATAAACAGATTAGAATAGTTTTGTATGATTATTTATATTATTGTGTGCCTTGCTTTGTTAAGTGCTTATAACACAAAATCAAATATGAAATTAAGTTTTAATAATAATTCTTAAGAGATTTTGATATTTTGTGTTAACACTAATATGTGACGAATTCTATTAATTTAAAGATAATTCACATTCATTTTTTTTATACTAATTTCCAAATAAATACTCCAAAAATTCTATTAAGTACAGTTTCGGCGCATATAAAGAATTTCTATATGGTTGGTAAATTATACATTTAATCGTAAAAACACCAGGATTTCTACACTGCAAAAAATATTGTTGATTTTACAGTATAATACTGGCATCTCAGTTGCCAGTATTATACCGTAAAATTAATAGTAATAAACAGTAAAATAAGCAGTAATACGCTGTCGCGCATGCGTGGTAGCGTATTACTGCTTATTTTACTGTTTAAATAACATATTATAATATATTAACTCTATAAAGGTTCATTTGTACCTCAATTTGGCATTTAAGAATTCTTCATAAACGGCATAAACTAAAAACGTTATCTCGCCAAGAATTACTGTAAGATAAATTTCTTTAAATATTTAGTAATTTCTGTTATGTTCGTTCACCCAGAAAAAAGTTTTGTTGAATCAACAAAAATTTGGTTGACCCAACAAAATTTTTTGTTTAAATACATCAAATCAATGGAAATTTTGTTTGAATCAACAAAAATTTTTTTTTGTATAGTCAGCAAAAAATGTTTTGTTAATTCAAGTAAAATGGTTCAATTTTACTTGAATTTTGCTAAAACAACCAAAATGTACTCAACAAAACATGCTTTGTAGTTTTAATCAATTCCTTTTTCTGGGTGTTTTTAAGGAATAAAAATGAGTAGCTCATTTTTCCTTTTATTTCATGTACATTTTGTTAAGTAATTTGAATTTTATATGCTCGAAGACTTTCCTCGTTAGTGAACTGTAAGAAAAAAAAACAAAAAAAAAAAATACAGAAACTCTGTTGGTATTTAGTGTTTCAGCAATTTTTGCATTGAAAATTTGCATAACTTACAGTTTTTGTTCGTATAAATGTATAAAGAAGAAAATATTTAACAGTACATTTTGCTGTTAATTTGTAAAAAAAAAAAAAAAAAAAAAAAAAAAAAAAAGCTAGCATGCACATTACCAGCAGATTTTACTGGACTTCCCCCCACCCTTTTTTATTACATTGAAAAAAGAAGAATTGTAATTTTACATACATAATACAGTTCAATGCGAACTATTTATGAAGCATTTCCCCGTCCTTCTGTGAATATCTCTAAGCGAACAACACCTCCGAATAGCTGACAAATTCCGCATTTCCGAGGTGTCCCTTATTTAGAGGTTATTATAGTAGTATTCAGCGTAAAAAACATCAACACATAAAATATTATTATCTAAGCTATCAGTTATCAAATCAGGTTTTTAGATTTGTATTTTTTTTTCCTATTCAAATTTTTGAATTAATGTGTGTAATAAAAATAAACGAATAATTTAGATCGTAGCTTTGAAAAATACTCTTTCCTTTTTTTTTTTTTTTTTTTTTTTTTACATTCTCCAAAATAAATGTCAAACGTTAAAAATAATTATTTAAAATATATACGCCAAATAAATCTCTAAACTTTGCTTCATTTTTTCCCATTATAATATTTTATCGATTTTGAGTATATGTTATTGTTAAATAAGAGAAAGTAATTTTTTCTCCCATTTATTCCTTAGAGAGACCTTTTTTGCGTTGTTTTGAAAGCATTATAAACCTAAAAAGAATAAAAAAAGCACTATATAATGGAAAAGTAAGGTTAAAAGAAAGTCTGAAAGGCAGAGATTGTTTATAAAGAACTGCACGAAAACACATTTATTCGCCGTATTGTATCATTATTTTTTGTTTTCTTTAAGCTAATTTTAATGAATAAATGATAAATTTTCATTGTGTAAAAATACAAGCTTTAAAATGTAGTTTTAAAAGATTTCTTAATAGAATGTATAATATCTGATGACATTGAGATATTTTAGTGTTATTCAGAATGACTTTAAAAGACTTTTCTGAGTTTTTTTTTATAAAGGGTTTCTCCAGCTATAAGCATTTATATAGGCAAATTAGAAGAAATGATAGTACATGTCAAAAGAAATTTTTTTCAGTGGAAACAGGATCAAAATTCACTAATGTATAACAGAAAATACATATATAAGCATCAAAGCTGAATCTTCTTTAATAACTTTAAGAATCATGAAGAAAATTTCAATAGAATTATCTTGCTGAAATGAAATAAGGTGATATCAGATCAAGTATTGAAATTGTCCTTTACCCACTTCTAAACAACGCCAAATTCGATTTTTCACATTTCGAAATATGGCCGCTAGTACGTTGGTTGAACGATTTATTATGAATTTTCAGTGCTTGTTTGATAAATTCCCTAATTCGTTTAAATATGAAGATGTAAAAAATATAATTAAGTTTATGCGCTGAGTGAAAAAAATGGTATGTCGAAAGCGTAGTATCGTGGATCAAGCTGTATTTCCTCTTTCCAACTTATAATGGCTTCGCATAAAAACATTTGAAATTTAAATGTAGTTTAGAGGATTTTTTTTTCTGATCTTTTAAATAACACGTTCTTCCCATTCATAATTTCGGATTATTTTTTTTGGAGGGGGTAGGAAAACGGGAAGAAGAGTGATACGCTATTGTTATGCATTAAAATATGAAATGAAATAGATGCTATAGTAAAAGAAAATATTCTTTGTCTGTGGAAGAAAATGAAAACTAACTTTAGGAATTGCAAAATGTTTGAATTATGGAATAAATCTGTCAAATATATGAGAGGCGTTAAAGAAATCGTCGAAACAGACCCAGAATTTTCATCAACTATCAAATGGGACTCCTTTACAATTCGGTAAAGAGCAGTGTAGTATGTTATTTGTTTTAAATTTGAAATTGTTGAGATTTTACCCGTAATGTGTATTTATGTAACAGCATGCAGCCCATGAATATTTACATATGTTAATATAACATAGAGAGAAAAAATAAATTGTTTACTTTGAATTACATCTAAAGATATTGCCCACTTGCCAAAAATCAGCCGTAATGCGTTCAGTTATTTGCAACCAATCCTTGATAAATCATCCAAAATTTGTGAGTATTCCTGACATTTTTTACTTTGCAGAAAAAACAATTCTGAAACACAAAGTTAAGGACTGTATTACATAAAAGAATAAAAATTGGAAAAACAGCAATCTTTTGAATCTTAAAATTTACCAGAATCTCAAAATATAAATTGTTAATAAATGGAAAGCGAAAATACAGTTGATATTTTATCTAATTTAAATTAAATTAAACGCAAAATGTACAAATTATCTAGTTTAAAAAGTAAATAAAAAGAGTTCAAAATACTAAATGTTAATGAATGTTTACTTTGATGAATGAATGAAAACTGTTACAGTGTTTTTACAAACATTCTCCACAGTTTTGAGACATTCGTCGATAGGGTCACTTTTGGCGAGGAAGATCCTATTCTTTTTTATTTCTTTTACTGTTTTTGTATCGATATATAGCAATTAATTTTGTGCACACGTGATAATTAAAACGAATTCAACTCACTCTATTTTTTCTAAACAATTTTGCGAGTTCGCATTGAAATACCTTCTTTACCAGGAATGTCCAATATCTATTTAATTTCCAATCTCAAAATAACATGCAATATCTTTTATCAAACCCAAAACTTCATTCATTCCTACAGAAATCAATAACCTTTTAATAATAAATGCATACAGAGTGTTTAAAATAAAATAAAACAAACTTCAAGAAGTGACTGTATACGCCAAACAAACAATTTAGGCGTGAGATCACAGAGTTTCAATCTACTTTATTGGCAAAAAAAGGGTGGCTCACTCCGAATCAGGAATTTAGGGATATACCTTCTGAAAAATTTCCAAAAGCTCTGTATAATCTCTGTTTCTCAAATAAACGTATAACGTATAATCGCTGAGTATACCTTCTGCCTATAGCGTATACCCTCTGCGTTTTTACGACTACAGCACAGCTCCGAACATGCATTTTCCTTTTATAAATTTAAAAATGATGAAATTACCGTATTTACTCACAAAAATAAGGATTTGATCTTTAAATTCGTAATCACACAATAAAATTTTAAAGAAAAAAATGATGAAACTTAGCAAAATGTGGTAATTTCTAATTTTATTAATTTTTAACGTTTATCCAAATTAGTATTCATTAATACTAGACATCACCTCATCTACCAGCCATACTCAATTTTTTTTCCTCCCGGTACGCAAGTATACTTATGTTTGTCGCGTTAGGTGAGCCGCAACACTCTATTAGTTTTATTTTTTTAATAAAGTTAAAAAAAAGAGATTAATTAAAATAATAAAATAACAAAAGTATTATAACAAAGCGATATAATAAAATTAATAGAGTCAATGTTATCCATATTTTATGAGTATAAATCGTACAATTTCCAAGTTCTAAAGATAAGAATCAGTAGATTTTCTTTAAAAAAATCAAACTTCGTTTTTATGCTAAAACTTTTTATCTTTTTGAAATATAAAAATAAAAAATGTAAATGTAATTAATTTTAAGCAATGTTTGATTACTGGTGAAGATTAAAAAGGTTTTACACCACTGAAGCATAAATAGGATTACAAGTAAAAAGAGCTTTTCACTGAACAAATGATATTTAGGATGTTTTAATGAATTTTAAATTATTTGTAAATAACAGGGAAGCTTTTTATTTTGTCATAAAAATAGATAAAACAGTAGAAAAGGTTTTAAATATTTTTATGCGCAGCACAGATTTTCATAAATTTGCATCAATGATTGTGTATTTTGGGCTACACTTTAAAAGTCACTGGGATGCAGGTTGAATGTGCCTGGTCTACATGATCAAAATTTTAAATTTATCTATTTTCATTGTGGCTTTCGTGCGTAGATCCTTTGTAGGAGTACTCGAAGATGGCATCATCTTCAGTCCCATTCATCGTATTAAGAATGCTGCATTTGAGAAAAAATAGCTTAAATAAATCATTAGGAATGAATTTCTATGCATCTAACATTCACAGTGCCACTAAAAAAAAGTGGAGGTTTTTCACAACGACCAGTTTTTGTCAGTTCTGTGTTTCCATGTATAACATCACAAACAAAATGCTACTTTCTATTAATGATGAGACTGGCTCAGTTCGAGAGTCCAAGCCAATGGGTAGGTACCGAAACGGGCTCTTGCTTAAAGTGAAAATTTCAATTATTCACAAATTATAAAAAAGGGGGAAAACATGCTATTTGAGAAAGAAGAATGCAGTAAAAAAAAATAAAATAAAACTTGCTATTTCAGAAACAAGAATGCAGTAAAAAAACCTTGCTATTTGAGAAACAAGAATGTAGTCAAAGTTTGTTAAAGTGTTTTCAATTCTTTAAAAATCAGTTTGAAAGGGAATGGAATTGTTATTGATGAGATGAAAGGGGAAATATACTATCTGATTCTGGTCCGGCCTTTGCACGGCCAGTGTTAGTAAGATAAAGAAGCTGTGGGATATCTCTTATATATTCTCGCTTTTTATTTGAATTCCTTTTACAGAACTACTGGAAAACAGAACTCAAGTCATTCTGCCATAGTTGTGCAATGATATTTTAAAAAGGATAAGAATTAACTTTTAGAATATACACTAAAACACTTTTTATTTTGCTTTTGACGTCAACATATCAATATAAACATTAACGATGTTAAAATTTAAAATTAAAATGTTTCGATTTGTTCATCAAATCGTCATCAGAATATACAGAAACCACAAACACAATGTACATAAAAACCAGAGAGTCTGAACAGTCACTATGTGAAAGAAGGTACAACGCCCTCTATACTTTTAATTTTAACACCGCTCTTAGCTCCATCTACAGACCGCTTCCCACTATTATTCAACCACTCAACACAAATCTTCGGAATATTAAATGTCAACGTATCATTACATGCTTTCGAACTCCTTAAATAAATTTCAATAGATTCCCTCACAAAACCTTCTTTTACATAGTGACTGTTCAGACTCTCTGGTTTTTATGTACATTGTGTTTGTGGTTTGTGTATATTCTGATGACGATTTGATGAACAAATCGAAACATGTAAATTTTAAATTTTAACATCTTTAATGTTTACATTGATATGTTGACGTCTTTCAAGCAAAATAAAAAGTGTTGTAGTGTATATTTTAAAAGTTAATTTTAATGGACGTATTTCGACTCTCCACTTTATTTGAAATATAATAACATTAGGATCAGAATTGTGACTTTTTTAGATTTCTGCAAGTGATTGGGTATAAATAACTAATTTACTATTTTAAACAGATTTTCGGGGACATGAAACCCTGAAACGTTTTCATAAGGGAGAATTTATTATTAATGCTTATTTGTAAGTGAGAAGAGATTTTTAAATGAGAAAATTAATCTTCAAACAATTTTAAAATGCTAATAACAGTTTTCTACTGTGTACTTTCTGTATCGGCCTCGGGCTCTGGTGACACACAATTTTTCGAGTTCAGGATTGGAAAAAATAGCCCGAATTCATATCTACTATGCATGCATACATCGAGCGACTGAAATTGAGAAGTCAGTCCTCCGGATACAATAAGTAGACACTTCTGTCTATAGTATTGCGAGTTTGTCGTCGCATTTGTTTGCAAAACACATCCAGTTAAATGGAGTCAGTCTTGGAGAAAAAAAGTGCGTTATGGATTCGAGTAAATAGGGTATGCAATGATATTTTGTACAGGCTTACACAATGCTTTTGGTAAAATGTGATGACATTACGAGAAGGTCAGAGGATGTCCATTAGCCATGTAAACACAACACTTGACTAAATCCTCCATAGTTCAAAATATAGCTGGCTGTATATGCGGTGTCTCTGACCGAACAACAATGCAGATCCATCACTCCCCTTGATGACATCACATTTCATGTGAAACAAAGTTAATTTTGAAAATTTCACTAAAACATCATAATTATTAAATATTAAAACTTTGCATGAATCACCATGAAAACAAAAGAACCCACAGGACGCGTTTCGGGATGAACATTTTTAACAGGCCGTCATCAGCCAAAGTAAACACGTGTCCTCAAGGGGACAAGATCACAAATGAATAGAGCGAACTTTTATTCATTTTTGACCTTGTACCCTTACGGACACGTGTTTACTTTGACTGATGGCGGGCTGTTAAAAATTTCCAGCTCGAAACGCGTCCCGTACGCTCTTTTGTTTTTTATGGTGATTCATACAAAGTTTTAATATTTAATTGTGATTTACCGCCAGTTTTTCGGCGCTATTTCATCTTAACTATAGTTACAGTTATGAACGAAAATCCAGTTGGACTTGGAGTAAGACAACCTGTATTTTTGACTAAATAAGTGAATTTCGACCTAGGTAAGATTGTGTGGTTTGTTTTTTTGCAGTCCCTCTACCTTCTTTTTTTAAAACACCCTGTATACTTCTCTTATTAATATTTACTTTATTATGACCACTAAAATCTGTAAAATGGCTGTTGTTTTATTTTCTGTAAGCATACTATTTTTATTTCATTTTTGCACCATTTTTTATTCTGGAAAGTATTATGTGTTTTCAAAAAAAGACGATGAATTTATTATTCAGCGCATCAGAAAAGGCATTTTTTTTAAAGTTAATGACATTTAAGGAGAACAAGAAAGAGGTTTGAAGTTAAAAAAAAAGTTAAAATAAAAGTGAAGGCTGAAAATAATGGAAACCCTATTGTTGTTGTGTTTTTAGTGATAACAGTATAATTCCACAATGTATTATACTTTTAAAGTATGTTTTAACTTCACAAAAGAGTCGTAATCTTTCAGAAAATGTGTTTCTATAAAATGTATGCATTGCTTTAAAATATCATAACCTCAACAAAATACCATAATAGATAAAAACTTTTAAATTTCAATTTCAAATTATTATTTTTTACGTGTTTTATTGCATATTATTATGTTTTGACATACAGTGAAGTTCCAGCATTTCCTTTGAGTTCATGACATTTCAGAGAAATCAAAGCTAGTTTTGAAAAAATCACTAGAATGTATTTATTACTACTGAAGTTATGAACAACAAGAACGAAAAATCATGCGTCAAGCATAGATTATTTTACACTTTCCAACACTTCCAAAATAAGTTTGCAAATATTTACCGATTAATAAGGTGAAAGATAATATCTAAGTAAACAATTTGGAAAACGCATAAAAAATTTAAATACTAAATTTCAGGAATTACTAACAGTATTAGGCATAATTTCCGAATTCTTTTCTACAGCCCTGCATATGATCTATAGATTTGTATATATACTACATAGAATTCTAAATTTTAGTTCAGTTAGGAAACGTGTAGCACAGTTAAAAATTCCCCTTCTGGAATTTCCGTCAATAAATGGAAATGTACTCGAGAACTTTTGGTCTGCTCTGTATATGATATATAGAATTTCTACATACCAAGAAATGTACAAAAAATGTGTTAAATTTAAAAACGAGTTCAGCCACTGAAAATGTACTTCCAGCAATTATTGTTAACAGATAGTTTCGAGTTATTTTGTGTGTCCCTGTAAATGGACGATGAATGCTATATACACAAAATATCCTATATAGTAAGCGTCTGATAATGCACCTTAGTGATATATATAAATTTTAATATGTTTGAAATAGTGAAACATTATTAAAATAAAAAACCACAAACGATTTTTCTCTATAGACCGTAATGTAACGGAATTCTTTTGAGTGTCCCTGTAAAAACTATAAGTGCGACACCTTTCATTTTCAATACTGAACATGCCATTGTAAACCTCAATAACATATATGAATTTCATGGCAATCCAAATATATTTACTTGAGTTTGAGCACGGACAGACAGCTGGCAGACAGACAGACACAGAGGCGACAAACAGACAAACCGAATTCATAAACACTTTTCAACTATGTTGGAAAGTGTTAAAAATACAGTTTGGATTGAAGTGATGAAAATTGTATTTTTGACTAGATTTTGTTGAGTAGATTTGAGTACAGTTTGAGTAGATTTGAGTAGATTTCGAACCTAGTTTCGTATACAATTTTGTTTTGTTTTCTATGTAGGATAGACCGGGACACGTTTGGTACAGGAGCAGGTTTACACACTCGTTTTATTTCATAAACGATACGATTGGTGGCACCACTACTCTAACTGAAGGAGGACACGTGATTTATGGAAAGAAACAAGTTGGTTGCATTCAGAGAATAGCGATATTTTCTGTAGAAGATCAACTGTTATGATTTTTCAAAAAGTGAGTACATTTTTTCAAGCTTACATAATTTGTCATACATTATTTTTTGTTTCGTACTGAACTTTAAGAGTATTATGTTCTTTAAAGAAGATATTTTCCTCTATATAGTAAGCTTACTAGTTGAATGAATACAGTTGTAAGGACGACGCTTCTAGGTATGTTTAAAAGGCAAAATGGCGTCAGAGGCATTTTTATGCATAACGCTGGGGGCACATCTACACAGTGTGTAAACGTGTCCCAGTCTTCTACATCTGCTTATATTGCTTTATGCTATGTTGTTTTGTGAAATATTTTTTACAAAAGCATATTAATGAACTTTATTTGTATAATGGCCTTTGGTGTATTACAATAGTTGACACTAACATCGAAAATAATATGAAAATTAAACATATCAATCATTACAAACAATATACTAGAAGATACTATCTTATTTAGAATTAATATTAGCTACACAATTCTATGATGTTAAATGGATTTTATTTGCCTTAGAGTATAAAAATAAAAGTATTGGGCAGAATGTAATTATTAGGACTTTTCGAAATCTTCATTAAAATAGGCCTATTTCCTTTAAACAGAATTATATCGAATTTTGACTTTTCTACGTGTTACATGAAACAGAAATGAAAAAGAAAGCAATCAAATATTATAGAAATAGTTCTTAAAGGACATTAAATTAGGCGTACTACTGTTGCAAGAAATATAATAGACCTTACTACTTTTCCAGATCTCAGAATACTGTGGGCCTACAAAAAGAAAATTATCACGAGCCAATTTCAGGTAGTCTATTTTTTGAAACTTTCGTTACATAAATATATTGTTTAATAGATATCTGTGGTCATTTTACACTATCTTAACTGATACAAAGGACTGTGTAAACGTGAAACCGGTTATGGGGCACTTTTAAACACTCGACATAAATCTAAAAATTATATTTTCCTAATGTTTAAAATGGGACATAACTGAATTTGCTGATGCCAAACTATATTCCACTGACCACGTGTTGTATAGATACTGTTGCGTTTATCACTGCTTCCATGGTTTTTCATTTATTTGCATTAGTTTTGATTTGCGCTTTGCGGGGACGGTAGTTCTTGATTTTGTTGATAAACGATCTGTGAGAATTCTATAAGAGCCTGAAAGTTACCATGAGATGTTAACATATTTATGATTGATGTGAAATGTAAGCACAAATATTGTTTTATAATCGTGGTGTTTTTAATATATGTTTTGTGTTATCAATCTGACTCTTGTAATTATTGACTTATTCGAAATTACATTTTCCTGAATAACATTTAAGTAAATTAATCTCCGAACCACAACAAGAAGAGACGTAAGCCTGATTACATATCTTTTCTATAGTATTGTTGATATATCTTTAAACGAATGAATACTGATATTAAAATGTCAGTATATTGATATTGAAAATAAATTTACATTAAGTTCAAAATACAATAAATACTAATACTTCTTTAATAAGTAAAACACAAAAATCAAAGAAAAAAGTTTGTAAAAGTGCCCCGGTCTACCCTAATATTAAATCTTAAAACTTCTCCTCACAGAAGTTTATTAATATTTTCTCGAATATAACCACCAAAATCTGCTTAATAGCTGATATATTTTTTTCTGAAAGCATAGTCCATTTATTCCACTTTTGAGTCATGTTTTCTGCAAAGTATTTGGTGCTTTTCAAAAGAAACGGCGGATTTATTATTCAACTCTTTCGAAACGGCAATTCTTTACCAATAATGTCTTTAAAAAGAACAATAACGATGCCCTGTGGTATAAAAAAAGCTTTAAAAATGAAGGTGGGAAAGAATAAAAACTTATTGTGGTTGTGTTTTTAGTGATAACACTATGTTATCGCTGGTATTATATTTTCAAACTATGCTCTGACATCGCAAAATGAATAGAAATAGAAAATACATATTTAGAAAATTTGTTTATTTCTTAAAAATATCATAAATGACCACGTATTAAAAAGCGTAGGAGGTAAACAATTTTGAATTTTAATTTAAAAACCTTCTTTCTCATGTGTTTTGTTATATGTTATTATGTTATTATATTTTTAGACCTTTTTTTAACAATAAACATAGCAGCAATTCTTACAGTTGCGAAATTAAAATAACAAGAGAATAAGACATCTATTTTAAGAGACATTTTTATTCATCTATTTCTCTTATTTCGAAATAATATGCAATATCCTCCGCATGCAAGTTACTATTATTTCATTTATTATATCACAAAGAACCAAGAACATTGTAATTGGAATTCTACAGAGTGTTGGAAAAGCTGCAACAAACGTGAAAAATGTTACAGCACACTAGAACAAACATTTTCTACCGTAAACAATGCTTGTAATTCATTTATTCAATCAAAAATACAGAGTATGACATTCCAAACAGAGCGCAGATTTGAATTCATAGCTTTAGCAATAATGAAAATATTTTAACGAAATTTTCAGCAGACTTACCTTGCTTTGTGTGAAATATAACTGTATCGCTAGAAGCAATGGAAATGGCAACCATCTATTTACTTATACGGCATTGAACTAGACATTTCATCTTTAAGAATGTAATTTAACTAACGCTGTCACAGACAAAATTACTGAGCATTTTCAGCTAGTTTCGGGTTTTCAATGCAGTTTGAACAAACCAAGGTGCGTCTTAAAAGAAAATTTCATTGAAATATCATCAATATTGTTAACATTATGTGTAAAATTTGGATTGGAATGAGACAACCTTTATATTTTACTGAGTAAATATATTGCACCCCGTGTTTTCTATACAAATAATGCCTATCATACACTCTATTGCCAAAGGTGACCGGTCACTTGCGATTTTAGACGTTTTGTTAACTATCTAGAAAAATACATGAGGAATTAACCTGAAACTGCAGGTGTGTAAACAGTATAGTATAGGTTATATATTTCGGCGAAGACTTTTTCCCGAAACCCCATAGGGGACTGTCAACAAATTGAAAAAAACGAATATCTTTTGGATTACACAGTAAAAACTAATGTAGCAAAAGCGTGCAAAGTCGAGATTATTAATAAGTGGCTTATTGTAATATACTGTGTTCATTTTTATGAGGATAGCATGTATATTCGAAGAGAAATTAAGGTTCTTATAAAAACAGTCCCAAATTTCGCCAAGTTTTTTGCTTATAATTTGCAGAGTTCTTAATATAAAAAAAAGTTATTTTGAGAAAATATGTCAAACAACATTGAACATAATACTCTGCATTCGGAATTAAAAAATAATAAAAATTGGATGAAAAATGAGTAGGTTTACTAAAAAATGTTTCACTGTGCATGCGCGAATGTAATCAAAATACAATATGCATAATGTATTAGCTAAGTATATAGTGCAACTTTTGTGAAAGTCTCAAAATCATAGCTTGAAAATTCTGAAAACTATTGTCGATAGAATAAGCTCGAAATCCGTTGTTCCCCAAAAGAAGCAAAAAGATGAGGGGTTGTATCAAATAGCTGTTGATTATTGCCAAGATAGCGTACACAATATTGCACATACTACTATATTTGGATACAACCCCTCATCTTTTTACTTCCTTTTGGGAACAACGGATTTCGAGCTTATTCTATCGACGATAATTTTCAGAATTTTCAGGCTATGATTTTGAGACTTTCACAAAAGTTGCTCTATATACTTAGCTAATACATTGTGCACATTATATTTTAATTGCATTCGCGCATGCGCAGTGAAACAATTTTTAGTAAACCTGCTCATTTTTCATCCAATTATTATTATTTTTTAAATCCGTTTGCAGAGTATTATGTACAATGTCGTTTGACATATTTTCTCAAAATAACTTTTTTTTATATTAAGAACTCTGCAAATTATAAGCAAAAAACTTGGCGAAATTTGGGACTGTTTTTATAAAAACCTTAATTTCTCTTCGAGTACACATGCTATCCTCATAAAAATGAACACAGTATATTACAATAAGCCACCTATTAATAATCTCGAGTTTGAACGCTTTTGCTACATTAGTGTTTACAGGGTAATCCAAAAGATATTCGTTCTTTTTCAATTTGTTGACAGTCCCCTATGGGGTTTCGGGGAAAAATCTTCGCGGAAATATATAACCTATACTATACTTTTTACACTCCTGCAGTTTCAGGTTAATTCCTCATGTATTTTTCTAGATAGTTAACAAAACGTCTAAAATCGCAAGTGACCGGTCACCTTTGGCAATATAGTGTAGTACGCTATACCACTCCTTAAACTTTTTCTCTCCTTTTTTCTTTTCAAACACTCTACAACATATGCCTATTAGAAATATCTGTATGCGAAATGTCTTTATTTCATTTTTGAGTCATTTTTGTTCTGCAAAGTTTCATGCTTTTCCTGAAAATGTTGGTATTGGATACAAACAATATTATTTTTTTCATTTGAAATATTTTTGATGAGTTAAATATTGGCTCAATTTTGGGCCCTTATATAACCTTAAGCAAATATTATCGGAATGATTCGAGACTGGCAATAATATATCTTTATGCTTTATAGAAATATTTACTTTAGCATAGTCATCAAAAACTATGAAATGTCTATTATATTTTCCTACACGCATGAACTTTATGCGTCTTTGAACTATTCTTTTTGCAAAGTATTATGTGCTTTTAAAAAGACGATGAATTTATTATTCAGCTCTTTAAAAAGTGCATTCGTTAAAAAAAAAAAAAGATAATGTATTTTCAGAATGACAATAATGAAATACAGGAGCATATATAAAAAAGGTTAAAATAATATTAAAGGAAAAAAGAATAAATGCCCAATGTTGCTGTGTTTTAAATGATACCTTTATGTTAGCGGTGGTATTATACTTTCAAACTATGCTTTGACTTCACAAAAGAATGATAATCTTTTAGAAAACGTGTTTTTAGAAAACATTTGCATTGCTTAGAAATATCATAAATGATCAGAGTGTTCAAGAATAGCAATATTTTATTCAATGATAGAGTTTCATAAATAATGATGAATAGCGCTGTTGATATTTCAAACTTGAATACCAGAAAAATTACTGTTTGCAATATGTTAGACAGACAACTGTATACCGCAATAAATAATGCCATTATTATTTTCAACATATATTGTCTACTTAATTGAATTTTAACGTAAAACTAATTTGCATAAATATACATAATCTGTTTCCATCTTCATATCTATTTGCAAATAATAGTTTGTCGGTATTGTTTTAACTAAAATAAAAATAATTTTCAAATGATAGATTAATATTTATTTTCTAACATTTGCATAAAAATTTTAGTTATTATTTTTAAATTTCTCTACTTTATTTAATAAAGCTATCATATATATTTCTTTTGTTGTCAATGTCCTTTTTTCTATGAATTTACGAAACCCAAAGTAATGAATGAGGCATGATTCGAAAGGTTTTTGAAACGGTTTCTTACATATTACACTCACATTTCGTTAAAATATATTTTTTTATTAAAAAAGTCCTGTTAATTAAAAATTAAATCGATATGTTTTTCATAAATGAAATGAAAGTTTTTCCTCAAATTAGTGTTGCCACAAAAATAAAATACCCCATTATATGATGCTCAACAGTGATTACAAAAATAAATAAATAAATAAATAAATAAAAATAATACAAAACAGATAAAGTGTGATTTCTCCACACCGGTCTATTTTATATTTATGGTTAAAAAGCAAAATTGAAATTGAAATATTTAGAAGAAAAAGACACCATCGATCGATCGAAGCAGTGGTATTTCGCCTGTAGAATTAAGACATGCTTTGTTATATTAGATTAACTTGTATTTCAAATGTACTCAATTCATTTTACTTTATTTATTATTTTTCAAGAATCTGATAACATCATTTTCTAATGCAGTTAAATTACGATTGTTAATTTTTTTCTCGCACGTGCCTTTTGCTATCTTCAATCAGTTTTAACTGTAACTTTGATGGAATAAATATTCTGGCTTTACTAATGTTGTTTGTAGATATTTTTATCCTTAATTTTTGTTTAGAAGTTTAAACCTGCTTCTAAAAAAAATATTAGACATTGCTAAAAATTACATTAGACTGCTGTGCGAAATTCTCGCACGGGTCCTCTGGTTTTATTATAATTCTGGAATTATTATATCATGTATCCATAAAGCATATATTTTTCTGATATTTCAATATTTTTTTATACGATCAAAACTATTCATGAAAATTATTGAATCGCGTTATAGTTAATTTTGTTGTGGAACCATAAAGAATAGAATTATAATATATAATATTATTGAATCCTATTTCTTAACGAAATAAGAACTAATTTTTTTGGAGAAAAGAATGAAGTGTAAGGTGGAATAAAAACAATTTCGTCAATCATTTTTCTGCGTTTATTTATTATCTAAAGTTTGAAAAACTGTAGTCACTTTCATTTCACAATAAAAAAAAAATAATAATAAAAAATAAAATGAAATAAAACTGTTTTTTTTAAAGTATGGGTTTGAAGGCTAAAACGAAGATGACGTAAACGAAAAAAAAAATAGTCTAAGAGACAAAAAAAAAAATTTTTTTTTTTCCTTTTATGCTTTTCGTTATCGATGGGAAGTGCTATCAAGTCATATTGCAATATTATATGCATAGCTGCCAACCCCCTGGGGCACAACAAGAATTTGATTAAGCATGCTTTTAACCAAAAATGTTTTTTAATTAAATGAGTTTTGATCTTAAGTGGTACATATAAGTTTGTTCTGAAAATAATATCTATTTTTAAAATGCCGTGTATCATTTGTCTCCAACAAATGTAGACAAATACGATTAGAGCACGAATTCTATGTGTAGTAAGTTCATTCCATGTGTTTAATACATGACATAGTTTTTTAAACTACAGTAGTTCCTAATTAGTTGAGAGTTCTTCATTGCAGCACAAGTACAAGTTTCGGCAAAAGTTTCGCGATAAGGTATTAAATTCAAAATGCATCATAAACTTGTTGTAGTAATTTAGTTGAGGCAAGCTTAAAAAAAAAAAAAAAACGCCACACAAACAACGCCAAGAACTGAACTAGACCGCTACTGCTTATTTACAGGAATCAACTTCGCAATGTTAAATCGACAAAACATGCCAGTTTAAAATATCAGATATATAATAAACCAAGCGTCGCAGACAAAAAAAACGAAAACTAGAAGAATCTAATGAAGAATTTCTTCAATTTAAGACCAAACTCATCTTCATAAGTGATTTATAAACAGAGATATAGATTTTTTTTAAAAACGTCGAGATACTTAAAATGATCACTTTTTTCTTCGTCAAACTTTTTTTTTCAAACAACCTACAGACCTTAATATTCGGCAGAATAAAAAAAGGATTGCATTTTTGGACAAGTAATTACGTAAACTGTGTGCTTTTATAAAATTCAGTGTAAAAAAATATTATTTTCTATCCTTAATTAGCAAAAAACTGTTAATTAACTTGGCGATTAAAAAATTATGCTAAAACAGAGATAAAACATGCCAACGACCATGTACCATCTCTATAATAAAACCGTAAGTCATATGACTGTCATCAACAGTTCCGGGATGCCCGTATCGCTTTTTCATATGCCAGGCGGCCATTTTTATTCAAAATTATTTTTTCGAATAAAACTGCATAAAAGTTACATTTTTAGAAAGATCGTTCAAAACAAATTAATATTTGAGAGATGACTTACGTTCAATTAGGTATATATTCTGCAATAACTTCAGTTGAAATTAGCTTCGCAGTTCAAATTCTCTATCCATGAAAGTAAAAAAAAAAAAAAAAAAAGATTCATTCGTCGTGAAGTTTTAAAATATTAAACCATTAAACCATGGAGATAATCGTTCGTAAAATAAGTTTTCCATGAATGATTTTTTGGAGCGCTGCCTGGTGTCAAAAAAGTAATTTGCACCAGGACCTGTAAGACCATCAAAGTTTACCATAATTCTGCTTGATGAAGTGCTTTACAACTCAACTTCCTTCGGACTCTTTTCTTGACAAAGTTGAATGTAAACAAATACAAGTCATGTAATAATATTTAATGAATCAAATTTCGAAACGAATATCAGTTAATTTGATATTTATGTATTATACGTGGCAGGAAGAGAGATCACCTAAAATGATTGTTAATTGCCAATCATATTTACCATTGTTAATGACCAATCGCGTTCCAAATAGTAATTTAATATACATTTATAAAATACATAACATCATTAAGTACTTTTATGTTATTTGGGTGCAAATCTCGCCAATATCATTTTTAAAATCGCCAATACCAGCTTTTATTCTTCACGTGTTCAAGTTAGAAACGATACTTTGATTCTGAAATCAAATGTTTTGATTTATGATATTATTTTTTGGTACTTTTCCTTTATACGGACACTATTATCGTCAAGCATACATTTACATACATTTACATACATTATGCATTAGCATACATTTTGGCATGGTGTCCGTATAACGGAAAAGTACCTATTTTTTATTTATCTATTTTCTATTTTGAATGAAAAATGTGAACGGCATGCATTTTAAATTGGAAAAGCTGTCACAGACGCTCCGGGGTTGGCGCGATTTTTGTTTTGCGCCATCTTGGCGAGAAAATCCCATTTTCAGACACCTGTTAGAGATTGCTAAAACAGCATGTTACTTTTATTTTATTATGAAATAAATCATTTTATATTTAAAAAAAAAAACACACAATTTTATTTAAAAACACACACAATCATTATTTTGTTATAAAACACACAATATTCAATTTATTATAAAGCATGCGGAATCTGCTCTACCAGGTTGCCATACGAAGCAAAATCTAGCATAAAACGCCAGGTTGGCCAGGCATAAAATCGCCATTTTGGCACCAAAATGATACCCCGATGCGTCTGCGACAACTGTACCTAAAAGGACCCATCATTAAAAATGGTTAATAATATAGAATTAAAGTAAAATAATGCAGAAAATTCTTTTTGTATACACTTACTAAACACATAAAATCATATTGATGGTTTTTAGATTAGACATTTACGATGGAAATTTTATTTGGGGTATGTTATATCCAACGGAATGAATATGAGATATATATATTCTAATCAAATATTATATACCCATGAATATACTATACATATCTATATCTACTATATCAATAGAACCGTCTTCAATAGTCTTTTATATTTCTACTACGTAATATTAACTATAGAGCTACAATATAGAGAGAAAAAACGGGTTGCTGTAATTAGAATTATAGGTGCCAATGTTGGCGCGGCGTATTTTACCTGTTACGAATCTTAATAGTCAGTAGCCATTAAGCAGACATGCCGAAATAAGAGAATTACGCTATTATAAAAACTCCCGAACTATATCAAGAAAGGGGAGCAGAGAAAAACAAACTCGTACTAGGCATCTAAAAGGAAGTTCGTGAATTTTAATCAGATTGTACGTCATGAGAAAAAAGTCCTGACAGAAAATATGGTTTAAAGGGAATGCGATTATCAAAACTAGCCTTCAAAAGTTCAATTTTCCACCAAACTATACTCGAAAATTACGTGTAATAATATGTAGCCCGATTATGGCACATTACTCAAGACGTTTTAGATGAGAATAATGATAGATTTTATAATCTTTCGCAATCGAATCTACAGCCAAAGTTAACGAAAAACAAAAACAAATATTAGCAACAATATGGTTCAGTGTAAATGTGGATATCATTAAAGACTTTCACAAAATAGACTTCATTGCATCAAATCGTATTAACTAAAATACGCCAATTGGCAATGGACCCAATTACGAAAAATTACTTAATATGTTTAAGAATCTCCGCCTTAGCGAACATATTGAAACTGATAAGCAAACGGACATGAAGGACAAATGCTTAAGTGGGTTAAGCGGTTTTTATAATGAAAGATGAAATACATAACAACAAAAAATATGCAAAATGCTACCATGATCACAAAAGTTCTTGATTTGTCTATTAGAATCTTTCGGTTTGGCGAAGGATTAAGGAAAAAAATTAAATTATGAATAAAAGTAACGTATTACAATGCTTAACATACATTTAAGGGAGACCAAACTGGTCGCCAGTGGCGGATAGTCTGTATTATAATAGCACAAATCAGTTACAAGTTATAACAACATCAAATTTCATCTGCAAGTCAGCCATTTTCTTCTGAAGATATTTAAAAAAAAATAAAACTTCATAATTATAAGAACACACATTTTATCAAACAATTAAATATGACTGCAAACTGTGGCAGATGACTGTTTCCAACAAGAATAAGTATGAGAAATTCCCGTCAAGTGTATCGATCTGGGTGGCTCAGTCGCAGAGCGGCGGCACGGTATGCGTAAGGTCCCAGGTTCGAGTCCTGGCCCAGGTCAATTTTTCACTCGTGTTTGTTTAGTGCATTTAATTGTCTGATAAAATGCGTGTTCTTAAAATATTGTAAAATAAAGTAATCAGACGTAGTGTTTATGCTTTAAAAAATATTTTAAATATATAATAATAATTCAAATATATATATATTTGAAAGATCTTTAAAAATAAATTAGTTTTTTAGGGAAGATGTACCTTCTAAAATGTATACATTAAGAGTTATCGGCATTTAAAATTTCTTTCCAAACGTAAACAAAATTTTTGAAATGAATTAAATGTGATTCATTTATTTCTAAAAGAAAAACAAAAAAAAACACGGTAAAGGATAGGCATTTCGTTCGCAGGAATACCTTTCACGTCATTTTTCTATAAATTAATGAAATCCAGTTGTTAAATTATTTTTGTTTTAGAAGTGAAGTTTCCATTTAAATTTATTGTAACAGTACAATGTTTAATTGAATAAAGTAATGTAAATCTAAGAAATTGCTAAGAAATTCCAAACATGCACAAGGCAATGCAAAAAAAAAAAAAAAAAAAAAAAAAAAAAAAATAAATAAATAAACAAAAAATAAATAAATAGATAAATAAATAAATAAATAAATAAAAATCAGCTTTCATAAATTCTAAAAATTGTTCATATATCTCAATTACAATCTAAAAGAGGGTTTATTTCTATATTATTCTACATATAATAGTAATTTCAGCAAATATATTAAATTCCAATGCGATCTGTTTTAAACTTTAAGATGGTTTATAACACATGATAAAAAAATTATAAAAAAGAATGGCGCGTCACAGTTCGGGGAGAGGATGGGGAATAGCGTGAACAAAATTAGGAAGTATAATAAGGCTATCTGTTTGAAACTTTACGATATTTTATAACACATAACATAAATTTTAAAAATAAAGCTGCGTCAAAAATTATAGGGAGGGGCGGAGCGCGTTTTGCCTACACAAGGGGGGGGGGCACTTATCTAAATTTTAACGATATCCGTCATGTCACATATCGTTACAAAGGGCTGTGACCACTTATTCATGTTATGCACCACAGGTGAAACCCCCACATTTTGCGCACCCCCCGACACTACTCATGTGATATATTGTTCGAAAGGCCTGTGGCCGCTTATTCATATTATGTATCTTCGGGGTCCATCTTCCCGCTTTCACCCCCCCCCCCAAAGGGGGCACTTTTCTAAATTTTGCCGACACCTCTCATGTGATATATCGTTGGAAAGGTCTGTGAACGCTTAATCAAATTATGCAGGTGGGGGGGCGGGTATTTTCTGAATTTTGCACATATCCCTCATGTGATACATCGTTGGAAAAGTCTGTGACCGCCTAATCTTATTATGCATCTCCGGTGTTCATCCCCCCACTTTCCCCTCAAACGCGATTAGCTTTCACCACCAGTGGGCGCTTTCCTATCTCTGTTTCTATGGGTCGGATCACGACGGGGTATGGCTCATTCGACTCGACATCTATAGAGCTTTCCGATTTTAGTTCGTTTTTCACCACCAGGGGGCACTTTCTTATCTCTGGTTCTATGGGCTAGATCACGACGGAGTATAGCTCATTCGACTCGACATCTATAGCCTTAACGATTTCAGTGCCCGAGGTTCGTATAGAACAGATTTCGCTACCTGGTGGTGGAAGATAGAACTTGAGCGTGCGCAGCACGACTGCTATATGGTTCCGAAGGCAGCGGGGACCCGTGTCGGAAGTTCGTTTGTTTACAGGTTTATACAATTCGATGTGCAAATTAAGGGATTATCCGGTGCCGAAGGCAGCGTGGAACCAGGTCGGAGGTTCGTGGTTTATCTTATTCGAGGTTTTAAAAGGATTGAGGCCCCGGTGTAAATTAGGGGCCCGCTAGCGGGCGAAGCCAGCTAGTGCTAATAATAAAAGAGCGTGATATCACGTTTGATTTCAAATGCAGCGCTGACACGCTATGTACATATTCCATTTTTATTCATTTAATGGATTAGTCAGTGATATTTTTTAACGGAGGATAACAAGTATTATAACAAGTCACATTTAGTATGTTGTTTTTAAAATGTAATTAATTTAGTTGAAAAATCTACTGTATTTCTAGTTAACCCTTTAAACAATGACTGAAAGTAAAATGTATTTTTAAATTATTTCTCATGTTTAGATTATTTAAATTATGTTCAATATATTTAAAAAAAAAGAAATGATATCTACAAAAACAACTTTTCAAAAGTAAAAAAAGGCCAAGCGTAAAAAAAAAAAAGTTGTGGCTAAAAAATGGTGTGATATCAAATTTCCAAGCTATTATATTGCTTATTTAACTTTTTTTCCATTAAATAAGTTATCATATATATAAGTCGAGTGCCTACGTATATGTTAATAGAAATCGTTTTCTCCTGTACTAAATACATCCTAATGAGTTTCTGAAAATTCAATTTTTTTCAAATTATGCATGATGGGCTTGGCGGCCATCTTTGCATATTATTCACAAAATTCTAACCACCCAAATCCGTAGTTAAAATCCGAAGTTCAAAATTGTTATTTAAGCAAATATTTAAGAGTTTCATTTATAGATTTGTATGCTCTGAAAATTGTGTCTTAAGATAATGATGACTTATCTTAAAGATTCATCTTATGATTTATTTTTTAGAGTAATTATTAATTTCAAACTAGTAAAAATCAATTTATCAAAATATCAGTCTTATCTAATTTATCTGTCCGTAGTTAGAATCTGAAGTTCGAAATTTTTATAAACATATTACATTGCAAATATATTACGCTTTTACTTTAGAAATTTGGGTGCTTAGAAATATGGAAAGATGGCCGCCAAGCCCATCATGCATAATTTGAAAAAAATTGAATTTTCAGAAACTCATTAGGATGTATTTAGTACAGGAGAAAACGATTTCTATTAACATATACGTAGGCACTCGACTTATATATATGATAACTTATTTAATGGAAAAAAAGTTAAATAAGCAATATAATAGCTTGGAAATTTGATATCACACCATTTTTTAGCCACAACTTTTTTTTTTTTTTACGCTTGGCCTTTTTTTACTTTTGAAAAGTTGTTTTTGTAGATTATAACATACCGAAAATAGGTGGTTCAAAATTTCGTTTCTGCAACGCACGTCATCAACATGAGAAAAGTCGGACTTTCCGCTCATGCTAACAACGTGCTGAAAGAAACTGAAAATCAAATCCTCAGTTTACAGACAGGCAACTCGCCAAACAGTTTGGTGTATAAATATCAACCATTTTCGGAAACCTTCGCCTGTTGGGAAAGGTTAAGAATATCTACACATAAATATCACTTAATACATTAACAGAACAGGAGAAGCAATGCCGATTGGAAATTTGAAGTAATATTCTCTTCAAAAAGATGAAAAATATTTGTTGGACATATTGAAATCTGCTACGAGAATTTTTTTTTTTTTTTTTTTTTTTTATGATAATTGGAAAGTTGTGGATAATGGCTGGATCAGAATGAACTGCCAAAACAACATCCTAAATCAGCGTTAATTTTGAAGAAAGTGTCGTTAAATGTTTTGATGACTACGGATGGTATCAAACATTATAAAAGATTTTTGAATGCAGTTGAGAGCATTAATTTGGTCATGCTTTGTGCAGAAATTGAAAGATTTTCCACGAATTGTGCAACAAGCAGCCATATTTATATAGTAGAAATGTTCCATTCTTACTTCAGCATAATGCAAACTTCATGTGTCATAAATGCCCAAACAAAAGCTGCGCGATAAGGGCTATGAAATTTCCCGCCATTCCACTTACACGCTCGACTTAGTATCAACAGATTTATATATGTTTTTGAACTGTCTAAAGGGAGGAAACATTTGAAAATCGGAAAGTAGAAGAAAGTGTCTTTTTAAACAGGATTGCAATTAAAAAGAATTTCTGTAAAATGTTATTGGATCACTCGCAACTCGTTCGCAGAAGTGTTTAGATGCCAGTTGTGCATATTTTGATTTTAAAAACTATTGTTTACAAAAACGTATATTTTTTTCAGTCTTTATCTCTAAATCTAGCATTATTTTCTGAAAAACTTGTTATTTGTTTCGTTTATTTAGCAACGTTTCTGGTTCAAAACATGTTTACTTGAATTGGTCAAATTGATACAATACTCCGTATGGATAGCAGTTAGGGGAGATTGAGGGCTAATGGAATATGTAGATTTTCAAATAAAATAAAGCAGTCAAATGTTCCGATTTTGACAATATAAAGCAGTACCAAGGGAATGTATTGAATTTTCCCCCAATTAGATAGTTGAAAATTAGGAAGCAAAACATTATTAAAATGGGTATAAAGAGTTCTTTTGCGAATTCCAGAAGGAATACGACGTATACCACAGCATACCCTCCTACAGCCCTTTTACGATTCTTTTTAATATTTTCCCACATAGTTGAAAAATGTTAAGAATTCGGGTTGTCTGGCAGTCTGTCTCTCTGTCCGAACTCTAACTCACGTAAATATACTTCGATTGTCATGTAATTGGTATATGTTATTGAGGTGTATTCTAGAATGTTCGATACTGAAAATGAAATGTGTAGCATTTATAATTCGTTTACAGGAACACTCAAAAGAATTCCGTTATATTCTGGTCTATGAGGAAAAGTCGTTTGCAAGGTATTTTAATGATGTTGCTCTATTTCAAACATAATGGAATTGATATACATCACTGAAGTGTACTACAAGAAGCTTACCGTAAAATGTGGTTTGCACAGCATTTTATTGTTCATTTTCAGGGACGCGCAAAAGAATTCGATTATTGTACTGTCTATGAGCGAAATTGCGTTTTCAGTAGTGGTATGCGTTTTTAAATTTAACTAATTTGTTGATTATTACTTGGTGTGTTTAAATTCTATAGATCATATACAGGACTGCACAAAATAATTCGAGTACATTTTCATTTACTGACGGAAATTCCTGAAAAGGAATTGGAACTGTGTTTTGCGTTTCCTAACTGGACAAATTTTTAGCATACTATGCAATATACCTGCAAATACTGGTCTTCATATACTGGGCTTCATAAAATAATTTGAATACTTTCCGCCCATGGACGGTAATTTTCTCAAATTGGGATTTTAATTGTGTTTCATATTCTATGCTTGACGTATGATTTTTCTTTCTTGTTTAGTATAATTTATGATTTAACGAATAAAAAACGGAAAGTGCTTTAAAATTTTTTTACACATATTTTACTTATTTAATGTCGTTTTTATTTTTTTTAAATAAAATCTATTAAAAGAAACCATAATTAAAAAAAAAATAATAATTTTATGCATATCGCAGCTTATTCGATAATTAAAAAAATTGTTACTCTCATTACCAACGTCTGTATTTAAAAATGTAAATAGCATTTCTAAAATGGGAAATTAATATTGATAAATTATTTTTTATATACTTTATTTAATTAAAAATAGTTTAAAATATTTGTTAGCTAATCCATTACATTTTATCATAATTATTAGCGGAAAATACACCAGAGTTTGCAAGATATGGATTTGGTACTTTATATCAATCAATAAACCTCGAGTAATTTATCGTAAATTCTAAGATTTCTATTTCTTTAGTTAATTATCTTTTGAATTAATTAGTTTTCTCAAATAACATAGAAAAAGAAATTTTACTTTAATTACTTTTCGCTTTAGTTTTTATTCATATCATATTTATGAAACAGTAAAAATAAATTCTGTTTAATATATATTTTCATTACTGCTTTTTTTATCTTTAAAAAAAGTAATTTGCAATAATGTTAAAAATAATTGGATCTGGTGGCAGCTATTTCTCATTTTAGAATAGTTATTTATTTACAAACTAAATGATGTTATAGAAACATGGAATTATAATTAAGAAACAAATTAAATATGAATTTTTTATATACGTTGGAAGTAACATTATAATGTAAGAAACGTAGCACAGTATTGTAGTGAGCTAGACATATAAGGGGACATATATTAATTGCGTCCATTTTTGCCAAGTTTCACACCTTCTTACTACAATTAATCTGTATTAATAAAAGAAAGATGTTTGTCTGTCTGTATCTGCGTATATGCACGTGTGTGTATGTCTATTGGGGATGGCTAGGGAAATCTATTGCATCTAGAGGTCTGTAAATTTGGTTCCGGATAGACGAACACAGATCTGCAGATTTTTAATTTTTTTAATTAGACATTTTTGTTGTTGTTATTAAACTGAAAAATTCGCTTATTTCCCCCTTCTTCCAAGTTCGCCGGTGATTTTGACCAAACTCATAAGAACAATCCAAATTCAATAATTTAGCCCAATATAGTAAAATTAGTCCTCTTTTCAATAAAGTTTAATTGGAATTCGTACACCGATTTTTGAGTTCGCGATTATTTTTAAAAAAGTATCCAAACTGTTTAAACAATAAAACTATTTTTTATCAACCAATGTCTATTTAATAACTTATCCATCCAATCCTCATTTTATACTCATGTATAGAGCAGAATTTTGGGAACGATTAAAAAAAATATATGATTTAATATCCAATATTTCATATTATACGCTTTACTTCGAAATGCTATTTAGTACCATAATGTTTTAATGTTATTATCGCGTGCATGGGCAACACAGGACCCGGGATAATAACTATACTGTAGTTTGTTCAGTGAGACCGTATATACTGCCAGTTACATTCCGAAATATGGAGCGTCTAGTTTAGTGTGGTTTGAACGTAAACAGTGACAATTTATAGCATTTCTATTGATGTTATCTTGTTTCATTGAAAGGAAAGTCAGTTTGTTATGATTACAATATCTTCAATATAGTGAAATTATGAGCGAAAATCCTAATGTGGCTTGGAGTGAGATACCCTGCATTTTCCACTAATTAAATGCACCGGTAACCTGGTTTCCTATACAAAATTTGCTTGCTTGACGCGTATTATCATCACTGAAAGTTGTTCCATTACCTTATAAATACCTTGTAGTCTAAGAAAATCATAGTTATTACACATATTTATTGCAAATAGGTGTATAAGTAAATATTATAAAACATTATATATTAAAAAAAAATTGCCACCCAATACAGGGTGTCCCAAAAAGATTGAAACGCGGTTTATTTTTTTTTGCCTGTTGGAGATATGTAGGCATTATAAATTGCACAAGTATTCAAAATTACGTAGAAATAAAGATTTTGTTAACAAAATAGTCTTGCCACTAATTTTTCAAAATGTTATACTTTTAAATTTTTTATGCGGTTACTGGGCTTTACAAGTTATATTTAGAAAATATTCTCATTCCCTGAGAAGTAAAATAGTAAAAAATCCATTTTTCTACGACCAAAACGAGATATGTTGAAATTTCGGAGCTATCCGTCACTAATTAATCGTCTGTCCGATTTTAGCGCCGGAAAACTCTGAAATTTCATAAAATTCTGCGTATTATAATTTGGTGAGTTTTTTTCGTAAAATCATGCCATTTGCACTGTTGTACTTGTCAAAGGATGGGTAATTGTTTTCTAATTGTAACTTATAGGGCTCAGGAACCGTATAAAATGCAAAAAATATAACTTTTTGAAAATTAATGGCAGGATTTTTTCATAAACATAATCTTAATTACTAACATTTTTTTAACAATTTTGCAATTTATATTGCCTGCATATCTATTATAGGTAAAACGTTAAAGAGCAATTCAATCGTTTGGGGACACTTTTGGTATAGTTAGTAAGACATCATCAAGGAAACCGCTGACTGATTTTAGACAAATATGAGCCATGCTGAAGGGTACTAGAAAAATTTTGCGACACAATAAAACGAATCATCAAAGGCAGTTACAAATTAACGAGTGTTTAGTAATGTCCCAACTTGCATTATAGCCGTTAAAGTCACTCTCTCACTATCTCACGCAATGTAATTTGCTTTTTAGCTGTATTAGTCAAAAGATGTAGTGATATCGTCATGGTCGAAAACTGAATACGATTTTGCACGGCTGTAAAGTGTTCATCAGTATTTAGAGGTGATTCCTCCTGTCAGTGGAGAGAATTATCTTCATCATACAACAGTATTCTTTTGTATGACTATCTTTGTATATGACTGAGAGAACTATTGCTGCAGTACAAAAAATAGACATGTTTGAAACAGGCAGGTATGTGAACTATCAACATATAGAGGTGCCCTTAGGCATTATTATCCAGTTAGCCGTGCCTTTATGCGAGATCACCTTCAAATTAGAAAGCTTTGTATCCTTTGTGCACTACATAACTTGACCGACGATCACATGGCATGTGGTGTTGCTGTGAACTCTTGAAACAAAATTAAAGATGGGAGAGGTCCCTTTGGCAGCAGTATTGTGACAGGTGACGAAACGCGTCTGTTGACCAAGGCTCAGAGCAAAATATGAATGTTTGAAATTGAGGAGACCACTGTTGCTTTTCGAAAGTCCAGATTAGTGATGAAAAAATAGTAGCCGTATTTTTTTTTACTGCGAAAGGC
The DNA here is from genome assembly GCA_963931845.1 of Maratus michaelseni. Lineage (NCBI taxonomy): Eukaryota > Metazoa > Arthropoda > Arachnida > Araneae > Salticidae > Maratus > Maratus michaelseni. The sequence goes on from OZ007590.1 coordinate 212,644,688, forward strand.
GTTTCAGAGCACTGGTTGATGGAAAAACAAAATACAATCATAAAGAAGTGGTGTAACAAAGAATGCCTTCCTGAAGGTGTGAATATATTTTAAAAAAATCCCTCCAAACTCAAAGATGGACATATGGTTTCTCCATCATGGTAACGTTCCAGTGAACAGCTCCAAAGTTTGCTTCGAGTATTTGTCCAGAACTAGAATGTTAAAGCATCTTTCCTACAGTCCTGAACTCGCTTTATGTAATTTCGCGCTCTCCCCTTAAGTTTAAGAACAGACTGAAAATGAGGCATTTTACTGACGGTGATAACTTCCCAAGAGCTTAGGCAGTGACTTGGGATGATGAAAGTGCCCAGATCTCCGACAAAACAAGTCAGGAATTCATTGAATACTGGTTTCGAAGGATGAAGAAGTTTAAATATGTAGTTGAAATTATTTGGGAAAATTATAAAAAAATAAAGTCGTATTACAAAACTTTTTAAGTCTCCATAAATCATGAAACGAATTATTTATGCAAAGCATCAGCAAATAATGGAAAAATTTCAAGATAATCGAGTTCCTTTAAATAATTCTGCATCTTAACGTTAGACTGTTTCGTACATTTTTTTAACCGTGAAATAATACTCCATATTGCAGTTTTTAACTCAATCAAACTGATTGGTAAAGAAATCACACAAGTTGAAATGTTTCCAATTGAATGAAAGTGTGTCCAGGCTGGTAGTCGAACCTAGAACTTTGGCTTAATCTGAAAACGCTCTACCAACTAAGCTATTCTGAACAAGTTCTTTCAGACACAATTCTGTCAGATAATATTTTAGCTTTAGCATACGGTCTGCGATATATGACGCTGTTCAATTGTTTGAAAATCAAACAATGGAACTACATATTAAACATATACGAATACGGCATGATATTGCAATTTTGAAAATCGTCAATATCATCACATATACATTATTTAATGTGGAGTTCCATTACCTGCGGCTGAATCTATTTAACTGCGTCATATATCGAAGATAAGATGCTAAGGGCAAACGTTTGTCTGTTTGAGCTGTAAAGGATAGCATAATTGGTAGAGCATTGGCAGCTTAAGCCAAGGTTTTGAGTTCGACTCTCAGGCTGGATATATTTTAATTAAAATGAAAAAAAATGTCGTCTTCTCTTATATATTCCATAGTTGAAAAATAATTTTAGATACACATGAAAAATTTCTTTTCTTTTAAAATCTTTATATTCTTATAATAGCATCAAATGCATTAGCTTTAAAAGAAGCAAAAATAAATTCAAGAAAAAAACTATTAAATTAAAAGTTTTCTTTAAAAATTTTTCACTTAAGATTGAAGCGTATTTCTTTTTAAGAATAATGCTGGCTGAAAATCTATGTAAACGTAGAAACTGAGGAAAATGTGATATCATTTTAAGTAAAACTAGATTTTTAACGGATTATTTTCTTTAATACTCTTGGTAAAAATGCGGGATTTTTTTAAGTGAGCTTTTAAAAAGGCACGTTTAATAATTTTATGAGTCTGTATTAGAGTATTCTAAAATCAGAGAACGAAAATTTTTGCGTCATGCAACTTTAACGTTGACGACTTTGTAGTATTTTGAGATTTATAGTAAAATAATTATAAAGTCTACATATACCATTTTTGGCAGAAAATATTATGCATTCTGCATGAAAGACATTTTAAAATTTAAGAAGCAGTGGGTTGCATTATTGTTGAACCAAATTAAGATCCTTTTTTTTTTGCTTAACTCAATTTTTTGTGTCTGATTGATTGGTAGGTAATAAACAGTGCAATGAAAAATTAAATTAGTTAAAAATATTATAATTAATTATTGTGTTAAATGCAATGCCTATAATAAGAAACAAGATAAGTAGATTCCAAGATGTTATCTTTTAAATAAATTTCAATAATAAAGGGGAAATCTTCCGTTTAATGAGAGTAAAGCCGTCTTAATTACCAGAATCTCACACGAGTAAAAAGTGTAAATATCATCCTGCTTATTTTATTTTTTTATATTAATTTCTCATTGGAATTTTCAATAATTCTAACAAATATCACAGAAAGAACCAGAGTTAAGCGATTGAAATAAAGCCAGTTTACAAGGAAGCTGGAATCCACCACTTGCTAATAAGCGTTTTTTAAAATTATATATGTAATAATAGTTATATTTCCATGATACATACAGGGTATTCATAAAATGTTTCCATAAAATAAGAGAAATGATAGTACGGATTATGTTGGAACATTTTTGTACAGGAAAACAGAATCGCAATCCAGTTATTTAGTTTAAAATACACAGCATGCCTAATTCTAAGCCAAACCCAAATTTTTGTTTACAACTTTAATAATAAGGAAAATACTGCGGAAATGTATTAAATAGATTTACTTTACTCTTTGAAAAATGTGATGACATGAAAAGTTCCAGAAATGGCCACCTTTCACAAACAAATAAGGGTGAGGTTGACGCTCCCCATTATTCAGAATGTAGCTGATAGTAATCACAGTATCATAAGTAGAATTATAGTTCACGATATTGATTTTATCACATTTCACACACAACAAAGTCTCTATTCAGAATTTCGCTAAAATATTTTCATTATATTAAGGATATAAACGACAATTTCAGTTCTGCTTGGAATATGTCACCTTTATGTTTAATTGAATAAGTGGATTACAACGTTGGTCTTTTATGCAAAATTATTGCAATATTTTACACACATCCTGTGTATATTTATAGGGTGTCCAGCGAATAAGACCCTGATTTCAAAATTAAATATATCAAAAACAAAGATCAATAGAATTATGCGGTAAACGGTTTGTTTATTAACTGAACTGTAAAAATGTTATACAGAAGTTCCAAAAATTTAGTTACAAAAACCGTTAACATATGACGCTGTACGCCGAAAACCTCGTTCTCTGCAAGCAATCTAAAACAACAACAAAAAAAAAGGTCAAGTCAAGCATTCTTTTCAATCAGAACACAATCTTTTCAAAATGTTCACCGTTCGAAACAATGATGTGGCGTAAACGAATAATGAAAATTGACATCACATCCTGCAATGTCCCAACGGAAATGGAATCGCATGCCACAGAAATCGACGATTCAAGCTCATCCAGCGTAGTGGGATGGTTTCAGTAGACAGTGTCTTTCAACGCGTCCAAAAAAAGTAGTCAGATCGGTCGAATATGCAGGCCAATCCATGCCTGTGCCAGTAAATTTGGGATAATCCAACGTGATTACTCTATTCCTGAAGTACTCATCAAGAAGGTGAAACACCTTTTCTGTACGATGTGGTCGATCCCCATCTTGCATGAAACAATCGATACCTGGTCGATCCTCCAACGCTAGTTGTATGCTAACAAATTGTTCCAAAATTATAAGGTAACGTTCACTAGTGATCGTTTGTCGCATGAAAAAAGGGCCGATAATGCCTCTGGTGCATACCTCAACCAAAGCAGTAACTTTAGGCGAATGCAGTGGTTTCTCTTCACACAAATGAGGATTTTCAGAACCTCAAAATCTCCAGTTTTGTTTATTCACGAATCCATTCAAGTGAAAATGTGCTTCATCTGTGAACCAGTTGCGGCCAACATAAAACCTTTCATTATCAACCATTGTGAGAATCTGGTTCGCAAAGTCAACCTTTTGTCCAAAAGCTCTTGTAGGTATAGTCTGATGGCTTTGGATTTTGTATGGAAACATTCGTAGGCTGTTTTTCAATATTTTTTGCGTACTAGAACACTTTAAATCAGTCTCTGATGCAATTCTTCGCACACTCTTCCTTGGATTTCTCTAAACAATTCCAGAAATTTTGGCGACATTTTCAGGAGTGACAACAGTTTGCCTGGGTCCAACGTTTCCCACTCGATTATCATCCACGCTGCCGGTTCGTTCGAATTTGGCAAAGAGCTTGCGAATGACTTTCGCATCGGGTCCTTTCGGAACATTAATTTTTTTTTAGAAAGCTGCGCCTTGTTTCCGTAGGACTGCTTTCTAATCTGTAATTCTCCAATACGAGAAAAACACGTTGTTCAATGGAATACATGATTTTAACCTCTACGCTAACCTCCTTTCACAATTCAATGATCGAACTGATCTCTCTGGACTTCGAAGTATAATTTATAGGCATTGCGATTACAGCACTATCTGTTAACGATTTTTAAAGTAAATTTTCGAAATTTCTGTGTAACATTTTTACAGCTTAGCTAATAAAGAAACCGTTTACCGCATAATTCTATTGATCTTTGTTTCTGAGATACTTAATTTTGAAATCAGGGTCTTATTCGCTGGACACTCTGTATATCGTTTTTAAAATTCTTAAAATTCGAGATTATTTTATGTTGTTTAGAATACGCAAATTTCAATTCTTACTATTTTAATTGTCGACTGACGCGTGAAGGAGAGAGAAAGGTCTAGGCGAGTGGAGAATTCAATTCTTGGGAATAGCTAGTCTGGCAACGGGATACGTGCACAAATCGAATTTAACTAGTTGTGAAAAAAAAAAAGACATAATAAAAGTATGCATTGAAATATGTAAAAAAGATTCACAATTAGTTCTAGATTAATTTTAGTTCTTTTCCTTGCTACAAAGTCATTATAGATTGCACATTGAATGAATTCTTTAGTTGAAATTAATGTATATGTCTTTTAAATTGTGGAACGCTATTGTATCACCGATAATTTTTCTTGAATTTAACTGTGCTTTACATTTAAGTTAATTTTATCAATAGGATAACACTTTAAGGACATTTTTCGCCTGTTTTTAATACATTCTTTTCAGTTGTTGACTGCGACAACAGTACATGTTCGATGTCTAAATTAAACTTTTTGAATTAGACTGTGCTACAAAAACTTCTATTTTAAACATTTTTCTGAACGAAATTAAGCTTTTCGGTGAGCAAAAAATTAACCAGTAATGGATAGATGCAAAACACAGTAGTGGTCAAGTTTGAAATTTTGCAGACAAGTAAAAACAAAAAAGCGAAATGGTTTACTTAAGGGCCTCATTACATTTATTTTCGTCTTAACAACTAGGTAGTAGGCCTCCAACATTATGGACTCCCTTTGAGACTCCCGTTATGCTGATCGCCGTATTAATTGCTTATTAAATAGAATACAGAAGTGTCTGCACTTTTGAAGGCAGTGGGGGTCCCTTCAACCCCACGCACCTCATATTCTATAAAAAACATTCTGTAGTGAATAAGGTGGGCCGAAAAAAAACTTTTTTTTTTTAAATTCGCTATACCACGGAAAACTTTGCTTTAGGGTTGCTTAGTAAAATAAAATGAAAAAAAAATTATTAAATTTTAATTTTAGCGGCAGAGCTGCTCAAACAATTTTTTTGGAAAGTAATAGTTTTCTTTCTTTTTTAAAAGCTATAAAAGAAAAAAAACCCGCTATAGTGAAAAATCTTTAAAAGAAAGATATAAAAATAAATTATAATAAAAAAAGAAGCAAAATTACTTCATTTGAGGTAGCGCAAAGCATTTAAAAAATCCTTAAGTTAACGCAATCAAGTTGTATTCACTCAGTGAAGGTTGGCCGGGTTGTGGGCCCGGATCTTTTCTTCTGTTTTGATTCGCTATACCGAAAAAAACTTGTGTCTAGGGTAGCTAAGTAAAATGCAAAAACAAAATAAATAAAATTTTACTTCTGGTGGTAATGCAAAAGGCCTAAAATTTGAGGAAAAACGCGTTTTAGGCCAGAAGTTGATTGCTGGAAGTATCTGTATTTCCTAGTCCATAATACTATGAAGCTCTAGCAGCAATCCTGCGTACGGTGCAAACCTCTGTGTGTCTTTCAAAGCCTATTATTTAAGTTCAAACTTGAAAGTGTTCACTACTGCTACAGTGTCTAATATGATGCACTTACCTTAAATTTAAGCTTTAGCTACACTTAAGAACTGTTGCATTTTACCACTGTTATTATATAATTAAAAGTACTGCAAAATATTTTATTCATTTATCAAATGAAAGAAGAATTCAAGTATCACATTTCAGAATTGCGAAAAATAACCTTCTTATAAAATAAATATCTTGTTTCACAGCCATAGTCTGACATCTTTTGTTCCGGATTTTACTAAACAAGGAAATATATGTACGCATTTTTGTAAGACAAAAACACACTTGTTATCTAGAAGCAAAGTATAAAAGAAGAAAAAGGTGTAACTTTTAAATTTCTTCTGGGAATACTAAAAGACAGCTTCTAAGGATTTGTTTAACCGAAAGCGATTTAAAGCACGCTTCTGTAATTGATCTTATTTTATCTTTTCTTTCAAAAAATAATTTTAAAACAACCAAAGTTTGTAGTGTTGCTGTTATTTTTTTGCGCACACTATCTAATTTTGTTTTAAAACAAATTGAACAGGTGCACGAGATATTTGTAGTCCAACAAAACGTTTTTAGAGGAATGAATAATCAGGAAAAATTATCCATTGCAAATAAAGTTCGGCACCAAAATAGAATTTAAAAAAGGTAACTTAAATATAATTTTGCATTTGTTATATTTCATTAATATAGAGATTCATCCATTTAACGCATTGTTGTCTTGATTTCTGAGTACCATTTTTTCCGAATAGAAATATTCGTTTTATTTAAAAGAAAAATTCTGTTATTATATAAAACAAATACTGTACACATCGATTTTAGTACGATTTGTCTCGATAAAAGAGCTGCCCCAATTATCCAAAGTACAGATATAGGCATACATTTGAATAGAAATCCAGAGAAACAGGCTTACCTGTTCATGCAATCATATGAATTATTTCAGTTTTCAACCTCTTTTGTGTAAAATTCTACAGAAATATTTTGCACATGAATAGGTATTCCATTTTTATAAGAAAATTTATTAAAGCATATGAAGAAACAGATCACAATTATTGATTTTTTCCCCATCTTTAAATATAGTTTAATTTGCGCTATTACGAAACAAAATTTCCCAATGTTTTTATTGACTGCGTGTAAACTAATTTATCACATGCATCTAAGACGACGTTAGAGATCCTTCATTTCCTTCTTGCATGAAAAGAAACTACTCAGCCCATTAAAAAAAATTTATATCTTGCAGTGGTATTCTAATCAAGTTCAGATGTCTCATCTTCATCATATTCTAGTTCTTCATTTTTAATTTTTATTCTTTCTACAATTTCATCATCGCAGTTATCATTCAACTCCGAGCTTTCAGTTATATTACTGACGCTTACAAAATATTCATGGCTGATAACGTTATGCAATTCAGGACAAAATTTAAATCATATTTTATGCAATTTCTATATTTTCTTGATCCAAAAGTTTAAAACCACAGTGTTAAAACAATTCTTGATTGTTTTTTAACATATTTCTCTCAACTATCAGATACAAACCAGGGTTTAATTTCTAAAAAAAAGTACCGGCATATTCTGGAGTAATAACAATTCTGGATTAATAACAATGTATTGCCCTCTTTCCCCTCCACCCGCATATTTATATTTCATACTTTGTTTGAAAAAAAAGCAATTTTGCCTTCAGCAAAAGAAAATTTTTAATATATTTTGTCTATATCTATATGCATTTATATATAATAAGATCTAATAAATGAACAGTGCAACCCAGGTTCAAATCCTAGTCGCGGAAACACTTTTCACAGCTCTCCGGTATATCCGTCGCCCCTCTTCTCCCCCGAGTGGTTGGCCGGATAATATCCTCTGGCATCCAGCACTTTTAAACATACTGAAAAACATCTCTAAGTTCTTAATAGATCTATCTAACTTGACACACTCCTGAGCTATGGACTTTCATCTTGGTATGAACATCATTCTTTCATGAAGCATCATCTTCACTGCCCACTGTCGCGTTGGAGGTATGTCTCTGGCAGTGGACTACCTGCTATATAAATTAAGACAGTTTCACCTTAGCATATCTATTTCCAGCCCGTACCCCTGTCGCGTTTTCTGGCGGGTTTAACTCTGGCTGTAATATGAATTTATTTTTTAAGACCTTATTATAGGGACCGGGAGGGACATTTATGCTCTACAGATCTGGTTCTCAGTCTGAGCAGTCCCTCATAGGCATATAAAAGATCAGGAGTTGTGAATTTTCAGAAATAATACTCGCCAAGGATTTCTTTTTATCAACTAGCAAAACAAAACAGACAGCGCTGTTTCTGTGGGTTTCGGCACGCAGTATTTATAAGTTGCGGTGGGCTCTTCACTAAAAATAAAGAAGGTGCGCACCTATGAGTTTCAATGCAAATTAAGCATCGGGTGGAGTTAAAAGTTAATTATTAAAAATTCTTTATTAACACGAACAACAAGTAACGTGTAAACATAGAACGACCCCGGCAGCTACGGTTATAGTTAATTCTGGCATTCTTCGTCGCCGTTCGGAAACCATTGGTACAAAAACCCATTGCTTCTACACTTGCGAGCGCTCGCTAGATAAATGTATGCTCCTGCTTGTGTGACACGCTACGTGACATATATTAGTACTTTCGTAAGAAATAACGCAAATGATGTTTGTTAAAAAAAGATAATTCAGACTTTGGTTTTTCAGAAGTGCTGTTCCACTGGGCTCCAGTGCGCAGTATTCATGAAATCCGGTGAATTCCGACTAATATTTAATTATTCACTAAAAACAAAGAAATACCGGAGCTGAGCTCCGGTACAAGTTCAGCACACATACAAACTGTACTGTTTGAAGATTGTTTCCGAGTTAATTTCAGTGGTTGTGGATGGCGGTGAAATGAGATTGTCTTCAGTTGATAAAAAATATGCTTAACTAATCTCTCACGGTAAAGAATCATTGCATTTTTTAATGATAACCATATCTACTGGCATCAGTAATGATGTTGTTTCGGAGGCAAGAATTCCAATTGTGTAGTTTGGAACATTTGCACACAGGGTGGTTCCCTTGTTTTCGCGATGTTTCTGTTATTATCAGAATACATGTTTCTTTTAAAGTTATGTTTTACCAAAATGGCGGAAACGCTTGAAAATCTCTTCGAGAATATAGGAGAAGGTAATCATAGCTTAAAAAACACACACACTAAAAACACACTTAAGATTTGCGACGAATGGTTCTGTGGTTGGAGGAGACAGAGAGCTTTGCAGTTCCTTCACAGGACAAGTACATCTAAACCGTAGCGCAAAGCATTGGTTAATTAATTAATACACTATAAAAACTATTCGTAAACGTTTCCAAAAATCAGTGGCAGCAAAAGAAGCATTCTTTTTACAAATGCTTCTTTAAATCTTGAAAATATATTGGTTTCTAAGTTTTCTAAAAATAAAGAACGTTTTTTTGAATCGTGAGTAACTTGGAAAAAGTTATTGCATATTTTCGTTCGCGGTTTGTATTACATTTTCGTAGATTAAGAAACATTTGTCTATTTTATGCAGTGTAGTAAAGCAAAGCCTTTTACATTACATCTAAAAGTTTCTATAATTACTAGACCTATTAAACACATTTTACATCAGCTTTACTTCAATGGGAATTTAAATTTCCTTCGTGGTTAAAGGGTTAATTTAACCCTTCAAAATGAAGCTGATTTATAAACCGAAAATAAAAGAATTTGCCATTTGCCGTCTTTCAAGATATATTTTTTTTTCGTGTAAGTTTACCCGCCTGATATGAATTCCCCTTGGCTTGTGACATCGATTCAAAATGCATAAGCGACGTTCAAGTCAAATCTCAAATGGGTATTTTCCTTTTGTTCTGAAAAAAAAAATGCAATGGAATTTCACTTTGAAATATTCAATCTGAATCATCATATGTGAATTTGAAATCCATTTGTTATAAAAATGTGCTTTACATTGCATAAGTGAATTGCAAAAACTCAACTTGAATTTTTTGTGAGTTATCATAAAAGAAAAAAACTCAAAATGATACTATAGATAAAACCTTTAAATTTCTACTAAATATATCTACTTAGTTACATGATCGGTTATTGCATTAGATCGACGGTAAAATATCATGACAGTTATAATAAAAGCATCTCGATTACAGAAACAAACCATTTTTTAGTGGCTGTTGTGGTGTGGATAAGAATTAAGGAAGATTTCTCAATAGTCACTATGACTTTCATTCATTCAATAAATGATTACTATACTTATTGCAAGACACAGTATGAAGGTGGTTGTAAATCGTTAAGTTGTATGTGTGTGAGCATAAGTGAGGAAATGAAGTCTGTAAGAAGGGATATAATATAGTAAGGATAGAGTATTCTTGATTAAAGTAATTTAAAAATTTAAAAATAGTTATTAAATATTCTGTCTGTAAGAAGGGATATAATATATTATGAATAGAGTATTCAAGATGAAAATAATTAAAAAAATTAAAAATTGTTATTAATTATGCTCATGCGTAATTAAAATTTACCAATAAATCTGGCAGGCAAATGAAAACCTAATGGAAAATGAAGAGATGCAATGAATAAAATATTAAAATAATTATTTATATAACACACATTTAAGACTAAATAGTCTTTCATGTATTATAATATAGTTAAGTCTATTTTAGAAAATAGACTTAAAATAAAGACAGACGAAGTTATATGTTAAACAAATATATACAATAATACAAATTTATACAAATATATACAATAAACATATGTTAAACAAAACACACTCTCATCACTAAACAATATCTTTTTCCTATCATCCAGACACAATAAAAGCCTTTTTTTACACCACGTCACTCTCTCCCTTTTCTGTTTAATAGTCATGAGGGGCTTTATCTTTGGTACACCAGATTGAAATCCAAGTTTATGGAGACGTCTTAGTGTTGTAGATTTGCTTGCATCAACACCGTGTTCTTTCTACATTCGATTCAAATATCTAACACTTCTAAAACGGTTTTTTTAGTAATACTCTTTAGATTTCCATCATCTCTCTGAGTAGTTTGTGGCTTTTGTTCGCTATTCAGATGCTTGTTTTCAAAATATCCGTCCTTAAAATAATACTTTATTGCTCTACTAACACTTGATTGAGAACATTTTAAGTAACTGGCGATATATTGCTGATTACGACCTTCTTTATGCAAATCAATAATACGATGCTTCGTAAACTCCGTTATGTCGGACGAACAACCCATGTTTCATACAAAATGAAAACAATGATGATGCAAAGCGTTTTTATAACTTAAGAAGTCCCCCAGAAGCTAATTTTATTCTTAATTTATGCAACCTCTTGAACCAATCAGGAAAATTCATAAGTATTCTAATTTTTTGAACCACTTATTTTAGTATTCTAATATTTTGAATACTGAAAATAATTTCACAAAAATACAATATTCTCTCAAAATTTAATATTTTACAGTTTTAATTTTCTTTAATAACATACAAATTTATTAAAACATTAACCGCTGTTATTTTTCAATTGTACTACACTGAAATAAAGCTAAATGCAATTCCAAATACAAATGACATGATTTATTCTAATTTTTTGACTTTGAGCTGTAAAATATCTTATACACATAGTTGTTTTGATTTATTCGTCATAAGAAATTAGACCTTAAAACTTATTTAAGATATTTTTATCATATTAAATTTTTTTAAATATTTTTTTTTAACTAAATAGAAATACATTAAATATACTTATTTCAGCTTACATTTTTGAAACAAACTCCGCAATTTAGTATAATGCGTCGTCGTCTTCCATCATTTTAAAATACAAACATTAGTAATATTTTAGAGAATATATTTACTTCTTTTCTTTCTGTTAAACTGAAAAAGAAAATTCTTAAACTTTTCATAAAAATAACAGTGACGCATTATTATTAGAATTTTTACTACAACAGAGTTGTTCACTAGTAAAAAACGTCTTAGCATAAAAAAACTTTACGATTCTATCATAAATGCAGTTTTTAAAATTCTATTATATGGATAAATTTGAGTTTTCGAAGAAAAATTTCAAAAGTAATTAGATTTCAAAAAGTTTCACGAAAATTATTGCTTTCTTTTGGAAAGAAAATGAAAAATGATTTTGTGTATTTGGAAAATATATCTACCATTTTATTCAATGAATATATTTTATCATTTTAAAAAAAAAAAATCAGGCTTCATATTTTATTACGTAAAATAAATAAAAACGTTAAACGAGAAACATATATCAAATGATTTTCTTAATTAAGATAATTATATTCAAAGCAGAAATAAAGAAAACAATTCTAAATCTTTATAATTTTAATACCGAATTATTTTCAAAATTTATAACAGTACAAAACATAAAATATGAGGGTTATTCAGTAAGTTCGTGTGTGTAAAAAAAAAAAAAAAAAAAAAAAAAAAACAGGAGACACATTTGGGCAAGACACATCTGGGCAGACATAGATATTTATTATGTTTTGATAACATTGCACTATTTTTCTACACAACCACTCAACACATTAAAACATTATTTATATCTAGAAACGAGTGCCAAATGTTTGTAGGCAAACATCAAAAAGTGTAGCCGCCAGCCAGTGAAATTACTCACGATCATAGTTCACCTCGTCTCGTATTTAAAACGATGGCTATACAAGAATATCTTAAGTGCAAGAGAAAAGAACACAGAACTAGATTAACCAGTTCATCATTCATCATAGGTAGCCGGCCACTTTTGACGTTCGTTCTGCCTGCCATGTAGATTGGGCCCAACTTTCAATAATTCTATTCCTCATAATTGTATCGACCTGAATATCACAGATTTGTCTATTATTGCTGCAGTTCGCATAATCCTGCCATACAAAAAGTGAATTACAGAACGAATTTCACAACTCAGCGACACCATCTATCTTCTTTCACATACATTGTGCTAGATTACACGTGTCTATTATGCTATTATGAAATAACTCTTTAGTCATCGAGGATGCTATACCGCAAGAAATGAGTAGCATCATCTTTCAATTATATTTAGGTTATATTTTTTATATCCCATTGAGCCTTTCTATTGAGTTCCAGCTCGTGAATGGGGATGTTACTTTTAGGTTATGTACTTTTATAAGAATTTTACTACATTCTAAATGTATTTGCTAATGTTTCTGATTTATTTGATCTCAGAAATTTCTACGAGTAAATAAAGCAAAGATTAGAAATCCGAAACGGTGGTAGTAAAGTATTTATAAAAATAAAGATGAGGGAATTCTTCTGAATAGAACATGAAGCACCTCCCAAAATCAGACACGCATCATTACTGTTTGTACCAAAACTTCATAGATATTTCTTGTGACAATCAGTCCTAAACATTGTGACAGACAACCCATGACTAGGGTAAGTTGTAACAATTTTCCGAAAATTTTCAAAATCATAAAAAGTAAAATTAATAATTAAAAGTAAAAGTAATATTTCGCAATCTACAAAACTAAAAATGTGCATTAAATATTATAGTTTTGAGTAAAGTTTTTTTAATGAGAGAATACTCAACTTTTTGAGAATTAAAATGTTTTTCTAAAATGTAAAACTTCCTTATACTAGTAACTTTTGATATGTAAATTTGTTTTTTTTTATTAGTAAAAAGAAAAAAAAAAACATTAAAATTAGCAATTTTGGTGTTTTTTTTTAACAGACATTTCTTGAGACAGAACGCGAAAGACAACTACGGCTTTGATTATCGAAACAAACCAAAAATAACACTACGAATGTATGATTTCTAAATAAACTTTTTTATTATTGTATGTAAATTATATTTCCCAAGTCTTTTCACAGATAATCTAATGCGCATAACAAAAAATCTTATTCAAGTTATTGTTACCAGTTTCACCAGTCATATTTAGCGGACTCACTAAATTTTATAGTAAAATGAAAAGATGAAGATAAGTATGATTGTATTTAATAAATTTTTTAGTTATATTTGATAGCTATGATCCCCAAGATTTTTGATAAAAGATGATTTTTACGTAATCCTTTTACTTACCCATCATACGTAGTATAGGGTAAATCTTGTAATCGTTTTGAAAATCGAAATTTTTTTTTGACAGATTTACACGTTTCAGACACTGGAGATTCCGAAAAACATATTTTTAGAAAAAAAAATTGCCGTCCGCCTGTGTGTCTGTAAACGCTCTATCTCCCGAAAAAATTGTGATAGAGACTTGCAATTTGGTATGTACTTAGTATGTAAGGATGGGAAGAAGCCTATTGAATTTCAATAACCTCGATTAACCGGAACTATTTTTTTCGGACTCTCGAAATATTCGTTCTGATAAAAGGTATATAAAAATTTTCGAAATTGTTTATATTTAAGAAATTAATATAAAAGACAATAAAAAACATAAATTTTGCATAAAGCATGATGTCGATCTGATAATTAGTTGCCGAGATATTTGGAATTCTATTTTCCACACTCTTCGATTTTTCATGACCCTGTATTTCATCCAAATTTCACTTCAAAGATATATTTTAATTGGAAATGTGACGCTTAATCAGATGCAATAAACCGCTAGTTAATACGATCATTGTTTTTGGAGTTATAAGGATGCTTCTTTCAAGCAATTCAGTAATCGAGCATTTAAAGTTTATGACGTCTTCAAGCCACGATTTTATTCGAATTGCAATGCATTTTATAAGTAGTTTATACATTTTTATCTTAATATTTTACATTATGCATATCCATGATGGGTAAGTATTACGGTGGCCCCCAAAGATTAGTTACATTTGAGCTAATATTTGTAATATTATTGTTGTCTTGAGTATAGTCTTTTCGCAAAAGAGAACAACAATTCATTATTTTGTTCACTATGTAGAAGAGGTATTTTATAAAACTCTTCAAAAATATTTTAAAATTATCTTTAAAAGAAGAATTAAGAGGTTTTTGAGCAGAAAAATAAGATTAAACTGAAAATAAAGTTTTGTAAACAAACTATTGCCTACGGTTTTACGAAATAATTATTTTGTTTCCGAAAAAATGTTATCCAAAACCTCATTCATTAAACATATAATAAAACAATGTATGTGCTTAAGAAAAAAAAAATATTTTGATTTAATATAGAATTTTACAAAACATTACAAAATCGCAATTTTAGCCTTAGTTGCAAATCAATATTGATTTCATTGATTATATTGGTGTCCAGTATTTAATTAATCGGAAATATTTCCTACGAAATACCTATATTGCTTAAATACTGGCTTTACATTAGATATAGTTGCAATGCAATGCCACTATTACAGAAATATTTGCTTTACATTGAAAATATTTGCAATAAAACGCCACTATTAAAGAAAGGCATTGGAAATATTGGTAATAATGTGGCGTAATGCTTCCAATATTAATGCAGTATTGGGAAATATACCATTGTTGGGGAAATATATCATTAAATGTTGCCAAAATTTGGAATGATATAGCCAATATAAATAATATCAACCTGATGTAGTTTTACTGCCTGTGAAATATATATTTTTTATTTTGATGAATATACAGTAATGGAAATGTCATTCTTATTGATCAAAACAATTATTTTAAACACATATTTGGTGTGTTGGATTTATTTTACAGTGTTTATATTTAAATATCATTCAAGTATCATTTCAAGTCATATAAACACATTTTAAACCAGAAATTTTACTTAATAAATTCAATCAAATAATAACCAAACAGAAAAAACACATTTTATTAAATATTTAATGGTTTAATGTATGTTTATTTGAATTGAAAAAAAAAACCCTGAAAGTTCTCAGTTACGTTTACAGTTGAAGCTACTGTGCACCAAGCTATATTTAGGAGTTCTCTAGTGGTAATATAATACTTTCTCGTGTATGCATCGTCCTAGTCTAGCATACACCTTCAATTTTAAGACCTCATTTGAAAAAAAATGAAGAAAATATATGAGGAAAAATATTCTGGCATATCTTATTCTGTAAAATCTAACAGTTTTTATTTAACTCTTGCCTGTTTTGCTTTAACCCAGTTCGGCAGTTCAAACTTGCACTATTTGTTATGATTCAAATGCAATTTGATTTGTTCAATATTTGGTTCTTCTAAATGAAGGACGAATAAACATTATACGAGGGCTATCCAGAAGTAGATTACGTTTTCGTCTATGTCCGCTAGGGGCGGGGCTAGCGCGGCCATCTTGGGGTCAGAGCGTTGCGCAGCTCAGTCGGCATCTAGCCGTGCTAGTGAGAGGTTCATGCTGTGCTCCGTTCAGATACTGTGACGGTTTGAAATGTCTGCGTTAATTGAAAATCCCGCGAGCTGCGAGGTGCGTGCAGTAATAAGTTCACAATAACGGAACTTTCTTTGAGTTTTCCACAAATTTCGCGAAGTTTGTTGCACGAAATCATCAGCGAAAAGCTTGGTTACCACAAGTTTTGTGCAAGATGGATTCCAAAAATCTTGACAGAGGACCACAAAAATCAGCGAATGGCTGCAGCGTTGAACTTTTTGGACGCTTATCATAAGGATGGTGACTCTTTACTCGATCGCATCGTTACTGGTGACGAAACATGGGTGAAACACGTGAACTGTTGGTTGAAGGCGCAGGCTGCCGAATTTTTCGACGAAGGCATTTCCAAGCTCGTACATCGCTACGATAAATGCCTTAATTTGTATGGTGACTATGTAGAAAAGTAGTATTTGAGTGTGGCTTTCATCTGTATATAATAAAATTTGTTTCCTATACTTTGTTTATTTTTTATTCCAAAACGTAATCTACTTTCTGGATAGCCCTCGTATATATAATTATAAGTTTTCTTATTAATTTTATTAGACTTTGGAGGAAGGAAAAGTTGGGGAATAAAAGTACATAGTAATAAAAATAGATTGGTTTGGATTTCGTAAATTTAAATTCAAGATGGAACGCTGGACGATTTTATATGATATACTAGCATATACTCCCGGCGGTGCCTGGTATTATCCTGAATGTATCTAGAATTACCTTAAATGTAATATACAAACTGACTTTATGGTGAGGCGAGGCCCCGTTCGTTTTTAACGATCGATCGTTAAAACGGCAGTCACTATAATGTGTCCTTTAAGTATGCCTAAAATTACCTTACGTATAATATATAAAAGAACCTAGTTGAGGCAGGAGGCATTGCCTTTCCCATTATACTTAGAGATCGTAAAAAGAGCAATTGGAATAACGGGGGACCTTCATTAATATTTGAAAAGAGTCGGTCAACGGTAGCCGAACGCAGCAACAAATTAATAGAGATCCTGTCTTTTCTCGCTATACTAACCAATTTGGACTGTTTCCAAATCACGGGAATAATACCCCACCCCCCCACCCATACACGCACACACACATCGAAGATTTTCATTTCGCTTCGGAAACAATACATCGATGTTACTATCTTTACAAATTTGGCAAAACAACAACAACAACAAAAAACAATTTATTTATATATTTTTAAAACCATTTCCGGAGATTTCCTTCTTACAGGGCTGTAAAATGTAAGATTCGATGACTAAGATTTCAAATAAGTAATTATTTAATAAAACGCAAAATCTTTAATTTTTACAGAAAAGAGGCTTACTTAAAAAATCGATGCTCAAAAATCGCTGTACGAATGTCGAATGCGCTTTATTGACAGAGGACAAAATTTACTATATGGAGGTAGAAATTTAAATTTAAATTTATTTTATGAGTGAAGCGAAATTGCCGAATAACTTGGAATATCGGAAAAATGCTCAAAATTTCGTTTTTAATATGAAATAGCAAAAGAACTTCTAAAAAGAGAAAATCTCTCAAACAGAGTCTCATGTATATTTATTATTTATCATGTGGTAATTATTTTTAACTTTTTAAATACGCGTGTTTTTAAAAATAAAATCTCTAATAAACAGTTTCCAGAAATTTAATAAAATAAAAATCTCTAAAAAAATCTTCTTCTATCCGGAACCATATTTGCAGACATCCACATACTATAGATTCCCCTAAACATCGCGTACAAACACGCACGCACGCACGCGTACAAATTACTTCCTTTTATTAATATAGATACTGAGACCAGTGTTCACTGAACAAAGTAGGAATGTTTATAGATATTCAATATACAAGATATATCGTGTACTATAGCAATATTCCCAGTCTCTGCCATTCTCAATTACGAAACTTACGTTCTTAGAAGAATTATGACCATCAAGAGCGTTAGAAAACAGCTATTTTTTAAATCTTCTTGCGATCAGATCTTGAAGAATGAGAGTTCCGATGATGATAATTCATTCTAAGATGTGATATATTTCAAATGTTTTTCAATCCTTCCTGGCAACGTTGTTTGTGAACATCACTTGCCTATCATTCCACGCACAATTTTTTAAGACCGTTCTTTAATAGTCAGCTGATGGGCGCGTCTAGATATTTTCAGTGAAGCTGTAGTAAAAATTGCAAATCCTCATATATCACGCGAACCCCGATTTTTAACACAAGGGGCTATCACATGTACGTTCCGTTTAGGGAGGCTATGGTTTTGATTTTTTTACTACCATAATATCTTACTCGTAATGTTTGCCTTGTTTAATTACAGAATTCTTTGTTAAATAAGATGAAAAATACTATACGGGATTACTGGTATTAAAAATGTATTATTAATTTGTCTTTCAATAACGCCAGCTCTGAAAGGGTTAAATTAAAATTTTGTGGAAAAAATGCTACATACACAAAAAATACTGCACTTGAAACATTAGGACATATTTTTATGAAAAGTTGGATAGGTGATTCACGTAAAATGTATGCTTCGGATGCTGTGTGTGTGTGTGAAAACAGTGGACGGGCGGGCGGGGTTGCCTTATGAAATTGAGTCCATCTTTTTATACTATCCTGTATTTTGAAACTGTACCCTGTATGTAGAAGCAGTTAATTAATGTGGGAATTTCAATAGTATATAAACCTCTATGAATATGATTGGAAACAGTTTTAAACCAAAAATAGTGCAACATTTGATTATTTGTTTTTGGGAGGAAATGTTTATCATTAAATGCTCATTATTAATGTTTATCTTGTTGTAATTATTGTTATTGTTATTGTTAGTTATTTCTTTTTTAATTTATTTCTTTTTAAAAGCGTGCGGATTTAAAATTCAAATCTCTAATGACTATTGTCTAAAAGTAAAGAGGAAAATAAAAATCTCTAAGAAAAATCAAGCCACTTGTTTTCTTCTCGAAAAAGTGGTATTTGTTTAATATAAATATGCACGAAAACATGTTATATGTTTCATTAAAAATTAACACATTTTAGATTAAATGTTTCTTTTCGTTTCTGTTTGAAGATGAACATTCTCTGAAAATGCAGTTAATACTATTTAAAAAAGGTAATATCGTAATTCAAAATTAAATAAATAATGAAACGAAAAGAAAATAAAAGAAATAAAAGATGCATTAGTAAGCGCATTTTCACTTTTAAGAATACAAATTTTAATTATATGCTATTTTTAACATTTCTTAAAAAAAAAAAAAAAAAAAAAAAAAAAAAAAGATTTTGCTATTTAACATTTTCCCAACACATATTAAAATTACATGCGATAGTTTGATAACATTAAGTTAAGCCCTGATGTTATATTAAAACTGAATGTGAAGTTTAAATATTTTTCGAAGTAAATCTTTTACTTTTTTTCTCTTTTGGTAATTTGCGCTGTTTTGAAGTTCATTATAAATTCAAATGAGATAGCATTTCATGATCATAGTGTGTCATTGTCTCTATCTCATTGTCCCTTTTACAAATTGACAGAAATTATCAACATTTTTAAATATGACGCTTTTCAAATACAGTAGAATCTCGTTACAACGAACCTCGATTTAACGAATTTTTCAATTTAACGAATATAATTTGGATTGTAAAAAAAGTCATATTATTCTATTTCAGTATAAAAATATTTTCACTTTAACGAATATTTCAGTATAGCGAATTTAATCAGTGGTCTCCAGAGATTCGTTGTAACGAGATTTTACTGTATACCAGAAAATCCAACCTGGACTACACTGTAAAAAATAACTTTGAACTTGGCAAAAAAAAACTGTTAATTTTGGCGTCCGTGTAAAACTGCTTAATTTACAGAAAATATCTGTATATTATCTTTAAAACAGTTTTTTTCTGTAAAAATTACAAAATTCACATTTTTTTTTTAACAGAAGAAAACTGTTTTTCTTTAAAGCATTTTTTTCTGTAAAAATTACAAATTGTTTTACACTGTACCCAGGTTAAATATGACCGATTTACTGCCCGGTGTACAGAACAGAAATGAAAATTGTTTTTAATTTAAAACTCTAATTGTAGATTTTTTACATTTAGTTTATTTTCTTAGTTTGTGAAACAACTACACAAAAAGCATTTTTCGTAGTTTTGCATTAACCCCTTGGGGACGAGCGACACGTATACGTGACGCATAAGATGCTCAGAATCCTCGATTATTCCCACCAGTTATTTTTTTTAGTGTAAGCTTTGCTTTATTTAATAGTAGCATTTTTGCGATTCAATTAGACGAAAATTTCTGTTTTAAAAAACCGGAGGTAAAAGATTAAAAATTCCGTAAAGGATGCTCGTCGCAAAGGGGTTAATTGCTTGCCAGAGATCAATCGCGAAATATTTTGCTATTTATAGCAAAGTGCGTGGTTTTGATTATTTCAACGCTTAAGCACGTAGATCTGTTAAATTTATGTTGTATTTATTTATTTATTTATTTATTTGTGAAGTTTTGATTCCGGTAGGCAATTTAATTATGGAGAATTGCTCTGAAACAAACAAATGCTGAACTATTATATTTTTTAAAGCGCAAACGGGTTAATTTTTCTTAAGTTCCTTGCAAGCAGATTTAAACATGAACACATGAACATTCTTGAAAATTATTTTAAAATCCATAAAAAAAAAATGTAAATTGAAATACAGTTTTCAAACAAATTGCATTTAAAAATACATTTTTATTTTATTCGATGATGTAAAAATTGAAGTTGTGCGATGTTTAGAAGTTTAAAAAACTGCAGTAAAAGTAAGGTATCTATAGGCAATATGGCCACCCTAAGGTTAGACATTTTTAAACAGTAGTAATAAATGGTTTTAAGTAATAATAATAATTGACTAAGAAAGTGGGCCCTTTTTAGCACAGGATAAATATTTTAATATTTAAATTAGTCAAAACTTACACCTGTTGCAGTTTGTTAAAAAAATGCTGGTTGATGAAGGTAATATGCCCATATGCAGATAAAATACACATAGGTGTCACAAAATGGAAAGGTCTATATTTAACGCAGAAAAAACACCAAATAGACAAAAAAAAATTATATTTTGAAAATTTATAAAAATAATAGGAAAATTAATATAAAGTAAAATTAGACAAAAATTTAAAAAAATTAAAATAAATTTACG
Organism: Maratus michaelseni; assembly: GCA_963931845.1. Taxonomy (NCBI): domain Eukaryota; kingdom Metazoa; phylum Arthropoda; class Arachnida; order Araneae; family Salticidae; genus Maratus; species Maratus michaelseni. The sequence continues at coordinate 212,665,933 of OZ007590.1, forward strand.
AAAAAAAGTATTTTTTATTTGTTTTTTAAGGCGTAGAGCAAATGAAAACTTTTGTATCGTAACTTGTCAGGCCGACACATTTATCATGCTCTTAATTACAACAAACAACACATAATCTCATATCTATAGCTTTTTCGTCCATTTGACCATATTGCTAACAAAAACCAATTTTATAAAAGTGTTCGAAACTCTGTTTGTGCACTCCAATATTGAAATTCGTTTATACAGTTAAAAAGAGCATTAAACCATCTGAAATATTATGTATAAAAGTAAATACAAATACTTTGTTTAAATAAGAAAGGTAACAAACTTACCAGAGACAAATGTATGATGTGCCAACGTAACTAACAGCGAACCAACGATGACTGCCCTCCCGTGCACGTGATCAAGGATTGTAGGCAACACGGTACTAAATTATGTTCTTCTGACTTTCAGCGACAAGATTAAAGCGCTATCCTTTGGATTCCACTGAAATTAATAACATTATTGAGGGTTGGCCATATTACCAGCATAGGCTATATTATCATCAGATACCTTAAAATTCATTCAGCAGGTCGTTGCCACCGTCAATATGACGTCAGTGTTACTCACAGACATGCTTTGCTTTATAATATATATGTTGTTTTATGTGGCAATTTCCTACTGAACAATAAACTTATAATTAAACAGCCACTTTTAAAACATTACTGCCACTTAAAAAATAAAAGGATTCACATATCTCTAGATTTGCACTATATTGAAAATGAAAATGTCTGTGGTGAATTCAAATATATTGAATTTAAACTGTCTGCAGTCTCCTTTTTTATAAATGTGTTACCTTTGAACAACAGGATGGTCATAAATTAACTGGCCCATTTTAAAATTGAATATAAAATCAAGTAAGTGACGTACGGATGTGCTGTTTGGTCTAAAATGCTTAGCATAATGAAAATCAATAAACAAAAGTTCAAACATTTGCTGATAGGTGGCGCTGTATATAAGAAAATGATGCACGAAGCATCAAAAACACGAAGCAAGTGCAGTTATAAAACGTTTTTGTTTTGTCAGAAACTATTGTATTTTGTACAATTCACAATCATATACAGTCATTTTTCAACGTGTATGGACGCAAGTCAATCTCTTACGCAATTAAGGCTAGCAATCATGTAGATTTGATTTGAGTGCGATTTTGGATTTGGTTTGAGTTACAAAGGCGCACGTGTTGAAGTATGGTATTGAATTGCATGAGATAAATACTTTGTATCTGCTTTTATGCTTTTTATCCTTTTTTCCTTATTTTTTTAAGTGTTATACCATCTATCTTTAAAATTTGGAATTATTTTTTTTATTTGTTGAAATTTTTTTTTCAGTGTTCGTACGAGTGCTTACATTTGAAAATCACTAGTTGTATAAAAAAAAATTAACTGCATTTAATGGCAGAATCTTGTAATTAAACAAGGGAAAAATTACTTTTCAAAACTTCTGGTATTCAAAAGTAAGCACTCTTATAAACCTTGTTTATGGGAAGCTTTTCAATACAAACCGTACACTCGTAGGCCAGTTACTTGATTTTATATTAATTTTAAAGTGTGCCAGATAACTTATAACCAGCTCACCCTGAAAATTTTGATAAATTTAAAATAATTTTTTCCACGATTTGTTTATACGCCGATTTAATGTATCTCCAACCTGATATACTTCTATCAATCACATACATTTGTAGAAGGACTTTCTTGTTACAATCTTTTTGTAAATGGATGTCAAAGCTTCACAAATTTATGTAAAATGTTCAGTGTTTTCATCCTGTCTAAATTTTAGTTAACTAGATTTTCAGATTTCTTTCTTTCACCTAACTGAATTTTCATAAATACTAGGATGACCAAACGTTCTGGGAAAATTGTGAAAGTTGCGTTGTTATGCGCAAATTAACAACAAAAGCAACAAGGACTATCCTTCAAGGTAGAGACCATCATAGTCCATGACTTTCTGCCATCGTTCTGCCAGATTCCGGATTTGCTGGAAGTACCATGGCGGATCCTTGGAATCAGAAAACTCTTGACATGCTTCTTCAACTTCATTAAAGGATTCAAATCGACGGCCCTTGAAAAAGTGTTTCATTGATCGAAAGAGGCCATAATCGGATGGGGCCACGTCTGGACTGTAGGCGGGGTGTGGAAGAATTTCGACGCCGTCCAACTGTTTCTGTACCAGCACCTTCACCCTCATTAATCTCATCGACGGCTTTCATAATCGTTAGATCTTTTCTTCAATAATGCCGGATCAACACACGCAAATCATACTGTTCAATAGGCATTTGGGAGCCGAAATTCCTGAACTTCTATAGATATATACTAGTACTATATACGATACAAATCCTAGAATCTATTAGATTAAAAATTTCCCACAACTTTTTGCTCAACCTAATACATTTTAGTTTAATAAATGTTTAATAAAGTTTTGAGATTCATATATTTTTGTTTTTGCTACCAATAAATATATTACTGAAAATTTAAGTTTCATATATCTTTTTAGTAACTTAATGTTACTTATTCCCTTAATCTTCTGAAATCCAGCAAAAAAAAAAAAATTCCGATTCGTACTTTTTCTATAAATATAATAAAGAAAAAAATATATATATTTTGAAAAGCTTTGGTAGTTGGAGTAGTCATAAAACGCAGAGGTTTCAGAATGATGGTCTGGTATTGTGAATCCGACTTGTAAGAATGGAGAAACGTTGTTACCCGCTGAGGCATTTTCGTATCGCAAAAAAAAAAAAAAAAAAAAAAAAAAAAAAAATCCGATTCGTACTTTTCTATAAATATAATAAAGAAAAAAATATATATATTTTGAAAAGCTTTGGTAGTTGGAGTAGTCATAAAACGCAGAGGTTTCAGAATGATGGTCTGGTATTGTGAATCCGACTTGTAAGAATGGAGAAACGTTGTTACCCGCTGAGGCATTTTCGTATCGCAAAAAAAAAATCCGATTCGTACTTTTCTATAAATATAATAAAGAAAAAAATATATATATTTTGAAAAGCTTTGGTAGTTGGAGTAGTCATAAAACGCAGAGGTTTCAGAATGATGGTCTGGTATTGTGAATCCGACTTGTAAGAATGGAGAAACGTTGTTACCCGCTGAGGCATTTTCGTATCGCAAAAAAAAAAAAAAAAAAAAAAAAAAAAAAATCCGATTCGTACTTTTCTATAAATATAATAAAGAAAAAAAAATATATATTTTGAAAAGCTTTGGTAGTTTGAGTAGTCATAAAACGCAGAGGTTTCAGAATGATGGTCTGGTATTGTGAATCCGACTTGTAAGAATGGAGAAACGTTGTTACCCGCTGAGGCATTTTCGTATCGCAAAAAAAAAAAAAAAAAAAATCCGATTCGTACTTTTCTATAAATATAATAAAGAAAAAAATATATATATTTTGAAAAGCTTTGGTAGTTGGAGTAGTCATAAAACGCAGAGGTTTCAGAATGATGGTCTGGTATTGTGAATCCGACTTGTAAGAATGGAGAAACGTTGTTACCCGCTGAGGCATTTTCGTATCGCAAAAAAAAAAAAAAAAAAAAAAAAAAATCCGATTCGTACTTTTCTATAAATATAATAAAGAAAAAAAAATATATATTTTGAAAAGCTTTGGTAGTTTGAGTAGTCATAAAACGCAGAGGTTTCAGAATGATGGTCTGGTATTGTGAATCCGACTTGTAAGAATGGAGAAACGTTGTTACCCGCTGAGGCATTTTCGTATCGCAAAAAAAAAAAAAAAAAAAAAAAAAAAAAAAAAAAAAAAGTTTGATAAAGCATCTAACCTGGCCGAACACAAATAGACGTCTCTGTAGTACTTTGTGGAAAAAGTAATATAGGAGATAAGAAGAAATAAATATCAACTTAGCTACAGGGGAACGTTATTCAAAAATCACTCATCAAACACTAAAATGTTTAACTCAATTCTTTATTTGTTGTTGTACATCCTTAAATTCAAATTCTTTGTAAAGTATTTATAAAGCAAATTGTCTGCAAATCATTTATATGTACAATCGGCTGTAATACATTTATAAGTCAAATATTATACATATTATATCAGCTATTGATTGCGATGACGAAATCAGCAGTGTTTGTATTTTGGCATTACTATTCTACATTATTATAAAGTCAAGTTAATTAAAGTGCATGTCGTATAAGGGAATTGTGGTTAATGTGTGGTAAATGAAGTAATTAACAGAATTATTTCAGCCTGCAATTGTTTTTCATTTTCGGAAGTATGCAATAAGTAATTTTTTTTTTCTTAGCATAAGGCACTTAAACTGTTGGCTATATACTCAATTCCAAAATTTATGATTATTTAAATCAATTTCAAGTTCTCCATTCAAAGTATATTCTAAACCAATTTATTCATTCGTAATTTTGATTGAATGGAAATTAATTATTCGTAATTCAAAATATTCATTAATTCTTATCTAAATAATTTAAAATTTCCAATTTTTTAATCTTCTTAAATCCAGTCAAAAACACATATCACAGAAACTTTCAGATTCGTACTGTTTTTATAAAAATAGTAATATGAAATTTATATCGTCTGAAAAGCGGTGGTAGACTGATGGATTCATGTTGTGAATCCTACTTGTAAGGATGAAGAAACATTGTTATTCACTGTAGCTTTTTTTTTTATCGTGAAAAAAATATAGAAGAAGTAAAGCATCTAATTCGATGAACAAAAGAAGACTACTGTGTGGTAATTCTTTGAAAAAGTAATGTAGCAGATAAAAAGATACATTAATGCAGTTACAGGAGAATGTTATGTACAGAACATCAATCGAACGAAAAAACATTTTGTCACTTTTTTATCTGTAGTTATAAAACTTTCAATTCACGTACTTTATAAAGCGTTTATGAGTATAATATGTATAGAGGAGAAAGTTCAAATATAGGCTAGGGTCTGAAAACGGGCTAGATGTTAAATAATATACTAGAAGGTTCGGTCATATGGCGGTGTTAGGCATGAAACTATCACATTTTGAGAAGGAAGAAGGTACGAAGAAAAAGAACAGCTGAATCATCACTGCCATTTACTTTAGTCATTTTTCTTGAAAATCACATATTTTCAGATATCGAAACTTTATTAGGTAACTGAATTCGAATTTTGTACATTTTTTAACAATACCTATCGCATATTTTGTTGTTACTACGTCATCGATAAGGTATTAAGATACGTTTTGATTTCCTTGATCAAAGGATATCTTTAACTGATAATGGTTGCCTTTCAGTAAAAGTCTAAAATACTGTTGGTCTAAAATGGGTTAGGAGTTTCGGTCTAAAATCGGGCTAGTCATAACCTCTAACAAATGTGGCGGGACTCTTTCATAATTGAGCCCATTGTAGGGCTATCTTTACAACTGAACCTGTTTGATATATCTCCAGTGCCAACTGTTTCGAATAAAAATACCACTTGAAGTCAAAAGTCCCCAAACGCATGTCTTGTGAGGAGTTCACCCTACCGGACCACTTGCCTCGGTTCTTCTGAAAATCAGCACTAAACAAAACCATGAAGACACTGATTCTAGAGTCTGTGAGTGGTGCAGAAGCCTCAAAAACAAACAAACAACAACAACAACAACAACAACAAAAACTAAACATAAAAATGGGAAAACTAATAGTGGTGCAAAGAGGGCTAATACGAATCAGCTTTCCGTCCTCCGAGGAAGAACACAGTGAAACCAAGTTTGATGATAGTGACAGCGGCATGGATACTCCACCAGTAGATTGCCCTGATTACAGCGATGCGATCTGCATCTTCTGTGAAGTAATTTTCTCTGCTGATACAAGACGAGAAACGTGGGTGCAATGCTTTCAATGCAAAAAGTGGGCACACGTAGAATGTGCTGGGGGCAGATTTGAATGTACAGATGTGCAACTAGTGTAAATAAAACTAAAAGATAGCATTTTTATGATTATTGATGGTTTTTATTATTTTTTTATGTTTTTACATATATGTTATGGGTGGTATACACTTAGAACAACAATTGAAAAACTACTAAATTCACAACTTTTCAATTAAATTTATTGTAAAATACACAGAATATTGTAAGCATTTTTTAACTTGCTATCTTGATACTTACATGTTTTTGGTTGTATTTATATCTTGAAAATATTGAGCATATAGATGGTATGCACATGTACAAAGATATAAGGATTTTACATTAATTCTAAAGTCAATTTAAAAAGCTTGTCTTATGAAAACATTGTATTCAATAAATTAATCAACTGGATTATTTCAACCTACAACTTTATTTGGAAGTATGGTGTGAGTAACAAAAGTTCATTTTTTAGCATTTAGTTCTTAAACTGTTTACCGGTGTATTGTCAAATTCCAAAATGAAAAATTATATGAGTCAATATATACCCCATTAATATTACATTCTAAACTAATTTATTATGTAATATTTTAGATTGAGTGTAAGTTAATTTTTGTTAATCCTTATTATTCATTCATTCTTATCCAAGTAGCTTAAAACATTTTATTCTCTTGATCTTCTGAAATCGAATAAAAAAATCACTCTAAAACTTTCATATTCGTATTGCTTTTATATATATAGTAAGGTGAAATATAAATCGCCTGCAAAGCTTCCGTAGCTGAAGTAGTCATAAAAAATATTTGAGAATGATGGTCTGCTATTCTGAATCTTACTTGTAAAGATGGAGAAACGTTGCTACCCGCTGAAGCTCTTTCGTATCATCAGGAAAAAAATGGGAGAAATAAAAAGTTTGATGAAGCATCTAACCTCGCCGAACACAAAAAGTCGACTGTGGAGTATTTTTTTTGAGAAAAGTAAAGTAGGAGGTATGAAGAAATGAATATCAATGTAGCTGCACGGAAATAAATAAATAACAGATTAAGATTTTAGTTTTAGTTTAAAATATGAAATGTTTTAATTCAACATTTTTATACAACGTAATCTTAAAAAAAATTCTAAAAAATTTAAAGCAAGGATTAACAGAATAATTTAGAGAATACGTCTGTTCAAAATATGAAATATTTTAATTTAACACTTAATACATTGCATAGCTTAAATAGGGGCGAGGTATCTTTTAAACTGACAAATTACGTGTAAAAGTGACCCTAATATGTATTATAATAATTCCACATATAATTTACTTTTGCATATGGAATTTTAAACACACATTAAAAGAGATATATTCTAACAGTAATGTTATAAAAACATATCTAGATACATATGACTTTTTAAAATTAACTTTGATATTGGATATTTTTTTAATAAATGAATTATCCTTATATGACTGGCTCACAAAATTTCTCATAATTGAATTGTCACAGTGAGCCAATATTTCTTTTATTAAGTAGATATATAATATGTGTTTAAATTTAAAATGACCTACACTGAAGAGAATAAAATAATTATTTCTTGGGAAAAAAAAACACCTGAAAATTTTGAAAATTTGCTTTATAAAAATAGTCATAATTCCGAAATTTCTAACTTGATGAACATAATATTACGGTATTTTGTGCATCTATAATGTGTATATTTTCAGTCAAAATTTCATGAAATTCTATCCAGTCATTTCTTAAAAATCATGCGCGCAATGACCAAAATTACAGTTTTCAGAAAATTTACTTTAAAGATAAATTTACCTTTATTATACAGACATACATTAAATACAATAATCCAACATGGAGTGAAAAATTAGTCAGAGCCAGAAATCAAACACGGGTCCACAGCGTTCTGGGCTGGCGGTATTTATGCAAGCGTTATTTATGTGTGTTTTCTAATATAAATTTACCTCTTGATCATACAAAAAGAGCTCAAACTGTTTTGATCATAACTTCCCTTCCAAAGAAAATGTTTTCATGGGGTTTCTTTTAAAATGTTCTTAAAGAATAAAATTTTAATATAAACTATTAAAAAATGATTTTTTGACACTTTTAAAAGTACCCGACACCCTGTATAATACCTGAAAAAGCAAATAATAATTCCTGAATAATTTTAAGGATTAGCCAGATCAAAATATGAAATATTTTAGTACAATACATTTATAAATTGTATGCTTTAAATGATTTCTGAAAAACGTGCAACAAGTTTTAAACTAAATTAATTTGATAATTAATTTAATAAAAATATGGAACATTTTAATTCAACACAGTTATTCTTTCCATTGCCTTAAAAGATTTTTCAATAACTCAGAAGCAAAGATTAACTGAATTAATTTGAGAATTTGTGTGTTCAAAACATGATCCATTTTAATAGATACAACACATTCGTACAAAGTAAGGTTTAATTGATTTGTAAAAAACCTGAAACATGGATTAACTGAATTCATTTGAGAATTAGACTGTTTTTTATAGCTAAATAAGTAAATCGAAATTTTAATTCTTACAACATGGATTTTTGGAAAAAAAATGAAGTAATTTTGTATTATTTATAACTTGACTACTCAATAACAAGTTGTGTTTATCAAGTGATGAAAAAGAAATTATAAGACTACTGAAGGGGAATTCATGAATTTTTGAAGAAGAAGAAATACTATGCGCATTTTAATTCGTATATTTAAACTGATAGAAAACCACTTTTAGTACTTATTATGACTTTAAAAATTAACACAATTTTTATTAAACTTTTCTCATTTTTCCATAAATTCAATAAAGAATTTGATAAAAAAAGATAAGTCCTCGTGAGTTGCATATTAAACACCAATTGAGAATCGTCATAAAACTCATGCGTTATTATTTTGTAAAGTCATTAAAGGATAAGTAAAGTTTTGATTGTGATATTTACGATTTACTTCCCGATGCCGTAGGTGAAGGGGAGGCGGGGAGTTGACCGGGTAGAAAGTGAAAACAAATTTATTTGATAAGAGTGCTGATAATAGTTAAAAAGAAATAACGACATTAATGAAACTTTCTAAAATTGCCATCCACAATTTCATAATTAAAATGATTCTCAAAGCAAAATAAAACGATCTTGAAAGTAGGAGAAGTTGACAGCAACATGGCACTTTATATGTTTAAATTATATTGAAAACTCTTATTTATATTTCACAAATTGCAAAAATTAAGTGATTTTTTTATCATTTCATAACAGACTATATACTAAGACTAATAACCATTCAGTTAATCATCACTTTAGAATTTTTTTGAAATCATTAACGCAGAAATTACAATTTTTTTTTTATGGATCTTTAATTTTCGACAGATAGTGTGGATATTTCTCAATATTAGTATTATCGTTAGTTATAGAAAAATTATTGAATTATTACTGAATTTTGATGTAGATAATGCATACAGATTTTTTAAAAACATATTGAGTTAAATAAGAGTACAGCTTATTACCTTATTAATTTTTTACCGTTTAATAGGAACATTTTATCGCTGGATTAAATAAACAATTTTTAAATTTATAAAATATGACAAAAAAATGGAACATATAAAAATGTTTTTAAGAAAATAGAACAGTTATAAAGTTGTATTACGTGCTACGCATGAAGTTTGTAAAAAAAAAAAAATAATAATTTCTGAAACATTGTAAATAAATTTTACATACTGACATAAGTTCTTCGCAAATCTTCCTGGAATGTTTTATGACATTAGGCTTAAATTCTAGAATGCACTCGACAATAAATGACTTTGTCTACTTTTGACAGTATAAATACTTTACTAGTCATGTTTATTCGACGGAAATTTGTATTCTGTTTTTTTTTTCCAAGGTTGTTTTTGTTTAGACAGACAAGAGCTATGACAAAATATTAAAAGCAATTAAGATTTATTGTCAAAATCAATAAAAAATCTCTTCATTTTATTTAATCAAAATGTAAAATTATCAAATGTTGCTATTTTAAATTAATAATTCAGAGCTTGCCGCAATAAAATACTTTATTGTTTATTTCGTATCGTTTATTATGAAAACAATATCTTCCTTATTCCGAAGATCTTGTATTTTCATTTCCTTCAAATTTCATTTAGCAAAATGGTTTTTTTTTTTTTTTTTTTTTTTAATAAAACGAACCAGTTTTTCTTTTTTTCTTTTTCTTTAATTTATTGCTTAGAAAAAATACCAAAGTGATGTGTGTAATAGCAAATACTTTCAAAATAATGAGTTGAGATAGGCTACACTTAGTAGAACCGATTCAGATGACAATTAAAAAAAAAAGGAAAAAAAATGAGAGACCGAGGCAAGAAAATGCTAAGCCACATTTTTGGTGAAATAAATCTGACACTATAATCTATTGCTTATTATTGTAAATTATAATATCCTACAAATTATTTGTTTCCAATGTCACTAGGTGGCAGGTTATGGATCAGGTTTCGTTTTTGCCACATACTTTTGTCTTCAATGAAAATAGCTAATTTACAAAGGACGTAATATTAATATTATTCCAGTAATGCCATGTTGTCATTCAGAAAATCTCAACTGTTACTAAGAAATTGGTAAAAAGAACTTAATGTTTATATTTTGATTTGTATGTTTGATCTAACTTTCAAATTGATATAAAACTGAGCTGCGCCGCCCGACCAAAGTGATGTGTGTAATAGCAACTACTTTCAAAATAATGAGTTGAGATAGGCTTAAGTCAGGCACGTCAAACGTCGCATCCAAGTCCTGGAGGCCTTATAACGTGCACGACCAGGAGGGTCCTCCTATATGCGCTGTGACCGGTGGGAGCACCGCCACCTGTGCATCACACCCATAGAACCCAAGTGAATGACGACATAGGTCGTTTCGATTGTGGTGATTCTCACCATCTTGAGAACCTCCACGTTACACTTGGGGATCAGCCGAAGTCTCTCAACAGCTTCGGGGCTGGACACCCAAAAGGGAGTCAGGCTCTAGGCCTTAAGTCAGGTTTTCCCGACCCGCACTTGCTCTACCAAAAATCGAGGGACGTGGAAACCTACGGTTGTAGTCACTATATCTCAGAAGTTTACAAATGGGGCTTAGCACTCTTTTATCCCGACCCCTTCAATTGTATAAAATATACATTTATCTTAAGAATTATTATTTTCTTTTGCTTTTACAACATATAAATGCCGTTCATTTTTTCAATAATAATTTTAACTTTATTCTTATTTTTTTTAAATATAATCGAATTTGCAGTAATAGCTTTTAAATGCTAACAATTTTGATTTTTGTATATTTTATGCCTATTTTTCACAATTTAAATGACTTTTAAAAGAAGAAGTCGAATTCTATGTAGGAAACAAATTCATTTTAATGTAACTTTTATTATAGATCATTAAATTATGTTTATCTAGAGCCTAAAACAATTAAAAATAATTTTTAAATATATTTCTATTAAAAGTAGGAGCATGGCGACACACTTATAAAAACTTAAAACGTTATTTATTAGCGTTTTTAACTGCTGCCGTAGTTTTTATAAATGGATCAATTAATATTAAATATGGATTTAAGTTTAGCGCAACTTATTCTAAACAAATTTAGCATATAATAAGAGCAGACATAATTTCAATCGCATACTGATGCAGATTAATTAATAACGTGCTTTTTAATTAGATTTACTGAAAGAATTCTCTGTGATGTTAGCAAATTACGCATTTTCTAATTTTGATAAATTAAGAAATAAAATAATTTTAATCTAATTAATTTAATTTTTAGATAATTATCTTAAGCTAATTAGTTTTTAATGAATATTTTAAAATATGAAATGCTAATTAATTTTTACTTTAGTTATTTCCGTGCAATAAAATAAAAATATATTTCAGCTCGATTTCATGTATATTCTTAATTGATTTTTTATCTATACTATTATATAAAGAGGAAACGGTGACTGACTGACTGAGTGACTCATGAACGCCCAGCCGAAACTACTAAAGCCAGGGTCACGCAATTTGGACTGTAGATTGATGTTATGGCCTAGGCAAGCAATAAGAAGGGAATTTTGAAAATCCCCCCGCCGAAGGGGGTTAAAGGGGGGTTCGAATGTTTTATGTCATTTTGCCATATCTCAGCAGCAGTTATAGGTAGGAGCTTAAAATTCCAGAAAACAAATCTACTAAAAAATTGATTAAACACCTATTTCAGCGATTTTAGAAATTCCCCCCTGAAGGGGGTTAAATGGGGTGGTCGAATGTTTTAGGTCATTTCGCCATATCTCAGCAGCTGTTATAGGTAGGAACGCGAAAATCTGGAAAAGAAATCTACTAAAAAATGAATAAAACACATATTTCAGCAATTTTGGAAGTTCCCCCCAGAAGGTGGTTAAATGGGGGGAGGGTCGAATTTTTTAGATCATTTCGCCATATCTCAGCTTTTATGTAGGAGGGCGAAATTAATTAAAACAAATCTACTAAAAAATTGCGTATTTCAGCAATTTTGAAAACTCCCCCCAGAAGGTGGCTAAAGGGGTATTCAAAAGTTTCGGGTCATTTCGCCATATCTCAGCAGCGGATTTAGGTAGGAGCGTGAAATTCAGGAAAACACATCTACTAAAAAATGGATAAACACGCATTTCAGTGATTTTAGAAATTCCCCCCGAAGGGTTTTAAAGGGGGTGGTTTTGAAAATTTTAGGACATTTCGCCATAGCTGTTTTATCTAGGTGCGCGAAATTCAGGAAAACAAATCTACTAAACAAATGATTAAACACATATTTCAGTGAATTTAGAACCCCCCCCCCCCTCGAAGGTGGTTAAAAGGCGATTCGAAAGTTTTAGGTCATTTCGCCACATCTCAGCAACAATTTTAGGTTGGAGCGCGAAATTCAGGAAAACGAATGTAATAAAAAAGTTACATTGTCTACCCGTGCAAAGCCGGGACGGGCCGCTATTTTCTAACAAAAAGACAAACATACCATTTACAACAACGCTGACAAAAAAATCAAATCGGGTTTCTAAATGGTATTCTGATTTTATAGTAATTGTTTATTTCCAAAACCAAGTTTCTATTTACAAAACAAATATGATCTGCATTTTTTATAACTTTGCCAAAGGGAAAAATAACATCCTAAGAAATAAGAAAATTTTATGAAATATCTAAAAGTCACTCCAGATTTCTTTATATAGATTTGTGCTTCATTCTATGTGCCTCCCCCCCCCACCCCGAAAAAACCCCTTTAATTTATTAAGTGTTGAATCTAGAAAACACAAATTCTTTAAGGTAACTATGAAAATCTCTCGTGCACAAAAAACAATTGCTGTGTTTTGGTAAATTAATTTAAAACATTTAAATCGGAGAATGGTTTAATATGAAGATTTATCATATATTATAATACGAGAAAATGTTGTGTGGGTGTGGTTATGCCAATTTTATCTTAAAAAGGCTCTAACGACGTTGACGGAATTATGTATCCTACAATTTTCGGGCACGAGAAGACCATTGGGCTATGTCAGACGTTTTGATTAGTAGGTCATTTGGGTAACGATGGGCCAGGGCCAAGCTAATTAAATCTAAAAAAGGACTCAAACGATTTTGACTAAATTTTGTGTCCTACCGTTTTCGGGCACAAGAAGACCATTGGGTTAGGTAACAGAAAAATTCAGAAAATTCGATAATTGGGTCATTTTTAGGTTACCACGGGTCAAGCTAATTATATCTAAAAAACGGTAGCAATTTTGACCAAATTTTGTATCTTATCATTTTCAGGCACGAGAAGACCATTGGGTTGGGTCACATGATTTAGAAAATTATAGTAATTGGACATTTTGAGTCACTACGGGTGAGGGTCAAGCTAATTTTATGTAAAAAACCGCTGAAACGATTATGATTAAATTTTTTATCTTACCATTTTCGAGCACGAGAAAATCATTGGGCTATTCGTTGCATGTTCGAGAAAATTCGATTAGAGAGTCATTTTGTGTCACTATAGGTCCGGGTGAAACTAATTTTATGTAAAAAAACTGCTAAAGCGATTTTGACTAATTTTTTTCTACCGTTTTCAAGCACGAGTAGTCCATTGGGTTAGGTCATATGATCGAGAAAATTTGAATAATGGATCCTTTAGGGTCACTGCGGGTCAAGGTCAAGCTAATTTTATGTAAAAAACGGCTGAATCGATTTTCACAAAATATTCTATCTTACCATTTTGGATTCTGAGAAGACTATTTGACTAAGTCGCATGTTCGAGAAAATTCGATTACTGGGTCATTTTGGGGAAAGTACGGTTCAAGCTAATTTATCTAAATAATGGTTGTAACGATTTTGACTAACTTTTGTATCTTATCGTTTTCGGGCACGAGAAGACCATTGGGCTAGATCATACGATCGAGAAATTTTAACTAATGGGTCATTTTGGGTTACTACGGGTCAGAATCAAGCTAATTTTTGTAAAAAACGGGTGAAACGATTTTGACTAAATTTTTTATTCTATCGTTTTCGAGAACGAGAAGACGATTGGGCTAGGTCACATGTCCGAGAAAATTCAATTAGTATGTCATGTTTGGTCACTATAGGTCAGTATAGGTCACTATAGGTCAGTTAATTTTGTGTAAAAAAAGGCTGAAACGATTTTTAGGAAATTTTGTATCTTACCAACTTGGATTACGAGAAGACCATTTGGCTAAGTCACATGTTAGAAATTTCGATTAGTGGGTTATTTGTGGGTCACTACGGGTCAAACTAATTTTATTTTAAAAGCTGCTCTAATGATTTTGACTAAATTTAGTATCCTAGGGTATTGGATAACGAGAAAACTATTGGGCTAGGTTACATATTCGAAAAAATTTGATTAGCGTGTCTTTTTTGGGTCCCTACGGGACACTGCATGTAAATGAAGGTTGAAACAGCTATTAAGTTGTTGACCAGTTGACAGTAAATGAATTTGCAAAGTTTGAAACATTGGCGAATTTTGGCGTAAAAATTGACTTTCAAGATTACCAATGCCAAAACATATGCTTGGTGCCAAATAAAATAATGTCGCCTATTTTGGCGATATTTGTTAAAATTGTGACGATTTTTGGTGCAAAAATTGGTTTTTAGGACTGAAGGAATTGTCAAGAAATTTCCAATAGGAGCCTAGATTGATGATTCAACCAATAATTCACAATACGACTGAAAGCACGATTCTGGTAGTTCAGAGAAGTCTGAACGGATTTTATTTTTGTATTGAACACACGTCTTAGTTGAACACAAAGCTAATTTTAATCGAGTGTAGTTCGGTCTTCCCAGCTGGTGGTTCGTTAGAGGAGAAAAAGGACCATTTTAAGTATTTAAGAAAAATCTTAAATTAAATGGAAATCTTTAGCGTAAGATACAATTACAGTAGAACCGCCTTTCCCAAGTTTTCGAAGTATTCGATTCTTAAACAAGAAATTTGAGCAAAATTTTATTCGGATCACGAACAGAAAATCGTTTGTAGAACAGTGAGAATGTAGTCGCCTAATCTACCGAATGTAAAAACGTAGCAAAATGAATCGATTTGATATTTTTTACCTTTTTTGTCGCAAAGTGTAAACACATTAGGTGCAGTGATCGCAGCGTTAGCGAAATTCACGCATTTTGAGATTTCTGGGAGATTCCTAAATTGATTTTTTTCCATGGCCACGATGCACATATGCATTGAATATAATGATCACGGTGCTAAAGGGTTTCATGTATTTATATATTCAAAAACATGGAATTGTTTTAGTGTTCCTAACGATCCAATAAAATAATAGTGTAAGCTTCATTCATCGCATTAATCTCAAGTCATCCAAAGTTTCACAAACAAAGTCATGGGAATTTGGTACAATTGCAATATGAAGACTGACCCTTGAATAATATTTTAAACATAAATTGAAAAAAAACATTATGTCTAATAGAATGGCTATTTTCGTTTTTTTTCCGACAATTTGACGATTAGATTTTATAGAGAACTTTTAATACTTTTTTTTAATACTGACAGCACTATACTGTGTATTGTTTGAAACAGGGTAATACAGGAAGTATCTTGAGAACTGGGAATCAATTAATGGTATTTTTATCATTTCTTATGGTAAAACCTGATTAAGATTTTGAACATTTCTTTGGAACGAAATGTGTTCGAGAATCGAGCTACCACTGTACTACAATGTTTTCAATAAATTAGTTTAATGCATGAAATTTTTGCACAAACAGGCAACAATTCTCTAATAGTCAGATTTATTGTTTATTATCTATCCACAAATTATTTTATCAAGTATTCTATTTTACAAATATAAATTCTTTGAGTTGCAAATGAAAAAAACATTTGTTTATATGAAATAATTAGCACGTCTTCGATAAATCATTTTAATAAAGTGACTTTTTACAAAATCACAAAAAAATGCTGAAGTATGAAGATTTATGATTCATTATATGTGATTTTTTAATATTTTATTTTATTAAGTAGTCTATTTTAAAAACGTAATCTATTTAATTTAGAAATGAAAACTTTTCGCACTAAAAACAACTATTACGATTTTCATAAATTACTTTAATGAACAGAATTGTTATAATTTTTGCCATCTAGAGTTTTGCAAAGCAATGGCTAGCAATCTGCAGTTTAAAAATGTCTCAAATATACACGGCGTTATAATTAATAAAATAATTAGGAAAATGACATAATTGATTATGCAAGAAAATAACACCTAGAATCGTATTAAAAAATGAGCTAAAAACCATATAACAGGCTTAGATTAAAAAAACACTTTCCAACGCTATCAGAATATTGTTTTGAAATTTCATTTTTTCATACAATAAAATGAGATATCGAATTATTTTGTGTATCTCTTTGATTTCTTTGTGTAAATGTACGATAAAAGCTACGACTCCCTAATCTATAGAAAGTATGTTGCAGTTTACCTCAATGATGAAATCCATTTAACTATGTTTGAAGTATCGTAACATCATGACAAAAAAACCCTACAAACGTTTCCCCCATTTACCATAAAGTACGCAATTCTTGTGTGTGAGCGTGAAAACGATCTATAAATGCTACACATTTAATTTGCAATAGCAAACATGCTATAGTAAACCCCCAAACCATATACAAATTAAATAGAAATTCGAGTTAATATACGAGAGTTAGAGCTTGGACACACAGACAGACGGCAGACAGAAAAAAACGAATTCATAAGCACTATATTTAAACAGGAAAAAAACATTTGAATCAGTTTACTGAGAAGTAAGTTTGATCGTGAGATCATAACTGGTGATAGTGCTAGAAATTTCATCTAACGTGCGCTACTGATAGAAAGGTGTTGCAGTTCACCTCAGTGATGCAAATCAATTTAATTATGTTTGAAGTGTCGTAACATCATGAAAAATCACCAGAAACGTTTCCTCATTAACCATAATGAACGTAATTTTTTGCAAAAAGCGCGAATTTTTGAAACGCAAAAAGTATAAAAATGACGTACAGCTTTTAGATATCACATTTATTTTGCAAGGGTCTGTATCCATATTAAAATGTGAAATTTATTTTTTATACGGTCTCTTGCACCTACATCTTTTAAACTGTAAAACAAAATAAAAGTATATATACGGTTGATTTTATGTGAAACTTCTGTATTTTAAAGGAAACTTTCTATTTTGAGTGGAAATCGTAATTTTTTTCGGCTTAAAAAACAAATTTCCCTTTTATCCTTACTCGTTGAATCTTAAAAAAGGAAATGTTTCCTCGGAGAGAGACAAACGGAAATATTCTTTTTCAGTTGAGAGAAAACATAAAAATTTCAGCTAAATTTTCGTAGTTGATATTTTGACCAATAACCAAGTGACTGAATGTGGCCAGTTGGTGTATTGGACAGAGCATCCATCCTCTAATGGCAAGTACCGGGGTTCAAATTCAGAGGAAGGCAAAGCTATAATAAATCGAGTGTGATAACAATCAATAAAAACACTTCGTGTAAAAACACATTCGTGTAAATATGCATCAGTATATATAATTATTTGTATTTTTTTTTTAAATATTGCGCTATTGCTCAAATTTAGTTCTAAAAACAGATATTTTCCGTCTAGAATAACGGAAACTTTCCATCTTCAAAAACGGATAATACTACAACCGTTTTTGTGAAAAAACGGAGAATAGTCGACAAATTTGCTGCCAGTACATTTTCCCTGAATCGTTTTTTAATGTGTATTTAGAAATATTTTCTCCATGGTCTGACAAGTCAAACAGTAAAAATTCCATTATTCTGCGATGACATCTCAGAGAGTTATAATACTTTAAATTTCATAAAATTTAGGAGCTTCCTGGCCCTAAAAAAATCTTCTGCTCATTTTACGTGCTGGATTTCATAATATTCAACGTATATACTCGATGAGTTTTGACAGTAGATAAACGGGATTTTTATTGTCTTACTTGTCAGAGCATGCAGGAAATGTTTTAAATACAATTTTTAGCAGTTAGTAGCCGTGTATATATATATACATATATATAACCATAAATGAAACATTACCATAACACCAATTTAAACAATGAAATAATGATTAAGTATGTAATAATTAGTTGTCAATGAAAGATTCCCCAACACACTGAATATGGATACAAAAACATATTAAAAGAATGAGAAATTAATTTAAAATTTGAAAAAATGGAATTAAATGAATGAAATGAAATGAAATTTGTGGAATTTAGACAGAATTATCAAGTCCCAAATGCCTAAATACCACAAATAAAATGAAATGAGAGGTTTCCCCATCATATTAGCCATAACATTGCTAAAGAATATGATTTTGGGACTACCTGCTCATAAACATTGAATCAAACCTGTGAAAAAATAAAAAATAAATACAATATTAAAAAGGAAAGAAGACATACCTATAATATACAGAGAAAACATGAAATAGAGTCAGAAAATATAAAATCCATTTTGATTAAAAAAGATACCTGTGCATCACATGAACCACACATGAACACAACCAAAACTAGGGAATGAATTGCAAAAAATCATTACATGTTGCCAAATTTAGAATTAGAAAATGATTTACTATGTTGCCAGAAAAGATTTTAGAATAATATGAATATTGTAAAGTAAACAGGAACATTAGTGCTGCCATCTATAATGGTAAAAAGTGAATATACTCTGAATAAAAAGAGTATTGGATGGAAATTAATGTTTAATAATTAAACCAAATTACTATCTGAAATGATAGCAATTAGTGAAATAATAAATAAATGAATTTAATTAATAAATAGAATATCGAATTACATTAAAGTAATTGATGTATTAATGATTAATTCTATGTTAAAAATAAGATGTAAGATGGAAACATTAATAATTAAAGCAACATAAAAATATATGTACCATGAAATGACATCAACTATTAAATAACTGTGCCAAAAATGCAACATCACATAAATTAAATTAAAATAAAATACTAAAAATTTGAATTAAGATATAAAGAATTTAAAATTAATATTAATTAAATAGGGAAA
Source organism: Maratus michaelseni (assembly GCA_963931845.1). Lineage (NCBI taxonomy): Eukaryota > Metazoa > Arthropoda > Arachnida > Araneae > Salticidae > Maratus > Maratus michaelseni. Next base: position 212,685,260 of record OZ007590.1, read on the forward strand.
TGAATTAGTAACATATAATGTTTCTTCATACAAACCTAAAAAATTATAAACACTTAATATAAGTGGTAAGGGTAGAACGTTTAATAAAAATTAAAACATATTATATTAACACTTTAGAAAAGTATACATTATATTAAAAGTTAATATGATATTGTCCACCGTAGGTGTTAATCCAAATCATTAGATCAAAAACATTCTTAATATTAATGAATATAAATTCATTTAAATTTATATATTTATATATATATATATATATAGATATATAAATTCATATTTTAAGATTTATATATCTTCTTGTAAAACAAATGCCAAATCTAAAATCTGTACTTGATTTGTGCACTGTTTTGTAATTGGAAAAGTGTTTCTACATCATCGTTTTATGACATAATTGTCATAACTTCTATTTTGAATCACCCGGTATATATACAAATGAATAACATAGATCCCTTCTTTAGAAGTCGGTCAATAAATATGGTGAAATACATAAAAGCTTCGATCTAGGAACAAATAATTTTCAAATTGGTTGTTGATTGTAAATGACCAGCTTTTCCAGGTTTGAAATTACGTATTCGCCTATCAATAAATATTTCATGCAACATGCCACATTCTGCATTATCTCTCATTTGAAATTTGTTAACTTCTATTCCAATATTAACACAGGATTCCAGCTTGAAATCATTAGCTTAACTAACTACAATACCATTGTTTAATGGGATAAGGGTCTCGTACATTATATGCCATTGTATGAGATGGGGTACTATTATAAATACTAAACATTTTAAGCAATCAATATATCGAGCATTATACATACCGTATTCATCAATCAGTAAGTCGTTCATAGATGGCGCCTTCTGTTACGGTTATCTAACAACTAATTATTAGATCAATAGTGATATATATAATATTCCGAATTGAAAATGTTTAAAATTAATTAAAGATATATTTTACAAAAATTTTTGGGGCCAATAAATAAATTTTAGAAAAGCTGTGCGAGCTACTATTTAAAACGCTTCCTTGTTTCGATAAGTTATTGTTAATTAAAATTCCTTTTGTATTAACAAATAAGGGATAGAGTTCTATGATATTTCTTTATTAAAGTAAATTTAATTTTATTTGCTTGAAGCAGTTTTTTGATTAAAAAAATAATAATTCTCAAACATAAATTTCAGTGTAAAATAATTAGCAAAGGAAAATAATTAATTGTTTCGAATAAAATGTATATATTCTAGTCAAATACATGAAAGAAATTTATTAATTTAAACGTGAAAATAACAAACAATGTTTTGTGCCAAAAGTTTTATTAAGAATTTTTTTTTTTATTAGCAGTTATTAAGAAAAGGAAACATAGCATACAATGAGAAATATATTTAGCAACCTAAAAATAAGGGAAATTAAAAGCCAAGTAGTTTTTCTGTCCCAATTACTTTTCTCTCTTGTAATGCAAAAAATATATAACATAATATAATATAATAAAATTATTTAATTAGGAATAATGGAAAAAAAGGTACATTGTTTCTAAAATGCCTGAAATTACTTTGATATAATTTTTATAATTGTATAAATGTATTTTCATTGGGAAATTGATATAGTCTATGTATGTTCTATATTGACACGTGTGTGTATATTATTATGTTCAGAACTTTCGATTTGTTAAAAATATCGAAAATGTTTGGACACTTCTGGAAACTTTTGGATCGAAATATCTATAAATGTTTTGTAAAATATGAACAATTATTTTATTAGATCTGTAACTGTGAAACATACAGCAACCTGCGGATATAACCAAAGAAATTAGATAATCCTAATTTTGGATGAAAATCCGTATGATATACAGGGTGCAAAAGGTTATCTATCGCCGACCTTTAATTTCTCAACCGTTGGTTGTAGACATATAGTTCCAATTACAAAAGTGTTTAAAATGAGGTAAATATTCATGTTGAGGCGTTAATAAAGTAAAAAAATCAATTTTATAAAAATTACGAAATCTAACTGTTTATACGGTCCCCCGGTCCCTATAATTATATTTAGTAAATGTTTGCACCTATCATAACAAATACAACACAAAAAGTTTGACTTCTGTACGACAAAAATTGACACAGTTATTAAATTTCAAAATTTGAGCTTTTTTCACATGATTTTGTCTTTCATTCAGGGATCAGTTAAAAAATGAATTAGAGTAATTCGAGATCGAAACCAGGGTGCAATGTCCTTTTTACGGCAAAACAAGCTTTAGCCGGTATGGCTAAATCGGTGTATCACCAAAGAGGGTTATTTCATCTAATAATTTGAGCTGACTTTCTGGGGCCTTATACAAAACGAAGAATGAAATATTGAAATCAAACAGCAAAAATAAATATCAATTTATTATCATATTAGAAAACGGTCTACTATAAAAATTGAATACATCAAATACCGGAATCTACTAGAGATACTGCTCAAAGTGTTCTCCATTGGGGGCAATTCACAATTGAATGTGTAACAGTACTGAGTCCTGGACACGTGGGAGCATAGCAGGTGTAACTGTGCAAAGGATGATGCAAGGATGATGCGCTGCTTCAGATCAACCAGAGAAGTAGGCTCAGTCACATACACCTGTGTCTTGATGTATCCCCAGAGGTAGAAATCCATGGAGTCAAGTCCGGTGAACGCAGTGGCCACTCTAGCGGACCACCATATCCAATGATCTGTTGACCTCGCCCGCACAGTACGACACCAGGTAAGCTGGTCAACGAACGTGTGGTGCGATATATGGAGAACTCAGTTTGTTGGACCCATCTTCTACGATGGAACCCTAACGGGCGAACTTTACCTGCACCTACTACAAAACACGGTACGTGACTGGTATGAAGAGCTACCTCTCCGAAATGCATGCCGGTTGTGGTTTCAACATGATGGGGTCCCTCCACATAAAGTATCAAACGTCCGTGCGTATTTGGCCAACGAATTCGGTCAACAAATCATTGGATATGGTGGTCCGCTAGAGTGGCCACTGCGTTCACCGGACTTGACTCCATTGACCTCTGGGGATACAGCAAGACACAGGTGTATGTGACTGAGCTTACTTCTCTGGTTGATCTGAAGCAGCGCATCATCCTTGCTTGTCGCACAGTTATACCTGCTATACTCCCACGTGTCCAGGACTCAGTACTGTTACACATGCAATTGTGCATTGCCACCAATGGAGAACACATAGAGCAGTATCTCTAGTAGATTCCGGTATTTGATGAATTCATTTTTTATGGTAATCATTGACCACCACCCGTAACGTCTAAAACTAATACCATTTTGAGAGAAGGAAAAATTTTGCTCCCTATACAAATTGTGGGCTAAACTTTACACAATGTTTTATTTATTTACTTATTTAAATTTTATTTATTTATTTATTACATTTTATTTATTTATTTATATAATTTTTACAAAACGGGGGGAGGGGGGGGGTTAGAAGAAAACTGAAAAAGTACATTTAAAACTATAAAACAGTTAAAACTCAACTGTCATAACAGTTTTACAAAAGAAAAAAAGTATATGCTATGAGGTATGGGCATCACTATCCCCTCGACATCACTGGTTGAAATCTCTAACAGCAGAGGCAAACCAGAAATAATGCTTGCAGGCAGGGTTAAAAAGGGGTCACCCCAATAGGCAGCACTATGGACCAAAATTTTCATATGGGTCAAAAGGTCAACCAATTATGTTTCGGAGAAGAAAATAACATTTGCATGCGAAAAGATACCCTAGTAAAAAAGAAAAAACTTTGTGTTGAATCTCTTAAAAAAATATGTAAAAAGGACATTCTGCTCGTGATATTCAACAAAATAAGAAGCGGCTAACTTTCAATACATTTCTTTTAACAGCGTAATGATGCTGACTGAATTATGACAAGAGATCTTTTTTAAAAAATCTGCGAAGAAGATGCGAAGAAGAACTGCTCGCTGATTACTGATGACAATCAAAGAAGAGAAATCTATCCTTACCAGAAGAACTACTCGCTGATTACTAATGACAATTAATGAAGAGAAACCTATCCTTACAAGAAGAACTGCTCGCTGATTACTGATGACAATTAATGAAGCGAAAGCTATCCTTACAAGCAGAATTGCTCGCTCATTACTGATGACAATTAATGAAGAGAAAACCATCCTTACAAGAAGAACTGCTCGCTGATTACTGATGATAATCAGAGAAGAAATATCTATCTTTACAAAAAAGTGTGCTCGCTGATTATTAATAATACTTAGAGAAAAGAACTCTATATTTGATAACCGAAAAAAAAAAAAAAGAATGACTTTATCTTCAATGTGAAAGACTAAAAAAAAATTGTGTGACCTGACATGGATCACGAAATCGGATTACACCTCATATTTACAAGATATTGCAGAGACATCCAGTGGTGAGCTAATCTTTATAATAATAAAATTTTCCTGGCTAATTGGGCAAACTTAATTCATGTTTTTCTATATTATATTTAGATTCCTAATCTTACAATTAAAATTTAAAGTGCAAAGATAATTTTTTTGATTAAATTCTAGAGTTTGGCATATTTGCCTATCAGTTATATGCTGTTTGTGCTGTGATACAGGAAATGTTAAAATAAGAGAATTGAATTAAGATTTTTAATAATAATTATTTTGATGCGTATGTTTCAATGAATTTTATGTATGTACATAAATATTCCCTTTTATTTAAAATTAATAAACAGTGTTTTAGAATAAATAAATATGTTTCCTATATCCTTTACTAAAATGAATCATATTTCATTTTAACATCTACTTAAGCAATTAGCGGGAGCTTTAGGTACTTGAGTTCAATAGATAATTATATGTGAACCAGGCTGTCCTAATTTTATTCGGTGTTCCACAGCGCCACTGATAAGACAAGTTCCTTTCTTTCTATTTTCTTATTTATGGAATGTTGGGCCTTTCATTTCGGTTGCAAAAAACAGTTATAGATGAACCAGGCCATTTAAATCCAAAATTAATCGTTTAGACTACAACAGACAATGATACTAGTTTGTGGCTAAAAAATAAAGCATCGAAATTAAAACCTTTGTTATTTCCTTGTTTAGTTTTTATTTAAACAAGCCAGAAATGTTTGCTTGCGGAATCACTAAATTGACGTAAAAGCATCTTTTAAATAAATAAAAAAAATGCTGCAAAGAAATTTAAATGAAACGTAACACTTTTGAACCCTCCCCCCCCCCTTAAAAAATGCAATATTTTAAATTACATAATATACTTTGCGATTAGTTTTAATGTAAAAGCGTTTTTAACAAGTTTAATAAGAATATGCTTGAAAATCATGATAATGCTCTCACATCCACAGACATGGTAAATGGTTTCAGAATCAAATGTTTGCTTTGAAAGTTTGCTCTAACTGAAGAAACTTGCAAACTTTAATTTTAATATGCGCAAATTTTGAAGAATATATTCAGTCACCTAATACAAACTTCACTGAGCTAGATGAGAAATTGGTCTCAATTGAGTAATACATGTAACGCGAGACAAAAGCGCATGTAACGCGAGATAAAAGAAACAATTGAAATGTCCAGCTCTCAACACTATATGAGAGAGTCTTTCTTCAATAAAAAAATAAAAAAATAATCGTTAGATCAAATTACGTAGATCTCGGCTAAACGTAGATGTCGGCTAGATCCTTGGAAAAATTTTAAGAATTACGTCTATTAGAAAGAAATTGGATTTTACAATGAAAATATTCTTAAAATATCGTCACATTCAGCTACATGTTTAAATGTTAATTTATCTCTCTGTTCTAATAATAATAATAATAATAATAATAACTCTGCTGCTGCCTTAATTGAATTTATTGTGATTTTTTTTCACTTTCTCGGCTCATATTACAAAATGTGTTGCTTATAAAAACATGAAAACTGGTAGTTTTATAGAAAAATGTATGGTAAACATGTTGAAGCAGAGAGTTTTTAAATCAAAAAGTATTTTACGTGCTTTTTAATGTTTTAATCCAGCAAAATAGTTCAGTTAAATCAGCTTTACAGGATAAAATTTATGTATAGCAATTTAGACATTTTTTTTCTTGGCTTATACTTGACTAGATTGTAGTGTGCAATGTCCAATCATTTTTTAAAATTTGTCTTATATTTTAAGTTTATTTACTATTTTTTCTTTAAAATTTGATTATTAGAATACAGATTTCTAACTATAAAATTAATGTTTCTTTTGCTGCCACTGATTTTCGGAAACGTTTTCGAGTAGGTTTTATAGTGTATTAATCCGTTTTCTAAATCCATTTGTCCAATCATGTTTTTCGGATGCTGGCAATTCTCAAGTAAATATTTTCATGTTTAATAAACATGTTTTACAGACAAACGTAATAAATTAACATCATTAACATTAACATTAAAATTCTTATTATTTTGTTACTCTTGTATGTATAAACTCAATAATGCAGCTGAAACTGTTTAGTTAAGAATTAATAGCATACGAAAAATTTGAGAAAACTGATTTATACACCATAAAAATTACTCGAAAACGTTTGCGAAAATCAGAGACAACAAAAGTTTGTTTTTATAAATAATTCTTTAAGTCTCAGTAATGTATTGGTGTTTGAGATTTCTAATGATAAAGAACGCCTTTCGTAACCATATGTAGCTCGGAAGTGGTTATTCTACATTTGCGTTCGTGATTATATTATATTTCCATAACTTAAGAAATGTATGTCTTTTTTTAACAGTGTACATAAGAGAGAGATTGGACATTGACGAGATATCCGTCATTTTTGTTCAAAAACAGATGGATTGCCGTAGAATGCCATGCATTTTCATCAGCGTCCAATACTTTTTATTCAATTAAAAACATAAAATTTTTCCTTTTATATGCCTGCAGAAAGCCATGCATAACATGAATATATATATGTGTATTTCCACTTTGAATAAGAATCAGTGCATTTTCACAGTGAATAAGAATTCTTAGTGTGGGAACGATCGTTCACACATTTTTAATAATTAAATAAAGAACATGAACTTTGGACTTATTTTTTTATGGTTTAGATGTTATATTATATTTATGTATGTTACATTGTTTTCCTTAATATGTATGTATTATTCTTATGTACAGAATGTGATCATCAACCCAAACGAGTGTTAAAGGTTTTAATTTACGAAGACGCTAGCTAGGGAAACAGGAAGTTCATATCTTATTTCTAGGAGTGCTCGCATGTCAGGAGCACCCATTTTCCAAAGAACTGCCCCGCACGGGAAATCGTGCAGCTGCAAAATGAACCCATCCCAAAAAGACATTATTATTGGTTCAAAGAGTTGACCAACGGGAGTTTACTGAACTAAAATTTGCATAAGGTCAAAAAGGGCATCCAATAGAAATACATTTTTTTTATATCAACGCCCATGACGAGATATAGTCCAAATAATAATAATAAGAAGAAGAGACATTTTTTTGGGGTACTACTTCACTTGAGAAAAATAACTCCATCGGTGCAAGTAGCTTTTCTTTGCTGACTTCTTCCAGCCGTATGCTCTTCGAATTCCGGCCATCTGCACTGAAGGTATGCCTCAAGGAGACTGCTGCTGGACCCGCGGAAACGGAACTTGCCTTCGCCGATCCGCTCCAGCGCCGTACGATGATTCCTCCCGAAACCCCCCTTGGAAAGCAGATCTAGCGGTCAAGCTCAGACTCATCACCGGGAAGAATCCCGGCCTGTTCTCCAATCTGGCAGATTGATCCATCTATGAGTGCCCCTGTTTAATGACGTGCAAGGATGAACAAGGTCCTACATCATGACTAGAGATGAACTTCAATAGAAGAACAATTGGTGAGATACCTCCAAAATATTTTCCCTGGCTAGCCGACGTGAATAGATTATTAAAATAAAAATTGGTGAATTAACTTAGATTCACATGTTTATTTATAAATTTAAATACTTGGCATATTTGCCTCTAATTTTACAACGATACAATGCTGTGCTGTAAAATAATGATTTTTTGATAATTAAGTACTTTAAATTAAAAGGAGTTAGTGTTGAAAACTTGATCTTATAAATTGATATTCTTGAGAAATAAATGTGTTGAATATGATTTGTTATGAATTGATAATTTTGGAGAAATCAATGTGTTCCTATCTTTCCTATTATTTTATTTATTATCTCAGTATATAATTGAATAAAATGATTTTTTTTTAAATAATTTTATCTCTCTATTTTCTTTATCAAAGAGTGTATTATATTCTTTATTTTAGATTTAAAAAAAAAAGGAAAAGCAAATATTTAATTCAAAGAGTTCAATCAGTAAAACTATCCGAACCCCCTTTACCTTTATTAACAGTGATTCACAACGCCGCTGAAAAGTAAAGATATTCTCGTATCCACTATACATCCCCCCTCGTAAATGTTGGATTCCCCACCCCCCCACAAACAATCCACTTACACACGGACGACAGACTATAAATAAATATAATTACAAGCTAAATATATTAAACACAACCATATCTTTTACGTAAAGCTCCTCAACGGTTATTGGTACTCTAAATTTAAAACCCGTTACCTAACATAATTTCTCCCACTAATCAACGTGCATGTAATGTTTTTAAAGTAAAGTTTTTAAAGTAACTTCTAGTAATATATTTTTTTTCTTCTAAACAAAAGTTAATTTTATATATACATTATGACACTAATTACCCATAAAACTCTTAATCCATCTATAAAAAGAAATAAAATAAATTTATAACAACAACTATAATTATATTTAAATGAAAACACACTTTCAACTATTTTAAACATTTTAAAACTTATCAATAACACAACATACCTTTTCATTTTTCCTCCAAAATTTTTAAGACAGCTCTCCTTTGACTGCAATCTTTAGATTATCTGCGGGCAGAAATCTATACCGGGGCGCCACGGAATGAGAATACAGTCGGCGGAGGGCCACTAAGAAACAAGAATTAAACACCGAACAAAAAAAACAAAAAAAAAACATTTATTAATTAATACCCACTATCTTACCTTCTTCTCTTCTAAACAAAACAAATTTTTATAATTAGATAAATTAAAATACACATTAAAAATTAAATATTCCCTAATTAAAACAACAAGGTAGAAATAATAATTAATTAATTAATCAATTAAACAAAGAAACATTAACAAAGAACATTTATAATAATAATAATAATAATAATAATAATAATAATAATAATACATAGAATTAGTACTTCGTAAAGCGCTTTCACCGTACACAGAATGAATTAACAAATAAATATATATATAAAGAATAAATAAATAAATAAGATATGCAAAATGTCACCAAATTCAGAGTATCTACAAACACCCGTCTCGAATAAAAATAAAGATATATATACATTCACTGATAATAATAAAGATAAATTATTACACAAATTTCAAATATATATGTTTACCAGACACAATCAGTAAAGATTCAACATAGTCACACTAGCGTGCAATATAAATAACACTCACACTCACCATTCTTCAAAATTCCTAAATTATTAAAGATAATAATAAGAAAAATATATTACAAATAAGGTAAACACACAATGGTATCGTAATTCACAACGATTATCATTACAAAGATACTAAGACATCCGTTAGGTTACATTCAAAATACGCGCCATTTTTCCCCCTACAAGAAACATAAGTGTTTTACTTACTTTTGAACTACGTATTTATATGCAGATTTACATTGCTTTCTGTATAAAAAAAAATACAAAAATAAAAACAGGTTAATTGACACTAAAATTTAAATATATATATAAATAAAATAAAATACCAAAGGATACCGCACAAAACGGACGCGTCAAACAAACGTATCTCTAGGTGACCTAATTCCCTTTGCATCTCACGTAAACAAGTTACGTCAGAATCATGGCGCAACCATTTCACTAGCAGGGTGAAACGCACAATGCGGCTCAACAGTTACGCAACGCATTGGAGGACCCCGCGTCTAGGCTGGTAGCTCAGCGAACCCTGTAAGGGTACTTTTCCGCTGCACACGACAAAAGGAGCTCCCTTTTGTTATGATCGCAATACCTACTTAACCGTGGGTGATTGTCAAATGCTCTCTGTAAATAAAAATCTCTGTAAATGCTCTCTGTCTCATTGTATGTTATATAAATTCATATTCAAGAAAGCATTATGTTAGAACCTGTTTATTTTAATCTTTTAAATAGGTATTGTACAACAGTAACGAGTATATATTTATACTTCTATTTATTTATAACATAATTTAAAGAGCCCCCTTGCTATTTATTTGTGATTTTTCGACATGTAAATGTTTCTTTTTGTGTTTGTTTTTTTATTTCGCGGAATTCTGGCATTCTTTATAAGACCATACTAGCCACAAAAAAACGTAAAAACTCGGTGCACAGATTTCTGAAGGACAATAATACAGAAATCTGAAGCACCATGTAGGAAAAAGTATCTAAGAGGACTATAGTCACAATTATCTCACCAACCCGTGGGACTCTACTTTTCCCTTTTTTCACGGGTGATAAATGTGGGAACGATCGTTCACACATTTTTAATAATTAAATAAAGAACATGAACTTTGGACTTATTTTTTTATGGTTTAGATGTTATATTATATTTATGTATGTTACATTGTTTTCCTTAATATGTATGTATTACTCTTATGTACAGAATGTGATCATCAACCCAAACGAGTGTTAAAGGTTTTAATTTACGAAGACGCTAGCTAGGGAAACAGGAAGTTCATATCTTATTTCTAGGAGTGCTCGCATGACAGGCGCACCCATTTTCCAAAGAACTGCCCCGCACGGGAAATCGTGCAGCTGCAAAATGAACCCATCCCAAAAAGACATTATTATTGGTTCAAAGAGTTGACCAACGGGAGTTTACTGAACTAAAATTTGCATAAGGTCAAAAAGGGCATCCAATAGAAATACATTTTTTTTATATCAACGCCCAGGACGAGATATAGTCCAAATAATAATAATAAGAAGAAGAGACATTTTTTTGGGGTATTACTTCACTTGAGAAAAATAACTCCATCGGTGCAAGTAGCTTTTCTTTGCTGACTTCTTCCAGCCGTATGCTCTTCGAATTCCGGCCATCTGCACTGAAGGTATGCCTCAAGGAGACTGCTGATAGACCCGCGGAAACGGAACTTGCCTTCGCCGATCCGCTCCAGCGCCGTACGATGATTTCTCCCGAAACCCCCCTTGGAAAGCAGATCTAGCGGTCAAGCTCAGACTCATCACCGGGAAGAATCCCGGCCTTTTCTCCAATCTGGCAGATTGATCCATCTATGAGTGCCCCTGTTTAATGACGTGCAAGGATGAACAAGGTCCTACATCATGACTAGAGATGAACTTCAATAGAAGAACAATTGGTGAGATACCTCCAAAATATTTTCCCTGGCTAGCCGACATGAATAGATTATTAAAATAAAAATTGGTGAATTAACTTAGATTCACATGTTTATTTATAAATTTAAATACTTGGCATATTTGCCTCTAATTTTACAACGATACAATGCTGTGCTGTAAAATAATGATTTTTTGATAATTAAGTACTTTAAATTAAAAGGAGTTAGTGTTGAAAACTTGATCTTATAAATTGATATTCTTGAGAAATAAATGTGTTGAATATGATTTGTTATGAATTGATAATTTTGGAGAAATCAATGTGTTCCTATCTTTCCTATTATTTTATTTATTATCTCAATATATAATTGAATAAAATGATTTTTTTTAAATAATTTTATCTCTCTATTTTCTTTATCAAAGAGTGTATTATATTCTTTATTTTAGATTTAAAAAAAAAAGGAAAAGCAAATATTTAATTCAAAGAGTTCAATCAGTAAAACTATCCGAACCCCCTTTACCTTTATTAACAGTGATTCACAATGCCGCTGAAAGGTAAAGATATTCTCGTATCCACTATACATCCCCCCTCGTAAATGTTGGATTCCCCCCCCCCACAAACAATCCACTTACACACGGACGACAGACTATAAATAAATATAATTACAAGCTAAATATATTAAACACAACCATATCTTTTACGTAAAGCTCTTCAACGGTTATTGGTACTCTAAATTTAAAACCCGATACCTAACATAATTTCTCCCACTAATCAACGTGCATGTAATGTTTTTAAAGTAAAGTTTTTAAAGTAACTTCTAGTAATATTTTTTTTTCTTCTAAACAAAAGTTAATTTTATATATAAATTATGACACTAATTACCCATAAAACTCTTAATCCATCTATAAAAAGAAATAAAATAAATTTATAACAACAACTATAATTATATTTAAATGAAAACACACTTTCAACTATTTTAAACATTTTAAAACTTATCAATAACAAAACATACCTTTTCATTTTTCCTCCAAAATTTTTAAGACAGCTCTCCTTTGACTGCAATCTTTAGATTATCTGCGGGCAGAAATCTATACCGGGGCGCCACGGAATGAGAATACAGTCGGCGGAGGGCCACTAAGAAACAAGAATTAAACACCGAACAAAAAAAAAAAAAAAAACATTTATTAATTAATACCCACTATCTTACCTTCTTCTCTTCTAAACAAAACAAATTTTTATAATTAGATAAATTAAAATACACATTAAAAATTAAATATTCCCTAATTAAAACAACAAGGTAGAAATAATAATTAATTAATTAATCAATTAAACAAAGAAACATTAACAAAGAACATTTATAATAATAATAATAATAATAATAATAATAATAATAATAATAATAATACATAGAATTAGTACTTCGTAAAGCGCTTTCACCGTACACAGAATGAATTAACAAATAAATATATATATAAAGAATAAATAAATAAATAAGATATGCAAAATGTCACCAAATTCAGAGTATCTACAAACACCCGTCTCGAATAAAAATAAAGATATATATACATTCACTGATAATAATAAAGATAAATTATTACACAAATTTCAAATATATATGTTTACCAGACACAATCAGTAAAGATTCAACATAGTCACACTAGCGTGCGATATAAATAACACTCACACTCACCATTCTTCAAAATTCCTAAATTATTAAAGATAATAATAAGAAAAATATATTACAAATAAGGTAAACACACAATGGTATCGTAATTCACAACGATTATCATTACAAAGATACTAAGACATCCGTTAGGTTACATTCAAAATACGCGCCATTTTTCCCCCTACAAGAAACATAAGTGTTTTACTTACTTTTGAACTACGTATTTATATGCAGATTTACATTGCTTTCTGTATAAAAAAAAATACAAAAATAAAAACAGGTTAATTGACACTAAAATTTAAATATATATATAAATAAAATAAAATACCAAAGGATACCGCACAAAACGGACGCGTCAAACAAACGTATCTCTAGGTGACCTAATTCCCTTTGCATCTCACGTAAACAAGTTACGTCAGAATCATGGCGCAACCATTTCACTAGCAGGGTGAAACGCACAATGCGGCTCAACAGTTACGCAACGCATTGGAGGACCCCGCGTCTAGGCTGGTAGCTCAGCGAACCCTGTAAGGGTACTTTTCCGCTGCACACGACAAAAGGAGCTCCCTTTTGTTATGATCGCAATACCTACTTAACCGTGGGTGATTGTCAAATGCTCTCTGTAAATAAAAATCTCTGTAAATGCTCTCTGTCTCATTGTATGTTATATAAATTCATATTCAAGAAAGCATTATGTTAGAACCTGTTTATTTTAATCTTTTAAATAGGTATTGTACAACAGTAACGAGTATATATTTATACTTCTATTTATTTATAACATAATTTAAAGAGCCCCCTTGCTATTTATTTGTGATTTTTCGACATGTAAATGTTTCTTTTTGTGTTTGTTTTTTTATTTCGCGGAATTCTGGCATTCTTTATAAGACCATACTAGCCACAAAAAAACGTAAAAACTCGGTGCACAGATTTCTGAAGGACAATAATACAGAAATCTGAAGCACCATGTAGGAAAAAGTATCTAAGAGGACTATAGTCACAATTATCTCACCAACCCGTGGGACTCTACTTTTCCCTTTTTTCACGGGTGATAAATGTGGGAACGATCGTTCACACATTTTTAATAATTAAATAAAGAACATGAACTTTGGACTTATTTTTTTATGGTTTAGATGTTATATTATATTTATGTATGTTACATTGTTTTCCTTAATATGTATGTATTACTCTTATGTACAGAATGTGATCATCAACCCAAACGAGTGTTAAAGGTTTTAATTTACGAAGACGCTAGCTAGGGAAACAGGAAGTTCATATCTTATTTCTAGGAGTGCTCGCATGACAGGCGCACCCATTTTCCAAAGAACTGCCCCGCACGGGAAATCGTGCAGCTGCAAAATGAACCCATCCCAAAAAGACATTATTATTGGTTCAAAGAGTTGACCAACGGGAGTTTACTGAACTAAAATTTGCATAAGGTCAAAAAGGGCATCCAATAGAAATACATTTTTTTTTTATATCAACGCCCAGGACGAGATATAGTCCAAATAATAATAATAAGAAGAAGAGACATTTTTTTGGGGTATTACTTCACTTGAGAAAAATAACTCCATCGGTGCAAGTAGCTTTTCTTTGCTGACTTCTTCCAGCCGTATGCTCTTCGAATTCCGGCCATCTGCACTGAAGGTATGCCTCAAGGAGACTGCTGATAGACCCGCGGAAACGGAACTTGCCTTCGCCGATCCGCTCCAGCGCCGTACGATGATTTCTCCCGAAACCCCCCTTGGAAAGCAGATCTAGCGGTCAAGCTCAGACTCATCACCGGGAAGAATCCCGGCCTTTTCTCCAATCTGGCAGATTGATCCATCTATGAGTGCCCCTGTTTAATGACGTGCAAGGATGAACAAGGTCCTACATCATGACTAGAGATGAACTTCAATAGAAGAACAATTGGTGAGATACCTCCAAAATATTTTCCCTGGCTAGCCGACATGAATAGATTATTAAAAAAAAAATTGGTGAATTAACTTAGATTCACATGTTTATTTATAAATTTAAATACTTGGCATATTTGCCTCTAATTTTACAACGATACAATGCTGTGCTGTAAAATAATGATTTTTTGATAATTAAGTACTTTAAATTAAAAGGAGTTAGTGTTGAAAACTTGATCTTATAAATTGATATTCTTGAGAAATAAATGTGTTGAATATGATTTGTTATGAATTGATAATTTTGGAGAAATCAATGTGTTCCTATCTTTCCTATTATTTTATTTATTATCTCAATATATAATTGAATAAAATGATTTTTTTTAAATAATTTTATCTCTCTATTTTCTTTATCAAAGAGTGTATTATATTCTTTATTTTAGATTTTAAAAAAAAAGGAAAAGCAAATATTTAATTCAAAGAGTTCAATCAGTAAAACTATCCGAACCTTTATTAACAGTGATTCACAATGCCGCTGAAAGGTAAAGATATTCTCGTATCCACTATACATCCCCCCTCGTAAATGTTGGATTCCCCCCCCCCCACAAACAATCCACTTACACACGGACGACAGACTATAAATAAATATAATTACAAGCTAAATATGTTAAACACAACCATATCTTTTACGTAAAGCTCCTCAACGGTTATTGGTACTCTAAATTTAAAACCCGATACCTAACATAATTTCTCCCACTAATCAACGTGCATGTAATGTTTTTAAAGTAAAGTTTTTAAAGTAACTTCTAGTAATATTTTTTTTTCTTCTAAACAAAAGTTAATTTTATATATAAATTATGACACTAATTACCCATAAAACTCTTAATCCATCTATAAAAAGAAATAAAATAAATTTATAACAACAACTATAATTATATTTAAATGAAAACACACTTTCAACTATTTTAAACATTTTAAAACTTATCAATAACAAAACATACCTTTTCATTTTTCCTCCAAAATTTTTAAGACAGCTCTCCTTTGACTGCAATCTTTAGATTATCTGCGGGCAGAAATCTATACCCGGGCGCCACGGAATGAGAATACAGTCGGCGGAGGGCCACTAAGAAACAAGAATTAAACACCGAACAAAAAAAAAACATTTATTAATTAATACCCACTATCTTACCTTCTTCTCTTCTAAACAAAACAAATTTTTATAATTAGATAAATTAAAATACACATTAAAAATTAAATATTCCCTAATTAAAACAACAAGGTAGAAATAATAATTAATTAATTAATCAATTAAACAAAGAAACATTAACAAAGAACATTTATAATAATAATAATAATAATAATAATAATAATAATAATAATAATAATAATAATAATAATACATAGAATTAGTACTTCGTAAAGCGCTTTCACCGTACACAGAATGAATTAACAAATAAATATATATATAAAGAATAAATAAATAAATAAGATATGTAAAATGTCACCAAATTCAGAGTATCTACAAACACCCGTCTCGAATAAAAATAAAGATATATATACATTCACTGATAATAATAAAGATAAATTATTACACAAATTTCAAATATATATGTTTACCAGACACAATCAGTAAAGATTCAACATAGTCACACTAGCGTGCGATATAAATAACACTCACACTCACCATTCTTCAAAATTCCTAAATTATTAAAGATAATAATAAGAAAAATATATTACAAATAAGGTAAACACACAATGGTATCGTAATTCACAACGATTATCATTACAAAGATACTAAGACATCCGTTAGGTTACATTCAAAATACGCGCCATTTTTTTCCCCTACAAGAAACATAAGTGTTTTACTTACTTTTGAACTACGTATTTATATGCAGATTTACATTGCTTTCTGTATAAAAAAAAAATACAAAAATAAAAACAGGTTAATTGACACTAAAATTTAAATATATATATAAATAAAATAAAATACCAAAGGATACCGCACAAAACGGACGCGTCAAACAAACGTATCTCTAGGTGACCTAATTCCCTTTGCATCTCACGTAAACAAGTTACGTCAGAATCATGGCGCAACCATTTCACTAGCAGGGTGAAACGCACAATGCGGCTCAACAGTTACGCAACGCATTGGAGGACCCCGTGTCTAGGCTGGTAGCTCAGCGAACCCTGTAAGGGTACTTTTCCGCTGCACACGACAAAAGGAGCTCCCTTTTGTTATGATCGCAATACCTACTTAACCGTGGGTGATTGTCAAATGCTCTCTGTAAATAAAAATCTCTGTAAATGCTCTCTGTCTCATTGTATGTTATATAAATTCATATTCAAGAAAGCATTATGTTAGAACATGTTTATTTTAATCTTTTAAATAGGTATTGTACAACAGTAACGAGTATATATTTATACTTCTATTTATTTATAACATAATTTAAAGAGCCTCCTTGCTATTTCTTTGTGATTTTTCGACATGTAAATGTTTCTTTTTGTGTTTGTTTTTTTATTTCGCGGAATTCTGGCATTCTTTATAAGACCATACTAGCCACAAAAAAACGTAAAAACTCTGTGCACAGATTTCTGAAGGACAATAATACAGAAACCTGAAGCACCATGAAGGAAAAAGTATCTAAGAGGACTATAGTCACAATTATCTCACCAACCCGTGGGACTCTACTTTTCCCTTTTTTCACGGGTGATAAATGTGGGAACGATCGTTCACACATTTTTAATAATTAAATAAAGAACATGAACTTTGGACTTATTTTTTTATGGTTTAGATGTTATATTATATTTATGTATGTTACATTGTTTTCCTTAATATGTATGTATTATTCTTATGTACAGAATGTGATCATCAACCCAAACGAGTGTTAAAGGTTTTAATTTACGAAGACGCTAGCTAGGGAAACAGGAAGTTCATATCTTATTTCTAGGAGTGCTCGCATGTCAGGCGCACCCATTTTCCAAAGAACTGCCCCGCACGGGAAATCGTGCAGCTGCAAAATGAACCCATCCCAAAAAGACATTATTATTGGTTCAAAGAGTTGACCAACGGGAGTTTACTGAATTAAAATTTGCATAAGGTCAAAAAGGGCATCCAATAGAAATACATTTTTTTATATCAACGCCCAGGACGAGATATAGTCCAAATAATAATAATAAGAAGAAGAGACATTTTTTTGGGGTACTACTTCACTTGAGAAAAATAACTCCATCGGTGCAAGAAGCTTTTCTTTGCTGACTTCTTCCAGCCGTATGCTTTTCGAATTCCGGCCATCTGCACTGAAGGTATGCCTCAAGGAGACTGCTGATAGACCCGCGGAAACGGAACTTGCCTTCGCCGATCCGCTCCAGCGCCGTACGATGATTTCTCCCGAAACCCCCTTGGAAAGCAGATCTAGCGGTCAAGCTCAGACTCATCACCGGAAAGAATCCCGGCCTTTTCTCCAATCTGGCAGATTGATCCATCTATGAGTGCCCCTGTTTAATGACGTTCAAGGATGAACAAGGTCCTACATCATGACTAGAGATGAACTTCAATAGAAGAACAATTGGTGAGATACCTCCAAAATATTTTCCCTGGCTAGCCGACGTGAATAGATTATTAAAATAAAAGTTGGTGAATTAACTTAGATTCACATGTTTATTTATAAATTTAAATACTTGGCATATTTGCCTCTAATTTTACAACGATACAATGCTGTGCTGTAAAATAATGATTTTTTGATAATTAAGTACTTTAAATTAAAAGGAGTTAGTGTTGAAAACTTGATCTTATAAATTGATATTCTTGAGAAATAAATGTGTTGAATATGATTTGTTATGAATTGATAATTTTGGAGAAATCAATGTGTTCCTATCTTTCCTATTATTTTATTTATTATCTCAGTATATAATTGAATAAAATGATTTTTTTAAAATAATTTTATCTCTCTATTTTCTTTATCAAAGAGTGTATTATATTCTTTATTTTAGATTTAAAAAAAAATCAAAAGCAAATATTTAATTCAAAGAGTTCAATCAGTAAAACTATCCGAACCCCCTTTACCTTTATTAACAGTGATTCACAACGCCGCTGAAAGGTAAAGATATTCTCGTATCCACTATACATCCCCCCTCGTAAATGTTGGATCCCCCCCCCCACTTTTCCTTCCAACACTTAGAAAAGGCATTCTAAGAATAATTACATAAGCGTATTTACTAAAGTGAAAATGCACTTATATTTATGTTCTGTATGACTGTTTGAAGGCATATAAAACGAATTCTCACTGAAGCCGTGTATTGCTTTTCTACGCGCTAGGATCTTATATAAAAATTACCACTCACGAGAATTTAGAAACAGGTACAGCTCTTGTTCAACAGTGTTATTAAAGAAATTACTTCGATTTGTCAAATTTAATTAAAAAACCCCAGACTATGCAAATTTTAAGCATTCTTTAGAATAAAAATAAAGCAGTTTTATTTTACTTCAACTATTAGTTCCAGTAATATCATTTTAATAGTACAATTTATATAACTTTAATATTTTTTATATTATAGTGTGTTTTCATATTTGATTTCATGATATTTAAATCTGTTATTGATAAGTGTTTTGATATTTTATTTGAAAACTTTCTTAACTAAAAATAATTGTACCATTTTATACATGATTGTTATTATTTTGTTTGAAGAGCTTTAGATTCTTCCCCAGTATAGTGCTGGATTATTTATCAATACATCGTCAAATATTGATATTTTTTAACTATCGCATTATAGATACCTAAGATCTGATTCTGAAGATATATATCCCAGTAACGATAGCTATAAGTTATGACTCTACCGATACATCCCAATACCATTTTTTTCCCCGCAGCGCTACTTCGAAATTCTAGAAAAAGCGCCGAATATTCTGTACTAATATCGGAATAATCCTTTCTTCCCATGCATTTATTCGCTGCCCGCTTCATTCAAAGCCGGATATCCCTTCTAATGATTACCTCATTTTCGTTGTTATTCCATATATCCCGCCCGATACATGCTCTGTTTTACTTTTTATTCCTACCAACCGCATATTCCACTGCCCCTCCGTTACTGAATAACACTGTTATCGGATGGGTTTCAATACCGTCGGTGCTATTGGTCTAGACATATTGCAATATATCACACAGATTGATATATCCCAATAAAGACGCGCTGAAATAGGTACGAGTTATTGTGGAGTCAATAATATTTCCGGAGCTTAGGAGCTGGGAAGCTCGGTTCGCGAGCATTCAATCAGTGTGAGCCAATGATAAAATTTCGCCTTTTGCCACGTTGGTGAACATTGACATTTTATTAACACACACCTGACCTGTGTGCTTGGCTTCAAGCGCCCGCTTATAAGTCATCGTCAATATATAAAGGGACGAGATAGCACACACAAGGAAATTTACAACACGCAGAAATACAGCCGGAAGAGCTCCACAAAGAGTGTGCGACGGAGCCAGCTGGATTCGAACCCGCTCCCACCTACATTCGCAAACGATTAGCGATGTGATGCCTTGACCACTCAGCCACGGTGGGCCCCTACGTTGGTGAAGGGAAGCCTTGTCGCTCTTCACTGTGATTGGAAACTTTTGAGAGGAGCTTCCTAACTGTTAACGTCTAGTATTGCGTACGCTGACTATCGACCGAAGCTCATTGCTATTATCCTGTCTGTCGCATTATCGGTAGAGTGAGCGTGAATCAGAGTGAATTTAATATATGCTGTCTTGATATTTCAGCTTAAAATGAAGTAAAAAAATAAATTTTAATTAGTATAAAACTGTTGCGAAATGTGATTTAAATATTTAAATTTCAAAATTAATTTCAGTGTTGTATTTATGTACTGTAAATAGATAGGAAAGTAGAAATACTGTTGAAATTTTTAAAAAAAATTCTCAATTAAGAATGCAATAATACCTTACAAAAAGATTGAAAAACAACATTTTTGCTGCATCTATCATCCACTGAAAGCTATTTAACTACAAGTATATTAGCATGACATGTGGCATTAAGCCAATTTCCGTTTTCCAGTTGCTTTTTACTTATTTTAATCATATTAAAATCAGCAATGTTCTAAATTTAAGAACATTTTATTTTAGTTTTTTTTAAATAATATTCTCAGTTATACACGAGGAAATTAAATAGTTAAAATAGTGCATGAAATAGGATAAATAGGGAACAGACTATTTATGTGTCCTTCTCCTAACATATTTATATTTTGTATAAATATGAAACTATAATATTTAACGGATGTTGTGTGAGCAAATAGGTATAGAGAATTATTCGTTGCTTTCTACACCTGTTTGTACTTAAATTGCTGCTACCTACAATTTATCTTTGGAATTTAACAATTTTTCTATTCCCACACACTTTAAGGTAGTTATCGCAATATAACGCCAATATCAATATTAATTCGTTGATATATTGCGATATTAAATTTCTGATATCGTCCAGTCCTACCAGTCTCCTACAGAGACCATTGAGTACGTTTCGTAAAATTCTACTTAGATTATGGCAGTAAGTAAAATTTTTTCGCAGGTGCCGCAAATATATGTATTAAAATCCTATCATTCACGTTACAACTACTGTAAGAACAGAATCAGAACAGTTCTTCTATTATACCTGATATAGCTGAATGTGGAGGTTTGAACTGAAAACAAAGATCCGTCCTTTGCTTGTACATTTTTCTTTCTTTTTGAATTATTTTTAAGAAGCTTTCATATTTTTATATATGTTTTGATCCATTGTTTCATAATGTTTAGCGAAAGTAAAAATACATTCGATTTGGTGCGTTAAATGATTCGAAAGAATAAAGCGATAAAAATATTTTAGATTAAATTTACTCCTATATTTAAATGTTCAGATAAAGAGAAAAATATTTTAAAGTAAAAGTAATCTGTAATAAATTTTATCTGATAATATGAAAAAATATATATTAGGTTCTTTTAAATGCAAATGTTTACAATTGTTCCATTAATACAGCTCACACCAGAAAATTTTGTCTAGCTCTTGCTTTTTGTAAAAATCGATTTGCGTCATAAGCGCATATATGCGTGCATTTCAGGATTTTTTGTTTAAATTCAGAAATTTCTAATCCATGCCGGAAAATACGGAAACAGGATTTTTGCTTTATTTAGTCACGAAACATCAAGCAAGAATTACTATTAAGGTATCTGGTAGGAATTCGGAATTCCTTAATAAAAAAAGCAATTCCTGAAATGTAGGTATAAATTCTCTATTGATGCATGGGTTAACATGTGTATGTCGCTGTTATGATAAGCATTCGTTTATAATATAAATAAGTATCAATACAGAAAATTTAGTATCATACGTATAATGTGTGGAACATCATTTAGTGTTCGTGTTGAATTACATCATAAAATGTGTTAATTGATGAAACTAAAAATGCATACACTATCCAAAATTATATAGCTTTTTTTCCTAGAAGACTAAAACAGAGATTAAATGCAAATTTCTTTGATTAAAAAGATTTGTTCGACATAGGCATTTTACACTTCAAAGAGGAATCTCTGATATAAGAGAAAATTTCCTTTATCCGGTTAAATTTTTTATTTTTTGTAGTTACAACCGCGGTAGCTGCATTACCTTTGAAACGAAGAAAAGTTACTTTTAGAAACAAGGCTATTGGATTGAAAGATTACAATTTTTAAAATAAGTTTCAATTAAGATAAAAGCCTCACTTCTGAAAGAAGAAATTGCTCTCAAATGCTGAGATGATGCAGGAATAGAGATAAATTGCATATCATATGTATGTGAAATTGTTTTTCTTTTTCATTGAAGAGATTATTTTAGAAAAGGTGTTTATTTCAAAGAATTGCACGTAATTTTGTATGTTCAATATTCACGTGCTTTTAAAAGGATAAGTTACGTGAGATTCGCAACTAATTAGGATATTTTAAATAATCTCTGAAAGGAAAATAATATCCCGAAACAATTTTAATTGCAACTATCTAACAGCTATTTTATCAACTGGAGTTATTCTGTTTTTGATAAGATTGAAAATACAAGGATTAGCAATACTTTTCTCAGAAGTCTAGAACGGAGTTTAATAGCAAATATTTTTAATTAAAAAGATTTTTCAGAGATATACATTTCCCATCTCAAAGTGCGAATTCTTGATAATTGTAAAATATAACTTTATTTTTAGTATTTCAATCTATGATCTTTTCTAATGTCATTTTTTAATTAATAATTTCTTCGAACTACCTGTTATTTCAGACATTATTTTAATCTTTAAAACGTATAGACAGGCACTGTACATTCTTAAAAACATATTTAAAAACACATAAAACCAGTCCACACGCTAAAAGTTTCATAAAAGTAGAATATTTTCGCCTGTTGCCCCAGGCATCTTCAATACTGATGTTTCGGCTTTCTGTATTTCATATTACTTTCATATTATTATATATAACTTATTATTTGTTTATGTATAATTCTGTAAACAAAATTGATCACCCCAAACAAATGCTGCTGCAAATAATCATGTAAAAAATAAGTACCAGTGGATCGGCATGGTGCCAGCTATTTATTGTTATACATACATTATCTTTTTCGGGCCATCTAAACATAAAAAAAGCACCAACTTACATTTTTCAAATGGTAACACACACGTTTTAGAATTCACCGAAGTTCCTTGGAGGATATCAGACCGGAGAAGTACATAGTTTATGAATTTGTTTACAAATGCAAAAATTATCAAAAATTTTCATAGAATTAGATGTCAAAATTTGAAGATGCTAATGTTAAATCCACGGTACAAAGTTTTATTTGTATCTTCCAAAAAATCAACCGAATGAAATATTTCATTTTACTGAGACACAATAAATGGATCCAAATACAATCTAGGCATATTGTTTTATAGAAAAACATATTTTTAACTAAGGTCATGATCAGGGCTTGACAAATGCGGTCGCCAGGTCGCCACTGGCGACCAACTTTTTTTATCTGGCGACTAACTTTTTTAATCTGACTTTTTCTGTTTCATTTATTTATTTTTTTTTTTTACAAAAATTGAACTAAAAAATGAGCACAAACGACATTTTTTCTAAAGCGAAGTTAAAAAGGCATTTTCCATTTCATGCACACAAAACGCCAGTCTTTTCCGCTCTAGTCGGCTAGTCATGTGATTAGAAAGTGAGGAGAGGGGGGGGGGGTCAATAACAAATAGTCTTATGTGGCTTCTAAAAATTGGATGCAATGATAAAAAATGCTTACTTTTTTGTATGTTTCAAATCAGATTTTTGTGTTCAGAATTAAAACTTTTAATCTATTACATTCATTTTAAATGAATAATAACATATAAGTGATTATAAGTAATTCATTCGAAGTAAATCTATAAAACTTAATTAAAATTTCAAGAATAATTCATTTTAATAAAAATATGCATTATTATTTTTAATATTTTTTCCCGGCTTAAAATGCTTGGCGCCTCGCGTCTATTTGCACCACACGCGTTGGACATTGCCGCCACTCTGTCTTGGCGACAAGTGTCTGGTTCAGAGTTGTTTCTCAATAGTATTTTATAATTACATCGTTTGGATTATTATCTGCAGTAAATGGAAATAAAAAATCATTGATTGCACTTCAAAAAGTTTTTTTTTTTTTTTTTTTTTTTTTTTTTAATTCTTATTGTAGATCGTTGGATCAAAATAAACCTCAGCCGGCTGCTGATTTCGATTTGATTCAGCGCGGGAAAATATATTTTTTTCTTTCCTTTTTAGCTACGAAAACAAACGTTTACGTAATAACTCGTAATATTACGCGTTAATAGCCCTCAAGTTTGCGAACATCACAGCGTTTAATTAAATTTTTTGTAAGATATCTCATTATAGATGCTGCAAAGTTACACAATATTAAGAAATAAATTTGAAATTATATTCACACACACACACACACACAAACAAACAAACAACAACAGAAAAAATTAACTTATTTTTAATTTGGCAAAACTATTGCAAATGTCATTAAATGCAAATTTTGAAATAATTAAATCAGAATTATTTGACTTTTTTTATTTTGATAGGCTAAATAGACAAAAAATCGTTTTCCGGCTTCACTATTTTATAGATGCCCTCTCATCCGATATAGATTTTGTAGAACATTTGAAGCATACGGCAATCAGCATTTCCCGAACATGTCGGTTAATTCAGAGTTTACAATATTTCCTTTATTATTATTTTTTTCACAAATATATAACTTTGATAAGTTTCCTTAGAAAACTTAGTTATTATGCACTATAATAAACTATGTAACTAATAATTCTAAACTATGTTTGTTATTATTTTTTCTGACTGAATTCCTAAGCAAACGTTTGTACTTTTTAAAAATCAATAACGGGTAGGGGGGGGGGTCGTGTTAAATTTTTTTACTGGCGACTAGAATTTATACCTGGCTACCAGATTTTTTCAAATTTGTAAAGCCCTGGTCATGATTAATAAATTCATATTAAAATGGCATTAATTACAACCTACATTAAATTTTTGTACAAAACGAATCTGCTGGTGATTCCTCACCACATTTGAATAGCAGCATTGAAACATTATTTCAAATAATAAGAGACTGTATAAAAAGGAAATAACAAACGTAATCTTATATCAAAGTAATATGTGATTATATTATTGTTTATGTATAAATTGTATTAATGACTTCATATATTTTTTAAAAATGTTTTTTTCATACTTATATCTATATATTGCATAAACCAAGAGTATGGAAATACATTGAACGTTCCAAGACCACACATATGCCTGTTTTTTATGGCTGTATTAACGACAGCAAAGAATTAAGCCTTTCAGTAAAAATTTACAGCAGGTCAACAAGTCAAACCCAATTATCGCCAGATGTCCCTGTCTGAGAAAAAATATACAGGGCTTGTCCGGCCCACAAGGACCAATGGCTATCAAGGGGCTTGTTAGACGTCCAGCAAATAAGACTGCTCTGGGAGAGTAAAGGAAATTTTACATAAGCAGACTGTGGCGAATCACAGTAGAGACCAGGGGGTATTTTTTGCGCCCTTGCCCTCTTCTCCAAATTGTAAAAAAAATAATCTCTCAGGCGAACTCACTTGTGCTCTTGTACTGATTGTGAGCTCTAGCTTTCTTGAAGTGTAGAAGTAGTTAGTTTTTTTTAAAGTATAAAAAAATGCAATAGCTACAGAGAGCTTGTGCGACAAGACTTAGTATTAAGCGATGTGAAAGCTTTTTTTCTGAGAAGTTGCTCAACGATGTGTATAGAATCGCCTCTGCAGTTTTGACCGTAAAAGGTCTATAAAAGTGAAGATATGTTTTTATATCTCAAATCTCGCCAACAGCATCAAAGATGAGTTCACCGCCCAAAAGTATGCGTCTACAAAAGAGAACAGGTATGGTGAGTTATACTATATCATTGTTCATAGTAGTTTGTCTACAGGTTTTGGATTTTGTAAGCTTCGCATAAGGAACTTTATCTTTGTTTTAATAACTAAAATTTAATTTGAGAAAAGAATCTAATTCCTTAAACGAGATAATGCTAAGTTCTGTAATTGTCCCGAAATGGGAAGATAATCTAAACATTAATCTCTTGTGTATTAATATGTTTTGTTTCATTATTATCCAATTTTTGGATATTATTTCTCATTGTGTATTATTTTTGTATATATTTAAATATGTAAATAAACCCTCTAGTTATTGTTAAAATATTAATCTATTTTCTTATTTTGTATGTGATTAATTATTTTACTTAAGGCATCGAGTGCACTTTCATTTAATTTACACATTTTATCGTCTCTTGCAGTAGCAAGCTGTGGTTATTTTAACCCGCTAGGCAGATAGTTTTTTTTACCTTCACGCATGTCTAGTCAGCTTTGTTTCCATAAAGTCATGGTTCACTTAAATATGCACAACGCTTTGTAAGTTTAATAGAATTATAATTAGAGTAATTAATTCATTATACATATAGTTAATAAATTTATTATTACTAATTACCCCATCGACCAGGAATATTAAGTCACGTTGTGAATCATTTTAACTGCTGCAATAGACAAACCAGTGTATAGAGAGAGGTACTCCCTTTACCTCATTAAACCTTTGTTGATATTTCATTTTAGACCCAGTAACCTAGCTTTTCACATTTATTGTCTAGAAATTACTAGCAGAATCAGCATTGTTGAAATCATAGATGTTTGGCTTTACAGCTAATCATAGCATTAGTTTTCAAGATATAGAATAATTAAAATTCCCATCTAAAGGGATTTTTTTTTACGTTACCGCTTGCATCCACAGAAAAGAAAATCTTAAATATTAACCGGATAAATTCTAAAAATATTTCTTTTAGATAAAATTAGATTATTTCATTTAGAATTTTTGTATTTTTTCTTTGTTACTAACTGAGTGATCCCGGTACATTTCCCTCTAAGATCTTAAATTTATTTTTTTTTTAATTTATGGATAAATCCTTAATATATTTTCTTTTATAAATAAATTAAAAATTAAGAAAAAATACCTAGCAGTTTTACCGGGTTGTTTTGATATAAAGACCTCAATTGACGTGTTAAAAATGGGTGATAAAATTTTTTAAATGATAAATGGTGCAATATTGAATTCGCATACGGCTGTCGAAGCATCGTTTATGCATAGCATTAGATAGTACAGATTATTTCCGATTATGGGTATCTGTATATTTTCTATACGATAATTTGCAGCAGAATTAGAATGGGATGGTGATCACTTTTTCCCTCCGAAACTGCATTTACAACCGCAATTTGAAGATATCTTCACGAAGAAAAATTACTTACAGAAACAATGCTATTAGAATCAAAGTTTTTGCTTTTTAAAATAAAGTTTAATTAAGATAAAAGCCTTCCTTTCTAAAGAAGAAAGCTTTCTGAAATTGTATGACGAAGTGGGAATAGAGATAAATTGCTTACAATATTCAAGGAAAAAATGTTTTTAAAGAAATTATTTTCACTAAAAGTATTTCGCGGAATTTGTGTTTACTTGTAAATCGCATATAAATGTATATTTCGAAGGACATGTTTTGTCGATAGAGATTTTGAAATTTATGTTATATTCAGAAATAATTACGTTATTTTGAAAATTAGACTTTAACATAAAAATGGGTACTTAAAACTAAGCAAAAGACATTCATTTTTCTATCGGCTTATAACAGTTCCAGGGAGTTTTAAAAGTTCGAAGAAAAAGTAAAACGCTATGAAAAAAAAAAGATGTATGAGTAGGGGAAGAGCTATGCTATTTAACATTCATAGGGATAGAGAATTTTGTATGGCAGGGAAATAAAATTAGTCCAAACTCTCTAGGGTAGAGGATACTACTGCATGTATAGTGCAATGTTGCCGGTTTGGTATCTTTTTTTTTTTATTCAGAAATTCCGAATTCATAACAAAAATTCCAAATAGTAATTTTTGTTTTATTTAATAAGAGGTATTTTGTGATTGCATATAAAGTGAAAATTCTTCTTTCGGAAGTTCCGGTAATGTATTCGAAATTTCTGAAGAAAAAAGGAAGTCAAACAGGCAACCCTATAGCAGTATATGTATACATTTTACACAACGCAAAATCAGGATACCTCCAAAGCATACCATGTGATTTCTGCTTTTGAGCCCACGTAAAGTCACAAGTCTATAGAGGAAAACCTCAAACTTTACCAGCACTGAAAGAGACTATACGAGAACAGGAGGTAAAATGCATTCTTTTTAATGTGCTGTATCAAGGGTAATACCCTGATTGAATTTCAATTTGGTGGTGGAAACATTGAGCATTTGCAGCTGCAAAACATGATGAAACAAAATCTATCACTTCACAATTTTTACCCTTTATTGCTTCCTGTGTAGGAGCGCCCTCTATTCTCGAGATTTTGAGATATTTTACACACTATTTAATTTAACTTAACTTGGTTCATACATGTAAAGGTGGAATTCTGTAATCGATTTTTCACTTTTCCTGATATGCTAGAATTATAAGCATTATATACACAGGTGTTTCCGATGACAGTAACATTTTCCCGTTAGCCGGCTGCAGGTGATAAATCGCCAAATATTCTTTATGGTTACAATTGTACACAAATTACAAGAATAATAGATGAGCCAAACAATGCTCGTTAAAATACACCGACGGACTGTGAAACTGCAACAATGGAATATTTTAAACACTAAAAAGTAACAAATGAAGTATGAATAAAAAATAAAAAATGTAATATATTTTTCAAAATTACGTTTTGTTTATCCTATACAAAATCATTTATCACTGTAAATATTAATCTGGAAACTTCAAGTCTTTCCAACTTCAAGTCATTCCGTTTCCCTTGTTGTCACTTTTATTCGTTTGAAACATCCGGTATTTAAAACTCAATTGTTATAAATATACGTATTTTTGATTTTTGTAATATATTTTTTTGCTATTGTTTAAGTTTACATCTTCGAATACGTCTATCATCAATTAGTGCTTCAAAGAAATGTAACTAAAACGTGATAAATATAACGGATACGCTAGATTCGGTACACACATCATGCGATGTAGTTTGTTAAGTTTGAAGTGTGCAACTTTTATTCTTCAAACTATATGCGAGCAAACTATTTTTAACTTGCACATCCATGTACATTTATTAAACATCTTTTTTTTAAAATTAGTAGCATATAAAATGGAAAAATTCAAGAATGTATTTACATTAAACGATGCATTATTTATATAAAGTAACGATATATGTGTTGAAATTAATACGCATTTACATTTGTTAACATATATACGTTTAATGAGGACAAGTTACACACAAGCAAGAATGGAATATAGCTAGAAAACAGGCACGAGCGGTTACAGTTAAAATGGACGTTGTCATAGATACCATTATATTACATCTCCCCTTTCAAAATGTTAATTAAGTTCTATTTAAATTGTATTACAGATCAAGTCTTTTTATTGGTTTTACAACTCTTCCAGACCTGGTAACATAGGGTTTGTTGTCAGCTACTCTGGGGGCAGACACACTTAGATCTTTCTTCGGAGACACGTTGGAATTGTTATCAGCATTGGAAGGTTGATGGTCAATTTCTAACGGTAACTTCCTTTTCCTTTCAATTTCGAACTTCAACTTAGTTGGCTTGATTTGGATAGTGTTCCTTCTATATTCACCTTTAGGAGTTAGCACATTGTATGATCTAGGAGCAGCTTGAGATGTTATTGTTGCTGGTATCCAATTCCTTGGTGCTTGTTTCAGCATCACATTTTGGTTTGGTTGTAATGGAGCACTGAATGATGGTTTTGTATGAAGATCGTGGTAGTATTTTTTCTTTAATCTAGCATCTGTTAAATGTTCGGTAGTTTGTGTCATAACTTTCGGCTTTAGCAATTCTTCAGCAATTGGAACTGTAGTACGGGTGCGTCTACTGAAGAGACGTTGAGCTGGTGATCCTAAGTTTTCTCTTGGCGTATTTCTATAATTTAGTAATGCTAATTGTATATCTTGACCTGATATCTTACATTTCCTTAGCAAATTCTTTGCTGTTTGGACAGCTCTCTCTGCTAGACCATTGCCTTTTGGATAGAGGGGACTTGAAGTTTGACGGGTAAACATCCATTCTTGAGCAAATTCCTTAAATTTAGAAGAATCGTAATTTTTCGCATTGTCAGTTTCTAAAATTCTTGGAATTCCATGGACACTAAACCAGTCTTTGAGGATTTGTATTGTAGACTTACTAGATAGATCTTTTAATGGTTTGAAATCAATGAAACCAGAATAACTATCTGTAATAAGTAGATAATCAACATCTTGATGGGTAAATACATCTGACGGAAGAATTTCCCATGGTAGTTTAGGGATCTCCTTAGAAATTAATGGTTCTCTCGGAGGAGTCTTCTGAGTTTTCTGACAAACTACACAATTTTAGACCATGAAAAGTATCTCTCCAGACATTCCTGGACAAAACATACACTCACGGGCTCTTCTAAGACAACTTGTAATGCCTAAATGACCTTTATGAAGATTCTCCAATGCACGTCGTCTGTATCTTTCGGGTATAATTATTGTTAATCCCTTTAAGATTAAATCTTTTTGAATCGATAGTTCATCCAAGAATGGTAAGTACTTCTTACACGAATCTGGAACTACATCTTTGTTTTGGGGCCAACCAGTAGAAATGAAATATTTCAGTTGTATTAGATCTGGATCCGTATTTGTGAGATCTTGTAAAATTTTAAACCCTACGTCTGTGGTTGGAATTGAAAATAGAATTTGGTAGTTACTCTCCTGTAACAAATCTTCATTATGACAGTCTCTGCTCAGCAAGTCAGCTATATACATTTCCTTACCTCTCTTATAACAAACTCTTGGAGCATACTGCTGAACCTGTAAGAAGATTTTACGGAGTCGTGGTGGAATTCGATCTATTTGTTTCTTAAAAATAGATTCTAAATGTTTGTGATCCGTCTCAATGGTTACTTCATTTCCATATATATATTGATGAAATTTTTGGCATCCGAATTTCATTGCCAGGGCTTCCTTTTCTATCTGAGGATAAGATCTTTGGGCGTCATTCATCGCTGTGGATGAGAATGCTATCGGCCTTCCCTCTTGAAGCAGTACCGCACCTAATGCGAAGGAACTAGCATCTACTGAAATAGTAGTACTTTTGTTGGGATTATAGTATTTAAGTGACGGAGCTTCCTTCAATAATTTCTTGATTTCAGCTAATTCTCTAATTCTTTATTCCAATTCCACTCTTTGTTTTTCTTCAATAACAATCTCATATTATGTGTTTTGTCTGAGAGATTAGGTATGAACTTATGTAGATACTGAATCATGCCAAGTAATCTTTGTAACTCTTTTTTGCTAGTTGGTGCTTTAATTCTATCTATGGTTTCAACTTTTTCAGGATCGATCATGATACCATCACCAGAGAGGATATGTCCTAAATATTTAACTTTCTGAACTTCAAATTCACATTTGTCTTTATTTAGTTTTGCTCCAGCATTTCTTAATGCTTGTAGGACTAATCGAGTATTTGATCGAAGAGTATTAATATCAGGCGCATAAATCAATATATCGTCCATTGAATTTTCAACACCTGGAATGCCTTGTAGAATTTTCGCTATTACATTCTGAAAAATTTCTGGAGCCGTTTTTATACCGAATGAAATTCGAAGGAAGGAATATCTTCCCCATGGAGTACTAAATGTTAAGAATGGCTGGGTATGAGGCGAAACTTTCAGCTGCCAAAAACCTTTTTACAAATCTAACTTCGTGAAATACTTTGATCCATCTACATTAGCTACGACTTCTTCTAAAGTTTTTAGCGGAAATTGTCTTCGCAAGAGTATTTTGTTCAAATCAGAAGGATCAATGCAAATTATTATTTTGGCGTTTTGTTTCACAATAACCATATGGTTAGAAATTGGTGTAGCTTCATCTGTTTTCTTGATAATCCCATCCTTAACCATTCTATCTAGCTCCTGTTTGACGATATTTTTAATCTTAAACGGAACTCTTCTTGGTGGTTTGATCTCTTTTTGAGTGAATTCTTCTGCAAAATCGGCTGTGTATTCGAAGTTTTTTATACACCTCATTCCTTGAAACAGATCTTGAAATTCATCCTGCAGCAAATTAACAACTTCAATTCTTTGAATTAATCCGGCCTCCATGCAGGTTAATCGACCTAGGATTGGAATAATTCCTCCATGTGCAATTATTAATTTAAGCTGTATATGCTTATCTTTAATTTGACAGTGAACAATAGATTCTCCTGCCACCTCAATAGCATGACCAGAATATGAGAGGAGTTTACGGACATTTGTAGGTTTTATTCTTAAACGTAATTCCTCTGCTAAGCGAAATGGTATGACATTGCACTGGGCACCGGTATCAAGTTTCATTGGGATAGCTTTATTGTTAATTATGACGGTCTCGCACCAATCTGATTTATTAGCGTCGATACTTGCTATCAGAGAATTATCATTCGTAATCGTATCAACATTTTCAATATCTTGCACTCTGTATTTTTTCTGGTTTTTGGATCTACATTTTTTTGCGAAATGATTTTGTTTTTGGCAAATTTTACATTTCTTGCCAAAAGCGGGGGAATCATTAATTTTGTGTTTATTACCGCAATTTCTACAATCGTTTATCATTTCAGAGAATTTGGTATTAGAATTAGGCTTATCTTTCGAAGAAACATTTTTATGCGACTGAGTATATTTCTTCGATATTGTAGAAATTATGGGTTGTGATTTATTGTCATCAGAAATATTTTTCAATTGCTGTGCAGCACTTTCAGAAGCAAGACAAATCTGCCCAGTTTTATCTAAGCTTAACTCAGCATCGCTTAAGAGCTTTTCCCGAACGTCATTATTTTCAATTCCGACAATAATTCTATCGCGAATTAATTCATCCTCCATAATTCCTAGCTTACATCTAGAAGCTTGTATTTTAAGCCTTGTTAAAAAATCTTTAAAAGCTTCATCCTGCTTTTGTTTAATCTGGTTGAATTTGTAACGTTCAAAAGTATAATTGACTTTAGGAGTGAAATATTCTGTGAACTTACCTCTAATAATCTCCAAATCTTCTTGTTGATCTGTACTTAAACTGAAGGTTTTATAAATTTGTTGTGCTTCTCTTCCAATAACAGCCATAAATGTCGCAACTTGAACTTTTTTCTCTTTCTTGTCAAGTTGAACAGCAGCAGCATACCAATCAAAACTTTGAATCCAATCTTCCCATTTTTCTTTGGAATCCGCCGTAAGTAATGGTTTTGGAGGACGTATTCCGTTTTCACCCATTTGTATTTAATTCAGGTTGTCGTTAACGAAATTTAAAGTAAATATTACTTTTTGACACAACTTCTGACACCATGTAATGATATATGTGTTGAAATTAATACGCATTTACAT
The DNA here is from genome assembly GCA_963931845.1 of Maratus michaelseni. NCBI lineage: Eukaryota > Metazoa > Arthropoda > Arachnida > Araneae > Salticidae > Maratus > Maratus michaelseni. Next base: position 212,719,051 of record OZ007590.1, read on the forward strand.
TTGTTAACATATATACGTTTAATGAGGACAAGTTACACACAAGCAAGAATGGAATACAGCTAGAAAACAGGCACGAGCGGTTACAGTTAAAATGGACGTTGTCATAGATACCATTATATTACATATAATATTAAAGTTTTGAGATTATGTTGATGTATTTAATGAATAGTCTAACAACTGTTTAATTTCGAAATTTTTATATTAAAATGCATACTGCATAAATTCATATTGCAAAAAATATGAGGTAGAATTTTTATTTTTCAATCAAAAAAGCATTTTTATGATTCTGTAAGCTTTAGTCCGATACTCCAAATAAGATCCTGCATTTGACATTCTCGCTTGACAACAATCACATTAATACCCACTTGTGCCGTTAAGTTGCTCGGAACTTTGTCAAAAATCTTGATGCAATCGAGTGCGGTTAAATATTTCAACAATTATTGCTTTCTTAATAAAAAAAATATATACACACATATGTATATAAATCCTTCAAATATTGAGATGGATTCGTTTACAGATTTGCTAATACTAACATTTATAAAAGAGTGAACAATTTATTCCTTTGTGCAAAATAGCGTTGAACAAGAAACATCCATCTTCATTATGAATGAGATATTATCGACTGTGTCATAAAACATTTTCCTTTTTCTTCTGAAAATAACTACCGTATATTCCGGCGTATAAATGTGCATTTTTCATAACAGAAAATGTATCATTATTTACAAGTGTGCGTTATACGTCGTTTGTTACAATAAAAAAAATAAGGGGGAAAATATGATAATAAGAAATAAGATTTCTAATTCAATAAACACATAGGGCAGACCGGGGTGATTCTTGGTCACTTGCAACATGGGGTGATTATTGGTCAATTAAATTTTCATTAATACTAATCATAAAACCGAAAGAAAAAAATACTGGATGTTAGACAATTTCATTGTTATTCAGTAACACAAACGATTTTTTGGTTCAAAAAATAATTTAATGAGAAAAAATATTTTAACTAGACATATGTATAAAACTTGAGCAAAAAATAAGGGATTACAAAATCATACTTTTTTTTCACAAGGTGCCTGTAATATGAAATTTAGCTACATGATGATCTAGAAGGGTTATATAGAAAGAGAAATATGCATAGAATACGTATGTATGTATATGAACACTGTATGAGTACATACATTAGGGAAATAGAGGTCTAAACATCACCCTATATACATGGGGTGATTCTTGGTCAACATGGGGTGATTCTTGGTCATGTAATTTTGCTTAAAAATTACTTATAAACTCACAAATAGTGCAGAAATGTTTAATATTTGTCAGTTTTAGATGGCAGCGTCTGCATTCAAAAGTTTTTTCAAGTTCATGTGGCAACACTTTAAGAATGACCCAAATTGTTTTGATTATTTTCAGCAACTCATAACACAAATTACATTTGAAATAACTGAACCTTTGTTTATCCATTTCTTGAAGAGATATTGGGGTGAGTTTGAAAATTTAACTTGTATATTTAGATAATGAACATCTTTTACAGTACAAATGCAGCAGTTATCACCAACGAGGATTTCATTAAGTTGTGTGAAAAAGTTGAAAAATAATCAAAAAAGAATTAATATTAAACATTAAACAAGAATACAGCTGAAGATGCAGTAGCATCATCCTCTGAGACTAGAAATAAAACACAGGAATGCACACAAGATACGGATATAGATATAGAAGTCGAAACGGGTGAAGCTGAAGAAATTCCGCAACCTCAAAACAAAAGATTCTGATATTTCAGCTACAAATAAATTAAGGAAAATACATAAAGCCATATGTGTAGAGAAGTACTATGCTGTCTAGTTTGAACAGATGCCATACATCGGGCGTGTTATTAGTATTCAGGATGATATTTTGTCTTGCAAATTTTTGGAAAAGTCTGCAGAAATTATCGCTGGCCAAAGAAAACGGATCTTGCGCCAGTGAAGCACTCCTTTGTGTTTTATGGACAGTTAGACTTTATGGTACAGGGCCATTTCAGATTGAGGAAGATGAAATGCAAGCTGCATACCTTAAATACAAAAGTCTTTTGTAAATAAATGTATTATTTTATTTTGTGAAATATATTTGAAGTTCCAACCATTTTAGTAATGTTCTTTATTTTATAACATTTTTCATAACTCTGTTTATATTTACAAACAATATAAAGTATTAAATTTATTCCAAGAATGTTTCATTTAATCATTTATTAAAATTTTTAGTGTTTAAAATGTTGGTATTTGATCATAAAACAATGACCAATAATTACCCCATCCCTGACCAATAATCACCCCATTGCCGGGGTGATTATTGGTCAGACATTTTTTTATTTTATTAGTATTATATATAATTTAAAAAAAGTAAAACTAATTAAGATTGTTAGGGATTAGATTCTCTTTCTGCAAGTATAAAATTTTTGTTTCAATTCAATTTAGTTACTGAGTTATATGGATCTTTATGAAAAGTGACCAATAATCACCCCACTCCGCCCTATTTAAAAAGAAAAGAAAAAAATGCGCTATCAGATTACATGAAAAGTTATCTATATTATTAACGTGGTTCTCGAATGGCCTGTTCAACAACGCGAAACTTACTGACAGATTTTCTGACTCATTTTTAAACGTAAAGGCGTAAAATTGTCAGGCCTGACTATTGAAGCGATTTGGAATTGAATGAGATTTCCATTATCTGATATCTAAATTAAATATCGAGTTATAAGCGATTCGTGTGACGTGACGACACATTTTTTTTCCCTTTTTTGTGCTGGGAATTCGGTTTAAAACGCCGACTTTGAAAGCATTTTCTGAAAGATATTTTGCCTTTACCAAAAAATGGAAAGCATATTTCGATTACAAAGTTTCTAAATAAGAGCACATGCCAATTCGATGCATTTGGGAAATTAAAGGAACTAAACAATGTGTCATATAGTAGACAGTTTGGATTTGAAAACAGCCTTAAAATGCAATGCGCTTACTTGGAACTCAGTTTTGAACTTCTTTCCTTTTAGTGTAAAATTCGGCGCACCTGTTGGGCCCGAGCGATCTAAGGCACTCGGCTAACCCCTTCAGTCCCATGGCATCAGTAGTGATGCCATGGCGCGCATAGGGCAAAATGTCGTTTATTATGTAATTATAAATATCATTTAAATTATAAATACCATTTAAAATTATAAATTCCATTTTTTATGTAATTATTTACATATGTACTGATTGAAATTTTTTTCAAAATTTTAAAATTGCATTACAGATCTTTATGATATTGCTGGAAATCTTCGTTTGAACAAAAAGCATGTTCATGCAAATCACTCAACATGGCATGTATGAATGAGTAGTCATTTTAAGTTTTTTGTCTACATGGTAGCATACCCAACATGCTTTCTTCTAGAACTTTCTAAGACATTGTCAACTAGTTTGTGGAGGTCTTTTGGAGGGTCATTTTTGTAGTTATTTTTACATTTTGTGTAATTGTCAGAATGCTTTTTGAGGATTTCATCGCATACCATTGCAGTGAATGGATATAGTCCAATTTGTTTTGAATGCGATATGTTGTAAAATACACTGGCGTTGAGCACCATTCTTTGCCCAACATAGAATCCGACTTTTTTGAACCACGGATAACTTTTTCTTGCTCAATTATATGGTTCCACTGCTTGATCTACTGCATCGACTGCACCCATATTTTCATTGTAATGTTCAGTGTGTTTGGGTTTAAATAATATTTTTGAGTATCGCCTTTGTTGTGTCTACTATTTTCCACAAAATCTGCTGACAGTTTTGTTGTCAACACGTAAACATTAATGAAAATAATGAAAGTATTAATGAAAACAAATTATATATTCCATTGGAAAAAATATTCCATTTCTTATATATATTTTATGGTGTTCATTTGGGAGGGTTCACTAAAACTTTTTTCATCTGGGAGCCAAGGGGTTAAGCTCTGGTTCTCGAAGAGAGCTTGGCTTTGAATTGAACTCCACCCTTGACATCAAGATAATACGATATTGGTGTTCGGATAATTTAGTACAACAATGTGGATCAGATATTTTATTTCAGAAAGAATCATTTTTAAAAATATTCATTTAAAAAAAATACTTTGTATTAGCATATTTAAATTAAAAATTTTGCTCGTTATTATTGATTAAATATTTATAATAAAATATTTATATAAGAATATTGTACAGTGTTGTTAAAAAAAGAACTTTTTAAGGCAAATAAGAAACGGAACGTCACATTGTAAAATCTAAAATTTCAGTGACCATTTTATGGCATTTTTTGTTGTTTTTCATCACAATATATCATTCAGATTCAAATATTCTTTTAAAATTATTTTTTTTATATGTAATCAGTTTTTAAAAATCCAGATGTAAGTAATCAATTCATATTTTTTGTGTAATTTGCTATAAATTTGAATTGATTATTTACGAGAAATATGTTAAGTAGTGTATTTTACATTTTTAAAACTAATTTATAATTATATCTAATATCTAATTATTATCTAATTTAATTTATAATTAATAATAAGTTATTAACCTATAATTTTTCTAAAATATTTTAATAAAATGTTTATAAAAATAAAATTTTCTCTGATAACACTTCCATTACTGAAAAATAGTCATGAAATTATGTCACGTTAATTCAACTTTTATCATCCACATGGTTGGTACAAAGTTAATTTCAATGAGGACGATGTTTTTGTGTAACATTTACATATTTTCATATGTTGCATGTGCTTAATGAAATGGTTAGTTTATCTGTATTGTGTTAAGCTTCATGAAGTTACTCATTAGATTTTAGTTATGGTAAATTGTCATATTTCTTTTTATCGGCCAGATAGTAAATTTTTAGTGTCTCTGTCTTGCTCTCAGATATTAATATTGTGATTTTCACATTTAGTAATGATCTGTGGTCTAACTTTTCTTCCACATTAGATTCGTTTATGGTGTTTAAATTAATTTCTCCTAAAGAAAAATGTATTAAATTAAAGCAGTGGTTCTTAACCGGTGTGCCATAAGAGGACCTCAGTTGTACATTTATTGATCAAGCAATCATGTTTTAATAGGTTCCAACCTGTAGTTATTATTCTACTTTACAGTAATCTTTATTTCATATTTACTATTTATCGCATGAAGGTTTCTATGCAAAGAGCGATGTGTGCGTTATTCGCCTAATAAACCTAAAAATAGAAAAATGAAATCTGAAAGTTTAGGTGCGCGTTATACAACAGAGCGTGGGATACGTCGGAATATATAGTACATATAATTTAAGTTATGTTAAAGTAATGACAATGCATGATTGCTCTTTGACAATGTATGATTAAAAAACGAGATATTTTTGCTTAAAAATACTGACGTCATAATTGTACTTCTATAATATATATTTAATTACACATTTAACAAAACAGAGTTTATTATATTTGTTTTTATGTTAGTGTTGTCTAATATATTTTTTTCACAATTTATGCATAAGGTGAAAAAAAACGTTTTATATTCCTACGTTTAAAATATTTGTGTCTAAGGGGAAAAAAAAGTTTTAATTGCTTTCAATTTTCTCTTTTTGATTATTTTGTGTTTAAATTACTAGCAGTTTTTTTTTATTATTAAACTTTCAATTTTTAAAAATGTAACTTAAAAGTTTTTGAATGTATGTAAAAAAAATTCTGAATTTAAAATAAGATGATTGTAATGAATCGCTTTTATTTAAGAGGAATATCTTTATTTTTAAACAAAATATATTTATTTTTCTGCATTTGAATTGCTTTTTTCCCCCTCAATATAGTTTTATAAAGTAATTATACTAAAGATAAACATACTCAATTTAGCAGAGTTTTTACTATTTAACCTTTCTTTTTTTTCGATTAAACATAAAAAGATAATTTTTTCTTCATTGAAACATTGTCATAAGATTTAATAAGATATTTCTGAAGAATAGCTGTAGTTTTTATTTCTTGAAATAATTTTTAGTAATAACATCCTGTTAGTGTTTATGAAAGTTAGAATCAAAGAAAAGTGGCGATAGAACCTTTATTTTGTTATCCGCATACGTTTTTTGTTTTGTTAACAATTAATCGCTCTCTCTATCCACAAATCAAAACTGGTGCAATATTACGACATTTATTGTTAATATTTCCAGTATAATGTCAGTTTTAATTAAATCAGGCTATGAAATTTCAGTTAAAATGGTACTCGCCAGACTAAAATTTTTGCTCGCCACTATTTTACATTCATTCAGACAGCAACGTCGGCCACCACACACCTGCCCAGAAAATGAACTATTTCTGACAAACTGAATTTAAATTGACCATTGTTAGAAGTAGCTGTCTGTTAAATCCAGAATATTTTCCATTGATGAAAAATATGAGCAATTTTTAAAATCTTAACTGATATAGTGTGAAGAACTTTCTGGTAACCGAAATCATAAAAGAATGTAGAAATAGAAAAATTGCTTCACTTGAGGATGCACGTGTTCACTTTCAACAGTTGTGACCGCATCTTTATCGCATTTTTCGTTTGATGTATTTATTACCTAGGACTCTATATTATTGCTTTGTCTTTTCTCCATGGCAATAAATAAAAAATAAACTAAAAAAGCCACTTTAATCACCGCCAACTACCACAGAACCAAGAAAAACTCTAAACCGAAAGAAACAAAGAATTTGGGAGAAAACGAATAATTTTTACTGTGTTTTGGTGGCGAAACCTGATTCACTTCACGAAGGAGTGAAGAGCGATCAGATTCGGCCTCGGAAGCGAAAAAAGCGGCCTTGGCGCTTGTGCAGTGCGAAAGTGCGGGGACGAATGCAAACGGGGGTAATTCGTTCCTCCGTAAGAGAGAAATCGAAGTAGGTTACGCCGCATTTTTTCTTCTTTTAGAAGATAAATGCCGTCGCTTGATTTTAAAACAATTCCGGGTGTCGCTGGATTGAGGCACGATCTTCTGAACGTATATAGTTTAATTCGAAGCACAACATTTTAGAAGACGAAATTTACTCGCCAACCTTAAATATTTGCTCGTCAATGGCGAGCTGGCGAGCGGAAATTTCGCGTCCTGAATTAAATATTAGATTTAGATTATTAACAATAAAATTCAAATTTTTCATAAATAGTTGCTTTACGTTCGAAATATTTGAAATGAAATACAAATAAAGCAGAAATATTCGCTTTATGTTGGAAATATTTGCAATAACTTTTAAATGTTATCCTAATATTGAAATTATTGGATTTATACTATCAAAAATAGTGTTGTCAATATAGGCACAATATTGGCAGTAAGTGGGCAATATTTCGTGTCAACAATTAGTCAAGACGCTCAATATTTAACAAAGGTACAGAAATTATACTCGACCAATATTAAACTTTAGATGGTGTTAAATGATTAGTTGTAATTTCTCAGAAATATGAAATCTATTTTACATTTTTTTCGAATGCAGGATTTTAATTTTGTACTAACTAACCCGATTGGCATTCGTTTTTCTTTTATTAATATAAATAGAAGACTAGAGAACAAACTAATAAAATGTAAATGTATATTTTAAAATGACTATAACATATTTTGTTCATTAAATAAGGGAAACTTATAACTTATCCAGGATATTTACAAAACATACATTCTATACGTCTAACCTTCATTCTATGATATAATTAAGTATAAGCCTACAAATTCCGTTAAAAATCTTAATAAAGATGGCTTATATCAAATTATAAAGCTATTATTTTCGTAAAAAATAAATTTTCTTTCGAAATACTTTGATATATGCACTGTAAAAAAAATTGCAGTAAAATTACGGGCAGAGGCCGGCAACAGAGATTCCAGTCATACCCCGTAAAAAAAAACAATCCATGCCCATCATTTTGTGAAGCCCGTAATTTTACGGGGCAAAGTAATACAGCATTATAATGCACAGGATATAATGCACTTTAAAACACAATAACACTTTACTTACTGCTCCATAGCACGCAGCACGTTAGATAATCATCACAGAATCGCTTTTTTGGCAGGTTAAAATTTTCGAAACACTAGTAAAATGAAGGGTTACACCCTAGCCGAGGACAATGTATGGGGTCGTACCGTATTTTTGCTAACATATGGGCTAGAACTGTAAGAATATGTGGATTGCTCTTAATTTTCTAAGTATGTAAGGGATAAGGCCGCTTATTTAGTGGATCAGACCGTTTTTCATCAAATAAGGCTGTTGCCCGTGAAAATTGAAGGTCAAAACGCCCATAAATTTACAGTTTTTTCTGAGAGTGTGTATTTCTACTTATGATAGGCAATATATATATATATATATATATATATATATATATATATATATATATATTATAATTAAAATGATTTAAAAAAAAATCTTGGTGGATATTATTTTAATCTGGGTTTACTAAGTTGCAACATTTAGTTACATATTTTCGGTAACGAGTATGATGAATATAAAAAGTTACAATTCTTAAAAAGACTATTAAAATACTTAACAATATTTTTTGAACTTTATACTGCAAAAAAATTGTTGATTTTACAGTATAATACTGACACCCCAGGTGCCAGTATTATACTTTAAAATTAACAGTAATAAACAGCGCTTACGCGGTAGTGTAATTCTGCTTATTTTACTGTTTATTACTGTTAATTTTACGGTACAATACTGGCAGCTGGGATGCCAGTATTATACTACAAAATCAACATTTTTTTTTTCAGTGTTTTGTAAATGTTATATTTGGTAATTCGTAGAAAAAAGTAATAATGGAATATTTACTTACTCTTTTTCCTAAAGTGTTTCCATCAAATTGAAAAAGAATAATTTTCTGTCTTAAACGTGTTTTTTATTATTTAAAACTCATCCGAACTTCATAAAAATTAACTGAAGTGAACGTAAGTTCCAGGAAATGCATTTATTCACAAAAATCTTTATTTTTTTCTTTAAATGATAAATGGAACGGATATTTATACAGAATCTACAAAGGTTTTAAAAGCGTAATTTTAAATTTAATTTCCAATTTAATTAAAAATTAAGATTAAAAGAAAATATTTTTATTTAATTTTTTGTGTTTCTATGAAACTGAAATCTGTAGGCATTGAAAGCATTCGGATAATACCCTCTTTTATCTTTTTTTTTGTGTAAATACACATCTAGTAAGAATTCGCAACAGACAATAGGATGATTTTATGTCTCTTTAATTAGATTAAGTAGCTAAAAATAGTTTAACACCTTGAATAGTCTTCCAGTGAAAAGGGAAGCTTATTTTCAATCCAAGGGATAGAAATACTAAGATTCGTATAATGAATACTAAAATCGTATAGCTTTTAAACGCAACATTGTATAATATTTCACAAAAATAATCTGTGAAACGAAATGATAAACATTTATATGAATAAAAGTAAGTATAATCTACTGTACACTGCAAAAAAAAAATTGTTGATTTTACAGTATAATACTGGCATCCCAGCTGCCAGTATTATACCGTAAAATTAACAGTAATAAACAGTAAAATACGCAGTAATACACTGCCGCGCATGCGAGTTTCATATAACATAATGACACTGAAATGCATTTTGATTAATTACCACACATAGACGTAGTGTAATTGAATTTTTTTGTGCATCCCTGTACGATAACTATGAATGTTATATACACCATCTTCAAGAAAAAAAAACCATGCTGTAGGTGACTGTAACAACATACTGAAATTTCATTCCCATCCGTGTTTCTTCAACCCCGCGTTTAGCATATATTCGTTTCATACACTGTACAAAACTTTGGTAAAAAATTACGGTACATATACTAGGAACTTTGGGACCAGTATATATACCGTAATTTAACTGAACGGTATATGTACCGTAAAATATTTAAAGTATATGTACCGGCTGCACTCCTCCCTCTCCTCAGGCCTGCACGCATTACGTAAAAAGAGCAAGATCATCACTTCAGGGGTTGCCGTACACCGAGGTGGGGCTACCAGCTTTTTCCATTCTGAAAAATAATTATTTTACGGTATAAATAGCGTTGTTTTACTGAAAAACAATCATTTTACGGTATGAATACCATTTATAATCGAAATACACATAGACAATACATGTATAATCGGCATGTATACAGTTTTGTTTACGCTTAATATACCTTAGAAGTACGGTTCTCATACCGTTAAGAGTGAAAATGGTACAATACCGCTAATTTACGGTACATCTAATGAAATTTTACGAATTTTTTTTACAGTGTATATGTTAACCATTTTGTATTTATTGAGCGGCCTTGCAAAATAACTGTAAATACTATATAACTCCTCTTAAAAAAACAACAAAAAATACATGCTGTAGGTAACTGTAACAACAGACTAAAATTACATTACCGTCAGACTTCGACATACCCCGCATTTAACATATATTCGTTTCATATATTCGTATTCTTATGCGCGGCCGTGTAAAATAATTATAAATGCTATATACACCCTCTTCTGGAAAAAAACCATACTGTAGGTGACTGTAACAAAATCCTAAAATGTACCGTCAGCGTTCAATAAATTCCGCATATAAAAAATATTCGTTTAATAAGTCGTTTCATAAAATCGTTTCATAAATTGTTTCACTAGGATTTTATATACTATATATATATATATATATATATATAGATAGATAGATAGATAGATGAAGGAAATTAAACAGTTGTTCTCTTAACCCCCTCTGGTCAATCCAGACGTGAGACCAACTCACAAAGGCACTGAGGAAAGGAAGCTTGGATTTATTTTATTTATGAAGGTACCATAAGGGTGGAAGACAGACATTTTTCTTCATAGTTTCCGCACAGTTTTCATCCTTACCAGAAGGAAAAAACTTCCAAATCAGTACATTGCTTCCACCTACCAACATACTAGCAAGAAGACACTTCATTCTACTGATATCATTATATGGAACCTGTACGAAAGCCAAAAGCAATGCAGTGCTCATAGGCAGTCACCATTTACTTACTAATCACGCTCCAAGTTGATTCACTTAGGTGTTCATGTGGAAACCGGTTACTTTCATCAAGGGTGGCCACTGTCCCATATAAATAGGTAATTTTCTTTTCTGACATTTACCGTTATTTAGTTTTGTATTTTCTTTTATTGTTAAGAAATGTAGCTAACGTGCGAAGACGAATAATGAATGAAAAATCTTCATGCACTCAGCGTGATTTTTTTTCCGCCTTTTTCTCCTCTCACGTTCCCACTTTGTCATCAATCTAAGTTTTTAACATAAAGGATCTCAGACACTCTGTGCATTAGACACTCTGCTAATAAACAACACATTGCTAAAATGCATTAAATTTTTGAATTCGCAAGATCTTAGAAATATAAAATTCTGGAAACTAATTCCGTGATTATTCTTGTTTTCTGGGATCTGATATGACCATTAATCGATTTCCTGGAACATTTCCACATCACATTGTATTTTATAAAGCTTGACTTAACCATTTTTTTAAGCGTGATAGTTTTACCTAATTAAAACTTTTTGTTAAAGCAATGCAAATACTCTTCCTGGGATTTGAAATAGTCTCGGTTTAAGAAGATACTTGTGCAAAATAAGACGTAGCATAAATTTTAAACTGAACAAAAGCAGTACTCCAAAAAAATAAAAATAGATGGGAAAATCCGGTATTACGCATAAATTATGAGAGACTATCGAATATTACAAGAATATTACTACTAAATCTTCGTATTTCGATACGGTAAAAACAAATTTGTAAATAAAAGACACCGCTTCCAGAGCGTTTGATAAATATTCGACAAATGTTACTTGCAGATCACAAGTCGCATTACAAAATACACGATAACTATGTAGTATTGAAAATTAGAATACAAACAGTCGTAGAAACATAAGACCCTGTATCGACATTTGCAAGTAATTAACTAGCGACAGCTCTAATTCTGTAAAAAATATAAAGTATTATTGAATCTCTAAAAAAAACATAACACCGCCGAGTCCAGCTGAATCGAGACATTATTTTCAACTCGATTCCCTCACTGGCTGTTGAGCACTTCAATTCAGTGATGAATTCAAGGAAGGGATGTCTCATGGGGAGGGGCGCTGTGGAGGTTTCCACCTTCTGGAGTATCAAAATGTCCCCCCATCTGAGATATCATGCTCTTTATTGACCCGTTTAGATTGCATTCTGTGACAAAGAGTCATAAACTATTTCTCTCGACTTTCTTTTCTAGAGGCTGTACGGTCAGTTGTGACTTTTTTTATTATTCTTCAGAAGTTTGTAAGCTAAGGGCACAAAATTAACGAAATAAATACTTCCCATGGGTGGTGATAACCATGCCAAGGACCTTTATCCGTAGGTACCCTCCTCTCTTGCAGCGCTACAGTAGACTTCATCATCAGAAAAGCCGATAAAATTAGGCGTGGATGTGTCGTGGCGCACGGCCGTTTGTTTTACGGGAAGCATCTACGGCAGCCAGTCGCTTTTAGCGTAAGGGATTGAAATAAAAACCAGACATTTAATGCGAGCAAATTTTTATTTAATATAAAACAGGCACTGAACGGTACATGATATTTAATTCGGCTAGTATTCGACGAGAATTTTATTTAACATTAGCCTTTGATATGAGAAGTAAGATACATAAGACATAATGTCAACATCTATGTGTCAGGTAAACGTTTAATCAATCCTGGTATTGTCCAGTGTTGTTGCTTTTTTAAGCACGCAGTTGATGCCGAACTTTTTTGTAGCGTTCGTCTGATGCACGCCAATGGTCCTGCATCGCATCAAATCGACTGATCTTGATATCTATCAGCTCGAATACGTCTTCGATAGATGTAGTTGTCAACTTCACTCGCTATGCTCATTGGTTTGGGCAAAGCAGCGGTAGAGACTTGGTGCCGCTGGTGCCGCTGATGTTTACGGAGCGCGCCCCATCAAATTTGCGACGCTTCCGAAAGAGTCTCGCCCACTCGTCGCTGGACATTAGCGTACCTGTGCGTAACCCATAACCTTCTCTTTTCAATGATATGCTTGATCGATATTTCTGTTCGCTCTTGCGCGTGATCAGGTCGACATATTGAATTTTTCACTTTTTCATACATTTATTTTAAGGTTTTATAAAATATTGTCCAACATACAGTTATTATTATTTCAATCGGTCGATATTGACAAACTCTATACACAAGCACCCGAATCAATGCTCTACCACGTCTGTTATTGAATTATACTGAATGGAAAGAAGTGATATCGCCGGTTTTGGCCACTTAGTGCTCTGAGCTCTCCCTCCCGCCCCGTTCGCCTAAGATGTAAACTCAAGATCGTATTAGTGAGCTGACCAGATATGTTAAAACACGACGCTATGCTTAGTCACCCCCATAGTCTCTGAGGCTAATAGATAGGGAGTTATTAAGTCAAGACAATATAGACGCTTTCGTTACGTCCCAAATTTCTGTTCTAGTACCCGTATTTTTCGGCGTGATTTTAAAGACGTTTTACGTCAAAAAGAGTCCCCTTCCGTGAATGTGATCTGAACGGACTTAATTATCCAAAAGCAGAAAGGCCTCTCCGGAACTGTATAATAACGACACCGGAGTTTTAGAAATCCTTCCGGAAGGCAAATGTCTGAATTTAACTCTGTCATACTATTGCTATAGTATGAAATCCATAATAACATTACAGGCAACATTCTTGATGTATTGGTTTCGACAGTCTTAAAGAGTTAATTTTTGAAGTTTTCAAAAAATGTGTCGCGTCAAATTTCTTCACGCAACTAAATCTTTATATATATATATTTCAATTTCAAGACGTCTTCATAGGTATTCCAATTTTTCCACTTTATTGCATTTTTAATTAATATTAAATAGAATGAGATGGCATTTTTCTTTGCACGTAGAAAACACAATTTGTATAACTAAAGATCCTTCGGTTATGAGAGCTACTTAAACAATCGAGATATTATATTTAATGATGCTGAAAACAAACAACTAGACATGTATAAAAATGTTAAAGAGTGTCAAAATAAGAAGAGCTCTAAAAACAAATCGTATCATCAGATATATAGGTATTTCTGTTTCACGGATAAAAATAAAATATTTGGTTTGGTTAAATAAATAAACCGGATCTTTTTTTCGAATTCACTGTTTTATTAAAGTTTGCGAAAATAAATAAATAAAAAATATTTTTCATGCATATTGAAAAACAGTATCTTCGTCTCTGAAATATGCTTTAAGAAATATTTTATTGCTAAACTTTGCATGTTATATTCTTCCTTAGACTTTTGCACGTGGATAGAATATTTCAGTATATTCTTCTTATATTTTAAAAATACGTGTCTTCGCTTATAAAACACTGCCGCATACCTGACAGCGAGGTAGTTTTCTATTTCGAAGATTTTTGCTGAACTAATCTTGTTTCTTGAAATTCTCCAAGGAAAAACGTATAACCATGGAGAATATATATATGTATATAAATATATATATAGATTCATTTTTCTTTACAAAAATGTAAATATAATTGTGGCTAATGTTGGTGTTTGTTCATACTAAATGCTTTTAACCTGTTTTAATTGGATGAACATATTTATGTTTCATTGAAAATATTAAAATCTTAATATTATATTTTTAAAGGATTTTATGTTTCAGTCATCAACTCAGAGAAGCTGGAGAATGTCTTTATTTTGCATCATTGGAGTAATGGTGTAAAACACCAAAAGGACGTTTTATTTTTAGTTGTGTTACCGGTTTTGCTATGTAATGTAATAATTAATAAACACGTGTGTATCTTTATAGAGTAATATTTTTTAATAATATTATAAATTATATAATCAGTAAATTAAATTACAATGTATTTGAACGTACATGTAAATCAATACATAATTGTAAGAAATAAAAATACTACTGTTATCAAACAAACTATAAATTCAAAATATAAGTGTGAAAAAACTTGCGGACACTAAATTTTTTCACATTAATGTCAAAACACACGATATCCAGTAAATTATGCAAATACCGGGTGGTTATAATATAAGTATCTCTATTTGGTGCTGTCTGTAGCTTGAAGTAATAACCGGAATGAAACCAAAATCAGTACACTTACTAATCGAGAAGGGGGAAGAACAATAGAACAATAAAAAAAATAATTGCAATAATCGCTGACAGATGGCGCTTTTGATTGTGAAATGTAATGTGTAATATAGTGTGTACCGTGGAGGCGTCGCAAACCTCAATGACTTTACCGCACATCACAACATCTGCGAAACATCACTCCTGATGCATTACATTCCACAGTTGAGCACGTCGTGCACCACCTGGATTGTGTCCCCCAGCACGATGGTCATGTGGAACCTGAACATGATCGGCACCGACATTCGAAAGCTTAAAAACATTCACTGTGACCTTTTCTAATAAATTAAGTTTGCCATCCGATTTGACGTCTTAATTCTCTGTTCTTTTATTATATATTACATGTCACACTCAGTAGAGCCACCTGCCGGTGATTATTGCAATTATTTTTTTATTGTTCCATTGATCTTCCCCCTTCTCGAATAGTAAGTGTACCGATTTTGGTTTCATTCGGGTTATTCCTTCGAGCTACAGACAG
Source organism: Maratus michaelseni (assembly GCA_963931845.1). Taxonomy (NCBI): domain Eukaryota; kingdom Metazoa; phylum Arthropoda; class Arachnida; order Araneae; family Salticidae; genus Maratus; species Maratus michaelseni. Next base: position 212,734,612 of record OZ007590.1, read on the forward strand.
CTCCAAATAGAGATACTTATATTATAACCACCCTGTATATAGAATTCAGGTTGACATGTTAGTGATTTAAGTTTGGTGTGAATGCAGATGACAATAGACGGTACATTGTGTAAGTTGCCAGTAGCTTTAGAAACCTGCGAGTAATTAATGATGCACAAAAACAAAAAAATAAATAAGAAATTACAAGCAAGTGTTCCACGGGAACGGGGTGCCAAATAGATGACAGTTTAGAGCAATGTCAGTTGGCATAACTTACAGCCATCAATGGGCTATAACCAGTAAGTTGGTATGTGAGACACTGATAAGTTCACAATATCTGGGTGATTCATTTGTTCCTATTCTTAGTTAGTGTGCTGGGTAGATTAGTCCATCAAGATTATAACTGCGACAGTCAACCCTGGGACCAGTAAAATTATATATTTGGCTGTACCAAATTATCTACAATTTGGAGCGTGTGGGATAGTTTGCCGCAACACCAGGCGTCAGATTAACTTCATGGCACTTTGGATCAATATGTCTCTCTTAGTATGAGTTGACGCGTCACGTTTCTGAAGTTGAAAGTAATGCATGCAAGAAAAGAATCGTAATTATTCTGCTGCACTGTGCTTTTTAGATCTTGTATATTCTTTATGTATATAAAGAAATGTCAGACATCAAAGGTTTCCTAATTTAATACATTGTTATCATAATATACTTATTATTTAATTTGTGTCGATAAAAGTTTTCTTAAGCACGTAGAAGTTTGCTCTAGCTATTAAGATCTACATTTGTAATTGATAATTATAGGACTTAGATCAGTTTTTGAAAAAGTTAAATGCTTAAAGTTTCTTAATGTAGTTATATCTATTTGACGATTCAATTTCTCTCTATCTCTCTTTTTAATCAAATTCACTGTAATAATATTGTATAAAAAGCCATAGAATCTACATTCAAAATAAAACCAATTTCTTTGCTATTTTTCATATTACCACACAATACATTTAATTTAGATCGAAAAACCACCTCTATATGTAATGTAGGGAGCAAACAAATTTCCAAACATATTCCTAAACATAATTTTATTAAAAAAAACAATAATTCTAACAGAACTTACATTATTTTCTTCAAGAAACTCTAATTTACAAAATACATATATTTTTTGAAAATCTTTTTACTATTTCTAGAAATACACACTTGTAATCTTCTTTTCAAACAAATAGAAAACAAAAAGTAAGAGGACATCATATTCATCATCAACAACCGTTTGGAATCCACTGCTGAATGTAAGTCTCCCCCAGATTCCTGTCTAGTGCTTTGGTCATTGCAATATAAATCCACAACAATGGAATGCAATTTCCATTGCATAACACTAATTTAATCCTTTTTAGAAAGAGTTTATGCTTCGCTGATAATTCGTTAAATGTTAATAGAACTGAAATCTGAGAAATTTAAGGGGCTATTAAAACGTTGAATTCCGTGTTAACCAAAATATTTAATGTTTGATAAATTTTTAGGTACATTTAAATAATCAGATATATCTTTCAAAATCTTTCAATCAGATAAATCTTTCAAAATCTTTCAATCAGATAAATCTTTTAAAATTCTATAAGTACTCGATTGAAATTATTTTATTCGAATTTTCAACCTTTGGAATAATTTCTAAGGTGTATATTTGGTGAGGAGTTGTAATTTGCGCCATGCGGCATCAAACATTAGCGTGCAAAATGTTCTTTCGTTGTGATCTTGCCTTTAATTAAATGCATTAATCTTATTCAAAACTTTTCAGCTCTCGATTACAAGTTCTAAAGCGTATCTCTGTTCTCAGATATTCATTGATTTCATTGGATCATCCAGATTTCATTGGAAACAGAATTCTGTTCTTGGAAACAGGATTCTGTTTTCAAGAGAGCTATGTATTAAGTAGGCAGCTATGTATTATCTTTATAACAAAAATACTAGCTTTATAAAAGTTTTCTTATGTACTAGTATGTTTCAATATTAAAAACAATATTTCTTTGATAATTTAGATTTATTTTATAAAAAAATACAATTGTTTGTGCTCCCTACTATATAAATATATGACTCTCTCTCTCTCTCTATATATATATATATATATATATATGCTCTTGACGCAATGTGCTTTTTGGGATCATGTGTTCCTACACCGTGATCGATATAAGCTTATGCACTCCCTCAGAGACCAATTTTTTCTTGTTTTTCCTCGTCATCTTAAACCGTGACGTAAGAAAGTAGTGGAATGATTATAGATGTACTGTATGGAGTGTATTAGTTTACAATCCACTTATTTATTACTTTTAAGAGATTGTTCGCTTGTTTATTGTTATTCAAGTTCTAACTTGACGCTTTAAAAATGAATTAGTGTGGAGTAAGATTGAATGGTGTGGAGAATTTTCCATCGAGATTGTGAACTTGAAATTGCCAATAAAATGCTCTGCTAAAACCTTCTGTCTGCTTCTTCAATCAATGGGGAAAAACACTCTGCATTTTTTCACTGTGCCATCCCGTAAACCCGCTCGAGTGCAACTTCATGACTGCATTTTTTCTGCAACATAACTAATACTGGATTATCGTGGATGTTATTCAAATCGATCGCTTGCTTTTGAACAGCGTGGTTGCCATATCGCCAGTTCACGCATTCCAGCCTACGTGAACTGGCGCACCGAAGCGTATTTTGACCATATTTTTATTAGATCTCATTACAAATAGAGGATAACAAGACATATATATATATATATATATATATATATATATATATATATATATATATATATATATATAACCATAATATAGATAACATTATAATTCATTATGCACAAATGAGAGAAAAATAAAATATGAAACTTATACTTGTTATGATAAATTATCCAGAAATGAAACTATTAAAAAAATTGTGCAATCTATAATAGAAATGTCAAGCTCAAAATTACTATAGATTCCATATTATAGATATTATATGTATCATTTTGCATAAGTATTGGCAGAAAAGTATTTTCACTAATGTATATTTCTATCTTTTAATTTTCGTTAAAAATTATTGCATTTTTGTTTAAACCCATAAATAAATAATGCAAGTTATACTTGATGTCGAACAACAAATATATTGTATTTACTACTGCAACGAAATTTCATTCTGAAATATTCCGTCTGAGTTATCAAATACACATTTGAAATCCATTTGTCATGGTGATGTGTTCCATACTGACTTAAGAGAATATAAAATGTATCAGCCGTTTTCTCTTTCTGAAAATTATTCTAAACTGATAAAGAATAAGTAACATGATCTACACACAGGTGCGAGCTATAACGTTCTAATAGGTAAAAGCGCATAAAACATTCAGTTTTTTTCGGTAATATGTATTAAGAGAAATAAATAGATTGTTATTTCGAGGATAATTTTTTATAGATTAAATAAGTAATCTTTTATCCTAAGGATTTTTCCTATTTTAAACCATAGTTCAATGGTTGAATAAAAAATAGGCAGAATTTTTACATACAATTTCAACATCTAAATAAAGAACAAAAAATAACTTTTAAAATACTTTTTGTAAAACGATAATTAATTAAAAAACACTACTAAATTCATATCTACGGCAAGAATTACATAGTATTTATGATATAAAGATCTAAAAAATACTCTCTTATAGTATGCTTATATACTTTATAGTATTTGCTACTTACAAGCTAAGTAAAAAACACCATTATCAAAATGAATGTCGTTAAAATATTTTTTTTTAAATTTCATTTTCTTTCAAATGCATGTATTGTGAAAAATTTTGGAAAAGCTTTAAAGAATTGCTGCATTAATATATATATATATATATATATATATATATATATATATATATTGTAAAGCATACAATATTATTTATTCGATTAATTGCAATATGTGTAAGATGGAATATATTGGTCAATCATGTAATCCACTGCACTTCAGAATCAATCAACATAGACAGGATATTATAAAAAATAATTCTATAAATGTTGAGCATATGCACATTAGACAACATTACTTTAAAGATATTACTATTAAAATCCTGAGTATGCACAAAAATTTCAGTGATAGACTAATTTATGAATCCATTTATATCAAATCCCGTAACTCTTTATATCCTTATGGTCTAAATTCTAAGTTATTTAATCGCACAAACATTGTTTATACAAATACTAATAAACATGAACTAGCACTTATGCTAATTTAAATCATAAAGTAAATACAAAAACTACACGTACAAAAAGGGGGTAAATATGGTACTAATACACAGTATATTTCTAGTAATGATATTATACAGCAATTATCTAATATGGAAAATGAATTCACTAATACTTTCAATTGGTTTGAAATAAGAAAACATATTTTTTCGATCAAAAAGAAAAATCTTAATAATTATTATAAAGTATGTTTAACATTAAATTTATCACCACATTTTAGTGATGTATATTTTGATCTTCTATTATATAGAATTAATCAACTTAATGTAAAAATTTCAAAAAATACTTATAAAAAAACTAACAATACTCAACTTATAATCACTTTTTCCAATATAGTACTTAATAAAATTAATATACACAATGTAATTAATAACAATAACAAATTTCCCATAAAAAATTTTACAATACATAAATCATACAAATACAATGTTACACTTGGACGTAGGATTTTCAATTACAATAATTTTGTAAAATTTCTTACATCAAATGATAAACCTCCGTGCTTATGTAATAATCCTAGTTTTAGTAATTATGTAGATAAGGTACATGGTCACATTATTACAGGGGATATTAATATTGTCGAGAATGATTATCTGCGCAATTTTATGACTAATGGGACTAAATTTCGAACACCATCATGTTATAATATTTTTTCTATATTAAAACAATTTAATCTGGATCTTGACCTTTTTATATATAAAATTTCAATAGATTATAATAAACCCATTGAATTTTTTAAAGAATGGAAATTAAATGTATTAAGTAATTTAAATGTTGAACTTTTCAGAAATATGGAAAATTTTAATTTTACTGTCAAACAACTAAATAGTGAAATAAAGAATTTACAAAACAAATTTATTATTACTTATGTTGATAAATCACCAAACAACTATGCTTTCATCTGCAAAAAATATTATTCACAGCTAATATCTAATGCAATAAATACAAGTTTAAATTTAAAAAAACTAATCTTAATACAATTATTAATAATCGACATATATTTCAATATTATAAATTGCTAAAAATTAAAAATTACAACTTTAATTATCCATATATTGTTGTTATACCTAAATTTCATAAAACTCCTATAAAATTTAGAACTGTAACTATAGGCTGTAATACGTATAATAATAATGCAAGTAAATTTCTGTTAACTATTCTCACTAAATTGTTTGAACTTACAAAACTAAAAGATAATTTGTTTAGCATAAAAAATAGTTTTCAATTTGTCAATAATATAAAAAATTTAAATAACATAACTTACATGAAGACGTTTGACTTTAATGACTTATTTAATAATATTGATATCAAGGATATGTTCAGGATTGTCAATTTATTATACAAAGAATACAAGGATTCCATAAAATTAAAAAATAACATTTCTTTAAATTACTTTAAAACTTTAACTAGATTTATTCTACATCATAATTATATTGTTTTTAATGAGACTATATATATTCAATGCTGTGGATTACCACAGGGTGGCATTGTTTCTTCAATTCTTGCAGAATTATATTTATATTATTATGAACGTAATTCACATATTGCTAATTGTAAAATGTACCGTTATATAGATGATATAATTGTCTTCTATTTTAATAATAATTCAAATTATTTACTACCAATAAAATATCATAAAAATTTAAATTATAGTTTCAACCTTATGGTAAATAATGAAATTAATTTTCTTGATCTTAAGATAATTCTTAAAGATAATAAAATTTTGTTTGACATTTATGACAAAAGAAATGATTTCACATTTAAAGTTAACTTATTTACTAATTATAAGTCTTGTATACATAAATCAGTATTTGTAAATATTTTACTAAATTTTGCACATAGAATAAACAATCTTTGTTCTAATAATTTTAAAACTCAAAATTTAAAACTTATTCTTCAACATGAAGTAGAATATGGCTATCCCTTATATTTAGTTAAGTCAATTTTACGAATATAAATTTTGCTTTCATTGGGGTTTATATGTTTGCACATTCTATCAGTTAAATTACTTACATTTTGATTATTGATATATTTGGCTAAAGACTGAATTCCTTTATGTGAGAGCTGAGTGGGAATATTTTGGTTAAATATCTTTTATTATTTAAAAAATTTAAATAGTAAATTCTAATTTTTTTTCCTTTTCTAGGGAGAGAACTTTAAATATAATATTGTTCCAATAAGTGCGTTGCCATATTGGAGATTTACTGGCTTTCTTTTTTCTCCTTGCCAGGTAGAGAACTTTTAACAATATAGTTAAATGCGTTTATTTATTTATTTATTTATTTATTTATTTATTTATTATTTTATTTTTTTGCAAGATATTAGATCCAATACGTGAGGTTAACATATTGGAAATGTTTGGTTATTTTTAGCTATCAGTGTGTGAAATCTATTTTATTTTTCAGAGTAAATAATATTTAGCAAGATGTTAGTTCCATTAAGTGCGTGTAGCCATTTTGGTATTTCTTTTAAACTTGCATAGTTATTTGGAAAATGAAAATCTAATTTTATTTTTCAGGGTTAATAATATTTTGCAAGATGTTAGTTCCAATAAGTGCGTGTAGTCATATTGGTAAATCTTTTAAGCTTGCATATAATTATTTATAAAATGAAAATTTAATTTGACTTCTACAATAATATTTGAGATTTTATGGGTTTATTTATGTTTTGTTAAAATGATATTACACAATAAATATAAATTATTTAAATGTTGACATATGTAAAAATAAATAGATAAAATAATTTTATACTGGAAAATTTACTTAATCTAAATAATTAATAGTTATTTAGATATTGTTTTAATCTTTAACTAGATGGTAGCACCATATAATGATTTAAAAAAAACTATTACTATTATTCTTTAGTATTATTTTTTAGTTATTGTTCATTATTATAAAACCAGATGGCAGCACCATATAAATTTTCACAATTTTTTTTTCTCCTTTACCTGAAAACGTGGAATACAAGTGAAATTTTTAAACATTCCAATAATATAATATATATATTAAAATTATTTAAGTTAAAAATATTTTTAGTAAATGAATTTATAGTTTTTATATTATTTATTTATATTTTTATATTTTAAATTAGAAATAGTTAAAATCACAATGGTTAAATTAATAACTGCTACTTTTAGAAAATTAACTGTAATTTTAACTTGTACGTTTGAATTCACTTATTCACTTTACCATGTGCTTAGCACAAAACATTTTTGGCTTCGGATTCTGGACAAATTGACGTTGTAATGTATAGATTTTCTTTGTCTTCCTTTGTATTTATTTGTTTATAAATGGATTTATTTTCTTCCGTTTGATTTGTAATGTTCTATTTTCAAAGGTATCCTTTTTTTTTTCAATTTCTTTACAATGATTGTAAGGGCTTGGAATTGTCACAAAATTTTGGCTTTAAGCTTGTGACAATTACAGAAAACAATCATTCTTTGCTTATAATGTGGTTTCCCAGCCCTTGAAAAAGTAAATTACATTATAAGCTTACATTTTTTTTTTTTTTTTTTTTTTTTTTTTTTACTTATGTTACACTTTTTGAATAAATACTTCATTTGTTAGGACTATGTTTTATAATGTCTAATTTGACATAGCTATTTGGGGTAATAATTTCATTGCATTTGGTCAGTTACTTCTGTTTCAATGGTTAATTTTTCAATAAGTTTATATATATATATGTCTCAAGCCATGCCACCTGACACAGGTTGTTTTAGCTTTTCTTTGTTGTTTATTGGCTTTTTTAAATTTTTGCTGCAATTTGCTGTGTTCTTTTGTCATGAGTTTAAGTAGTTAGTTGTGTTTTCTGGTTCTGTATGCATGTAGTTTGTTTAGTTTTGTTTTTCTAGTATTGAATTTATGTGGTTTATAGATTTTGGTTGGCTTTTGTGATAATGGTTCTGCAAGTGATTTTCCATTGGAGTTTATTATATATATATATATATATATATATATATATTTAGATTAGGACTGTCCATCATGCGGCCACTAGCCCTTTTCTTTGTGTCCAAGAAATTTCTGTAAATTTATGCGTATCAAGAGATTTGAAGCATTTTGGATATCATGGGCAAACTCTCACGTTTCGAGAATTAGCAGCTTAAATATGCATATCTATCATTATCGTCCGTTACTGTCATTCCGGATATAAAAGCAAAGGACCATTGCGCACATTAATAGGAACTTTGCCCCGACTCTAACCCCCAACGACACATATATTTAGAAACTACATCTAAAGCTGAACACATCCGCGTCTTACCACAACTCGCTGTCTTCAATACAAAATAAACCTGTGCATATATTATACCAGTAAATGTAACCCTAGATAAAGTAAACACTAGATGGCAGCACGATTTCAGCCCTTAATAGAGTGCTTATCCGATAATGCGTTTGTTTACACAGTTATCTGTTAATCACAACAGCATTAAGGTGCAGCCGTGAAAGTGTAAGTTTAGTTTAGTTATACATTATTTTTACCTAAATCATATTGATTAATAATGAAATCACATGAGTTGAAAACTTCGAAACTGAGTTAAAAAGTGCCCCATCCAGGGGGTCAAAACAAGGATCTTTCGCATATCATGCGAATTCGCTATCAACTGAGCTACTTGTACAACTCTGACGGACACAGTACACTTAAGCAGCTTTTTCGACACTGTTGCCAAGCATGTGCTGAATTTTCCCTGACGCATGTTAAAGCACATTTTATGCCTCACAACACATCTTTTGACAAATCCGGCACACGCTTGGCCACAATGTTAAATTTCTGATCAAAGAACAGAGGCTAGTTGTTACCCCAAGTAATCTATTCTTTAGATGACGATTCTATTAATGTGTACTAGCTTTTACTTCTTCAAGGCCTAGTATTCATTATTAAAACATTTTTCAGAAATATCTTTGCAATTTAAACTTAAACAGAAAGAAGTTCTTAACGTATACTTGGCCATAACTATTTTTTCCGAAAACAAGATACATCTTTGAGGATATATTATTTTTTCTACTTTTGCTGTACTGTTCAGTGTCATAAGTAAAATGTCAGTCTAGAACTTCTAACAGATTTCTTCGTAAATGCGCGATATTCCTTTCTGAATATTGGTGTTGAATGCACCAGTGACTTACAGTCTTCCATGATACGTTTTTTTTTTTTTTTAATTGACCTTTCTCGAGTTTGCTCCTAATATATACAACACCTCATATATTACATTCATAAATTTAATTCAACGGTAAAAGTTTTTAATCTCTGCATTTTGAGGAATTGCTTCATTTTTAAAATTATTTATATTTACATACATACACATTTATATGTACATACATTTTGCATCTGAAACTTTTCTAACTATATATTTATATCAACTCAACCTCAATATATGTAACATTATGCCAGTTTCTAAGATTGTAATGCAGTACCTATCCTACAGATGTGATGCGGACATAAATAAATATGTGGAATATGTCTGTAGGATGGTAGTGCGCCCACGAAGATAGTTAAAAAAATTCAAAAGCGCTTGTGACAGCGAAAATGTGTAATATTGTAAAATATTTTGAGAAACTATAAATGCAGTTTAAAACTAAGTCCTGTGAATCATATTTGTATTTCTTTAAAAATTGTATTTTATAACATGGCGCCATTTTTTAAACTTTTTTTTTGTTACTATCTATACCTTTAACGGAATGAATATATTTTCATGTTAATATAATTTGTACAATGTAATTCTAGTTGAAAATTATTGTGAAAAATAATTTTATAAATAGTTTTTAAAGATTGGTAATTATTTTAATAAATACATACTGATTAAGAATCTTCAAATATGTAGTATAAAATTTTTTTTAAATGTATCGCAGAACATTGCAAAAATATTTATAGTTGTCTAACACTTTTTCAAAACTCTTTTGGAATTCTTTTTAAAAATAACTTTTCAGTACGTGAGCTGACATTTTACTATGTGAGTTTTATAAAATGTATTCAAAATAAATGTTGACTGCTTCAGAATTTTCCTGGGACATAGTCAAGAAAATTAAAGTTTATCCTCACGTATATATCATAAAAAATTGTACGTTATTTCTCATTTTAGGTTTGGAAATAGAGAAGAAGAAATTTTATTAAAAAACTTTTTTCTAATAAAATCCTAAATAACTCTTTATTTATTTCACTGTAATGTCATTGTAAATTGAAAGAAATGAATTACACTTTATATTCATAATTGTTAATGTATACTAGCACTAGTTAAATTAATAATTAAATTAAAGAATGATATAGAAGAGATCATAACATTAAATTAATGGAATTTTCAACAATTAGTTGAATTGTGATATTACTTATTAAAGCTATTTCAAACAATCGGAAATCACTTTTAGCCAATCTTTGAAAATCAATGATTTTCAATTTTTTAGCATTATGTACATCAGAATTCAATCTCTGACACTGACTGTAATTGAAAAGAAAGCTAGCCTTTAAAAGAAAAGACATTTCATATTTAATGAAAAAAGAAAGTAATTATTTTTAGCAACTGTTTAAATAAAAGTAGCAGCTTTCGTTGATTTTTTTTAAATACTGCAATAATGCTGAATTGATAAAATCGATTACCTATGATTTTAAAATCTTATTTTTAATAAATGTTGATAAAATGAAAAAAAAAAAAAAACTCCAGAAATAAAGCAAATGTTTAATCTTTAAAATGCTTTATCCAAAGAATATTGATTTCTGTTTTAAGAGTTTAATATAACCCTTAAATCAGTTTAAATCTTTGCAAAATAGCCATAATTAAGTTTTCTTGCAACAGAAATTTAAGAGATTACTGATTACTCAATGAAAATAATGTGTGATTATGAACGCTTTTAATTTTATTCCTAAATATTTTGTGTCAATATTCCGAAGATATTAACAAGAATTTCGTGCGTTTTTGTGCTTAAATGTCATTTGCAGAAAGATAAATTTAAGCATTTTACAACATTCTGGATGACCTGTGATTGTTTAAAAGCATTTTGATTTATGTATTTTTATAGATAGAATGTTCAACTATTAAACAAAAACTGTATAATTTATTATTTAGCAATAGTAATTGTGAAATTGTAATATAGTTATATTTTTCGATGCTTAAAAATGGAAATTATAGCGTGAAATTACAATAGTTAAAAACTTTAAAACAAAATAAAATTAAATCCTAACTATCGTTTAAAATATACACATACAAATTCTAATTAAAATTCTAGTTAAAATTAATAGAATGCTTCCATAATTCGGTGTTCTTTGTGTGTTTGGTTTTTTCTTAGTTGGTTTTGTCTCAGTGGACTTTTAAATTGTTAAATCTACTTGCTTATTGAAAATAAAATTTCTGCAGAAATATTAGTTTTATTTCAGATGATAGACGATTCAAATGTATTCATTTAATTATTCAATAGATTTAGGTGCAGATGTAAAAGTAATATTTTTTTTCATTGGGATTAAATCAGTGCGTATTAAATCACATTTTCACATTTACAACGCGTCTCGGATTAATGTTTTGTTAAAGAAAGAAAGAAAAAAAGAAAAACAGCACCTGAAACAAAACCATAAATGTAAACTGGACGATTGCACTATAAATTTATTATAAAATACTTTGTAATTAAACCATACAAAACTTGCTGAATGGTACACAAAAAATACATCTATATGATATTACATCAAAACATTAAAATAACAATAGAATCAACGTTTCGTATCGCATCTGCGATCATCTATGTATTTTGTAACTATGGTAACCGGATAACGCTTTTGCCTTCTCCAATCAGATGACAAGCCAACATTGGCAATGATATTTTGCTGAACTTCCAAATGTAAATTTTCGTTTTTAGATCTTTTAAACTATCGTGACCTCATTTATCCTGAGGATGATCGCAGATGCGATACGGAACGTCAATTCCATTGTTATTTCAATGTTTTTATGTAATTTTATAATAGATGTATTTCTTGTGTACCATTCAGCAAGTTTTGTATGGTTTAAATACAAAATATTTTCTAAAAACCATAATACCACAAGAACGGGAAAATGCGACTTTCTACTAATATTGTTAGGCCTAATAACAAGTACATATGCTGCATGTAGTCTTTTAAAATAACAGAAGATTCACAAATAGTTTAATGGAATGTATTTATCCCCTGTATTTCTTTAACATCTTTTCATTAAATCAGAGCAATTATTACTTCAAAAGATTAACTTTCCACATTCCATTTAGGGATTCACAGCATGTCATTTTGAGAAGCTAAAACGAACAATTAATATTTATTAGTAGTAATGAGCAGTGAAATATAAATATACATTCTTCGTATGAGGCGGACATGATTTACAGTGAAATATTTGCTTTATGTGAATTTTAAGTACTTTTCATTTGAGGGAATAAACATCCAATCTTTAAATTACAACTAATTAGTCCATAGAGTAAAAGCATCGTTTTCGCAATACATAAAATAAATGGTAAGCATGTGGAGAATATTTATTATCGACTTTTATAAATATCTGAAGATATTATAAAGTATTATAAAGTAAAACCACGTCCGTGGGTAGAGCAGACGTCATATTGACGGTGGCAACACCTGACCAATGGATTTCGCCTTTATTGCCATTAAAAAAAAAAAAAAAAAAAAACTTTTAAACATCGCATAATTTAAAATTTTACTCAGCCGAATACGGATTTTTTTTTTCATATGCAATTTTTTTAAAAACTACATATCAATTTACTGATATTTTATGGTTTTTAAAAAAGTTTCGAACACATTTACAAAAAATCTACCTCTATCTCGTGTAACCCGATTACGAAAGATTAATACATTTGTATTTAAAACCATGTAGATTTTCCAACATTTTTTTTTGGCTAATATTCCATAACGAAACTAAACATTCGTCAATAAATAAATAAAATAATAAAATAACATAAATAAAACTCAAATTGAACAGACATGTAATTGAACTACGCGCTTACGTCACTGGAAATTATCGAAATAGAAAAAGATGCTGTAAGTAGCAATATCTTTGGAGATTTCTTCGGGTATTAAGTCTTGATATGCGGCTAATGGGAAAGTATCGCTTTTAATAAAATTAAAAACTTTATTTAAATACATTATCGATATTTTTCATTACAAATTGCTGTTTGGTGTTATCAGTAAGTAACCTGAAAATATATATTAAATGTAAAAAGTCTATTACACTTTTCAATTAAAAAAAAAAGGTTTTCACCTATGTTCTGTAACCCGAGAAGCCGAGGTTAGATCATCTAGCATCTTTAATAATAATAAAAAAAATTTTTCAATTCTTAAAATATATATGATTTTTAAAGTACAAATTTTAATCCTTTTTTGTGTTCCGTACTTAAAAAATAAAAACAGAACCATTATAAGATCACGTGTTTTTCTGTCCCTCTGGTACTCCGATTATCTATAAAACTATGGAAAATTCAAATTTGGCAGAGTTATTAAGGCTATTGACCCAAATATTTATAGATTATTAGCCGTTCACACATATTTTTATGAAACATTTGGTGTGCTAATTAACTTACTTGATTTTTTTTATTTGTACATTGTGTGGGGTTTCAAAGTTAACACCATAGTTACGTGTTACTTTGCAGTAATTCGCTTATTATGCATCAAGTGCATGAATACACGATTGGTTGGTTGGTTTTGAGGCTTTCGTTACGCAAATTCGCTAGTCAAAAAATGTGAAATATTTTCTCCTTAAAAGAATTGAAAACATAAATACCAGTCAAATTGCATACATATAATTACAAAATATTTCCTCATTTTTAAAAAATGAATCTAAAGAATATTTTGACGAAATACAGATGTAAAGTGTGAAATCTTTTCTTCTTATATATATATATATATATATATATATGCCAATTTAATTTAACACATGTATATTAAATACTTAAAATACACAATAAATTATTTTCGTATTAAAAAAAATAGAGTTTAAATAATTTGTTGCCTACATGCATGTTTAACTGTGAACCGAACGGTAAATTTTAACAATGAGCTCGTTCGAAAGATCTTGTAACACCGAAATCAAAAATATATTTGTTTTAATTTTAGGTGTTATAGTCTCAGAGATGTCGTCGAAAATGTACTGCAAAAATATGTCCCTTTTATTTCCGAATCTATTAAAACTAAAATTATGAACAAATTAGGAGCAGTAGGTGTTTATTTAAAGCTTCCAGGAAAACTATAGTGGTTATCCTAGGTCATATGGTTTTTGATAAAATCGCATTTTTTCGTTTAACACAAACTTTACTTTATGGGAGCTAGGCGTGTGGAGTTGAGGGGTGCTTGACGTACCTAGCGACGCGTAATCAGCAAAGGATTGTTGATGATGAGTTTTTGAAAAAATTGTCGGTAATTAGCCGTGATATTAACTAAAAACTATCTAGAAAAACGCGGTACAGACCAAGGCAGCGTTGCAACTTTGCGACCTCCTTTCGAAGAGCGCTTGGCACACTGCCAAGTTTAAACTTTGCATAAGGTATTTGTTTTATTTAAGGTGAATTATAGTGATAAATAGTCAACGTTTTTCAGTTCAATTGAATTCAATTATTGAAGGCAAATTGGAGAATAATTCATAGAGTATTTCCAAGTTCTTTACAAAGTCTTATTATTCTTACAGCAATATTACAATTATTATTAATATATATCTTACAGCTTATAGTTACAGTAATATTACAATGATATTTTGTAATATTGCTGTTAGTAATTAAGAAATTTATTGTACACAACTTTTTTGTTTCAGAACTTGATCGATTACTTAAAAACTCAAAATGTTTATTAAATATATTATACGTTAAAGAGTTAATCCTTATTTTTTTTCTTTATATCACTATTTACTTAGTATTTAATTACATAGTATTTATAGGTGAGTTTAACATATATCAAAATTTAGAAAATTTTTGCTTGAAAAAATAACATTAGAAGAAAAAATCTTTGAAACGTAAAGATATGAATGTGTATCAATGTATACCATCTGATTTAAAATCGGTGTAAGAGCGATAATCTCTTAAACCAATGCTGATAGAAATATATTTTCTTTTACGAAAACCTATACAAATCAAATTTAACTTTCAAATTTGGCATTTGTTTTACAAAGGGATGCACACATATAGAAATAATATTGAATTACGAAATTTAATTTTCTATAGAGCCCCCTTTTCCTATCACGTTTACTTAGAGAAATGTTGGCCTACGTTTAAGAAGGACAATAAAAAAAAGTCATCCATTTACTACCAATCTTACAGAGTAATAATACTTTGAATTTTATGATGTTTCAGTGGTTTATGTCACAAAACGCGTCTTTCTATTTTTACAGAAATGTTTTAGTTTTATGTTTTATATGAACAAATCCATGAGTTGTATCATAATGACACTTGTATTTAATTAATTTTCATAGATTTGCCGTGAATGCGATGTTTTATTTTCTTTCTTTAAAATATGCATTGTTAGAAATACGAATTGTTCGTTTGTGTCTCTTAAAGAATTTGAATAGTTTATTGTGAAAAACAATAAAAACTATATCATTCTAATGAAAATTATGATGTACGTGTAAAAATTTCTCAAATGTGTTTTGGGAAATTACAGAAGATTTTTTTTTTCAGGAGCATAGGTAAAATTTTCTTCGATTCGTACTACGCCACTTTCGTTTCATATTCTTTTGAAGTCATTACATTTAAAAAGGGTTTCATTTTTAACTTTCGTTGCCAACAGAAAGTTATATGAATAAATAAATTGATAAAGTATGTTTTATTCAGAGTATAAAACATTGGATGCTTTTATAAAACTATTTTAGACAAACTTGTCAATAAATGTTAAAATCCTTAGACAAATGAAAAAAAATAAAAATCGAAAGTATTGCAAAAATATTTATATAACACTACTCTATTTTAAAGTAAAGTTTAAGACAACATTTCGATAATGGTTTCACAAAGTGAATTTCAAAACTTTTAGCGATTGTTTTCTGTTTGTGCTCCTGAAATAGAAAGCAGGATATATATGGCGTGAGTCAGCATTTTTCTTAAACTTTAAAAATAAAATTTAAATGCATCCTCACGTATTTTACGAAAGGAATTCCCCTTTATTTCACATTCCCCGAAGCTCCTGACAGAGAAAGTATTCTCAAATTTTATCCAATAAAATCACAAAGAATGAGCGAAAAAACATTTTACCGTTTTTAAACCTTTCCAGAGAGTTTTAAAAGAAACAGCAAAGGATCACTTTTATTCCTCTCTTCTTTTATCAAAATAAAACTAAAAATGTCAGAGCCTATCTGTGTGAAAAATAAAACAATATTTCGAATGAAAATGCGGAGAACATCTATGAATATAAAGTTTTTTTGGTATATATGTTTGAAAAATACTATGTAGATCAGCTGACAGATTTTAGAAAGTCGATATGAAGCTCAGAGGGCGATCTATTCTTTACTTGAGTACTACATAGTCAAAGGAAGAGTAATGTTTTATCTTACATGCATGATTTTGCATATATTATAAACTAAATAGCTGAATAAGATGCAACAAATTAGATATATTTGAGTTTGTGTAACTTTGCTAGTGGCTTATAACGTCACGAATCATCATAAATGATCTTCAGTAGACACCAAAAATAAAAATTATACACCCCAAAAAATTTTTTTAATCCCATCAATATCGCTATCAAATGAAAGACCTTTTCATCAAGTCTCTTTGAATTGAAAAAAAAAAATTATATCGGGGCTTCCGTTAATATATGTATTTTATTACCAGAAAGTTTTAAAAAGGAAGCCAACGGCAGATGTCAGGGATATTGTTAAAATGTCGTGTTAAGCGAAATATTCATTTGATGTTACGTTAAACAGTTTTGAATTAAAAACCTGTGTTGCATAAAATGCAAATTATAGTAAAATAGCCCATGATTATATCGCGCTTCGTTACATCGCTCATTCTGATATATCGGCCTTTTCCACATCTCCTGTTTGTTGAGAAGAAAAAATTAATAAAAATATTCACATTAACCGCACAGTTTAAATAAGAGCATATGTAAATGACAGTAAGTAAATATAATTATTTGTTGTTAAATGATTTAGAAAACTGCGATATGCATATAAAATAACGTTTTTTATGACAAATATAAGAAATTTACTCATAGTTAAAAAACTTTCTTAATTTTTTAACGTCCTTATTTTTACTGCGCAATCGGACATATCGCGCTTTTTTATTTCTTGTTTCCTGACAAGCGTGATATAATGAGGTGCTACTGTACAAAAAATTTATAATTTTTTTAAATGTAAATGTAACTCGATTGAAGCGTATAAAATATTTTCGGTGTATGCTATAAATCAAACGTCTTTGTCGTTTTAACTGCATCATCAATATTCTATGAACAATAAGCGACTCGAATGGTAATAACTTATAACCGATATGTAATCATTTCCTAGAAAGAGAACAAAGAGAGTAATTTCATCTGAAACTCATATTTTAAAAAATAATACGAATTTGCTAAAAATTTCTTAAGGTCAAGATATTTTAAGGTCTACAAAAATTATTTTCCGCAAATATACAAAGAAGATTGCTTTTCAAATTACTTTTTTCTAAACGATAATCTGTAAAGATAAAGTCTTATAAAATATCTAAAAACTCTCTATTCTAAAAGAAAAAAAAAAATAGCTAACGCTATACTGTCGCCTATGCTGCCATAAATGAATTTTTTTGTGACCGCAGGTCTTTCTTGGTTTATATTAAGAAAACTATTGCATGTAAATATATAAAAATATGTAATTTATAGAGAAATGTTCGATGAACACGCTGAAGTACACAGTTTTTAAATCGAAGAAATATTTTAAGTGCTATTTAATGTTGAAATTGGTCGAAGTAGTTCAGTTAAATAAATTTTATAGGTTCAAAAACTACGCATAGCAATTTAAGCATATTTTACTATATGCGGGACTAGATTGCGGTGTGCAGTGTCTAATAATTTTTAAATATGTCTAATTTTTGAGTGTTTTTTGTTTCACTTTTATGTTCAAAATTTCCGTATCTCAATAACGATTTATTTCATATCAGCTGATCCGTTCGGTGTTTCCCGGAAATTAGTGTAACTTTCTTTTGCGGTTTCCATAAAAATAGTCATTTCCGGCGCGCATTCTGTTCAAAACAAACTTCTTTCCGAACGAAACTGCGGCACTTGCCCCCCCCCCCCTGCATACGGCGTTGTATATTTTCAATTTTCACCGTTAGGGTGCACGAAATCATCTTCATTTATTATCTATATCCTAATTAGTTCATGTTAAGTTGAATGAACCAATTCCCTTTTGAAGAAGATTCCAAACATTTTTTAGAAACCTTGGTCGATACATTAAAACGCCCTAGGTCGACCACTTTCAACCACCCTATCTCTGTCACACCCCCACAACTACTGACATGCAACCACCATAGTGCATGATGGGAGACTCGAGGTTGCTACCACACATAAAAACCAATGGTCTGCGCAGGGTAGTTCTGGCTGCAAAGTGAAATATAAGGACAAACACTTCTATTTTTACATATGTATATATATTTTGAAAAAGTAATTTTTTTATTGTTGCCAAATTTTAAAAGAGCGCAAATAATATTATCTAAACCTTTTACAATTAAAAAATATAATTACAAGTAAAAATCAAAATAGAAGGAAAACTTTAAAATAAATAAATTGTTACGCAGGAAAAGAATAAATGGGGGGAAATAACGTCATAAAAGCCAAAATAATAATATTTCCAATCACTTGTCCATAGATAAATATATTTACACGAGAATATTAAAAAACGATGAAAACATTAAAACAAATAAATTATTGTGCAAAATGCAATCAATGGGCGAAAATTACACTATCTATAAAACGTGATATTTAAAACAATTTTCTGCTTTCGTCTGAAAGGAAACATTATTATAAAAGAGGCAGCGACATTTTTTACAACCTTTTTATACAACCTGATTTTCAAATGTGTGATAGATCTTACTTAACCAAACACAAAAATGGTCATCAGCTGTCGCTACAGAGGTCGATGCTACCTTGGGGGCATAAAAATCGCACAGTCAAAGGGAAATGAATAGCAAACCGATTACAGAACATCGCTACTGGTCGTAATCATCTCATTCTATCTTCCGTAATCGAGTGATCTTTTAAAACTTTACACATTAGCCTGTTTTTAGAGCTTGCGGATTCTGGATGAACGTTGGTGAGCGTAGTTCGTTGGGGCACTTAAAATAAATTTAATTCGTGTTATGTGTATATGGGATACCCAATGTGTCCATTATTATCTGTTTCGCGCTAAAAAATATTAGATATATAACAGGGGTTTGCTAGCACAAACACGATACATTGAGTCTTCCTGAAGACATTCGTCCATGAAAATATGAAGGAATCTTCCGTTTTCTAAATATTGTGACATGCAGATAATACTAATGGTTTTAACAAAATTCGCTCTTGTGTTATGTGTTAGATTTTGAAGTATTTCGCATGCCTCGTTTCTTTAGAAATGTCATAAAACATCAAAGGAAATCATAATCTATATTTTATATTTTCTAGTCTTGCTTAAATGCAGCAATGCCAGGTTATCTAAATGGTTTTATAATACGACTTCCTTTGAACAATAAACATATTTTAATGCTTGTATTTCAGTTTGATCCATGAAAATATGACGGAATCTTCCGTTTTCTAAATATTGTGACATGCAGATAAATGCGACCAGACTTGCAGATTTCCTTAGTATTTTTTTTAATAAACTTTGGTCTTGTGTTATGTGTTTGTTTTTGAAATATTTCGCATGCCTCGTTTCTTTAGAAATGTCACAAAACATCAAAGAAAATCATAATCTATATTTTACATTTTCTATTCTTGCTTAGATGCAGCAATGCCAAGTTATCTAATTGGTTTTATAATACGACTTCCTTTTGAACAATAAACATATTTCAATGCTTGTATTTCAGTTCAATTCATTTTATATTCGTCACTATCACCCATTTAACATGCTTACTCTAAAAATAAACCTATGATTTAAAAATTTTTAATGCAGATATTTTTTTTTGCTGCATTTCTATAAATACTACTATTGCAGGAAACTGTTGTGAGGGATTATTTACAGTATTTCACGAAACAACATTTTCAAAATACTGTTAAGTGAGTATTCGTAACGCAGACGGAAGAAATAACAGAACTTGAATCTTAGCATCAATTTGATTTTTTTACAGATGTTCAATTAACAACTTACATTTTGCTATAAAGAATATATTTAAATATACAAGAGACTTGATACACATTCCTAGGCTCCTGACCCAATAGGTTTAAAGCAGGGTATATCCTTAAAGCCCAGGAGGAAGGATTTATCTATTCCCAGCTAACCCAGTGAGGATCAGACAGGAACGAAACTCGATTTCCTAAAGCTTTGAAAAAAAAAATTACACTGTTTCACAATGACACTACAATTTTGGAGTTTACAAATAGGATTTTGAATATCATGATTTGAAAAATATAAATTCCCATTTTATTTACAATAACATTTTTTTATATACATAAAAAAATAATATCAGTTTATAAATTTCATTTTTCTCATAAATTTCAGTTTAAAAATTATCTAAACAATAGAATTGCATTGCATGACTGCATAGATTGGAACTTCCTCTTGAAGTTTTTTTTAAAGATATCTATCTTGTTTTAGGAGAAAAAGTAGTCGGCACTGTAACGAGGAGAATTCTTCAGTTCTCATCTAATAATTGAAAAATTCTTGTATCGTAAGTAAGGGTTGAAGACATTCTTCTTAAGTATGTTGTTATATATAATAATTGAGGCTCAATTGCTGTTAAGTATTTGAATGCTCTGTAACGGACATAGCAGCGATAATGTGTTCAAGATGTAATGAGTATTTTATTAACCCTGTGAATGTATTATTAAGTGTTTAGATGAATAAAATGTGTGATAAGAAATTAATTATTATGCATGGGCTGAAAATCTTCATCCATAGACCCAGAATTATTGAACTTTTAAATAATACCTAGTGGTTGTGTGCAAGATTGTTAGTGTTGTATAGCGTGTTGAATAAATAAATAAAGGTGAATGACTTTACTCTCCTTTAAGAGAAGAAAAAGTAGTAACTATTTAGTATTTCACAGTTGGGATACACTGCAAAATACAAAATTGTTGATTTTACAGTATAATACTGGCATTCCAGCTGCCAGTATCATACCGTAAAATTAACAGTAATAAACAGTAAAATAAGCAGTCATGCACTGCCGCGCATGCACGGTAGTGTATGACTGCTTATTGTACTGTTTTTTACTGTTAATTTTACGGTATATTACTAGCAGCTGGGTTGCCAGTATTATACTGTAAAATTAACAATTATTTTTGCAGTGTATAGTCCATTAACTAAAGTTGGAATTTCTATTAATAATAGAAAGTTTTCATATAATGATTGATTATATTTTAAAATATATATTTCCTTAGTGGACAACTATGCTAAACATAAGGTAAAGGCGTACTTATATCACCAAATTCACTGTTTTCAGTATCATGTTTATTTATTTTAAATAAAAAGGTTTGAAAATTTCCGTGCCCTATTAAAAATTAGTACTATTGTATCAGTGATTATAAAGTTTCTATTTACTTTTGGTGTGAAGTTAAATGTATAACGTCCTGTGTCATTATTATTCCAGATTTTATGCAATGATTCAATAATATTTAAATTAATTATCTTATTTAAAAATGATAAAGGATAACTGATTTTGAGACTGTAGTTATTTAGAATTTTTGTAGTTTTAAAAGACTATTCTAGACATTGTAAATGGCACTCCGAGGAACTCCGAAGTTTCCGCTATCTATATACAGAGCGGCGCAAAAGTTTAAGCGCAACGCACATATAATAATAAAAATAAAATTGTACAACGGAATGCTTTCAAATATCATTGCAAGTGAATACTATGATCATAAATGTAAATCTAATGTTTGGAAAAAATTCATCGTTACGAAAATCAGAAATTACCAAAAAGTTTTTTTGTGATGTCTCAAAAGTATATGCACAAATGAGATTTTATGCAAATATCTCTTTAAACATGATAGGTGGAGGATCGGCGAGATTTTTTCCTAGATTATGAAAAGTAGCGATCGCTGTACGAGTTATCAAAATGCCGAAATCTCTGCAGTTATCGTTTGAAGAAGTTGTGGAGTTTTGGAAGCTGAAAGCTGAAGGTAAATCCGTTTTGAAAATTTCATTTATTTTAAATCGGTCTAAACGTGGTATTTATAGTGTTTTACAACGTGGAAAACAATTCAAAAATGCGTATCGCTCAGGAAGGCCGAAAAAAAAACTACATTTCGTGAGGATAGAACAATTAAAAGCATGGCTGTAACTGACAATTTGTCTCTTAGTCAGATAAAAACTCGACTTGGATAAAAATATCACGTGCCACCATGCGCAGACGAATATCTGAATCAGGATCCATCAAAAAACAAAAAATAGTTCGTAAGCCTTTTCTGAAACAGTGTCACAAACAAGAAAAACTTTAATGGGCAAAAAAAGACTATTAATTAAAAATTTACAGTTTAACTATATAGATACTAGTGACACTTTGTTTCGTTTGGAGCTTTCGAACTACCGCTAGAATCAGTTGAATGGTAAATTCTAATTATAATAGGCCTGTATAAAAAGTTTTGTACATTAACAGTATCCTACAAGTTAATCGATTTTTTAGAATTAATATTTCTCAATAAATATCTCTAAATCTAACACTTTTTAACAATTCAGAAAAAAAAATCACGTAAAATTCTTAAGTACCCCAAATAAATATATTCAAAAATATTCCGCGCAGAAAAAGAAAAAAAAAATCCTTAAATTTTTTCCAACACCCAAAATAAAATAAATCTATTCAAAAATATTCCGCGCAGAAAAAAAAAATTCCTTACATTTTTTCTAAGTCCCCCAATTAAAATTAATTAAAATAACCCTCCCGTCTTACAGTAAGAATCCCTATCTCTACCACCCCCCTTCCACCGCACCCTTCTCCACCGCACAACGCTACCGCCACGCAATGACCTTACGGCATACAGAGGTCACCACAGCAACAACCGCTGGCGTAGAACTGTCATATATTACCTACTAACATTCAATAAAATGTTAACGGACTCAATTATATGAATCTCATAGAAATATCTCTTAAAATGAAGCTAGTTGGTCTTAATGAATCACAAAAATAAGGGTTTTCAATATTTTTAAAAATGCAAAGATATTTAATTTCTTCGTTTTAAACCTTTCCACTGGCAAAGTAATTCTTTTGCTACAATGTTGAAATGATTGAATGTCACCAGACTTTACGAACAAATTTATTTGAAAATAAATAAATTTGTTTCTTCACATACCCTATAAAAGCAAAATTTTATAAAATTAATTCTGGGTGGCATTTGGCATTTGGCAATTTGAAATTAAGTTTAAGTGACATGCATAATATACCACCGTCCCTTGAGGGGTTAACTAAATTACGTTTTGATTTTATATAGAAACTTTCAATGTTTAAAAATTCTTTGAACATTATCTCGATTAAATTTTACTTGTAAATATTAAATTTGTTTATGGGATTTTTTTTTTCGTTCTCGCTAGAAAGAAATACCACAAACATTTTCATGGTATGTTAGAATTATTGCTACATTAAATCTTTCAGAAAAATTCATTTAATTTAAAATAATGAATCTTAAACTTACTTTTTTTTTTTCGATTAAAGTAGTGCTTATCTCAGAGTATATATTTATACTTTCTGGCATTCTCAAAATGAAGGAAAACATTCTAAAAATTTGAAGTTAATAAAAATGAAGCTTTCTTATTAGAACTTCCATGAGAATAAAATAGCTCATCTATAAAAAAGCGCATTAATATAAGAAATCTCAAATAGTTTAAACTAAACGAAGTTTTAAAAATTGTATTAAACAGAGAAATTAGTTTTGGATGAGAGATTTTTAAAGTAATTGGATCGAAAAAAATATTTTAAGTAAATTACAGTTATTATTTGCTTGCAAAAGGAATTTTTTCCTTTTATAAGCAAAATAAATATATCATCAAATTAAATGAAAAATGCCTATCGAATTGTTTAACATATTATGGTTCATGTTTCGTAAAATAAAGTGTAAACGCGATTGCATTAAATGGTAAATATTTTTATTTCTTTCTTTCCACAATTTTTTCGACTCATATTAAGCACAGAAAAACTGGAAATAAATTATCCTAATAGGAGAATGGAGTATAATTAAACAAAAATGTTTTATGTAGTATTTTTTGAAAATTTATAATTAAATGTAGTGAACTTTTTAGAAATATTTTGAGATTGACAATGATTCACGTTATATAAAATATTAGTACATATCTTTAGAACAATTTAATATTAATAGAAAAGTGTTTTTTTAAATGGCATAAAAATTCAAAATTATATATATAAACTTTGATTAAATGAAAGAAGTGTAAATACTCAAAAATCTCAAAAATGTTTGCTTAAAAATAAAATATGAGAGTATAATAAATTTTGAAACACTTTTTAATATAATAATAACAATTAATAATAACAATTAATAAAAATTTTAATTTTAACAATAAACGCAACGTGAAAAACATTCACACAAATATTCTTACAGTACATAAAAAATAAATCCCCCGTAAAAAAAAGTAAAAATAAGAAATAAATAAATAAATAAAAATAAAAAATAAAAAAACCCATCCCCGACGATCATCACAATTTCAATTCTAAAATTCTCAGAATATGATTTTGTATAACTCCACTTCACTTAACTTTTCTTGAGGCTGTATACATATATTTATTTATATTTAAACTTTGAAAATCTCAAAATGAACCCCCGTATTTCTTTATTTCATTCAATGTGTCATACCGCATTTACTCCGAAAATAAATGTTTATTGCTATATCTAGAAAAACAAGCGAAATAAAATGAATTTTCAGATTATGTCAATGTTAAAATACGCATTTTGAAGAGTGAATGATATTGCGACTAAGGGTGTTCAAATAATGGTGTAACAATAATTTTTAAAAAGTGCAATAGTACTCCCGAGGAAGGGTGAAACCCATAATTATATTGCCTACTTCTATATTTAAAGTTCATGGAAACAGCAGAAAAGATATCTTCAACTGTAGTATTAAATATTGTCACTTGATGTTGCTTAGTTTACCTTTTTGTTGATTAGAAAACTAATAACCTGAAGTGAACGAAAATTTTTCATTAGGAATTTTCGACAATTCCTCTTCTAATGGTGACGGAAAAACACATTTTAGTAATTATAAATTTTTAATAATAACATCATTAATTCATAATTCTATTATTTTGAAAAAAATATTTATCTAAAATATCTATACATACGCTTTATATTTGGGCTTTTACAAAATATAATATAAGGTAAAGCTAGGAGAGATCGCGCGGTCGGAGAGATTGCGCACATAGGGGTTCGGGGGGAAGGAGTAGAGTGAGCGTCCAGCGATTCCAAGTAGTTGTACAACAGCAGTAGTGGAGTGTCTACTTGAAAGTGCACGTTGATTGTTTTGAGCGTCTAAGATAAAGCATTGCTATTCTGTTTTGTTCTCCCAAAGTAAGTGCTTGAATTTTCATAGCTATTCATCAGAATTTCTATACAATATCAGTAGTACAAAATATTTTAAACTTAAACAATTTCTTATAAGCTACTAATATAGACTAACAATGTGAACATCAACTGTTCGTTTTAGTAGCGGCCATGTTTATATAAAAGGCAGCGCAATCTCTTCTACCGAAATTGGAGAGTTTGCGCATCTGCTACTTAGGAGAGATGGCGCATTGTTCCCAATAGTTTCAATGCTAGGAGAGATTAGGCAGTTTAT
Organism: Maratus michaelseni; assembly: GCA_963931845.1. Taxonomy (NCBI): domain Eukaryota; kingdom Metazoa; phylum Arthropoda; class Arachnida; order Araneae; family Salticidae; genus Maratus; species Maratus michaelseni. Next base: position 212,760,683 of record OZ007590.1, read on the forward strand.
TGGTAAATTTGCATAAAAAATGAAAAATTAAACTGGACTAATTTTAAGTTAAACGTGTTATCAAGTAACTTAATGTTATTTTGTAATCTTATCAGAACTTGTTTTTTCTGATTCTTTAATTTTTTTCCCTTTAATTAAATTTTTTTATCGTTTTTAAAATTATTTCCTTTTTCTGATTCTTTAATCATTAGGTTGAAATATTCACTCCTAATACAATAATATATTTTCACAAAAATCTTACAACAATGTAATTTAAGTGTAATTATTATTGTTAACAATTTAATTGTGGTTATTATTAGTAACAATCTCTCCTACCCATGTGCGCAATCACACCAACCATGGAAGGACAGATTGCGCAAAATAACTTTCTTGGTTTTATTACAACTGTTCTATTAAATTACAACATAAAAACAAAATAGCAATGGAAATGCATAAAAAACAAATGAAGTAAAAATTATTCATGGATAGTTTAGCAAAAAATTAATATTAAGATTTTTTGTTGTTTTTCTTTTGAATTGTGCGCAGACTCTCCTAGCTTTACCTAAGAAAGTAATAAAACACATACAATAATAAAATCTCTCGCTTAGTGCAGTTTCCTTTAGTGCAATTTTCAGTTAGTGCAGTAGCCTTTATTAGGTACTCATTTGATTAATGCGAAAAAAATTAGATTCGTGCGCAAAGCACGAAGTGGATGATCTTTTTTTTTCTCCAGAAAGATGGCATCGAATTTTTAAAAGTGAATTTTACAGAAAATGTCGGAAAAAGAAAACATTAAAATAATTCTAAAGAAATTTTCGAAAATTATAATTCCTATGACAGCATTTGATAAATATAGATCAAGGCAAGAGAAAGAATGCAAGCGAACCTAGGATTGAGAAAATCAAATTTCGTATTATTGCAAGATATATCCCAAAAAGAAGAAATATGTGAAATTGACTATAGATAAGTTTTCGCCTAAATAAGTTAAAATGTATGTCAGCTTAAAGAATAATCAAATTGCATTGAAATACGTTTCAAGTAAAAATATACATTTTTAAAAATTAACTTAATAGTAAGTATGCTAACATAAACAGCCTAAAGTATTGAGGTAATGCAGAACTAAAATTAAAATTGACTTTTCAATGTTTCTAGATTGTTACTTATTAAATTAGCTCACGTATTAATGTTAATTGAAGTTCATGAAAATTAGGTAATTGTTTCAAAATTTCGAATCACTTTCTTACATTAATTCATCCAAAAACAATATCGTAGTGCATTATTACAATGCCAATTTTGGCATATTGGGGTTTTGAGTAACTTGGCAGTGGATCGATTGCAGTTTTTCCCCATACAATGTATGTTTCGATTAATACACGGTAATATCGTATGATTCATTAATCGCACTAATCGATGAAAACGTCTGTGCAAATCTTCGGATTATGTCGAAATAATCGCCGTTTTTTTTCGTTTATTCGTTCATTTTCAATAATTTACATTGAAAATTCCCAGCACTCTTTGATTAAAAAAAAGTGTTCCAATCATCTTTATCTGTCCTGAAATGTGTTCCGTACATGTTCCGGTATAAAGATAGTGTTCCGAAAGTGTTCTGATAAGGATATTTGTTAAATCTAAACTTGGGAATACATTTGAGAACAGAAAGGGTAGCACATTTGGACACACTTGTAAAATAATCGCTTTCAAAAAATGCTCTAGAAAGTGTGCTTGAACAAAAGAAGTGTTCTCAGAAGTATTCTAAAAATTATTCCAAAAAGTGCGCTTCAAAGAGTATTAAAAAATGTGACAAAATAAGTGTTCTAAAAGGTGTTCTGAAAAGTGTATAAAAATTTGCATATACAGGCTGTTTCAAAAAGAATCATCCGATTTAAAAAATCATAAGTATTCAGCTTTTTATCCGTTTTGATCGAATAATGTATAGGTAGAAAGAAGGAAATCTCGAGTTTCACGCATTTGGATCGGCCGTACAGGATCTGACGATTCAGTTAAACATCAATGGTCTCCAATATCGTCGGACCACTCATTGTGCAATTTTTTCTTGTAGAGGTTTATAAAAGACTACGTTTAAGTGCCATCATTTCCAGCTACATTAGCCGAACTGAAGATACGCATAACAGCAACTGTGTAAGCATTGGATGCAGACATGATCGCAAAAGTTTGAGACGAAATTGACAACATATGGACATATGCCGTACATCCAAAAGTGGACATATTGAGCACATTAATTTAGTTTGTAAAAAAAAAAAAAAACTTTATGATTAGCCATGTAATATAGAATTAATATTAAGTGTCTATGTTCAATATTTTTCATAACATACGCATTTCAAATAGGGAGTTTCTTTTTGAAACACCCTTTATAATTAATAGATGATACAAAATTGATACAGATTTGTATTTCTACGGATTTTGGCATATTGAATTTAAACGTATAATAAATGCATGGTGTTGCAATGAAGGTTTTTATACGCTGTATTCAATTTCGATATGCATGTCATTATTTATGGCTATATAAACCAAATAGAAAATTATGAAGTACATTCCAAAGTTTAATATATTTTTTAAAAACTGAATCAATTAAAACAAAAGTTATGCCCAGTATTATTTTTTATAACTAGTTTGCATGAAGTCGTTGAAAAACCTTTTCGAAATTTATTCTTCTTCTTATTGTTGTTGAAATTTTGGTATGAATTTTGAATAACGGAAATACATCAGAAAGGAAATGTAAAGTTTGATTAAATACTGTTAAAAAAAAAAAAAAAAAAAGTTTATCAAATATTGATAAAATAAATACAAATATTTTAGAAAATAACGTGATAATGTATGTAATATATATATATATATATATATATATATATTATGAAAAAATAAAAATAAACATATATTAATAAAGATAATGAAGCGTTAACCGTGCGTTCTTTGCAGGAGTTTTTATTTTATAATTGTGTTTTTTTATATATATATATTAAATATTAGACACCAGAAATTTTAAGATAGATTTTTAACTTTGTTCAGCAACATAGTTCACGGGAAATTTACTGGATTAATATTTCTATATAAATATAGTGGTGGCTAAGAAGTTGATTTATTTATTAAAAGTTAAATAAAAAGTGATGGAAATTTACATCACTATGCAATTAAGGGTTAAGAAAAATATATAAACTAATCAGATTTTTTTTAGAAACAGTTATTGTCAAAAAAATTTACGAAGCGATTATAGCAACAGTTAATCATTATTTTTTCTGTCACCACGCCTGTATACATGTAATTCTGTAAAATCATAAGTTAAATTTTCAATATGTTTTTGTTGGTATTTAATTCCATAAGAAGGCATGATTAAGAAATTTCTCAATAGTAAATAATAAAAAAAGTTAAACGTTTTACCTTTATATCTTGTGAATTATTTATTTGAAATAGATTCTTCTGAAGATGAACAAAACACATTTATTAGATGAAAAAAAAAAAATACACGTAGAATATAATACTAGATACAATACTTGTATTCATTGGTACATTCACAATAACAAAAAACAAAAGAATTATTGGAACTATTTACAAAAAAATATAAGAAATACTTTGAAAATTTAACCCTTAATTGCATAGTGATGTACATTTCCATCACTTTTTATTTAAATTTTAATAAATAAATCAACTTCTTCGCCACCACTACATTTATATAGAAATATTAATCCAGTAAATTTCCCGTGAACTATGTTGCTGAACAAAGTTAAAAATCTATCTTAAAATTTCTGGTGTCTAATATTTAATATATGTATAAAAAAACACAATTGTAAAAGAAAAACTCGTGCAAAGAAGGGTTAAGACAAGTTTGTTACCTTTTTAAATGCATTATTCCTTTGGATTACTATGATATTATGTAGGATTCTTAATCCTAGCAGCTTTTTGCTTGCTACATGGTTACATTTTTTCCATCATCTAAACAAAAAAAAAAAGGTTTCTGAGTTTCAGCTTGCAATCTTACACAAGAAAGAAAAATCATGCACAAAGCATAGATTATGAAACACTTTCCAACACTAATTGAATACTTTAACAAACCATCGCTGTTTAATAAGGTAAATAAGGTATCTAAGTAAACATTTAAGAAAAGCACAAAACACATTTGAAAACCAAATTTCAGCAATTACCGTCCACAGCCGAAAAAGTATTCCAAATATTTCTGCAGCCCTGTATATAATTTATATATTTGTATATACTCTATAGTATGCTACAATTTAGTTTAGTAATAAAACACATAACACAGATGAGAATTCACCTTCAGCAGTTTCTACCAATAGACGGAAACATACTTGAATTATTTTGTACAGCCCTGAACATTATATTAAGCTTTTTATACACGCCAAATACTAAGGTATAGTTTAATTTCGGCAAATACATGCTGAAATCACATGTCCAGAAATTATCATGCATAGGCAGCCATGTATTTAGTTCTTTGAGTGGCAATGTATATGATTTTATTTATATTCTACAAACCTTTCTTGGTATACTAAATATATTTTACGTTCAAAAGGCTAACTCGATTAAAAACCCATTTTAATCAATTTATGCTGATGCACCGTAATGCTTACGAATTTTTTTGTGTATCCCTGTATATAATCTGTAGCATTTATACATACCTCATAGCATTCAAAAATTTAGTTAAACGCATACGTTACTAAAATACCACTTCCAATTATGGCTTATAAACAATACTTCGGACACAGTACTGTATCCGAAATATTTTGTGTTTCCCCGTAAATGAACGATAAATGCTACGCACATAACAAGTATCTTGTAGTAAATCTCAATAATGTGTATCAATTTCATTATATTTGAAATGGCATAACATAATTAAAATACGCTGCAAACAGTTTTTCTTCCGTAGACCATTATGTAAAAGAATACTTTTGTGAGGCACTGTAATTGAAAGAAAAAACTTTGCACTCCATATTCTACAGAAAGCATGTCTTAGTGCATCTAAGAAATTGATATCAATTTCATTATGTTTGTAGTAGTGTAATCTGTTTAAAATGCGCCGCAAACGATTTTTTAGATTAAATCACAATGTAATTGAATTATTTTTAGTTCCCCTGTAAACTAATTATAAGTGCTATATGTACCATGTTCGATTGTAAGCATCTTGTAGTGTATTTCAGTGATGTATATCAATTTTAATATATTTGAAATAGTGTCACATCATTGAAATGCACTGCAAAGCATTTTCCCCCATAGGCCATAATGTAACGACATTCTTTTGAGTGCTCCTTTAAAAAAAGTATAAGTACTACACACTTCATTTTCAATACCGAACATGCTATAGTAAACCTCAATAACATATATCTTTTCTTGATAATCTTTTCTAGGCATTTTCTTGAAACAAAAGACATTTTTTAACAGTGTTTAATAGGTGTTCTTTTTCACACTTTCCAACATAGTTGAAAAGTGTTTATGAATTCAGTTTGTCTGTCTACCGTCTGTCTGTCTACCGTCTGTCTGTCTTTCCGTGCTCTAACTTGCGTAAACATATCCGGAAAGTCATGCAATTGATATATGTTATTGAGGTTTACTATAGCATGTCGGTATTAATAATGAAGTGTGTAGCACTTATACTTTTTTTACAGGGGGACTCAAAAGAATGCCGTTACATTATAGTCTACGGGGGAAAATCCTTTGCAGTGCATTTTAATGATTTGACACGATTTAAAATATATTGAAATTAATATACATCACTTAAATACACTGCAAGATGCTTACTATCTTACATGGCACGTATAGCACTTATAATTAGTTTTCAGGGATCTGAAAAGAATTATATTACATTATGGTTTAAAGTGGAAAATCTTTTGCGGCGCAGTTTAATCATGTCTCACTATTACAAACATAATGAAATTGATATCAATTTCTGAGATGCACTAAGAGATATGCTTTCTGTAGAATATGGAGTGTAAAGCTTTTTTCTTTCATTTACAGTGCCACACAAAAGTAGTCTTTTACATAATGGTATACGGAGGAAAAACTTTTGCAGCATATCTTAATTATGTTACGCCATTTCAAATATATTAAAATTGATATACATTATTGAGGTTTACTACAAGATATTTGTTATGTGCATAACATTTATGTTCCTTTACAGGGAGACGCAAAATATTTTGGGTACAGTACTGTGTCTGAAGTATTGTGTATAAGCCATTACTGGAAGTGTGAATTTAGTAAGGTATATGCGTTGAACTAAATTTTTTAAGGCTATGAGGTATGTATAAATGCTACAGTTCATATACAGTGCTACACAAGAAAATTCGTAAGCATTACAGTGCATCAGCGTAAATAGATTAAAATGGGTTTTTAATCGAGTTATGCATTTTGAACATGAAATATATTTAGTATATCAAGAAAGGTTTGTAGTATATAAAGTAAAGCATACACAGGGCCTAGGGCCACGCAAAGAACCAAATACATGGCTGCCTATGTATGATAGTTTCTGGAAGTGTGATTTCAGCGTGTATTTGCCTGAATTAAGCTACAGCTTAATATGTGGCGTATATAAAAAGCTTAAGATAATAGTCAGGGCTGTACAAAATAATTCAAGTATGTTTCCGTCTATTGGTAGAAACTGCTGAATGTGAGTTTTCATCTGTGTTATGTGTTTTATTTCTAAACTAAATTGTAGCATACAATAGAGTCTATACAAATATATAAATTATATACAGAGCTGCAGAAAGAAATGGAGTACTTTTCAGGCTGTGAGTGGTGATTGCTAAAATCTGGTTTTGAAATGTGCTTTGTGTTTTTCTGAAATGTTTACTTAAATACCTTATTTTCCTTATTAAACAACGATGGTTTGTTAAAGTATTTTGTTAGAGTTGGAAAGTATTTCATTGTCTATCTTTGGTGCATGATTTTTCGTTCTTGTTTATTTTTGTAAATCAGTTTTCGAAACAGTACTTTTAACTCAAATTATTCTTATAAAATTGTTTGAAAAATATGAAAACAAAAGAAATGCTGATTTGTAAAAAAAGTCGACATATATTCTTCCGACATTTTAATAAAAAAATCAATAAGGAAATTAAAAAAAAAAAAAAAAAAAACTAATATTTTTGTTATTTATGCTGGCATTTCTCCCTGCAACGTCATTTTGTAGAATTATTGTATTCATAACTATTAAATTTATTCTTTAGCAGCTTTTACTGGTACAATCAACCATGCACAATTGATATAAAAAAAAATGCATTTAAAATATCACAAGCTATGGTAAATTCAAATAAAAACTGGTACAATTCAACAAAAGAAATATTAAAAAATAATTTGGATACATTATAAAATGCTAAAAATAATAGTCTGATTACCTAATGTTTGATATTTAATACATCAATTAAGGCTTTTCATTTCTATTACAGAACTAACATTTTCGTAGATCTAGTGTGTTCGATTTTATCTGATAAAAGAAGCTTACAATACACGAGACGTGGGTGGAAGTCAATACAATTAATTTAGATTGTGCGTAGGCTCACTGTAAAGGTCAATTTCGATCCCTTCTATGCAGTATTCATGCATAAATAAATAAGAATTTAAAACAGACTATCCGTTTTAATTTAAACAGGTATTTGATTCATTGTTCAATATTTTTTAAGATGTCTGCATTTTATGTTAAAAATATCTAAGAGTAACATGACGCTCAAGATCTAAGTAAATACAATAGACGATATTAGTTATGTATAGCGTATAAAAAATGTTTTCTAATCTACGAATATATAATAATACCACGAATGAAAATATACAATAACCTCACCTAGTTATCCATGATTCCGAAAAGCGTTCATTATATTTAAAAAGCCCAGAACATAACATATTTTCAAGATTTAAAGAAGGATTTATAAAAACAAAATTTCTTTTATTGCCACTGATTTTCGGAAACATTTTCGAGTTATTTTTACAGTGTATTAATGAATTTTCTGAAATCAAAATGTCGGTTTTACTTACCCATCATACGTAGTATAGGGCAAGTCTTGTAATCATTTTGGAAATCGAAAAAAAAATTTGACGGATGTTTCAGACACTGGAGATTCCGAAAAACATATTTTTAGAAAAAAAAAATTGCCGTCCGTCTGTCTGTGTTTGTGTCTCTGTGTCTGTAAACACTCTATCTCCCGAACAAGTTGAGATAGAAACTTGCAATTTGGTATGCACTTAGTATGTAATAATGGGGAGAAGCTTATTGAATTTCAGTAACCTCGATTATCCGGAACTATTTTTTTCGGACTCTGGAAATATTCGTTCTGATAAAAGGTGTATAAAAATATTCGAAATTGTTTATTTTAAAGAATGAATATAAAAGACAATAAAAAAACATACTTTTTGCATTAAGAATGAAGTCGATCGGATAATTAGTTGCTGAGATATTTGTAATCCTATTTCCCACACTCTTCGAATTTTCATGACCCTGTATTTCATTCAAATTTCAATTCAAAGATATATTTTAATTGGACATGAGACGCTTAATCCGACACAGTAAAGAGTGAGTTAATGTGATTATCAATTTTAGAGTTATAAGGATGTTCCTTTTACGCAATTTAGTAATAGAGTATTTAAAGTCTATGACGTCATCAAGCCACTATATTATTCGAATTGCAATGCATTTTATAAATAGTTTACACATATTTTATTTTCATATTTTATTTTATGCATATCCATGATGGGTAAGTATTACGGTGGCCGCCAACGACTAGTTGTAGGATGCAATCAAATCTCAAGTAAACATGTTCGGCTGTGTAACTGAGTTTATAATTGCAAGAGTAACAAAATAATATTAATATTAATGTTAATGTTAATGCTGTTAATTTATCATGTTTTGTCTTTAGAACATGTTTGTTAAACATGGTAATGTTTACTTGAGAACCTATAGTATCCGAAAATCCTATATTTCATGTTGAGGAAACTGGTTAATGCATTATAAAACCTATTGGAAAATGTTTCTGAAAATCAATGGTAGCAAAAAAAAAAAAAAAAAAAAAAAAAAAAAAAATGATTATAATTCTTTTTTAAATTTCGTAAATATATTTGTTTCTGAGGTTTTTAAACATAGAGAACGCTTTTCGAATCGTGAATAACTCGAAAGGAGTTATTTTATATTTTCGTTAGATTAAGAAACATATTCTTTTACAGTGTAAGAATATATTTCCAGCACAAATCCAGAAAATTAGCACGCATTCTTGTTTAAGCTGTGGTAAATATTGGCTATTATTTATAACAAGTCCTTCAAAACATTATCACAATTATTTCTATCTTATCTCATTACCCCTATTTAATCATCCGTTGCACAAAGTTAGTCAATGAATGCGATCATTAAGTATTGCGATAGTTATTGGTTACCTTTTTTAAAGAACACTTATTACAGATGCTCGCTGACTCCATAGATTAACATACAAGATAGGACTCTCTCATAGAGCGTAATTGTAACGCGATGACGATCGCAGCGCCTGTAGTGACAATGGGGAAGAAATTTCTCAAACACGTAATATTTCTGCTTTTGAACGTCTATCTTTCTATGATCTTTCATTTTTCAAATATGACATGTTTACGTTTTCAACTTTGTAGAATAAGCGAAAAATGAAAACTTTGAATTCCGATTTGTATGCAGACAAGATTTTGCCTGACATATTTTAACTTGTTTAAAAATATAAAAAAAGTTTTGAAAAGAAATGTTGTTTCAAGAATAATAAAAGAGAGATTAAAAATGAAGTTGTTTAAAAGAAACGTAAACCATGCCCCAATGGTCAGTTTGGAGAGAATCGTCTGTGTCGAAGAGAAAAGTATAGATATTAAAAATATAGAGCATCAACAGATTTCATATGCATAGGTAAATTTCGGAAGCTTCTAAGTTATTATATTACTTATAAGTTATTATATTACTATTATATTACTACTATTGCTGTCGTTACAGAATTTGCCGTAACTGTCCTATCTTGTATGTTAATCTATGGCTGACTCCAAGTACGCCAGTTTCAAAACTCGCCTTATCCCCCTGAGCTCCAAATATAACAGGAGATCTGTCTTCCTAATGCCCAACGTGATTTTCAGCGATCAGCGCGGAAGGATACAGTGACGATAATTTTAGCTCGCATTTATGACAAAACATGCTGTCTATCGCATTCCCTTTCATGATTAGTGAATTATTTATAAATTAGATAAGCATAGCTCAGATATAAAAGCATAAATTAGGATAATAGTAAATGAGAATACTAATATCTGACATTGACAACACGGACTATTTTTTACTTTTGCCTGGCAAGCTTCATTTTGCCTTTCATGCTTCTGACCGCTGATTCTGAACTCCTGTTATATATAATAAAAAAAAAAAACAAAAATGGTGTTTTCTCTAATTCATCTAGTCCGTTAATAAGCATTGCACTGAAAAAAAAAAAAAAAAAAAAAAAAAAAAAAAAAAAAAAAAAAAACAGTACAATCTGAAAGAAAATTAGTTTTGTTGTGTATTTCTGTCATTGTAAAATCTTAGTTTACCTTCAAAACCCGCCTTATATGGATTTGGAAGCAAAACTTTGTCTACCTACATTTTCTTTTCAAGATAAGACATGTTTTGAAACTCACGTCTTTAATTCCTTATGTATCTCGGAATGTTCTACCAGTTCCATCATACTGTAAACAAACTTTAAATTTCCAATAAGGAATAAATGTTAATTAATATTTGCACATCTGTCTTGTTGCTTCCATTATTTTGAAATCTTCATTACAACGGCTCGTTTATGCACCAAGTTTAAAAACTGCTGTATATTTGATGTAAACAATAGTACTACGTCTGAATATATTTATAACTATAAAAGATCATTGAGATTACAGACAATTTATTTCATTTATATAAGATGTTAAAAACGCTAAAACATATTCAAAAATGATAGTGAAGAATTCTATGGATTCCTTTTTAAATGTTTTTTTAAACTGTTTTTAACGGTTTATATATTTGTAATAAAGTGTCTGTAATCTCAATGATATTTTAGTGTTGTATATTTGTTGCACCTTTTGAGAAAAAAGTTTATTTTTTGTGTCTTTTTGATGCTGTTTTAAATAAATAAAACAAATATATCAATTTTCAAATATATTTTGTTTTGAAATGTATTTTTGCATCGAAATCTATATTGTTGTTTTCGACGATTTCAAAGCGATTATTGTTACTTGGCTAGATAAATGTTTTCTTAATTTATGTTGGACAGTTTCTAACTCTTAACTCTTGACAGTTTATCATCCTTAAAGATCCCAATTTTCTGAATTCTGCACGAATTTTTGCAAAGAGTAACAGAAACATAAACACCAATCCTCAAATATTTTTAGAAATTTTCTTGCAAGAAGTACTTGCTTAACGAATTACTTGTTTAAAGAAGTATTTGTTTAAAGACTTTCGGGATTCTATGGCAATAATTTATGTAAAGAGTTATAAGAACCGAAACTTATAATCAAACGTCTAGCCGATTGCTTTGGTAAATTTTATTTTTTAGTACATCCACAATTTTAGGAGCTATAAAATTCTTTTAAAGAACTTAATTTTTTGAATTCTGTGGCAATTTATGCAAAGCGCCACAACAACTGAAAATCTTACATAGTCACATACACTGATTGATTTATGAGACATGTTTTAATTTTTTTAGTACCTTAAATATTTTAGGAGGTATAAAATTTCTTTGAAGGACCTAGTTTTCTGAATTCTGCATCGATTTACGCCGAGCGTAACAGGAACAGATGTCTAACCAAATGATTTATGCAGCAGGTTTTAACTTTTTATAAATAAGAAGATCGTGGTCTTATTATACAGTACAACTGACAAAAAAAATACAGTTTGTTTCACTAATATCGAAAATAATATTCCCCATTTCCTATTTTATCTCAAAATATTTTGATTTGAAAATGTCGTGTATAAATAATTTGATACTGTCGGTATGTTTGATATATATATATATATATATATATATATACAGGGTGTAACTGAAATGCTTCAACAAACTTTGAGGGATGATAGTACTCATGAAGACGAACAAAAAATGCAATGGAACATGGGGTCGCAAATGACGTTTAACCCCTTCAGGGGCAGTGGTATGTTTATGAAAGTGCTTAATTTTAATTCCAAAACGCCATAATGGCACCAGAATTTTGCTAAAATCTTTTCCATTTAATATGTATGTGAAATATAGCCTTTTTCTTATTTACAAACAAATTTTTTTATAAATTCCGGTGCCAGTCATTTATTTCAACATTTTAGTACTAAAAGTAGTTTGCCCCTAAAAGGCTTAAAGGATACAAATAGAGAAAATGCGTCTGAAAATGGACTGGCACCGGAATTTACAAAAAAAAAATTTTGTAAATAAGAAAAAGGCTATATTTCACATAAATATTAAATGGAAAAAAATTTAGCAAAATTCTGGTGTCTGTGGCGTTTTGGAATTGAAATTAAGTGTTTTTTTAGATATACCACTGTCCCTGAAAGGGTTAAATGTCATTTGCGACCCCGTGTTCTATTGCATTTTTTGTTCATCTTCATGAGTACTATCATCCCTCAAAGTTTGTTGAAGCATTTCAGTTACACCCTGTATATATAATTTCATAGCTTTTGTTAGTGTTTCGGTAATGTTTCATTAATAGTTATATATATATAATTATATATATATATATATAATTGCATCATCAATTGAAAAATTTATAAAACATCCAATAAAATGCTGCACTTTCACAATTCATGCAAACGTTTATATATTGTATTTTATTTTTCACACTATTTAAAAATATATACCATAATTTAAATTTTCATAAATATTTATGTACAGAACATTAAAATTAAACCATTAAATTTATTAATATTTCTCGTCTTTTAATTAATACATAAAAAAACTTATGTGACTGCATTTATCAAAACATACTTCAAGAAAAACAAAATACGTACTTCAAACTATAATATAAAAAAAAATCTTTTCAAAATTCTTCTAAATGCCAAATGATAAAAATACTTATTTGAAACATCTAATGCCATATAAAAGTCTCACTTCTTTTGTGTTTTACTATCTCCGAATGTTTGATAGACTTTGAGTACATAATGTTGCTAAACAGAAGAAAGGGGTTTATAATACATTCATTGATTCCCAATGGAACCAATTTTTCTTGTTTGGAAGGCATTATTTTACATTTGTAAAGGGATAAAAGGAACAGCATAATGGAATTGCAAGGATAAAAATGCAGTAGCTGCTTTAACACTCGATTACTATCCTTGTATCTGCAAGATACAAGGTTTAGACTTAATGTTACGATAAGTTTAGATTTGTTAGTCATATTCTTTTTTCAGTTTATTTTTTATTAAATGGAAAAGAACATACTTAATTGCTAATTTCTTCTCGAAATGTCGCTGTATAAATTGTATAAATATGGAAATTACGCCCTGTATCAGATACAACGAAAGGTATAGCGTAAGTTTTATGAGGACAGTAATCGAGTGTTTAACAAATTAGTATAAAGAAATATTTTTTGTGGAATGTATACAACTTTTTCTCTTCTTTACTAAGTTTAATGGGCCTGACTTAACTTTAAAAATGTAAAACACAAAGTTAGAAATACTTAGAATATAGAAAGTTTCTAAATATAAGAAAATTGTTTATATATTCATTAATTCTCAGTGGAATCCTTTTTTTTTTTAGTTTGGAAACCAATATTTTACATATGTAAAGGAACAAAAGGAACGGCATAATTAAAAGGCAAGGACAAAAATGCAGCGGCTGATTTTAACAAATTGAACATGTGAGTAGAAAAAGGATAACATTCCAAAAATATGAAAAATAAACTGAGATAGTCATTTTGAAGGTTTTACTATCAGCTATCCAATGGGTCAAAAATGGTAAGATTCCTAACTCCCACCATCAGTTTAATTAGTCTTGAAGATTTTATTGAGGGGAAGAAGGATAACATTCCCGGACTGTAGCCCTTCTTCCACTGAAGACGGTGCTCTTGACAACATCATTCGAACTACAAGAAAGCGCAGTCTTCTTTATCAAGTAAAGAGGTTTCAAAACAGCCAGATACTCAACTTCAGGAACTAATCGCCACAGTTATTCAAGAAAAGTTGCAAAGACATACACTCTAAAAACGACATTTTCAAAAATGAGCAAAATGTACTCAATTATTGAGTATGTCGCATAGTTAAAATGGCTCCGAATCAAAATTACTCAAATTTGAAACCCATTTCTGAAAACAGGCACACACTCAAGAGTAAAACATCATGTGCTCATATTTGAGTATGTCCATGTTTCACAAATGAGTATGTATTGACTTCTATTTGCTGATTTTTTAGTATGTCCATGTTTCAAAAATGAGTTTGAACTGATCCTAATAATTTTTTATTATGTTCATGTTTCAAAAATGAGTATGAACTGACCTCTATGTGCTCAGTTTTGAGTATGTCCATGTTTCAATATTCTGTCTGTTTCCGGTATTTCAGAATTGAAAGCATTGGGTCGTCATATTTGAAACAAAAAGTTTCATAACAAAATGAAAACATCGATTTACTCAGATTTGTAAGTGTCATTTTTCTCAGTGTAACGAAGAAAAACGTGACATTCAGCATTAGCAAGTATAGATATCTCATCTACACTGACGAGACAAGGGTTACGTCAATGCTAAGAAATTTATTGATCGTTTGACCAATGGAACTTTCAAATTATTAAAGAAACAAGATCATGGCCAGTTTCCTACAACTTCAGCGTATAGTGGGGAAGTTCCAATGAAAGTAAAATAAATGCAGGACGTCCCCAAAGTTATGCACTCTGTACCTGAAGAAGAAAGACCATTTTATTACTAAATACTTCAGTATATCGCACTATTAACACTAGATATAGCGATGGTGACCAGTAGATAATTGTAATAATGTCCACTTTTTAAAATTTAATAACAGTAATAATAATTATTATTATTGCTATTTTCTACGCTTATTTTACATATCATTTTTAATTTTTAAATGCTTAATAAAGATGTGGTGTTATAAAAGTGTTTTATTTGCAATTTTACTTGTTCTCGGGCGTTTGAGTGGAAAAGGGATAACATTCCATCATTTTTAATTAATAATAATAGCTAATAAATTAATGAGTATTTTTCTTTAAAATTTATAGGATGAACCTTCATTGACTAGACCTACAGTCGAATAATAGTGAACATTTCTCTAAAATTGATAGTTTTTTTTTACATAGATGTTTTTGTGTTTTCTCAACATTTACACCAGCTGGAATGTTATCCCTTTTTCACTCATCCGTTCAATTATTATGACGAAAGTTTTTTTTTTTTTAGTAGATTGCAAAATAATACAACTTTTTCACTTCTTTACTAATTTTAATGGGTTTGAAATACATTTCAAAATGTATAACATATTCAATAAAATATATTTATTAATTGAAAAATTGGTATTTTTTTCACTATTTTTCAAATATTTTATTTATATATATTTCTAATAGATTATTCTATATAATTTATATTTTCATTCTTTAAAATTACTTATTCCAATGAATCATAAAATACATATAATATTTACTTTAGCCCAATCTTCATCGTAATCTTTTAATTAATCCATTACGATGAGTATTTTGCTGGGTATTTTTTAAATTTGAACTGTTATTTTTCTTTGTTACGTATAAAAATAATAGTAAGAATAAAAATGAAAGTGTCCTGTATAAATAATTTGATACTATCGGTAAGTTTGCATATTAAATATATTTGCATCACCGATTAAAAAACAAATATATAAAGTGCTAACGCTTCTGACATGTAGTTTATTTTTCATACTGTTTAAAAATATATGCTGTAATATAAACTGTCATATATTCTAATCTTCAAGCTATTAAAATTAAGCCATTAAAATGTTTTTGCGTTTTCTGCCTAATATATCTTTTTATACATTGATATTTTATGAATTAAAATATTATCTAACGGCTATTACCCAAAAATATATTTCTATAAATAAACTGAAAGTTTCAAACTATTTAACATCGAAAAATTCTTCTGAAATTTCTTCTAAATGTCAAATGGTAAAAATAATTGTTTGAAACATATAATGCCAAATAAATGACTCACTTCTCGGTGTTTTTCTATTCCTGAATGTTTTATAGACTTGTAGTAAATAATGTTGCTAAATAGAAGAAAATGATTTATACATTCATTCATTCCCAAAGCAACCAATTTTTCTTGTTTGGAATTCCTTCCTTTACACATATATAAAGGGATAAAATGAACGGCATAATGGCAAAGGTAAAGCAAGGATAAATGCAGTGGCTGATTTCAAGAAAAAATATGAAAAAATATTTCTTTAGTAGATTGCATAACATTGTTTCTTTTTCTCATTTTTACTAGTTTTAATCAGTCTGAAATAAATTTCAAAATATAAAATGCATTCAATAAAATATATTTCTTAACCGAACATTGATCTGTTTTTTATAATTTTTCTGGTATCGATTTTTATTATTAATATATTTTACTACATATTTTATTTTCATATTTATGAAAATATATATTTAATATTTCAATGAACTAGAAATTATGTTTATTTACATAAACCTCATCTTAATTGTAATCAAATAATTAATCCATTATGATGTTTTTTATTTAGTATATTTTTAGAATCATAACTTCTATTTTTGTTTATTTTGATTTGTAAATAATAACATATATAATGCATTGTACCATTAAAAAAGGAAGTTGGTGTTGAAAGACTATCAGTTTTCAAAATTTAGAAAAGTATTTTTAATTTAGCTCATCCTATATAGAAACAAAATTTAAAAATCGACAAAATTTACTTTGAATATAACTACATTGCATTAATAAGTAGCAAATTTCAGGAAAATTTTAATTCGACAGAAAATACTGGCATTTCCATCTATCTCATAAATACTCTTAAACAACCAACATTTAATACCATGTTTTGCAATACCATGTCAAATAGATAACCCAGGCAGTTTCTGAAAAAAATTGCAGGAAAGCGCTAATTTCATTTATTAATAATTTTGTCCATCTAAAGGTTTTATGTGATCAATCCTGTCTCATCTGCAGTGACTATGTTTAAGTATTAACCAAAGGTAATTGCATTATTTATACCAGGTATAAATTTATAATCCTTGTGCGTCCAAACAAACCTTTATGCTGGCAGTGACAGAATAAATGTCTTCTTTTGTACCGTATTAAATCTGCATCTTGACCTGCTTAGAGACGTTAGAGATCAGCGTAAACTAAAATTTAGATTTATTCTTTCAAAACATATTTGAAGCTTTCACTGAAATATTATTTAGGAAACTATGTAACAATTTTAATATCCGGTGAATGAGTATGGCCTAAGTTTCTGAAAAAAAAATCAATGAAGAACATTACAAATCTTCATTGTCAATGCATTATTATTATTATATAATGCAACTATTTTGGAAATGTCATTTTTGTTGAGCATAAGGTAAAGCTAGGATAGTCTGCGCACAATTCAAAAGAATCGCAATAAAAAATCTAAATATTAATTTTTTGCTAAACTATTCATGAATAATTTTTACTTCATTTGTTTTTTATGCATTTCCATTGCTATTTTGTTGCTTTGTTGCAATTTAATAGAAAAGTTGTAATAAAATCAAGAAAGTTATTTTGCGCAATCTGTCCTTACAGGGTTGGTGTGATTACGCACATGGGTAGGAGAGATTGTTACTAATAATAACTATTAAATTGTTAACAATAATAATTACACTTAAATGACATTGCTGTAAGGTTTTTGTGAACAAATATTATTGTATTAGGAGTGAATATTTCAACCTAATGATTGAAGAATCAGAAAATGGAAATAATTTTAAAAACGATTAAAAATTTTTAATTAAAGGGAAAAAAATAAAGAATCAGAAAAAGCAAGTCCAGGTAAGATTACAAAATAAAATTATGTTACTTAATAACACGTTTAACTTAAAATTAGTCCATTTTCATTTTTCATTTTTTTATGCAAATTTACCAATAAGCTGCGTAATCTCTCCTAGTATGGAAACTAATGGAAACAATGCGCCTTCTCTCCCAAGTAGCAGATGCGCAAACTCTCCAATTTCGGTAGGAGAGATTGCGCGGCCTTTTATTTAAATACGAACTTCTAAAACGAACCGTTGGTGTTCACATTGTTAGTCTAGATTAGTAGCTTATGAGAAATCGTTTAAGTTTAAAATATTTTGTACTATTGACATTGTATAAAAATTCTGATGAATAGCAATGAAAATTCAAGCACTTCCTTTGAGAAAACACAAACAAAATAGCAATACTTTATCTTAGACGCTCAAAGCAATCAACGTACACTTTCAAGTAGGCACTCCACTACTGATGTTGTACAACTACCTGGAATCGCTGCGCGCTCACTCTACTACTTCCCCCCGAACCTCTATGTGCGCAATCTCTCCGACTGCGCCATCTCTCCTGGCTTTACCTTACGCATGAAAAACAAATTGCCTTAAAATGAAAGGGAGATTTTTTTAAACTTGAAAGCCCAAATCCTGGGGAAAACGTTTAATTTTTCATGGAGGTTTTAAGTGAAAAAGCTCGTACTTTTTTATATCAACATATAATTAAAAGCTTTATTCGTGATACAGTTTGATATAATTAATGAGTTGTAAGAAAAATCCATTCAAATTATTACAGGCTTAAACTGAAATGAGGCAACAGGACTGAGAATTTACAAAACCAAACTCCATGACACAAATGCATTTTTATATCCATATGTATGTATCAGAAAATACTATATGTAAATGAAATGTTGATATTAGTTATTTTTTATAAATTGACTTTTCCATCTACAAGTTTTCAAATTGCATAATTGAGATGTGATTGCTTGAGCATGATCATTAGCTCAGGTGTCAGTTTTTGCTAATATTTGAAAACAATACAAAATTTAAAAAAATCATTTTAAAATTTTAAATCTTTTGCTATTTTTTACAGTAATAGTTGATATTTAATATGCGTTTAAGTGTAATAACTTTGTAATAACAGTAGTCAAACTACTGTATCTTGTTTAAGACCTAACAAATTGATGAAAAAATAACAGTAGGGGA
The DNA here is from genome assembly GCA_963931845.1 of Maratus michaelseni. NCBI lineage: Eukaryota > Metazoa > Arthropoda > Arachnida > Araneae > Salticidae > Maratus > Maratus michaelseni. Next base: position 212,779,756 of record OZ007590.1, read on the forward strand.
TAGCAGGCTAAAACTGTATAGTCTGATTCAGTCTTATATAGTCGGATACTCCGATTTTGACTTGACTTAAGTAGTCCTCTATCGGGTAATGGTTGAAATACGTAGCTCTAGACAAGAATTAAAAATGGATATTAAATTACATTCATAATGGAATTTGTGCAAGGAAAATATTAGTGCAATAGGGAATTTTTACTAAATATAATTTATAGGACAGGGGGTTCGTATAAAACATTTCATTTCGTAACTTTTTAAGAAATGTTGACTTTAGCTCGACTGAAATCCCTTTTAAAATACTTCTTTACCTCATTTAAAACATTTTTTTTTGCAACTGGAACTCTATGTCTATCACTAAAGATTTAGAATTTAGCCATTGGACACCGTTGAGAGTGGACACCCTGTATATACATATGCATAATACATACGGAACTAATTGCTAGACATAGTTGCCGTGAGTGTTGAAAGAGGCGTCCCAACGGTCCACGAAATTATGAACATCTTGAGCGAAATACCACCGGACGCTGTTCTTTCACGGCGGCCCGGCCTTTTTTATTGTTAGCAAATCATCTTCCTTTAAGATATTTCTTGAGAAGTCCAAGTACATGATAATCGCAAGGTAAGAGATCAGGATTGTACGGGGGATGTCCAAGACTTCCCATTGAAATCGCAGCAATAAAAGCTTGCACACGGTAGTCACATGAGGGTGGGCGTTGACGATTCTTGATTGCTGTTTTCAGTTTATAAAGTGGTGCAGGTGGTGCAGGTGGTGCTGAGAACGTTTGGAGGCATTCCTGATACGAACAGTTCCAATCAAATTACTTCCGTGCTGGCCCACAGCCATTTACCATGTTTCGTTGATACCGCCTACCTTCATCACAATCAAAGGCCTCTATTACCGAATGCGCAACTTTCTCCCTCTTAAAATGCGCATGCACTATCGACTGTCTCACTTTAATTTTAGTGACCCTTATATAGTGGATGTCAGAGAAATAAAAAATCCACAGTTTTAAACAATGATATTTGCATATCAAATACGGTACTGAACTAGATAGGTTATCATATTAGAAAAAGCCTTTACTCTTTAACTCCTTTTGCTAAGAGAAGGAATGACTGTAAAGAGCATGCACCGATTAGCAGATAAACTGGGAGCGAAGGGTTAATGAATTGGTGCCCTAACTAATATATGTCATTTTAGATTTAGGAAAAGGGTTAATGAATTGGTGCCTTATATAATAAAATATATAATATATAGTAAAATATTTCATTCCTCACGTTTAGTGGAAAAGAAATCCAGTTCCACTTAATTCTTGAAACTATTTTTACACATCGCTGGAACTCATAGAAAATTAACAAATCAACTAACAGTAAACAATAAAATAGCTACAAATTATGCATTTTGAGTTCTTTGGATAGTTCTATTCATACTGTGGACGACCCAACAGCAAGTTTTTCATATGAGAGATTCCCGGGTGGTACTTGATGTTTTGCGGGACGTTCTATGAAACATTATAATGCGGAATTTTGATTGCTGTGTCAGAAATGACCCGGTGAATGCTTGATGGCTGGATATTTTATTCTAAGCTCAAGTTGCTTGTTTAAGCATTTGAAATATATTTAAATTTAATTACATACATAAATACAATAAAATATAACTTAAATTGATTTCAAATATGCATGGAAGTAAGAACTGGAAATTCGTGTTACTTATATAACTACTAACGTAACTAGTTACGTCTGTCAATTGATGATCCCAATTGCATCCCATTTGTAAGCACACATAAATTATTATTGTTATTTCTTTAAAATTAATCTTATGTCTCACTTTTCACAATATTCAAAATAATCAATATTATCAATCTTTAAAATTATCTCTCTTCAAAGGGTTCATAAAATGATAACATCTTGTATCACAGCGATTAAGTCTCTTTTAAGAATAACATATTTATTTTTGAAGCACAGGACCAAATACAAGTTATACACTCACAATTCAAGCATAAACTGGATTGCACCATAACATTTTCATAAGAATCATCTGACATTACTTGGCATTACTGTGCTCTGATTTGTCTAGAGAAAAAAGATTTAAAGGCAAATAAATGAGTTTCTTCAGGTAGATTAGATTCTACTAAAGGAGTGAGAAAATCTCTGTATTTTTCTTTAGTACGGCCAAGAAATCTCAATTTACCTTCTTATTCAGTGTACAGTTTCGGCCAGTCCGTTTTCACTCCATCAGTTATGGCGTTTTTCATCACCCTCGTTAATAAATTGCGGATGCAAATCTTTTCTACCAAATTGTTCTTGTATTTGGTATATCGTCTGTTGATAATTGGCAGCTATATTCGGAACACTTTCCACCACACTTGCTCTTTTGAAATTCGGAAATACAGCTTCTAATAAATATTGGAATGTGTCAGAGTCCGAAATTATTTTGTTTAAAAAATTTTCTGAAATTAAGACCAAAGCGACAAGTGATCTTTAGAATCTCCGTTAACTTTCCTTCAGTTCAATCTTAGGAAGCTTAAAACTTCTCTTTGCAAGTGATTCGCTTCTAGCTTCTAAAACCGGTCGGTATCTGAGACGTAGTAAATTTTTATTGCTATCGACTCTTCAACTCAAGATACCTATCCTGGTAATCTTCGACTGCTTTAAAATGGTCTTAACATTCCTTCTCTGACCCTTCTGGTTTTAGAAGAATGCTGGTAGTCTTTTACTGGCATTAATCTAATCTAGCGAATTTTTATTTTAATTGATTGCCTATGATATAAAGAGATTTTAAATCAATTTCATGTTTCACTAACTCATCTGTAACTTTAGTTGTACAATTAGTGAACTACGAGCAGGGAAGACCGAGCTATGCTTGGTCAAAATTAAATTTGAGTTCAAATATCATGACCCATGACCAAAATGACCCACTAATTGAATTTTCTCGAACATGTGACTTCGCCCAACAGTCTTCTCTTCCCCGAAAACCATAGGATGCAAAATTTAGTGTAAATTGAGCCGCGTTTTAGATCTTGACCCACAATGACCCAGAAATGACACACTAATCGAATTTTCTCGAACATGTGACCTAGCCCAATGATTTTCGCGTGCCCGAAACTCGTAGGATACAAAATTTAATCAAAATCGCTAGAGCCGTTTTTTAGATAAAATTAATTTGACCCGCTTTGACCCAAAAATGACCCACAAATCGAAAGTTCTCGAACATGTGAACAAGCCCAATAGTCTTCTCGTGCCCGAAAATAGTCGGATACAAAATTTCGCCAAAATCGTTTGAACCGTTTTTTAGATACAATTAGCTTGGCCATGATCCAAAATGACCCACTAATTGAATTTTCTTCAACATGTGACCTAGCCCAATGGTTTTTTGGTGCCCCAAAAACGGTAGGATACGAAATTTCGTCAAAATCGTTAGAGCCGTTTTTAAGATAAAATTTACACACACACATATATATATATATATAACCACACACAAGATTTGCTCGTATTAGAATATATGATATGCGTAAGAAAGGTGTATTTTTACACTTTTAAAAGATAAATTCTGTCCCGGCAGACTCTTAACAACTTTTACAGTTATAAAATGAATGAAAATTCATAGTTGATAATTTTCAGACTTTTATAACCAAAAAGGTTGTAAAGGAATGTTTTATAAATTTTTGGATTTTTTTAATATTATAAATTTCTTAAAAATCGTTACTGGCGATAATCGTATTTTGGAATCGCCGCATCGCTCCTTCCTTGAATGCTTCAAAGAGTTCATAAAATGGTAACTATATGTTGTAACACAGTGATTAGGCCTCTTTTAAGAGTAACATATTTATTTTTGCAGCACATAACCAAATGCAAGTTACACATTCACAATTCAAACATAAACTAAACTGGATTAGACCGTAACATTTTTATCAAAAATGTTTGACGTCACTAGGTGGCACTGGCGCTCTCATTTGTCTGGATAAAAAATATTTACAGTCAATAAATGTTACTTAATGATTTTGAAAATGATTACTTTTCATCTCCCGCGATTTTATTAGCATTTTATGATTATTTATAGATGTTTACCAAACAATTATAACCTCCATAAAATGTACTGTTCTATTGAATTCTTTTTATCTATCAGTTCCGTTTATCATTACTTTTAATGTTTGCTTGATAAAAAAATGTAAGCGCTGTCAAACGCTGAAATATTCTAAAACGTTCTGAAATAAACTTTTTTTGAAATTTTGCTTTATTCACTTATTTGTTTACTTATTTAATAATTCATCAGCCATCTCGCAGAAAATTAAAGAGAAATTAATCTTCTGAATTTCCATAAAAACTGCGCAGAATTTTCTTTACTGTCACTATTCTCTCTTTTCATAAAAGTAGTAAGGAGAAATACATATTTCTTGAAAAACTCTAGCAATTCAAATAGTCATAAAACTCAGAGATTTCAGGATTGTGTACTGGTATTGTGAATTTCTTTTATACAGCTGTGGAAATGTTCTTTGCTCACTAAGTTTTTTCGTAAGATGAAAAAGTCAAAGAAATAAGAAGTTTGATTAAGCATCTAATCTTACCGAAGTAAAGACGAATGTGTGCTATATTTTCGAACTCTGATATAAGAGATATGGAGAAATAAATATAAACATAAATACACAGGAATAAAGCAATAATGGATTTCACAAAAAATAAATAATGCAATTCGATATGTTTGTTCACTTTACATTTTAATTATTTTCTCAAATATCTGTAAAAACGATTAAATGATTTAATCTCATAGTTAGCGCTTATTCTTAGATACATAAGCAAAACTATATTTCTCATGTTTCGATATTGGTTTTTTTAAAAATCATTTTGCGTAATATGCACCACATTTACAACAAGATTTGGTTAATTGTCAATTTTGTGGTTGATAAAAATTATTAAAATAATTTTATTAAGCTGCTGAAGTTAATATTCAAATCAAATTGCAATTGAAAAACAAACGTTTTATAAGACGGTAGCTAAACAAACAAGATCGTCACGGATTTTTTTTTAAGCGTAGAAGATAGCCACACATTCAACGACCTACATTAATGAAAAGCGTGAGAATGAGTTACAACCATAAATCCATGGCGCAGAAATAAAATTTTCAAATCAAAGGCCAGGGGATTATTTTCAATATAAAATCACAAACAAAGAAGATAGGACACAAATTACAGATAATTCTCATATGTGATATTTCATAACATGTGATCGCTTATTTTTTACAAATAAATGCAGAAATATGAATACCTTTCGAATGATATAAATGTTAAATAAATTAAACAAAATGGATTTTTTTTTCAATGAAAGCAACAAGTTTATTGTTATTAATTTTTAAATGAATAATTTTGTTATTAAAAAAGGTATGTTTATCTCAATTACTTCAAAATACATTTTAAAAATCATATTTAAAACGTTAAATGAATTAATCTTTCAGCTAATGTATCTACGCCCATTTTACAACAAAAATGATATTTATTTAATAGTTCTCATATATGGCATAGAAATTCTCTAAAGGTCATTTCTATTCCTTAGATCATTACTTCCCTTAGGAATAAAACCAGTGTCTCCGATTTTGGTTATAAGATCTATTTCTTTACCAAAAATGCGCGAATGTTCTTGCACATAGAAAAGTAAATTAATTATTTCACGTCTATGGATTTATTTCTGCAATAATCTAAAATTATATGTGTTACGCTGTGTGGTTAGTTTGTTTTACATAGTCAAATGAAAAAGTTTCAGTAGAATTTTGCTATTAAGAATTAAAAGCTTAAAAATGCAAAATTATTCAAAATATACGTTACGATATTCCAGAAGAATCAGTTGAAATAAAATTTTTTTATACTTGTAAAGGTAACTACAAAATTGCGTAAAATAGAATATGACAGAAGCACAAAAGAAAGGAAAAAAAGTTTTACGTAATGAAAGTTACACATACTGAAAAAACATAGACAATAAAATTGGATCAGTTTCTGAAAATAATATATATATTTTTTTATAGTGGATTTTTTTTTATCTTTGTAGTCTTGTGTGAAATCAGGCTTGATATATTTTTTATGAAATAATGTTCTTGTTTTATCTTTAATAAGGGACGCGTACCTTCTTTAAACGTATATTTATGGGTATTTTTTTCGATTAGCAAAAATTTTTGTAATTTAATTTTATCCATTGAAAAGTATAATTTATTTTCTAACTCATCTGTCTTATTACTATTTGTTTGGCTGTAAAATCATGAAGTTTTAGTACAATAGACGGCGGTAGGTCATTGTTGTACACAGAGATGAAACGTCCCAAGAGGGCGCACTTCTGTTGGGTGGATTAGCACTCATATTAACACTAGATTTTTACATAGACACTAGCGTCCCAGCATTGATACACTCCAAAGATCCAAGCTCCAGAATTTTAAATGTTTCACTCTTTTCACGCCTTTCTTTTTCAAACAAATAAAAAATTGTACAACGAAGAGGCTTGATAGGCGATTAACTAGATAATATATTGTTCTCCTACCACATATTAATTTGTGTACAGATTTATTATTTATATTTTTAAAATTATACTTTATACTGTACATACTTGCAGAAAGTTTAATAAAATGTGATGTATGTTTTTCTTCTGATTACGCTTGTTCCATTGAAATTCTGATTTAACGTATAACTTGTAAGTATATTTTGCTGTAAACATTTTACGTTGGTTAAAAACTTTACAAACATCGTAAACTACTGCCAACTGAGTGAACAATAACTAGCCCTGCCAAATAGCTTTTCGGAACAATACAGGAGGGGCTGACGTCTAAAGGTCAATGAAACTTCTTAACCCTTTCAAGGGCGGTGGTTTCAAATGTGACCACTTAAGTTTAATTCCAAACTGGCACACGAAACCCAGAATATTTTATTAAAATTTTGCTTTTATAACGAACATGGATGAAAGCAAGTATTTATTTTTTAAGAAAATCGTTTGCAAATTCTGGTGTCAATCAATCATTTCCCTTTTTACGAACAGAATTACTCCGCGCATGAAAGGGTTAAGAGATCATGCTAAAGTTAGACGCATTTGTTATTTACGCGCATCTGTGCATTCTATAAGTGAGTTTCAAACATATATTCCTAATTTCAATCGTAATAAGATTTCAGGAGATTTGGTTGCGCATTAGGGATTTTACATAGAATTGAATATGAAAGATCGGATTGTTTATGATCGGCATGTTGTATGGTTTTACTACCATAAAGGGAAAAACGCTCGTCTTGCTTGTGAAAAGTTGCCTAAAGTTTATTTGTACAATGAGCTACTGGAAAGCCAGTGTAAAGATTGTTCGCGAAATTCACTGTTAGTGATTTTGATCTGAACGACGCACCTTGGTCAGGACAGTCAACTAAGGTTAATGACGGCAATATAAAGGCATTTATGATTGCAAACCTACGCTCCATGACACACTGCAGAAACATTGGGCATTCATAATTCAAGTGATCAGACCTCCGGTAAAACTGGGATACGTCAAAAAGCTCGATATTTGGGTTCCCTATGTACTGAAAGAAGAATATTTAACTGCGCGTATCAACATTTGTGATATGCTCCTGAAACGTTAGGAAAACAAAGACCTTCTTTGAAGTACATAAAAATCGGGGATGAGGCATGGATTGTTTACAACAATGTGGTTCATAAAAGGTTTTGGTCCTGTCGTTGTTCAGTAAAGCAGCAAATGACGTCGAAAGCAGACAAGAATCAGAAGAAGATTGTGCTCTCCGTTTGGTGAGATATATGAGTAACACGTTTTCGAGCGCCTACCGAGAAATCGAAACATTCATTTTAATTTAATAAATAGAAAAATATTCTAAAATTGGAACAAAATTCACCTTTGTATAAGATTTAAAATATGAAACCATTAAAATGAATCACAGTTTGTGTAATTACTAAAATAGGTGTAAAAAAAAAAAAAGGTTTTAAAACATTAAAACCATCTCCAGATGTTAAAAACATCCATCAGAGTCCCGAGCGCTTTCAACCTGAAAATCTGGCCATCATCAGAGGGTGGAAATGAGAAAAAATTCTGTAACGTCCGGAATGTAAACTGCTTAAATAGTAGAAGGCGAAACCACATATGGAGAAGGGGGGGAAGGGGGATGGAATAGTCTACTGAGCGAGGTGGGTTCTCCAAATCAAATTTACAATCCACATCAAGTAGATTATACCAGATTTTTGGCACGTTGTATGACAACATATCATTACACGATCTTCCACCACTTGTCAGGATTTCCACTGACTCCCTTACAATACATGTATTATAGTCGTTCATTTGTGCGATTATCTTTACTTTACTAAAATAGATATCAATTTCGGTTTTTAAATTTAACCGTGAAAGTGCAGTAGATGGCTTTCCCTTTTCTATGTCTGACTTATGCTCCCTTATTCGGTCTTGTAATTTCCTAGTTGTCATACCTATGTATGTAAACACTTCATTTTTATTTTTATATTTAAATGGGATGATATAGATTCCTGCTTTTTCATGCATATTTATGGGGTCAATTTTTCTGTGTACTAGATTTTGTAATTTTGTTGGAGGTTTGGCGATTAATGTTATGTCATATTTCTTTAAAGCATACCGGACTCTTTCATAAAGTTGGGGGATATAATCTATACTACAAAACCTTGAAACTTGTGTTTTATTCCTGGCCATTATTTTACCGTTATTAAATTCATGAATTACTTTGTTAATAAATTTCATTGAGTACCCATTCTGGGTTGCAATTTCCTTAATTGTGGTTAGCTTTGCGTTTATATAATTTTGTGAACATACGTTAACTGCCCTTCTGACATAAAAGTTATATGCTGCTTTCTTATAATTAAATGGTACTATACTGCTATTAGATATTGTATTGTTGGATCGGCATGGTTTTCTGTAAATATTTCTGTCTAAGCAATGTGTTATACACTGCTTAAAACAATTAAAGGATATTTGAAGATTTATATAAAATAAAGATATAAACGAAATTTTTTTTGCCGAAAATAGAAGAAGAGAATCACAAATGCAAATTTTTTCTGGTTTTCAAACTGTGGAGTATGCAAATTTTGAGTTCGACGTCAAAAACGTCGCTTCAGCGGCAGCGAATGAAATTTGACTTTCAACTGGATAAAAGAGAATGAAGACAAGGATGATCGGCATTCAGTGATTGCTTTGTTTCGATGAGTCGATGTCTCAGCGAAGTCATTTGACAGATTCAGAAGCTTGGAGAATTGTTGGTAGGTTAGAAGGGGGCCAAACTCAAGCCGAAGTAGCGCAAGCCATTGGAGTGTCACAAAGTGTCATTTCCAGGATCTGGAACCGTTTTTTGGAGAGTGGATGTGCAGGCCGAAGACCAGGGCAAGGTCGTAGACGGGCAACAACGCTCAATGAAGATCGGTATTTAGCGTTAACAGCTCGGAGACACCGAAACATGAACGCTACTCTTCTCCAACAACACCTTCGCTCGGCTACAGGCACCACGATTTCAACTCAGACTGTCCGAAACCGGCTCCATCTGTATGCTCGCCGACCGATGGTATGTGTTAGATTAACATCAAGGCATCGTCGTGACCGCAGGGAGTGGGCAACCAAGCATGTCAACTGGAGGAGAAATGAATGGAGCAATATTCTGTTTTCTGACGAGTCCCGTTTTTCTGTGCATCCGGATAATAGGCGTATTTTCATCTGGAGGGACCGTGGCAGTAGGAATAATCCTGCGTTCGTGCACGAAAGTGTCAGATTTGGCGGTGGAGGAGTGTTGGTGTATGGTGGCATCTCCATTGACGGGCGCACTGACCTCTACATCATTCGAGATGGAGCTCTGACTGGTCGCCGATATAGGGATGAGATCCTCAGACCTATTGTAGTCCCTTACGCTGCAGCAATTGGAGATAACTTCATTTTAATGGACGATAACTGCAGGCCACATCGTGCAAACCTGGTGGAGGATTTCCTTTTCGAGGAAGGAATCGTTCGAATGGAATGGCCAGCGTGTTCTCCAGACATGAATCCAATCGAGCACGTTTGGGACGCTCTAGGAAGACGAGTTTCTGGCCGCCAACAACCCCCACAAACTCTCCAAGAACTGGAAAGAGCTCTTCTGGAAGAGTGGGGCAGAATACCCCAACTCGTCATTAATAGCCTCATTGAGTCCATGCCTCAAAGGTGTTCAACGTTGCTGGCCACCTGTGGAAACCATACCCCCTACTGAAAATGATTTTCTTTGAAGAAAACACCTTTTCTTATTCTTTTTTTCTCATATGCACAAATTGTGTTTTTTTCCTTTTGTACACAAATGCGCAATAAAATGCATTTTTTTCTGCCAAACATGTGTAATTTATTCTCATATAACCTACTATGTCTGTCGACCATGTATCAATCAGCTAAAAAGTTTCCCAGATACAAAATCCACCTAAAACTGCAATATCCTTTAATTGTTTTGAGCAGTGTATTATTCTTAATTAGTTCAACATCCAGAAAAGGTAATGACCCATTTTTCTCTATTTCCATTGTAAACTGTATTCTGTTGTCTAAACTATTGGCATGTTTTAAGAAATTTTCCAGATTTGAGATTCCGTGCTGCCAGATTATGAGTATGTCGTCGACATATCTAATCCATAAATCATGTTTTAAATCGGAGGTGGAGATAATCTGTTCTTCTAAGGGTCTCAGTTTTAGTTCAGCTAATAATCCAGAGATTGGGGGCCCCATAGGGGCTCCTTCCGTTTGCTTATAATAATTCCCGTTAAAAATGCAAACATTGTTATTAGTAATTAAATTTAAACTGGATATAAGAGTATTTTTAATGTTATCGTCATACATTGGGTTATTATTGATATGATCTTCAATAATATTTCGGACTTCTTGTACATTAATTGAGGGGTATAATGACTTGATATCAAAACTCGCAAGTATAGTATGGTCTTCAATTTTCAAATCTTTAATTCGTTTGATTAAATCTATGGTAGAGTTGATTGCATATTTAGTGGGGGAGGTAACATTGATTTTAATAGTGGTACAAATGCTTTCTCAATTGAATAAGTTGTCGCTGGACATTTTGAAACAATCGGTCTAAGAGGGAGATCAGGTTTATGGTCTTTCAAACGACCTACTAAGCGGGGGGTGGTTGCGGTTTTGTTAATCATAAGTTTAACTTTTATTTCACTAGGCCAAGTTCCATGTTTTATTATTTCTATGTTTTTCTGTTATTCGTTAAGTTAGGATCTTTTTTCAGTTTTAAACAATTCATTTCACTAATACAATTCTCCATTTTGGCAATGTAATCTGCAGTAGGTAAGACTGCAAGTTTATTTGATTTATCTGTTTGTATAATTGTGACCTCCTAATTACTTTTTATTTGTTTGATTATACTTAGATCTTTATCGTTCGTTACCCTAGGTATCTTTAAGTATTTCTGAACATTATTGAATAATAAGCTTCTAACTTCCTCTTTTTTATTATTGGGTATAATGTTAATGATCTAAGTATAATCAAACAAATTAAAAGTATTCAGGAGGAAAGACCATAAACCTGATCGCCCTCTTAGACCGATTGTTTCAAAATGTTCAGCGCCAACTTATTCAATTGAGAAAGCATTTGTACCACTATTAAAATCAATGTTAACTCCCACTAAATATCCAATCAACTCTACCATAGATTTAATCAAACGAATAATAGATTTGAAAATTGAAGACCATACTATACTTGCGAGTTTTGATATCAAGTCATTATACCCCTCAATTAATGTACAAGAGGTCAGAAATATTATTGAAGATCATATCTGTAATAACCCAATGTATGACGATAACATTAAAAATACTCTTATATCCAGTTTAAATTTAATTACTAATAACAATGTTTTTATTTTTAACGGGAATTATTATAAGCAAACGGAAGGAGACCTTATGGGCTCCCCCATCTCCGGATTATTAGCTGAACTAAAACTGAGACCCTTAGAAGAACAGATTATCTCCACCTCCGATTTAAAACCTGATTTATGGATTAGATATGTCGACGACATACTCATAATCTGGCAGCACGGAATCTCAAATCTGGAAAATTTCTTAAAACATGCCAATAGTTTAGACAACAGAATACAGTTTACAATAGAAATAGAGAAAAACGGGTCATTACCTTTTCTGGATGTCGAACTAATTAAGAATAATATAACACATTGCTTAGACAGAAATATTTACAGAAAACCATGCCGATCCAATATCTAATAGCAGTATATTACCATTTAATTATAAGAAAGCAGCATATAACTTTTATGTCAGAAGGGCATTTAACGTATGTTCACAAAATTATATAAACGCAGAACTAACCACATTTAAGGAAATTGCAACCCAGAATGGGTACTCAATGAAATTTATGAACAAAGTAATTCATGAATTTAATAACGGTAAAATAATGGCCAGGAATAAAACACAAGTTTCAAGGTTTTGTAGTATAGATTATATCCCCCAACTTTATGAAAGAGACAGGTATGCTTTAAAGAAATATGACATAACATTAATCGCCAAACCTCCAACAAAATTACAAAATCTAGTACACAGAAAAATTGACCCCATAAATATGCATGAAAAAGCAGGAATCTATATCATCCCATTTAAATGTAAAAATAAAAATGAAGTGTTTACATACATAGGTATGACAACTAGGAAATTACAAGACCGCATAAGGGAGCATAAGTCAGACATAGAAAAGGGAAAGCCATCTACTGCACTTTCACGGTTAAATTTAAAAACCGAAATTGATATCTATTTTAGTAAAGTAAAGATAATCGCGCAAATGAACGACTATAATACATGTATTGTAAGGGAGTGAGTGGAAATCCTGACAAGTGGTGGAAGATCGTGTAATGATATGTTGTCATACAACGTGCCAAAAATCTGGTATAATCTACTTGATGTGGATGGTAAATTTGGGTTGGAGAACCCACCTCGCTCAGTAGACTATTCCATCCCCCTTCCCCCCCTTCTCCATATGTGGTTTCGCCTTCTACTATTTAAACAGCTTACATTCCGGACGTTACAGAATTTTTCTCATTTTCACCCTCTGATGATGGCCAGGTTTTCTGGTTGAAAGCGCTCGGGACTCCGATGGATGTTTTAACATCTGGGGATGGTTTTAATGTGTTAAAACCTTTTATTTATTTTTTTTTTTACTTTGTTTGTTTTAGTAATTACACAAACTGTGATCCATTTTAATGGTTTCATATTTTAAATTCATTTTAATGTGTACTATCAGTAAGTGAACCGTTTGAACACAGCTGTTGTTCAGAAAAATCCAGAGGTTTTTCATCGTAAAGAAACGGTGTTCTATCATTACACCGGTAGATCACATAGAAATGTGATGATCCGCAAAAATTATTGGAACTTGGATGCGATGTGTTGCCGCACCCAGACTACTCGTCACACTTTGTAGCATGAGATTTCCGACTGTTTCGCTCTGTTCACAACTCATTTCGTGTTATAACGTTCCATTTTGATGAGACTGTGAAACAGTACCTTGCACAATTTTTTGCCTCTAAAAACGATCATTCTATGAGCGTGCAATTCTGCAGCTTACCGAAAGGTGGCAGAAGATTATCGAACAAAACGGCCAGTATCTTATCGATTGATCCATGTTCTATCATGACGTAATTGACGCTTTTCAAAGAAAGGGCAGAACATCATGACTTTTCCAAAAAACCCAATATTATAAAACATATTAAACTTATAATAGCATGATTCCTTTGGGTCCTAAAAAGTACGATGCGTGTCTGATCGTGAGAAAAATATGTCATGTCCACTGAAATTTTAGAGGAGTTTTCACAAAGAAACTTTATTACTGAAACTTGAAACTTTTTTATTAAAATCGTTAACATTATTCTTTAAAAAAGTGAAATGTGTGCTTAAAATTCAGATAGATAAATCATATGGTAATGAATCGGTAATGAATCAATTTTAGTTTCATAAATTCTATTTTAAACATTTTACGTTATTCGAAAGTCGTAAATTTTTAATAAATGAAAAAACATTAATTATTTTATGTTTTGTAAAAAATAAAAGTATCATATAATTTCTTTTCTGTTTAGAAATGTCTGTTTCATTTTCACATATTTACTAACATTTTTAATTATTGAACTCTGTAAAAGATTAGCGAAAACGGAGAAAAAATAGAGTACAATTGAACTTGAACCGTAAGTGATATCCTTTGAATAAATCGTTAAGATTATTCAGTTACATTTATAGAAAGATAACTATGATTTATTCATTTATGAACTTTTTAAAGTTAATCGGTTTTTCTTATACACAAAAGAGTTTTACAATTTTATGGGTACTAATAAGCTCTATAAAACATGAAATATAATACAAAGGTGCAGATTGCAAATAATGACTTTTAAGAGCTTAAACAAGATCATGGAACAAATCTGGCTAATACATACACTATCTGGTTAAAATTATCCATACATTTCAGCTCTTTTGTCAAAAATCTAGAGAGCTACTTAAAAAATTGTTCTTGAACTTCGAAGACATAAATGTTTAATCTCATAATTTGCAATGAAAATTTTGTCAGAAAAGCAATTTAAAAACAAATAAGAAATTGAAAAAAAAAAAACAGTATCTGCGATTGTCACGTATTATAAAAGATGGAAATGATTCGTAGCTGTTATAAATCAGTATATAGGCTCTGTATGACGAATGTATACATTTGTTTAAAAATATCACGAATATACATGATGATATAAACGTTTCTTATAAAAATTGTAAAAATATATGAATGTTTCATTTATTATAACATGCCCTTGTAATTTGTCAAATTTTTGGCGTTAAATTTGCTTGAAAACCCTGCATATTATAAAAAGAACATGTGTATATTTTTTACATTTTTCAAAGGAAAGTTTATATCTTAATGAATATTTGTAGTATTTTTACACAAATGCATACACACGTTATTCAGAGCATATATAATCAATTGTAACAGCTACAGAACATTTCGAGTTTTTATAATACTGGGTGATCGCAGATATTATTATTCTTTTTTAATTTGTTGTTGATCGCATAATTGCTTTCGTGACAAAATCTTTATTTCAAAATATGAAACCAAAGATATGAACAATTTAATAATTTATTCGATAAACTGTATATGTCCATAATTTCTAGTTTTGAGATATTTAAGGAAAACTGGCTAACAAAGATAAAAGTAGATATTTTTATTCTTTAGTCGTTAGATGAGGGAAGTAAACAAATATTTCCTCCTTAACAATTATGTGGTTTCTGCACTGAAATACATTTCGTCTGTATAGTTTTATTTGTAATATTGAATAAATAAATAATCTGAGTTAAGGATAAAGATTATCAAAACTGAATTTTTCAGTACATCTGAAAAGTATTCAAATCAGTTAAAAATTTAACTTAAACAGAAATGCTGAAAAGAAGGTTTTAAAAGAAGGTACTGAGAGTGTTAGATGAAGTTTTTTTACCGTGTAGGAAACTTGCTCAATTAAAGGTGTTATAAACAAGTGAGACATTTTCTAAAATAAAAATTTAAAAATTAACTTTGGGGAGATAATAACGAAAATAAGAATATTTTTCACGGTTCAACTTGTCAAAGCCCACTATTCATTCAACTTCAGATGTCGGCAATCTCAGAATCATGTGATAGTGTGACGTGTTTAAGTAAAGCTTCTGAAGATCACCTTTTTTTCCCTGTGGATTGACATTTTCCTAAAAGGGTAGGGCCTCACCAGTGGCTGAGAGGTTCTGCTCTCGAAGCTGGTAGACGGGGGGTGCTGGGTTCGATCCCAATCGCGCCCGTCGGCCTAATCGTTCCGAGTTTTCGTGGTTTTCTTCGAGCCGTGGATTTATCCATGCGTAAATACGGGTTAGGTTCCCTTAGAAAGACCCCCACGAAGGGCACTCCCCCCGGGCCTATATCCCATGTGTAGATAATTGGCCGTCAATAATCAACCCTAAAAGGGTAGGTTTTCATTCTTGGCGGTTCAGGAGGACGAGTGGTATGTTGAAAGAAATTGTTGACGTGGTGATACTGTTGATGAATGTCTTAGCTTCTACTGTTCCATGTGATCCACACCTAAAAATAAAATTTTTGTACGTTGTTATATTAAATGAGATTCTGTGTTCTTTCTGAATGCATCTTCTTGAATTTGTATCAAAGTTGACGGTTTTATTGTATGAGTGTGATTACTAGTTTTTGAAACTCAACATATCATAAGTTTTTACTTCATGAAGGATAAAGTGACCACTTCTGCAGACCTCTGCGATAAGTTGAGCATATCACTATGGTGTACGCAAAGCATTTACATTTGATTTCGTAAAGATGAGACTTTCTTCAAGACGGTTTTAGTTTTTATAGATCACAAAAACATGTGATATTCTTTCCGGACTCTTATTGTCTTCATTACATTACGTTTGTAAGTTTCACCATTAACAACATATTTTCTTCTTTTCTTTGGAGTTTCTTCATCTGAGTGCAATTCACTGGACGTTTTTTAAAACTTTTTTAAACATCTTTTTAAAACTAAAAATGAACACTAGAAACACTCAAAACAAACTTATTAAATACAGAAATTAAATAAGAAATGCTCAGACTTGGTACAAAGTATTGTTTTTATTAAACCACGCTTTAACTATTAAAGTAAATCGCATAATGAACAACTATATCCGTCAATGTAAATGTCGATGTGGTTTAGGATCCCTTTTGGGACAGTCTCGATTAATCCAAAAGAAATGAACATGCAAAAGCTGACCAATTCTAAATTGGTGCACATCCGTGAACTGGCGAATTGGAAGAAAAACTGCTAGAAATCGAAAAAAGGAAAACAAAATCAGAGAACTGGTGAAAGAAACAATTTATGTAAGATTTGTAATAGTTTGAAGTCTTTCTTCTTTATCTAAAAACGTTGGAATGTTTTTAGAGCAGAAAGCATCTAAGCGATGTCGTTTGTGTGGTTCCTACACTTGACAAAATGTCTGAAGTCGAAAGTGACCGAATTGGGAATCGAAAGTACTTTTGACCAGATAGTGTATATATTAGCCTTATTTGTTTCTAGACCTACCTTAAATTCATAAAAGTCATTATTTGCAAACGGCACATTTTATTACATTTTATGTTTTATAAAGCATAATAATACCCCAAAAACTGTAAAATTTTTAACAAAAACTAATTTACATTAAAAGTTAATAAATGGATAAATCATAGTTTTCTTTCTGTAAGTGTAAATGAGTAATATTTACAATTAATTCGGCAGGAATCCCTTTGTTTTAATTTCAGTTTTACCACATTTCTTCCCAGTTTTCTCGAATCTTTTACAGTTTTCAATAATTATAAAAAGTTTGTAAATAGTTGCAAATGAAACAGATCAATCTAAAAACGAAATAAAATTATATGTTACCTTGATTTTTTACAAAAAATAAAAGAATCAATTTGCTTTTAATGAATTAAAATTTAATGCCTTTCAATAAGTTATCATTTAAACAAAAGGAATTATGAAACTAAAATTGATTTATAATCATAGGATTTATCGATTTAAATTTTAAAACATAAACTTTCTTTTTGGAAGAATAATTTTAAATATTTTATTTGATTGCTTATGTATATTAAGTAATGTTTATATATATCTCTATGAATATACGTGCTATTCTTACACAAATGCATACACACATCATACGGGGCCTATATAATGTTGTGTCTGCTACCGATCATCTCAAGTAATTTATGATACAGCGTGATCGCAGATATTTTGTTTTACTATATTTACTATTGGGTCCTAATTCACCTTCTAACTAAATATTTACTGAAGCACATGAGGTCAAATATGTTCCTTACATTCATGAAGTTTAAGAACAATTTTCAAGTATATTCCTAAATGTTCATCAAAACATCTAAAATAGAATAATTTTGACCAGATTGGGTATATTAATATTAATACGTATACAACTGCCTTCAACCTGTTCAACTAAGGGAATTTTCGATTTAACGGATGTGCTTAAAGGATTCTAATAACTAGGTTACTAGATGTTTTTTAAAGGTCTGTCCATATTATGAAGGCATAAGCTGACTAACTGGTCATAATAGTCTGATTTTTTTATCACCTCTGATAGACATGCCTAAGAAATGAATACTGTCCTCTTAAAAAGAGGACACCTTCTGGTCTCTTTACAAATAACAAATATCTGGCGAACAGATTCAGTCATTTGAATTGTCTAATTTTGTATTATGGGAAGACAGTGATCCTACAGACCGACGAAAAAAAAAAACGTACTAGTTCATAAGTACCATGGCTTGTTTGCAAGATATATTTTGTTATTCGAAATAAGATATCTATTCTTACAAAACTAAGAAATTTTTTTAATGACTTTAAACCGTTGACTACCAACAGTACACATTTGTATCCCTTATGGTAGTTAAAGGCGACAATTTTTATTATTTTTATTACCATTAATTCAAACCAATAATCTTCATTATAAATTTCTAAAAATATATATATCATAAAGTGTATTGTAAAAAATTGTGCTAGACAAAATATTAAAAGAAAAAAAAAACAGTCACCTAGGGCATTCCTGTGTAACCGATGTAAAACATTGGAATTCTACCCGTATTCGTTGTTTAAAATCATCTGCATTGTAAAACTTCAACATAAAAACAAAAAATACAAAAATACAAAAATGCAGCTGATAAATAAATGTATTCTGATAATGTGGTACAAAAAGGAAACTCAGTATAATGCAAAGAAAACAACAACACAGAATTAAATGTTAGAATTGATTTTGATTATTGAGTTTATATCCAATCGATGTTTGATAGAAAACAGACTGAGTTTTTATATAATATACGGAAAATGTCTATATCTTACGTGGCCAGACATACCCTCATTAAATCAGTTGACCAGTATCACTTCTTCACACAGCTTTAATATCACTAAAATACCTTTTTAAACTTCAACAAATGTAGAATGAATCCAGGGTAAAATATCATTAATAGTAGCATATTTTTTCCCCCATAAATAAAACGTTAGGATCACTAGTCCTACGGAACTCCAGTTATTTTCCAATAGTAGCCCGATCGTATCTTTCATGGTTTTGGTCGAACGAACCACCTTTTATTTCCATGTAGTTATTTCGTCTGTTATTTCTAGCGCAAAAGTTGTACACATAAAGCATAATTGCCAACTGCTACGATTTTTTTCTCAACACTACTTCCGAATAGTAATCGTCATTTTAATAAAAAAGTCCTTCCGGCCTGTATCGGGAGGAAAAGGTAGCTTTCCTATATCTTCGTTTTAAAATTTTAGCTAATGTTACACGAAAACAGCAAGTTAAAATGCAAAGAAACGTTTACAAAAGATTCGTTAATACTGAATTTGAATAAGAAATTCGCCAAATTATTGAGCAATTAGCCAAATTGGCTTCATTTATGAAGATTTATTTTGGTCGCCAAATTTGGCGATATTTCGCCAAATGTCGCCAATGTCACCAATTTTGGCGCTAACGGATATGAATATATAGTTTTATGTGTATGATTGGGAAAATTATTACAACAATGAAAGAAAATAATTTGCGAGTAATCGCGTTAATGTGCTGTTTTGTTTCAAAATGTCAGCCACCCTAGAATTTCAAACTGCTCTATCTTAGGCATTTTTTAAGATAGAGGTAAACCAAAAAATGCTCTGGAATCCTTGTACCAAGGCCTAACACGTAATTAAAAAATAAATTAGAATTTTTAACTTTTTTGTATATTTATTTTAGTTTTAAATTTTTAAATGGCGGCCATGTTGAAACAAAATGGCGGACCAAGCTGGCCAACGAACTCGGTCGAGACATTGGTTAGCTTAATACACACAATTAATTTCATCAAATATATATATATATATATATATATATATATATATATGGATATATCTATATATATAAATCAACATTTGAACGGAGGGTGGTTTTGGGGTCTGGGGGTCATGATCGGTGAAAATATATCGAAATTTTCGGAACTGCTTTCCTCCGAACGGCTGCAATAGGTAGCTTTATACTTTTTTGTATTGAAAGCTACCTAAAAACACATATCTGCGATTAAATAAGGCTAAGACTTCTATTCGAAAATACTGGCGATAAAAATTTATAGAAGTGGGCGGCTATGATGAAAGAAACAATATTTTTGTGCGGTAAAAGAACAAATAATTTCACTCTCTTATTCATTTTAAGCTGTTAGATGATTTTTAAAAGAAAGTTTATTTGTGAAATATTACGTGAGATTTGTTATTGCTATTGCAATAGGTATATATGAATTTTCCATGCAGCAAACTGTCCAGTGATTCGACCATTTTTATAAAAAACTGTTACATAGTCGTAATTTAACACTATTCTGGCCATGATATAGGTCGCAGTATTATAAGGATATAATTTAATTACGCTTATGTAACACCATTTTCCATAAAAGCAGTAGAATGACTAGACAATGTGGTGCAATTTTTTAACAGTGTAATATTTGACTATAAGTTAAATTATAGTAATCTCTATCAAAAACGAACTTTTATTTTTTTTCCATTTTATGCATGTTTTTCCCAATTTAACCTATTTTAGTAAAATGTCAAAATTTTTTGCATGAATAAAACACATGTTTTCAATAAATTTTCACAATTACTATTAGAAAAAACCACTTCGAATTGAAATTAATTTCACAAAAATATCATTTGAACACCACTTTTAAAATACGACAACATTCGAAAATTCGAAAGGCAGCCATATAATTACAAAAATATTTTTGTTTCCACTGCCGCATTGTAATAAAATAAATATAGAATATGTCTTTAAGAACGTGAATTTAGATTTACAATCTACTATTCTAAATTATTTTGTCATACGTAAGTATGTAATTTGAATATTAGAATTACGCAAAATAATTTAATTTAAATGATAATTATTTTCTGTTTAGTTAATTATCTTTTAAGATAATTAGATTTTTTCCCATTACTTAGAAGCTTTGAAAATTTAATTACATTTGCAGCAATTGTTTGCACGTTATGGAAATGAAATCATAAAAATAAACTGTATCTCACATATATTTCTGTATTTTGTATTAATTTTATTTATAAAAAATAAAATGTCATTTGCAATAAAGCTGAAAATATATCAAATTTGTAATTTTCTTCTTTTATTTTATATCTTAAGTTATTCCCCAAACAAAAGCTTATACAAAAGTTTTATGATTCAGTTTATCATATTTTTTCAACAAATTGAAAAATAATACTTTAAAAAATAACCCCATTAAAATTTTAAAATTTTGCAAATTTACTCATGTATTAAGACTTAACGTTCATTATCTGTGTGTACAATAAATGATTTAAAAATATTTAATTCTGCAAGCATGAAATTCTTTAAGTTATTAATGAATATCATTTTAGATCAAAATACTTACATTTTAGAATTAATATTTTGGAGGGTTTAGAGTAGCGTAAAATTACAAAAAGTAAAATTGGACCTTCTATTTCATATTTATGGTGTTAGAGTTGTTATTCATTAAATGTGCAATTAACGCAGATAACTATAACTATGCTCCAAAGAGTGCTTTAAAATACACTCGTGATCACGGTTTAAAATGGCACATATAACCGTACTTCAAAATGAAACAGTAAGTTAATCAAATAAATGGCAAATGTAGGTTAATTATCAACCTTTCAGCGGCGGCCCTTAAATATTTTGCATAAGTGGGCGCATGACTTTTTTTTTCGTACAATAATTACGCGACAAATGTAAGATTTTTCATAACAATAATAAGACACATGTTATACAAGCAATTATAAATATCTTTAGTAGAAATTTGTGAGGTAAAAGTTTCGGTAAAACAATATTTGCGACAGCATGCTCGCTGTAAGATTAATGATGTCTAAAAGCTGTTATCTAGTGGATAGTTGTACGTGGTACTTATAACATACCTTTCTGATCAACTGTGAAAAAACTGATAGTGAACTTAAGATCCTACATACCGGGTGTCCTGGAATGGACTGACTGATTTTAAAATTCAATAACTTCCAAATGGTGACAGATATTAAAAAAATTCTTGCAGGAGAGTAATGTATGATCTCAGGATTTTTCTTACCGCGATTCCTAATTTTAGTTAGAATTACCAGCAATAGATGGCGCTGCGAGCAATATACATCTAATCTAGACAAAAGCAGAAATCATCCAGCATTGATATGAAGGTACGAGGTCCAATACATGAAGTGGGTTTCATTCACCAATTAAATCTTATTCAGAATCAGGCCCTAAGACTAGATTGTATGAGAGAATGAGACCCACTCCATGTATTGAATCTCCTTCCTTCGCATCAATGCTGGGTGATTTTAGTTGTTGCCTGGATTGTAGTTCTATAGCTCCCAGTGCCAGCTATTGCTGGTAATTCAAACTAAAATCAGGAATCGCAGTAAAAAACCTCCTGACATCATATATTACTCTCCTTCAAGAATTTTGTAAATATCTTTCTCCGTTTGGAAGTTATTGAATTTTAAAATCAGGCATTCCATTTTAAGACACCCAGTACAAAGTACACACTATGCAGATTCTATAAATCTGGTTATAGAAATTTTTGTATGGTATCCATTACAGGCTGTACACATCTGCAGACACTATACTACATTTCTATCAATATTGAGTAATTATTGTTAAAAAGGATTTGGAACATGAAATTTTTGGAAGCAATACAGTGGCTGTATTTGTTGATTTTCACATTCGGGTATCCTTATTGAAGTAAATTATTTGAAAACTCGTTTAAATATGCGAAAATTTTATATTCAGCTAAAATAGTGTACACAATAATTACTGTTCCACTATTTGCTGAAACTTATCGTGTCATATATAAATTAAAGATTCGTTTTTAGTTTGTCTTCTTTGACAATATCACATGATCGATCCCATCTATTTTAGTGTACCAAATATTTCTTTTATTGAAGAAAGAAAACTACCAATAAATCTTCATATCAGGGGCTTCAACACCAGTTTTGCAAGACATTTTAATTTTCATGTTGCTTCACACCATATCTAAACTTTTGTTTTTTTTACAAAACCTTCGTAATAGGGAAAGTCACAATGAATAAATTATTTTAATAACTTTTTCGTGATACTTTATGAAATAGAGTTGCTAGACAATTGGTAAAGCTGAAAAAATACTTATGAAAAAAAAATATATATAATAAAAAGTTAAAATACTTTATATGTTTCAAACAAATGCACGAAATTTCTTGTTAAAATAAATAGATAATTTAGTAATATGTATTGACAAAAATTTAAACTAAATTAAGTAAATTAAGACCCCCATTGGGGAATTTTACTATTCATAATTCAACATTTAAATCAATAACCCAAATGTGCCAGTTTCTTTTCCAAGAAGAGAAAATTTTGAAAATCGTCTGAATTCCAATAGAAAAGCATGATGATGTAAAATAAAATGTTTTATATTATTCGAATGTGAATGAAACAGATTTAATCAAAAACTATACAGTTAATTTCGAGTACCTAATTACAGGCTAATTAGATGCTTTTTCCGGCAGTTATCGCCAGACTTACACACAGACAGACAAACAGACAAACCGCAATTCTACACCATCAACTTTTCGGGTCTCTACAGTAGACCTCAACTGACGTTTCGGGAATTATGTTACATCAGTTGGAAGATTACAAAGCTTATTTCAAAATTATAGTTTTGCGAGTTTTATCTGTGCTCGGATATATTGAAACTAATCAGCCGAGTTTCTAACACCCTCCCTATTGGTTTTAACCACAAGTAAGTAACACTCCAACCGATTCCTCATGCTCAAAACAATAGGGTAATCTTTAATCGTGTTTTTCTCGAAACTGTTTTTTCAAGTTTGTAAGCAAGATAATATCAGAACAAATGCAAACGATTTTTAAAAACTAAAACTCATTTTACTTGCAATTATTTCCCTTAAAATCTGAATTAAAAAATAAGTGAAAATCTGAAATCTGAATTCAATCTGAATTAAAATCTGAATTAAAAACTACTAAAGTATCTAATTTGTTATAGTCGGTTGAAATTATATAAAAAAAATTAAAAGTCGAAGTATTTTAATATCTTCTGTTTTGTAGTTTTTGAAATTACTTAATTTAAATGGTTCTAGTTCAGGCGATAGAGCCAATAGTTGATCTTTTTGATTATGTATTTTAAATTTTCTTTAAGTTATCTTTTGTTTTAACTGTTCCAGATCTCTATAATCATGGTCCTCGTCATCTACCAAACCACTTCTTCGATATGACACTGACGCCTGTAACTTCGTGTATGTTTAATATTTTTAAAACTAAATTTGTAAAATATCATCTTCAACAAGTCATTAGGTAGGAAGTACGAAATACAAAACTTTAGGACTGTTTTGTATCACTCTGTAAGGAAATACCCTTACTTCTGTAAAACAAATTATCAAATAATTTGTAAAAAGAAAATAATTTTCATAATTTAAAAAAAACAAAACAAAAAAATAACCTGACAGATGAAACATTAGAACGTAACAAAAAACAATATTATAAGAGGAAATTTGCGTCATTTTCATTAAAAATTTGCTTTTTGATTGTTAGTTTATTATTTTACGAATATTAAATTAATTACAGTTAATGTCATTGAGGTACGTATAATAATGTTTTCCTTGGAATTAAACGATGAGGAATTTAAATGAATGGTAGATTTCCAAGTATCGTAATAAAGAAAATATAATATTTAGAGATTTTTTTTTTTAAAGATAAACATTTAAATGTTTCAAACATTGAATAATTATGCAATTAATACATAACTAACTGTAGCAGATTAATTTTGTAAAATATTATATTTTGGTATTTTAATAAATGCATTATAGATTTGTTTTTAACGTATTAAAATTCCTAATGACATCCCTGCAGAAAATAAACATGTTAAAAATCATTTATATTTCTTGTTCTCGAATGAGGAAAACTTTTTACATACTTTAGTATTCTGTACAGAATTAAGAACTTGATCTGTCTATTTTAACTCCATTAAAATGCATGAGCGCCGATAATTTCTCTCATCACTTTATAAAGACATTAATATCATAGACTATAGATAATACAGCCCTGCAAAATAAATCTTTAATTTTTCCGGTAACTTTGTAAATATTTGTATATATTTTTCGGTAAGCTGAATTAAAACATGCTGTACATTTCGCTTTATTACATAAGATTTTCCCATAAATTGTGGATCAGTGCTATCAGAATTCTGAAATAGTATGCTCTTACGATTATTGCTGTTTGGTGTCTTTATTGGGAATTTTCAATTTACAAATATGAAATTCTGATATCTTTGTGGCTAAATTTACAATTTATCATAAAACAAGTTCTTGCTTTTTTATCAATTATACGAATTTATATGGAGTTTTTCAATTACATTTCCTGAAAGCAGTATAATAAATGCACATGAAACACCTTCATTTTGAAGAATAATAGATCACTGCAGTCCTGTGAAGTCAAACAAATAAATATGTCCTGCCTTTCTGAATAAAGTTTTAAAACATACGCCTACACGCTTCAGATATTGAAAAAAATATTGATAAAAAAATATTTGTTGAAGACCACACATTTATCAAACAGAGACTGTTTCTCGCGAAAAATCGGTTGTGCAAACAACATCCATTATCATCACCAATAATGATAAATGATCGATCGTGTGGTAAAAATTCTTGTTTTTTTTTCTGAAAATTAATATATGTGATGGATGATAAGTTGCATTAAACATGATAGTCTATGAATGCTGTGTGAATAGTAATTGAAATAAATGTGAAATATCTGTTTTTGATTAAAAATATTTATGTCGTGTTTGAACACCTATAAATGATATTTACTAATATGTTTGGAACTAAGTTTATATTACTGGTATCGTATACCTCTGTTATGTTATTTTAATTATATACATAAAAGCAGAAGAATGCTATTACATATTCTATACGCAAAATAATAAAAATATCAATATTTAGATGAAATAACTGTTTTTTTACATATTTTCTTTATTAATTATTTTATATTGTTTACTAACATTATATGGTTTTATTGAAATATTACTTTTTTTGGTTTTAAACACGTACACTTTCACGCTTCAGATAATGAAAATAATTTTGTTCAAATAATATTTAGTGAACCTACCATGTATAAAACTGGAGAGTGTTTATCGCGAAAAATGTGTTGTACAGATAACATCCGTTATCATTATCAATAATGAAAAATGATTGATTGATGGTAAAAACGCCTGCTTTTTTTCTGAAAGCGAATATAGCTGAGTGATTACATGTTGAACTAACAATTATTTCTGTGAGAAATAACACATAAAATAAAAGTGACATATACATCTTTGCTTAAAAATATTTATGTCCCAATTGCTCTACTATAAGGAATATAAAACATGTTTGATGATCAGATTTATATAATGGGTTCATAAGTTTATTCTACTACTATTCTTTGTCTTTTTGTACTTATATTCATCAAATGCATACGACAAAAAATATTCTTTTATATAAAGTGGATATAAAATAGATGGGCATATTTATTGGTTTTTTATTTATAGATAAGTAGCCAAACATGAGCGTACACTTGAATATAAGATAGTGTAACCACAAAGTTCAACTATTTTACAAATATTCCATGTAGCTACCCTTCATTGTTACTCAACTGAAGATATTATATTAGTAACTTAGTTCTTGACATATATTTTTGAGCATGTTTACATTCATGAAATAAAATTCGTGTTTTCAATTCAAGAATGAATTTTAAAAGTGCAGACTTTAAATACTGTTTTTAACAATCCTCATACACTAAAATATAGGGGTTTCATATATATGGCACCTATATAAAATAAGACCACCACCTCTGTCCACACTGAGACTTCAGCACCGAGGTAAGCAGTACAAATTGTTCATGATAAATTTGACACCTACAGATGAAAGACCACAACATCAATTATTCGAGTGGAAAAGAAATTTTAATGGAAAAATGGACATAATGATTACAATGATGCAAAGGGGTTTGATCAAATAAATCACCTTTAGCAGCCATAAAGGTCTGCAGGTGGCTCCGAAATCTAACACATGAATCTGACAAACGTTGTTCTAATTCTGTCGATCGGTTGTGTCTTTGTGTTACTGACAGTGCATTTGGTTATTTGCTCAACCATGATACATACGAAATAATACATAGCATGGGAATCAGGGGATATAGGAGAACAAACATTTATATCCTCTCACATTAAGCACAGTCATGCTTTATGTTGTTCCCGCTTCGTAGCTTCCATTGTGCATCATGATTTCACTTTGTGGGATTTTTGTGGTGTTTAAGGAGCATTGAGTAGCTGTCTTGATTGCGGAATTGGATTACCGGCGCGAAACATCATTATGCATGTTACTCTTTTCCAATATTCTGATTCTTTTTCTCTTTTCTTTCCGTTATCTTTGACTTCAAAGGTGTAACTGAAAGTAAAGAGTATCAACCTATGCAGAATATGCCACATTTTTCACGACAACCCAAACTTTTACACTATTTACAAAATGCAAAATTTATCAACTATATATCAGCTGTAACTGTATATCAGCTAACTTTGGATATAATACTAGTAATCTGTCATTGAATTGGAATTTTACAATAAATATTTGGCAGGGTATTCAGTTTCAAAACTGCCCCAAAAATTTGTATACTCCCTAGTATTCTCGATGCCTACACTAAATATTAAAGTTTCCCAATAAAAATTAATTGCTTGTTATTTCTCCTCTTTGCTCATTTTTAATTATTTACTTACATATTATATTTTTATTGAAATATAAATATTTTTTTTAACTTAAAATTTCTGAACATAAAAATATGTTATACATTTTAAATAAGAAGGTTATAAAAAAGCCTTTTTAATTAACAGAAATACTTTCTTTTTATAAATAAAAATTGTTCTTTTATTTGTATTTGATTTTAGTTTTGTTTTTAGCAGATTGTAAAAAGTAATTACATTCAAGATAAATAGCCTTAGTTGAGAATAATTTCTCTTTCTTTTGTTCTTGATAGAATGCAAATAAAAAAATATACATAAGAGAATATAAATAAACATGCATCATATACAAACTTGTAATTTTTTCTTTATATATATATATATATATATATATATATATATATATATAATTTTACGTATTATTTTATTCAGATCTTGATCTTTCAGATAATTAATTTCTACTTTTGGATTGTATTATGTTATTTATATTTTTATGGATATAAATTACTTCTGTTAGATTACACAATAATCTAGAGAGGAAAATGATACTATGTAAGATTTATATACATGTAAAAAAATATAGATAAGTATATAAATGCTTCAAAGTTTGTATAATTTACTTTTGGTACATTATTAACTGCAATAAGTCTTACGTTTCAAGATTATCTTGATTGTTTTTTAAGGCGCCATTACTTTTATTTCAGCTTGTCTAATGAAATCTGTGATGAAAATAAGCATAATCAAAAAGATAAAGATTTCATATTAGCCAATGAAGAAAAAAGAACAAGGAATGATTGAAATACACATGAACTCGGCATAATAACTCCAATTTAATGAAAGTGCGTCGATAATTTTTCTCATCACTCATTACTTTAAAAATATTAATTGTCTAGAATACAACTAATCAAACCAACAAGTAGTAATGCTTTACTTTCCAAATAAAGTTTTAAAAACACACGGCTATGCACTTTAGATATCGAACATCATATTCTAAAAAATATTTCACTGATGTTAACATTTATCAAACAGGAGACTTTTCCTCGTGAAAAATCTGTTGTACAAACAACATCCATTATCATTACCAATAATGAGAAATGATCGATTGTGTTGTAAAAATGTTTGTTTTTTTCTGAAAGCGAATATACGTGATTGATGATACTTGGAATTAAAAATGATCATCCATGATTGCTGTGTGAATAATACCGCATGAAATAAAAGTGAGATATGTATTTTTGGTTAAAGATATTTATGTTACTAATGTGTTTTTATAAATGGTATATGATCACATGATTGATAATAAGATTAATATTTAAAACGTATAAGTTTATTCTGTGGTTAGTGTATCGTTTTTTATACTTTACACCTACTGTAAAATATTCATGCTTGGGAAAATATAGAATTGGTTTTATATTCTCTCTTTGTTTATCTTATATGGTACATAGTGGGAATATGATGGTATGTTGTTACAACTAGAGCATACCACACTGTTAAAAATTTGCAGCAAACTGTCCAGTCATTTGACCGTTTTTATAGAAAATGGTTACATAGCCGTAATTTAACTCTATTCTGACCATATTATTGCACATATTATGGTCCGAATAGAGTTAAATTACGGCTATGTAACCATTTTCTATAAAAACGGTCAAATGACTGGACAGTTGGCTGCAAATTTTTAACAGTGCAGGCCTATGTGTAAAAAATAACAAAATTTGATTATGCAATAGATTTTGTACTGAAATGTCACATTATTGTTTTTTCTTTAATTTAATTATATTCAACCTAATAAATATAAAATGTGTATTTTCTATCATTTGTCCGAAGTGGGATAATTGGGAGGCAGAATCATAAACTTGTTGATGAACAAAGTTCTCCTGTTAGATTAAATGGACGATAATATTAAAAATCTTAACTACATTTCGTATTTGTTTTTATTTTTTTACCTTGTTCCAGTAAACACTGTTTTGAATAACATTGCTGATCACTTTTGGAAAATCAAAGAAAGGAAACCATAAGAGTTAAAGCTTGAAAGTATGAATTTTAACTATTGATAGTCTTCATATTAGGGAAAAAAATCACTAAAAATTATAATAGAAACTTTTGCAAGCATATAATATTGTTTCAAAAATTAGATTTTTTTATCTTAGATCATTCAATAAGTAACCATTTTTAACATCATTTATGTATGCAATAACTTACTTCTGATTGTGTAGAATGATTACTTCATTGTGTAGAATGTTGTTATCCTATTTATTTATATTTAGATACTATTACTATAGTGGCAAAAAAAAAAAAAAAAAAAAAAAAAAAAAAGGTTATGCTAAGATAAGTAACTGAATCTTAGAAAATAGGAACGATAATCAAAACTTTTAAGTTTCAATAACTAATTAAGACACAGGTTAAAAGTATTCTATTCACACATTTTAAATAGGTCTAAATATAAAAATATGCAAAAGATTTTTAAAACATGCCTTTTATAAATGTATCAACCATTTCTCCATAGTGGGGTAGATGGGAGGTAAAATATCAAATCCTTTACACACTCAAATATGAAGAGGATGTAATAAAACATTGAAGGCAAAAGACATTTTTACGTCTTGAATTTGACAAAAATGTATTACAGTTTTAGAAGAATTTAGATTTTTACAGACGTATACACAACTTACTTAGCTTAAAATAAAGCTAATTCTTTTTTTTTTTGCATTTACAAATAATCGAAAAAGATATTTTTCATTTTTTAAATTATTAACACATAAATACAAATACATATATATTTGGGAAAAATAAAAATAGCAAATTTAAATAATATACAAAAAAAACCCTCCCTTGTTTACTATTTGTATTTAACATCAGGTCGCAATGGGAAACAAAAATAAAAAACGTATCACACAATTACTCCTCCCTCCTACTTACCACCCTACTCTACCGTTTTAAGTTTACTAGAATAACGTATCTATAATTAAAGTATCTATTTTTTAATTTTAACTGAAAATATCTTTGCACAGGAGAGAAAAAATCCATAAATATTAAATAAAGTTGTTGTGAAGCGTTGTTTTTAATTAAAAGTAATAATATTTGTTTAAAAATATTATTTACTTATATTTATTTGATTTTAGTTTGTTCTCAATAGAGTTATAAAAAGTAATTATATTTAAGATAAATATTCTTAGAATAGAATAATTTCTTAGCATTTCTATTTATTGTGTTCTCCATAATGTATAAGGATTTATTTTTTTCGTTTCTTCATTCTTATTTAAAGTTAAATAAAACCCTTTAAATACAGGACGAAAACAACTTTCTTTTTCGGATAGATTTTTCAGAAAAATACATTACTTTTTTAAAAGATACGTAAGCAGTAAATTTGCACAAAGTTAAAGAATCAGAAATTTAAAAAAGTTATCTGTATCCAAAACACATATAAAATTCAATCATAATTTATTAAAAATATTGTGATTTACTAGAATTACTCCCTTTATGTATGTTTAACCAACTTTTAACAAGAGCCTTTAATTCCTCGAAATCTATTTGAATTATAGTTCGGTTGCAAATTAACACGACATGATAAAATTAGCACTTCTAAAATATCATTGTTTTAGACTAGTGGTTCTCAAACTTTCATGCCTCGCGTCACCTTTAAAGAATTAAATGTAGATGGCGAAAACCCTATTTTCTCTTTTTGTCATAAACATGGAAACAAAGAAAACAACGAATGGATACAAATGAACGTAACTTTTATATTTCATTTAATGTAAGCTTTGAAAGTGGCAAAATTTTCAATGCGACAGGTATGCTTGTTTAACCTTCGATAATTGTTGTATTTTCGATGGTAATTGACTGAATCTTAAATAATTTTCAACATCTAATTTATAAACTAATAAACCATCTGCTTTAAATGTGAGACGGGCTCAGCCCGAGCTCGTGATAGCGATCCCGGGACCGAAAAGTGTTCGGGATCGATTTTTATACCTGATTTGAGGTTTGGGCTGAAAATGAAAATTTTATGTATTCACAGATTGAAAAAAGAAAAAAAAAACTTGCAATTTGAAAAGCAAAACTGTAGTCTGAGTTTTTTAAATGTTTTACAATACTTTAAAAATGAGCTTGAAAGTTAATTGAATTGTTATTGATGGGATGTAAGGTGTAATATCCTATCTGATTCTGAAGCCTCTGCACGGTCAGTGGTGGTAATATAAAGAAGCCGTGGGATATCCCTTGTTTATCATCTCTTTTGGTTTGAAATCCTTTTACAGGAATACTGGAAAAGTGAACTCATGTCTTTCTACCATATTTGTAGAATAATATTTTTAAAGAATAAGAATTGTGACTTTTTTTTGAAGATTTCTACTTGTGGCTAAGTATAAAGAAAGATTTGTTATTTTAAACAGATTTTACGGGACATGAAGGGGTTCATGAGGGTGAATATATGAATAATACTTATTTCCATGTATGAAGAGATTTTTAAACCAGAATATTAATCTTGAAACAATTTTAAAATGTTGTTAATAATTTTCTACTGCGTTGTTTCGGTATCGGACTGGGCGGCCCCGAAACCGCTGATGACATAAATGATGACATAAATTTTTCCGCGCTAGGACTCCGAAAAAAGTACCCGAACTAATGCCTAGTATGCTTTTACATTTTGTTATAAAAACAGTCGGAGAAATGAAAATATTTCTCACTGACTGACTTAGCTTGCCCGTACTGTATGTTAATTGATGATACACGCAAGTCGCGCATCCCCAAGAGTTAACGCACTCCCAAGATTACGCATAACCTACTTTGGAAAATATGACAACTGCATAAAATTTGGGAAGTCTAAAAAAATATAAGAAATTAAAACTTATATAAATGTATTTGGAATTTTCATTCAATAATACAAATAGTTAACAAATCTTTGCAATCATACCATTCACTGACGTCTTATTAAAAGCATGAATCTCAAATTGAACTGTTACGTATTTTCAGATGAAATTTAAATCTCTTGAAATTGAAAAGAAAATATCTTAAAATGAAAATTTTACGAAATATCAAATTTTTTGAGTAATTTAATATGGAATTCTTTGTAGGTGGTTCTCTTTGACAGTAACATGAATATGAAATATATTCAAGTAAAAGTACTCCACCTAAGATAGCAAACCAAACAATTATAATAAAGTTTTCATGATAAAATACACAAATTAGAAAGATGAGCCTCAGCATTTTAAAGCTGTAAAATTCAAAATATCATTCATGTTACTCTATTATAAATAGTAGGATATTAATGTGAATATTATTGTGTTATCGAGTAATAGAATCATGTGTATAGATTATTAAAAGAAATAAAAATTACTTGTTTTGATTGAAGAAAGAAATAGATTGGTATTCCTTTCACCGTTTAAGAAAATATAACAAAAATAACTGAAATAAAAACTGTTTCGCTTATATGTAGAAAATAGCATCTTCATTCAAGAAATATAACTTTACAAAAATTTTGTTTCTCCAACTTTGTAGGATGCAGTCTTTTGTAGATTCCTACACGTGAATTTAATGTTGCAATGTAATCGTTTTAAATTACACGCCTTTCTTTTTAAGGAATCACCATATACGTTACAGCAGAATAATTTTCCATTTCGAAGATTTCCGCTGAACCTTATTTCTTCACATTTACTGAAGAAAAATGTACATTTATTAGAAAATAATGGTTTATAGTAAAATACAGTTATGGTCCTTTCTGAAATTGCATGTTTATAGCACGTTTTAATCGGATGAAGATATATATATATATATATATATATATATATATATATATATATAAAGAATGCTCAACATAATTTAATAAACGCTATTCACACTTTGAATTATTAATAGGGGTGGAGATTTATGCCAATTTGCACCACTTATCTAGTAAAAATTAGAAACATCGAATTATTTTGGCGGATGAATATTACGGATTTTATGCAGGGGTTACTCAACAGTGCAATAAATAATGTAAAAAAAAAAATTCTTCTACATGCAAATTTTTTTAGATGAATAATGTTATTTATATTACTGCGTGGGAAATAATCACTAAATTAAATTATTAATTATTATAATAAATTATAAATTATCAAATTAAATTATTAATTTTTAAATCAACTTAAGAATTTTAAATTAAGTTATAAATTATTAAATTAAATTATTAATTATTAAATTTTATCATTAATTATTATTAATCCTAATAATATTATAAATCCGATTGTGTGCAAATGTTAGGCTGAAGCCAGCGTCAAAATGGAGCATTTAATGATCCTGTATCTTTGCATATACGTTGATTATAACCCTCAAATGAACATAGGCTGGTTTTTGTTTATTTTATTCAAATATTTTTTTGAATAATTCAAAATTTTATTATTTTCATAGAAAATAAATGGAAATTTTTTCGTATAACATTTTAAAATGGTTAAATTTACTTTACCGTTGCTAATACTTTATCGTTGCCAAAACTGAATCAAGACACTGAATAATAATTTTTACTCAACAATTTAGTTTCAATTGAAAAATTTTCACGTGAAAAATGAAAATTAAATAAAAAAATAAAGAATTAAAAAATAAATAAATAATATTATTAGAAATAAAACATATTTTCTTTAGTTTTTGATAATAATACAAGGTTTTAATATGCATAATCATAGGAAACAGGTGAATATGACGTCATACATCGAAAATAAAGCGGATATGCTTTGATGGTGAAATAAAATGATCTTGGGTTTTTTACTTTACTTTTTTTCTTTTATTTTCTTTTCTATGGTAACAATACTTGGCGTTTTACCGTCTGTGCGCGGCTAATATATTTATATACGGTACTTTTCATTTAAATTTTAAAAAAGTAAAAAGAAGTTTGAAAAGAAAATGGTTAGCAAATGTCAATAATATGCTCCACAAAATTATCCATGTCGAAAATGATGTCATGGATAGCGAGAAATATTTATTTTTATTCTTAAAACTAAAAGAAATAACTCGATTACCTAAAAAAAATGACGAATGTTAATAGTTCCATTTTTGTAGATAAAACCTAAAGATTTAATATTATTTCGTTAAATTAACATAACTTCCCATATCCCAGTATTGAAATTATTTGCCTGGAAAAGAAAATTAACAAGAATTACGTCATTAAAAAGGGATTTCTCTGGGGAAAAACAGACGTTATATTTGAAATAAAACTGGAATTTTCCAGTATGTTTTAAAATGAGTGTGAATCAATTCCTTACATTAATAATACAAGGATCAGTAAGTATAGAAAGTAGATGAATTTCACGCCATATTTGTAACGAAAAGTTTAAATGTTTTTTTTGTCGATACTGATTATTAAGCATGAGTATCTGTTATATACATATGAGAGTTTTTTGATAAAAATCACATAATAATTTTAAGAAAAAGAAAATGAACACGAATCTATTATTAAAATCTGACCGTGTGTTTGTATTTTGCAACTACTCCTAGACTATCGAACGCAACGCGATTTACTTAATACCGGTTATCATTGATCCGAGGATGTCACACAAATTCTCATAATTTAAGAAATTAAATTAGGTGACAAGTTTTTTTTTTTTTTGTAAATTTTAACGAAGTTTCTCTAAAAACGGAAAGTAAATTACTCCCTATTTGTGTATAAAAAAGGAGAAATAAAACAGATCAGCATATTTTTTACACCATTTTCTCATTAAAACTGAAAAATAGAATATATTTTCACTTTGAATAGATGATGAAAACAAAATCTTGATTTCAGTAAATTATCCGAAAAATAAAAACATATTTTCACATATTCAAACTTCATGAATCAATTTATTCTGGAGAACAAAAATTGCCTGTCAACATACTGTCATTTAGAAAACAAGATTTGTTTCAGCTATACGTACATTAAACCACGGAGGCAGAATTGAATTTAAAGAAAAAGCATATACTATTTCCAATTAATTTTTTTTTTTGTAGGATGGCTTTTAAAACGTTTCACAAAGGCGTTAAAAGTAAAATTGTTTATCAGGTAAAATTGACATTTGTTTTTACCCAATTCGTCTATTTCCACGATTTTATTTGTACCCCCTTTTTGCATTGGTTGCAATTTCATTTTCGCGATTAATTGGCACAAAATTTCACTTTTTTAAGACTGAGTTACTTCAAGGTCCCTATAACAAAAAATACCGTATTGTCTCCTATGAAATGTGATAAATAGTTAGTTAATTATTAATGCTTTTAACTATCGGGAGTGAAATATATTTCTTAATGTATTTATTCTTCTTTTAATGTTGCGTGAACGAAGTCACGGGTAACAGCTAGTTAGTAACTATATTAGTAAGGATTAATTAGTAACTATATAGTTATGCGTGGTAAGAAAACCCTTCTGTATTCAAATATTGTGTTAAAAAACTTTTAAATAAAATACGTAGTATTTTGAAAATACATGTCATTAAGTACATGGAAAATGATATGTGAATCAGTTAAAAAAAAAAAAAAAAAAAAAAAAAAAACATTGCTTTCTTTAAATAGTAATGCTTATACAGAAACAGTTATTTTCGTACAGAAAATCGGGCATGCATGCAGCCAATGAAAGAAAAAACGAGTGATCTATACTAAATAATTTTATTATCATATTATTATAGAGAAAAATGAAAAAGTCATTTCATTTCACTGTGCTGTTCTTTATGACAAGTTTACAACCTAAGCAAAATAATAATAATAATAATAATAATAATAATAATAATAATAATAATAATAATAATAATAATATAAAAATAAATGAAAAATATGTGAAAAATATATCAATAATGTTAGCTGGGGGAATTAAGTACTCCAGATTCGTCCGGGATAGCTCAGTTGGCAAAGCATTGACAGCTTCTGCCAAGAGGTCTCTGGTTCGAATCCTGGTCTGGACATGTTTAAACTTAATTTTGTGTAATTTCGTATCCAGGGGTTTACTGGAGTCCCATTACCTGTGATTTATTCTGTTGATCTCATTCAGATATCAGACCAGATTCAATGATCAATAATGTTAGATGGGTGAATTAGGTCTTTCAGATTCGTTGAGGATAGCGTAGTCGGTAAAGCATTGGCAGCTTCAGCCAAGAGATTCCTGGTTCGAATCTTGGCCTGAACATTTTTCGCTCAGTTGGAAAATTACAACTGATATGATTTATTTACTAATTCTAATAATTGTTAAAATTAATTTAGTATAAATGCTATACACATCATTTTCAATACCGAAAATGCTATGGTAAATTTAAATAACACGAATCAATTCCATGACAATTCGACAATATTTACGCAATTTACAGCACGAATAGACAAACGACCAGAAAAAAACGAAGCCATAAATACTTTCAACTATGTTGAAAAGTGTTTAAAAACGAAACAGAACATATGTGCCGTGAAATAAAGATTTTTGTTATGTTTACAAGGCCCACTCAGCCCGGTGCTTAGTATGCTAGCCAGAAAATCAGAAACTTGTGCCAATTTTGGCGGATTTGATACCACGTGAACTGAGTTGGATGAAAGTGCAATGTTTTCTGGGTTTTCCTTCTACGAGAACGATAATTCGGGTTACTTTCTCTTAAAAGTCCTCCCTGAAAGCATTTTCCCTAACTGAAAAAAAAAAAAAAATCCGTGAATAAATGAAAAATTGTATTAGCAGCAATGTTGCCGCCTATTTTTCGTTATTTTCGAAAACTTCCGTTTTGGGTATTACTCTTTTTTTAAAATGGAAATTTTCCGTTATTGAAGACGGGAAATTTCCTTTTCAGAAATAAAGGTGATCAATAGCGCAATATGAAAAAAAAAAAAAAAATAGAAATAATAATTTCCTATACTGATGCATATTTACATGGAACAGGTATTTAAATTTCATATTATCATACCCATTTTTTTCGCCTTGCTCCATATTCAAACCATTGTACAATTAGAGGAAGAAGGCTGGGGCTCTACACTACCAGGCCACATTCAAAAGTTGATCATAGGCTAAAATATAAATTATGAAAATTTAGTGGGAATTTTTCTGTTTTCTGTCAATTGAAAAGGAACATTTCATTTGTCTATTTTGGAAGGAATATTTCAGTTTTTAAAATTTATTGAGTAAGGAAAAGAATAAAATTTTTCCATTTATTACACAAAATTTTACGATTTCCACTCAAAATAAGAAGTTTCCGTTAAAAAACTGAAATCTCACATAAAATCGCCCTGGATTTTCTTTTTTACATTGTTTAGAAATAACAAAATCCACCCATACATCTCATGTTTAGAATTGTAAAGAAAATTCAGTTTGAAATATTTAAACTGAGTGATCCTATGCACATTCAAAAATCATTTGTCAGGGAAATTTGTCTAACTAAATCTAAAATATGTTTCTCTAGAACAAAACTTTGTTCCTAAATTCATTTCCATTCCTGTTTTCTGTTTTTAAAACCAACTCTAAACTGTTAAAGATACACCATGATCTACATAAAGGTGTTGCGCAAATTTGAGTATATCTATCATATGTAAAACGCATCAAAAGCATCTGTGTAACGCAAGAAAATATTAAAATCCTATTATTGTTTCGTTGATAATTTTTACATGATAAAGTAATATATTTTTTCAATGCGAAATGTTATTCTACAAAAACTCTGGTTTTTGACTGTTATGACAATTAATGTTCTTATGCATTACTAACATGAAATTATATTCTTATACATTTTAAAAATAAATAGTGAAATAACATTTCATACTTTTTTCAGTAAATACTTTGTAATTTAATTTGTATTAAGAACTGAACCCTTTGCCGTTCAAATTAAACTGGCACGCCAGTATTAGCGATAAAAAGCTTTAAGGAAAATAATTTATTAAATTATATGTAAAACACCTTTTTAGCTCACAGGCTATCAAAGCCTGAGAGCTAATGTGGCTGCCGGTTCTGTATGTATGTATGTATGTACGTAGCGCGATAACTCTTGATAGAGATATCCTTTTTGCTTGAAATTTTGTTCATAGGTTCATTGTGATAAGACGAACAAGATTTACATAGGAACTTGTGTTCGAAAATGCCAACTGTGTCCACTGGAGGGCGATGAGCGCAGGTTTGGAGGGGAAGAAAGAAAGGATATCTAAAGAGGTATTAATATGACTTTTATTATAGAACATGGTTTAATTTACAGAAGATGCTCAAAATTCCTTCCATTCGCCGCA
Organism: Maratus michaelseni; assembly: GCA_963931845.1. Taxonomy (NCBI): domain Eukaryota; kingdom Metazoa; phylum Arthropoda; class Arachnida; order Araneae; family Salticidae; genus Maratus; species Maratus michaelseni. The sequence goes on from OZ007590.1 coordinate 212,818,679, forward strand.
ATGCATGCTTCACAACGTCGACGCATGGATTCACGGACCCGTTCAAAATGGGCAGGTGTGTCACGGACACGTGCCGTCGCTTCCACGATCCTGGCGACGAGATCCATGTCCGATGTTACAGGCGTCTCGTACACCATGGACTTCAAGTGTCCCCACAGATAGGAATCCAGGGGAGTTAGGTCGGGGGATCGTGGTGGCCATGCGACGGGTCCGTTTCTGCCAATCCAGTGATTAGGATATGTCCTCCCATATGTGCATGTTGTGCAGGTTCAGGGCACCGTCCTGTGTGAAACAGGATTCATTCGAAAACAAAATTCCCGATGGAAAATCCGGCTGTGCGACCCGTTGTTGCAAATATCAGCGTGCGAATGCAACGCGTTGGGGATAATCGTCAAGCACAATGCCTGTAGTCTTTGTAAGTGGTAGGGGTGTTGCGTGTCCTCATGCAGTATGCTCATAATGGTGGAACAATGTACACCCAAGACGCATTCGCTTGCTCGGAGAATTGTTTACGGGATCCTGTCAAATTCCCGTAGCACGGTTTCCTCTACGACAGGCGTCCGTGTAGTGCGTTCTCGATCGATGTGGCTATGTACTTTGAAAGCTCCTGCTTCACGCAATCTGCGGTGCAATTATCCAAACATGACTTGGCTGACGTCTGCTTGGGAAGCGCTCAAGGTACATCCGTACCGCGGCGCCATATACGTAATGCATATCGGCAATTCTGCGTTATTAAACCGATTCATCCCTCTCCTGCAACGTCCTCGCCTGAAATGATTACGCTTCCCACTCTCCGGTAAGCCTGCGATCATCGCCCTCCAGCGGTCGCAGTTTGCATTTTCGAACACAAGTTCCTATTTCCAGCATGCTAATTTGTAAACGACCTTTTGAGACACCCTGTATTTGTCAAAATAAATAACGTGAATTTGTTAATTTCTGTTCACCGTATAAACTTAGACTTGCCATGTAATTCAAATTTATTACTTATGAAAGAAGTTGAAAATTCACAGAAGACGCATATGTTCTTAATATATTGACTTACTCAGTATCACAAAATATGCTTTACATTTTTTTAAATTGCATTATCATATAAAATGCCGTTAGTACAGAATAAATATCAAAATAAAATTTGATAGTTTTAGTGATTTTTTTTTTTATTTTATAAGTTTTGTTTTATAGTAAAAATCATTAAAAATGTTATAAGTTTAATAGTTTTTCAAAATATGCATTTCTAGCAATCTTTGAGTTAATAAAATATGATCATATATATGCATATTAACTCAGTTATATTACAATTATTATGAAGTTGAAACGTATTCTGTTTATTATGATATTTTATTATAACAGTAATAATCCATATACTTAAAGCTAACCTGCTTTTTAGTTTTTCGTGCAAAAATGCTATTTATACGCATGCGCGAGCATTCAGCTAATCAGCTAGAGGCTTTTACTATCTTCAGACGCGATGTTCCAGCCAATGAGGTGAAGGCTTTTTCCTCTCTCTAGAAGCGTATGTGTTCCATTTGGTTGTTCGGTTGTTGAAACTTTATAGATTTCTTTTATTAAGGTATTTTTTCATTTTACCGTATTTATTTTCTTTTTAAGTCGTATGTATTTTACTACTTTGAATTTTTTATAACTAACCCTTTTTTTGAGAGAGAGAGAGATTTCGTGGCACGAAATTCCGCGAATCGTTTCCGATGTAAACAAACTAATTTTAAACTTTTAATATGTAATTCTGTGTGATATGATTAAATTCAGGTTTTCTCAGCGACGATCACAGTATTTTTACCAAATAATTTTTGTATTAATCAAGCTTTTTTGGTTATTAAGCATAGCTAAACACGAAAGAAAACTTTGTTATTTTAAGATTTTGATGTGAATTATTTGCGTACATTTATAAGACGAGTTTCACTGAATAATTCAAGAAAAAAAAAATCTCATCATTATACATATTTAGTTATGCATTATTAATTATTTACTTGGCCTTTACTTTTAATATTTCAAACTTACAGCTGAATGTAACTATTAAAACATTTGAAATACTGTATTCGTAAAATGAAATTTCAGCTTAAACACTCGACAATTACTTTTAGTTATGCATTATTAATTATTTACTTGTCCTTTACTTTTAATATTTCAAACTTACAGTTGAATGTAACTATTAAAACATTTGAAATACTGTATTCGTAAAATGAAATTTCAGCTTAAACACTCGACAATTACTTTTACTTATGCATTATTAATTATTTACTAGGCCTTTACTTTTAATATTTCAAACTTACAGCTGAATGTAACTATTAAAACATTTGAAATACTGTATTCGTAAAATGAAATTAGTTTAAACACTCGACAATTACTTTTAGTTATGCATTATTAATTATTTACTTGGCCTTTACTTTTAATATTTCAAACTTACAGTTGAATGTAACTATTAAAACATTTGAAATACTGTATTCGTAAAATGAAATTTCAGCTTAAACACTCGACAATTACTTTTAGGTTAAATTCAGGTTTTCTCAGTGACGATCACAGTATTTTTACCAAATAATTAAAAGTACTACATGCATGCATCTATCTATCTATATTAGAAATTGTGCAGGTTTCTGGTCACTGTTTTGTTTACATATTTTAAACAAAAATTTCAATTTAATAATGCACTGAAAATTATAATGAATGCTTACAATTAAACACAACAACACAAAACAAAAAATTTCACAAAAACACATTATTTCCCCGATATTTTCCCACAACTAATCAATAAATTTCATGATATTTTATTGCGATTTTAAACCATGAACTTTAGTACTTTTCTGTTATACGGACACTATGCCAAAATATATGTATGTATGTAAATGTATGTATGTATGTTTGGCGACAATGGTGTACGTATAACGGAAAAGTGCCTGAATTATTATTTATATATATATATGTAAAATATAAACATAATTGGCGACACAGCAAGTTTTCTGGATTTCTCCCTGTCTCTCTAACCACATTGTTAACAAAACAAAAAATTCACGAAAAACACATTATTTCCCCGATATTTTCCCACAACTAATCAATAAATTTCATGATATTTTATTGTGATTTTAAACCATGAACTTTAGTACTTTTCTGTTATACGGATACTATGCCAAAATGTATGTATGTTTGGCGACGATGGTGTCCGTATAACGGAAAAGTGCCTGAATTATTATTTTTTTATATATATATAAAATATAAACATAATTGGCGACACAGCAAGTTTTCTGGATGTGAAAGGCGGAGATGAATTTCATTCATTCAATGACCGTTTTAAAAGTTTCAAGTTTGGATTGAGTGCACCTGAACATAAAAACCGATACCTATTTCTATGTTCATGATTGAGTTATTTGGATATCTTTTCGTATAGCACAGAAAATCATTTCTCCCGCTTTCGTAATACAGATAAATTCTGGTGTATTTTTTTTTTCTTCTTTTTATATCATAAGTACTTTTCTACTTTAAATTTTTTAATTGTCGAGTATCTAAGCTGAAATTTCATTTTTCGAATGCAGTATTTCAAATGTTTTAATAATTACATTCAGCTGTAAGTTTGAAATATTTAAAATATTAAAAGTAAAGGTCAAGTAAATAATTAATAATGCATAACTAAATATGTATAATGATCAGAATGACATATTAAAATGTGTATAGAATGACATGAAAATTTTAAAAAACTGAAATTTTGCACTTGCAACTTAATTGTAAATTTCATTGTTTACAATGGAAACGATTTGTGGATTTTAAGAATTTGCTGAACTTCGTGTCCCAAATTACTAAATCTCTCTCTCTCACTCTCCAAAAAAAAAAAAAAAAAAAAAGTGTTAGTTTAAAAAAATTCAAAGTAGCAAAATACATACAACACAAAAAGAAAATAAATACGGTAAAATGAAAAAATTACTTTAATAATAGAAATCCATAAATTTTCAACAACGACATCAAACGAACGTATCTCATCTTTCGTTTGTGATAAGGAACGCTCCTTTGGCCCTCTCCACTCATTGGCTGAATTGTAAAGGGCAAAATTGGGGGACAAAATGACTACAGCATTTCTGAGAAAAGAAAAAATCAGAAAATTCACAGAAAATAATTATTTTTGTTGCAAGTTGGGTTAACTGTCTTTATGGTTCGAGTCGATTTCAGACTGAGTGTAGATTTCTGCAAGTTGGATTTGGGTTAACCCGATTTTTCAAAAGTTAGTTCAAGTTCAGTATATTATTTCAGATTAAAACTATACCTATCAGGGCTTGAATTTCAGGGTGGGATTCGCGCGAAAAATTTTGAAATCCCGCCCAAAAAAGATCATGAGAGGGAGCCTCCCGCCCAAAAAATTTCAGCATTTTTGGAGAAATTTGCATTATTTAATTTACCTGCAACCGAACGATAAATTTCGTGATTTTTTTTCCCCGCAACCGATTGACAGACTTTGTGTTTTTTCCGTGACAGATCAACAAACTTTGAGTTTTTTCTGCAACAGATCGACGAACATTGCGTTTTTTAAGTGACTGATCGACGAACCTTGCGTTTTTTGGGGACATATCGACGAACTTTGCGTTTATTCCGCAATCGATCGACGAAATTTTTCTTTCTTCCCTGACTGATCGACGAACTTTGCATTTATTCCGCAATCGATCGACGAAATTTGCTTTTTTCTGCGACTGATCAACGAACTTTGCGTTTTTTCTGCGACAGATAGACGAACATTGCGTTTTTTAAGCGACTGATCGACGAACCTTGCGTTTTTTGGGGACAGATCGACGAACTTTGTGTTTATTCTGCAATCGATCGACGAAATTTGCTTTTTTCCCACGACTGATCAACGAACTTTGCGTTTTTTGGTGACAGATCGACGAACTTAGCGTTTTTTCCGCGACAGATTGATGAACTTTGCGTCTTTTCCACGATCGATCGGTGAATCTCAATCAAGTAAAATCTAAAGTCAGAAATTTATTTAACAACCTAATTGTTAAGGGTCCCTAACACATTTAATGGAACTTGAAAAATACACTGCATATATAAAACTTAACTTTCTTCCCTTTTTTATAATAAAAATAAACATTTTACATAATCATTCTCAGTTGACTTAATTTTTTCAATGGTATTTTGTCATGTCTGCATTAATGTAATTCTTTAAATAGCATGTAAAAGAATAGTGGGGTTTAAAGATTTTTTTTCTCCCTCCCAAACATTACAACTCCCCTCCATTTAAAAATGTTGGTAGGGAGACTCCCGTCTTTGGAAAAATTGAATTTCAAGCCCTGCCTATAATATGTTTGTGTGTATTGAGTTTTGTATAGATGTTTGTGTGTGTGCTGTTTTTAATACAGACAGTTTCATTTTTCACACGAACCTTTCAAAAAATTAACATTCTTTGCACAATCTTTTAACAAAATTCGCATTTTTTTTCGTAATTCTTTAATGAAATTCGCATTTTTTTCTGTATCTTTTTTTTGTCGAGATTCATAATTTTTTCAGCTATCCTATGACGTAATTCATGTTTTTTTTTCAGCGATAATTTGACGAAATTTGTGTTTTTTCTGCGATTTTTTTTTCACGAAATTTGCATTATTTTCCACGATTCTTTTATGAAATTTGTGTTTTTCTGTGATCCTTAGACGAAATTTTCTTTTTTCGCAATGCTTTGATAATAATTACATTTTCTCTGCTGCCTTTTGATAAGATTCATGAATTTTCAGCAATCCTTCGATGAAATTCGCGTTTTTTTCAGCAATCTTTGAAGAAATTCGCATTTTTCTCGCAATACTTTAACGAAATGTGCGTTTTCCAGCAATTTTTTGATAAAATACTTTTTATTCCGCAATTTTTAGACGAAGTTTGGCAAGAAAGCGCTATCTTTGGGTGAAATTTCCTGTTTTGCGATTCTTTGACAAAATTTGCTCATCTTTTGTGTAAATCGCGTTTTTCTGTGGCCTTTTAACAAAATTCACGTTTTACATGATCCTTTGATGAAATTAGTGTTTTTCCCGTGATCATTTGACAAAATCTAGGATTTTTTTCCCGCGAAGATTGATTATATGTTTTTAGTCTGCAGGTGCCCTAAAAAGTTTGTGACGCCTGTCGCTGCATTGCACGCATTCTGCCACGGTGTATCAAACAAACAAAATTCATCCTAAAGAATTATTGTTTCGTTTCTGGAAATGAACAACCGTCAACTCATTGGCTGAATTATAAAGGGTGAAATGTGTAGGCACTGAGTATCATCTATACTATTAATGTCGGTAAACGTCTGTCTGTGTGTGTGTTGTGTCTGGCGTCTGTAAGCACAAAACTCTGCATGCAGACGACGGACATAAGTGCTTTTGGTATAAAAAAATTCGTAAGTGGAGTTTTTAAAATTTACAACATTTTGCGGGAGAAGAGGGGTGCGAACGAATTAAAAAAATGAGTCCGCATCAATAATTATGGCGGCGGGGGGGAGTATGTTTTGCCTACACGGGGCGGAGACTTTTCTTTGTTGACACCACTCATATGATATATCGTTCGAAAGGCCTGTGACTGCCATTTCATGTTATGCATCTGTGTGGTCCACCCCCCCCCCCCACCTGCCAATTGGTGCACTTTTCTAAATTTTGCACATACCACTCATGTTATATATCGTTAAAAAGGTCTGTGACCGCTTAATCATATTATGCATCTCCGGTGTTCATCCCCCCACTTTGCCCCCCCCAAGGGGGTACTTTTGTAAATTTTGCACAATCCCTTCATGTTACGTATTGTTGGAAAGGTCTTTGACTGCTTATTCATGTTATGCATCTCCGGGGTCCATCCCGCCACTTCCCCCCCCTTAAGGGGGGCAATTTTCTAAATTTTGTTGACACCCCTCATGTCATATATTGTTGGAAAGGTCTGTGACCGCTTAATGATATTATGCATCTCCAATGTCCATCTCCCCACTTTGCCCCCCCCCCTCCCCCAAGGGGGTACTTTTCTAAATTTTGCAGACAACCCTCATGTCATATATCGTTGGAAAGGTCTGTGACTGCTTAATCATATGCATATCTCCAATGTCCATTTCCGGTGTTCATCCCCCCACTTTGCCCCCCCCAAGGGGGTACTTTTGTAAATTTTGCACAATCCCTTCATGTTACGTATTGTTGGAAAGGTCTTTGACTGCTTATTCATGTTATGCATCTCCGGGGTCCATCCCGCCACTTCCCCCCCCTTAAGGGGGGCAATTTTCTAAATTTTGTTGACACCCCTCATGTCATATATTGTTGGAAAGGTCTGTGACCGCTTAATGATATTATGCATCTCCAATGTCCATCTCCCCACTTTGCCCCCCCCCTCCCCCAAGGGGGTACTTTTCTAAATTTTGCAGACAACCCTCATGTCATATATCGTTGGAAAGGTCTGTGACTGCTTAATCATATGCATATGTCCAATGTCCATTTCCCCACTTTGCCCCCCCCTCCCCCAAGGGGGTACTTTTCTAAATTTTGCAGACAACCCTCATGTCATATATCGTTGGAAAGGTCTGTGACTGCTTAATCATATGCATATCTCTGATGTCCATCTCCCCGCTTTGCCCCCCCCAAAGAGGTACTTTTCTAAATTTTGCACACAACCCTCATGCCATCCCCTACTTTACCCCCCCCCCAAGGGGGTACTTTTTAAAATTTTGCACACACCCCTCATGTTACATATCGTTTGAAAGGTCTTGACTGCTTATTCATGTTATGCATCTCCTTGGTCCATCCCGCCATTTCCCCCTCCCCAAGGGGGCACTTACCATTTACTTGCACAACAGCGCTAAATGTGTCAGATGAAAGAAATTCCGCGAGTACATGTGCCAGTGAAACTTAGCCAATTGCTGTTCTTCAACCTAGCTTTAATTCAAAGTGGGTTTTTTATTTATTTGAATTATTCTGCAAAAGTTTCAAACATTTTAAAGCAGCTATGAATTTTATTTTTATGGTACTATCAAGTTTTTTGCCGTCAAATTTTGACGGGTTCCATCTAGTAATTATTAATTTTAGTTTAAAAAAAAATTAAATTCCGGATCGGTATGATTTTTTTTAATTGCTTTAATCACTCGTTTTACTATTTGTAAAATTAACATAATAAAATCTCAACTATAATAGAACTTTTGGGATGCATTACTAATATGCTTACGTTACATAATTTATAATAACATATTGATTAAATATGAAGAATCACTCTAGAAATTTCTAGAATTAGTTTTGAGACATTAACAATTATTGAATTTTTTTGTATTAGTTATTTTTATAAAGATTTGGACCATCTAATGCAGATGAGAATGTTTAAATTTCAAATATTACAAGTACATTTATAATAATGAAATCTTTTAACTTTATAAAATAAATTTTGAATAAATCTTCTAAAAATATGTTCGCTACAAAAAATATATGATTAGAAATACAAAGTTTTAAAAAAGTTTAATCTATACTATAATATTATAAAGGAGTAAAGATTGTTTGTTTGTTTGTTTGTAGGAGGTAATCTCTGGAATTACCGAACCAATTTCAAAAGTGATGGTGGCGAATTGATGGTGAGAACCCCTGCTCCTACATAGGCTATATTTTATGTCGGTGCCACTAACTCCAGGGGAGTGCAGGAGCGAAAAACGTTCTAAAATTGCGATTTCTTTATGTTGAAGAAGCTAGAAATTTGAAATTTGGCATTGTAGCTACTTATAAGATGTAAATGCTCGCTAAGAACAAAAAAAAAATGAAATTTAAAAGGGTGAAATGAGCGAAAAGCGTTCTAAAAACATTCTAAATTACAATTTCTGTGGAATCTCTGGAACTATAGAACCAATTTCAAAAGTGATGGTGGCAAATTGATTGTGAGAACCCCTGCTCCAACATAGGCTATATTTTATGTCGGTGCCACAAATCCCAGGAGGATGCAGGAGCGAAAAACGTTCTAAAATTGCGATTTTTTTATACTGAAGGAGCTAGAAATATGAAATTTGGCATTGTAGTTACTTATAAGATGTAAATGCTCTCTAAGAACAAATTTTTAAAAAATCGAAATTTAAAAGGGTGAAATAAGTGAAAAGCGTTCTAAAAACATTCTAAATTACAATTTCTATGGAATCTCTGGAACTATAGAACCGATTTCAAAAGTGATGGTGGCAAATTGATGGTGACAATCCCTGCTCCAACAGTCTCTTTAAGAAAAAGCTATGCGTTGCTGACGACTGGGTTTTTCGCTAATTGTTGCCACAGACTAATCTCGGAAAATGAAACATTTGAAGTGACTGAAAAAAATAATATCTCGAAAAGTATTTGTCTGAAAGTTGTTAGACAAACTGGGTTTGAAAGGTATTTATTTTTCTTGATATAAATTTCAAGTCTAATGATTATGCCGTTTTTCAAATATTGAATTTCAAAAATTATCAAATTTCACAATGGAGTACCATAGCGAAACCTTCATGCGTAAAAAGATAATGATAAGAGTGACGTGTCCTGACGTGTATATTGGCTATAGCACGAGTAACAAATTATAGTAGCCTTATTATTCTGTTAAAATATAAAAGTGAATTATGAAATGTCAATATTTTGTTTGATTAAAAGTTCGTTAAGAGAAATTAATTGACCAGCGTAGCGGGCGTAGCTTGCTAGTATTAAATAAAAATCAACTCTGAAATTATTCTTACAGAACAACTAAAATAAATTTATAGTTATTTTTTCATTTTATTTGGAATTATTTTGTAATAGGTATTTTTATAAAGATTTGGCCCATCTAATGCAGATGAGAATAGTTAAATAAGTAAGAATACAAGTAAATTTATGCTAATTAAATAAACTTTGTAAAATAAATTTTAAAATAAACTTCTAAAAATAATTTTACTACGCTAACATAATTCACTGATATTTTTCTATGTAGTCTTTATAAATAATATGTAAAAGAATTGTTCCATGCTTTATCTATTTTCCTGGGACAGAGACAAGAAAATTTAAGTGCATCCTCACGTATATCATGAAAAAAAATTTGCTTTTAATCATATTTTTCCAGCTTAGTAAAAAAGAAGATTTTTTGGAATTCTCCAACAATAAAATCACAAAGGATGAGAGAATGTTGGGTTTTTTAAGAGCTATACGGAGACCTCTAATAAAAATGGAAGTGGATGTCATATTTTAAAAACATAAATAACGCTAAAGTTGTCGTAATGAATAATAAAACAGGACATTGCAATATGACGCAAAACTTGCAGACAAATATTTGAAATTTGTGAAGTTTTATCCGTAAAAAGGAAGTACCATTGTCGAGCAAAAAAAAAATTCACTTATCACAACAAAAATATTTTTTTTTTCTTTTTTTGTCATTTTTGTGTAAGCAAATAGAATGTTTTTTTAATTGAAGACATGTATTCCTATTTTATATTTCCATGCATATAATAAGTTTTATCAAAAAGTTTCATAAACAGTGATTTCTTTCCTCAGTTTAACGATTCTTTTAATTTTTTGGCCTTTTTTAAAATTCATATGGACGCAAACATTATGACGCAAAACATGCAGACAAATGTTTTAAATTCGTGCGATTTTAGCAGAAAAATGGGAGATAAAACAGTCGAACAAAAATAATCATTTATCATAACAAAAATAATTTCTTTCTTTCTTTCTTTTTTTTGTAATTATTGGATCAGCAAATAAAATATTATTTTATACAATTTTTTAAATATTATTTTATAGAGATAACATAGTTGAACAAAAATATTCATTTATCATAACAAAAATAATTTATTTCTTTTTCTTTTTTTTTTTTTTCTTTTTTGTAATTATTGGATCAGCAAATAAAATATTATTTTATTATTACTTTCATGGAAATATAAAATAGGAATACATGTCTTTAAATAAAATAATATTTTATTTTCGGACCCAATAATGACAAAAAAAAAAAAGAAAAAAAATTTCCTATTTTATATTTCCATGCATGTAATAAGTTTTATCAAAAATTTTTATAAACAGCGAGGTCTTTCCTCAGTTAACCATTCTTTTAATTTTTTTGGACTAATTCATATGGACGTAAACATTATGACGCAAAACATGCAGACAAATATTTTAACTTCATGCGGTTTTAGCAGAAAAATGGGAGATAACCGAGCAAAAATATTCACTTCTCATAACAAAAATAATTTTTTTCTTTTTTTTTTTTTGTCATTATTGGGTCCGAAAATAAAATATTATTTTATTTAAAGACATGTATTCCTATTTTATATTTCCATGAAAGTAATAAGTTTTATCAAAATTTTTTATAAACAGCGAGGTCTTTCCTCAGTTTAACCATTCTTTTAATTTTTTTGGCCTTTTTTGGACTAATTCATATGGACGTAAACATTATGATGCAAAACATGCAGACAAATATTTCAACTTCATGCGGTTTTAGCAGAAAAATGGGAGATAACCGAGCAAAAATATTCACTTATCATAACAAAAATAATTTTTTCCTTTTTTTTTGTCATTATTGGGTCAGCAAATAAACTAATTATTTTATTTAAAGACATGTATTCCTATTTTATATTTTCATGCCTATAATAAGTTTTATCAAAAGGTTTCATAAACAGTGAGGTCATTATTCAATTTTACCATTCTTTTATTTTTTTATTGAAAAATTTATTATTTTAGAATAGATGTGAGTTAATAGATGTGAGAGATGTTCCAAAAAAATTAAAATGTTGCATTATCATCGGAAACACACCTGTGAAAGTAATTTTTATAATTCTACCGTAATAAGAATGGGGTTAAAAATCGATTACAAAATTCTATCGTTACGCACAAAAACCAAGTTGGGTTAAATAAAAAAGTGTAATAAGATTTAATAATGAGCAGCATGTAGTAATATTAAAAGGAAAGTTTCAGAAATCAGCAGTTGTTTAAACATATATTTTACATAGTTAAAAACCACTTTTTAAAGTACAAACGAGTTAATTTTCTGTATTCGAGCTGCATACGATAGAAATAGAGTAGGATAAAAATCATTCTTGAAATGTATCTTTAAAATAATACAATATCAGTAAATCGAGATGGAGTTTTCACACAACCTGCATTTGAAAGTAAATCTTTTCCCCTATTAATAGGTGTAAAAATTAAAATTATGCGATATTTACGAGCAATTAAATTTTTGAAATAAGGGAGATGATTGCTTAGATCGTTTCCGCCATGGATATCACGTGCGCATTACTCACGGTTCACGGGCATGCTTTTGATTTCTAATATAGAGATTTATTGTATAATAAGTGGTATTATAGTTTCAAATAATGGTATGTTTTTACAGAAGAATGGTAAGTTTAATTTCAAAAGCTGACTTATTTTGTGTACTACTATAAGTTAACGCTGTACTTTGTGCATATGCATAATTCAGATAAAAAGAAATTCTATACATACAATTTTTTAAATACATTTAGCTCTCGCGCATTGAATACTATCAGGCTACCCGGTTTAAAGATCACAGATGAAAATCTTTTTAATTTAAAACGCTAATACATTTTTTTACATATAACATAATTTTCTTAGATTACCCAACAACTACCCTAAAAAGTATTGTTCGGTAATTTCGTAATAGCCGCATGCCAATGGTCAGTTGAGAAATATTTCTCCTATATTCTGCAATCTGGAAAGCGCGGGTTTGATCCCTTTGTTTCCTTAATTTCTTTTTTCTTTTGAATGTACTTCTTTATACATTCCATATTGGCAGAAACTGAATAAAAACCTAGAAATAACCATTTCTAAGTAACTTCCGTTTCTGGATGCAATATGTCTAATTAAGTAAATTCCTTTTGTGAGATTAGAAATAGTAGGAAATTAAAAGCTTGTTTCGCTTCCTTTATATATATGAGGTGTTGAGAACCAGAGTGTGCTATCTCATATTTTTGTGAAAAATAAATAAGTTTGAAGTGTCTATGTTAAGCAATCTATTGGCAGAAAATTTATTTTTATTAATTTCGAAACTATACAAGTGATAGAGCCAGTTCAACAGATACTCCAACGTAACTTGGGTATCAGGTTGCTAGCCCAAGCTTGAATCAAGTGGCTTAGTCTACTCTGGCACTGCTAACGCAATTCCTATATGCTTCCTGAAGAAGCTTGGTATCCGCTGGCACTGGCAGAACTGGCGTAAAAGAGTTTGACAAAAATTTGTAAAAATTTTGGAAAGCATTTTTCTTGAAATGCACACAGCTGGCAAGGTTGGTCCAATCTGATTTTCAACGCTTCATATATATCTGCAGCTGCTGTAAGAAATTCCAGTAATTGCGTGTTGGTCAAGTAGTCATTTGATATTAATGACAGAGATACATGTACTTTGCCAGCCAGTAAAACATTTTTATTCGCCATTTGACGGTTGGAGATTGCAAGGGTTGGACCTATGAAAATGTCTGTAAGATATTAAAAGTGAATATTGAGTTTTAGTGATACTTAGGAAGACTGCATTTTTATTTGTTTACCGGAAAAGGAAAATACTTTCTTTACATCATTGGTACTTCCATGTCAGAGCATATTTTCATTAAAAATCAGCTCATATTTATTATTTATTACTTTTATAAATATTGTTTTGTTATTCTACAATTTTTTAAACTTTATATTATAAAATCTTTTTAGATATATTTTGTACCATATACTTGTATTTAATTCAATATATGTAAACCGTGCTAGTAATATTTTAATGACAATAGTAACGCAGTTTCTGATTCGAATTCAGGCCTAGACACTTTTTCACTCTGTAGGTTTTACGCCTGATTTAGTAAAAATTTGGTGATTATAAATCCAATTAGTATTTCTATAGGCGTATGCCCTCTCTGTAAGTTATAATAATAACGGGATTTTCAAAATAAAATATTTTAAAATAATAAGAAAATGTGCAACGAAATAAAAATCTTAAAAAATAGTAGTAAAAAGAAGGAAAAATTGATAAGTAATGAAAAAGTTTCCATATTACCGAATTGTGACTAATTTAAATATTTCAGTATATATATTTTGCGGTATATCTAGTATTTATCTTATATAGCTCTTAATGAATATTTTACATTGTATTTACTACTTTTTTAAAATAGTTTTTAAAGAATTTGTATACAAGATTAAAATAATTTCATTGTTTTGTCATTAAAAAAAGCCTTTTATCAATTCTCTCATTGCGCATTAATGAATATTTTACATTGTATTTACTACTTTTTAAAAATAGTTTTTAAAGAATTTGTATACAAGATTAAAATAATTTCATTGTTTTGTCATTAAAAAATGCCTTTTATCAATTCTCTCATTGCGCATTACCATTTTAAATAATTTATAAATTTAGATATATTTTAATGGAAAAGTACTTTTTTATGTATATATTTTAGTTCCTTTGTTTCAAAATAAGAATAAATGTAACTCACGTAAAACTTTTACCACAGAAATAAAAATAAAACGAAGTTCCAAGAAAATACTTTTACTGTAAAAATTTTATATATAAATATTTAAATGCTCATGTTACGAAAAAAAGTTCAGCGGACATGTATAGTATTTCACATAACTATTTATTTTCATTTCGTTACTCTTTTTTTTTCTGAAACGGCAAAAGTAGCACAATTTAAGAATCAGCATCAAGTTGAAAAGATTTGCAGTCGCTGAGCAAACATGAAAATAAATAAATAAATATAAAAAAAATATACGGGACTTTTTCCTTTAAGGCATTTTTTTGCTCCAGATAGTTTTATTTCTTGTTTCCTAGAGACGTAAGCTCAAAAAATATTTTTAATGCGTTGCATTTGGGTATATAAATAAATAAACAAATAAATATATTTATATATATATATATGCATATATACTACATTCTGGAGAATAAAGGCGCGTGGCTCAATGGAATGTTACATATTCGCATTTCAACTGAACGTTATTTTTTAGAAAAAAGAACTTGCATTACGTTGTTCTAACATTTAAAATGTAAAATTTGAATTTCTTATCCTAAAAAACTGAATTGAATAGAAAAAGAGTATTCTATTAATAATAATATACATTGCTTTCCAAATTATAAGCAATAAACTGAAATATAAACACATCCAAAAAAAGAATCAACGGGTCATATAACGCGAAAAGAAAATATGTTCGATATAAAAAAGGAAGCTTGTTTTTTCCACATTTATCCTTGTGTTACGAATTTTAAGGTTTAAATCTGACAAACCAAGTTTCGAGTAAAATGAGTATTCGGTATTATGTTAATGACAGCAGGTGACGGGAGTTAATAGGACATCGTGAAGGGGTACACCGACAGTCGGAAATAGCTCGCGACATAAATGTCAAATGTTCTATCTTTTGTTGCTTGGGTCACTCCCATGAAATAAAAAGCTTTGTTGCAAAGAACAGCTAATGGATTTTCTTGGGTCTACGGTGATATTTTTCTGAATCTGCAACACGACAATGGAAACGCAAGTCTTTTACTTGATCTTAATATGGTTAAGCCCTAGCAACACCGACGTATGATCTTCGCAAAAAGTTTACAACTTTCTACACGCAGGCAAGCTACAACTACGTTCTGTGATTTGAATCTCACTGATATCCTCATACAAAAGGAACCGATTCATTTAGGCTCAAGATCATGGCAATGGGATAGCGTGCATTTCGCAATTACTCTACAGAAGGATTTTCAAAAAACACTGTATAAAGAAAAGCTGAGATTTAGTATGATGCCAGCAACGTCTGAAAAAATCAGTTGGCGATAGATTCATGCTTCGGGTTGGATTATTTGTCGAAGGCGTACTGATTTCCACACCTTTCCTGTGGTACTGCGATTGAAATGCGGTATTGAGACGATTTTCCTCCTATGATATAGGGTCCAGATTCACAATGTTAAATTTTTAGTTAAGCATAACTCATTCTATTTTAGAGATATAAATTCATTTTGTTGCAAAAAAAAAAAAAAAAAAAAAAAAAAAAAAAAAAAAAAAAAAAAGAATGAAACGCGTTTCATTGTTTATTGTGCAAAACTTCTTTGGCAGGATTTAGGCCGAGGTAAATCGGGTTTATTTACATTTTGCTCTTTCACTGCAATTATGGAGCTTCAAAATATCATTAGAAATGCCCGCAATAGATCTCGGCGAATGCTTGAAAGTGAAGGAGAAGCCGAATTAAGAAGAGAAAATCAAAATAGATTGGATAGAGAACGCCGTGAAATACAGAGCATAAGTGATCGGCAAAATATGCTTCATAACCGTCGCATGCCCTAACGCGTTGCTTTTGAAATCCAAAATACTGATTTAAACGTTCCGGAGCATAACTGTGGGACTTTGAGTAAAATGTGCAATTTCTTCCAAGCACTGTATTGGAAATGCGAATTACACAGAAACAAGAAGTTTATAAAATGTTGTCATGACGGTAAAGTAATTTTGTCTCCCTTATCAGAAACTCTTGATTTGATAAAAGATTTGTTGTGTTCAACCGTAAGAACTTCCCTGACCTTTTCATTCTTTAAAAGTAAGTGTAATAATTTTTCCGGACCGTTTTACTTTTTAAAAGTAACTGTTATACTTTGGAAATTGTAGCTTTTATTTAATTTTTTTACAAGTTTTTAGTATAAATAAATATTAATCATTCTTTTTTTTTATGAAGTCCACTCCACAGTTATATTTTCTGTCAGTTATTTCCACAGTCTGGCCGGGAAACGCCGGGGACTATTTCATTAATGTATTCTTATTTCCTACCTTTTTCTAACGTTTTCACAATTTGTACTGCCTGTTTATCTCCAATGAGTAAAATTTTAAACGGCACGGCTATTAATTCTTTTTGAAGCACACTGAATATCATATATGTCCACAAAAAATGCAACAAAACCAGCACGAAATAATATAAAAGCTTTTACATTTTAGTTCTTTAAGTAATTGCCTTTTAACTAATTAAAGACGTTTATCCAATACATTCCATATCTATTAAGATTTATCAACTTTCACACAGATTAAAAGCTTATTAGATGTAAAGGAAATAGTTAATGGAATTATGCAAACTTGTTGACATGTTAAATTACTTATCTTATGGGGTATTTTAAATAATCAGTTATTATGCTCTTCCAATATCTGGATGTGGAACAAGATTTATTCCTCTAAAATATATACTGAATGGCCAAAATATTCGGAGCACTTCTCGCTCCAACTTTGACTCGTCCGTACGCACTGTAAAAAAATAATTAGATTAAAAGCGTAGATTCTTTCTCTACGAAAGTATAATATAACGAAGTACGAGAATATACAGTAACATCTTTTGAGTTACCCCCCGATTCTGAAAAGCATTCTTTATCTTTAGAAATACGAGAAACCGATATTTTCAAGATTTAAAAAAGTATTTATAAGAACAACGCTTCTTTTGCCGCCACCGTTTTCCTGAAAAGTTTCTGAGCAATTCTTCTAGTGTATTAATCAGTTTTCTGAAAACGGAGTATTGTTTTTTAAATGCTACTGAATTATGAGTTCAATTAAACATTTTATGCTGCTTAACTGACTTTATACATGTAAGAGAAACAAAATATTATTAATTTTAATGTTAATGTTAATGCTCTTATTTTAGCATGTTTGTCTGTAAAACATGTTTGCTGATCATGGATATATTTACTTGAGAATTGATATCATCCGAAACACCTATATTCCGGGTTGCGAAAAGTAAATTAATATACGATAAGAACAACTGGGGAACCTTTCCAAAATTCAGTGGCAGCAAAAAAAAAACTTTGTTTTTACAAATGCTTTTTTAAATCTCAAAAATATTGTTATGAATTTTGTATATACCTGTAAATATTCCATTTGTTTAAGTTTATTTTATTTTATTATTGTGAAAATTGCAGTATTATTAATGTATTTCCTATTGAGCATCATGTAACTCAATGCTAAAGGCCTCAGGTGGTTTGCAAGAAAAACAACCTTACAGCATCGGTTTTATAATGGAGCTCTATTGGAAAATCGCCAAGGAATGGGTTTATCGCCAAGTTGGCGATGGTTTTGGCGACCTATTTTTGTCGCCAAATTTGGCGATATATCGCCAAATGTCGCCAAGTTGGCGACGGATTTGGCGACTTTTTGTGCAACCACCCCCCCTTATACCTATACATTGGGATCCTTTCTTGCTTGGGTTCTCTATCGAAAATTAAAGCACTTTCTGGTAATTTCTAGCATCTGAAGGCTCTGGAATAATCTGGAAAGATCTCTGAAACCTATATAAGGATCTCCATCAGTTCAGTTGAGTTAGTTGTCTGTCAACTGCGATTGAATTCATACGAGAGGCTTTGCTTTGGAATTTGTCTATTCAATGGGAAATTAAGAGATTTGAGTAACATTGGTTGCGATATGATTGTAGGTAGCAGAAGGACCGGTACCAGTACACTGTAAAAAAGACAAATGTTTCTTATTTAAAATATATATAATATAACGAAAATACACAATATCCTTTTCCGAGTTACCCATGATTCTGAAAAGCGTTCTTTATCTGTAGAAACTTAAGAAACAAATGTATTTTCGAGATGTAAAGAAGCATGTACAAAAACCAAAGTCTATTTTGCTCCCAATGATTACTGGAAACGTTACAGAGTAGTTTTTATAGAGTACTAGGTGTCAACAAACCTAAACAAATTAAAGTTTGTATGATTTTATATCTTTAACCCGATTTAGTATGAAATTATTTATTTAAAAGTGCTACGCAAGTGAGGAAAATTCTTTATTTTCCCTTTTGGCCGATAGGGGTGCATTCTTATATAAACGAACTTCCGAAAAGTGTTCCCGCTGCCTGCGGTACCGTATAGTAGGCGTGTTGCGCACACGCTGCAAAATTTTTTAGTTCAACTTTCCACCACCAGGGGGCGCAATTTGTTCTATACGAACATCCGACATAAGTACCCCTGTGTCAAGGGAGTTGAATGAACCAGTTCCCGTTGAAATCGGGCCCATAGAAATCGAGAAAATGATGAGTCCCTTGGCGGTGGAAGGTGGAACTAAAATCTGTAACGCGATCGAAAAGCAAGTCGAATCATCCAAACTTCCTTGTGATCGGGCCCATAGAACCCGAGATAAGAATGCAAGTGCTCAATAATAAATCATTTACTGTGATTGTTGGTATACATCAAGTAAATACGGATTGTGTACTTTTATTAGGAACATAAATTTAATTTTTACGAAATTCGTTATTTGAAATTTCCGGTATTCTCTATATATAACATTTATAAAACGCTACACTAGAAGCTAAAATGGTAAATTTCTTAAGTGGAATTTGTTTTGTGTGAATCAGAGCAAGGCGTTAACCCCCTCCCTCCCCAAACCCGGAAATATAACGAATAATTTGTTCAAGAAAACCACCATCTCCTACATTAACACGATCATTGAAAAAATAATTATATTTTTCTGATAAGTAGAACATAACGAAGACGCTACGCTAAAATAGCCGCCAGATGGCACCACTTCCCCTCCTCAATTTCAAATCTGTATCTTAATTAGTTATCTTAATTTTTGTTCATTAGTAAAAAAATGGCAGTTATTTCCTTTCATTTTCGCAAATTAAATGGAGGGATCGAAATACAGTTCTCTTTGTAGTTTAGTTTTTAATGAAAGCAGATCCCTGTCTTAAACTTTCTCGGATTTTTTTGACTGGCGCGGCCAGATGTTTGGCAGTTTTTTGCAAAGATTAAGAAAAAAATACCGCCCGAATTTTACAAAAATTGCATTGTCGGATGCAGAAAGTTGTTCTACATATGTCTAGAAAATTTCAAATCGATATCTTAATTAGTTTTCTTAAAATTCGCTATTTAATAAATTAATTTCAAATTCGTTCATTTCTGTTTGCAAATCGAGAACAGGTGTTTTTTTCTTTAGCCATTTTGATACAAAAAGATGGCATTTTCGATGCGATGTTTAATGATATTCTAATAATTCTTCTGGTAATTATCAAAATATTAAAAATTCTGGAGTCTCAGATGCATCAGATCAGGATTTGGACTATCTAAAAGTAAATGTTCAGACTTCTGTGTGCGCTAGCTTTCGCTGGCCATCGCAGACAACAGACAGACAGACACACACACAGAGACACACAGAGCGAAACTTTCTTTTTTTAGTATAGATTAACCACTTTACTTAAACTTCGTAGCCCACCAGTGACTGAGAGGTTCTACTTTCAAAACTAGTAGAAGGGAGGTGCAGGATTCAAATCCCTGTCGCGCTCGTCGACCTAACCATCCGGAGTTTTCCGTGGTTTTCTTCGAACCTTGCCGTAAAAACGGGTTAGGATCCCTTAGAAAGACCACCACGGAGAGCACTCCCCCTTAGGGTCTATATCCCTGGAGTAGATAATCGGCCATCATAAAGCAACCAACCAATCAACCAACCTTAAACTCCGTAGCCGAATATTCTAATATTTTGGCTACTAAGTGTATATCTAACGAGAATTGCTATTTGATATTACTGATATTGTTATAGTAAAACAAAAATATGTCATCCTTTAAAAGAAGACTTTTTCATATTTAATGAAAAGAGAAATTCTTCCTTTTATAAATTTTTTGTTTTGATGAAAAATGAATGCCAGTAAAGGGGACGTATGTTTAATAAAAGGAAAATTTTATCCAATAAATATTGGTTTCTGTTTTATATTAAATGTTAATATACACGCATTTTTGAAAACTTTATTAAATAAATGTCATTCGTTTTTAACGTACACAAATTTAAGAATTTACAGATAATTCTAATAATCCAATATATGTTTTAATTTTAGTATTGAATTTAATACATGAATATGTATTAGTATATGAATGTAATGTTATTAAACATTTTACCTTATCCTCACAAAATATGTTGTAAACAATTTGAAGGACTATGGGATCAAAACGGGGTTTCATGGGTTACAGAACATAGGTAAAAATCTTTTTTTTTAATTGAAAACTGTAATAGATATTTTTACCTTTTATATATTTTTTTATATTGCCCACTAACAACTAATTGAAAAAAATATATGAAGAATATCAGTAATATATTCAAATAAGGTTTTTTGAAAACTTTTAAAAGCAACACTTTTGTATTAGCAGCATCCCAGAGTTAATAGCCGAAGAAATCACCAAAGATCGCTACTTACAGGAGCATTTTAGATTCTGATAATATCAGGATATCTTCATTTTTTACTATTTTAAAATTCAATTTTTGCCCATTTCACATATATTTTCCTAGTTTTTCTTCCATCATTTTTCTTCTTTCTGTTTAAATTTATTGCGGACGATTTCGAAGTGCCCAAAAAATTACTCTACAAAGCAATACAACGTCCGCAATCCCATAAATTAAATATTTTCTTCCCTTTCACTCGGCGAAAACCGAGAGAGGTCCAAATGCCGGCTTGTCGGTATTTAAACCACTCTGGGTGGCCGGTATTTGGACCACTGCTACGTTTAATTCAAAACTGGCATTACTCATTCATATAGGAAAATACGAAGAACGTACGTGCAGTATTTTGGAGTTAAATATGTCTAGAAAACAATTTAATCGTCAATGCAGGCCAATATATGATCAGTATTTAAAAAATAATAATAAACACATAGCTAAAAAACTTTTGATTTCCCAGATTTCGTCGAGTCGAAACTTGTGCTCTTACTATTTGTATATGATAAACAGTTCAGCGATGTACTGCTCAGTCCTTTCTTCGCTCAATTAAAGGTACAAACGCAGCCTAAACGCTGCTCTGCGTTTATTTCTCATAGCATCTACTTGCCGGTATTTGGATACTCTACTCTACATCAAACGATGACTGTGCGAAAGTTTCAATTTCTAGTCCCTTATAAAAACCGTAAAATTTCTGACGATTTCGGTTCCATCCAATTCTTAATGTTGGAATTTATTTTTCATTTCCCTGATGGAACCTTTAAAGTTAATGAATTATCTGATCACTTTAATGCTGAAATGCTTATCAACATATTAGGCGAGAAGGCAAACAGTATACTGAGGCATATCATAATAAATATCATGACGCATAAATCAAATTATTAGTTATGAGGATAATAAAGATATAGCATTAAGAGAGTTTAACCCAACTCCACAAGTATGTTTAGAAATTTTCCGTGGTGCTGAGAGGCCTGGCGAGACCCATCTTCAGTTTGCATCACGATTGATAAATAATTGAGAGTAATATTGGAAATTGCAGAAAGTCAATAGTTTCCAAAATTTAAAGGATTTATAATGTCTGATAACATATTCAGTACTTTACATGCGGGAACTGCAAAACATATAGGAATAAAGCGTGTTAAATGTTGGTATACACCTGCTCATCTTGCGAAAGAATGCGATATACTATATTACAATTCTAATTGGAAAAACTTCGATGAAATAATTTCCCCGAGATATATACTACTTCGGATAAGAAACGAAAATAATTCGCGAGTTCCAAACATAAAAATTGTTACATCTGTATATTAGATCATTACGCTAAAGACTGCGAAAGACGCGCAGATAAAACAGAACCAGCAAATCAAGCCGAGAGAAACGGAAAAATTGACGAAAAAACCGATAGTAACTAGCATAAGATCAATGAAAAAATTTGATCATGCTCCCTTCTATGGCCCTGTGAAAAATGTGTTGCTGAACAGAGAGAAAATGGACGAGGAATGTATTTTATGTTTTGGTACCGAATTTACAACCTTATGCAAGGCAACCGTCCTGAAAGAGTTTTGGGGAAAGGAATACGGCAGGGTTCAAATGAAGTCAGCTTTTGGCGAGATAGTCGAGACAAATTTGCACGATTTTTACGATAAGTATCTGTTACAAGACAGGGTTGTTAGTAAACTGTTTCCTGCTATTTTATGTACAATAAATACCAGCAATTCAACAATATTTTTATGGATTTTCATAAGGACACCGTAAATGTTGTTAACAAAAAATTGTTTTATCATTTTTTATTCTTTTAATCGCAAAATCAGCGAAATTTCAAAATTTGTTTCTCGAAATTGATTCAGATATTACCAAACACATTTTCGCACATTTGTAATGTTTTGTAAGGCATCCGGTAATAAGATAACAATAAAAATATATTAGAAATTGAACTAAAAAAAGAATATACGGGTTTGCATTGAGATGTTCTAAGTTCATATAACAATAATTATGTGTGCGGGCCATTCAAAAGATTTAAATATAGCAGATATCAGAAACAGGGAACTTTGATGCAAATATGTTTATCTTGTGACTTTAAAATTAAAGTTATGATCCTTCTTTTTTCCTACTGCACCTTGGTCATGATGTCAAATTGACAATTAAGCGGCGCCATAGGTTGGATAAAATGAAATTGTAAAACAAGTTATATTTTCTATCTTTTAAGAGACATCTTGTGGTTTTTAAAGCATTAGAAATGACATGTCCTTCCCCTTTTCTTGCATTGTACCACAAGTAAACTTTTAAAATACCAAAGGACTACTTTCTGAATACTTTCAAATATCTTAATGTAGACATTTATAATAAAAGTGTATCAATCCTATTTATTCGTCTAACAAATTTCCTTTAAATCTCAGCAATTATCCAAAAGATTTGCTTTCTTCATTCCAGTCAGGAATCCGCAGCATAATAATTCGAGAGGCAAGCAATTAATATTTATTAGTGATAATGAGCACCGTAGTGAAAATATTCATTCTTAATTTAACGAAAGTTTGGTTTACAATAAAATATTTACTATGCTAAATTTAACTACGCTTGGGGTTTCATGAGAGAAAACAAATATCAAATCTTTAAATTGCGACTAATTAGTCCATGGAGAAAAGACACCGTTAAAGGCTATATAATGCCATCATTTTCGCCTTACGCAAAGTAAATTAAACTCGAATGAAACATATTCAATTACTGGTGTGTAAATATTTGAAAAAAATGTATCTTTAGAACTGGAAAAACGCTTGATGTTTTTAATATATTGTGTCTATTTTAAAAGTATCCTAATTATTTTTAAATGCTAGAGAGCGGACAGTTTGTTCTTAAACTGATTTGAAAAAAATGGGTGTAGCCCTTCTCAAGATAAAACATTTTTGTATATGAAAACACGGTTGAAATCTACTTATTCAAATAAAAATACAGAACAACTTACTACAAGACAAATCCTGATTTGCGTCGATAAATTTAACAATATTGATGATACTCTAGTTATTTTATTAACAGACTGGCTTCCGTTGTAACAGGTAGTTCGGAAAGTGCACTGTAATTTGGTGTGCGGCATCATATGTAGTCTGAGTTGCATTTGAAATTATGGAGCGACTACTTCAGTGTTGTTTCTACATAAGTGATAGTCTTTTTCAGTACTTCTAATGTCATCTCATTTTACTAGAAAAAAATAAAATATGTAAATAATTTTATCAAAATATCTTCAGTATTGAAAAAGTTTTAAACGAAAATATGGGTTGAGCTTAGATTGAGACACGCTGTATATTTTACTGAATAAGTGGATTCCAGAAATGATTTCTATATAAAAATGATTAATTTTTGTTATGTTCTATCACCCTGTTAGGTTTCCCAAATGGTCCGCGTTTTGAACACCAGTATTTATAAGAAGTTTCGTAGTTTTTTACTACATTTGCAATAGAAATAATTTTCGGGGTACGTTTCAACAAAATTTCACGGAAAAAAAAAAATCAATGGCACTCCGGGAGTGCCGACAGAAGTGAAAACTTGAACAATTACGTGTGTATTTTTTGAATCGTCAGGAAATATTTTATTGTGCAGGAAATACTTTTAAATGAAGTGTTGTTTTTTCATTATTATAAACTACTACTACAAAAATTATATTACAATTTTCATTTAATGCACTATTGTACATGAAAAATAATGCATATTATTTTACATACAAAAATTGCAATCTATTGCTTAAAACGTAAATTTACAAATACATAAAATATGAAATTTAATTAATTGGTATTCTTTGAAATGAATACCAATGAAACTTATGAATTTTCATCAACAATTTTAACAACTCTCAATACATTCATCATTTCTTCCATGAGATGTAGTTTCATATCTTTTGTAATAACATTTATCTGCAAAATAGGATTCCCGCTTCCTATCACTCCAAAAATTATGACTTCTTTGCTGCCTGTCTTGTTTACGGTATTCGTGAACATTATGCTTTTTTTCTATCTTCATACTGCGCGTATTGTTTGCGGTATCTATAATTTCTATCAACAAACTTTTCTTTTCTATAAAATGATTTCACTTCATTTCCGTATCAGTAACCACGTTTCTTAAAACTTTCGTGAAATATTTCCTTATTTTAATTTTTACTTTTTATATTACTTCCGTCTATTTCTTTTCTCGTGCTAGTTAAATTATAATCAAGACCTCCTTATCATAGTATTATAATGATGTATTATAATGATCTATGATAAGGGAGTCTTGATTGTAATATTTTCCGTGTTTTGTTATTTCATTTTCATCTTTTGATTTGGTCTCGCGAGTTGAGTCACTTTTATCTGTTTTCACCGCGCGTGCTAAATTTATCTTGAAATAATTTTCTGAATTATTTTTATTCATAATACCAATCATTTCGTTTTCTGCACGAGAACTATTTCCTTTTGATACTTTCGTTTCATTGTATGAATTGGCAACATAATTTAATTTGGTGTCGGTAACAGTAACGGTGACGGGTCGCGAATTCAATGTTTTTTTCCCATCTCAAAAATGCCCAACGCGCCTAAAGAAGTTTTCACCTCAAAAAAGATTTTGTTTTAAAAAACCTGGCAATAAAAAAGAACCATTTGAGAGCACCGACCTTTCATTTTGTCCACACAGTTTACGAATACACTGTATACACACATCCACACACATATATATGTTGCAAAATTCAAAATTTCGCACTTATTAAATTTATTCCATAAAATTTTTTTTTATCTTCTAAATTCATCCTAAAATCCTAGTTTATTAAATTATTTCCCATCTCAAATAATATTCCTTTTATTTTATTTATCTAAATCTCTTTCTATTTAAAATGTGTAATGTAATATTTTATTCTCCTTCAAAATATCCTAAAAACACTTATCGTAATTACTTTTTTCAAAAACCGTTTTATTTCTCAATTCTTAAATGCCGAATTCGTTCTATTTAAAATTATTACCTGTATCATTTTCTTTTTCCTGTTTTTTAATTCCAAAAATTCGTTTGCGCGCTTTCTTGCTGACGCCTATTCACCACAAAATTCTGTTTCTCTCAATAAAGAGTTCAGACACTACCTAGCTCTCTCATTGGTTGGTTAGTAATACCGCAATGTCGTAATTATGTTTGCGCACTCTAGTATAAAACATAAAACTTGAGTTCTGGAGCATGAAATTTTGTGATATTGTTTTGTCTAAATAATCTGTTGTTGCCTGTAAGAGAGACTATATGAATTCTTTTGAAATATGCGTCGAACATCTTATTAAATGTCAATTACTAAAAATTTTAAATGATGTTTAGTGGAGTGAGAATGATTCATCATTACATTATTGTAAGGAAATTATAAATTTTTCTTCGATGATTTTATTTTTTCTTTTCTTCTGAAAAATCTCAATGACTATGGGCCAGAACAACTACATTTGGAATGCGACTGCGAAAACTTCGATCTGATATAGATGTCTGATGTTTGTAGTGGGGTAAAATTCTAAATATCGTCTCATATATGTATATTATTTCTAAAGTTATTGAGCTTTCCTTAAGTTTTTTATCAAGTCACTATTTACAATGTTCAAACTAATTTTCAGGGCAAACAACAAAGTGTAGAAAATTATTTAAGACAGTCTGTTATACCCGTGACTATAATCCGGAGTTTTAAAATAGCAAAAGAGAACCATTTTAATGGAGTATATCCAGTCTTCTACATTTCTTAAATTTATTAAATCTGAGTAATTATTACTTCAAAATATGTGCTTTCACTACTCCTATTAGGGTTTCGCTGCATATTGTTTTGAGAGGCTATGAAAGTAATTAATAATTATTAGAGGTATTGAGAATTGGAATGAAAATATTAACTATGGTCATATAGAATAAAATATTTACCAGGCGAATTTTAATTACGTTTGGGATTTCTTTGGAGGGAATAATTAAGAAATCTTTAAATTAATCATAGAGTAAAGACACAGTTTTTGCCAAAAGTAAGTTAAATGAAACATGACTGAAAAAGTTTCAACAGCCAGTTTATAAGTATTGTTTATAAGTAAAAATGTACCTTTAGCACAGGAATAAAGCTTTATATTTTAAAAATACTGTGTCTAATTTTAAAGTATTCTGAATCTATTTCAAATGCATGTATTTTAATCATATGTAACATATAGTCGTTTTATTATACGTAAACAACCGTATCACAGCTTTAGCTTTATTCATTCAAAAGTTATTCGAGTGTTTCCTGCCTACAGTTTCCAATGAAACCCTGTACATATTATTTCTTAAAGTATTAAGCTTTAAATTTTCCTTGAGTTTATTACTTAGTTACTATTTACAATGATCAAAATAATTATGGGAGCAAATAAAAAAGTGGATAAAACACTGCAAAGACAGCTTATTATACCTGATACAATAATACAAATTTTTAACATTACAAAAAAGAGATATTTTAATGAAATATATCCTGTGAGACATTTGTAATTCTCTATATTTCTTCAATAATTTTACATTTAATCTGACAATTATCACTTCAACAGATTTACTTTTCCCATTCCTATTAGGGATTCACAGAGTAATATTTTTAGAGGCCAAAGTGAGTATTTAATATTTATTAGTGTAAATGATCATTGAAATGAAAATACGTAATCTCTATGTAACGTAATGTTCGGTTACAGTAAAATATTAAGCATGTGAATTTTAATTCGCTCGAGGTTTCACTGGAGGATATAAATCTCAAATCTTTAAATTGCGACTAATTAGTCCTTAGAGTAAAGGCATCGTTATAGCCCAAATAAAGACATCGTTTTCATCATACGTAAAATAGATGAAACTTGAATGAAAAATATTGAATTACAAGTTTAAAATTATTTAAACAATGATTATTTAATACTGAATACGCTATTTTCTAAATATTTTATGCCTAAAAATTCCAAATCTCATTGAAATGATCGAAAATTTTATATACAGGGTGTCCCAAAATACAGTTATAATCTTTCAGCGGAAGTATATTAAACAACAAATGATTTTTCTATAGGAAACTAAGATCGAAATGCATTTAAAATTAATTTTAAAATAATATTTAAAAATTTATTTAAACATACAGGGCGTCTCACACCAATTGTAATTGGGAGTTTTGTTCATAGCTTTTACAATAATGAAGTTATTTTAACGAAATTTTCAAGCTTGGTGTGACAAACTATGAAATTAAAAAAAAAGGTTGAAAGCACATAATAATTCGGTCTGTGATTCTGCATGTAATCTGAATTACATATTGAAATATGTTTAGCAATGCATGGATGCCTAAAGTTGACACTTCTACCACTTCTTGTGATATTATCAAATTTTTAACAAATGAAGTTAAGTCTGATGCTAATTGCGTTATCATACCTTTATTATTTTTAAAGTCTTGAACTAAAATACCCATTCCACTTGGAATGAGACAATGAGATGGTATTATGGACTGAATTGGTGGATTGCGACCCTACAAAAATTGTTTATCGTGATGTAATCTACCTCCCTTGAAAGTTAATACCTATATTTTTCAGACACGCTTTATGTAAACATACTATCTCTTAAAGTACAGTGCATCCAATTTTCCTTGAGTTTATTAATTAGTTGGTGCAATGCTCAAAATAATCCTGGTGTGATACAGCCTATTTATTACACCTGTTAGAATAGTAAATATTCATAAAATAAGAGACGAAATATATTTTAATGGAATTCGGTCAAACATTAGGATGCTTTGTGTTACTCTGACATCTTTTCATTAAATCTGAGCAATTATCACTTCAAAACATTTACTTTTGCCATTCCTATTAGATAAACACTTTACAGGATAACGTTTTGAGAGGCTAAAGGGATCAATTAGTATTTATAAGTGGGAATGAGCACAGAATGGAAATATGCACTCTGTGTAACGAAAGGTTCGTTTCAAGTGAAATATTTAGCATGCGAATTTTAATTTTAATGACGCTCGGGGTTTCATTGAAGAAAACAAATATATATATTTCGTTAAATTGTGACTAATTATACCATAAAGTAAAGTCGTAATTTAAGCTACTGTAAATGCATAGTTTTCGACTGATGTAAAATAAAGGAAATTTATGAGAAAAATAATCATTTAGCAGTTTTTAAATATTTGGAAATTGTATCTCTAGAACTAGAAAAACGCATTATTTTCTAAAAATATTGTCTCACTTTAAAATGTTTTAAATTCCTTAGAAGTGCTTTAAATTATTATATAATATATATATATAATACACACACACACACACACATATATATATAGTTAAGGTGTATCTGAACTGATGGTCAGAACTGTAAGAAACGATAAAACATGTTCTAATCAAATAATTTTTCCATAGAAATGCAGGAGTAAAATCTATTTATTTAAATAAAATACAACGTGCACTGCTGCCAACCTTCTGTTTTTTTTATACATCAAACACATATATCTTGAATAATAAATTTTACTTAATAAAAATAATGAATAAGAATTGAAACGGGTATTATTAAATACATTTTCTGGCTCAAAACACGTTTATTTGACTGGAACGATATTAGAATTTTGTCAGCAATTAAACTGCTTTGAGAAGACGCATCAAAATTTGGATGGTAGCTGACTGTGCTCACGGTGTCACTGTCCGACTCCCAGTGCAATTCCAGCATTTTGCTTGATATCATGACATTTAAGAAAAAAACAAAATGATTCCTTTGAAAGTTTTGGTATAAAATCTTCATTATTGTAATAGTTATGAGAGAAAATCTCTTGTTCAGCTTGAAGTGAAATATCCTCATAGCAGACAACCTTCATATTTCTTTTCAAGTCAAATACCCATGTTTTAAGAAGAAATTATATTTAATAAAATGTATCTTCTTTCTATGTGCTGTTTGTTTGATTTCATCTATTAAATAAAATTTTTGCTTCAAAAGATATTCTATTGACATGGAAAATCGGAAAGTTGGCAGTTATGTACTGTGTATTTTTTACCTATGCAAAAATGATTTGTCTTAACATGGAAGTACTATCAGCGTTTACAATACCATGAAGCCAGATGCACCTTGTGTATTATTTCTTAAAGAACTGAAATATAAAATTTTATTGCGTTTAGTATTTAGTTACTAATTTAGTTTACTTGCTCAAAATATCCAATGAAACTGTAGTAATTCTAGGTATTCCTCAAACATATTTTCATTAAATCTGAGCAGAAGATGTACTTTTCCCATTCCTATTAGGGATTCACAACACATTATTTTGAGAGGCTAAAGTAAGAAATTAATAATTGTTAAAAGTAACGAGCTTTCAAATTAAAATATGCTCTCTTAATTTAACGAAAGGTTGATTTACAATAAAATAGTGGCTATGCGAATTTTAATTACCCTTGGGTTTTCATCGGAGGAAATAAATATCAAATCTTTAAATTGCGCCTAATTAGTCCATAGAGTAGACATCGTTATCTATATACCTATATTAAATCAGTGTATGAGTGCGTGTTTCTTATACAAATTTACGATTTTTGACCTATTTACATGAACCTTGATGCACATACATTTTAGACAAGAGTAAAATTACTGGTCATTTAAAAAGAAATTCGAACTACTCTTAATCTTTTTTTTTAACCACCTGCCATACAAATCTATTTTTTTAAATTTTCTAATGCAACATTTTCTTGCTTGTATCTACACCCCGTATATAACGTTGCAAGAATAAAAAAAATGATAACACATGTATTTTGTTTTTATAAACCAATAAAAATTTAGACCCACTCGCTATATTTTCTCATTCAAAAGTGACGTCATTCAGGGAGATAATACACATTTTTCGTATAATTTTTTTTTTAATTTTACTGTAACTGCGTTAAAATGACGTAGTATCTTCAATTAAATGTATTTGGAGTTAAAGTAAGTGAAAGTAATGTTGGGGAAAAGCGACCATGGGAGACACTCTGTAAAAACATACAAGTAAAATTACAGAAGGACGGTAGTACAGTTTCCAGTCAAAAACTTAAAAAAAATATTTGGATCATAAATTATAAATAACTCACAATTTTACAGTGTGAAAAATTAAAAATAACTAAACTAGTTGCACTGCTCAAAATAAATCCGGGATAAAGCCAAAATATGGAGAAAATAGTGTCAGCCAACCTATTATACCTGTTAGTGATACAGATTTTTAAAATATCAGAAGAGAGAAATATTTTAATGATGTGTAATTCAGTCAAACAGTAATAATATTCTGTATTCCTCTAAAATCATTATAAAATCTGAACAATTATCACTTCAAAAGTTTTACTTACCACATTCCTATTACGAATTCACAGCATGATGTTATAAAATGCTTAATAGAGCAATTAATATTTATTAGTTGTAATGAACACTGAAATGAGAATATCTATTCTTAGTTTAACGAAACGTTGTTTACAATAAAATATTTAGTTTGCAAGTTTTAACTATATTTGAGGTTTCTTCGGAGGAAATAAATATCAAATCTTTAAATTACGTCTAATTAGTCCATAGAGTATCCATCGTTATTTATCTATCTACATTAAAATCAGTGTTTCTTTTACAAATTTACAATTTTTGACCTATTTGCACGAACCTTGATGCACATACGTTTCAGAACAAGCGCAAAATTACTGGTCATTAAATAAAGCAAAATAGTGGAGATGACCATGGGAGACACTCTGTAAAAACATACAAGTCAAATAACATAAGAAGCACAGTAGTACAGTTTCCAGGCAAAACCTCTAAAAAATATTTGAATCATAAATTATAAATAACTCGTAATTTTACAGTTGAAAAATAAAAAACTAAAAAAACTAATTACAATGCTCAAAATAAATCCGGGAACAAGCCAATATATGAGGAAAATAACGTTGGACAACCTATTATACCTGTTAGGGATACAGATTTTTAAAATATCAGACGAGAGAAATATTTTAATGATGTGTAATCCAGTCAAACAGTATTAATCTTCTGTATTCCTCTAAAATGATTATAAAATCTGAAAAATTATCACTTCAAAAGTTTTACTTTCCCCATTCCTTTTACAAATTTACAGCATGATGTTGTAAGATGCTTAAGAGAGCAATTAATATTTATTAGCTGTAATGAGCATTGAAATGAGGATATCCATCCTTAGTTTAACGAAAGGTTGTTTACAATAAAATATTTAGTTTGCGATTTTTAACTACACTTGAGGTTTCTTCGGAGGAAATAAATATAAAATCTTTAAATTGAGAATAATTAGTTCTTGGATTAAAGACATGATTGGCCTATATAAAGGTATCATTTTTGCCCTATATAAAGTAAATAAAACTTGTGTAAAAAATATTCAATACCCAATTTATAATTATTTCTAAGTTGTATCTTTCAGCACTGAATAACACATTATTTTATAAAATTATTATTTCTAGGTTTTAAGTATTTTAAACCCCTTTCAGATACTCAAAATTATTACAGTGGTGGGCAATCGCTAAAGACTGGTGAGACTCTCAACGACTAGAGACACAAAATCGAATGCAGAATCACGTGGAAATTATTTTAAGTATAGAATGCAGTAATAAGTATTGTAATAATGTAAATATTTGATTTCTACACGCGTCGGACCCTTGATAGCAGCGATAAGGGATTGAAAAAATATGGTGCGCGTTCGCAGCTGTTGTTGAAAGTTAAATGTAAACACGAAATAATCATTTGACAACTTTAAAAATGGACATGCCTTGCGGATTTCAAGTAGAAAGTTTGAAATTTACCGTAAATTAAAGCTCTAAAAAGTGCGAAAAAATAGATGTTGTCAAGGAATTCCAAACATAGCCCACAGTGTTATTTCCCGAATTTGGAGGGCATTTCAAAAAACAAGGATTTGTAGCAAGCGTGCAGGGGATGTTGTTTTTGTAGTATGATCCTCAAAAGACACTAATAGTATTGCTCTATTCACAAAAAGGGACCAGCACAACACAGCTGTCAAGTGGCAAATCTATAGCATGCTGCCGCAGGGTAGCGGATATCATAAAAAAACTCCGTAGCCAGACATTTTCATCATTGATGACTATACGCGCGAAGACCTGCTGTTTGTGATCCATTGTCACTGTAGCGCCTGATTGCAATGGTTTCGTCAGCATCGTAACTGGACCGAGAACGACTAGCTTTGTGCAATTGTCTCCGATATTTTTCATGGATATTTTTTGTATGATAAGCACTACCATTCTCACGCCACATCAATTGCAGTCTACGATCAGATGGCAGACTTACATACGAGAAGAGTACACAAGTTCGGTCGTTCTCGGTTCAATTGCGATCCAGAAGACACCAATTTAAATAGGCGCTATGGTGAACCCACGGTATTCAGACATGCAGGATACGCCTTTTGGCATATAGACTTGATTGATACAATTGATGCAAACGCTAGACATTACGAAATATACGAATTTACGGGATATCTGTACGCCTTTGGCAGTAGGAAATTGATTTGTCACATGACTGTTTGTTGACTTGACATTACGTAGAGAAGACGGGTAGCTCAATGAAAGTATTATAATATATATATATATATATATACAGTGGTGGCGAAATGTTTGGACATTTTTTGAAAGTTTCATGTTTTTCAAATTTGTGTGCTTGTAGAATATATTAATTTTCATTTAAATACAAACGTTTATATATCAAATTGAAGGTATTTTAATGTAGAATTTAATAATAAAAACAGTATTACAATATCTGTATTACAAAAAAAAAGTTATGCTCATTTTAGTAGAACAAACAAACACAAATCGTTTTGAATAAGGACGTGTTTTGTAATAAAAGCATACTAGCCAATCACAAACACTGTTCTGAGGATAAATCAAATGTCTGTGACTATAGTTTAGGTTATTTGGATGTAAAAGTGTTATTGTTGTGGAAATATTTTGCGGAATGATGCATACTAGTACAATTAAATAGAGTATTGCTGTTTTTGAATATTTAAAGTCCTTTTTTTTTAATTAAACTAATTTGAAACAATGTCATCAACAAGAAGAACTAATTGGACATCTACAAAAAGAAGCCGAATTGTCATATTGGGAGAAAATGGCCTCTCTTATGCTGATATTGCAAGACAAGTTGGTGGTTCAGTGACTTGTTCCTGGTGTACGAAAGTTCTGTTTACGTTATGAAAAAACGAAATCAGTGGAAAATAAGACCAAATCAGGCCGAAAAAAATGCACAAGTGCTACTGCCGATAGAAAAAATAAACGGCTATGCCTTCAAGATAGAAAAATATCATCAGATGCCATTAGATGTTTAATGAATGCAGCGGGTATTGCAGTAAGTTCAAGAACAATAAGAAGAAGGTTATCAGGATTTGGACTACAAGCTAGAATTCCAAGGAAAAAACCATATTTAAATCAAAAGCAACGTGAAAAACGATTGTAAGTGGGCAAAAGAACACATTAAATGGTCAGAAAATCAATGGAAGCAAGTAATCTGGAGCGATATGAGAGTAAAATATCGCTCTTTGGTAGTGATGGTAGAAAATACGTGAGACGTAGAGTAGGAGAAGCACTTCATCCTGATTGCATTGAAGCAACTACAAAAAACCCAATAAATGTCATGATTTGAGCATGTATGTCTGCAGATGGTGTGGGCCGAATTCAAGTGATTGATGGCATCCTGAATGCCAAAAAATACATCGAAACTGTCCTGGAATCAAAATTGATACCTTCTATCAGGAATCTCTTCCCCAACAACGCACCAGTTATTTTTCAGCAGGATTCAGCTCCATGCCACACAGCAAAAGTATGCAAAGCATGGTTTCAAAATAAAGGCATAGATATATTACCATGGCCAGGAAACAGCCCTGATCTCAGTCCAGTTGAAAATTTGCGGCGACGTTTGAAAATTCTTGTATGAAAAAAACGTCCTTCCAAAAACAGACAACTTATTGAAGCTATAATTGATTCTTGGCACCATGTGATTACGAAAGATGAACTCCAAACACTCGTTCACTGGATGAAAAGACGCTGTGAAGCTGTCTTAAAAAATAGGAGTTACCCTACTAAGTATTGATTGTGTAAGTATCACTTTAAAAAAATGCAAATCTAAGATAGATCTTACTATTAGTTGCATAACTTTTTTTGTAATACAGATATTGTAATATTGTTTTTATTATAAAATTTTACATTAAATTACCTTCAATTTGATATATAAACGTTTGTATTTAAGGGAAAATTAATATATTCTACAAGCACACAAAGTTGAAAAACATGAAACTTTCAAAAAATGTCCATACTTTTGGCCACCACTGTATATATAAATATACATATATATATATATGAAATATTCTGAATTTATAAAACCTGCACATACAGGAATGTTTTATGAGATTTAGGTAGAGAAAATAGTTTTCTGAGTGAAAATAATTATAAAACATAGCTAAGAAAACTGGTACATCAATAAAATTTTGCAGATGAGAGACATATTTGTGTTTTACCAGCATTGCGCAGAGAATATGGATTTGTTAGTGAAAACTATTATCCCTTTAAAAATATAAATGGGAAAGAATGCCAAGTTCATTAACGGTTTCGCTAATGAAAAAAGTCATATCTAACTGAAAACCAAATTCTTTTGGAAGCTCCTTAAATCATAGTTCCTGTCATGCATAACGTTCTTCAATTGCTTAAAATGATTTGTTATGCTATTTGCTACTCAATAGAACGACGTGGGAAGTTTTCACCCACCAACTTTAATCTTTGAGTCTGAGTACAATTTAGTCTACTATGTCATTGGGAAAGATCTAGTCAATCAAGTATTCGAATAAGTATGTCGAAGTTAAGGTATTGATAAGTTAAGGAAGTGATTAACTTTAAGTTCAGATCAACCAAGTAGAGAAATTTGAATAAGAGAAAACTTGTCAAGTCGCTCTATTGAGTAGCAAATAACACAACAAATAATTTTAAGCAACCTTTATAACCAATTTTTTTTTTTATCTTGAAGAACGTTATGCATGATAGGAGCTATGATTTAAGGAGCTTCGAAGGAACTCGGTTTCCAGTTAGATCTGACTTCTTTTATTAGCGAAACCGTTAATGAACTTGGAATTCTTCCACATGTATGTTTTTGATGGGATATCATTACTTTTTGTACAGTTACAGTATACTTAAACACTTTACTTAATGGTTTTTAATGTGTTTACAAATGACTATTTTATTCACCAGACAACATTGAATTTAATTTAAATTTCCTACAACAAAATATTTTGCTGTCAATATGCGGCAGAAATCTGTATTTTAATACTGCTGTATTTAATATTTGCTTCGAAACGAAGTGTATTGATTCGAAATTTTTATTATTTCTGAAATAACAATAATAATATACATAATTATATATTTTACCTTTACAGACTCATTAACATATAAATCAACAGTCCGATTCATATTTACAAATAAAATTACGAAGCTATCCAAATATTATCAAACAAATAGTACAAAAGTTACTGATAATTGAAAATGAAATCGGCATTGTTTTCATAAATGAAATGAAAATTTCCTCGAATTAGTGTTGCCACAAAAATAAAATTCTGGATTATATCATGCTCAACAATGATTATAAAAAAATAAATAGCACGAAAGAGATAAAGTGTGACATCTCCGCACGGGTTTATTTTATATTTTTTGATTAAAAAGCAAAATTGAAATTGCAATGTTTAGGAGAGAAAGACACCATGGACTGCCCCATGTTTTTTTTCGATGCAGCTAAAATACGATTGTTATTTTTTTTCTCGCGCTTGCCTTTTTGTAAATTTACAATAAAAGCATAACTGAATGAGCTGATATTTGGTTTGACTAATTAATGTTAGGGAACAGATATCGCAGACGCACCGAGGATGGCGCAAATTTTTTGTGTTGATATTTTGGCGAGAAAACCTCATTTTTCGAATACCTGTTAGGCCTAGCTTACATGTTAGTTTTATTTTATAATAAAAATGTATTTTAATATTACTTTAAAACACACACGTTAAATTTTATTATTACACACAGTTTTATTTAACACACACATTATTTTTTTACACATATTTTAATTTTATTTATTAATTATTTTAATAGTATTTTATTTTTAATTTATTTATATAAACATTTCATTTTATTATAAAATACCAAGTTACCATACAAAGCAAAAGTTACCAGGTTACCCCGCCAGGCTAAAAATCGCCATTTTGGCGCCAAAAAGAAATTTTTTTTGCGACATCTGTACAAATGTAGGTTACATGTATTGTTATTCTTAAATTTTTTTAGAAGTTTAAATCTATATAAAAAAAATACTACA
Organism: Maratus michaelseni; assembly: GCA_963931845.1. Taxonomy (NCBI): domain Eukaryota; kingdom Metazoa; phylum Arthropoda; class Arachnida; order Araneae; family Salticidae; genus Maratus; species Maratus michaelseni. Next base: position 212,856,066 of record OZ007590.1, read on the forward strand.
ATGCTAAAAAATCTGGATTGCAGTGCGAATCTGGTTAGTACTATAAGTATCCAAGAAGTGACTATTTTATATTATATATTAAATGTATTCTCTCAAGATGTTTTTGTTTTTTGATAGTGTGTGTAAAAAGGTAAATTTTACCATTACTTAAAAAATTAATTCTCTGAAAGTAGCCAAAAATGGATGATAATCAGGTGATTTTGCTGCAAGGTCAGTCAGGAATCAACATTTGGCGCTTTTTTGGCAAAATAAAATTTCACCTAATAGACGTAACGTTAAAGTAAAAATGGACACCCCAAAGTGGGTAATTAATCGATTTTCCGATTTTTTTTTCGTTTCCTTATAGTGTAAACGAACATCTTACCAAATTTGAAGTCTGTAGGTGCAGTAGATATATGAAATCTTTTTGATGAGTATGTGAGTCAGGACGAAATTTACGATTATCAGATATTTTCAAATATCATTATCTCGGAAACTAATTATGCATTATTTATAAAATTTTGGATTCTGGATACTTAAGGGGGCCTTACTACACATCGAAAATTACAAGTACGTTGATCAAATAGATTTTCAGTAGTAGAGTGTCGAAATTTGGTGAAAACAGCTCGAAATGGTTCGTGTAAATATACCAACGGCCAGTGTGAGGACTTTTTTTCTTTGCGAACTTGGCTGACACATTGTCGTGTGTCTAGATAAAACATATATAAGAAAATTGCCGTATCAATAAAGTGCAGAGACAGATGAGGCAGCTATTCAACTTTTTTCTAATATTAAGAAGAGGCGATAGGTTTCTGAATGAAGATATTTATAAATATGTGTAAGAAAATTTCTGCATTAATGAAACCTGCAGATAAAGCAGATGTCTAATGTTTTCCCTGCTTTATGTAGTAAAATGGGTTTCTGAGTAAAGATTATTATAAAAAAAATATGTAAAAAAACGCTGTATAAATAAAATCTGCAGATGAGGTAAATTTTCAACGGTTTTCATAATTATGTAGGGAAGATATGTTGATGAATTGAATTAGTCCCAGTACGTACATATGTAAACTGCCTTAACTGGCTGATATGATTTATGCCCCTTGTTATCTGATATTAGTGATTACTATAATTTAATTTTAAGTCTGTAGCGCACTTTGTTTTCCCAATTAGAATACGATATATATATAGCTTTAATAATAACCCATTGAAGACAATAAATTTAGGGATATTTTTATTTAAAAAATATTCTCACACTTATGCAAACAGATCGGGATAAATAAATACAGTGATGTAAAATTATATTTTTCATCTTTCTTCTACACGACCCAATGTAAACAGAAAAGGTAGTTTTAGTAATGTTTGAATTCTTCAGTTAGTGGATGGGCTGATTTTAGTAAATACTTTTTTCTTCAGTCGTGTTTTAGACAACTCATTATGAATAAATTTAGTAGATCCACAGATTTTTAATTTTTACATACAAATTTGTACCCAAAAGTGCTATCTCTCGCTCAAACAATCAGAACTATAAAATTCAATCTGAAATATTTCATGTAATTATAGGTGTTCAATCTGAACATTATAAATATTTAATTCGTATAGCAAATTCGTAGATAATTGCAAATGTCTCTGAAGTTTAAAAAGTAGATAAGTGGCATGGAAATATTAAAGACGCTTCCCTACAACTTTAAAAAACATTTAATATATTGATTATATATAATACGGGTTTTTACTAAACATTTCTCTCTTCCCTCGTGTTCTAGAAAATTCATTATAATGAAAATTTCTAAAGTAACAAATCTTTAATCTGATCTTCGATTCTGTAGAATCTTGTCGCGCTTGATTCTTGGATTAGCCGTGGATATTTGCAATGATAAAAAAAAATCTACAACATTTCGTGAAAAACAAAAGTAACTATCGATCAAACAACTAACCGACCGACAACGTATATTTATTTTATTTCAACTCCGTCATTTTCTTCTTAATTTTTACCCATCATAAATATTCAATATCAGAAATACTGATATTTTGAGAAAATAAATTGATTTTGAATGCTTTTAAATCATTAATTATCAAAGAAATGAATTCTATATAAACAAGGATGCAAAATTTGTGTTTGACCACTGCTGAAAAAAGGTTTTACGAGAACTCATATTAAATTCAGTGGATAGATTATAATAAATTATATAAACTGGTAAAAGAAGATCTACAAAAATCAAACTATCAAAAATGAAAAAAAAAAGGGTAAAAAGAGATAACAGATTGTGAGTTGTGTCTAAACAAGGGAGTGATAGCAAATTTCCATCACTATTTTCTTGTGCATATTTAACCCGTCAGCACACGCGCTGGGATAAAATCTACCCCAGCTTACAACTATTACTTAAAAATGTGCGAAAATAGTTCGTGATCATTCTGAGCTTTATAGTACCTTTCAAGCTGAATGATATCAAGATGTGGCCAAAAAGAATTTACCTCCGGTTGTGTATTTTCCATTCTTTTGTTATAAAAATGTCACGTGGGAGGAAATTTACCCCACGCTTGTTATAACGTAACCCATAATGATAGGAAAATGTTAATGCAAATGTTTATGTAAAAAATATAGTGTGCAAATAATAATATAATTTTTCTTTTAAACGTTAACAACTCGTGCACATACAGTTTCTATATATCAGTTTTATACTTTTTTGTATTTTCATGGCTGAATTTGGATTGTAAAAGCTTTGTATGTAATTATATGCAAAAAAAAAAAAAAAAAAATCTTAGTGCGAGAACTTTTTATTTTAAGTTAAAGTATGTGCTTTATTGATTTACAGTTTGTTTCAAAATATAAATTTTTTGTTTATAATCTAACCGGTGGGAAATTGACACACACAAAAAAAACCATCTTCATTTTAAAGATTGTTACTTTTTCTTCATTCTAAAGCTTGTTTCCGTTTCTTCGATTTAAAGCATGTTTCATTTTCTTCATTTTAAAGCTTGTTTCTTTTTTTTAATATTAAAAAAATGTTTTTTGCAGATCTGTTATTACTGTAACATATTTTCATTAAATCTGACGAATTATCACTTCAAAAGATTTACTTTCTTTATTCCTATTTGGGATTCACAACACAATATTTCGAGAGGCCAGAGTGAGTAATTAATATTTATTAATGTAAATGATCATTGAAATGAGAATATGCACTATCAGTCTAAGCTAGTTTGCCGTAAAATATTCAGTATGCGAATTTTACTCGTAATTACACTTGGGGTTTCACCGGAGGAAATAAATATAAAATCTTTACATTTCTACTAATTAGTCCATTGAGTAAAGATAAAGGTAATGGTTTCGTGATATGTAACATATATTGAAAATGATTGAAATATATTTTCGTATATATCGATAAATATCTGTAAAATATATTTTTAATAAAAGAAGAACGTTTGATGTTCTAAACTTATTATATCTGATTTAAAAGTATGATTTCAGTCTCCTTTAACGCTCTCGAATTTTTTTTAATTGTCTTTATTTCCGAAAGTAAGGAATTTTTTTTTTCTGTTTAATTCAGGAAAAAATACTTTATATTACTTCATTGTACTCTATTTAGCGTCGTTAAAGAAAAAAAAATTAAATTAAAGATTTCCTATTGAGTCTAGTAAAGTAAAGTCGAACTGAATGATATTATTGGAATTTAAATTATACAGGGTGTCACCTCTTATCATTGTTCAACAGCTAGTTCCTAAATTATTAGTTTTAGCAGTAAAGTTCCAAATGCAAAAATGTTTAAAATTTTGTTCTTTATCGCATAAAAATTCATTTATGTCGAAACAGTTATTTTTGTAAAACCTACGACTTATTTTACTTTTATATGGTCCCTGGGTCCTGTAAGTTTTATTTAGAATATTTTTACTTTATGTTCTTAATAGTAGAACAAAAAAAAAAATATTTTATGACAAAACATATCGAATTATCATACTTTGAAAACATTGAAATTTCATTAATTTATCGAAAGTGCGATAGCTTGGTATATTTAACCGTGCAAAAATAATATTTTGTGTGTGTTTTACTTATTAAAGAATAGAGATTTTTTTTAAATCAAACTTTTAGGATCCAGGACAGTTGTCGAAAAAGCTACTTTATTCTTGTAGCGAACCCAAGCTACGACTACTTTATTGAAAATGTAGTTAATTACAGCTACTTTTTTTAATGACTACAAACTACTTTTTAAAAGTACTGTCTACTTCGCTATTTTCAAATTTTGCCAAAGGATCCAATCTACACTTGAAATTGCTGACACGGATTAAGTAATACAATGGCTCTTCTTTTTATTGCGTTTGCCGGGATGCAATCAAATAAATGTAATAAAATATATGGCGCTGAAAAAATTAAGCAATATAGCGTACAAGAAAATGTTTCCTGTTATTCTCTAAAATGTTAGTTTAAGCACATATTTAGCCTTTATATACCGACCAAAGAAATTCAATATAAATTTTCTCTATCATAATATCAAAAAATCTCAAATTTTTAAATAAAATAATTCCAAAGAAAAAAAAACGCGGCAATAAAAACAAAGATCTAACAACGAGGCACCAGACAAGTGTTTCCAGCAAGAAAATTAATAATTTTTAATTTATTTTTTGCCACTTGGATTTATCAGCAAGAGCCAATGGAAAAGTCCAAAATGTAATACGCTGCGTTTATAAACCTTGCAGCTGAGTTGCTGATATTCTTAAATCGTTGCACAGAGCACGTTTTCCACAAAAAAGCAAGTTACGATCACATAACTAGAAAAATGACATTTACACACTTACAAAAAACACAGTTATATTCTTTTTCCTGAAGCAGCATCATTGTTCGCTAATATTTTTTGTATCTGGCTACTTGCTACTTTACAGTTCTCCAAAAATGTAACAAACTACCGGAAAAGATTGGGATTATTATAGTTTCGCTACTTGTAGCGCGCTACTTCCGACTACTGAGCTAGGAACCATATAAAATTTGAATTTCATAATTTCCCCCAAAATAGCTATTTTAACATAAATGGCTTCCAATATTATGAAGAGCCACATTTTAAAATTCATTATTGGGACTAATATAGGGTCAACTGGGGTACTTTTTTTGCAAAAAGTAAACTTTTGTTATAAAAAAGATTTTCTTTGTATGCATTTCAGATTTTACTTTTTATATTATTAATATTATATAAATTATATTCTCAGCATAGTCAATAAATAGTTTTCGTAAATAAGGAAAATTTAAAAAATAAAAATTCTGTCTAAAAATTACCCCGCAATTTGTATAAATCTTAGAAATGCAAGAGGTAATTATTAGACATTGGATTTCTATGTTATATGAATAGCAAATAAGATACTTACAAACGCAATAGTCAGTCGGTTTCTGAGTGTATTGTGTACTTCAAATGGGGTAAACAATTGGTACTTTAATACAAGAGGGAAAAAAATTACGTGTCTGGTATAACTCTTTATAACATTTTACAAAAAACAGAGAAAATGTGGCAATAACTAAGAACATATTTAATTGTGGATGTACTAGAACAATTATAATAAAGTATAAAAAATAAAAGTAAATTAACTGAAAAAAAAAAACTTAAAGACAAGATAAACATAAAGTAACCTATCATTCAACTCAACTCGAAACACACGCAGGCAAGGTCCGATTAACTTCTGAATGTAGGACCAGCACGGCATCATTTCGAGACCACCTTCCATTTGGCAAAAGTTTTCTTAATTCTTCATTCATGAAAACTCACCAATAATACTAATATTAATCCTCGGAGTAGCTTAGTCGTTGTAACATGTATTTCATTAAACAGCTTTTTTATATTCCCTGTATATACTTCGGATATATTTAGTACATGTAGCTGTATGCTGAATTTCCCGGGTGGTTTATAACAGGAACACCAGGAAGCTAATGATTAATTAACATCCAACTGATGACATTAATATTTCCCTGTTAAATAAGTTTCATGAAGTATTGCGCGGACTTCCTCTTGGAATTAAGCAAACTTTCTTTTCCAAATAAATAAATAAATAAAATAAAAATACAATGTAAAAAATGGAAATTAGAGGGCCCCCTTCACAGTCCTTTTGGGGGACCTTTAAATTTTTGAGGGGAAACATACGCTTCACGTGCCTTTTGGAAAATCAAGCCCTGCGCACAGGCAACTTTAATTAACTTTTATTAGTTAATTTACAAAAACCTTCATTCTTAAAAGTTCTATATAAGCCAGCAGTCTCATGTTCGCATAAATTTTTAAAACAGTCCACAGAATCAGTCGGAATTGGACTATAAAATAATAATGAAACAGGATCTTTGTTCGGTAATACTTTCTATTTGAATTTGTAATCTCCATATCATTTCAGAAATTTCCTTTAGAAGTCCTCCGTTTTTGCTGCGAAATTTACTGGATAAATTCCTGTAGAAAAAAAAAATCCGAACTAAATATTTTTCCGCATCAACCCTGAAAACCATATTTGCCCTAAAAATATTACTGAAATCCCCTTATTCATTAATTTTCATTTTGTCATAGTTTTCTCGTTCCCAAGTTGCAAGTTTATTATTAGATAGTATTTTAAGTAGACGAAATAAACATTTGTATAAAGGCGAGAGGAGGTAGTTTCAAAACTGAAATACTGTTACGAGCCAGTTCAATTGTCACCCTACTTAAGTGAGACATATGTTCATAAAAAAATAATAATATGCAATTCTAAAATGTTTCAGTTTTTAATCATAACTAAACAACCTAGTTTCACTTTTAGAGTCACTTTCAAGTAGTTTCACTATAAGTACAAAAGGACAAAAGTTACAGTTAACAAACCATAATCGAAATAAGCTGTATGTAAACTTAACTTGGTGTTTTCATTTACTTTATTATGCTTTCTAAATTAAATAAATGATATTTAAGCCAAGTCATCAAATTTTTAATAAAGTAATGTATTAGCTTTGTACTTTTTCATTTCTTACCAAATTGGAAATAAAGCAGTCAATGAATGGATAATCATTGGTAAATGGGCTGTCTAAATACTTATTTTTATATTGTCATAAATTTGCCTTTGCCAAGAACATATAGAACATATAACAAATGATTTGAACCTAATTTTTCATTGTCTAATATTTGTCCCAACGTGTCTAAACAGTACCCCAAGGATTGTCTAAGAATTACCTTAGCATGAGACAATGCAATAATGCCTTTTTGACAGCCCTATTCTCATCTCAGTTTATGAATCTTGGAATTTTCTGATAATGGATTCAAAAGTAGTCAGTTCCTTTTTTCATACCATTTAAAATCTGAAACTAAAGTAAATAAATACCTGCTATTAGCAAATTTGAAAGTATTGAAAGTAAAATTTGGTAGGTAATTTTTTAGCTGCATATTTCAAGCGAAATATGAAACTTGATAATATGTGGATTGTAGCTTATGAATATTTATACAATGAGAAAATGGGTTTAAATACTTATATTTAAACACAAGACGCAAATAAAGTTAACATTTTTTAAACACCAAGTGCGTCTAAGAATTGCTCCGAAGGTTTGTGTCTAAAAATTACCTCGGTTACCCCTACCTCTAAAACTAACATTTTCGGAACTGTATATTTGTATTTTGTTAACATCTGCGCTTTTTTGTAATTCAGCAGTTAAATAACCAATCATCTTGCTCACATTATTGAAAACGTTAGTTAAACTATTATTTGCTCACCTTATATTTCACTTTAAACATTCGTAGATATTAGAATAATAGTCCTACTTTAAAAGCCTAGTTATTCAAATCATATATATGTGAGATGTAATCTTCCTAAACGGGCGAAAAAGACCGAGCCAGTATTCGAACCCGGGATCCCTTGGCTGAAACTGTCAATGCTCTACCAACTGAGCAATCCCTGACGAATATGGCTGAACTAATGCACCCAATTAACCGTAATGATCATATCATCTGGTCTGATATCTGAATCAGCACAACATAATAAATCACAGGTAATGGGACCCCCAGTAAACGCTGGAAACGTGATCACAGTAGATTAATTTTGACAAAATTATTATAGATGGTAAAGAAATCATATGAGATGTAATCTTTCCAACCGGGAGAAATTACATGTGATTTATTCTGTTGTGCTGATTCAGATATCAGACCAGATTCTATTATCATTAAAGTTAACTGGATATATTAGTTCAGCCATATTCGTCGGGGATTGCTCAGTTGGTAGAGCATTGGCATCTTCAGTGAAGGGATACCAGGTTCGAATCCTGGCCCGGATTTTTTCGCCCGGTTGAGAAGATTACATCTCATATGATTTCTTTACCCATTTGCATAATTGCGTTAAAATTAATGTAGAATATATATATGTCTTTGAATAAAGCAGAAGGCATTATGTAAAAAATATTACATAAAATTTTTTGTAATATATAAAAAATCAATTGAATCCATTTGGACATTACACTGTTAACTAGTTATTTTTAAAATACAAATTGCACAAATTGTGCCTATTAGTTGCTAAAATCAGTGTAAAAATTGTTTTAAACTCATAAAAGAGCTAAAATCCTACATGTTTCGGCTTTAAACTTAAAGCCATCATCGGGGAAGAAGAACAACACAAACGACTACGGACCTTTTAATTTTCGACACGAGAAAATTGAAATCAACAGCTTGGAAAAATTTAAATAAAATAAAATAAAATAAAATTTATTTTTATTTTATTTTATTTAAATTTTTCCAAGCTGTTGATTTCAATTTTCTCAAGTCGAAAATTAAAAGGTCCGTAGTCGTTTGTGTTGTTCTTCTTCCCCGATGATGGCTTTAAGTTTAAAGCCGAAACATGTAGGATTTTAGCTCTTTTATGAGTTTAAAACAATTTTTACACTGATTTTAGCAACTAATAGGCACAATTTGTGCAATTTGTATGTTAAAAATATTAAAAAATTTTTATCAGGAAAAATATTTTTATGCTTATTTAATTTCTCATTTCTCCATTTAAAAAAATACTTTATAATAGATATTATAAATTAAAAATACATTGTACTTATAACGTATTTTATAAATTCCCGCATCTCTGTCATTTCCATCAGAAAATAATTTCTCATATGTTTTGGCAGCTGTGTTTACAATTATAACATTTCAGATAATTCCCCAAAATAACTTTAAGGACATATCTCCTAAACTAATATTTATAAATTAAAAAGTTCCACATTGTTACTGTTACTGAAATCTGATAGAAGCATTATCATTACACAATTATCACTATTTAAATCTCCAGTTTCTTCGAAAATAAGCTATTTCTGGAACCCCAATGCATTATTATAGAGGAAAAAGAATATTTCATTCTCAGTAAAACTATTCTTCAAAAACACTTTTTTTGTACTTGTCGATATTTAAAGTGTGAATTTCTAATATTAAGGTTTTTTAAAGTCTGGAATGTTTTTTTCACGTAATGCATATAAAAATGGAAACTTTTATGCAATCATGCATAATTCTTCAATGTACATTAGTAGAATTTTATATTATTTAAGTATTATAGATATAAAAAAAATCAAAACAACCTGGCTAAAGTTTAATTTTAATTATAATGAAAAACGTATAAATTCATTTATCTATTCAAAACTTGAACTACATAAAATTTCAACTGACTTGTAGAATAAATTCTAATCTGGTCAATTCAGCCATATGCACCGAGAAAAAAAATTCACTATTAATTGTAAAAAATTTCTTCCTGATATTTTCGTGATATTTCGGGTGCCTCATAAATTTCTTAACATTTCAAAAAAATCTTAAAAATTAGCACAATCGAATGTGGTTTGCTTGAAACCTATTCTAACAAAGAGGCACGTTAAAACACAGAGACAACAAAGGGGCACGTCTTTTAGCACGTTAAAATTGTTTAGGTGCAATATTTGCAAACAGAGAATTAAAATCAGATAACTGTGTGGTAAACAACATTTATTTGTATTCAGGTAAAACTTAAAAAAAAATTTTACAAAATCAAAAGCAGAATGCTCCCAGCACACAAGGTATTCCAGTTTGCAGGTGAGTGAAAACTACTTTAGCTGAAGCATCTGGATGGGTGGAGGGAATTTAGGAACAAATAGCAGTTTTTAAAACACACTGGCAAATGTTACTAAAATGGTAGCCAAAACGGGAAATAAAAGTTACAATCTTTTCATGCACAACTTTGCATAATTTCAGACTGATGTCCTTAGAACATTTTTCGCTCATACTTATGGCGTTTGGAAAATCCATAAGTTTGTTTTTGGTTATATGTTGGTGATGTTGAATATTTATAAAATTAACTATCTTCACAGTTTTATAATCATGCGCTAAAAATTTATATTATTAGAGATTTCCTTTCAGTGTGTCAAGATCGTCTCCAATCACAGTTATTTATATATTTCAATAGAAAAGATTAAAATTCCCCCATATTCCATAGAAATAATAAATGCGTAAAAAAATTGATACTATTTTCTTTGCAACATATCTTAACTGCTTTTAAGTTTTTTTTTTTTTTTTTTTTTTTTTTTGTAAATCGTCACTGTCAAACGCCTTAGCGTAATTCTTTGTAATGGTGGTACAGTGAGTAATTAACACTTCACTAAATAAAAATACATGTTGTCTTGTCTACCACATAATTATCTCATTTTAATTAACACAGCCTATCGGTAAATATTTCAACTTAATTATTTTATTGTTCTAAAAATTCCACCACTTTGTTTGAATAAGTTTCCCGAAATACGCTTTCAGTTATATTGATTCCTTCAATCTATATTAAAAATCCTAAAGAACGAAATATCATGCTTCAAGAATAGATTATAAAACACGTTCCAACACATTCAAAATACTATGTCAAAACTTCACTGTTTAATAAGCTGAAATATGATGTCTAAGTTAACAATTTGGAAAAAAAAAAAACATTACATATTTGAAAACACACTTTCAGCAATTACCATCTAAAGTCGAATTATTTTGTGTAACCCTGTACATGATCTATGGATTTGTATATATACCACATAGTATGCTAAATTTGATTCTGTTAGGAAAAGTATATTAAAAATCCCCTTCAACAATTTCCGCCATTAAATGGAAATGTACTCAAGATGTTTTGTGTAACCATTTGTGCATAATTTATAGGATATATACACTCTAAGTAAAATGCAAAAAAATAGTTAAATTCAAAAATGTGTATCACAACAGAAAACGCACTTCCAGCAATTAATGTTCTTTTACAGTACTGTAACTATATGTTTGAAATAGTGCAACACCATTAAAATATACTGCAAACGATTTTTCCCCCATAGAACGTAATGTAACGGAATTCGTTTAAATATCCCTGTGAACGAACTATAAAAGAACACACTTCATTTTCAATACCGAACATTTCATAGTAAATCTGTATATATATATATATATCAATTGCATGGGAATCCTAGTATATTTACGCGAGTTAGACACTCGCTTAGATACTCGCGCACGGGCAGACAGACAGACAAACCGAAATTCAGAAACACTTTTCACCTATTGTTGGAAAGTGTTAAAAACATCTTTGTAAGTGACGCTAAATCATATCAACGGTGTTAACAACCTGAAAAATGAATTTAATTTCATCGGAAATATTGTAACTTATAAACACCGCACAGTATCACTTTTACAATGTCGGGTAGAAAAAAATGTACTTTGAAATGCAATTCTTTGAAACCTGTATCTGGGCTCACTTATGGTTTTAAAACAATTTTCCAGAATTTCTTTTTAAATCTATCTCTATCACGTGCAGCTTGATTACGGAAAATTAACCCGTTTGCACTTAAAGCATAGTTCTGGATTTGCTTTCAGCTGATATTTCATAACCAAATTTAGTTAACATTGCATCTATTTTAAAAAAATCTGATTATCTGTTAAAGAACTATTCCTCCAACAATACTGCAAATTTCGCGACAAAAATAATGTCAGTTTAAAATCTTACAGTTATAAATCTGAGGATGACATAACTAAACACTTAAATTTTTAAAATTTAAATTAATGTTTGAGATATTAATTTTGAAGGTCATTTCTGTGTTGGTGGCAACCAAAAACTACCCCATTTTGTGAATAAGATACGGATTCTTATTTTAGTTCATTTTTAAGTGTCATTTCTTCATTAAAATTGGAAGGAATTTATTTTTTTAATTTAATTAGATGGTGAAAAGGGATTTGATTAAATTACATTTTTCAAGAAAATTCTAGGACATAAAATCGTAAGTTTAGAAAACAAATCATCATGCATAAATATTATTCTAAAATAGAAAAAAATCGTCTGCCGACAAATTGTCATCTATAAATCATTAGATTCTAATTTCTTTAATTTTTAATTCAACAAAGGAATTGTTATACAAAAAACAAAATAAGCTCCTAGTATATAACTTGAATGCCCTACATTTAGAACAAACAAATTTAAAGAAGAAACACTATTTTTCAAGTAATTATTTCTTAAAGATGGCGATTAGAATTTTTCAAAAGTACAAGAAAACTGAAATGATAGATTGAGAAAAATTACATTTTTGTAAGTATTTATTTTAATTCATAAATCTGAATATTTTGTTTGATACGTTAATCCAAATAACGTCATTTTTGTGTAATTTCATCAAAATGATTTCCTTTTCATTTCCGCAGCTTCGACATGAAAAGTGAAATCCTAAACGAACGCAGTATTTTTTACAAATGAAACATTGACAACGTGTATTTTTATTGAATAAACTTTTACCCGACATTGCAAATGTGATTTACTACTTAAAATTCGGTATTTGATAAATTAATACTATAGTTTTTAATTGAATGTATGATAAAATTAAATTTCATTAAAAAAAAATCTCTGGCAGTTTAAATGCAACATATCAGGTTGCTATGCCAGATAGTTTTAATAAATGCTATTTGTTTCTAAATTGTGAAAATAAGTTAAAATTTCTTCTGCGTAATGGTCTTGCTCTAATTTTAAGAGCATTATAATGGTGTAATACTATAAGTTTTCTTCTGAAACGGATCGCTGTACTTAATGCAAATCATTCACATTGAAACTAAAAGAAATATTTTAAACTTTTGATGATTTTACAGCTACTTTTTAAAGTGTCATTTAATGGTGTTATCATATAAATCATACAATTAAGAAAAATATAACTATTCGATTTATATGGCCTTTACATAGTTTTCCAATTGTAGATAATTTTTTTTATTTTTATTAACTAAATAAAATTAATTGAGGTAGTAAAAAAAAGTATTTAGATTATACCGAAGAGCCTTAACATAAAGTACTTTGCACGCATTCTTGAAGAAGGCACCATAATGTAATGCGTGGTATGCAAATTGTTTCGCTTTGTATACCCTGTATATTTTTCTGTCCATCTGTCTGTCTCTCTTTTTCGTCTTTGCTAAAATTCACATGCTTTCGCTTTGTAATTCAATTGCATTTTCATCTTCTTCTTAGAGTTGAAACTGCAATCTAAAATTTAAAAAATCGATATTTATTTTACTTTTTTTTAATTTTCATGACAATTGCATGTACACGGAATCTTTTTGGAATCGAATTATCAAATAATTTAATGTGTGATTTAGTTTCTCTTTATATCAAGCAGAATTTTAGCATACAATAGAGCTTTGATTTAAAATTAAATTTGATTTTACATTTGATTTTAAATTATTTATGTATTTATAAATAGTTAAAAGTAAAAAAAAAAAATGACTTAATAATATTTTTTGTAGTTTAAAGTATACGCTATTTTGTACTTATATACTTTTAATATACAAACGTGCTGATGATGTATATTCGAATTTGGTTTTTGAGCTTATGAAGTATTTTAAAAGTATCTTTTTTTTAGATTTATATAAGACAAAAACAAAGAGTTAAATATGTGTTAGATTTTATTTTATTGAATAACTAAATAAAAATAAAAGGTATTTTTAATGATTTAATTTTTTTTTGCTTCAAAACAAGCATGTTAAAAACAAAGAGTTAAATATGTGTCAGATTTTATTTTATTGAATAACTAAATAAAAATAAAAGGTATTTTTAATGATTTAATTTTTTTTTGCTTCAAAACAAGCACTTCTAGGTTTGTGAAAAAATGCAGTTTCAAAATTCGTAAAGATAAAATATTGTTTTTTAAAATGTTAATATTTCTGTTGATGTAAAAGATAAATTTAGCAACTTTTATGAAAAATTATACTGGCTTAAAAATTAGCTATCCTAATGAAAAATTGGTGAAAACGTTTTATAAAAAATAAATTCACAATGCATTTAAATATCTAGAAGAAATTTGTTTATGTACCATAAAATCTTACAGGTTTCAAAATTCGTTATAATTATAAGTGCGTTATTCATCCAACGTAAGTATATTTGTAAATATATAATTATTATTTATTAAAAAGTATATATAATCTAAAAATACCAAATTTTATATAAAAAATTTTTGTTGTTTAATGCAAATTGCAAAGTTAAAAAAATGCATATATATATATAAAAATGTTTAATTAAAAAATATTCTAAAAGTAGATTCTACTGTATACTAACACATTTGATTACAGATACTCTACTAACGGATTTATTGTAAAACAATTTTGAAATATGCAAAGAAAATGAATTTCTTCTAAACGAGTACTGCATAAGGTAATACGTAATACATCCCAATTTAAAATGATACATAAATGTATACATAAATATTTTGTATTTAAAAAAATACTCTTAAGTAGATTCTACAGTTATACTAAAATATTCTATCACAGATATTTTATTAACTCATTTATTGAAAAAAAAAATTTAAATATGCTAAGAAAGTGAGATTTTTCTAAAGTATTTCCTCATAAGCTAATACGTAATACATCCCGAGTTAAAAAAAAAAAAAAAGAGATAAATATTTTTGTAGTTTCTACACTCTACAGTATACTAAAATATTTAATGACAGATATTTTATTAATTGATTTGTTGTACACATTTTTGGAATATAAAAAAAAAGTGAGATTCTTCTAAACGATTTCCGCATAAGCTAATACGTAATACATACCGAATTTAAAAAAAAAGAATAAAAAAGAAATAAAGAATGACTATTTCTAATAGGCTAAGTATAAAAATGGTAAAAATGGCAAAAAGGGATTCCTTCAATTTCATGTGTCAGTTTCACAAAACTGTGTTTTTATAGATCTTATAACAAAGAATACAAAGTCTATATAATAAACATGTCCAGTAAACACTAGATTTGACATCGAATATAAGGACAAACTAGTAATTAAAACGTCCTCTTTGTCAAATAATGTAAGAAGGAGGATAAAATGCGTACGCATTTAATCAGTTTATTTTAATCTTGTATAGATCCTATTATCTTGCGATACAATTGGGCTTTTCTCTTTAGGGTCATTATTTAAGGAATGCGAGGATAAAAATATCCTTTCACTACATTGTTTGAATCTTGTTTGAACAAGCAATCAGGCACGGAATTTTTTAATTTAATGATATCGCAAACAACGTTGATAAAGAATCTTGCTTTCAAAACATTGTTGAAAAGAACAAAAGAGACAAATACTTTTCTAAAATTTAATCTAAAGATGTTATAATTTTCTTTCTCATTATAATGAATGGAAAACAAACAT
The DNA here is from genome assembly GCA_963931845.1 of Maratus michaelseni. Taxonomy (NCBI): domain Eukaryota; kingdom Metazoa; phylum Arthropoda; class Arachnida; order Araneae; family Salticidae; genus Maratus; species Maratus michaelseni. Next base: position 212,871,629 of record OZ007590.1, read on the forward strand.
TTAATCATGAAGTTTCCTTATCTATTTATTTAAATGATTTAATACTTTTTTTTTTCAATTTTACATTTTTAAGTAGAATATATTTAAGTTTTATACCAAGAACAAAATTAAATTTATCTTTTAATATTATGTTTAATTAAAATAAGTTTATGTATGCGGTTTATCAAAGATAAAATTGCGGTTATTGAGGTTCAATTTATGTGAGTAGTCGGTTAGTTTGGCCAGAAAGCCGAAGATTTTATTCAGTTTATAATTTCTTCGTAATTTAATATATAATATCATGTATTCTAAAACGCTTGAGATTCCTTAAAATATTAACTTTTCTTTTATTATTTGGAAAGTTTATGCTTAACAATTTAATTTTTTAATACATTAGAGATTGGATATTTTTTATATATAAAATAGCGAAGCTTTTTTTTCCGTTATTACTAAATAAATTTTCTTTGTGACGCATAAAGGAAATTTTTGTAATACATTCGTCTGTTTTGTGTACTTAAAGTAATTAAAAGAATACAGGGTCTTTCTATATTAAAAATTTCACGTTACACTTTTCTTTTCAATTGCCTCTTTCGATTATAAGATAATTGAGTTTATTCTAAATTTCCTGGTTACTATCTGTTAAATAAAGATGTCTGTTTATATAATAATGGTCAATATATGTAAGTAAATAGAGCTGGAATTCTATTAAACACAATATAATTAAACACATGCTAAATTTTAATGTAATTTAGTTAAATCAATTAAATGTAGTCAAATCTCGAGAATATGAAGATAGGTTAATTCTGCTTGATGTTACCTGCAGCAGAATTTTCCATATTAATATAATTAAATTGAATACAATCATACACATAATTCAACTATAATGAGAAGTGTTATATCTGTATAAAGCAATTTCTGTCACATGTATCATCCATTGAAGTTTTTTCCTCAGAATTTAATTAAATAAATTTCAAATGAGATGAAAAACGAATGTAAATTAATTTAATTTTTGACATGTTTCGCACACTAGCATATGATAAAATGAAAAACACAAATTAGAATGCAATCAATTTCACTTTTGAACAAAAATAATTTTTTGAATCGTTATAAAATTTTCTGTCACGTTTTAAATAGATGTAGCGATAAAATCTTTTCTCTAAAACTCGGTCAGTTTATATAACTATTTTTGATGCAAATATAAATATTAGGCGTGTTCAAATGAAACACGTTTAAAGAGTGCAAATAGACGAGTTGGTGCTCAAGGTGGGAAATGTGCATGAGCAAGTAACATCATATGTATGCAGCAAGCATTGCGTTTCAAAACGGTCATTCTGCTTTCGTTGTTTGAAGGTGGCAGGAAGTTAAAGATGGCTGGAGTGATTACGAACCCGCCCCCCCCCCCAAAAAAAAAAAATACCAACGTGTAGTAACACAATTTTTATCGGCATAGGCATGCAAGCCTGTTGAGTTTCATCGGAGAATGGTTGTTCTGTATGGAGAAAAGAGCTTATCAAAGACAACTGCTACGGATTGGGCGAGAATGTTCCGCAACGACCGTGAGGAAAAGACGGATTTGCCGCGTTCTGGTCATGCATACAAACTTGTTACGGCTTGCGGATATTGACAATGTGGTCAAGATGAACCTTTGACGAAGCATTCCTGATTTAGCAAGTGAATTAAAGGTTCAAGCAACAACCAAAAATCTTTTTTCGTCGACTGCTTTCGACGCCTTCCCAAAAAATTATTAGCGTGTGTCAACGCCATGAGTGACTTTTTATAAAGAAATGTGTATGTTGTAAGTTTAAATATATATCATTCTTTCTATTTCATGCAGTTTTCTGTTTTCTTTATTCATGTTACGCTTACTAGCACCGTCGAAAGGGTTTCATTTGAACACACCTCATATAAATATACTTATCTGGTTAGCTTTCTTAATAGAACAGTGTTTTTTAAATAAATCTTTTCTATTCTATCTTTTCTTACTAATGTGCAAACTGAGATTTATGTTCCTTCTGTGAGGAAAAAGAAGTTGCAGTTTAAAACTGATTCAAATTATCTATTTTCTCCAAATTTGTTTAGAAAAGAAATAAACGTTACTTGTAATTGATATTTATATAAATCATTTAGTAAAGGTTTTTTAATAGTGCGATTATGCAATATATAGCAATTGATAATTAACTTTCTGGCTTGTGATAAATAATTCTTAACTCTACAAACTCGCACTGAGAGTCTAAGAAACAGATTAATGTAGATCATGTGTAATTTAAGTTTCACAAACAATATTCAATTCATAGGAGAGGAGCGTTTGTGTGTTCGTGCGCCATTTTTTTATGTGCTAATTTTTTAAATAAGCAGACGTGTGGGTGGGGCACAAACGTTTCTTGAATGCTTAATGAGGATGAGTTAGCATGGGTGCAATGGATTTCACTCACTTTTAAAAACAACCCCATAAAACTTTTTTTAATCATTACCTAAACAGCAAGATTTATATGCAGTGCAGCGATTTGCCTTTTTTTTTTTACCAAACTAGGATATATGATGTATGAGTTACAAGCGATTTGGATTAGCGGAAAACTAACAAGAAAAAAGACATCCAGCTTGATAGGTTAATGCTATTCTGCATTTTGTAAAATAACCCCACTTATAATTTTATTTTGTTGACATCATTGATCTGTCCAATGAAGATTATCAGTTTACTGAACTTAAGTTAATGTGTTTAATTTGGGACTATGTCAGTATTGGAGATTTAACACTGAACGGAACTGGAATTGGTTAAAGAGAGGTTAAACTAATAATTTAAATTACTCCACATAAACGTTAAATGTTATCAGTGGAAAGTATCAACTTATCTTCACATTAAAAAATTAAAAGTGTTATACGGGTTAACTTAAAGGAAATTATCGACTGAGTTATTTTAACAACGAAAGAAATTGACACATTTGTATTAAATTAAAGAAACTGTAGACAGTTTATAAATGTAACTAATTTCCTTTTCTGAAATGTGAGATTTAAAACTGTGGAAGTTAGATGACAATATTCTTTTTAGACTGAAAGAAGCAGCCGCTTCAACTAATTTAGAATGATGCTATCTACTTGAAGATATCTGATATGAAAATTAATGGGTTATTTAAATCAGAAGGATAACTTTCGTTACTTTTCTTAAATTAAAAACTTGTCAATGATATTCATCAAATAGAATTCCACATAGCATTTTTATATCGATGTTAAAGGTTCGTTTTCCTATTTAAAGTAATTAAAAGGGAATATATTCAAATCCAAAATTTATTTCAAAACAAATGTCATCTTCAAGATTCGTTTCTTAAGGAAATTTTACGAACTATCTTTTTGAGGCAGGTTTGTGCTAAAAACACAAATAAAAGAAAACAAGTTGGAATTTGTTCGTCAAACGTGACAAATGAGGTGCGTTCGTACTATAGCTAGTGATATAAATATTCAGATCTTGATGATTTTTAATTATGTGAAATGAATTATATCGTCTGCAGATTCATTTCTGTCATAAAATAAGTATCTCAGTCGCTTGACGATTATAAATCGGAAGCTCCTATAACAAAAAAGCACCGATTTTTTTTTCTTTTAATTCAAATTTCTTCATAAATATTTTTATAATATCTCCTAAAGTTTTGATTCGATTTTTAGAAAAATTGAAATGTCTCGACAAAATTCTGCAAAGATAATATATCTTAAATTCCAAACCATTCGGTTGGGTAGTTTTTGCGTTGTTATATGCGGACGGACGGACAGACAGACGGACGGACCAAGCGACGACAATAGGTGCTACGTATTTATATAATTACGAACGCACCTAAAAAAGTATAAATTAAATGAAAACTTGTCTTACTTTTCAAAGTTGTGAATAATGTATTTTCAAGCAAAGTCGTACCAAAAAAGTGGAACACCACATATATTTTAATTTCCAAATTGTTACGAAACTCCAAATTGTCACTTTAAACTTTCATAATTCCTGAACTACTTTACCGAATGACTTCCCGTTTGGTATCCTTAGGTAAACTTTGCCGAAAAAACAAAAAAAATATGTAAAAATTAGGTGTTCATGTTAAAATTTCAGAGTTTGGTAAGATTTGAATATGAAAACGAACCCTAATCTTATTATTTTTTTATACTTTTAGTCAAATGGTATTTTCGTTTACTTCTGTGACAATTTGGAAATTAAAATGACTATATAAAATTAGATAACCAATGGTTAACGGAAATTTTACTTTCTGCGTCTGCAGTTAAAAAAAAATCACTTCCTTTTTTCTTTATATTATGATTTTTATAACTATAATTCAGTACTTTACTTATAGTATGTATATAAGTTTTGTATGTTTAATAAAGGAAAGAAGTTTGTCTGTGTGCTCTGTTTTGTAGAAGCTGCTGCGCGTAGAGCTACAACATTTGGCAAGAAGTTCTATTGCTCTATGCCTGTATTTATGCAATTCGAAGCCAATTTTTTTTTTTTTGGGGGGGGGGGTTAATTAGTTTGTAATTAATTAAAAAACATAATGGACATCGCAAACTTACATGAAAAGTCGCAGCGGAGAGCCGTTTCAACTATGTTTACTATAACAAAAATAGTAGAAGTGACTTCTGCCCCTCCTTTCATTCATTCGCGAGACTTTTGTTCCCCCCCCCCCTCTCTCTCCAATTTGGTATATTTTCCGAAAGATGGGTTCTGCACGAGGCGTAAGTCTCGTGAGAAATTGAATGAGAATTTTCCTTTTTTCCCTTTCATTTTTGCATGAATAGAGTTGATATAACTTTTAAATACGTGAATAGAGAAAGAAGTGTGTAAAGGCACACTTAGAAGAAAGGGAGTGGGGAGCTTTTTTATTTCGGTTTCCTCCGAAATTATTGGTTAGAATTGAAAATTTAATATAGCTAAACGTCAGAAACTACTTTTTCGGCATTCGAAAAAAAAAATCCTGTTTTAATGTTTTAGACCAATGTTGTCCCTGTTATTCACTATTTTCTTTTGCGATTACTAGGGGGGCTCAGCCCCCCTGCTCGCTACGCTCACCAACCCCCTGCGTAGTCGCGCCCTAGCCATGCACTCTTAGTGCTGAGTTTGTTTTAATAGATCAAAATGATCTTTCCCGAATTCGAAACTTAGCTAGATGGATTTCTCGTGCTCGAATTATTATAGGCAACACATTTCGTGTAAATCGTTTGAGTATTTTTCCATTTATAACCAAAAACATTTTCAGCGCTGAGTTTGTTTTACCCTGTAAAAACAAATTTTCTTGTATTCGGAACCTAGCTAGATCTTTTTCTCGTGCTCAATTTAGTATAGGGGGCAAGTCTCGTGAAAATCTTCCCAGTCGTTTACTATGTCATTCCTAATCGGGAAAATCCCTTGTTCGTTTAATATATATGAATAATCGGGAAAATCCCTTGCTCGTTTAATATATATGAATTTGGCGACAGTAATTTGGTCGACAGGATAACTAACAAGTACCAATTGTATATATAGTGTTACGAATATTGTAAATAGTTAGTGTTTCTGCTTAAAAATAATGTAAATAGTTCAATTAAGCTCTATTCATAAGCTAATATTAATTTTTGTTGCATTGCAATATCTCAATTTGTTGATTTTTTGCAAGCGAGTAAACGTTATTGGATTTTAATTGGAGTCTATGGAAATTTGACGAAATACTGGAAATAGCGCCAAGTTGGTGCCACTTTTGGCAGCTAATTTTGGTCGCCAAATTTGGAGATATATCGCCAAGTTGGCGACAAACTTGGCGACATACCCGGGTCCCTTCCCCTTGGGGACCTCCATCCTATCTAAATTCTCTACTTTCATGTTAATCCCCCTAAGAAACGTCAGAAAGCTCTCACCAATCAAATACGTTTCGCGGTATCTACGCAGATTTTCATTGGTCCATTTCCAAACCATTACTTTTTAACACTTTCCAACCTAGTTGAAAAGTGTTTATGACTTCGGTTTGTCTGCCGTATGGCCGTCTGCCGTCTGTCCGTGCTCTAACTCCCGTAAATATGCTCGGATTGTCCTGCAATTTTTATATGTTATTGTCGTCATCTATAGAATGTTTCCTATTTCAAATGAAGTGTGTAGCACTTATAGTTTTTTTACAGGGACACTCAAAAGAATTCCGTTACATTACGGTATATGGGGAAAAATCATTTGCGGTTTATTTTAATGATGTTACACAATTTCAAACACATTGTAATTGATATATATCACTAAGGTGCATTACAAGAAGCTTAATATGGAATAGGGTGTGCATAGCACTTAGAGTTACTTTACAGGGACAGTCAAAATAATTCCGTTACATTACGTCTATGGAGAAAAATCGTCTGCGGTTTATTTAAATAGTGTTTCACTATTTTAAACGCATTGAAATTTATATATATCACTAAGGTGCATGACAAGAGGCTTACTACAGAATGTTGTGTATATAGCAAGCATCGTTCATTTACAGGGACACACAAAAGAATTCTCTACTGTCTGTTAACAATAATTCCTGGAAATGCGTTTTAAGTTGCTGAACGCGATTTTAAATTTAACTCACTTTTTGTCTATTACTTGGTGTGTATAAATTCTGTAGATCATATCTCATCAAAAAGTCACCTGTAAAAAATGCAGCCAAGTCTCGTAACTCATTTACCGTAAAAAGTACTGAGATCGTATAAAGCCAAGTTTAACTATCTTATTAACTCTGAAATTTTCATTCACAAATCACTCCTAGTCTCTACATCTTCAGTTAATTATTATTTCTAGCTATGAAATCGAATTATTTTCAAATTTTCCTTATTTTTCGATTTTTTCGATTTTTTCGATTTTTTTATTTTATTTTCGAATTTTATTGCGTTTTTTATTTTAACTTATTCTGAATCTTAAACACTATCTTTACTGCGAATTTTAAATTTCTAAGGCTAAAAAATAAAATTATTTTAATTTTTTCAATTTTTTTCGATTTTTTTGAATTTTTGAATTTTATTTTTTCGAATTTTCCAGAATTTTTAATTTTTCCTTATTTTGCATCCTAAATACTACCTTTATTCCGAATTCCAAGTTTCTAGCGCAACAAATTCGGATTATTTGAAATTTTTCGATTTTTTTCGATTTTTTGATTTTTTAAATTTTGCTTTCGATTTTTTTGGTGTTTTTGATGTTTTTTTTTTTTTTCTAGATACTAAACACTACCTTCACACCGAATCTTAAGTTTCTAAGACTACAAGATCGTATTATTTTCAATTTTCAATTTTGATGGAATTTGTTGAATTTTCGAATGTTTTTGTTTCGAATTTTCCGGATTTTATAATTTTTCCTTTCTTTGTATCCTAAACACTACCTTTTTTCCAAATGTCAAGTTTCTAGGGCTACGGGATCTACCTAATCTTTTTGATGACGCGTGAACGAGTGAGTGAGTGAGTGACAAAAAATCGAATGTTTGAGTTCATATATCGTCTGAACTAGAAAAGACAGAAAGTTGTAATTTTAAATTTGGGTCCTGTGTGCCAAATACTTTAGAAAAACGAAGTTTCAAATTTTTGGGATACTCCAGGGCGGAGATATGGGGGGGGGGTCAAAAGTGCCTTGAGTTGCTTCCAGAAAAGTATGCTTACGGCTGTCCTCTCTCGACTTGGCAGAGGCACTGCCGTGCCTCCAGATACAGGGCAGCACAAAAGTTCGTGAATCCATTCCCGTTTATGGACAGAAACTCCGAGAATTTTAAACTGTGCTACACGTTTCCTAACGAAACTAAAATTTAGCATCCTATGTACTACATATACAAATCTATAGATCATATACAGGGCTGAATAAAAGTATTCGGATATTTTTCCGAATATTATATATGTTGGAAACTCCTGAAATTAGGTTTTTAAATATATTTTGCGTTTTCCAAATTGTTTACTTAGATGTTATCTTTCAGCTTATTAAACGGTGATGATTTGTAAAATTATTTTGGAAGCGTTGGAGAGTGTTACATAATCTATGCTTGACGCATGATTTTTCGTTCTTGTTTTTATATATAGAAGAATTTATTTGATTTTTTGGACACGACCCCAGATAACATTGGTCGCGTCAGTTAGTATAATAATAAAATTACATATACATATATATTTTTTCTGTAGTAAAAATTTGCATTTAAATGTAAAATAGTATGCACATATAAGTTTGCATGCGTACTACCCATTCTTTAATTTTGAGGATATTACAAATTTTTAGAAGCATTTTTATGACATACATTTTATGACAAGCGATAAACATTTTGACAAATGCTATTATTTTGAGATAAACATATCTACAAAGAAAGTAAAGAATTTATTAATTTACTGGAATTTAAAAAAACATTTTTATTCTTCCAAGCATAAATAAATACAATAGGCGTTCAAAAGGTAAGTTGCACTGATTCTCCCACAGATGGCAGCATTGTGAAACAAGAGCTAAGCTTGCGCAGACGATAATTGAGTTCCACGTCTTCCAACGGTAGCAATTTCATTTGGATAGTGACAATCGTTGCTGCGTGGTACGAGACAAAAATGGCGCGTCAGATGAAAACTTACTCCAACTTTGAAATACGCAGAGCTTTACGTTTTTTGTGGGTAAAACATCTCACGAGTACGGAGATGTGGAAAGTTAAGCAAAGGCATTGTCCTCTTGCAGAACAATGCAAAAGTAGGCACGCACAACAACAGGGTTTGCTTCGCAGTTTCGGATGTAAGGTCTGGCAGCATCCGCCGTAAAGCTGCTATCTGGCGACTTTCACGTGTTCGGCAAGTTCAAAGAACCTTTGGGTGGAAGACAATTTTGCAACGATGAGCAGGTTCAGACCTCTAAGGTTCAGACTGGGGTTCTGCGTTCGCTCCTGGACCAAGGAGTGATTTTCTATCGTCAGGGCGTCGAATGATTTGTGCAATGATCCGACAAATGTCTGCAGAGACTGGGAGAATATTTAGAGTAACAGTGTGGTGTATGTGGTCCATTTGTATTGTAGAACACTTCTTAATAAAGTGTTTTTGACCTACATTGTTCGAGTGTAACTTACTTTTTGAACGCTCCTAGTAATTCTCTTAAATATGTAAGTAATATTACAGCATATTAAAAAAGGTATTCTTACTGAATCAATTATAGAAACAAAAACGATTAATTTCTATGGTTGAAATATAAATAAATATACTTACGTTAATAAGGTGAACTATAATCTAAATAAATCCATTTGATATACTGTTGAAAACTTCTGTACTGAAAGTCTATCATAAAGTAAAGAATTAAATATTTATCACTTATTTGGTTCTCTAAGATCGAAGAAAATATTTCACTTGCATATTTGATAATTAAATAAGTATTCCACAATTAAAGTATTTATAAATAGTTTTAAAGGGTAACGTTACTTTATGACGCCTGAAAATCATTGATTTTTGATAATTCTATTTGAGAAAAACATACACAGACTGGGGTTCTGCGTTCGCTCCTGGACCAAGGAGTGATTTTCTATCGTCAGGGCGTCGAATGATTTGTGCAATGATCCGACAAATGTCTGCAGAGACTGGGAGAATATTTAGAGTAACAGTGTGGTGTATGTGGTCCATTTGTATTGTAGAACACTTCTTAATAAAGTGTTTTTGACCTACATTGTTCGAGTGTAACTTACTCTTTGAACGCTCCTAGTAATTCTCTTAAATATGTAAGTAATATTACAGCATATTAAAAAAGGTATTCTTACTGAATCAATTATAGAAACAAAAACGATTAATTTCTATGGTTGAAATATAAATAAATATACTTACGTTAATAAGGTGAACTATAATCTAAATAAATCCATTTGATATACTGTTGAAAACTTCTGTACTGAAAGTCTATCATAAAGTAAAGAATTAAATATTTATCACTTATTTGGTTCTCTAAGATCGAAGAAAATATTTCACTTGCATATTTGATAATTAAATAAGTATTCCACAATTAAAGTATTTATAAATAGTTTTAAAGGGTAACGTTACTTTATGACGCCTGAAAATCATTGATTTTTTATAATTCTATTTGAGAAAAACATACATCGGAATTAAAATTGATTTAAAGATATGATTGCAGTGAAAATTGGACATTTCTTTTATACATGCACACAGACACATACACGCAAATATTCAGGGTGATTAGAAACTCCACGTACAAACTTTAAAGAGTGGTAGAACACACTGCAACAAGAAATTTTTGCATAGGAAACTAAGGTCAAAATCCATTTATTTAGTCAAACAAAAGTAAAAATATTTTAAATGTAAACAGACTTACTTTGCTTTACCTGAAATTCAGTGACGTCATAAAAAGTGATAGGAGTATTTAAGGATTTATTTGAAAAGTGATACCGTATATACTGCAAATTACATTTGGAAATATGAAGCATATAGGTTAGCGCTATTTGGATGTAAGATATTGGCCCTTTTTATCATTTCTTGTAAGTCTCTTCCAAATTTCGTTAAAATACCTTCATTACTGTTACAGTTATGAACAAAAACCCGAGTTCGTATCGGAGTGAGACTCCCTGTATTTTTTACTGAACAAATGGATTTTGAGCCGAGTTTCCTATGCAAAAATTGCTTGTTATAGTGCTCTCTACTACTCCTTAAAGTTTGCACAGGGAGGTTTGAATCACCCTGTATATAATATGTATATAATATATAATTGTGCCTGTTTTTTTTCTTATGTCTAAGTGTGTTTGAATTACTTACCGAAACAAAATTTTTCTGAAAGTATTCTAGAGTTAAAATTTTATTACTTAACCATAGAATCGTATTTTTATATAAGAACTGCGAGCTTAAAAAGACGAATACATTATGTTTTATTTCATTTTTTTTTTCGAAATATGCTCTTCGCTTAAGGCACCTGCAGAACTTCGTAAGAAAATAACTCTTTTGAGAATCCTTTTCTAAAATAAATCTTATTTCTCAGAGTCGTTTCATAATGAAATGTTAATATTCGTATGAAATATTGTTTTATGTATGAACAGAAATGCGATTAAAAAAGGAAATATCTGAACAAATGTTCTTTTCTTTTTAATCTAGCAAAAAGGAAATATATTTTCTTAAACTTTGCATTTTTGCAACATAAAGATTTCTAATCGGCTAGAAAATATATAAATAATCAAAAATAAAATAAAATAAAATAAAATGAACAAACAAATATACACAGCATGCTTTTTAATTACCAAATCGCCATTGAAAAAAAAACGAATGTAGCCACTCGATTGGGAATTATCCATTCTTCCAATTTTTATTAAAAAATAAGCTTTAGAGGACATCTTCACATTAAAATGCAAAAACACTTTAAAATTCTCAATTTCCAAATTTCATTATATAGTTCAATCTTACAGTTAATTTTATGTATGAATAATCAAAAGAAAAGTCAATATTAGGTGTTATAAAGATATAATTTTTTAACCCCCTAATGTAAAACTATTTTTTTATATTTTAATTACTATCTCCTATGATAATTATTTTTTCAAGTTGTTTTTTGCTTTTGTTGTGTTAGTATTAACCATCCCAGACATAATTATTTGATTTTAATGTATTAAAATATTATATGTGAAATCGGAATAAAGAAATTAATATTTTAAACAATTATAAAGTAATCTATGCATTTATATTGACAGAAGTGGATATCTAGAAGCCGCTAATATACGTATGCAAAAGGTCAGATCGATACGGTAAGTAGTTTTTAAGTTTTGCTTAAAAAACACAACTATTTACGGAGTCATTGAAAAAATAATAATTTCATAAGATTTTTAAATAAATGTAACAACGGTTTTAACTGCTCGTTAAAATAGTTAAATGATTTATTTTTTTAACGTATTTCTAACAATAATAATACTTCCCACTGAAAAGTATTTATAAAATTTTTATTAAATCCGATCCTCAAAGTAACGATTTTCACTAGGACACGTTTCCTCCCAAAGTTAAATTTTTATTAGTGAATATCTCTAGAACTAATTCTAGAAACTATATGCGAATTTATATCTATGCTTTGAGAGTTAGGCGTTGTATCCTGATGTACAAATTATGTGTTCTAGTAAAAATTTCAAAGTTTAAAAAATATTTCAATACCCAAGTTTATTTTTTCAAATAAAATGAAACAGGAAATAATTACCAATTGATTGACTATTTTATTTTCTCTGCGACAAATTTGTGATTAAGTTGTATGGGTCGTTCTCTTTTTTTCTTTTTGTTTCATTATTATTTGCCCAATGAACTGATATTTAAATATCTACAGAGGTGTTTGAGAAATAAGATATAAATTACATAACAGTATATAGTTCGGAGTAGAGTAAAATCACAAAATTCATGTATAACACCGCGGAACAGTGATTTTGCGGCACGGGGTGGACAGCGAATTTCGAGTAATTTTAGTCTGCTGAATACGAAAATAATAGCAAATTTTCTGTACTGGCTCTCGTTTTATAAATGTATTTAAATGTAAATTGTAAAAGCAAACAATCTGATAATGGCACAAATACAAAAAAAAATAATAATTAAATTTGTAAAAACTTTTTTTGACATGTTTAGTAGCATTGGATTTTGAGTGAAATAGGCATTGCAGAACAGAAATATAAATTTAACATTACTATTATAACCGTTTTCTGTATAATTTTCCAGAATATTTCTCTTCAGGACAATCACTTTGTAAGGTCCAACATTGCCAGCCATCATGTGGCGATCCCAAAGTCGTTAGTACCTTTGCACCATTATTCTGATAGCTTGATGAAACCGTTCACCCTGCTCTTTACTATAATCATCCATTTTTTCAAGAAATCTGTCTAAATGACAGTGTAAAAAATGCACCTTAATACTCGTATTAGCTACATTATTGCAAAAACCAGAACCATCACAATTATTTTCTATTCCATAATTATAAGCTTTTGTATATATCAGAATTACCCAAAGAAATGTAACGCCGAAGATTTTTTTTTTTGTTTCCCTGTTTAATTAACTACTAATTTTTTTTTCTGAATATTTGAATACAGAATTCTAAAAGTATAAATCCTGTATTATATCAACGAACATATTTGATCTTAGATAAAAGAAACAACAAAATTATTTTTAATTGAGAAGATAAAATATATGAGGTGTCAGACGGAAATGATTAGAAACATCATAAAATATTATTTCACTTAAAAATACCTAAAAAAGTCAACTGTGGGATAGAAACCGAATTACAAAGCATTTATATTGCATTATGACGCCAGGTCGTCAAATGATAAATAAACTGGAATTCCGCCTGAAGACCGCTAGTCATGAAATGACCCCAGTGGGTTAAGTATTCATTTACAATTAATGTAAAAACTGTGAAAACGAAACCTGTCTTTAACGGAAAAATCACAATAGATTTTTAATTATTACCATGCATATATAAAAGTATTTAAAGAGTAGAAACAAATTTATATATAAAATTCATATATAAAATGAAATAAAAAAATAAGTATGAGAAAAACATTGAGTCATGTATAAACTGCTATGATTTCCAACATATCAACCGCGTAAAGATCCTGCGAGAAAAGACAAATGTTTCTTAATCTAGAAAAATATAATAAAAGCACAAACGAAACTATACAATAACCTTTTACGAATTATCCACGATTTTGAAATAATTTATCTTTGGAAAACTAAGGAACTAGTATGTTTTCGAGATTTAAAGAAACATTTAAAAAAACAAAGTTTATTTTTCTGCCACTGTTTTCCGAAAACGTTTCCGACTAGCTTTTATAAGGGGTTAATAATTTTTTTTTAAACTTAGAGTGAACCTTTTCAGATGCTATGAATTCTGAAGTACACATTTTGATATTTAAAAAAAAAACGTGTTTTACAGACAAACATGATAAATTAGCAGCATTAACATAACATTAAAATTAATATTTTTTGTTACTATAGTATGTATAAATTGAGTTACGCAGCTGAAAATGATTAATTGAGAATTGATAGCATCTTAAAAAAGTATTCCGGTTTTAGAAAACGAATTACTCCACTATAAAAACTAGGGGAGGGCAGCGGAGGAGACTAATTTGAGAGATACAACTTAACTAACGAGAAGCCTGCGTAACGTGTCTTTAAAGCAAGGACAAAATGTTTGAACTGTAAAAAAGTAGAACTTTTTTATTATTTTTCATAAACAGTGGTCACAAAGAGTGGCAAAAAATAATATCAATGTTTAGTTGGTAATCAAATGACTCAGTATGTGAAAAAAAGGTCCCGTTCAAATCGGACTATAATTGAAAAAGTTATGATTTGGGGTGAGGGGGGGGGGGGTCAGAGGACATAAACTTGAGAAATGCAAATTAAATAACGAGAAACCTGTGTAACGTGGCTCTAAAGCAATCATGGAATGTTTGAACTGTCAAAAAGCCGAAAATTTTGATTATTATTCCTAAATAGTGGTCACCAAGAATGGCAAAAATAATATAAATGTTTAGTTAGTAATCAAATGACTCGGTATGTGAAAAAAGATCCCGTTCAAATCGGATCATAATTAAGAAATTTGTGATTATGGGGGAAGGGGAGAGGTTGCGGGAGACAATCTTGAGAGATACTTAAGAGCTAAGTACAATATCCTCCCCGCCGGAATTCCACAATATCACCCGGTACTGCGAAAATCCCTCACGGAGAAAAATCCCTGAATTCAACATGGATTTCGGTACATTAAAGATTATCATTCCGGACTCTGTTAACGCCGGGAAGGTCTGCTAATATAAAGTATATTCATTGAGCTTAAAATATCAGCGAATAAGAAATGATTAAACTGATTTAAGACATTGCATTTTAAATTAAAAGACGTTAAATGATCTGCTAAATTAATAATGAAGCAGATTTATAATATTTATATAGCGTGAAAATTAATTTTTTAACGCATTAACAATACTTTAAATCTGGTATATAGTCTCTTGATTCCATTAAAAATATGCTTTATACTGTATCAACTGATATAAAACACATCGATTTCTTCTTAGAAAATCAATTTTACGAACATATTCAAAAGATAAGTATTTTTCTCATGTATCGGAAATAAATCACTCCTCATTTTGTAAAATATTAGAGTCGAATGAACGGCATCGCATGCGTCAAAGTTCAAAAGAGCTTTTTGTGTCTTTTGAAATCTTTTGAAACGAGTTGGTTATTAAATATTCTACCTTCTGAATCAACTATGACATATTATCACCCTGCGTATTATTATTCTATTGAGATAGTAAAGAAAAATGAAAAGAGTGCTTTAAGATTTAAGTATTTGTGGGTTATTGCATGCAGATTAAATTCTCTGCGTTTGTTTAAGCTTATTTTCAAATCTTTTATAAGTATAACAAAAGACAGAAGATTTGAAGCACGACATTTCTTTTTAAAAACAAAAATAGTTCTCATGTGAAAATGAAAGATTTATTGATATAATCGTCCTGCCTATTAATAAATTTTATGAAAGATAATTTTGTAATAGTGGAAATTTGTAATAAAGAATGACTTGGGAAGACGATACGTTTTGAGAAGATCTCTAGTCAGTGTACTTTTTTCTTCATTCAATATCTCACTTTCTATAGGTCCGATCCTCACTCAATTTAAGTCTTTATTTTGTTTAGCTCCAACACTACCACTATTTAAGTTCTTGTTCTCTCCTCCAGAGGTGCTGCAATTTTCTGTATTGTGTGCTGCATAGTGCACATTAATTTTTTTATTGGATATTTTAAGTTCTTTGGGTTCGATCCTCACACAACTTGGAGAATTCACTTCCGTTTGTTTCTCCCCCATACCATTTTATTTCTAGTTCTCTTCACCAGGGGGGGCTGCAATTTCCTGTATTGGCTTTTATATTGTCTTCAGCTTCCATTTTTGGCGGGCATTCGGTAAATGAAGCTTCCCTTAAGCTTGTTGGCTTCTCTCGGTTCTTCTTGAAACCTTAAACAAGATCTCCAATGTTTCAACCGCTGACGTGAAACAGTTGATGCAAAATTACTCATATTACAGAAAAAGTAATCTAACTGCAAAACTGATCTTAATTTTTTTATGGCAATTTTTCATAAAATCGGAATAGCAATTTATTGATTAGATATATCATAAAAAATGATAGTATCGATATAATCCAGTTGGCTATAGTATCGATTAAATTGATAAAAAATATCGACATCGTCCATGCTGCATCTTTTCCCATTCGTAATCTCAGTGTTTTGGAAACTCCATATTTAACAACTTGATTTATGGGTGGGTCTCACACATGATTTAAGTTCGTAATTAATAGAATAATATTGAATGTATTGCAGCACATTGATGGAATTACTTAACTTTTATTGAAATTGGAGTATGTTAAACGATCATTAACGGACTTTTAATTGATCATTGGAAATGATAATGAAAAGCGTGAACTTGACACTGTTGATGTATTGGTAATCATAACACAGTTTATACATGACTCAATATTTTTCTCAAACTTATTTTATATTTAATTTCATATATGAATTTCGTACATAAATCTTTTGAAATACTTCTTTTTTACATCTTGGTTTTTGTAATGTAGTGTTTAGAAGACGGAGTTCTTCTGGTTGAAATGACATGCAATAGTGCTGTATTTGTTTATATCATTGAATTTTTGTTCATATAATTTGCACATGTACATAAAAAAGATCCTTTTAAATCTGTTTAATTTAAAAACATTTACGTTAGAGTAACTTTTGAAACTAATTCTGCGTCAAAAGGAATTTGAGTATATCAAAGGAAAATAAAAGTTCTTTGTTGTAAGTATGAACAAATTTAACTCTTTTAATTTTATTTTAAAAAAATGTAAGAAATAAATCGTTTCTTAATCTAGAAAATATGAAATTATCACAAACGAAAATATACAATAACCTCATCCGCCTTACCCACGATACTGAAAAGCGTTGTTTATCCTTAGAAACCTCAGAAACCAATATATTTTAAAGATTTAAAGAAGCATTTATAAAAACATGGTTTCTTTTGTTGGCACGGACTTCCGAAAACGTTTACAAGTAGTTTTTTTTAGTGTATTAAGCAGTTTTCTCAATCTGGAATATAGGTTTTTGGGATGCTATCAATTCTGATGTAAACATTTTCATGTTCAACAAACATGTTTTAAAAACAAACATGACGAATTAAGAGCATTAAAATTAACATAAAATATTATTATTTCAATATTCTTGTATGTATAAATGCAGTTATGCAGCTGAAAATGTTTAATTGAGAATTGATAGCATTATAAAAACCGATATTCCGGTTTCAGAAAAATTGAATAATACACTATAAAACAGACTCGGAAACGTTTCCGAAAATACGCGGCAGCAAAAGAAACTTTGTTTTTATAAATGTTTCTTTAAATCTCAAAAGTATAATGGTTTCTGAGGTTTCTAAAGTAAAGAACGCATTTCGAATCATGGGTTACTTGGAAGAGATTATTGTATAGTTTCCTACATGGTTATATTGACCTCTCGTAGAAACGTTTGTCTCTTTTTATAGTGCAATCTGTGTCAAAACATTGCATACGTAAATAGCGAGGTACTTATATAAAAAAATAAATATTTATTTGTACATACCTTTAGCTACATACTGAATTTTTTCTTGTTTATCGCGTTCTCCTGTAAAACACGGAACATGTTTTTCAATTGCTCATTTCAATTGCTCAAACTTTATTCTATTAAAACGGAACAGTTTTATTGAAATTGCACGGCATTTACAATGCATTGCTTCGTTCATTTTTTTTAAAATTTAAACAATAAAAATGTATGTCCAAAGATTTGTAGTGATATATATATATATACAGAGAGAGAGGGAGAGAGAGAAAGTGGGGGAGGGTTTAGTTATAGCGTAATGGGAACCACATATAAACCTAAAATGCTATATTATTAGCTATTAAAATTTTCAAAAAACTTGCAAATAGCAATATTAAAATTTATATATGCATCAAACTGGCATCAATTTTGACGTTACTTTTCATTCTTTCTTGAAGTAATTATATCCTCATCGTCGGTAGATACCAAATCTAAATGCCATCAACATTATTTTAAATGTAGTGTTTTATTAGACTACTGATGATCAGATCTATCCCGATTTAATGCAATAATAATGTATTAATTTTTTCCGACTATTTTATTGCAGGGATAATGTTTGGTGGTACACTACTCTTCTACATAGTCCCCCCCCCTTTTCAATGCACTTACGCCAGCAGACATATTAGTGTGTCGATAACGCATGCTAAGAAGTCTTTTGTTTGGCTGTGTAGCCACTCATGCACCGCAGATTTGACACTTTACTTCTGTCCTCCAAGGTGATCCTTAAACGGATCAAAGATGTGGTCGATTTGCTACGGCGATGGACTCTTCAGTTACAATTCGATGGGCCTGACCCGGACAGGGATCATAGGTCAATAATGTCGTACTGTCTGCGGATTTCTTGCACATTCGTAGATTTGGCGTTGTGACAGACAGGCGTCCCCATACTTCCTCTACATTCTCCTATGAATATCAACCGGTTTCACACTTTCACTCCATAAAAATCGAATAACTGCA
This sequence comes from Maratus michaelseni, assembly GCA_963931845.1. Classification (NCBI taxonomy): domain Eukaryota; kingdom Metazoa; phylum Arthropoda; class Arachnida; order Araneae; family Salticidae; genus Maratus; species Maratus michaelseni. Next base: position 212,890,138 of record OZ007590.1, read on the forward strand.
CGCTGTTCCTCTTTGGTGGAACTGCGTAGTAATGCCGCCATCTTTAATCAGCTGCTTCGCAACTCCAACCCTACCTACCGGCACGAGTTCGGGAAGACTTCACGGACCGTGTTTGTCAATTTCCAACCACCTAGAATAAAAAACATAATTTTAGTGTAACTTTTTCGGTTGTCATTTGATTCCCCTCCCCCCTCGCATATATACCATATATATATATTTTTATATATATAATTACAATCGTGGTATTTAGAATGTATCTGAGTTTTATTAGAATCAAAGAATACATTTTATCGTTTTTTTTTTACTTACTGTTATACTATTTTCAATGTTTTGACTCATTTAGATAGTTTCAAAATTATTTCAGTTAAAACTAGGCCTGCATCCTACGAATTTTCATCATTTATGCTGCAAATGTATGTTACTTTATCCCTTTTATTTTTATCTGTAAGTTCTGGCAAAACATTTCAGAAATATATGCATTCTAATTTAAGGAAGTACTTATTTATACATATGTTTACTAACATTTTCTTTATTTTAAGAATTTCCAAAACTTTATACGGTACTACAACATATCGCAAATTATTTTTATCTTTAAAATGTAGCTAAATTTAATCATCGTGAATGGATTTTCCGAGAAACAAGTTTAAACTGATAAAATGTAACATATTTTTGATAGGATTTTTAGAGCAAAAATATGTCTGTGATATAAAAGTTTTTAATGCTTAGTTTGACGTATTAGAGCAAACATTTTCTTGACAGCTTTAATCCATTCTATGTCATCTTATTCTAAAAAAAATCGCAGACTATTTCTTTCAGGGGCTAGACTTGTTTTTTCTTTTGCTTTAAATGAAACTGAAAATCATTATACATCAAGTAAAAAAAATATATAAAATTTAAACGTATATTTTTATCTAATACCTCTAAACTAAATTTATTTAAAAAATGTGATTTGCATTGATAGAAATTCGCATTTAGTATATTTTAATTTTAATTTAATGCAGTCTGATTTAAATTTTGTTTTATTTAAAATGAGTAATATGAGAAATTTAATTTAATTAGGTCAGGTTCTTCAATGCGAAAAATTTTCGTATTTAATTTCTGGTACTTAACTGCCCTGAATATACAATTGCGCAAATAATGTCACCAATAATACTAATTGCAGTAACCCCCTTTTTTGTAACTATATAGCTTATAGTTTATAGTTTATAGTTTTTGTTATTTATCTATTATAGTTTATTTTATTTTGCCCTTTTATTATTTTATTATCATTTTTAACAATGTTATGTATTTAAAAATGGTAAATCACTTTTTTGAACGTGATTGCCAACGATAATCAAGATTGACAATTGACAATCATTTTCGGCAATCTATCTTCAATGCAAGGATAATACTTAGGCACTCACATTCTTTATAAAAAAGTTTTAAAGTGTTTACTGCCAGATAAATCTAGTTAAGTCCGAAACACTTAATATTTTCCCACTTTAACCCTTTCAGGGGTAAAGTAGTTCGTTTGCTAAAACATCGAAATGATTTAATGTCACCGCTATTCACGAACAAAGTGATTTGAAAATAAATAAATTCCTTTCTCCACGTACATTATAAAAGAGAAATTTTTTTAAAACATTTTCATGTAAATGGGACTGTTGGGGCAGCGGGGGATTAAAATCAACCAGTATAAATAATATACCAACGCCCTTCAAAGTGTTAATGGGAAATGAAAGCTGCAGATGAGACAAAAAGGCAAAGTTGCTGAATTCCCGGATTTTTGAGGACCACTATTTTTGAAGAGAAGTATTTGCCTTCTTTACTGATAGAAATATAAGATTAAATAAGGCAAAGAATGCTACTCGAAAATAATGGTACTCAAAAATAGAGAGACTTGGCAGCTATGAAAAGTTTTCATCTGAAATTTTCCTTACGCTGAAAACATGATTTGATTAAATTATTACTAATTTAATCTATTCCATATATGTTGGGTAGATGGCAATTTCAACATTGTTGTCCTGATGTCATTATATTATCCTCCATTTGTAGCACAAATAATGTTTGGAAGGAAATTCATTGATGAATCCTTTATGTTTTCTATAAGATGATTATGCTGGAATTACCTTCTTGAAGCGTTTACAAATGAATATGTAAGCAAAATTCTATACGAGCAAAAACATTACTAAACGAAAATTTAATAATTTGTGCTTTGAATACGAATTAAAGAAAGGAAATTATGTATGTGAATAGAAATTATGTATGTTCTTTATTATTGTTTTATAAAGATAGTAAATTTAACATTTCTTACTTTTCCTTATTTTCTTATTTTTAAGAAATAATCTTTGAATATTATTTCTGTATTCCATATAAGATTTGAAAGAAAATATTACATTGTACTTTTAATAGTAGCAGATTTTTAAGGACTTTAGTTTTCAGAATAGTTATTTTTTTTCGTAAATTTTAAATGCAGTTATGAAAGTATGAAGTAAATATTTCACTTGCATTAAGTCTACTAAGCTAGATGTTTCTAATCAACAGGAATGATGAAAATTCTTTTTCAAATTAGCACTTCAAATTCTAAAGTTCAAAGAATATTTCATGAACAATTTTAACAAGCAAATGAGGATTCACTTTTATATTATGATATTATATATTTTATTTCTAGATTAACCGAAGTTTATCTCTAAAAATATATTTTTTATAGGAAATCGGCTTGTTGATATTGTCATTTACTTTATTCTGATTATAAGCAGCGAAAGCATTGGTTTATATGCATGTTATTTTTCTTCTTTAATGTCTTTGGATAGTTAAAATATTTTTAAAAGTTAAAGTAAATAATGCGATGAATAATAGTTAGTTATTAACAAAGTTACAGCCCATATTAAAAAAAATGTGTGAGACCTCAATGTTTTCTTCGGATGCTGGATATATTATTTTAAATTAGCCATAAATGGAGCTGCACTCGTTAGATATTTTTTTTGTGTTAAAAAAGGAAAGTAAAAGAGACAATATGAAAATAATATAAAGCACTAAATATTCTTTTTTTATGTGAATTAGAGAAAAATCTGCTAGGAACTGCGTTTATATTTTAAACAGACAAAGCCTATAAGAGAAATAACTTTAAATAATTCTAAATAATAATGCTTGAAATTCTATTCTTGTAACTAACGCGTGTAAATATAGGTAAATATGAAAATATATCTCAACGTTTGCAACTGTTATTAGATATTATATTTTTAATTACATACGAAATAAAAATGATTATTTTTAAAGCAAAGCGAAGCAAAAAATTAAATGCAAAGAGAAAATAAACTCATAAAAAAACTACATTTCTCTTTTTGGTTAAATGTGACTTAGTTGATCCATAAGTAAAATGTATCTATTTCACAGAGGAGAGGAAACGCTTTTTTGTTTGAAAAGTTTATAGGCAGGGTAGACAGGGGCACGTTTACGCATGGGGCACGTTTAAGCAGTGCACTTTTTCCGAAACGAGTTATAATTGGCGCGCCACCAGTCATGACAGATTGATGCTCTTCCCCAGCGGGTATTCTCACAAGTTTTTGAGCGGCAGTCGAGCTTCGGTCTAGCATACGGAAAGGATAACCTGTTTCTGTCAAGGTGAGTAAATTTTGTGTTGAACTTATTGTGAACTAATAATACTTAGTTAAGAATAAACAAATATATGAACTTTAGCAAAATTTTATCCTTTTTTGAGAATTGTATTTGTATGAACTGAAATGTTATTAATTTTCGTTGCACGTTAAAAATAAATCCAAACATGGCGACGGGACACGTTTACGCATTGACATCGGGGCACCTTTACGCACGTTCTTACTGCGTAAACGTGCCCCTGAAGCTTTTTTGCTCCGTACTGTTTCAAACCTTTTTAGTTTTTTCAGGCTATTTAATTTTGCAAATCATCATTTAATGTTTAATTGAGTAACAGATTCATCTCTTATAGCTTACAATCATATAGTTCTGTCTTCATGCCTGTTCAGCTTTAATTTTATAGACTATTCAGCCTGCAATAAATTTTCTTTATTTTACAGATGGTAATACATTATGTTCAAAAAACTAACAGAACCAAGTTACATGTCAAAATAATGAAAACGTAACGGGTTTCGACAAATAGGGAAAATGACTTCGAGCGAAAGAGGAACTCTAGTAACAGTGGCCCTCTCAATCAGTGCTGCCGGGACATATATTCATACATTCATTGTTTTTCCTAGGGTCAACTTTAAGGAACACTTTCTGAAAGATGGCCTTATAGGCAGTACTGGAGATGCTAACCCATCGGGATGGATGATGGAACACAACTTTTTAAAATTTGCTAAGCATTTTGTGGCCCATGTCAGGTGTTCCACCTCAAAACGATGCCTCCTGATTTTAGATAATCACGACTCCCACTTGTCAGCGGAGTTATTGGACTATTTTAAAGACAATGGAGTGACGCTACTATCATTCCCGCCCCACTGCAGTCATAAACTGCAGCCTGTTGACCGCAGTGTTTTTGGGCCACTCAAAAAAAAAACATTAACACTGCATGCGATTCATGGATGGCTAGTAACAAACGCCCAATGACAATTCATGACATTCCTTCAATTTTGGCATCAACTTTACACCTAGAAGTTACTCCAGCAAACATAATGGCTGGATTTAAAGTGACAGGGATTCAACCGCTATACCCACTGATATTTTCTGAGGCTCATTTCCTGCCATCGTACCTGACTGACAGACCAGAATCAACATCACCCTCTACTAATAGGCCTACTAACGCCTCTGGCACTGTAGCAGAAGTCTCTGAGACTTATATGCCTATCGATCCTCCAAGTATTTCTCCCAGCAGGTCTTCCACTTCGTCACATGTGGACTACCCAACACCTGAACAACTGAGATCATTTGAAAAGGCAGGACCAAGGCTTGGCACCAAGAAAGGGAAGAAAAAGAGGTCCGCAATCATAACTGATAGTCCGGTTAAAGAAGCCCTCAGACAAGAACAGTTAGAAGCGAAAAAGGAGAAAATGACGGCTCAACAAAACAAAAAGAAGAAATTACGTAAAAATTTACTAGTTTATATGGAAGCAGAACAAGAAAACAGCAAAAGAAAAAGTACGAAACTAAAAACTGCAAAAGGGAAAAAGTTGGTACACTCTGGAAAAAAGAAAATAGTGAATGAATCTGATGACGAAGATGAAAAATGTCTGTGTATTTCTAATTTGAAATCATACAACCAATCCAAAAAAGGACAAGACTGGGTTCAATGTCTTAGATGTAAAGGGTGGTCCCATAACAAGTGTGGAAAAGGAAATACTTTATTTTTTGTTTGTAAAAACTGTAACAGTGATGATGAAGATGACTAAATAGTTTCTATTTTTACTTAGCAATAAGCCCTATGTTTTCAGTTTAGCCTATAAAATGTTCTTTAATTCATTATCTTTATTTATTTTTATTTTTAAACAGTGTTTTAGGTTATAAATAAAATATTTCAATTTGATAAAATAATTATTTCACCTATTCCTTGGTATCACTTATAATATGCGTAAACGTACCCCACTTGATGCGTAAACTTGCCCCGTTCCCGGGGCAACTAAAAGCAAAAGACTTAGACCTAAAAAAAGTTTTTTTTTACGGTTAAAAACACAAATACGGCAACAACTGAATACATAAATTTTGACTTTATTAACTGCTTTATAAAACCACAATGTCTAAAATTTCTTAAGTTAAAACATAAAAATTAGAAAATCCATTGAAAAAAAACGCGTAAACGTGCCCCGGTCTACTCTATCTATGTGTAATGCAGAAAATAATGATTAAAACAATACTATTAATGTTAACACATGTTCCGACTAATTTTTAAAACACGTATTTTGTAAGCTCATGAATCTTTTGAACTCTTTTGTTTGAACTGAAACGAAAAAAAATCTGTTGTTGACATGTAGATTCTAAGATGTGTCATGTCGTTCCATATTTTCAGTATGCTTGCTTTTTTATTTTATTAAATGCTTGTGCTGCTATAGAGATTGATGAATTGTAGAATGATGCACAGAACAACCGTGTAGATTTTAATATAGATGATACACTGAATTTCATCGTAAATATCTAGATTTTTCATTAATGTTGATTCGACTACAACTATAGAATAGATAATACCATACCAATATATGTAACTCAAATAGAAAAATAATGGGGGAGTTCAATGGATGGATCATTTAAATGCATAACAGTGATAATTATAAATATTATTTTTAATCTGTACATATTTGTTTACACTTAAGTGTAAAAACGTCTTTTACAATTTCTTGTTGAATGTCATGTTTCACATATCTATTCTACATAAATTAATGAGTTCTTCCAAGCGTGGGCGTTCATTGTCAACTATACTTATATAATATATTAAAGTTCTTATATATGCAAATAATTGTGATACGAAATTTTATTGTATAAAAAATAAATAAAGTCTCATTTAAACATCTTCCTTAGTTTTTCTTGTTAGCATTTCATTTCAAAAAATATTCTTTTATCAATACATATGCTAGAAGAAAATACTCAAGAACCTTCTACAGTGCTTCACATGTTTACTTAAAAAAGAAATCTTTTAGGGAATATGACAAAACATAGCGTGATTTAAGCATCAGTATCAGGTTGAAAAGACTCGTATATACTGAACTATCAAATAAATAAAGGCACATAAAAAAGTTACTTTTCGCTTAAGGACACTTTTTATGCTCGAAAAACTTTTATTTCGCATATCTCCCACACGTTTATTTTTTGATCCGTGAGACAAATTTAAATATAAAACATTTCTTAATAAAAGTTCCGAAATTGAGTGTATGCATTCGAATGAACATTTTAAAAAACATTTGTGTTCCCTGAAGTAAAAAGATCAAAACATGACAAAGTCTATTTCTTGAGATATGTTATTGGTATAAATATATGTGTAGGCGTTTACAGTATGTATATAAGGTAAACGCCAGATTTTATATTCCAGCATTATTCGTTTTTATGCTTTATTTTCGAGATTCGAATGTTTTGATATCTAAATTATAAACACAAACGTGTGTTTCTTTAACGCCGACGTCATAGAATTTAAAAAGAAAACATTTAAGATACATTTTAAAAGGCGATGATTACACTTTTTGAATTGCTAATTAATTTGTTAATAAAGATTAATTTTAACACAATTATTCAAATTGGTAAGGAAATCATATGAGTTGTAACTGGGCAAAAAATGTCCGGGCCAGGATTCGAACCTGGGATCTCTTTGCTGAAGCTGCCAATGCTCTACCAACTAAGCCATCCCGGTAGAATCTGGAGGACGTAATTCCCCCAGTTAAACCTTATTGATGACAGCATTTGGTCTGATATATGAATCAGCTCAACAGAATAAAACGCAGGTAACAGAACTCCATTAAACGCTGGATACGTGATTACACTCGATTAATTTTATATAATAGTAATATGTATATCCAGCATTTACTGGAGTTCCATTACCTGCGATTTATTCTGTTGAGCTGATTGAGATATCAGACCAGATGCTATGATCAATAAGGCTAACCGGGGCCTCCGAGATGTCGCTGTGTGTCCTACACCGGGCCTGCTACAGGTGACGTCACAACCTGCTGACGTCAAAACAGTGATCCACAATAACTTAAAAATTTTCATGTACTTTGTTCGTTTGTACGGATTGTTTACGACAGTATTTTGATTTTATTTATTGTTTTATATAGTAATTAATAATATTTTTCAGTGTGTTTAGATTATAATGCTATCAATAATTATTGATTATAATTATTAAAGAAAGTGTAGATTATATCTATAAAATAAAGAGAAGAAAATGCTGTGCTCCTAGTTTCTAATTTAAGTCTTCAAATTCGCTACTGATAATGAAAAGAAGAAATTTTAGCTACGAAAATTACCTTGTGATAATTATTTTTACAACTCAACAGAAGTGGTTTGCATTAAATGTTTCGATATACTTTTCATAATTCGTGAAGCTAGAATTAATATGATGGTATTGAACTTGTGCAGAGAAAAAAAACCTAACAACAAATGTCTAGCCTACTGTAATGGAAATAATCTGGCATATTTGATTGAATTTGTACTTCCAAATCGAAAAGAGTCAAATGATCTTTAGAAAAAAAATAAATAAATAAAAGAAGCAGACGATAAACAGTTTAAAAAATGATTTTGAAAGAAATACTGTAACAAATTGACTAATATCTGGATACATTTAGTTAGAAGTGAGTGATGTGCTTTGTTTATAAAATTAAAAGTAACTGATTTACACAACTTAGTAATTCTACGTAGTTCAATTTAACATTTTAGCTAACTTAAGTGTACAAATATATGAAAATAAATCTTTTGATAAGTTATTTTGAGTGGTTATTATGTCCTAGACCCAAGTACAATAAATAGACAATTTTTAAAATATTACAAATCAGTTACAAAGTCAAGATAGAAAATTGGGTACTTTTCGGTTAGCCGGGCGCCAGTGATATATATACATATATACACACACATATATATACACATATATCTACACACACACATATATATATATATATATACATATCTACACACACATATATGTATGAATTAATATATATATTTATATATGTGCATGTATCACTGGCGCCCGGCTAACCGAAAAGTACCGAAAAAGGCTTATGGCGAGAGAAGGAAAGTTGCAAAATATTTTCTGGCAACCTATTCGTTGTTTCATATAAATAAGTATTTTTTTTTTCAATATTTATATAATTTATTTAATATAAAGAAGCCATTTATCTCTTTTTATATGCAGGTAGAACAGAATTGTATATATAAATAATTTTATACATATATAAATAAACATAAAAGTACATTAGGTTTGTTTTCATAATTGTGTATATAATTTTAAAACATATCTAACTTTCTGAAGCCCGGATTACGCCAAAGCGTTAAAAAAAAGTGCCAAGGTCTCTATAGTTAAAAAATGTCGATTTCTGTATTTAAATTGACATTTATTGTGTTTTGATGGTTAAATTATGGTATGTAGTTATAAAAGGGAGGAATGGGATTGATTTTGTAAAGTTTTTGGTAGATTTATTATATTTTTTGTACGTATATTTATTGTAAAATAATGTGTTTAGGAAAAGGTAAGTCAATGGGTTCAATCTGATTTATTAATCTTAGCATTTTTTTAATTTAAAACTTTTAATTTCCTTTAATAAAACAAGTATATTAATTCCCTTTTATTTCACGATTATGAAATTTAATATTATTTATGTAATCACAAATTATAAGAGCGAAAATGCTCTTTTTATTACATCTTTCTGCTGCGATACTTTGACCAAAGTGGATCACTACTGTGGCGTCACTAATACTTGTAGCAGGCCCGGTGTAGGACACACAGCGACATCTCGGAGGCCCCGGGCTAACTGGGTGAATTAGGTCTTCCTGATTCGACCGGGATGGCTCAGTTGGTAGAGCATTGGCAGCTTCAGCCAAGAGATCCAAGGTTCGAATTCTGGCCCGGACATTTTTCACCCAGTTGGGAAATTACAACTCATATACCGGGTGTCCCACAAATGACTGATGGATTTTAAAATTCAATAACTTGCAAACGGGGGCAGATATTAAAAAAATTCTTGCAGAAGGGTTACGTATGATGTCGGGAGTTTTTTTACTGTGATTCTTGATTTTAGTTCGAATTTCAAACAATAGATGGCGCTGACAGCGGTTGGCGCTCATTCGAGGCCGAAACTGACGTCACTCATCATTGACGTGAAGGAAGGAGATTAAGGCTATGGAGTGGGTCTCATTCGACAGTAAAATCTTGCTCTTAGGACCCGATTCTGAACTCAGACGATATGATTTCAATGGAATGCGTTGTTGTCATGGAAACAACAAACTCTTCGATAGTAGAATACAGCTTTTAGAACTGGGCATGAATTTAACAAGCAGTGTTCGAGTTGCAGGCGATTCTACATTTATGAAGTTTTATTTTCTCGGATTAAATTACTTTTTATGGCCTGATTTAAAGAATATTTTATTCATCGTATTTTAAAACTACTAGGTGAAATAAACCATTTTCAATAAATAGTGTACACTCTTTTAAAAGTACTCACTAGCAGATTGCGTAGCAAAATAACGAATGAAGATGTGACGGATTCGATTTCTGTGCAGCTCTCACATACCTGCATTGCCGTCATTTCGCGAAACTAAATTTTCATATTGGTTAGATAAAATTCCCATAAATACTCATAAATGTAAAATCGCCTGCAAACTCGAATAATGCTTGTTAAATTCACGCCCTGATCTAAACGCTATCGAAGAATTTGTTGTTTTCATGGCAACAACGCATTCCATTGAAATCATATCGAATGAGTTCAGAATCGAGACCTAAGAGCAAGATTGTACTGGCAAATGAGACCCACTCCATAGCCTTAATCTCCTTTCTTCGCATCAATGCCGAGTGACGTCAGTTTCGGTCTCGAATGAGCGCCAACCGCTGTCAGCGCCATCTATTGTTTAAAATTCGAACTAAAATCAAGAATCACAGTTAAAAAACTTCCGACATCATACATAACCCTCCTGCAAGAATTTTTTAAATATCTGTCACCGTTTGCTAGTTATTGAATTTTAAAATCCATCAGTCATTTTTGGGACACCCGGTAATTGGTTAATGATGCAATTATGTAAAATTTCTAAAAAGAAACACAAATTAATCCAATCCCAGTAGATTCAGCATATGAAATGAAAAAAAAGAACATCGATTTTTTTTTAAATTTCTATTCTAGCTTCTGGTTGTCTCTATATGAGTGAATGTGTGTGTGTGTGTGTGTGTAAAACAGCTATCTTATTTGTCAACAATTTGAGATAAAATGTAAATGCATTTCCTGCCATTTAAGATAAGCAAGCAATATTTTGGAATGTCCGCATCTTTAGTGCCAATAAAGAACAATGATTTTAGGATTTATCTAATTATTATAACCATGTTTTCATTTAATTTTTTGAATATTTAATTCAATATTGATAAATTTCCCCAAAACGTTTAGCTTAGATTAAATGTATTTTTCAAAATTGAACAAAGAAAATTAATTATATTTGAGATAAATATATCAAACAAATGTCTAATGAAAAGAAATATCTTCAAACAATCACATTTCCCTCATATTTCAAACGTTACTGTTGATAAGTTTAGGTGTGTTCCAAATTTTTTCCAAAAGTTAAGCAATAAGCAATTTTATCCTGCTGAGAGAATAATGCTTAGATCTGTGAAAACTCAATCAATAATTTATATCTAGACAATCTATTCATACTTCTTTTTATCGTTATATTAGAATCCATATAAATTTACATATTTAATTAAGAACGAAATGAGACAAGTCAAAATTCGATGGATCAATAAAAAAAATAATGAAATACTGTTAGATGAACTTATAGTAAAGATACAAAAATAATTTTAATTAAAAATTCCGTCTTACGTTGAGTAATCTAACTCTAAAAGCAATTATAATTTTAAGGTGTATTTACTGTAATACTATTTCTATTAATTTCAATTTTTCACATTATTGAAAAATAAAATTTGATTCATTTTATTTGTGGTTTCTTAGAACATAAAGTAATCCGCGGTTTGTAATAAAGGTAAACTAGATAGCACCCGTCAAGATTTGACGGTAAATAACTTGAAAGTTCCTTTAGAAATATTCTTTTATTTTTAATTAGCTGCTTTTCGATTAATTAAGTATTGAACATTTTACTAATTGTTATATTGTGTAAGCGATTCCTATAGATATATGTGTCAGTCCAACCTACACAACTAATGAAGTGAAATAATTTTAAGCTTGTAATTTACATCCAATTATATTTGAATTAATTTAGCAAGAATTTAACTAAAAGTATTAATCGAATAATTTATTTTTACTTACGAAATTAAAAAAAAATCTGTCGATTTTTAGTGTTTTCTACTTTTTTTAAACTACGCGACATTTAAAAATTTTCGCTTTTTTTAAATTTTTATCAGCCTGAATCTATAAAACCCAGATAAACCATGAATATCAAGGTGATTTCTTTCATAATTCATTTATGGACATTACTGCTTGTTTCTTTTTTCTCTTCTCCTTCTTCTTTCTTTTTTTTTTTTTTTTTTTTTTAAGGAAACTAACCATGTACTTTTCTTAGTTATACAAATATATCTTATTGATAATGGTCATACAAAATATTGATTATAAAAGTTTACATAACTTTATTTAATCGAGCAAAGTCTTCTAAATTAAATATTTGTAATATAAAATAAGTATTTAAAAAAATATTGTCGGTTGTTAAATTTTACTTACCACCGTCCCAATATTTGAAAAAATAACAATATTTAGTATTTCTGTTTTTTTTTAAAACTACACGACCTTTAAAAATTTTCATTAAATTAATTTTTATCACTCTGATTCTAAAAATCTTAATTTAAATTTTGCTGTTAACAGCTAACGATTTATAATACATATTTTTTAATTACTTGAATTTATATTTTCCATTTTCACACATTGTTTAATTGTTATATCATGTATATCAAGATAATCTAGAGTTCCTGTATGAATATTTTTCATTCTTTTTGTTTTCTCTCCTTTTATTTTTCCCTTTTTTACAACAAATAATCACATACTTATCTTATTATATATATATATGACATCTTGATAATGGTCATACCGAATATAATAAAAATTGTAGACCAGTTCAATTTATTTAATCGATAATTACATGCATGATCTTTAAATTTAAATACTTTTAATATAAATATAGTAATTAAAACAAAATGTTCTTGGGTGTTAAATTTTATTTAATTATAAAGCATTCGAATAAAAAAATATAAATTATATAACTTCTCCTCCTGAATTAAATATGGAATTATTAAAATGAATTAATGCCAATGAAATAAGAAAAATTGTTCTTCCGGAGTGAGTTTCGAACCGACTCGGTGATCGGATAGACAAGTATCACCCCTTATACCACTCGGCCACCCCTTATTCGAATGTACTCTTAAAACTGGTTATGTTGTAAATTCAATTTTACGCATGCGCAAAAGGGTCATTTTCATGTGAAAAGTGGATTTGAAAAAACACCTTTTCGTTTTAATATATAGAATTATCAAGATTGCAAATTTAAGTCATCTTCATACAATCTTATTTTTATATTTTTATTTTTATCAATGGAAAAAAAAAAAAAAACATTTAAAGCTTATCATTTTTCATCGTCATTTTTATCGGCGCTAATTTTTCATTCGTACTTTTCATATTTCTGATCCATGTATATTAAAACGCGCAACGGGTTATTAAACAATATATTTCCAGTTAAAATAGTAGATGTCATGTATGCCAGTTATAACTTTGCGTACGAAATTATGAAATTCCCACTCCATGGTAACCTTGACGTCCTAATTTGAGTACTGGCAGATAAGATAACGATTCACGTCACTTAGATGCGTTCGTAGTAAAATATTTCAGTACGAAAATGCTCCCTTCTTGTTAAATATTTTTGCACTGAAGCATTTTGATCCTTTGTCGAAATCAAAGGCCGTAGATGTAGAATGTCGGGACGCTTTTACGAATTGAAAATGATGTCAGAAACATGCATTTTCATTCATAAAAAAAAAAAATACTATTATCCTGCAAAAATGATGACAATTTTCATTGACTTTTTATTTCGCTAATATAAGGTTTCAGACGTCACTGCTTCAAACTTAGAACCAGAGAAATTAAAAATTGTTAACAATCATTTCGAAACGACTGCATTCAAATGTATCATGAAAGAAAAAGCCCCTTTTCTCTTAAACATGTAACCATTTTCTTTGATAGAAGCATACCTCTTTTGTGCAGTTACGAATATAGGAAATATAGGGAGGGGAGGGGGGGTTAAGAGCAAATTGGGCCTAATCTTAGTGTAGGAGGAATGAAAATTTACTGTAAATTACGTCATTGAGACACGATCGAAGGAAAAGGTGTTATTTTTCTAAATGAAAGTGATTGCATTTTGAAAATGACGTTATTTTCACAGGTGAAAGACCAGAAGATTTGTTTTCCAATTTCAGAGTTGATGGACAGAAAACCTCTTAAAAGAATGTCATTTTGGCGTAATTATAGGAAAATGATAGAGGCCCATGTTTTTAAAAGGATACTTTATTTTAAAGATGATGTTAGTTAGCTTTTAGGGCCTTTGAGGCTACTGATGATCTTAAACACCATCTATTCAAATGAAAAATATATTTTCTTTTTAATTTTAGTGAGAAAAGGGCATTAAGAAAGATAAATAATCCCAATTATTTAACTTTTTTGCGCAACATTGGAAATAACCCGATTAACACAGTCTTAAAGAAATTTCATTAAAAACATTTAAAATTGAAATTGAAATACAAAAATTGAATTATTTAAAAAAAATAGCTAGAGCGACCTCATCTACCAACTAATAACTTTTAGTTGAAAAAAAAAAATTATATATATTAAAATTTATTCAGCAGAAAGCGCAGGGAAGATGACGAGAAAAATGGGCCTGTATTTTAAATAAATAGATCAAACAAATGTTACATAGGTATAAGTTCAGGAATGAAAATATTTTTTTTAATAATATGTAAAAATAAACTGCTAATTTACTTTCAAACTAATCATACAAAAGAATAAATAATTAGTTTCGCCACATCTTGAGTTTATAAAAATTCTGGTATATACAGCTGTGAGATCATCGGACGACCACTGCGGCATGGAACTCAATGTTCGTGTCGGGAGGCGGTCGGTAGAGGGTGGGTTGGGAGATCGCCGAATTCGTAGGGGAGTTGGTCGGAAATGGGTGGGTTGGAGACCGCCGAATTCGCTGCAGAGACGGCGCGCGACCACCTAACTACCTCCCCCCCCGTCTCTTTCCCGACCCGACCGCTGCGGAATGGAACATAATATTCGTCTCGGGAGGCGGTCGGTAGTGCGTGGGGATCGCCGAATTCACGGAGAGGTGGTTGGAAATGGGTGTGTAGGGAGACCGCCGAATTCGCGGTAGAGGCGGCGTGCGATCGTCCAACAGCCTACGCCAATTTCCCGGACTTGAGCGGACTCTTTAAAAGCCGATTTCAACACTAGAAAAATTTAGACGGTAAATTGAACAAATTTAATTCCTCGAAAGGTTGGTCGCGGGACTTTGATATTGTCGGACGACCGTTGCGGCTTCGAGGTCCTCATTAATAATGTGCTTTTTCAGTTAAATGTATTTTAAAATTGATGTAGTTTTAAAATTAATACGAAAATTTGTTCTCCTATTTCAGAGCTAGTGGACTGAAAAAGCTCTTAAAAGAATGCCATTTTGGTACAATTATAAGAAAATATTGCAGTCCCATGTATTCAAAAGGATCCTTTTTTTAAATGATATTAGACAGATTTTAAGGCATTCGAGCCCCTTGGTGACTTAAAGACCATCTATTCAAATGAAAATATATTTTCTTTTTAATTATAGTGAGAAAATGACATTAAGAAGATAAATAATCCCAATTATTTAACTTTTCTGTACAACATTAGAAATAACCTGATAGTCACAATTTTGATAAAGTTTCATTAAAAGCTTTTAAAATTCAAATTGAAACACACATATGGAATTATTTTTAAAAATATTTTTTGCGGGATCATCTATGAACTAATAGCTGTCAGTTAAAATAAAAAATAATTATTAAAATTGATTCAGGAGTAAGCGCAGGGCAGATGATGTGGCTGTATTTCAAATAGATATATATCAAGCAAATGTTACATAGGTATTGGTTCAGGTATAAAAATAATTTGTTAAATAATTTGTAAAAATAAACAAGTAATTTACTTAAAGTTAAACATATAAAGCAAAAAATGATTAGAATTATCGTGAGCTAAGATCTGTTCTGGTATCAAATCAAGATCACTTCAAACCATTTTCACGAAGCTTTTAAATTTTCGCAAAGCGCATTCTTTTTCCGCTGATGTATAAGTTGCTAGAAAATTTTAATTAGAATCTATTTCCTTATTTAAATAATGTAAGCTGCATAATTTGTAGAACATTTTCCATCAATAATCACCAATAAATCTATAAAACGTTACACGAGTATCAGTAGAATTTTAAAGATTCCCCATATAAGAAATAAAACTTTTTTTTAACTTTATTTAACGAAATACTTATTTTATTTCTAAGACAATCTGTCGATATCATATATTTTTATTTTTTGCAAGACTTGTGTCAGTTTCAATTGACTATTTCACCAGCTTCCTTTTAACTAATTACATATATTTATCCAATAACTTTAAGTGTCTTATCTCTTACATTTGGCTAAAAGATTGAAATTAACTGATCTCATTTATCAATTGTCGTTTTAAATGAATTATCTACAAAAATAGCAGAAATTGTTTTTCAGTTAGTACTTCAATTTTTTTAAATTTCATTTTATTATTATTATATTTTTTAAAGAACTTAAATTTCGATATTTCTGATAATGGTAATGTTCAATAATATAAACGTACTTCCTAATTAAAAGGAAAAAAAAATATAAGAAGCTTTTATTCTTTTTAGTGAAAATATTGATTTTCTATTAATAACAACGTTATATGACTTTCTTAATTAAATATTTAAAATATATTCATGCTATTAATTAACTTTTAGTATCAAATATTAAATTTTCAAAAAGGAAATAAATAATCAGAAAACAATTACTCTGAAAAATCTTTTGAAATTTGTTTAAATTCTTACATATTGTTTATTTTTTAAATGTAAAATGTGCGGGGTCAGAGTCAGACCAAGTAGAGCTGCCTAACCTATGAAGTTTATAGCATCTGTGAAACACGGGTGTAATATCATGACGGCCGAATGACGCACTGATTCTTCTTTTTAAATTTTAAATACAGAGTTTATTAAAACTGAGAGCTGGTATTTACAATAATATACACTATATACATTTTCACTAATATTCATAAAAATTCCACCTAAACCACATTACTTCTTAAAAACCAAAATATACTCGGATGCATTTCCACATCCTACTTACTCCGAACGAACCACCATTCCTTCTCCTCTTCTCTTCACTTCCGTTTGCTTTTTTAAACAAAAAAGGGTTGGAAGGATATTGGTTGCATGACACCCCCCCGATAAGATTGTGCTACGCAAAGCGAAGCAAAATCTGACAAATAGCAACCATACAACTATACAGCATAAAATATATATAAAAACACAATTCAAAACAGATGTATAGAAGCCTTGTTATAATAGTTATAATGAATATATAATAAACATATAAAAAACACTAACAATTCAAAACAGATGTATAGAAGCCTTGGTATAATAATTATAATGAATATATAATAAATATATATAAAAAAAACACTAACAATTCAAAACAGATGGAAAGACGACTTGATATAATACTGCATACCAAAATTAAACACAAAATAAAGTATCACTTAAATAATCCTTATACAGTAACTAGTCGTGACAGACTATCTGCATTTTTTAATTTTGCACCTGGGCAATGAGAAATATTTATGTTATATCTTTGTAGAGATAAGGCCCATCTTTGTAATTTTGCAGACTGAGGTGCAGATTTCTGAAGATATATTAAGGGATTGTGATCAGTTATTAGTTCAATTTCAGCACCAAACACATAAACTTCAAATTTTTTTAATGCCCACACTACCGCATAAGCTTCACACTCAATAGTCGACCAGTTTTGTTGCACCTTAGTGAGCTTTTGGCTAGCAAAACTAATAGGACACAAATTTTCTTTCTCATCTCTTTGCGATAGACAAGCACCAACTCCATAAGAACTGGCATCACTCTGAATAGTGTAAGGCTTTTTAGGATCTGGTGTATACAGCTTAGGAGCTTCACACAATGAACGTTTTAAAGTTTGGAAAGCCTCTTCTTCAACCTCAGACCACGGAATGATTTCTGGGATTTTCTTTTTTGTCAAGTCGGTTAAAGGCTTGGCGATTTCAGCATAATTTCTTATGTAGTCACGATAATAATTAAATAAACCCAATGCACTTCTGAGGGCTGTTTTGGTTTTAGGCGATTCTATTGTCTCAATGGCACGTAACTTCTCCGGATCGGGCTCATGTCTACCTCCTCCTATGACATGACCTAGATACTTAATCTGTGCCTTTGCAAAAACACATTTTTTAACATTAACTGTGAATTTCAGATCAGTTAATTTAGATAAAACAGCGTCAAGATGTTTCAGATGATTTTCCCAGTCATTTGAAAAAATAGCAATATCATCCAGATATGCTCGATGGAACTCACGATGTTCATCCAGAGCATTGTTGATCGATTTCTGGAATGTGGCAGCCGCATTGCGCAATCCAAAAGGCATGACTTTCCATCGGTATTGAGCACGATGGGTTTTAAAAGAAGTAAGATCTCGACTCTGTTCTTCTAGAGGAATTTCCCAATATCCTTTTAATACATCTAAACATGTAATTATGTTAGCACTTCCTATTTGATTAATTAATTCAGTTGCATTTTCCATAGGGTAATCAAAAGGTTTTGTCACTGTGTTCAATTGACGAAAATCTATACATAAGCGCATGCTACCGTCCTTCTTTGCGACACATACGACCGGATAAGCTATTTCAGCTTCACTTTTTTCTATAAGTCCTAGATGCTCTAACTCTTCTATTTGTTTGTCCACTTCATTTTTTAGCGATTCCGGAATTTTATAAATATATGGTTTCTTTCTTTCCGCACCTGGTAATAAACGAATTTTGTGTGCTCCAACGTTGGCAACTTGAATTTTGCCTGAAAATAATGGTGAATGTTTTTGTAGAAGTTTACTTAACTCTAATTGTTTATCAACCTCCAGATGACTAAGGTCTACTTCTATATTATTTTCGTTCGAAGTATTAGCTTTAATTGGTGTTGGGTGAATTTCACCAAATTCTACATCGTCTTCAAAAATGACCCCAACAGTCTGTACTCTTACGTTAAATTTCCTTATTTTATTCGCATGAACATGTCTGACACCCCCATCAGGTAATTTCACTTTATACGAATGTGGTTTTATTCTTTCAAGTATTTCTCCGGGTCCTGTCCATCTAGCATATAATTTATTGGTAGAATCAGGGATAAGTAAATATACTAAATCACCTTTTTCAAATTCTTTCATTCTACTTCGACGATTGAAATAGCGAGTGTAATTTTCTTGTTTTTCTGCAGCAGTTAAAGAAGCAATGTCAGCGGCTCTTTCCAAATTTATTTTTAATTCTTGTAAATAGTCTACTGCTGAATTACTAAGATTCAATGGTAAGGGAATTTCACCTGACCATGATGACTTTAGTACTGCCAAGGGACCTCTAGCTTCCCGACCATACATGAGCTTAAACGGTGATACCCCAGTTGTGCAATTTGGCACTTCACGGTAGGCAAAAAGTAGAAAAGGAATATGTTTATCCCAATTAACAGGATCCGTACGAATTACATGATGTAGCATTTGTTTAAACACACGATTAAATTTTTCAATTAATCCATTTGAAGCGGGGTATGATGGAGTTGAAAAGCGAGGACATGCCCCTAACCGGTTCTCAAATTCTTTAGTCAATTCAGATTTAAAATTAGTGGCCTGGTCTGAACAGATAACTTCAGGAATTCCGGTGCGCATAAAAATATCTAATAAAGCATCACACGCCGTTTTCGCAGAGAGACTCCGTAATGGTACTACTTCTGGCCATTTAGAATTTTGATCAATTAAGGTAAGACAATATTTATGCTTCCTTCCTGACGGCGGAATAATTTCACCTATACAATCAATATTTACAGTATGAAATGGATATGGTGCGCGGACAACAGGTGTAATCGGAATTTTATCTGTTTGTTTCTCAGGGCTTTTTAACTGACAGTTCTTACATGTTCTACAATAATTTTCTACATCTCTTGAAATATTCGGCGAATAAAAAGATAATTTAATTCTTTCTTTAGTTTTTCTCATCCCTAAGTGGTTTCCAAAAATTGAATCATGAGCTAACACTTTATTTCTATAACTTTCCGGTAACACGAGCTGATATATTTTATCACCGCAAATAGTTTCTTTATGATACAATAAATTATCCCGTATCAAAAAATTATTTTTTCCTAATCTAGCGTCCTTGAATGAATTCTTTAAAGTTGCGCAATCTTTTTGTTCTTTACAAAACTTGTTAAACTCTGAAAATTCATCATTTCGATCATTTTGTTTATTCTCTGAAGAAATAAAACAAACATTTAATTCCTCTTTCGCCAGTGGGGCGTCTGAGCTATTTTTAGCTTCGTGACCTTCGAACTCCTGCAGTTGACTATTATTACACAACTCTTCATTTTGAAGTTCAATCAAAGCATTATACACGTCTGGAGTTAATAAACAAGGCACATTTAAGTTTTCAGTGAAAGCAAAAAGCGTATTTAAGGTAACATAAATTCCGCTGTTAGGTAATTTATAATGGATGGGTATAGTAGCCAAATTTGCTTGTACTTTTTCTTTGAAAGCGGATTGTAACAAAATACTACCTTTAGCTTCGATTTTCAGATCGGGAATTAATGACGTATTTAAAATACTAATTTGGGTACCGGAATCATTAATAGCTTCTATTTCTTTACCTTCTACATAAATAATGATTTTTTTTAAAGGAAAAAGAGTAACTTCGTTTAATTGATCATTCATGTGTAAATGCCTGGAACTAACATTAGTGACTACTGCATTACTATTTTTATTTGGATTCAATTTATTTGTATCTTGTTGCATTTTCGGTTTTCTCTGACCCTGATCATCATTTTGAGTATAAGATTTATCATACTTATTTCTTCTGTTTGGGCACAATTTTGCTAGGTGTAATGGGGAATTACAAATATAACAATCACGTGATTTTGAGAAGTGTCTGTTCTCATACGTAGCTTGATTTTTCCTTAGTTGTGGGGGAACATATTTAGTATTATTATCATTATTCACTTCACGATAAATAGGCCGTTTCTCAAATTTTGTTTCCTCGAAAGACCTGCCTTTTGCAGTAAAATAAATGTCACAGTCTTTCGATAACTGATCGGGCAAAAGCCAACTTTCTCCTTGCTTGACTGCAATGTGAGTAGCTAGCTCATTATCCAAAGTTTCAAAAATTTTATCTGATATTATTAAATTAATAAGTGAATCGAAATCTTTAACGTTTCGAATTCTACAATAATTTAACCAACAGGATCTTAATCGGGAACCGAACTGTTGATGGGTTTCACCAGGTAATCTTTTAGCGTTTCTAAAATTTTGTAAACAGGTAAATGGGGACGGTTCATATTCTTTCAAAATTAAAGATTTAATTTTATCATAATCGGCTAACTCTTCATCATCAATATAAACAAGAACATTTCCTGCTTTTTCACCTACTAATTTTAGCAAAATTTCCGATTTATATTCCTTAGGAACATTTTTGTGCTTAAACGCTCTTTCTAAAGAATCAAAAAAAAGATTCCATGTTTCATTTTTCTTGGGCACTGGGATTACCAAAACTTGAACTGCTTTAATTAATTTATCTAATGATAATGACGTATTATTTACCCCTTCGTTATGGGTTAAATTCTCGCTTCTCATTTGTTGTTGTAAACGCAATCTATTTACTTCCTCGCCATTTTTTCTTTCTGACACTGTAGTCGATAAAAATTCAGTTACGAAATCTTTATCTTTTAAGTATTCTTTAGATTTCAATAACAAATCTTTTAATTCAGGTACTCTCTTACTCGCATCAGCTTCTTCACCGATTTCTTCCAGAACAATAAGTAAATCCGCTTTAGTTACGTTTTTAAACATTTTCGAATAAAGTTAACAGTATCTTACTACACAATCAAATGATAAAAAAAAAAATAGCTCACCTCTATTTTGTAATCCAAACACTGCGATTCAAATCACAACTTTTATTATTTTAAATCGTAGAAATAACTCTTGTTCTCGTTATGAGAGCGGGCTGTAATATCATGACGGCCGAATGACGCACTGATTCTTCTTTTTAAATTTTAAATACAGAGTTTATTAAAACTGAGAGCTGGTATTTACAATAATATACACTATATACATTTTCACTAATATTCATAAAAATTCCACCTAAACCACATTACTTCTTAAAAACCAAAATATACTCGGATGCATTTCCACATCCTACTTACTCCGAACGAACCACCATTCCTTCTCCTCTTCTCTTCACTTCCGTTTGCTTTTTTAAACAAAAAAGGGTTGGAAGGATATTGGTTGCATGACAACGGGTGTTTATTAAAAATATGTTACAATTTTATATATCATATATCATATATTCTAATACGAGCAAATCTTGTGTGTGTGGTTATATGTATATATGCAAATATTATCTTAAAAACGGCTCTAACGATTTTAACGAAATTTTGTATCCTACCGTTTTGGGCACCAGAAAACCATTGGGCTAGGTCACATGTTCGAGAAAATTCGATTAGTGAGTCATTTTGGGTCACTATGGGTCAGGGTCAAGCTAATTGTATCTAAAAAACGGTTCAAACGATTTTGACTAAACTTTGTATCCTACCATTTCCGGGCACGAGAAGACTATTGGGATGGGTCACATGTTCGAGAACTTTCGATTAGTGGGTCATTTTGGTCATGGGTCATTATGGGTCAAGCCATTTTTATCTTAAAAACAGATCAGAGTATTTGAACTAAATTTAGTATCCTAGAGTTTTCAAGAAAAAGAAAATCATTGGGCTAGGTCACATGTTTGAGAAAATTCGATTAGTGGGTCATTTTGGTCATGGGTCATTATGGGTCAGCTATTCTTATTTAAAAACGGCTCAGAGGATTTGAACTAAATTTAGTATCCTATAGGTTTAGGGAACGATAAGACTATTGGGCTACGTCACATGTTCGAGAAATTTCGATTAGTGGGTCATTTCGGTCATGGGTCATCATGGGTCAAGCTATTTTTATTTTAAGAACGTCTCAGACGATTTGAACTAAATTTTGTATACCACGGTTTTTGGGCATGAGAAAATGATTGGGCTAGGTCACATGCTCGAGGAAATTCGATTAGTGGGTCATTATGGGTCAAGCTGTTTTTATCTTAAAAAGTGTTGGCGAGATTTGGCGGGAAAATTTACTTTTAAGATTACCAATGACAAAACTCTTGGCGCCAAATGAAAAAATATCGCCAAATTTTGAGAATTTGGTGACAAAATTGGCTTTTGGAATCTGAAGGAATATTCTAGAAATTCCAAATAGGAACCGAGATGCATGATTCAACCAATCTGCGTCCATAGAACATTCTCGAAAACAGAATTCAACCAATCAGGGTACATATGGTAGGGAAAATTGACATTTAAGATTACCAATGCCAAAACACTTGCTTGGCGCCAAATGAAAAAATATCACTCAATGAAAAAATATCACTAATTTTGACCGAGCATAGCTCGGTCTTCTCTGCTCGAAATTTTTTACATTTGACATATAAACATATAAAACAACCAACAAATCTATACTGATAAAGACATTTAAATCATGGAAACTTTAGCAAACGTACAGACTGTGAAGATATAGTATTAATCCAGTAAGGTCTAAGTTTCAGTCTCTGGAAGGATTGAAACATCATTTAAAGTTTGTATTGGAAATGGCGAATGACAACACATTATGGGAATTATGTTAGCTAATTTCCATTATTTTAATGCAGTTAATTATTTTATATATTATATATATTTTTAAATATATATGGAAACCAATATGATAATCTCTGGTCGGATAAATAATGCTGAGGAATAGACAGATGCCCACATACATAAAATGGAGATATGGATCTATTAAATTTAAATTAGCAATTTGAAAAGGGTGTGTAATTAGTTGCAAAAAATATAAATTCCTGTGGCATAGTAGGCAGTCTTCAGAAATTTTCGGTAATAATGGTAATTGACACAGAGAAAAATACACTGTCGTAATCATATGCGATATTATAAACGAGCTTAAAAAAGTGCTTAAAATGTACGCATAGTGTATCCCTGCTTGAAAAAAGTAGTTTAATTCCAAAAATTTGATTCATTTACTCTATGGAATATACAAGGTAGTCATCACAAGGTATTACAACAATTTAGGTTTTTAAAAATAAGAATGTTTCACGGTGCTAATTTAAGCAGCTGCCCTATGACCTTGACAGCAGTGATGATAATTTGGTTTCCTCTATCTTTCGCAACATGTACTTTATTATAATATGGGATATATCTATAAAAAGAAAAGTAATTATGTCCGGTAGATAATCGATTACAGAGCAAGTTGGAGATCACGATGGTTAAGGAATAATATGTTGCTTTGCAAAGTTTTTATGTGAATATTTGCTGCATGTGACGACACATTACTTATATGATTATTGAACAGAATTATTTTGAAACATCTAAACCTAAAATTCAGATAACTGTTGCATCACAACGTTCAAGTATAAAATTGCCGTTCTATTTCTTAAATTCTATTTCTTAAATGCACTATAAGTGATTAGTTATCAATGCTTAGACCATGCCACATTTTCTGACAACATGGCAGTCAGTTATTAGAGCAGGCTCATACTATGTTATTTAGTCATTTCTATGCGGCGTTTATTATTAGAAATTCAAAATAAGTTTTATTCATAAAAAAACACGAGAAGGGATGGCCTAGCTATGCTCGGTCAAACTTAGCTTTGAGTTCAAATATCATGACGCATGACCAAAATGACAATCAAATTTTCTCGAACATGTGTCCAAGCCGAATTGTCTAACCTAAACGAAACCCTTTGTGGGATTTTCGATCACACTTACCCAATTTATTTTCTCGATTACTCCTTGACATTGTATCTCAGATTTAGAAATTATACTGAAAAAAGAAACAACTATCAAAATTGTTTTCAGTTTTAAAATGGCAAATATATGCACATTTGTCTTCATTTCTTGCCGGTTATTAATCATACGATAAATTTGAATTTGATATAATAAATGACGTGAAGCTAAGGTTTCCTTGCATTTTACGAAATGCCAAAGGAACAATCTGTGTCGTTTTATCTTTTTACATTTTATACAGAAGATTAAAAAAAAAAAATACATTGTGTAGGTAGATCATGTAATTTAAAAATTCATAGTTATAGTCTATGGTATTTTTAATGCTTTAAAATCTGTTGTGTTTCTTCCAATTATAGGCACTTTCATTAATTTACTGATTTACGTTAAACGAAATTTAACAAATTGTCTCTTTTAATGTAAATTTGATATGCAACAGCAATATTTTATAGATTTTTGGGTAAAATATTTTTTATTAAAGCAGCGCGTCTTTTTATTTTTTATGTTGCGTTTTCTGCACTCTTTACGTACTGATAAGCCGTAGGTTCATGTCACTATAAAATCGACGCGACGCCTACTAAAGAAGCCTTTAAATCGATTTGTTTACGGTAAAGAGCTTAGTTATTTTATCCGCAGAAACGGAAAATTTCACGCAAAACATTAAAACCTGAGAGAGTTCGTAAAAACTATTGTTGATTTGAGATGATCTGACAACATGATTTACCCGCTATTCAGGGGCAATAGGATACACAATGTACTAGGTCTTGTGAATTGTGGAAACAGAAGAGGTCCTTTATGAAAGTTATACTTAACCCCATGCTTAAAATGCAGGGTGGTCGTAAACTGGCTCAACAAAATAGGAAGGGTGATCATACCAATTAAGACGTATAATTTTTGTATAGGAAGTGGGGAATTATAATCCACTTCTTCAATCAAATTTTAATGTCTCACTCCAAGGTGAACCCAAATTTATAACACTAGAAAGCTCTGTCTCCTACGAGCTATGTTCGCCAACCCCCGTCCAGACTCCACAAGCTCTGAATGCACGCCAATTTGCTCTGTTTTTAAAATACTACCCGATTAAAGAAAATTGAATGATATATTCAGGACCAGTGGCTGCTTTCTGTAGTCGCATTGCCATTAATTTCTTTTTGACTGATGGAGTTTACGGTTTCCAAAGCCACATATAGTGCTATCGTGGCAGCCGACTCCAGTTTTTGTAATTGATTAAACAAGATCAATTACACGTTTGAAAGTCAGTTTGTATAAAATGGCTAAGTAAAAAATGTCGCTGTTTCCCAGACATTTATAACATGTAGAAGCAAAGTTTTCTTTTAGACACAATAAGAAAATCGTTTTAAATATGACGTTTTAAATCTTTCGTTTTAAATATGACATAATCTGCACTATTAAATGCTTTTCGCATGTAAAAGTTTAATTATTCACGAATTATAGGACTTAGAATAATGTACTTGGAACCATTCAATTCAGAATACAAAAATACATTAAAATATGTTATCATTTGTGACATAACTATAATACCCGATTTTCAATGAGTTTTTTAAAAGTTTGTTATTTTTTTTACCAGCTTTAGAGGTGGAGTTTTTGAAAATCCCTTCTTAGTGCGCCTCTACATCCTAAAAAGTATTCCCCCCCCCCCCCCCAATTTTCGTGTTTGTAGGTTCAGTACTTTGGGCTGCGCGTTGATGTTCTCCTCAGTCAGGACTTTCATTTATATATATAGATACATAAAATCTCTATTCAGATAATGAAAACTTAAAAGAAAATTTGGAAAAAATAGCACAAATAAAAAATAATGATTGGGCCTTGCACACCACAATCTAGCTAAGTATACACTTGCAAAAGATGGTTAAAATTCTATCGTAGTTTTTGATGCTATAAAACTTATTTAACTGAAGCCTCATTTTATAGAGCTCAAAAAATTCTCAATTTAAAAATTGTCTGCTTCAACTTGTTTATCATACATTTCTCTATAAAATCATGTTTTTATATGCAATAGTTTTTGCAGAACTTGCCGAAAAAGAGAAAAGGTCACAATAAATTCAGTTACGCAGCAGCAGCAGCAGCGTTAGCTACAATTTTAACGAATACAGGGGTAATAATAAATGACGTAATAAATAATAAAAATACCTTAACTTTAAAAATAATAACGAGATGTGAGCAAAATTTTCAACAGATTCACTTTTCTTGGAATCTGATCATGGAAAGTGCTGGAAGTCACACTGCACTGTAATTCCACAGTGACACAATTTAATAGTCAGTTATTTTTTAAATCATTTAACGTCTAACCTAATGTAGTTTGCGCGCGCAAATGATAATTATTTCTAGCAATTCTTCTCATGTCACCACATTTCAAGTAAAATTAGCAGAGTAAATATGTTGGAAAATACCAACATAACTTTACCAATGCCTTCGTTATTGGTAAAGTTCTGAAAGTAAATTGGGGCTGGGCTTGGAATGAGGCAACCCGTATTTAAGATCAGATAAGTAGACTGGGCCCCCATTGGAATCATTGGTTTCCTATGCAAAAATTACTCGTATTGATGTCGAGCGCCTCTTATATTCTTGAAAGTGTTTAGGATCTTCATGTATATTAAATAAAAAAAATAAATCCTAATAAAGACTGAAATGATATCACCTTTAATTTTTAAGGCAAATACGGGTTTACTTCTTAATGTATGAAATAATTTCCAGGAATAATAAGCATACAATAACATCAAAGTAATAAAAAAAACACTAAAATATTATTTTCCAATATATTGGAACATACAAAATAATACTCTAATGTCAATTAATTATATTTTTACAAATTTCTTTTCTAAATTAAAAATTTTGTTTTGTTCAAAATATATACCTGAAGTTTTATCCTCAAAATTAGTCTCATATAAAATTTAAAATGCTTTTATATTCGCGTAAAAATACAATAGTTGATCTCTCTATCTTAATTTAATGAAACCAAAAAATTTGTTTCAGCTTTTCAAAGACCTCTCATTAAATATTTTCATTAAAAACATTATAAAGTTCTTTCTTAAAGCAATCTTTTTTTAGATTAAAGAATTTTCCGGCATTAAAAAAATACTTAGACGTTTTCAACAAAATACCTGGGGAATTTTTACTAAGATTTTGCTGCTTTGTAACATTAAACTGGACGAAGACTGCGTTTTAATTTAAAATGCTTTGTATGTTATTTCGCTTTAACAGAATGTTAATCGCTTAACGTAAACATCTGCTTCTTTTATATGAATTTTGGTGTAAAGGTAGCGTAAATAACTCAGAATATTTTGAATGAAAAATAAAACTTTGTTTTGTAATAAGAATTAAACGTTTTTACAATAAAAACACACCTTCTGATTGTAAAAATAGAATGCTATTGTCTTTATCAAAATATCTTTTTAAAATTCGACTAAGTGGAAATAAAAGTTTGATTAAAACAAAATAGAACTAGTTTTTAAAAGTTCTTTCCTTGTAAGTTAGAACTATCTTTTTAAATGAAACTTATATAATACATACAAATAAAAAAATATTAAAAATAAATAAATTTAATACATATTAATAATATAACACATATTCACATCACATTTATGTAATTTAGTTGCTTGAGAAATCCCTAACAAAAGGATATTAGGGATTATCAAAATATGATGATATAGACAGGTATGAGATTTCGCCGACGTTTTGCATACCAGTATAATTTTAGAGAAAATATTTTTTATATTTAAACGGAACATTCTGGCGATTTAACAGAGCAATTTTTTCTCTAAGATTGTACTGGTATGCAAAAACTGAAGAAATCTCATACCTATATAGAAGAGCGAATGATTCTTTTCTCGGAAATGCGTTCTTGTATGAGATTATTTTTACACTTGGAATCCTCAGTATAAACAAAAAGGCATGTCCATAACACAACACAGACATCAGTATAAAAAGGTTTATCTGGTAAAAATTAACAGTACATCAGCTGGTATTTAAAGAATATGGTTTCACAAAAGTTGCCAATATTTTAAACCATTGGACGAACTCGATATGCGATGCTGCCTGGCTTGTCGAACATTTTTATTTTCTTCTATTTAGTATAGAAGAGAGTATTGTAATTGATTTTTTTTCTACTTTAGGTTTTCGGCGGTTTTACACGTTTTAGAGGTCAGAGATCCCGAAAATTTTATTTTTCTTTAGGGGTCAAATACATTTTTACAATATGTCTGTCTGTCCGTGTGTCTGTGTGTCCTATTTGTATCAGCGAAAAGTGTATGAAGTTATGTATAGAATTGAACCAAACTTCATATATATGTTTTGGCTATGGCACGTAGGTTCTGCTAGAGATAGCCAAAAACAGTTGAAAATCCAGTTGTTGTCCAGTTGGAGATATTACGACGGAAGGGGACACTGTAATAATGATTTTTGTGCCATTTTCCTTTTTGTATCACCGAAAAGTGTACCAAGTTATGGATAGAATTGAACCAAACTTCATTATATACCATTTGATTGAAAATGGAGATACTCCTCCAGAAAGGGGTGCTGTGATAGGGATTTTTGTGCGATTTTCATGATTTTGTGCAGTTTAAGCGAAGGATTTATGAATGTTTTTCAATGAAATTTTATATTTAGGTGTAATGCCAAGGTTTGTATAAATTTTTGCAGAAAATCGGCCTGAAGGTGGCGCTGTAATAGCGAATCTAGGTGCTATTTTCTTTGTATAATCGGAAAGTGTATGAAGTTAAGAATAGTATTGAATCAAACAGTTAGGCCAAGGAGCGAGACATTAGAATATAGCAACTCACGTCTACTAGAATTAACAGCAGATTTTCGCAGCCTCTGAACGTGCTTTTCTTCGATGTATTAGATATTCTATACTTTCAGTAAAGTTTGTGCCTAGATCAGAGGTGCACAACCTATGGCCCGCGGGCCAAAAGTGGCCCTCAAAGCCTGTTTCGTTGGCCCGCCAATCCCAAAATAGAGATTAGTTTTTTTTTTTTTTTTTTTTTTTTTCAATTAAAAGCTTACATGTTTTTACTTAATTTTTCAACTGTGAGATGCTTGAGTTTTTAAAATCAAAACAATCGTCATCTTGATTGACTGGTTGGATGACTCGATAAAAGCATGCTATTTGTAACTTGCACATATTCAACTGTCAAGTTGCGATATATCGGCACTTCACTAAGATCGACAGGGATAAATTCGAGGACTCTAATCAGCTGATCGCTAAACGTGGAAAACCATTTACTGATGGTGATTTTGTGAAATATTGCGTGTTAATTGCTTCAGAGAAACTTTGTCCCGAAACAACAAATAAATTTAAAAATTTAAGTTTGAATAGAATGACTGTTCAGAGAAGAATTCAACAATTAAGTGAATACATTGTAGATTAAGTGAAGCTTTCTGCTTCACATTTTGAATATTTTTCACTTGCTGCTGACTTATCTACAGACATTACCTCAACAGCTCAACTACTTGTTTTCATTCGAGGTATAAACAAGGATTTCTGCATTATAGAAGAACTTCTTGGAATGTACCCTATAAAAGGTCAAACAACTTACAAAGAACTTTTTCACAGCTTATTAGAATTATGTAATGGAGCTGCTTTGACTATGCACAAAATTGTCAGCATTACAACAGATGGAGCAAGATCAATGACTGGTGAAATTATTGGAATGATACTCTTCTAAAAGAACATCTGAGAGAACGTGAAATGGAGTTACTTCAATATCGCTGCATCATACACCAACAAAATTTGTGTGCCAAAGAATTAGGTTTTGAACAGCTAATGAAGTGTGTTTATGAAGCAATCAACTTTATTCGTAGTAGTGCATTACGGCACAGATAATTTAAGGAATTTTTGGCTGAATTTGAGGATATTCCTAGTGATGTTGTGTAGTACACAGAAGTAAGGTGGCTCAGTCATGAAAAAGCACTTAAGCATTTTATTGAATTACTAGATAAAATTATTACGTTTATCAAGGAGCATGGAAAGAAACCCAGGCGCTTGCAAAAAGCCAGCTTTCAGTGGGATTTAGCATTTTTAACTGATAATACAAGTAAGTCATTTAAATGAATTGAACATCAAACTACAAGGAAAGAACCAATTCATCTTTCAGTTGGTAAACAATGTTAATGCTTTTAAAAAGAAAGTTAGTGTTATTTTAACAACAGTTACAGGAAAAAAAAATTTGCTTATTTATTGCAAAAAAAAAAAAAAAAAAAAAAAAAAAATGAAAGAAAAATTTCCAAAGATGAAAGTGGATTACGAAGATCAGGTAAAAATTTTAATCAATTCATTCCATGATAGATTTTTAGATTTTGAAAATTGCCATTGTCAAATTGAGTTATTTTCAAATCCATTTACAGTGGATGTCAATTACCACCTGTTAATTACCACCTGAAATGTTCAATTAGAGCACATTGACTTACAGAGCTCAGACTTTCATAAAAATGAATTCAAAGAAAAGTCATTGCTTGATTTATATAGGAATTTGCCTAATGAATTTTCTTATTTAAAACACAATGCATCTATGTATGCAACTATGTTTGGAAGCATCTACATATGTGAGCAATCTTTTTCTATGATGACTCTCAATGAATCAAAGACTAGAAACAGACTAACTGAAACTGATGAAAACCTTTCAGCCGTTTTACATATTCCTACTGCAACTTTAGAACCAAACATAAAAAAATAGCTTCAAAAATACAATCGCAACCATCACATTGTCTGTAAAATAATTATGTATGTATATTTGGCTTATTAAAATTAATTTATAAATGTATATATATTCAAAATTGAGCATGTTTTCATCAAAGTGGTCTGTTGACTTTTTATATTAGATAAAGTAAAAAAAGTGTTTATAAATGCAACGCTACATTGGCCCCATGTAAGGTACTTTTTCTTTTTTTTGGCCCACGAGTTGAAAAAGGTTGTGCACCCCTGGCCTAGATATATTTTGTGGATGAAATAATGTGCGTAGCACAGTTTACAATTTCCCTTCTGCAATTTCCGACAATAAACAGAAATATACTCGAGAACTTTTGTGCTGCCCTGTATACAATCTATACACTTTATACACACGAAGTAATAGGCAAAAAATGAGTTAAATTTAAAAACGCGTTCATCAACTGAAAAAGCATTTCCAGCCATTATTATTAATAAGCACTACTTTAACCGAATTATTTTGTGTGTTCCTGTAAATGAACGATGAAAGCTATACACACAATATCCTATAGTAAGCCTCTTGCAATCTACGTTAGTGATATATATCAATTTCAATATGTTTGAAACATTATTAAAATAAACTGCAAACGATTTTTCTTCACAGACCGTAATGTAACGGCATTCTTTTGAGTATCTCTGTAAAGGAACTATAAGTGCTATGCACACCACATTCTATAATTAGTCTCTTGCAGTGCACCTCAGTGATATATATCAATTTCAATATGTTTGAAATTGTGTAACATCATTAAAATTAACCGAAAATGATTTTTCCCCATAGACCGCAATGTAAAGGAATTCTTTTGAGTGTCCCTGTGAAAAAATTATAAGTGCTACACACTTCATTTTCAATACCGAACATGCCACAGTAAGCCTCAGTAATATATATCAATTGCATGACGATCCAAGTATATTTACGATAGTTAGAGCACGGACAGACAGACAAACAAACAGACCAAACGAATTCATGAATAATTTTCAACTATGTTGGAACGTGTTAAAAATGCTTTAAAATTAACAACATGAATTTATGCAGACACCAGATAGTACGGGTTAAACATATTTAAACATATTTTATGTCAACAACACGTCTTAGACATGTAAATACTAAAAAAAAGAAAAAAAAAAAAGAAATGCCTGATGTTCTTTGAGCTGACAAATCGCATTGACGAACAATCCAGCAAATAACCTTTCTTTTTAATCTTTAAGAGTACATTCAGTGGTCTGTGACATTTATGTACTAACCAACTTTCACGCAGGGGTTTATACGTTTTTTCCTCTCTCTATGTATGTTCACGGATAGCTCTTGAGCGGATTGTCCGATTTTCATTTTTTTTTTTTTTTTTTTTTTTTTAATAGGAAGATCTCACAAGGAAGGTCTCCTTAAAGCACATACTCAGAAAATTTTGAAAAAAATACTAATTAAGCTATTTATGTATGTAATAAAGGAAAGGTGAAATTTAGCTGCGAAATCCCAGTAGAAAATCTGCAAAACAATAAAATACCTTCGAGTATTTGGCGCAAAAAGACTGATTTGGCTAGCAACATTTTTTCCACGCCAAACGCAAACTATTTTAATGCATTTTGAAATTGCTTGTAAAATGATTATTCGAATGCGCAATACTTAATAAATATAAACGATGAAAGTTTATTATTTTTTGTATATTTTTTGTATTTTCAACAATGCTTTAAACTTCCAAATATGTCTATGAAATTTTTATAAAATTTGAATGCGTAAAATTGTTATTAGCTTATATATATATATATATATATATACACACTAATATACTAATATATACTAATATACTAATATACTAACTATATATACTAATCGTGTAATTCTAGAGCTCATGATACCATACCCTCTTGTTCACAATCGTTTGTATTTTGCGTTCAACATTTTCAACTCTCTGTACGTTTGCAGTAATATTAATTAAAAATATTCTTTAAATCAGATTAAAT
Organism: Maratus michaelseni; assembly: GCA_963931845.1. Classification (NCBI taxonomy): domain Eukaryota; kingdom Metazoa; phylum Arthropoda; class Arachnida; order Araneae; family Salticidae; genus Maratus; species Maratus michaelseni. Next base: position 212,923,589 of record OZ007590.1, read on the forward strand.
AAATCATTCTCGTTTTTTTTTTTTACTCTTTTATTACTGATTGAATGAAATTTTGCCATTGTTTTATCCCCCATTCCACGATTTTTTCTAATTTAAGCGGCTTCACCGGTTACATAGGTAATTTTTAAATGTAGTTTAAAAAGAAAAGCCCGATGACAAACGCATTCGTTATACATTTCGATATCGCAGAAGTCGTTGTTTCCATAGCAACAATACTTTTTCCTTGAATTGACAATGTTCAGAATCAGGCTTATTTTTGAGCTTGAAACAATTTCAATCAATTAAAATTTTGTCTTAAATCGCAAATTACGATCTTTAAATTTCATTATATATACATATAAATGTGTACACAAAATTGTAGTTATAAAAATGTATTTATTATACAAGTTAAACTAACATAAACAAGTTCAGCCGTCGCCAACTGGTGATAAATCGCCAAATAAACGAAATTTTCATAATTTTTTACGGACGTTATATAGAGGTTCCGCAGATTTTTTTTTATAGACCCATGAGAAGAAAATTCTGTAAGTTTTTCAAAATTTTCCGAGTATGCGCTTATGGAGACCTTCCTTGTCAGTTTGCAGACTTTATCAAAATTATTTTGATCTAAAATTTATGTGTTGGTCTGTCTGTTTTCATGTTTTTTTTTTTTTTTTTTTTTTTTTTTTAATTTGGGTTTTAAATTGTGTTAAGATTGAGCAATCGTCACTAAACTTGTAGATGGTGTTAAGGTACACAGCACTACTTTCGTTTTTAAATAGTTATCATATCGCTTATAGTTCTTTTACAGGGGCACCCAAAATTTTTTAATGTATTATCGTCTACTGTTTGCCAAAATAACACAAAAATGAGATTGTGGATTACAGTCCTGCATGATGTCGAGGAACCCGAACTTACCCGAACCTGACCCGATCCGCAATTTAGGTCAGGTAGGTTTGCGAATATTTTTCTCGGTCGAATATTATATTCGGGTCGGGACAAATTATTTCGTGTTAGGTTTTGACATTTGCGGGTCTTTTTTGGTGACTCGTGTGGCCATAATATGATACATAAAAATGTCTACATTATTGTTTAAGATGTATTATATATTTGATTGTAGATGTGTTTGTATTTTTAACATAAAAAACAAAATTGATCTTAGAAATATAAGTAAAGACTACTTCTTTTATAACTGCATTAAAAAGGTATTAATGCAGTAAAATATTTGTGGTTGATGTACGTCGTGTTCGGGTTAGGTGTAGCATGACTTGAAATAGCATTTTCTGATTCGTGTCGATATAAACCGACTCTAATTTGTATAAGAATACAGAATTGTCAGAAAAACAGGAAGATAAGGAACAATCCCCTGAAATAGGTTTTATTTTTTGTTAAAAATTTACTTGTGTTGGACGAAATCTTTTAACCTATAGAAGATGGGTGGTTCAACTATCGACCAGAAGACACCGCTTCTAAAAAGCCAAAAAATTAGTAATCTCCCGCTGTTAACATGATTATACTATGGCTGGGGTGGCACAACCCCTGTTATCAGGGGTGATCCTCCCAGCCGTGTAAGGATCAATTGCAAAATTAATAGTAGTGATGATACGCAATGAAAAAATCTGTATTGTTCATTAGAATATTAGAAATTTAACATTACAATACTCAGTGCCACAACAATATTAGAAAAAGTAACAAAAATGTGTATATTTAATCTAAAAAAAAATGTTTTAATCATAAAAAAAGTTAAATCTTCAGGTGTTTTACTAGGTAGTGAAAAATGATAACGTGAAATGAAGTTGAAAATAAGCTTACAGTAAAAGGAATCAACAGGTCATACTTGGCGGCACCAAAAACCTCGGTGTAGAAATATTGATTGATTATTATAGATTTCACGTTACTAAATCAAAAAATGGCAATGAAATTACTGTATGATGTATCATGTTTGAGGTGCGAGAGCTTGATTTTTAAAACTAAGGTATATATTAAGACTTACTAAAATAAATATAGAAACTGTGTAAGTAATAAAATGTTTAAATAATATGTAAATAACCAATACAAAATAATTATTGGTAATAGCCAATAAATATAAGCAGCAAATGGAATAAAAATATGGACACACGAAAAAAGAAAATACAATGCACGAGAAAAACAAAATACATTTGTATGATGTATTTTATCGATTTGTGATCTAAGAGAGTGAAAATACTATTTTTATGTTTTTATTTTTATCTAACTTAAAATGACAATCCTTCAATATTTGTTATAATTATCATGATAAGATGGGTAGGTGATTATCACTCGGAGAAAGTAGGTCGGTGCGTATCTCTTCGAGAAAATAGGTAGCCACAGCTACCGTGCCTACCGCACTTACCCACACCTACCGTAGGTAGGCGCCAGCACATACCCACCTCTCGGAGAAGGTAAGTGCTGGCGCAATTTGGATGAAATATTTAGATTTAGGAATGCCCGATCTATAGAAACAACATATGCTTTTTCTTGCAGGCAGACAAATATATTTTTCTTTATTTTATTTTATTTTATTTTTTTATTTACCAGCGAACCAACGGATAATATTATCCACATGCCTGTTGTGAGGATACGGTAATTATTACCGCATACAGCATTGTTGGCAATGAACAGGTCCTGTTCTTACATATTAGCCATATATATTAATATAGGCACCCCATGCACTATAATTACAGGAACGTATTTCAACTAAAAATAAGGCCTTGGAAATCAGACACTTTTTTAATTTTAGGTGTGTAGTTTTGCTAAATTTTTATTGCTACGCAGCATTCTCAATTTTATCCTTTTATATTTTAGTAATGAATAAAATTGATAATAATAGATAAAATTTTTATCAGGTATCAGAATATTTATAAACCATTGTTTTGTTTTTTTTGCCATTAACTCACTGATGGATAATCAAGTCTAGCATTTTAACCTGTGATAATAAGGAAGAATATTTTGTTTATGCATTAAAATATCATTCATTTGTGATTGGTAGGTTTTGAGGTATATTAAAAAAACACAATGAACAATTACAAAGTCGGTTTCTTAGCCGTTATGCAAAGTTTAATAATAAGAGCAGTACTTTAAAGACAGTTTAGAATCAAGGAAAGGGAAAATCAAATGCAAAAATATACTCAATTTTAGATTAAAGAGAGAAAACAAAGAAATTCCTTAAATCGTAAAAAAGTCCAACGAAATCAAATAATAAAAAGAAATACAATAAGTATTTTGTATGTATCATTTTATGAATTTTATATAATTTTTTTAAACGTAGTATGATTTTATTATTGATAAACAGTATTTATATTTTGTCAAAAGACAGAACATTAAAAATAATAATTAATTGACTGTAACATTAAAAAGAAGAACCCAAATGAAAGAAAAAGTACTTTTATATGTTGAAATGTGCAATTAAATCAAAATGTTCTTGATTTTTTTAAAATACTAATATAAATACAACAAAAGAAAACTAATCGTCTAATAAAAATTATAATTGCATTATTACTAAGCATATAACTACTGCTAGAATTGTAGAAAAAAAGATTATAAAAAAGGGGAAAAAAGAAAAAAAATGCAAAATTGAACTTCATTAAATGTGCATTTTTTTAACTTAAATTTCCGCCGTCCGAATACTTTAATGACGCATTCCAGTGAATAAAATGCAGTTCTCAGCAAAACTATTAAAAAGAATTCTTTTAAATTAGTCTTATAAAAACCTTTTAGAATAAATCCGATTAAGTTTTTTGGAAATATGGCTTTTTGAAAGATATTTAAGAAGATTATAAAAAATTTGATAAAATTTATTTTCTTATATGGAATGCTGAATTAATATTCAAAGATGGGAAAAACTGTTTTAATTAATAGTTTGGAAATTATTTCTAACTTATAAAACAATTTAAGCTTTCTTATTAAATATAAATATTTATATTAATGTAATTTTAAATATATATAACTAATTAAGTGTAATTAATGTGTTAAAATTGTGAAGTAAATGATTAATTAGATCAAAAATGCAATGGTATAACTTATTTAGTATGTATTTAATGTTAAGTCTCCAGTTTATTTCAAATACATCTTGAAAATATGCAATTAAATCAAATTTGTCTTATTTTTTTAATAATTAATATAAATAAAATAAAAAACCAATCGTCTAATAAGAAAATGTAATTGCATTATTAATAAGCATGTCGCCCGTAACTACAATTGTAGAAAAAAAATATTGTAAATGTAGAAAAATGTTTAATAAAAAGTAAAAAATGCAAAATTAAACTTCATTAAATGTTTATTTTTTTTAAACTTAAATATTCCACTGAGTTTTCAATGAGGCATTTCATTGAAGAAAATTCACTACTCAGCAAAACTATTAAAAAAAAAGAATTCTTTTAAACTACTCTTTAAAAAAAAAATTTTAGAGAAAATCCGATTAAGATTTTTTTAGAGAAATGTCTGCATGGGAGATATTTAAGAAGATTATAAAATCATGGATAAAATTTATATTACAGCGTATATTGCATTTCTTCTTTAATATTAATAGACGGGAAAAATGTTTTAATTAATAATTGAGCAATATTTTTTAACCAATAACGCAATTACGGCTTCTTTTTTTGTGAAATATTAATTTTTATAGGTAGGTAATTTCAATTCTGTATAACTAATTAAGTTCTTGATAATTCTTTGAAGTAAATACTTTTTTTTCCTTTTATCGTAATTACACTGATATATCTTACTTGGAAAAGATTTTTAACGCTAACTATTCATTTTCTTTGTCTATAATTTTTGTTTGAAAATTAAGTTAAAGAAACTTTTATAGTAAAAATATGATTTTTTTATTTTTTTATTTTTTAAAATATTGGTGATTCGCATTTAAAAATTTCAACCTTTCTTTTTAACACTTTCACCATAGTTGAAAAATGTGTATGACTTCAGTTTGTCTGGCCGTCTATTTTCTTGTCTCCCCAGCTGTCCCTGCTCTAACTTGCTTAAATACATTCGGATTGTCATGTAATTGTTATTAAGATTTATTAAGGTTTGTTGTTTGATGTTAATAAGGTTTGCGATAGTCTGGCATTGAAAATTAAGTGTGTAGGATTTATAGTTCGTTTGCAGCAATACTCAAAATAATTATATTACATTATTGTTTATGAGAAGAAAATCGTTTGCAATGAATTTTAAGGATGTTACACAATTTCAAAAATATTGAAATTGATATACATCAATGAGGTGCACTACAACAACTTACTATAGAAGATGGCGTGCATCGATCGTTCATTTACAAGGAGAGACACAGAAAAGAATTCGTTTTCAGCCTTGTCTATGACCAATAATTGCTGGAAGTGCGTTTTAAGTTGCGGTATGCGCTTTTAAATTTAACTAATTCTTTGATTATTCCTTGGTGTGTATAAATTCTATAGATAATACAGCGCTACACAAAATAATTTGAGTACATTTCAATTTATTGACGAAAATATCTGAAGGGAAATATTCATCTGTGTTATGCGTTTTCTAACCGAATTAAATATTACCATATTGTGTACTACATTCTACATTTTACATTTTGTACTTCAGTCTACATTTTACATTGTGTATTACATTCAATAAACCATATACAGGCCTGTACATAAAAATCAATACATGGTTACACTGATCTACAAGATTTTAAAAACAGAAAATTAGATAAGTGTTTTATAAAATATTTTTAATGCTGAACCAGAAAATGTAAAAGGTTCTATCACGTCAAGTTTTCCAGTTATATAAATTTAAAAATCCATATTACGCCCTTTTCGGGACATAATCGAAACGATCTGCTACCTTAAAAAACAAAGACTCATACCCACGGGATCAATAAATAATGCGTCTTACCAATGAACAACACTATAACCAATGACGCATCCCGTGGAACCTGTTTGAAATCCCACACTCTCTCAGTGTAGATAAAGCCATTGGCAGGTGTGGTTGTGTGTGATAATCTATGTTTAATGCTGCGAGTTATGTAAATTGTCTTATATTTCTTTCAGATACACAAGTTTAGTTAAGATTGTTTCGTATATGTTTATAAAACATAATATTAATCACTTTGAATTTTTTATATTTTTCCCCAGTTTCTGAATGATGTCTATCAAAAGTATGATGTGTTATGGACAAAAACTATCTTCGCTTTCAGATTCAGCGTTGAAATGTTCAGTTTCATGCGTCAAGCATTGATCATGAAAGTTTGGAAACACAGCTTTGAAACTTATAAAAACCAATTTCAGCAATTACCATCAATAATTAAAAAAATATCAGAATTCTCTTCTGTGGACCTGTATATAATCTATATATTTGTATAGGGGAGAGTGGGGGCTTATGGGAAAAGGGTCTAATGGGACAGTGGGCAAATTTTATTGAAAATATTATTTTTAACAAAGCATTATGCTACACCTAAATGGCAACACCAAAGTTTCTAACTTCAACAACAACAACAAGTCAGCTATTTGCAATTGTTTGAAAGAGTGAATGAAGAAAATTCTTTTTCAATTATAAAAAGTAAGTTTGATTTTGTTTACTTAAATGACATTTACAATTCATTATTGTCTGAAATTTTTTACGAGGCTACTAATTAATATAACACAAACACTCTATTTTATATTAAACTTAGTTAAACTATCTTTGGATAAACATGTGCTATGTAGATTAGAAAAATATAAAATATCAGCATATGGGAACTAATGGGACAACTGGATTGATGATGCATAAGTACAGTAATAGGTATGCATGATTTATTTAAAGATTGTCTCATTAAAATATTTTAAAAACACCTGAAAAAGTAGCGGATAATACTAAAATAACTCAGAAAAAGATCTCAAAAATGCCTAAATTAATATAAAAAATAAGAAGCGTATTTTTTTTCAGAAAGTTCTGAAAGTAGTTTGATACTACATGATTATTCAATTAATGAAGACTTACCAGAAAGAATTATTGTTGAAGAAAATGTTCTTTTAGAGCAAATTTCTGAAAATGATTTTGTCTTTTAGTAAAATTTGAAGGGAAACGTTCTATATCTCATTATGTGGCAGTTAGTATTGAAATAAACCGAGTTACCTCACAAAATGGTACGATTCACAAAAGTTTGTCTATCCTGAAAAAGAAGAAAAATACTAGACTGAAATTAAAGATATTGTAATGAAATTACCTCAGCGTACATTCTATTAGAAAACTATTCGTTCATCAACTTTAATGTATTTTGATTTTAATTTTTTCTAATTTTATTATATGCAATAATTAATACTATACTGTTTATGTACATTGTATTTTGAAGTAAAATGTGCTGTCTTTAAAATAGGTGCTGCAACTCTAGTTTTTGTGTTGATTTTGATATGTCCCATTAAATACACGGGGTGTCCCAATAGACCCCAACCTAGGGGACTAATGGGACAAGTATAATAGTGTATAAAAGTCATTATATTTAAAAAACAACAAATGCTATCTCTTCACATTATTTTTTTATAAAGCCATTACTTCTCTTTCTATGCATACAAAAAAAATAGAAATTTGTTGATTTCATTTAAAAATAGTTAAAACTTTAAAGCTGTCCCATTAGTCCCTACTCTATTATATATTACATAGTATGCTAAAATTTAGCTCAGTTTGGAAACGCATGGCGCAGTTGAAAATTCCTCTTAGTTTCCGGCACTAAAAGGAATGTATTCGAGATCTATTGTGCAGCATCTTAACATAGTATAAAACAAAGTCGCTTTTTCTGTTCCTATATCCCTATGTACGCTTAAATCCTTAAAACTACGCATCGGATTTTGATGCGGTTTTTTTAATAGATAGAGTGATTCAAGAGGAAGGTTTATATGTATAATAACATACATTAAATAGTGGAGAAATACTGTTATTTTTTAGGTTTAAGTCGCTTTTTCTGTCCCTATATCCCTATGTACGCTTAAATCTTTAAAACTACGCAACGGATTTTGATGCGGTTTTTTTTAATAGACAGAGTGATTCAAGAGGAAGGTTTATATGTATAATAACATCCATTAAATAGTGGAGAAATACTGTTATTTTTGAGGTTTTTAATGTGATGTCGTAAATAATTTCATTTTTTCCGCTTATACATTGCAAACGCAGGCTGAACCCTACAAGATTTATCAAAATAATGTACTAATTATTGTACACATTAAAAAGGTCTACAGAAAACACAAAGAGATGAAGGTTTTCAAGGTTAACCCGAAGCAAAGCGAGGGAGGGCCGCTAGTTGTATATAATCTGTAGAATTTATACACACCATGTAATATGCAAAGAATTAGCAAAATTTAAAAACGCGTACCACAACTAAAATCTCACATCCAGCAAATATTGCTCATAGACAGTACTGTAACCGAATTCTTTTGTGTATTAATGAAAATGAACAAAGAAGGATGTGCATACCATACTATATAGTAAGCATCTTGTAATGCATCTTAGGCATGTATATGGATATATATATGAATTTCAATATGTTTGAAATAGTGTAATATCACTAAAATCACTGGAAACGATTTTTCCCGTAGATCATAATGTAACGGGAAATTTTTAGTATACTTCTATACTATCTACAAATGCTACATACTTTATTTTCAATATCGAACATTCTATAGTAAACGTAAATAACACAATATATCAATTGCATAACAATATATTTACTCTATTTACTCGAGTCAGAGGATGGAGACTTAGGTAGACTGACAGACAGATGGCAGACGACATACAGACAAACCGAATTCATAAACACTTTTCAGTTATGTTGGCAAGTGCTAAAAAGTATAAAATCCATTTATCGCGGTTCCTGTTCCAAAATTTATTTTTCGATTTGTAGACTTAGTGTTATTTATTGTAAAAAGAGGAGAAAGTCTGGCAAGTATAAGGAATGGATACATATTTGCATTGGCACTTTACTTTTCATTATGCACTTAACACTTTTGCTACACTTACAGACAAAATATTACATAAAAAAGGGATACTTAATAATTTGGTACCAAAAATTGGCAAACTTTGCACATTTTTAAATATTTTATCGACTTATAATGGTATCGAGTCTCTAATGATCTCATTTAGACCGCACGGCTTATTTTAGGTAGATTTCGTAAGAAATACTACCTATTGCATTCTCCCCTAAGTTGGAAATTTTGAAAAAGTTTTGCCGATCTACGCCGATCATGACTCCCAGAACCCAAAACCACCCTCAGTTCAAAACTTTATCTATCTATCTATCAATCTATGTCACTTTTTTATGGACACGATAACTCGAATAATTCTGAAATTTTTTTTCCAAATTAATAAATAAAATCAAGGGGCATAAAACCTCGGTCAAGTTCGTTAATGGGCAAAATCGATCCAAGGGGAGGGGAATGGGGGGGGGGGGCTTTTTGTGAAAACAGAAAAAATGCCATAATTTCTGAATTATGATCTGTATCGAATCCGTTTGAAGTTATTATTACTTCTGGAAAAAGGGCCGAAAATTTATGTATCGCAAATTTTTGATATCATTAAAAATGGCCCCACGGGGAAAAAAAGGGGGGGGGGGTTCGAAGAAAAAATTCATAACTTCGTCAATTCACAAGATATCAAATCCGCTTAAATTTATTATAAATTATCTTAATATTATCTAAAACTTTTGTATTGACAAGTTTTTTATAGGACCAAACCTTATAGCAAAAACAAATTAAAAACAAAACAAATCCCTGCCGGCTCCGCGTGCAAATAAGTTAGGTTTTGAAGTGGGCGGTTCATCGGTTCCGAATCATAGCAAAAAGTTCATTTCTTCCGCAATTCCCAACAAACAAGCGCCCCATGGTCTGCGTCTTTGAAATCTACCTGTGCCTGTAGGCCGAGTCGTCAGGGATTTTTTTTAATATATGTTTTACGTTTGTGTAACTTTGATTTCGCAAATTTTCCCATGCTATAGCACTGCATAACAAGAAAAATAAACAGCAGAACGCATTTAGCGAATACTCTACATAAGACAAATCTGAATTGAGCAACTTTTATTTTTAAAATTATGTGGAAAGAATTATACATGCACTTTTATAAAAACAAGTCTCCTGATATCTAAAGCGTATCTCTTGTTATCATTATACAGTAGTTAATTCCTAAACTGTTAGTTAGATATATGCTTCCAAGAACTAAAATGCTTCAAATCCCTTCATCATATCAAAAGCAACAATTTATGTCCAAAAATTAATTTTATCTTTCAAAGTTACGAAATTTAAATTTTTATACAGTTTCTAGGTTCTATAAGTTATTTTTGAAAAATATACTCCATGCTTTAACAAATAGAGCAGTAAAATTTAATTTTTTTTACGACTAAAACTTACCGAGTTACGAAACTTTGAATTTAAATGAATTTTCGGCGTTTTCTGACAATAAAAATTCATTTTTTCGGTTTTAGTACCATCATACATTACAGAACATGAAACACTTTTCAAAAAACTAAAATTGATCTCGAAATTAAAAATAAGAAATTATGCTACAACAACATATTCTATTTATTCCCTCATTCCTTTAGGAAGTCCCATAGGATTTGCGCTTCCACTGAAAATGCATAATCTGTGACAAGTTAAATTTTAAGTAGAACATATTATTTTATTTATAAAGAATGTTCTTTTGAACTATTCAGCCGAAAATAAAAATACGAATTATGAATTATTTTTTCTGGATAATTAGTCTCTCTTGCTTATTGTATGTCAGATGATTTTTTTACAGAATGTCTTCGAATTTAAAATAAGTTAAAGTGTTAAAATACAGGGTAAGTCAAAATGAATATAGCGATTACAAACGGCTATAACTATTTAATGGAAAAGAATTTATCGATAAGATTAACACAGAATGTAGACGAAACTTCAAAATTTTGTATACATACGTCACAGATGTTCGATATGACTTCCCTTGGTCACACGGGCAACATCTAGGCGGTAGTCCATTTCACGCCATACATTCTGAAGCATTTGTTCAGTCACCGACGCAAGCTCATTACAAATGCGTACTTTGAGTTCTTCAATTGTGTTGGGCATGGGAGGCACATACACACCTTGTCTTTCACATAACCCCATAGAAAAAAATTGCAGGGTGTCAAAGTACGCATCAAATAGTTATAGCCGTTTGTAATCGCTATATTCATTTTGACTTACCCTGTATATTAATATCTTTCATTATTTTTCTACATCGCAGTCTCGTGGAATTCTCACTTCCAATGAAAATGCATAATCTGTAACAAGTTAGGTCTGAAGTAAAAAGTATTCTTCTATTTATAATCCTTTCACCAAAATACTTCATTTGATCTATCCCGTCGAAAATAAAAACACAAATTCTGAAACCATTCTTCTGGAGAATTAGTCTCATTCTTGTTTATTTTAGGACAGACACTTTAGTTTCAGGATGTCTTCGAATTCAAAATAAGTCAAAGTGCTATAATATGTATATTAATATTTCTTTTCAACATCGCAATCCCGTGGGGTTCTGACTTCCACTGAAAATGCATAATCTGTGACAGGGTATATCTAAGTAGAAAATGATTTTACAAAGGAATTTCTATGGAAGAATTCAAATGGAAATAAAATATATGAATTCTGAATTTATTTTTCTGGAGAATTTGTCTGTCTATTGCTTATTGTATGACAGACGCTTTATTTTCAGAATGTTCTCCACTTTTAAATTTTCGTAGATTATCATACCTGACGAGTATGAGCAAATATAAAAAAGTTATATGAAAGTAAAATTTAAGAATGCACACGTTATATATATATATATATATTTTTTAATTTCGTAACATAATATATTTTAAATTTCGTAATATATATATATATATATTCGTAATATATTCGTAATATATATATTACGAAATTTAAAATTCCGTTCTATCTTAAAGTATTTAAAAAATGTTTTCTGTCTAATATAATTTACAACTCTAGTTTATTTCATTCTTCCCTGTCTTAAAAATATTTCAATCATTCATTTTACCTAACTTCCAATTTCAACTAATTGCGTACATTAATGTTTTATTTCTCATTTCAAAATGCTACTTAAAAAGAACAATTACGAACAATTCACCTATAAATATATATTTTTTTTTCTCTCGAAGCCCGTCTGTTTAGTTTCAAGGTCTTTTCTTTTTTATTTCAATCTGAAACACCGATATGAGTTCTTCCTACTAAAAATATTTCTACTGCAAATCTTATTTTATTGGCTTTCTTTTTTTCTTTCCGTATTCTAAAAATTTTCCCGCGTTTCGTCGAAAGTGTCTATGTATACCTATATTTTCTAAGACCTCCGGAGTATGTAGTAACGAAAACGCTTCTCAATTGGCTAAGAGGTAGACCCGCAATGCGGCAAAAATAGTTATGCACACAGTATAAAACACGTTGAAAAAGTCTGGGAGATAGAATTTTGTGCATTTTGGTTTGTTTTAAAAATCTACCATCGTTGCGAGGAAATTTTTTGCTTTTTAATAATACGGGAAGCTCTTTTTACCCAACATCTAACCATGTAGATTATGATGGATTAGTAGAGTAAATTTATGCAAAGGTGAAATGGCGTATTTAAGCTTCTAGCAATATGAAGAATTTGTCGTTGATGGCGGATGCTTTGCCTATGTGAACTATCGAATGACGAAATCGAAATCACCCTCTCGTGGAGATCCAGCCGTTAAGCATAGGAACTTTTCTCCACGAGGGGAAATGTACTATAATAAATAATAAAACAATATTTTCAATCACCCAAGTTACAAAAAATGCTAAAAATTGTCTGTCGCTGTAGAAAAAGACTATGTAGGTCCTGTTCAACATTTGTGTAAGCATAACACGTATATTCGTGAAGATGTTAACGCTTCTGTGAATAAATCAAAAAGTTTTTTGCCGAATTTAAAACATCTTTCTAAAAACTCGCAAAAAATCGTAGAAATAGTATACTGTGATATATTAATATATTGAATATTTGATGAGATATAGGTATTTTTATGAATCATCTTTTAACTGCGCATGCGCGAGATCTTTTTGAGTTTTCACGATATTTCACTGGTCTTTTTTATATGAGTTGCCCTATAGTATTGACTATCAAATCATGACAGAAAATCTTTGTTCTAGTGAGAATAAATGTTAGAGACAAGATTTCTTTTCCATTCTTGTTTATAAATAATTCCTATTGGTAAAAATGTCAATACCCTGAAGGAATCCTGAAATTAAGCTGAAACTGATTGCAAATGTAAATTATGATGTTGTATTCAAAGGATAAGGATTTCAAAGTCACCGCGGAAGCATGTGCTGAGCAACGCTCTCTGACTTGCTGGATTTAGTAGTATAAATAGAGAGAGGGACGTTGAAAGTAGTACATTGTTGTCTGTCAAAGGTTAAGCGTTTCATATGAAGTCACTCTACCTAGACAACAACAGAAGGCGCCATATTAGCTAGTTACTGAGTTTAAATAATAAATAATGGCATCTGTGAAGGTTTTTTTTTATCATGTAATAGCAGATGTATGGAGCGCAATGCCAGGGCAGTGATGCGAGTGCCGAAGCAGTGACCACAAGAGAACCGGACGAGTTGAAAATCTGGTAGTGGGTGACGAAATGTTACGTAAGCACAGGATAATAGACACCTCATCCGCATGAGAGTGATGGACCGTACAGCTTTATCTGGGCAGTTAACAAAATGTTGGAGCACTGCTGTGTTTCTTTGTACAGGATTCGCCTCACGTAAAATCATCGGCGCCCGTGATTACAATGGGCTTGTCGACATGAACACTGGCGTGCTGATTGACAGCTCGTCTTTTCCGACGAATCCCTCTTTACTTTGGCGTGCAGAGATGGCCACATCTAGATGCTGAACCGGTGAACGCCACATTCCGGAATTTTTCATCCAACGTAATACCGGACGAACGCCAAGGGTTTGGGTATCATGGACAATCTCAGCAGGTAAGAATTGTGGGCAATTTCAACAAGGACAATACTCGTCTACATATTTCTAAGAATGATCAAACCTTCTTTTCAGCACAACAGATAGAACTTCTTTCTTGGCCTGCCTATTCACTGGATATGTCGCCTATCGAACATGTCTGAGATTTTGTTGGTCGGCGTGTCGCTCGTGACGCTTGTGACGTACATATGAACGGGTTCGGTTAGAATCAATCTGGAATGCGCTTCCTCAGATGCAAATTAAAAATCTGTTCAATTCGATACCATGTCGTACAGAAGCACTTATTGTGCAGGGCCTACGCAAAATTCTGATTTTCGAAGTGTAATATTGTTTTTTGCTCTGTTTTCTGAGTTTAATCATTTATCTGTCCCGATACAAGGAGTTTGCGGAATAAATGTGATTCAATTCAAATGATTCCTTCATGTTGTTACATTTTTTACAAACATAAGTTTAAATAATCAGAAATATAAACTTCAAACAAGTCCTTCCGGATCAATCGGAAGAGTAGGTTTATTTCTTTTATTTTACACTACATACATCAAGTTTAATACAAATTAAACATGTTGGTCAAACAAATGTAGTTGCATGAATATGAATGAATTATATTGAAAATGGTAAAAACTTATTCAAATGAATATTTAAAAAATTCCCGTAGGCTGCAGTATATTCGCTAAATCAGGTTCAAACCCAAATCATTCAAAGAATTCCCCTGAAAAAATGTTAATATGCCTCACCTAACAAAGCAATAAAATATTTTTTTTTAATTTAAATTGTAAAATATCAACATGTTATAATAATGAACTTAAAATATAGTTCCACTGACTATAATGTTATTCAGATTATTAAAAGGTCGTTATTTTGTTCGAATTATATTGAATTATTCAATGACCTTGATAATCGAACTCACCCAAGATATTTGAAATTAAAAAAAGAAGGAATACGATGAACTTTCATAAAGTAATATAATTAAAATGCACATTAAAACTGTTTTATCCGCATAAAATCCGCCCGAAATTCTTTTGTGTGTCTCTATAAACGATATATAACGCCAACATACATGATTAACAAACTCATCCAAGTTACTCCCAAGATTAATATAGTGTTCCAATTATGTTGGAATTGGCTACGTACTTCAGACGTGTAGTGATGACAAGTTTTGCATTATATACATCAACGAAGTGATTAAAATAAGTCGACATCCAAGGAATTCGAAATAAAAGGCATCTGATTAATATGTTGTTGTTATAATTTGAGTAGTCGTTGTGCCACATTTGTCAGACTGCTTTGAATTGATAAACTGCATTTTGTGCACTTATCTGGAGAAGGATTAATATCAAAATTTAGACTCAAAACTTAATAAGATTTTGAAAATTATTTTTCCCATTTTTTGACTACTCTTAAAGTATCAAGTAATGTTTTCGTATCAGCAGAAAAAAAATGACAATAAAAGATTATAAGTTTGTAATTTATTAAATCATATAATACATTCCACAATTTTACCATTTTATTCATCGTATATGTGTTGTCTTTGTTTTCAATCTAATATATCTGAAATTAAATGAATGTAAAAGGCAGCACATAGTCTGGGATTCATGAACTGAAAACATATAAATTTCGCCTACTTCAGCATTTTATTTGATGCAGTAAAAGATTATTTGGATGCATCCTCACGTATAAAAAGTATTCACCATTTTTCACATTACCAGAGTCTGTGTAAAGGAGATTTTATTTTCAATTTTCCTGTAATAAAATCGCAAAGAGTGATGTGTTCTGCGTATTTTACAGATATATGAAGAATCCGAAAGAATGTATTTTCTCTTTTCTTCTATTTTTTTGCAATAAAGAAGTAGACCTGCGCGAGTTGATAGTGTATTTTTGCATAATGATTTTGATTGAGAAATAAATAATCACTTTAGTAAAAGTTTATTTATAAATTTAATTAAATGAAGATTTAAAATTAATTTTTTTAGTTTTTCAAAAAATCTGAAATAACGCACTCGACATTCCGAACATTGGTTACGTGTCTAGAAGATAAAAAATAAATAAGAAGAAAAAAGGGGGATATTTTTATAAATTACTGAAGCGTTCAACTGAACAGGGCGACCTACCAAAAAGGTGTCAGGATACTTCTCTGCCAAACAAAAAT
Source organism: Maratus michaelseni (assembly GCA_963931845.1). Classification (NCBI taxonomy): domain Eukaryota; kingdom Metazoa; phylum Arthropoda; class Arachnida; order Araneae; family Salticidae; genus Maratus; species Maratus michaelseni. The sequence continues at coordinate 212,939,651 of OZ007590.1, forward strand.
AGATAATACTTTTATAATCACAGTTCGCGAAATCTTTTTAGCGGAGGGCTTCACCGCTCACTCACAGTCATGGGGAAATCAAGACTTCGATGCTAGGGTCTAAGCTCTAACAGACTTCTTCTTACTAAACTCACTATTCCAACAAAATCTTCCACATGCATCCCCACCATTTCGCAGAATAAGAAACGAAAGTGAAGTAAAAGCTTGGCCAAACCTGACAATTACATCGCTCATCCCAAGCAACAAAATTAACAACTGGTACGTTATCGACGAAGAGACCCATAGCAATCATAAATACATTAATTGCACAATCCAAAATGACAACACATGCTACTAACGCCACAGATTAGAAACAAAACACGACAGACACGCTGAATTCGACAAAAACATCAGGAAAATCAGAAGCAAATGTGTCAGAGAACTAAGAAAAGCAAAAATAATAGACGAGCTAGATATTATTACAGAACGCCTGAAAAATGAACTAACAATATCCTGCACATGATGCAAGCACAAATAACGCCAGTACTTTTGGCGCCACCATGATGGACTGATGAAATTAAAATGGCAGGAACAAGGTCAGGGCCCTCAGTAGGAAATTCCAAAACCAACAAGACGCAGAGCGAAAAATAAAACAACACATCCCATATAAACAAGTAAAAGCCAAACTTAAAAAAACTAATCAATAAAACAAAATCGAAAACCTGTATTGAATTTTGCGAGAGCACGACAAATACTTATGACTCACAATACAAACGGGAATCAGGTAAATCCTCAAGACTGCCTAGACTAGTTAACATCCTACCATCAGACGAACCAGTAATGATAAAAGACACATTGAAACACTTATTAGATAGCATTTAATTAACGGGATCCCCCAACACCACATAAACTCACTCCAGTCCCCCCCCCCCCCCAAGGTTCAATGATACAAAACCATCAGTAATCACAAAACAAGAACTAAATAGAATCATGACAATACTTCCGTAAATCTTTTGAGATAGGCGCAGCGGTTCTGTTTCACAAGAAATGTAATGACCCTAAAGACTCCAAAACTGCATCCTCCCGGGAATTAGTAAAATACTAGAAAGAATAATTCATTTGAGAATCAACCACCGTCTCACTAAAAGTAAATTCTGGAGTGATAAACAATACGGCTTTAAACAGTGGTTATCAACTGAGCATGTGCTAAATAACATAATAAGCAGAATTAAAGAATACAAGGAAAATAAACTTCAAACATTATTAATATCAATCGACATCAAAGGGGCGTTTGACAACATCCGATGAACATTACTAATAAAAAGTGTAAAGCAATCATCTTGCCCCACATAGTTCATCAACAGGATAATAAGCTTTCTAGAAAATAGATACATCTCATTAGAAGAAAAGGGCATTAAATAAACAAAGCAAACATTTGGAGGCTGCCTGCAACGAAGTTGCCTGGGTCCTTTGCTCTGGTTACTAATTGCGGACGTCGCTCTCAAGAAACGGTGGGGGTAAAAACGTTAGTATACAAGCATTTTCGGACGACTTTATATTAATTATCAGAGGCAAAACAAAACAAGAACTCGTTGAACTAGCGAACAAAATATTAAAAGAATTTAACGAATTAGATAACTGAAAACAACTTAACATTTAATTTGGACAAAACAGAACTGATTCACTTTAACAGGGGACACACAGGAAACCTACACAGAGAGAACACAGACGACATAGAGGTCATTGAATACAACGGAAAGAAAGACGCTAAAGAACCAGTCAATTGTTCTTATGAGGCGAAAGAACAAATTAAATACATCGGTCTAATAATACACAAAAACTTAAACTTATTAACACACTGCCAATACCTTGCAACAAAAGTTACGTAGATCATTCTGGATGATGGGAAGGATGGTTTCAAAGGGTTGGGGACTTCACTCTAACATAAATCAAATATGGTACAGGACAATAGAAAAACACTGACATACGTGGTACCAATCTGGAAACACCACCTTAACAGACAAAGCAACGAAATACTATAAAGCCGTCATAGGCACTTTGCTCGGACCACAGCCAGGATTTACAGAACTGCCTTTACTTTTGGAACTTTTGTTCCTATCTGGCCTTATTCCAATGCACGTCAAAGTACAAAATAAAGCAGCATATGGCACAGTTTCCAGACTACGCAAAGCATTACACATTCAGAACACACCGTATAGCACACCGACTATGCAAGGAAAATCAACATATGTAACAACCACCTAGCCGAAACGATAGAACCACGGATAGTCTACAACCCAAAAGACATAGACACAGACGGTTCAAAATTAGAATCAGGAGATACGGGTTCGTCATTCGTAGCTTACAAAAAAAAATATTAATAAAATAAAAAATAAAGACTTGGTCAGTGCCACTCTCAAAGTGTAACAGCTCTTTTTCAAGCCGAAATACTAGCTATACTAAGAGCGGCACAATTGGGAAACTTCACAGGGAAATACTTTAACGCATAGCACTCGGACTGCGAATAAACCATAGAAAGGCTCAGTAAACCCTTCATTATTAATAAAACAATTGATACAATACAATAGTTAGCTAAAAACTCAAACAATAGATTCAAAATAAACTTGGTAAAGGCGTACGTAGGCATCCGAAAGAAACGAGGATGCAGACGAGTTCGCCAAACACGCAGCACTAAATCAACAAAAGGTAGTCTCACACAGCATGGAAAACCAATCTCACACTTAAAAAAACGCTTTAAGAACTAACCTTCACACAATGGCAGTTCGAATGGAACTACTGAGGCACAGGAAGACTCACATATAAATACTTTCCAAAAGTCGACAAGAACAGATTACTCACATGGGAACCCCTTTTGGTGTAGCTCGCACCTAGCATCGAGACCTGGTGCATTTTGTAGCCCTATACATAACAGTTAAAGAACCGATAAAATTTCTCAGTTAAAATCATCAACTTATAATAAAATGCAATGGTAGGAAAATGTTGGTAACCATGCCGGGTGCGACCACTCAGCTCTGCTAATCGACAGTAGCTAAACACCATGTTAGGCTTAATGAAAAGCATATGCTAACATATGACAACTAAATGATAATTTCTTCTACCGTAAATCATGTCTGTTTAGCATATTTTAATATAAAACATGTATATCAATATTTTTGTAAACAATTTTTTCTGTAAACGCTTTTTTCTGAAATAGTGTAAACAAACGGAAAACGGTTTGATGAGCCATTCACTTTTTAGATTAATTCATTTTCATAAAAATAATATATTTAAAAAAACTTTAACGCATTGAATATTTAATTTTAATGTTTTGTGAAATTTTCTGAAATTGTGTTTCAATTCGCTAATTATTATTATTCTTGCAATAAATACTGCTGTGAATTCAGTTTAGAGACTCATTCATCAAAATTATTTGTTCTGATTAACAACGGGTGTTTAAACATCTTTGTTTATTTAAACATTGTTTTGAGGGTTTATCGTTCTTAATGTTTGCAGAATCCTTTTATACTTGAATCTTTAGTTCTTGAAAAATATTATGAGTAACCCAAAATCCTCGGACTACAGGAAAATACACGCTCTTACGATAGCGTCATTTCTTTGGCGGTTTGGTGCTGCCATGTATAAACACAGTAGTGAAACAAAGAGGATATATTGCAATTACTTATAATAAATTGTAATTATAATTTGTCAAAATTATCAATTAATTAGATATATTTTTATAGATTTTAATTAGAAATACTGATTTTTATTAGCATTTAATATTTATAATAATTTAAAAATTGTTATTCTCTGTTATTCTTACTTACTTAGATAATTTAAAACTAACGAAATTGTAATGTTTTGTGTAGTCGTTAAATTATTATGAGCTATGTGGTGAGCCAATCTCTTTAGAAACTCATTGATAACACCTTTTTTACAAACACTTTTGCACATGGATTATTTTTTTAATATTTAATTTGAATGTTTTGTCGAATCGTTGAATTATTTCAGAAATTGAATATTGAGTAAAAAAAAAAAAGGACTCATCATTTGTATATACAGAAATCATTTATCATTTTTTAAATGTACTTTTCTACAATACAAACCTGTCAATAATAAAATCTTCATGTTGTTTGATTGTATGAAGTCTTATGAAATTGAAACGCATATCATGATTCTGTCATAGTATTTTATATATTTTTTATACTTTTAATTTTTTTATTATTGAACTTTTATTTGTTAATTTTACGCCAAAAACGAGTTAAGTAGCCAAATATGGTGCTACGAAAACAAACTACTACTCACACGCAGCAAATGACTGTGGCATTTGTCCATTATTGGCGAGAACAATTCTACGGTAACAAATAAAGCCAATTTCGCGCCGTCAAATTATAGTGTTGCGTTTTTTCAAAATTAAATGTGCACGTTCTTGAAGGAATTTTTAAACATTTTCAACATTTTATACTTATTATTGACTAATTTGTATTTTAAACTGCTTTTTTTGTTTGAAAAAACTTCTATGTTAAAAGTCTGATAAGTGTTCTCGAAATTTACATTTTCAGAAAGTTATGCTGCTGTAAAATCAAAAAGCATGATTTTAAGAGAAAATTTTTATTGCTTCTCAAACTTCGTAATATAGGGCTTTAAAATACACCAGGTTTCAATGCTAGATGTGAGCTGCATAAAAAATGGTTCCCTTGTCAGCAGGTATCTACTAACTTAATTACACACACGACACGGCGCGTTCCGGGAGAATCTACACCGTTTCAAGCTGCTGAAACACCGGAATGTGAGTGCAAGTCGTTAGGAACATCTAAACACTATCTCACAGTCTGGACCTCTTAATCAAGCACTCAATTTGATCAACATAATCACAAACAACGAACAACTTTGGTATAAACAACTAACCACAAACAACGAATAACTTTGACATAAACAACTCACCCAAAACACACACATGCAAACCAAAGGTAAAGCAGTGCTCAGATAACTAATAGATGGTATAATTGACATCTCAAAATAAACAAGAGGCAATACAACAAATGCAATTTTCCATGTAGCTGACTAAAATCCCTCTCTATCAAAGTGAAATTGCTATGATTTAACTTAATGATAAGAATAAAAAAGGCCTTGAACTTTTTTCACAGCTGAAAAAAAATATATATATATAAAAAATGAACAGCACATCGTGCATGGACTTATGGCCTGTGAGCCTATATACGAAATAAAAGAAACTACAGTGATAACAGAGATTCAGTTATGAAGGACTGGTAGCCTAGATGCTAATTCACCCAAACAGCCATGATAAATAGAGATCCTAGCAAGTAACAACAGACGAACTAAGGGCATGCATTCTGGTGATAGAAATCGAATACGACGAACTATGGCTCCAACATAGCATGAAACTACAACAGAGCCAACGACGATACCTATGAAACAGTATCAACCAATGAAAGTGACAACTATTACCAACGCAAGCAACACCATCTCACGAAAGAGTCAAACAACCAAGAAACGAAAACTTCCAAATGACAGTGTCAAAATACTAAAGGATATGAACCACCATTAATGACAACAAGAATCATTTTGAACGATATTAACAACCACTGTTAAGTGAAGCTCCAACTATTAAGTGAAGAAAAAAGAAAGAAAGAAGTGAAAATGGCCACTACCCATGATAGAGACAGCTAATCACAAAAGAGTGATTAGCTTAACTACGGTCAGTGACAACCCATTTTTACAAAACAGAAACAGCGTCAAGTCTAGAGTCAAGCATTTGAGAACAAAAGATAATTGAAAATTATAAACCTAATTAGGAGCGAGGAACAAATACTAGTTATCAAAAGAATATAAGTAAATACTCCAGTCTCTCGCATCCACCCAGCATGAATTCACTGTGCTGTGCAGTACCAAATCGACTCAACTAAACACCAATTAACAACAGGCGAATTTAGGAAAACTGACTAAGACAACAAGAAACACTGCAGCCACGACGTCCTCGAGACTTGTCACGTAGACCTCTGTCATGCAGAGAGCAGGCGAATCTTCGCGCGTTGAGAGGAATCAACCCGGTCAGCTGCGCAAACTCCCGGCAGGTAGAGGGCCTGGTCAGCGATATAAAAAAGTACCAACTGTGGGTCACAACAAGTGACCAAGCCATTAAAAAACTGTCTGAAATTGATGATCCCCCGACAAAAACTCCCACGAAGGACGGAAATATTAAGAGTTCCCATTAACCCTCGATGAATATATGTATAACAAATTGACGTTACACTAACATTATTTTACAGAAAAGCAGAACCGGTATACAATACCTACTTTGGTGTAAAACAGAATAATATACAATAATATATGCAATGTATTGCACTTGTAAAAAACCTTCAACTTTAACAACCATAATAGATATTTCGTCAACTATTAAAGTCTTACGCACACTAAGACTCGGAGGCTAAATCTCTCGTTTCAAAACTGGTTATATAAATTCTGCACTACAATGCTTGATTACTACTCTGCAACATTTATCACTTATGCTCCGTCACATTTTCTAGGACATTTTCTCTATAAAATCGGTCTCAAAATAGTTTTAAAAAGGTTTAAAAAGGGATTAAATATTTATTCGTCGGGCGATTTTTCGAAAATATATACAGTTTTTGCGACAGTGTGGTCTCTGTAACATATTCACCAAACAGGAGCTCAACCGGAACTACTGTTCGGAAATTATCGTATTCAGTCACATGCACACAAATCACTATTTTAATATTTTCTTTACACTACGTGTTGACTCACTTATTTATGACCTCATTTAAATTTTAATAGACATTTTTAGAAGATTTAAACACAATTTTTGTTCATCATGTAAGCTATAAAGCAGCAACACAACAACGAGGTTGTGACAAAAAAAATTTAAATTATATATTTTCTCTTTTAAATAACTTAATGAGTATCCAGTATTGTTTTCGTAACAACAACAACAATAATAAAAGGTTAAAAATTTGCAGTTTATTAAATTATTTATTACATTTCATAATTTAATTATTTAATTTATCGAATAAATCTTGTCTATGTCTTCTGTTTAATATTTCATAATATGAATGTAAAGCGCATTGTGTAGTCTGGGATTCATGATTTGGAAACATGATATATTTCGCCTATTTCAGCTCTTTATTTCATGCAGTAAAAAGAATATTTGGATTCATCCTCACGTATAGTCAGAAAAGAATTTGCCATCATTTCACATTCCCAGTATCTGAATAAAAGCTGCTGGGTTCCAAAATTTTCTTTAATAAAATTGCAAGGGTGATGTGTTCTGCGTTTATTACAGATATATGAAGAATCTGAAAAGAAGTATTTCATTTCTTTTTCCTGTTTTTTACAATAAAGAAGTAAAACAATGTGAATCTGTCTAGCAGCAAAGTCAAAATGAGACATTCCAAAACGACTTGAAACTTACAGATAAATATATGAGATTTACCTGATAGACATTATATAATAATGTCGAAAAAGTACAAGGAACGTAAAGTGAATTTTTAAATTTGTTGGAAACTAACACTTTTTAAAAATCTTTCATCAAATGAATAAACTTCGTCGTAAAACATTTTTATTAATGCTGTTTTTTTTTTAATTACGATTTAAGCGTGTTATGTTATTCATCTGTTAACTTTTTTTAACAGATTAATTTGAGAAAATTTTATAATTAATATAATAACGTATATTCCGTCAAATAATCAATGTTATCCAAAATGTGTTACAAAATATGAATATAATAATAGGTGTGAATAATGTAAATTTTTTTATACAGTTATAAAATATTATAAAACGTAATCTTGGAAACGCTGATAATATTTTTCAAATTTCTTATTTCTTCTGAAATAGTAATGTGTAGTACAAACGTATATGAAAAATGATAAAAATCCCCCCCCCCCCCCCTCCACACCAAAAAATAACAAACAAACAAACAAACAAACAAAAAAAAACGATTATTAATAAGCATAATGTATCAAATAAAAAAATTGAAAAATCTATTTAAAATATGCTTTTCAAATTTTCGCCATTTTATAATAGCTACTCTGTACACAACTCCACGCAGAGTATTTTGAAAAGTATTAAAAAGTTTATTTTTTTTTTAAATAAATGAATAGTACAATAATATTTTATCTATAGTTCATGAAATTTCAATAATTCTCAAGAAAGTGCATGGATTTTATGCAACAATATATTTATCACACTGTCAAAAATACAGCTGATTTTGACAAACAGTAGACAATTAAAGATTTAAAAAAATAGCCTATACCTGTAAAAAAGTATACATGATACTATTTTTCAAATCTGTACTGTATACCTTAACAACATATTCAAATTCCGTCATGTTTGGCCGAATTTTCAAAGGTTACAGCTTATAAGGTAGGAAAAAAGCAAGAAATCGGAAAAAAGGCAAATATACCTATTGTGGGTTTTACTGAAATAGGTATAGGGCCGTGACTTTTTCGTGAGCGCATTCCAACAAAAAATGAAATATGAAAATCGAAATATTCGAAAGTTATGTGTGGACGACATAAAGAAATATATAAAGAATTTTATAACGTGCTTTGTTGTAACTCGGCGCAAAATTGAAAATTCCTGAAGTGCTGAAGTTTATTTAGTCATGCAGTCCTTGTTTAATCTCTAACATTTAAATTTGGAGATTAAACACTTGTTTAATAATTACCGAGTTGAATGAAGTTAGCTGAAAATTTGTACAACCAAAAATAACTAAGACACCCCCAAAAGTATTAAAGAAGCGTTTATATTTTTGAAGGTTAAATCTTAATTATTAAATGTACTGTTTAAAGCGGCATTCAGTTGTGTTTAACGGGGAGGGAAAATCGATTAGGGGTGCATATACAGGGTGGTTATAATATAAGTATCTCTATTTGGAGCTATCGGTAGCTCAAAGGAATAAGCCGAAGGAAACCAAAATTGGTACACTTACTATTCGACACTTACTATAAGGGGGAAGAAGAATGGAGCAATAAAAATATTTGCAATAATCACCGACAGATACCGCTACTGAGTGTGAAATGTAATGTGTAATGCAAGAACAACGAATTAAGGTGTCAAACCGGATGGTATATCTAATTTATTGGAAAATGTCACAGTGAATGTGGTTACGCTTTCACATGGCGGTGCCGATCATGTTCAGGTTCCACATAGCCATTGTGTGGGAGAATACAATCATTTGGTGCACGGCGTGCTCAACTGCGAATGTAACGCATCAGGAGTGATGTTTCGCACATGTCGTGATATGCGGTAAAGTTACTGAGGTTTGCGACCACCTCCATGGTACACAATATTACACATTACATTTCACACTCAACAGCTCTATCTGTCGGTGATTATTGCAATTATTTTTTATAACTCTATTCTTCTTCCCCTTTCTCGAATTGTATATGTACCAATTTTGGTTTCATTCAGGTTATTCCTTCGAGCTACAGACAGCTCCAAATAGAGATACTTATATTATAACCACCCGGTACATTTAATAATTTTTACATTTAATATAATACATTTAATACATTAAAAGCTGGCCTTAATTAAACTGACAGTAACTCATCGTGCTCTGTAGCGAGAGAATGAAGTCAAATTTTGTGGGATGATTTAAAAGAAGGCGGAAGAATGATTCCGTTGAAATACCTGCACCACATATCACCCTAGCGGTAACTTTTGAAACTATTTTTCCGATGAATTCTTATTCCCCCTTTTGTTGAATCATCCTACAAAATTAAATTCTATTCTATCGCTACAGAACACGCTGAGTACTGTCCGTTTTAATTACGCCCATTTTCTTTCTTTCCACTTTTTTTACTTTCCCCTGCTTCTACAATATATCATTTTTTATCCACAGGAAATGATTCATTAAATCAGCATACATGGGTAACACTGTCTGATTCAGTTGTACTGGAGTTCCAAAGACATTACAAAAAGTTTCACTTCTAGTTGAGGTCATGTTTAAATTAAAAGTCCGTATTGTCCTGTCCAAAAAAAAATATATATAAAGAAATTAGTGTCTACAAATTAGTGTTCGAAACAAAGACAAGCATCAAACAAAGACAACAGTCGCAAAAATGAATCATTCCACACAGTAAAAGTCACGTGTCTGCTTAGGTCGTGATAGTTATCAGATTAGAATAGATGCTGCTATCTATTAGATTTTGGAGTATAAATTTGCTATTTATGTACGAAATGCCATTTCTAGCACTGACATCTGACAATAACGTTTAATAAGCAATTTATGAATGACAACGTAATTAATTAATATTAATTTACAAATTAATTCATTATTCTATTAATTAATTATCATTTTTGACAAAAGGCATTAAAAACTTTAAAAAAAGGCAGTACAAAAATATTGACTTGAAATGTGGAACCTCAAGATGGCAACATTTTGAGCTGAAATTTTGAGACAATCTATTCCAGCCAGTCTCACACCATACAATGTCTCAGTCAATGTGAATTTCGAGAAAAAGGGTTTTTGCCCGTACTCTAACGTCCACGCATAACTTTTGACCGGATGTTTCCATTTTTTGTAATTATTTTTTTTTTGCTTTTGTCGTTGGAGTGAGCTCACGAAAGAAAGGGTTGTGATCGTGTATCAATTTCAGTAAGGCTTAGAATCCGTATATATGTCTATTTGTACGATTTCTTCACTTTTTCGTACTTTATAGGCTCTAACGTTTGACAATTGACTAATCGTCACAGAATTTTAATATATTGTTAAGGTAAACAACAGTGTTTTTATAACTTTCCAATACAGTTGAAAAGTGTATATGACTTCGGTTTTTCTAGCCGTCTGTCCACCCGTCCGTGCTCTAACTTTCGTAAATATACTCGGATTGCCCTGAAATCTTTATAAGTCATTGACATTTACTATAGCATGATCCCTATTAAAAATGAAGTGTGTAGCATTTATAGTTTATTAACAGGGACAGTCAAAATTATTAAGTTAGATTACGGTAAATGGGAAAAAATCGTTTCATGTACATTTTGAGGATGTTACGCCATTCGAAACATGATGAAATTTATATACAATTTTGTAGCTCACTAAAATATGCTTTTTCTAAAATATGGTATGAAAAGCATTTATTTTTCATTTACAGAGTCACACAAAAGTTTGCTGTTACACACTGTTTTACTGGGAAAATCGTTTGCAGTGTAATTTAATGATGTTTCATTATTTAAAACATAATAAAATTTGTTTGTATTAGTCAGATGTACTATAAATTTCTCATCAAATAGTATGTGTGCATTGCGTTTATCGTTCTTTTACAGGGACACACAAAATAATTCGGTTACAGTCTTTGTGCGATAATTACAGTCTATGTGTGATAAAATCGTTTTTAACACTTTCCAACCTAGTTGAAAAGTGTTTATGACTTCGGTTTGTCTGGCCGTATGGCCGTCTGCCGTCTGCCATCTGTCCGTGCTATAACTCCCGTAAATATGCTCGGATTGCCTTGCAATTTTTATATGTCATTGTCGTTATCTATAGCATGTTGCCTATTTTAACAGAAGTCTGTAGCACTTATAGTTTTTTTACAGGGACACTCAAAAGAATTCCGTTATATTACGGTCTATGGGGAAAAATCATTTGTGGTTTATTTTAATGATGTTACCCAATTTCAAACACATTGCAATTGATATATATCACTAAGGTGCATTACAAGAAGCTTAATATGGAATAGGGTGTGCATAGCACTTATAATTACTTTACAGGGACAGTCAAAAGAATTCGGTTATATTACGTCTATGGAGAAAATCGTCTGCGGTTTATTTAAATAATGTTCCACTATTTTAAGCGCATTGAAATTTATGTATATCACTAAAGTGCATTACAAGAGGCTTACTACAGAATATTGTGGGTATAGCAGTCATCGTTCATTTACAGGGACACACAAAAGAATTCTCTACTGTCTGTTAACAATAATTCCTGGAAGTGCGTTTAATGTTGCTGAACGCGATTTTAAATTTAACTCACTTTTTGTCTATTATTTGGTGTGTATAAATTCTGTAGATCATATACAGGGCAGCACAAAAGTTCGCGAACACATTTCCGTTTATTGACAGAAACTCCTAAAGGAGAATTTTAAACTGTGCTACGCGTTTCCTAACTAAACTAAAATTTAGCATCCTATGTTGTATATATACAAATCTATAGATCATATACAGGGCTGAATAAAAAAATTCGGATCTTTAACCGAATATTGTATATGTTGGAAATTCCTGAAATTACGTTTTTAAATATGTTATGCGTTTTCCAAATTGTTTACTGAGATGTTATCTTTCAGTTTATTAAACCGTATGATTTGTAAAATTATTTTGGAAGTGTTGGAAAGTGTTACATAATCTATGCTTGACGCATGATTTTTCGTTCTTGTTAGCTTTGGTTTGGGTTTTTAAGCTTAACTAAATGTTTTCATAGTACGTGGTTTGTATAAATTCTTTTGATCATGTACATGGATACACAAAAGAATTCGTAAATGTTACTGACTATGGAAGTGTATTACTTAAGGGTATTTTTAATAGTGTTACGCATTTTCATACTGAACTATATTTAGTACACTAATAAAAGTTTGTGGAATATAAATAAATTCATATACATGGCTATGCATAGAACAAGATACATTGTCATTTATGGTTGGTCATTTCTGGAAGTTTTAGTTACCTGAATTAAATTTTAGTTTAATTTGTGGTGTGTACAAAAGTCATTTTATAATATACAAGTCTGCACAAAAGATTTCGAGTGCATTTTCATCGATTGGCGAAAATAGCTAAAAGTGAATTTTCCAACAGAACTAATTTTTTATCACGCTATGTAGTATATATCCAATTTTATAGATCATATACAGGGCTGCACAAAATAATTTGACTATTTATTTGACTATGGAAGTTAAATACTCAAACTGGATATTTAAATGTTTTATATGTTTCCTAAACTGTTTACTTACATATTTCCTTTCACCTTATTTAATGATGAAGTTTCGTTACAGCTTTCTGGATATATTGGAAAGTGTTTCATAATCTATATTTGATGCGTGATTTTTTGTTCTTGTTTAAAAATAGCATCGTGTATAGTTTTCTTTTGCAGGAATACGCCAATTTTTTTAATTCTATAATAGTCTACTGCTTGTTAAAATGAGATGTAGTTCTAACAATGGAATTTAAAGTGAAAGTGGATAACAATAAAAGGTTACCACAAACACTCTGTTTTGCCAAACCACCCTCGCTAAAATACGCAAACTGGCATGCAATAAGTAAATATCAGTCCAATAATTCAAGAAACAACAATTGAAATCGGTTTTAGCTTTTCTTAAAAATCACTTGTTAGACACTTGATATTATTATTTAATAAATAGATACTGTCAATTTATATAAAAATTATTATTTTAATGAGGATTGTTTTGGACATCACTGCTTTAATTTATCTAAATAATATTGTTCTCTTCTCATGTTTGCTGTTTCTATACGCCTTTTGTAGACAGACAAGGTAAAGCTTGTAACGGCCATTGCTGTCAGTATCAGTGAGCCAGGACGTTCAGTTGTAAAGGACAGCACCAGAGTTAAGGTTTAAAAATAATGTTTATTTAAATTTAATTGGGTTGGGATTGAGTAGCCCGCTACTAATATTCCTTTCTCCAAAAGAAATAATTTAACTTCTTCCCGAAGCTATACTCCATAAAACTTCAAATTAAATATAAATATTAAAAAACGAACTCACAATTTTGAAGACAGCCACAGGTCAGGATACCTTTAGTAGTAATACGATTCCACGCTGTAGACTCGGCGGGCGCTGATTTCCAGGCCAAAAGCAACTTCATCAGCTTCAGATTATTAATTCAAGCGCAGGATCCCCAGTTACTCGTATTGAGAGGGAACACGATCCCAAGTTCCGACTACTAAACGTAAATTCGAAGCTTATATATACCAAATATCGATTGACTAGCTACAATAATTTGCATGAATATGGAATAAAAGCAGAAACTCACAAGTTCCGAGAATTTCGCAGTCATCAGGCGAAAGTTAAAGAAAGAGAGCCTTGATCAATTTTTACGCACATGGACAATTAGTGGACAAAAACTTACGATCTCATTCAAAACATCGCCTACTCACATGACCAGAGTAGCCGATGAGAAATTAACATTTTCATCATTTCTGCATAAAATACAGCCTTATTTGTATTCAATATTAGAGAATAATTTAAACTCTAAAATTAAATAAAGCCTTCATTAAATTTGCAACTAATATACTCTGTTAAATTAGGTTACACTGAAAATCCTAAAAATAAAAATACATTTATTTACACATTTCATGCAGAGATTGAAAAACGTCGCTGATGCGAAATAAAACTGTTTTGAGCGTAAAAGTGCCGTAAAGCAGAAAAAAAAACTTTTTTGTATTTTTATTTTTTCTATTGTAAATATGGTACCGAAAAAAATCTTTTCAACCTGATGCTATTGTTTAAATTGCCCTACATTTGTCTGGTATCTAAAAAGAAAATATATCGAAAATAAATATGTGAAATGCTGTTAAAAGCTCTTTGCACATTTTCTGAAACGATTTTTATTTATATTTTTTTTATTAAGGGGAAAACATTTTTTTTTGTATTGAGTTGCTTATATTTTTAGAATAAAATTTTAGTCAATAATCTGGAGATATTTTTATAGTCGAAGAACTGAAATGAAGATTTGCACATAAGGATTTAAAGCTGTGAGTTACTTCTTAATTAAATAACTTCTTAATAACTTAACTTAAATTAAATAACTCAATAATAATTTTTAACGAAATTAAAAAGTATTTTAAGGTAAACATAATGATTTAAAAGATAAATGTAAAAGATTTTTTGCATTACTTAATTTTACTACTATTCAAAGTGATACACAGAATTCTTGAAAGATACTATGCTAATATAATATTAAAAATGTAAAATGTAAAAATTATAATGTGAAAAATCCATTAAAATAAACATATTGCTGCATAAAATCTATACTATATTTATTATTAATTATTAAAATAACAACATAGTTCAGTAAAGGTAGCACTGGTGTATGGCATAATAATATCTCTGTATATATATTTGTCTTACGTATAAAAAAAATTGGGATGTAGTTAACATTACAAAACGTCAAACTTTTAACTGTATCTGTATTTCGCTTTTCTTTATCTTTCACTTTAAATTTGTTTATGATTTTTTCAATGAAACGGGATGGAACTGAATTATCGGCTGCTTTTTGTTATCTTTCTTGAGATACGCACATGGACAATTAGTGGACAAAAACTTACAATCTCATTCAAAACATCGCCTACTCACATGATCAGAGTAGCCGATGAGAAATGAACATTTTCATCATTTCTGCATAAAATACAGCCTTATTTGTATTCAATATTAGAGAATAATTTAAACTCTAAAATTAAATAAAGCCTTCATTAAATTTCCAATTAATATATTCTGTTAAATTAGATTACACTGAAAATCCTAAAAATAAAAATACATTTATTTACACATTTCATGCAGAGATTGAAAAACGTCGCTGATGTGAAATAAAACTGTTTTGAGCGTAAAAGTGCCGTAAAGCAGAAAAAAACTTTTTCGTATTTTTATTTTTTCTATTGTAAATATGGTACCGAAAAAATCTTTTCAACCTGATGCTATTGTTTAAATTGCCCTACATTTGTCTGCTATCTAAAAAGAAAATATATCGAAAATAAATATGTGAAATGCTGTTAAAAGCTCTTTGCACAATTACTGAAACGATTTTTATTTTTATTTTTTTATTAACGGGAAAACATTTTTTTGTATTGAGTTGCTTATATTTTTAGAATAAAATTTTAGTCAATAATCTAGAGATCTTTTTATAGTCGAAAAACTGGAATGAAGATTTGCACATAAGGATTTAATGCTGTGAGTTACTTCTTAATTTAATAACATTTTCAACGAAATTAAAAAGTATTTTAAGGTAAACATGATGATTTAAAAGAGAAATGTAAAAGATTTTCTTGCATTACTTAATTTTACTACTATTCAAAGGGATACACAGAATTCTTGAAAGATACTATGCTAATATAATATTAATAATGTAAAATGTAAAAATTATAATGTGAAAAATCCATTAAAATAAACATATTGCTGCATAAAATCTATACTATATTTATTATTAATTATTAAAATAACAACATCGTTCAGTAAAGGTAGCACTGGTGTATGGCACAATAATATCTCTGTATATATATTTGTCTTACGTATAAAAAACCTTGGGATGTAGTTAACTTTACAAAACTTCAAACGTTTAACTGTACCTGTATTTCGTTTTTCTTCATCTTTCACTTTAAATTTGTTTATGACTTTTTCAATGAAACGGGATGGAACTGAATTCTCGGCTGCTGTTAACTACATCCCAAGGTTTTATGAAAGTATGAGACATTCGCTCTTGAAGTTTAGCATTACATTAATCGCAGTCCCTCCCCCAAAGTTGCGGGTTTTGTTAAACAGGAAAATTGACCCAATCCAGGCTATCAATAGATCAGGGGTATATATTATACCATTCGAGAAAGATAACAAAGATTTTATATACGTTGGTATGACCCTGAGGAAATTTCGGGACAGAATAAAAGAACACGAAGCGGATCTGAGATTAAATAGACCCCACACTGCGTTAGCAAGATTAGCACAAACTGAACCTATAAAAGTAGATTTCAATGGATCCAAAATTATATTCCGCACAAGTAATCACCAGGAAGCTATCATAAGAGAGTCTTTGGAAATAATATCTAAAAAAGAAATAGTCTGTAACGATGTATTATCATATGATATCCACGCAGTCTGTAATGAATAAATACATGATTGATTAACCTGTACTTATTTTTGAAATGTTGAATGACTTTTCCTTTCCCACCTTATATTCCACACCCTTGAAGTAAAATAGTTTATTCCGGGCAAGCTAGAAAACGCGAAGAGACAAAAACTCAACTCAACTATTAGTTTTTCACTGATGATGACCGAGTAGTTCAGTTGAAAACGTTTAGAATTTTTAAAAGGACTTTAATGTGCTTTTAAATGTTTTATGTATGTTTTTACGCACCTTCAAGCAATAAATTTACATTTAGTTGTATCTTTATGAATTTTAATTATTAAACAAGGTGAATTTGCACTGAAATTTTAACTTTTTATTGCTATATCTCAGTCATTTTTTAAAATAGAGGCAAAACAAAAATTGCTCTGGAATTCTTGGGTCAACGCCGAACATTTAATAGAAAAAACTTTTAGGACTTCTAACTTTTTTGTGCATTTTTTTTAAATTTGAAATCTTTAAAAGGCTATCACAGCGCTCCCTTCTGGTGGAATATCCCCAAATTCAACTGTGACCTGCAGGCAATGGTCAAAAACATATAACAAATTGGTTAAATTCTCTGCATAACTTCATACACTTTTTGATGATACAATAATGAAAATGGAACGAAGATCGTTATCACAGCGCCCCCTTTTGTCGGAATATACAAATTACAGTGAGATCTGCTGACCATAGCCAAAAACCTATAAATGAAATTTGGTTCAATTCTAGGCATAACTTCATACACTTTTCGATGATACAAAGAGGACATACACATGGACAAACGGACACACGGACAGACAGACAATTTGTAAAAACAGGTTTTTCGGAATTTATGACCCTTAAAACATGTAAATCCGTCGAAATCCGTTATTCAGAAAAATTTTGATTACAATACTTTCTTGTATTGCAGATAGAAGAAAGTAAAAAAAAAAAATTTGTTGCATATAAGTTATGTCGGTTAGGAAAATTAATCACAAGAAACTTAGTTTAAAAAAATCCAATATCAAGTTACATTGAATAACCCTCTTTTCAGTACTGGAGCTAAATAGAAGCAAACTAATAGCAAATACTATGCTATGTTACTAATTCGGTTTTTAACATTTTATTTATAGTAAGAGAAATTTTAAAATGGAGTATTTTCTGGCTACCAGTTATGAAAACTCAAATCTTAAAATAATAAGTAACGTTAATAGTAAGTAACGTTCGACGATAAATTAATACAATCTATTTAAAATATATGTTATTAGCCTCAGTAGTTTCTGCTGTTCTAAAATTTTGTTAAACTTTTTTTTTTTCTGAAATCAATATTTCCTTTAGAGAGAATCTAAATATTGTCTCTAGAGCGTTTTCCATCACCTGTTTCAAAACCACATTTTATCTCTAGCTTGGAACAACAAGAAATTCTAGCAGCTTATATCTGACGGTTTTCGTAATGGATTGGCGTAATTTTAGAAAACTTGAAAACATTTTCCTAACGCTAGAACTGAAGTTTTAGAAATAAATGGTTTTGAAAATTCATATTTTAAAGTAAACATATTTCAAACAGGAAATTATAATAAACTTTAACTGACTTTTATGACCAGCATTTGCTGCATAATACAGAATAAATAGATACATTTTATCAAGTATATTACAATTTATAAATTTTTAACTTATAAAACTATAATTTAGGAAGAAGAAAAAACTTTTGATTTTAGTGAAATAGGATTGTTTAAGAAGACATAATTCACATCTATAAGACATTTGACTGTCAGAAGTGATTTCAGTTGTAGCAGAGTTATCACATAAATGTTTAATATCTGTAATAAGATATCAAATGGTTCCCCATTAACCAAAATTACAAAAACATCTGTAACATTGAGTGAAAAGTATAATAAATCACATTAAGAGATGAATTTCTGGCGAAATACTATAAAATATAAGGGTTGTAATTTTCCAACTGTGCGAAAAATATCCACTCAGAATTCGAATAATGCACCTCTTGTCTGAAGCTGCCAATGCTGTGCGAACTGCGCTATCCTGGACGAATATGTAGGACATAATTCGCACAGCTAACAATATTGATCATAGTATCTGGTCTTAATCTAGTATATAATCTGTACATTATTTTATTTTTTATGAAAAGTGTTACTTGTGCTTTGATTCTATTAAAGTAACATTAATAGAGTTATTGGAAAATTATCGGAAATTGACCAACTAGTAGAAAAAATGCATATTTACTCGATGACTCAGTCACTGGTGCCAACGTATATTGGCACGTGCTTAAATTTATCCAGTAATTTGTCCTGAAGTATTAATTTTATAAAATATAGGGAGAGTCCCAAAAGTCCGTTCGTATCTCAAAAATTCATAGAAGTTTAACAAATGTTAACAAATTCTCGTACAGAAGTATGGTTTGCACCATAATACTTATCAGAGAGTCTGTTTCTTTTTTCTTTTTTTTTTCTGGTGGCGGTATTACAGGTTAAGTTATTAAAAGACATACAATAATAATTGAGACAATACAACAGGTTTTGATTCGAACTTGGGAATACAATATATTCTCAAATGGAAATAAATACCTGTTTGAACTCGCCCAATATTTTTGAAAGGTGAACATGACTTATCTCGACAACATTTAAAGAGTTTTTTTAAATGCACCATTGAGGAGCAAAAATATTTTTTAGCTTATATCGAAATGAGTATCTATTTCACAGCATGTTTGATATTTACATTCCTCACAAGTCTTTAGTAAATGTATACAATGTATTAGTAGTTTTTTAAAATAAAGAATCATATAATGAAATCAATGCATTTTATACAGGAATTCAGAGATGGTTTCTGAATATAATATTTTTGCATTATCAGTTTTCAAGGAGCTCTTTTTCTTTTAACACTGCATTCAATTTTGTGAAAATCATAGCTGCCAACTTTTACGCCTTTTTGCTACCACTAAAAATTAATAGAAAATTTTGCCGTATTGAATCACATCATTTCGGCGGTTTAAGAAGGTAAGATTTACTATAAAATTTTAGTGGTAGGAAAAAAGCGTAAAAGGTGAGAGCTATGTGAAAAAGCTTCATTCTAAACGTGAAGTATACTTATTAAAAGACCGCTTCACTACAACTCTCCAACGCCCCTTATCCTGAAATACCATGTTAACCTATGGGAAAAACTTAAATACGTGGTTACTCATTACCTGATATGAGACGCGTCCACAAACTAAGAACCGATTGTGTAGAGGATATATGCAAGTCACGCCATTATAATGACGCCGTGTCCCCTTCAGTTGGTTACTGAACGTGTAGTGCAATAATTGTGTAAATGATAATGTTCTAAGAAACTGTCTATCTTTGTTGTGATAGTTTAAAATGAATACAAGAAACTCAAATCCCGCCGTCTGTGAAGTGTGGTCGGTGAAGAGATTTACGTACGCAAAAGATGTTCATGCGGCGAAAATTTACAGACAAATTGTTGAAATTTATGGTGAAAATGACATGATCGAAGGAAATGTGACGAAACGGTGTCGGTTATTTAAGGAAAGTAAGACCAGTGTGCATGATGAGGAATAAAGTGGACGCCCGTCTTTGGTAACAGATGATTTTCTTGAGTAACGTGAATGCAAAAATTCTGACAAATACGAGGATCACAAAATTCTGAATTGTACGAAGCTATTCCAATAGCGATTCCGGAGATTTTTAGGCGATCAAAGTCAATAGTGTGATCAAGAAAAAAATACGCTGTGCAGAAGTGGTTGAACGGATTGGTGGTGAGTTTCTTGGACGAAGAAAGACCAAAAGTTAGTGTCACGATACGACAAATGCCTCAATAAAAATGTCGACTGCGTAGAACAGAATCCAATCGATTCTTAGTTTGCCTCTCGTATAGTTATCGAAATGCGGTTTTCGCGTTCAGAAAGTAGACGCCAGATCCCGACGAGGTGCATTTTAAAACTTTATCTCCTTAAAGTATTTTTCAGAAGATAATAAAATTTCATGAAGTGAAATTAAAAATATATAGAGAGAGATTTTTTAGGTGTTTAAAATTTAAGGAAACAAAGTTTAAAAACGCCACCTCCTTGGGATCTGACGCCTACTTTCTGATGATGTAAACCGTATTTCGATAATTCTATTAGTTAATAAGTAATGGCGCATTTAAGTTTTCCTTTGGGTTAACATGGGATTTTCCGATCGGGGAGTTTCAGTGAAGCGACCTCTTAAACAAAAACCTGATGTAGCCTGACACGCATGACATAAACGAATGTGTAACTAGATCGTATGGAAGAAGGTTAACGGAAAAGTTGGTCTCTGTGGTCACAAAATTAAAGCAGCATAAAACGTGATCTGAACTTTAGAAGAGAAACATTACTGGGGAATACCGCCTGTTGGTTCTGATTGTTTTTATAACAGAAAACATCGGTAAAGGTTGATATTGTAATTAAAAATTAACTCTACATTTCGAAGTTAAATGCTTTATAACGCATTAGAAGGCATGGAAATATTCAGGAAATAAATTTAAATTTCTCTCTGTATTACTTTTAAATGCTAAAGGTGTAAAATTAACAATATAATATAAATTAAAATAACTTTTATTAGTTGTTTTACATGTTTCGACTCTTTCTGAGTCATTTTCAAAAACAAAATGAGAATATTCTAAAGTTGCACGGGCTTTGAAGTTATTATTTTCATTTATTATTTCAAAGCCCGTGCTACTTTAGAATATTCTCATTTTGTTTTTGAAAATGACTCGGAAAGAGTCGAAACATGTAAAACAACTAATAAAAGTTATTTTAATTTATATTATGTTGTTAATTTTACACCTTTAGCATTTAAAAGTAATATATTATCACAAGGTGTTATAATTTATTATATTGTTAAATTTCTCTCTTTAAAATATATAAATTAAATTTGTTTTAATAAATTTTATACATATATCATAAGTTTATAAGTCTTCCTTCGACAATTCTATCCTCCACGATACTTTTTAACAACTATATTATCGTTAAAAGTCCACTAGAATTTATACATACATAAGTGAAATATAAAATTTACAGTCATTTCTAAAATCTTTATTTGAATGGAAAACGAAAAGCACATATTCCATTATCTAGATGTCCTTTAATTTTGACATTTTAAAAGTGATCTTAAAATTCTTATTTCTTTAAAACTTTTACATTTTTTTTATGTTCTTTGAATCTAAAAATTCTTGTAACTCGTGGAATTTATAAAGAAAGTACTTAAGTAAAAGGGAAATTTGAATACTTTAACATGTGTAATATTTCCTTTCAAAAAATAAATCGATGCCTTTTAAACTATGTCTAATTTTTGAATTTTTTGGCTTAAGTTTTTTTTTCTTATAAGGATACACATATATTATATTCGTATAAAATATTTTCCTTTGTGTATTTTTATAAGAATATTTCAGAACAAGTTTTATCGATATTGGGCTTTTAAAAAATTCGGTCAATTTACTGATTTAGAAAAATGAAAGAAAAAAAAAATATTTTTAGAAAATTACATTTTATAAGAAGTCTATTTAAACTTAATTTGTACTTTGCAAAATATTGTTGCAAGGGGAAAATGAGACTACAAATTTGATGTTAATTTTTTTCGTGTATTTCCTGAAATAAGTTTATATGTAACAGAAAAAATTATTAAGACATAAATATATTAAATTATTAAATATATTAAATTATTAAATATATTAAATTATTAAGACATAAATATAAGATGAGAACATTGTGGGTTTAATCAATGATGTAAAAAAGTAAAAGAGCAAGAAACAACTGACATTTATATATCTATTTAATTATTAAACAAGTGATTTTGAAACAAAACAAATTAACGCGATTTCAAGTGACTGTTTCTTAATATAACGCACTATAGTTGCCAATCACTAAAAACGTTTGCTCATCAAAATTGAAAAATAGGCACCTAAGGTTCTACCGGTCTTTTCTGCGTCTTTACTTATCCAAATTTACAAACCTCTACTTGCACGATATATTTTAGAATATATTGCCAACAAACAGACAGACAGGCAGACTAACACTTTCTTATACACGTTCACGTTTTTCGAACTTATCGAACTCGTATCTGCGCAACATTGTCGTGATCGTAATTGCAGGACCTGATACAAAAAAGAGAATAAAATACCGTTTTTTTTTGTTTTTGTGTATATTCTACGTCTTAAACATATCTTATCGTTTTTTAAAAACGCTGTATAAATTTTAGTTGCGTTAAAAGGGGACATCTGTTACATTATGCTATTGCCTTCCTGTAAATAAAATCAGATATTGATACTTGTGTTAAAATAACTTAGTTTCCTAACGAAAATTCTTTGTTGTAGAGCCCTCTGTCACAAGTTGCAGATTTATCCAATATATTTTATTATATGCTGTAGAAATTTAGTTTAATTTCAGTGACTCTTAAGGCTGTCAATATGAGAATCAATTAAAAAATATATCCAATTGCTTTTTTGTAAATAAGTAATGAATTGAGTGCAGTAATCACTTATTTAAAGTGAAGATCATCATTATCCAAGAAGTGCTTGAAGATAATTATTCTCTTCTTCAAATGAAAAGAATGGTTAGTTAGAATTAAGCTTAATACTTTATTTTAAGTTGACTTATCAACTAACATTTCAATTCAAGCATTTATGTAATCAGTTACCAAATCTTTAAGTGTTTGATTGTTTGAGAAAGTGAGATTAATTGATTAAGGGATTTTCACACTGATTTGAAATGGCTGCATTTACTTTAAGTAAAATGAGACTTTCTAAGTAAATGATTCTTTATGTTTATATTGATCGAATTATTTATTACTGTAGAGAGAGAAAGGGCGGGGGGGAGGCACATGCCTAAACTATACAAAAGAAAGTTCCTTAAAATTTCAAGTTTATTTTTACACGCACAAAATACTTCAGCAAATACTGGTAATCCGTAACTTTAAATAAGTGCTAAAATGATAAAAAAACGTAATAATAATTTATTACATCAAGAAGCAAAATTAAAATTAAGAACTCAAATTTAAGTTTAAATTAGCTGCAATCAGGTAGCTTAAAATGCAGTTTAGAGTTTTTTGAAATTACCAAACTTTTAAAAAGAGATTTGCTTTAATACAAATTTAAATTCTTGAGCTGCTGCCTTTTGCAGGATTGCATTACACACACACACACACACACAAAAAAAAAAAACCCTGTTATCTTGATGAGTAAAGTTCTCACGTATCGCGAAGACATTCTATGGAATAACTGAAAAGGCTGTCGACAAAAGCCACAGGTAGATCGTCTTTATAAGAGAGCGGCCTCAATATAACTAAATCTATGGAAAGTAAAGTTTAAAAAAATGTAGTCCTTTAATTTAGTTTCTTAAAATCTGCTACAAATCGGGTTAAACAATGTGTATTTAGTAATAGGACCTATTGAAACAGGTTTTTTTTTTTAAATCACAACTCGCGAAATCCTATGTGAAACAATGTGAAAATATGCAAAACGATGAATCTTTATATAATAAATATTTTAAAAATCGGATTTTACCAACAGAACGAAAACATGTGATACCGACGAATTGCTGTAAAACACATTTTTGTACAGATGGTCAAACACTGCCAAAGGCAGCAGGGTCCTCATCGCGTGATCCATTTCAAAAATCCTCTCGGCTAGCCAAGCGAACCTATACTAATTACTTAAGAGAAATTTCAAAATTATGTTTAATCATCAATAGAAAGTAATTTTGGAATATCCACGTAATGCTTTAATTGACATATTTTTTAGATTTTATGTCATCAGAAACAGAGAATAAACTTTGAAATTTCTACTTCAGAAAAGTGTTTAAAATTTATTTCTTCTTTTATTACGTCGCCATGGGATATCCATTTTTTACTGGTGAAAACCAAATTGTAAAAAAAAAAAAAAATGCATTAAGTATGGCGTAGTCCTGTTTTTTATATTTCCAATAGGTTGGTATGGAATTTTATGTTTGCGAGAATTGCAGGCGAGTCCCTTTAACAGACATGCCCTCCTAAGTAAAATCATTTGATTATAAGTGTAATTTTATACCATATCAATACTTCTACACGATATCAAATGTACACAAAAAAGCAAAAGCTTTCAAGTTTTTATTTTTTTTTCGCTTTCAAAAATAACTTTCAAACTCTAAAGTAATTTAAATGAGATAAATAGGGAAAAAAATATAAATAAAAAATAGAAAATACATTAAGAATTTAAAAGATAGGTACTGAAATAAACTAGTTTTGAGTGTTAACGGTGTATTATGGGATAGAAAATAGGCATACAAAAGTCCTTGATGTTTAATTGTACAGCCAGAATGAAACTATCTAGTAATATTCCTGTTTTGAAAATTTACTTAATAATGCTGCAATAAATCAATGAAAATTAAATTTAATAATACGGTGTATGGTATTTAGAATATATTTAGAATACACATTATAATTAGTATAAGAAATATAACAGTTATAGGTGTTTATCTTTTGAGAACTCAGAAAAATCTATGATTTTCCTTTTCTTTTAACATTTTTATTAGTAATTTATATCTCCATCAATATAGATTTTGATGGTGAGAAATACCACCATCTAGATCTAAACTAGCACACACTATAAAAAAAAAGTATTTGGTTTTTTTTCTGCATATTAACAGAGTATTTGGTATCATTTTAATCAGTGAACAGTGAACAATACAAATTAATGATCTATTTTAGGATCAGCGCATACAGATAGATAATTATGGAACAAAGTGAACCACGGCAGTCAAGGAAATATTTGGTTTTCCGTTCCCACGAATGATTTAACTACACCTAATAAAAATGTCATGGAGAAAATTGTCAGAACAATAATATGACACATTTATTTATGAGAGCTTAAATAGGCACGAAGACCTCCCAAGTAAAAGCATCTTTACCTCCCAGACACAGCACGGCGTCAAGAGGAATCACTATTGTACCGACGGGCCTATGAAACACTCAAGGGGAGTACCAAATTTCTCCCGCTTACCAATGGTCATCTCTCTAAAATCAGAGGTATGGCCGAAACATGCAAATTTTCAAGAAGTTAAATGTATAAGGCCTTAATTTTATGTGAAAAGGGAAGAATGATTCCATCCTTTTTTTTTTGCTCCACGAAAAGAATGTGATTTTTTTTGAGAGTTCAGATTCAAAAAAGATGGAAAAGTAGAAGGTTGACTGCTCTCTAACTAAAAAACAGATTTTGAGTGTGTGTGCCAATAGATGGAAATGTACGCGCTAAGAAAAAGCGAAAACGCGTCAGCCATTACCTCCTGCTGTCAACGTTATCTAGTAATATAAGGTAACAAACAATCTTCCTTCACCATTGTTCCATTTTATTTAATTAAGCTATATTCTTTTAATAATACGAATTTACGTGTGTATGAAGATCCTACCCCGATCTAAACATAAAAAGGCTAATCAAATAAATACTTCTAGGGTATGGAACTCTGCCTTTCAAAATCGAATTTGTTAATTCAGTAAGATAAACTGTAATTCTCAGAAAATAAATGTTGAGAATACAGTTCTCAACTAGGATTGAATTTTTTTTTTTAAACATTTATGTTTGTTTTTAATTATATGTTTATAATTACCTTGTAAATAAACTCAATTTTATATTCAATTAATTTTAGTCAGTTTTCCTTTTGTTTACTTAATTTATTGAATTAATATTAAGTCTTTTATTTTAGGAAATGTTTTCTTTAATATTACAATCTAAGTTTTAAAATAAGCCATTATTTATTTAATGTTACATAACTCTCTGCAGGTAACCTTTGATGATTGTAATTGGCTCAAAGAGGATCCGAACTTCAAAAATAATTCACAACGCAACTTTTTCTTTTCTATAATTAATTGATAATTTGTCTAATAAAATTCTCGAAGTATAAATTATCATATCAGATCCTTAGAGTCATAGGTGCAAAATAAATACTATACGTCTCGGGTAATGTAAAATACTCATATTAATCAATAAACAGCAATATAGTGGTAAATCCTATGCAGTCAGACTTAAATTCAAATAATTTAATTGATCACTCTGTAGCATTCCATCATAGGGTTTACCGAATTAGAAGTGGTACCGTTACCTCTTTCTAAATTATTTTAATATATTAATTTAATTTTAGAAATAGAACTTTAGGTTATTGTATAATTTTTTTTTAAATATAAAAATATATATGCAATATTAAGACTGAAAAAAAAAAAAAATTCTTAATTTTAAAATTTAAAAAAAAAATTTTTTTTTTGCCTCTTTTCAACAACTAATAAAAAAAAAATTTAAGCATTCACTGGGGAATCTTCATACACACTCTGTAACATGCATATACTTGGCAACTCTTTTTGGGTACCTCACTAAATATATAATGATATATTAAATAATAATAAGTGTTATTGGATTGATTTGTATTAACAAAGAATTGAAAATATGACTTGTGTTACATATACTGCAACAGCAGCAAATATAAAATAAATACATAATAATGCTCAAATATTGAAATGATATATATTATATATAATTAATTTCTCGAACAGTGCATAACAATTCACCATTGGGTATCTTTTATTTTATGTTAAACAATTTTTTTTTTGCTCTCTCTCTATTTTATGATTTTTGTACTTTAATTGGATGAATAAGCGTAAAAGTCAAAGAATTAGTAGAATAGATACTGGTGTCAAAACTAGACAACAATTACGCGAATTAAATAATCAAACTGTAGACACTAATATTATTTGTAATAATAGTAATAATAATAATAAGAAAAAAAAGAAAGAGAAGAAAATTATAAATTCTGAAAAAGCTACTCCTAAAATTACTACAATGGACACCCCAAATGCAGATAGCCTAATTAATCTGATTCCATACTATGATGGAAAAAAGGAAGCAAATATTAACCATTTTTTCTTACAATTTGACAATCTCATCAATAAAACTGAATTGAATAATGATTCTAAATTAACTATATTAAAGGCGAAAATTGTAGGACCTGCTAAAGATAAATTGATGAGGGATCAAAATTTGTTCGTGGAACAGAACTTAGAAACCTTTAAAACAAAGTTAAAACAATTATTCGAACCCAAAACCACATTTCTAGAAGCGCAAAAGAAATTTTACAATCTCAAACAAAAACCGGAACAAAACATGAACGAATTTATATTAGAATTTAATGCGGCAGCAGACCTTTATCTAAAAAAAAGTGGGCAAGATATAGGAGCTAACAACAGCTCTACATTCATGGAAATGATCAAATTATCTCAGTTTTTGGAATCAATTCGTAGTGATTTAAGTCTGGAAGTAAGAAAAAACTCTCCGCCGGACTTTAAAACAGCGTGCAACATAGCTTTAAAATTAGAGGAGGCTTATTCACATGTCAATTTAAAGGACATCAACAACATTTCCAAAACTAAAGATTCTGATTTGTTAAATGAACTGCTTAAACTCAATGTAGAAAGTGTGAAGTGTGTGAAGTGCAGAGAATATAAAATTATTAACCGCGGAATTAAATAACATAAAATTAAAGGTAAATGCCACTAACAATGATACAACTAGGTTTTGCAAGTACTGTAAATCCACATCCCATACGAACCCACATTGTTGGTTTTACAAGGGCAACGAACAAAACAGCAGTAATTACGTGGACGAAAATAAAAAAAATCCTGAGAATATTCAAATCGAAAAACCAAATTTTTATCAAGGGGGAAACCAACAAGCTCAGGGAAACTTTCAGCAAAACCCAAATTACACGCACCAAAACTTCAACCCTATGCAATATTCTGCTCCTCAGTACATGTACTATGCACCACCCCCACCCCACCAACAATTTATGCCGATATCATATCCCAGTTTCGGAAATTATGGAGGCAATTTCAACGAACAGAGATCATATGACCAGCGAAGAAATTATAGAGGGCATAGAGGGGGCTACAAGCAAAATAATTATAAAAAACATGATTATACAAAAAAAATAATTCACAGCAGACATTTGAAAACAATAAACAAGATAAAGATCATGATCAGAATTCTAGTAACAATAAGGGAAACTAAAGTTGGGACTTACATTCTCAAATACAAGGCACCCGCGTAAGTCTCACTGCGGGTCTAAAAAAATAACAAAATTATTGCTAGTGTCAAAAGTAATGACAATTCTCAACTTCCGATTATTACTTTTGAAATTAATGGTGTTAAGATTAATGCTTTGACAGACAGTGGGGCGGCAGTAACTTTGGCATCACCTATATTGTTCGAACAATTAAAGAATGCACACGTAAAATATAAAAATCTCTGTAACCAGGTAAAAATTCAAACATTAACAAATTCGACAATCTCTTTTAAGCAATGCATTAAATTAACTTTCAAATTGGAAAACGTTTTTGTATCGGGGGCATTCTATGTTACAACTCAAGATTTTGGTCGGAACTACAATATGCTATTGGGATTCGATTTCCTCAAAACAAATAATATTATCCTAGATTTTGAAGATAAAACCATGAAATTAAAAAACAAAAACATTGCACTTCAATTTCTAGAAAATGAACCTCAAAGTCTGATAAGTAACTTAACTGCTAACTCTAATGAGAATCAAAATAAAGAAACAATACGCAAAAAGAAAAAAAAACGTATCTCGCACAAAAATTTTGTTACAGCAAAACTAACACAGACAACGGAGTTACTACCAGGCGAAAAAAAAATTGTTGCATTACTATTAGATCCAGATAAATTCGCAACTACAAATACAATACTCTTGGAACCGATTAAAAATAATATGAAAATTTATTATAAAACATCAATTCACGAAATTGCCAAGGATATTAAAATTCATATAATAATCACTAACAAATCACAACAAAAATTAATCTTAACAGAGGGAATGAACATTGGCAAAATTTCTAAACATTTTGAAATAAAATCAGTTGACACTGAGGGTCAAGAAGTAACGAAGCAGGTAGTGCACATTAATAATCTGAATTTAGAGCAAGTTCGTGAACGGAGAAAAGCAGAACTTAGATCAGACGACTTTAATTTACAACATTTAGACTCGGACACAGCAGAAAAATTAAAAAAAAAATACTTCTAAATAATGCACATGCCTTTTCTAAGAATTACGATACACTCGGACAATCTTCATTAGTCGTCCCAAGATTTAATTTAATACATAATTATCCTCTGCAGACTAAACCATACAAAACTGCACACAATGTTAAGGAGTATGCTAAAAAAGAAATTGAAAAACTTTTGAGAGCAAATATCATTCGTAAATCCAACTCTGATTACGCTTTCCCTGTTATTTTCGTTAAAAAAAAATCTTTGCAGAAAAACGAACAGGCTAATGAAGTTAAATATCGTATGGCGGTCGATTATAGACTTTTAAATGAAATACTTCAAAATTATGCGTACCCCATACCCGAAATTAAAGAGATTCTGCGGAGAATGAGTGGAAAAAAATATTATACAGTACTGGATCTACACAGTGCGTTTTTCCAAATAAATTTACGTGAAGAAGACACTGAAAAATTAGCTTTCATAACGGAGGACGGTAAATTCTCCTTTTTAAGATTGCCTTTCGGAACGCGACTCAGTACTGCGGTGTTTGCAGAATTAATTGATAAAGTGTTGGGCCACTTTAATGAAGATCAAGTCGCTTATTTTATTGACGATGTGATCCTAGCAGCCGACTCACTCGAAGAAATGTTAGATCTGTTAGACAAAGTCCTTAAAGCTTTTATTGAAAATAATTTAACTATTGAGCCTACTAAAATACAAGTCTGTATGTCAGAAATCGAATTTCTCGGTTTCACCCTAAACAGCGAAGGATACTCTCCTTCAAAAAGAAACATAGATAAAATTCAAAATTTAGTTAAACCTAAAAATAAGAAGGGAGTTAAATCTCTACTTGGTCTTTCGAATTATTTTAGATCGCTTATTAAAGACTATTCTAAAATAGTTGACCCATTAATCAATCTTACTAAAGACAAAGTGAAATTTAAATGGTCTGACATAGAAGAAAATGCTTTCAAAGAAATCCAAGCAGCTATAGTTAAAAATCCCACATTAAAACCCCCGGATTTCTCAAAAGATTTCATTTTAATCACAGACGCTTCTAAAACAGCTATTTCTGGAATTTTAGCACAAGAATACGACGGAGAACAGCTGCCAATTGAACATTTTGGGCGAAAATTAAGGGATCCCGAAAAGAACTACCCTAGTTTCAAACTCGAACTACTGGCGGTTCATGAAGCAGTGATGTATTTCAAGCATATTCTCGCAGGGAGAAAATTTAATATTTATACAGACTCCAAAGCGCTAACGTATTTTTTAAATTTGGAAAAGCAACCAGACATTGTAGCAAGGTGGTTGGACAATTTGTCCCCTTTTAACTACTCTTTTCAGCATATCGAGGGATCTAAAAATCCTGCTGATTATGTTTCGAGGAACATTAATAATATAATTTCAAGAGAAAAATTGCAAAATTCATTGTTTACGGTAAACAAAGCTCTATCAGATGAAAACATTAAACTACAACAATTAGAAGACGAAAATTTGAATAAAATAATAAACAAAATTAAAACTGACAAACAAAACAAAACCACAAAAAATTCACTCTCAATCAAAAAGAAATATTAATATTAAAGCCAGGCTCTGATACAAATGAACTGTTAATTGCTCCGGATAAACTTAAAGCTGAAATAATACAGGAAGCTCATAAACCACATTTCGGATTTTTTAAAACTTATCAAATAATAAAAGCTAGATTCTACTGGTACGGGATGTACAGGGATGTAAAGAATTATTGTACTAAATGTATACCATGTAACACGACTAAACAACATCAAACTATTAAAGTTCCCACACAAAAAATAATCAAAGATAAAGAAATCGGATCAGTTTTGCATATAGATTTAATTGGTTTGCTTCCAATGACGCTACGCAAAAATAAATTTGTATTTATGATTATTGATTCCACATCAAGATTCTTGGAGGCTGTACCGGTTCGCAATTGTGAATCACAAACACTTCTAAATGTATTGAATCGTTATTTTAGTAATTTCGGATTGGCGCGATCCATAAAATTGGATAATGGCCGGTATTTTCACTCCGATTTATTCAAAGAATACATGGATTCTCTTAACATAGACCTAGATTTTACGTCCGTGAATAATCCACGCAGTAATGGGCTCTGTGAGATATCTAATAAAATATTAAAAAATTCAATTGTTGCCATGTGTAAAAACTCTCTGGAATGGGATACCAGAATTGATTTTTTTAAAATTAATTATAACAGTACACCGCATAGAGCTACGGGATTTTCTCCGGCACTTCTATTTTTCGGTAGGGAAGTAAGAACCCCTTTTTCCATACACTTGCCTGACCAAGACATAATTGTCAAAACCTACGTTAAAAATAGAGTCCAACATATTGAGGAAATAAAGAAATTAACCTTACAAAACCAAAAAAAAAATGATGGCGGAGTACATCGACAGTACCCCAGTCCAAAAAGTAAAATTTCTACAAACGGGACAAGAATGCTACTTAAAAGTCGTGGGTAAACCAGGCGTACTTCAGCCAAAATTCTTGGGACCATTTGAGGTGGTAAGGAAGCTTAGGAATAACAATTACCTATTAAAGGAAATTGCATTCCCAGATAAAGCGACTATTAAACGCCACATAAATAAATTATTCTCACCAACGAAAGTGGAATCACATACTATACACATAAATTCCTAGATAGGGAAGCGAGAAATTTTTTTTCTCTTTTATTGCTGTCGAGGCAATATGTATATATTTATTTTAAATTTTTATTGTTTATAGATGTCTTATTTTTCTTTAGTTTAGTACACATTTTATAATTTTCCATTATTGTTTATTTACAGTACATTGAGGACAGGTTACTATTAAAAAAAAAAAAAAAAAAAAAAAAAGATCATTTAGGAAGGATACTGCAAGTTTTTTCTTCTTTGCTACACAGTGTACTACTGAGGGATTTGGCTCGTCAGAGGGAGTTATGAACAAACATGCACGTTCAATAAAAAATAATAATAATTACGGTAAAAATAAAAACAGAGGCAGCCTTGCCAGGGTATCACCCTTTCAAACCCATTTTATACTAATTTATATAACAAAACAAAAATTTTTTTAATATATAACCTTACCCCCTCTACTAAAAGTGAAAATAAAAGTCTTTATATGTAGCACAAAACATATAACTAATCGATTTAAAATTACAAGTCAACATCTATTCACTCGGCGACACAAATATAAATAATAATAATACAACATTTTATATTGACCAATATTTATAATAATTCCTTAAACCTTATAAACCTTAAATATTTAGGTAAATTATTTCATACTTAAAAAAATAATAATAAAAAAAAGGTGTTGGATACATGTCAATGATCATTTCAGCAATTTATTGGATGTTAAAGTCTCGTTTTTGCAGGCGAAATTGAGACTATCTGCGCAGAGCATCTAATAATGCATTTAGCTGAGATATTTCTAATTAACTAAATTTCCAAACTTTACAAAAAAAAAAGAATTTGTTTAATCTTTTTTTTTCTCTAACTATTATATGTAATATTTTATAAAACAAAAAAAAAATAAGAGAAAAGAAAAGCGAACGCTCGCTTTCCAGTCCTTAAATATGTATATTTACACGTTAATATATTTTAAAATAATAATAATAAGAAGAATAAATAATTAAATAAACATTTTACAATTGCATGCACATTTTCGTTTGTGCAAAGCAACGCTCGCTTGTTCTCGCTAACTTAAATTGTAACTAGAAAATCAATATTATATTAAAAATATATATATATTATAATACATTACGTTTTTATACACAATATAAATAAATAAGTAAATATATAAATTGACGAGAAGATAGTGCGATGCAAACGGATTTGATCACGTTACACTTGTACCGATTTTTTTTTATAGAAAATATTAAGCAGATATACAGATTTAATTACATACCCCATTTTTTTTTAAATCCAAGCCGGGTATACACGACTTTTTTTTTATTTTAATCACACATTTAATCTTATTTCAACAATAAAAAACAGATAGCTGGATTTCGAGTAATCCTTTTCACAGACACACGTGCAATCAAATCGTTTCACTGATTTTTTTTTTTTCCACTGTCAGTAATCCAGGAGTTTAGAAAACATTGCCCACAGGTGAGGAAAGATACCTAATACACGGCTTATCATTTCGCAAATCGTCCCCCGTGTACAACTGAATCCGAAGGTAGGGAGATGGGTAATTGTCCACAGGTAGGGTCATCTAGCTGTCATTCTCTATCCTTCCGCTTAGCGGTGATGGATTAGAGGGAGAAAAGATTACTGTTTTTTTTCTTTTTCTTCTTCTGCCTTTTTTTTCCCAACCCCGTTCATTCCAAGGCAGACAGTTTAAAAGGGTATTTTTAACATAACACTTTCTTTATATATATATAAAAAAATAAAGAAGTTTTCCTTTCTGCTCAAGAGAAAATAATTCATGTGAGAATTATATTATAATGTTTATAATAAAGATTGTAGTACAACAGACATGTGATTATATAGATGTGTTTTCTCTCAATGTTTTTCATATATTATATAATTTTTTTTTAATTGTATGGTATTCATCATCAATGCATACAGCTTACTGATTATATTGAGTATTTGTTTTAAATGATTCTTTATATTGTGTTTCCATTCATGGGTACCTAATTAGCCTGTAATAATTAAAATAAAAGATTTGCCAATTTATATGTATGTAATAACTAAAAATATAAGAGTGGAAAAGAAAATTAATTTTTTTTTCTTTCTTCTCTCGGGCATTTTATTTTATTATTTGGCTTATTCAAATTTTCCTGCTTTATTTGGATTTGGACCTATTAAAACTCAAAATTTTAATAAATGTTTTTGGAACAATGGAAATTGAAACCAACTACACATGATAACTTGCTGAAGAAGTCATGTCTTTCATCAGATTTTTCGACAGTGAACTTTTGATTACGCTTTATTTCACCAATGTGTAAAACTTTTTTCTGGTGTTGCAAACCTACTTACACTCCAAACCTAGTGACACTCCAGCTTATCCCAAGTTCCTAGACTTTTCCATGTGAACATTTTCAGTTTTGATCTTCAATATAATACGACGATGGACTTTCATCGAGTACTTTGTGGCTATATATATATATATATATAAAAGATACTGTGGACCTTTTTTTTTCTAATGTCGGGGGAAGAGATGATGGTGAGAAATACCACCATCTAGATCTAAACTAGCACACACTATAAAAAAAAAGTATTTGGTTTTTTTTCTGCATATTAACAGAGTATTTGGTATCATTTTAATCAGTGAACAGTGAACAATACAAATTAATGATCCATTTTAGGATCAGCGCATACAGATAGATAATTATGGAACAAAGTGAACCACGGCAGTCAAGGAAATATTTGGTTTTCCGTTCCCACGAATGATTTAACTACACCTAATAAAAATGTCATGGAGAAAATTGTCAGAACAATAATATGACACATTTATTTATGAGAGCTTAAATAGGCACGAAGACCTCCCAAGTAAAAGCATCTTTACCTCCCAGACACAGCACGGCGTCAAGAGGAATCACTATTGTACCGACGGGCCTATGAAACACTCAAGGGGAGTACCAAATTTCTCCCGCCTGCCAATGGTCATCTCTCTAAAATCAGAGGTATGGCCGAAACATGCAAATTTTCAAGAAGTTAAATGTATAAGGCCTTAATTTTATGTGAAAAGGGAAGAATGATTCCATCCTTTTTTTTTTGCTCCACGAAAAGAATGTGATTTTTTTTGAGAGTTCAGATTCAAAAAAGATGGAAAAGTAGAAGGTTGACTGCTCTCTAACTAAAAAACAGATTTTGAGTGTGTGTGCCAATAGATGGAAATGTACGCGCTAAGAAAAAGCGAAAACGCGTCAGCCATTACCTCCTGCTGTCAACGTTATCTAGTAATATAAGGTAACAAACAATCTTCCTTCACCATTGTTCCATTTTATTTAATTAAGCTATATTCTTTTAATAATACGAATTTACGTGTGTATGAAGATCCTACCCCGATCTAAACATAAAAAGGCTAATCAAATAAATACTTCTAGGGTATGGAACTCTGCCTTTCAAAATCGAATTTGTTAATTCAGTAAGATAAACTGTAATTCTCAGAAAATAAATGTTGAGAATACAGTTCTCAACTAGGATTGAATTTTTTTTTTTTAAACATTTATGTTTGTTTTTAATTATATGTTTATAATTACCTTGTAAATAAACTCAATTTTATATTCAATTAATTTTAGTCAGTTTTCCTTTTGTTTACTTAATTTATTGAATTAATATTAAGTCTTTTATTTTAGGAAATGTTTTCTTTAATATTACAATCTAGGTTTTAAAATAAGCCATTATTTATTTAATGTTACATAACTCTCTGCAGGTAACCTTTGATGATTGTAATTGGCTCAAAGAGGATCCGAACTTCAAAAATAATTCACAACGCAACTTTTTCTTTTCTATAATTAATTGATAATTTGTCTAATAAAATTCTCTAAGTATAAATTATCATATCAGATCCTTAGAGTCATAGGTGCAAAATAAATTACTATACGTCTCGGATAATGTAAAATACTCATATTAATCAATAAACAGCAATATAGTGGTAAATCCTATGCAGTCAGACTTAAATTCAAATAATTTAATTGATCACTCTGTAGCATTCCATCAGATTTATTTCTATACATCTCTAATTAAAAATAAAATAAATTGCCCTTTTTTCAAAAATTATTGTAACATAGAAAATTTTATAATATATAGTGTAGTATCTTCGAAAAAAAAAAGGAAACAACAAAATTTTGAAATGACAATTTTATGTAAACAAGCATTACATTTTATAACCTCTATGACCAAGTTATAGTCACATTCTTCCTTCTATTAAATCCTATCGTACGTAATTAATTCAATGATATCCCATTATAGGTAATTATTCTAGTTTGCCATGGTGATTACGTCCTCTTTAAGATTGAGTCATATTATTTCCGTATCACTGAATTTAAAAACCGAATTTTTATACTAAATTTGTTTAATTAAACCAATCCTATAATCTACCGACAGTTTTGGGGATATATGTTTCCGGAGAAATAGATATTAAATGGAAAAAGAGTCTAAATATGGATTTTAAGTTCTGAAATTTTCAAAGCTAGGCTTAAGTTTTCCATTAGAATTTTCAGTAAATGTCAACAAAAGATAAAATGTTGCCAACTTAAAATGTAGTTATTTTATTACGGAAATTAATCATATCATAATAAGAGACGATATAATTAATTTCACTGAAAGAAGTTATAGTACGAACACACCTCATTTGGCACGTTTGACGTACAATTTAGAACTTGTTTTGTATTTCTTTTCAGTTTTGGTTGTGCTTTCAAAGTGGTATCATGCTTTTTCGGAACTGAAAAAGATGGATTTATACTTTCGAAACGCTGAGCGGTTTTTTCACTTTATTTACTGTGCTTCAGAAGTTCTATGTATTGTATTAAATTTGAAATCAGAATTTATACTTTTTGTTCGAAACATATAATTTTACGCGTTTTCTTAAAAAGAGTACTTAAAAGTATTTGTGTTTATTACATTCTTAATAGGAAACTTTTATCTGATGTACGTATTTTTCTGCATATAGCTTTTAGAATTTTTCCATAGAGCAATTAATTTTTTTTTTTACATTCTTACGAAGAAGTTTTATCTACAGTACGTATATTTCATATTTTTCTAACCTATATGCAATTAATAATTGAAAAATTTATCTTTGTGTTCTAGAATTCTTCTAATTTGAATTATTGAACAGTACGCATAACATTATCTTCCAAGAAAGGTAAATTAACGAAAGTTATTATTATTTTTTTTAAGTAAACAAACATCACATAATTATCTCATGTTTTGCTTTGATTCCTTAGGGGTTGGTTCTAAGGGTGAAGCAAACATTATACTCTATTCATGATAAAAGTAATGAAAGAATAATGAAAGAATGTAGGATAATATAATGTCACCAAATGTTGTAAGAATAATTAAGAATTTTTTAGTTGGCAAACTTGATTTTACTTTTAAGTCCACGGGGAATTGGGTTATACATTTAAATTTTCTCGTACAAGTAAATAAAATTGTTTTCCTAAGATTTTTCAATGAAATAAATTTTGAATTAGTACTAAATCTTGTTACAAGAAAATAAATGAAATATAAACAAACAAACTGAATAGAAAAGTTTATGTTTTCGTAACTGGCTTCAGTTATTTTCAAACTACTCAGGTACATATATTTATTGTTACAAAATAATAAATAAGATTATCGAAAAGGATTAAAACAACAGTATTCTTACATATACGCATGCATTCCTGTCTTTGCTGATTATTATTGACTTTGTATTTAGCTCTAGAGATTCAGTGTCATCAAAATTTGCGTTTAAAAATGTAAAATTGTTTTGCGATAGTAAAACATTTTTTCCTTTTTTCGTAAAATTAATTTAGCTTATTTTAGCTTAGTTCCACATTTTTTGCTCATATTAAATTTTGTTACTATTTATTTATTTATTTATTTATGTATTTTTTACTCATTTTTTAAAAATCAGTTTTATTGTGTTTATCTTCGTTCGGTCTTTTTATTTCATCTGATTTCATCTGATTTATCCCCCTACCCCTTTTTTTTACCGGTCGTGTCTTTATCTAAATAGCTCTTTCTCTAATATGACAAATTATAACACCTTGTAATTACATATTTCTTTTTAATTGCTAAATGGTGTAAAATAAAAAGATTATAAACAGTAAAATATGTTTTATTAGACTGTTGACATATGTTTCAGCTCAATCTGAACCATTATCAAAACAAACAAAAATATTCTATGAATGCACGGTCTATGAAGTTATTTGAAACGCAATCATTTAATTTTTCACGTACTTTAAAAAAAAAATACGCATGTTATTTTTATTTTTAGCTCACAGGCTATCAAAGCTTGAGAGCTAATGTGCCCGCCCGTTCTGTATGTATGTATGTATGTATGTACGTAAGGCGATAACTCGTGATAGAACTTTTCCGTTTTGCTTCAAATTTTGTTTACAGGTTCATTCTAATAAGGCGCTTCCCTGATTAATTTTGGGAGTTCATTGGTTAAGTATAAAGGGGGCAAAGGGGGCTAACTCCCCCTTAATTTAGATAAATGTGTTTTTCATGCAGAAGTATCCGTTTTTCTTCGAATATCTTATATAGGTTCATTGTGATAAGGTGCTTCTCTGATTATTTTCGAGAGTTCATGAGTTAAGTATAAAGGGGGGAAACGGGGGGCTAAACCCCTTAATTTAGATAAATGGGTTTTTCATGCAGAATTATCCGATTTTCTTTAAATTTTGTATATAGGCTCATTGTGATAAGGCACTTTCCTGATTAATTTTGGGGGTTCATTGGATAAGTATAAAGGGGGGAAATGGGGGGCTACCCCCCTTAATTTAGATAAATGGGTTTTTCATGCAGAATTATCCGATTTTCTTTAAACTTTGTATATAGGCTCATTGTGATAAGGCACTTCCCTAATTAGTTTTGGGTGTTCATTGGGTAAGTATAAAGGGGGGTAAACGGGAGGCTAATCCCCCTTAATTTAGATAAATGGGTTTTTCATGCAGAACTATCCGATTTTCTTCAAATTTTGTATATAGATTCATTGTGGTAAGGCGCTTGCCTGATTAGTTTTGGTTTTCCATTTGTTAAGTATAAAGGGGGGAACGAGGGGGTCACCCCCCTTAACTTAGATAAATGGGTTTTTCAAGCAAAATTATCCGATTTTTTTCAAATTTTGTGTATAAATTCATTGTGGTAAGGCGCTTGCCTGATTAGATTTTGGGGGTTTATTGGTTAAGTATAATGGTGGGAACGGGTGCTTATCCCTCCCCCTTAATATATTGTCGATTTCTTTATTTTTCGAGTGGCATTATTCTTTGAAAAAATAGCATAATATACAGTTAGTGTGAATAGCCTGTGAGCTCAATGCCCTCAGTTTAACTGGGCAGATTTCTTTATTTACTTGGATGTTTATTTCCATATTTGTAACCATGGAGTATCTCGAGCCTTAGTTTTGGTAAATTAAATGTTGTTGCATTGTTACTTATTGTATTTTTACGTGTTATCTCTATGGTTTGTCTGATATAATGGATTGATAGTATAGACTGCAGGGGGAAATTATTTTACTTTCATTGAAATTTATTTCTATGGTTTCTTCTTGACGTGATCTTTCCATGTCCGTGGTTTTTCTATTATACTTAAAAACAGCTATATACTCCTTTTTCTGTAACTAAATTTCCTGCTTGTCATGTCAATATAATAATTCTTTGATCCGTCTTCTTTAAGAAATGGTATTTCATATACTCCTGAATTATTTTTTTGGAGTAATGTAAATTGATGTTAAATGAAATTAATCATATTATAATAGCATATGATATAATTATTTTCATTAAAAAAATTCAATTAAAATTCAGGAGTATATGATATACCATTTATAAAAGAAGACGAATTTAAGTGACGTTAAACTTCACTGGCATATTTAAAAAGTTAAAATAAAACACCGATTAAAAGGTTGATATTTTTTTTCCAAATGTACGCACGGGAAAAAAAAATTAGCAATCGTATTTTAACTGCATTAGAAGATACCGCCATTCGGTTCGAAATAAACACGGGGCAAAGAAAAATGATTAAATAAAAAATACAATTCAATATAACAAAGCATACATTTTATGCCATGTGAAATTCCAATGATTCGATCGATGGATGGTGACTTTTTCTTCTGAGCACTTAAGTTTGAATTTTTCTTTTTAATCATTAATGTAATATAAACACGCGTGGAGAGGTATCAATTTACCCAATTTGTATTATGTAGTTTTTTTATAATAACTATTAAGTACGGTTGAATGCGGTATTTTATTTTTGTGGCAACACTGATTTGAGAAAACCATCTATTATTCATCGACGCAAATTTTTTATACGTACTTTTTTCTTTTGGATCCATGTACATATTAGCGTGAAATAGGTTATTACTAAATATATTTTCAGTAAAAATGGATGTCATATATAAACTTAGTGTACAAAATGAATGTGTGAACTTTATTAGAACTTAGTGTACAAGATGAATGTGTGAACTTTATCAGAACTCAGTGTACAAAATGATGCAATTCGCCCTCCATTATCACTTTGTCGTCATAATATTCAGAATAGGTATATAAGATTAAGATTCAAGGCACTTAGATGCGTTCATTCTAAAATATTTCATTTTTACCCAAGAAAATGCTCGCTTCTTGTTAAATATTTTACATTGAAGCAATTTTTCAAAATCAAAATACACAACGGATAGACGCTTTAACTAATGGAAAATGATGTCATTAACATTCGTCTTCATGAATAAAACAAAAACAAATACTATTATCGCGTAAAAATTATATAATTATTCACCGATTTCTTTTTATTTCGCTAGAATAGGTTTCAGACCCTGCGTCCCGAAATTTAAT
This sequence comes from Maratus michaelseni, assembly GCA_963931845.1. NCBI lineage: Eukaryota > Metazoa > Arthropoda > Arachnida > Araneae > Salticidae > Maratus > Maratus michaelseni. Next base: position 212,981,021 of record OZ007590.1, read on the forward strand.
ACCAGAAGAAAGGAAAATTGTTATCAATCATTTCGATACAAATACAACTGTATTGAAGTGTAACGGTTTTATGAAAGAAAATGCCTGATTTATCTTAAACAGAAAGCCATTTTCATCGATAGAAGCATATCGCTTTTGTGAAATTAGGACGCTTTGGAATATAGGGGAAAAATTTAAGGGAAAATTGGGCCTAATCTCCGTGTAGGAGGAATGAAATATCAATGTAAATTACGTGAGTTAGACACAATCAACCACACACAGCATAATAGGCCTGCACACTGACACAAAAATGTGGGCTGTCATAGACGGATATATTTTTCAGCCCTTATACGGTCCCTTGAATTTAAATATAAGTATATTTTAAAAGTATTCTTTTGACTTACTTAATCTCAGAAAAAGAAGACGAAACTACTTTTTAAAAAAATGGGTATCTAATTTCAAGCGAGCGTACAAGCCCTGAAAAACAATCCGCCCACGACAGCCGCCATTTTTGTATCAATCCTTAGGCCTGGTATTCAGAGCGAAGGGCACAATCGTAAAAAAAAAAAAAAAAAAAAAAAAAAAAAAAAAAAAAACTGTCAGTTTTGTAGATGAAAATGTGAATTTTCAGTCGAATGCATTTAAAAATATATCATTTTCACAGGTAATATCCTTGAAAATTTATTCTTCAATTTAGTGGATTGAAAACACTCTTAAAAGAATGCCATTTTGGCACAATTATTTAAAAAAATGTTGCAGTCTCATGTATTTAAAAGGATACTTTTTTTAAAATGATGTTAGATAGCTTTTAGGGCATTCGTGCCTCTTGGTAGTCTTAAACACCATCTGTTCAAATTGAAAATATACTTTATTTTTAATTGTATTGAGAAAATGGCATTAAAAAGATAAACAATCCCAATTATTTAACATTTCTGTACAGCAATGGAAATAACGTGATAATCACAATTTTGAAAGGTTTCATTGAAAGCATTTAAAATTAAAATAGAAACACAAAGATGGAACTATTTTTTAAAATATTTAGTGCGGGATCATCTACAAACTAATAGCTTTCAGTTAAAAAAATACTTATTAAAATTTATTTAGCAGTAAGCACAGGGTAAGTTGATGGAGCTATATTTAAATGTATTTAAAATATATAGATCAAGCAAATGTTACATAGGCATGGATTGAGGTAGGAATAAAATTTGTAAAATAATTTGTAAAAATAAACAAGTAAGTTACTTTAAAATTAAACATATAAAAGAAAAAAATAGATCCGCCATATCGTGAACTTAGGTCTGATGTGATATAAAATCAGGATAACTTCCCATTATGGTCACAAGTTTTTTTTTAAATTTTCGCAAAGAGCATTCATTTTTAGCTGGTGTATAAATTGCTAAAAAATGTCAATTACGACCTACTACCGTATTTATATAATTTGTAGAGTATTTTATGTCAATAATCACCAATAAATCTACTAAATATTACACGAGCGTCACTTGATTTCTAGAGATTCTCCATATAAGAAATAAAACTCTTTTTTTTTTCCCTGTAAGTGTATTGAACGGAATACTTACTTTTATTTCTAAGACAAACTGTCGATATCTAGTATTTTTATTTTTTTAATACTTGTGTCAGTTTCAATTGACTGTTCCACCAGCTTCCTTTTAACTAATTACATATAATTATCCAATAACTTTAAGTGTCTTATCCCTTACATTTGACTAAAAGATGGAAATTATCTGATTTCATTTATCAATTGACGTTTAAATAAATTATCTAAAAAATACTAGCAATTTCTTTTCAGATACTTCAAATTTTTGTTTTGAGAACTTAGATGTCGATATTTGTAATAATTGGAATGTTCAAACTTAATTCAAACTTAATTAAAATATTTTAAAAAATAAGAACCAGTCATTCTCTTTAGTAAGATTATCAGTTTTCTATTAATAAAAAAGTTTATGATTTTCTTAATCAAACATTTAAAAAATATTCATGCCATTCATTAACTTTAAGTGTCAAACATAATGCTACAAAATAAAATTTCAAAGAGAAAACTAATCATTAGTGTCCGATCGAAACAAGATTTAAGACCAAAACTGAGCCAAAACCGTATTTCGGTTATCTTCCTAGATTCGGCCGAAAACGAAAACGAGAACGAAACTTTCTGAAAAGTAAATTTTAAGTAATTAATACATACAATACATACAATACATACATACATACATAGATACATAGATACATACATACATACATACATAGATACATACATACATACATACAGAGATATATACATACACACACACATATATATGCATAATTAAAAATTAATATAGTTACATAGATACACATTTCTCACAAACATACATACAGGGTGTTCCAGAAAGGACTCCCCAACTTTGAAATGACATAACTTCGAAATAGTGAGAGATAGAAATGTGAAACAAGTTGAATGTTAAACAGATAGGTCTGGAATTTATTATACATGAATTTGAAAAAAAATATTTCCAATATTGGATAATAGGTGGCAGCACAAGCACATGGAACTTTAAATGGTACTCAGAAGTACAGAATTTCATTCGTGCGTCTGTTTCATTGCTGACACGTGTAAAAAAGTTGTATAGAATTAGAGAATAATTCGGAATTCAAGAATATCATGTCGTATTCCTTGGAACAACGAATTTTTATTGTACTTGAATACCATCGATAAAATCGAAGTCTGACGATGACAAAGCGAAGTTTTCAAAAAAAAAAAATTAATGTTAAAAAAGGTCCAGACTTGAAAACAATTCGCAATTTATTCAACAAGTTTGAACGGACGGGCAGTGTGGCCGATGATTTAGGCGGAAATGTGGGATGCAGTCGATCAGTCATGACACCTGAAAATGTGCAAGCAGTCGAAGAAATTGTTAGACGTTGTCCTCAAAAATCCATAAGGCGAGTCGCTGCTGAAGCAGGATTGTCAAACACCACTACGCACAGTATAATGCGAAAAGGCCTGAAGCTGTTTCCCTATAAAATACAGTGCCATCAAGCGATCACAAATACAGCTCTACAACAAAGAGAAGTTTTTGCAAATGAGTTACTGCAGATGATTGATGAAAATAAAATTGATGTCGGTCATGTATGGTTCACCGATGAGGCCCATTTTCATTTAGAAGGATATGTGAACAAACAAAACTGGCGAATATGGGGCAGTGAAAACCCGTTTGTGTGTCTTTCAAAACCACTGCACTCAGCAAAAATTACAGTGTGGGCAGGACTGTCCAGTAAAGGAATCATTGGGCCCTTTTTCAGGAGGGAAACGATTAACGCATCTCGATATATTGAAATTTTACAGCAGTTTATTGGAACATTTCAAGCTCTAGAGGATGCACCAGAGTCATGGTTTATGCAGGATGGGGCCCGACTGCACCGTACTACTGCAGTGTTTAAGTTCCTCGAGGAATACTTCAGTGAGAGAGTCATTGCTTTAAATTTTCTCAAAGTGACAGGTATAGAATTTAAACTATGGTATGGATTGGCCACCATATTCCCCGGATCTGAATCCATGCGACTTCTTTTTATGGGGTTACTTGAAGGACGCTGTTTATTCTAAGAATCCCCAAACGTTGGACTAGCTTGAACAATTCATCTGGGGGGCATGTGCATCCATTTCAAAAGAAGTATTGCAACAAGTGATTTCGAACTTTACCTGTAGATTGCGTCATGTTGTTGCTGAAAAAGGTAACCATATCGAAACCATTGTAATGGGATTTTTATCTCAGTTCAAACAGATCACTTTCCGGAACTATTTCAAAGAAACAGCTTTCTGATTGCAGCGCCCTCTCGTGTCCAATATTGGAACTATTTTTTTAAATTGATGTATAAAAAATTCCAGACCTATCTGTCTAACATTCAACTTGTTTCACATTTCTATCTCTCACTGTTTCAAAGTTATGTCATTTCAAAGTTGGGGAGTCCTTTCTAGAACACCCTGTGTATATATATGTATGTGTGTGTGCGCATATATGTTTTAAATATAAAGAAATCATAAATAATAATCGAACGTTTATATTTATTACTTTATAACAACCAATAACCATAGCCATTTATCAGCAATTAATTAACAATGTAGTTAAAAAATGGAGAAAAAATTGAATAATGGATATTTAATTTTTAGCTGTACTCAGATTTTCAGTTTTTTTTAAATTTTGCGTTTAATTAATTAAGGTAAAAAACTTAGAAGTATATATATGTTAAAATATGTTATTAGAAAAAAAATTATAATTTATAATTATTATTAGTTTAGTAGAGATTTGAATATAGATATGTACTCAAATACTGTTGAATATTATTATTAGATATTTAAAATTTTACGTAAATATATTTTTATGTTATAAATATTTAAATAACATACTTCTGTAGCATATTTACTTGGCATTTTTATATTTTTATATAACAGCTTTTTATATTATATTATATTATAGTATGTTATATCATATTATAAGCAACTTTATACTAAAATTAGAATTATAATAAATTTATTCATATGAAATGTAGCATTTTAGCAACATCTCAATATTTATATAACATAATTAATATTTTTATGTATTTATGTAAAATTTTTATAATATTAATATTTTAATTAGAATATTCTTCTCAGATGAAATATAACATTTTAGCTTCTACTAAACTATAATATAACTATATATATATATATATATATATATATATATATATATATATATATATATATATATATATCTGTATATACATACAGTATGCCCACTAAAATCCTTAGCCTCTTAACATCGGAAGGGCTGCTGCTATATTCATAAAAGTAGTGTCTAGGTATAGTAAAATAGCCATGCGCTACTCAATGAAACCGCCTACGGCGCCACCTGGTGGAATGTTGCGGAGTTAGCATTCCTATCTCGAAAACAGAAAGAGATAGAGAAAAAAAGTAATTTACAAAGTTGTAGAGCATCATCGATTTAGTACGAAAAGATACATTGTGGACATTAATGCGAAGAATAGAACGGTTAAAACACGCATTTGTCTTTTCGTGATTTCCTACACCGTGACGTGGCAAAACGATCTTAGAAAAAAAAAACTAGTTATAATAATAAGCTTTATTTTTGATTTTCAAACTTCTCACCGTCATGTCACCTGCAATGCATATTTGGATGTTTGTTTGAATTTCACGCTGCACACGTTGGAGCATAGATGGTGACACGTTTGCACAAGCGGTCGTAATAGCGTCGTTTAATGTCCTGCAATGTTTGTGGAGGGGTCGCATACACCTGCTGTTTCATAACTGGTTGTGTTTTTCTTTCTAAGATCGTTTTGTTACGTCACAGTGTAAGAAATCACAAAAAACAAATGCGCGTTTTAACCGTTCTATTCTTCGTATTAATGTCCACAAGGTGTCTTTTCGTACTAAATCGATGATACTCTATAACTTTGTAAATAACTTTTTTTCTCTATCTCTTTCTGTTTTCGAGATATGAATGCTAACTCCGCAGCATTCCACCAGGTGGCGCAGTAGGCAGTTTCATTGTGTAGCGCATGGCTACTTTACTATACCTAGACACCACTTTTATGAATATAGCAGCAGCCGTTCCGAAGTTAAGAGGGTGGCAAGGGACTTTGGTGGGCATACTTTATATACATATATAAATAGACGTGTGTGTCTGTATATTTCACTTTGCAGCCAAAACTATCCAGCGCAGACCACTGGTGTTTGCATGTGATAGTAGCTTTGAGTCTCCCATGGTGCACTTGGTGGTGGTTGCATGTCGGTAGCTGTGGAGGTGTGGGAGATATGGTGGTTGAAAGTCGTCGACCTAGGGCATTTTTAATATAAAAATAGACGTGTGTTTCACTATATTTCACTTTGCAGCCACTACCCAGCGCAGACCACTGGCGTTTCTTTGTGGTAATAGCCCCCAGTTTCCCATCGTGCACTATGGTGGTTGCATTTCGGTAGCTGTGGGGATGTGGGAGATATGGTGGTTGAAAGTGTTCGATCTAGGGCATTTTCATATTCTACCAAAGTGTTCTAAAAATGTTTAAAATCTTCTAGAATGTACTAGAATGTTCTTGAATGTACTAGAATTTTCCAGAATGTAGTATAATGTTCTTTATATTTTATACATACATATATACAGGATGTCCCAAAAGTCCTTGGCACATTTTAAAATTCAATAAAAGATCAAGCAATTGGCGTACGAGAGTGCGGTTTAGACGAAAATGCTTCTTATGATCTGAAATTAAGTTTAAGTAAATAAAAAATTTAGTTAAAAAATTCCTCATAGATGGTGCTGCTTCTAGAAAGTTATCAAATATGTAAAATGCCTCTATATATACCATTGGCGAAAGTCGCAAAATCCGTATGCACAGTTTTTGCCCAAACTGTGGCAATCCACAATCCAGAACAACACAATACTCGCCGTCCTGAGTTTGGTTTGACGAGTGAGAATGGATAGACGAATATTTTTAACTTCCGAAATGCGCGTTGCCATACTTTGGACAAAAACTGTGCTTATGCATTGTGTATCTTTCGCCATTGTTATGTATAAAGGCATTCTACCTATTCGACAACTTTACAGAAGCAACGCCATCTATGAGAAATATATACAAGCATAAACATATTTTTTATTAGGTTTACATATGGACTGCAAGGATCGAGAACGTTCTGGAATGTTCGAGGGTCATTCTGTGGGTGTGAGGGAGATATGATTGTTGAAAGTGGTCGACCTAAGGCATTTTCATATTTCGACTAAAGTGTTATAAAAAAAGAAGAAGAAACAAAAATATAAATTATCTTTTAATGCAGGTCTTAAAAAATAACTGCACAGATGTAAAAAAAAAAAAAAAAAAAAAAAAAAAAAAAAAAAAAAAAAACGAGCGAAGTGGGTTGTTTTCAGCTATACTCCGTTCGCTGAAACGAGATAACGAAAGTAAACAAATGCGCGTGCGGATTGGCGATGCTTAAACCTGGCGTTGTGCCAGAAGCGCCAATTGTTTGAGCCTCTGCTTTTTTTCCCAAACGGCTGTTTGTTTCTTGTCTTTCACTTTTAAAATTGACGATTTTGTTCGATTGATTTGGTATTTTATATACACAAATGGAGTGTGAAAATTCTTCTTTGAGCCCGCCTAAGAAGAGAGTAAAAAGAAAAGCTTTGAGTAAGGTGGAGGAAGATATGATTTTAAATGTATATAAAACGGAACTTGAATCGAATCCTGAACTTCCGATTTCTCATATAGGAGATAATGCTGCTCGTATAACAGGCGTAGGTAAAGCTTCTGTTTTTCGAGTGTTAAGAGAGTATAAAAAATGTGGTGTGTTAAACTCGCCGAAGAAAATAAAATTACGTAAACGTGTTTTAGAAAATATAGATGATTTTGATAGGAATGCTATTAGGAGAAAAATCCACGAGTTCTTTTTGAGGAATGAATTGCCCACTATTAATAAAGTTTTGGAAGTTGTAAATGATGACCCTGATTTGCCAACCTTTAAAAGGACAACATTTTATCATCTCCTGAAAGAATTAAACTTTAGATATTCACGGAGAGGACGAGACAGTACTCTCATTGATAAAAACGAAATAATTGTGTGGCGAAGAAAATATTTAAGGCAAATCAAATCTTTCAGAGAAGAAGGGTGCAAAATATATTATATGGATGAAACTTGGTTGAATGCAGGCCATACAGTTAGTAAAGTTTGGAAAGATACCTCAGTAAAATCATCAAAACAAGCATTTTTCTCTGGTCTTTCTTCCGGATTAAAATCTCCTTCCGGAAAAGGAAAACGGATGATAATTACCCATATTGGTAGCGATTCTGGTTTCGTGGATGGAGGGCTTGACTTATTCGAATCAAATAAAAATAAAGATTATCACGAAGACATGAATTCAGAACGTTTTGAAAAGTGGTTTGGTGATATCTTATTTCGACTGGAAGATAACTGTGTGATAGTAATGGATAATGCTCCTTATCATTCCCGAAAATCAGAAAAAATACCGAATACTTCGTGGAGAAAACAAAAAATTGCTGATTGGCTTTTAACAAAAAATATCCCTTTTGAGGACGGAATGTTAAAAGCGGAACTGTTGCAGTTAGTGAAGCAAAATAAAAATAAATATGACAAGTACGCTGTCGATGAAATGGCAAAAGCACAAAATAAAACTGTCTTACGATTACCCCCCTATCATTGCGAGCTTAATCCTATTGAACTGATTTGGGCACAAATAAAGAACTTCGTTGCGAAAGAAAACAAAACTTTCAAAATGCCTCATGTAAAAGAAATATTCTCTCAAAGTATAAGCAAAATTGGCACTGAAGAATGGAAAAGATGCATTCAACATGTAACAAATACAGTGGAAAAACAAATGTGGGATTTAGATAATGCTATAGATAATATAGTAGATTCCATGATAATCAATCTAGATTCTAATAGTTCCGATACTTCAACTTCATCTTCTGAATGATTTATGAGGTAAGTGGGCTTCAATAATGTAAGATATAAATAGTTTTGTACTATTTTGTATTTAACAAAATTAACTCCTGATGATGGTTTATAACAATGTTGAATTCAGAAAGTTTGCCCCGGGAGGAAATTCCGTTCGGGGCATTAAAATGTTCCCTCCCGGAATATTTCAGATTTTATAATTTTAATGGTTAAAAAGTATAATCCTCCCCCCCCCCCCGAAACTACATAATGTCTCGCCTGGAGGCACAGAAATCCCACCAGGAAAAAATATGTCTGAATTCAACGCTGTTTAAAATAAATAGAGAATAATTTATATTTTGACGTCTTAAACTTTTATATTTTTGTTTAAAATCTCGATGTAAGTCAGTTAGCAACTTGTGTTGTTTTCATATAGTTATCAAAATAAATGTTTAAAAAATTAACAAATCGAAATAAAAAATAAAATTCGCCAACCTAGGGATTTGTGCCAAATGTGTGGCTCCTTGGCGATTTTTCTGCAACCCGTTTGTTTACTTTCGTTATCTCCTTTCCCTGAACAGACTATAGTTATATAGTAAAAATTTTCTATCGCTGTTAAATCTGAAGATTTTAATGAGCACGAGGAAAGCGTTTTCAAAGTTTATTTATGTATGTATTGCTTATAATTTACACTCACGTCTTGTGCCAGTAATAACTGATAATTATAAACAGTCAAGTTCGTAATAATAAAAAAACGGTGTCTGATTTGATCCAATACAGCTGAAATCGAAGAGTAATGTTGAAAGTTCCCGAAGGAAGAAATGATATTTTAGTAATACAGATAGTTTTGGTATAAAACGGAGAATTTCGCACGAAACATTTTGTATAGGAAACTGGGATTACATTCAATCAAAATATTGGATGTCTCACTCGAAGCTGAACCCAAATTTATAACACTAGGATGCTCTGTCCGCTACGAGCTACGCTCGCCAACATCCGTCCAGAACATGCAGACTCTAAAAACCTGTTAATTTGCCCTGTTTTAAAAGGATTAACCGATTACGGAAAATTGAATGATATTATCACGAACAGTGGCGATGTTCTGTAATCGAGTTGCCATTTATTTTTTTCTTGACAGGCAGATTTTTCGGTTCTCAAGACCTCTTCCACCGCTGTCGCAACAGGTGGTGGTTGTTTTCGTAAAATATTATTAAAATTAATTACAAATTTGAAAATCAGCTTGTATAAAAGTGTTAAGTAGTAAATGTGCCTGCCTCCGGGACTTTTATAACCTCTAGAAGAAAAGTTGTATTTTAGAGGCTATAAGAAAACCGTTTTAAATATGATGTTTTAAATATATCGATTTAAATATGACTTAATGTTCACTATTAAATGCTTTTCACACATAATAATTTAATTATTTTAAAGTTTTCTTTCTTTTGTTATTTTCACGTGTAAATATATTTTTCAATTTAAAAGTGTTCAGATACATTAGTATTTAGTTTTTATTTTTAAATCTGGCAATAGTAGGTAAAAAAACAGCTGTATTAAACTATGAATTACATCTCAGTTGTTAATGCATAGATAATGAAATTTTGAATGAAAAATTGGAAAACAAATTAGTCACTTTAAAAAGAAAATGACTAGATACTGCACACCACAATCTAGTCATGTGTACACCAGCTAAAGATGGCTAAATTGCTGTGCCATAGTTTTTGATCCTATAAAATTTATTTAACTGAACTATCTTGGAATTGAACATTATATAGCGCTTAAAATAATTCTCGATTTAAAAACTGATAGTCTTCAAATTGTTTATCACGTTTGCTCGTCTCTATAAAACTACCGGTTTTGATGTTTTTATATGGAATAGTTTTTGCAGGATAAGCCGAGAAAGTAAAAAGGTCACAATAAATTCGATTACGTAGTAGCAGCATTAGTTACTTTTTTAAAGAATACAGAGATAATAAAGAGCAGAATAAAAATACATTAACTTTAACAATATTAACGAGATTTGTTCAATATTTTCAACAGACTCACTTTGTTTTGCATGAAATGTGATCACTGGATGTATTGAGCTTGCACCGTGAATTTCAGTCACATAAGTGTATTATCAGCTACTTTTTACATCACATAGTGTCTATCTTAATGTTGGTTGCACGTAAACATTTCCAGCACTTCTGCTGATGACACCGCATTTAAAAAATCTGACGTATAAATTTACCAATGTCTTCGTTCTTTGTAAAGTAACGAAAGAAAATTAGGGTTTAATATGAAATGAGATACAATGTATTTTTTGTTTAAATAAATAAATTTTGACCATGGTGGTTTATGCAAAAATAGCTCGTCTTGATGTAGAATGCTTCTTATGTTACTGGAAATGTTTAGGATCATCAAAATGCAAAGGCTTTCAGAGTAATAGAGCAAATTGTCTGATTTTTTTATATTCTTCTTTACATTCTATGAGAGATAGCTAAATATCGATTTTATGATATCTTTGAAATTTTTGTTTAAAAAAAAATCTGAGCTTAAATACCAGATGCGTCTTTCATTGGTTTATTCTATACTAATCCGATTATTAATTTGTTTTCTTCTTATCTAATCTTTGTATAAAAAATCCAATACATTGTCGAACAAAGAACCCTGAGTTGAGTGAAGTTTAAAAACATCAATTTTGAAGTACCAAAATTGCAACAGAAAGTAAATTGTTTTAAAATTTTTAAATTAAAAAAAATATTTTTAAAAAAAAATATATATATTTATTAAATATTTAAGGCATTTTCCAATCTGTAATGGTTTTGCTTTATTGAAACGTGATCCAAAAACTTCCAGAATACATTTTTTAGGTTCCGAATTTCCTTAAAGAAAAAAATTTCTTTGACTCTTAACCTGTGGACTCCACACTTCGATTCAGCATCCGCGCACTCCACATTGGTGTGATTTGTTACTCTGCAACTTCAACTGTGTGTAGCTTTGCTGTCAGTATTGTGATAATAAGATATTGGGTCATCCGGAAAGTTATGCGGAAGTTCTGCCGTATACTTATGTTGAAATAATCTGGAAATGATTGAATGTCACCAGAATTTCCAAAAAAATTTATTTCAAAATAAGTAAGAGCAGTTTCTTCACGTACATTATAAAAGCAAAGTTTTATTCCAAAACTCCGGCGGGAATGTGGCATTTATGGATTCAAAATTTATATTAAAAAAAAACCCGCAGAACTTTCCGAATAACCTAATATAACACATGATTCTTATACTAAGTCTAATGATAAAACGAACTGATATGCTTTTTTTTTTAAATCTAAAATTGCATTTTGTTATTGAAAATTGCAAATCAATGAAAACATGTTTTTAAAACATGCCAACGATTTAAAAGTTTGGTGGGTGCGAATTCGCACTAGTATACAGATTACCTGTTAATATATAAAATCATTTCCAGGAATAATATGTGTATAATAACATGAAAATGATTAAAACAAAGCAGTAAAATTTTATTTTTCAACGTGTTGGAACATCCAAAATAATACTGTAATCATGATTGTTTACATTTTTACCATTTTATTTTCAAAATTAAATTGTATTTCATTTAAAATAAAAATCTAAATTTTACCTTCAAAATTAACCTCATCTAAAATTAAAAATGTTTTTATTTTCTCGTAAAAGTATAAATAGCTGATCTCTTTCTTAATTTAATGAAACCAAAAAAGTTTCTTTAAGCTTTTTCAAAAGACCTCTCATTAAATATTTTCATTAAAAACAGTATGAAGTTCTTTCTTAATGCAATCTTTTTTAGATTAACAAATTTTCCGAGAATTAGAAATATATTCAGACTTTTTCAGCAAAGTAGCTGGGGAATTTTTTCCTAAGATTGTGCAGCTTTGTAACATGAACCTGGTCGCAGACTGCGTTTTAATTTAAAATGCTTTGTATATTATTCTTTTTTTCGCTTTAGAAAAATGTTAATAGCTTAACGTAAACATCTGCTTCTTTTATGTGCATTTTGGTGTAAACGCAGCGTAACAACTCAGAATATTTTGAATGAAAAATAAAACTTTATTTTGTAATAAGAATTCTCATAAGAATAAAATGTTTTTACAAAAAAGACACACCTTCTGAGCGTAAAAATAGACTGTCATTGTCTTTGTAAAAACCTATTTTTAAAATTTGTCTAAGTAAGTGGAAATAAAAGTCGGAATAAAACACAGTAAAACTTGTTCATAAAACTTATTTTTTTCAATGTACTAAATTAGAACACCCTTTTTAAACGAAACTCATATACCACACACAAATAAAAAAAAGGATTAAAAAATAAATAAATATTTCACCGCCAAGGAATTTATACAAAAGGCATTCCATAAAAACTGAGAGTTATTTTTTTACGTAGTGACAACACCGACAAAATAAAAAATAAACTGCCGGCGATTTTTTTGAACTGTTAACTGTGCATTTATAAATATTCTAAACGAAGCAGACGATTTTATTTTTCTAGTTCCGTGCTTGTTTAAAGAACTGTTTTTATTTGCCCTACAGAAATGGAGGTGAGTGATTCAGAGTTAAAAAACGAAATCTGTTCTGCATAAAATTTTGCTATCGTTTGGGCAAAAAAGCTCCAGAAACAGTTAACTTAATGAAAGAAGATTACAAAGACAAATGTTTTGGTGAGTCTATGATTTTTAGATGGCATGGTGATTTCAAATAAGGACGTTTGTATGCAGAAAAGGCTCCCGACAAGCTTGACCGACCAGAAAGTGTTGTGAATGATCGAAATGTTAACACTGCGTGGGCAATCTTCCAAGAATATCGGCGAGTGAGGAGACAGCGGCATCAACTAACATTTCGAAAACGTCAATATATAGCATTCTACTCATCAATTTCCAGTTTCGCCATGTTTGTTACAGATGAGTCCCTCCTTACATCTATGATACATCTCCTTACTAAAGAACAAATGAAACAAGAATTCACGAATGCTGTTAGTGTAAAACAGATGCTTCAAAATGATCCGAATTTTCTAAAGACTGTAATAACAGGTGATGAAACTTAGGTGCATCATTTTGATCCCCTGACCAAATCTGCAACAAGTGTATGGAAACACACTGATTCTCCGCTTCCGAAAAAAATCTGACAAACCAAATCTGCTGGAAAGGTCATGATGATTATTTTCTTTGATCATAAAGGTGTAATCTATCAGCATGCTGTGCTTCCAAAATCTACTGTGAGTGGTGAATGTTATGTTTCAGTTTCGAAAATTTTGCGGCAACACATATCGAGAAAGCGTCATGAACTGGTAGGGAATTGGACTTTACACCACGATGATGCTCGCCCGCATGTCGTTACTTATGTTTAGCAATATCTTAGTAAATGCAATATTAGAATTATGCGACATCCCCCTTACTGTCCAGATAGTGTACCATGCGATTTTTGGCTATTTCTGACGTTAAAGGAGAAGCTCCGTGGCAGAAAATTTTATACAGATTCTGAAGTTATTTCAGCCGTGCAGGGTTCTTTGATGCATCTTCCAGAAAAATACTTCTTTATTTCTTTTGAAAAGCGGGTTGAACGATGAGACCATTGCATATCCTCTGGGGAAGGTATTTTGATAAAGAATTATTATTATTATTATTTATTTTTTTATGATTTTACTCCCGGTTTTTATAGAACGCCCTTTGTATTTATGTAATTTAATTCCTTGAGAAATCCATAATAAAAGGTTATGAGAGATTTTAAACATATTATGACATAGAAGAACGCATGACTCTTTTTCTGGCAATGCGTTCTTGTATGATATTATGTTTTACATCTGAAAAAATAAAGTCTAAATATGCACAAAAAGAGCATCATGTGATATTAGCTGTCCAAAGGGACAAGGACGGGAAACGTAGTGCGGCAGATTGTATTTTTCGTCAGTCTGGGGATCCACCCCGTCGTTTAAGGATCAATTAATTAATTGATAGTAGCAATAATACGCAATGAAAGAGTCTGTATTGCTCATTACAATCGTAGAAATTTAACATTACAACACTTAGCGCCACAGTAGTTATAAAATAGAAACAGAAATGTGTATATTTCATCTGACTGTCTTTTTCGTCAGTCGGAATCCTCCCCGTCGTTTAAGGATCAATAAATTAATTGATAGTAACTATGAAACGCAATGAAAAAATCTGTATTTCTCATTACAATGGTAGAAATTTAACATTACAGCACTTAGTGCTGCAAAAGTAATAAAACAGAAACAGAAATGTGGATATTTCATCTGAAGTGTAACATTTTAATCATAATAAAAGTTAAATCATGAGGCGTTTCACTAGGTAGTGACAATTGAAAACGCAATAAGGTTAAAAATAAGATATCAGCAGTTAAATGAGTCAACAGGTAGCACTAGTCGGCATCAAAGTCCTCGCTGTAGAAATAGTGGTTTCTTCTTATAGATTCCACGTTACTAAATAAAAATATGGCAATGAAATCACTGTATTACGTATCATGTTTTACGTGAGAGAGCTTGTTTTTTAAAATTAAGATATATTAAGACCTACTGAAAGAAAAATAGAAATTGTGTAAATAATAAAATGTTTATATAATATATAAATAACCAATAAATAATAAATATGGTTAAAAAATATATATTTGCATCATATATTTTATCGATTTGTGATCTTAGAGCATGGAAATAATAATTTGATGTTGTTAATTTTTCTATAATTTAAAATGAGAATTCTTCATTATTTGTTATAAATATAATCTGAGAAAGTGGGTAGGTGCGTACCTCTCGGGGATGTAGGAAGGTATTGGCGCAATTCATTGATGAAATATATAGATTTAGGGATATTATTCAATTGGATGAAATATATAGATTTAGGGATGCCCGATCTATAAAAATATATTTTTTAACAAGGTTGCAAATTTATTTTCCTTTCTTTTCTTTGATTTTTATTGACCATTGAACGAACAGATTTTATTCGTCACAAGCCTATTATGAACAAACGGAAATTAGAAGTAAACAAAAATATTACGTCTGAATATATTTATATTTGTATTAAAATCATTAAAATTACAGACATTACATTGCACTTTCATAAAAGATGAAAAACATATTAAAATTGGACGTTTCGGGTTTACATGAAAATCCCTCTTCAACAAACATTTTTCTTAACGTAAGTCACAGTTCAAAAATATCAACAAATAGAAAATACAACGTAACTTATAACTGTAACTTTGGCCTCGACATTTTGATACGTTGTATTTTCTATTTGTTGATATTTTTTAACTGTGACTTACGTTAAGAAAAATGTTTGTTGAAGAGGGACTTTCATGTAAATCCGAAACGTCCAATTTTAATATGTTTTTAATGTTTTATGAAAGTGTAATGCAATGTATGTAATTTTAATGATTTTAATATAAATACGGAAATTATTTCCGCATAAAGCATTAGCGGAAATGAAATTGAACAGGTCGGGTTTTTACATATTAGCTATATATACGAATACTAACCGATCTTTGCCCATCTAGCCGGGTCGCTTCTGAGTGGGGCTCACATATATTCTGCAGTGTACTGTCTTGACTTCCCTTAGAGCACAGAAATTGCATTTTACATGCAAAGAGAGGAATTTAAATAAAATACTTTATTTTAAACTGTACGAAAATAACTAAATAATATATATATATATATATATATATATATATATATAAGCACGCAAATAAATATTTCGTGACATTAATAATATTTGTTCCATAATCCATCTGACAAAAAAACTACTGGCCCTGTGCGTATTTATCTAAGATAAGCGGAGAACTTTCAGATGAAATAAATAAAATTGGGATTGCCTAAAATAAATGGTGATCATTGTAAATGTGTACTGTCACGCCCATAAATTATTAATAAGGTGATCAAAATAACGGGTCCCTGTGTATTTCTAAGCCTTAGATCGTTAATGCAGCGATAACTATAACGTGGTTCAGTTATTTTGCGTGCATAAACCATTAAAAAGAAATAATTTTAACAGGACCCATTCGGTTGCACGCTTGTAATCTGACTATACGGTAATCACCATAAGGCATTCTTGTGCATACCCTAGCCCATAAATATGACAATCAGTATTTAAATCGCAATTTTTTACTTTCAAAAAATATATTTTGCAAAAAGGTGGAAGTGTAATATTTTGTTTAAAAATCTAAATCCGATTACTAAAAGACGAAAATCGAAAAAAAAATTCTAAAATGAGAAATTAAAAAATATATTCCTTGGAAAAAATATCACACAAAATATATAATAAAGAATCAGCAATAGATCTCGCTTTCGTCTAATCTTCCGCAATCGGGTTCATAGCCGATGTTGCCCACAAACTCGCTAGCTCTAAAATCGCTGGTGGAAATACATGATTAACTACTTTTTTTTTTGTAGATTCCTAAAACGGCGTTTCACATTCTTACTTAAAATTGCTGCTGAGATATGGCATACTTACCTAATACTTTTGACATACAGTGTGACCCCCTTGATGGATTATTATCTAAAATTGTTGAAATGCATAATTAACTATTTTTTAGTACATTTCTTATCATAAATTTCACGCTCCTATCTATTACTGAGATATGGCCAAAATGACATAAAAAAATTCGACCCCCATTTAACCCCCTTTAGTGGCTGATTTTCTGAAATCGCGGTAATACATGTTTAACTATTTTTTAATAGATTTATTATCCTGAATCTGTGATTTTAAGCTCCTAACTAAAAATGCTGCTGAGATATGGCGAAAATTAAAATGACCTAAAATTTTCGGCCCCCATTTAACCACCTTCATAGGTGAATTTTTAAAATCGCTGGAATATGTGTTTAATTATTTTTATAGCAGATTTGTTATCTTAAATTTCACGCTCTTATCCAAAACTTCTGATGAGATATGGTGAAAAGGTGAAATCACCGAAAATTATCGACCCCCTATTTAACCTCCTTAGCTGTTGAATTTCTAAAACGCCTAAAATACATGTTTAACTATTCTTTAGTAAATTTGTTATCCGAAATTCACACTCCTATACCTATAACTTCTATTGAGAAACGGCAAAATAACATAAAACATTCGACCCACTATTTAACCCCCCTCAATGGCCGAATTTCTAAAATCGCTAGAATATGTGTTTAATTATTTTTACTACAGATTTGTTATCCTAAATTTCACGCTCTTATCCAAAACCTCTGTTGAAATATGGCGAAAAGGTGAAATCGCTGAACATTTTCGATCCCTCATTTAATCCCCTTTGTAGTTGAATTTCTAAAATCCCGTGAAATTCATTTTTAACCTTTCTTTATTACATTTGTTATCACGAATTCCACGCTACTAATTATAACTTCTACTGGGATACGGCAAAATGGCGTAAAACATTCGACCCCCATTTAACCGCCCTTAGAGTCTGAATTTCTAAAATCGCTGAAATACACGTTTAACTATTTTTTTAGTAGATTTGTTATCCTGAGTTTCATGATTCTACCTATAATTTCTACTGAAATATGGCAAAATGACCTACAGTATTTGACCTCCTTTTTAACCCCCGTTAGTTGAGGAAATACATGTTTATCTATATTTTTTATAGATTTGTTATCCCGAATTCCGAGCCCCTAACTAAAAATGCTCCTGAGATATGGCGAACAGGCAAAATGACCTAAAACTTTCAACCCCCCATTTAACCCCCTTAATGGATGAATTTCTAAAATCGCCGAAATATGTATTTAATTATTTTTTAGTAGATTTGTTATCCTGAATTTCACGTTCCTACCTAAAACTTCTGCTGATATATGGCGAAAACGCGAAATTACTGAAAACTTTCGACCTTGATTTAACCCCCTTAGTGGTTGAATTTTTAAAATCGCTGAAATATGTGTTTAACTAACTTTTAGTACATTTGGTATCTTGAATTTCACGCTTTTAACTAAAACTGTTGTCGAGATATGGTGAAAAGGCAAAATGATCTAAAACTTTCGACCCCTCATTTAACCCCCTTAATGGAGGAATTTCTAAAATCGCTGAAATACATGTTTAATTATTTTTTTAGTAGATTTCTGATCTTGAATTTCACTCTCTTACCTAAAATTGCTGATGAGATATGGTAAAAATGTGAAATCACCGAAAAGTTTCGACGTCCCATTTAACCCACTTAGTGGTTGAATTTCTAAAATCACCTGAAATACATGTTTAGCTATGCTTTAGTAGAATTGTTATCCCGAATTTCACACTCCTACATAAAACTCCTGCTGAGATATGCCGAAAAGACGAAATCATCGAAAACATTCGACCCCCCATTTAACCCATTTAGGGTGTGAATTTTCAAAAATCCTTTCTTAGTGGGTGCTTATATTGTGTAAAAAACATGTCTTCCAAATTGCATTCTTGTAGGTTAAACGGTTGAGGCTCGTCGTTGATTAGGAGAATATCAAGCTACTCTTTTATAAGTATAGATAAGCACATCGTAAAGTATCTAATTACAAAAAGGTAATTCAGCGAAAAATAAAGCATTGGAAATCGGACAGTTTTTGAAATTTAGGTACACACTTTTGGTAGCATTTTCATTTTTATCCATATATATTTTAATTGTTCGCATGTATCGGTTCTATTAAAAAACCATTGTTTTTTTGTCAATTACTCACTAATGGATTATCATGTCTAGCAATTTAACCTGTAATAATAAAGAAATAATATTTTGCTTATGTATTAATTTATCATTAATTTGTGTTTTTTGGTTTTGAAGGAAATAAAAAAAACACAATGAATAATTTCAAAGTCGGTTTCTGAGCCGTAATGAAATGTTTAATAATAAGAAAATAACTTTATAGAATTCCTAGTTCAGAATGTCCTAGATTACCCATCAAATATAAAAATATACTCTATTTTATATTAAAGAGAATAAAAAATGAAATTCCTTAAATCATAAAAAAAAAATCAACAAAATCAAATATATATATATTTAAAAAAAAAAGTATTTTTATATATTATTTTAAGGAGTTTCATGTAAATTCTTTAAACGCAGTATGATTTTATTATTAATAAACAGTATTTATATTTTATTAAAACAGACAGAAGTTAAAAAAAATAATTAGATGACTAAACTTTAACAAAAAAGAATCCAAATTAAATACAAAAATACTTTTATATTTGGAAATGTGCAATTAAGTCAAAATTTTTTTGATTTAAAAAAATATATATAATGAACACAATAACAGAAAACTAATCGTCAAATAAAAATTTATAATTTCATTATTATTAAGCATAGAGGTACTGCAACAATTGTAGAAAAAAATATTAAAAAAAGAGTAAAAAAGGAAAGAAAGGAAAATTAAATATCATTAAATGTACATTTTTTTAAACTTACATTTCCGCCCGAATACTTTAATGACGCATTCCATTGAAGAAAATGCAGTTCTCAGCAAAACTATTAAAAAGAAGAATTCTTTTAAATTAGTCTTATAAAAACCTTTTAGAGTAAATCCGATTAAGTTTTTTTTTGGAAATATAGCTTTTTGGAAGATATTTAAGAAGATTATAAAAAATCTGATAAAATTTATTTTTTTATATAGTATGCTGCAGCATTATTATACAAAGACGAGAAAACTGTTTTAATTGATAGTTTGGAAATTATTTCTAACTAATAAAACAATTTAAGGTTTCTTATTAAATATAAATATTTATATTAATGTAATTTTATATCTGTATAACCAATTAAGTGTCAATTAAAACTAGGAAGTAAATGATTTATTCGATTTAAAATACAAAGGTATAACTTATTTAGTAATATATTTAATGCTAAGTCATCAGTTTATATTAAATATATTGTGGCAGTATGAAATTAAGTCAAATTTGTCTAAATTTGTTTTAATAATTAACATAAATACAACAAAAGAAAACCAATTGTCGGTATTTTTCCGTTATACGGACACCATTGTTGCCAATCATACATTTACATACATTTAATATATACATTTATATACATACATTTACATACATTTATATACATACATACATTTACATACATTATGCATTAACATACATTTTGACATGGTGTCCGTATAACGGAAAAGTACCCAATCGTCTAATAAAAAATATAATTGAATTATTAATAAGCATTTAGTCCGTAACTACAATTGTAAAAAAAAAAAAAGATTATAAATGAAGAAAAAAGTTTAATAAAAAGAAAAAAAAATGTAAAATTAAACTTCATTAAATGTTAATTTTTAATGAGGCATTTCATTGAAGAAAATTCAATAATCAGCAAAACTATAAAAGAAGAGGAATTCTTTCAAACTAGTCTTAAAAAACTTTTAAAGAAAATCCGATTAAGATTTTTTGAAGAAATGTCTGTTTAGAAGATATTTAAGAAGATTTATAAAAACATGAATAAAATTTATACTACAATTTATATTGCATTTCTTCGTTAATATTAATAGATGGGAAAAACTGTTTTAATTAATAATTTCGCAATAATTTTTAACCAATAACTGAGTTACAGCTTCTTTTTTTGTGAAATATTAATTTTTATTTGCAGGTAATTTCAATTCTGTAAAATTAATTAAATGCCTAATAAAACTTTGAAGTAAATGATTTTTTCTGTTATTGTAATTACACTGATATATCTTATTTGGAAAAGTTTTCAATGCTAACTCTTCATTTTCTTTGTCTATAACTTTTGTTTGAAAATTAAATTAAAAAATAAAATAAAATCTTATAGTCGAATGATGACATTCTTATTTTGTTTTATATCGGGGCTTCATATATAAAATTTTCAACCTTTCTTTTAACACTTTCCAACATAGTTCAAAAGTGGTTATAGCTTCTGTTTATCTGGCCGTCTCTTTTGTCGTCTGACTGTCTGCATATATTTCCATGCTCTAACTCGATTAAATATACTCAGATTACCATGTAATCACTATATGTTATTAAGGTTCCCTACAGCATGTTTAGTATTGAAAATGAAGTGCGTAGCATTTATAATTCGTTTACATGTACACACAAAATAATTCAGTTACATTATTGTTTAGGAGAAAAAATAGTTTGTAATTAATTTTAATGATGTTACACTATTTCAACCATATTGAAATTAGTATCAATAAAATCAATATAAATTATTTGTAATTAATTTTAATGATGTTTCACTATTTCAAACACATTGAAATTAATATAAATGAAATAGGTGTACTACAAGGCCTTACTTGTAGAAGATGATCGTACACTTACAGGGAAGATCACACAAAGATTTTGTTTAGATTTCTGTCTATGACCAATAATTGTTGGAAGTGCGTTTTCAGTAGAGGTATGTGCCTTGCAACTGAACTAATTATTTGCATATTATTTGGTGTATATAAATTCTATAGATAATACGTCGCTTCTGAAAATAATTCGAGTACATTTCCGTTTAGTGGTGAAAATTGCTGCAGAGAAATTTTCATCTACGTTATGCGTTTCCTAACTGAATTAAATTGAAGCATACTGTGTAGTACATGTATAAATCTATAGATCATATACAGGACTGCACATAAAAATTGGAGGAATAATTTAACGATTATAGATGATAAATGCTGAAATTGGGTTTTCGTATGTATTAGGTGTTTTCCAAATTGTGTACTTAGATATCATTTCCCCCCTCATTAAACAGTGAAATTTTGTTACAGTATTCTAAATGTGTTTGAAATAATTTTATAATCTATTCTTGAAGCACGATTTTTCTTTCTTATATATACATTTTATTTAAAGAATTTTTTTTTTTTATATTTAGAAAGCGCGCAATTTTGCAATTTTCTAAAATGAATATTTAAAATACCTCCTTTACATAAATTGCGCATGTATGATGTATTTTTCTTAATATGTAGTTTAGTGAAAAAAATTGTCAGTTACAACATTTTTATCCGGATTTTTTAACTGGTGCATTAAGCAATACACGGTTACACAAGTCTACACGATTTTAGGAACAGATAAGCCTATGAGTATTTTATGAAATATTTTTAATGTTGAAGCAGAAAATGTGTTCAAAAAGATTCTATCACGTCACGTTTTCTAATTTTAAAACTTTATATTATGTCTTTTCGGAACATAATCGATACGATCTGCTATCTTAAAAAGATTTATTATTAATATGCAATCAATAATTTTTATTTTTAAACAATTTAAACAATGCTATAATACTTCAGTAGGTAAGTTTGAATTTTATTTGAACTTGGTACCCACTTGCATATCACTTTTTTTTTTTTTTTTTTTTTTTTTTTACAGAACTTGGTTTCCTTTTCTCACAGTTATGTTTTTGTTAGATATCATTACTTTTTATACAGTTGCAATATACTTAAAAAATTTACTTAATGGTTTTACAAGTGACTATTTTATTCACACTGCAACATTCAATTTAATTTAAATTTTCTACAACAAAATATTTGGCTGTCCATTTGCTGTTTAAATCTGCATTTTAATACTGCTGTATTTAATGTTTGTTTTGAAACGGAATGTATTGATTCGCAATTTTTATTATTTCTTAAATAACAATAATTATATTGACATAATTTTATGTTTTACCATTACAGACTCATTAACATATAAATCAACAGTTTGATTCATATTTACAAATGAAATGACGAAGCTATTCAAATCATATCAAACAAATACTATAAAATTAAAATTTTAGTCTGGTGAAAGAAAGTATTGGCTCAAACTATAGATGAAAACAAAATGATAATGTACCTTTTGCTTAATGATAACATTTATTTGACACACAGCATACAAACTTGAAAGTAAATAGACATTAATTATTAAAATTCGAATTCGTCCACCAAAACTACAGCATAGCAAGAATTTGCATCTTCCAAACCCCCGTTTCCAACAGTTTGAAAGTTCGTGTCGCTATCGAAAGACGTCGAAATGATACTTGATAGTCCTCTGCAAGCATTATCTTTATACTCAGCGGCAATTGGTAGAGTACCTTTATCCGCAGCGGAAATCGCGTAGCACTGGCGTTGAGAGTCTGACCCACCGCAAGGTCGTCCACAGCTACACTGCCTACCTAGACCCATGGTAGCCGCACATCCATGATCAGTATTTATTTGTATCTTAGGAATGATTTACATTTTTAATTCTGGGATTAGACGAATTTCAACTGAGGATGTCTCGAAATATATGCGCATTTCGATATATGCATTCTCTCAAGATAGTTTTGTTTTTTCACAATGCGTCTAAAAAGATCATTTTTATGTACCATTACTCAAAAAATTAATTCTCTGAAATTAGCCAAAAATGACTGATAATCAGGTGATTTTGCTCCAAGGTCAACCCGGATTCGACATTTGACGCTTATTTTGGCAAATTAAAATTTCGCCTAGTAGACGTAACGTTAAAGTTCAAATGGACACCCCCAAGTGGGTAATTAATCGATTTTCAGAAATTTTTTTCGATTCCTTATAGTAAACGAACTTTGTACCAAATTTGAAGTCTGTAGGTGCTGTAGATGTATGAGATCTTTTTGATGAGTGAGTGAGTCAGTGAATCAGTGAGTCAGTGAGTGAGACAGTAAAATTATCGATTATCAGACATTTTACAATATCATTATCTCAGAAACTCATTATACGTTATTTATAAAATTTTGGATTCTTAATAATTAAGGGAGCCTTACTACACATCTAAAATTACAAGTACGTAGGTCAAATAGATTTTCAGTAGCAGAGTGTCGACATTTGGCGAAAACATCTCGAAATGGTTCGTGTAATATAACACATTAGTATGTCAGACGAACTTGGCTGACACACAGTCGCGTGTCTAGCCCTCTGAGTGTTTTGAAAAAGGGTAAAATTGTAATGTTGTTTTCTCTGAATTTTGTTTTAAATGCTAAAAAAATATGATTCTTTCAGCATTATAAATAAAACTTAATTACAGATATGAATGTAACCCTTGAGAGAATTAATCATTCTTCAATGTTTTGAAAATTCATTAAATCTATAGAATTATATTATCTTAAACATTGCATATATTGCAGTGAAACCTGGAGGTTAGTGAACGGAATATTACGTTCCACACGCTTAGAGGGTTAAATCAAAAATGTTAAAAACTTATAGAAATCACAATTTAAAAAGTACCCGCAAGCTGTAATCGTAATGAACGAAATCATGCAAGATATTTGCAAGATAAATACAGTGTCGAGTTGGCTCAGTACTTTAGACATTATCATGATGACAAGTTTAGCATTATGTACATCAACAAAGTGATTAAATCAGGTTGATTTCTAAAGAAATCAACCTAAAAGGTGTCAGATTAATACGTTGCCATTATAATTTGCGGGGTCATTGTGCCATATTTGTCGGAATGCTTTGAATTGATGAACAGCATTTTGTGCACTTATCTGACGAAAGGATAAAAATCAAAATTTCGACTCAAACATTATTTTTCCATTTTCACACAACTCGTAAAGTATCAAACAATGTTTCCGTATAAACAGAATAAAACTCACAATAAAATGTTGAAAATTTGCAGTTTATTAAATCATGTATTACATTCCACAATTTTAATATTTTATTCATCTCATGTGTCTTGTCTTTGTTTTACAGATAATATTTCTCAAAATGTATGTAAAAAGCAATATACAGTCTGGGATTCGTGAACTGGAAACATATAAATTTCGCTTATTTCAGCATTTTATTTGATGCAGTAAAATGATTATTTGGATGCATCCTCACGTATAAAAAGTATTCACCATTTATCACATTACCAGAGTCTGTGTAAAGGGGATTGTTTTCTCAATTTGCTTCTAATAAAATCGCAAATGGTGATGTGTTCTGCATTTTTACAGATATTTGAAAAATCCAAAAGGAAGTATTTCCTTTCTTCTTCTATTTTTTTGCAATAAAGAAGTAAAACTGCGCGAGTCCGTCTAGCAGTAAAGACTAAATTAGATACTCCAAAATGACTTGGAACTTCACATGAAATTTACATTGTATAAGGCATAATATCTTAAAAGTTCAAAAAGAACAGACAAGCTGTAGTAAAATTTTACTGTGCTTCATAAAATATGTTTTTTTTACTACTAAAATAAATATGGGTTAACGGAGTCCAAAATAAATAGTGTCCTTTTATGCAATGATTTTAATGGAGAAAAATAATTGGCAATTTAGTAAAAGTTCATTTATAAATTTAATTAAATGAAAACATAATATTATTGTTGTTGTTGTTGTTTTTAAGAGAGTCTTTCATAAAATCTGGTGTGATTGTACTTGGCTTTCTGCACATAAAAAAACCTATAACAAAACCTTTGAAATCGATGATTCCCCGACCAAAAGTTGGACAGGCTCCGCCAAGGACGAAAAAAATGCCTGACGGCTCGGCCTACAGGCACAGGTAGATTTTGAAGACGCAGACCGTGGGGCGTCTGTTTGTTGGGAATTGCAGAAGAAATCTTTGCATGCAGAAGAAACCTTTTTGCCATGATGCGGCAGTTGGAACCTCCCACATCGAAATCTACCTTGTCTGTAGGCAGAGCCTACAGGTATTTTTTTGTTTTTATTTTTATTATTATAAGGGTTGATCCTATAAAAAGCTTGTCAATATAAAACTTTTAGATAATATTAAGATGATTTATAATAAATTTAAGCGGATTTGATATCTTGTGAATTGACGAAGTTATAAATTTTTTCTTCTGAAACCCCCTTTTTTCCCCCCGTGGGGCCATATTTAGTGATATCTGAAATAAAAAACCTCTCATACATAAATTTTCGGCCCTTTTCCTAGAAGTAATAATAAATTTAAACGGATTCGATACGTATCATAATTAAGAAGTTATGTTTTTTTTCTGTTTTCACACACCCCCCCCCCTTTCCCCCCCCCCCCCTCTTGGTTCGATTTTTCCCATTAACGAACTTGACTGAGATTTTATGCCGCTTGATTTTATGTATCAGTTTGAAAGAAATTTGTGCAGAATTATTGAAGTTATCGTGTCCATAAAAAAGTGACATATATATATATATATATATTAGGATGGGCCGAAAAAAACTTTTTTTTTTGATTCTCTATACCGCGGAAAAATTGGCTTTAAGGTTGCTTAGTAAAATATGAAAAAAAATTAATTACATTTTAATTTTAGCGGCAGAGCAGCTCAAATAAATTTATTGGAAAGCAATAGTTTTATTTCTTTTTTTAAAGCTATAAAAGAAAAAAAAACTTCTATAGTGAAAAATCTTTAAAAGAAAGATATAAAAATAAATTATAATAAAAAAAGAAGCAAAATTACTTCATTTGAGGTAGCGCAAAGCATTTAAAATATCCTCAAATTAACGCAATCAAGTTGTATTCACTGAATGTTGGCCGGATTGTGGGTCGGGTCTTTTTTTCTGTTTTGATTCGCTATACCGAAAAAGGCTTGTGTCTAGGGTAGCTAAGTAAGATGCAAAAACAAAATAAATAAAATTTTACTTCTGGTGGTAGCGCAAAAGGCCTAAATTTTGAGAAAAAAGCCAAATTTTCACAAATTTTAGGACTTTTGCGCTACCACCAGAAGTAAAATTTTATTTATTTTGTTTTTGCATCTTACTTAGCTACCCTAGACACAAGCCTTTTTCGGTATAGCGAATCAAAACAGAAAAAAAGACCCGACCCACAATCCGGCCAACATTCACTGAGTGAATACAACTTGATTGCGTTAATTTAAGGATTTTTTAAATGCTTTGCGCTGCCTCAAACGAAGTAATTTTGCTTCTTCTTTTATTACAATTTATTTTTATATCTTTCTTTTAAAGATTTTTTACTATAGCAGTTTTTTTTCTTTTATAGCTTTAAAAAAAGAAAGAAAACTATTGCTTTCCAATAAATTTATTTGAGCTGCTCTGCCGCTAAAATTAAAATGTAATTATTTTTTTTTCATTTTATTTTACTAAGCAACCCTAAAGCCAATTTTTCCGCGGTATAGCGAATAAAAAAAAAGTTTTTTTCGGCCCACCCTAATATATATATATATATATATATATATATATTAGTTATATACTTTATATATATATATATATAAAGTTTTGAACTGGGTGTGGTTTTGATTTCTGGGAGTCATAATCGGCGTAGATCTGCAATTTTTTATCTGAAATTCCAACTTAGGGGAGAATGTAATAGGTAGTATTTCTTACGAAATCTAACTAAAAGTAAAAGACCTCCTTAACACTCGATTAAAATATATTTAACAAATTAACGTTATATAGATTTTACAGAACGTAAAGCTAGTATACAATACCTACTTCTGGTACAAAATAGAGTAATATACAATTCCACATAGAATAATATAAACATATAGAATAATAACCACAATAGAATAATATAATATTCGACATTACACTTGCACTTGCTCTGAACTTTTAACTTTGACAACGATAATGGACATTTTGATAACTGTTGAAGTCATATGTTCATTAAGACATGGAATCCGTTTCGAAACTGAGACGTTAACTCTGCGCTATTAATGCTTGATTGCTATCCTGCAATATTTATCACGTATAGTCCGTCACATTTTTTAGGTGATTTTCTCTAGAGAACAGGCCTTAAAATAATTTGAAAATAGTTTTAAAATGCATTATAAACCTAATTCGTTAGCCGATTTCTACTAAAATAAATACAGTTCTTCTTGAGACAGAGGTTTTTATAACATATTCACCAAATACACTGTAAAAAAAATTGCAGTAAAATTACGGGCAAAGTCCGGCAGCAGAGATTCCAGTCATACACCGTAAAAAAAAAAAAAAAAAAAAAAAAAAATCATGCCCATGATTTTGAACAGCCCGTAATTTTACGGGGCAAAGTAATATAGCATTATAATGCACAGGATATAATGCACTTTAAAACACAATAACTTTTTGTTTACTGTTCCGTAGCACGTAGCACGTTATATAATCATCACAAGAATCGCTGTTTTGGCGGGTTAAAATTTTCGAAACACGAGTAAAACGAAAGCTTACACCCTAGCGGAGGACAATGTATGGGGTCGTACCGTATTTTTGCTAACAAATGGGCTAGAACTGTAAGAATATGTGGATTGCTCTTAATTTTCTAAGTATCTAAGGGATAAGGCCGCTTATTTAGGGGATCAGACCGTTTTTCATCAAATAAGGCTGTTGCCCGTGAAAATTGAAGGGCAAACGCTCATAAATTTACATTTTTTCTGAGAGTGTAGGAGCTCAATCGGAAGTACTTTTTTGTATTCACCATGTTAAATCACACATACATAAATCATGATTACAATATTTTCCTTAAACTATGTGTTTGGAAAGTATACATTTCTGAACTTAAAGTTGTTGTCTCACTATTTTATGACCTCATTTAAATGTAAATAAACCTTTTTTAAAGATTTAAACTCTTTTTTGCGCATCATTTAAGTTTATAAATAATCAATACAATGACGAGGTTGTGACGACATTTCAGAAATTATGACTTTTCTTTTTTAAATAACTCAATGAGTATCCAGTGTTCTTTTCGCAACAACAACTACATAAAATAAAATCCTGCATTAAATGATTAAAAATGCGGTAGTTTATTAAATTATTTATTACATTCCATAATTTAGTTACTTAATTTGTCGAATAAATCTTAGCTTTGTCTTCTGGCTAATGGTTCACAAAATGAATGTAAAGCGATTTGTGTAGGCTGAGATTCATGATTTGGAAACATGATATATTTCGCCTATTTCAGCTTTCATTTAAAATAATATTTGGATTCATCCATTAATTCAATTAGAAAGAATATACTATCATTTCACATTCCCAGTATTTGACTAAAGGAATATGTGTTTCCAAATTTTCTTTAATAAAATCGCAAAGGGTGATGTGTTCTGCGTTTTTTTACATTTATATGAAGAATATTTAAAGAAGTATATCCTTTCCTCTACCATTTTTTCACAAAAAAGAAGAAAAACAATATGAATCCGTCTATCATCAAATAAATATGAGACATTTCAAAACGACTTGAAATCTACTGACAAATATATGAGATTTACCTGGCATGATGCAATAATGTCGAAAAACAAAATAGAGCGTAAAGTTTTAAATTTGTCTTAAAACAGCACTTTTTAAAGATATTTCACCAAATAAATAAACTTGTAGTAAAACTATTTTATTTATACTATTTTCTTTTAAAATTAAGATTTAAGATTGTTATTTTATTAATTTGTTAAAAGTTTTCAATCGATTAATTTGTGAAACATATAATAATGTATATTCCGTGAAATATTCAAAATTGTCCAAAACGTGTTTTAACATACGTATATAAAAAGTGTAAATAATTTCACTTAAAAAAAGAACCTGATAAAACTGTGTAAAACGAAACTTTGGAGGCCCTGATGATATATATATAGTATATACTTTTTTTTCTTGAGCATGAGTAATGTA
The DNA here is from genome assembly GCA_963931845.1 of Maratus michaelseni. Taxonomy (NCBI): domain Eukaryota; kingdom Metazoa; phylum Arthropoda; class Arachnida; order Araneae; family Salticidae; genus Maratus; species Maratus michaelseni. The sequence goes on from OZ007590.1 coordinate 213,010,797, forward strand.
ATGTATATAGATGTATGGAAAATGTTGAATATACAAAAAAATATATTATTAATAAGCATAATGTATCAAATAAAAAATTGAAAAATCTATTTGTATTACGCTTTTAAAGTTTTCAACATTATGTAAAAGCATATCCTGCATAAAACCTTACGAATATAATTTTTGTTCTGTATTGGAAATTATTTCTAAATATTTTTGTTACATCTATAGTTAATGAAATTTCAATAATTCTGTTGAAAGTGCATGCATTTTGTGCAGCAATATGTTTATTTTAGTCCATTCTTCACTTCCGTAAGATTTATAATTCTTACGCTTTGCATTATTAATATTATATTAGCAGGTATTTCAAGAATTGTGTGCATCCCACTGATTAGCAATAAAATTAAGCAACACAGAAAACCATTTCTAATTTTTCTTTAATCTTTATGTGCGCATTAAAACATTTTTCTTTTTAAATTTCGTTGCAAATGTTAAAAAAGGAATAAGTAACTAAAAGTTTAAATTCGTATCTTCAAGTGTTCATTTCAGCTCTTTGCCCATAAAAATGTCTGACTATTATTGATTAAAATTTTACCCGAAAAATATAAGTAAATCAATAAAAGAAAAAAGAATGTTTTCTCGTTAATAAAAAATGAATAACAAATAAAATAAATGTTACTGGAAAATGTTCAAAGAGGTTCAACGGCAGTTCACGTAATTATTTTTGATTTTTTTTCTTTTCAGATAGCAGACAAATATAGGACAGTCAGCATCTGGTTGGAAAGGTATTCAGATACTATATTTACAATAAAATAAATAGAAATACAAGACAAAAATATGCTTTACGGCTCTTTTATGCTCAAAACAGTTCTATTTCGCTTCACCGACGTATTTCAATCACTGCAGGAAATGTGTAAATAAAGCGTTTTTAATTGTAGAATTTTCACTGTAATCTAATTTAACAGAGTATATTAGTTTGAAAGTTTTTCGAGGTTTTATTTAATTTTAGATTTAAAATTATTCTCTAATATTAAATAAAAATGAGGCTGAATTTTATGCAGAAATAATGAAAATATTTCATTCCCGTATTTAGACAGCTTTACCTCGTTTATCTACTTAAAACGCATATAGTCAGAAAGCATGAGAAGAGAACTATAGTCTTTAAATAAATTACAGCAGTGATGCCCGAAGCAATCCCCATTAATAATAGTAATTATTATTCAAATTAACAGTACCTTTTAATAAAAATAACAAGTAAATTACAATTGCAACAAGTAAATTACAAGAACAAATAAAAATGATTTTATGCGTTGTTTCGTACTGATAGGACTGATATTTACCTATTTCACGCTAGTTGCCGTATTTTAGTGAGGGTAGTTTGGAAAAACAGAGTGTTTGAGGCAACCCATTATTGTTATCCACTTTTACTTTAAATCGGATTGTTAGAAATATATCTTATTTTAACAAGCAGCAGACAGGCAATTGTAGATTTAAAAAAATTGGTGTATTCCTGTAAAAAGCTCTACATGCGATACCATTTTACCAAACAGTACTTTTATCTTAACAGCGTATTCAAATTCCTTTACGATTGGCCTATTTTACAACAGTTAGTGTCTATAAAGTAGAAGCAAGAAATCAGATCAACAGAAAAATATACCGATTCTGGGTCTTATTGAAATAGATAAGGGATCGCCATCTTTTCGTGAGCTCATTCCAACAAAAATGAATTATAAAAATTGGAACGTCCGGTCAAAATTTATCCATAGGCGCATGTATAAATAAAGATATATAAAAAGAATTGTATAACGTCCTCTGTTGTAACTCACAAGGAAGGTCTCCTTAAAGCGCATACTCAGAATTTTTTGAAACAAATGCTAATGGAACTGCTTATGGACGTTATAAAGGATCAGTCAAATTTAACTGCGGAATCCCAGTAGAAAATCTGTAAAAAAATAAAATCTTTCGAGTATTTGGCGCAAAAAAAGCGATTTGGAGAGTGACACTTTTTCGTCGCGAAATGTAAGCGATTTTAATGTATTTGAAAATTCCTGGTAAAATGAGTGTTTAAATGCGTAGTACTTTATGAATTTAAACTTCAAAGATTAAACAGTTTATTATTGTTTCTATAAACATATTATATATATAAGTTAAGTACTGCTGAAGTTGTTTAATTTTAGATTGTTTCGTCGGCTGGATAAGTTTTAAGTGTATTTTAAGTGTAATTTCCCGATTAAAAACATTCTCATTATACATTTCGATTTTGAATAAGTCATTGTTCTCATGGCAACAGGACTTTTCTCTTATTGTCTACGGCACTAACAATATCGAGGTCATATTGATAGTGCTCAGAATCGGACAGTTAATTTTTAGTTTGAAACATTTTTAATCAATTTAAATTTTGTTCTAAATCGTAGAATACGATCGTTAATTTTCTTTAGATGTACATATAAATGTATATGGCAAAACCGTAGTTATAAAAGTGAATTTATTTAAGCTAAACAAACTTAAACTAGTTCAGTATAAAGAGTAGAAAGCGTCATTTCTAAAACAGTATTTATCGTAAATGCATATTTTTTTTTCATTGTGTCGCCAACCTAGCGATAAATCGCCAAAACACGAAATTTTTATAATTTTTTTTACGGACGTTATATCGAAGTTCCGCAGCAAATTTTTTCATAAACGTGTATATCCTGATGAGAAGAATATTCTGTAATTTTTTCAAAATTTTCTGAGTATGCGCTTATGGAGACCTTCCTTGTCAGAGAAAAATTAAAAAAATACTGAAATGCTAATGTTTATTGAGTCTGAAGGCATTGTTGAATGTCTAACATTTCAATGCAGAGATAAAACAGGTTGTTTAAGTTTCGAGTTCAAATAAGTTAATTGAAAATTTGTACAAAATAGAAACTGCCAAGAACCTTCAAAAATAGTAAAGAAGCGTTTCAAATTGGCGATAGTTAAATCTTGAAACTTAAATGTAGTGTTTACTGTAGCGTTCATTTGTTTTTAAAGTGGCAAATCGTTTGGGATTCCATATGCATTTAATTAAAAATAGAAGATGGCCATAATTCAACTGACAGTACTCATCGTGTTCTGTAGCGCAATCTAATTGTGGATATGGAGCCAAATTTTGTTGGATAATTAAATAAGGTGGAGAATGAAGGAGTCCGCGAAAAAAATTAGTTCCAAAAGTTACCACTAGGCGATATATGGCGCTACGTTTTTCGAAAAATATTTTGTCCCTGTTTTGTGTAATTATCCTACAAAATTTTGCTCCTTTCTCAAAATTAGATATGTATATATTATGTATTATATATGTATTATATATTATATATGTACATCTTCTACATTATACGCTGAGCACTGTCAGTTTAATTATGGGCACGTTGCACTTAAAACATAAAAACACAGATTAAACTATCATACAACGATAACCATTTTCAGGCTATTCATAAAAATATCTTTGTTGGTACATGAGCTACTAGCGACCGTGCCATTCTAGGAAATTAGATGTCATTTGGGATGCGAATATTTCATCAACAACAACAACCACAACAACAACAATCGAACTCTTACAATTAATTACGGTTACATTATTAAAATATCGTAAGTTTCAAATGTAAACATCTGTATTTTTTTTCATCGCCCGACGGTTTTCACATAATGCAAAACAATAAATGGCGTAGAAACGAAACACGTAATCCTCAAAAAAGTGACTTCAAGCAAACACAAAGAAGAGCATTTAGTGCTGAACATCTCCTGAAAGAACACTTTATTGACATTATCATTTATTGTCATTTTGCGTTTTCGTTATCGTCATGGTCATCCAAGCAAACGTCAATGAGATTTTGCCTCTTAAGATAATTAAAATTCAAAGTATGTACGTCAAATTCTCTGCTATGTGTTCATGATTAAAAACACCAATTAAAAATGGGATTCCGCATTATAATTATGCCACGATTTAGAGTTACTGGATATCTCCCACATGCGATATGTGCTTTTAATTTCACTACATGCTTCTGTGAACCGAAAAAACTTTAAAATTTTACATACTGACATTTTTTTTGTTTTTGTCGCTTGTACAGGGTCATTTCTCTTTTTTGCCATTGTTTTATCTAACTTTTCTAGTGCCGCTGGTACCATCTTAACGCCATTGATGGATTTTAATTGTGAAGACCATTTTGCGATAAAATAATGGGTGTTGCTCTTTGAAATTTTCGAAATTTTATCGAACTGTATCTCAGAAAACTCTGGATTTTTGTTTTTCACCACATTCTCGAGCCCATACCTTAAAATTATCCACATTTTCTTGAATGGCACGGTAGCTAGGTATTCATATACAGGCGAAGTTTTTTTTAATCACCATCCTATGTACGCATATATTAATAACGATACTGGTTTTACGTGGCGTTTTTTCAATCAAAAATCAGAGACCAAATGCAAGACTTGATTTAGTATGGAATAATCAATGGATAATTTGACTATTAAAATAATAAAATAAGTATTTTACCTAGTTTCTAACAATAAAATAAATGCAAGGAGTGACTCCTCCTTGACTCTCCGAACATTAAAAAAATAATTTGCGTTAAGATACCAGGTAATCCAAAAGTAACTAAAAACAAGAATGTTGTGGCCATCACAAAATTTCTTCTTTATAAATCAAATCTTCTGCAACCAAAATTAAATGACAATATATTCGTTCTTGATATATAGCTATCGTGGATATTGCAAAAAACAGAGCATGGCAGTGACCCCTGTTCGGCGGTATGCACCCAAACATAAAAAGTATCTATTTATGTCAAGGTTTAATAGAATATGAAATTTGGTGAAATTCCGTGCATTAGTTCTTGGGATATAGCAATTGTGGAAATCGTGAAAAATGCAGAATAGGAGTGTCACCTGTTGGGAGATTTACACCAAAACCTAATCAGCACCAACTTAGGCTAAGTCTAAAAAAATCCGAAGTTTTATTAAATTCCGTGCATTAGTGCTGGAGATAGAACGCGTAAAAAATTTGTGTTACATACAGACAAGCGTACAGACAGACACTCAGACAGAGAGACTCTCGGATAAACATTTTCCAAAACAGTCAAACCAAGTTCAGAACCTGCTAAAACATATAAATTCGTCGAAAATCGGCAGTTGAAATTTTTCGCGAATCTAATACTTTCTTGTAAAGATAGAAGAAATTAAACATACGTTAAGTAAATTCAGTGGCGGCTCGTGGGTTATTTAATAGGAGGTTCACAATGTATAAATTGCGAAAATAATATCCGAAAGCATGGCTTAATGTACAGGTTGAGGTGCATTTGTGTTTTCAAAAGTTAAAAGAAAACCATGCAAATAACAAATAACAAGAAATGACAAGTACTTATAGGTAGAAAAATGTAACATTTTACTTTCTATGAAGGAAGACAGTCAGACAAATAAAAATATAGAATATAGGAAACTAACGGAGATTTCGTAGCTGCAGGAAAAAATTTCTAAATGCGCGTACTTCCGCACACTGAAAGTTGAGCAAATGAAAATATATGAGTCGTGCTTTTTTTTCACGCTTTTCTAGTCTATTCCGTCCGCACAAGCGGGTTTCAAAAAGCATTTTTTTCGATCGTACGTGAGATCCAAAAAAGACTGTGCGTTGTCGGCTGATATTTTTCAAAATTTAGATTATTACAGCAACGATTTGCCATGGACGTATTTAAAAGAGGTGGGGAGAGTGAATGAAGTTCATCCTGAAAAATGAAAAATCAGGAAATATTATTTTATTTGTTATCTTATGTACTCGATTTTTTGTGGGTGCTCATGTGCATCAATAAAGAAGCCTCTGGCAACACTGCAATTTAATCTACCAAAACAATATTTCAATTATAGAGCTAATCTCCCGTAATCAGATTCACAAGCAAAGTTTGCGTCAAACATAAGCAATCGTTGCAACAATTAATTGGAAGTGTATGAGAATTACAACCCCTTTTTTTCATCAAAGACAGGCCATTTAATTATATTTTAGCATAATTTGGAAAAAAAATGTTTTTTTAAAAGAAGTTACTTTTCCTCCTTCTTCAACGCAATTAATACATAAATTTCCATACGCTTTTAATTTATTAAAAAAAAATTTATTACTGAACAAAGTAAAAATGTTTTACTGTGAGTAAAAAAATATTTATAGGAAAAAAAATATTTTACTAAATTAAGTTACGTTCTGGTGAAAAATATATCTTGTATCTACATAAGTTGAACATGAGCAACAAAGATAATTTAATAGTGATATAATGGAAAATGCGTATCAGTTATCGTCACAGATTCGTTGAAAAATGGTAGGAAAATGATTAACATCTCAAACCCGTTGGCCAATTTTTTGGAAAATGTATACAGATCTTGCTACAGTGGCCTGTAACATATTAACCAAATGGGATCTCAATCGGAAGCATAGTTTGGGCATTATCGTGTTCACTCACGAGCCTACATACATAGCGAGATCATCGAAAAACCACCAAAAACATGCTCTGGGGACCTAAATACGTAAGAAAATTCTAATAAATACGCATGCATGAACACATACATTTTGAACAGGTTTAACCCTTTAGCGGGCGGTGTCCACAAAAAAGGACACCTAATTTTAATTCCAAATCTGACAAATGGCACCAAGAATATTTAATTATTTTTTTCCTTTTATGTACGGAAAAATAAGCCAGTTCTTATTCTCTAATGAATTCTTTTTAAAATTCTGGTGTCAGTCCATAATTTCATCATTTTAAAATCAGACTTACTACGCGCCGGAAAGGGTTAAAATAGCGATAACTGATTAAGGGAAAATCACATTATAAATATACTACTATTTCCATAATCGGGTTTTTATCATGTTTAAAATGCTTTCCTTCCTTGAACGAAACGTAATAAATGTTTAACTTGTTTGGCTTAAAAATGTTTTCAGCTTTATTTATGTTTTGCGGAGCTACACAACTTATCCTATTTTATTTAAGTTATAACTTATTAGTAGATATAAGTTGGATAGTTTAGGAGAATTAATCATAATAAGCTTAGTTTTAAAAAATTCAATATCAAATTAAATCAAACAACGGTTTTTTCAGTACTACAACTAAATAGCAAACTAGTAGTAGATACTGTGTTACGTTACTAATTTGGTTCTTAACATTTCGTTTATAGTAGGAGTAATTTTGAAATAGTGTATTTGTTAGCTATTAGGTATGAGAACTTAAATCCTAAAATAATAATTATTATTTTATATATAAATTTTATATATAATTTTAAATATAATTAACATTTATATCCGATGACGAATTAATACAATCTATTTAAAATATATTTTATTGGACTCATTAGTTTCTGCTGTTATAACATTTATTAAACTTGCTTTTTTCTGAAACCAATATTTGCTTTAGAGAAAATCGAAATATTGTCTCTAGAGCCTTTTCCATCACCTGTTTCAAAACCACATTTTATCTCTAGCTTGGAACAACAAGAAATTCTAGCAGCTTATATCTGACGGTTTTCACAATGGATTGGCGTAATTTTAGAAGACTTGAAAACCTTTTCCTAACGCGAGAACTGAAGTTTTAGAAATAAATGTTTTTGAAAATTCATATTTTAAACATATTTAAACATATTTCAAACAGGAAATTCTAATAAATTTCAACTGACTTTATGACCAGCATTTGCTTCATAATATAGATTAAATAGGTGCATTTTATCAAGTATGTTTCAATTTATAAATTTCCAACTTATAAAATAAGAATTTAGGAAAACGACGAAACTTGTGATTTTGGGGAAATGGGACTGTTTTGGAAGAAATAATTCAGAAATCTAAAAGAATTGACTGTCAGAATTGAATGCAGTTTTAGCAGAATTATTGTATAAATGTTGAATATTTTTAATTAGATGTAAAAATGATAGTTCATTAACCAAAATTATAAAAACATCTTAAACATTGAGTCTAAAATATAATGAATCGCATTAATAGCGGATTATTTGACAATATACTAAAAAATAGTAATTAAAAAAAATCTAACTTGTGTTCTGATTATTTTGGAGAAAAACTAAGTGAGTTTTTAGAAGACTATAGGAAATTGATCAACTAGCAGAAAAATATATTTACTCAATGACTCAATCAGTGGCGCCATTGTATATGGATCCGTGGGGCTTGAGATCCCCTCCCCCATTAATTTTCTCTGAAGCATTAATTATATACAATGTACGGGGAGTCTCAAAAGTCCGTTCGCAAGAATACATAAGTTTAACAAATTCTCGTATAGATGTGTAATTTGCATCATAAGACTTGCCAAATAGCCCGATATAGTATTTGCGTAGAAAGAAAAGGTAGGTAGTGTTTTCATCGGTAGGTGACATTATTACTGAACACGTTATTAAGAGAAATATAAAAATAATTGAGACTGCACTGTAAAAAAATGTATCGATGTACTAAAAAAAATTTAGTTTTTCTCATTGACCAGTGGAATTACAAAAAAACATTTAGTATTCTTACTCACTTACAAGAAAATCTGTAAGAATTACTAGAAAACAACTAGCAACGATTCCGGTTTATAATACCGGTTACTAAAAAATTCTATGGAATACAAATGTACTAAAAACATTTCATAACAACAAGAATTTTTTTTGAGTGTATACAACGGGTATTGCTCTGCACTTGGAAATATAATATATTTCACCTGTTTGTACTCACGCAATATTTTTCAAAAGTTAACACCCCTAGTCTCGATGACAGTTAAATATTTTCTTTTTAATGTACTATTAAAGAGCAAAAACGTTTTTTACTTATACAGGGTGATTATAAAATAACTAACCCGATATATGATCCACTAGCTATCATACCGTTTACAGAAATTTAATGAAAGTTTGGTTTAAAGCATTTTGCGGTATGCGCTCAAGAATCACATGAAAAAGAACAGTTAAACTCTAACAGTAACGGTTACAGTGCACTGTTAAAAATTTGCAGCAAACTGTCCAGTCATTTGACCGTTTTTGTAGAAAACGGTTACATAAACGTAATTTAACTATATTCTGACCGTATTATTTTTCATTTTATGAGCAGAATATAGTTGAATTACGGTTATATAACCATTTTCTACAAAAACGGTCAAATGCCTGGGCAGTTTGCTGCAAATTTTTAACAGTGTGAGAAAATTTCTAAAATTTCAAATGTTTCATTCCAAATGTTCCTAATTTGTTTCATTGGAATGTAATCGTCGTAGTGAAAAACCATAAAAAGCGTTGTAATAGTACCTGTAGCACGAAAATTTCTGTCGCTAGACATACTAAGAAGAAAAGTGATAACAACCAATAAGGACAGAGAAGCAACAGAATGCAAAACATTTTATTGTTCAGTGCTATCCACCATCTTCTACATGGAAAGTGTCATCGTGTGTGAAAGAGGGCATGTGGAAAATTTGTGAAACACAATAAAATGTTTTGCTTTCTGATTTTTCTCTGTCCTTATTGGTAGTTTTTTCTTTTCTTCTTAGTATGTTTATCGCCGAAGAATTTAGTGCTACAGGTACCGTTCTAATATTTTTTATGGTTTTTCACTATGAAGATCATATTCCAAAAAAAAAAAGTAGGTGTTGCTATTTGAAATTTTCGAAATTTTGTCACTGTAACCGTTATTGTTAGAGTTTAACTATCGTTTTTCATTTGATTCTTGAGCGCATACCTCAAAATACTAAAGCAAAATTTCATTCAGTTTCTGTGAACAGTATGATAGCTAGAAGCTCATATATCGGGATAGTTGTTTTATAATCACCCTGTATATAACTGAATAATTTATATTTCATAGCATCTTTGACATTTACATTCCTTTAGTAAAGGTATGTAATGTATTAGTAGTTTTTTGTAATATAGTGTCTAATAATCAAATGAATAGTTTTTCATACAAAGATCCAGAGGTGGTACTGTAATAAAACATTATTGCATTGTAAGTGTTGTTTTCCCTATTACCAACGCATTCAATAAAAAAAATGTTTCATTCTAAAGGCGAGCCATAAATATATCGAGCTCAAATAAGATTTAGCCTGACACACTTGACTTACCAAAATGTATAATTAGATCACAAGAAAAGAAACCAACGGTATAGTCATGTTGCAAAACAGCTGCACATACGTGAATCAACATAAAACGTCATCAGTACTTTAGAAGGGGAACATTAAAGGGGAATACCGAGATTTGATTATGATTGTTCCTGTAACTGAAGACACTGGTAAAGGTTCATATTTTCATTAAAAATTAACTATATCTAGAATTTAATTGCTTTATAACAGATTAAACTGTATAAAAATATTTAGTAAATTTCATTTAATTTTCTTACCAATGTGAAATGCTTTAAAATGTATGAATTATTTTTTAAAAATAAATTTCAAACATGTATCATAAGTGTATGTGTACTTATGGGAAAATTTTATCCATCAGTTTATTTTTTAATAAATATGTTACCATTAAAAGTACGCTAGCATTTATACATATTTAAATGAACAATAAAAGTGACAGTCATTTCTAAAATCTTTATTCATATGGAAAACGAAAAGCACATCTTCCATTATCTAGATGTCCTTTAATTTTGACATTTTAAAAGTGTTCTTAAAATTCTTATTTCTTTAAAACTTTTGCATTTTTTGTGTCCTTTAAATCTAAAAATTCTTGTAACTCGTGAAAATTTAAAAGAAATTACTTAAGTAAAAGGGAAATCTGAGTACTTTAACATGCGTAGTCTTTCAAAAAATAAATCAATGCCTTTTAAACTATGTCTAATTTTTTGCATTTTTTAGCTTAAGTTTTTCTTATAAGGATACATATATATTGTATCCGTATAAAATATTATTTTATGTATTTTTATAAGAATACTTCAGAACAGTTTTATCGATATTTAACTTTTAAAAAATCCGGACAATTTACTGATTTAAAAAAAAGAATAAAAACAAATTTCTCCTTAGAAAATTACATTTTATAAGAAGTCTATTTGAACTTAATTTGTACTTTGCAAAATATTGTTGCAAGGGGAAAAAATGAGACTGCAAATTTGATGTTAAATTTTTTCGTGGACTTTCTGAAATAAGTTTATATGTAACATAAAAAATTACATTGAGAAATAAATATAAGAGGAGAACATTGTGGGTTTAATCAATGATGTAAAAAAGTAAAAGAGCAAGAAACAACTGACATTTATATATCTATTTAATTATTAAACAAATAATTTTGAAACAAAACAAATTAATGCGATTAAGTGATTGTTTCTTAATAAAACTCTCGCACTCTTGCTTGATTTGCGCTATTTTCTGTTCTTCAACTCAAACAGATAAGGACAAAAGAAAATTAAAGATGGATTAAAGAGAAAATAAAGTAAAAAAAAAAAAAACACGTCCGTGATGGCAAACGTAGCACTGTGTGGTTGCCAGATGGAATACTAGATGACAGTATCAGTCGTTGCCAACAGGACGTGACGTCAATAGATGCTGTCTACAGAGGTAACAGTTATGAATCATTAATCGGCTTAGATGTATAGTCAAATTAGGTTGCAAAATTTTGCCAAATATTTCCATTACTATATGCATATTATGTAAATACATTTCATTTTTTTATCCGGGAAACGGAGATGGCAGATGAAAAGTGCAGAAAACCCCGAAAACATCAAATTGAATATGAAATCCTAAAGAAAATATTTTTTTGAAATAGTAACTATTATTACCGTATATACTCGCGTATAAGTCGAGGAATTTCTGACAATACAATTTTCGGCAAGCTTATTGGGGTAGGGGGGGGGGGGGTCGACTTATGCGCGAGTAAATTAAAACAACAAAAAAAAAATTACTTCAAATAATGCCAAAATTCTGGCTTTTTATGTGTAAAAATAATGAAATAATGTTTAAAATATACAAATAATAATAATTTATCATTAAAAAATATTTCATTGATTTGATTTTGTTTACTTACCACTTTTTCGCATTGGCGAATCTTACCTACCATATGGAGCGCGCGTTGAAAATGAAATCTTTGGCTTGCTTTTATGCAAACTGGAAGTAAAAACTTAGAGGGTCGACTTATATGCGGGTTTTTGTATTTTTTGCAGAATTTGCATTTAAAAGTTAGCGGGTCGACTTATACGCGAGTACATACGGTATATGTTTTAACAGAAGATACCGGAAAGGTACCTTAAATAAGTGTTTTTTATTTTATTTATTTACTGTATTTCCAGCCCAGAAATAGGGATGTCAGTTTAAAACTGCTGAAAAAAAGGAAAAAATGAAAACGCCATGGCTTGAACTCTCAATAAATATGTTTTTTGAAATAGCAACTTTTAATATTTTTTTAACAAAAGATATCGTTAAAATCATGAATGTATTGCAAAAACTTTCCTATTTTTAAATTTTCCTAATTCTATAGGAGGTCAGGTGATTGTGATTCAAATTGCTGAAAAAAACGTAACCTTTTGGATTAAAAAAAAATGAGAATTCCTCGACATGTGCAGAAGGGATCGGCGGGTCAAAAGAAATTAGCGGTCAATAAAGGTTTTTAATTAATAATTCGGCTCATTATCAAAAGATGAAAATTAGAAGCCTCTCAGATATATTTGGGCTTGTCTTTGTATATGTATATCCACATTTTCAGGTCTCTACATGCAATAAATTTCCCTAGCCATTGCCAACAAAAAGGCAGACAGACACAACATACACTAAAATTTTCTTTTATTAATAACACGTTTAAGCCTTTCGACCTCATCCAAAAAGTATTTTAGCAACCTTAATCTAATTGTAATTGCGGGGGCCGATATAAAAATGGAGTATAAAAAAATGTTGGTGTTGTTGTGTATTCCACTTCTTAAAACTTGTTGTATCTTCTTTTTAGTACTTTATTTAAGTTTCAGTTAAATATAAGTGTATATTCTACATCTTAGACGTGTCGTATCTTTAAAAAAAAAAAAAAAAAACTGTATAAGTTTCCGCTGCAATAAGTTGGGACATTTGTTACATTCTGCCAACACCGTTGTGCAAATAAAATCAGAACTTAATTCTTGTTAAAATAATTTAGTTTCCATACAAAAATTCTATCATTTTGCCACACGTTGAAGATTTATTCCCCATTTTTTCATATATTCTGTAGATGTAGTTTCATTTCAGTGACTTTTAAGGCTGTCAATATCAGAATCAATTAAAAAATATATCTAATTACCGTTTTGTGAATAAGTAATGAATTAAATGCAATAATCACTTATTTCAGTGATTAAAGATTTTTATCCATTATCCAATAAATGCTATAAAATGATTATTTTTTTCTTCAAATGAAAAGAACGAGATAATGGGATTTAAGCTTAATACTTTATTCTAAGTTGACTTGTGAAATTACATTTCAATTCAAACATTTAACTAATCAGTTGCCAAAACTTTAAGTAATTGAGAAAGTGAGATTAATTTATTATGGCATTTTCGAACTTATTTCAAATGTCTCGATTTTCTTCTGGTAAAAAGGGACATTCTAAGTAAATGTTTCTTTACGTTTATGTTTATGGAAATATTTATTTTTGTAGAGAGTTTGGGAGGGTCTCATGGGATGAACAAGAACTTTCTTTACAGTTTTAGCTCACAGGCTATCAAAGCCTGATTACTTTTGGGGGTACATTGGTTAAGTATAAAGGGAGAACGGGGGCTAATCCCCCTTAATTTAGAAAAATGGGTTTTTCATGCAGAATTATCCGATTTGCTTCAAATTTGGTATATAAGTTCATTGTGATAAGGCGATTACCTGATTATTTTCAGTGGATTCATTGGTTAGGTATAAAGGGGGAAACAGGGGCTAATCACCCCCTTAATTTCGATAAATGTATTTTTCATGCAGAATTATCCGATTTGTTTCAAATTTGTATATAGGTTCATTGTGATAGGGCGCTTCCCTGATTAGTTTTGGGGGTTTATTGGTTAAGTAAAAATTGGGGGAAAGGGAGCTTATCCTCGCTTAATTTATTGTCGATTTATTTATTTTCGATATGTATTTATTCTTTGAAATAAGAGTATAATATACAATTAGTGTGAATAACCTGTGAACTCAATGCCATCAGTTTAAATGGGTACGATTCTTTATTAAGTTTATTTTTACACGTTCAAAATACTGCTCCAAATACTGGTAATCTGTAACTTTAAATAACTTCGAAAATTATAAGAAAAATTAATAATAATTTATTACAGCAAGAAGTAAAGTTAAAATTTAAATTTAAATTAGCTTTAAGTAGGAAACTTAAACTGCAACTTGTAAAATTTAACAAATTGCGTAACTTTTAAAAATATATTTGTTTCAATACAATATTAAACTCTTGATCTGTTGCCTTTTGTAGGATTTCATTAAACAAATTTATTATCTTCGGATGAGCCAAGTTTTCTCGAATCGCGAAAGCGTTTTATGGGTTCACTGAAGGCTGTTGATAGCGGCCAAAAAGCCTTTATAAAAGAGCAGCCTCAATATAACAAAATTTATGGAAAGGAAAGTTCAAAGAATTTAATTCTTCAATTTTGCTTAATAAAATTTGCTATAAATCGGGAGGACTCTGTATCGAGTTAGGATTTCTTATCACCGATCGTAAAATCCTATGTGAAACTATGTCTAAATATTAAAACACGATAAATCTTTACATAATGAATATTTAAAATTCGGATTTCACCAACAGGGAAAATGCCATATAATTGCTGTAAATAACATTGTTTTTGGGGCAGTGAGATGCTTATTACGCGATCCATTTCAAAAATCATCTCGGCAACCCGGGTGAACTCAGGCTCATTACCCAATAAAAATGTAAAAATTTTGTTTTCACCAACAGGGACCAATACCGACGTAATTCATTATTTATCATATTTTCTAGATTTTATGTTATCTTAAACAGAGATTAAACTTTGAAAATTCTACTTTAGAAAAATGTTCAAAATTTATTTATTCTGTTATTACGTCGCCATGGGACGTAAATTTTTTGCTGGTGAAAAGCAAATTATGAAAAATGCATTTTGTATGTAGTGACGCTCTTTTTAACACTTTTCAACCTAGTTGAAAAGTGTTCATGACTTCGGTTTGTCTGCCTTATGGCCGTCTGGCCGTCTGTCCGTGCTCTAACTCCCCCTAAATATGCTCGGATTGCCCTGCTATTTTTATATGTTATTGTCGTCATCTACAGCATGTTCCCTATTTCAACTGAAATGTGTAGCATTTATAGTTTTTTTACAGGGACACTCAAAAGAATTCCGTTACATGACGGTCTATGGGGTAAAATCATTTGCGGTTTATTTTAATGATGTTACACAATTTCAAACACATTGAAATTGATATATATCACTGAGGTGCATTACAAGAAGCTTAATATGGAATAAGGTGTGCATAGCACTTATAGTTACTTTACAGGGACAGTCAAAAGAATACCGTTACATTACGTTTATGGAGAAAAATCGTCTGCGGTTTATTTAAATAATGTTTCACTATTTTAAACGCATTGAAATTTATATGTATCACTAAGGTGCATTACAAGAGGCTTACTACAGAATATTGTGGGTATAGCAGTCATCGTTCATTTACAGGGACACATAAAAGAATTATCTACTGTCTGTTAACAATAATTCCTGGAAGTGCATTTTAAGTTGCTGAACGCGATTTTAAATTTAACTCACTTTTTGTCTATTACTTGGTGTGTATAAATTCTGGAGATCATATACAGGGCAGCACAAAAGTTCGCGAACACATTTCCGTTTATTGACGAAACTCCAGAAGCAGAATTTTAAACTGTGATACGTGTTTCCTAACTAAACTAAAATTTAGCATCCTATGTAGTATATATACAAATCTATAGATCATATACAGGGCTGAATAAAAGTATTCGGATATTTTTTCGAATATTGTATATGTTGGAATTTCCTGAAATTACGTTTTTAAATATGTTATGCGTTTCCCAAATTGTTTACTTAGATGTTATCTTTCAGCTTATTAAACGGTGATGATTTGTAAAATTATTTTGGAAGCGTTGGAGAGTGTTACATAATCTATGCTTGACGCATGATTTTTCGTTCTTGTTTTAACTTCCCAACAGGTTAATATCAAATTTTACGATTGGCGAGGATCGTAGACTAGTCTCTTTTATGAGATATGCCATCCTAAGCAAATTCATTTTATTATAAATTTAATTTTATACGGTATAACCGATGTCAAAAGTACACAAAGGAGCAAAAGCTTTCAAGTTTCTTAAGTTTCTGGAAAATAATTTTGAAACTCATAAATTAGAAAAATAAGAATTAAAAAAACGGTAAATAAATCAAGCTGGGATAGACTGTAAGTATGAAGAAACTATTGATGTTTAATTGTACAGTCAGAATGAGAGTATTTAGTAATATTATTATTTTTTTTTGGAAATTGATTTAATAATGTTGTAATAATACAATTATAATTTAATTTAACAATACAGTTTTTGCTATTTACATTATATTTAGAATGCACAGTACTATCAGCATAACAAATATAATATATGTGGGAAGGATGTCTTTTAAGTACTCAGATAAATCTGTGGGATTATTTTAGATACATTTGTGTAAATTGTATCTAAAACAATATATTTTTATTTTTATACATATATAATTAAAAATAAATTTCTATTTTTAAAAACTACTGTAACACGAAAATTTTCATAATATACAATGTAGCATCTTCGGAGAAAAAAAATAAAACTGAACAAAGTTCAGAAACGGTCAGTTCTAAGGTAAACAAACGTAACATATTCATCTTATAGTTTGCTTTGAGTCATACGGGGCTCAAAGAATGAAAAAAAAAAACAATCGATGCATTTTAAGTATATAAATAATAATAATTAAAGAATAAGGAAGAATATAACACCAACAAATGTTGTTTAACTGATTAGAAATTTTTTAATTGAGAATATTGACTGTGTTTTTAAGGATTCGAGTTATTAATTTCACTCACAAATAAATGAACTCGCTTTTTAGGGTCATTCAATAAAATAAATGTCGGATTAGTACTAAATCTTGCTAATTCAAAACAAGTGAAATAACAGTGAAAATTAATAAATAATTTACGTTTTCCTAGCAAACTATATTAGTTTTAAAACTAACCAGATATTTATTCTTAAAAAACAAGAAAATGATTGCCAAAATGAATTATGACAATTGAACTGTTACATGTACACCCGTGTTCATGTAACAATTTTGTAATACAAATTTTGTATTACAAAAACCTTTGCTGTTTATCTTGACCTCGTATTTACCTC
The DNA here is from genome assembly GCA_963931845.1 of Maratus michaelseni. Lineage (NCBI taxonomy): Eukaryota > Metazoa > Arthropoda > Arachnida > Araneae > Salticidae > Maratus > Maratus michaelseni. Next base: position 213,028,042 of record OZ007590.1, read on the forward strand.
ATGAAATTCAGGGTAAATATCTAAATTTGTATTACAAAAAGGTCATATTGTTTTACTAAAGTAGAAATTTTAACTTTTTTATCTTCTTCGTATAATTACTTCTGCTTTTTTTCTGTTTTATACCTTTTTTGTCGTCTTCAAACTTACATCCTTTTTAATTATTTTTGTTCTTTTTTGTTGTTGTTATTTTTATTTCCTCTTTCGGTTTCATTTGATTCATTTTCTGTTTCTTATTTACTTGTCCTGTTAACATATGTTATACTGGTTGCTTGTTTCTAACATTTCTGTTTGCTTCTCTCTCCCATCACCTCCTCTCAGTCCCATTTTCATGTATTTCTTTTGAGTTTTGGTTGTGCTTTTAAAGTGGTATTTCACTTTTTAGGGACAGAAAAAGACATATTTATACTTTCGAAACACTTAGCATATTCTTTTCACTTTATTTTCTGTATTTCGGAAGTTCTATGTATTGAGTTTTACACCAGAATTTATACTTTTTTTTAAACATATAGTTTTTTGCGTTTTCTTAAAAAGAGTTCGTAAAAGTATTTGAATGTTTTTATTCTGACCAGGAATTTTTTATCTGCTGTACACAATTTTCTGCATATAGCTTTCAGAATTTTCCTATAGTATATTTAAAACTTATTGTGTTTTTTTTTACATTCTTACAAAGAAGTTTTATCTGAAGTACGTATCTTTTTTATTTTTCTAATCTATCTGCAATTAATAACTGAAAAATGTCTCTTTGTTTTATAATTTTTGTAATTCGAATTATTGAACAGTACATAGCATATTATCTTCGGAGAAATGTAAAGAAAATTCTAAAAAAAGAACTTTTAAAGTAAACAAACATCACATAATTATCAGACTGTTTGCTTCATGCCTTCAGGGTTCTAAGGGTGAAGCAAACAGGACTCGATGCTTGCTAAAAGTAGTGAAAGAATAATGAAAAAGTAATGTTGTTAGAATGATTAAGAACTTTTTAGTTGAAGACCCTGACTTTGCTTTGAGTCCACGGGGAATTGGGTTATAAATTTAAATTTCTCGCACAAGTAAATAAACGTGTTTTTCTAAGATTTTTCAAGGAAATAAATTTCGAATTAGTACTAAATCTTGTTACAGTTAAAATAAATAAAATATAAACGAAAATTAATAGAAAAGAGTTCGCTTTCGTTACCTACCTCAGTTATTTTCAACCTACTCAAATAGACGTATTTATTATTACAAAAAAAAAATAATAAATAAATACGATCATAAAAAAAATTACGGTAACCGTATTCTTACATATACGCATGCACTCATACCTTAACTGATTATTATTGATTCGGTATTTAGTTCATGAGATTCAGAGTCATCTAAATTTGTGTTAAAAAAGTAAAATTATTTTTCGATAGTAAAATATTTTTTCCCTTTTTCATAAAATTAATTTAGCTTATTTAAACTTAGTTCCACATTTTTTGCTCTTAATGTTTTTTTTTAAATACTTATTTATTTGTTTTTGTTTTTTACTTACTTTTAAAAATTATGATTTTTTTTGTTTATCTTCTTTCATATACATCTATAAATAATAGAAGTTCTTTTTGTTTAATCTGATTTGATTCTAATTTCACATTCGTTTCTCCTCTTTTTTTACTTCTCGTCTCGTTATCTAAGAAATTGTTTGTCTCCGGTTTATGTATTGGCTGTTCAAACCCTCTCATCTTTTGGGTCTATTTTGTTTGTTTAACGTTTCAGTCTCAAATCCTATTTTGTAAATTGTATCCCTTCTTTTTTCGTCTGAAGTAGAAATATTTTTACTTACGAAACGCGTTGTGCTTATTCCACCATTAACTATTTTAGAACAGGCAACATTTAACCACATTTTAAATTTTAATACCGGTAATTATGTGTAGTATTTTTTGCCTTATTTAATGTAATAACTCTACTGTTAGACTTCTGAAAGATTACAACCAACAAATTCTAAAACTAAAACTGAAAAACATACACAGGCTTATAAGGAACGTATACATAACATAACATCCAAATTGAAGGGGTTAATAATATATTTCTGAAGTATCTTTTCATTGTATTGCGTTTTACACCAGTATATATGCTTTTTTTTTTTTAAACATGTAGTTTTCTGTGATTTTTTTCTCTATAGCGTACTTGAAATTGTTTTTTTTTTACATTCATATCAGCAAATTGTATCGGCAATAATTTCATTAATATATATTTTTTAATTTTATTCTAATCTATCTGTAATTAATAACTCAAAAAATTAACTTTTAAAAAGATTTTGCAATTTGTTATTTGTATAATACAGCAGTGTAATTATTTTCCGAAAAAAAAAACAATATACATAAAATATTACTTTTAAAGTAAACAATCATTGCATATTCATCTTATCCTTTGCTTTTAGTCCTTTAGGATTCTAAGAGTGAAGCAAACATTACTCAATGCAAACTAAAAATAGTGAAATAACGAAAGAAAGACGGAGAACATAATGCCAGAAAATGTTGTTAGACTGACTGATAATTTTTTAGTTGAGAAACCCGACTTTGTTTCTAGTCCATGGAGAATCGGGTTATAAATCCAAATTTTCCTTACAACTAAATGTACTTATTTTTCTAGGGTTTTCAATGAACTAAATAAATTTCGAACTAGTATTAAATCTTGTTACAGCAAACTAAAGGAATTATGGACGGAAAGCTTGAATAAAATAATTTATGCTTTCGAAAGTTACTTTAATTATTTTTAAACTAATCAAATAGCCTTATTTATTGTTATAATATAAAAATATAAAATTGCCAAAAGGAAATATGGCATATGAACTTGTATATATATGTACATACGTACATATTGTAATAACTTTGCTAAGTATGTCGATTTTGTATTTACTTTTGGGAAACATGGTTTTTAATATTTTTTTTTTATTAGGAGGGTTTAAACCTGTTTTATTTTACAGTAATTCATTTTTTTACAAACCCATTTGAGGATGAGTATTAATTATTTTTTTCAACAAAATGTGTAAGATTATGAAGAAATTCATTAGAATAAATAAAATAAAGTAATCAGGCTGAAGTGACAGATTTGTTTATTTTGACAGACAGCGAAATAATAAACACTAATTGCTTAAGCACACGATACAATTATACGGTACTTTTATGTTATCTGGGCGCAAATTTTGCTAATAGTATTTCTTTTTTCGCCAGTAGATTCTTTTTTCTTTTTTTCTTTTTTCTCAAGTAGATTTTTTGAGTGTGTAGCATTGAAACAATGTTTCGAGGTTGAAGTGTCTTTGTTTATGATATTCTTTCTTTCCTTTTCTTCCTTCTTTTTCACCCTCTTCTTCTTCTTCTTCTTCTTCTCATTATTATTATTTTTCTGTATTTCGCATGACATGAATGAAAGGTATGTATTTTAAATGCATGTTGTATACATATTTTAAATACGTTTTAAATTAAATTTATGTATTTGAAATGAAATAGTACAATACGAATGCTAACGATGGGAGCAATATTTTATGTGGCGCGGTTAATTACCTGAGTCCTGCTAAAATAAAAGTATCAAGTGTACAAAGAGAAACACATTTCGAAATAATTCTCCTTTAGACTATAACACATGTAATAATCACAATAGCAAAACTTAGTTCTGCTCCATTTCTTGAAATGTAGTTGCGAATTGCTAATCTTCCACCAAAAGAAGTTTTTTTTTCTCTTCTAAATATATTGTTCTTTCTGTACTTTAGTGGCGTATTTTAGGTATTTTATTTAATTATATTCGAAAGCTGCTTATGTAATATTTGAAGATTCTTTTTTATTGAGAAGAAGAAACGTTTGAATTGTGAAGTGCTCAAACTCTTGAAATGAAACTTTTAAAATTCGAAATATTCAGTCGTTCTGAGTAACATAAGTTTATTTCTTGACCTCCTTTGAACTACTTTGAACGAAAGTTGGGAAAAAATAGTATATAAATCAAATTTTTAGAACAATTTTTTAAATAATTTGAGCAGAATTTGTTCAACTTTCATTGTCTGATAATGTTATTGTATGAATAACTACGCATTTTTTGAAACCAGTGACAACAAAGAGAAATATGCATTTTCAGTTAAATGTCAATTATCCTGAGTACATTGTAGCAAAAAAGAAATCTCCCCAAAAGACAACAGTAATTTTTTTAAAAAATTAGTTAAACTCAGAGATTTGTGTTCATATAAAACTAAACTAGAACAATTAAAATTAATAAAATTTTATGCGCATATAAATTTTTGCATTTTGATATATTTGAATAACCGTTTAATAATATCTTATAATAAACATCTAGAGCAGTTCCCAAGCTTCAATTCTCTGAATTTTCATTATTAGAAAAAAATATGAATTGTAAATTATAATTTTTTAAACAAAAATCGAATTCCAAAAGTTTCGAATAAGTGAATCCAAAGTTACAGTCAATTCTACCGAGAAGTTCTTGATTAATACTTGCAAAACTACCTGTAGTATAATCTGTCTTGCAGCAACTAAAAATGAATTTAACATTTTGAGTTCCAAACTTTAAACCTGTATTATTCCTAAACTATTTTACGGAATGATTTCCTGTTTGGTATCTTAAGGTAAAATTTACGGAAAGAGCTAAATATGGTGTGAAAATAACGTGTTAGCATTAACAATTTTAATGCTTAATTCATTCTCTATATGTAGACGACACCCTAAACAAATTTTAAGTATAACATTAAATAACAGATGTTTTTACTAAGAGATTGATATCAGTCACATTTTTGTGCGATCATCTGAAGCAAAATTAGTATCGGGTGTTCTCTTTTCATTAACACTTTCCAATCTAGTTGAAAAGTGTTTATGACTTTGGTTTGTCTGGCCGTATGCCATCTACCGTCTGGCCGTGTTCTAACTCGCGTAAATATACTCGGATCGCCCTGAAATTTATCCTTTTATTGTCGTTTACTATAGCATGTTCCCTATTTCAACTGAAGCGTGTAGCACTTATAGTTTTTTTTTACAGGGACAGTCAAAATTATTCCATTACATTACAGTCAATGGGAAATAATCGTTTCAAGTGCATTTTGATGATGTTAGACCATTTGAAACATGATGGAGTTGATATATAATTAAGAAGAGCATTAAAACATGTTTTTTGTAGAATATAGGGTACAAAGCATTAATTAATCATTTACAGGGTCAAACAAAAGAATTCTGTTACACATTGTTCTATGGGGAAATATCGTTTGCAGTGTAATTTAGCAATATTTCATTATTTCAAACATAATGAAAATTATATGCATTACTAATGTGCACTATAAATTGCTCTCTTTAAAGTGTGGTGTGCATTGTGCTTATTTACAGGGAGACACAAAAGATATGGGTTACAGTACATGTGCGATATTTACAGTCTTGTCTGTGTGATAAGTGTATTTTCAACTTTGGTTTGCGTTTTTAAGTTTAACTAAATGTTTTCATAGTACGTGTATGTTTATAAACTTGGTAGTTCATATACAGGACTACACAAGTGAATCCGTAAGTATTACAGACTATGGGAGTGAAGTGCTTATAAGGGTAGTTTTTAGTTGTGTTACGCATTTTCCTGCTGAACTATATTTTGTAGACTAATAGAAGTTTGTGGAATATAAATAAATTCATATACTGGGTTACGCAAATAAAGAGATAGATTGTCGTTTACGGTTGGTAATTGCTACGAGTGAGTTTTAAGTTACCTTTTAGCTTAATATGTGGGGTGTACAAAAGTCTGCAGATAATATACAGAGCTGGACAAAGGATTTCGAGTGCATTGTCATCAACTGTAGAAAATTACTAAATGTGAATATTCTAATAGAGCTAAATTTTATCATGCTATATATCCATATCTATTGATCATATACAGGTCTGCACAAAATAATTCGACTACTTTTTTGACACTGGAAGGTAATTTCGATAACTGTATTTTTAAAAGTGGTATATGTTTTCTAAACTGTTTACTTACATATCTTCTTTCACCTTATTTAACGGTGACGTTTCGTTACTGTTTTCTGGCTGTGTTGGAAAGTGTTTCATAATCTATGCTTGACGCATGATTTTTCGATCGTGTTTATTTTTTCTTGCGATTTTTCATCTATGGAAACTTTTGCGTAATTAGTTCTTCGAAAAACTTCTTACAAAATGAATACAAAACAGTAAACATACTAATGCGAATAATCATAATAATAATATAGTATGATCATAGAACATAATTTTTTTATTACGCATGAAAAAATTTCGTTCATGCATTAAAACGATAATGTTGCTGAAAAGTCAATGGGATTTATAACATTGTTTTGGACAAACGAGAAGTTTTCCGAATTATAACTTGTTAATTTTAGCCTTAAGTCACCCTCTACATATAGTTTAACGAAATCCTATATTTCTGAAGTTTTTTAGATGTATTTATTCACAATTATTTTCTTTAAAAAATATTGTGGGCGTTATACTTTGACATTAGATAAGATTAATAACCTTTTTTTTGAAAAACTGATTCATCCTTAAGTATCCTCTAGTTCCGAAACCATTGGCCTAGCGTCTACTATTTTTTTCTTTTGCACTGGTGCTATGTGTTTAATATTATTTCCTTTAAAAAGCATTCTTTTCCTATTTCAAATTTTGATAATTCTAGCATTATAGTTACCATGTTGAAGTTCGAAGTAAAATGGTTTCGCTTATTTTGAAGCAATGGCACGTTTGAACTTTATTAAATCACTTATTACATACTCATCTGAGGAGTATCTTTATTATTTTATCAAATAATGAATAATTTATTACTTACAGACAGATACTACTTAGAGATATAGATATTTTATCCATTAGAGATAATTTGAAATTCAATATTTCCTCCTCCACGTCAAACACAAGTCATTTGGACTTTCAATTTAGAACTACTAAACTCGAAACATAATAACATATTTGAGCATCTCATATGCAACTGTAGAAAGGTTATTAAGGTACATTTTCTCATGTAATACGAAGAGAATGTGTGATCATTTCAAATTTCTAGGATCTGGAAAGGCGGAACAGTTTTCAGAGATTTCCTCTAATAAGATCAAAAAGGGAAAATGTTTCAGTGCAGTTATAGAGATATATCAGGAATGGGAGCAAAGAGATTTCTACGTTGAAATTCTACGTTACTTTTTCATCTACGTTTTCGCAATAAAAAAGTAAAACTATGGAATTTAATCTAGTTGAAAAGACAAAATGAAACATTCCAAAAAGCTATGGGTGGCGCCTACAAATAAATGAGATTTGCCTGATATAAATCCCACTAATGTAAAAAATAACAAATGCAAAGTTAACAATATGAACATGATTCTTTTATAACATACTAGCAAGCTACGCCCGCTACGCTGGTCAATTTCTCTTAACGAACCTTTAATCAAACAAAATATTGACATTTCATAATTCACTTTTATATTTTAACAGAATAATAAGGATACTATAATTTGTGACTCGTGCTATAGCCAATATACACGTCAGGACACGTCGCCCTTATCATTATCTTTTTACGCGTGAAGGTTTCGCTATGGTACTCTATTGTGAAATTTGGTAATTTTAGAAATTCAATAGTTGAAAAATCGCAGAATTATTAGATCATTTTTCTTTAGAAATTGTTCTTAGAGCGCATTTAGATCTTATAAATAACAATCATGCCGAACTTGAAGTTTCTAGCTCCTTCAGCATCGCAAAAATCGCAATTTTAGAACGTTTTTCGCTTCTGCACCCCCCTCGGGGTAGTGGCACCGACATAAAATATAGCCTATGTTGGAGCAGGGATTGTCACCATCCATTTGCCACCATCACTTTTGAAATCGCTTTAGTAGTTCCAGAGATTCCATACAAATTGTAATTTAGAATGTTTTTAGAAAATTTTTTGCTTATTTCAGCCTTTTAAATTTCAAACTTTTTTAGACTTTGTTCTTATAGAGCATTTAAATCTTGTAAGTAACGACCATACAAAATGTCAAGTTCCTAACTGATTCATTATTGAAAATATCATAATTTTGGAACGTTTTTCGCTCCTGCACCCTCTGCGGGCAGTGGCACCGACAAAAAATTTAGCATATGTTGGAGCAGGGACTGTCACCATCCATTCGCCACCATCACTTTTGAAATCGGTTCTGTAGTTTCAGAGATTCCATAGAAATTGTAATTTAGAATGTTCTTAGAACGCTTCTTCCTCATCTCACCCTTTTAAATTGCGAATGTTTTTATAATTTGTTCTTAGAGAGCATTTACATCTTATAAGTAACTACCATACCAAATTTGATGCTTCTATCTCCTTCAGTACACAAAAAATCGAAATTTTAGAACGTGTTTCGCTCCTGCACCCCCCTGGAGGTGGTGGCACCGACATAAAATATAGCCTATGTTGGAGCAGGGATTGTCACCATTAATTTGCCACCATCACTTTTAAAATCGCTTCAGTGGTTCCAGAGATTACCCCCTACAAACAAACAAACAAACAAGCAATCTTTACTACTTTATATATTAGTATAGATAAGCGGGAATTAGCCCCTTGTTCCCCCCTTTATACTTAACCAATCAATCTCGAAAACTAATCAGAGATGCGCCTTAACACAGTGAACCTATAAATAAAATTTGAAGGAAATGGGATAATTCTGCATGAAAAACCCATTTACATAAATTAAGGGGGGTATTAGCCCCCCCGTTCCCCCCCTTTATACTTAACCAATCAATCCCGAAAACTAATCAGAGATGCGCCTTAACACAGTGAACCTATAAATAAAATTTGAAGGAAATGGGATAATTCCGCATGAAAAACCTATTTACATAAATTAAGGGGGGTATTAGCCCCCCCGTTCCCCCCCTTTATACTTAACCAATCAATCCCGAAAACTAATCAGAGATGCGCCTTAACACAGTGAACCTATAAATAAAATTTGAAGGAAATGGGATAATTCCGCATGAAAAACCTATTTACATAAATTAAGGGGGGTATTAGCCCCCCGTTCCCCCCTTTATACTTAACCAATCAATCCCGAAAACTAATCAGGGAAGCGCCTTAACACAGTGAACCTATAAACAAAATTTGAAGGAAAACGGAATAATTCTGCATGAAAAACCCATTTATATAAATTAAGGGGGGAATAGCCCCCCGATCCCCCCCCCTTTATACTTAACTAATCAATCCCGAAAACTAATCAGGGAAGCGCCTTAACTCAGTGAACCTATAAACAAAATTTGAAGGAAAACGGAATAATTCTGCATGAAAAACCCATTTATATGAATTAAGGGGGGGGGATTAGCCCCCCCTCCCGTTTCCCTCTTTATACTCAGCCAATCAATCCCGAAAATTATCATGCAAGCGCCTTAACACAGTGAACCTCTAAACAAAATTTGAAGGAAAACGGAATAATTCTTCATGAAAAACCCATTTGTATAAATTAAGGGGGGTATTAGACCCCCGTTCCCCCCTTTATACTTAACCAATCAATCCCGAAAAGTAATCAGGGAAGCGTCTTAACAAAATGAACCTATAAACAAAATTTGAAGGAAAACGGAATAATTCTGCATGAAGAACCCATTTATATAAATTAAGGGGGGAAATTAGCCCCCGATCCCCCCCTTTATATTAACTAATCAATCCCGAAAACTAATCAGGGAAGCGCCTTAACACAGTGAACCTATAAACAAAATTTGAAGGAAAACGGAATAATTCTGCATGAAAAACCTATTTATATAAATTAAGGGGGGGGGAATTAGCCCCTTGTTCCCCCCCTTTATACTTAACCAATCAATCCCGAAAAGTAATCAGGGAAGCGTCTTAACCCAATGAACCTATAAACAAAATTTGAAGGAAAACGAAATAATTCTGCATGAAAAACCCATTTATATAAATTAAGGGGGGGATTAGCCCCCCTATCCCCCCCCTTTATACTTAACTAATCAAACCCGTAAACTAATCAGGGAAGCGCCTTAACTCAGTGAACCTATAAACAAAATTTGAAGGGAAACGGAATAATTCTGCATGAAAAACCCATTTATATAAATTAAGGGGGGGGGAATTAGACCCTTGTTCCCCCCCTTTTACTTGACCAATCAATCCCGAAAACTAATCAGGGAAGCGCCTTAACTCAGTGAACCTATAAACAAAATTTGAAAGAAAACGGAATAATTCTGCATGAAAAACCCATTTATATAAATTAAGGGGGGGGGGAATTAGCCCCTTGTTTCCCCCCTTTTATACTTAACCAATCAATCCCGAAAACTAATCAGGGAAGCGCCTTAACACAGTGAACCTATAAACAAAATTTGAAGGAAAACGGATATTTCTATGAAGAGTTATCGCATTACGTACGTACATACATACATACAGAACCGGCTGCCAAGCTCTCAGGGCTTGACAGCCAGTGTGATAACTGAAAAATCACAATTTTAGAACGTTTTTTGCTCCTGCACCCCCCCCCCTTTATACTTGACCAATCAATCCCGAAAACTAATCAGGGAAGCGCCTTAACTCAGTGAACCTATAAACAAAATTTGAAGGAAAACGGAATAATTCTGCATGAAAAACCCATTTATATAAATTAAGGGGGGGGGGGAATTAGCCCCTTGTTCCCCCCCTTTTATACTTAACCAATCAATCCCGAAAACTAATCAGGGAAGCGCCTTAACACAGTGAACCTATAAACAAAATTTGAAGGAAAACGGATATTTCTATGAAGAGTTATCGCATTACGTACGTACATACATACATACAGAACCGGCTGCCAAGCTCTCAGGGCTTGACAGCCAGTGTGATAACTGAAAAATCGCAATTTTAGAACGTTTTTTGCTCCTGCACCCCCTGGGGTTAGTGGCACCGACATAAAATATAGCCTATGTTGGAGCAGGGGTTGTCACCATCAATTTGCCATCATCACTTTTGAAATCGGTTCGGTAGTTCCAGAGATTACCCCTTTATAATATTAGTATAGATTTCTACAAACGAATAAAATGATTCCATTATTGAATTTGTTGTATTGTTTGTGTAATCTTACACTTATTTTCAAATAATGTTCTTATTCAAAGACTTTTGTACTGGAGATTTTTTTTTAGTGTAATCATTTGTTGAGATTTTTAAATAGTGGTTGGAATAAAAGAACTGCTTTAAGCTTATTATAGCTAGTATAGCTTATTTCTGTTTCTGATATCCAAAATTCTGTTAATGTCTGATTTTGGTATATATGCTTTGTGTATATTCTTCTATTTTTCATTCTCAAACATTAGAAGATTATCAAAAATAGTAGATTTTTTTTCTTAGCATTTTATCAGTGTTTAAATATTTGTATTACTTAGTCACGAAAACTACACACTAAGCCGGCCGTTGATGTTATGCACATGTGTCCTTCGGCCTTAGCTTAATAAGAGCTCCAACGAGAATAAACTCCGTCTTTATTTATTTTGTACCTTTGAAAAACATATTTTGATGGGTTCAAATATTTTTTCAACCGGATGCTTTTATAGAAAACGGCAGTTCTGGATGTTGCACCCACTATAGAAAATGAATTAATACAGTTTGAAAAAGAGCAGAAAGAGGTATATATAATCGTGCTTACTTTTTACTTTCTTCTATCTTTACAAGAAGAAAGTCTTGGATTCATGAAAAATTTCGACTTCCGGTTTTCGACGGATTTATACGTTTTATACGACGGATTTATACGTTTTTCCTGTATACGATTTGACTGTTTTTAAAATGTCTGTCTGTGAGTCTGTGAGTCTGTCTGTCTGTCTGTATGTGGCACAAATTTTGTGGGCGCTCTATCTCAAGAATTAATGGTCGGAATTTAATTGTCTGAGTGCAACGAAGACTCATACACAGAGCAGTATTACTTTGCCCCATATATAGCTACGATGGATATTAAAACTTTTCGTCAATCATAACTCAAAAAATATTTAACGGATTTCGTTCAAATTTTTACAGCAGGTACCTATAAAGGTGACAACGACGTCTATTAATTACCAAGTATAAATGTCAAACCGTTTCGAAATTATATTAAAAAAATAGATAAAAAAGCACAATTAAAGTACATACGTCACGAAAATTTTGTGCGTACGTCATTTTCACCGGCGGGAGATTTTCGTAGACAATCGGAATTGAAAAGTTCATTGAGTATACATGGAACAAAAAAATATGCACGCACTAATATTCAGCACCCTGGCCCAGACTGCGTGGACTTCAAAATTTTAAAATTAACTTTCAAAATCATCCCAAAGTTGTTCACCAGATGGGCCAATCTGTGTCTCAATCACAATTACTTCCCTCAAACACTGAAGCAAGGTGAGGCCGTCTACTTCCTGAAAAAAGGAAAGAATGCCTCAGAACCCACATCCTATAGACCTATTTGTCTCCTACCAACTCTGGGGAAGCTGCTAGAAAAACTACTAGTCACACGACTGGTGCACTTCATGGAGACGAATGGCATCTTGCATCATAGGCAATATGGGTTCAGAGAGGGTCGGTCATGTGACAAGGCCCTTTATGACATTCTTACCACTTGCAATGAAACCATCAGCAAAGGAGACTACACCTCACTTGTTTCACTAGATATTAAAGGTGCTTTCGATAATGTAGAATGGAGGGACATTTTCCAGCAACTAATTGAAATTCGCTGCCCGGCTAATATAGCTGGAACCATCGCATCCTACTTAAGCCTTCGTAGCATAATGATCAATTGGGGTTCAGGCACTTCGGTACATCAGCTCGAAAAGGGCTGCCCCAAGGCTCCTGCCTTGGCCCAATACTTTGGTTACTCATAGCTAACATAATTCTAAAAGAGCTAGAATCTAGAGGCTTCATTCTCTTTGCATTCGCTGATGACTTCAGCTTTATTTTCTCGGGCAGGCGGCGCATGGACTTGGAGGCAATGGCGGTTCAAGCCCTCCCCGTATTCTGCCAACTGCTAACAAACCTCAACCTCCAGTTATCAAGCCAAAAATCACAAGCAGTCACATTTTCCAAACCACGCAAACTTGAACGTAAACCAATCATAAGAGTGAACGGGGTTAGTGTCGAGCATGTCTCACACCTCAAACTTCTTGGCCTCACCATAGATGAACACCAAAGCTGGACGGAACATATCAACACCCTCAGGATTAAAGTAGGAAAATTACACTTAAACGCACGTAAACTAACGTCAAAATCCTGGGGAATAAAGCCAACAATGTTAAAAATCTGGTACCACACAATAGTGGAGCGGATAATTTTCTACTGTGTGGGCGTCTGGGGAGGTAACATCACGCAAGCCGTGAAGGACAAATTGACCTCGATGCAACGGCTCTTTTTGCTGCAAATTGCTCGAGGATACAGGACAATCTCAACAGACGCACTCACAGTAATAACAGGTATTCCTCCCATAACAATAACACTCCAATATGAATACCAGAAAAACAGGATCACACACCTAGAACATGAACCAACGTGTGCAGCACTTTTTCCACAAATACAACTACAGAGGAAGGTTCCCAGTTGGAGAATACATCCCGCAGAAGAGACATCTCACTTACAGATAAACACAACCAGGTACGGTTTTGAACATAGCTACTCTCCCCGCTGTCCGACCATTTTCACTGACGGGTCACGCACGGAGACTGGCGTGGCAGCAGCATTCTCTGCCATGAAAGGCGAGGTCGTGACCCATAAGTGGGCCTGCAGAATCGGTGATAACAACACTGTCTTCCAGGCTGAGCTGTTCGCGATTCTGCGGGCATTGGAATGGATTGTCTCTAACCCAACAGTACAATTTTACAGGCTATATTCAGACAGCCGCTCCAGCCTACAAGCAATCTTTACTCACCGCACAAAACATCCCATTGTACTCCAAATAAAACTATTTTTAAAAGACCTTGCACGGCGAGTAGCCCTGGGCCATGTGAAGGCACACATTGGCATTGCTGGCAATGAATTAGCTGATAAATTGGCAAAAGAAGCTACGGGAAGCACAAATATTGATCTTTCCCTCCTTGTTCCCCCATCCTACATTAGAGGGTTTTTAAAGTCTAAAATCATTCCTCAGTGGCAGGACCACTGGGATTACTCGGATAAAGGTCGACATACCCACAAATTGCTCCCTTTTGTCTCCCTAAACCTGCTTAACCTCGCCCCCCACACCTCAGCGTTCCTCACAGGACATGGTCAATTCCCTACTTACCTCAAATATTATAAACGTGCAGCCTCCAATGTGTGTCCATGTGGCCAGCGGGGCTTGCCTTCTCATTACTATTTTGACTGCCCACTGACCGTTGCCTGGCATCTCAGATCTCCCGAAATTCCCCCACCCTCTTGGCTAACCAATATTCTAACAAGACCAATCTTACTAAAAAAATTAAAAAATATTTTTAATTTCTTAATGGATTTATCGAACTTAACAAATTAAGTAACCAACTCTAGCTTTTATCAAATTTTTAACTAAACATATTAAATTCTTCACCACCAATCAGTACTGTAATTGATCTTCCTACCCTCCTTCTCCTGACTTTTCCTTATTTTGGCTGTACCTTGTCAGTGTTTGAGCACCTTGCTGTGCTCCTTTCGCAGTCTTTAGAAGCGGCCTCATCTCTCCAACGCAACAACTTGTGGCGCCATCTGTCGCGTGGGAACTGAGCTTCTCAGATTCCGGCGCATCATTATTATCCAAGGACCGCCTTGGCCGCCAACTGTGTGTCATGACGCAGGAGCGTTAAGGACTGTTCACCTACAAGTTCTTCATCACTGCACCTGCCGCTGTCTGTCGCGAGGGAGTGCAGGCTCCAGCGGTTCAGGCTTTTTTCAGTTTCTTTTTCTTTTTTTTTGTTTTTAGCTTTCTTGCCTGCCCCTTGTCGCGCTTAGGCTTGTCCTGGGAGTGCCGGCTTTTGGCCTAGTTTGTATTTTCTTTCTTTTCTTTTTGTTGTTGTTTGGGCCGTTTGCGCGTGCGCTGGCGGTCTCGCCGTCGTGCCTTCCCTTCCGCCGGTGGCTGGAATCACCCAAAACGAATCCCCGCGTGCCGGGGAACATCCCGGGGGAGGTGCTAACGCTCTACGGCCTGGCTTTGCTGGGCCGAGTGGCCCCCCCCTTAGGCATTCAATAAAATATATTTCAATGTAGTAGAAATCGAAAATTAATCTGGATTTTTTTCTGTTTGAAAGAAAAACCTCGCAATAACTTGGTAGACTTGGTATTAGAGATTTGGCGCAAATCTCAGCAATAGCAGCTTTTTTTATTTCGCGTGAGTAAATTAAAAAAAAAAATTCTTTGGTGTTTAAATAAAAGGTTTCGATTTATGGCATTATTTCTTTTTTCTCTCTCTCTTTTTAGCATTTTAAATGGGATTAATAAAAGGCATGTATTTTAAATTAAATGAGTGAAAGGTTTATATTTAAATGAAATGAATTCAATATGAAAATGTTATAGGAACAATAGTTGGCGATTTATCAACTGCGCCAGGATAACATAAAAGTACCAATATATCAAACGGTATGTAGTATGTGAAATGAAACAATTATATTATAATCACCCATCGTACAAGAAAAAAAAAGTAATATTCTGCATTCAGAGGGAAAAATCCATCTCCTGTGCCGTAAGATTTGGCGAGTTATTTTTTGGTGATAAGTTTTTCGATGTGATTGTTGGGATCTGCCGGATTTGGCGTACTTTTTCTAAATATTATTTTTTTGCAGATGTAGTATTATATAAATATATTTTTTTGCAGATATTTTTCTATTTTGTATATTTGGCATTCTATTTTGTATATTTTCTATTTGGAATTTGGAAAAGAGATTTTTACCTTTTTATCTGTGCCTTCGGAAATATTAAAAAATAAAAAAAGATTTACATATATCAAGCGTATAATGTTATGTTTTGCATTTTTATACGGACCACTTCTCCATTTTTAGATTTTAAATGCTGTTTATTATTTACTAGCCGTTTATTAATTGTTTACAACTTACCTCCCTGACAATAACAATTATTTATCACAAAAATGCCTCTTAGGTTTGTTAAATAAGTTTGTTTATGTATTTTCATTACTTATTAAAATATCGAATATGGCGATAAAATTTTATTTTAGCATCGTGCTTAAATTTTTAAGAAGGTGCAAAAACATGAATAAACGTATGTTTGTAAATATTTGAAAAACATGTTTTACCGCTCTCTTGAAAAATTTTGTAAGATGCTAAAACAACCTTTTGGCACCATTTAAAATTTTTTTCGCCAACCAACATAGAATACGAAACTTTTCCCCATTCAGATATACAGGCAAGGCTGGTCTCAAACAAGAGTAAAGCTAGCAACAATATTGTTTTAACTCTATAAGAGTTACAATAATGATATTAAATGCTCCGATTGGCTTTGGGCCCAATTACGAAAGCTTCTCCTAAAAAAACTGTAGAAGAAGTCTTTTACATTTGTTTCAAATGAAGCTCGGTCTACAAGGTATTAGTTAATAATACAAACAACACTAATGGCACGGAGGCAAAAGTTTTAATTTAAATGTATATATTTGAAACTCTTCCCCCCCTACCCCCCCCCCCCCAAAAAAAAGAAAAAGAAAAGAAAGTTACAGTAATGAATTTAAAATGGCGTTCAGCCAAGCTTTCTGACATAAGCAATTGGCTGCGAATGCGATAACGAAACTTTCACTTAACTTAATAACATGTAGCTAATATAGCCCTCAGGGTACTTTGCAGTTATACAGACCTTGTGGGTTTTTTAAAAAAAGCTTGAGAGAATTCAGGTTTAAGAAGTTGAGATTTACTGTCAAATAATATAAACAACTATGAACACAAAACTGATGAATTATTATTCAGGTTCATGTATGTATTTAAAAAAAATTGCATCTGATTACACTTATTAGATAAATTACTTCTGTTGGCATTTAATAACTGATAAACGGCTTCTGTATATTAAATGAATTGTTTAAATATTGGGAAGAGGTGCCGAGAAGTAGAAAGACGGGTAGTGAGACGAGTAGCGACATAGGTAGGCTGACGGGTAGCGAAACGAATAGACAGACGGCTAGAGAGAAAGGTAAAAAGAGAGTTGACAGAGGGGTAGCGAGATGGGTCACGAGACGTGTAGCGACACCGGTAGACAGGAATGTAGACAGAAAGATTGCGAGACGCGTAGCGTGGTAGATAAAGAGACGAGTAGAGAGATGAGTACAGAGACGAGTTGACTGACGGGTAATGAGATTGGTAGCGAGTCGGGTACAAAAACAGACGGATAGTGAGACGGGTATACAGACGAGTAGAGAGACAGTAGATGGGTACGGAGATGGCTAAGAAGATGGGTAGAGAGTCGTATAGCCAGACGGGTAGAGAGACAGATAGACAAGTTGTGAGACAGATAGACAAATGGATAGCGAAGTGGATAGAGACACGGCTAGACGTACAAGTAGTTAGACTGATAGACAGACGGTTAGAGAAATAGATTGGCGGTTAGCGAGACCAGTAGAGAAATATAGAGACATGTAGCGAGACGTAGTGAGAGATAGGCAATCGGTTAGAGAGACGGGCAGGGATACAGACATATACGGATAGGGAAACAGACAGATTGTGGAGAGACAGACAGACTCGCAAAAGAAAAGTCTGCGGATTGGCGCAGTAAAGGCGCAGGGGGCAGAGCCTCCTAGAGAATAATCAAGAAGTATCTGTTAAGCTTAACTTTGAAATATATATAATTTTTCAATTTTGCCGATATGAAGATTTAATGTAAAAGTTATTTTACAGAAGTCATCGAAAGATTTTTTGTATACTTCAATAGTAATTTAGACTATAGTTTTGCAATCTGGTTTGTAGCAAAGCATGCTATCAATGTGGTTTGAAGTGTAAGAGTTTCTATAAACAGTTATACAAATAACAGATATATAATCAAGGAAGAAAAATTTTAAATTCACACAAAAAAAGGTGCAACAATGAAATTAAATTTGCGTTAAGCTCCGCATAGAATAATCTATTGGCTGCAAATCCAATTACGTAACTTTAAAAAGCTTGGCGTTTTAAAAGATCTGGCGTTTTTTTTGTTTTGTTTTTTTCAAGTTTTGCGGAATACGCGCTTAAGAAAATGAGATTTCTTTGCTACATGTTAAAAAAAATTATGACAACACATCTGATGAACGGTACTTCTTTTCTATTTTTTTAACAGTGTATATGAATGTATATATGATATTTTGTAATTCTATCTTTTAATTTGCTTTTTTTCTTTATATTGTAATTGTTAACCCTATTTTCTCAGCAATATCACTCAGACTAATCCCTTTGAGGGAAGTCCTAGTAAAACATTAGATTCAGTTAGGCCCTGATATAAATTGGTGCTGATTAGTTTTTGGTAAAAATCGCCCAGCGGGTGGTGCTGCTATGCAGCATTTTTCGCAAATTTCCGCAATAGCTCTATCTCAAGAACTAATTCTCGGAATTCAATAAAACTTTAGATTCAGTTAGTCCCTGATATAGATTGGTGCTGATTAGGTTTTGGTAAAAATCGCCCATCAGGTGGCGCTGCTATGTAGCATTTTTCGCAATTTCCTCAATAGCTCTATCTCAAGAACTAATGCTCGGAATTTAATAAAACTTTAGATTCAGTTAGTCCCTGATATAAATTGGTGCTGATTAGTTTTTGGTAAAAATTGCCCGGCAGGTGGCGCTGCTATGCAGCATTTTTCGCGATTTCCTCAATAGCTCTATCTCAAGAACTAATGCTCGGAATTTAATAAATCTTTAGATTCAGTTAGTCTCTGATATAAATTGGTGCTGATTAGTTTTTGGTAAAAATCGCCCAGCAGGTGCCGCTGCTATGCAGCATTTTGCAGGATTTACACGATTTTAGCGATAGTCATATCTCAAGAAATATTGCCCGGAATTTAATAAAACTTGAGTTTCAGTTAGACCTTGATATAAATTGGTCCTAATTCTTTTTAGTGAATGCGAAACCTGCGTGAGATAGAAGAAAGTTTTGGGATTTGCACATCCGACTAGTTTTGTTTGAATTTATTCGACCAATTAGTTACTTTAGACATATATTACTATATAATACGTATACATAAATGCATTATCTTTTCCCGTGCCTTGAGTAATCTCCAAAAACACAAAAACTATTAACAATGCAAAAATCGTACAAAAAATGCGACACGTTAAGTGTTTAGCCCTTAATATAACCAAATTATATACACTTTTGTGACTATTTTTTATTTTGTTTTTGAATATGAACTGTTAAGATGCCGGTGCTGTTGATGTTTTTAGGTAAACGGCAACTATTACGTAAATTCTGTAAAATCTATTTTACCTTTACGTTGAACATTTTATTATTTAATCAAAAATTGTACTTACTGTTATACAAACATCCCTGCTTGAATGAGTATGTCATGGGATTTTTTTAAAGATGATTGTGTTGTAGAAAAGGCGAGGTGAGGTGACGTTTACCATTTTGGAAGCTAAAGTCCTCGCAAGAGTTCTTACACCGGGCCTCGCTTTCGTTACGGACTGCTCTGAAATCAGATAAAAATCTATACTCTACATCAATTACAGGATTGCGTGAAAAAATTCGACTACTTTTCCGAGTATGGGCGGTAATTTCTGAAATTTGGTTTTTAACTGTGCTATGCATTTTATAAACTATTTACTAACGTATTGTCATTTAGCTTATTTAACAATAAAATTACGTTACTGTACTCCGGGTGTGTTGGAAAGTGTTTGATATTCTATGTTTAATGCATGATTTTTCTTTCCCTTTTTTATGCTCTCAAATCTTTACGTGCAGATATCTTTTGTACATTCTTGGTCTAACATATACAAAAATTTTTTCGAATAAAATTAAAGTTTTCCACACGGCACGATAAATTGACGTATTCTAATAATTTGACTGTAAAAATCATAAATTATGCAGAACGGACGCTTTGGTTTCAAAAATTTGAATTTGATAAAAAACAATAATTTAGAAAAAATCCAATTTAGAAAAGAGGCTTGAAAATTTTGATGCGTAACAGAAATATAAAATTATTTACTTTAATTTAGAGTTTCAAAAGTATAATTTTATGGCATGAAAACATGTATTAAAATTTAAAGTACGAAAAATTCCAAAATTAACCTTCCACAACATTTATTTATGAAAAAATAAATATATAAATACAATTCAAATTTCAATCCTCTTCCTTAATGCCTGGATTAGCGGACCAAATATACGTTTGAAAAATGAAATGTTTTGAATGTTCATTTTGTATACGTGAGTTCAGACGCTGCACTTTAATTCGAACATGTATACGGCGTAAGAACACTAGATATCTTTCATAAGACATGTATATAGGGTCTGTAACGCGGCTTCGGTCTGTAACTCGCACTAGACGAAAACTACCGTCGAGATTAAGACGAGAAGGAGCTTCAGTAGAGAGTTTACAGCCGATGTGCTGGTGGATTTAAACTTTTAAGTTACTAAAAATAATAAAGTGTGTAACATATTGTGAAAGCTAAATTTTACGACTTACAATGAATCTAGTTTGGTTAATATTAATACCAATGACGTTCAGAAAAATGTTTTTTTCCCTTTTTATATATATATTTTGTATTGCTCTGTGCTTGTTCTAAAGTATGGAAAAAATGCCCGTTTGTAAATGTTAGCGTATTTCCTGATACCTTTGCATGTAAGGTGAAACCTCCAGTTATTGACACTAAACCAGTAACTGACATTAGAGCAAAAATGTAATTCAAATAAGCATTTTGTTGTAAAATTCCTGATACCAGATGTCAGTTATTGAATATCTGCATTACTAATAATCCAGTACAGCTTACTAAATCCCACTTTTTATAAAAAAATAATGACGTATTTTTTGGTTCACTTTGTGATAGTTATTGGTGTTCCAAAGTAGGGATGGTGTTAGATACTGGAGTTTCTGACCATATTTATGCAAAAAAATTAATTTTTAATAATAAATTGTATAATTTTTCAAAATTTTGCCGACAATATTTTTTTAATATATCTCTACTATCTTTCAAAAGCAAAGGTAAGTATAAAACAGATTAAACTTTTTTAAATAGTGATTTGAACAAGAAAGAATCCTATAAGTGTCAGTTACAGTGTGTTACATGTGATTTTCTTTTTAATCTATCCAGTACTAGTAAAAATGTTTTAATATAACATTTTTGTTCACCGGTTATTATGCAAATGACGTAATTACATCCCATTGTTTGGAGTTTTTAATGAGATGGAAAAATAAGTTTATCTTTATTATGATGCATTGGGAAACCATTTTAAATAAGAAACAGATATTTAATATTACTTCTCTAAAACATGTAATACATATACATATATATGTGATACCTATGGAGTATCTTCCAGACACATTTCGTATCTCAAGCTATTTCTAATTCTGCAAAATATGTACTAGATACGTAGAAAATGATATTGTTGCAAGTGCCATTTGCCTTCCAGCCTTCCAACGCGTCTAGCATTTTCAGTTAAGGAACACTGTAAAGTATAAAAAGTGATTGTAAATTTTAATTACTTGGCTCACACGCCTAGATGTTAACAGTATATCATAAAAAATGTTGCAAGAGTTTATAGAAGCATGTTACCTACATAAGGTTTATAACTTTTTTTGTAACATTCAAAGGAGTGATTTCCAAATCTTTTCATAACAACGTTGACAATTATGAAGAGGGCTTGTCAGCAATAACTTTCCAACCCATATGGTTTCTTGATTTTACGATACTGAAGAACAATACAAAGCAAATTCTATACATTAGTTTAGCTTCTGATACATAAAACTCTACTTTATGAAGCATATAATCCTTATACATATAATTTGCGCATAGCGTATAACGCAGAATATATATATATATATGTATATATATTTTACATTGAGGAAGAATCATTCAAGTTTGTGAATATCTGGAAGAAATTTTTTTGTTGTGTTTTCTTCCTAATTGTACATAGCAGAAAAAAAATAAAACTTTTTTTAATTTTTATAATTAGCGTTTAGAATATGGGTACAAACATTACATGTTCTTTCAATTAAAACTTTCACAAATCCTTTATACAAAGTGCTATTCAAACTTAGCAGAAAATTTGAAACTTGAAAAGGCGCTTACCGATAAAATTAATATGCAACTTTCACGCAATTAAATGTACATTTATGTTTTAAAACCTTTCTAAAGTTATTAATGCACAACTAAATTTGATTACGCCTGCTGTGCTATTAGCATGATAAAACTAATTTTTATTTTCTAATGCTTCTAATAAAGATTAATGTTTAAACTAAGATACTAAACTTTTAAGCAAAAAAGCAAAACGTAAAACGCATTATTCTAAATTAAATAAAAAACCTTCTTGGAATTTAATGCTGCGATGGGTGCTAAATCTTTGTAAAAATGTTAAGGTATTTTAAAATTTTCCGAATAAGTTTATTATTTAAAAGGAATTCCATAAATTATGAGAGAATTTGTACTGTGAAAATGCATAGTAATATAGTGGAATCAGGAATTTTTCAAAACAAAATTTAGAAAGATCGTATAATATTATATTGTTTAGTAGCAGATTAAATTTGATGCTTTTAAAAGGAAACACATTTTATTTAAATAAAAAAAACTGACACTGAAATTTAAGTAAGCGAAGTTGGAAATTCTTTGAGAACTTGTTTAGTGTTAGCTGAGCTCTTTTTGCAAAGTACTTAGAGGTTACTTAATTTTGAGTACTACTTCTTCCAAATAGAAAATTTTGCCTTATTTAATTGCAGTAATTTGGACTGAATAAGGCAAATATTACTATTCGGAAATAGTGCTACTCATATGTAAACACTTATGCACCCTGTTTTCAAAATCTTCAAACTTAACTGATTAATCTTCCATTTTTCAAAGCCTAGATAAAGTAACTGTGAATTACGGTTGTTACTTATGAAAGAGTGATATCATCAAACGATGTCATTTATCTAATGTATAAAAATTAAAATTTGTTTGTTTGTAATTCTATACAAATCCACAGTTTAGAAGCAAGAGTTGTGAAATTTTACGTACAGGTGTAATAAAACATGGTCAACGCAATTAAAATAATCCGGAATTGAAAAAAATATAGTTACTTTTTAATTAATAAAAATACAATAATCTAACAGCCATTTCCTATAAAATTTAACCATTTTTCGCTATAGTTTATGGCAAAAATTTAAAACTCACAATAAAATTTTTCCATAGCAAGTAATTTTCAATTGAAAGATTTCCACGTGAAAAATAAATGAAATAGAAAGCTTCAAGAAGTAAAAAGAAGATTTATATGACGTCATAATGGAAGTATAACGGAAAATTTCAAACATTTCTCAATAATACAAGGAGCATGAATAAGTACAGAAAGCAGGTTAATATCACGTCATTATAGAATTAAAAACAAAATGAATATGACGTCATATTGAATGTTTAACAGACTTTTTCAAATACTTGACAATCATACAAAGAGAGTATCAATATGAGTAAGTGCAGAAAGCAAGTGGATATGACGTCAGCAGGTGAATATAAAGTCATTTGTGTCTGAAGAACGTATTGAATCAAGATAAAAACCCGATAATGTAAATATTGGCAGATTTTAACATTTTGATGTTCTCCGAATTTATTTTCACTATTTTTAAACGTATTCAATATGTATATGTGTTCGGTATGCGTGTATATTAGAATTTACTCAAATTTTTATGTATTCTTAGTGACGGACTGAAATAAAGATTTCGGATTATTTTTTAAATAAAATTCCAGGTCATTGTATGGAATTAATGCACCATATCACACAAGAATACTTTGCAGACCCTAAATCCGACACTTCAATTTTTAGGAGGCAATGATTTACTAATGGTTGTGTCTGTTGAAGAACAAGGCGGAAGTGTTTACAAATATTCGCCATTTTACGGACCATAAATCGCTTCGCAAACAAGCGATTCTTTCACTAAAAAATTATAAACTAACTAAATAAACTTGAAGATTCAAGAAGAGTTACCTGGAGGAGCTGTATTGTACAAATCAATAGATACCGTTGAAGTAAATGAGCTTTGAAGTAATTGTTTTTGCAGTTTGTTCCATCACGTACACTGTACATTGTACAGTTCAAAGTATAGTTGCAAAGAACCAGTTTATTCCCAGGTTTATTTCCAGTAGATCTGGTTTATTCCCAGGTTTATTCCCAAAATAAGTAATTTTTACAGCCACAAAAAAGTCACTACGTGAGGAAAATGAAGAATCCTTATTACGGATTATCGTATTCACCTTCCAGTCCACATTTAATGCATACCCTCCTAATTCACTTATTGAAATATTTATTTATTCTTTTTTCCAGCCCAAATCGAAAGTCAGTTCAGAAAAATTATAATGAGCTTGACTTGCATTATCTAATATTGTACGAGCTTGAACGAAACACTTTTGTATCGGGGTGTATCCATAAACAAGAGTAGTAGACAAAAGAACTGTTTTTTTATTTTCATTGCTATGAGAGGAAAAAGAATGTGATATTTCAGACGCATTTTGTTTATTAGATTCATCAAAAATAATTTGGTTTTCATAACTCATGCGTCTGACGAGCGCCTGCGAAGATAATTCGATTTCAGAATCCTTCTTTTTTAATGACCATTTATTTACAGTTTGGAAAGACTTATTTGGATCTGCATGAAGTAAGACATTATGCTTTGGATTACAAATTTGGAAATTAGACTTAGAAACACATTTAGAGAGTAGATGTGAATCGCAAAAACAGTTAATGCATAATTTATTTTTTTACTTCATCAAATCCTTGAATTGGAGTCATTTTTCAGAAAACTGGACAAAAATGCAAAATATGCAATTTTTTTACTCACGATACAATATTGATTAGATATTAAAATAAAGGTTTTGTTTTGGGGAATTTACTTGTGTATTCTATCTAGTTTCATGATAACTATAGTAGTTCTAACACAAGTTTAAGAACATTCGTTAAAAGCTTTACTAAAAATTGAGATTTTTATTGTCCTTACAAGAACATTCATTTAAGGCACCTAACTCAAGGAAATGCTGAAAGAGTTAATGAAAATGAAAATGATGATTATTATAAATTATATTACATGCCACATCACATGGTAATACGCGAAGATAAAACAATTATGAAGATGAAAATAGCTTTCCACACCTCCACGAGTGAACCCAATTTTACGTCGTCTTATGACTGTTTGAATGATTTTCTGAACTTAAATCACGATAATATAATACTTCTTTTAAAGTTCCGTCAAAATGAGGTTGCTATAACGGAAGATATAGAAGGTGCATTTTTGCAAATTACTTAGACGCTAGATGAAAGAAACGCAGTTAGATTTCTATGTGCTAGGGAAGATTTACGCGCTAAAAACGAAGTTTTAAGGATGACACATGTAATGTTTGGAGCAAAATCCAGCTCATTTTTGTTAATCAAACAATCAAACACAATATCAAGTAATATAAAGATAAATATCCAGCTGCCTTCAGTATTTTGAATAGTAGATTTTATGTAGACGGTCTGATTCGTATCTTGGTAGATATGTAGATTTAGCGTACAACATCCAGGAACCAATAAAGTTAACTTTAGGACCAGCTGGCTTTAATATGAGAAAATAAAGAAAAAATCTCGACACATTGCAAGATCGATTTAAGGAAGAAGTTAACGATGAATACCCATCATGCACCACGGCTATTGCTGGAATTCAGCAGGTGATGTCTTAAGTGTTGATGGTGACAAAGCTTTGAAGAATAATTCTCGAAACTTGAAGTTTTTTGTCAAAAATAGAGAAAATGAAATCATGAGGATATCTGAACTTGATTGTTGGAAGCACTTTTCTGGAAATGAAAATTCTACTGATACATAGCTAAGGAAGTGCGAAAACCTATTTCCACAATCCAACGTTAATATAGACCAAGAAACTGATGAAGAAAATATGAAAAATGAAGCCGTTGCTAGTAAGAACGAAGCTTGTATCTCTTTTTGACAGCCGAAAATTTAGAAACTTAAACATACAATACGAATAATTGCATGGATTCAAAGATTCAACCACAATGCAAGAAATCCCCAGAGTCAGAAAAGTCCCTTGTCTTGAGGAGAACTTGAATTAGTAGAAGAATACTGGTATAAAAACCCTCAAATGGAGCATTTTCCTGAAGAAATTCAGTACTGATGCAAGGTAAATCAGTACCAGCAAAATCAATTGTTCGACAGTTTAATCCAATTCTAAGCGGATGAAAAAATATTTTGATCGGCGGACAGTTACAGAAAGCTAATATTTCCTACCACAAAGCTCATCCAGTTTTACTATTTAGTATTATCTCTTTTATCAGAACTTATCACCAAAGATGATCATGAACAAACAAGGCACGAATATGCAATTCGTGTCAAAATTTTCGTGTTAAACCTGCCACTAAGATTTCTGCTCCTAAATCTCTGATAAAAAAAAATAACAGTTCTCCAATGCGGTGAATATTGAATAATAAAAATGAGAAATTAGCGAAAAATTATCCTGGCTCAAGTTTGGGATTGATGGACATTTGATTATCTTCTTGAATTAAAACTAGCTCACCAATATAGACAAATTGATCAACCAAGCGAGTTCAAAGAAGATACAGTTATTCTCATAAAGGAAAACACCCCAAGACTAATCTGGAAAATGGGTTTTGTAATCCAAACGCATACTCGAAGTGATGGCCAAAAAAGAGCCTGACAAACGGAGCCGTCATCAGAAGACCAGTGTATCTGCTTTGGCATCTTGAAGTCTCAACCCTTTCGTCTCTTGACGTATCTGTCCCGGTGAAAGTTGTTGCGAAATGAGAAAATGCCAGCAGATGGCGTTAAACGCATAGAACTGTTGACTGACAGTTGTGTTTATGTTTTGATTCTATAGAGTTGCGTTCTGTGTTTGTCATTGATGTAAATATGTATTTTCTGCAAAATAAATAATATTTATTAGTTAAAGATGCTAAAGAATAAATTTGAAGCTATCATTAAACAAGAACCAGGAACGAATTAGATGAGATAAAAATTTTTTTTAACCTTCTTTAATGCTTTTTTTTAATACGAAATTATCTTCTCCTTTAATTACAGAACAGTTATGTAATGTAAGATATTTTACGATTCGTAATTGCTTTTTTCTAATGCAACTATAGTCAAACTTATTTTTCTGCGGTACATAGGGACCACATAAAAAGCAACGCAGAAAAAAAATAAAAAAACTAAAACTTCACAATTAGCTATAACAAATACTTCTTGCAACATAATAAAAAATATTATGTGAATTCAAAAATTAAATTCAAAACTAAATTTAATTAATCAACATAATTGATAAATAAAGATAATTCAAAACTATACGAGTTGCAAATAACAATTGCAACTCGTATGATTCCTTTACCAATTTGAAAAATTGTGTTAAAATTAATCTAGTATAATTCAAAACCTCTTTTAAACGTGTTTGTAAATCGGATATTTAATTCTTGTATTTGTTAATCGAGCATATTAATTCAACAACAACAACCAAAAAATAAACCTTTTAGATGTAAAAGGAATTTTTACGCCGGAAACCTACGCGTTATCATTGAGATAGAGGAGAGAACAAGGGAAATAAATATGTAACTATGAGTTAGTTGAAACTAAGACTGACAATTAAACAAAGATATTATTTTAGCATATAGGTTGGCTCTTCATATGCGGGCCTCGCTTTGAGACATGCCTCCGTCAGTGTTCAAGGTGGTACTTCGACTATGGAAGAATGTCTGGGAGCACATCCAAAATTTCACACCATCCCTTCAGGATATTGCAATATACAAAAATTAAGCTTTTGTATAATAGAACATTTCAAAAGTACTTATCAACTTTTTATAAATTCAAAATGATAAAGTGAAAAAAAAAAATCTAAAAATAATAGGCAAAAAATAATAATACAGTGGAACTCCAGATATACGTTACCTGAGTTGTACGTTTCTCTCAGTTATACGTTTCAACTCAGTGGTCCCGGCCGTTTACCATTAAGAGTTAGCTGGGTTATACGTTTTTGAGTTATACATTTCCCTCAGTTATACATTGAGTTAGTTTTGAGTTCCCGTGCGAAATTTTGTCTCATTTTTACATTTTGTAACTGGAAAACTGATGACGCTTCGGATGAGTCTGATTTGAAAGATCACACTCAAACTTTTCGATTGCTACTCATAGGGCTATCAACGTAGTAAAATAGTTCGACAGTAGTAAAAGCAGTAACGATAAGGCAGCTGCATTATTAACAGAAATGTAAAGTTTGCTGTTCAATGTCGGCTTAGCCGAAAATAAATAATCGAAGATTAGTGATTATTTCAACAAGATTCAGTAAAAAACTGAAATGTCATTTGATAAATGATTTACATGCCAAAAGCGAATCCAATGATTTCTTTTAAGTACTCTATGTGTATTAAAAGTATTTTTAATAAAGCTTTCATGATAAAATAACTTCCTGTGTAATTTTCTTATGTACCTTTTTTCTACTCTGTTTCGAGAATTTATGTCATGGGCGCAGAAGTACTTAGGAAACTTCCGTTTTCAATATAAAAGGTAATTGAAACCTCTCAGCGGAACAAAGTTTTTACGATATAGTTTTATAAAAGATTCCGACTAGACCATTAATTGAGTTGTACATTTTACTGAGTTATACGTTTTGTTGTCCGGTCCCGGGCAAAACGTATAACTGGAGTTCCACTGTAATTATTTAATTTTTTTAAGTTGTTTATTTACTGCAAATTTGACTGATCCTGACATATTTAAGATGAAATTTCTGCGCTAATTTTGTAGCAGTTGTAATCGTTATGGTAAAAAAGAAGCACTAACTGTTCATAAACGTTAAATCAAATTGTTTACTATATATAAGTTTGGGCTTATTAAAACTATTTTGCAAACATTCTTGTTTGCCGTTTTTAAAAATAAACCTTCTACGTAAATAAATACGCTGGTCATGAAGTATTTTTATATTCACTATAGTCTACCGAAGCGAACAATGCAATAAAATACAAAATCATTTTATGTTTATTTGATAAAGTTAAACTAAAAGAAAACGAATAATTTTTTTAAAGTATTGACAATTTCTTTTCGTTGTTTGTGTTCCTTTTAAACAAATGCGGAAAGTAGCTCAATTTATGTACAAAAGAAAAACTACATTTTCATGTTGCTTATTTAAAAAACAACTAAAATCTCTACTTCTTTGTTCACTGTTTTCATGAATAAGTCAGTATTATTTCTGCTTAAAAATATTTGTGTTTAGGTTTTAAAAAGAAATGCCTACTTTTAAAATTATACTTATTTTAAGACTATTAATTATTTTTCTGGAAAAAGTAGTTTTTTTAAAATTATGTCGAAATAAAAAACTTTTTATAGAAAAACTTTCATAGTCATTTCAACGGTACAATGAAGAAAATCGCCTTTAGCTAATGTGAAATTTATTTTGAAACATTGTGTTATGCAAATCTATACAAAATTTCCTATGAAAAAAAATAATTAAAAATGACTTCAAGATATTATCGTACTTCACGCCAGTTGCCGTATTTTATTGAGAGTGTTTTGTCACAAGAGTGTTTTTTTTTACAGGTTCAGGTTTAGCTGTGCGGGGTGGCCTACCGAACCGTTTATTTTTATTCACAGATACTTTAAATCATACCAAGAAATTTGAAGTCTAAAGAAAGTCGCCAGACTAAAACTTCTGGTCGCCGCAGTTTTATCTGAAACTTCTTTTTTATCATCGTTTGAAGATGTAATTTGGACGTTTGTGTTTTCATTTGCTATTTTTTATCTCAGTTTACTTGTCAGCAATACTTATTCGATTTGTATCTATACTAATAAAATAAAGTTTCGCTGTGTTTGTGTGTCTCTGTGTGTTTCTGTCTTTCCGCGATGGCTATCAAAATCTAACGCACCTAGAAGCATGAAAATTTAGATTTAGGTATTACAGGGCATCTCCTAATGCACCCGAGACGCAGAATTTTTATGTTTTAATTATTTACTAAGATATTAATTAACATCCACAAAGATATGTCATAAAAATACGTTTCTTTTCTTCGGTTGGTTGATTGTACAGAGTCTTTACAGAACTAATTAAATAAACCAGAGTAGCAATGTAAAGATAAGGACTTCTAACGAAATAGTGTTAATATGGAGTGCATTTACCAGTGTACAGCCGTGCTAATATAGCGCCACCTTCACACTACAAACTACACAGAACGATGTTGTACACAAAGAATTCTCATCAAAAATAAGTTTTTCTTCTTCCGTTGGTTTGCTGTATAGAGTCTTCACAGAAATAATTGAAACAGATTAGCGATGCAAAGATATGGACTTTTAACGAAATAGTAGTTAATATGAAGCAGAGTTGCAAATACTAGAAAAAACCCGGTTTAAACCTGGGAATAAACCGGGTTTTTTGGGCATAAACCGGGTTTTTTGGGAATAAACTTGGTTTTTTGGGAATAAACCGGGTTTTTGGGAATAAACTTGGTTTTTTGGGAATAAACCAGGTATTTTGGAAATAAACCTGGGAAAAAACCGATTTTTTGCAACTCTAAATGAAGTGACTTACCGGCGTACAGCCGTACTAATGTAGCGCCATCTGCACACGACAAACCACCTGTTTGAAACATTTTTCCAGGCACGTTCTCATTCATATAATTAGCTGGGTTTAAGGGTTCTTTTTACATGAAATATAGTATTATGATAGAGATTATTAATTCAGAAAACTATTTTCAACAGATTATTTGTTATATTTGCGGAGATAGAGAGCGGTAAGGGTAAACAACTTTTTATTAAATATCACATTCATTTTACTTGACCTCGCGCCTCCTGGCGGCGGCTTTTTCCTTAATTGACTCCCTTATTAATAAATGAAAATCTATTGCTCTGATTTCAACATAACTAATTTAATTCGACAAATTTAACATTTTTAACTTCACCCGTAGCGTTTAATTACTGTTTTATATAGAGAATACCTCTATTTTTAAATTACAGCTATCGTAAAAATTAATTTTATGTTCCTAATAAAAATACACAGGCCGTATTCAGTTGATGCATACCAACAGTCAAAGTTAGTGATTTGTTATTGAGCATTTGAAAGCGCACCTCCCCTCTACCCCTCCCTCAAGGTTTTTTCTCTAACTGTGCTTTATTTCCATAACTCAGCTAATAATGTTCCAAACGTCTACAAATTAGTTCCATTTTGCTAAATTATAGTAAAATTCAGCATTCATAGCTTCAAGATGTATTTCTAGAAAGCAGTTACCAGTATTTCCGAATAATAGTCTAAGCCAAATTTCAAATTAAGTTCCTAACTTAACCAAATAAATTAATCTTTAAAGATGCATAGTGGTTCTCCTAATTTGTCATTTGCTGAAGGTCACTTGAACATCCGTTCCCCACCAGGCTCCTCCTTTAAGCCTTTTTTCTATCTGTGCCCTGTTTCCATATCTCAGCAACTAATTTTCGGATTTCAGCACAACTGATTCCAAACATCATATTTAACTTAATAATCAACCTCTATAACATTAAAATAAATTTTTGGGTAACGGGTACCACTATTTCCGAATAACAGTTGAAGACAAATTTCTAATTAAGCTCCTATCCTAACCAAACGAACGAATTTTTAAACAGGTTTGTAACATATTATTTAGAATCCGGGGTGGAAACTATTTTAGTTACAAATTAAAACTTGATAACTTCTTCATTGACTAATAAATTTAATATTTACAACGTATTTACATGTTACTATTTACAAAATAACTCAGTTAATTCAACATTACGGCTTAGATCAGATGCCTTGTCGGCAACAATCTCTGTAAACATTCTTCTCTTCTGGTAAAGTCTAATTTACTCCGCTTGTCAGTTCTTTTGAAAGAAAAAAAAGAAAAGGAGAGAAAATATGATGGAGTGCGTATAGTTCGAGCGTTACAGGTTCTCCTAATTATTTATTTGCTGAAGGACACTTGAACATCCGCTTCCCCCCCCCCCCGGCCCTTCGTTTAAGTTTTTTTTCTCTAACTATGCCCCGTTTCCATAACTCAGCAACTATCTTTCTGTTTTCAACGCAACTGATTCTAATCATTATAATTAACTTAATAGTTACTCTATATAACATTAAACTTAAGCGGTTTCTACCATTTCAAAATAATAGTTTAAGCCAAATTTGTAATTAAGTTCCTAGCTTGACCAAACCAACGAATTTTTACAGATGCATCGTGGTCCTCCGAATTAGTCACTTGCGGAAGGACACTTGAACATCCCCTCCTACCAGGCATCTCCCTCAAGGTTATTTTCTCTAACTGTGCCTTATTCAATACTCGATTTCAATAATAATGTTCCCATCATCAGAGACTATGGCCAGAGTTTCGGTTTTATAAGAGATTTTAGTTTATTACACAAGCTTAGGCAACGCCGGGCGGGTCAGCTAGTAAAATATAAAGCACAGTATCTATTAATAGAAATTATTCTATTTGTAACCTTGATTTGGTAGAATGTTGTAAAAAGTTTAATAAAGTCATGAATACTATCATGACCAATATGAAGGGTGATGACATATGGCAGCAAAATAAAACCATTGCAAAAAATAAAAGAACGACATAATCTAGTTTATGGTCACAGATAATCTTATTATGGAAAGTCAAAGGAATACAGTATTAAATGTACACTAATGTTTTATTATAAAATAAGAAACATTTTTGCTTTTATATATTTAAAAATAGAAACTATGTTCAGGTAATCATTGAGTACAAAGGTAAAAACAAAATTTTATGAATAGGAGTAGAAAAGGAAAGTGTATGTGGAGTGTAGTGATTATATATTTATGGGCAAAGTAAATAAAATATTGCTTCGAAATCCGAAACCCTTTCAAACGTGCGCTGCCTTCTAACCCTAGTAGTGCCTTCTAACCCTAGTAGTCAGTACCCTAAAATTTCTGGTCTCCAGGCAACCTAATGAACAGCACTTTTGCGCCCTGCTTTAAATCCAATTTTTTCCAGGATATCACGATTTGACGCACACTAAGCTATCATATGTTAAAATGTTTGACATTTCAAATTTTAACCACTGTAAAAACTGTATGCGACATGACTGCTACTTTTAAAACATAATTTAGAACTGTTTACCTTGTCAACATATTCGAATTTTCTGACGATTGGCCAGTTGTAGGAAATTCACATCCTAAAAAGTAAACGAAATCAGACGGATAAATTCCCAGTATCGGATAATAATTATCCGATGCTGGGAATTTATTCATCTTATGTACGCCACTAGGTAGTGTGCTCATGTATGACATTCCATCTCGAACTGCGAAGTTGCACCCTTGCCAACGTATAAGTGAAAAATGATAGACTGGGTGTCGTCCAGATGGCTTGAATTGTAAAGCACTTGGTGCGGTATACCAGGGTATCTGGGTTCGATACCCGGTCTGGACACATTTTCCACTCTGCCTGTTGTGCGTTGTTTAGTAAAGTGAAAATTAATTCACATCTTTTGTCAGTGTTATTAACTTTACGCGTAATTTCAGTCCTGCTGAAAATTTAATTGGAAATTTGGATAATTTATAGTTTATTGTAAACATTTTTAGAATTATTTTCATCTCATATTCGTATTTTTGTCTATGTTCCTTACTTGGAAAATATTATCACTTTCCTCTTTTTGATTCTAAGAAGCTTTGAAGTTTTATGCAGCAACAAAAAACAACTGAATACGTCGCAGGATAAGCGCGTACTGTTTACATTCGCCTACCATAGTTATCCTTCTCACCTTCATCATTTTCAGCAGTGACATAGATGCACCATGAAATGTCACGATATTTTATAAGGAATGAAATAAAAAGAAGGGTTTTTTGTTTATCAATCTGCCAATTTTTTGCTCGTAATGTTAATTCGTACCTTGCAATGTATTTTTATATTGAACCAATCATTTACTCAATAATTCTTCGTTACAACCAAGTTCTCAATACAGCCGAGTTCAGTATAACCAAATCGAGTTTGATTTTAATAGAAATATTTTATTTTCAAATCATAAACAATAAAAAATTACATAAATCACACAGCAAAAATTAATACAAAAAATACTCTTAGCTGCGTTTTTTATTAAATTAATTATAACTTTTGAATGTTTCTTTCGTTCTAATCAGTAAATTTTATCTGCATTATATATTAAATTATTATAGGGATAAATGTACCTACTATTACGACATTTTATCTTAATTTATCTACAATTATTGACTTCAAAATTTCCAATTAATTTAAATATATTTTCCATGGATAATTACATACGAAAATGTGAGTTATCTTCAAAGTACAGTGAAATCCAATTTTAAGGTAAACAAACACCATACATCCGTCTTATCCGGCGCTTTGAATCTTTCGGGATACGAAAAATGCGGCCAACATTAATCAGCGCACGCTAAATAGTGAAAAAAAAAAAACATGAATAACAGAGAATAAAAAGTGAGAAAATGTTCTTAGACTGATTGAATTTTTTTTTAGCTGGGAACCTTGATTTTGGTTTCAACCCATGGGAATCATGTTATATATCTAAATTTGCCTTCCAAGTAAATGAACATGTTTTTGTGATTATTATTTTTTCAATATTATAAATAAAGTATTAGTATTAAATATTTTTACAACAAAATATATAAGGTCAGGTAGAAACCAAAAATAAGTGTGTGTAACTTATTCACTTTAAACGAAACAGATAGAACTAAATATTATAAAAAACTAATGAAATAGAACTTCTAAAAGTAACTAAGTCACCTAAATGATAGGGGAAGGTGACCTAAAATGATCCCCTTAAAGGAAAAACTTGTGTGAAATAACATAACTGTTTAAATAAAACTTTGGCCCTTTGCTAGTATGTTTTACACTATATTTTGCATTATAAACATATTTTAATAATATTTTAAACCCAAATTGAGCAATGAAAAAAATAGATTGTTTAAAAAGTGTCCAAAGGATCATTTTACCCTCACCAAAGGGCAAAATGATCCTTCATTAAAAAATAAAAATTGTAAATTGTTTTTTTATCGGCAAAATAAATGATATAAAAATAATTATGACAATGCATAAAAGTGTAATTCACATCTAAAAACATACTCCATTAAGTAAACCGAGTCATATATCTGTACATGGAAGACTGTATATCTAAATAAATATAAAATTTAGTGCTTACCTTATAACAGATGTTATAAAACCCAATTTTCAAAGAATTCTATTCATACTCGATCGCTTGAATACCGCCATTGCTTCGTCTTCATTTATAACAACTAGTTTATATGTTACCCTGTAGATAGCGCGACCTGTCTGGAAGAAAACATATGGGGATCATTTTGCCCGTTAAATTCATTTTAGGCCACCTTCCCCTACATATAACAGACGTATTCAAGTCTTTGTTCAAATTACTGACCTTGTCATTTTTTCTTAAAGAATTTGGATTATACATATAAATTTATATTAATAATAAATAAAGTTTTCCTTTAAAGCATTTTTTATCTTAGAAAAATAAATTTTAAATGTATTTTTAAGCAGTATTTTTAAGCATAAAAGAAATCTTCTTTTAAAAAATAAATTATTGCTACAAAAAGTTGATAAATGATGTATTTTAAAAAAGAATTATTGTTTTATACTGTGTATATAATTTTTTCTTGTAATAATCTAATGTCATATTTTTTTTTTAAACAACAAATGTAAATAGATTCTCTTACCAAGAATTCAGGGAGTTAAGTTTTACAAGATGAAAGTTTTCTTCTGTAATCTAACAATAAAAGAAGAGGAAGAAGTTGAATGAATGTCATGCATTTCAGTAGTTTCCTTTACACAATTTAAGAAAATTTAAAAGCATGTTCGCAAAAAAACGAGAAAGGAATTGTCTGTATCTTCACAATAAATACTGTTTTCTAAAGTATAATGACATAGAGTTAAACGCTTTCCAACATAGCTGAAATGTTTTTTATGAATTGGATTTGTCCGTCCGTCTGTGCTCTAACTCGCGTATATATACTCAGATTGTTATTTAATTGATATGTTATTGAGATTTACAATGGCATGATTATTATTGAAAATGAAGTGTGTTGCAGTTATAGTTCGCTTACACGGACACTTAAAACATTCCGTCATGTTATGGTCTATGGGGAAAATAATTTGCAGTGTATTTTATTAATGTTACACTAATTCAACCATATTAAAACTGACAAACATCACTGATGCGCACTACATGATGCTTACTATAGAATATGGTGTGAAGAGTATTTATTGTTCATTTACATGTAGACACAAAAAATTATGTTGCAGTGATGAAACTATGAGCAATATTTGTTGGAAGTGCGTTTTCAATTGTGGTATGAGTTTTTAAATTAAACATATTTTTTGCATATTACTTCGTGTATATAAATTTTATAGATCATATCCAGGGCTGTACAAATAATCCGAGTACATATCCGCTATATTCTTAAAAGAATTATTCTGACTGTAGATGATAGTTGCTGACATTGGGTTTTCAAATGAGTTATATGCTTTCCAAATTGTTTGCATAGACATCAGCTTTTACCTTATTAAACGATGAAGCGTTGCTAAAGTATACTGAATGTGTTCAAAAGTGTTTCGTAATCTATGTTTGACACGTTATTTTTTTTCCTGTTAAAATTGTTTTTTGAAATATCTGCAGAAACCACGAAACATTGATTTTTGAGATAGTTTAAACTCTTTTTTTTTTACACTGTTTCGTAAATTACATGGCTTATTCATATTGAAAAAACAAAAATGTTTAAGAACATGATGATAAATTGATAAAATTCATCTAGCGTAAATTACAACAATAAAAATATTACAAATAATTAAACGTTAAAATTTTATTTTATCAGAAAAAAACCTTATCGTAAAATACTTTTAGAAAAATATAAAAGTTATAATTTAAACATATATATATATCTATATCTATATATATATATATATATATATATATATATATCATCATCATCATCATCATCATCAACCGTTTTCAATCCACTGCTGGATGTAGGTCTCCCCCAGATTTTTCCATTGTTGCCTGTCTAGTGCTTTAGTCATCCAATTAACACCGGCCACTTTTCTGATTTCGTCACTCCATCTTACTTGAGGTCGTCTTCTTGGTCGTTTTACATCTCTGGGATACCACTGTAGGGTGTTTGTGCTCCATCTATTGTCTTGTCTTCTTGCAATGTGCCCAGCCCATTTCCATTTTAGCCATTTAATTCTCTCGATAATGTCAAAAACTTTCGTCTGACTTCTTATCCACGTTATTCTCTTTCGGTCTCTTCTGGTTATGCCTAGCATACATCTTTCCATACTTCGCTGTGTTGTTTGTAATCTTTGTACCATCCGTTTTGTTAGTGTCCAAGTTTCTGCTCCATAAGTTAGTGCAGGCAAAACACATTGGTTAAACACCTTTCTTTTCAAACAAAGAGGCATGTTACTTTTCAGAATAATATTGTTCTTCCCAAAAGCACTCCATCCATTTCTTATTCTTCTATTGATTTCATTCATGATACTGTTGTCTGAAGATATTTCTTGTCCAAGGTACACATAACTTTCAACATCTTTAATCTCAGTGTTGTTGTAGACGATTTTCTTTTTTGATGCAAATGAATTGAACATCACCTTAGTCTTTTCCAAATTTATTTTTAATCCCACATTAATGCTAGCTTCTGCCAAATCTTTTAGCATATTTTGCAATTCTTCAGGGCTATTACTGAAAATTAAAATGTCATCAGCAAACCGGAGATGGCTTAAATATTCCCCATTTATTCTAATCCCTTTGTTTTCCCAATCCAGCTTCTTGAAAATACTCTCTAAGACAGCAGTAAAAAGCTTAGGCGAAATGGTGTCTCCTTGTCTTACTCCTCTTTCAAGCTTGATCTTCGCTTTTCCTTTGTCCAAACGGATGGTGGCTGTTGCTTTCTTGTAGATCTTCTTTATGATATTGATATAAGGTTTGTCTATACCAATGTTCTCCAGAGAAGTAATTACTGCAGATGTGTAGACCGAATCAAATGCTTTTTCATAATCAATAAAGGCAAGACAGAGAGGTAAATTATATTCTTTATGTTTTCCTATAACTTCCCTTACTGTTTGAATATGATCCATTGTGCTAAATCCACTTCGAAATCCTGCTTGTTCTCTAGGTTGAGCTGAGTCCAGAGCTGATTCAAGTCTTGTCGTTAAAACTTTGGTGAAAATTTTATAAATCACTGACAGTAAGCTGATTGGACGGTAGTTTTTAATGTTTTCCTTTTCTCCTTTCTTATAAAGTAACACCATCACAGCATTATTCCAATCTTCTGGTACATCTGATTTCTCGAGACATTTGGAAAACAGTAAGGCTAGCATTTTTGCAAATTCTTCTCCTGCTTCTTTGATAAGATCAATTGTAATTCCATCTTCGCCAGGGCATTTACCTTTTTTCATGCCTCTACTGGCTTGTACAACTTCATCTGTCATCACTGGGATTATCTCTTCAGTTTCTGTTATGTTTACTAGTGGATCACGTAGGTTGATTTCCCTTTGATCTTCACATTTATATAGATCGTTATAGAATTTTTCGACAATGTGTACTATTTCATTATTGATTTTGGTGATTGTTCCATCTGCTGTCTTCAGTGCAAAAATACCTTTTCTTCCAATATATATATAGTCACATGAGGCATATAACATAAACATATAACACATTAGAAACAGATTTCTCTCAAAGAAGTCTCATATTTTCAATTATTAATTCAGTGCAAGAATTCTTTTAAATAACATATTGAATAATTTTCAAACCAATAATTTAGAGAATAAAATGGTGATAGAATAAATAGAAAATTTTGTCTGGGCTCTTAAAAAAAGGAAAGAATGTTTCGCTATTCAGTACTTTATTTGACCCAGCTAAAAAGGCAGTTTAAATGCAGGCTCACGCATAACGAGAAAATAATTTGCTATAGCTTCGCTTTTCTGGGGCCAAGAAAGAGAAAAAACTTTTCTCAATTTTTCTCAAATAAAATTACAAAGAGGGTTTTTTATTTTTTTAAAGCCTTCTGGAGGAAACATCCTAAAAAAGGAATAGCTTTTTAATTGCTTAATTTCGATTTATTTTATATTTTTTTCCGTAAAAAATGCAAAAGTTTGTGTGTAACTCTATGAAAAAAAAATTAATGAGACATTAAGAAGCGTTTTAAAACACCGAAATGGCTATATGGAGTTGTTGTATAGGTTAAATTTAAATATAGGAAAAGTAATAATAAATCAAACTTAAAAATGTCATTTTTTAAGAACGAAAACATTCTTAAAAATCTTTTAGTAAGTACATAAAAAACTTATTAATTTTTACAAAATAATATTTTGACATTCTGATTGCTGTTGGTAATGCGATATTTTTAAGGATTTTTCTTAAACAAAAAAGCTTTCTGAAAAAAAAAATCATTGGTTTATTTAAATAAATGATTATCAATTCTCAGTATCTGTAACTTCCAATACAGAATACTACTTAAAATTGTACTAAATGTTAGTGAATCCTTCTATATTAAAAAAAAGTAATCTGGAACTG
This sequence comes from Maratus michaelseni, assembly GCA_963931845.1. Taxonomy (NCBI): domain Eukaryota; kingdom Metazoa; phylum Arthropoda; class Arachnida; order Araneae; family Salticidae; genus Maratus; species Maratus michaelseni. The sequence goes on from OZ007590.1 coordinate 213,067,558, forward strand.
AGCCAAAAACGAAATGGACCAATCAAATTCTGCGTAGATATTCCGGGTTATTCTCATCGCTTTTTTACTAGGAACTTTTTTGAGGAGCTATTACTTTTTTTCTAGCCATACTACGGATTCGAAAATCATACCACCAGACGCGAAATATAACAAGCTTTCAGAAATTAAAAAATTTATCACGGTCGGACAATAAAAAACTCAAAAAATCCTTAAAAATCGAGTAAAAAATCTTTTATTGAAAAAGTCATTTTTTTATATTGTTACCAATTTCTAAATAAGCGCAAAGGGTTATGTTTTATCTCAAATAAAAATGTATCTGCGCGAGACAATTAAAAACAATAATGAAAGTTTAAAATAATAATTAAATTATCACGTGTTGAAAGCAGGAAATAAAGAAAATTACGTCATAAAAATTGTGTTTACAATTGAATATTAAAAATAAATAAGATGAATTAAATGAAAAAGAATTATAACAATTTAAATGAAAAAGCATTATAACCATTTAAATGAAAAAACATTATAACCTGATTACAGATGAAAGTCGCCGTTCGTGATATCATCATCATCATCTTTTAAAAACAGGATACATTACCAGGTTTTAAGAGGCTGTGAAATCAGAACGGGGGTTGGTGAGCGTAGCGAGCAGGGGGCAGAGCCCCCTAGTCTGAAAAAAAAATTTCCGGAGTCGGGCAACTATGACATTACACTAACTTTTTTGCACTAACTTTTTTCTATATAATCAAACGTTTTTGCAAGTTTTTAAAGTAACATCTCGATTGCAAAGTTTAAGTATATATATATATATATTTCTTTTTTAATGTCTAAACTTTAAACTTTTACCCGTTACAGTATACATATTTCAGTATGCGAGTTGCGAGACGCAGCTAACGGGAGGAATGCGTACTACACAAACCCCGCCCACAGCGCTGCCATTCCGGTTATTTTTGGGTCTCCCCCGTATCTACATAAGAAATTATTATTATTTATAGAACTACAAAAACTCCCACTTCCGCAGTTTTATAGTCATTAAAAATATGCCATTCAATAGTAATAATAGAAAAAAAAAACTACCAGAGCATTAATATTGAAATTATGAAATAATACATTATGTATTTATTTTAATTATTTACAAAGTATTTTGCTATTTTTAGGGTTTCGTACATCTTACGAAACCCTGTTACTCCCGCTCCGTTTTCTGTCCATCACAGAGCCGTTCTCAGAAACTATGTAACTTACAGAGTTGAAACTTTGTGAATATCTAGCTGAATACCAGCTATGAAGCTCAAAATATTAAAATTTGAAAAAATCGCATTATTTTAATAAATAGAGATAAAGAGCTAAAATTCTATCAGCCTTTTCCTATTAAAGGTGAACATTTTTTGTTAAAACAGTTGCCAAAAATTAAAAATTTACAATGGAATTCTTTCTACAATAATTAATTTTCTATTGAACGATTTCCACGTGAAAAATGAAAATGAAATAAAAAGTTTCACCAATTGAAAAAAATATTAATATGAAATAAAAATAATTGACGTCATAGTGGTAAAACGGAAATTTTCAAAGATTACTCAATAATACAAGGTTGGGTTGATTGTTGACGGCCAATTATCTACACTTGGGATATAGGCCCGGGGGGAGTGCTCTTCGTGGGGGTCTTTCTAAGGGAACCTAACCCGTATTTACGCATGGATAAATCCATGGCTCGAAGAAAACCACGAAAACTCCGAACTATTAGGCCGACGGTCGCGATTGTGATCGAACCCAGCACCTCCCGTCTACCAGCTTCGAGAGCAGAACCTCTTAGCCACTGGTGGGGCTCAATAATACAAGGAGTATGAGTATGTGTATGTACACAAAGCAGATAAATATCACGACATTAGAGAATTAAGAAGAAAATCTAACGTCATATTGGAAGTTTAACAAATTTTTCAAATGTTTGAGAATAATACAAAGCGAGTATCAATATGAGTAATAGAGAATAGTAAATATGTGAGCTTGAGAAACATATTGAATCATGATAAAAATCCGATTATGGAAATATTCGCATATTTTAACATTTTGAAGGTGTTTAACATGTTTAATTTTGAAATTATTTTTTAAACATCGCATTTAGTATATTATTATGACAAATATAGTAGCGAGCTTCGCCCGCTATCGAGCTGGTTTAGATATTCGAAAAAAATGAAAAAATAGACCGGTATTTTTTACTTTATAAAAAACATGATTATTATTATTATTATTATTATTTTTTTTTTTTTTTTTTTTTTGCTAAATGAAATTTATTTGGATTCATTGAAGAAAGGATAAATTATTTTGAAAGGAATATAAAACGAAATCCTTTGAGCGATCTTCGATCACACTTACCCAGTTGTTTTTGTTTCTTTTTAAAGAAAACACAAACAGTCTCCCATTATGAATCAATGACGTGTTACTAATAAGCATAAAAATGTTGAACGTGATACGTTTTCTAAATTTTGTGTAAAGTGTATCAAACAGATACAGTACGGAAATCAATGGAAATAACTAGAAGTTAAGAAATTGTATTTAATAAATAATTGTAAATAATAATTATTTTTCCTGTTGCATATATTCTGTAATATATATACTTTAAGGGAAGAAAGTTAAAAATTAACAGATTTCTGTTGCATATATACTGTAATATATATACTTTAAGGGGTGAAAATTAAAAATTAGCAGATTTCTTTTTATGTAGTACATACTCTTAAATTTTACTTCATTTTAATCCTTTTGCACGCATAGCACGTTATGTATCATTGTGAAAAAAGTCCCATTTAAATTTAAAAAAAAATCTCAAATTCAGTTCATAGACTTGAAATTATGTCTGTTTTTAATAATAATAATAATAAAAAATTATTTTAATTATTATAATTATTACTAGTAGTATTATAGCATACGGAAACACATATTCTAAAACTTTGCGTTACATTTGTTTCTTTTTATCCCTCGAGATATCCCATGCGTCCTGTTGTATTCATTGTACGTTATGTATCACTGTGAAACAAAATAATTAAATTAAGCAATTTATAATGAGCTTGTAAAATGCAATCAAATTGATGTTGCTGATATACTTGAAATTATGTCTCTTTTATAATAATAATAACTATTATTATTATTATAGCATACGAAAACACATATTCTTAAACTTTGCGTTACATTTGTTTTTTTTATCCCTCGAGATATCCCATGCGTCTTGTTGTATTTATTGTACGTTATGTATCACTGTGAAACAAAATAATTAAATTAAGCAATTTATAATGAGCCTTGTAAAATGCAATCAAATTGATGTTGCTGATATACTTGAAATTATGTCTCTTTTATAATAATAATAACTATTATTATTATTATAGCATACGAAAACACATATTCTTAAACTTTCCGTTAAATGTTTTTCTTTTACTCCATCGTAGTACCACATTTCTCCCTAAGAGAATCCTGTTGCACTCATTGTACGTTATGTATCATTGTGAAACAAATCAGTTGAAAAATAATAATGAACTACGTAAAATGAAATAAAATTTATGTTGTTCAAAGACTTGAAATTATATCTGCTTTTAATTATTGTTATTATTATTATTATTATTATTATTATTATTATTATTATTATTAATGTTATAGCATACGATAACATATATTCTTAAACTTTGCGTTAAATTTGTTTCTTTTACTCCATCGTACGTTATGTATCATTATGAAACAAAGCAGCTAAAATAATAATAAAGAACCACGCAAAATGAAATAAAATTTATGTTGTTGATAGACTTGAAATTACGTCTGTTTATTATTATTATTATTATTATTATTATTATTATTATTAATGTTATAGCATACGATAACATATATTCTTAAACTTTGCGTTACATTTGTTTCTTTTACTCCCTCGGAGGACCACATGTGTCCTTAAGAGTATCCTGTTGCACTCATTGTACGTTATGTATCATTGTGAACCAAAACAGTTAAAAAAATAATAATGAACCACGTAAAATGAAATAAAATTTATGTTGTTCATAGACTTAAAATTACGCCTGTTTTTAAGTATCATTATTATTATAATTAATGCACTGAAATCTAATTGTACGGTATATTACGGCAATTTTTTTTCAGTGTGTTATTATTTTAGCATATGGAACATTTTGCAATTTTATCTTGAAGTAAATATGTTTCATTTTTATCTGGGTAAACCTTACTGAAATTTTTTACTGTGTATAATTTAATTTTTAGATATAAAACTAACTCTATCATTGTATTATCAAAGTTATTGTAAATATCAATTGTAATGCTGAAAAGTATTACGAATTTTATTACGAATATTACATAATTTTTTTAATGGCTGAAGTTTTTATGCTAGACACTTTAATAAGTTTTAAACATGGATCTAAGAAGATTTCATTAATAAAAGTTAGTCAGTAGGGTCAACAGTATTCAGTATTCAGGATTTAGTATTAATAAAAAATAATCTCTTTTTATTAAAAGATGACTTTTTGTAATATTTAACGTAAATAAGACACAAAATTTTTACAATATAATACTAACATTTTCCGGAGGTATTCTAATATAATAGATCTTTAAAATAACAAATGAGACAATTCTATCACTACGAATTCAAGGAGAAAAGATCCACAAAATGAAATAAATATTTCCATCTGGACCCTAAAAAATGAAGTTAAATAAATGTCACACATTTGAGCATTTTTCATGCAAATAATTTAAATGAATGCAGACGCATAACAAGAAATAAATTTGCTATAGTTTCGTATTTCTTGGGGAATAAAAAAGAGAAAAATTTATGAATTTTTCTCTCTTTAAAATTTCTCAATTTTTTCTCCAATAAAAATACAAAGTTGGAATTTTCCATTTTTAAAATGCTTTTACAGCTGTCTGCAGAATCCAAAATAAACAAGTTTTTGGGCGTTTTTTTCGTTTTCATTTTATTTATCTTAAAAGTGCAAAAGTATGTGGATCATTCTAATTATAAAAAATGAATGAAACAGTAACACGTGTTTCATGAGATGTATAGTATATTCTGTAGCATAACACGCACCTTCGTACAACACGCACCTAAGATTTGAGACTATTTTTCTATTTTTTGCATATTCCCCGTATTACACGCACCCTCTTTTTTATTTTCACATTTGAAAAACATAGAAAGTTTTGCATTCATCAAAAGCCTGATTTATTTCAAAAAAACATTTTTTTTTTTTTTTTTTTTTAATATTTAGAACCTGAAAAATATCCATTATTTTATTATTCAGTTTTACAGTTATTATATAGTTAATACTGATTATATTAATGTTTTTATATTGTTTTGTTATATTATTTTTATTACTTTTTTATATAATTATAGTGTGTTGCGTTCCATCTAAAGTAGCAAACTCATGTTTGCGGCCCACACTGAACAAAAATTGAATATGGTTAAGTTAGACCGTTCGTGTATTTTCTTAATATGTTACACACGTCCGCAACATTAAAAAAACATTTTTTTTTGACAGAAATCAAATTTTTATAGTGTGTAGTATTAGGGCAAAAATATTTAAAGTGATATCTCAATTATTAAGAAAGACATGAGCAAAAATGTGAGCGTGCGTACGATCAATAAAACTGACCTCGCTGAAAATATTCTACTAAAGATCCTACTCCCTTTTAAATGAGCAGATTCAGGAACATGAGGTTCCACAATATGGCACAGGAATAGCAAATTAAGTGTAAATTGAAAAAATATTATCAGTATATTTTTTTCTTTAAAACTTTAAACGCGATTTTCTGGAAATACATTTTTCAACATGGGAAGCATGATAACATGAATAATTTTTAAATGTGCGCACATCTACGCATAATTAAATTGTCTAAAGAACATCGAGCCATTTTTGGAAAAATAAAAATTTTTAATATTTTTTCAATAAGTTTAAAAGTCAAAATTTTAGACGAAAATTGAAAATTATTTTTCGAAATAGCGCAATTTTCTTTTTTTTTCAAAAATTCAACATTTTGAGTCAATGGCTTTTAGCTACAGCTTTATTTTACAAGAAAAAAATTGAGATTTTAATATTTATTTTTGTTTCTACAGGAAGTTAGGATGCTGCCCATCGAGCCCGGATATTATGGCACAGGTCAACGCGGCTGCATGTTTTTGATGTTATATGTAACCAAATTTAACAACAACAAAAATAAATAAATATATAAATAAATACTTGAAGAAATAAAAAACAACGTGGAAATTATTAGTTTTTTAATTAATTGTACTCCCTTTCTAAAAATAAATTCCAAATTATGTCAATTTTTGGACGCCGAGAACGTATGTAATCTCTTAAAAGCTTGTGAATTCCTGATCTCGTGTCTTGATCGGTTTTGATCTCGGGCATGAGGGTATTTTGTTATCTCCAACTGAGAAATTTATTAGCGCTCTATAGCTTTTTGATGTTTAAATTTCAATTCGTTAGTTATTTCAGTGAAGGAACTTTAAAAAGGAATAAAATAAGATCCTTTTGTTAAGTAACATCTCAAGGTTTGAATTTCCAAACGGTATAATTATGTTGATTTAGTTTTTCAATTAAATACAAAATTCTAAACGAAAGCATGATAATTAGAGTTGTGTACCGAAATGCAAGAAGTTTACTTTACTAGTTATATGATATTCTTAAGAATATTTGAGCCTCATAATATATATACTTTATTCTCATAATCTTTGTTAGAATAAATAGAAGTTTTAATGATATCAATTATATAAAATAATATAGAATTTTAATCTAAGGTAAAGAAAGACTTACCTCGATTGGAGAAGATTCTTTCAGTAGCATACAGATTGCGCAATTAATTATAAACCTCCAGTTCTCAATCTAACACAATTCATATGGTATTTTTACATTTTTTAATAAGACACACATTATTGGACACAATCACTACACCACTATGACAGCAAACACCATTCTACACTGATGACAAAAATGGTGAACTACACTGGCCTCCAAAAGTTAAGGTATAACCGGCTTTTGGACGCTCACTATTAAAAGAATAAAAAAAGTTTAAAAATATTGTTTATATGTATGATCATAAGCAACTTCAACAAAGTCTTCTGAAATAATTATAATCATCTCTATTGTTATAAAGAATGGCTGTGATTATCCCACTTTTGTAATTTGTGGGGAAATTTTTTTTACACTTGTTGATCTTCAACTTTTGTTACTAAATAATTGTTGTCCCTATCTAGAATATATTTTTTACCCGATTCGTAAGATGGCGGGCAATCGAACAGTTGAAACGTGAGTTATCACATACCGATGCTGCTAGACGTCTTAATGTGTCTCGTAGTGTGGGCCAAAGACTCTGGGATCAGTTTGAATTCAAAAATTCACTATCCAGAACACTTGTTCCAGAGCTCTTTCTAGATGTTTTGGCCTGAAGTAGGAGGAACACTGCGGTGGCTCAGGTCATTTAAGATCAACGCAATAGGAATGACAATAACTGCTACTATGGTGCGCAGAGGTCTTCACAATTAAGGACTCTGCGCATCACGATCTGTTTTGTGTGTCCCTCCTAATCTACAACACATAAGTATTCATTTATGTTGGCCAAGAGAGTACGTTACCTTGACCAGACAACAATGGGCTTCTGTACTCTTCACAAACGAGCACCGATTTACTTTGGAGAGTGATTCAGTTTGTGTAATACTCTGGAGAGAGCGAGAGATCAGATACTATCAATGTAACATTGTTTATAGAGGAGGTGGATTCATGTTTTTGGCTGGAATCTCTCTGGTTGTCAGAGTTAACTCAATGTGTGCCACGGAGGAACTCTGACTGCCGTGAAATATCGGGAGATGATCCTAGCTCTGTATGTCACAACATATGCTGGTGCTATTAGTAATGAATTCATCTTAATGGATGATAACGCACAGAGCTAGGGTCTTTTTTAATATCTTGAGGATCAAAGTTTGAAGAGAATGGATTGGCCAGCTCACTCTATGGATTTCAATCAAATACAACATGCTTCGGACTACATGGGAAGACATGTAGCTGTGGTAAGTTCTCCGCCGAAGTCGTTAAATGAGCGATGTTTCTGTTCTTAAAAGATACATAAAAACAATATTAACAAAAACAATTAGAGAGACAGTAAATACAGATCCCAAATTATATTATAACAGTCATAACATCTTAGAAAAAGAAAAATAACTTTTGATCCTATCAGGGATCCACAAATGAGCCTTATCTATTATATTCTAATTTATATTATCTGAAACTGAAATCACAGAATTAATTATATTCCTGAATTGATCTGAGTAATGAGAGTTATTATTCAAGATGCAGACGAGCTTTCGTCAGAAAAACTTTAAGAATTTATTTAAAAAGTGCTCAAGTATTTTTAAAGAAAGGTGAATCCATAAAAAATTAAACGAATCGAATTTAATTAAATATGTGCTCAAGATCAATTTGTACATGTTACATGAAGTACAAGTAAGGCTTTAGATGACCTCATATACTAATTAAAATTAACAAGATTAATAAATCCAACACTATTCCAGAATTTTGAAGGAGCTAAAACATGCCTCTATCTCACGTAGATGTTAAGAAATAACTTGTCAATGAATGTATTGTATTTACAACAGAAATTTAGTAAGCACACTTTCATAGTGATAAAATATTTTGTTCGTACAGAGTTAGGTAGTGTTAGCTTGTACATAACTAAAGAAAATTCAAAATAATTTCCTTCTAAATAATACATTTAAGGCACTGTTTAAAAAAGTATCTTTCCTATAGTTTTGTATAAGCAATATATAATGAAGCGCTCTAAACTATATAGTAATTTATATACGTTGAAAATAGCTACAGATGTTCTATAATACAGTTCTGGAAAGAGATACAGTTGAGGAGTTGTAGACACGCAGCTAATTCAAAAGGCCGAGGACTTTCTCGACATTTTTTTAAAATATTGCAAGATTATCTTTAATTTTCATAAAATTTAATATTATAGCAATGTTTACACTCTTCATCTAAGTAAACATTAAGTACATTTTCAGTTTTAGAAGTATAAATTTATTTTATCATTTACTTCAGATTCTTTAAGAGTACATTTAAACCATTATCATTATGTCAGTTTATTTTGTTTGCAATGCTCACATCTCAGCATATTTGAGATCTCAGTAGCAAAATATGCGAGACGGAAGATAAGGGTTGGATATTTTCTTATTCATTATCTATCATATTTTCATTACAGCCGTTATTTAGCTCTTCTTTTTTTTACCGGTACATATTATTTTCTTTCTTCTTCTTCTTCTTCTTTTTTTTTAACTCTCTTTCAATTTCTTTTATTAAGTATGGATTATTTAATTTATTTATATGCTTATTAGCAAGCGAGTGCTATTTATTCTAGATTAGGTTATTGTTTCATCTTTTTTAAAAACAAAACATGAAAAAATTCCACGTGACTATTTTTTATAAGGAATATTATTTATGATATTATTTGCTTAATGTTCTGACACATGTTTCATGAATTTTTTTTTATCAAAATTCGCTCTTTAATTCAATATAATTTGAATCTACGTACTTCAGTTTGTTTCAATTTTACATAAAACGAAATTTCATGCATTCAAAATTCTATTGAAGAGCAAGAAAAAAATCATATCTCAAAAAGTATTTTGTAGAATTTCTGTTTACGATTAGAAAAAATATCTTTACAATACTCAAGTTACAAGAAATTCTCAACGAAACTGTTATAGTACTTCATATGTTTGCTTTTTCTCTTTTCTTGATATTTTTTGTAGACGACAAAAGTAGCGCAATTTAAACATCAGCATCAGGTTGAAAAGGAAATCAGACACTGAGATAACAAATAAATAAATAGAAATACAAAAATGTAAGCCATTTTTGCTTTAAAGCATTTTTTATGTTTGGATAAGCTTTATTTTGCGTCTCGAAGAGACGTATAATTTTTCATTTCTCGTCGGAATTGGCAAACAAAATGTTTTTCACTGTGTACATTCTGTAAAGGTCTTCAATATTTATGTATTATCGTAAATTATTATATTTAACGCAAAAAATGAACAAAATCCTTAAGTACAAAGCTGTACATCAATGCAAACATGTTAAGTTCTTGGAACTTAATGCCATTTTTACTACCTTAAAAATATAGCCCTATGCACATTTATGTATGAATATTATTTTCATTTGGTATGTACATATTTATTTGTATCAATTATGAAATTCATTTATAAAAATAGTTATCTTAAGAATACATTTACAGGTTTCTTCAGTATTATCTAATTACAAAGTTTGTATAGAAAATATTAGAAATAACCAATTTCTTAAACCTTAGTAAATTTAGTAAATTAATTAATCTCTATACAATATAATTAATAACCTGTGAAATAGTGTACATTTTACTACACGTTTCATTATTATTATTTTTATAATTCAAAAACAAATCTTTTATTTATTTAGAGCAAACTATTAATACATGCTTTTATTTATGCAAATCGGTGTTGTCACGATGATTTGACGATCATATATTATACTTAAATTAATTATTTAACATATTTTTATTGTGTCAAATAATATGAATCTTATTACTAAATTTTATTTTAGATACACGGTTATTTTACGTTAACTAAAATTAACATATTTGTCATTTATAACCACTCTTTAATTATTATAGTTATTTTCATTATTTTTTTAAAATTTAATTTATGATTTGTGAATTGAAGAAGTTATAAAGTTACGTAAAATAAGAATGTTTCATTTCAATTGTAACTTAAGCTAGTAAGCTCTTCATTTGACTAATTATGATTATTTTATGAACCACATAACTTGATTTGTTACTACTGTAAGAAATATTGTGAGTGTGTCTTTCAAAATAATGGAATTTTAATTTGATTTTTTTATGTTTACTGATACACATTTATTTTACATTTTTATGGGTGGTAATTACTCTCTTTGCATGATTTGAGTATTTAAAAAGAGAGAGAGAGAGAGAGAAAGAGAGAGAGAATAGGGGTAGTTTCTCAGTCATCTTTGTTTCTTTTGTTTGCTGACTTGTTAAACTGTAGGTAGATAAACATTGAAATTTTGGGTGCGTAATTACACAATGGATAAGACATTGAGATTTCAAATTAATATCTTCTCCTTTTCACATTCATGCAATGTTCCCAAATATTTAGATAATATTTAAAATATGTTCATTTATTTATTTTTTGATGTTGTTGTTGTCATATATTCTAGTTCTTTGTGCATTATAAATTAGTATTTAAAATTATGATGGTAGGTAATTTTGCTAAGATGGCTATGATAAACCCCCGTAAAAATATGAAAATATCCACAGATTTATTTAAAATGTCTCATCAATCTACAGCACAACAGGTCAACTTTCCTGAAACTGGCAACAATTCTGACTGCGGATAGAAACAATTCTTTCTGATATCCAGACATTAATGAACCCAGTGCTAAATGACTGTAATCCTGAATTTTTTCAAAATTTTAATTCTTGTAAGAAAGAAATCACATTTACATTTACTGTTTTAAAAGATTAAATTCGGAATGTTCAGTTTGAGTGGTCCGAGATGGTTAAAAATAAGGACCAGCTATGTAATGTAAACAAAAGTTTATTTGAAAGACTAAGATAATTCAGCTATTCCAAAAGGAATCCTTATTGTGACAGGTCTATGCAGAATGTCTGTAATAAATCTAAGTTTCAGGAACCATGGAATATGTCTAATGTTAAAAAGGTGTATTCTGATTCTACTGTTAAGGTGCTTTCAATCATAACGAAATATAAAGTCTACACTCAACAGCCAAATCATTATGACCACCTGTCAATAACGAGTTGGCCCATCTTTGGCCCGCAACGCAGCTGCAACACGCCTTAGCATGAACGCCACAAGTCCTTGGTAGATGGCCGGAGACAGATTGTACCAGATGTTTAAGCAACGGTCACGCAAATCCGAGATACTGCGACTTGGTGATGTTTGAACTCTGAGCTGCCGTTCCATGACATTTCAAATGTGTTCTATCGGATTGAGATCCGGTGAGTTAGGCGGCGAGGACATTAACTAAAATTCAGCATTATGTTCCTGGAACCACTCCAACACAATTCGAGCCTTGTGACACGGAGCGTTGTCCTGCTGGAAACCTCCATTTCCAGTTGGGAAGACAAACGCCATGTAAGGGTGCAACTGGTCCGCAATGATGTTAGATACTCCGTAGCGTTCATGGTCTGCTGTACCACAACCACGGGTCCCAGAGACGCCCGTGAGAACGTCACCCAAAGCATAATACCGCCACCACCGGCCTGTGTATGACCTACTGTACATTGAGGGAGCAACTTTCGCCTGGAACACGGCGTACCCTGCAACGGTCATCAGTGTGATAAATGACAAACCGTGATTCATCTCACCAGGCAACTCTCTTCCACTGATCCATGGTCCAGTCGCGATGTTCTCGGACCCAGCGTAGGCGTAGATGGCGATGACGCTTGGTCAACAGAGGCAAATGAGTGGGAAGTCTGCTGCGTAGCCCCATACCCAATAGTGTCCGCTGAACAGTGTGTTCCGATACAATTCTACTTCGACCGGCATTGTATTGGGCTGTCAGCTGAGCTACTGTCTGACGCCGGTTTTGCTTCACCAAGCGGTACAATCTCCGACGTCCTTTTTCTTTGATGACGTGTGGACGTCCAACACCATGGCGTCTACTGTTGGTTTCACCGTCATTCATCCACTTAGCTAAGTACTAACAATTGTAGATCACGAACAACCCACGAGTCGTGCAGTTTCGTAAATGCTTGTTCCGAGCCTTCGAGCCATTACAATCTGCCCTCTATCGAAATTGCTTAGATCCGCAGCCTTCCCCATCACACACAAAAGTAGGCGCAAGATTGATTCCTCAGACTCTCCAGTAGCAGTTAAATACCACTCCCACCTGACCTTCCACGTCATCTAGGCGAGTTCATTGCAAAATGTGGGGGGTAGTCATAATGTTTTGGCTCTTGAGTGTATATACAAACGCAGACTGATACAAAATAATACAAAGTTATTCCAAAACTTCAGATTCTGGCAGGGGACGAGGTCATTTCTATACCTAATTTCTATACCTAATTTCTGATCTTTGTTACCACAAGACGTCAGAGCATGATATGTCGATTAATACGAAAATAATTTTGATGGGTTTAAGGAAAAGCATAAGTATCCCAGATATTAGGCTATCTATTTGTGAAGAAATTAACGATACGATGCCTTTCATTCAGATTGTGAGAAAATATAAATGACAGGGACAAGAATGTAAGTGGATCGTAAATTTCATATCACAGATTTCTAACCGCTTTAATTCAACACAAGGTAATAAAAATTTATTCGCATGATTATCCTGTTATAGATACTTTGTTAATGTGAAGCGTTGCTTTCATTATTAACAGTTTGATCACATTGCAAAATTTTATGAAAATTATTTGGTATGTGCTAATTGCGGTGGTTCACATACTTAATTAAATTGTAAAAGAATCCCGAGATGTGTTAATTGCATTACCCAAATCACAAAAATATGTTTTAAGATAAATCATCGTACATTTTACTAGAATGTGAATCATATCCAGTTCTATCTCAAACAAAAATAATTTCTTCTAGACATTTCTTCTCAATTAGGATATAATTTTGTTGCGGAAGGCATGCTGGTGTAAAGATTGCTAAACATCTATACACTTATACATTATTTTGAAAGATGTTTTTAAGTGTTACGGGGTTTCTTTTATTTTTGTTGTACAAATGAAACTTACATTGTAAACATATACTTTAAAAAGTAAGAAAATCTTACATGCACGTTTCGTTTTCAAACATATAATTGTTTTCTATAGGGGGGATATATTTGGTAGGATATCTCTGTTTTAAAAAGGAAGTGATAGTTATTTTTTATATCTTACTTTAATATCAATAATTTTGTCTTGGCTTCTCTTTCATTCGTCTGTTTCGTGAGCTCAGAAATAGATGAGTGATTCTAAATTATGATCATTTTGGGTTCCCTGTGTTTTTCGCTGTTAAGCGCTGGTCGCCAGTAAGATTGACCCATTGGATTTTGAATGATTCTTGCTCCAGCCTATGCTCCAGCACTCCTAAATTTATTAGATACTAATCTGCAAAAGTTTTATGTATTGATGATTATTTTATGATAATGCTTTATTTATTTGCAGTTTGATATTCCCACTTTGTTCCATAAATCAATTGTTGAGAATGCATCCTATAACCTGATGTGTTTTATGTTGTAAAAGTTTCTCGAAGCAATATGATAATTTTGAAAACAATTTTGAAACATATTTACCTGATTTAAACATTGTTAAATAAAATTATTCCCTATACTATATTTTTCTATCATTTAAAAGTTAATATCCGCTAAAGAAGCATTTGAATTTTTTTATAATAAATTGAGAAAACATAGTGCGAATAAATTTTCTTTTATGCATTATTACAAGCTAATCATGCCGCCTTTATTGTAACAAAGAAAAGATATACAGCCTAAAAAATCATTTTATATTTGTAGAACGACTATAAGTTCAATAAAATGTTGCACTAGATTTTTAGGATAATTTTTTATAATTTTTTTTGTCGAAGAGTGAATGAATAGCTAAATTTATGAACTGGAACTAAATCGATGAGTTTCTTTATGTTTTGTTAAAAGCTAGCGAAAAAGTTTCAAGCAAAACAATGATTTTCTAAACGGGTCAGTGCTTTGGTATTTGCTTGAAAAGTTTGTTTTCGCAATTTAAGAGATTTTAGCGCATCAGTTTAATAGATCGTACAAAATGCATCTTGTCCAAAATACGTTTATTGTTTAGATGCTAGAGTAAAAAACTAAAATTTTGCAATACAAGTATCTAACTTTTTTAATGCTTTCTATATGTTTGGTTAATAAATCTGATACTTTGAAGAAAAAGAAATTTAATTCTGTAACAATAAGACTTTTTATGATGTCCGCGGAAGTGATTTCGTATAATATTAAAAACCTAACTTCCTTTATTTTGACATAAAAAAGAATTTTTAACCGATCCTATGGCATTTTCACATGGATTTGCTACTAGTTTTAATTTAAAAGGAATTTATGTTAGACAGTAATTATTCGTTTATATGACTTGTTTCGATTTAAAACGATTAAATCATATTTCTAAAAAGTATGATCAAAACACCGTTTATAACAAAATAAAAAATAAATTCAGTTTGCACGATTTTAATTTATCTGTCATCTACACAGATCCTAATCCGACGTTTAACGCGCTCCGGCGCACTTACAATTTGAGACTGTAATTTTCTATTTTTATACATATTCGCCGTATTACGCACTCCCCAATTTTTTTGCAAAGAAAATATGTACCATGAAAATGCAATAAAGAATATTTAAAAGTATAATAATAACTTGTACAAACATAAATAAAATAGACAGTTGCAAAATGGACCTATGCTACTGCCAATCCTATGTGCTTAAATCCCCACAAAACGTTTTGAAATCGTTTTCTCGTTTCGTTCAAATATTCCCGTCTTCTGCTGTTGTCCATTAATATAGCAACATGAATTCTTATGCTTATTTTTTAAACTTTCTTTTTTATACCACCGTATAACGCGCACCTGTAAAATTTGAACAATTTTTATTTTTTCAAAGTACCCGATATACACGGGAATATGTAGTACCTTGTACAATTGAACCTAGGATAAGCGTAATCACAATTGTGCAGTAGGAATAATAACTACAAAAGATAGAATTAACGAATCAAACACGTTTTATCATACGTAGCTGTGATTATTTTGCATACATTTTGTGTTCGTTACTTAGTGATACTTGTTGAAATGCATCTTTTCTTACAATATATGTTTGGAATAGTGAAAAAACGACCCCATACATTTTAATCTTCAAATTATCCCAGAAAAAAAGAAAATAAATATTAATCTTGAATTTATGATTTTTTTCAATTTATGTTAAAAGAAAATAAGCCTACGGTGTCTTAACTAAAATTGTATGAAACTCCAAAAATTTCGAAACGAATACTTAATTTTAAAATCATAAGGTATGATGGTAATATGACCAATGCAGGTAATATGGCCAACAAACAATAATGTTATTAATTTCAGGGGAATCCAAAGGATGGCGCTTGAATCTAGTCGCCGGACGTCAGAAGAATATAGTTTAGTATCGGGTTGTCTGCAATCCTTAATTACGTGCACGGGAGGGCAGTTATTGTTGATTCGTTGTTAGTTGCGTTAGAATATTATAAATTCGTCTCTGGTAAGTTTGTTACTTTTTTTATTTAAACAAAGTATTTGCATTTACTGTTATACATAATATTTTAGCTGGTTTAATGCTCTTTTTAACTGTATAAATGAATTTCAATATCGAAATGCGCAGACAGAAATACTAAAACTTTTATAAAATGGGTTTTTGTTGGCAATATGGCCAAATGGACGAAAAAGCCGTAGATATGAGATTATGTGTTGTATGTTGTAATTAAATGCATGATAAATCTGTCGGCCTTACCAGTTAAACTACAAAAGTTTTCATTTGCTCTACGAGTTAAAAAACAAATTAAAAATACAGTTTTCCATACATTTATTTAATTTTTTTTAATTGTTGTCTAAATTTACTTCATATTAATTCTTCTATTATTTTTATAGATTTTCAATATATAATATTTTTGAGTAATTGGTGCTGTTTTTGCGTTAATTATAGACCTTTCCATTTTATGACGCCTATGGGCATATTGCCTGCATATAGCCATATTACCTTCATCAACTTGCATTTTTTTAACAAGCTTCAACAGGTGTAAGTTTTGACTAACTTAAATTTTAAAATATTTTCCAGTGCTAAAAACGACAGACTTTCTTAGTCAATTACTATTATTATTTTATTAATCAGTTATTACTACTGTTTAAAAATGTCTAACCTTAGGGTGGCCATATTACCTGCAGATACTTTACTTGACTTTTTCAATAAATGTTACCGTAGGATATCAAGCGGGACGTCATTTGGTTACATATTTTAGGAATTATGAAGGTTTAAAGTTTGGAACTCTTAATGTTATATTCATTTGTAATTGTTGCAAAACACATTGTAATGCGGGTAGTTTCAAATCTCAAGAACTACTTGGTGGAATGAGCTGTAATTTTGGATTCGCATATTTGAAGCTTCTTGAAATCAATTTCTTTTAAAAACATTTAGGGATTACAATTCATAATTTTTAAGAAAAATTATTTCTCGAATGTAAATATTCTTTTTTAATTAATTTTCGTAACAAATATGAATTGTAACCTATACTTTTAAAAACCAGAAATCCATTTCTAGCAACTCCAAACATGCGAATCCAAGAATACGGTTCATTCCACCAAATAGGTCTTGAGTTATGCTGGAAACACATCCTCCATTGTAATCTGTTTTGCAAATATTACAAATAAATTTAACATTAGAAGTTCGAAAATTTAAATTTTCATAATTCATAAACTATTTCACTGAATAAATTCCGGTTTCGTTTACTAAGGTAAAAGCTACCTAAACAGCTACATATGATATCAAAAACAGGTGTTCGTACTGAAAATTTCAATTTTTGATACAATTTCAGTAGGAAGACGATCTCTTAAGCTTATTCTTTTAACATAAATTGAAAAACAGACATTTTCAAGTGAAATGGAAATTTACATATTTTCTGTAACAATTTGGATTTAAAATGTATCGGGTGTTCTCTTTTGTTTTGTTGTTGTTGTTGTTGCCGCCTCAAATTGTATATAAGATTTATCGGCAGTATGCAAAATGTTAACATTATTATATATTGTATATTCATAATTTCAATATGATTTATTATATTAATTTTGCTGATTTGTTTATATTTGAAAATGATCTTCAGGGCTGCTTTGTATTAAGGAATTTGAGAATCACTAATTCGGAAAAGTAACATTTGCTTTATTACTAAGAAGTCTGCATTTAAGTAAGTTGAGAATTATACTACACCGAAATAGTGATATTTGATTTTCGTGGCATTTGGCACCTCTGAATCTTGTATGCTACAGATACAATGGATTTTTTATTCTAATCTTACTGTTGCGTATCTATCGTTTATAAACTTAATTTAGTGTATTTATCTCTCAGTTGCAAAAATTCAACTCATTCATTATTTACCTTATTACACACTTTTACTTTACACTGTAAAAAATTATCAATGTTTCTTATTTTATGAAAATATACTATAACCACGAACGAAAATATAATATAATCTTCTGAGTTATCCGACATTCCAAAAAGCGTGTTCCATTGTCTTTTGAATCCTCAGAAAGCAATACATTTCCAAAATTTAAAGAATTATTTATAAAAACAAAATTTCTCTAGCTGCCCGTATTTTTCAGAAACGTTTCCGAATAGTTTTTATAGTGTATTAATCAGTTTCCGCAGCCTGGAATACCTATTTATCAAATGCCATCCATTCTCAAGTAAACATTTTCAGCTGCATAAGTTAATTTATACATGAAAGAATAAAGAAATAATATTCATTTTAATGTTAATGTTAACGCTGTTAATTTCGGAATAAAAATGAAAATGGCTCTCAAAAAACATTCTAAAACCCAGAAATGATCGAGGATCATGATAGAAATTAAGAATAACTAAAAGCTTTATATTTAAGTAAATTTGGACAATTTAGAATTAAATAAAAGGTAATTTAATAGAGTTAAGGATAGAGCTAAATTAAGAATAAGGATTTAATGAATATAGAGTAGTAAATTGGAATAAAACAGGGAAAAAAATTAGAATTGTAAGAATTTGGAATAATTTAACTAAGGAAAAATGGCGAAATTTTTTTATTATTACATATATATATATATGTATGTATGTATAAATATCTAACTTATAATATAAAGTTAAAGAATACGGGAATTTAGTAAACATAACCATCTCAACATAGTCTAGATAGAAATCTAATTTCTGGCTAAAGCGGTCTAAAATTAAAAATAATAGAAAAATATTTAAGACTGAAATACCCTATTTAAAACTTTCCTTATTCAATTTGAATAAAGAAAAAAAAGTTCAAAATTTGGACTCAGATACCCAATCGATAGTACACTGTAAAAAATGATCAATGTTTCTTATTTTATGAAAATATACTATAACCACGAATAAAAATATAATATAATCATCTGAGTTATCCGACATTCCGAAAAGCGTGTCCCATTGTCTTTTGAATCCCCAGAAACCAATATATTTCCAAAATTTAAAGAATTATTTATAAAAACAAAATTTCTGTAGCTGCCCGTATTTTTCAGAAACGTTTCCGAATAGTTTTTATAGTGTATTAATCAGTTTCTTCAGCCTGGAATACCTATTTATCGAATGTAATCTATTCTCAAGTAAACGATTTCAGCTACATAAGTTAATTTATACATGAAAGAGTAAAGAAATAATCTTAATTTTAATGTTAATATTAACGCTGTTAATTTTGCACGTTTGTCTGTTAAACTTATTTGTTGAACATGAAAATGTTTACTTGAGAATAGATAGCATCAGAAAAAGCTATATTCCGGGCTTAGAAAACTGATTAATACACTTTAAAAGCTACTCGTAAACGTTTCCGAAAATTTCGGGCGGCTAGAAAAATTTTGTTTTTCTAAATGATTCTTTAAATCTCGAAATGCCATTGATGTCTGAGGTTTCTAAAGATAAATAAACACAGAATTATGGTTAACAAGAATGAGTTTATATTATAAATTTATTCGTCATTATATTATATTTTCGTAGATTCAGAAATATTCGTCAATTTTTACAGTGTAGTCAAGACTAAACTCAAATATAAACTCGCAACTTTCTGATGCATAAAACAAATGCATTCATGCTTTTAAAATATGATGAAATTGATATACAATTAAGAATCTCACTAACACATGCTTATTGTAAAATATGGAGTGTTTATTATTCATTTAGAGGGACACACAAAAAGAATTCTGTAACACAATGTTCTATGGCGGTAAATTCGTTTGCAAGGTAATTTGATGTTATTTTACTATTTCAAACATAATGCAATTTTTTTGCTGTACTGACGCGTATTATAAATTGCTTACTGTAAAGTATGGTGAGCATTGCGTTTATCGTTATTTTACAGGGACACACCAAACAATTCTATTACAGGATTAGTGCGATAATTAGAGTCTATGAGTGATAAATGCGTTTGCGCTTTTAAGTTTCACTAAATTTTTGCATAGTACGTGATGCGTATAAATTTTGTTGATCATATATATATACAAAGGAATGCTACACAAAAGAATTCGTAAGTATTACTGACTATGAGAGTGAATGGCTTAAGGGTATTTTAATTTTGTTACCAATTGTTCTGCTGAACTATATTTAGTAGACTTACAGAAGTTTGTGGAATATAAATAAATTCATATACAGGGCTGCAATTTTTATATTTCAAAAATATTTCATTCAAATGTTTTGAACAATGCAAAAATCTTAGAAATATTTTCTTTGAGTCAAACACATTACTGAAATGAATATACAGTTAAAGTAATACAAAATTAGTTTAAACTATAATTAAATATTCATTTTTGTAAAAGAAATATATTAGATTTTCTTTCTCTTTTAATTTACATTTATACAAGAATTAAAAGTTATCTCCATTTATGTTTATTATTAAGGATGAAACTTTTATTTTGTTTTCGAAAGCATTTCACAATATTAATTATTAGGGGATTGTAAAACAAGTATTTTATTACTCCTCTTGTTAGATGTTGCTATTTTCTCTTGCGCTTTAAAACACGAAATGGAAATTTTGTTTACGTCATCTATTATCTTAAATTGCACGCAAAACCAATGTGTTATTGGTAAAAGAAAGAGAAATAGTTATATGAAGAAAAATGCGTATTAGCTTGTATGAAAGAATTTTCCTGGCAGTAAACAAATATGTTGCAATATTCGTAATAATAACTTTCATACATTTGTTTTTATTTTTAATGTAGGAACGGAATAAATTCTAATTTGTTTATGACAGTATAAACGTTGTTATTTACTATTTTTAACTTTTATAAATATTTCTAATAATTCATTGTAATGTATCTGGATAAGCGAATTTAAACATTTAAAATTCCATTATAAAAAGTGTGAAAATAAATAATGTTCGGAAAATTCAATCTTTTAGCTATTTAAATCTCCATAGAGTCGTTTTTAACACTTTCCAACATAATTGAAAAGTGTTTATGACTTCTGTTTGTCTGTCCGTTCGGCTGTCTGTCAGTATGGTCGTGTGTCCGTTCGTCCGTGCTCTAACTCTCGTAAATATATTCGAATTGTTATTTAATTTTTACAGCTTATTGACGTGTATTATAGCACAATCGCAATTGAAAATGAAATGTGTAGCATTTATTGTTAGTTTACGCAGGCATTGCCAAAAGTATCCCGTTACATTACGGTCAAAGGGAATAAATCGTTTCAAGTGCATTTTGATGATGTAATATATAATGAAATTAATATAAATTTATGAATACATTATGAAACATACGTTTTTTAGAATATGGGGTGCAAAGCATTTTTTATTGAGTTACAGTAGCACACAAAAATTTTTTGTTACATAATGGCGTATGGGAGGAAATCGTATGTGGTGTATTTCAATGATGCTATACTATTTCAAATATAATGAAATTTTTATGCATTACTGAGGTGCACTATAAACTTCTTACTAAAAGTATTGTGTGCATTGTGTTTATCTTTACAGGAATACACAAAATAATTCAGTTACAGTACTGCCTATGAGCGATAATTGCTATAAGTGCGTTTTTATGTTTAACTACATTTTTGCATAGTACGTGGAGTGTATAAAATTTTTTGATGATATACTGTGATTTGATTCATATACAGGGCTACGGGAAAAACAAGTTTCATTGCCGTTTATGTTTGGTAATTTCTAGAAATGTGTTCTAAACTGTGTTATGTGTTTTTTATCTGATTTCAATTTTAGCTAAATGTATGATGTGTACAAAAGTCTTATACAAGATAACATACAAACTTCGAGTGCATTTCCAACTATTGACGAAAATTCCTAAAAGGGAAATTTCTAACTGAACTAAATTTTAGCATACTATATAGTATGTATGCAAATATATAGATCATATACAGAGTTGCAAAAAAGAATTCGACTATCGTGAAGCTTCATTATATTTTCTGGATGCGTTGGACAGTGTTTCATAATCTATGATCAATGCATTACTTTTCGTTCTTGTTTATTTCTTATTAGGGAAAAGAATTAGTTGAAATTTATTCTTTAGAATGCCAAATGATTGAGCATTTCAAATTTGAAAAGGTTTACGTTAATAATTTTTGTTATGTATTTGGAAGATAATGTATTAAAAAAATTCTATATATTTCCGAAAAAAAATAAATAAACGGGATATTTTTTAAACTTTCATATTTATCTTTTAAAACTTATTAATACTTAATCAAGTCATTTACTTTAAAAACAATCACGAATGTGATCATGGAGCCAGTGGACAAAAAATTACTTTTTCCCCCTGACTTTCTACTACCGGTTTGGCATCACGGCTTGTGGAAATGTGTTTGGCCGCGCACAGAGAGGTTGAAAAAGCTTTTCTAGTACGTTGGCTCGTTTGAAGTTCCTAAAAAAAGTTTGTGAAATTATCATCTTAAGGTGTCGTGTTTAATCTACGTAAATGTCAGTATAATGAATACTTCTTTTGCGAACTAGAGTGTTCTGATGAAAATTATTTCCAGTATGCCACTGTTCCACTGAATTTATCTGCTCTGCCAAGATGTATGTCTTTATGTGTGAAAAGATGTCTCCTATATATATCCACTATTAGTGCAAAAAGACAAAGTTTTGTGTTGACCGTACAGTGTTTATATAATTCTCTCAAACTCCATCTAAAGTGTATTAGTATCTTCAAAAATTACGCATATCACGTAAATCAAAATGTGAATGTGCTTTTCTGATGAAAGTAAAAATGTACGAACTGTTGGTGATGACAGTTATTGTCTATTAATATTTCAAAATTGAGAAAATAATTCAACAGTGATAAAAATTTCGACTTTGGAATCAAATGAATACAATATCAACTAATTAGTAATCAATGGAAGGCTGATGATAAAAGATTCAGAAAAAATTATCTCTAAACGAGATTATCATACAAATAAATTAAGGCCTAACGAGGCCATCATAAGATGCTGTTTCTGGTTATTTTTCACCAAAGTTAACATATGTGTAAGATCTTGTTCTCTTTATTTACTTACTGCTACATTTATATGCATATTGTGTGTCTGTATTAATTTATCATATTATCTATACATTATTTTCATTTATTGTGTTTCTTTTCTATAAAATAAATAATCCTGTATTTCACATTTAATTTGAATTCAGTATGATTATTTCAGTGTTGAAGTTTCATTCATTATGCAATTATTATTATTATTATTCAAGATCATGCCATTATTATATGTTTAAAATGTTATATTGGATATTTTCTAATTTATTCCAAAAACACAACGCCTATAAATTCTTATATTAATTATTCACTATACTTTTTTCTTATCTTGAAATCCCAAATATATAACCGATTGTGCTAATAAATAGCATTTCCCCCTGCTACACTATGACTTCCAGTTTTCAAAATAAACGATACAAATTCATAAGTGGCAAGATGATAATTTTCCTAGGAAGTCATTTTCAACATATTTTAAGAAGTTAATCATTTTAATACTTTCATATATTTATACCTGCAATAATATAACAGCTTTCACATGTTTCTAAGTAATAAAATGTTTATTTGTATAAATGAGTGAAAAAATAAAATAAAATTTATAGAATAAGAATTAAAAATCTAATTTGTGTTAAAAATATTTATTTAAAAGATAAATTCTCTGGTCATTTCATGCTCATTACTTTTATTTTAGGTTTTAATTTTAACAAGTTCTTAAACACAAATGTTTGAAGGTAAGTTATTCAATTTTAAAGTTATCACTAATTTTGATTGTTAAGATAATAATTTAATTGGATTCTAAAATTAAAACACATTAAAAATATCCACTTACCTAACTAGCACTGGAACATTCCTTAAAAGTTCTAACACATTTCTACCAACACGTATTGTACACGGTCAAATTATGTATGCTGCAGACATTCACAAGTCTCCCTAAAAAATGTACAATGATACGGTTCAAACAACGTTCTAACACTCTATACTTTTCACCATTAGTTCTATAGAGACGAGAAAACGTTTAGTTGTATATTCTCGTGCAAATTACAGGCAATAATAGACAATAACTCGTGCAATAGACAGACTATAATAGATATTGAAGATTGTTTTATAATGGTGTATTTCAAGGAAGTAGAAGCTGTAGCATTGTAAAGTAGTTTGCATAAAGTTTTTTCTACCTGTTGTCCTACAAGTGTTTAGAAGATGCTCTTATTTGTACTTCATAAAATCCGTAAAAACCCCTAATTGTTTCGAAATCAGTTATTTAATAGTTGTGTTTCATCAACTAAAATATAGGGCATTAAACCACCTATAAATGAGCCATTAGTTAATTGAGTGAATATGAAAATTTTGTTGGCACTACGAAATAACATTTATAACCCTGTAATCCGATCATATATGCATGTAAACATCTTCTGATTCCGTATATTTACGACGAATACCGATTAAATTGTTACAATTTGTTTCATATGACGATTGAAGAAGCAAAGTAATTCCTCATGAAACAGTAACAATGGATTTAGTCATTTTACAAACATTATAAAGAGTATCTTCTTCCTCTTTCGTATGAAGACTATTCTATAATCCCTTTTTTTAAAGAAAACTTTTTATAATTATTTCTCTTACCTAAAAAAAGTAACGGAGAGGAAACAGGAATAGACATTTTCCATGAAATGTCTCAAATGTTACTCAATATATTTATCTCAATATAAATATGCTATAATAATGTTTAATAACAGTTGAAATTTTAATCCTCTTTAATAAAAAGGTATGTGTTGCTGACGACTGGGATTTTTGCTAATCGTTGCCACAGATTAATCTCGGAAAATGAAACATTTGAAGTTACTGAAAAAATTAATAGCTCGAAAAGTATTTGTCAGAAAATTGTTAGACAAACTGCGTTAGAAAGTTTTAAAATTGTATTTTTCTTGATATAAATTTCAAATCTAATGATTATGCCGTTTTTCAAACATTGAATTTCAAAATGTTTCAAATTTTACAATGGAGTACCATAGCGAAAGCTTCACGCATGAAAAGATAATGATAACGGCATGGTGTCCTGACATATATAAACTGACTACAGCACGAGTCACAAATTATAGTAGCCGTATTATTCTGTTAAAATATAAAAGTGAATTATGATGTCACGAGTGCATGATTTTTATTTAATTCTCGACGAGTACCATATTTTTGTCCACCTCAGTAAGGCATATCAATTTCATTATATTTGAAGTATTGTAAATTGTAACTTCATTCAAACCCAATTTGAATCCAACGGAAATTATTTTTCCCCATAGACACCATAATGTAAACCCCATAGACATCATAATTTAACACAATTATTAATTTTTTTAAAATGCTGACCTATTCCATAACAAAGTCTACTGAGAATTGGCCTAATTTGTCCTTAACAGCCCAAATTTTGTCTGACACATTAAAAATGTAATAATAACGCAGTAGCATTCGTATCTTTTTCAGAAATGCAGAAGGACATTCCAAGTAAAGATACATAGGGTTTTTAAATACAAGGTCAAATTCAAAGTCAACATTTCACTTGATTAAAGGTGCGTTAAGAGAAATTGACCAGCGTAGCGGGCGTAGCTTGCTAGTATATATATATACAAATACAGGTCAAAATGCTTACAATTTTTTAATTGTAAGCCAATTTAAATGTAAGACAAATTAAATAAAGCTGTAAATTTTGTAGCATATATAGTAGTAATAAATAAATACCTATCACATTTTTAATTTCTCTTAAATCTGTAAAAGTGTAATGATCGATAAAGTATAAATTCCCCGTACTTTTCTACTTTACATGTGTGTTCCACAACAAAATTTTCACAATTCCCAGACAAATTAAAAATTGTAAAAATTTTGGATTGGAACACGCATGTAAAGTAAAGAAATACGGGGAATTTACATTTTATCGAATATTATACTTTTACATATTTAAGTGAAATTACAGCATGATTAGTGTTTATTTATTACTACTATATGTACTACCAAATTTACAGCTGAAAGATTTATAAAATTGCAGTTGAAAAGTGTAATTTTTTATGGAGCAAAGTACGGAGTAAAAGTAAGTAGTGAACTCTATTAGGTAGCTTTCATTACAAAAAGCTATCTATTGCAGCCGTTCGGAGGACAGCAATTCCAAAAAGTTTTGGTATATTTTCCACAATCATGACCTCCAGAACTCCAAACCACCCTCTGTTCAAATGTTGATTTGTATATATATATCTGGCATATGTTATGCTGTAACTCTCTTATTTAAGAAACAATTTGGATGTGACTAAGTATGTGTATAGGACATACCAAGATCTCGCCCGAGTTTGTTGGCCAGCTTCATCTGCCGTCTTGTTTCAAAATGGCGGCCAATTAAAAAATTTTAATTTTTTAAAAATTCAAGAAGATGTACAAAAAATAGTAAATTGAAAAATTTGTTTCTATTAAGTGTTAGAACCTAATACAAGACTTTTGGAACATGCTTCGTTTTGGCTATATCTTAAAAAAATGACTGAGATATGGCAGTTTGAAATTCCAGGGTGGCCGAGATTTTGAAACAATCTGATATTTATTATGCTGTAACTTTCGTATTTATGAACCGATATGAATGTGACTGATAATGTGTACAGAACCTACCAAAGTCTCGACCGAGTTTGTTGGCCACCCTCACGCGCTATCTTATTTAAAAATGACGGCAAGTAAATTTTTTGTTTATTTTTAAATTGAAAAAGATGCATAAAAATTATAAATTGAAAAAGTTGTTTCCATTAAGTGAAAGATCGTGAATACAAGGATTCCGCAACATTTTTTGTTTTTGCTTTATTTTAAAAAATGGCTGCGATATGGCAGTTTGAAATTCTAGGGTGGCTGACATTTTGAAACAATCTGATTTTTGTTATGCTGTAACTCTCATGCGGAAATTCGCATTCAAATTCAGTATTAACGAAACCCGGGATTGAATATTTTATAATCGGGTTCCAAGCATTTTAGCTTCGGGTGGTTGAGTAAAATGAGATGAATTTTTAAAAACATAGACTATGAAATCTACCTTTACTTCTCTGTAAAGGACGGAAGGACTTTTAAAAAATTAATTTTGATCATTTATTACAAAATTAATATTCTAAAAAATTTTTAATATTACAAATAAATGTAAAATTTTGAAATTAAATATTTGTAGTTATTTGGGGACACAGAAGAAGAACCAGAACATGGTCACTTACCTACATCTCTCACAATGTCCCATTCTTCACTCCTGATATTATGTTCAGTATATGGCTTACCATATTAACCATGCTGCATTTGACTTAACTCAATTAGTGATTTCTAAACGCAGGATAAATGGGATTATTGTAACCATTTATCTACCTGGTTTTACAAATTTCACAAATGTTAAAATGCATTTCAAAATAGAACTTAAAATTTACTTTTGATCCTCAAAAATGCTGCTACAAACGTTCTTAATCTTGGAAATAAATATGTAGCATATGTTTATACAGGCGAACTTTTATTTAACAAAATTTCTTTTGGAAACTTCATATTGAACCAAAATAACATAGGAAAAAATCTTTTAATAACGAAAAGAACCGATTTTTTTTCATAGCACATATCAAAATTCTTATCGTTTTTCGTATCGTTTCAAACTACAATGAAAGGCATTTTTGAAAAGTTCTTTCCACTCCTTTTCAACCATCCTAGTATGCCATTATCACTTTATACTTAGGAATATACGTGAATCTACTTCGTTTTTTAACTGTAATCAAAGAAATCTTGAATAGCGTCTGAAAATCCATCTAAAAGCAGAAGGATTGATTAAAGCTTTCGAATCAATTCAATATAAGTTAAAATCCTCTGAAGGTGTTCCCGTAAAAGTGTTTAAAGTGAAAAAATGTGAACAATATTATGAACCGATTCATTTTTTCAAGATTGTTTTCAAAGACAAATTATGGATTACTTTAATTCTTAAGCTTGAAACTATGAAATTTATAATTTTGAAATATGGGATTGCTTTTCTAAAATGAAACTTTTAAGCAAAAAATGTATAGTTGCGTAAAATAATATAAAATATCAACGAAAATTGCCATTTTAAACCACAGTATATACAGAGCTAGGAAATTTTCTATAACATAAAACTTATATTTTAAAAATATTGGAAATTGAGTTTCCATTTAACGAAATTTTTACACTGTATAAAAAAGAAAAGTGTTTCTTCATCTACAAAAATATAAAATAACCACAAAGAAATAGATATAGTAAGCTCTTCCGAGTATATTCTGACTAGCATTCTTTATTAAAAATAAATGAACAATGTGAAATAGCCCAAATAAAAATATATAAATTGGTAAACAGCTGTTTCGGAGCCCCTAAAGCTCCATCATCAGTGCCAATTCAAAAGATTAAAACCCGATTTAAAAGTTTAAGCCATGCAAACATGCTTGCGTCTTTCGCACGCGCCAAGACTGAATGGCGGAGACCTTTTCAAAAACAACAGCTGAGTCAGGAAACAATCTTGGAATTCAATCTTGGCGCGTGCGAAAGACGCAAGCATATTTGCATGACTTAAACTTTTAAATCGTGTTTTAATCTTTTGAATTGGCACTGATGGTGGAGCTTTAGAAGCTCCAAAACAGCTGTTTGCCAATTTATTTATTTTTATTTGTGCTATTTCACGTTGTTCATTTATTTTTAATATAACGGCACAAAGTTAAATCCATCCTTTTTAGAGCATTCTTTATGTTTATAAACCTCAGAAACCATTATATTTTCGTGATTTACAGAAACATTTATGAAATGAAACTTCTTTTGCTGCCACTGACTTTCGGAAACGTTTCGGAATATATAGTGCATTAATCAGTTTTTCTAAATCGGAATATAGGTTTAAAATATGTTATCTATTCTCAGTTAAACATTTTCAGTTGCATTGCATTTATACATGCAATATTAACAAAATAATATTAATTTTAAGGTAAATGTTAATGCCGTTACTTTATAATGTTTGTCTGTAAACCACGTATTTTGAACATATAAATGCTTACTTGAGAATTGATAGCATCTTAACATCAATATTCCGGTTTGAGAAAACAGGTTAATGCACTATGAAAACTTCTCGAAAACTTTGCAGCAAGTCAGTGGCAGCTAATTTTTTCTTGTTTTTATAAACGCTTCTTTAAATCTCAAAAATATATTGGTTTCGAAGGTATCTAAAGATAAAGAAATGCTTTTGGGATTCGTGGGTAATACAGACTAGGTTATATTATATTTCTGATCGTGGTTGTTTTATATTTTCGTAGATTAAAAAATATTTCCTTTTTTTTACAGTATGTATAAAGAATTTTTTCGGAGGAACCATGAGCTTCGTTAAATGAATGAAAGCTGTATTTACTATATATAGTGTAGAAAGTGAAAAATTGATAATTTTCAGCAAAATTAGGGCTGTCAAAAAGGAATATAATATTTTTTGTGTGGTGAACCATCAGAAATTACCTTTTTTAATCTTATTTGTACAGTATCAGATACATATAAACTAGGACTTCCCTCAAAGGGGATTAGTCTGAGCCATATTTCTTAGAACATAGATTTAATATCGTCTGACAAGTAATGTAAATGAGACGCTATCTTTAATTGAATATATACTGGTATGGTATTCAAATAAGTAAAATGAGAAAAATAAATGCTACAATTATAAAATACTATATATGTATATTCTTATATACTGTTAAAATAATTACGGAAGCAAACAAGCAAATAGAGAAAACCATGCAAGACACTCAAGCAGGTACATAAAATTGGAAGTACTCATACATTAAAGGTAATACAGATATTAAGACACTAAAACATCGTATATTAAAATTTTAACTCTTTGAAAAGATGTCAAGAACATGAAGTTTGCGTACCTATAAATGTAAAAAATTGTGAGGATGAAGATTAAATATGTTTTACATTGTGTGTGGTCTTCTCGAACAATTAAGACTGATGCATATCTGTTTTTCATGGATGCGATGAGGCTGACCATAGGCGCTTGGGGAATTCTGTTCTACTCTTCAAAACGTCCTAACCTCAAAGTTCTGATCAGTCAACGGAAGCTTTGCTCCTGTTGCAATACGTCGTCGGAGTGTGACCCAGACATCCTCAATCGGAATTAACTCAGGAGAACATACTGACCACTACAAATGCATTATTATTTTCTTTTCAAGCACATTATCCACACGTCGAGCTGTTTTATGAATTATAATGCAATAAAAAAAGGAATACGCAATGGCTTCACCGTCAGGTGAGACATGAGATCTGATTATTTTGTCAGCATACCTTTGGGCACTGAAAGGGTCATTTCCGTGCATATTTTCTCAGAAAATCATACTAGATATAATACGGAAATATGAACCTAATTACGGAACTTTCCCCGAATAAGTTACTATATAAACAATCTGCTAATGAAAATCGTGAAAATGACTTTTCCATAAACTCTACATTAGTGAAGCTGAAAAAATACGTATCAATATTAAGCTCGCATATACCTGAGTTAGGTTCTTTGGCGAGATAAAGAACAGCCAAGAGAAGCAACACTTTTACAAGTATTTTCGGACAGTCTACTCACTGTTTCGAAAGTACAAGCATTTCCCTAATATTTAGACAATTTATTTAATACTAGCTGCACTGTTAAAAATTTGCAGCAAACTGTCCAGTCATTTGACCGTTTTTGTAGAAAACGGTTACATAACCATAATTTAACTATATTCTGACCGTATTATTGCTCATTTTATGGTCAGAATATAGTCAAATTACGGTTATGTAACCGTTTTCTACAAAAACGGTCAAATGACTGGACATTTTGCTGCAAATTTTTAACAGTGTGCGTAGCAGCTCGCCGTGTTGCATTTAAATTTCGTGAGGTCTTTCGATTGTTTTGTGAAAAAATAAATTTAGTTTTATTAAGCATTTCAAGTTTCTAGTCCTGACATTTCCAAATAAATCGTAATTAAAAATGTTTTTAGAACGTTTTCTATTCATTTAATCTCTTTACATTTTGTTTTTTTTAGAAACCGTTCTCAAAGAGCATTTATTACATTTTAAAAGTAACTCAATGATCAAGAAAAATAAATGCTACAGTTATAAAATACTATATATGTATATTCTTATATACTGTTAAAATAATTACGGAAGCAAACAAACAAATAGAGAAAACCATGCAAGACACTCAAGCAGGTACATAAAATTGGAAGTACTCATACAACAGGTTATAAATCGCCAAGTATTGTTCTATCGCAATTTTCTTATTGCATTATTTTTCTTTAAAATACATACATTTAAAAAACGTATATTAAATACATTTAAAACGTATGCCCTTGATTCATTTCATTTAAAATACAAATAAATAAATAAATAAATAAAAGTACCATACGCCAAAACATATTATTTCAACACCAAAGCATTGTTTCTAAGTTACTCATGTGAAAGAAACGCGATTCATCAAGATTATCATCTAGATAGCATAAAAGTACCGTTAATAATTCAAGTAAGGAAAGAAAGTTTGGTTACCGGGTTTGCAGCCATTGGCATATTTTAGAAAGCGTGGAATTAAGCTTTTTGCAACCCAACATTATGTGTAAACATTACTTTTGAATGTAATTTTCAGTGCAAATTAACATTTATTAGGGTTCAAATTAATATTACGTTGGGTGCAAATTACATGTAAATGTTACGTTTTCATGTAATTTTGGGTTGGAGAAAGCTTTGCATTTGAAAGTATTTCGTTAGCATGTAACCCCAAATTGAAATACGGTGCATTGTTTGTATTCAATATTTGCGCACGCGTAAATGATTTGCTCCATGCTTTCTACGTAAAAATCCCGCCGGTGAAAATGACGTACGTATTAAATTTTCGTGACATATGTACTTTAATTGTGCTTTATAAAAATCTATTTCTTAATATAATTTAAACAGTGTGAATTTTATTCTTGATAATTGTCACATTAGTTGTCATCTTCATAGGTATATTCTGTGAAAATAAGAACGAAATACGTCCAATATTTTTTGAGTAATGCTTGACAAAATGTTTTATTATCTATTGTAGCTATATATGGGGGTAAAGAATATTGCGCTGCGTATGAGTCTTCGTTTCACTCAGACAACAATTGAGTTTCAATATTGATTACTATAGTATCATCATTTCTTCATGAAAATAAATGTGAAAAGTGAACAAAATAAATAAAAAATAAATAAATAAATATTAATCTACAATTGTCTAAATAAAACTATTGGAATAATTTTTCCTTAACAAATACAGCATAATTTGAGGTTAAAAAGTTTTATTCCCAAAAATTACATTAGATTTTAAACTGGATTTTTACAAATGATGTCATTTAATTATCACCAATCGCGGTCATTTATTCTCCGATATTGAAATTTTTAAAGATACTTACTTTTGTAAATTAATTCTGAATTGTTTGGAAAAATATTAAATCAATATTTTATTCAAATCATTGGAAAGGTGCATTACACTTATGCAAATAATTTACGTTTTTAATAAAATATTTTGTATAATATATATTTCATCGCGATATGGAATTAAAACTAAAACATTTGCATTACAAAAATCCGGGAAATATGGCATCACAGAAGGAAGAAAATTTAAGATGATATTTTTCTGACATAGAATCCATGCAACAACTGTTACTTTTGTTTAACAATACCTGCATTAAAATCGCATTTCACTGGAAACTACTTCTTTGAGAGTCGTCTTTACAATGTTATCTATTAGATTTTTCGACGTATGTGATTCTATTATAATGTAAATCTTTTAAAATGCCGGAATGAAATTTTGAGTTTTGGTTAGAGAAATTTGATTTAAAACAAAATTATTGTAATTCAACAGTTTCTAGAAGAAAATTTTAAATAAAAAAATTCTGAAGTGTCCATAAAGTGTATTGATAATTCAATACAATCACAAGAGAAAGTTTAACAAAATTTTATGATATTCATTTTAAAACAAGCTAAGCTCGATATTTAAAATAATGTACTTTTGAACCAAAGTAATAGTTAATCTATAATTTTTAATGAAATGTAGAAAATCTCTATTTCGGTAAATAACGTTATATAATTAAAAATGTGAAATGTTACTAATTTCAATAAATTTATACGAATAAAGTTGATTTCAAAAATTTCTCATTTGTTAATCAACGTAATTATGTACTTTTCGAAATTATTATCATATAAAGTGTGAAACAATAAAACAATATAAATATTGCATAAATTGTACTATAAGAATAAGCCTTTGTTTTTCTTTATCAATATAGGTATTATAATTTTACTATTAATTTGCTTTTTTTACGTCGAAGAAATTTCGTATGATAGTAAATTAGTACGAAATTAGAACGATAGTATTATTAATTATTGTGATATAAATTCTTGTGAAAATTAAAATTGAGTACACAAAAAGTTTGCATTTGATAAAAAATTAAAAAAAAATTACCTATAAATACAACCATTTTATCAATTTTTCTTCTTTAATATGCAATGCTTTGTTTGAAGTTTGCGAAATTAATTTAACCCAAAAAACGCTTTATACTTTTTAACAGGAATTTCACACAAAATAATCTAATTTAATTATAAACCTTTCAGGGTCATGTATTTTTCGATACTGAAACTTTTTAAGATACCTTTCTATGTAAATTACATCTTGATATTTTAAAAAAATATTGATTTACTGGCTTATTTAAATCATTGAAAATGTGCTGCACACTTATGCAAGTATTTTGGGTTTTCAAAAACTATTTTGCATAATGCATATTTCTTCGCGAAATGAAATGAAAACTGAAACATTTGCATTACAATGATCCGGGAAACAAGGAATCAAAGAAAATTTCAGATGCTATTTTTCTAATATAGAATCCATACAACAACTGTTACTTTAGTATAATAATACTTGCATTAAAATCGCATTTCACGGAGAACTCTGTCTTTGATAGTCATTTTTACAATATGATTTATGATATTTTTCGTCGTATGTGATTCTTTTATTATGAATAGCTTATACAATGCCAGACTGGAAATTTGAATTTTGATAACAGAAATCTGATTTAAAACAAACATATTATAATGCAACTGTTTTTTTTCTTGTTTTTTTTTGGAAGATAGTTTCAACTTTGAAAAAAATTGAAATTTTTCGAAGTATACATGAATTTTATCAATAGTTGAATATTATTACGACAGAAATTTTAGCAAAATTTTATTATATTAATTTTAAAACATGCTAAGTTTAACAGATAAAATTACGTACTTTTGGTCATAGTAATATTTAATCAATAGTTTTTAATAAAATGTAGAAAATCTTTAGGTCGGTCAATATTAATAAAGTGTGAAATGTTAGTAATTTCAATAAATTTATATGAATAAAGCCGATTTTAAAAATTTCTCAGATGATTATCAACTCAATTATGTATCTTTCGAAATCTTTATTATATAAAGTGGGAAACATTAAAACAACATAAAGATTGCATAAATTGTACCATAAGAATATGCCTTTGCTCGACTTTATCAATATATGTATTACAATTTTACTATTAACTCGAAGAAATTTTGTATAATAGTAAATTACTACGAAATTAAAAAGAGGGTATTATTAATTTGTATGATATAAATTAGTATGAAAATTAAAATTGTAAATTCATTTAAACTTGAATCGTAAATTACCCCCCAAATAAAATCATTTGATAATTTTTTCTTCTTTAATATACAATACTTACTTTGAAGCTTGTAAGTTTAATTTTATCTCAGAAAACGCTTTATAATTTTTAACAGGAATTTCATACAAAATAATGTAATTTAATTATTAAGCTTTCAGGGTCATGTATTGTACAATACTATAACTTTTAAAGATATTTTTTTTTTCTTTTTAAATTACTTCTTGTTTTTTTGTAAAATATTGATTTACTAGCTTATTCAAATCATTGAAAATATGCTCCACAGTTATGCAAATATTTTGGGTTTAAAAAAATATTTTGCATAATACATATTTCTTCTAGAAATGAAATGAAAACTGAAACATTTGCATTACAGTGATCCAAAAAATAAAGAATCAAAACTCCAAGAAAATTTCAGATGCTATTTTTCTAATATAGAATCCATACAACTGTTACTTTAGTATAACAATACTTGCATTAAAATCGCATTTCACTGAGAACTCCGTCTTTGAGAGTCATCTTTACAATATGATTTATGAGATATTCTGTCTTATGTGATTCTTTTATTATGTGTAGCTTTTAAAATGCCAGACTGAAAATGTGAATATGGATAAGAGAAATTTCATTTAAACCACAAAGGTTATATTTTAATAATTTTGAAAAGAAAATGTTATATTTAATATTTCTCAACGTATCCATAAAATTTATCAGTATATTAATGCAATCACAAGAAATTTTCCAGCTAAATTTTATTTTAGGAACATTTTATTTTAAAACAAACTAAGCCAGTCTAAGTTTAAAATAATTTACTTTTGAACTAAAGTAATATTTTAATCAGTAATATTTTGTAAAATGTAGTAAATCTCTACTTGAGTAATTAATGAAAAAGACTAACTTAATAAAAAATATTATGTATCTTTAAACAAATATATTAGAAATTTCAGTAAATTTGTATAAATAAAGATGACCTTTAAAATCTCTAATATGATTATCAACAAATCTATGATTTTGTTTTATCATTATTGTAATATAGAGCGTGAAACACTGTATAAAAAGGGGGTTCCTTAATCTGCAAAAATAAAATATAACCACTTACAAAAAGATATAATTAGCTCCTCTGAGTTACCCACGATTCCGAAAACCAATCTTTATCTTTAGAAACGTTAGAAACATAGAGCTTTTCCAGATTAAAAGAATAATTTATTTTGCTGCCACTGATTTTTGGTGACGTTTTTGAGTAGTTTTTATATCATATCAGTCTGTTTTCTCAAACCGGAATATTGGTTTTTAACACTTTCCAACCTAGTTGAAAAGTGTTTATGACTTCGGTTTGTCTGCCGTCTGCAGTTTGTTCGCCTGTCCGTGCTCTAACTCCCGTAAATATGCTTCGATTTCCCTGAAATATTTGTATGTTATTGTCGTTTACTATAGCATGTTCCCTATTTCAACAGAAGTTTTCTTGAGTGGACCGAAGATGTAGTATTCACACGGCGAGAGGTCTGGGATGTAAGGGGGATGTTCGAGAATTTCCCAGTGGAAATGCCCCCCTTACGAAAATCCTTACACCATCGGAATACCAATCTGCTTGACATACAGTGTTTGCTATGCATATTTTGAATTACACGATATTTTTCACTAGCACTCTGTGCCTTCTATGAGTTAACTGCATAAAGCTCACATTTTATGCTGTAAAAAATTGACGACTGCGCGTTGACACCGTTTGGAGCAGGGTTGTAGTGGGTAAGTGCCCAGGTACCCGCTCAGCTACCCGCCCGGGCTGTTTTTTAAAAACCCGGGTTTTTTACAATCCTGGTTTGGAGGCATCCATGATGCGAACGATGACTTTTAACGTGCTCTCACGCTATCACACATGCATCTGCCGGGATCTGACGATATCGCATGCATTCCAAGCACTCTGCGCTCTCTATAGGAGCATTTGCAGTCATCTTTCTCTTCAAATGACGGAGTTATTTCAGCAATGCCACTTTCATTTGGGCAATTCTTATATTTTTCTGTATTAAGAAAAACATTTTATTTTACAGTGTAAAACAATAGTCAATTGAATACATCAATTCAAAACTTGTATGAATAATATATTAAAGACTTATCAGGAATAAATAAAACCAGTCTACACACAACAATGGATTCTTTAAGAATATTTTTATGCTCTTTATATTTTTTAGATCTTTTCATTTGTATGAAGGTTATTCGTTATTTAATTTACGGTCACTAAATCTGAATAAAAAGGTTGGACTTTTTCTGTTTTTTGCTAGAAGTGAGATTTAATGCCTTACAAATGATACAAAATTTCAATTAAAGATAATTTTATTTGATATTTGACAAAATAAAAGTAAAGGTCTAATGTCCGCTATATTAGGGGTTGACAATAAGATTCACAGCATTATTCACCCTCGGAAACCCCTACATTTTCTTTTTTGTTTTTATTATTAGTGATAGGAATATATCTTGGTACTTGACTAATGTCGTTTCGGCAAATTACGAATATTTTACCATGCATTTTGAGTGGCAACGGATAAATACTGAATGCACCAAGTTCGTTAAAACTTAAAAAAAAATATTAAAAATAATCAAATGATGCTAAAAAATGCAGTTTACAGGAATGGGATTGGAAGGAGATCGGATTTTCTTTAAAACAAAAAAGTTGTGGCTAAAAAAAATTTCAATAAAGGGCGCTGTCACGCATATTATGAAGCACATTACTCAAATTAGTCTTATAATAAAAACCAGTTTCTCTGAAGCGTATGACAAGCTTCAGTATCCCAGTATATAAAACAGGTTCTTTTCTAGTCTTCAGTCATTTTGCCGTGCGGAAATTTTGCAATGCGCCAGTTGCTGATTCCCTGTTCTTGTAAAAGAATTTAACCAACAGCGCTTCATCTGGTGCAAAAGACAGCATACTGCTTTCATCGAATGAATAATCTGTGTTCTTTGAGGGGTTTTACTGGCAGTCTGATTTGCATAAACCTGCTTCATATTATGCATACAACGCCATCTATCGGTAATTTTTGAACCAATATTTTTTGTTATTAAAAACAATTCTATCTCCCGCTAACCCCATTCCTGCAAAGTGCAATTTTTTGCATCATTTGTTTCTTTTTAGTGAATTTTTTAATTTTTAACAAACTTATGGCGCACCCGGTACATCTGCATATGTTTTGGTCCACACATGTGAGCCTACCTTAAAGGATGCATTTGCAACACAAAAAGTGACTTTTGAAAGAAAAACTGGACTTATGTAATTTCCTAAACGACCAATTCACATCTTATATATATAATACTTTCTATAAGGATATTCCTTTTCCTTATTTATCAACATAGGTTTTACATTTTTGCTATTAGTTTGCATTTTGCATTTTTTACATTGAAGAAATATTTTATGTAAAACTTGCTAATAATTTGAATTTCAATTTAAATGCCACGTAAGGAATTGAAGAACTTTTTTTCTTAATAAGAGTAGGTGGTTAAATAATATGCACATGCGCTAAAAATCGTTCATTAACAGTTTCAGAAAATATTTTTTTATTCAGACAGAAATGGAACTGACAGTAAATATTAAATTTAATCAGTTTTATAATTTTTAAAGATTCTCTATGGATATTAAAAATCGTCATTTTTTCTTTTTCTTTCTTTTTTCTTTTTTTTTTGATAAAATGAATTTAAAATTATAATGTATATACATTTTGTTACTTTTATCTAAAATCTCTTTTGCTAATATATGATTCAGAATAACTTCAGCACAAATTGTATACTGTGAAACTGCATAATCGCAATCCAGTTTAATATATGGTGCATTTTGATCCAAAGAGATTCAAGTTCATGTGTTCGTTCAACGGCTGTTGAGATGATTTCTCAATCTTCAGACAGAAATCTGTTCGGTGTTGTAATCAATCAAGTCCATTCTGCAAATGTAAATAATAGAAGGCGCCTGTATTTTATGATTCTCAGTGAAACACATCAGATCTCAATAGTTTATTCAGCAAATATTTTAGAACATGTTTTGTGGAATTGATACCCTTTAATTCTGAATGCCTCATGTGTAAGTTACAATATTTATTAGCTATGCCGACTGAAGCATTTATAAGACACTAGCTGTTACCCGTGACTTCGTTCACGTATCATTAAAAGAAGAATAAATGCATTAATTAAGCAAAAAATTTATTCCCGATAATTAGAAACGTAAATAATTAACTAACTCTTTATCACATTCCATAGGAGACAATACAGTATTTCCAGGTTATAAAGACCTTGACATAACTAAGTTTTAAAAAAGTGAAATTTTGTGACAAATAATCACGAAAAGGAAACTGCAACCAATGAAAAAAGGCGGGCCAAATAAAATCGTGGAAATTGGCGAATTGTGTAAAAACATATGTCAAGTTTACCTGGTAAACCATTTTACTTTTAACGCCTTGTGAAACGTTTTAATAGCCATCCTTCAAAGATAATGGAAATAGTATATATTCTTTTTCATTAAATTCAATTCTTGTGAATAGGGACCAATTATTCTAGACCTAAATGCAAGAAGCTTAAATTTGCCTCCTTGATTTAATCTATAACTGAAAAAAAATCTTTATTTCTAAATGAAAATATATTGACAGACGATTTTTGTTCTTTAGAATAAATTGATTCATGAAGTTTGAATGTGTGAAATTACGCTTTTATTTTTCAAAAATTTTACTGTAATCAAGATTTTTTTTTCTTTCTCCATCTATTCAAATTGAAAATAAATTCTTTTTTTTTCAGTTTTAATGAGAAAAAATATATTAATCCGTTTTATTTCTTCTTTTTTATTCACAAAGGACGCGTTCACAGACCGAACCCCGAGTTACATAGGGTAACCCATGGGTCGAAGCGTTCAGAGATCGATATCACGGGATTTTTTGCGAGTTACCTGTAGCGTTCAGAGCTAGAAATTACTCAGACTTCTGGTAATCCACATTACCTGGAGAATTTTTTTGGGTAAAGTGATCACGTAGTTGGGAAATCTGATTTGTTTGTTTGCTTTATAGCTAACTGCAACTGTTAACTGTTGTTCTTTATGACTCTACTGTACATTTGAATCCTGAACATTTGATTGGTCTACCTTTAACAGGACTACGATATAATTGCCCAACATCGGCTAGGATGGTTCCTGAAATGTTCGTACAATCAAAATGTAATGGTAGATTGGTTGACGGAAGTGTTTGATTGTAAATATACCCATAACTTTACCGAAAAGCGTTCACAGCGTTTTAACCCAAGGGGCCTCCGTGGCCGAGTGGTTAAGACACCATTCCGCTAATTGCTTGAGAGCGTAGGAATCAGGTCGGCGGGTTCGACTCCCGCCAGCTCCATTGCACACACTTTGTGGAGCTCCGGGATGTAACTCTCTGGTGTTGTATATTTCCTTGTGGCTATCTCGTCCCTGTATATTGACGATGACTTATAAGCGGGCACATGATGTCAAGCACACAAGTCAGATGTATGTTCTCAATAAACAAACATATAAATGTAACCCAACTTTACCCTGAGAAAATCAGAAGACGTTATTCCCCAACTATATGAGTAACCCGCGTTTCGGTCTCTGAACGCGCTCAAAATTGGAATAATTTAGTTGCCATTTTTAGAGAAACTTCGTTAAAATTTACAAAAAAAATAATAATTATTATTATTATTATATCTCGGAATTTAAATCATTTTTTTTTTAATTTTGAGAGTTTATGACATCCTCGGATCAATGATAACCGGTGTTAAGTAAATCTCATTGCGTTCGACAATCTGAAAGGAGTAGTTGCGAAATACAAACGGGCGGTCAGATTTTAATACAATAGATTCGTATTTATTTTTATTTTTCTAATAATCATGGTGTAGTTTTTGGCAAAAACCTCTCATCTGTATGTAACTGATATTCATGCTTAATAATCGGTATAGATAAAAAAAATTAATTTTGCGTTTTAATTATGGCGTGAAACTCATCTACTTTCTAAACTTACCGATCCTTGTATTATTAATGTAAGGAATTGATTCTCGCTCCTTGTAAACACATTTGAAAATTCCCGTTTTATTTCAAATATGACGTCACTTTTTCCTCAGAGAAATCTCTTTTTAATAGCATAATTCTTGTTAATTTTTTTTCTGGCAATCAGGATTTAAATTTTAGCAGAAAGCTCACATTTGTATGTAACTGGTATTCAAGCTAATTATTAATCAGTATCGATAAAAAATATTTTAGTTCTTCATCTTAAATATTACGTCCATTATTTATCTACTTTCATTATACATTGATATTTATGCTCCTTGTATTATTACGAATATTTGAAAATACATGCTTTATTTATGACGTCATATTTGTCCAAGCCGAGGCTAACGTGTCCAATCCGAGGACGATCCTTTTCATAGTTCCATGGTCCAAGCGAAATCTATTTTTAATAATATAATTATTGTTCATTTTCCTTTTAATTATAACGCAGTTTTTGACATAAAAAGATCTTTTTGATGTAACCGACATTCATACTTCATGTATAATAACAAATACTCCATATTTTTGTTTCAAACATCACGGAAATTCATCTTCTTTTGAATTCTTTTTAATTTTCAGTTTTCACGTGAAAATCGTTCAATTGAAAATTAATTGTTGAGGAAAACGTATTTTTCCGTGTTTTTATTTATTGGCAACGATCAATAACCTAGCAACGATAAATGTAAATGGTTAAATTGTATGGAAAAATGTCCATTTATTCTCTATGAAAATAATGAAATTTTTAATTATTAAAGAAAATATTTGAATAAAATAAACAAAAACCAGCCTATATTCATATGAGGGTTATAATCAACCTATATGCAAAGAAACAGGATCATTAAATGCTCCATTTTGACCCTGGCTTCAGCCTAACATTTGCACACAATCAGATTTATAATATTACTAGCTGTTACCCGTGACTTCGTTCACGTAACATTAAAAAAAGAATAAATGCATTAATTTAGTGAAACATTTCACTTGATAATTAACAACATATATAATTAACCAAAGCTTTATCACATTTTATAGGAGACCATACGGTATTTCTTTGCTATAGGGTCCTTAACATAACCCAGGCTTAAAAAAGTGAAATTTCATGCCAAATAATATATACAATCGCGAAAATGAAACTGCAACTAATGAAAAAAGGAGGACCAAGTAAAATCGTGAAAATCGAGGAATTCCTCTTCGTAAAACGAAAAACAACACTGGCAGAATTCTTCTATACAACAGTGCATTTTAGGTGGTATTTGGTGTACAATTTGTATATGTGTGCATTGCTAAATGGGCATTATTATATTGTCTATTTGCATAGACATATGTTATATATTTCTTACTACATTATATTGTTTATGTATATATTAAATTAAGTGCTTCACGCTAAGTGGTGTAAATAGTGAACAAACTTCTTGTGGATTTTATACATTGATAGATATTTCACAAAGATATAACGGCGATTCTAAAATGTAAATAAAGGTTGCTAGAAAGTACTTTAAATTCTGCCCAATTTAACCTCGATATTTTCTCTATCGCGTCAAGAACACTATAAGCAAATAAATACCGACGACACAAATCTGATGATCTAAATTTACATATTTTTGTTAGTATATATAGGATTATTTTGATTTATTTCACGCGCTTGAAATTTTTTATGCTTTCTCTAGGGTTAGGTGTCGAATAAATGTACTTTCTTGTTATTTTATTTTGCCATTTCTATTTATTCTATTTTCCATTCATTCCATTTATGGATACTGATTTAATTTACATGTTCGTGCCAAAGAATATTCTTTAAAGTTATTATCAGGATTAGGATACGATACGATTAGGGTTACGATTAGGAATAAAAATTGAACGACAATGGCATGACCAATTCAGGTTTAAAGTATGAACCAGGAAGTCTATTTATATCATGAAGCAATAAGAAAATTAGAAAATTATCGTCTGATATTTTTTAATATGTTTTACAGTCATAGTTGACATCCAAGGTGAGCGGGAAAATGATCATCTAAAATACCATTAAGTGTTTACCACGCAAAAAACAAATCTGGTTACAACAGTGTATTTAAGTTTGCGCCAAATTTCACTTGATAAAAAAAAAAAAAAAAAAAAAAAAAAACGCAAATTGACTATGGACCTAATTACAGACCCCTAACCTTCCTATTCTCGGAAATGTTCTACCTATATGTAAAAAAAAATCTACTATTTAGAACGCGCTTTCACGTTTATAATGTTATGAATTGGCACGATTGGCTTGTTCAAGTTTAGACAATGCGGCTGGAAGAAAAGATTCATTACTTTTTGATTTCTTCTTTGCTTTTGCATTACGCGAATTTGTTGGTGAAATCGATTTTCTTTTCGATAACATTGTTGTTTTTTAAGTTTAAAAAATATTGTAATTTTACTTAAACATTTGTTTAAAATCTATGCAATTTTTCTTATCCTACAAGACTTTACAAAAATCTATTATGAAACAACTTTAAAAAAAGCTATATTTAGAAAAGACAACAAAGTTTTTCCTATTTTAAAACTAAAAGAAATGTAAAATTAAATTCCGGTTCGAAACGACGATTTACAAATGTGTTTCGATTGTGGGAAAATGATAGAGGAGAAATATTGTTACTTCGACACAATCATATTAAATCTTTAGCTTTTATGAGAAAAGAAACTTTCTTTTAAAAAATATAGTTATTTTTATTAAGATTTTCTGATTTTCGATACGGATAATTTTGCGTTGCATATCATTGACATTTGCCATCCAATATATATATATATATATATTTACTTTTTAAAATTTAAATTAAAAATATGGTATCTTTATGTTAGCCGTGTGCAGACGATAAATCGCCAACCTATCCCTTCATTCGTATTGAATTAATTAAAAATATAAATATTT
This sequence comes from Maratus michaelseni, assembly GCA_963931845.1. NCBI lineage: Eukaryota > Metazoa > Arthropoda > Arachnida > Araneae > Salticidae > Maratus > Maratus michaelseni. Next base: position 213,111,363 of record OZ007590.1, read on the forward strand.
CACTCATTTCATTTAAAACACAGAACTTTAATTTACAACACATACATTTAAAATACATATATTACGTACATTTAAAATAATTCCTTTCATGTGAAAAAGAAAAAGAAAAAAAAAGAAAAATTAATTACAAATAATTTGATAACCCAAGATCATTTTATTTCAACATCAAAACAAATCTGTTTTTTTTTTTCTTTATATGACATCATATTCGCTTGCTTTCCATACTTACTCGTATTTATGACTTTGTATTATTATCAAATATTTGAAAACGCACGTTTTATGTCTAATATGACATCATTTCATATTCTGTTTAATTCTTAAATAATTCATTTCCTTTTCATTTTTCACGTGGAAAATTTTCAATTGAAAATAAATTGTTGATTAAAAATTATTACTCAGAGGTTTATTTTATATTGGCAACGATAAAGTATTAGCAACGGTAAAATAAATTTAACCATTTAAAAATAAGCTGCAAAACCGGGCCCTTTAGGCCAAACCAACCAAACCAACCAACCATTTTAAAATATACGAAAAAATGTCCATTTATTCTGTATGAAAATAATGAAATTTTTAATTTTTAAGAATAATATTGATATAAAATAAACAAAAACCAGCCTATATTCATTTGAGGGTTATAATCAACTTATATGCAAAGATACAGGATAATTAAATGCTCCATTTTGGCGCTGGCTTCAGCCTAACATTTGCACACAATCAGATTTATAATATTATTAGGACTAGCCGGTCGCTTCCGAGTGGGGCCCCAGATCCATTCTGCAGTGTACTGCCTTAACTTCGTTTGGGGTCCAGAAAATGCATTCTACATGCAAACAGACTAATGTAAATAAAATACTTTATTTTAAACTATACGAAAATAACTGATAAAATATAAAAAAGCACGTAAAGAAATATTTCGAGACATTAATAATTTTTGTTTTATGAGCTCCCTCACAAAGTATTGATGGGCCTGCCTGTGATTACCTAGTGTGTGAAGATATATTTCAGATAAAATATATAAAAATAGGATTGCATAATAAATATGGCAATCATTGTAAATGGGCACTGTGATTTGACGGCTATAAAATGTTAATGCGGTGATCAAAATAATGGGGCCTGTGTATTTCTCAGCCATATATCGTTAATGCAGCGATCACTGTAACGTGGTTCAGTTATTTTGCGTGCATAAACAATTAAAATGAATAATTTTAAAAAGGCCATAGGGTTGCACGCCTATAAACTAATTATACGGCAATTAATATAAGGAGACCTTGTACATACCCGAAACCATAAATATGGCGATCAGTATTTAAATCGCAAATCTTTATTTCCAAAAAATGTATTTTGAAAAAAGGAGGAAATGTATTACATTTTAAATCTAATCGCTAAAAGACGAAAAGCGCAAAAACAATTTATAAAATATGAAAAAGAAAAAAAAAACTTTTCCTTGGTAAAATGTCGCGCAAAGTATATAATAATAACTAGGCAATAGTTATTTTATTCGTCTAATCTTCCAAAATCGGGGTCCAAAATCGGGGTCCACAATCGGGGTTGTTGCCACAAACTCACTAGCTCTGAAATCGCTGAAATACATGTTTAACTATTCTTAACCAAATTTGTAACGCTGAATTTCACGCTCCAAATGCTAAGATATGGCAAAATCACGTAAAACTTTCGACCCAATGTGACCCCCTTGGTAGGTTACTATCTAAAATCGCTTAAATATCTATTTAACTATTTTTTTAGTACATTTGTTATCCTGAATTTCATGCTTATTAATTTTACTGAGATATGGCAACATGACATAAAACATTCGACACCCATTGAATCCTCCGTAGTAGCTGAATTTCTAAAATCGCTGAAATGTATGTTTAACTAATTTTTTAGTAGATTTGTTATTCTGAATGTCACGCTCCTATCTATATCTTCAACTGAGATATTGCAAAATTGCCTAAAATACTCGACCCCCTATTTAATTCCCCTTAGTGGCAGAATTTATAAAATTGTTGAAATACATGTTTAACTATTTTTTAGTAGATTTGTTATCCTGAATTTAACGCTCCTACCTAAACATGCTGCTCAGATACGGCAAAAAAATGAAATGACCTAAAAGTTTCGACACCCTCATTTAACACCCTTAATGAGTGAGTCTACAAAATCAGTGAAATAATTGTTTAATTATTTTTTTAGTACATTTGTTAACCTAAAACTGCTGATGCGATATGGTGAAAAGGTGAAATCACCGAAAATTTTCGACTCAAATACATTCTGCAGCGTACTGACTTGACTTCCCTTGGGGCACAAAAGTTGCATTTTACATGAAAACAGAGAAATTTAAATAAAATACTTTATTTTAAACTGTACGAAAATAACTAAATAATATATAAATATATAGATATATATATAAAAGAGCGTAAATAAATATTTCGTGACATTAATAATATTTTTTCCATAATCCCTCTGACAAAATACTACTGGCCCTGTGCGTATGTATCTAAGATGAGCAGATAGCTTTCAGATGAAATAAATAAAATTGAAATTGCCTAAGATAAATGGCGCTCTTTGTAAATGAGTACTGTCACTCCCGTAAATTATTAATGAGGTGGTCAAAATAACAGGGCCCTGTATATTTCTCAGTCATACATCGTTAATGCAGCGACCATTATAACGTGGTTCAGTTATTTTGCGTGCATAAATCATTAAAATGAAATAATTTTAACAGAACCCATTCGATTGCACGCTTGTAATCTGACTATACGGTAATCACCATAAGGCATTCTTGTGCATACCCTAGCCCATAAATATGGCAATCAGTATTTAAATCGCAATTTTTTACTTTCAAAAAGTGTATTTTGAAAAAAGGTGGAAGTGTAATATTTTGTTTAAAATTTTAAATCGAATCGCTAAAAGAAGAAAATCGAAAAAAAATTATAAAATGAGAAGTAAAAAAATATATTCCCTGGAAAAAATGTCGCACAAAATATATCATAAAGAATGAGCAATAGTTCTCTTTTTCGTCTAATCTTCCGCAATCGGGTTCACAGCCGATGTTGCCCACAAACTCGTTAGCTCTAAAATCGCCTGAAACATGATTAGCTACTTTTTTTAGATTAATAAAGCGGAGTTTCACATTCATACTTAAAACTGCTGCTGAGATATGACACAATTACCTAAAATTTTCTACACAAGTGTGGCCCTATTGATGGTTTATTATCTAAAATTGCTAAAATACATATTTAACTATTTTTTAGTACATTTCTTATCCTAAATTTAACGCTCCTATCTATTACTGAGATATGGCAACATGACATAAAAAATTCGACCACCATTTAACCCCCTTTAATGGCTGAATTTCTAAAATCACAGAAATACATGTTTAACTTTTTTTAGTAGATTTGTTATACTGAATCTGTGATTTCAAACTCCTAACTGAAAATGCTGCTGAGATGTGGCGAAAATTAAAATGAAATAAAAATTTCAACCCCCATTTAGCCACCTTAATAGGTGAATTTCTAAAATCGCTGGAATATATGTTTAATTATTTTTATAGCAGATTTGTTATCCTGAATTTCACTCTCTTATCCAAAACTACTGATGAGGTATGGTGAAAAGGGGAAATCACCGAAAATTAGTGGCCCTCCATTTAACCCCCTTAGTACTTAAATATCTAAAATCGCCTGAAATACATGTTTAACTATTCTTTAGTAGATTTGTTATCCCGAAATTTACGCTCCTATACCTAAAACTTCTAATGAGAAATGACAAAATAACATGAAACATTCGACCCACTATTTAACCCTTTTTAGTGGCCAAATTTCTAAAATCACTGAAATACCGCGTGCGTCATAAATTCGTGCAAACTTTAAAAATTCATAGTAAAAGAAGTAATGCTCGGAAAAATTTTCGGTTTGCGCGAGTATGATCATAAGGATTTTAGATTTTTTTCCCATGTATAATAAAAAAATATTCCAAAAGTAACCGACAGAGGGCGCTCACACGTCATACTGAGGCGTTTTATGCAAATCAGGCAAACACAAACAGACAATGAAACAAATCACAATAACATGACACTGTGCATTTATTTTAAGGTAAAAGGTGCTCAACATGACCACCACTACCAGGTATTAGACAAGTGAAGCGCATCAATACGCCTGTTACAGCTGAGTGTAGCATGTCGGCATGGATGCCACCGACGGTCCATCGTATGGCATCTTTAATTTCCACCAAAGTGGCTGGGGAGCCCCGGTATACACGAGACTTTAAGTATCCCCACAACAAAAAATCTGCCGGGATCAAGTCTGGAGATCGTGCGAGCCATTCAAACTTACAACCTCGGCTTATTACTCGGTCTTCAGTTAAAGTGTCCAACAGGAACGTCTTGATTTCACGTGCAAAGTGGTGCAGAGCACCATCCTGCATGAAGTTGACGACAGGTAACGCATGTCTTTCCTGCAATGCAGGCACAACGTGGCAACGCAAATGCGTAAGATACCATTCTGCAGTGACTGTACAGGTTTTCCAGCCGGATTCAGTACAAATTTCTTCAAAAAAGAAAGGACCCAAAATGATAGACGTGGTGAAACCACACCAAACAGTCACATGAGGAGCATGCAGTGGATAGGTCAGGTACTCTCGAGGGTGTGACGTCTCCCAGATACGACTGTTGTGCGTATTGATGTCACCATGCAGTGAAAAGTGTGCTTCATCCGTCCACATGACGTTCAGCAACCATTGTGGATTACGCTCCATTTGTGCCGGCGCCCATGCAGCAAACTTTAGTCTTTTATCTGTATCTCCGGTGATAACTGGTGAAGTGCCTGTATCTTGTACGGATACAGATCCAAGAATCCGTGCAGAATACGTCGAATCGACGATTCTGGAATCCCCGTTATTCTCCCAGTTTCACGAGCACTGCTGCTCACCATTAATGTCTCGGCTGTTAATTCTTCCATGACACTTTTTACAACATGGACGCGATCCGCGCTCGAGGATGGTCTGCCACTACGTGGACGATACTTCGAACTCCCCGTTTCCTCAAAACATCGTACTAAACTGAGTATCCCATTCAATGAAATAGGGCTTTTTTGCGCCTTAAGTCCTTTCTTCGTGCGAAACTTTCGCAATCAAATAGCGGTGGATTCACCATTCTAGCAGAAAAGTTTAACCATCAGCGCTTGATCTGGTAACGATAGCATGCTGCCGAGATCGAATTCCGAATCCATTTCCAGCCAAGTGTTTTATTGCGAGCCTGATTTGCATAAAACGCCTCAGTATGACATGTGAGCGCCCTCTATCGGTTACTTTTGATATCATTTTTTATTATACATGGAAAAAAATCCAAAATCCTTCTGATCATACTCGTGTAAACCGAAAATTTTTCCGAGCATTACATATTTTATTATGAATTTTTAAAGTTTCCACGAATTTATGATGCACCCGGTACTTGTTTATCTATTTTTTTAAGGAGATTTGTTATCGTGAATTTCACGCTTTTTTCTAAAACTGCTGATGAAATATGGTGAAAAGGTGAAATCGCTGAACATTTTTGACCCCTCATTTAAACCCCTTTATAGTTGAATTTCTAAAATCGTCTGGAATTCATTTTTAACCTTTCTTTGGTAGATTTTTTATCCCTATTTTCACGCTCCTAATTAGAACTTCTATTGAGATATGTCAAAATGGCGTAAACCATTAAACCCCCATTTAACCCGCTTCGTTTCTGAATTTCTAAAATCGCTGAAATACATGTTTAACTATTTTTTTTAGTAGATTTATTATCCTGAGTTTCATGATTCTACCTATAATTTCTACAGAGATATGGCAAGATGACCTACTGTATTTGACCTCCTTTTTAACCTCTGTTAGTTGCTGAAATACATGTTTATCTATATTTTTTGTAGAGTTGCTATCCCGAATTCCGAGCTCCTAACTAAAAATGCTACTGAGATATGGCGAACAGACAAAATGACCTAAGACTTTCGACTCCCCATTTAACACCCTTAATAAATGAATTTCTAAAATCGTTGAAATATGTATTTAATCATATTTCTTAGTAGATTTGTTATCCTGACTTTCACTTTCCTACCTAAAACTGCTGCTGATATATGGCGAAAACGCTAAATGACTAAAAACTTTCGACCCCCCATTTAACCCCCTTAGTGGTTGAATTTTAAAAATCGCTAAAATAATTGTTTAACTAACTTTTAGTACATTTGTTATCCTGAATTTCGTGCTTTTAACTAAAAATGTTGTTGAAATATGGCAAAAAGGCAAAATGACCTAAAACTTTCAATCCCCCATTTAGTACCTTTAATGGATGAATTTCTAAAATTGAGGAAATACATGTTTAATTATTTTTTTAGTAGATTTCTTATCTTGAATTTCAAGCTCTTACCTAAAACTGCTGATGAGATGCGGTGAAAATGTGAAATCACCGAAAATTTTTGACTCCCCATTTAACCCACTTAGTGGTTTAATTTCTAAAATCGCCTGAAATACATGTTAGCTATTCTTTAGTAAAATTATTATCCCGAATTTCCCGCTCCTACATAAAACGCCTGTAGATATATGCCGAAAAGAAGATATCATCTAAAACATTCGACCCCGCCCCATTTAACCCATTTAGAGTGTGAATGTTCAAAAGATTCTTTCTTAATGGGTGCTTACCTTGTGTAATGAACATGTCTTCCAAATTTCATTATTGTAGGACAAACGGTTGAGGCTCGGCGTTGATTAGGAGAAAATCAAGCTACTTTTTTATAAGTGTATTCTATTTTCGCTTTAAGGCTTACTATCAATAAATTGCGCGATTAGCATGTTGTTATTGAAATTTGTCAAACTAGAAAGTTGTTAAACATTATACAGACTTTTTTCCAAGCTGTTGTAACTAGTTCATTATTTTGTCATTGGATTAATTCATTGATGTACAAATACTTTTTTCTAATGAAATTATTTTCAGCCATTTTGTCTTTTATTCGACGTTTTCGCGTAAGATTTTAAATTAGTTCACTACTAGAGCATTTTTAAGGTCTGAGAAAAAAAATAATTTTGTTCGGAAAAATGCTTAGAGTTGCAGTTTTTGCAGCACTGCCGTGGGCCGAAAGTGTGAATTGAGATATTGCTGTTGTCGCATTGTGACTAAAACGAGTAACGGCGTATTAAAAAAAGTTTCAGCTACTGGTACAGTACCCAATTTTAAGCAAACATTTGGAAAAGCATATCAATCCTTCGGCGAGTTTAAAATAAAATTTCTGAAACACTCTCTGACCAAGGAACACATGCAGGAAATTGCATAATCGATTTTTTTGTTCGTTTTATTCAAAAAAGAAAAAAATATGGTGCAGAAAATTATCTGAACATCTGTAAACTAAACTAATTTATATTAATAAAAGTAGATTCTTGTTTGTGTATGTGAGAGCCTGTTTGTTTGTTTCTTGGAGGATAGATAGGGAAATCTAAAGCACGTAGATGTCCGAAAAATTGATTCCGGATAGATGAAGAGAGGTCCAACTGTACCTAAACTCAGAATTTGAATATTTGTATTAGATTTTTTGTTAATTTATCGTGAACGGTAAAATTCGCGTATGTTTCCCGGAAATTTTGGTCTACTCATAAAAGTAGTCCAAATTCAATATTTTAGCCCAATATAGTAAATTTTGTCTTCTTTTCAATGATGTTTATTCGGAACTTCTACAGAAAATGTTGAATTTTTTGCGATTTTTTTAAGTCTTCATTTTTCAGAAAATCAATTGTTTATTTTTTTATTAACAAATAGCTATTGAATAATTTATCTATACAATCTTATGCTTTATACACCAGAACAGACTTTCGTTAATCATTTAAACAAATAAAATCATACGAAATAGTTTTCTTAAATTAAACACTTTTCTTAAAAACAAATCCTCATAAAGAAAGTAAGGCCACCGGTTTTAACCAATGGAGTGAAATTGCAACGGCGAAAATTTTTAGCGTTGGTTTCCAAAATAACACCCTTAACGCAAATTATTGATATGAAGAAGTGCGTGTCCTCGCGGTTGGTAGGATTTTTTTATTATTCGGCTCCTGGAACGAGGTTAGTTTGGAAAAACCGAACAGTGTAGCGAAGTATATTTAAGGTAATCTCCGAGAACGATAAAGTAATTTTAGGAATATTAAACGTTAGTATCTCAGGCCCGGGCAAAGTCTGGGTTGTAAAATAAATAAATTTCGACAATGTTTGGTATTTTGACAAATTTTTATGTATGACTTACGAAATTTTTACTTAACGTAGAAGACGCAGATGTAATATTTAGTTTTTTGATACTACATGCATTGAAAAACATATCAAGAGTTATAAACATTTTATTAAGTTATAGGGGCTAAAAAATATACAGTAAAATGATTCCGTCGTAATTTTTTTGTTAGGTATTTATTATTTTAAGTCTTGTCTTAAACAAATCTTCATAAAAATATAACGATAAATTGAAACATATGTCAAACAATTTTACACTTTTTTCGTAGAAACGTATTATAAATGTACAATAAATGCCAACACACTTCCAACCAATATTTCTTATTTCAATTTACATGCAATAACTAATTCTTTATATACGCATTAAATTTATGTATTTAAAAAGAAAAACATTTTTTGGCCGTCTATGTTCATAATTTATAAATAATATGTATTTTATGCTAATATATAAGTCACCTAATATCTATTATTCTTTTGAGAAAAACAGTATAAAATATACCGAACATTTTACGTTTATTTTACAGTAGTAAATCTACTTAAGTATAAAGAACTTTGCTTATAAAATATTCAGTCTTTCTTTATGTCTTTCTTTTCTTTTGTTTTATAAAAGCAACTATATTTACTGTCAAAAATAAAATTCATTTTCCATTTTGTTAAAACAATATCTATATTCTGTTTTTATGTTCAATACTTTGCTAAATAGTTGCGTATTACTTTTTCTTAATATGTTTCTGTGGCTATAGAAAAATTATGAGAAAATTTAATATTAGAAACGGTTTTGAATGATTTTTGCATGTATGAAATTGTAATTCACTATATTTTTCGAGTATTGGCTTTTAGTAATAATTGGTGATTAATGTATCAAACACATCTCTAACTAATGCACAAATAAATAAATAAAATTGATGATACATGTAAACTTCCAAAACACCGAAATGTTGAACAAAATAAAAAAACGCAGTAGTGTTGAGGCCAAATTAATATTTCGCAGATGCTACAGTAGTAATATAATGTTTTAAAGATTTATATTAACTGCATTATAAAGAACATTCATGTAAAATATGATTAAATAATCAATATTTTCTAGCGCATGATGATGCAATTTGCGTATAATAGCATTAACACTTTGAGCAGCAGTAGGATCTAGAGGATCTAGAAACCCAGTATTTTTAAGCTTATTTCAAATCATTGTTGGCATGAATGTAAGAACTACAGGTAAAAACTCCTGTTATATTCTAAAAATAAGTTTTTCAAGTATATCTTAGCGGATACCAGCGTTCTATTCAAACATGGAACGTGTGAACATGTTACATGTAAAGGGCGAGTTAAATTTCAATGTGTTAATCTTGTGTTACTATTCTAGACGCTTTTCAAGAGTAACATCAAATATGACTTTACGATTGTCCGTTAAGGTGACGTTTATCTCTAGCGAGTACGTCTGATTTAGTACATAGAAATCAATATGGACTTCTAAATCAGAAATCTCTGTAGTAGCAAAATCGTATTGGGCCAATATCGGTTGTGTAATAACTAAATATTTGGACTTTTGATAAATACTAGCAGAAATATTGCACAATGTCGGGGTATTAATATTATCGCAATGTTTGCAAATTTTGACAAAAAGTATCTCGCCAAAGAAAATTTCAAAAAGTCAATATTCCTGCAATATCGTCATCATTTCCAGTGTAAAACTGATGGTTAATGAATATTGATATTACGTGGTAAAAATATACACTGGATATAATATTGACGTACTATCGGATGAATATTAGTTCGCTAATAAAGCTACATATAGAATTTCAGTCTAAATGAATTAATCTTAGTTTGAAAGTATTAAAATATTAGCAATGTGCGTTTAAAAATACGTGTCAAAGAAATCGCTTAGAAAGCATCAGTGTATTGCATTAATAATTCTGTCCAAGAAAACCGAAACATGGATCAAAATATGGAAAACTGTTGAAACAATCACCATTCAGTATGAATCTGACTACATGTAGATTTCATTGGTTTGATCTATGGAAGGAACATCTAAAATGAAAGGATACGACTGGATAAAACAACTGTATAATCTCGAGCAGTGTGTTTTTAAGAATTGCATTTTACACAAAAGGATTTGTTATCAGAAGGTAATAATATCTAAGAAGTTACTAAAAGTAACAGATGCAATATTTATTAACAGAAGCAATTCTGTTTAATTAATGTCAAAGTAAATATTTTATACTTTTGTAGAACTTTCTGTTGATTTTCCGTACTATTTCGGAATACGTATCTGGTTAAACGGCCTTAGATAAATTTGACTTCATCAAGAACTTACAAGACCATATCAATCAACTTAAAAAAATCTATTATTTGTCTATGAATTAGTTTTTCATTTACACTATTTAAAATATAGTGATGTCATGATTTAACTGTCAGGTTATCCTTGTGAGAAATATTGCTCCGTTTCATATAACATAATTTTTCTCTCAATGACGCTTGCTATTATCATTACGTCTTACATCGCAGTGCACTCCTAGAATGTTCAAAAGTTTGAATGTATTGGATATGTTTGCCTTTAAATTGTTATTTTGCAGTATATTAAATTGTGTCCTGTGCTCTTCTTCCGCATGTCATTCATCACAAGTAGGAACAAAAATGAAGACGAATATTTTTTTTTTACATATGAAATTCTAATTCTTGTTATTCCTGGTACTAAAGATTACCATTAAACGAATAAACAATAAAAAATGTAAAACACTCACATAGTAAAATGATTAACAAATGCATTAAAAGTCGCGTAATAATTCTTTTATAATGATGGAAAAATACATATTTATGCAGTAAAAAAAATCTACTTCTTTTCCTTGAACCCATAAAACGTAGATTTTTAAAATTTTTATTTGAAAAGAAAAACTTTGGAATTCGCATATATTTTCCATAATATGACATATCTTCCGAATATGATATTTTAAAAGTCATCTTAAAATCCTGATTGCTTAGAAAACCTTTGCCATTTTTTCTGCATTAATATTTTAAAATCCTCGGATCTCTTACGAAAATGAAATAGAAAGTGCTTTAGAAAATACGGAATTTGAATACTTTAATATGTCTTCTTTCAAAAAGTAAATCGAGGCATTTTAGTAATCGACAGTGCTTGTATTTTTTTAAAACGAAAAAGTTTTAAAATGTATTTTTAAAATGTAATATGTGGCACGTTTAATATATCAAACTAGCTATATATTTCTAAACTGTTCTTAATATGAATATACTTTGAGGAATTTATTTCTTGAAATATTTTGTTTATCAGTTTTAGAAAACAAACATTTATATTTTTATGAACATATTCCGATTTTTATTTCACAAAAAGAAATATGTATTTTAAACTTTACTTCTTTTAGTGGAGTCAAACACAGAAGGACACTTGTCATAGTTGTAGGTGTATTGTAAGAAAACAATTTAGGAAGAAGAGTAAATCAAAATTTTTCTTTAAATTCAAAATGGCGTCTTGAGAAAATACGTCATATTTTCATATTTTTTCGACTCGTAGAAGAAAATGTCAAAATAAACACCAGAAGCCAAAATAAAGCAAAATATTATAATTCTATTGCATAATTATGAAAATCGCAATGCAATATTCCAAAACTCTTCAAAATTATAAACTGAAACCTTACAACAATTGATTTTTATTTTATTTTGGATTTTGACATTTTCTGCTGTAGCTTGTTCCAGTGTGCATTTTAAATCGGCAATTTTGCAGAAGTATTTATTCAACATATATCCCTCTTTTCACCTACATTTGAGAAGTTCTCTGCAGGCTTGCCAAACTGCTGGATGGGTCGATTGCTGTAGAGTTCTGATTTTATTTTGCTTTCTGCAGACCCAATGATCTGGGCATTGTATATGAATGATGATATGGAATTTGTTTGATCCCATATGCAACCATATATGAAGTAGTAAATCTTCAGATCAGAGGCCTCAACGTCAATTTTGCAAAACATTTTAATTTTCATCTGACTTTACGCAATATTTACAAATTATAATTACAAATTATTATATTTACAAATTACAGTGAAACTTTCATTTAACGAATTCTCATCGTTGCACTTAAAAACTTCGTTATGAAGAAAATTCGTTAAATAGAAATCAGGAAAATTTTTCTTCAGATATGACAAACAGGAATTGGATTCAGAAGTATTTGATTCAGTTTCAATTATGTAGCCGTCTTTTACAAAACAGTTGTGTACGGTCGAGGAAATCACGTCACATTCCCAAGCTTTGGCTCAAGCTTTCATCAGCCCTCATACACAGGTTCTCAAACTAATGTTTTAATTACATTGTCTTTTTTCTGTCTTTTTCGGTAATGTACTTCAAGATTTTTTATTAATCCTTAGACTAATGGCTGAAGCTTAGAAGTTGTATCGGTATGAACAAAAATAACTTTGATGTTCTTTGATTTGAATTTTGAAGCACGTTCTTGTGGATGTACAAAGCAATTGTCTATCAGCAATGGAAGGTCAGAATGGTAATTGTCTGACTCTAATTGATATTTTTTGCTTCAATATATCTGACGCCACTGCGTCACTGCATCTTCTATATCATTGAATGCAAAAAGGGAATTTTGACTTCCCCAAACTGTCAGTGTTGGAGTCTCGGTGTGGGAGAGTAATGATAACAAGTGTTTTTCTTAGTCTGAAAAAAAAATTGTGTAACATCAAGCAGAATGGAAATTATTTAAATGTATTCATTTTCATACAATCCACTGAAATAAATTCGCATATCCATCGCAACAGCAACCTCTTAGTTTGGATTCTGTACATGTACAAAAGTGGAATAAACTTCGTTATATAGAATATATGTTTCGTTATATGGAGATTAATTTACATGCTAATGGTGTTCAAAGTCAAAGTTCTGCAGAAAATTTCGTTAAGTAGAAAACTTCGTTAAATAGGGACTTCGTTAAAGGGAAGTTCCACTGTACAATATTTCACAATCCAAATCTACTAATGTTAGATTACATGTCTATTTTTAAGCATATAAGATTTTCCCAAGGATTCAGAAAAATAAAAGAACTGTTATGTTAAACACGATTCCAATCAAGTATACTCTTCATGTGATCAAATGTATATTTCTGCAGGGGGGGGGGGGGCTCTGCCCCCTGAACCACATGCTGTCCCATTGAATTTATTTTACATTGTCAATAATTGTGCTTTTTCAAGATTGAAGTATATCTATAAGTGCTTTTTAAACTTTATTTTATTACAAAAAACGAGATCATTGTATACGAGATTTTATCATATCGTAATAAATACTGACATTTCTGTCAACTACAAAATATCGACATTTGTTGCAAAAGTTGAATAAAATATCATATAATAAAATACTTAAAAAGGGAAATCCCCTTACGGGATTTATATCAAATTTTAAATTATCTTACAATATTTGTTTGGGAAAAACATATTTCCTGATTATTATTTTTAAAACAGTCCTTTTTGAACGAAATCCAGAACTGTTTCAATGCAAAAATCTTACAAAAATCATCGCAAAACTGCATTTTGTAAATAAAATGTCGAAAATTTACTTCATGAAATTTTGAAAATAGCATCATTCGAGGACTACTTTGATGACCCTTTGATGTGCACAGTCTGTTCCAAAATTTACCGGACTGCTTAAAATATCGACGACTATATGGCGCTGTGTTTCCGCAGGTGGTGTTAACAGCACGACTACATTTCGTTTTGTAAAGTGGTAGAATTTCACATTGCTATCTGTTGTGTGATGCTAAGCGCATCCGGTATGTTGTAAGAGTGCAACGTGATCAGGTCGGAGCTCGCGAAAATCAAACAACGAACGAACATAAAATTGAAGGAACTGCTCTTAATGGACATTGCTATTTGAAAGGGCGGAAGCGTTTCATGGACGGAATACGCAGAGTGCGTCCTCAGTACCGACAGCAAGGCAGTTGGTCGTTCTTGCACGACAACGCACTAGAAAACACTTCAATTTATTGGGCGGGAGTTTCTGCCTTCTAAGGGATTCGTCGTGCTCAACCATTCTCCTTACTCCCAGATTTATTACCCTGTTACTAAATTTTGCTCCCAACGCTGAAATTGCACCTAAAAAGGACCACCTTCGTGAGTTCCGACATGATCCGACATACAACAGATAGCAACGTAAAATTGTACCTCTTTAAAAGATGAAGTGTAGCCGTGCTTTCGATATCACCTGGGGAAACGCAGCGCCAACTTTTGGTTGTTAATTTAACAAGTCCGGGAAAATTTCGGACGGACTCTGTACACTATGCATTGAAAAACTGCACATTATCAATTTAATTTAGTTACTTCATTTCCACCAAATGAGGAGAAACCAATAGCGAAGGCAAGAATATTTTCCACCTTCAAAGCATTTCGTATATTTTTTGTTGGCGCGTACTTCAGCTTTCCATTATAGTACTTGACAAAAACTTTAATATATTCACTTCTCCAGATTATTAATTTTCGGTTTGTTGCTTTAAATTGAAGTATATTGAAACACACATCATTATGGTTGGAAAAAATTGTTTTTTCTTCCCTCTCGAAACGAAGCAAAGAATTTTACATTTCAAAATTCATATTTTATTGCATAAATAATTGTAAATTGATAGAATTTCAATTTTTAAATATAATGTAATATTATGAAGAATAAACAGCTTGTATAGAAATGCTGTTATGTTAAGTAAAATAAAAATAATTTAAATAATTGCGTACGATATTTAATATTTATTTTATTTAATGAAATTTTGAATTATTAAACTTCACCTGGTGGATTTACCTATAGGACGAATATACCATTAGAGCGTCACTGCTTTTGGAAGCGTACACCCATAGTTCTCTCGTCTTCGCACCTATGATCTTTAATATACTGATATCGATAAAGAATTCCTGTGTGCTTCGCGCATTATAAATCGTTTAACAGACAGTGATTATAACAGGGTTCTTTGCGCATCGTGCTCCATAAATCATTTAAACGACGGTATTACAACAGAGGTCTTTGCGCTTCGTGCCCATAAATCGTTATTTTTCATGGTTTTGAAGAAAATAATACATAAAGGACTTTGGATAGTATTTCGTAGTTGGTTCCACAGTCACGGTCAGTGTCAAACATGAGTGATAATTAAATGATTAAATGCACAGGCAAAATAAAACTGGTTACAACAAATAAATGTATTTTGTTCCATGTGTTAAGCTTGAATTTTCTACTAAGTGTCCTTTGGTTTGAAAAAAAGCTATTAGAATATACCACGAAAATAAAAGTTGAATGAAATCTTTCGTAACAAACAAATTTCGTGTTAAACTTATAGGCGTATATAGGAACCACCTGTGTTGTGGTTGTCATACATAAATGAAATTCTCCTTTCTCCGTTCTCATTTATTTATAATTTCAATAACAAATCTGTCAAACCTTCCGCTTTTGAGCTCAACTATTTGTGAATAGAAGTATTTAAGTTATTTAATGACAGAAATTTTTAATTAAATAAGTCGAAGATTACTATTCAGAAATAGTAATACACAAAAAACGAGACTGTTTAGAAGCTATGTAATACCTATGAGATTTGCCTGTGTGACGCTTTGTTGGAAAAGTGGAAGTTTAAGTTTTGGACAATTCAACGGCGTTTGTTCATTTAGTTATGAATTTCAGTTTGTTATTTCGCTGAACCTCAGACTGATTTCTATTTCATCTTTTAAAAAATTCCATGTCATTTGTTTAAATATGTTATCGTCACAAAAGAAGCTGTCACTTCCAAAACAAAAAAAAAATACATCTTAATATTTGATTCTTTGTCACTTTTTCTTCGTTTTGAGTTTTATTTGTCACTTCAATAACTTTAGGATTTGACTCCTGGATGTCAAACTGAAAAGCCAAAGCGTAATTTATGCACCATGAAGTAAAATTTGTTCTTTTTTTTTTTTTTTTTTTTTTTTGTCATTCTGTTTTATAAATCAACCATTGACTCATTTTTCAAATTTATTTTCTTTTTAAGTTCTTTGGCACATTTTTTGTCCCATTGCTGTCAAAGAAGTTTTCACTTCCAAATTAAGAAATGAACTTTTTAACACTTTCCAACATAGTTGAAAAGTGTTTATAAATTCGGTTTGTCTCTCTTTCTGTCTGCCGTCTGTCCGTACTCTAACGCGTGTAAATATACTGGGATTGCAATGCAATTGATATATGTTTTTGAAATTTACTATGGCATGATTGGTATTGAAAATGAAGTATGTAGCACTTATACTCCGTGCACAGGAGCAATCATAAGAATGCCGTTACATTATGGTCTATGGTGAAAATCCTTTTCAGTGCTATTTAGTTAAGTTACACTATTTCAAATATATTGAAATTGATATACATCACTGAAGTGCACTACAAGATTCTTACTTTCGTATATGTTACATATAGCACTTATAATTAGTTTACAGAGATACTCAAAATAATTTCCTTATATTATGATCTATGGGAAAAGTCGTTTGCGATGCATTTTAATCAGGTTATACTATTACAAACATAATGAAATTTATATCAATTTGTGAGGTACATTAAAACATGTTTTCTGTACAATATGAAGCGTAAGGAATTTCTCATTCATTTACAGGGCAACACACAAAAGAATTCGGTTACATAATGGTCTACGGAGAAAAACTGTTTGCAGAGTATTTTAATTACGTTACACTATTTCAAATATAATGCAATTTATACACATTACATTGAAGTTTACTACAAGATACATGTTGTAAATATGATGTGCATAACATTTATCGTTCATTTACAGGGACACACAAAAGATTTCGGATGCAGTACTGTATATGAAGTATTGTCTATATAGGCGATAAGTGCTGGAAGTGCGCTTTCAGTTAGGTATGATATTAATTAAATTTTGCGTACTATGTGGTATGTATAAATAATTCTATAGATTAAATACAGGGCTACACAAAAGAATTCGTAAGCATTACTGTGCATCAGCGTAAATTGCTTAAGGTTTTTTTAATCGAGTTATGCATTTTGAACGTGAAAAATAATTAGTACACTAAGAGATGTTTGTTAAAAATAAATAAAATCATATACAGGGCCACACAAAGAACTAGATACATGGCTGCGTATGTATGATAATTTTAGGTAGTGCGATTTCAGTAGTTTACAGCGTGTTTTTGCCTGAATCAAACTTTAGCTGAATATGTGGCGTGTATAAAAACCTTAATGTAACAAACAGGACTGCACAAAAGAATTCAAACAAGTTTCCGTCTATTGGTAGAAACTGCTGAAGGTGAATTTTCAACTGTGTTATGTGTTTTCTTACTAAACTAAATTGTAACATACTATATATAATATATATACAAACCTATAGATTACATACAGGGCTGCACAAAAGAATTAGAGTACTTTTTTTTACTACGGCCTG
Source organism: Maratus michaelseni (assembly GCA_963931845.1). NCBI lineage: Eukaryota > Metazoa > Arthropoda > Arachnida > Araneae > Salticidae > Maratus > Maratus michaelseni. Next base: position 213,128,996 of record OZ007590.1, read on the forward strand.
TGATTGCTGAAATCTGGTTTTCAAATGTGTTTTGCGTTTTCTAAAATATTTACTTAGGTATCTTATTTACCTTATTAAACAGCGAAGATTTGTTAAAGAATTCTATAAGTGTTGGAAAGTGTTTCATAATCTATGCTTGATGCATACTTTTACTTTCTTGTTAATAATTTTTCTTTTCAGATTTTTTCCCTTTTCAGTGCTTTGTTTGTTTGTAGTTTCGGTGCGTTTTAGATTTGACTCCGTGACGTTTGCTGGGAATGGCGAAGCCTAATGTTTGCAATATGGAATCATATTTGATATTTTATTATGTTTTCCAGTTTCTTATTTCGTTGAACTGTTCAGAGATTTTTTTTTGTCCTTTCTTTAAATTTATGTTCTGATTGTTTTCATGTGCTAATGTCATCAAACAAGCTTTCACTTCCAGCAGTTACAAAATAAACGTAACATTTTGTTGTTTTTGTTTCTAAGTTCTCATTCATTTGTAATTTCGGAAATTTTATGTTTTGCCTCCAGGAAGTCATATATATATATATATATATATATATATATAATGAACGTGAATGGTACAACACTTGCAGCACCAATATCACAAAAAGAAAAAAAAAATCTATAAACCACATAACTACAAGACAAGAAAACTAATCAAACTACTTAAACACAACGAGCTACTTTAACGCAAAACTATTGAACACAGCTAATTACAGCAAACATGAAAAAAACAACAGAGATAGAATAAAACGACTAATACCCTGAAAGCCAACAAAAATCTACAAACCACGTAAATAGAAAACAGGAAAACTAAACAAACTACTTAAACACTGAACTAGAAAACAAAACAAACTACTGTAACACAAAACTAAAGACACAACAAATGACAGCAATAATGAAAAAACCAACAGAGATAGAATAAAACGACCTGTGTCATTGTGGGTTTAACTAGTTTTACGCATGCAACACTCCCCATACATGACAAGTATAGCATTCTTAATTTTCATCAACTATCCTATCTATAATATTCTGAGAGACGCTACTTTGTCATTTCGAATGTTTTTTAAAAGCCATTTTTTGTTTATTCCAAGACTTCGCTTCGCGCGCTGGGTATTTGTACTTCAAAATCCATGCGCCTCTAGGTTCAGGACTATTTCTTGTTAAAACTTCTCCATCGCACGTCATTCGCTTAGCTTAATTTTACCTCTCACTGATTGGCTCGTGCACACGTTTCGTCTCTTCTGTAACTTTCCGCGTATTGAAAAAAACCCGACTGCAAGAGTTCGGAAAACGGATTTTTGTCGGTATTTTGAAGTACTGACTAAATTGTTATATGGTGTTCTGCGACTTATAGAGTTTATCAACAGCTACTTAAGATCCATTAAATGATATAGTGAGTTATCGTAAAGCCTGAGGCTATAAGCTTATACCTGTAGCCTGTGGGAACTGTTCCAGCATCTTTCCTGTTCTGAATAAACAAATTATCAGGAAAACTGGCTAAGTATTTTTGGAGAAATTCTCATTGGTTTCCGTCATTGCCTTACTTCCTCGCCATGATTCTTAATCGAGTGACGGAAATAATTCATCATCTTTATACAGCTGCAAGTTTCTCGTGAGAAATTAAATCCTTATAAAAATCTAACACACACACACACATATATATATATATATATACAGGGTGATTATAAAAAAACTATCCCGATATATGAGTCCATAACTGTCATATCGTTCACAGAAACTGAATGAAATTTTGTTTTAAATTATTTTGAGGTATGCGCACAAGAATCATGTGAAAAACAACAGTTAAATTCTAACAGTTACGGTTACAGTGACAAAATTTCAAAAATTTCAAATGGCAACACCTATTTTTTTTAAATTGGAATGTGATCTTTATAGTGAAAAACCATCAAAAGAGTTGGAACGGTACCTGTAGCACGAAAATTGCCGACGCTAGACAGACTACGAAGAAAAGTGAAAACAACCAATAAAGGACAGAGAAGCAACAAATAGTAAAACATGTTATTGTTCAGTGGTATCCACCATCTGCCGCATGTAAAGTGTCGTCGTGTGTGAAATGGAAAATGTATGAAACTCAATAAAATGTTTTATTTTCTGTTGCTTCTCTGTCCTTATTTGTTGTTTTCACTATTCTTCTTAGTCCCTTATTTGTTGTTTTCACTATTCTTCTTAGTCTGTCTAGCGCCGGCAATTTTCGTGATACAGGTACCGTTCCAACACTTTTTATGGTTTTTCACTATAAGATCACATTCCAAAAAAAAAAAAAAAAAAAAGAAAAATAGGTGTTGCCATTTGAAATTTTCGAAATTTTGTCACTGTAACCGTAACTGTCAGAATTTATCTGTTGTTTTTTACATGATTCTTGAGCGCATACCTCAAAATACTTTAAACCAAAATTTTATTCAGTTTCTGTGAACGATATGGCAGTTAGCGGCTCATATATCGGGATAGTTTTTTTATAATCACCCTGTATATATATATATATATATATATATATATATATATATATGTGTGTGTGTGTGTGTATATATACATACATATATGTATAAATATGTATATATGTATTAGATGTATAGTATATATGTATTTAAATTATCTATGGTTATAATAAGAAAATTAAAAATAAGGTAATCCACATTACACAAAAGTATAAGGTTTATTTGATTCTATTTGAATTAAATAGTAAATGTGTGTAAACATATATATACACATAAATATTGTTATATATGTACATATATATATATATATCCGGCTAACATTAAAGCACCTTTTATTTATATTTTAAAGAATTGAAACGTTTTAATCGATTTATGATTGTAATTTTAATATAAACATTTTTCTTAAAGATTTTGTATAATATTTTATATATATAAAATCTATTTCCTTGTATTATGACTTTCTGATTAAACTAAATTATTCTAAAACTCTTTGTGAATATTACTTTAACATTTCTCATTATTTTCTTTAAAATTGCAAAAACTTTTAGTTTTTTTTTTCTCTATAAACTCTTTAAATTACCTTCGCCTCTTTCCTTGTTGTTTTCTCTTCTTAGTATAATTTTAGTCACTGGGTGTATATTGTTTTTGAATAATAATAGATATTTTTTTATGTTTACCTAAAGATTTTTTTTTACTTTTTTTAAAGGAGACTGTTTGAAAGAAAATTACACAAAAAGAAATTGCATTGTAAAAAATAAAACTGAAAGAAAGAAGTCTGGACAAAGATGTTTTGAAACAATTTATACAAAAACGTATGTTTTTTTCAAAATTTTGTAATAACACATATATACTAATCCTATTTTTATCTTAGGCTATAAAGTAGAAAAACTATTTTTATTTTATAGTAGTTTTTGTATATTTAATTTCTTGTAATAATTAATTACACCACACATTATTTACAAGAGTCATAGTACGTATCAAAAGAAGTATAATCTATGACACATTTTAGAAATTCTAAGAATTCTGGATGTAAATTGAAATTTCTACAGAATTTAAGCCGTGCTATTACATATTTCTCGATAGCAGAGAAGAGTATTTACAAATACATAATATTTAGTATGTTCTGTTTTCAACAGTTTTCTTTCAAATGTGAAAGTTTTTTGTATAAAGAATTCCCAATCATGGATTGAAATTTAGCATGTTATAGATATGATTTCCAGATCTACAATACAGGCCGCAATTATCGTTGGAGTTAACAGGGTCCCCGAGTATAAAGAGGTCAAATTATGAGAAAATAAAATTACATTTTTTTTTATATTTTGAAAAAAGGCGGAACAAAGTTTTAAAATCCAATTCCAATGAACTTCTTTGACTTATTTCAGTAATCTGTTTTTGTAAAAAATGAAACGTACTTCGAATTTCTTTTGAAGAAAACTCTGTTTAACACATGACAAAAGAGAATGATAAATAGTTCAAGTTATAATTTCTATCGGGAATTTAATATTCAGCTAGCTAAAATAATAAATCGAGTGCGATTAGACTGGAATCTCGATGAGAGACTAATTAATACATTCTGCCCCATTTCGTCAACTCGCTATACACTGTTAAAAATTTGCAGCAAACTGTCCAGTCATTTGACCGTTTTTGTAGAAAATGGTTGCATAACCGTAATTTAACTATATTTCGACCATAAAATGAGCAATAATACGGTCAGAATATAATTAAATTGAGGTTATGTAACCGTTTTCTACAAAAACAGTCAAAGGACTGGACAGTTTGCTGCAAATTTTTAACAGTGTAGAATGCGTAAAATGCTAACTTGTTTGTTTGTACTATGAAACTCTGTTACGTTACAGAGCGTGTTAGAAAGTGAAAGAAACAATCGGGTGTCACATTTATTTTCTGTATTCAATCTGTTCTCCACCAGTTACACTACAGATATGAATTATTGTTTTAACTTCACTTTGCACATTTTGAAGCGTATCAGGGGACGCGAGTAAGTTTTTATTGTTAGCATTTAATTGCAAATTTTTTCTTTTCGTACAAAATCAATACTGTTCTATAACTTTTGTATCACTATAAGTTTTTATATCGGCTCGGTAGTTCCTATTTTTTTTTTGCTGTAAGCAGTCTTGTCGAAGAGCGCATAGTCCCTTTATTATGCTTAGGCCCAATTTTTATCACTAAAGCGGTCACCTTCAAAAATAAAGAGCGATAGAATTGTAAGAGTTTCCGGAATTAGAATATGTAACTTCATAATATGTTTATATTTTTATTATAAACAAATTTTCAACCGGCCTTTAATCTTTTTCTGAAACTTGTTAGTACTCTTTGTTGGATGATATTGCGCCAGAAAGATCCGCAATATCTGCCTCAACTAAATACCTTATTCCACTTGCTATCAGACCTTTATGTTTGCCTTTATAGTTAAGAATAAGAAGCATATTATGAACTATATAGCAAGTAATAAAGAAGCTACAACGTGTGCTACTATTTAAGTTGTTTTAGGACAGTGAAATAGGAGAGCGGAAGAAGAAAAAAGAGTGACAAACAAAAAAATTCAGAAGGTCCTGAATGTGAGCCGTGCAAAATAGCTTCGCTTTTTGCGGAAATAGTAAGAATTTTGAATTTAACTATAAGGGAGAAATTTCTTCCAGTCATTGAAATTTTGTCACAATATGACACAATGTCGCAATAATTGCTTTTCGTCCAATAATAATTACGGTATTTTAGTCCAAATCTAGGTTATAATTTTTTTATCGTATCAAATTCAAGAGAAAATCACCTACAAACTTCAAAATGCCTCATTTTTTTAACAAATTTTGTACATAATCCAAAATGTCTCAAAAGTTCAATGAAGTATATCGATAAATGAAAATAATTTATTACGAAACATGGAAAACCTATAAATACCATTTTTTTAGTGAGTATGAAATTGTTTATAAAAAAATGATAATTTATTTTCGTATAGGAAAAAATTTAGAATATAAGTGCTGTGTTGAATGTTATTTATCTTAATAGATTCCTAAAAATACCTACCATTCCAAAAATATAAATGAAAAATGAGCCATTATTATTGTCTTTTCTTATGACAAAGTTTGTTTTCTTGCTTTTTCTCTGAAAATTATTAACAATTGGGAATTAAATTTTGCTTGAGCATCATCAATATTTTCTGAAACTCTTCTAGTGCATTAAAGAGTTGAGCAGCTTGGTACCGTATAGCTTTCATACTTACCATTGAATATCTCCATTTGTTTAAGAGAGAGTTTACAGACAGATCTGTAAAATTATTGATAATTCCTTTATTTTTTAGTAGATGATGCAATACACATTGTAAAAATATGATGCAGAGTTCTAAAGAAAGTCTTTGCATATAAAATGATCATTGCTTCGCGATGTCTCTTAAAACTAAGTTGTGGTTCTGACATGCCCATGTGATCTCAATAAAGTTCTAGACTCCCCCAAATGGTTCCCTGTTTCTGACTCAGCCTTTCGCTTACAAAATATCTCTGTAACGTCTTGTCTTATCACCAGCTTTGATCAATACGAGTTTTGTAAGTCATACCTACTTAGATTCTAGAAAGAATAACAGATTTCATTAAATTTATCTCGGCGTACTTATAAAAAACATTAGAAGTTACCGTGGATAATCTTTACACGGCGATTGGAACGAAACGATAGGCGCAACGCTTTGTACTAATCGTTGTGTAAAGATGATCCCCACCGTGCGACGACGTTTTAAACATCACGAACCGGCCGTGTATAATGTAGGTCATGGTAGGCGAGCTGGTACCACAGCGTTCTTGTGTCTTGATACTTATTTCTTAGCTGGGGTTCTTTTTCTTTTATGCCTTAACCTTTTCCCACGTATTTCCGTTTTTCTTTTGCTTTATGCAGTACTACAAAAACTGATTATTCATAGCTTCACGTAATGAGATGGCGATTACATTCTAACTCCGTGCCCAACACTTGCAAATTATATGCAATTTTTAAGCCACGTGAAACAGGAGTAGCGGGATTAGCGGCATCCGAATAGAAGGGAGCGGGTGTTGAGTTCCCCATTCGTATAAGGAGTTCTATCATTCTTAGAAGATAGGGGCGCTACTTTCAGCCCTATTTTTGTATGATTAGAATGGACGAACTAATCAAAAAAGCTCATCTACTTATTCAGTAATGTCTGAAAAACTAAGAAAGAAAATCAAAGTTTTAAGTTTGCCCTTCGTATACGCAACACTTTACATGCTAGTAAGAGGAAAAAGATATTACAAGAAAATCTTTCATTTCAACTTTTATGACATTTAATTTTTGGTACATAACACCTTCTTACACTTTCTTCATTTATTTTAGAATTAATCATCCTTTAAACAGAAATTAGTTTAGAAATTCATTAATTAAATAATGTTAATTTAATATTTACGCAAACTGAAAAAAAAGTATAATCTATAACACAGTCGGCAAAAAAATGCATAACAGATGTAGTTAGAAAAGAAACACACACACACACAACAGTTGACTTCATTAAATCGCTATTTATTTAATTTGAACATTCTTTCAGTTTTTTATAAAGTTACATTTCCTTTCAACAATACGAAGCAATCAGGAAAACTATTCAAGAAAGAGAACCATTTAAAATTATTCTGTTAAGTTTAAAAAAAAATGATTTCAAGTAAATCCGATTAGAATTGTTTGAGACAATGACTTTTGAAAAAAAGTTTAAGAGGATTATAAAAAAATCAAAAAACAACAACAAAAAAGATTTTACTTTTTTTCAAATGTATAGAAGATTTCTTTTTGTTAATTTCAGAAAACATCATGTAAAAAAATTTATTATAAATATTTTGGAATAATTGTTGGAATTAGTGGATAATTTGCTTCACTGGAAATGTTTTATTAACGTTTCATGTGAAGCAATATTTTTATAGTTTTTATATTTATTTATAATGATTTTATGTATTTAATTTAGAATTTGAAAACAATTTATTATTATAGAATATTTAGGATATAACTGTTTTTAATTTATTGCTGATTGATAAGGGTTAAAAATCTTTCTTAAAACATTATTATTTTTTTAAACTTTTAATAGGTTTGATTATTTATATTTACCAAATTGAAATTCTCTTTAACAATTTCTAATTCTTAGTGTATTTTACAGTGCAAAGGAATTTTTACAATAAATAATTATTAAAAATAAAGTAATGATTTTAAATACTTTATTTAAGCCATTCACTACCCAGAACTAGTGTGCTTAAAGCACGATATGGATTATCAGCATTACATACTGGCCATCATAATCACCATGATGCGATAGATGAGTTTTGATTTAAAACACTATATTGTATTGAGATGTAATCTTCCCAACTATGTGGAATAGTCCGTGACAGGATTCGATCCCAGGATCTGTTGGCTGAAACTGCAAATGCTCTACCAACTGAGCAATCTCTGACGAATGGTAGACTCAGTTGGTAGAACATTGGCAGCTTCAGCCAAGGGATCCCGGGTTCGAATCCTGGCCCGAACCCTTTCGCCCAGTTGGGCAGATTACATCTCATATGATTTCTTTACCTATTTGAATAATTGTGTCAAAACTAATCTAGTGTACTATAATGCATTATTGGAACAATAACCGATTTCGATATTTTGAAAAAGAAGTATACAGAATGTTCTATCAAATATGAATTGTGTACAGCGATAAATCTCATTGCGAGTACATAGAAATTCTCTAAAGAATGATACCTTTAGGATAATTAGTTTTTGATAGTTTTTGTCATAAATGCGAGAGAAAAAAACACGTCGTAGGTAATGCACATAAATAAAAATTTAATAGGAATATGGATATGAATTAATCCATCTTAGATATAACATGATAGTTACATGAGAAAATTCACAAAATGACTACTACGTATAATGAGGAATGTTTTAGCTCAACGTGGAAAAAGCGTGCGAAGACAATCCATCATAGTATCGTCTTCGAAAGTCTGTAGACGCATTTCTGCTGAATCAAGATTGACCGATAATGTAACGCGCACTATTATATGTTTCAGAAATTTGCAGAGATAATTCTAGCATCTACTCATGTAAACATAGTTTCATAATGCAAGTACGGATCTTCATATTTTCTATAAAGATCATCTTCAGGGCTCCGGATGTAATGTACACTTTTCTTTCGTATTTTTCTCGAAACGATGTACCTTAGAAGTAGGATTTTTGGTCAATATTTACGTGCTCCGAGCGATGATTCTCGCTAAACACAGTTTATCTGGACTCGACAGAACAACCAGTTTAAGAAAATATTATATAGATTTAAAAACCTGTATAGAATTCAAATATAAAAGACAAATGATGCTCCTGAAAACAAGTCTGTGCGTTATAAACAACCTAGAAAATAAAGTTAGTTATTATATATGAGAAATTACATTTTTTAACGAGCATTATTACTGCAGAAAAAAATATTGAAAAATTTGGTTTGAATTACGTGTCTCCTACCTGCGTACCCAGTAGTTAAGGTTATCTGCAATTAATCGGAAAGTATCAGCTTCGAATTCTTATTCGAAATTCGGATGTTTGTTGTTGTTTGGAAATAGATTTCGCGGAAAATGTTTGTCTAATAATCTCTCATAGATATAAAATGTAAGTAAGATTGCCACATCAACCAAACGTAAAAACCCGTAATATTTGACAAATTTTATTGCCTTCCTTGGCAACTTAAAAATTTTACCAAAATTATTTTTATCTTTAATCCTGAAATTAATGAAAGTGATTCGAGGCATTTGAGTCCGATATGTCGTGACAATGGACTTTTCTCGTTAAACCGACATTCTGAAGTGTATAAATGGAACAGACATCTCCAGTCATATAAATGAGTACGGCTGGTTAGACACAGACCGATGAATCGTATTTACATTCTGTTTATTTAATTATATTCCTTAGCGACTTTTACTTGTGAAGTTTGTGAATACTTCCACTTCAAGACATTTAAAAGACCTCACTTTTATCGAATTTTCTTTCACCTTAGAAAAGATAAAACACTCAGTAATAATTTCTAACTTGAAAAAACATTTTATAAATGAGAGTAAATAAAACAGCTTTTTGAGTACCAAAATATTTAACAGGGTTTGCTTACTAGTTTCGGTAGCATTCAGCGTACCTTCATCAGTGCGAGAAATAACGGAACTTTTCTCATATATAACTAATAGAGAAGGGGATTGGAGAGATAGGATTATTAACCAATAGAATAGCAGTAAATTTGAAGAGATAACCTGTAGTTCTATTGGTCAAAAAACGTATCTCTGTATTAGTTCGTAATACTTGTTATACCTTTTGGTGCTCTAAACGTTGTTTTATTTACTTATATTGTGCTGTTTATTGGTATCGTTTTAAATTTTATTTACTTCTATTGTATTGCTTTCATTTAGTTTATATTTCACAGTTGATATTGTAAAATTATATTGTTATAATATATGTGAAGATTTTAGTGTATAGATCCAAAAAGTTTCCGTCATAGAATCCTCTGTAAGAGATAGAGAGAATTTGAAGGATTTATTTCTCAATGTAGTCCCTTCTTTCTTCGGAACGATTTTTAGATGTTTCAATAAGCAGTTCATTACCCTGAAAAATAATTTGAAAGTTTGATAGAAAATGTTTCTTGTGCTATATTTATTTCTTTCAACCAAATAAAATATTGATTTACCATGTTTTATGAGATTTTATTATTCTCAGATTTGAATTTCAGAAATAGATAACAGGCAATTGGAGCAAAACCTTGACTATAAAAGGAATGGTTAAGTTCTTAAACTGTAATAGTATGTTCAAGCACTATACTCTACTAGCTCTTAAACAGATCTCGTACTTCTGTACCAGACCTTTGACAATGACATATGCAATGCTTGAATCTCACGAAAAATTTGAATATTCATCTTCAGATACTTTGTTCATGTAAAACTTTGCATGTAGAATATGTAAAAAGGTTGTGTTAGATATTTTCAAACTTTCTAGTACCTCCTGGACTTTTTATAACATCTCACTCAATATTTCTTTCAGGATAACAGCAATGTTTTATTTTTATAATCAGAAGTATTGGATAAATTGATTCTAATGCCTCGAATGGTCGACTGTCACAAGTATAATAATCTATGTATATTTGGCGCATGTGAAGTTGTTCTGGCCCTTTTTGCAATGCCATTCTCTTCAATATTTCCAAACAGATTAATCAATATAAACGCAATACAAGTATTGTTTTATTTCTTTGGAACTTTGTTTTCTTTGGAAAAGTTATTTGGAAATTCTATTGTTTTATTTTTTTCTTTTCTTCTTTATTCAGAATTTTAATCACAGATTCATCTTAAATTTTAAACATCCAGAATAAACTATCTTGTCGTTACATTCTGAAAAAAAAATTGTAATTACTTTTAGATTTATTTGTTTAATTTTGCCTTTACAGGCCTCACATCTATTTTAAAATGTTTTTTTTATATGTGAGGCTAAAAACTTTTGTATATTTCATGTTTACTTAGAAGCAATAATGCAAAAAAGAAAAACGAAAATGTTTTTTTATGTAATTTTCTTTAATTGTAATCTATGTTAATTTATCTTACTAATTAAACTGATGCTTTTTGTAATCGTTTTATCAGTAAGTCGTAACCGAACGTAAAGTAAACAGAGATTTCATACATATGAATGTTTCTTTGCTGCACACACTGATGACAAATGATTCTAATAAAAAAATATACGCTAAAAGGTTAATAGAAATTCTAACTTTATGTTTTTAACACATTCTAACATAATTAAAAAATATATATGCATTCGGTTTGTCTATTTGACGTTTTCCGTCTATCCATGCTCTAACTCACGTAAATATACATGTAAATACACATTTTCATGCAATTTATATACGTTATCGAAGTATTTTTGGACTACTGTTGAAACTATTGAAAGTTTACTATTGAAAATGAAGTGTATAGCATTTACTGTTCGTGTACAGGGACTCTCAAATAATTCCGTTACATTACGGTCTAGGGAGAAAATTCGTTTGCGGTGTTATATGATGATAATGTTACACTAACTCAAACATTTTGAAACTGATATATATAACTGAGGTGCACTAAAAGATGCTTATTATAGGATATAGTGATATAGTGTGCATAGCATTCATCGTTAATTTACAGAGACACACAAAAGTATTCGGTTACAGTACTGTGCATGTACAAAAATTACTATAAGTGCGTTTTCAGTTGTGGTACACGTTTTTAAAATTAACTAATATTTTGTATATTACTTGGTGTGCATAAATTCTGTAGATCATATAAAGGGATACACATAAGATCTCGAGTACCTTTTCGTTTATTGACGGAGATTGTTAAAGGGGAATTTTCAACTGTGTTATGTGTTTCTTGACTGAACTAAAATTTAGTACACTTTGTAGTATATATACAAATCTATAAATAATATACAGGGCTGCATGAATAAATTCAGATACTTTTCCAACTTTACATGGTAATTCTGAAATTTGGTTTTCAAATGTGTTATGCTATTTCCAAATTATGTACTTAGACATGGCTGAGCTTGTTGAGCTTAAGCCATTTGATAGGCCTCTATACCTGGATGAAGCTTGTTTACTTAAACATAATTTTTCACCATATTAGTCTGTGAAGTTTTGTTACAGTATTTAGAGCGTGTTGAAAAGTATAGGGTGTTCATAAAGTCTTTTACTGATTACAATAATTTATTGCAGAAATATTATTATAATTAGGTATGTGCTTATATATTGTAAAGACATATATGAATTTTTTAATACAAGTACTTACGTTAGTAAATTTCGATGTGAGCTCCCTTGGTAGATCGAAGAATGTCAAGGTGGTATTCCATTTCTCGCCACGTACTGCCCAACATTTGGGCTGTCACACTAGACACAGCCTATGTGATCCCGACCTTGAGTGTTTCAACATCTTTTAGTAGTGTTGCAAACACTTTGTCCTTTATGTACCCCCAAAAGAAAAATCTGGAGTAGCTGGTCAATCCCGTCCGATCTATCTTCCAGGAAATTTGTCATCAAGGAAATAACTTAAGAAGGTGACTTTTCAATAATAAACATTTTGCAGTATTACAGTCAATGGTTATTTCGTAATATTTTTTTTGTAATCAGGGAAGGACTTTATGACCACGCTATATTTCATAATCTATGCTCTGTGTATGATTTTTGTTTCCTGTTTCTTCTCATGTCAATAAAGGTAATTTGTACCAAAAATTATTTAAAGAATTGTTTTTTTTTAAATATATATCACTGTTAATTCATTTTTCTATTTAAAAAAATCTGGTTTCCATTAATTTAACAAAAGATAAACCGGAATGGTGGCAGCGATGAAGAAAATATAAAATTTAGATAAAGCTTCTCAACAAGTAGGATGTAAAAAACGCGTTATTGTTTTAAGTAAATATATTATATACTATATTAAAATATTAATTTAAAAAATAATTTTATTTTAACTTATATGTTTCAGCAAAAGGTTTTACCGTATACAATTAACATTAATAAAACATAATTGTTGCACGTTTCATTCCCATTATAATATTTTAAGGAATTAAGCCATAAGGGAGTTTACAATGAATAATTATTAGAAGTACTTTGTTTTAAAGAGCCAAAGTTAACGTGATTCATTCTTACTGAAAATGTGTTGCGAAATATAGTCTAAGCCGATATCTACTATGCGAAAAGTAATTTCATTTGAATTTTCGTGTTCAAAACTAGACATCAAAGCGCTTAATGGTGATTAATTAATCCGGATTGCTAATATAAAGAGGCCTTGTTGTTGAGCTATGAATAATGACATGAATGGGATGGAAAGAATTTAAATACTAATCGGATAAAATTTCGAATTCCCATTTTCCTTTTACACTTCCTTTAAAATATTAATTCTCTTCTTATTGAAACATGTTCAGGATGAAATAAAATTTCATTAGCAGGAATAATGACTATGCAGTTTCTTCGTTTATAATCAAAATTGCGATAATTAATTTTGCTAAGAACTTTTTCGAACTATAAATTGGCTGATGATAATTACGTTTGCAATAACAGTATAGAGGATAAAAAGGATGTTTTTTTTATATACTTCTCTCTGCTTGCTTTTATATTTTAACAATTTGTTTTTCTAGCTTTATAAATATGATCTGCTATATAATTTATCATCGGAGGATTAACATTTTACATTACAGGTATACTGTTAAAAAATGTATTAAAAAAGCCATTCGACAACTTTTTTATAAAAATGTCTCAATTTTCTAAACTTTGTTTTATTTAAATATTTATTAACTGTGAAAATACACTGTTAAAAGTTTGTTTCAAGCTTTTACAAAAACATTGGACGATAAGATGGTGAAACCTTGTTCCTTTGTTGTCAGAAAAATAATAAAATTTTATTTGAATACCACTCTTTTCGTGCATAATTTCAGTATTAAATAGAGGCGACTATTTTTATATAAAAATAGTAGTAAAAAGTTTATTATTTCCCAGGCAAGCGTGCCTTGTTCCAACATTTGCTGCTGTGATTGATCCATAAATTTGTGTAGGTTGAACCATTATGTAGATACAGTTATCCTGCTCAGAAACCGGGAACACTGTTTGAGGTAACGTCCTATATACACAACAACCTTCCAAATCTGAATTTGAAATCGAACTTTGCTGACCTGTGTCCTGCATGCTAACCATTATACCAGCAGGAGGATGTCGTCGCTTTCGAAAGCAACAAATCAGTAATATTTAAAACTATGTTTTCTTATTGGCTGTTACATAATGACATAACAATGGTAAAAAGTTGAACCATTATTGAAATTTCATTGTAATCAGGAATTTTAAAATAATCAAATGAACGAATGTTTTGAGGCTTCTGCCTTTTTTTTTTGCACGGTCAAAACTTCAACGTCCAACGGAAATCTTTCACAATGTATCTGCTGATTTTCTATTGGCATTCGTCATATTTGTACATTTAAATTTTCTTTAAACGGTATTTGTAACTGAAAAGGATGCAATTTATATCACTTACCATTCTGGTATATGCATTGAGCAAGTACACTAGTTTTGCTTATTTATTTATTTATTTATTTATTGTATTTTGTACTGAAGATTAGGATTCATTTAATATAACCATTAAACATAACACATGGGCTGATAAGTTCATGGTCTAATAAAGAAAACACAACTTTTTAACAAATCTTTATAACTTTATGACTTTATAACATTATAACTTTAATAAATAACTTAACTTTAATAATAAATAATAATCATTTAATAATAATAATTTAATAATAATAATAATAAATAATAATAATTTAATAAATAAATAATAATAATTTAATAATAATAATAATAATAATAATTTAATAATAATAATAATAATAATTTAATAATAATAATAATAATAATTTAATAATAATAATAATAATAATTTAATAATAATAATAATTTAATAAATAAATAATAATAATAACGCTGCTTTACAAATTTAAACATTTTTTATATACTTTTGATGAAACACCTATTTTCTTATTATACTACCTCTAACTAATGAAAGGCGCTATTTGAAAAAAATCTATCACGTCACATTTTTTAAATTTTTACATTTTTCAATAATCACATTTTTAATTCTATAATATATCCATCACGTCACATTCAACTTATTGTCAACTTGGATTCTATATTCTATTTTCTTGTGTTTTTGTGAATTAAAGTGGTTTTGTTTTTAATAAAATGTCTTATAGTTTGTGTAAATTAAATTCTGGTCGTTTTTGTTACGTTTGTGGACAATTTATGTTCGCAAAAAAAAGAAGGAAGAGCGATATCGGAATGTTGTAAAACAGCATATGCGCATTAGTTTGGATTCTCAGTGATTAATCAAGATAAAAAGTGGGTAACACATGTTTTTTGTGAAAGCTGTAGGCTTACTCTTATATGCTGGGCTTCGGGAGAAAAAAAAGTATCTTCAATTTGGATCACCAATGCTGTAGAGAGAACCTTCAAATCACGAAAATGACTTATTTTTGTTTGACAAAAACTGAATTAAAAAAATAAACATAAAATTCAATATTCTGGCATTCCATCAGTCTCAAAACTGATATCACATTCGGAAACTCTCTCACATCTTGTATGTGCAGGTATGTCAAGTGCGAGTTGCCAAGATAGTGACGATCTGTTTATGGAGGATGAAAATGATGACAAATTCGTAATCGAAGATGATAAAACGCCACAATTAATAAACCAAAATGAGTTGAACGACCTTGTGCGAGACTTGCAACTATCTAGAACAGTGTAACTTATTGACACCAAATATCAAATTAACTTATTACCGAAATCGAAGTCAAATTTTCAGCAGTTATTTCACCAAAAAAAAAAAAAAAAAAAAAAAAAAAAAAAAGAAACGGTCATCTCTAGATAGGAAATCATAAAGAAAATTGTGAAAAAAATATCGCTGTTTTATTAAAAAACTATCATGCAATGGGTATGAACATGTCTCTGAAGTACATTTTCTCCATTTACACCCGGATTTTTTCCCTGAAAACTTGAACGCCGTGAGTGACGAGCAGGCCGAGCGTTTTCACCAAGACCTTAAACTTTTTGAAAACAGACACAAAGGTTTTTGGGACGAAAGTATGTTAGGGGACTACTGCTGATCTATTTTAAGAAAAACAGATCAAGAAAATTATAAAAAGAAGAGTAAAATCAATCGTTTCTAATTTTTCTTTGTATATTTCATGTTATAATTATTTTTTAAGTATTTAATAAATATTTTTTAAATTAGACGTGATAGATTTTTTTCACTAATTTTCCCGTACTCAGTGCACTAGAATCTATGAAAAATACACATTTCGGTGAAAGTATATAAACCGTGTAAACCAGTGTAATTTAATAATAATAATTTAATAAATAAATAATAATAATAATTTAATAAATAAATAATAATAATAATTTAATAAATAAATAATAATAATAATTTAATAAATAAATAATAATATTAATTTAATAATAATTAACAAAATTTTATAACGAAAAAGCGCTTCCAAACAGTGCTCAGAATCATCGACTCGTTGTTGTTTTTGGTCAAACGTCAACACGCGCGGCAGCCACTTTGACAACAGCTTTTTCATAGACAAATGTTCATTCAAATTAAAACATACACGTTTCTTGGATATCTTCAGAGTCTGAGCTATCTCCTGCAACTTCACTTTACGGTTCCCCAAAACGATTTTTTAGACTTTTTTTTATGTTTTCCGGTGTAACCACTCTTTTGCGTGGTGCATCACTGGTGTCCGTACGACCACGTTTAACTTATCAGCCCATGTGTTACTTAAGTTAGATTTCTTTTGTTCTGTATTGATTTTTTCATTGGTATAAATAGTAATTTACTTATCTCAACTATTATAATTCTACTATAATAAGAAAGGTAAATGATATTTTATTTATGGAAAAATATAAAACAGCTGACTTTTTCGCTTGAAACAATCGGTCTTTAAATTATTTGTTATACAAATACTTAATGTTATTTTAATATGTTTAGCAAAAAGTTCAAAAGATATGCAAATGATATTTACCGAAAACACTCTCCCTAATATCCCAATTCTTCTCCTAATTACCGCAATCAACACATCAAAGAGCTAATTTTCCCTTCAGTTATTGTGATTTATAACAAAATATTTATGTGAACTAGAAGTGATCATAGACATTTGCAACCTGTAATAATAATCACGTGGCATTTTATTCCCCTGTGATATAAACTAGGAAATACTTTCAAAATAACATTTGAAAGTGCTATTTATATTTTCATTTTTAAGCAGAACTTTAATTGTGATTAGATTTAAATTTTGATCAGGATTAATAATAAATAACGTGTATGTTTATTCTCCTTTATATTAGTGGTTTCCAATCGATGGTTCTTGGACCTCCTGTGGTTTGCGAGAAAATCTTGTTGTCCGCAGAATAATCTGAAGAATCGTTTGCATTCTTTTAAAAATATTTTATTAATAATAGTAAAACTCGCGTATTCGTTGGCCTATTTTCATTACAGGAAATTTTACTGCCATAGATAATTCAGAAATTACTAATTAAGCCACCCTACTGTCGAAAAAAAAATCGAAATTTTAGAAGAACTTTTTTTGCTCTTTCACCCCTCCCCCCCTTTTGTGATAGTGTCACCGATATAAAATATAGCTGTTACAGCAAGGACTGTTACCATCAATTTGTCACCACCACTTTAAAAAATGGTTCTGTAGTTCCAGAGATTCCATAGAATTTCGAATGTTTTTATAATTTGTTCTTAGAGAGCATTTACATCTTATAAGTAACTACCATGCCAAATTTTAAGTTTCTAACACCTTCAGTATAAAAAAAAATTGAAATTTTAGAACTTTTTTGCTCCTGCACCCCCCCCCCCCTCCCTGGAGGTAGTGGCACCGACATAAAATATAGCCTATGTTGCAGAAGGGACTGTCACCATCAATTTGCCAACGTGACATTTGAAAACGGTTCTGTAGTTCCAGAAATTACCCCCAACAAACAAACAAGCAATCTTTACACCTTTATAATATTAGTATAGATAAAACAAAATTGAAATTCTAATAAATTTCTATGTTTATGAAATTTCAGAGATTTAGTTTTAAAAATTTTATTTATAACAGACATTTATACAAAAATACTATAATAAATTATCTTAATAGATGTTATTTGTTATTAATTGGAAAAATAGGTATTTTTTTCCTTATCAAAGTCCTTATTTTTGAGTTACCATAACAAGTGAAAAATTAATGAAAATTCTGATTCAGGTTTCAACAAATTGTTTGTGGGAAAATAAATTGTCGCAGCAATTAAAACTCGTTACCGGTATCATAATAAAATCGCCGCCGTGTGTTGAATTAATGTGATTTGTGCTAAAAATCTATGAACTTATTTCAAACAAGCAGGATCAACTATCACACTAAAAGTGTCCGATACTTAAAAAAATATATTTTCTTGTAATAAATAAACTAATTTTTAAATGTTTGTTACAATACCCCCCCCCCCTATTTTTTTGTAATGAAATAATCATTTACGGTTGTCTTAAAAATAAAAAAGCATTTATAATTTTGTTAGTATTTACATTCATATTAATAAAATGGAAGTTTTGTGATTTTCCGTTTTTGTTCTTTTTTTTCTGAATATAGTGTGACAAGGTAGTTTGTTCTGAAAGTTTAAATTTTAAAATCAATCTGTGATTAAAATTTAGACTAAAGAACAAAAGAAAGAAAGAAAGAAAACAATACAAAAGAAAATCCTTCATTAAATTGTTAAAAGGCGTTAAATAATAACTATAAAAACAGTATTTTTTTAAAATTAACTGTTTACATATTTCGACTCCACTGAAGCCATTATGAAAACAAATATGAATACTCGGTACTTTTCTGATATACAGGCCTTATGCACAATATGTCTTATATTAATAAATTGTTTATGTTCTTTAACTTTGTCATTGCACGTTTGATCATATCTCTTATAGTTTTCGACATGCGATATCTCATTTTAGAATTTATTGCTAGAAAGCACTGTCACGTACTTTTATGGTCATCAACTTTCACGCCTACTCGTTTTACTATACTTACACTCCAAATTTATGGCTGCTCGAAGGTAACACGGTTCACCTGTTATTTGATGAGAAACGGACTTAGCAATTCAACCAGTGAATATTGAATAATTCAAAGGGAATATGGATGTTTAAAGCATATGTGTATGATATAATAGCAAATATATGATACAATTCCATATTCACTACTTTATGACAGTACACGAAATTACTTTCGTCGAAAAAGGTATTTTGCGCAGAAATGGAAATTGTACTGACGTGTGAATCTACATACAAATACAGAGGGACCACCAAAGTTGTGTCCACCATCATTAAATTTAGAACGGTGATAGCTATATGCATAATCTAGTCAATGTTTAGTAAACTAGCTATGCGCTACGCGTTGAGACCATTTACAGCGCTACCTGCGGCAAACTGTGGAGTTAGTTTTTTTATCTCGAAAACGGTCCGAAAAACTGGAAAAAGGTAAATTACAAAGTAGTAGAGTGTTCTCTATTTAGTATGAAATACTGTCTTACATGTAAAATAACTTTATTAAAAGTCCTGAAATGTAATTTTTTTTACATCTTATCACCAGCATAATTACGCTAAAAATTGAATGCAGAAGTGTGGATCATAAAGCAGATACCCATTTAATAATGAAAATAATGCATGTTACCAAGGTGCAGTTAATTTTAATAATAAAATGAAGTCAAGTATATGCTCAAGATGTCCAATTGCTGCAGATGATGGACACAATGAGAATACTTAATTTTATTTTCTTATTAAAAATAACAGTCCCTTGCTTACATGTGTTAATTCAATTAGGAAGTCATCATCTGTCTTCTAATGTCTCGCTTTAGTATGCATTTAGTGACGTATTATGTCTGCTTATAAGATATGAAATTTTACATTTTTGGGCTTAAAATGAAGTTTTTATTACATGTAAAACATAATTTCATATTAAATCGTGGACATTCTACAACTTTGCAATTGTTTACAGTATCTGGTACCGTTTTATAGAAAGGAACCAATAACTCCAGAGTTTGCCGCTGTGTGGTGCTGTAAACGGTCTCATCGCATACAGCATAGCTACTTTATTATACCTACTATACCTCATGACTATAGCTTTCACCGTTCTGAAAATAATGGGAGTGGGCTGTGCTTTAGTGGGAACCCTGTATATACATATGAGAAAAACATTCCGGGATATATAATTAATTTATAATGAAATAGATAAACAAATACATAAAAGAAACACCCATAAAAAAATTAACTAATTCTGAATAATAAGCGCAAACACACACACACATATATATATATATATACATTTACACGGAGAGAATTATTCGAATTATCCCTGTTGATAACACTGAATAAATATCTTGAATTTTACTACAGACTAAAAAAAACATAAGTTGACAAAACATAAGTTGAAGTATTCAGGCATCACGAGACAATTTATCCCGCAGGATAAAATTATCGTAATCTAGAAATCACTGCAGCATGCAGTTTTGAGTTTTTTGAGAACTCAAAAAAAAAAAAAAAAAAAAAAAAAAAAAACCGTGAAACTTTATACTCGCATTGTTGGAAAAAAAGTATTCAGGGATATTTAATTAATTTATAAAGAAATAGATAAACAAATACATAAAAAAAAACACCCATAAAAAACAAATAACTAAATTTGAAGCAAATGATTTTCTAATAAAGATATTTTGAAATCCAAATTTTTAATTTTTCTCGGCAAAATCGTTTTAATCTGATCCATTGTAATACTGTGAATATCTAAACTATCACGTTCTGTTCATCCATATTTAAATTTAAATGTAAAAAAGATTAAAGTTTTACATTAATATTTGGTGGAATATGGAAAATACGAGAAATTTTTATTTTGAGCGGTTTATGTTTTAAATAAATATGTATAATGGCACGAAAATGTCATTTGTTTTTTAAAGAAAATGTTTTTCAGCATTGAGTATATTACTCACATTTTCTTCTAAGGTATGTAACGTTTGAATTCATGTATTTAATAAGTGTATGTGCATTTTTCTTGTGTAATGTTAGCATAGCATCTACTTTTAAAAACATTTCCAATGTACATTTTAAAATGAATGTAATTTGCATTATGTTATTATAATTCAGAATCAGATAAAAATCTCTTTAAAGTATAAGAGCAACATTACTAAAAAGATCGAATGGCAATGTTAAAATGATTGTAAATACATTTTTAACAAATGGGATTTAAATATTTTTAAATTTTATGTAGAAATGAACAAATTAAAGATTTGTTAAATTTGTTAATTTTATATATTTTTTTCAAATTTTAACTTAACCATACTCAGTGTACTTTAATTATTCATTTTTACGATATAACCTTTATGTACATTGCAAGTATGATTTAAGTATATTAGATTTTAAAAAGTTAAACATTTTGCTCATTAATTCGTTATTTTATAAATACACGAGCAGGCAAGACCGAGCTATGTTCGGTCAAAATTAGCTTTGAGATAAAATATCACGACCCATGACCAAAATGACCCACTAATCAAATTTTCTCGAATTTGTGACCAAGCCTAATTGTCTTCTATTGCCTGAAACCCATAGGATAAAAAAATTATTCAAAATAGTCTGAGCCATTTTTTAGATAAAATTAGCTTGACCCACTAATCGGATGTGACTTAGCTCAATTATTTTCTCGCGCCCCAAAACTGTACGATACAAAATCATTCTCAAATCGTCTGAGCCGTTTTTAAGATAAAAATAGCTTGACCCATAATGACCCATGACCAAAATGTCCCACTAATCGAAATTTCTCAAACATGTGACCTAGATCAATAGTCTTCTCGTTCCCTAAAACTGTAGGATACTAAATTTAATTCAAATCCTCTGAGCCGTTTTTAAGTTAAAAATATCTTGACCCATAATGACTCATGAACAAAATGACCCAATTATCGAATTTTCTCGAACATGTGACCTAGACCAACTGTCTTCTCGTGCCCGTAATCCATAGGATGCAAAATTTAGTCTAAATAGTCTGAACCGTTTTTTAGATGACCCATAGCTTGACCCACAGTGACCCCAAAATGACCCACTAATCGAATTTTCTCGGACATGTGACCTAGCCCAATGATTTTCTCATGCCCGGAACTCGTAGGACACAAAAAGTAATCAAAATCGTTAGAGCCATTTTTTAAATAAAATTAACTTGACCCGCGTTGACTCAAAAATGACCCACTAAATCGAAAGTTCTCGAACATGTGACCCAGCTCAATAGTCTTCTCGTGCCCGAAAATTGTAGGACACAAAATTTAGAAGAAATTATTTGAACCGTTTTTAGATACAATTAGCTTGACCCTGACCAATGATGACTCAAAATGACCCATTAATCGAATTTTGTCGAACATATGACCTAGCCCAATAGTTGTCTGGTGTCCTAAAACCTTAGGATACAAAATTTCGTCAAAATCGTTAGAGTCGTTTTTAAGATAAAATTTCGAAGCAAATATTTAGATAAAATTAAAATAAACCACAGACACACACACACACAAGATTTGCTTGTATTAGAATATATGATTACAATGACAATATTTTTTTGGGTTTATTCCTATGGCTGCGTAAAAAAGAAAAGTAATTTTATTAAAGCCATTTTTGTGTATCTCAAATTTTTAATCTATGTGTATTGTATAATTTTGTTTTTAACCCATTTGAAGGGCGAAGGCATACTATATACACCTATTCCTGTTTTTACACGACCATAAGTAAGGTTTACGGAAATTGCGAATGCTTATATTTTTAATAGTAATATTTATGTTATTTAATCGCAAATATCAGTGATTAAATACTACAAATATAACTATTAAACGTGGCGCTTCAAAATGCTAACATTTCAAAAAAAAAAAAGTTAGAAAGAATTTCATGTTATCCTCTGATCATAATCTATCTGATATATACTTCCAGCATGTATTTGTATTTAAGAAATATTATAAGTGTCAAAAATGATTTCAGATAATTTTTTAGCATGTACTCTTCTATGAAATTTCTTATTTTTTTCAAATAATTGGTTCATTTTATTTATAACTAGCTTACACGCCCGGCATTGCTTGGGTCCGTGATTATAAAATTAAACAAACCTAAAGTTTGTATGATTTTATATCTTTAACGGGATTTGTTATAAAATTATTTATTTAAAAGTTCTTGACGAAAAATCCTTGATTTCCACTTTTTGCCGATAGGGCGCCAATTCGAAAGTAAACAAACGCCCGACACGTGTTCACGCTGCCTGCGGCACCGTATAGTAAGCGTGCAGCGCACGCGGTGCAAAGTCTTTTAGTTTCCCCTTTCGCCTCCAGGAGGCGCACTCTGGTCCAAACAAACCACCTTCCGAACGAAACTCCGACACGTGTTCCTTCTGCCTCCAGCACTGTATAGTAGGCGTGCTGCGCACGTACTGCAAAATCCTTTAGTTCCGCTTTCCAGAGCCAGGGGATGCAGTTTATTTTACACGAACATAAGACCGTTGAATCAATGGAGTTGAATGAACCAATTCCCGTTGAAATCAGGCCGATAGATCTCACAAAAATAATGCGCTCCCTGGCGGTGGAAGATTGAACTAAAAGCTCTAACACGATCAAAAACCAAGTCGAATCATCCTAACGCCGTTGTGATTGTATATTTCCGTTGCGATTGTTATTGTATATTTTAGTTTGTGGTTAGATTTTATTTTCCTAGATTAAGAAACATCCGTCTTTTTTACAGTGTTGTGTTTTGTTATATGTTAATATAACTGATCTTTTCCTAATATTTAAATATACTTTATTGAGTATAGCAATATAACCTTGTATTTGATTATCTTAATCTCTAACTATAACAAAGAAGGAAGTTTGTCTGTGTATCTGTGTGTGGACGGTGTTCTTAAGAGACTACTGCACGCAGAGCTATATAATTTGGTGTGGAGGTACTTCTATAAAACTACACATAGTTTTGTATCTCGAAGCCCAATTTTAGAAATTTCCATTAGATTTATATGCGGTTTTTAGCGGTTTATTCGTTTTGCTGCAATTTTTCCACATTAGTAACTGGAATACGCTTCCTATCTTTCAGCCCAATGTGGTAATTTTTTTTCTCTTTTCAATACGTTTATTCGGAATTCGTACAGCGAATTTCGAATTTTTGGCAATTATTTTCCTTTGACACTAAGAAATTTCTCCCAGAAAGCTTCATTGGTCTCCATTTCGGCCTCAGTTATGCTCAAAATCGTCATTTTTTTCTCTTTATAAATTGGAGAGAGTTTATAAATTTTTAAAAATCGTGAATCCTTTTAAACTGTGATTTTAAAAGGGAAAGGTGGGTAATTAATTATCTCGATTTGGATTTTTTTATTAGATTTTTTTATTAGATTTAGAAAAGTCAAACACTGTTGGAGGGCAATTGTGATTGGTAGCTGAGAGGATTGTAGGCAGAGCTGGAAGTCAATCGGGCAATTGTGATTGGCGGATGAAAACGTCACCAGCTCATTGCAGCTTCTCTAATAGTACATTTTGTCCTATTTTCAATAAAAATTATTCTGAATTCCAACAGCGATTTATGAATTTTTCGCGATTTGTTTATGCGATTTTTACAGTTTTCATATACGTGACGCCATACATGTATTTAAGTTCAGAAATTGGTAACGATAACTTGCTGTATTTGTATGTGAAAATAAAAAAAAGCGACATTTTGTTTCTGTTTTAAAAGTTAACGATAGTTCATAGTGTTAAAGATCGTTAGTTTGATTTTGAGAATCAGGGGAGTGTCCGGTCGTAATTTAAATAAATCGCGTTAATGCTCTGATCGAAACTCTCTTCTTGCCCTCTGCCTCCCAAATCAGAACTTTTTTATTATAGGTCGGATTAAAACAAAACCTTTTCTAACATTTTTCTCGGGTGTCCCAGGTACTAAATAAACTTCAGTGTTGTTTTCTCAGCCCTTGGTTTGCATTATTTCTGAACATTAATCACCAGGGGGTGGTGGTATTTTCTCGGGTACTGTGGGCCCATTTTTAACGAGAATAATTTCATTCAACTTAACAAGAACTAATTAAGATATACATAATTAATTAAGATACAGATTTGGTGTCCCACTGGAGGTAGAAAGTGGAACTAAAAGAATATATAGCGCTTGAGCAGCAAGCTTGCTATACGGTGTCGTGGGCAGCGGGGACACGTGCCAGAGTTTTGATTGAAAAGAGTTTTATTTAAAATAGAGTGAGACCCCTAGCGGCGGGAAGAGGATCTAAGAGATTTGGTATTTGAAATTGGTCCGATTCAAACAAAATCTTTTCTAAAATTCTTCCCACGTCTCCCAAGTACTAAATAAACTTCGATATAATTTTTTCAGACTTGGTTACCAGCATTTATGAATATGAATCTCCAAGGGCGCAATGTATTTTCTAGGGTTCTATGGGCCCGATTTCAGCGGGAGTTGGTTTATTCAACTTAACATGAATTAATTAAGATATAGATAACTAATTAAGATATTGATTTGGGGTTCTGGCTGTGGAAAGTGGAAGTAAAAGTTTTTCCGCGGGTGCTCAGCGCGTCTTCTATATGGTGCCGTAAGCAGCGGAGACGAGTGCCAGAGTTTCGTTCGGAAAGATGTTTGTTTAGAACAGAATGGTCCACCTGGTGGTGGCAACTGCAACTAAAAGATTTTGGAGAGCGTGTGAAGAACGTCTGCTATACGATACCGCCGGTAGCGGGGACACGTGTCGGAAATTGGTTTAGAACAGAATGCACCCTTTGGCGGTGGAACTAAAATATTTTCCCGAGCGTGTGCCGAAAATGAGTATTTTTATCGAAACCATAAAATAAACTTTTCCGATTTGATAATCCGAGACAATGAAATATTCTCATTTTTACTCATTCTCGAGTATGTTTCCGAAAGAGCAAATTTTGTGAAAATCGGAAGTTACTTTGTTTTAATTTTGATCAAAAACTGACCAGCTTTGAATAAAATGTTCCTGACATTTGAGGGGGTTGTATTTAATTAACTTCCGCTTTGGGGAACGTCTCTCTATTTAATTTCCGAGTGACAAAGGGGTTACCATATGAACAGTTTCGTGCTGCGATTTTTATAGTGATTTCGCATTTCGTATTATTTTTTGACGGGACCGGGCAACACCGGGCAGATCAGCTAGTAACTAATAAATTGGCTTTTTTTTTCATTTATCATACATCTAAATCGTTATTGTATTGATGAAAATATATCTGGACATTAATGGTTAAAAAACACAAAATGTCTTTTAAATTGAAACAGAGTAAGCAATTTCTGTTATCTATTATAACAATTATAATTACGATCGATCACAAAAATTGTGTTATTTCCTAAAAACTTTTGAAGTCTATATTTTAGTGTTTCTGATAATTGAATTCAAATTTGTATATTTATGCATGTGTCTGATTATCCTCCCGATTTTCTTTGAAAATTATCCACACAGTATTACATAAAATATATTTTAATATTCTTTTGTAATAGCTTTTTTTAATTAATAAGACAAATATGACTATTCGGAAATAGTGGTTCTCAAAAGTAAAGACCATATTATTACTTATTATGTAGCGAATCAAGTGGAGTTTTTCTAAAAGAACACTCTAAATTTTTGTATAATTTATTTTTACAGATTATGTGAAGGTTTATTGTTTTTCCTTTCCAACAAATACTGCTAGTAGGTACGACTTCAGAAATTATTTATTAGTTAAGATGCAAATAAAAAGTACACTCAGATATATTTCCAATAAAAATAAGAAAAAAAATTATTATTTTAAACATATGAAACACTATGGATCGATCTGCTTTTCTGAAATTTTAGAATTATTGACTAAACAAGTAATCAACTTCATTATTTTTCCTGCAAAATTAATAATTAAAGTAAATTCCTATAAATACATTTAATTCAATTATAGTGATATTTTCCCCATGTCGCATTTAGAACAGCTTTTACAATAAAACTGATCAAATTATCAGAATATCATTTTTTTATTACACTTTTAAAACATAATCCTGTAAATCTAAATGAAAAAAAAATGCGAACTAAAATAACAGTTAAAAACTGCTTATTTGGCAAAGTAAACCTATTTTTTTTATGAACTTTGTCTTTTTTAATAAACAAATACTATTTTTACTGTTAAAATCCAGAATATTTCAGTAACAATATCAGGTTTAAAGTATCATTTCAGTGGACATTTTTTTTGTCAGTTTTGAGTTATTTTTCTTTTCTTTAACCGTGTAGAAAATTAATATTTCGTACAAAACTCACAATATATGCTAAACATTAAATAATTTTTTTCCAGCTAAAAACAATAAATGAATTTATAATTTTATAAAATAAAATAAAAAGTCCCAGAAACATTTACATTTTTCAATCAAATTTCAAAATGCGAACTGCAAGTTGCCTCATCCATCATATAAAAACAGAATTATTAATAAACGTATTTGACATTACTTCCCAAACTTTTGGAAAGGCGCAAAATTATTTATTAAATTTTAATACACATCCCAGTTTGAAATGTCAGATTGTTATTTATTCTTACAATTTTCAAATTAGTGGTTAGTCACAATGTCACTGAGGTATAAGAAAAACACGTACAGAATATTTTGTATGTTGATGAAAAAAAAAGGCTCAAGCCCTGTACATTCAGGTAAAACCAATATAGTAACTGTATGTACTTGAAAACAAACATTGCGATATTCATCAATTATTTCGTAATTAGTTGACATGAAAATACTGAAGGTAAAAGAGTAGCTGATAGTTTATTAAAAGCCAGAAAACATTTCATCAATAAATAAATAAATCAAAATTTCAAAAGTAACTAATTTTTGTATTTGTCAGTTTACATCTAAACATTATACAGCATATTAGATACCATCAAGCTTCTTTCTAAAATTCAGATGTTCAAATGCTACATGTAAGCAAATGTAAAGAGTAAAAATTATCTAATTCTTAAATTAAAGCTGTTTTTACCAAACTAAATTTGCAATTATTCTTAGATTACTTCAAAAAATGAAATGTAAACACATAATTGTGTACATATATTGCTCTTAATATGAAAATCTCCGACAAATGATCACCGAAATTAGAGAAATTTAAAGACGAAAATGTTTATCATTATCTGAAAACTGTACTGTCGCAGTCATTCTATGTAATTACGTTAACTATTAAAATTTAAATAATACCAAAACAATTAGCCAAAGGATGCGCACGTGTTTAGAATTTAAAATGTTATTATATACTGAAAAATACAATATACTGAATTATAATAAATTAAAAAAGTAATTTTTAGCAAGCATTAAAGAAACTGGTTTAAAGTATATTAGAGAATTTAAAAATAAAAAGATAAAAATTTGACTGATGTTTAAAAAAATCCGTTTTTTCATCGAATTTTACTTGCAGATATCGTTAGCATTACTTTTTCATGTGCTAATACAAATATTAATAACTGTCACTAATAATTATTTTTCAAATACTCAAACAATTTCTGTACTTATGTATGACATTGAAATAGTACTTTTTAGCTACAAATAATTATTTACGATATAGAATCTAAAAGTAAAACTTAAGAGTATTATTTTGTTAACAAGCAATAACAAGCAAATCTTTTACATCCCAAAACATTTATAATTATTATGTACAAAGCTTCATAAATAATAGATATTTATTTAGAGGCTGTTCCAAAACATGCATGCAAAACGCATTATATTATTAGAAATACAAGTACTTACTACAAAAATAATGCACTGGGATGCGGTTGAAAAACCTGTAAAAAATATTTTTTTAAAGTGTAATAGGTTGTTTACGCCATGTGAGATATAAACAGAACATAGCCTTTTCCCATTAAAAAGAAACATATTTATTTTCGTAAAGGTAAATATTGTAAGAAATCTTGAAAAGTATGCTTAGAAGAATGTTTACATAAAATATAATTTTTTTCCCTTGGAAATATCAAATTCCTTTTGCTTGGAATATTTCTTAAATCCGCGTTACGGAGATTTATTTCTTTGAAAAAAAATCAAAATAAAATTTTATATATTAATTTTTAAAACTATATTTTTAAATGCATTCTACTTTAAACGAATAAAAGTTTTCCTTTCAAGTTTTTAAAATGTATGTAGAATTGGGATTTACGATTTACGATATTGGTACACATAGAAGCAGTTACGTATGTACGCGCTTAATATTATCATACATACATTTACTTACATATTTATTTTCACTCGTACATATATATATAATATATATATATATATATATATATATATATATATATATATATATATATATATATATATATATATAATTATTTGCATAAATATACACATACTGTTGGGTATACATAGACACTTAAATAATTACACTAAGAAATAAGTTTGATTTTAAATATTTAAATATGTTTTTCTTTTTTTCTTTTTTTTTTTTAACTTAGCGTAACTTTTATGTCATCTATCAATTGCAATCTCTTTTTATTCATACTTTATTTAAAATCGTCAGTCAATGTAATCGGCTTCATATTTCTATAAATAAACGTAATTTTGGTTTCCAAAAATGCTTTGTTATTACGATGATTAAAATTAAAAGATACGAATGTGTTATTTAATTACATGCATTTAATGTAATGCATATTGATTTGTTTTAATTAGGTTGAAGATATTTACACAAATATGACTTCTTTCGTAAAGTGTTTGTTAATTGACCCCCTACCACCTTATTTTTTAAATTAAAAAAAACGTATATTTTTTATTTAAAGCCTAAAATCTAAATAATTTTGAATTTTGAATTAACACACACCATTATTTATCAATGTTTCACAGATATATAACTGCAAAGGATTGTATTATAAAAATATCATAGATGAATAATAAAAAACATCATAGATGGATGATAAAAAAAAACTAACTGTATTTTAATATTTGTGAATTTCGAAGCTTTCCTGGCAGTATAACAATTTAAAGCAATGTATACGCATGATTAACTGATTAACCTATTGAATATATTAGTTTCATTATTTAATTTAAAAAATTACACTGTCGTGTAAATTAAAGAGCAAAAACACAAATTTTCTAAATTTGGTACCGTGATAAAGTAATTTTCTATTGCACGTAAAGCTCTAGACATAATATCTCTACATCAGTGGTTTCCAAAATGTAGAGTAAGCCCCACAGGAGGCAATTTAATTTTTTAGAGGGGCAATTCCACATTTTTTATGATCACATTCCCTTTAGTAAAGTGAATGGTGTAGACTAAAAATAAAAGTTGCGCATTAAAAATTCAAAAATAAAATAAAAAAGCAATTCTTTAATTCAAATTTTAAAAGGTTTACATTCAAAAGTTCAAAATACAAATAACTACCAGAATAATAGTATAATAACTTTTAAAGTTATTTAGAACTTTTATATTTTTAAACACTTTCCATAACTTCTCTCATGTAATAGTACAGGGTGATTATAAAAAAACTATCCGATATATGAGCCCCTAACTGTCATACCGTTCACAGAAACTGAATTAAATTCTGGCTTAAAGAATTTTGAGGTATGCGCTCAAGAACCATGTGAAAAACAACAGATAAATCCTAACAGTTACGGTTACAGTGACAAATTTTCGAAAATTTCAAACGACAACACCTACTTTTTTTATTGGAATGTGATCTTCATAGTGAAAAACCATAAAAAGCGTTGGAACGGTACCTGTAGCACGAAAATCGCCGGCGCTAGGCAGACTAAGAAGAAAAGTGAAAACAACCAATAAAGGACAGAGAAGCAACAGAAAGTAAAACATTTTATTGTTCAGTGCTATCCACAATCTGCCGCATGTAAAGTGTCGTCGTGTGTTAAATGGAAAATGTATGAAACACAATAAAATATTTTGTTTTCTGTTGCTTCTCTGTCCTTATTGGTTGTTTTCACTATTCTTCTTAGTCTGTCTAGCGCCGGCGATTTCGTGCTACAGGTACCGTTCCAACGCTTTTTATGGTTTCTCACTATGAAGATCCTATTCCAATAAAAAAAGTAGGTGTTGCCATTTGAAATTTTCGAAATTTTGTCACTGTAACCGTAACTGTTGGAATTTAAATGTTGTTTTTCACATGATTCTTGAACGCATACCTCAAAATACTTTAGTCCAGAATTTCATCCAGTTTCTGTAAACGGTATGACAGTTAGGGGTTCATATATCGGGATAGTTTTTTTATAATCACCCTGTATTTTAGAATTTTAGACAACTTTTTCAAACATTTCTGGAATGAATATTGCATATCTTTTCGCTCGGCAATATGTCATATGAAGGAAATTTTACTCATGAGACTACTCAAATGAATATTTAACAACATTACGACGAGAGTCCTTTAAAAATATTTTAATCTTTTATCACCAATATATTCGATTAGAAATTTTTGACTAATGTAATCGCAGAAATTCAGTGATTAAAAATAATAATATATTCTCTGTTCAAAATTACTGATAGGAATGACCGAGAATTCTGGGCATTCTACATGTCACGTATATGCGGGTTGTTAAAATTGACTGTCTTAACCCTCTATGTTCCGACGAGAATCAAAATGCTAAAAAAATTACTTTATTCATTCATTACCTATGGTATGTTTCAGGATCAGTGTTAAATACGGTACTCTATCTTTAATAGATAGCATAAGTACTTCTGTGAATCAAAAAATGTTTTAGAAGAATAATTTCTCGCCCATTATTTTTCTGTCGTGAAACATCTTAACATTTGTATTATTACAATTGTACATCTTTTACTTACTTTCTAAGGTCTGGAAAATAGTATTATTTGTTTAAATAAAATATATACGTCATTCTACTTTATTTATAAAATGTTTTTTGAAGTGTTATTTATAAGTACCGTGATTAAGAAGTAAAAAAAAAATAATATATTTAATTGTAGAAGAATAACACAGCCTGAAAAGAAATTTTATCTTTCAAATAAAGGAGTTTTTTTACTTATTTTTATGCTCATTTCGAGCCCAATATTAAACAATTACTATCATGTACAGTTTTGAGACACATCGAACATTTCTGTTTGATTAGTAAATTATAAATTTCATCCTAAAAACATGGGGAATTTGAATTTAAAAGTTATTAATTTAGTTAACACTAGATACTAATAAACATGTTAACACATTACTACTGGTTGGTGCATAGGAAACAATTGCAAACAATGCACAAGACAAAAAAGTTGAGCTTTGGTAGACATATTTCTTCGAAATGAAGAAAATACATTGTAATAATATTTCACATTAGAACAACTATGACAGATGTAGCTTATTAATAAAATGAAAGTTATTGCTGAACTTTTTTTCGATAAATATTTATTTTGCTCTGTTATAATTTTTTGTTATTTCCCTGGATATTCTTCCTCGCTTTCCGAAAAAAACCTTACGTCATACAGTCATACAGGAAAAACCTTGTTATTAGAAACACCTGGAATGACGGAGAAAAAAAAATTATTTTGCAGGTATGTGTACTACTTGTTATTTAGTTATCAAAAAGTGTTTGATGAACGATGTGTTTTTACGTCCAAATGAAAAGGAAAATTATTTTCGTAATTTACATCAAGCATAGATTCATGCTTCTTATTATAAATTATATTAACCCTTACATGGGCAAAATAACTCAGTTGTTAAAATGTTAAAATAATTAACTGCCACCAGAAAGTACCAACAAATGGATTTCCAAATAAATAAATGCTTTTTAATAATATAGCATAGTTAAAATGTGCTTATGAATTCGGTTTGTCTGTCTGTCTGTCTTTCTCTCCGTGTTCTAATTTTTGTAAATATACTCGTACTACCATGCAATTGATATATGTTTATGTGGTTTACTATATGTTCGGTATTGAAAATGAAGTATGTAGCGCTTATAATTCATTTACAGGAACACTCAAAAGAATTCCGTAACTTTACGGTCTATGGGGAAAAATCGTTTGCGGTATTTTTTAATGATGTTACATTATTTCAAACATATTTTAATTGATATATATCACCGAAGTGCACTACAAGACGCTTACTATAGAATGGGGCATGCATAGCATTCATCATTCGTTTACAGTGACACACAAAAATAATTTGGTTCAGTAGTGTCTAAGAACTATAATTGCTGGAAGTGCGTTTAAAGTTGAGGTAGACATTTTTAAATTAAATTAATTTTTGTCTATTACTTGGCGTGTATAAATTATATAGCTTATATACAGGGAAGTTCAAAAACACCTCGAATATATTTCCGTTTATTGCCAAAAATGCAAAAGGAGAATTTAAAACTTTGTTATAACTTTCCTAAACGAACTAAATTTTAGCATACTATTTAGTATATATACAAATCTATAGATCATATGCAGGGATTCACAAAATAATTCCGATATTTTCCCGACTGTTAATGGTAATTTCTAAAATTAGGTTTTCAAATGTGTTGTGGGTTTTCAAAATTGTTTACCTAGACATCATCTTTCATCTTATTAAACGTTGACGTTTTGCTATAGTGTCTGTAAGTGTTGGAAAGTGCTTCATAATTTATGTTTGACGCATGATTTTTCGCTCGTGTTTAATACTATGTTACATTTTAAAAGAAATCGTCCCCCAATTTCGGATGTTAAGAATTAAAATTGGTTGGTATATTCTTTTATCATCACCCTTAAAAGGGTAAAGGAAGTGCAATGAAACATTGCACAGTTTCCTTATTTACAAAGTTGTGAAGCATTTTCGACTACATTCACACAACGGTACTTAAAAGTACCGATTCAGTTTATGAACTATAAGTATTTTTTTTTTTTTTACATTTCTTATGTATAGTTCTTCTATTTTGCTTTTTTAACGTAATAGAAGAAAGTTTTGAGAAGACATGTTGTCAAATTCATAATTTGAGACATAATAAAATGTTTAACCTATTGATATTCAATGCATTTTAAATATCCAAACGAGCTATAACTACTAACATCAAAAACATTATAAATTCTCAAATGGACATCACAGAACGAAATGGTTAAAAGTAAAATTTTTATGGCTCTATTGTAGGTCATATACAATATATAAATATAAATTATGACTTAACATTTTAAAAATATTTATCAGATTTTGCAGGATATTCAACACGGGGTAATAGAGAAGAGAAAACCTGCTAACTCAAAAGTATGTTGTGATGGGATAGAAAAGTACTACTTAAACATGATAAAGATGAGAATCCAGAAATGCTACTTGTATCTTATGTTCATATCTGCCAACTGCTACGAGTTTTTGGCGCTAGTATTTAAGGACATAAATCTCCTCCTTTTTAAGTCGGAGAAGGCTGTGATAAAATAATATGAAGAATCTTTATAAAAAAAATATTGACGCCAAGAAATCGTAGCATTTGGCAGCTATGAATGCGTTATTCAGATAGAGTGCTCAGTACCTAAAACAGTTCTACCCGTTATAAATTAGTTACTAAAATTGATCACAAAATATATCATTGTTATTATATTTAACTCTAAGTGTGAGAGTCTCTTCAATACATTTTGTCAATATAAAAATATAGACTATAAAATAGTTTTGTTTCACACCGAGATAAAGTGATAAGTAATAACAAAACTCTTTTCTATACAAATGCGAAGATGAATTATTTCATTTCAAAACATATTTCCGTCAGGAAAATTACCTGTTTTATAAGCTTAAATATATGTGAAGTGACTTGTCATTCGTTAATTCCCTCTTAGGCTTCCTCTATGAGAACTATGTGAACTTCCTCTACAACCCACTTATTTTAACGTATTTTAACAGGTTCTTTTTTTTACACAATAAACTAAAAATTTGGAGAAACACCATATTTCCGTAGAAAAATATTTGCATCATATAATAGAAAAAAATCTGCGATTAAATAAAGCCAAGGTTACAGCTAAAATTTAGTGGTTTTCAAAAGCCTTTCATCACTGTCTTTGCACGTACGGTGTACGGGCAAACCTGGTAAGGGTTTAATAAGAATAATCTGTTGCAGAGAAAGGGGGGGGGGTATCATCATGCACCAGATGCTTTGGTGTGGCGTGGTCGAAAAAAGGTTGTGTAGCACTGCTATACAGATATGGATGAAGATGAAATATCCATCTTATCTAATTTTAGCTTTGTCATAATTTACTTTTTCGTAGCGGAAAGAAAAACCTGTGAATAGAATGAAAGATGCCTTCTTTCATTTGCTTACTGGCCGACATTGGGCAAGAATGAGTTATAATCTTCCGGTTCAGCGCGTCTTTTGCACTTATCAAATTCCTAGCGAGAGGACTCTCTATAATAGTGATTTTGTTGGGAGTATGTTTACAAGCAAAGATTTTGAATCATTGTTTTCAAACATATTTTTTAAAAAGTGTCATTATCTATGTAGTTTCAGCACAATTGTTTGATTTAAATCCAAACTGTATTTTGCGTTTATTTATTCGTATAATCTTTAGACTTAAGATAACTGCAAAGCAAAAAGTTAATAGGTGATAGACGATGCTAGAATACTGTGAAAACTAATGATAAATAAATTGTTGTCCCGTAAATTTTATGGAATTGACATTTCAATCATTATTGTAGGCTGTTAAAGCCATAGAGGTGTAAGCACCTAATTTTGAAAATTGTTGTTAAGAAATTGTGAATTATCTAAATACATCCAATTTTTATCATATCTTGCATACTTAATATATATATATATATATATATATATATATATATATATATATATTGTTATTTATTTGTATATCAATGGAGCAATGTGGGGCAGTAATTAAATATTATTAAACTATTTTTTACCAACAGATAACTATTAATCAGTATATAAGACATGGTTTCATAAAATGTCCTGCAGATACCACAATATTTTTTTTATCACGTTGGAAAGCATTGTAACTATTCTATATATTTTATTTCATATATATGTTTGGTATAGTCTATTAATATATTTACATATTTATAATAATATATTAATATATTTTATTATTAATATAATTATTATTATTATTATTAATATAATATATTAATATATTTATAATAATTTATATATTAATACATATTAATACATATTTCATATATGATTTATAATATTCCATCTTAAAATTTTAATGATATTATTAGATAACCTTTTGTAATAACACTAGACTATATTTTCAAAGCTATTACATTTGCAAAACTACTCTAGTAGAAAAGGTATATTTGCTAACCATACCTGAACTTTCATGTGTTTTCATTGTAAAAATTTGGCTTGCCAATATTGCACTAAGGTTGGCAAAAATTTTTTCACAATATTTCATAATATTTTCAAATATAATTCTTTTTTTAATAACAGATAATTAGTTTATTGATGTGTGAAAACGCAGGTTGTTTCATAACGGACTCCCTCACTTTAAAATTCAATAGTTTATTAATTCTAACACATATCACGATGATATAACTGAAATGTATTTCAGGTTGTCCATAATTTGTGTATACAGTAATTTTAAAAATAGTTCAGAATTTTGTCAATAGATGGCATTGCAATGTCTCAAAGTATAAGAATTCTCTAAATAACTTGTAAAACTGTATAAAAGGTATTTCAGGGTTTACCTTATATTTTGTTTAAATATTGAATGTAAAAAATTATTAGCGTATTTTGAAATTTTGAAGTTAATTTGACGTTTTTAATTCCATTTTCAAATTTATCTGTACAAAATTTATCTTTACAAAATTCATCAGCTACTTGTTAAGCGTGTTACTTATTTCGTATTTATAATATTTATAATTTATTTATTATTGTATTTTAAAGTTAGTGGTTAATAAATGAGTACATACAGGATGATTCATTTTTTAATCACCCTGTATGTACTCATTTTTAAGATCATTAGTGCCATTTTACATTTTTCTTTTGGAACATAAATCATAGATTTGGTTTAACGTGACTAAGAATCAAAGTTATAAAACATTGGTGTGAAGCCGTTTTGACTCTAGTAAGAGTTAAATATACAAGCCGCTTTCGTAAATTTTATAACTATATCGCGATATAATGTATAAATATAACTGATATTTAAAAAAAACTGCAAATTACAGTTAGTTCTGCACATCTTCAAGTATATTTATTTAAAAACAGATAATAATCTATTTTGTTTTGAATTAATGAAGCTACATTTTTGAACATTTTATAAAAACTAAAAAGTTCCTCCAAAACTATTTAAATTCTCTTTTCGATATAAGTATAGAAGCTGTAAATGTACAGCATTCTTCTTATTCAATTTGTATGAAACTTTAAATCTCAGACATGTTACAAACCTTCTCATTAAAACACAACCTTTAATACACTACTTAAATGCGGCTTCTGTAACTGAGACTTTTACATCAGACGAACACAATTTAAAACACGGATAATTTTCAAAAGGAATATCTTTTCTTTGAGTATGTTGACGATAGAAATTTTCTTCGAGTAAATTTAATGTTGCAAATAAAGTTCTTTAAAATGTAATACTTACCACGGAAATTTTTAATATCCTCTTGTAAAAGCATACATTATACGAAATCTACGAAAGAGTCTTGAAGTTGAATCGTAAATTTGAAATATTAAAGCTATGAAAAGTTTCAAGAAAATTTATTTTTGAGAGGTATTACTGCAATTTTTCCCAATATTAATTTTATCTAAATAACGTATACGCACAAACCATAAACAACAGAATTGTTGTTTGAAACACTCGATGGTATATTTATGATATTAGGAAACTTAATGGGTATTAATTACTTTAAAATAACTGAAATTTAATATTCCGATTTCATAGCAACGATTATACACAGATTTCGCACGGTTTCTAATTTTGAGAAGCACTAATTCCTAATACTTAGTATTCATCGATTTTGTTGCTTTTTAATAAGTATGAAGATTGTAAAATTTTTAAGTGTTTTGAAGTACTATTAGTATTAAGTAAGTCTTAGTATTAATGCTACTTTATTTGAAATTAAATTTATAATTTCTCATCCCGATATAATATATAAATATAAAAAAATATTTCAAATATTTCATCTTGCATTTAATCCAGCAAAATTTCCAGTTTTATTTATTTTTAAAAGCAGATATTCACGTCGTTTGTTACGAATTAAAGTGGCGAAATCAATTTAAATATCGAAAATTTTCTCAACAATTATTTCAACTCTCATCTTGATATAAGAATAAAAACTGTAAATGCACCAGATTAATCTTATTCACTTTAGATGAAATTTTTAATTTAGAACATTTTACAAACATTCTTATTAAAGCTTACTAATAAGAGTTTTGTTTTTATGCAGTTTCCATTGAAATTTATAATTTTTAATTGCGTCATAATACATAAATATGAATGATATTTCAAATATTTCAACTTCCAAAAAATCGAATAATTTAATTTTTAATTTAATTTATTATTAAAGGCCTAAAATCATTTAATTTGTATGTTTTGCAATTTAATCTATTTTTAAAGGCATAAAATCATTTAATTTGTTTGTTTTGCATTAGAAAAGAACTTTCATGTAACAAGTAAAATATTAAAAAGTTTCTGCAAAGTTATATAAATTTTCGTAGCGATATAAGCATAGAAACTAAAATACACAAAGATCTTCTAATTTAATTTAAAATCTTAAATCTCAAACATGCTGCAAACTCACTAAAGCCCAGCCGTTAATATACTACTTAAAAGCTTCTGGATATGAAACTTTTGCACCAGAGAAACACAATTAAAAACACGGATAAATTTCAAAAGCAAAATCCATTGTCTGAAAATGCTGACGTGAAAATTTCCCTCTAGTAAATATTTCATTTCAGTTCTACTAAAAAGTTCTCTCTTAAAAATATGAAACTTCCCATGGAAATTTTTAACATACTCTTCTCAAAACATATATTATATAAAATCTACGTATATATAAAATTTAAGTGTCTTAAAGGATGCAAATTTAAAGTATAAAAGATCAGAAAAATTTCAATGAAAATTATTTTTGAGATGCGCTGATGCATTTTAAATGCAATCTTATTGTTTTGTGATCATTAGGATAAATAATACATAAGCACATATTATATACAAAACAGTTGTTATCCGAATACCTGATGGTATATTCTGAAGGTAATGAAACCTAACCAGTTGTAATACCTGCGTTAAAATAAACTCACTCAACGTAGTATATTACGGTTTCACATGAAGCTTAAAAACGGTGCATATAAAGAAAACAAATAATACATTAGTTTTTTTTTTCTAATTACGCTGGTATTAAATAAAATATAGCGGGTCATCACACTATCATGTTATATACTACGTTGTTATGAAATCCAGTATAAAAAAATATTTGTTCTCGAAAAGGCCATTTGAATAAATATTAATTTAACAAAAATAATTTTTAAGGAGCTGAAATTGAAATGCAAAAACGTAAAATTATTTCTAAAGAAGTATTAGTATTACGATCACGAGAAAAAAATAGTTATAAGAAAAGCATAATTTTTTACGCCAAAAAATTCTGCTGTAGCGGCAATTTTAGCGTAAGTAAAAATAGTTATGGAAGGACAGGTATTGTCTTCTGAGAAAAAAAATAAAAAGAGTGGTACATTTAACCACGGTCAAACTCGAGAGTTGGCCGTGATTTAACAGTCACACACATACACACACACACAAAAAAAAAGGTGTGATATTTTTTATTTTGAAAAAGTATTATAGATAAGGCGGTACTGTTAACACGAAAAAAAAAAATATGGTAGCAGTAGTATTTTTAGCACGAAAAATACAGCAATGTAAGGAGCGAAATTGGGCATTTATGTTTAACAAAAAAGTAATAAAGTTTGAAACCATGTAAATCTAACAAATTTATAAGATATTTTTTATAAGTGTACGTAAGAAATTTAGTAAAAATCATCTTTCCGTTCAGTACATAACTGATTGTTTGGAGAACAGATTTTAATTAATCGAAGGACGAAATACTTCAAACTAAGGTAATTCCGTCAGAGGTTATGTGTAATTTCTGAAATAATAAATAATCGCCGCCTTCCAGCATCTTCATTTAATCTGCTTCAAATCACTACATGAAATTGATATCAGAATAGATGGGGAATAATTTTTACTATAGGATTGGTGTTTGGAGGCGATCTACATATTTAATTCAAACCGATTGTTAAAATTTTGTAAAATATGCATTAATATAAGACACTAACTGAAGTACCCGGCGTTGTCCGGGATTTTAAGAATGTTTGTGCAGAAAAATCAATTTCAAAATTAACATATGGTATTGAGAACTTCAAAATGTTAAAATATGCCAGTATTTCCATAATCGGTTTTCTTATAATGATTCAATACGTTCCTCAAACCCATATGACGTTATATTCACACGCTGACGTCATATCTACTTGCTTTCTCTATTACTCATATTGATACTCTCTTTGTATGTTTCTCAAATATTTGAAAAAGTTCGTTAAACTTCCTATATGACGTCATATTAATTTTCTTTTTAATTCTCTAATGACGTCATATTATAATGCTTTCTGTACTTACACATACTCATGCACCTTGTATTATTGAGAAATGTTCGAAAAATCCCTTTATATTATTAATATGACGTCATATTAATCTATATTTCAATTGTTGAAACCTTTTACTTCATTTTTATTTTTCACGTGGAAATATGTCAATCAAAAATTAATTATTGTAGAAAGAATTTTATTGTGGATTTTCAATTCTTATAATTAATATAATGAAAAATATTTAAATTTAATAGGAAAAGGTTGTTAGATTTTGGGTTTTTTATTAATTAAAATTTAACTATACTTTA
Organism: Maratus michaelseni; assembly: GCA_963931845.1. Lineage (NCBI taxonomy): Eukaryota > Metazoa > Arthropoda > Arachnida > Araneae > Salticidae > Maratus > Maratus michaelseni. Next base: position 213,169,796 of record OZ007590.1, read on the forward strand.
TTTCGATTCCGGATTACTTTAGTTGCTCTGTCGTGTTTTAATTCACCTGTACGTATATTCACAATTCTAGTTTTCAAACTGTTGATTTGTATAGAAGGGCAGACAGACAGACAGACAGACAATTTTCATTTTTAGATATTACATTATTTTCGAGCTCGGTTATTTTAAATGTAGTACCCAAAGTCATTGCTTTGAAGATTTTTGTCACAAAGATTCTGATAACATTAAATATATTTATATTTAAGAATATAAATTAATTAGTAATAAGATTTCTTACATAGATAACAGAAGAACTAAAAGAGAGGAGGGGGTATAAAAGATGAAAGTTCGAATTTTCAGGCTCTTTGGAATGAGCCTATGCCGTTTTAGGCTAATAAGAATATGACCAACTGTTTATCCAAACAGTCTGATTTCACCCAAATTTATTGCAATTATTTTAACACTGTAAATGTTTATGTTGAGAAGTCAACTTTTACGATTTTCTGCTACAACTAATTTTCAATAGAATTTTTTTGCCTTAGTTAACCACAGAGTTCTGCGATTAAGTAAGGTAAATAATTTTATTTAAAATTAGTTGTAACAAAAAGGGACATATATGTTTTTGCATAATTTTAGTATAAAAAATAGCTGTAGGAACGTAAAATGTTTATAAATAGTGACTGTTGTAATTAATGTTGCACTGCAAAAAAAAATTGTTGATTTTACAGTATAATATAGGCACCCCAGCTGCCAGTATTATACCGTAAGATTAACAGTAATAAACAGTAAAATAAGCAGTAATACGCTGTCGCGCTTACTGTAAAATCAACACTTTTTTTTGCTGTGCGATAAATATCTTATTGATTTTATTGACTCTCTCTTATTTGATTTACACACCAGAGTTTTAAGATAAGTGAACGCTTTAATTCTATTTTAAAGGTATTTTTTGTGAAAACACCCCGTGCCGAAATATCAATAAAATTTGCAAATGAGAACGATTTTCAATGTTTTTCAACTTTACGTAGAGAACGTGGGTTGCTTAATGAAAATAATTATAAAAAATATATAAGGAAAGTGCTGTTTTAATACAGATTGCAAATGTTACTGATTTTTAATGTTTTCTCAGCATTTCGTACAGAAGACGTGTTATGGAATGAAATGAATTATAAAAAATATATAACAACAGCACTTTATTGGTAGATTTTATTTACGTACCTGAGTGTTTCATATTAGTAAATACTTTATTTTGATTTTAAGGATGATATATTTTGCTCAAACATTCCGCCCGGATGTATCAATAAAGTCCATAGATGAAGCAGATTTTTACAATTTTCCGAGCAATGCGCAGAGAATATGTGTTGCTGAATGAAAGTGATTATTTAAAAATATATCTTAAAAAACTGCTTTATTCACATATTTGATTTACCCAGTGTGGTTGGTAATTATGATTAATATACACTTTTTATTTATTTAAGGGTGTATTCAAATCCAAACTGCTTATTTTGAGACACATTTGTAAATTCATTTTTGCTCTAAAATGCATCCAATCTGCAGGCAGGTTCTCTTATTCAGAAACTTTATAATGTCCGTATTGTCTCGTTTTTTTTTATAAAGGCAGAATATATTTTGTAAAAGGCTGTTAAAGTGGACATTTTGAAGTGAATTTCCTGAAGTGATAGCGCTGGAAACAAAAAAAAAATATCGTACTGTGAAAATAATTGTTTGCAAATCAATTTCTAATAATTGAACGAAAAATAAAAACATGGGGCCCTTATAGATGTCTTCATAAATCACGCCGCCAAGTTTCATGTTTTTATTTTAAAAAATGAGTCTGAAAATATGTCTCAAAATTTTGAGTTGTTGAGCGTGAAAAAATATTTCTTTTGAATACCGCCTTAACAGGTAAAATTTGCGCCTCTTACCGTAAAGATATACAAAAAATCGCCGTAGAGTAGGCAGATTCTTATATTTTTCACAGCTTTACGCAGAGATATATTTCTGAATGAATATATATATATGTGTGTAAGATAGTTAACTGCATTATTAAGAAAGTTTCTTATGGACGTGATTGTTAAGATTAATAAATACATTTTGTATTTTAATGGTACATTTTGAATTTCTATAAATCTGTTCCTTTTCTAAAAAGCTGTTCTATATAAAATCTATAGCTAGAAAAAGAAACTTTAATTTCTTTTTTTGTATTTCTATGAAAACAAAAGATAATGTATTTCAGTTTTTTTATTTTTCAATACTGAAAATGTGGATTTGCAAAACTTTCTTTCGTTCTGTTAGAATTGCTGCATGGAATTCCATTATATCTCCATCTTTTGAAAGTTTCATGTTAAAAAATACAGACGAATTTGAAAAACTATTTTGAAGTCTAAAGATAGCATGAACGTCGATACAGCTGCACAAATATATTTTTTTATAGACATAAGCATACATAGAAATGTTTTGTGCAAATCCTTTGAAATAGTCGAATGTGTTTTGAAAAGGCATATTGAACTTGCATATATCTCAGGGTTTTTAAAGAGTTGCGATAGAGATCTTTCACCTTTTTAAAAAACTCCCAAAACTAAAAAAAAATGAGAGAGAGAGAGAGATTTAAAAACTTTTACTTTATTTTTATTTTAGAAGAAAACAGATTTTGTTGAATATAAATTTCAGAAGTTTATAATATTATCAAAGTATTCATCAGATACTTCTTGCTGTGTAAAAATTGATCAATAGTACAATAGTGTACGCATATATTTTTGGATTAGGTTGCAATATTTAGTACGTTGTAGTACTTCTTAATTCAGATACTTAAAAACGACCTGATTTCCTGAAAAGGATACTACAATGTTAAAAGAATGGTAAGTAACAAACATAGGTAACGGACAAACACAATATAACTCTTAACATAAAATAAATTAAATAATCTGCAGATACATAATTTTTAGTTACATTTTTATTATAAGATATTGAAAATTTTTATGTAAAAACATTGCACAAGAAAGCAAAAAATATATATTGGAATAATTTGAGTTTAAAAAAAAGGTTTTTTTAATGAGCTTAAAGTTTGTTAAAGAAATTACTTACCTTAAAAAAAGAGACGTAAAATAAAAAGCTAATTAAATAAATAAACAGTAATGAAGTAAATTTAAACAAAGGCGATATTAAAAAAAATAATAAGGGTTTATACAGCATCAACCTTATGTGGTGTATATTTTTCTAATTTTCTGTCGCATGCCTCATTTACTAGAAGGTAATTTTATAATAGACTAGTTCATTTTACGTGCATTGACAAGACGTTTGAACATCATTTATGGATCGATTATGACCCGTTCATTCATGATCCTTGTGCCCACAACATTGTAAACAATCACAGGAATTAATCAGATGGAAATAGTGCATCTACGATATTACAATAGCCATTAGATATTGGTGTCAATACGGTATCAATTACTCTCCCGCCTTCTGTATTTTACATAACTAACATGTTTTCAGTGATTACAACTACTACAATTACGGATTCCGACATGTTCGAAAGACAAAGTTATTGTCATATATTTTGATTAAGAAGTGATAGATGTCGATGATAGATATTTAGATGTTATAGTACTTGTGAAGTAATGAAGTAGACGTAGATAATTGTGAAGTAATAAAGCTGATGTACTTATATGTTATAGGTTCATAGTTGCCAATCTCCCGGTTTTTTTCATACCAATATTTTTATGTAAAAATATTTGTTTTACTTAATAGTATAATTTCTACTATTTAATAAAGCAAAAATTCTTCTAAGATTTTACTGGTATTCAAAAAATCGGGAGGTTGGCAACTATGTAGGTTAAACATTGCACACGCATTAGGGTCATCGTGGAAAGGCGGGAGTGAGACACCGTCCATATCTGCGAGGGCCCCGATGTTCAGTAGGAAGGTGAAGAGTAGATAATTAGAGGTGGATTTAAGGAAGGGATACATCCGAAATATTAAACCTTGCCATAGGTGGGATGGTAACCTTCATAACTGGCAAAGTTGCAAAGGAAAAAGCCAAACCCGAGGGAGGGGCGAGAGTCGACAGTTCCACTAAAAGAGGAGTGACTACTTAAATACTGACGACTTATTGGCAGATATCAATATACTAAGTGCAGATACTAAGTGTCTCACTGGGTCATCTGGCGACTGATATCAGGTTAATTTGTAATGTCTCAAAGTGGATATAGGCAGTACCATTGTTGTTTTACAACTGTGAAAAGCGGGTGCTCAACTTTATTACCTTCAATTTATTTTAAATAAACTCCCTGATTTTAAATCCGTGATCTTTAAGGTAATTATACTGACAATCACTTTTGTCTGTTCGACAACTTTTTAAAGTCAATATCATGAATTTTGTTAATATGAAGTGCTTCGTCAATAAAGTCAGATTATAAACGGAAAGGATATGTTGGAGTTCCAACGAAATATTTTCTATTATCATGACATTTTTATTAATTTATATATATTCTTTATCATGTCACATTTGCATATGGCTATACTGTTATTTGCACTATTGCAAACATTTTAAAATTATCAGTTCATCCTTATATAGAAATTAGATGAATAAATCCCATCTATAAAAACGTGTCTAGACTGTCGAGTAGATCAATGCAACTAATACTGATCCGTCCCCGCCCCCTCCAACAACAACATAAAAACTAAATAGATTTGTTTGGTGTTAACCATGAACGTGCACTTTTTAGATCAAAGGTGTCCAACCCTTTTGTCTGAAATATGTTTGTCACCCCTTTTTCCGAATTTATTTTTTCGGGTTGTTAAATCGGATAATTTCTTCCATTAAATATGGCGAATTGTTCTACATAAAAGTAGCGGTAGCTCTGTAGCCCTCAGACCATAGGTTTGACACACTTGATTGAGATAACCTAAAATTCTAAATATATATCAATTTATAGATAATTCTGGTTTCATTAGTTCGGAATCAATTCCAATAAACTTACAAAAGAAAAAAAAGTCATAAACATCATTCTAAAATTTAAACGAAGATCAACAATTAGAAATTAAAAACACGGGATGTAACGGTACTTACAAGGGAACCACTTTTACTGCAGCTCTCACCTAGCATTGAGAGCCCTATATTACGAAGTTTGAGAATCGATAAAAGTTTATGTTAAAGTCATATTTTTTTATTTTAAAGCAGCATAACTTTCTGCAAATGCAGTTTTACAGACCACTTATAGGACTCTTAACATAGAAGATTAAAAAAAAAGCAGTTACAAATACAAATTAGTCACTAATAAGTACTCAATATTGAAAAAAGTTTTAAATTTCCTTCAATAGCCCGCGAATTTGATTTCGAAAAATTATAACATTATATTTGCATTTTTGGCGGGGAAAAAAGTTGGCGTTTATTGGCAATTTAATTCTAACATGAGCAATATGCACGTACATATACTCCAGAGATGAAGTGAAGGAAAATTTTGTAGTGCCATATTTAGCGACTTAACTCACTTTTGGCGTGAAATTAACAAATAAAAATCCAATAATAAAAAATGATATAAAATATATATATAAAATCTGATTTCAACAGAGAAATTTTATCGGTTCTCTAACTTTTATGTATAAGGCTACAAAATGCTCCAGGTCACGATGCTAGGTGCGCACTGTAAAACATTTGGTGTAACGTTACTCCATAAAACTGGAAGCAGCATTGCTGCCTCCAGTCTTACGGTGGTATTTAACTGATATAACTGGTGTAACATGACACATGTTACACCAGTAACATGTGTAACATTACCACCGTAAGACTGGAGGCAGCAAACTGCCTCCAGTTTTATGGAGTAACGTTACACAAATGTTTTACAGTGCGAGATGTACCAAAAGTGTTTTACTTGTTAGTATTTGAATCAATTTAACTATCGCACACGTATAAAAATTATCCAATGTATAGATAGAAGGTATTTTAGTTGAAATTCGAAAAGAATTAGAATACATTTTGAAGGTAAAATACAAGCCAATAAATGTTGAATAAACTACTGATGTATCGCAAAACGATCACATATGGCTTAGTTGGTTCATTAAGAGATCATCTTTTTATATTTTTACTTATTTTTTTCCAATAATAAATTTTCGTAAATGAAATGAAACATTTGCCTTCAAAATATGCTTTAAAAATTTTTAATTAAAAAATATATGAAAATATGTTATGTTTCCCAAGCTTAATTATTATGCAAGTAGAATACAATGCTACCTTGTCTTCAAAAGTCAGATTGCTAAAGTATTTGAAGTTGATACACCATCAAAACTTAAATTATCTTCACTAATTATTTGCTATGTAAATAAGAAATTTGCCGGTACAATTTTCTGTAAAAGAAAAAAAACGAAAAATTCGAACATTGAGGCAAAGTAAGTCAGAGTATAATTGAAAAAAAAAAAAAAAAGAAATGTCCTTTTTCTTGATCCAGCTAAAATAGTTACGAAAACTTATATAACCTCTTCCGAGTTACCTACGTTTCCAAAAACGTTTATTTATCTTCATAAACTTTAGAAAATAACAGATTTTTGAGATTTAAAGAAGCATTTCAGAAACAAATGTTTATTTTGCTAACCGTAATTTTCGGAAATGTCACGAAGTAGTTTGCAGTAACAAAACAATGTTATTATAATTTTTTATAATTTAGCATGCTTTTCTGAGAAACATGTTTGTTTGAAATTTGTGGGTTTCACTCGAAAATTGATAGCATCCCCTATACCGATATTTCGCGTTGATAGTTACTGATTAAGACACTATAAAAACTACTTTTTAACGTTTCCGAAAATTACGGGCACGTAAAGCTATACTTATTTCAGAAATGCATCTAAAAATCCCGGAAATCTTTTCGTAATCGGGTGTATCATGGAATAGGTTGAATTATATTTTCATAAGCTTCCTTGCTAGATCTACATATATTTCCCCATTTTTACTTTTTTTTTTACTCCACAAGAAGAAAGTATTGGAATCATAAAAACATTCGACTTCCGGTTTTTGACGGATTTATACGTTTTAGAAGGTTCTGAACACGATTTAACTGTTTTTAGAAAATTTCTGTCTGTGAATCTGTGACTCTGTCTGTCTGTATCTGACAAAAATTTTGTGGGCGCTCTATCTCAAGAACTAATGCACGGAATTTAATAAAACTTTAGATTCAGTTATTCCCGGATATAAATTGGTGCTGCTTAGTTTTTGGTGAAAATCGCCGAACAGGTAGCGCTGCTATGCTGCATTTTTCGCGATTTCTGCAATAGCTCTATCTCAAGTACTAATGCACTGATTTTCGTAAAACTTCAGATTGAGTAAGACCTTGAGATAAACAGACGTTGATTACGTTTTGGTGTAGATATCCCAACAGGTGGCGCTGCTATGCTACTTTTTTCATGATTCTCACGATATTTATACGTCAAGAAATAATGCACAGAATTTCATCAAACTTCAGATTCTGTTAGACCTTGACATAAATAGATGCTTATTACGTTTTGGTGTAAATAGCCCAAAAGGTAGCGCTGCTATGCTACTTTTTCTTGATTTTCACGACAACATCTCAAGAACTATTGCACAGATATAATCACGCTTCAGATTCAGTTAGACATTGACACACGTAATTCTTGAATAGGTTTTGGTGTAAATCTCCCAACAGGTGGCGCTGCTATTCTCCATTTTTGCAGGATTTACACGATTTTAGCGACAGTCATATTTCAAGATCTAATGCACGGAATTTCATGAAACTTTAGATTCAGTTAGATCTTGATATAAACTTGTGCTGAGAGAGATTTGTTTTTAGTGTATACGAAACCTGTGTGAGATAGAAGAAAGTTTTAAGAATGGCATATCTGACTAGTTACAGTGTGTAATCCACATACCAAAGTTTGAAGAATGATTCATAAGAACAGAGACAAAAAAATTGCTGAATGTACTTTAAGTACATAGAACCATTTTGAATTGGCATATTGACCATGAGCATTAAAGATAATGACTCGTATTTCATGTCTAATAGTTATGTATGTGGAACCATATTGAACATAGAACTAACGTAGAATCACTGACGTCCAAACAGTGTAAATCTCAGGCTTTGCGCTTTTTAAATTAAAATATCATTTTTAAACTTTGCTCGTTTTGCATCTGAACTATTAAATATGTTATCTTCACAGTCCCTAAGTTAATGTGCTGTGAATCGTATAAGAAGTAATATACACTGCTCAAAACAATTAAAGGATATTGCAGTTTTAGGTGGATTTTGTATTTGGGAAACTTTTTAGCTGATTGATACATGGTCGACAGACATAGTAGGTTATATGAGAATAAAGTACACATGTTTGGCAGAAAAAAATGCATTTTATTGCGCATTTGTGTACAAAAGGAAAAAAACACAATTTGTGCATATGAGAAAAAAAGAATAAGAAAAGGTGTTTTCTTCAAAGAAAATCATTTTCAGTAGGGGGTATGGTTTCCACGGGCGGCCAGCAACGTTGAACACCTTTGAGGCATGGACTCAATGAGGCTATTAATGACGAGTTGGGGTATTCTGCCCCACTCTTCCAGAAGAGCTCTTTCCAGTTCTTGGAGAGTTTGTGGGGGTTGTTGGCGGCCAGAAACTCGTCTTCCTAGAGCGTCCCAAACGTGCTCGATTGGATTCATGTCTGGAGAACACGCTGGCCATTCCATTCGAACGATTCCTTCCTCGAAAAGGAAATTCTCCACCAGGTTTGCACGATGTGGCCTGCAGTTATCGTCCATTAAAATGAAGTTATCTCCGATTGCTGCAGCGTAAGGGACTACAATAGGTCTGAGGATCTCATCCCTATATCGGCGACCAGTCAGAGCTCCATCTCGATTGATGTAGAGGTCAGTGCGCCCGTCAATGGAGATGCCACCATACACCAACACTCCTCCACCGCCAAATCTGACACTTTCGTGCACGAACGCAGGATTATTCCTACTGCCACGGTCCCTCCAGATGAAAATACGCCTATTATCCGGATGCACAGAAAAATGGGACTCGTCAGAAAACAGAATATTGCTCCATTCATTTCTCCTCCAGTTGACATGCTCGGTTGCCCACTCCCTGCGGTCGCGACGATGCCTTGATGTTAATCTAACACATACCATCGGTCGGCGAGCATACAGACCTACAGCATGGAGCCGGTTTCGGACAGTCTGAGTTGAAATCGTGGTGTCTGTAGCCGAGCGAAGGTGTTGTTGGAGAAGAGTAGCGTTCATGTTTCGGTGTCTCCGAGCTGTTAACGCTAAATACAGATCTTCATTGGGCGTTGTTGCCCGTCTACGACCTTGCCCTGGTCTTCGGTCTGCACATCCACTCTCCTAAAAACGGTTCCAGATCCTGGAAATGACACTTTGTGACACTCCAATGGCTTGCGCTACTTCGGCTTGAGTTTGGCCCCCTTCTAACCTACCAACAATTCTCCAAGCTTCTGAATCTGTCAAATGACTTCGCTGAGACATCGTACTCATCGAAACAAAGCAATCACTGAATGCCGATCATCCTTGTCTTCATTCTCTTTTATCCAGTTGAAAGTCAAATTTCATTCGCTGCCGCTGAAGCGACGTTTTTGACGTCGAACTCAAAATTTGCATACTCCACAGTTTGAAAACCAGAAAAAATTGCATTTGTGATTCTCTTCTTCTATTTTCGGCAAAAAAAAATTTCGTTTATATCTTTATTTTATATAAAACTTCAAATATCCTTTAATTGTTTTGAGCAGTGTATTTTTATATACATGTATGAGTATGTGTGTGTGTGTGAATTTGATATGGTAGCATATTTTGTGCATTTAATCAAAAGTTTAAAAAGTTAAATAAATTGCTTTGTTGTGTTTCAATTTTTAAATTAAATTTTCGCTTACAAAGATTGCCGAATTCTTTAATGAAAGCTTTTATTTATTTCGCTGAATAATAATGATATAAATTAAGTAACATGTTTCTACTTTCGTTTATAATTCACTAAATACATTATATTGCTGAAGACAGCTACTTAATTAAATTAGTAAAATACTTCAGCAGGGAAAATAGATTAGCTTTTTATGATAATTATTTCAAAGCTAATTTGTTGGTGCTTCTAATTTTTATGATTTTTCTTGGTTATCTTAAATTTTTTTATTGCCTTTTCTATATATTTATTACAAATAGTAATATTGGATAAATTTAAAATATTTATATATATATTTTCGTAAGGTAAGAACGGTGGACAAACAAAGATAATAAATGCTATGTACTATTTTTCAGTTTATCCAATGCAAAATGATAAACTACTTTTCAAAATAGAAATATCATATTTTTTATTTTTTCATTTTGCTTTTAAAAAACTGCTTTATTTCATTTTTCATGTCTAAAAATTAATTTTCTTTTAAAATAATATATTTATAAACATGTAGGTTTATTACTTTATTATTTTATATATTGATTTATGGAGCTTTTGTCTAATACCTTACAACAGGCAAGTCAAACACGGGGCGGGCGGCCTAAATTTGGCCTGCTGAGTTGTAGTCTGTGGCTCGCTAAGCTTTTTGTCTTTAACATGTATTCTATACAGAAGATCGAATCGATGAGCATTTTTACATTCATAACTTTCGTCTTAGCATCGGGAAATCGATATAAAAAGACATATATTAGGAATTTTTAACACTTCCCTACATAGTCGAAAGTGTTTAAGAAATCCCTTTGTCTCTCATCTGTCCGTGCTTTAACTTTCGTATATTTAGATTTCCATGAAATTTTTATAGGTTACTCACGTTTATTAGTGAAAGTTTGGTATTGAAAATGAAGTGTGTAGTATTTATAATTCGCTTACGGGGACACAAAAAAATTCTGTTACATTATGATCTATGGGAAAAATCGTTTTTGGTGCATTTTAATGATGTTACGATATTTTAAACATAGTAAGATTAATATGCATCAATAGGCTATACTACAACATGATTTATCAGGTGTATAGAATAAGTAGCATTTATAGTTCGTTTACAGGGACGCACAAAAGAATGCACCATTACATTATGATCTATAGGAAAAAATCGTTTGCGGTGCATATTAATGATGTTATAGTACTTAAAACATAATAAAATCACTGAAGTGCACTAAAACATGCCTTCTATAGTTTTCGAAGTACATAGAATTTATTGTTTATTTACACAGACGAACAAAAGAATTCGGTTACAGGACTGACTAAGATGAATAATTACAGTAAGTGCGTTTTCTGCTGTGGTATGTGTAACGTTATTAATGATTGAATGGGATTAACATATTATTCAATAGAAAGAGAAATACTCCAGGTTCTATTTCATTGAGAACAACAAAAAAACTCCATTGCTAGTGGTCAGATTGTTATTATTTTTTTATTTTTTAATTAAAAGGATTTGGTGGGCGTGAGGAGGAATCAGAAAAACAGAGAAGACCCATGCAGGAGCCTCCGACCTAGTCTAAGGTCTAAGCATGAAGAGGGCGAGTAATATATCTCATCGCCAGACATTCACATTTTTGGCTACCAAGAAAAAACATTCGGCGTAATAATGTAAGAAGAGACAGACGATTTTTGGCGTGATAAAAGATTAATTTTGACTTTGGAAAAACTCTTAATTAACTAAAGGGTATTAGAGTAATTTATGGGTATGGATGATGCAAAACCGCACAAAATGATGTGAAACCCCAGTTATTTATAGCAAGATCTCATAAATTTTGAGGTTGAATGAGACGTTACATCTATAAAAATTAAGTTTATGCTAAACTTAACGGGACATGTATTGCGTCTGTTTAACGTAATTGACAAAACTCAAGGTCAAATGAATAAAAATTAAAAGAAATTACATTTGGATTATTTATTTTCGATAAAGATAATTACTGAATTTAGATTTAAAAGCAATAAATAAAGTATGTAAATTAACTGCTTAGCAATAAATCCCAATAATATGAAGGAATTACTTTTTTTTTCATTTATTTAATTATTGGAACGGCAAAGATTAACTTTGAATAGGGAAAATTCTTAAAATGAAAAGATTTATTTATTGAACAAGAAATAAATTCGTATCACTCGACACATAGATAATTGTTAAGTGATTTTATGAAATTAAAGAGGGGAGGGGGATTAAGATTTTTAAAAAATGTTTTTGCAGGAGAAAGAAATATATGGAAAGATTTTGAAATCAAGAGGGCTTGGATTTAAATAAACAAAAAGTAAGAATGCACTTAGACATATGTAACAGATTGCTGTTATAGCATGCATTCTTAAATTCTACAGCGATGTCTTGGGTATAGATTGCACACACTAAATCGCAAGACAAGAATCGAAAAACACGAAATAATTCACACACATTACCAGATATGTGGACAGCAGTTGCTGAAAATGCAATAAATAAAGTATATAAATTAACTGTTTAGCAATAAATCCCAATAATATGAAGGAATTACATTTTTTTCATTTATTTAATTATTGGAACGGCAAAGAATAACTTTGAATAGGGAAAATGCTTAAAATGAAAAGATTTATTTATTGAACAAGAAATAAATTCATATCACTCGACACATAGATAATTGTTAAGAGATTTTATGAAATAAAAGCGGGGAGGGGGATTAAGATTTTTGAAAGATGTTTTTACAGGAGAAAGAAAAATATGGAAAGATTTTGAAATGAAGAGGGCTTTGATTTAAATAAACAAAAGGTAAGAATGCACTTAGACATATATAACAGATTGCTGTTAAAGCATGCATTTTTAAATTCCACAGCGATGTCTTAGGTATATATTGCATACACTAACTCGCAAGACAAGACTCGAAAAACACGACATAATTCACACACATTACCAGATATGTGGACAGCAATTGCTGAAAATGAATTTGGTCTGAGTTATGTGGTTTTGTAAATTGGTTATTTAGATATCTCACCTGCGGGGAAGACCGAGCTAAGCTCGGTTAAATTAAGTTTTGTGTTCAACTCGATATAACAATAATTTCTCGAAGCATTATTGCTATAAAACATTTTGTTTTATAAAAGTATTATTTACAGAAACAATCAATCTTAAAACTAAGTACATATTTCTGAATTTTACTTTATTTACAAATATGGCATTGCTGATCTTGAAAGGCGATTTTCCCGCAAAATTTTGCCAATGTCGCCAACATTTCGACAAATTTGGCTATATTTGGCGAAATGTTACCAACTTTGTGATTTCTTTTACTGCCGACTCTTCAACAACTTATTAACTGTTTCAACCTTCATGCATTCGCATTGAAATGCATTGATACCAAAATGACCCATTAATCGAATTTTTACGAATATGTGACCTAGCCCAATGGTATTCTCGTGCTCAGAAACAGTGAAATAAGAAAATTAGTCAAAAGTGTTTCAGCCGTTTTTTAAATAAATTTAGCTTGACCTTGACTCATAGTGACCAAAAATGACCCATTAATCGGATTTTCTCGATCATCTGACCTAGCCCAATAGTCCACTCGTGCCCGAAAACAATATGATACAAAAAATTTTCCAAATCGTTACAACCATTTTTTAGATAAAATTAGCTTGACCCGTAGTGACCATAAAATGACCCACTAATCGAATTTTCTATAACATTTGAATTCACCAAATGGTCTTCTCATAATCCAAAATGGTAAGATACGAAATTTTGTGAAAGTCGATTCAGCCACTTTTTACATATTAGCTTGACCCTGACCCATAGTGACCAAAAATTACTCACTAATCGAGTTTTCTCGAACAGATGACCTAGTCTAATGGTCGTCTCGTACTCTGAAACGTAAGGGCAAAAAATATCGTGAAAATCGATTCAGCTATTTTTTACATAAAATTATCTTCACCCTGACCCATAGTGACAAAAAATGACCCACTAATCGAATTTTCTCGAACATGTAAACTATTTCGATGGTCTTCTCGTGCTCAAAAACGGTAGGATAAAAAAATTAATCAAAATCGTTTCGTCCTTTTTTTGCATAAAATTAGCTTTACTCTGCCCCGCAGTGACTCAAAATGACCCGTTAATCGAATTGTCTCGATCATGTGACCTAGCCCGATGGTTTTTTTGTGACCGAAAACGATGAGATATAATTTTTTTGTCAAAATCGCTAGAGCCGTTTTTTAGATAAAATTAGCTTGACCCGTAATGACCCAAAATTGTCCCACTAATCGAATTTTCTCGAACATGTGACCCAGTCCAATGGATTTCGCGTGCCTGAGAGGATGTAGAAAATTAAGATTCTTTCTCGGAGAATCCCTGACACGTAGGTGCTCGTTAGTTCAGACAAACAACTCAATCTCAAGGAATGGCGCAAGCCGATGCTCCCAAAGAACAGACGCAGATTGTTCAGCATCAATAATGCCACATATCATTGGATGGTACTCATTTAGCGTCCAACATGCATGGTAGTCGTCCATATCGACAAACCGAGATTGCACTTTTCTATTATTCGGTTTCGTTCGCTATCCGTTAACTGCTGGTATTCAGTTGTCTAATGTCTCCGAGGTATTTCCTACGTTTCTCTAATATTTCTGCTGCTGAAATCAATCGATGATAGCATATACAGTATGAGACAGTAGACGGTTTTTATAGCCAAATTGGCGTATCATGTGACCTAAGGCGCACGCATAGTCATTTACAATTTTTTCTCACCACTACCAGTCCAGGTAATTCGCATTCATTCATAGTGTTCAATTTCACTTTTTATGAGTGTAATAATTTTTTTCTCATCCAGAAGAAAACGAGTCAGTCAGGTTCTATTAAAATAATGTATTTTGAGATAGGTTTATCTAGCTTTAAATGCTGAAGAAATTGAAGTAATAGGAGCAGCTAATAGTATAGCAGATTTTGAGGGATGTGTTATGTTTATAAAAATTCATGAGTACAATTTCTAGATAATAGAAGTTAAGCGAACACTATCTTATTTATCTGTTATTAAGCTGTGAACTAGCTAGATTCTGTACAATGCCCACAGAATTAGTGTACAATTTTAAAGATTTGAAAAGAAAAAGTCCAGTTTTTGTAAACCTTCGGCAGAGAATGGAACATGTCTTATAATCTTGAATTAAGAAAAATCTACATAATTTAATTTCTTCGCTACAAACGAAGTGAAACAAGGGATGCATACAATCTTTCATTTTTCCAACTAGTAATTTTTATCGTAATTTTCATTTTATAATGTCGGATAAATTTGCAATTAACTAAGACAAATATTTCTGTCTCAAAATACTGGTTGAGAGCGACGGAAAATTATATACAACACACGCGTCGCGAAGGTGTTAAAAACTTTACAATTTATTTAAACACACACACACACATATATGAATTAATTGATGTAGTTCGATCCATCTTTTCTCCTTTTCTATTTTAAAATAATTGTGAGGAATAAAAAGTATTTATTTATTCATATAAAATTAAATATTTATATAATATTAAATATCAAATACTTATTTATTCATTCTTAATAAACTTATTTTGAAGGAACTGAAAGAAATAATTAATACATACCAATAGCAATAAAAACTGGCCATTAAAAATATTTTGAATCTTATTAAGAAACGAAATATCTGTTCAGCGACTGCATGCTAAATGTAATGATGTTACATTTCCGTTTTAAGCTGCTACAATAAATTTACAAGCTATAAATTGTGATTAATTATCCGATAGAGCTAAAATAATGTCGTAATATGTATCTAATGAATAATATCTTAAATGAAATGCGAAATATTAAAATTGTGCTTTATCTTGATAAAATATATTCTCTAGAATTGAAATACAAATGCTTAATGGTTGTCTGATGCGGTTTTAAATTGCTTATTCTGATCTTACCTAATGATGAGAAGCTATAAATTTAATTTAATTTTTTTAATGCAAAAAGTTACGCTTTTTATTTACTCACATATAGAATTTGTTTATATATATACAAGATGTCCCTGCTTACCGTTGAGCAATAACAAATTACAAAACCGTTAGATTATTAGTTATAGTTCTAATTGCAAAAATGTTTCAAATGTTATTCTTCATCATATGAAAATCTTTTTACATAAATTATTTATTTTTTAAAAGGTTACGAAATTTAAATATTTCTACGGTACCTGTGTCCTGTAGGTTATATTTAGGAATCGTTTATCTTTGATTTAAAAAGTTAAACAATAAAAAATGCAATTTTAATGACCAAAATTTACCGCGTTATGATATTTCGAATTTTATGAATTTTCAGCGTTTTATGTCACTGGAAACAGAAAAACGCGTTTACAGCGCTGCAAAACGCCCACAGTTAATAAAATTTACGCAATAATTACAACGAATACAGAGTCAGAATTAGACCGTGTAGACCGGCCAACTTACGAGGTTTCTAGCTTTTGCGGTCCACAAGTATTTATTAATTAGAAAAAAAACAACAACAACACACACAATATACATGCATACATTATCTCTCTCTCTCTCTCTGTATATATATATATATATATTACAAAGATAAAAAATTCATAAACTAATCTGTCAACCCCCATATGTAAAGGTATAAGATCGCCATCCATCTATTAATATTTATTCCAAAATGCTTAAATCTAAAAATGGCGCTAACTACTTATATTCCTTAAATAAAATCCATTTATTATTTAAATCCCTAATAAAATTCATTATTATTTCTCGTGTATATCAAACCTCTCTAAATTCATTACTTAATTGCTAAAATGGCATAACTCCTAAATTATCCCGTTCTAAAAATCCTATTTATTTAAAATCATTCTTTTATTAAAATATCAAGATGTTTCTTATAATATTTCAATGCTTTAATGTTTTAATTTTTATTTCGCATCGATAAGTTAATTTTTTCCTTTTCAGTTCTTCTCTAGCGTAAGCTAAAATTATCGTATGGCAATCTAAAATCTATATTTAGCCGGCACTCTCGAGATCAGAGCGTATTGTTTGTTTACACAACGTTTACCTGATTCGAGGCTATAGATTGTTCTAGAAGAATCTTTTCGCACTACGAAGTTAAAATCACCTAAAGATCAATTCACCGGAACTATTAATAAGCCCCTTTTAAAGCAATTATGATTGGAGAAGGTTAGTCAGGTGACTTTCTTGTCGCTTTGCGCAAGATTAACTTTACAATGCAAGCGCAGCAAAATCCGAGAGACAAACAGTTGACTGAGAGTTGTTTTTCGGATGTTTAGAGAGTTCGAAGTTCTTTCGAAGCTTTTTTCGAGATTTCCAGTTTCCACGATGACTGCTATGTCCGAAACCAGTGATATTTATATCGTACTTAATAAGATCTTTGGTACCAGTAATAACATCTTTTCTTCGATAACATCATCATAGTAATTCTAAGACATCATCATGTAATGATTATTTGAAGCTCCGACTGCCACATAAAGATGATTAAGTAATTATATAAATCACGACTTGCTAGAACATTTCTCCTGCTTGGTTCCTGATTGTATATAATAAAGCTTTGTATTCAAAATTCGAATGCTTACTTTTGGAGTGCCACATTTTCGTCGTAACATCTGAGTGTTACAACCATTCGGCCTGTACTTGTGTGTCAATACATGGAAACCCAACCTAAAGCTGATAACTCCTGCTGTCTTTTTAAACTCCAATATGTCACTTTATCACACATGTCACAACAACGTGATTTACTGGAATCCATGGCTTGGCGTATTATCGAGAGACTTGAATCTGGGCAAACACAATGAAGTGTAGCGGACGCTGTTGAAGTCGCAAGAAGTGTCATTGCAAGGCTGTGGAATCGATTCCAAGAAACAGGGAATGTAAGACGTCGACCAGGGCAAGGTCGGCTACGTGCTACCACAGCACTGACAACCGATATATCCCGTTAACAGCTCGTCGAGACAGATCAGACAATGCTATTCAGCTACAAAGACAGTTGCTCCTGGCAACAGAACGAAGGGTCTCCATCCAAAGAGTCCGGAATAGGCTTCATCAGCGTGGTCTGTATGCACGTAGCCCAATGGTCTGTATTCTGTTGACTTCAAGCCACCGTGTGGCCCGAATAAGGTGCGCTGCTGAGCATCGAGATTGGAGTCAAGTGCTGTTTATGGACGAGTCCCGATTCAGTCAGGAGTGTGACCCCGACGTGTTTTGATATGGAGGGAAAGGGGCACTCAAAATAACCCCACATTCTTTCGTGAAATATCATATTACAGACGAGGAGGGTTGATGGTATGTGTTAGAATCAGCATAGGTGGACGTACGGACCTGCATATCATTCGAAATGGCACTTTGGTGGCCCAAAGGTATGCAGACGAGATACTGAGACCTCATGTCGTACCTTACGCTGTAGCCCTTGGTGATTCCTTTGTATTTATGCATGATAATGCCCGGCCGCATACAGCTTGTCTTGTGAGAACATGTTTGAAGCTGAAACAACACAGCGTATGGAATTGTCAGCATGCTTTTCTGACCTGAATCCGATCGAGCATGTTTGGGACACACTCGGACAATGCATTGCAGCGAAACTAGGGCCTCCTTTTACTCTCAAGGATTTGGAGATTGAAATTCTTGAGGAGTGGAACAGTACTCCTCAAAGTCTTATCGACAACCTCATCGCATCCATGGAAACCAGGTTCGCAGAAATCTTAGCTGTTCGACGGGACCACACGCCAAATTAAACATCTTGCATCATTTCTAAACAATACTTTTTATGTCATTTACTTGTAACCAAATTGTTGCCCTAAACCATCTTTCCATGTTCTTTCCTTCATTTCAAAGAAATAAAGTTCTCTTAGAAATATTTTTGCATCTTTTTTTCTGTATTGCGAATTGATAAACGCGTACTCTTCATTTAAGGCCCATGCATGATTGTCTCGCACTGTTCTCTTCACTTCTTTGCTTGCTGCAGTAATTGTTTTGAGCAATGTATATATATATATATGAATATATATATAATTTTTTAGAATTGACATGCAGACATATAACAAAACTGATTGCCAACAATATTATATAATTAACATGCAGAATTTCAAGACTTATTCCCTTTAAGAAAAAAACAATATAGATCATTATTTATAATTTTTTTTGATATGAATTTATTAATTCATAATTAAAAACATGTTTTTGATTTGAATAACAAAAACATGAATAACCTCGAATATGCTTGTGGCTATTCATTGTAAAAGAAACGTTTCACTTCACAAAATGTCTGTAACAAGTATTAAGTATTAGAATCCAACAACTTTGATCTCTTCAAACTCTATGAAGATTTCGTAAAAAGTACATAAGCGAAACATTTTTTCAGACTGATTAGATCAAAGGGTGTCATAAGTGGATGTTAACACTTAAAAATTTTAAGATTGTAAAATATATAGTATGTAGACGGCTCCCGAATCATAAGAGAAGACAGCTATTTAAAAATTGCATTCATATTTTGAAAGAAGATATTATTCCTAGTCCAATGACACATTTGTTGTGATTTGTGAATACAGGCAGATGTACCTGTTATTTGTTTATTTTTCTGCCACGGAGTGTACATCTGATTTTAAATGATTACTTTGTTTTAAAGAAGAAGTGCACCCGAGAAATATATAGGACAGTCTGACCAATAAGTGAACATCCACCAATACAGGAACAAATAGAAACTTTTTTAATAGAATATGGTTTGAAAAACTCCCCACTAGTTGATTATCATGCTGGGTTTAAAAAACCCGTAATTCAGTTAAAACGTCTGATAAGTTATTTGTGCAGGCTGTAAAATAAATAACATAGTATGAAACTTGAGGATTTTTAAATTGCTGTCTGTTCATTCACTGGAAAATTTTACGTTCATTCACTGATAAGAACTGTTCATTTACTTGATTTTTATATAGCTTTTTAGTAAGACTCTCTTAACATCCAAACAAAAGAAATATAAACTTTCGTTTATTATTATTAAATCATTTGTATATCAATACATATATTTGCGATGTTAAACACCAAAAGGTACTGTTTATTAAAATATTATCAATCGTTTTTTAAAAATTTGCTTAAGTGTTCATAATTTATCGGACTACCCTATCTCAAAACAAAATTGAATCAAAATTGAATCTAAAATTACTCATTCAGAGACATTGTTTATTAATATATACATACATAAACAGAGTGGGTCAGAAAAATGTATGCACGCGTTCAATAATTATAATTCTACTTTTTATTCGCATATGACTAATATTTAAATTGTAAAAGAATCTACATAAAATGTATAACTTTTCGTTAGCGCAGATGTTCAAAATTATTACCGTTCTGGTCCATACACAGCTTCTAACGGTGGGCTATTGATTCACAAACTTCAACAAACATTTCATTTGCTGTTGTGAAGCTTTCTTGCTAAATTGCGGTTCAGGAAGGTTGTCTATGAACATCCTTTCGTTTCAAACTTATTTTTTATCCGATGAATTGTAAGTCGCATAGATGGATCTGCCTGCATCTCTAGATGATCTGCGATACTGTTTTTATACTTCTGCTACATTTTCATACTTACTATAGTATTTTAAAATAAATTTTCTGTACTCAAAAGTTAATCTTGGTCCACTCATTATTTCCAATAAATTACACTTTGAAAAGAAAGAAAATTTAGAAAGTTATGACCCGTTAAAAAGTGTATATATAATTTTTTCTGATGCACCCTGTATCTATAATTCCAACATCAACAGAACATACACACAAATTCACAAACACACATACACACACATATACAGTATGCCCACTAAAGTCCCTTGCCACCCTCTTAACTTCGGGGCGGCTGCTGCTACATTCATAAAAGTGGTGTATAGGTATAGTAAAGTAACCATGCGCTACTGAATGAAACCGTCTACGGCGACACCTGGTTGAAAACTGCGGAGTTAGCATTACTATATCAAAAACGGAAAGAGATAGAGAAAAAAAATGATTTACAAAGTTGTAGATCCTCATTGATTTAGTACAAAAACACCTTGTGGACATTAATGCGAAGAATAGAACGGTTAAAACGCGCATTTGTTTTTTCATAATTTCCTACATTGTGACGTGACAACACGATCTTAGAATGAAAGAAACAACCAGTTATGAAACAACAGGTGTATGCGACCCCTCCGAAAACATCACAGGACCTTAAACGACGCATTACGGGCGCGTGTGCCAACGTGTCACCATCTATGCTCCAACGTGTGTAACGTGAGATTCAAACAATGGTCCAAATATGCATTGCAGCTGACGGAGAGAAGTTTGGACATCTAAAATAAAGGCATATTTTTATAACTAGTTGTTTTTTTCTTTCTAAGATCGTTTTGTGATGTCACAGTGTAGGAAATTACGAAAAAACAAATGCGCGTTTTAACCAATCTATACTTCGCATTAATGTCCATAAGGTGTATTTTCGTACTAAACCAGTGATGTTCTACAACTTTGTAAATCACTTTCTTTCTCTATTTCTTTCCGTTTTCGAGATAGGAATGCTAACTTAGCAGCATTCCACCAGGTGGCGCCGTAGGCGGTTTTATCGAGTAACGCATGGCTATTTTACTATACCGAGACACTACTTTTATGAATATAGCAGCAGCTGTTCCGAAGTTAAGAGGGTGGCAAGAGACTTTAGTGGGTATACTGTATATATATATATATATATAGAGAGAGAGAGAGAGAGAGTTAGAGAGAGAGAGAGAGAGAGAGAGAAAGAGTATATCATATTCTCTCCGGAGTTTGGGAATGTTATTCTTAAAAATATATTACGAATGTAGCAGAAAGTTTCATAATACAATATACAGAATCATTTCAAATTATTTAAATTTTTACAGGTGTTCAGTGCATTCTTGGTAAGGCGACATACTTAAATTCCAAAATCAAGTTTTTATCATGCTCGTGAATTGATTAAAGTCAGTTTTAAACGTGTTATGCATTTTCAATTTAACAATATTTTAGTATACTACAAGATGTTTATAGACTGGAAGGGCGTTTTAAGATCCTGTAGAGGATTGCAAGAAATAGTTCGAATACATCAATGTTTATGAACAGTAACAGCCGAAAGTGCAGTTTTAGTTATGGTATTAGTTTTGTAACTGAATTAGATTGTTTGATGTGAATAAAACGATATATTATTTACAGAACTGCACAAAAAAATTTGAATAATTTATCACCTATTTACGCTTATTTTGCCTAATTCGATTTTTAACTATTTATTGTCCATTTTACCAATTTTCATTCATACATTATTTAAAAAAACATGATCAAATATTTTCACTAAAAACGTTCCCCATTTAAAAAATGTAAAAACAGTTTCGAATAAAAAATCTTCACCACTCTACAAAAGCGCTTTCGCCCTTGCTAGAGCATCATCAGTTGTGATCTTCAGTTCTCTGCCTCTCCGCTATATATATGACTGCTGGTTGAAGGGCTCCCCCTATCGGCATTCAACTCTCTCTCTCTCTTTCTCTTCCCCTCTTCTAACATTTTTTTTCCAGCGTCAATCAAGCAATGAATGAACCATATCATTGCATGCGACTTTGGATGCATTGATTTCTATTGATTCTCTTAGTAAAGCATTATGTAAATTTTCGTAGTTTCGTATAATTGTTGTTTACAGTGCATTGCAGCTTTTAAATTACCTATTGACGACGATGCCGCAGGCTTTTTGGGCGCTTTTGGTTTTTTAAAATTAACTTTTCCATCTGTGTAGTTTATACCTTTTGTGCTTCTCTTGTTTGGTTGGGGGGGGGGGATTGTGCAAAAGAAACATTTATTGCTATATTATTTTAAGTTATTTCTTTTTCTGCAATATTTCTGCTCTTTTCATATAATTTTGTAATTTTATTTATGATATATCTATCTACTTATGTATAAATATGTATAAATTATACACACACACACACACATACACACACACACACACACACACACATATATATATATATATATATATATATGGCAATATATAGTTCTAAAAATAAATGAATAATTTAAATTTGATGTTTAGAAAATAGAGCATGAGAATATGTTTTTGGACAACAAATTTTTAAAGGAAGTTTTTCAGTTATGATAAAAGCTGTAGTTGCATTTAATGTTTCTCCTAACAAACTTTCCAAAATTGCTCTTCCTGCTCATATTAACGCAATCATCACGTGATAGAATTAATTATCAATTTATATGTTTGTGATTTATACTCTAACTACTTAGGAAACGAAACAGTTGTTCATATTAGTGCAACTAATTAAAATTCAAATTATAAGCGCACTTTATTCTCTCTCAATAATAACTATGGAAATTTGTTAAATGAATGGAAAATGTACTCAGATTTTAATCTATAATGTTAGCTTTTAATTGTGGTTAATTAGCATAATTGGCTGAAAAGAAGACATAATTTTCCCGTTTCTAAAGTGCAGAAATTCGAAAAGGATATCGTTAAAATCTGTGGGCGTGGTTCAATCACAAAATCTGATTCTAATAGAAACCTGCTACTAATGAGCTTCTAATTGTATACACATGGGGATAATATGGACTTGCAATGTAAATTATTTCTGTAAATATATTTGGAGTGCGAATTATTTTTATCTGCCAGATGCTTGAAGAGAAAACATAAAAGTATACATTTATTCTTAAATCTTATAAGTGCTTACTGAGTAAGGATGAGTTCTAAAGTGTAAATTATTTTCATTTCTTTCTGAACACGTATTGTAAGGAAAGTATGGTAATCATGATATATGTATGTATGTCAGTGAACACGATAGCTTCCAAACGGTACGTTCGATTGAGTTTCCATCATAGACTACTGTTGCAAGAACGTTATAGATTCTCGTTATAAGCGGAACATAGAATAGGTATTTAAGCCATTTTAAAACCATTTCGGGACCAATTGTATAGGAAGAATCACCAACGAAATGCGACAGAGGGTAAATGATAAATATTGCGGCGACATAATAAAGCATTACTGTAAGCATTACTGTACTTACCTGTAACGCTTCCAATTCTAAAACGGGAGGTCCATTGGTCTACTCTAACTGAGGATTAATGTACGGAAGAGTTTCATAATTGCCAAAACTCAATTATGGTTGTTAGTTTTGAAGGTTTAGTAGAAATTTAATATGGTATATTGTATATAATATTGCTTGTATAAGGTTGTTTGTATTGTCTGTTTTGTATCAGAATTGGGTATTGTATATCATTCATGCATCTTTTTAAAATAATGTCAGTGTAATGTTAAAATTTGTCAAATATATTTTGATCAAGAATTAAGAGGATCGCCCTATGTTTTCGTGTTTGGCGATGGCTTTTCACCAATCTAAATGTTGCGGTGCAGGTTTTCTGACGTCACGATATCAGTGCGATTGCGAGGAGAGACAAAAAGAACGGCAACGAGGGTTCTCAATGACATTTGACCAACCTTAGCAATTTTGGTAATCAGAAATAAAAAACTGTAGCCAAATGAAAAAAAAAATTAGCAAAATTGATTCGTCGTCAAACACTGAAAAACTGATTTTCAACCAATTAATGTACCTTTTCTTTTTCAATATGTTCTTTAATAACCTTCAACCTTTCATCCCTTCGGGGTCGATAAAATGATTATCAAGTTTGCTTGGGAATTAAACACTGGGAGTCCCGCGTTAGGCTTACCACCTGACCAGGACATATGCTGTATAGATCCTCAGGGCCCATGTTTAAGAAAACAGGGCTGTGCACTATAGGCCATGATAGTTAATGGATTGTATCGCCGCAGGTTTAGTTTAGTTTTCTCTAAAATAACCTAATTTCTTGTAACTGCTTATAGATGAGTTATTCATCTAAATTCAAACATCCGCTACAGAAACTATTAAAAAGAAGTACATTCTAAATGTTTTACGGAATCAAGAAAATAATTTCAAACCAGATTTAACTCATCGTGTTAAGAAGTAAAACTTTCCATACCAGGTTAATTTAGGATTTTAAGATATTTTATTTAATGAATTTTGAAAAAATCCAAAATGTAAACAACAAAATATAACAATAAAAAGTCCTTCCGGCCTTTACCGGGAGGAAAAGGCAGCTTTCCTATATCTTCGTTTTCTAATTTTAACTAATATTACTCCAAAGCAGCTAGCTAAAATGCAAAGAATCCGATTACAGAAGATTCGTTAATATTGAATTTGAATAAGAAATTCACAAGCTTAGTCAACTATGGCCAAGTTGGCTTCATTTATAGAAACTTATTTTTGGTCGATATATATGGCCAAGTGTCTCCCAGTTTGACGAGAATTTGACGCTAACGGATATGAATATAGTTTGATGATTACAACAATGAAAGATAATAATTTGCGAGAAATCCCGTTCATTAAAACTCATAAATTAATCCCTGACTTGTTTTAATATGCTGTTTTATTTCAAAATGTCAATCTCCCTAGAATTTCAAACTGCAATATATCAGCCATTTTTTAAGATAGAGGCAAAACAAAAAATGCGCCGGAATCCTTGTATCAAGGCCTAATACTTAAGCAAAAATAAATTTTAAATTGGATTTTTTGTATAATTTTTTAGTTTTAAATCTTTAAATGGCAGACATTTTGAAACAAAATGGCGGACTAAGCTGGCCAACGAAATCGGTCGAGATATTGTTGTGTTTAGTACACACGCTTAGTTTACTCAAAACGTTTAATAAATACAAGTGCTATCATATGACATAGATCATATATATATATATATATATCTGTGTGTATATAAATCAACATTTGAACGAACGTGGTTTTGTTGTCTGGGGGTCATGATCGATGAAAATATACCGAAATTTTCCGGAATTGCTGTCCTCTGAACGGCTGCAATAGGTAGTTTTTTACTTTTTGTAATGAAAAGCTACCAAAAATAATTCATTTTTCTATAATACTTAATCATTCGGATTTTCATTGAAGCTCATATACTTCAAAGTTGGTTACAAAATTGTACTGTGGCCTACTGGGCCCATTAACACATTCTGAAATCACATTATTGACATTTCTTATTCATTAGATTTAATATTCATTAGATTTTTCAATTTAGTTTTTGTTGAATTAGTCACGCTGAAGTCTCTCCCACAGTCCGCTAAATGTAATGACAAGATTTCGTTTCTTCGAATGAAAACTATGGCATCTCTAAATTCATGGTTCCACAAAGAGGACACAAATAATGCGAATAAGCGTGTTGCCTGTACTGACATACACACGCAAAAAAAAGAGCAAAAATTGAGCATTTCCAATTTGGCGAGTCTAATCGTTTTTAAACAAAGCATTTTGTCACAGTTTGACGCACTGACGCGCGTAAACGAGAATCCTGGAAGCAAGCCTAAAACCGTATATTCTCTGTCTGTTGTACCTTATTCTTTTACAGCGGCAGTATTCGAAGTGACTTATTATTTATTGAAAACGCTGTATATTCGATTATATATAAGACTTTTTTTATGTGTATGGGTCCTAGGAGAATTTTGTGTTCTATTTTGAGGTAAGAAATTTAAATTTCTTTGCCAAACTGTGTGTCAAATCAGAGTAGCAAACAGAAAACCTTGGTGTTTTTCTTAACAAATTTAAAGATTTATTGGATGAAAACAATTGATTTGAGTAATTATGATGAAAATTCTACAAAAGCTTATGTATTTCTATCCGAATATGTATCATTATAGATTAAAGAAAGAAAATGCTTATTATTATTTTTTTTTTTTTGCATTTCTCTTGTTACAACTAATTAAATTATGGATGTTAGAAAAGTTAATTCTATGAATTTCTAGTAACATTAAACAGATGAACTTTAACTTACACATCTAAATTTTTTATACAAGTTTTATCTTCCTGTCATAATGCTAACGTCATAATTCAACTGCACATGAAGCAAGCGTTTTTAAGTCCTAAATCACCTACAAATTGTTACTTTCAAAACTGACAAAAATTCCATGAGAGATGATGTATGTAATTCGAAAAGGGTTCGGTGACATATATCAATAGTGGATATATATTCGATAGTTATTTTCTTTCAAAATATCACATGATATTTTTGATATTTTAAGTTAAAATCTGCGTAAAGTAACTTTTAAATTTGCGATTCAAAAATAGCTAATCGCATAAATAGCTAAAACAAGCAGTTCGAAAATGAAATTATCCCTATTCCAACACTAATTTAAGAATGCTATTTTTAGAATAAAAACACTTCAAAATAAATAAATAAATTTAACAAATTATTTCTTTTGTTGATGTTCTTTTATATTTATTTTTTTAATCACAATTTTGTTGTTAAATGCATAAATAATTAAAAATATATTAACTAATATAAATTGAAAGTTTTTATGATCAGAGCAGCATTATAATTTTATGTTTATACCTTACTTCTAAATATAATAGATTGGCTAATTTATGAACAAATTTATGCCTAGATATGTCATTTTTTTAAAACTGACTATTATTATTGTTTCCGTTTATATATATATATATATATATATATATATATATATATATATATATATATATATATATATATATATATATATATATATAATATTTACCCCAATTTTTCAATGATATATATGTTTTCATTTTATATGAAATATGTATTTAATTATATTTAAAAAAATGTATTTTTCAGTTGACTAAATATTTAAGCATAACGTCGACAGTGTTTTTATTTGTTAGAATGAAAAAAAATTCGAAATGATCCATAACAGTAGTATATAGGTGACATTAAAAATTTACGTTTGGTAAAAAAAAGTTTGGAAGATTTGACGTGAAAAATATTTTGTAAAAGATGCGCCAAAAAAAACAAAAAAAAAAAAATAAAAAAAAAAAAAAATTGAGAAATCTTTTTCATAAAATTAAAAAATTAAATAAAAGTATTATTTCAGAATTGTGCTAAAGATATAAAACGGTAAATAATAATAAATTTTAAAAAATCTAGACATAAATTAGTTTGTATTTTTGTCAATAAAAATATTAATTTAAAAATTGCAGAAAAAATATAAATTTTCTTAAAAAATTAAAAAATGTAAATGTAATTTATTTGGAAAATATCAGAAATTTCAAAGCTTCAGAATTCATAATTCTGCTTAAAACTTGTAACATGCGAAAACTATAAAATAAATTAAAAAGGGAAAAAAAGTCAAGGTGGGATTGAAACTGCGATCTCCTGTGTAGCAAGAGCGAACTCTACCTCAGCGCCACATACTGAAGCTCAAACTATTTGGTATTTACAACGCATGCTAAAGTTTAACCCCAAATTTCTCAAGAACTAGGACCCATTTGAAGGACACATTTCACCTGAATAGTTAGGAGTATGACTTTAACAATATACTTTAAAATCATCAGAATCTGTGGGCATCATGTTTGGCAGTCCCCTTATTAGTATGTGTATAGGACTTATCAAGGTCTCGACCGAGTTTGTTGGCCAGCTTCATCCGTCATCTTGTTAAAAAATAGCGGACAGTTAAAAAATTTAAAAATTTTTAAAAATTCACAATGACGTACAAAAAAATTATAAATTGAAAAAATTATTTGGTAAGTGTCAGATCGTGATACGATGATTCAGGAGCATTTTTTGTTTTGGCTATATCTTGAAAAATGGCTGAGATATGGCAGTTTGAAATTATTGGGAGGCTGACATTTTGTAACAATCGGATTTTATTATGGTGGAACTCTTATATTTATGAACCGATATGAATGTGACTGATTATGTGTACAGGACATACAAAGGTCTCGACCGAGTTCATTTGTCAGCTTCACGCGCCATCTTGTTTCAAAATGGCAGCCAGTTGGGAGTTTAATTTTTAAAAAATTCAAAAGATGTATAAAATTAAAAAAATAAAGAAAAATGTTTCGGTTAAGTGTTAGATCGTGATACAAGGATTACTGAGAATTTTTTGTTTTGGCTTTATCTTAAAAAATGGCTGAGATATGACAGTTTGAAATTCTAGGTTGGCAGATATTTTGAAACAATATGATTTTTTTATGCTGTAACTCTCATGCTGAAATTCGCATTCAGAATCAGTATTAATTAATACCGGGATTTAATCTTCTATAATCGGGTTCCAAGCAGTTTAGCTTCGGGCGTTCGAGTAAAATGAGCTGAATTTTTTAAAACATGGAATATGGAAGCTCCTTTTTCTTCTCTGTACAGGCAGGAATAACTTTTGGATTTCAAATGAACAACAAGGTTGCCCTTTTTTTTGTTTTCTTTTAATAGCCTTGTAAAGTTGGGATATTCATTTATGTACATACTGTATATTAAAATATCCTATCTGTTTGATATTTTTGAAAATATCATCATATGCAGGGTGATTCAAAACTTATCGTTCAAATTTCGTGGGGAGGTAGGGAATGCGTCAGGAAACTGATTTTACTTAGGAAAGTATGTCCGCAAATACGCATGCGTATGTAGATGGCGATGTGTGTACCCAACTTTCCATTGCGTCCCAATCATTGCTTTGACTTTCCTAAAGCTAGTATTATTTCTTATCTTATTTCCACTTCTCATTTGGACTTTCACAAAGCATTTTACATCTTTAAAAACTAAAAAAATCTCGTTAATGACCTTTATTCAACGCCTTCATTATCTGACGCCGGGAAACTTCTCGTTTAATTTTGTTCTTTCCGGTTATTTTAATCTTTATTTTTTTTTATTGATTGTCCATGGATTTCTTTTTTTTTTTTTTGTGTGTGTGTGTGGGGGGGGACACATGATAGACCATGTGTACGAGAACCCCCGTCGACATTGAAATGGACATTATTACACGAATAGTAACCACCGCAAGCATTGTCCGTTCGTGATATGGCAGGCGTTTTTGAAAATATTCAGCGGTCATGCAACAGTGTTGTGAATCCTATGTTCATGTAAATGGTCGCAATTTTGAGCGCGTACTGTGAGGCTGTACTTCACCTTCTTGGAATAAAAGTCACATTCGTTACCACTTAACTGCACTGTTTACTTGCGTTTATTTTACTTGTCCATTTGTTAATGTATATGACGTTTGCGGACATACTTTCCTATGTGAAATCGGTTTCCTGACGTATTCCGTACCTCACCACGAAAATAGAACAATAAGTTTTAAATCACCCTGTATATAAAAACATTATTTTCTTACAGTGACTTTCACAAAGCATTTTACATCTTTAAAAACTCCAAAAATCTCGTTAATGACCTTTATTCAATGCCTTCATTATCTGACGCCTGGAAACTTCTCGTTTAATTTTGTTCTTTCCGGTTATTTTAATATTTATTATTATTTTTTTTGGTTGTCCATGGATTTCTTTTTTTGTGTGTGTGTGGGGGGAGGGGGGGCATGATAGACCATGTGTACGAGAACCCCGTTGACACTGAAATGGACATTATTACACGAATAGTAACCACCGCAAGCATTGTCCGTCCGTGATATGGCAGCCGTTTTTGAAAATATTCAGCTGTCAATGCAACAGCGCTGTGAATCCTGTGTTCATGTAAATGGTCGCAATTTTGAGCGCGTACTGTGAGGCTATACTTCACCTT
Source organism: Maratus michaelseni (assembly GCA_963931845.1). Taxonomy (NCBI): domain Eukaryota; kingdom Metazoa; phylum Arthropoda; class Arachnida; order Araneae; family Salticidae; genus Maratus; species Maratus michaelseni. The sequence continues at coordinate 213,200,192 of OZ007590.1, forward strand.
CTTGGAATAAAAGTCACATTCGTTACCACTTAACTGTACTGTTTACTTGCATTTATTTTACTTGTCCATTTGTTCGTGTATATGACGTTTGCGGACATACTTTCCTATGTGAAATCGGTTTCCTGACGTATTCCGTACCTCACCACGAAAATAGAACAACAAGTTTTGAATCACCCTGTATATAAAAACATTATTCTCTTACAATGACTTTCACAAAGCATTTTAAATCTTTAAAAACTCCAAAAATCTTGTTAATGACCTTTATTCAATGCCTTCATTATCTGACGCTTGGAAACTTCTCGTTTAATTTTGTTCTTTCCGGTTATTTTAATCTTTATTATTATTTTTTTTTGGTTGTCCATGGATTTCTTTTGTGTGTGTGTGTAAGGGGGGGGGGGGCATGATAGACCATGTGTACGAGAACCCCGTCGACATTGAAATGGACATTATTACACGAATAGTAACCACCGCAAGCATTGTCCGTCCGTGATATGGCAGGTGTTTTTGAAAATATTCAGCGGTCAATGCAACAGTGCTGTGAATCCTGTGTTCATGTAAATGGTCGCAATTTTGAGCGCGTACTGTGAGGCTATACTTCACCTTCTTGGAATAAAAGTCACATTCGTTACCACTTAACTGTACTGTTTACTTGCGTTCATTTTACTTGTCCATTTTGTTGATGTAGATGACATTTGCGGACATACTTTCCTGTGTGAAATTGGTTTCCTGACGTATTCCGTACCTCACCACAAAAATAGAAAAGTAAGTTTTGAATCACCCTGTATATAAAAACGTTATTCTCTTACAATGGCTTCATTAAAAAGAAATGTTTTCTGGTTTTCGCCAAACTATACAATCAACGGTACTTTTCGGTTAGTCGGGCGCCAGTGATATATATACATGTATATATACAAACACACACACACATACACATATCAACGTATACATATATATACATATATATGTATATACATATGTATTTATATATGTACATATATCACTGGCGCCCGGCTAACCGAAAAGTACCCAATCAACTAGTAACTAAAAAGGCCAACAAACTTACATATACGTTTAATTTAAATATTAAAAAAATAATGAAATTTGAATTTGTTTTTTAAAATTTTGTTATTTCAATTTATTTGATGCTTGAAATCTAATCCTGTATTTTGTGAGTAAATGCAAACAAAGATTTTTTTTTTTTTTTTTTTTTTTTTTTAATATTTCTTTTTTGTGTTTTCGTTATTAAATACCAAAATAGTTTCAGTTTAAAATATCGTGTTATATAAAATGGAAGTTTTCACATTTAATAAAATGTTCAAACTTAAATTTATATAAAATCTGAAAATATTAAATTTAATAATATTTTTACTAGTCTATCAACAATATCGGATATTTTTCGAATATATAGGATATTTTTGAAATTATTTTATTTACGAACCAACCCTGAAACATAATGGTATCTCTGTTCGGAATACATAGCATTGATTTGGTTAAAAATTCTTTATCGAGAATTTTTTACCAAATCATGCAAAGATCTTCAAGCATTTTGATAAGTAATTACCTTAAAGTTGGAAATAAATAAATAATTATTAAAAAAAGAATAAAATGAAAAAAAATAGAGTAAACTGAACGACAAAGAGTTTTATGACAAGGATTGATAACCTCACAAAATTGTGAAGATCAAATTACTGTAATGTTGTTATAATACAGAACTGTGCCAATACCGTTGAATATTTATACCTTTAGAATCTCGGGGCGGAAAGAATATTTCTTTAATAACACCAAGAACCATACTTTGCTGGTATTTTCAAATATTTTATTACATGTTGACACAGAACACATACATCACAAAACGACACATTACACGTATATATATAAGACTTCACTTTCACATTTCCGGAGAAAAAAAAACACACACGTTCTATTTACATCACCGCTCTTCGAAAAAAAAAAATATTTCGGCTAAGCTCACGCGTCAACTGATCAAAAGTCTCTTCCCAGATCACGTGATGCGTTGCGCATTTCGCCGGAATGGTCCATTTCTTCTGAAAGGGGCTTTCTGCGTTACAGAACGATAATATGTTCAGGATTGAAAACGTATAATATGAGTTATGTTGGACTAATTAGCCAGTTCTACTGTTTCCTTTTTATAGATACACATGTTATAAATATATAACTCAGATTTTTTTTAAATGTCAATACTAAAATAGATTGGATGTTTCGTGATTCATATTTCAAATATTTATAGTTTTACCGAATCATATTAAAATTATGTTTATTTTTTAAGCTGTTTTCTGCGAAAGCAAGAAAATAATAAATGTTTCTGGTATTCTTAATTTATTGAAAAACTTAATGTCAGAAGTACTTTTTTCTCTTTATGATGGGAAAGTCAAAATAAGCACTTGTGGGAACGATCGTTCACACATTTTTAATAATTAAATAAAGAACATGAACTTTGGACTTATTTTTTTATGGTTTAGATGTTATATTATATTTATGTATGTTACATTGTTTTCCTTAATATGTATGTATTATTCCTATGTACAGAATGTGATCATCAACCCAAACGAGTGTTAAAGGTTTTAATTTACGAAGACGCTAGCTAGGGAAACAGGAAGTTCATATCATATTTCTAGGAATGCTTGCATGTCGGGCGCACCCATTTTCCAAAGAACTGCCCCGCACGGGAAATCGTGCAGCTGCAAAATGAACCCATCCCAAAAAGACATTATTATTGGTTCAAAGAGTTGACCAACGGGAGTTTACTGAACTAAAATTTGCATAAGGTCAAAAAGGGCATCCAATAGAAATACATTTTTTTTATATCAACGCCCAGGACGAGACATAGTCCAAATAATAATAATAAGAAGAAGAAACATTTTTGGGGGGGTTCTACTTCACTTGAGAAAAATAACTCCATCGGTGCAAGTAGCTTTTTTTTTGCTGAATTCTTCCAGCCCTTATGCTCTTCGAATTCCGGGCATCTTCACTGAAGGTATGCCTCATGGAGACTGCTGATATACCCGCTGAAACGGAACTTGCATTCGCCGATCCGATCCAGCGCCATACGATGATTTCTCCCGAAACCCCCCTCGTGAAGCAGATCTAGCGGTCAAGCTCAGACTCATCACCGGGAAGAATCCCGGCCTTTTCTCCAATCTGGCCAGATGGATCCAGCTATGAATTCCTCTGTTTAATAACGTGCAAGGATGAACAAGGTCCTACATCATGACTAGAGATGAACTTCAATAGAAGAACAATTGGTGAGATACCTCCAAAATATTTTCCCTGGCTAGCCAAAGTGAATAATATAAAAGAATACTAAAATTTTACGTATTGATTGATCGAAAGAAAAATTGTTGAATTAACATAGACTCATATGTTTATTTATAAATATTTATAAATTTAAATGTTTGGCATATTTGCCTCTAATTTTACAACGATACAATGCTGTGCTGTAAAATAATGATTTTTTGATAATTAAGTGCTTTAAATTAAAAGGAGTTAGTGTTGAAAATTTGATCTTATAAATTGATATTCTTGAGAAATAAATGTGTTGAATATGATTTGTTATGAGTTGATAATTTTGGAGAAATCAATGTGTTCCTATCTTTCCTATTATTTTATTTATTATCTCAGTATATAATTGTATAAAATGATTTTTTTTTAAATAATTTTATCTCTCTATTTTCTTTATCAAAGAGTGTATTATATTCTTTATTTTAGATAAAAAAAAAAAAAAGGCAAATATTTAATTCAAAGAGTTCAATCAGTAAAACTATCCGAACCCCCTTTACTTTTATTAACAGTGATTCACAACGCCGCTGAAAGGTAAAGATATTCTCGTATCCACTATACATCCCCCTTCGTAAATGTTGTATTCCCCCCCCCCACTTTTCCTTCCAACATTTACTCTTTTTCTGGTGCCTATTTTAATCCAGGAGATTGAACTTTTATCTTTAGTAGTTATCTTTTACTCTCTACAGATCATCTTTTTTCTATGCACAAATTTTATTATCATAGCAGTATATAAAATAATAATAATAATAATAATTACATCAATAAAATTCAGGAATCACAGCACAGCATATTTTCGTATTAATACACAAAGAAATAACAAAGGGCTCATGATAATCACTTGTGGAATATATATATTTATTTATATCTCAATATAGTGTATTTTTTTCTCTCTTTTTCATATTATGATATTAATGATTGTTATATATATGTATCTTGTGCCAATTAACTCAAATAATAATAATAATAATAATAAATAGAAAAATCGGAATAAATGCCACGCAGAGGTCGCGGTCGAAACCACCAGCCAGACCCAATAATTATACAACCTCAGCAACAAGATCCAATTATGGAGGATAATAAAGTAACAATTAGCGTAGACACGCTGCTAGCAAGTGTTCAAAACTTCGAAGGAAAACCGGAACAAGAAATAAATTATTTTATTTCACAATTCGATGAAATAGCCAACGCAGCTAATATTCCTGAAAACTTAAAATTAATTTTTTTTAAATCGAAATTATCAGGACTTGCAAAAGAGATCTTAATAAACACCCCTGGCCTGCGCGACGAACAAAAATACGATGATTTCAAAAATAAAATCCGAGCATTATTTAAAGCAGAGAAATCATTCACGTTAGCGCAAGATAAATTCATCCAGTCCAAACAAATGCCTAATCAAACGGTGGCAGACTTCAGAAAAAAATTCAACCTAGCAGCTCACATATATCTGGCGAGTTCAGGGCATGCATCAAAAGAAGGTGCAATCGAATTCTTAGACACAATTAAATTATCAAAATTTATTGAGGGACTAAGACCTGATATTTCATTTGAGCTTCAAAAATTCCCGCCAGATAATTTTGAAACCGCCGTAACAATGGTAAAAAGATCGAGATTGCGTTAAATAACAAAAAATTCTCCGAATTAAACAATATAGAAACACAAAGTAACTCTACAACTTACGATGCGATAATAGAATTATCAGAACAACATAATAAACAGATTCAAGAGATAAAAGAACAGGTAAACTCTCTTAGATCTAATGATTCTATACAACAAAATCAACAGGAAAACAATAAATTATATTGTTACATATGCGAAAAACCAAACCACAAAACGCAAGATTGTTTCTATAACTCAAAAAACCCAGCAAACAGAACATTCACACCACGTAACACTCGATTTAATAGTCCAAGATTTCACACAAACTCACACACATACACTCCTAGATTCCAAAACAATACACCACGTCACTTTTATCAGAGACCAAATTATCAACAAAATTTCAGACCCAGGACTTACAATCATAATTATAATTATCCAATTCAAAATTTTGCTCAGCCCTTTTATAATATTCCTCAACAAACACATGTAATGCAAACACAATCCCCAAATCAAGATTACAACTCAATTACACAATTTAACCCTCCAGCGTCAACAGGTAACGCTCACCAGCTCATGATCCCAACACAATTTAACCCTTCAGCGTCAGCAGGTAACGCTCATCAGCTCATGCTACCGAACCAAAATTTTCAACAAACCGATACACAACAACAACAACAAACACCTATAGCTATGCAGACACAACCTACAATTACTTTTCCAAATGAAAGTAACCAAAACAATAATCAAAGACACCATAGGCAGAGGCAGCAAAAAAGACGTTTAAACTACTAAAGGGGCCTACCAACCTAACTTCAAAGTATACACGTAGGTCCCTCGCAGAAAGAAATGCCCTAAAATATAACATAAAAATAAAAACATCGAACAAGTTGCAAAATTTAATTATATATGATACCAGAAAAATTCGCAGGGACAATTTACAGAAGAAAAAGAAAAGAAAAATTGAATACGTATCCAGCTGTAACTCTAATATTAAAGACGAACTTCCCATTTGGACTTTTAATATAAAAAATATTAATATTTCAAATTTGCTGGACACCGGGGCAAGTATTAGTCTTCTATCACCAAGTATATTTAACAAAATTAAAGAAACAAACATCAAAATAAAATATCTTTCGAACAACGTAAAGATAACGACAATCAACAACCGCGAAGTACCGTTCAAACACTGCGTACAATTCAAATTTAAAGTGAATAAATTATTCTTGAATGGAATATTTTATGTTACATCTCATAATTTTAACAGAGATTACGACGCTATTCTAGGTTTTGATTTTTTTAAAAACAACCAAATTATATTTGATTGTAACAACTATACTTTAAAAATTAAAAACACTCTCATACACTTAAACAATTCAGAAAACACACACGATTCACAAATTAACCACTTACATAATCCTACACTTAACAACACATACAGAATTGACGAAAACAACATACTGGATAATTCACAAAATCAAAACGAAAAGATAACGCATTTAAATGCAAAAATTAAAGATACAGTACATTTCAAACCACATGAAACTAAACTAATTAAAATTAAATATCCCAAAATTTCAGACACAAAAGAAATTTTCTTTGAACCGAACTTCAAAAGACATAGTATTGAACTGTGTAGAACCCTACATAAAACCAATAAGGATAATATTATTCACCTATTAGCTAAAAACACAACCAATAGAAATATAAACATCAGAAAAAAAAACCACGTAGGAAAAGTTTACACACAATATGACATACAAGAGCAAAATGAAACAAATAATAACAATGATAAATTATATGAAATAAACAATCTTACATTAAATGAAATTAAAGAAATGCGAATACGAGATCTTTCTAGACATGACTTTGATGTTAAACATTTACAACCCGAGGTACAGGAAAAGGTTATAGAAATATTACTGTCTCACGCGACAGCTTTTTCAAAATCTTAAAAAACTCTCGGTGAAACATCAGTCATAACTCCACAATTTAACTTACAACATAATTTCCCTATCAAAACCAAACCATACAAAATCCCTTATAATGTTAAAGAATTCGCAAATAAAGAAATTAAAAACCTTCTAGAAGCAGGAATAATAGAACACACACATTCAGATTACGCATTTCCTATACTTTTCGTTAGAAAAAAATCTACATCCAAAACTAATGACCCTAAACACATAAAATATCGCATGGCAATAGATTATAGGCTTCTCAATAACATCTTAGAAAGCGATCCGTACCCCGTACCAGACATAAAACAAATTCTCACGGATGTTTCCGGAAAAAAATATACACTGTCATGGATTTACATTCGGCTTTTTTCAAATCAAATTAAGACAGCAAGATAAGCATAAATTAGCATTTGTGACAGAGGATGCTCAATTTGCCATAAATCGCCTCCCCTTCGGAACAAAATTATCAAGTGGCCAATTTGCCAGACTAATTGATAAAGTACTAGGCCCCCTCAAAGAAAAACATAACATTAAATATTTTATTGACGATGTTATAGTTGCGTGCGAAAATATTCAGCAGATGCACGATGCATTACACGACATTCTTACACAACTAGAAAAATTTAATCTCACTATAGAACCCACTAAACTTAAACTATACCAATCCGAAATTGAGTTCCTAGGATATAAAATTAATCAAAAAGGATATGCGCCATCAGATAAAAACATCATTAAAATTTCAAAATTTGCAGTACCAAAATCACAAAAAGCAGTTAAAGCATTTATCGGACTGTGCACTTATTTTAAATCAACAATACATAAATTCGCGCATATTATGACTCCTTTAACAAATTTAACTAAAAAAAACACAAAATTTTACTGGAATACACAAATACAAAAAGCGTTTGAGACCATACAAGACATAATTTTAAAACAACCAACGATTCACCCACCAGATCACAATAAGGAATTCTATTTAATCACGGACTGTTCAAAGGTCGCAACAAGCGGAATTTTAGCACAGAAACATAACGATCAACTCATCCCCATCGAATTCACAGGGCGTAAACTGAAAGATACAGAATTACGATACCCAAGCATAAAATTAGAATTACTAGCACTGCACGAATCAGTCATGTATTTTAGAAATATCCTTTTAGGAAAAAAATTCCATATCTTGACCGATTCGAAAGCACTTACACAACACGTTAACCTCGACAAACAATCAGACATTGTTGCTAGATGGCTACTAGACTTACAACAATTTGATTTCGACACAACTCATCTACCAGGCATTATCAACCCAGCTGACTATGTTTCGCGCAACATTAACAATCTGAACACAACTCACTCATTAATCACAGATTTATTTCAAGTCAACCAAAATTTAACTGAAAATAACATAAAAATCGAACAGCTAAAAGATACCAAATTAGCTCAAATTATACACGACTTACAACACAATAAACAGAACAAAAAAGTTAAAAAATACGCCCTAAATCAAAACAATGTATTAATTTTAAATAACAATACAACCACAGATAAGGAAGAACTATACATAGCCCCCGACGCGCTCAAAATTCACATCATGAACAGTGCACACTCATCTCACTATGCATTCCAAAAAACTTATGAATTAATCAAAAGAAGATTTTATTGGTATCGTATGTACCAAAATATAAACAAATTCTGCACGGCATGTATTCAATGTAACACATTCAAACAACACAACACCATTAAATTACCTATTAAAACAATTGAGAAAAACTACATCCCAGGAACTAAGGCTATAATCGACGTGGTCGGCCCATTGCCTAGGACATTTCGACAAAATAAGTTTATTTTAACGATCATTGACTCATCGTCAAGATTCCTACAAGCTATACCGTTAAGAAATATAGAGACTAAAACAATTATAAATGCTCTAAACAAATACTTTAGTACTTTCGGATTGGTAAAAAAAATCGGAATGGATAACGCAAAATATTTCAGATAAACTGATCTCAGACACTACCTACAAAATTTAAACATAGAACCAGAGTACGGTTCAATTTATTTGCCTGCATCGCAATCACTTCTTGAAAGAACACACCGCGACATGAAAGCTTCCCTAGCTGCTATGTCACAAAATTCTTTCGATTGGGATCTAAGAATTGATTTTTTTGTCTTAGCACACAACACTATGGTTAACAGGGCAACGGGATTCTCACCTTCCTTACTCTTTTTCGCAAGAGAAATTCGCAATCCTTTCACTAACTTTAAAATCCAAAATATAGAAAACCTTAGTGATTTTGTAAAAGACAGGCTTTCTCATATACAAGAAGTGCAGAAAATTTCCCAGGAGAATCAGGCAAAAATTAATTTAGAATGCAATAAAAATTCTGCGATTAAGCACAAGAATTTTCAAATCGGCACAGATGTGTACCTTAAACAATTAATCTGCCCTACCGCGTTGGAACCTAAATTCTCGGGCCCCTACACTATAAAAAGAATTTTCAGAAATGACAACTATTTGATATGTAATGAAAACCGCGCAGACCTCCGACCTATTAAAATTCATGTCTCAAAACTATACATACCCAAGGTATACGAGTAACGTAAATAATTTTTAACAACTATAAATAATAGTAATAATAATTACAACAATAATAATAATAATAACATAAATAATAATCAAATAAATAAATAAATAAAATACACAATAAAATCAACATCCCCCCCTTTAAAAAAAAAAGGACAGGTAACAGACACTTTATTACATTCCCCCCTCCCAATAAGTTAATAAATTAATTAATAATTCAATTTCTAAACACTTTCACACTTTTACACAAACATGCAAGAATAATAATAATAATAATAGATAAATAAATAAATAATAAATAAATAAATAAATAAATAAATAAATAAATAAATAAATAATAAATAAATCAATAAATAAAAATAGAATAGAATAAAATAAATAAATAAATTCATGCTTCCCAGCACTAATAATATTCATATTAAGAAGATAATTTACGGTACCTAATTATGTAAAATCAACACTCCCCCCCCCTTTTTAAAGTAAGTTTAATAAGATTCACATATGACACTGTGCAACACTTAATTTTAACCTTTCATCAAAAACAAAAGTAAATAGATGAAATAATATTTCAGTACTCACAATTAATTTATAAGATAAAAAGAATTCATATGTAACCCCCCCCCCTCTTCTATATTGCACAAATATTAATTAATTAAATTTAAGACCAACTTTGAGACTGAAATTAGATGACTAAAGCACATCGATAATCCCCCCTCTTTTATTTTTTCATTTCAAAATAACAATAATAATCATAATAATAATAATAAAAATCTCAACTTTCTTCTCCCTCATACATCTATAACCCCCCGCATCAGCAATTCATATGATTTTAATTAAAATAATTTGCATTAACAAGATAAGCAAATTCATAACCCCCCCCCCCCATTTTAACATTTTCAACATTAGGATAATAAAATGCAACACCCACACACGTCTTCCTTACAGCATATAATAATATGCTCTTTCATACAACAACCAAACACACACCCCTCATTAACATACATGCACATTTATAATAAAGGCCACAGGCTCAGGAGAATGGGCGTTACAATGCACTCCCCTTATTTCATACACCACTCAAAACCACTTTTAAACATCAACAGACACACTACACACAAATTACCTCACACATACACCCCCTTTCCCCCACCACAGTACCCTCTCGCTGTAGCAACTCCCACTTAAAAGAAAAAAAAAATTACGTTACCTTCCTCGAGGAGGCAGCCTTGACCAAGTCACATCTGGGGAAATACACTATCGGATTACTTCAAAACAGATGCTGTTAATAAGATGCTCTCACTAACGAGGGTGCCTTTAAAGTGAAAAATAAATATTAGTATCACAGAAAAACAAAGACATTTCGTATATTTAAATACCACTACACAACTTATATATATCGCATTTAAATACACACAGACAATGCACGCTATTAATCTCCCATTTTAAATAAATCTATAAAATTATTTTAAACTATTCTTGCACACAGACGACAGACTATAAATAAATGTAATTACAAGCTAAATATATTAAACACAACCATGTCTTTTACGTAAAGCTCCTCAACGGTTATTGGTACTTTAAATTTAAAACCCTATACCTAACATAATTTCTCCCACTAATCAACGTGCATGTAAACAACTTCTAGTATTTTTTTTCTTCTAAACAAAAGTTAATTTTATATATAAATTATGACACTAATTACCCATAAAACTCTTAATCCATCTATAAAAAGAAATAAAATAAATTTATAACAACAACCATAATTATATTTAAATTAAAACACACATTCAAATATTTTAAACATTTTAAAACTTATTAATTAAGCACCATACCTTTTAATTTTTCCTCCAAAATTCTTAAGACAGCTCTCCTTTGACTGCAATCTTTAGATTATCTGCGGGCACAAATCTATACCGGGGCGCCACGGAATGAGAATACAGTCGGCGGAGGGCCACTAAGAAGATAAATTAAAATACACATTAAAAATTAAATATTCCCTAATTAAAACAACAACATTAGGTAGAAATAATAATTAAGTAATTAATCAATTAAACAAAGAAACATTAACAAAGAACATTTATAATAATAATAATAATAATAATAATAATAATAATAATAATAATACATAGAATTAGTACTTCGTAAAGCGCTTTCACCGTACACAGAATGAATTAACAAATAAATATATATATAAAGAATAAATAAATAAATAAGATGTGCAACATGTCACCAAATTCACAGTAGCTACGAATCGGATAAAACTAAAGTTATATATACATTCACTGATAATAATAAAGATAAATTTTCACACAAATTGCAACTACATATGTTTACCAGACACAATCAGTAAAGATTCAACATAGTCACACTAGCGTGCGATATAAATAACACTCACACTCACCATTCTTCAAAATTCCTAAATTATTAAATATAATAATAAGAAAAATATATTACAAATAAGGTAAACACACAATGGTATCGTAATTCACAACGATTATCATTACACAGATACTAAGACATCCGTTAGGTTACATTCAAAATACGCGCCATTTTTTTTCCCCTACAAGAAACATAAGTGTTTTACTTACTTTTGAACTATGTATTTATATGCAGATTTACATTGCTTTCTGTATAAAAAAAAGAATACAAAAATAAATACAGGTTAATTGACACTAAAATTTAAATATATATAAATAAAATAAAATACCGCACAAAACGGACGCGTCAAACAAACGTATCTCTAGGTGACCTAATTCCCTTTGCATCTCACGTAAACAAGTTACGTCAGAATCATGGCGCAACCATTTCACTAGCAGGGTGAAACGCACAATGCGGCTCAACAGTTACGCAACGCATTGGAGGACCCCGCGTCTAGGCTGGGAGCTCAGCGAACCCTGTAAGGGTACTTTTCCGCTGAACACGACAAAAGGAGCTCCCTTTTGTTATGATCGCAATACCTACTTAACCGTGGGTGATTGTCAAATGCTCTCTGTAAATAAAAATCTCTGTAAATGCTCTCTGTCTCATTGTATGTTATATAAATTCATATTCAAGAAAGCATTATGCTAGAACATGTTTATTTTAATCTTTTAAATATGTATTGTACAACAGTAACGAGTATATATTTATACTTCTATTTATTTATAACATAATTTAAAGAGCCCCCTTGCTATTTCTTTGTGATTTTTCGGCATGTAAATGTTTCTTTTTGTGTTTTTTTTTATTTCGCGGAATTCTGGTATTCTTTATAAGACCATACTAGCCACAAAAAAACGTAAAAATTCTGTGTACAGATTTCTGTAGGACAATAATACAGAAACCTGAAACACCATGCAGGAAAAAGTATCTAAGAGGACTATAGTCACAATTATCTCACCAACCCGTGGGACTCTACTTTTCCCTTTTTTTTCACGGGTGATAAATGTGGGAACGATCGTTCACACATTTTTAATAATTAAATAAAGAACATGAACTTTGGACTTATTTTTTTATGGTTTAGATGTTATATTATATTTATGTATGTTACATTGTTTTCCTTAATATGTATGTATTATTCCTATGTACAGAATGTGATCATCAACCCAAACGAGTGTTAAAGGTTTTAATTTACGAAGACGCTAGCTAGGGAAACAGGAAGTTCATATCATATTTCTAGGAATGCTTGCATGTCGGGCGCATCCATTTTCCAAAGAACTGCCCCGCACGGGAAATCATGCAGCTGCAAAATGAACCCATCCCAAAAAGACATTATTATTGGTTCAAAGAGTTGACCAACGGGAGTTTACTGAACTAAAATTTGCATAAGGTCAAAAAGGGCATCCAATAGAAATACATTTTTTAATATCAACGCCCAGGACGAGATATAGTCCAAATAATAATAAGAAGAAGAAGAGACATTTTTTTGGAGTTCTACTTCACTTGAGAAAAATAACTCCATCGGTGCAAGTAGCTTTTTTTTTGCTGAGTTCTTCCAGCCCTTATGCTCTTCGAATTCCGACCATCTTTACTGAAGGTATGCCTCATGGAGACTGCTGATAGACCCACTGAAACGGAACTTGCCTTCGCCGATCCGATCCAGCGCCATACGATGATTTCTCCCGAAACCCCCCTCGGGAAGCAGATCTAGCGGTCAAGCTCAGACTCATCACCGGGAAGAATCCCGGCCTTTTCTCCAATCTGGCCAGAAGGATCCAGCTATGAATTTCTCTGTTTAATAACGTGCAAGGATGAACAAGGTCCTACATCATGACTAGAGATGAACTTCAATAGAAGAACAATTGGTGAGATACCTCCAAAATATATTCCCTGGCTAGCCAAAGTGAATAATATAAAAGAATACTAAAATTTTACGTATTGATTGATCGAAAGAAAAATTGTTGAATTAACATAGACTCATATGTTTATTTATAAATATTTATAAATTTAAATATTTGGCATATTTACCTCCAATTTTACAACGATACAATGCTGTGCTGTAAAGTAATGATTTTTTGATATTTAAGTGCTTTAAATTAAAAGGAGTTATTTTTGAAAATTTGATCTTATAAATTGATATTCTTGAGAAATAAATGTGTTGAATATGATTTGTTATGAGTTGATAATTTTGGAGAAATCAATGTGTTCCTATCTTTCCTATTATTTTATTTATTATCTCAGTATATAATTGAATAAAATGATTTTTTTTAAAATAATTTTATCTCTCTATTTTCTTTATCAAAGAGTGTATTATATTCTTTATTTTAGATTAAAAAAAAAAAAGGCAAATATTTAATTCAAAGAGTTCAATCAGTAAAACTATCCGAACCCCCTTTATTTTTATTAACAGTGATTCACAACGCCGCTGAAAGGTAAAGATATTCTCGTATCCACTATACATCCCCCCTCGTAAATGTTGGATTCCCCCCCCCCCCACTTTTCCTTCCAACAGCACTCATAATTTCATATCTTTCTAAAGTAAATAAATAAATACGAAAATTATTAGTGTGTTTTTATGTAATTTAAAGATTTCGGTTGAGAAATATATCTTACTGCTTCATAAAGTTCATTATTTTCACATTTAGCAATTCTTATACAGTATTCACAAAAAAATAATATTTATTTATAGTATTTATAGTAATATAATATATAGTATTTTTTTGTAAATATTATATTCTCGACAAATGCTTACGATGAATAAATTTGATTTTAAAGGGGGAATATTAATATATTTCTCTTGATTTTTTTTCAGCATTAAAATATATTAAAAAGATCTCTGATTCTCAGTTCTAATTAATTACATATTTATACAACATAGCCTCTGTATTTTTCTTATATATCTCGTATATTTTTATATAAAAAATAATTTCTTAAAGTTAATATTTACACACACATATGTATATGTATAATCATTTTTTAATTATAAATAATGTATTTCTCCCGTTTTACAAATGCTTAAAGGTGAAAAAATTTGATTTAAGTTGGAAAATTCTTTATACATTTCACTTGATAACATTTCAGTTATCCGCCTTTGAGCATAAAATACAGTTACAAAGACGCCAATAAGCATCCACAATTTATTACATATTTATATGGACAATTCACATGAATTTAACATTTAAGTTTTTCTTATATATCGAATACATTTTTATTATACGTTCTTCTAACATCATAATATTGAAAAGGATTGCTTTAATATATTAAACTATCTCAATTTAACTAAAATTTAATTGAAGCAATTGGGTATTATATACATATACAGGGTGTCCCAGGATTATTGGGACAGACTTTAAGGGGAGGTAGGGGACATCACAAGGATTCATATTTGCATAGCAACCCATGGTCGGAAACGGCTTCATTTGCCGTTAGGTGGTGTTTCTTTACTTGTTGCCAGCACCTCTAACATCTGCAGATTATCGCATCTTTTTGCAAGAGGTGGTACCAAGCTTACTTGACACTACGCCACAACCTGCCAAACGCCCTACGTGGTTTCAACATGATGGGGTACCTGCCCATTATGGCAGATATGTTCGTGAACATTTGAATCAGGTGTTTGGTCACCGATGGATTGGCCGTGGTGGACTGGTTCCATGGCCACCACGCTATCCTGATTTAAGCAGCATAGCTTTCTTTCTTTGGGGTGCACTGAAAAGTGCTGAGTACGCAACGCCTGTGGATTTCGATATGGATCTGGTTGCAATACTCATCTGTGCTGCTTCGGATAGCCAACAAAATCCAGGTGTATTTGAGCGAGTCCGCCAATCCATGAATCGATGGTGTAATGCATGCATCGCTAGCAGTGGTGAAAACTTTGAACATCTTTTGTGACATTTTCACATATCATCTATCACAACACATGTAATATCTTTGACCAATAAATTATTTCAGATGATCTCAGTCTTGTGTCTCTTCGTTTCTTGTACCTGTCATACTATTTTCCCATGACGTTTTCGACCATGGGTTGCTATACAAATCTGAATCCTTGTTATGTCCCCTACCTCCCCTTAAAGTTTGTCCCAATAATCCTGGACACCCTGTATATATCTTTTTTCATCTACTATTTCGAAAGAAAAACAACGCACTGGTATTGTGACGTCACTATCTAGAATTTCTAGAATTGGAGGAGGTGCCAGGGCATTTCTCAGGGTAGACCATGGTTTGGCACAGCCGGGTAGGGTGTTTGTTCGTGCGGAGAGAGAATGGGTCTTTGTTACTAGACATACTTTCCGTGTCCGGTAACTTGTTGTTGGAGACAGAGACGCAAACTAGCACCTTTTCCGTCGACCGCCGTGTTTGATTGAACGTGTTTGAATTTTTTTTTTTTTGATTTTTGTTTCATTCTCGAAAATTGTCAATTTCTGAATATTTTTATACAAAAATCCCAGAAATCTAATATTTAAAAATTTTGAATTTAATAAACTTTTTATTGCTTATTTAGGAGTAACACGGTTAGAATCGTCAGTAGCTATATCGTTGCTTCTACCTCAAAATATCAAAGGTGAAAAAACTTTTTTTCTTTTCCTTTTTCCCTTTTTTAATATGAAGTTGTTTATTTTGAATAGAAATGGAACGTGAAGACTTAGGTGAAAGCCTTTAAACTGACTTTCGAAAATATTAAATGAGCTTTCGCGTTCTACTTTACCCTCTGTCGGGCAAAACTGATCTAAGAGGCACACTGTTTGAATATTCGCTCCTATCCGTATAGCAAATGGACGGAAATACTGCTTCTTTCGTCTACGTACTTTTTAAGCGTCTTCAAACAATGAAGGTTATACAATTCGTTTGCATATATATTTTAAATATTTGTACACCCATAACTCATTAATCAATGCTTCGATTTTTATTTATTTTTTACGTTCGAAAGTGCTTGTTTCGCTGGTGTCCGGTTTAATTTGATCATAATAAAAAAAAGGGGGGGTATGTTTATTTTCCTGCGTGTGTTTTTTTTCTCTTTTCAACTCTCTAATACTGCTATAGATTTTTAAAAAGTCTTATCTTGTATATGTTTCTCTACAGAGAAATGCCAAAATATTTAATAAACCAGTCAATTTTGTGTCAAAATGAGGAAAATTGGCAACAATGTTATTAAAATTGAGCATGAACAATATAAAGCAATATTAAGAAAATGTTGCAAAAAGAACCACTCAGTTCAGTGAAACTACTTTCGCTAAATAATTCCAATTGGCGTGAAATCAGTATTTATCACTATAATAAGTTAAGAAACAATACACTGAAGTCATTTTTTTCCCTTTAAAAATATTTTATTATAATCAAAATCAAAACTTGTTTTTCATTTCCTTGAGCACCGCGCGCTAATCAGCATTTCATGACTCCATATCTGCTGCGTCAGTTATCCTAATAATATTATAAATCTGATTTTGTGTGTGAATGTTTGATTGAAGTAAACGTCAAAACGGAGGATTTAATGGCCCAGTATATTTGCATATAGATGGATTATAACCCAGAAACGCACAAATTCATATGTGCGATACAAAAATATCTTAAAAAATTCTATTCGGAGAACTAGCATGAAATGAACTTCAGGAAATTAAAAAAAGAAATAATTCATCCTCTTCATCATTTAACAAAAAATAATTCAACTCTTAATTTTATGCTATTGAAAACCAGAACTTTACTAGTAAACTAGTTCTGGCCTTGCAAAACAAAAGATATGAAATTCGGCAATATGATACTGAATATTTTCAATCAGGCTTAATTTGATGAATGAGCCGAAAATTAGAGATTTTTTTTTATAGGAAATAAATTCTAATTTTAATAAAATCATTTAGCATACCATGTTTAACTTTTATGTTAAAGATATTTTTTTTACTTGAAATTTTAATTCAAATAAGTAATAATGCGTTTCCAGCTTTAAAATCATATTCTCGTTGCATACTGTCACAAACACAGTTTTCTTGTTACATGGATGATTTATGACGCGTTTGATGCGTAAAAATGCTGAAATGAATTAAATAAATTTTTTGTTTGAAAATTTTCAACGACAGAAATATCAGGAGGCACACCCGATTCAATTATAAAGAAACTTTATGGTATAATTACATAAAATTGAAGGATGTATCTGTCAAATATAAAAATTATTCCATATATTTATGATTTATTGCTGCGAAACGATAGCCGTTGCAATTGAATCAAACACAAAAGGATTTCTATTCAAAATCTTTTCATTTAAATAACAGAATTATCATTTCAAAACAAAGCTTAAAAATAAAACTTTAGTTTAATATGTGAAATTTTTTATTACGCAGTAAAATTCGGGAAAAACACTATGAATATCCTTAAAAGGTTGTGACAATCCTTTAAAATAGTGGCCTGTACATTTTGTTTTATGAAATAGAAATATATGAAAGTGTATGTTATTTTATTCAAAATTTTTAAGTGCGATAATAAAAAAAAATAACTTTTTTTTTTTTTTTTTTTTTTTTTTTTTTTTATAATTATGTATTTTTTTTTATATAAATTTCTTACGCCCTGATTTCATAGGAAAAGCTGTGTAAAAGAAATATTTCTATCTTTAAATGTAAATACGAAGAAAAAAATTGCATTTTCGACTAAATATTATAAAATTTGAAAATGCTGCAGCTTATTGTGAAACTACTATAGCCACTAGACACACACACACACACACACACACAAAAGGAAAAAAAAGAGAAAAGAAAAGAAAAAGCACGTGCACGGATTAGAGAAAATAACAAAAAAAGTGTATAATTTGTTAATCGTATTTTTTTTTAGATATAGCTGTAAATTTTGTTAAATTATTTAGCAATTTGTTTTAGCAAATAAAACAAGGACAATCATCTTAATTTTTATTCGTGTAATATACAATAGAGACTGTTTAATTGCTACGAATTTTTTCCATAAAATTATCATTATACAGATAAATTTATTTATACTCGTTATGGTGTCTCAATACACAAGTTCAATCATTACTTATACGCTAAAAGCCATAATAAATTTAAACAAAGTACGTATAGCCCTGAAAAAAGAAACAATCAAACAATACAAAAAAAAAAAAAACCTCTCACAAACTATTTAGAAACTGAAACTCTGCCATAATTCATCTTATAAAAATGGGACTGGTATCAATCAATTAGTTATAACGTCTACTAATTAATTCAAAGCCTAAATTTTGCTTAGGGTGTCGTCTACACATAGAAATTCTAAAAAATTGAATTTTTTAATACTAATACCTGATTTTGGCTTCATATTTGTCTTTTTTGTAAATTTTACCTTTATATGTCAAAAGGAAAGTCATTCGGTAAAGTAGTTTGAGAATTTGGAAACTTCAAAGCTTGGAACTGCCAATGTTAAATTCAATTTTAATCATGGTAAAACAGATTGCAATACGAGTAGATTTTTAAGCATAACTCTAAAACTAATTTGTGGAATTACATTTACTTTTGGATTCACACATATGAAGCTTCTAAAAGTCGATTTTAGTTGAACAATTTATATGATAATATTCTTATTTGATTCAAAAATTAATTAAAAAAACATTTATTCGAAATTAATGTAGAATTAATTTATTAATATTAATATTAATTCGTTTAATATTAATTCATTTCGATTTTTATTTGAAAGTATACAGATTTTATACGGAATGCTGACTTACCAAAGAATGAAAATTAGCGCAAATATTTATATTTTCTTTTTTCAACTAAAGTTATGCGCAATACGTTTATTTGTTTTCATCCATTTTTATGTTTATAATTGTACTTATTTTATATTAATTTAAATTTACTCTCTATTTCGACAAACTCGATAACATTTCATTGGGATAAAGACTGCCAGTTTGTTTAATTAATATATTGAAAAGATATGCCGCTATTCTTTTAGTATTTCCAGTCTTGTAATGCTGTAAATTCTAAAACTCAATATTAATCTAGTCTTTTCCTATCAAATTTAGACAAAAACGAGATTGTGAGTCCTGTCATGAATTTAGAAAAGCATATTTGTATATATAATACTTCAATTCGGCGTGTAGGAAATAAAATATTCCTTCTGAGGAAGACACTTTCAAATATGAATGAAAGTAAAATGTGCATATCCTTTTTGCCCACGCTGATGATCTAATATTCAAAAGTTGTTAAATTTGAAAATGGAATTCTACCTTGCAATGGAAATCCTGAATGAAACCACCTACTGAAAACATGCATCATAATAAAGCTGTGTGAATGTCTTGAAATCTGAAAATATGTGAAGTGAAGTATTCTGAAATTTATAAAATCATTCCAAAAATATTTTACTGAAGAATCAAAGGAGATTCAAAAGAACTCCCCTCCTCTGTTTTTTAAACAATAAATAATAACATAAAAAAAAGCAGCTGATAAACACACGTTAAAAATATTTATTTGAATGTTAATTCGTGTTTTTTTTATTAAATGTTTAAAAAAATCCATAATTTGAACGACTTTAAAAATAAGTTTGTTGAACAGACTAGACAATCAGTGTTTCGTTTTATATAAATACATATCGGATGCAATATAAAGTTCCTATACATTAAAATAGAGTATGAATGGATAAAAATACAATTGTGGAACCATCTGTAGTAAAACGACTATTTGCTATCATATGAGAGTGACTGCCATTCAATAACCCCTTCTTGCAAAATTTGGTCGTTATGCACTCTATCTCAAAAACTACAAGATAAGCGAAAACAAGCCAGTTACAAAAAATAAAGATAATATACCATTCTGAATATACCATTTTATAATTACGGATTTGCTTTGAATGTCTCTGTAAACAAATTACAAATGTTACACATTTTATTTTGAAAAACGTTCATGCTACAAGAAACATAAATTTCATGGCAATCCGAGTAGTATATTTACTGGAGTTAGAGTATGTCCAGACGCTCAGACTAGACAGCTGGTGTTAGGTAGAATGCTTAACCCCTTAATCGTCACGCCCTATGCATTCAAGGGAGTGTAGGCTACCTTTTTTTATTCAGATTGTTTGATTCCCACCAGTTTTTAAAAATAATGTAATTGGCGTTATTCTCGCATTATATAATCTTCCATTCAACAAAGAGAATATTTCTACTTCAAAAAATTGGTGGCAATCAAGCAATATGACTTGTAAAAAGTAGTCTACACCTTTCGGTCACGACGATTAAGGGGTTTACTCTAAAACTAAATTGCTCCGACATAAGAATGCTACGTTTATCTTTAAAAAGTCGTGTAACTGGGTCCTAACGACACGTTCAGCGACATTACTGAGGGAAGGAGAAGTTAAATTGATCGAAAATTAGTAAGATCTTGTAGCTTATATCGAGTTTTAGAAATATACGAAACAGCATAAAATTAATTTAGCATAAAATTAACTTATTTCACGTGCAACAAAATTCAATAAGATTTTTTCAGTTATTCTCTAAAACTTTGTTATGCGAACGATAACAGGAAACTTCCCCCTTATACTGCCAAAATATAAAATTTATCTATATCTCGAAAACCAACGATAGTAATGGGTTGTAAAGGCACGTAGCAATGTTTTGAACGACACTCATTCTGTAAAAAATTAATGTAGGTAAATCATCATTAATAAATTTTTCGAATATGAATTTACTAATAAATTTCATAATTAAAATATATTTTTTTAATTTTAAAAATGACTGCAATATGTTTGGGAGAACTCTGAAATAAGAAAACAATTCAATCGGATGATATTTGGGAAGATATACATTAATGATTATTTCCACCCAGATTTAACATTAGCATCCTTAAATTATCAGCGGGTGCGGGCACACAAATTTTATGATAAACAGAATATTTGTAAAATTATTCTCAAATACGGCAGCGAATCTATTTGGAGGTCATTCCTATTCTTTCTTTAATTAATTCCGTTTCGTATAAAGCTGGTTTCTCCAATTTTCATTGCGGTTTTGTATGTATTATGATGTTTGCTACCCTGTATTATTAATTTTGTTTCACATGGTAAAGCAAAGTATATTTTAAACAGTTTTTGCTATTATAGTTTAAAGTACGAAAAGTGTGACGATGTTTAATAAACATCTAACGACAACCATCCAGAAAAAAAAATTAGTTGGAGTAAAAAAAAATAATTGTTAGGTAAAGCCAGGAGAGATGGCGCGGTCGGAGAGATTGCGCAAGTAGAAGTTCAGGGGGAAGGAGTAGATTGAGCGCGCAGCGACTCCAGGTAGTTGTACAACAGCAGTAGTGGAGTGTCTACTTGAAAGTGCACGTTGATTCTTTTGAGCGTCTAAGATAAAGCATTGCTATTCTGTTTTGCAAAATAAACTTGAGTCATGAAAAACAACACTCATTTGAATCAATATTCACCTTTGTACTATAATAATTATTCAAAACAACACAAATGTTGCAAAACACATATGCATCATTTAGTAAAAACTTTACTTAGGTGTTTTTAAAAACATACATTGCTGTATTTCACATTGATAAAAATAACCTAGCGCTTTCGACCCAACCTTAGCTCGTCATCAGGGAAGGAGACACTTGAATAAATGCTTCATCAGGGTTAAAAAACTAAACTCGCAGACACACAAATAAATAGTCTAAAACTAGTAAAAACATCATTTCCTGCTGAATAATGGTCAAACCATTACAAACAGGTCACTAGGGGTGGGAAGCATTGGGAGGGATGTGCCAATCTTATTCAATCTTGAACAATCTGTAAGAGTTTATACCACAATTTAGGGATGTTGTAAGATACCGAATCATTGCATGTTTTATCTTTTCTGGTTAAATTTTTTTTGGATTCATTTATTATTGCTTGATGAAAGGAGAATGTGGGTTTAATTATTTTAGCTTTATCAAAATCTATTTTAATCGACTGCTCTTGTTTTAATCTGGAATGTGCCGTTTTACTTCTATTGTATTTGAATTTAAATTGAAAGCGTTACTACATAAGAAGATTGATCCCATACCGAAGATTTAGCAGGAATCTATAGAATCCCAGTTACTTTAGAAATAATTGAAAATAAGATGAAATGTTATAAAGTTAAAGACTACATTGGTATGACTTTAAGAAAATTTAAAATTCGTTTAAAATAACATATTGCAGATATCAAATACAATAGAAGTAAAACGGCACTTTCCAGATTAAAACAACAGCAGTCGATTAAAATAGATTTTGATAAAGCTAAAATAATTAAACCCACATTCTCCTTTCATCAAGCAATAATAAATGAATCCAAAAAAAATTTAACCAGAAAAGATAAAACATGCAATGATTCGGTATCTTACAACATCCCTAAATTGTGGTATAAACTCTTACAGATTGTTCAAGATTGAATAAGATTGGCACATCCCTCCCAATGCTTCCCACCCCTAGTGACCTGTTTGTAATGGTTTGACTATTCTTCAGCAGGAAATAATGTTTTTACTAGTTTTAGACTATTTGTTTTTTGTGTGTGTCTGCGAGTTTAGTTTTTTAACCCTGATGACGAGCTAAGGTTGGCTCGAAAGCGCTAGGTTTTTTTTATCAATGTGAAATGTAGTTATGTATGTTTTTAAAAACATATTAAGTAAAGTTTTTACTAAATGATGCATATGTGTTTTGTGACATTTGTGTTGTTTTGAATAATTATTTTGTTTTGTTTTCCCAAAGTAAGTGCTTGAATTTTCATAGCTATTCATCAGAATTTCTGTACAATGTCAGTAGTACAAAATATTTTAAACTTAAACGATTTTTCATAAGCTACTAATCTAGACTAACAATGTGAACATCAACGGTTCCTTTTAGTAGTGGCCATTTTTAAATAAAAGGCCACGCAATCTCTCCTACCAAAATTGGAGAGTTTTCGCATCTGCTACTTAGGAGAGATGGCGCATTGTTCCCATTTGTTTCCATGCTAGGAGAGATTACGTAGCTTATTGATAAATTTTCATAAAAAATGAAAAATGAAAATGGACTAATTTTAAGTTAAACGTGTTTTCAAGTAACTTAATGTTATTTTGAAATCTTATCTGGATTTAATTTTTCTGATTCTTTATTTTTTTTCCCTTTTAATTAAAAAATTTTAATCGTATTTCCTTTTTCTGATTCTTTAATCATTAGGTTGAAATATTCACTCCTAATACAATAATACAATAATATTTGTTCACAAAAACTTTACAACAATGTCATTTAAGTGTAATTATTATTGTTAACAATTTAATTGTAGTTATTATTAGCAACAACCTCTCCTACCCATGTGCGCAATCACACCAAACCTGTAAGGACAGATTGCGCAAAATAACTTTATTGGTTTTATTACAACTGTTCTATTAAATTACAACATAACAACAAAATAGCAATGGAAATGCATAAAAAACAAATGAAGTAAAAATTATTCATCGATAGTTTAGCAAAAAATTAATATTTAGATTTTTTATTGTTATTCTTTTGAATTGTGCGCAGACTCTCCTAGCTTTACCTGAAAGATAAATTACAAACTGGCGTAAAATAGATTATGCCAAAAGGTTAAATACGGAAAAAGTGTACATTTTGAAATTTTTCTCTTTTGTAACCGTTACCAAGCAAAACATTTGTGTTGTAAAAAAGACAAGAGCGTTGGGCATCTACTGAAAGACTAAACTTTGACTTTATATAACTATTTAAAGGTTTTTATTTAAGAAAAACCCAACTAATTCTTGTTCTAGGCTACTTTAATCCTAGGAACTCAAAAGAAGAATTAAAAATGTTTGAAATATTGTGAATTATTGAACCATTTGAAATATATAAGTGCAGTCATATTTGCAATATAGGCTCGACTGTTCATCTACTGGTACCTCTTACATATCTCTGCGACATTCTTGTTGTCCGAATTATTACGCAGTAAGTATTGTCCTTTTAATTTCACTTTTTAATGTTCTTTCATCAAAAGAATCGAAGTTCATGTTTATTTTCACTTGAATAAATGCTTCACTTTCAAATTAATTTTACTAACAGCTCAAAGGCCACATTCATAGAACAAATTGACATTCCAACTTCCAACTAATGCGAAGCCAATCACTTTCAAAACAGTAAAGAATTTCAGAAAAGGAAAACGATCGAACCCCTAGCGCCATCTCTAAGGAAAATATTCATCGATAGTCAAACACTTGTGATAAAACTGAATGTGATGCTGCGGTTTTTTTGTCTGAATGTGCATAGATAATTATATAAATAAGGGAATGATATGTGTGCATGAATAATGTATTAAGTATTCAACTTCGAGGAAATTAAAATATTAAACAGTATTTACCTATTTTTAATAATTTGGCGAATTGATAAATTCCATTAATAACGAAGTTATTTTTACATTATTTTTTAGTATTCGCACGCCAAAACCTAGTTATGATGTTGTAAATTATTATATTTAATATACTTCTATTTTTTTACTTTTAAGTTCAGACCAAAACAGTATATAGAGTCCTGTCAAGAAACCCCAAATACAAATCATAAAATATTATTTTAAATTCAGCAGCGTGGAAACATCTTGAAAAGACACTTTGAAACATGAGTGAGAGCGGAAATGAGGCTATCCTCTATTTCCTACAAAATGATGAAATCTCAAAGCTCTGTTAATTTTGAAAATAGAGTTCTGTAAAGCATCTTATTTTATTACATAACTTCTGAATTTCACCTCCTATAATCATGAAAATCTTATTAAATCTGTGAATGTGTTTTAAAATTTTACATTCCCCGTATAATTCGGTGTGCAACGTGCACTTTACAAAAAATAAAGTTCATCAAGAAATTACAGGTACACCAGATATAAATAAGAAAATAAATTAAAATTAAGAAAATATATGAATTGAAATTTTTATATAAAGAAGCATTCTATGTATGATATCTGCTCGCTTCGCATTTGCTAATGTTAAGTATATGGGAAAGTTCTTGCGCGATTTCTCGGTCGCATTTCAATATTTTTAGATGATGTTTTTTGCATAGGATAGCTGAGGTGATATCTAACGTTGTTAATTTTTACTTTTTTGATTGTGGTTCCAGTTTTTTTATATAATGGTACTTTCCCTTTCAGAACCGGTTCCAACCGGTTCCAACCGGTTCCAAAATTGAAAATGTCCGCTTATAAAAAAACTGTAACCAAAATCAAAAAAGTAAAAACTAACAACGTTAGAGATCGACCTCACCTATCCTATGCAAAAAGCATCATTTAAAATTATTAAAAAGAGAGCGAGAAATCGCGCAAGAACCTTCCCATAGACTTAACATTAGCTTGCGCCTTTTTTTTGCGTGACTGATGTAGGCTCTTAAGTTCAGGTCTCGATTTCGAATCCTGAGAGCGTCCAAGCCTGAAACATTTCGTGTAATCTGAGGTCGAGCCTAATACAAAAAGTACGCAGGAGAAACAATTTAAAAATTTTAAAACTGTTTCAAGATTAATTTTCGAAATGCAAAATCTCTTTTTACGTAAAAACTATTAGTCTTTAAAATTCGCTCATAACATCATTTCGCGATTTTCATATCATTGAAAATATGTTTAAAAAAGCAAATCTACTACTTATACTCTATCATTCACAGAACTCTACAAAGTTCACAATTCTTATTCTTTTAAAATACCATTGTACAACTATAGGAGGAAGACATGAGTTCTGTTTTCCTGTAATTCTGAAAAAGAATTTTAAACAGAAAGATTGGATATACAAGGGATATCCCATGACTTCTTTATGTTACGAACACTGACCGTGCCTATGTTTCAGAATCACACAGAATATTTCTCTTTATATCTCATCAATAGCAGTTCATTTTCCTTTCAAAGTGATGATTTTAGAAGGTTGTAAAACACCTTAAGATACTTAGATTACATTCTTGTTTCTCAAATATCTTTCAAGTTTTTTTCATTTTTTTCAATTTATTTGTGAATTAATAAAAATTTCACTTTGAGACAGTTTAGGGTTAGGGTCGAGGCCGTCTCATCTCTTGTAGGGGTGTATCTTAATA
Organism: Maratus michaelseni; assembly: GCA_963931845.1. Taxonomy (NCBI): domain Eukaryota; kingdom Metazoa; phylum Arthropoda; class Arachnida; order Araneae; family Salticidae; genus Maratus; species Maratus michaelseni. Next base: position 213,227,024 of record OZ007590.1, read on the forward strand.
TTTCTTTCTTTCTTTCATTTTTCTCTTTTTCTTCCTTTGATACAGACTGTACATTATTTAAATTCAGTGGCATGGGAATAAAATACTGCATCAACCAAAGACACTTTGAAACATTAATGAAAGCGAAAATGAGTATATTCTCCTTGGTCACGATTCTTTAATGCGTTTAATTTTATAGTGGAAATACTCCATGTCATTTACTAAAGTACGTTACATTAAATCTTAGAGGAAATTTTGAAATTCACATTTGAATACATAAAAATAATTTTCATTAAAAAAGTTACTTAAATGCTGTAAATTCCGATATTTAATATTAATCAACTCTTTTATAATCATCTGTAGACTAAAACAAAATCTTGAGTCTAATCATGAAACCAGAAGCTATTATTTGTAAGTACATTATTTAAATTCAGCTGAACGAAAATAAAATTTTGCATCTACGCGAAATTCTTTGAAACAGAAATGTTAGTTACAATGTAGTTAGGTATTCTCTTTAACCATGTTACTGATGAAATATTTACATGCTCTTAAATTTATGAATGGCGATGCGTAAAGAAACCTATTTTATAATGGGAAACCTTAACGTCACTTGTTGATCTGTTTAAGTGTCACGAAATTCGTTGATATGTAATGAAAAATATGCTTAAATTTATAAAGCTATTCTGCAAAGATTTGGCAGCGTTTGATATCAGAAAGATATATTTTTTAAAGTCCTTAGTTATTATATTTTATAATCATTAATATTATTCTGCATTTCTGTAATTAAATTTAGGATAAAATAAAACTTTGAAAGGAAGTAAATTTTACGTCCGTAAAAGACACCTTGAAACATGAGTGAAAAGGAAAGTGGGGAAATCCTTGATATCCTTTTACGATGAAATATTCAAATATTGCTAATTTTGAAAATAAACTCTAAAAAACCCTACCTGACAATGGAATTTCTAAATGCCATCTACTGGAATGGCGTATCTTCATAAACCTGTAATAGTATCTAGAATTTTGCATTTATCTAAAACAAAATATTCGGAAAGTGAAGGCTATTGTGAAAAGATTTTACGGTATTTGAATTCAGAAACATAAAATTTCTTTCAAATTTGTTAAATTTTATAATAATATATTCTTATATAATTAAATTTAAATACAGAATTTAATACAGAATTTAATACAGAAGTGAAATTTCGAGTCTTTTCATGGCATTCCAGAAGCACATTTGAAAGCACTTTATTTAAATTTAACCCAATGCAAATAAAATTTTGCACATGTGAGAGACACTTTGAAAAGTTAATGAAAGCGAAAACTAGGATTTCCTCTTTGTCAACGCTAATGATGAAGTATTCAAACGTTATAATTTTGAAAATGGAGTTCGGTAAAGCATCCTACCTTACAATGGAAATCCTGAATGTCACCTACTGAAATCATGCATATTAAAACTCGGAAAATGTCTTGAAATTTGTATATATAGAAAGCAAAATATCTCAGAAAGTGATAAAGTTATTCTTTTTTAACATTTTCCAACATATTTGAAAAGTGTTTAAGAATTCGGCTTGTCTGTCCGTCCGTCCGTTTGTCTGTCTGTCTGGCCGTCTGGCTGTATGTCTGTCTGCACTCTAACTCACGTAAATACAGTTGGATTGTCATTTAATTGATATATGTTATTGAGTTTGACCATGTTAGGTATGCCAAATGAAGTGTGTAGCATTTATGGTTAGATTACAGGGGCAATAAAAAGAATTCCGATACATTATGGTCAATGTGCAAAAATCATTTCCAGTGCATTTTAATAATGTTGCACTATTTCAAACATAACAAAATTTATATGCGTCAATGGGGTAGATGACAACATGTTTTCTATAGTGTATAGAATAAATATAAATTATAATTTGCTTACAGGGACATTCAAATGTATTCTGTTACATTACAGTCAATCGGGAAAAATCGTTTGCAGTATATTTGAATGATGTTACACTGTTTAAAACATAAGTAAATTTATATGCGTGACTGAAGTGGATAGGAACATGATTTATGTGGAGTATAGAGTAAGTAGCATTTATAGTTCGTTTACAGGAACGCACAAAAGCATTCCATTGAATTAATAGCTATGGGGAAAAATCGTTTACAGTGTATATTAATGAAATTTATAAATATTAGTGAGGTGCACTAGAGCATGTTTTCTGTAGATTTATTGAGTGTGTAGAATATTTCGTTAATTTACACAGACACTCAAAAGATTTCTGCTACAGAACAGACTATGAGCCATATCTGTTGGATTTAATTTTTAAGCTCTGATATTCATTTAAAATGTTTATTATTCTAGTATTATGAGTTGTGTACATCATATACATGGTTGCACGATATAGAATTTGCACACATTACTGCCTATGAACAACAATTCCTGAAAATGGAATTTTACTGCGTTGTGGTTGTTTTTTAATGTTTATTTAAATATATCATTTCATTGTATGAATAAAAATGACATTTCGTAACAACATTCCGATGAAAAGTTAAAATTTCAGTGTAAATTCACCTTGCTTAATAACTAAAATTCATAGAGATACAACTAAATGTAAATATATTGCTTGAAGGTGCGTAAAAACATACATAAAACATTTAAAAGCACATTAAAGTCCTTTAAAAAAATGAAAACGTTTTCAACCGAATTCCTCTCAGTGAAAAACTAATTGTTGAGTTGAGTTGTTGTCTCTTTGCGTTTTCTTGCTTGCCCGGAATAAACTATTTTACTTCAAAGGATTGGAATATAAGGTGGGATGGGAAATGTAATCAATGATGTATTAATTCATTCCAGACTGCGTGGATATCATATGATAATACATCGTTACATACTATTTCTTTTTTAGATATTATTTCTAGAGACTCTCTTATGATAGCTTCCAGGTGATTATTTGTGCGGAATATAATTTTGGATCCATTGAAATCTACTTTTATAGGTTACATACTATTTCTTTTTTAGATATTATTTCTAGAGACTCTCTTATGATAGCTTCCATGTGATTATTTGTCCGGAATATAATTTTGGATCCATTGAAATCTACTTATATAGGTCCTATAAAAGTAGATTTCAATGGATCCAAAATTATATTCCGCACAAATAATAACCTGGAAGCCATCATAAGAGAGTCTCTAGAAATAATATCTATATATATAGCAAAATATGCTAAAAGTTATAAAGCTATGCTGAAAATGGTTAACAGAATTTGAATTAAGAAACTAAGTTGGTTTTTAATTAGTTGTTGTATTTTACAACAATAATTTTTCTAAATTTTTGTTACTTAATTTAGACCAAAATGAAATTTTGTTTCCTTTCATGAATCCAGAAAAGCATATTTGCATTAGTATACATTACGTAAATTTAGCTGCATTGGAAATAAATTTTGCATCTGAAAAAAACATTTTAAAACATGATTGAAAGTGAAAATGATGATACATTCTATGTGTACCCTAATGATACAATATTCAAACATTGTTTATTTTAAAAATTGAGTTCCGTGAGCAACTATTTTACAGTGGAAATCCCGAATTTTACCTACTGAAATCATGCATCATATTAAATTGGTAAAAGTGTCTTGAATTTTGTGGATAGATAAAGCAAAATATTCTAAATAATACAAAGTAATTCTGAAAAAACTTTACTGAATTTGAATCCAGAAACATAAAACATCTTTTAAATATTTCGTATTTCTATTTTAGTAATTGTAGTTCTATTATGTTGTGTGCTTTATTTATTAATAAGTTCAAACTGAAACTAAATTCTGTGCTCTATCAAAGAAAACATTCACAAGTTCTTTATTTAAATTCAGTAGCTTGGATATGAAATTTTGCATTTGCGAGAGACATTTTGAAATATTAAAAAAATGTAAATTATATTATCATCCATATTTATGCTAATGATAAAATATTCAAACATTTTTAATTTTAACAATGCAGTTCCTTAAATAATCTTTACCGTACAATTGAAATCCGGTATATCACAGGAAATTGCAAACATGCAGTTTTATACCCCAGTCCCGCAGGCTCCCTAGCCTACTACATTCCATAAAAGATCTAGTAAACTGGAATAGCTCTTTTTTGTTGAAATCATGGATCTAGCCAAATGTACATTTAATGAAACAAACGAAATTGTGAACTAACTGATATATTATACACAAATGATTAATTGCCATTGTACTCGAAATTATTTATTTTGTTTCAAAATATTATTACTTATTATTATTTATATTATTATGTATATTATTATTTATTATTTATTGTTTATTTATTTTGTTGTTTTTTTTCAAAACAAGAAAACTCTTGAAAAAATTAAATCAACCGTACTTTATTGTTTGTTCTTAAAATTGAATTCTACTTAAATAATGCCCGAGTGTAACTTTATATAAATCTCTAGTAGAACTGCTTTCTAGTTATACGTAAGATTTTTAAGGGTGTAAAATTATAAGATTTTAAAGTTCTAGCGAGCGAGAAATGTTGACTATTTACAAAATTTTAATTCAGAAGAAATGGGCGAAAACCTATGTTTGAATTTTGGCTGTGGAATGCACTATAATGACTTATTTGAATTGCAAGGACGCTTTTATAGATTTAGAGTATGCATAAGCAAAGCTCTGGTTTATATATAATTTCAAATACAATTCGCTGAAAAAAAGAAAACCAAAGTTTATTGATTAAATTCCGGTTTTGTCTTTTAGAATAATTTTTCTGTAATAAAAATTGCACATTTGCACATCTGATTGTACAACTTTGTGCAACTTTGTTTTGCTGTGGTATCGTACTTATTTAATTGACATTTTAAATCACTTTAATGATCCAAAATAATAAAAAAAATTAAAAATATTTATCATTTATTTCTGTTTTTTAAACAAATGATTTAGTTAAGCAAAACTAAAATTCAAACAGTTTTTTTAAATGCAGAACGTACACAAATCATTAAACTGAGGAGATTGCGATTTCCGAATACGGAAGAAATCAAAGTATTCTTCAAAATTATCAGTACATGCCATGAAGATGCAAATAGAGGGGAAAAGCAACGAATTTTACACGAAAGAAAGGAAACTGGGTTTCGCAAACAAGTTAAAAAATTAAATCACACAATATGAAAATATTGCAATAACAGATTTTTTTTTCTATTATGTATGACCACATACATTCAAATCACCAACCGGCGTAGAATTTAAGTGACTTTCATTATTCAGGGTCTTCAGATTTATAGGAATTTTGGAAGGAAAATTTGGGGATTTAAAATTTTCTTTTATTAAAATATTTTCGGAAGTATTATTTTTTCTTTTTCTAAAAAAATAATTTACAGAAATAACATAAAATCCTTTAAAACTTTTACAACTGGTTTTAGAAGATATAACAAATTAAGGAATCTCGCAGTCACGAAACCTTTGCGGGATTAAAATTTCTAAATGTCACTGAAATCATTTATTGCATTAAATAGCGTTTTTCCATCTTGAAAGGAAATTTGTTAAAAATTATAATTTTTTTCTGAAAAGCATTTATGGTATTTGAATACATAAAAATAATTTTCTTTAAAAATACTGCGAGAGAAATGCTGTACGTTATAATACTTAATATTAATCTACTGTTTTATTTTCAGAAATAGGCTACCATGAAATCTTGAGTCCCGCCTTGAAACCAGAAAAGCGCTCATTGTAAATACATTATTTAAATTCAGCGACTTGAAAATAAAATTTTGCATCCGCAAAAGACCCTTTGAAATATGAATGAAAGTTAAGAGGGAGATGTTATCTTTATGCCCAAGATGATGATGATGAAATATTCAAATGTTGTTAAATTTGAAAATTGATTTCCGTAAAGAAATTTGCTTATAAAGGAAATTCTGAATGTCACCTACTGAAATCCTGCGTCATATTAAACCTTCGAAAGTGTTTTAAAATATTCAGATATGTAAAGTAAAATATGCTGAAAGGTATAAAGGTATTCTGAAGAGATTTCATGATATATGAATTCAAAAATATTTTTTAGGCAAAGATTTAAGTCTGTTCGCATATACACTGGATAAGTGTAAAATCTTTTACTGCACATGTGTAAATATTCAAAGACCTTGACCTATGCAAAAAGTTTTTAATCTTTAATTTCAGATTAATAATTTGGAAAGCTACAAATACGCAAGAAATGGTTGATTACAAATACATCTCTGCAATCATGTGAAAGCAGGCAGGATAAATCAAATTTCGTTAAAACTTTAAAAATTCATAAAAAAGGAAGAAATTGTGATAAATTGTGTTTGCAGGAAAGGTTGTTGGATTTTTTTTAGCAGCAAAAAAAAAATTAGTTAAAAAGTCACATGTAGATGGCGCTAAAGGAGACGCGAGAGATTCAGCAGAATTATGCAAATTAGGTTGTGGGGCTATTTGAAATCACTAGTGTATCGTTCATCACCTTCAACATTGGCCGAACTCAAAGATTTTATCTGTCGTGAGGTTTCTGCAATTCATTCCGACATGTTGCATTCAGCTGTAACAGGCGTTGTGAGTCGCTTTAGTTATGGAGGTCATGTTGAACAATTGTTATTGCAAGAATAAATGAATGGAGCGTATTGTTGTCCTGTTCTAATGTGTTTAAGGTTGTCAGCGCCCTCTACCGGTGACATTTTTAAGTTTTTTTTTTGCTGCTAAAAAATATTCGAGTACATTGTGAGCCCTTTCTTGCAAACCGCACCTCTTTATCAGAATTTATTCGTTTTTTTATGAATTTTTAAAGTTTTAAGGAACTTTTGGTTCATCTGGTATTTAACTATATAGACTTTTTTTATAGATATTGAGAAAAACGCTGTGAAAGCCCCGCTTAAACGTCAGGTATATCTACAGTAATGAATCTGATCTAGCGATATTGACTTGAATGCAAAAATCGTACAATACATCCGTTTAGTGACGTCAGCTATTGTTCGAATCAATTATCATTTCATTTCATTGTAAAATAACAATTAAAAAATATATTTTGAAAAAAATTAGGATAATGCTTAATATTTTAAACTTTTGTGTTGGATAAAAAAATATATATATATGTTTTCATCAAACGCCATTGGGTGTATTTTCAGGTATGGTTTTGCATATTTGACAAAAATTAACGACTTAAAAATCTCATTTTAGAATTATTTAAATAACAAAAAAAAAAATTCAATTTTTATTAGAAAATACCTAATGGTACCTAATAAGTACGTCTGCATTTTATGCCATTCTATTTTTTTTTCAAAAACACCGATTCAAAATAGCACAGAAATATGTTTTTATTTTCAGACTTTAATGATATGTAAGATAGCTTGTGTACAGCTACACAAGCATATACTATTATCGGTTTGTACATATAGAGAAATATATTGTGAAAATCCTGCTACAGAATTTTTTTTTAGATAAGTAATTATTTAGATAGTAAAATGTCTCAATTTTTGCTTGGAGAAATATTCGATATAATAAAAATTTAAAATACAACTAATATAACTCAATTAATAAAAACTAACTACTGAAATAATTTCAAAATTTGAAGTTTGATTAACGGAAAAAAAATCTTACCGAAAATATCAATAGATGAAATCACCGTAAAAAGTTTATTATTGTTCATTATAAACATATCAAATGCCAAACACTAATATATATATATATATATATATATATATATATATATATATATATATATATATTATATATATATATATATATATATATATATATTATATGTTATATATATATATATATATATATATATATATATATATATATATATAACATTATATATATATATATATATATATATATATAATGTTAAGGAAATTTGTAAAGTAAGTAATAATTAACAAGTAAAATATTAAAGCAAGTTTAAGTAAGATCCTTTAACGTATCAAACTGATTACATAAAATTTATGTGCGACAGCAGATTCCAAAAAGGTAATTTTTTAGAAATCTAAACTTCTTAGAAACCATTTAATTGTATACTCGAAACTTCTGTCCAATCGCTCATTGCATAGACAATATTAACACGTGTCATCTTTTCATGTTATAATCTTTAACGTTTTGTATTGCAAATAGAACAACTGCATACGTCTTAGTTAAGGCTCATTGTCACCACTTATCTTGATTATATTCGTCATTTATAGCAATGGTTTAGATGCACTATGAAATGACATGTTTTCCATAAGAAGACTGAGGAAAAATAAATGAAACATTTTGTAAATCTAAATATGTTTTTCCTCATTATATGTGAGTTGTTCTCATTATAACTAAGTTTCTTGTAGTGTATTTTATAGTCTACAAGCCATTTACTCACAAGTTCCTCGTTAAAACCAACTTCTCGTTATTTCGAAGCTCTCTATAACAGAGTTCAACTGCAGAATTATTACGTAATCCAACAGTCAAGTAATTCTGTAAATTCGGTATTCCTTCGTTGTGTAAACATATGGCGTCATGACAGATAATCTGAAACATTATTTCTAAAATATTATTCTCCAATAACAGAAAAAGATGCATTAAAATATATTTATTTTTTCGTAAAAGAACACATGCATCCATACTATTTTTACTAATACTTTGTTTAATTAATAATTTTACTTAACGAAAATACCAAGGCAAAATGCCACAGAAATTTTGAAAAAATAACTCTAACTCTAAAGTTATCAATTCGCCAATACATGTATATATTTTTATCGGATTGCGCATATAGATAAGTACTTTGTGGAAATTTTGCTCTAGTCGAATGTATTTTGTAATATATGTTAGTAAAATATCTGGATTTTTAAAGAACTATGATTGGATAAGAACTATGATTGGAAATGCTTGATAAATGTATTAAAACTAAAATTATTGCGATAGTTTCAAAATTTTCAAAATAAACCATCAATGAAATCGAAGAAAAATTTTACTTAACAAAAATATGAATACACGAAATACTCGTAGGAATTCAGTAATGGAGAACTCAATAATGAAAAAAATATCTCTATTAAAAAAATTAAAAAAAAAAAAAACTTGCTCAGTAGAAGAGAGCTTTTTTCATATTATGCAGTCCCAGCTAAAAATAAGCTGCAGAAAATCTAAAAAAAATGCAGTTGGAAAACTGCGGCGATTTGGCCGATTCCACAACAGAATTTTTGAGCTCTATACAACTTCAAAATCACTGCAGTTTATAATCTGCAGTAATTTTACAAAAAAAAATATTGTATGTTTTTTGTTTAGTTGCGCCATTTATGAACCATCTTAGCATATTTATTTGTTAATATTTTAGAAAAATATTTCCCAGAAAGAGAAAAGAAAGAAACGGATAGATAATTAGAGGGTTTGGAAGACATATAAACAAACCAACCATCTCTATATAGATAATAGTATATCTTCAAATATAACAGAAATTATGAAAAATGGAACCGAATTCTCATAATATCGTTGCACCTCCCTCTTTAATTTATAAATATTATATATGTATTTTTAGTTTATTCCCTCTCTTATAGTTCGAGAATTTGGTTGGATTTGTTGAAGATATGAGTATGGGTTATTCAGTTGACAAAAAGAAAAGGACAGCTTTTGACGATTCAAAATTACTTTTTATGCATTTAGATTTTCAGGATTATTCTTACCATTTTGAACTTAGTAAAAGTTTAGACTAATACATGGCGTTAGTAGTCGGTTAAATCGTTCAATTATGTAGATACTAATTGGGCAAGGCTCGTGTCTCGAGTTCTCAACCGTACTGAAGTCGGAAAAATCTTAGTTATGATTAACTTGTTAGCCTGAAGATGGCCTCGGATGTAGGATGAAACTGTCGATTTGTGTTTTAATGTAATTTTATGTCGTTAACGTAATGCATCATTTAGCAATTTATACTCATATGTTTTTTATCACATTTTTATTTAGTAAAATTATACACGGTGTAAGAGTCCAACGCTATTTTACGCTACGATTATTTTTTTCTCATATATTAGTGATGATGATTATTTCTTTTATAAGATTTTAATGTAGTTTTCTTGTTTATTATAGAATGTAAATTCAAAATTTCAGGGACCTTAGGTGTCTCTCAACTATCGGTCTTAGATACATTGGTGTTCTTGTACCAACGACTATTTACATTGTTTTAGGAAAATGATTCTAATTGCCATATTTCCAATTTTAAGTGTGTACGATAATTCCAATAAGAAGTACAGAATTAAACATGCGTGCACATTAATTTAACAGTTTTAAAGTGGTTAGGAACTCTTATTTCATGCGTGAAACAAAATGTAAAGGTCTACTTTATAATACATCTACAAAATGTAATGAAATCTATGATAAAATATGCGTACAAAGATCAAAACTAATTTTCAAATAATGGTAATGGTGTTTGGACTATTCAAAAACGTAATAAGGAACTGAAATAGTTTCTCAAATGTTCAAAGTTATTTGTTGTGTTTCATGATATTTAGAATAAACAATTCCACATTTTTAGTTATACGTTTCCATTTTTTTTAGGATTTGTTATTAGGACTATATTTAATTATTTTTTTAATTACATTATTATTAGCGTTAGTGTTTGTCCTATTTTGTTTTAAACTATTTTATTTTTATAAAGTTATTAGGTTTTTTAATAATATACTGAAAATTAAACTAAAAAAAACGAATATATTTATATCTACTGCAATTCTTCCTCTCTTGTATCACGATATTCCATGCTACCAATAAAAAGTTTAAAGATTAAATGTTGAAACAGTTCTGGTTGAGAAGATAAAACAATACTATAACCGAATTCAAGCTTATTTCTGGAAATGCTATAACAATCAATCATTAAATTGATACATGTTATATATAATGTTTCATATTTAAAATAAGTAAAAAGTAATAAAACAATTCATAGAATGATATGGTTCATGCTTTCCCCACTCATGTATAAATCTATCATTTTAAATTATCATCCATTTCAAAACTGTCATTAAATTTACTATCAAGTACACCTTTTATTCCAAGTTCAAATATTTCATGGTTCAAATACTGCTGTGATGATCCTCATAATATATAGTTGAAAGGAAAGCGGAATGGATTATTGGAGTTAATAGAATATTGTTTGAAATTGAAAAGAAAAGAAAAAGTTTTTTAAATATAACTTTTAACAAGTTAAAGAGAAGAAAAGTTTTAGAAAAAAGGATTGATTATTTTTTGTTATGTTGAATCAATTATTTTTTCCGAAGACGTACGGGCATATTTGTACATTTATGCATTTGATTTGATTTGAGTTGATAGACTAAGAGGGACTGCTCAGACTAGTACATATCTGTAGAGCATAGTGTCCCTCCCGGTCCCTTTTATTAAGGTCTTAGTAAAAAAGAAAAGGAAAAGAAACAGATACAATCTTCAGTCGAATCTGGACCCGCCGTTAAACACAACAAGGGGCGGGATTGGAAGTTTAGAAAAAATAAGAGTAAAAACAAACTATGGTCGAAGACGGGATCACATATAAGCCGGCCTTGCCAGAGAAGGACCCTCTGCGCGACAGTTAGCAGGGACTGAGTAGAAGTTGTGCATTGGCAGCTGACGACTACTAGGTAAGGTTAGAGAGTTCTGTAAGAAAAAATAGATTTTTTGTAGTTTTCTGTTAATGGTGTGCCTCTGTATAATATTAGGAAGCCGTTACTTGGGAGGGATTGCGGACTTCTTAATATGTCACTGTGCTGTTAGCGGGCAGGTGAAATAATAATGGAAGCTGAGGCCTCTGCGCCACACTTGCAAAGGTCACACTTGCAAAGGGGACCGTTCCCGTGAGAAATTATGTTGTGTGTACGGATAGGTTGTAGTGTGTTATTGAGACTTCAGTATTAGATTATATGTGTGTCTTACATTTATATATTATTTCTTTTTGGTTTTCTTAAAACCAAAGACACCTCTTTGGTTCTTGAATGGATCCTGACAAACTTGTGACTGCATTGCTCGAGCTCTGCGTATTAGAAAACAAGTTGCAATTTATTACTAATAATTAAAGAAAAATGAAACTGCGAAGAAGAACATAATAAAACACAGCACAAATATTCCATTGTTTTCATATAATAAAATATTTTTTGCTATATTTAGAGCCGTACGATTTAACGTAGAGTTATTCCCAAGTTTTTCCTTTAATTTGTATATTATTTATTTATTAGCATTTTATTATGATGGAGATGAATATGTCTTACATTTTCAATACAATATTAGATTTAATTACATTTACAACTTTAATATATTCTTTTTAATAAAACAATATTCATAAACATTTTGAAGTTATGCGAGGAAATATCGGGTTTTTTAGCTGTAATTTATAACGCTTGGTGAGTGAAGACAGATATTTTGGTGCCCCATTTATTAAAATTCATTTACCTGTCCTTATTTTATCGGGGGATAATAGAATCTGACATTGTCCACGGTTAGAAACATTGCACTCCATTTCTGCGTGTAATCGTCAACAAAACAAAATGTCGTCAAATTATACATACATGCATACATACATTCATATATATATTACTTTTTTTCTCTTTAAATACACATTTAAAAAAAAATATATATATATACAGATATTGTAGTTTGTTTTGAATCATTAAAAAATCTTAAATTTAGCCATATTTAAAATTTAATATATCTTTTAGAAAATTAACTCTTCTGGAACACTTTTTTAAAATTGAGTTAAAAAAAAAGAATATATATATTAAATAATCTTGAGGATTTAGAAAAATATTTAAAAAAAAAATAAAATAAAAAATCAATTTCTCAGTACTTTTTCATACGAAAATTATATTTTCTAAATTTTCAAGCGAGAAAAATCCTAATGACATTAAAAGAATATATAACTGAAAACATGGTACAAAGTGTAATTTAAACGTTAACTTTAATTGAAATTTACATGTTTCAATTTAAATATGACGAACATTGAAAACATACAATCTGAGATAACTGATTTTAATGATTTTAACTCCATTGAGACATACACAAACAGTACAACAGTAAAAAATATGTATATTTTGATGTGATGATAGTATTTACATGCCGTTTGCGTCATTTTCTTCTAAACACTATAGAGTATGTTTTAAATTAAAAAAAGTAAAAGTGTTTTAGACTAAAAAAATTAAAGTGAAATTTTTTCTAGTCTCGGACCCCATAAAATATTATAAACCCATGCAATAAGAACAGTCATTGAAATTTACTAATTAATCTGGAATGTTTGTCATCTTTAAATGTTAGCTTATTAATTTTTGAATTTTGAAAATTGTTTGCACTTTACAATTATGAAAAAGAGAGAGAGAGAGAGAGAGAGAGAGAGAGAAAATATTCTAATAGCTTTGCAATTGTTTTATTATGCGCAACATTTACTATTCAGATATTAATTCACTCAGAAAAATGACACTTTCAAATCTGAGTAAATCGATGTTTTCATTTTGCTGTGAAACTTTTGTTTCAAATATGACGACCTAATGCTTTCAATTCTGAAATACTAGAAATACTCAGAACATTAAAACATGAATATACTCACAACTGAGCACATAAAGGTCAGTTCAAACTCATTTTTGAAACATGGAAATACTCAAAAATGAGCACATAGAAGTCAGTTTATATTCAATTTTGAAACATGGAGACACTCAAATTTGAGCACATGATGTTTTATTCTTGAGTATACTTGTTTCAAACATGTGTAATTTTGATTCGGTGCCATTTTGTCTATCCGACATACTCATATTTTAATATTTTTTGCCCAGTTTTGAAAATGACGTTTTTAGAGTGTTTAAATTTTATTTTTAAAACAGCTTAATTTTTATTCCTCTCGATAAAACATTTAAATAAAAGTAATATAGTGTTTGTATGAACCTCTTGATTGTGATCCCTGATAAAACAATCGATAAAGAAAATCTCTGTAAATATAGCCCTACGGAAACTAACGGTATAAAATTAATTTCCAACTACTCGTTGGGGGCCACCGTAATACTTACCCATCATGGATATGCATAATACAAAATATGATAATAAAACATGTGTAAACTACTTATAAAATGCATTGCAATTTGAGTAAAATCGTGGCTTGATGATGTCTGGCCTTATGATGTCGTGGCTTGAAACTTTAAATACTCTATTACTGAATAGCGTAAAAGAAACATCCTTATAACTCCATAATTGATAGTCATATTAACTAACGGTTTACTGCGTCGGATTAAGCGTATCATTTCTAATTAAATTATATCTTTGAATTGAAATTTGAAAGAAATACAGGGTCATTAAAAATCGACGAGTGTGGAAAATATTATTACAAATATCTCGGCAACTAATTATCCGATAGGCTTCGTTGTTTAAAAAAAAATATTGTCTTTTATATTAACTCATTAAAATAAACAATTTCAAAAATTTGTATATACCTTTTATCAGAACGAGAGTCCGAAAAATATTGTTCCGGATAATCGAGGTTACTGAAATTCGATAAGCTTCTTCCCATTATTACATACTAAGTATATACCAAATTTCAAGTCTCTATCTCAATTTCTTCAGGAGATAGAGCGTTTACAGACACACAAACAGACGGACGGCAATTTTTTTTTCTAAAAATATGTTTTTCGGAATCTCCAGTGTCAAAAACTTCAATTTTTGTTTCAATTTTCAAAACGATTACAAGACTTACCCTATATTACGTATGATGGGTAAGTAATAAAGATTTTTGAGAAATTTTCTGTTATGTATAAGAAAATGTTCTCTTTAATTTTATTTATAATCTTGAACACGAATGTTAAAAGAAATTTTTACTTTAATAAATACTTTCAAAAGTAAAAAAAAAATGTAGTTTTTTTTAAGGTTTTATTTAAATTTCGAAAAGGTAAATATCAGTAGAGTTATAAATAAAATTTACATTGTAATTTTCGAAATTGACTTATTTTCATGAGAAGAAGCGGACAATGATATTTTATTCTTGCCTTTCTTTTTTTACATTTCATTATAGATGCATATAATGGAATTTCAAGAATTTCAGATGTCTACGGATTCTTGTTCGCATTAAGTGGATTACACTTCGAAAGGACTCAGTTTAATTAAAATTCTTGTTCCTTTAAAGATGTTTCAACATGTTAAAATAAAATAAAAATAATGTATATCAAATGTGCATGCGTAGGAAAAAAGTGTTGTATTATGACCTTTTTAAAATGATTTATTGTTAACTATTCAACACCAAAAAGTGTAAAAGTGTTTAATATTTTTATTATTACCAGCAAGTAAAAAAAATCTTCTTTGCAACTATTTACATATTTAATGTTTTTGTAAAAATATTATTTTCATTAACTGAAAATTTAATTCAAACATTTCCCGATTTTCACTGCAGTGATCAATGTAATATTACAATAAAAATATTAAAAAATACATTTTCAAATCGAAGAACTTTTGTGCATAGAAAAATCATACCTTGGTCTGAAATTGAAGAAAAAAAAATTCGTGTCATTTTAGCTTCTGCTGCTCTGATAGCATAATTTCTCACCTATATTTATTGTATCCTTTTTATATTTATTTATTTATTGTAATTTTATAAGGACATTTTCATACTCCTCACTTCCTGACATATTCTTGTAATCATTTTTACTTAATAAATGTATAGAAAATTGCACCTAATCGTATTTAAATTTCAAGAAATTTAAACTAGGTTTTTTTATTTTGCCGTAAACGTAAAGAATCATTCAGAAAATACTGTGATAGTTGGTATTTAAAAAATATATATTTAAGACGTCAACCACTAAAAGATGTTCAGTAGATATTAATGGAATATAAACAAATATGTATAATATTTAATGAAATCAAAAATCATTGATTATAAACATACTTTCGAAGTATAGTTTAACATGATGAAGTATGAAATTAAATCTATGGTAACAAGAAGCTGCTACTTAAAAATATAAAAGAAACGCGTGATTTTTATTCAAATGTTGTTTCAGATTTCACTTAACCTAAAAAAAGATAAATAATCGAAAATAACTTACTCATTGACATTTTCACTGTAACCAGTTTTTCTAAATATATCTAAACTTTTAAGAAGTGAAAGTAAAGTTTCGAATCTATAATTCATATTAAAATATTGACTACAAAATCAAGTATTTTCTGCAACTCTTCTAGTATATTACAAAATTTAGCAGCTTGGCACAATTTACTTCTTGAACTTTTAATTCAACATTCCCATCGTGTTTCGGATATACAGACAGATCTAATATATGTTTTGTAATGTGCTTATCTTTTAGTAGATAGTATAAAAAAGTTTCTTCAAAAAAGTACTCCGCAAAGTTACAAAAAACTGTCATTACATATAGACATAGACATGTCTGGGACATGTAACTTAAAACTAGGTTGTAGCTGAGACATACCTACGTGGTATACAAAAACTCATCAAATATTCTGCAGTTATAGCACTCTTGAGGTTGCCACCCTTTATATCGGCACCGTTATGATACTTTGTCTACAGATAATTTCAACATTTACTTCTACTGTGTCAAGTTCATGTAGATTCATCACGTTCATGTCGTAAAAATTTTCTCTGTGCTACTTCCCACCTCTAAAAACTTTTAATATTTATATACACTTGCTGGGGTATCAGTGAAACATATACAATTAACAAAGACTTTGCTCCTGATGACTGATGTTGGGAATACAATCTAGAATTGCTGAAAAAAGCTTAGCAGCCTTGGTTCACAAAATAATTTACTGTAGAATAGCTTTACACATTATATTAAGTTTACTTTGCATTTAAAAAAAATGAACGTGTCTTTCTTTATTTCGAACATTTTTTCAGATTATTTGGCATAAATGAATCAAACTTTCCTCGCAAGTCAACAACAACGCAGAAATTTCTATTATGCGGTGTTCTTAAGAGCCTACATCAGTCACGCGAAAAAAAGCTCCAGCTACTACATACCAACAAATAGTAATATATCATGTATAACATCACACTTCATGTTTTACAGAAAACACCGTGAATTTTGTATTATAATTACACAAGTACGTTTTTGTGACTTTACGGCAACTAGTTTTTAAGTTATTTTCTAACGTGAATTGTTTCGCAATCAATAGGAATTATTAGAAACACTTAAGAGCCTACGCTAGTCACGCGAAGAAACGCTCCAGCTAATGTTAAGTCTATGGGAAGGTTATCGCGCGATTTCTTGCTCGCATTTTACTATTTTTAATGATTTTTTTTTTTGCATAGGATAGCTGAGGTCGATCTTTAACGTTGTTAGTTTTTACTTTTTCGATTTTGGTTCCAGTTTTTTTATATAAGGGTAATTTCACTTTCAGAACCGGTTCCAACCGGTTCCAAAATTGAAAATGTCGGCTTATAAAAAAACCGTAACCAAAATCAAAAAAGTAAAAACTAACAACGTTAGAGATCGACCTCAGCTATCCTATGCAAAAAAAAATCATTTAAAAATATTAAAATGCGAGCGAGAAATCGCGCGATAACCTTCCCATAGACTTAACATTAGCTGGAGCGTTTCTTCGCGTGACTAGCGTAGGCTCTTAAGTGTTTCTAATAATTCGTATTAATTGCGAAACAATTCACGTTAGAAAATAACTTAAAAACTAGTTGCCGTAAAATCACAAAAACGTACTTGTGTAATTGTAATACAAAATTCACAGTGTTTTCTGTAAAACATGAAGTGTGATGTTAGACATGATATATTACTATTTGTTGGTATGTACTAAACAAGCCGAGAGTAGAGTACACATAGCTTGGGTCCCATATGAAAGCAACCAGACCAATCGGATTAAAGCCAACCTGCATACCTCTTCTTTAGTTATCTGAGAATGAAAGTTTAAACTAAAATTCGACTTATTACTAAGTAGAAGACAAGTATGTTGATTTTTACATCTGTTCTGTCGTTCTTTAAACTTGATAAAATGGTCTCTCTTGATGTGAAGACAGTGAAACATATATCCTCTATTTTTTGAAGAAAAACTGCATTAAATTTTTATACCTGATATTTTTCACATCATATGTATAAATTAATTATGGTAAGTAATTAAAAATTGTCTGAGGTAGGAATTCGCAATGAGTTGGGTTGATTATTGACGGCCAATTATCTACACTTGGGATATAGGCCCGGGGGGAGTGCCCTTCGTGGGGGTCTTTCTAAGGGAACCTAACCCGTATTTACGCATGGATAAATCCACGGCTCGAAGAAAACCACGAAAACTCCGAACGATTAGGCCGACGGGCGCGATTGGGATCGAACCCAGCACCTCCCATCTACCAGCTTCGAGCGCAGAACCTCTCAGCCACTGATGGGGCCTGGAATTCGCAATGAATCTAGATTAACAAATTGTCATTACTTTTTATTCATGTAATAAGATTTGATGTTTCTGCAAAACATAAGTACTTATTACACTTATATTATAAATTACAATACATAAATACACTTTAACCTTTATTTGTTCGTATTGGATTTTTATTACATGAACATTATTTTAAGATATGGTAAAATTTGTTATAAATCTTTATAAAAACTGCATTATACCATTAGTTTATAAACCTCTATTTTCCATTAGAAATTTAAATGCTTAGAACTCTTTGCAATATTATCTCTTTCTTTCGTAATGATCTACTTACGTAATCTTGAATATTTATATCCTGCAATTATAAATGTGCTACAGAAATACTGCCATCCAAATGAGTCAAGTGATGTTCTTAAGAATTTCGCTCGTTAGTTCTTTAAACTCATTGCTAGAACTCTAAATGTACTTTTCTATATAATAGAAGTCTTTAGTGGAGAAAAGTTTTTAAAGTACGAATAAAATAAGTCTCGCATTTTAAAACTCCAATGTATTATATCTTTAAAAGTATACTATAGACTTCGATAAATAAAATTTAATTTAAAACTGATGTTTGAAACTGTTCGAATTGAGAATTTTATAATTTCGATAGATTTTTTTCTCATGTTTATATAGAATAGTTAATTATAAGAATATGCATTGTTAAAGAACTTTAATTTTGAAAAATAACGTGATATTAATTTATAATTATAGATATATATCTGGATAATATTTATTCTATAAAAGATTTTTCGTTGCAGAATAATGAAATAAGCAATTACACATAATTTTAGGAAATTTCATTTTCTCCATGTGCAAAAGGTACTTCAATTTGCATTTATAGAAACATTTTAAAGTATTATGTATAATAAATATTTATTCTCTTTATTTATTTAAGTCTGTGCATGTATATGTGAAATTTTTATGAAGATGATTTAATATTCCACGAGAAAATGGCAGTTTGTTAAAGATGTAGAATGTTAGCAGTCGATATCAAGAGTCATGGCGAGGAGGTTAGGCAATGATGAGACACCACAAGAGTGTCTTCAATAAAGAGCAGCCAATTTCCAGATATATCATTTATTAGTGAACAGGAGCGATGCATGTAACAGTTCCCACAGTATCCGGTATAAACTTATAGCCCTCAGGCTTGAAGATGGCTCACTACATCATTTAATAGATCTTAAAGAGCTGTTATGAAAATTCGACGTTACTTCAACACCAGATAACCATTTGGTCAGCACTTCCAAACACGACAGAAATCTGCTCTCCAAATGCTTGCTAGCGCGTTTTGTTAAACGCGCGTAGGGTTACTGACAACGACGTAACGAGCGCACGATCCAATGAGTGAGAGGCGAATTTAAGTTAAGCGAATGAGGTGCCAGGGAGAAGATTTAACACGAAAGAATCCCCATCGTAGATGCGCATTGATTTTGACGTGAAAAATACCCAGCGCGCGAAGCAAAGCATGGACAAAAAATTTAAAAAAAAATGGCTTTTAAAAACATTCGAAATGACACAAGCGTCTCTCAGAATTTATAGATTGGGGGTTTGATAAAAGTTACGAATGAAGTTAAAGTTTTAGATTAAGATTTGGAATAAGATAATTATTAATATACGGGTTATTAATTTTAAAAGGATATTAAATAGGACTAAATATTATTAAGAATTAAGGAAATAATAACTATGTCAGAAGTCAGATTAATTTAAATGAATAATGCGAAATAAATGCGAAGGAAATTTTTATATTATATATATATATCTATATATATATATATAAATATGTATTTAATATGTATTTAGTATGTTTTATTCCGTAACCAGTTAATGTAAGTGTTGACACAATCTCTAGAATGCCGGGAAATACTTTTTTTTAATAGTAATATTTAACGTCTTTAATCCTACATTTTAGGGTTTAATTACGGCGATGACTAGCCTTCTTAAACACTGGTACTTAAATAATAAAAAAAAAGTTCATCCTGATAACCTTTATTTGTTTTCGCTCTTAATTTTTATTTGGCGACAATTATCCCTTTAAGACAGGTAGAGGAAATTTTCGTAGCGTAAAAAAATACCTTTTTTAAAAGAAGAAATTCTTTTTTGTATGTTCAACCATTCTTTCAGAACTACCTTTTTTATACTCGTATTTTGTATTTCTAACTATCAAGGCTTTTTAGGACGGAATGACTGGATTGAATGTCACAAAATTCAATAAATTCAAGCAGAATATTTGGTCTAAAAGGGTTAAATTAATATAGCAAAAAATTTTTAAAGTTTCAGGAATTTTCATAAAAATGTAACATCTTATGAATTTTTCGTCATCGGAATCCCCCCCCTCTCATACCTTTAGAAAATTAACAAGGTTAAATACTATCTCAATATTATATCCTTGCAATGCAAGGATCCACTTATGCAATTTTGATTATTTATATCCTACAATTATGGGTGTGCTATCGAAATCCTGCTATCCAAATAAGATAAGTAATGGTCTTAACCGTTTAAACGCCGTACTATGAACGGATCTTCCTATTCATATAAAATTTTAGAATTATGCTTCTTTAAAGCACCTTTATCTATTACAATAATAAAATTTCTGGAAAAAAAATGTTTTCCTATTTTTTTGCTATGTTCCATTATTAGAACATTGGCGTTTCGTGGGTTATATTTTTATACAAAATTTTCAACAGAAAGAAATATTCAATACAGAGAATATTTTGTGGTATTTACTGAGTATATATATGTATTATTACACATTTAACATGTATTATTACATAATTAATTAATATTAAAATATAATAAAATACCCCGATTTTGGAAAATCTAAACAAAATTCTTCAATTATATTCATTTCTAGTGTCCATGATATGTTAGGAAACAACTTTGATGAATGCGTTTATCGCACTGAAAACATTTCTTTGTTGTGTTTCTTTTTACAAACTACGCAACGTCCTTGAGATGTAGGTACAATGTAATGCCCATCAGATATTCTTACTTCTTTTTTCACATGACTACGGGGTCCATGATGAATGACCAGACGCTCTTTTCTCCGTAGAAGAAAAGTTGTAATTTGCCTACGAAATTCCAAATGCAATATTTTCATGTCATTCACCTTAGAGTGTATAATACAACTTGAAACAACTGCCATATTTAAAGCATTTATGAAAATATTCCACCACCATTTCTTACTCCTCATTTTTGGCCTATAACTGCCTAAAAGTTTATCCAAAACTTCAATGTCTCCCATGCCTTGATTGTATTTCTTGATAATATGAGGTTGCGTAACATTAATTTTGAAATTATTTGCATTTGAATATCTTTTTGCTGTTCCAACGGGTTCATGTGTGTAGCAGTTAGATGCTACTGTGACCACCGCATTATCGTTGTAACTGCAGATATATACCGCTCCATAGGAACGAAAATCATAATTTCCCCTGTCTTTTATAGCGAGTTCTTTTTTAGATTTCAATGGACA
The DNA here is from genome assembly GCA_963931845.1 of Maratus michaelseni. Classification (NCBI taxonomy): domain Eukaryota; kingdom Metazoa; phylum Arthropoda; class Arachnida; order Araneae; family Salticidae; genus Maratus; species Maratus michaelseni. The sequence continues at coordinate 213,248,771 of OZ007590.1, forward strand.
AAGGGCAGTGCGATTTTCACGAATTGTGCCTGTCGCTCGTATTCCACGCTTTGCAAGCTCCGAAATTAAATCGTAGGAAGTAAAAAAGTTATCGAAGTATATTTCATGCTTTGAATTTTCTTGCAAGTTAGATAATAATTCGTTCACAACTCTCGAACGGAACTGTACAACAAACGAGGGCCCTTTTCTTCCACTGTATATCTCCATAGCGTATGGATATCCATTTGATGAACACATCATCCATATTTTAAATCCAAACCTAATAGGTTTTCCTCTGATAAACATTTTGCATGTATGCCGGCCATAGTACGGGGCCATTGATTCCTCAATGCTCAACTTCTCGTGCCAGATTCCAAACTGTTGCAGATTTTCAGATAACTCTTCATATATCGGTGCTATTTTACCAAGTTTATCATCTTTTTTCAATTGATTATTGTCCATCAAGTGAAAATACTTCTTCATCTTTCTAAAGCGATTGCGGGTCATAACAGTTGGAACAATAGGAACGGACGTATCTTCCGCTGTGCTCCAATACATATCTTCAGTAGGAAGAGAATGATATCCACTTAGAAGAAGTAGACCAAAAAACTGCAAAATATCTTCAGATACTAATTCAATATCTTCTCCTTTTTGTAAAGCGTACAATTTTGTCATTTTAGCGAGTAGTTCAATATAGTCATGAGGCAAAATTTTAAAAAATAGGTCGATAGGCGACAGATTTACTAAGGTAGGAAACGTCTGCAAAATTGTTTCGATTTTGTTTGATATAATAGGTTTTTTACAATCACATTTTCTCTTCCATGCAATTTTTTTAGGAGGTTTTTTTTTTACTTTCTGTGCATTTTCAGAAGTCGGAATAATATCTGTAGATTCCAATTTACGTTTTCTTCCCGGAAGTTCATTTTTTGTATTCGAAGGATCGGCTTCTGTATTGTATATCACGTTTTCTTGGCAACTAGTATCATCGTTTTTGCAAATTACGTCTACCATTCCAGTCACGTCAGCTGGTATAATGGGCTCAAAGTCATTTTCCACAATATCATCTTCGTCTGTTATATCGCCTGGTTCATCTGGAGGTAACTGGCATATATCAACATCGGATAAATCTGAATCCGAAAGAGTTTCTAAATACGCTACTGCTTCTTCTACAGTTAAAAATGACAGTTTTTCGACATGCTTTATAATCACAACAAAAAAAACATATATTCTACTAAAAAAATATATTCTACTAAAGAAATATATTCTGCTGAATATTATATGTATTCTACTAAAGAAATCTATTCTACTTTAGCTTCTAATAATGTTACAAATTATTCCAACTGCGAGTCAACAAAACACGAAAGTTCCATTCAAATAAAAGAGAAGAAAAAATCTTTTTTTCCTCTTTCTGTTTGCGCCCCTCCCTTGAATTTACACTTTACTTCCCTAATAAAATAAACTCTTCCGGGTAAATGCTTTGACACGGTCTGGTCTTTGACCTTGACGGTACCAATGTTGAAGCGTTGAATCAGTCAACGGATTATGTAATGAGATTTGAATTACTTATTTATACGATTACTCCTTTTGAAAACTTTATCGCTAAAGCGCCAATGTTCCAAAATTGGAACATGAGTTTTTCAAACTGCGTCAAACATTTATATTTTATTTTAGATAGTTTTTAGTAGAATTTTTTTTTTACAAGTAGTAGTTCTCTTCTTATGACTATAAAAAATAATTTTAATTTTTTTGCATAATAAATGTGTTGGGGAATGTTATTTGAAATAGTGAAAAATATTTCAAAAATAGGAAATTTCTAAAAATCATAAAAAATAACCAAAATAAAATTTAATTTTTAATATTTAATGAAAAAAATATTTCAGAATCATTGTTATCATTATACAAAAAAACCGTAATAATTCGAAAATTATTTGCATTTGTAACATTTAGTTAAAACTTCTGTTCCAATTTTGGAACATTGGCGTTTAAACGGTTAAGGCTGTTCTCATATTCAAACTGGCTACTTTCTGAAGCATTTTTAGGTAGCTTCCAATATAAAAGATAAAACGCTACCCGTTGCAGCCGACCAGAGAAAAGCAGTTCAGGAAAATTTTGGTATATTTTCAACGATCATGACCCACAACCGCAAAACCACTCCCCGTTCAAATGTTGATATATATATATATATATATATATATAGTATCCTACATATAAATTATATATATATATTTATTTACTTATATATATCTGACATTTGTCATGCTGTAACTCTCTTATTTAAGAACCGATTAAAATGTGACTAAGTATGTGTACAGGACATACCAAAGTCTCTACCGAGTTCTCTGGCCAGCTTCATCCGCCATCTTGTTTCAAAATGGCGGCCCCTTAAACAAATTAAATTTTTAAAAATGGAAAAAGATGGACAAAAAACTTATGAATGGACAAAATTGTTTCCGTTAAATTTAGAACGTGATACAAGGATTCTGGAACATTTTTTATTTTGACTTTATTTTAAAAATGGCTGAAATATAGCAGTTTAAAATTCTAGGATCGCTGACATTTTGAAACTATATGACTTTTGTTATGCAGTAACTTTCGTACAGCTCATGTTCAAAATATTAGAATAATAACTTTTTTTTTACAAATTGAAAATATCTTTTGGTAATTTAATGTCATTTAATGCAAATATGCAAATTATATTTTTATTAAGAACTTATTGTTGATTAAAAGTATTTATTATCTTAAAATTATTATCATTTTTGAAAAGATTAATTGAAAAAGAAATTATTTTCAAAAGTCAAAATATAAGAATATTTATTCAAGTGGATCGACATATTAGAATATTTCACATTAATTCTCCTTTAATTATCACCAATTCATAACTGGTGGCATCATTGATTAAATTAAGACGATTTTATTTAAAATCAGTATTCTTTTTGCAGTTTGTTTGCTTTTTCGTCTTAAAATGGGTCGTGTGAGTGATATTCCTGAATTTATTAAACTTCGTATGGTTGATTTGTATCGGCACGGTAAAAATCAACGTTATATAGCGAATTATTTACATTGTTCGCAATTAGGCGTTAGTAAAATACTAACACAATATTGAAAAAATGGAAACTTTCCAACTAATCGCGGAAATGGCGGCCGGAACCAAAAACATCTGCTAGAGATGACAGGAAACTGAAGCGTATAGTTAAGAAAAAACGTTTTAAAGTGTGCAATTCTTGTACTGAAAATGGAAAGAAGAAGGAGTTGAAGTTTCTACATCGACAACATTAAGACGTCTCCATAAATTTAAGTTTGAATCTCATGTACCGAAAAAAAAAACCTCTCATGACTGCAAAACAAAAGCGTATAAGATTGAATTGGTGTAAATCAAGACGTTTATGTAGCGAAGAAGATTGGAAAAATATATTATTTAGTGATGAAAGTATGTTTTGTGTTTCATATGGTAATCAAGGTATTTGAGTTTGGAGAATGAAGAAAGAAGCATTTGATAAAGAATGCCTTAAACGTTCCGTAAAATTTGCTGCTAGTATCATGGTTTGGGGTTGCATGAGTGCAGAAAGACCTAGAAAGTTATGTATCGTCTACGAAAGGGTTAACTCTCAGATATATCAAGAAATTTTGGAATATTACACGATTCCATCAGCAGAAGATTTATTTGAAGATGATTTCATCTTTCAACAAGATTTAGCGTCACCGCATACCTCGGTGTCAACTAAGAATTGTTTCCGCCAACGCAACATTAAGGTACTTCCTTGGCCACCAAACTCACCAGACCTTAATTCCATCGAAAATTTATGGTGTATAATGAAGAAATAACTCCAAGAAAATTCTCCGTCAAGTAAAACTGTGTTAGTGGCACGTATAAAGTTTATTTGGGCTGATATTGATAGAAATGTTTGTAAACACCTTGTATATAGCATGCAAGATCAATTGTATGCTGTTAAGAAAGCTAAAGGGATGTTACAAAATACTAACTACAATTTATTTCATATTCATAAGGTAATATTGTTGCGTAAAATAAAATATTTTTATATTTTGAGCCAATCTAAATTTTATTCTATTATTTTGATGTGTTTCAGAAAGCTGTATACCTAATTTTTTGTACTGTATTTTATATTTTGTAAATATTAAAATCTTATCTAAACATTCCAGATTTAATTTATAAGAAATTTAATTGCATTTACTTAGTATCAAAAATAAATAAATGAAAAATATATTTTTTCTTATTACTTTTTCTCAATTATTCTAATATTTTGAATATGAGCTGTATTTATAAACTAATCTGAATGTGAATGAGCATGTGCACAAGACCAAAACTCGATCGAGTTCGTTGGACAACTTTATCCGCCATCTTGTTTCAAACTGGCGATCACTTAAAAAATTTTCAATTTTTAAAATTCTAAAAGATGTGCAAAAAAAAGTTATTTATTAAATTATTTTCCCTTAAGTGTTTGACTTTAGAACAAATATTCCAGAGTATATTTCGTTTCGTAATACGCTGCCGCGCATGCACGGTAACGTGTTACTGCTTATTTTACTGTGTATTACTGTTAATTTTACGGTATAATACTGGCAGCTGGGATGTTAGTATTATACTGTAAAATCAACACTATTTTTTTTGCAGTGTGATAAGCTTCTTGCAATGCACCTTAGTGATATATATCAATTTCTATATGCTTGAAATTGCGTAACATCATTAAAATAAACCACAAATGATTTTTCCCCATATACCGTAATGTAACGGAATTACATTGAATGTCCCTGTAAATAAACTAAAAATGCTACACACCTCATTTTCAATGCCAAACATGCCATAGTAAATTTCAATTATATGTATATGAATTGCATGGCAATCCTAATATATTTACACAGAGCACAACCATGGACATAGTTTTCATCTATGTTGGAAATTGTTAAAAACTTTATCTTAATAATAAGGATTTTTGAGAGAAAATCTAATAGATATTTTATAATAAATATATATGGGATTTTTATGTCAAAAATATTTTTTTATTTGTTTTATGAAATTCTTAAATCATGAATTCAAGAAATAAACTCAAATCTCATTTAAATTTCAGCAAAGCTATTACCGGTCTTTTTTTGGGGGGAGGGGGGAATAAAATAAAATAAAATAGTTTTTACTTTATTATTTCGTTGCAGATTTTTTTCAAAAACTTGTTCAGTTTACAAAAATGTACAATAAATTTATTTTTTGTTTTAAGACTGTAATCTTACGCTCTTAAATTTAATATTTTTTCTCATTAAATATATTATATGTTTGAGCTATAATTATGTTTTGAAAGAAACCGATTGATTACTCAAAAAGTCAAGTTTTTATGAACGAAGAGAATATTTCATGATTAGAAATGTATTTTTTATATCTTGTGAAACTATCTACAGTTAAATTTAAATTTATAACTTGTAATTTGAAATAACAGGATTTTTTAAAAATCTTATGTTATTCATATTTTTAAATTGCAACGTTTCTTGTAATCCTAGCAAACATTTAAATTCAAAAATACTGTAAAAACAACTAAGTTCATAAAAAATTCCATTAAAATAATTAATGTTTTCTTAAAGATAGTTTTATTAAATGTTTGCAGAAATTATTTTAAAACGAAATACATCATGCCAAATTTTCTAAAAAGAAAATAAATTAATAAATGTTACAAAAAAGATTTTTCATTTTTTAAAATAATGTTTAGAAATATTGCAATATTATTAAGCACTAATTACAGTTTTTAAATTGCATGCATGGGTAATTGCCTATAACAACAAAATAAATTATTTCAAAGACAATTTTTAAACTTGGGGTACGTACTAAAACATTTACATTTTTTAAAAATTCTTTACATTCGATTAATTGATTCATGGTATTAGTAGAAATGAAAATGTCTGTTTTTATAATGAATCTGGTATTTTATTCAAATAATATTTTATTTATGTAGCAGCATTTAATTTCGATCTGTTGTTCGTATATGAAAGTATTTTATGCTGATAACTGTAAGAAATAAAATTAAATAAGAAATTAGATTTCTAAACATTTTTGGGCTCTATTAATGTGTGCAGAACGAATGCTGTAAATAATACGAAATATGAAATATAAATTTATTTTTATTTATTTATTTATTTATTTATTTTACAAGTCTGTGATATCTCTTTATGGTGTCTGTATCTTCCTTTATATTTAATATTTTAGGGTGCGATGTATAGCAATGCAGATGTTAATGAAAATATAAATGCTAATAAAACATTCTAATGTTTTATTATTGCTTTATTTTTATTTTTATTTTTATTGATTTATTTATTAATGTTTTATTTTAATTATAAATGTTAATAAAATATGTTAATCTTAATAATATTATAAATGAGATTGTGTGTGTGAATGTTTGCGTCAAAATGGAAGATTTAATGTCCCTGTATCTTTGCATATATAGATGGATTATAACCCAGAAATGAACATAGGATATGTGTTATTTATTATTTTAAAATAATTATCTTATTGACTCAAAATTTCATTATTTTCATAGAGAATCAATGAATATTTCTCCTGTAAAATTTAATTAATCATTTTACGTTGCTAAGCATTATCGTTGCCAATAAATACAAAACCTGGAATAATAAGTTTTCCTCAAAAATTATTTTCTATTGAACGATTTCCACGTAAAAAAACGAAAATTCAAAATAATTCAAAAGAAGATGAATTGCCATGATTTTTTAAACGAAAATATGGCGTATTTGTTATTATACATGAAGAATGAATATTGGTTATGTTGAGAAGAGATTTTCTGTCAAAGACAGTGTTATAATTAGAAGAAAAATTAACAATAATTATATTATTAAGAAAAGATTTCGCTTGGACCATAGGACAGTGAAAAGGATCCTCCTTGGTTTGGACAAATATGAAGTCATAAATGAAACATATAAATATCATCATTAAAAAGAGATTTCTCTGGGGGGAAAGTGACGTCATATTTGAAATAAACCGGGAATTTTCAAATATGTTTTAAAAGAATCGTGAATCAATTCCGTACATCAAGCAGGGCTGTCGCTCTGCCATGCCAAGCTTTAAAAAAAGCCACACAAACAACGCCAAGAACTGAACTAGACCGCTACTGCTTATATACAGAAATCAACTTCGCAATGTTAAATCGACAAAACATGCCAGATTAAAATATCAGATAACAAATAAACCAAGCGTCGCAGAAAAAAAACGAAAACTAGAAGAATCTAATGAAGAATTTCTTCAATTTAAGACCAAACTCATCTTTATAAGTGATTTATAAACAGAGATATAGATTTAAAAAAAAACGTCGAGTTACTTAAAATGATCACTTTTTTCTTCGTCAAACTTTTTTTTTCAAACAACCTACAGACCTTAATATTCGGAAGAATAAAAAAAGTATTGTATTTTTGGACAAGTAATTACGTAATCTATGTGCTTTTATAAAATTCAGTGTAAAAAAATATTATTTTCTATCCTTAATTAGCAAAAAACTGTTAATTAACTTGGCGATAAAAAAAATATGCCAAAACAGAGATAAAACATGTCAACGACCATGTACCATCTCTATAATAAAACCGTAAGTCATGTGACTGTCATCAACAGTTCCGGAATGTCCGTTTCACTTTTTCATATGCCAGACGGCCATTTTTATTAAAAATTATTTTTTCGAATAAAACTTCATAAATGTGACATTTTTAGAAAGATCGTTCAAAATAAATTAATATTTGAGAGATGACTTACGTTCAATTATGTATATATTCTCCAATAACTTCAGTTGAAATTAGCTTCCCAGTTCAAATTCTCTATCCATGAAAGTAAACAAAAAAAAAAGATTCATTCGTCGTGAAGGTTTAAAATATTAAACCATTAAACCATGGAGATAATCGTTCGTAAAGTTAGTTTTCCATGAAAGATTTTTTGGAGCGCTGCCTGGTGTCAAAAAAAATAATTCGTACCAGTGACACAATCAAAGTTTACCATAATTATGTGCTATACAACTCAACTTCATTCTTTATCTTTTCTTGATGTAAGCTGAATGTAAACAAATACAACTCATGTAATGATATTTAATGAATCAAATTTTGAAACAAATTGTCTTTAATTTGGTATTTATGTATTATACGTGAAAGGAAGAGAGACCACCGAAAATGATTGTTAATCACCAATCATATTTACCATTATTAATGACCAATCGCTTTCAAAACAGTAATTTAATATACATTTACAAAATACATAACATCATTAAGTACTTTTGTGTTATTTGGGCGCAAATCTCGCCAATAGAATTTTTTAAATCGCCAATACCAGCTTTTATTTTTCGCGTGTGCAAATTAGAAACGATACTTTGATTTTGAAATCAAATGTTCTGATGAAACAGCTGTCGTAGACGCACCGGGGCACTATATTAACTATAGAGTTGCAATATAGAGAGAAAAAACGGGTTGCTGTAATTAGAATTATAGGCGGTAATGTTGGTGTGACATATTTACGTGATTATCAAAACTGGCTTCCAAAAGTTCAATGTTTCACCAAACCATACTCGAAAATTACGTGTTATAATATGCACTCCAATTATGTCACATTATTCAAGACGTTTTAAATGAGAATAATGATAGATTTTCTTCTTGATTCTCCCGTAATCAAGTCTACAGCCAAAGTTAGCGAGAAACAAACAAACAAACAAAAAAATAGTGGCAACAATATGGTTCAGTGTAAATGGTGGATATCATTAAAGACTTTCACAAAATAGACTTCATTGCACCAAATCGTATTAACTAAAATACGCCATTTGGCAATGGATCCAATTACGGAAAACTACTTAATATGTTTAGGAATCTCCTCATTAGCAAGCATATTGCAACTGATAAGCAAACGGATATGAAGCATAAATGCTTAAGTTGGTTAAGCGGTTTTTGTCCAGAAAGATGAAATACATAACAAAAAAAAATATGCAAAATGCTACCATGATCGAAAAAGTTTTTGATTTGTCTATTAGAATCTTCCGGTTTGGCGAAGGATTACGGAAAAAAATAAATTATGAATAAAAGTAACGTGTTACAGTGCTTAACATACATTTAAGGGAGACCAAACTGATCGCCAGCGGCGGCTACTCTGTATTATAATAGCACAAATCAGTTACAAGTTATAACAACATCAAATTTCATCTGCAAGTCAGCCATTTTCTTCTGAAGATATTTTTTTTAAATAAAACTTCGTAATTATAAGAACACACATTTTATCAAACAATTAAATATGACTGCAAACTGTGGCAGATGACTGTTTCCAACATGAATAAGTATGATAAATTCCCGTCAAGCTTATCGATCTGGGTGGCTCCGTCGCAGAGCGTCGGGATGGTATGCGTAAGGTCCCAGGTTCGAGTCCTGGCCCAGGTCAATTTTTCACTCGTGTTTGTTTAGTGCATTTAATTGTCTGATGAAATGCGTGTTCTTAAAATATTGTAAAATAAAGTAATTAGACGTAGTGTTTATGCTTTAAAAAATATTTTAAATATATAATATACGTGTTTGAAAGATCTTTAAAAATAAATTAGTTTTTGAGGGAAGATGTACCTTCTAAAATGTATACATTAAGAGTTATCGGCATTTAAAATTTCTTTCCAAACGTAAACAAAATTTTTGAAATGAATTAAAGGTGATTCATTTATTTAAAAAAAAAAAAAAAAAAAAAAAAAAAATGGTAAAGGACAGGCATTTTGTTCGCAGGAATACCTTTCACGTCATTTTTCTATAAATTAATGAAATCCAGTTGTTAAATTATTTTTGTTTTAGAAGTGAAGTTTCCATTTAAATTTATTGTAACAGTACAATGTTTAATTGAATAAAATAATGTAAATCTAAGAAATTGCTAGGAAATTCCAAACATGCACAGGGCAATGCAAAAAAAAAATAAATAAATAAACAAAAAATAAATAAATAGATAAATAAATAAATAAATAAAAATCAGCTTTCATAAATTCTAAAAATTGTTCATATATCTCAATTACAATCTAAAGGAGGGTTTATTTCTATATTATTCTACATATAATAGTAATTTCAGCAAATATATTAAATTCCAATGCGATCTGTTTTAAACTTTAAGATGGTTTATAACACATGATAAAAAAATTATAAAAGAATGGCGCGTCACAGTTCGGGGAGAGGATGGGGAGGAGCGTGAACAAAATTAGGAAGTATAATAAGGCTATCTGTTTGAAACTTTACGATATTTTATAACACATAACATAAATTTTAAAAATAAAGCTGCGTCAAAAATTATAGGGAGGGGCGGAGCGCGTTTTGCCTACACAAGTGGGGGGGACACTTTTCTAAATTTTAACGATATCCGTCATGTCACATATCGTTACAAAGGGCTGTGACCACTTATTCATGTTATGCACCACAGGAGGAACCCCCACATTTTGCGCCCCCCCCCGACACTACTCATGTGATATATTGTTCGAAAGGCCTGTGGCCGATTATTCATATTATGTAACTTTGGGGTTCATCCTCTCGCTTTCACCCCCCCCCCACAAAGGGGGCACTTTTCTAAATTTTGCCGACACCTTCTCATGTGATATATCGTTGGAAAGGTCTGTGAACGCTTAATCAAATTATGCAGGTGGAGGGGGGATATTTTCTGAATTTTGCACATATCCCTCATGTGATACATCGTTGGAAAAGTCTGTGACCGCCTAATCTTATTATGCATCTCCGGTGTTCATCCCCCCCACTTTGCCCCCCAAACGCGATTAGCTTTCACCACCAGTGGGCGCTTTCCTATTTCTGTTTCTATGGGTAGGATCACGACGGGGCATGGCTCGTTCGACTCGACATCTATAGAGCTTTCCGATTTTATTTCGTGTTTTCCCCACCAGGGGGCACTTTCTTATCTCTGGTTCTATGCGCTAGATCACGACGGGGTATAGCTCATTCGACCCGACATCTATAGCCTTAACGATTTCAGTGCCCGAGGTTCGTATAGAACAGATTGCGCAACCTGGTGGTGGAAGATAGAACTTGAGCGTGCGCAGCACGACTGCTATACGGTGCCGAAGGCAGCGGGGACCCGTGTCGGAAGTTCGTTTGTTTACAGGTTTATTCAATTCGATATGCAAATTAAGGGATTATCCGGTGCCGAAGGCAGCGTGGAACCAGGTCGGAGGTTCGTGGTTTATCTTATTCGAGGTTTTAAAAAGATTGAGGCCCCGGTGTAAATTAGGGGTCCGCTAGCGGGCGAAGCCAGCTAGTGCTAATAATAAAAGAGCGTGATATCACGTTTGATTTCAAATGCAGCGCTGACACGCTATGTACATATTCCATTTTTATTCATTTAATGGATTAGTCAGTGATATTTTTTAACGGAGGATAACAAGTATTATAACAAGCCACATTTAGTATGTTGTTTTTAAGAGTGTAATTAATTTAATTGAAAAATCTACTGGTATTTCTAGTTAACCCTTTAAACAATGACTGAAAGTAAAATGTATTTTTAAATTATTTCTCATGTTTAGATTATTTAAATTATGTTCAATATATTTAAAAAAAAAAGAAATGATATCTACAAAAACAACTTTTCAAAAGCAAAAAAAGGCCAAGCGTAAAAAAAAAAAGTTGTGGCTAAAAAATGGTGTGATATCAAATTTCCAAGCTATTATATTGCTTATTTAACTTTTTTCCATTAAATAAGTTATCATATATATAAGTCGAGTGCCTACGTATATGTTAATAGAAATCGTTTTCTCCTGTACTAAATACATCCTAATGAGTTTCTGAAAATTCAATTTTTTTCAAATTATGCATGATGGGCTTGGCGGCCATCTTTCCATATTTCTAAGCACCCAAATTTCTAAAGTAAAAGCGTAATATGTTTGCAATGTAATATGTTTATAAAAATTTCGAACTTCAGATTCTAACTACGGACAGATAAATTAGATAAGACTGATATTTTGATAAATTGATTTGTACTAGTTTGAAATTAATAATTACTCTAAAAAATAAATCATAAGATGAATCTTTAAGATGAGTCATCATTATCTTAAGACACAATTTTCAGAGCATACAAGTCTATAAATGAAACTCTTAAATATTTGCTTAAATAACAATTTTGAACTTCGGATTTTAACTACGGATTTGGGTGGTTAGAATTTTGTGAATAATATGGAAAGATGGCCGCCAAGCCCATCATGCATAATTTGAAAATAATTGAATTTTCAGAAACTCATTAGGATGTATTTAGTACAGGAGAAAACGATTTCTATTAACATATACGTAGGCACTCGACTTATATATATGATAACTTATTTAATGGAAAAAAGTTAAATAAACAATATAATAGCTTGGAAATTTGATATCACACCATTTTTTAGCCACAACTTTTTTTTTTACGCTTGGCCTTTTTTTACTTTTGAAAAGTTGTTTTTGTAGATTAATAATACAAGGATCAGTAAGTATAGAAAGTAGATGAGTTTCACGCCATATTTAAAACGAAAAATTTAAATGTTTTTTTTATGTATACTGATTATTAAGCATGAGTATCAGTTACATACAGACCAGAATTTTCTGCTAAAAATCACATCATAATTTTAAGAAAGTTATTTTCTGTCGTACATTTTAACTAAGTTTCTTTAAAAATGGCAAGTAAATTACTCCATATTTGTGGATAAAAAAGAGGAAATAAAACAGATCAATATATTTTTTACTCCATTTTCTCATTAAAACTGAAAACAGAATTTATTTTCAATTTGAATAGATGATGAAAAAAATCTTGATTTCAGTAAAATTTCCGAAAAATAAAAACATATTTTCACATATTCAAACTTCATGAATCATAATTAATAAGGACTTTACGTTGCACATATAAATACTCATCAAACATTTGCTTCCAACGTAAAATTTGTTTAATAAATATGGGTTATTTTAAACTACATATATAAATAAACCTCGACGTTTCGGTTAATCTTTATAACCATCATCAGGAGAAAAACTTCAAAAATATATGAACAGCAAAAAAATTAAAATTTGTTACATGATTGAATCCAAAGTTCTAACTGACACGACGCTAAAAATAACAGAATAACAACAATATATTCAAAATAAGCGAGGTGGCGCCCTCTATGAATCAGCGATGTAACTGGAAACTCATGTTCCACTAAATAAAAGTTCCTTCCAAAATTCATTTCCATATAGCTGGGACAGAAAATGATGAAATATCGTTACAAATTTCATGTTTTCTTAATGAAATTTCAATAGATTCACGGATGTAGGCTTTAAGGGGATTGTTTTGTCTGGAAATAACTTTAACGTTGTTAAAATCTATAAACCTAATCTGTCCATTGGCAAAAGTCCTTGAAAAAGCAGTTGAAAGTTTATTGTATTTCAAATCACACTTGTGTTCTTTGAGTCTTTCTACGATGCGACGTTTTGTCATACCAATATATGCAGAATTTGTACCATCGGTCTATTCAAATGGAATTTCATATACCCCAGAGAAACAAGTGGCTGGTAATGGGGAGTTTTCAAGAAATTCAATATACAACTGGTAGCATCCAATTCCAAAACTTTATTTAATTTGTTGAATAGAAGCAAAGACCCATTACCAGCCACTTGTTTCTCTGGGGTATATGAAATTCCATTTGAATTGACCTATGGTACAAATTCTGCATATATTGGTATGACAAAACGTCGCATCGTAGAAAGACTCAAAGAACACAAGTGTGATTTGAAATACAATAAACTTTCAACTGCCTTTTCAAGGACTTTTGCCAATGGACAGATTAGGTTTATAGATTTTAACAACGTTAAAGTTATTTCCAGACAAAACATTCCCCTTAAAGCCTACATCCGTGAATCTATTGAAATTTCATTAAGAAAACATGAAATTTGTAACGATATTTCATCATTTTCTGTCCCAGCTATATGGAAATGCATTTTGGAAGGAACTTTTATATAGTGGAACATGAGTTTCCAGTTACATCGCTGATTCATAGAGGGCGCCACCTCGCTTATTTTGAATATATTGTTGTTATTCTGTTATTTTTAGCGTCGTGTCAGTTAGAACTTTGGATTCAATCATGTAACAAATTTTAATTTTTTTGCTGTTCAAATATTTTTGAAGTTTTTCTCCTGATGATGGTTATAAAGATTAACCGAAACGTCGAGGTTTTTTATGTATGTAGTTTAAAATAACTCATATTTATTAAACAAATTTTACGTTGGAAGCAAATGTTTGATGAGTATTCACGACTCATTTTACTCTGCAAAACAAAAATCGTCTGTCAACATATTGTCATTTAGACAACAAGATTTTTTTCAGATATACATTAAACCAAGGAGGCAGAATTGAATTTAAAGAAAAATCATACACTATTTCCAATTAATTATTTTTGAAGGATGGCTGTTAAAATGTTTCACAAAGTCGTAAATGGTTTATCTGGTAAAATTGACATTTGTTTTTACCCGATTCGTCAATTTCAATTATATTATTTATCCTATTTTTTTGCATTGGTTGCATTTTCATATTCGCGATTATTTGGTACAAAATTTTACTTTTTTGAGATTGAGTTACGTCAAGGTCCCTATAACAAAGAAATACCGTATTGTCTTCTACGAAATGTGATTAGTACACTTCGTACTAATTGCTTCTACGAAATGTGAAGAGTTATTTAATTATTTACGTTTTTAATTATCGGGAGTAAAATATTTTTCTTAAGTAATGCATTTATTCTTCTTTTAGTGTTGCGTGAACGAAGTCACCGGTATCAGCTAGTGGAAATATAAATGCTAAATCCATAGTAATTTATTATGTTATCTAATATTTGTCAACTGGTTGATGAAAAAACAATGAAATTTTTTCACTAGAAAAGTCTGAATCTATATCATAAACAGAATAAGAAAATGATTATAATAACAAACAAGTCGAAATACTTTAGCTTACAGAAATCGAATTAATTTTTACGCGTACGAAAAAATTAGAACTGATTTATTTTTAAAAGCATGCATATTACAATTGGAAGCATTACAAATGTGTGCAAGTATAAATTTTTTATAAGGAATTGTTTGATTAAAGAGAAACACAATAATAAGGTAGAGAGAGATAATTAGATTTTCAGGTTACAATTAAACAATTTTTTGGACAGAATTCAACCAAGCTTGGTACTAATACTTGTTACATTATAAAAATTGCATTTTTAAATGATTTCAAACCGACTTTTACCACCATGTTGTTAAATATTATGTTCTACTTCTTCACCAAAGTATTACAGATAATAATGAAATCTAATGTTGGGAATATTTATGCTATAAAAATATGTCACATTTACATTTTACATGGTGCTGTAATCCATTTTAGGTTCTTAAAATAGGAGTTACAATGCAAAATTTTATCTAGTTGAAACAGGTATTCTTCCTTGATGTATTTTAAACTGAAATAATTTTCAACTAGAGTAGTAGTATTTTCATTTATTTGGCAGTATAATTCTTCTAGCAAAAAGAGGTGAAGTAGTTTTCAACTCTAAGGAGAAGAACATGATCTTGAAAATGAAACAATCTGAAGGAGAAAACCTAAAAGGAAACCGATATGTCTTCGTCTTCATCATAAATCTATGACAAAACGTTTAGCTAGCGAAAATTTGCATACGATGTAATAGATAAACTGTGATTAAGACTTCTGCAAATAATTTTAGTTTTAGTATAGTGTAAAATGTAAATTTAAAATGTCATACTAATATAAAAATGTTTATTGTTAGTTTTCCTGCACTCTAAACAAAATCCGGTATAGCTAGTTTTACTTTAGGTGATAAAAATCGTATTTATTTTAAAAATTAAGTACCCATACACGAAATACAATTTATCCCAAATATGACTGGGTTTGGAGAATAGATGTTTTGTAATAGAGCTATAAGAAATTCCGCTCTACTTCTGTTGACCTTGTATACAATTAAAAACGTGGGAGGGGTTGAAAAGTTGGTTACTTAGTCACACTAGTTCTTCGAATCTCACAAGCATGAAACAAACTTAAAATCTATTATGTTAATGTACTCAGAGATATCATAAAAAATTTCCAACAATAATAACACGAAGGTACTATATTGTTTCTCAGTTTTCTTCTTTCATATAAGTGAAAATACATCAGAAAATATAAACAGTTTACCACTGATCATGGAATTGCTTTATTAGTAGAATGGTATGCTTGATATACGTAATAACATCAAAAAATAAGGATTAAAATTAATGTAATTGCACGAGAGTACTTTAATTATAGGAATAAGAAGACAACTTCTTTTTAAATGCAGTGGAACTCGGTGTTAACGACACTGCTTTTAACAACACCTTGGTTATAACGTCAACAAACCGCTAGTCCCGGCAGATACCCATAAGAAATAACTTTAAACAACCTTGGTTTTAACGTCATGATAAAAATGATAACCTCGGTTTTAACGTCATATTTTTCGTGCTTTTCTTCTTGAAAATTCCAAGTTAATATCTTTTCTAGAGGGAAATTTTAAGGAGTGGAGATGAAAGAAAGTCATTTAAGCACTGTAGAATTGTCGTGTGAAGCTAGAATGTTTCTCGAGGAGTATTGTGAGTGATTGCCCACTATTGTAAACCTGGGAAATCGCGCCTCTCCTTCCCTCCTCTTCCCGGAATGACTGGCCTTTACTTCCCATTGTACCTCTTTTTTCCCTTTAGGAGATTTCCAGCTAACATTCCCCACTTATCGAGAGGTGTCAGTCGTCAGTGAAGCTGTGTGTCTGAATGTTTTAGGAAACGCATTTTTGTTTCGCAATGGCCGAAAACCGCAAAAGAAAAGTTTTGAGTTTATATGATAAAATGGAAGTAATAACGGAGCTAGAAAAGAAAAGAAAGAAAGCTGATATCTGCCGCGAATTTGGTTTAGTTAATTCAACAGTATGTACCATAGGGAAAGACCGACAAAAAATTATGGATGCTTTTTAACAAAATGGGTCTACTATGAAAAAAAATCGCAAGCCCATTCGACAAGATCTGGATGAAGCATTATTGAAATGGTTCACCCATCAGCGAAACGCAAACATTTCGATTAATTGTCCTCTTCTTGCGGCAAAAGCGGAAGAATTAGCAAAACTTTTGAAGGATGAAGAATTTTCGTGTTCCAGTAGCTAGATAGATAGTTTCAAGGCGCGCCACAATATCGTGTTTTCAAAAATATCTGGAGAGGCCAAGAGTGTCAACAAAGAAACTGTGGAGGAGTGGCTGAAAATCTGGCCGAAACTTTACTAAGGATATGCAGACCAAGAAATATTTATTGCCGATGAAACTGGTTTATTTTTTTCGTTTAACTCCAGTCCGAACTTAAAGGTAAAAAATGTATTGGTGGAAAGCTGTCGAAGGATCGCGTAACAGTCTTAGTATGTGCAAATATGGACGGCACTGAAAAACGAATGTTACTGTTATTGGTAAAAGAAAGAAACCTAGGTGCTTTAAAAATGCTAAGCATATTTCCGTTCACTATTTGGCGAACCAGAGAGCTTGGATGACGTCTGATTTGTTCGAGTCAGAGATGCTACGCTGGGATCGTGAGTTGCTGAAAAGAAATAAAAAAGTGCTTCTTTACTAGACAACTGCCCAGCACATCCCAATATTGACGCATTACAAAAGGTCAAACTAGTGTTTCTACCTCCAAATAGCACCGACCTGTTACAGCCTTTGGATCAATGTATTATTCGCAGCTTAAAATGCAAGTATCGAGCGCAAGTTCTAGCCAAAATTATAGAGTGTGTTGAAAAAAAGAAAGATCGCGTAATCGGCGTACTGGATGCCGTTTGTTTTTTAACCAAAGCCTGGCGTCAAGTGAATCCTCAGACAATAAGAAACTGTTTCTGGCGTGCGGGTTTTTTTTCTGAAGAGGCAGGGATCAACCGAATGTAATGAATTATCCCTGAAAGAATGGCTCACCAAATTTGAACCTGGGAATTTAATGGTTGAGCAAAATGACATAGATGCATTCGAAACAGTTGACGGAAATTTGCAAACTACTGAAGTTTTATCAGAATCTGAGATAATTCAAGAAATTAAACATCGCTAAGAACAAGAAATTAGCGACACAGACGATGATGATGCTAATCAAGAACACCCTGACAGCGTACATGAAATACCAACGTACAAACTGCAGACGCTTTGAACGCTATAAAAATTGTAACGCGGTTTTACGAAACCCGAGAAAGTAATGAACAAATAATAAACAAAATTGCAGACATTGAAAGCAATTTGGAAGAAATTTATTGTTCTACTAGAGTTAAAGAATCGAAAATTACTAACTTTTTCTCGTCATCATAAAGTTCCATTCATGAGGATTAAGTGCTGTAATCTAGTGTAATAAATGCTCTTACATCATACAGGTACGTTATTTTTTATTATTGCCGTGTATGTAATCTCTAAAATTAATCTCGTATATAACGTCACCTCGGGTATAACATCATAAATCTCGCGGTCCCCCGATGTCGTTATAACCGAGGTTGACTTATCTTTATGTGAAAAATTAATGTAACAAGGTATTATCTGAACGTAATGCAACATATATGAAAATATTAATGTTGAAATAGTTTTGTACATAGAACATTAAATTTATGACCAAATTAAGCTCGATAAACATGTAAAAGATTTATGAGACATCTTTAAAACTCTAAATTGCAGATAATGAAGTTGGAACTACATTCTTATATACAAAAATCTTAGAAATACTTAGAAAAATCTAAGATTACCTACGTTATATAATGTGAAATATCGAATTTTTTTTTTAAATTATTAATAACAATATACTTAAATTGAGTTTAGTATTATATGCATTACGTTCTTTTTTTATTATGCTATATTTTTAATTATGCGCTAATTTACATCAGGGTTGTTGTTGAATATATTTTTTATAACATACATTAAGGAAAAAGGTTCTTAATTTCCTCCGACAAAAGTAATTTCATTTAAATATTCAACTACAATAACCAGATATTAAAGTATTCAATTGTGATATTGTAATTAATTAGTTCGGATAGGAAGGACAAATGCCATAGTTTTAAGACATTGATAAAAGGCTAAATGGGCGGAATTCCTACATTATTTTCCAGCAGAAAAATTCTGTAATTGACGTTCATTTTGCTTTATAATCAATATTTTGTGTTCTATTCTACCTAATTATATTAAACTTGATGTAACAGTTTATGTTTAAGAAAAGAGGCAGTTCATTTTTCTCTTTAAAAATTAGAACATGGATAGGTTTTTTTTCATTCTTATTCTCTTTTTTGTCTTTTCATAATCTATATTTTTGAAGTAGACTATGCATGTATAGTCATGTATAGTTCAAGGGGATTTTGCTTTTTAAAAAGGAGTGCAAACATATTTATATTTCTGAATCATGCAAAGCAAATATGTAGCGGCCGCCAGTATTTGCATTATGTGAATATTTTCAATATCATTTAAAGATAGAATATTAGATCTTGAATATAGCGCTTTATAATTTTTTATTATCTATTTTGCATTTTGAAAGTCATTCGAAATGTCATTTTCTTCCAATTATCAGACTAGTAAAAAAAGACAAATGTTTTTTAATCTTCAAAATATAATTTGACCACATACGAAAATATACAATAAACTCTTCCGAGTTACCCACGATTTCGAAAAGCTTTCGTTATCTTTAGAAACCTCAGAAACCAATATACTTTCCAGATTTAAAGAAACATAAAAAAAAAAGTTTATTATGCTGCCACTGATTTTTGGAAACTTTTCCGATTAGTTTTATAGTGTATTAATAATTTTTCTCAAACCGCAATATCTATTTTTAGGATGATATCAATGCTCAAGTAAACATTTTCAGCAGCGTAACTGAATGTATGCATGCATGAGTAAGAAAATAATATTAATGAAATGTTAGTGCTGTTAATTTATCATGTGTTTCTGTAAAGCATGTTTGTTGAACATAAAAATGTTTACTTGAGAATTGATTGAATCCTAAAAAAAACTATTTTTTGGTGTCAGAAAAATGAGTAATGCACTATTACACTATTTTAAAAGATTGTGTGTACATAGCAAGCATATCGACGCTGACTAATTTGAAAACAAACAGTAAATTATGTTGCTGCAATTCCGCAAGAATCTCTTTGCGCTACTTGAGTACTGCTACTATCTTATTCATGTACTCGACTACTGCGACTATCCTGTTCATCTATAACTAATGTTCTGTTATAACATGCTGTGAAAATGTGATTGTCAGAAATGGAATGCGCCTTCAAAAAATTCTGTACTCGAGTAAATTTTTATGCTTCTAATTTCTTTTGATTTTTCTTTCTGTGACATGAGACCTTCAAATTTTTATCATGTGGTTCAAATTTGTATTATTACTTTTATTGCAGATTTCTTTTTCTCCTGGTTCATACACTGAAAGAAATTATACCGCCTTCATCTAGGACGAATAAGTAGTCATTTTCTAAATCCCTAAGCTAGAAATATAGATTTCCGAGCTATGCGAATAAGGTAAACAAATATACTGAATAGACGAAATGATCGAGAATTTCTAGTATATAGTTTTCTAGGTGATGAAACTATACATTACATTATGAATCGTTTGAATTGCGAGAAATTATCACTTGATTTCTGGAAAAAAATCATTAAAAAAATTATAGTTACAAAAATTAACCTCTTGCGCTTACATTTATTTGCAAAGATTTTAAAATAAGTTTGATAACGATAATATAGGCAAACGCTCTTGAATTTCAGTACGGGTGTCAAGAACTCTTTAGCAAAGGTAACTGGAATTTATAAGGATGACATGGAACTTTTTCTTCTAGAGCCACAATTTAGTTTCTAGATGCTAGTGGCAGAATTTTTTATCAGTGTATAATGCACAAATTACGTTTCAACAAAATATGCCAATTAGAATGAACTATATTCAGGTTTTACTAGGCTTACTTAGGATTCGTTGGATCCTATTCCCTAATTCATATTCAAGAAAAATGCCAAAGCAAATATTCAATACTTGAAATGACATCTTCCCACAGTTAGCCAGTGCACTAACCGCTATCAAAGTATATGGACTTTTAAAAGAAAACAAAGTAATAAAGTCCTAGAATTTGCAGAATATTTTACAGTTTTTATTAAATATGTAGAAGTTTTATTTCGTTTGAGATATTTTGTTTAATTTTTTTCGATAAAAAAAATTAGTTTTGATCTTAATTCAAAGGTTTTTTTTTTTTAAATTTTTGTTTTGCGATTTTTAAATTTGTATGACATTTTAATGTCGAAATAATTCTGCTAAATAAATTAAAGTATTTATAGTGGAAAAGATTCCCTACATATGAAATATAAAAAAAGGAAAATACAATCCAATCCTAATTCTTAAACTACACATTCCTTTAAAACTATATTTATATGTAAAACCTATCATATCAATCCTTAATAAACTATTTATAATAGACATACAAAAGCCAAAATGCATCATTTTCAATTTTTGTATATTTGTTGTATTATTTCAATATTTTCACTTTAAGGAAGTCAAATAAATCTTGATAATTAAATTTTATTAAAAAGTTTAGCATTTAATTGATCTACATTCTAAAACTGCACAATAGAAAACAGCATTTAATTAATGCCCATAGAAAACTAACATTCCATGCAGTTAAATGAAAATCTGTAAAAGTTTTTGAAACTTTATTTAATTTAAAAATGCTTGTTGTATACATATAAAATGCAATTTCAATAAAAAAGGTATTGTAAAATAAAAATCCTGTCATCAAACATTACGAACCTTCATAAGAAAGCTAAAACGAATGACAGACGTATTTGACAAAATTTTCTGCACATTTGGGGGGAAAGGAAAAAACACTGAACAAGTTTATAAAACTTTAATACATAAGTCTGTTGCGAGTGACATGTGAGTGTTTTCTTATTAATTTTTGTATTTTAATCAAAGAGTCAAATATTTCTATGGCATATACTTGTATACTAACAAAAGATAAAATCTACGTTTGAAAGTAAAGTATAAAAACTTCAAAATACAATGTATCTAGTGCTTTCAAAGAGCATAAACTAATGTCATTTAAAGCCTAGTTTTTACAAATGATCGGCCAAATAAGTAATTTATTTATTGTTAAAAATTTCATGTAATTAATTACCAAATAATAGGGTATATTGACAATATTTTAGTATATCTATACAATTTTAGCACTATCCCAAATAATATTTGAAAGGCTGTGTAAAAACATAAATAAAATTATTTTTTAGAATATTTCGTAATTTTATGTAAGTAAGAAAAAAATCATATTCTATTGAGATTTTGGTTAATTTTTTTTTTTTCAAATGACTTTGCAGATTATGTGACAATTTTCTTATTACGTTTTTATATTTTAATCCATGAGTCAGATATTTTTAAGAAATAGAAACTGATGTTAATTTTTTTTTTCAAATGACTTTGCAGAGTATGTGACAATTTTCTTATTACGTTTTTATATTTTAATCAATGAGACAGATATTTTTAAGAAATAGAAACTGATGATAAATAAAAAAAGTCATTTCAATTATGGACTCAAAAATATAGAAACTTAAAAAAAGTGTATCTAGTGCGTTGAAAGAAAATAAACTAGTGCCGTTTAAAATCATTTCCGTACAAATGATGAACAAATAACACTTCTATTTATTGTTATAAATTTTATGGAATTAAGCACCCTTTGTTAATGATTTATTGAGAAATATTTCAATATCTTTGCACAGTTGTTTCCTACACCCTAACCCTTTTTGAGCGCTGTGTAAAAAATATATATACATTTATTTTGCGGTATAAGATAATTTTCTTTAAATAAGAAGTCTTATTGTATAGAGATTTTGATTAATCTGCATTGATAAAATACGAAATTTTAAAGCTCTTTTAAATTTGGCATTTTATAATTTGTTTCCTCGAAACTTTAAATTTTGGTAATTTTTTAAAACGAAATAATTTTGTTAATTAAATTAAATGATTTCCAGTAAAATCTGATTTATGTAAACTAAATGTAAAAAACATAAATAATAATAGAACCGTTATTAACCTTTATCATGTTACTTTAACACTATATTTATATACATAACTTATTATATAAATAATAAATAAACAGATAATTAATGAATTCTAAACAAAATCATTAATTCCAATTTTTATAATATTTTTACTTTTTATAATTCATAAAAACTATATTAAAAAATACCCCTATAAGAAATGAAATAAATTTATTCATGCATAACTGAAGTGGAATTGAAATGATTATCTAATGAAAATGAGTATATTACAATGACATGATTTTTTAAAAATACTATCAGTATATATAGGAACATGAATGTCTTAGAGACAAGCTCTGTCAAATGCAAATCCAGAATATAATCCATCATAAGGAAGCTAAACGTGTTTGACAAAACCTTCTGCACATTTCGAAAATAACTAGACAAGTTTATAATTCAGCAATATATAAGTCAGCCACAGATGACATGTGAGAGTTCTCTTTTTAATTTTCTGTATTTTAATGAATAAAAACAGTCAAACATTTCTAAATAATATGAACTAATAATAAATAAAAATAGCATTTTCAGTTATCACTGTGAAATATAGAAACTTCAAAATATGTATCTAGTGCTTTCAAAGAATATAAACTAATGTCTTTCTAAGTCTGTTTCGTGGAATTGTAAGACTCGGATAACATTTTTGTTTGTCGTTTTAAATTTTGTGGAATTAATTATTTATTTTATAAGACATATTGAGAGCTATATTTACATAAAAAAGCAATCTGCACAGGTTCAGCTAGCATCCTAATTCTTTTTGGAGGGCTGTGCAAAGCAAAGGAAATGAAATATTAGATTTTCGGATCAAATAACTTTCATTAAGTAAGAAGAGTTCTTATAGTACTGAGATTTTGATGGAAATTCTTTACTACAAAAACAAATTTGGAAGTGATTTTTTAAATTTCATTATTTTTTTAAATATTTTTCATCTGAGAATATAAATTTTGACAATTTTTTAACACGAAATATTCTTGCTACTTAAATTAAATGATATGCAACAACTCCTGATTTGTATATAAAAAATTTTGATTTTAATTTATTTTAATTCGATTTATTTATTTATTTTTTTATAATTATTAAAAAGGTTTTAGAGAACCGTTTATATCTCAATTATTTTGCAAGATATTGTTACTCGGAAGAACGCGAATGTTGTACCAGACTTACATTGTCATCAGATACAACTCTATATCGATTCGAGCATTTAATGTTACAGATTGATCCTAAATATAGTTTTTAATTATTTTTGTTGTTTGTCCTTTAATTGCCTTCGTGACTAAAACTTAGCTAAAAAACATGAGGTCAAACAAGTTCTTCTGTGGTCCTGAAATTTCAGAAGTGTTTCTCTGAATAATTGATAAATGTCTAAAGTTGAAATTTTCTTGATGTATTGATCGAATAGTGTATATACAATTGCAAAGTGATGTCTTGGTACATAGAAATGGCTCTGTAACGAATTTATGTGTATATACGAGTACAGAGTGATGTCTTGGTACATACAAATGGCTCTGTAATGAATAAAGCTAGAATAATACAACAAGTGTCAATCTAGAGTAAAGTGACTATGCGGTATTGACGGAGAGTGACGGCAGGGCCCTTAATGTGAAATTTAGAATGTACCTATTCTATCTCGAAAACGATTAGAGATGGTGAAAAAAGGCCAAATACAAAAGCGTACAGTATCCTCGATTTAGTATGAAGGTATGCAAAAATAATAGTCGTAATAACTTTAGTAGTAAAAATAACTTTATCAGAATCTCTAAAATGTTAATTTTCGATTACCAATTACAGGTTTAAATCCGTCCCTAATCGCTTCCAAAAATATGGCATTATGAGACACATGTATATTTTCTAATGTGAGTAACCCATTATAAAGGTACAATTTTTTAAAACAACAATTTCAACTTAAGTAAGCTCAATATGTCTGCCATTGGCAGCAATGAATGTGAATGAATGTTAGTAAACGTGTGTTGCTGCAGATGGTGGGGACAGCTACACATAATACTTAACTTGAATAAATATCTTATTAAGTTAATTTATACATTGATAACCCGTGTTTGGTTTATTGGAAGTTGAACATTTGTTTTTTAATCCCACATTTCTACAAGCGATTAGTGACATTTAAACTAGTTCTTGGCTATAGAAAAAATCCTATTTAAGAACTTCCGATAAAGTAATTTTTACATGTTACACATCCCTCTATAATAAATTGAGGATGGTGTACACTATTGTATTTGGTCTTTTTTCACTCTCATAGATTTTGACATAAGAGTCTAAAACGCCCCGATTTCACTCTAGGGGACATGCAGTCACTCTCATATAATAGCGCATAGTCATTTTTATTAGAGATAAACACCTGTTCCATAATTCCAGCTTATTCGTTAAAGAGATATTTGCATGTTCCTGGACTTTCCTTTCGTATATACTAAAGAATCTCAAGCAAAATAAATGTTTTAAACCTTACATTTTCCATATTATTCCGAATAGCACCAAAATCAAACAAACGTTTTCCTGTCAATTAAGATGTGTTCTTTCTAAAGGTACAAATGGTAATTAAAGCAAATGTAGCACTTTCGAAATATAGGCATCTGAAAATAAGATTGAATTTATGAATTTAATTTTTGATTGAATTTCAAATCTGAATAAAATTCATAAATATTAAAGCTGGCAAGAAACGATTCCAGTAACTGTGTGTCATCCTCATAGGTAATTAATTGGTTAGGTGGAAACGTTTAAAAGCTATTTGTGCAGCATTTACATTTTGTTAGTATAGGGGGCAAATTCATCGCGACGGGCAGTGTAGCCTAGTTTGAGGCCAATTGGTTATAAGTGTATTGCTTTCAGATCTGTAATACTCTAATTATGGTTTGTATCAGGACAAGGTACATTAGATCACATATTTCAATATGTAAGGTTTCTTGTATCAATAAATAAGATGATAAACTTGGTGATTTGTTCTTGAAATAGTGAACTTAACAGAAGCACATCTAGTGCCCCCACTATAATACTTCTACCTGATAGTTTGCAGATATCAATGTCCGAACTATAGTGGATGTCCTGTAGAGATTACATATAAAATATAAGGGGGGCGATCACGAAACATATCCAAATTAAGAGCATTTGACATGGAATAACCCACTTTTCATTTTTTACTTTGCTGTTTCTTCAATGCCATAACAGGCAGTGATTGAATTTCAAATCTGAATAAATTCATAAATATTAAAGCTGGCAAGAAACGATTCCAGTAACTGTGTGTCATCTTTATAGGTAATTAATTGGTTAGGTGGAAACGTTTAAAAGCTATTTGTGCAGCATTTACATTTTGTTAGTATAGGGGGCAAATTCATCGCGACGGGCAGTATAGCCTAGTTTGAGGCCAATTGGTTATAAGTGTATTACTTTCAGATCTCTAATACTCTAATTGTGGTTTGTATCACGACAAGGTAAATTAGATCACATATTTCAATATGTAAGGTTTCTTGTATCAATAAATAAGATGATAAACTTGGTGATTTGTTCTTGAAATAGTGAACTTAACAGAAGCACATCTAGTGCCCCCACTATAATACTTCTACCTGATAGTTTGCAGATATCAATGTCCGAACTATAGTGGATGTCCTGTAGAGATTACATATAAAATATAAGGGGGGCGATCACGAAACATATCCAAATTAAGAGCATTTGACATGGAATAACCCACTTTTCATTTTTAACTTTGCTGTGTCTGCAATGCCATAACAGGCAGTGTGAAAATTAAGGAAAAACTATTTATTATTTATTGATATTAATTTTTTTGGACATCGTAAAATAATGAAGAAAGTATTATATTTAAAGGATAGACATGTATAACAGAACAATAAAAAGTAATTACTAATGAAGTTTTACAATGACATTCTATTACGTTAAAGAAATCCAGAAATGTTTCCGAAATTATATTTTACACAAACAATCTGTCTCTGTATATACATGAAACGGACGCTCTATGAAAAAAGCAATCCAAAATCTATATCCGGTGGTCAATCCTCACTATTTATTATAAAGGAACTAAAACAAATAACAGGCTTATTTGAAAATAGTTTCAGAATATTTGAAAAAAATGTATATACTGTGCATATTTGATAGTTTTTAAAAAGCATGGATAATTTTTATTTTGTCTAAAGTCTTTCATTAAAAGTGAACTTTTGAGCTATTTCGTATTTCAAACATTGAAAATTTCCTTTTATGAGATATTTAAATGTTAGTGACATTTAAACAGGAAATTATTCTACCTTCATTTAAACTATTTGCAGTTGATAACAGCCTTCACGCATATCAAAAGTTTAAAATAAAATGAGAATCTAATCTTAATTTATAACTCACACATTTCTTTAAAACTATGTTTATATGCATCACTTATGATATCAATCCATATCCATAGTGCGTACACTCCTGGGAATTTCCATCGAGTCTGGCACCAATTTTTCCGATTAGAAAATTCCTGTTTAATATTTAAATCTCAGAATTCGTAATCACCTTCTTTGATAGCAGAATTTGTAATGATTTTCCGCGAGTAAATAAAGCGAAAAATTCTATTAAAATTTGTGATAAAATTTCACGCACCCTGTATCAATGATTTCTAAATTATTTATTCATCAATTTTAAATAAAATCATCTATTCCGAATTTTTAGAATATTTTCATTTTAAATAAGCCACACAAACCTTGACAATTAAAACCTAAAGAAGAGCAAAGTATATATTCAAGTACAACTATAGTAGAACAATAATAAATATTTGATTAATGATCATATTAGCTGACATTCCATAAAATAAAAAAAATATATATCTGAAACAAATTTCCAAACTTTATTAGACTAGAAGAAATCTTCTTGCATATAAAAAAATGGAATTTCTACGAAATTAGCACTGTAAAATGTAAATATGGTCGTCTAATATCATCATCAATCATAAGGAATGTAAACCGAATGACAGACTTATTCGACAAAATATTCTGCCCATTTTAAAAATAACTAGACATGTTTATAAAACTTTAATTTATAAGTCAATTGCGGTTGATATGTGAGAGGTTTCTTACTAAATTTCTGTATTTTAATCAATAAGTCAGATATTTCTTGGTAATATAAACTAATGAGAAATAGAAATGACATAAATGACAGAAAGTTCAAAATATTTATCTAGTGTTCTTAAAGTATAGATAAACTAATGTCAGTCAAAATCTATTTTGTAAAACTATCTGAAACGAAATATTTTCATCGTTGCCACTCCGTCCTAGCAAGTTTTGCTATGCTAAATTATTGCTTCATATTGAGAAATAAAGTAGGGAAAGCAAAGACATGAAAAGTTTCAGTTTCTATTTTAAAAAAATATTTGTTCCTTAGGTGTGTATATATAGAGTTGTTTATAAGAGAAATATTCAAGGTCATATTCTATTTTGTAAGCTAATGATAAATCACTTACAAAATATTTTCATCCATTTTTAAAACCCTTTAACTGTCAGGCCCGTGTTTTTCCGTTTCAAAAAATCATGTTAAAGTGACTGTAGACAAAAATATTTTTACCAGAATTTTGATTTTAACCATATATAGAATGAGGGGATATAAAATATATAGCATCAAACTGCGATTAATATATATATATATATTCTGAGATTTACAAGTACATTTATGTAAATCCCGGAAATCCTTCAGACATTGAAAAGGGTTCATCGCAACAACTTAATTAAAATATGTTCAGTTCTATATTTAGCTATTGCTGGCATAGGTTCTTTTCGTAAATTCGAAAATATGTCTGGATAATCAAACAATTTAAATATGTTTTTGAGATTGATTTCACTAGGTTCCTTTTTAAAATTGTGTGCGTATTAATTATAATAATTTTTCAGGTCAGTACAAAACAATTCATATACTGTTAAAGAATGGTAATTATTAAAGTGCATTATACATATAAATTCTTCGAGAAGTATGTAAGTTTTTAAGATGCACTAAAACATTATTTGTTGGAAACTTTTTTGTAGTTCTAATGTAACGCCGAAAAAGTTGTATTATCGTATATGTATCATCGTTTATACGCGGATATTGATTAAAATACATATTAACTATGTTATATACTTTGAAACTGAACGTAATTTTAACATTTATTATGTGTGTAACATATTTTATGTTATCTAATGCAGTAGAAAAAGCGGAATTTTGGTAAATATTTTTCACCTTCAATGAATTTTGTTTAATTGAAACAATAGTAAAATTAAATGGAAAATTTGATGAAATTTTCATACAATATGTAAAAATGAGAATACATTATCAAATCACCATTATTAACAAAAGTATATCTGGATAATTCGTATTTAACATCCATAATTGTTACATAAGAATTATACTGCAACATCTTTTCTTTGTTCAGTACTGTTTAAATAATACTTTTGCTTTACATTTACACAAAGTACAATGGATAATTTGGGGTTAGTATGCAGTTTTTAGGCAGAACAACATCCTTTTATGTTATGTAATTTCTATCCTACTATAATTTGCGAATTTCTCTGTAAAAATTGGAATCAAGAAAGAGACAAATTTAAATAATATTTGGCAAAAAAATAAAAATATAGATTTTGAAATTCACACAGAAAAAGTTTAAAATGTGTATTTCAGATACAAACAAAAATGCTTTCGATATCAGAAATAAAATTTTTTTACCATTTTATGCATTATGTTCGTTTGGTAAAATTTCTTCAGAAAATAAAGTAGAAATGAACTGCAAATATTTTAACCAAAATGGAACAGGAATATAAAAAGTAAAATGTGCTCCCATTTATGATTTCCTCGATTTCTCGTAATCTTATTCGATAAACTGAACAAATATATGTTCTTTAAAAAGGAAAACTCATTTACTATCAGTGTTTTATATTCACAGCTTAAAAACACTTTTCACATCATACAATTTCCTCTTTACACTTATGTTTAGAAGTACATTATTGGTTAATATATTGCCTCAAGAAGTGATTCATAGTCCTAACTCGAAAGAATCTTGTTTTTATCTAAATATTTTTTGAATGTGGAAAATAAACATTTCGTGAGAGATTTAGGGATAGTAAAAATTCAATTTATTTCACTCCCTTTTATGATTTTTTGACATATGAGATTCTGTAAATTTTTACGTTTCGTGCTCTTACAGCTACTATAGGATATTGTTCGATGCAAACAATTGTCTTAAAAAATCTATTTTAATACATTTCTCTCATAAATAAAAATGAATTTAATAGCGATTTCTCAATTGTATATTTTTATTTTTCGTATTAACCATAACTGATAAAAGCAAAATATTTGAGTACAAAAATAAAATATTTTCTTTGAGTGACTGATGTTGCAATATTTGTTTAAATTCACAATTCTATCATTAATATATATCAATAAAGTCTATTACTTTTAATGCAGTGCACAACTTGTGATCTGGATTTAAGCATTCAGTATATAAGAAGCTCGAAATATATTTAGATTCCTCCATTTTTGTAACATAGTTCATAAGTGTTTATGAATTCGTTTTGTCTGTCTGTCCCTGCTTTAACTCCCGTAAATATTCTCAGATTACCATGCAATTGATAGTTATTAAGGTTTACTACAGCATGTGTGGTATTGAAAATTAAGTGTGTAGCAATTATAGTTCGTTTACACTCAAAAGAATTCTAAATAAAAAAGGGACACTCAAAAGAATTTCGTTACATTATAGCCTATGGAGAAAAATCGTTTGCGATGTGTTTTAATGGCTTCACACTATTTAAAACATATTGAAACTGATATATATCATTGAAGTTCACTAAAAGAGAATTACTGTAGCATATGGTATGTATAGCATTCATCGTTCATTCACAGGGACACAAATAATAATTCGGTTACAGTACTGTATAGGAACAATAATTGCTGGAAGTGAGTTTTCAGTTTTGGCACACGTT
Organism: Maratus michaelseni; assembly: GCA_963931845.1. Taxonomy (NCBI): domain Eukaryota; kingdom Metazoa; phylum Arthropoda; class Arachnida; order Araneae; family Salticidae; genus Maratus; species Maratus michaelseni. The sequence goes on from OZ007590.1 coordinate 213,279,751, forward strand.
CTTACATTTTTTTTTTCATATTACTTGGTGTGTATAAATTCTATAGATCATATTGGGTTCCACAAACGATCTCAAGTAAATTTCCATTTATTGACAGAGATTTCTGAAGGAAAATGTTTAACTGTGCTGTGCATTTCTTAACTGAAGTGAAATTTTGTACATTATGTAGTATATACAAACCTATAGAACATATAAAAGGCTACACAAAAAAAATGAATATTTTCCCGACTATTAATCGTAATTCCTGAAATTTAATTTTCATATGTGTTAACGTGTTTTCTAAATTGTTTACTTATGCATCATCTTACACCTTTTTAAACTGTGAAGTTTTGTTAAAGCAATCTGGAAGTGTTTTAGTATAATATGTGCTTGAAGTTTGATTTTTCGTTCTTGTCATATGGTTCTGAGCAAAACAATTCAATCATGTTCATGTTTTTAGATGCGGATTTTGTGAATGTTTCGAAAAGAAAAACGCTTAAAATTTATAGATATATTTGAAAAGTTTTCAATTTCACAACGAGATGTTTTTTGAAGTTTAATTATTTTTATGTGTTCGTACACTAGATTTTATTTTGAAAATAAAATAGAAAAGAACAACATTACTTTTACAATGAGATACCCCGTCGTCACCAAAAGTAAAAGTCTATCCACTGCATGAAGAGCAATCTTAAATTCCTAAAGAAATGTATCTGAAAAAAATTCAGACACCTGTGTGTCTGAATATTCAGCTTCAGGTAATTCAGGTAATATTCAAGCTTCAGCTTCAGGTAATATTCAAGATTCAGTTTCAGCTGCTTACAGAATGAGTACTGTAAACGGACTGACTCAATTGTGTGACTAATGACTGTGATATGTCTGAAATTAAGATACTTGATATTTTAGACATCCAAACACTCAGAAACATTTATCATTCTATGCCAACAAATCAGAGAATGTTTTGAAATAGATGCAAAAATTAAAAGTGTTTCCCATTTACTAAATTTGGTATTACTTTATATAATAAGTAACTTTAGCTATTTATTAACAATTAATTTTTGAGAAGAGCATGCGAAAAGGTGTGTATTTTAGGTATTGAGTAATAAAACAATCCTTCAAAAAACATCATTAAATAATAAGAGAAATGCGATTTTAATTAATGAAACAACAGTGTAACAGAATTTAGATAAATATAGAACATTTCTGTACCACAAATATTTTGCCATATAGCTTGTAAAAAATTAAAGTGTGCACACATGATAACTTGTGCAATGCAAATACATTATTAGAGTAAATTTGGAAAGATGCATTTATATTTATTACTTTTATCGAATACATAAAATGTTCATAATGTTCATCAGAATTCGGACAACACTGCCCAATCCAAATTGGCAGCATCACAGGAAACAGCTATGACTGAGCGGCATTGTGTTTCATTTTTGGTGGATTCTTAATAGCTCGTATATCGAAATTATTGCTATATCCATTGCATTGAGTAATTTTCGGTTACATCATTACCTAACGCAATAACGTTATCTGATGAAAATAAATAAATAATCAGACCATTTTTTCCCGCTGTAAGTTCATTTCTCGTTCTGCGCCAGAAATGAAAGCGGCACTTTTACTCGGAGGCTGTACAGAGGGTGTTTACACCTATTGGGAACGATTTTGACAACAAAAATAAAATACATAAATTAAAACAATTATTTTTTAATACGTTCTATCTAGTATACCCCGTTGTGGAATATCATATTGCCATGGAAATTCCAAGGTAGTGGGGCTTTTTGTAAAACTGGAAGTGGAATTTTGTTCCATTCCTCCACCACACATTTCCAGAGTCCATTCAACGTAGTTGGTCGGCGTTTCGCAAGAGCTTGTTTTAATAGTCCAAAGGCCCAGTAATCCATTGGTGAAAAATCTGGAGACTTGGTTGGAATATGATTAAATGGTATACACTTGATTCCAGTTTTTCTTGTCAATTTTTCGAGAAATGCGACTGTACTTTTGAATGTATGGGTGTTTGCTTTATCCTGGTGGAACTCAACACTTTTAACGTCCGTAGGATAAAGTTTTGGAATTTCTTCTTTTAAAATAGGAATTAGCACGTTGTTTTGGTAATAGGTAGAGTTAATTTTGACATTTTTCTTAACTTTTCTGATCTTTAATTTTCTGTTGTAAGAGATTTCAGCAATCAACATAAATCCTTTAGATAAACTTTCTTAGCAGTGTTTGAACCAAAGTTTTTTAAGTCTTTTTGGCCGCTTTTCCAGTAGTAAATCGATCTTTTTTTATTGCAGTCATTTAGATAAATTCACGCTTCATCAACTGCAACAAATTTTTTCCACTTATCACCTGCTAAATGATTTTCATATAATGGATTATGAATAATTCTCTTCGGAAAGAACAACTATTTAACCTTCAAGCCACTGGCTTCTTTCGCGTGCTATTTCAGTAGCAGAGGATATTTTTTTCATAGCAGCCAATATTTCAGTTGTCATGTTATTACATGTTGCCATATTTTTGTCTTTTGTTGTTTCTCGTTGTTTTTAGGTGCGTTCGTAATTATATAAATACGTAGCACCTATTGTCGTCGTCTGGTCCGTCCGTCCGCATATAACAACGCAAAAACTACCCAATCGAATGGTTTGAAATTTAAGATATATTATCTTTGCAGAATTTTGTCGACACATTTCAAATTTTATGAAAATCGAATCAAAACTTTTGGAGATATTAATAAAAATATTTATTAAGAAATTTGAATTTTTTAAAAAGAAATCGGTGCTTTCTTGTTATAGGAGATTCCGAGGATTAAACGTCAAGCGTCCGAGATACTTTTTTCATTAAAGAAATTAATCTGCAGACGATGTAATTCATTTTACAGAATTAAAAATCTCAAAATCTGAATAATTATATAACTAGCTATAGTACGAACGCACCTCATTTGTCACGTTTGACGTACAAATTCCAACTTGTTTTATTTAACATCAAATTAGTTCCCAGTATGTGTAAACACCCTCTGTACATTCTGTACATTGCGCAACGAGCGGATACCTCTTCGGTTGGTTCGGACACAAAGTGTTTGTCGAGTTTACGTTCCCAGAAAAGTAAAATTCAGATTTATGTGATTAAGCTATCAGATTTTCTTATCAGCGGGTGGATTTCTGCCATACAATCAGAAATATTACATTTTATGTTCTTAATAACAGTGCTATATTTCTGTTGCATAAAAAAGTAATTGTGGAAATATTTATGGTCATTTTTTTTCTATCATCTAAAATGATTCTGTGTGACTGTGTATCAGGCTATAAAAGTTTAAACAATAAAGAAAGCATACTTCTGATACATAAGAAGTAAAAAATGGGGTTATTTCAGACAAAAAAAAATGACTGAAATAAATTAGACTTCTTTGCAATTTAAATTTAATCACCTGTTTCATATACTTTTTTTCTGAGATGTTTGAAATTCAGATATTTTCATTAGCAGTGTATTTCTGACCTTTCTTATGCTTTTATTCGATAAATTCAATGGTAATGTTTCTTGGAAAATATGTTCCTTGTATAAGAAAAATCATGTACTAGCAATACTTTTTATTTACATCTTAAAAATAATATCACATCATTTTATTATGATTACCTTTTTAATATTATTTTTAGAAGTAATTTAATGTTTAACGTATTGTCTCAAGAAGTAATTCTAAATCGTAACACAAAAAAATTGTTTATTTATTTAAGTATTTATTTTAATGGGAGAAACAAACATTTCATGAGAGATTAAGGGATCATAAAAATTAAATTTATTTCATACTCAAAGGATGTTTTTTACGATTTGTTGACAAAGTAGATTCTGTAAAAAATTACTTTTATCACTTTCTTCGGTACTTTATCCTTGTGAAATATTGTCGTAAAGCAAACAATTGTCTTAAGAAAAAAATAACTTCTTTTGTACATTTCTGTCTTATATAAAAACAATGGTATATTTATAATGTCAATTTTTAAATCATGCGTGATTCTTTTCTCTTCAATAGAATTGTGTCTGATTTTAGAAACTATTTGAGTATATAAAAAGAAAATAAAAAATAAAATATTAATGAAAAATATAAACGTATCTCTGCATTATTAAATATGAAATAAACAGACGCTTTTTTAACTCTTTAACTTTAATTCTTTCGGCTATACATAAATCTTAACATTTTAGTTTTTTTTAAAATTCAAAGCGCAACCTGTGATTTGACTGTAAGTATTCAGTCTATAAAGAGATCCAAAATCTATTTAGATTAATATATTTTCATCCGTCCTGATGATTATATAATTTTAAGTAAAACAATTCAATAATGTTCACATTTTAAAATCCATATTTTGAGATTTTTAAAATGCGGATTTTATTCATACGATGAAGTAAATATAAACAGCATTACTGTTTAACGAAATACACCGTGTGCATAAAAAGTAAAATGCGATTCAATGCCAAATGTTCGCCATTTCTTGTATTCTTTTCGATGAATTAAATGATAATGTTCTTTGGAAAATATGTTATTTGAAAAACAAAAGTCATTTATCGTCAATAATTTATATCCAGACGTAAAAAAGATCATATCATAGTATTATGATTGCCTTTGTTTCCAAGTGCTTAGAAGTAATTCAGTGGTTAATGTATTACTTGGAGAAGTGATTCATAGTCGTAACTGGTAGAAAATCTTTTTTTTTTTATGAATATTTATTTGGATGGGCAACCCAAACATTTCTTGAGAGATTAAAATATCGTAAGCATTCAATATATTTTATACTCAAATTATGATTGCTTGATCTGTCTACAAGAGAGCTCAAAAATATATATTCTGTATACTCTTGGCTATTTTATTGTTTTAAAATATTGAACATATGGTGAAGTTTATGGTGACAGTTGTGATGAATCTAAAGACAGATTGTTTAGTAAAACTTGAAAATCCCTTTTTAGCACTTTCCAACCTCGTTGAAAAGTGCTTATGACTTTGGTTTGTCTGCCGTCTGTCCGTGCTCTAACTCCCGTAAATATGCTCGGATTGCTCTGCAATTTTTATATGTTATTGTCGTTATCTATAGCATGTTCCCTATTTCAACGGACGTGTGTAGCACTTATAGTTACTTTACAGGGACAGTCAAAAGAATTCCGTTACATTACGTCTATGGAGAAAAATTGTCTGCGGTTTATTTAAATAATGTTTCATTATTTTAAACGCATTGTAATTTATATATATTACTAAGGTGCATTACAAGAGGCTTACTACAGATTAGTGTGTGTATAGCAGTCATCGTTCATTTACAGGGACACACAAAAGAATTCTCTACTGTCTGTTAACAATAATTCCTGAAAGTGCGTTTTAAGTTACTGAACGCGATTTTAATTTTAACTCGCTTTTGGTCTATTACGTGGTGTGTATAAATTCTGTAGTTCCTATACAGGGCAGCACAAAAGTTCGCGAACACATTTCCGTTTACTGACAGAAACTCCAGAAGGATAATTTTAAACTCTGCTACGCGTTTCCTAACTAAACTAAAATTTAGCATCCTATGTAGTATATATATAAATCTATAGATCCTATACAGGGCTGAATAAAAGTATTCGGATATTTTTCCGACTATTGTATCTGTTGGAAATTCCTGAAATTATGTTTTTAAATATGTTATGCGTTTTCCAAATTGTTTACTTAGATGTTATCTTTTAGCTTATTAAACGGTATGTTTTGTAAAATTATTTTGGAAGCGTTGGAAAGTGCTACATAATCTATGCTTGAAGCATGATTTTTCGTTCTTGTTGAGATTTTGAATTGGGTCAGAAACACCACTGGCTTTTTACGAACGTTAATTAATATAAATAAGATATCAGGGACGACATAAGACGTCGGTTGGATTCTTAATATCCGTACTAAAAACCAACTACATGTTTGCCGGATGCTAGTAAAATAATAAATGATGACAAAATGATACGCGACATTTTTTATTAAACTTATTTGCTTCACTAATTTGTCGTAAGAGTACATCAGTTTACATGGGGAGAAATTATCAGTTAGACAATAAGAAGTATGTGATATTTAAATTTAGAACAGCAGGGTTACTAACTCTGAAACAATACGTTGAATAAATTCATGACCTCCATGAAAATATTTTTTGTGTCGACGAAATGAAAATCAAATGGGAAAGAAAAAATGTGTTTCAAAAAGAACATGATATCAATTAAAAGAAAACACAGGAAAATTTATCAGATAAAAACTATGGAATCAGCTTAATAACAGACACAATAAAGTTTCCATTTTCAATTTTAATCTACAGTCTTGTACGGGCGATGATGTCTTCGGATTTTTATTATAAGCGTATTTACTTCCATGAGAAAGTAATTATTAGTTTAAAGAGAGAATCATCCAAAAATATTTGAATTTTGAGTTTTTTAAAGGAAAAATGAAATAATTAAGAAAACTTGTGTGATTTCACACACAGTTCTCATCCAAATACGTACTTAACTTTGAAAAAGGAACTACTTCACCTTTTTTGTCTTTCTAAATATATAAATAAAAGTTTATTTAATTATACTTTTTATATCATGCTTGTATTTCTATTTTCAACATAACGATAGCTGCAATGAGCCAGATTTTACGGATATTAAAATAAAAATGCAATACTTTGTATAGATTTCGATTTACTGATTTTGTATTATTTTTAACAATTGTAGATTTTGTTTTAATTTAAGGAAATATTTTCTTGACTAGTTTAAAATATTTTGTAAATAGAAACTTTTGAAAACAGAAAAGAGCAAAAATAAGAACTGACACGAGTTGAGTTAAAAAATCATATTACAATTTTATCAGGTGAATATCCAATGTATCTCAAATTTGTAGGGATATATTTATGAAACGAATTTATAAAGCAACTTTTAGGATAAATTCATAAATTTTCTTTTGGGAAGACATTTCATTTCAAAGCCTAAGGGGTACTGCTCAGGCGAGGAGGCCAAGTCTGTAGAGCATAGATGCCCCCTCCCCCCGTACCTTTATTAAGGTTTAATAATAATTTTAAAAAAGTACAGTTTCAGCTGGAGCTGAACCTGCCGGAAAACGAGACAGGGGTGGTGCGAATTGCCTTGTGACAGAATTGCCCGAAATTCACAGAACAAGAAGTCATTTATAATGTTCAATGTAAAAGCAGTAAATTATTTCTACACAAAAGATGATTGATTGGAAAATTATAATTATACATTAAAATATGACGCAACACTTTACTTTCAGTCTAAATAATATCTTTTCATTTCATAGGTTACCTAATTTTCCATTTGTTTGCTTAACTTAACTTGGTTCATGTATGTAGAGATGGAATTTTAAATTTTATTTTTAATTCTCTTCCTGATATGCTAGAATTATGAACATTGCATACAAAAGTGTGTTTCTGAGGACAAAACAACATTTTAATGTTTTAGAACTTAATTATAAGTTAATAAAATAATTTTAAGGTATTTTTCCGTTACCCGGGCGAAGGTGATAAATCTCCAAATACTCTTCCAAATAAACAAATAAGGTTAAAACGTTACACACGTTACAAAAATGAAGTTAATTATGCGTCAAACTACATTTGCTAGGGCATGTCAACTGGCTATGAATCTGAAAAAAAAAATTAAACTAATAAAAAAAATAAAGAGTGTAATAATTAAAATAATACACTTTTATTTATTAAATGACAATGGGTTCTTATTATTTAGAAAAAAGAAAGCCGAAAATATTTTTTTTTTAAATTTATACATTAGAGAAACAATTTTCGATTTCAGAATGAATAGTTTTATTTGATTTCATACATTCTTTTATACGGGTATGGAAAATTGTAATATGAAAATAGAATATAAAATAAGAGCAATATTGTTTCAATCGAATTACACCATGCACATACAAATAAAAATGTAAATTACTGCATGATTTTCACTATTTCTTTTATTCTTATTCGATAAATTCACTAATAATGCACCTTGAAAAACAAATGTCATTTATTATGAGTATTTGTATTTATAACTTAAAAGAATTTCACATCATAGTATTATGATTGCCTTTTTACCTACCCATCATACGTAGTATAGGGTTTTGTAATCGTTTTGAAAATCGAAACATTTCTTTTGACAGATTTACACGTTTCAGACACAGGGGATTCCGAAAATATATTTCTAGAAAAAACATTTTGCCGTCCGTCTGTCTGTGGGTTTGTGTGTGTGTGTCTGTAAACGCACTATCTCCCGAACAAATTGAGATAGACACTTGAAATTTGGTATGTGCTTAGTATGTAATACTGGGAAGAAGCTTATTGAATTTCAGTAACCTCGATTATCCGGAACTGTTTTTTCGGATTCTCGAAATATTCGTTCTGATAAATGCTATATAAAAATTTTTGAAATTGTTTATTTTAAGGAGTGGATAAAAGACAATAAAAAAACAAAAATTTTGCATAAAGAATGAAGTCGATTTGATAATTAGTTGCCGAGATATTTGTAATCCCATTTCCCACACTCTTCGATTTTTCATGACCCTGTATTTCATTCAAATTTCAATTCAAAGATATATTTTAATTGAAAATGAAACGCTTAATCCGACGCAGTAAACCGTTAGTTAATATGATTATCAATTTTGGAGTTATTAGGATGTTTCTTTTACGCAATTCAATAATAGAGCATTTAAAGTTTATGACGTGACCAAGCCACTATTTCATTCGAATTGCAATGCATTTTATAAATATTTTACACATGTTTTATTTTCATATTTTATATTATGCATATAAATTATGGGTAAGTATTACGGTGGCCCCCAACGACTAGTTTCTCTTTGTGATTAGAATTAATTTAATGGTTAATGTCGAGAGATGATTCAAACTCGAACATGAATAAAGCTTTTGTTTATCTATATATTTATTTGGAAGGCGAAAAAAGTTAAATGATAGATTAAGTTATCGTAAAAATTGAAAATAATTCGTACTCACGGGATGATTTTATGATTTGTTGACAGTGAGATTCTGTAAAAAATCACGCTTCATACTCTCTAGTATTTTGTATGTATTTAAAAGGGTGTTGTTATGCAAACAGTAAAATTTGCAAACGAAACTATTTTTTGATCTATGTCACAAATAAATGTAGATTAAACTTTATTTTATGCACCTGTCATGCTATGCGTCATTATTAAATAACAAGTGTACTGTTATATTTAATTATCGCTTTGATTTAAATTATTGCTTAAAATTAAAGTTTATTATCATTATTACTTTCTGACAAAGCACAACGCACAATTTATCTGATTTAGTTTAAAATATTTTGATCTAACCTTTTGCCTAGTTAACCTAGGCTTGAGGTCTAACCTATTTTTAAATAAAACAATTAAAATTTGAAGGACGAAAGAGGCAATTGCAGTGTTTATAATTTTCAATATTTTTAAAGTTTTAAAAGAAAGATTTTGAGTACACAGAATGAAAAAGTTTAAAATTTTTATTTTAAAGTCCAAACTTTCCGATTTCTAAATGAGAAATTTTATCAAATTTTATGCTTTCTTTAATGTGCGTATACCAGGCCTAATCTGAAAGCAAAGCAGAAAAACAACATTTTTCTTTTCGTTGAAATACGCCGTGCACATAAAAAAAATGAATGCATGATTTCCGCTATTCTTTATTTCATTCTTACTAGATAAATACAATGATAATGTGACTCTGATGAAACGTTTTTTCAAAATCAACAGTCATTTAAATTCCATGATTTACATTCTGGTCTAAAAAAAGCTTATATATGAAATTATTATGAATGTGTTTTTTTTTTTCATTATGCTTGGAAGAAATTATGATTATGTATATGAAATCGTGGAAAAGTTCATCTGATTTCATACATTTTTTATATGCGTATATGGAAATATTTTACTCTGAAAATAAAGTAGAAACAAACAGCAAGTTATCTTGTGTTTAGTACTTTTGTTTATGTTTCGTTTTGTTGATTTCTGAGCATAACTCTAGTTGGCGGAATGAGCTGAAATTTAGATTCATACGTTTGAAGCATCTATGAATGTTTTTCTGTTAATCTTTTACAGATTACAGCACATATTTATGTCGAATCTTGATTTAATATTCTATAAATTATATGAATCATATTACACACATTTCATATTATATGGAAAACATTACACATCAAATTATTATCAGTTTCTATTGTCCCTTATGCTTAGAAGCAACTTAGTATCCAATTTAATATTTCAAGAAGATATTAATAGTTTTAAATCAAAAACATTTTGGTAACTGAATATTCAAATGAAAAGGAAAACGAAAATTTGGTAAGAAATTAAGTGACGACAAAATTCATTTATGTTTCGTTCTCAAAGAGTACTTTTTTGATTTGTTTACATATGAGACACTGTAAAAGTTTGTGTTTCGCATTCATTAGAGTTTTAATATTTGCCTAAAAAGTTATTAAACACCCTTTTTCTCTAATTCTACTTATTTTACAATGGTTAAAACAATTAGAAATATAGTTATAATATGTGTAATGTATGCTCAACGAAGTTAGTGCATAATGCAAATAAAAACAATCAATTCTTATCAAACTTATGAAATAACATAGCACTTACCATATTATTTCAGCAAAGAAACCATGTGTAGCTCAGTCATGAAAAATCCAACATGTTCTCAAATTAAAATCACGTGACTTCAGTAACTGATCAGGAATGAGATAGCTTCCTATTGAATAGAATTAAGGCAATATTGTAACACCATCTAGTGGGGAGTTTTTCAAATCTTATTCTATCAAAATATTTACTAATTGTTCATTCACTGGGAGCTGTTCAATTACTGGTCAGACTACTCTGGCCAGACTACTGGTCAGACTATTTACAAACTTAGCTGGGATTCTGTCAGCAAATTAGCGAACCTGGCAGAAAGCTATATAAAGGAACGAACCAATGAAATGTAAACAGTAATGCTATGATTACAAAATTCTAACACCCGCCCATAATCTCGCATTACATCAGAAAAACTGAAAGAAAAATTCTAATAAACAATCGTTAAAAATAATATGACACACAATAAACATTACTTATACAAACAGCAAAGAAATAACAATCCATGAAATTTAACTTTAGGTAATGCCTTTGTAAACGTGTCTGGAATTTGCATATTTGTAGTAATATATTCAATTTTGATACTATTTTCTTTTACAACATTGGGATGTTTTCTAGCTTTGCCTTATTCTTGCGCCAATCACGAATCAATTTTTCGTGAACTCCAAACTGACAAGAATCAGTACAGTTGTAAGACTCTTCCGCAAAAGAAATAACTTTAAGTTTAAATCCAGCTGCGTATGATTTGCGTTTCTGTTTTCTAATAACTAAATCAGCCCTATCAGTAGAAACAAAGAGAAAAAGTGCAGTAAGATAAATGAAGAAATAATGAATAAGTGTACTATCAAGAACACGCAAGATATAACGCGGTTCACGTATTTTTAGAGAGTCACATGTTTCTAGCCACTCGATTCAATTGCACATTGGGGTGATACATTCTTGGAATTTTAGCTACTGATCTCTCAAAGGGACGAGGGGGGTAGTAGGCGTACATTCATCTCCAGCACTAAACACGTCACTCAGTCTCTAAACCTTTACCTCAGTGCTGATAAGGAAAAACAATTAATTCCTCTTTTTATCTCCTGGTATGGAAATCAACAGTAAACGACGTCATTGTGTTATGGAATGCGAAAAGAGAACAATTGCCTTTCAGAAGGGCATTTTTAACTTCTGGTATTAAAAAAAAAAAAAAAAAAGAAAAAGAAAATAAGGACCCTTGCATAAGTCGACCCCCCAACTTTACAGTCTTTTTTTGTCCAACATTTCTCGACTTATACGCGGGTAAATACGGTACTTCGTCAATATATGTCTTCTCACAGACACAGCACGATCTTTCTTAATAGTTGCTAATCTCTTCCTAATGAAAATTGATTCATTTCCATATTTTATTCGCTGTATTTGCATCTCGAAGCTATGCAAGAACACCATCGCTTAGCAGTGATAACAATAGATCATAAGCCATTTTTGCACAATATCCCCAGTATTACCTTCGGCATTTTTGAAAAGTCCTATAATTCCTTAGCAGCAAACATTGCGATTACTCGCTTTTTCCAGAAAGAAAATTTTTTATTATCACCTTCGAAAAGTAAATTTCCGTAAAGTTCTTTTTGAGATTCCATTCTGCTGGGTAAAACACAAAAACAGAAGAAAAATGTATTTTTTCTCACTCAAAACCGCAGCGGTTAAAAAAAAAAAAAAAAAAAAAAAAAAAAAAAAAAAAAAAAAAAGGTGTAAAACTGTCTGTTTGCACGTATTCATTCGAAACCTCGCTCTGCTTTAAACAGTAATACTGTGATTACGTTATTCTAACATGATTACGTTGAAAATCGTCAAATCCTACTCTTAATCATCATCAGTTGGCTATTTTTGGTCTTCTCATAGGAAACGCGGCGTCCGTCTCACACAAATATTTCCTATATGCAAATGTTCATGCAAAATATTCTTCATACATTCTGCTGATATTTGTATGTTGTCAGCTATCTCCATCACTTTTACTTTGTGGTCTTGTAAAACAATATGGTGGAATTTTTTAGTGCTTTCTAGAGTTGATGCGTCAATTGGACTCCCATTCATCAACATTCTTGAGGAAGGAAAAACAGTCACAGTAGAGTATTATGCAATATTATAGGGCCATTTTCACGAAGAATGAAAGAAGCAAATGCTGCAGTTGGCTAAGAAAATAAAGCCGTTTCAATAAGCGAACACACCGGCTCACACACCGAAAACGATGGCAAAGCGATGGCAAAATTGAATTAATTGAAATACGAATTGCTTCACCAGTCCCCGCATTCACTAGATTTCATAACTTGAAGAGGTGCGTCCACAGGAAGAGATTTGTGCTAAATGAAGATGTCGAATGCGAACTTGATGTATATTTTTGAGCCCGTGAGAATTCGTAATATATGAAATATATTTAAATATTACATGTCCTTTGGAGTAAATATATCGCACTGTAAGAAAACTATATTGTAGAAAAATGTCCATTTTTGAGAAGAAATGTTGTTTCTATTGCTAGTTCTGGGAATTTTCATCCCATATAGTAAAATAATTTCAAATAATAGTATTATGATTGTCTCTTTCCCCTTATGTTTAGAAATGCTTTAATGGTTAATGCATTGCTTCGAAAAATGATGCATAGTTCTTTTTCAAAGAAATATTTTCTTTATCTGATTATTTATTTGAATGATAAAAACAAACACTCTGTGAGAGATTAAGGGAACGAAAAAATTCAATTTATTTGATACCCAAAAGATGAATTTACGATTTGTTGACATATGAGGTTCTGTAAATTTTACTTTTCGCATTCTTTTGGATTGTTATCACTTAAAATATTATTTCCATACAAAAAATCACTTGTGGAAAAGAATATATTTCCATGAAATGCTTCAGACACAAATATAAATAATGCTTTTATTGCTTTATTTAATGCATTTTTAAAATCTTTATTTATTAATTTTTTTAATGTAAGTTTCATGTTATGTGTCTCTGTGAAATATGAAGTATATTGATATATTTCATTTTTTCTTCAATATTGCTGTATTTTATTTCTTTTTTACAGAAATCACAACGAATAATCTATTTTTATGCATACTGTCTCTAATCAAATAGAAAACCAATTAGTTTAAGATGTTTCGATCCTATCTCGTTTCACCTAATTCTACATGGAACAATTAAACTTCGAAGACGGAAAGAGGAAATTATTAATGTTCATAATTTTCAATATTTTTATTGTTTTAAAATAAAGATTTTGAGCGCCCAGAAAACAAAGGTTTAAAATTTTTATTTCGTGGAGCGTGCTTTAGAATTTCGCAATGATCACTTTTACAAATTTTATACATTACTCATTGCGCGTTTGACAGATATTTATCTTAAAATATTGTAGATATAAACATGATTTTGTTTTCATTGAAATACATTATGCAAATGAAAAACTAGTCGGATGTGCCGAGCCCAAAACTTTCTTGTACCTCGTACATTTTAATACTACAAAATTCGCTAAACACTGCGCCAATAAAATCAACATTTTTCGTTATTCTGTTGTACGTCAGTTGTTTTCGAAGCACCGTGTTACCTGGATGTAAAGCACTCTTCACTCTTTGAGCAGCCGATGTACAATCGCGACCTACGTTATACACGGCCGGTGCATGACGTTTAAAACGTCACATGCAGTGGATCATTTTTGCACGGCGATTGGTGCAAAGTGGCGTGCCTCCCTTTTTGCACCAATCGCCGTATAAAAGTGATCCACTTCATTTGACGTTTTAAACGTCATGCACCGGCCGTATATAACGTAGGTCGCGGTACAATACAGCTACGAAAAAAAATCGCTATCACAGCGCTTCCTTCCGGAGGAGTAGCCTCAAATTCAACTGGGACATGCAGGCAATAGTCAAAATCATATACATAAAACGTGGTTCAATTCTGTGTATAACTTGATACACTGTTCGATGACAAGTGACAAGCATTGGAAGCCAAGATCCTGCACGTGTTCCAGATATCGAAGAGTTTGGCGTGTGGCTAGAGACGAGTTGCAGTTTGGTAACATTGAACTTTGTTTATATTTCAAATAAAATTTTTTGCCAACCACGGGTTGCTAGGCTTAGAAACATTTAGCTAGTTTGTAAAAATGTAAACTAATCTTTGATTTATTGCAATAATCGTGGTTACAGCTTGAAGTTATGAGGCGAATGCTTGTGAGCCGCCAAAGGTATTTACGTAAGTGAACATTCATGAATTAGTAATTTTGTATTTCTCGTAGTATTGAATATTGAACTAGAGACAAACTGTTGTTAATCATAGAATATTGTAGGCAAAATTGAAAAGAAGCTCCATTGCATCCTTTGCCCTATTTGTTTTGAATAAAATGATTTTTATATATAAAATCTAGTTATGACTACTCTTCAAAGGGATAGCCTTGCCGGGTACGTCACAGAATCTCAAGGCCACCTTTGTGCGGGAAGCATCTAAAAATACATTTAATTTAAACTATTTCAACCATACATTATTTTCCGTTATTTTACATGAAAAAGGGAGATAGGGGCTGAATGGAACATATTGACAAAATATTTATTTTAAATATTTTATTTAAGTTATTATTAATATAATATATCGCATTTCATACATTAGGTGTTTGTCTACATCTTATGCACAATATTTATTCAAGATTATTATTATGAAGAAATATATTATGAAATTAAAAAAAATGCTTTTTTCTCTGTCCGTCCCAATCATCCCTACACCACGGATGGATGGGACACAAATATTTTCCTCTCTGTATTCAATGATACGAAATTAAAATTTATAATTATAAATTTATATGTAATTATATTTGTAATATATGATCTTATATGGCTGTTATATATCAGTGTTAGTAATCTAAGAAGTGAAAACACAGTTAATTATGAATTAAAAATTGTAATTTATATTGTATATTTCAACTGAAATTTTAATGAATTACAAAGTTAAAGTTGCACGGATGTGCAAATATCAGTAACACAATAAATGTGGTTTGTCTAAAATGTTCTAAATGTGGTCTGTCAGTCGGATAAGCTGGTATAAAATCAGTTTCAGTGAATGTATTGCTGTTAAAAAGGAAAATGACAGTTTTCCTAAAACCACTGGTTATGTTTATGTTGCTAGTACTAAAAGCTGACAAAAATGCCTCACTGGCAAAAGCTGAGAGGTTATAAGTTGCAATATGCTCTCCAAGATTATTTGTCAGCCTATCATCTTGGACTGATCTCAGCTTTGCCTTTAAAGGCCCATAAACAGAAACATCCAATGGCTGAAGACGACGATAGCCACAATGAGGAGGAAATGTTAAAAGAATAATTAACATAAATTAAAAATTTATCAACTTACATAATATTATTTAGTTATAAAAAAAATCAGTATCCTCTAGGGAGGAATGAAGCAGTCCCATTCATTCCCATTTGAAATGTCCCAGCCATCCCCATGATGCATATATTCAATTGTCAGCCATTTTGTCTCAGAAATTATTTTGTCACAATGGTTAGTTTTCATTCATTTTAATTACCAATATTGAGCCTTGAAATAACTAACTATAATATATATTAATTGTTTATAATGATAAAATATGTAAACAACTTCAAATATAAAAAAATTACTTTTAAGCAAAGTTTTCAGGAAATGAAACTTTGAAGGAAACTGAAAACAGCCACAGTCTTGCTTTTGGTTCTGAAGTACACTATGATAATGTCATCTATGAGGATAAGAAGCAACTAAAAATTTTTTTTATTGCCTGAAATATTGAGAATGTTGCTTCCATCCCTTGCCCCATTCATCCCCAAGTTCCCCTACTGAAAAGCCGCTTTTTTAAAAGTGTACGCGAAGAGTTTTAAAGCAGAGATTTCGAGTATTTACAAGGAATTTATTAAAATAATTAAAATAATAAATTAAATGAATTTATTAAAATTTACACTTTAAGAGGAAATGTTTTCGAAATCCCAAAGAAGATTTTTGCCCCATTTTATACATTCCATATATGTGCGTATGCTAGATTTCATTTTAAAAATAAAATAGAAATAAAATAATTTTCTTTCATCGAAATACGACATCAACATAAAAAATAAAAATGTGATCTAGTGTCCTCTATTTTTTTCATTTTTACTAGATAATGTTATATTTCGCGTAAAATATGTTTTCGCAAAACTAAAGCCGTTTACCGTCAATATTGCGCAGATAAAAATCACTTCACATGATAGTATTACGATTGCTTTTTCCCTCTAGTGCTTAGAAGAACTTAAATGGTAAATGTAATTGCTTCGAGAACCGATTCATCGTCATAACAAGACGAAATTTATTAACTAGAAATTTATTTCAATAGACAAAACAAACATTTTATGTAAGATTAACGATTCATAAAAATTTATTTAATCTCATGCTGAATGGATGGTTATATGATTTGTTAACATATAAGACTGTGTAAAAAATTTCTTTTCGAATTCTGTTGACTAGTTTATC
The DNA here is from genome assembly GCA_963931845.1 of Maratus michaelseni. Lineage (NCBI taxonomy): Eukaryota > Metazoa > Arthropoda > Arachnida > Araneae > Salticidae > Maratus > Maratus michaelseni. Next base: position 213,296,801 of record OZ007590.1, read on the forward strand.
TCTTTAAAATACAGTTTATATGCAAACAATTGTTTCTGAACATAAATAGCAATGTGTTTCACTAATGCAAAATTAAAAGTAAAAAAGCAAATGTCTGGTAAATATTCTACTAGGTATTTTCCTTCACGCTATACTTAAACATTTCGCATCATTAGCACATTTATGCCTGAATTCAGGAATTTCTTTTTTATTCAGAAATTCCGAATTCATACCAGAATTTCTGAAGAGTAATTTTTGCTTTATTTAATGACAAAAGTTTCATGATACATAATGTAAAAATTCTTCTTTCGGAAATTCCGGTATGTATACTCAATTTATGATTAAAAAAGAATTTTCTTAAGGTACGCTAATGATGTAAACGGATTAAAAGCGTGTTTATAATTCTATGGGACTTATTTTTAAATTAATTAATTATTGCTGTAACTTTTGGAGTGTTCATGATATTTCACTGGTCTTTTTTATATGAGTTCCCCATTAGTATTGACTAGCAAATCAGGAAAAAAATCTTTAATGTAGTTCGCGCATGCGTAGTTAAAATTTATTTAATAAAAAAACCTATTATCTCATCAAATATTCAATATATTAATATTTTAATCACAGTATACTATTTCTACGATTTTTTGTCAAGTTTTTGGAAAACGGTGTTAAATTTGGCTGAAATTTCTGCATGCTATAAATAAAAAACCATTTGAAATTTTCACAGAAATGTTAACATCTTCACGAATATACGTGCTATGCTTACACAAATGCAAACAAATGTTGAACAAGACTTGCATAGTCATTTGCTACAGTAACAGATCATTTTTACCATTTTCTGTTACTTGGGTGATCGAAAATATTATTTTAGTATTAAAATTATTATTCCCCCCCTTATTGTCTTAGCGACAAAATATTCACTGAAAAACATGAAGTGAAACATGTTCTTTACATCCTCAAAGTTCAAGGGCGTTCCGGGCATTTCTTCAGTAAAAGAAACGTCTGAAATTGGTCACTGCCCCTTAATTTCTGGACACCAGTGTACCTTATTTGGATTGCGTTCCAATCATAATACTCTGTTCAGTAATATTTTCCGAAAGAGGAACCATAAATTTCTGCAAACTGTTTTTAACTACTGAGCCTTTGCTGAAAGAATACTTTTGAATTATCATCTTTTTGAATTTTTGTTAGCAAAATTTTGTTACTTATGCTATTATTTTCAGTATCAAAGTAATTACTTAGAGTAAGTATAGATATGACTTTAAGAAAATACCACAAAAAGCCATGTGCGAGGAATATGGAGATTAATGAATTTTAAAATATCGTTTTTAATATCAGTGGGAGCATTTAGTTCAAGTAGTTAACTGTGACTTAATGTAGCTGATAATTTTGTGAACACGCCAAAGAACTCCATAATTTCACAATGGATAACGTGAAGATTGCTGTTCGCCAGAATCATTTGTCCTTTTCTTTGTATATTCACGATGCATCGGTCTGAAAAAAAAGTAATCACCTCTTACAAACTCTGCCGCAAATAAACGTATAAAAGTAAATGTAGCACCAATGGAATAGTAATCACATCTACTAATTAATGATACACTTAAATGCTTCCAGGGGATTGTCTACATATAGCAATTATACCAAACATTAAAATGTGAAATGCAAACCTCTAATTTCGACATCATAGTTGGATTTTTTTGGTATATTTATTCTTAGGATTTCAAATGGCAGGTCACTTGGTCAAGTTGCTTAGAAATTATGGAGATTTAAAAATTGTAACTCCTAATGTTCAATCATTTTGTAACTCCTAATATTAAATCATTTTTAATCGATGCAAAAAAGATTGCTATGTGATAGTTCCTTAATCATAACTCAAAAACTAGTTGGCGAAATGAGCTGTAAGCTTAGATCCACATATTTGAAGCTTCTAGAAATCTATTTCTGTTATAAAGATCATACTTTAAAATTTATATTTTTTCGAAAAAATATTTAAAAAATATATAGAGGAAAAGGTGTAAATATGGGTACCCTTTTTGTTTTTGTTTTAAAATGATTTTACTTTGAAAAATTCCAGATTTTTTACCTTCATTCACAACTATAAAAAGTTGATTAAATCTTAGGAGGTAAAACAATGCTTAATATCAATTATTTGAATTCGAAAACGAAGATTTACGAAAAGCTTTTAAAAAACACCAGAAAAAATGTGGTGCAACTATGGGCTCTCTCCAAAAATGTTACAAAAACAGTTTAAAATGTTTTAAAACAGGCTAAAAAAACAAAATTGTAGAGAAGTTTTTTATTACAGAAAAAAATATTTACAGAAATCGCAAACATAACTGGCTTTTCAGCTCCGGCCCAATCTAAGTGCGCCCACATTTGGCACATAACACATTTATTCCACACATCTTCGCGAGTGTCTTCAGCGAATTTTCCATCATAAAAGATGCAAGTTGCATTGCTCGAGTCAAGTTTATCCCCATCGTTGACATCCAGATTGATATCATAATCGCTGTCCACAAAGGGAGGTTCACAGTAATCTGATGAGTCCGGAAGGTCTTTGTTCTTCGCACCTCTGCCCCCTGGTATTACGCCATTATGTTAGATTACACATATTACCATATATATTATAAAATAAAAATAACCAGGCTTTGAGGATTTATAGATAATAAAATGCCCTTATAATTACCTATAATTTTATTATTATCTACATCTAAGGTAATTTTAAAGTTCTTGTACTTCAAAGCATTTGGTAGGTTTATTTTATAATATATATGATAATGTGGCGTATAGTGTAGGTATTTACTGTTTTCACGTAAAAAAATAATGAAATAATTTATGTTGTTTAAGAGAAAAGGTAGTGTAATTAGGGGTCGCCTTTAAATGAGTGCCCATATTTACACCAACCTCACCTAAGAAAGATGGCCACTTTCACATGTAAACTAAAGGCGTATTTCTAAAAGTAGCTTAGGATCTCCGATTTTCGGATATCACTGTGAAATTATTTTAAACTAATAATAATAATATGAAAAGAAAACGATATCAGATAGCTGTCAAAATTTTGCAGTCCAGAACCAATACCAATTCACACAATAACTCACGCTCGATCCACACTACTTGAATGAATGGTTCGGCTATTTTATATCAACAAATGCGTCATCTACAGTCCTGGTCGCCAGTCTTCAGCACCTCTCATAGCCACTTAGGGTGCGGTGCCCATATTTACACCTGTTCCCGTTTTTACACCTTCTCCTCTATAATTTCAAAATTTATTTTCGAAACGTATATAACCTATTTAGAACCAGCGTTTTCTAAAAATACTTTATTTTTTAGTACCAGTAATTCCGAACAGTAATATTTGCCTTATTTCTAATTTAGAAATATATTATTAGTGGAGAAAAATATTGCTTCTCAAGAACATTTTTCTGAAAATTAAAAAACACATACACCCTTCGCGTAACAAATGCACGACACCCGTCTCGTAGAGGTTAACAATAGAAAACTAAATTTTGATGCAGTTCTGTCTATTAGAAACTGAAATTCTGATAATCATAATCTCAAAATTCATAGTACAGTAGCGCTCTGTGAAGAGATTGAAAAGAAAATTCTCAACAGAGTTTGTCACAATGGGGACCTTAAGTTTCTATTATAAAGAATAAAAAGCCACCTATTACAACCGTCCGGAAGAAAGCTAATTCAGAAAATTTCGATTGATTTTCACCCACTATGGCCCCCAGAACCCCCCCCCCCCCCCCACCCCCAAACTACCCCCCGTTCAAATGTTGATATACCTGATTTTATCATGCTGTAACTCTCGCATTTCTGAACCTATTTGGATGTGACTCACTATGTGAACAGGGCATACCACAGCCTCGACTCAGTTCGTTGGCCAGCTTCGTCCGCCTTCATCGATTGGACGTTTACGTCTTGTTTCAAAATGGTGGCCTCTTAAAAATTTAAATTAAAAAATATGTACAAAAAGTAGAAATTCAAAAACTTCTTTCTTTAAATGTTTGGGCGTGATACAAGAATTCGGGAGCATTTTTTTGTTTTGTCTCTATCTTAAAAATGAATGAGATATAGAAGTTTGAATTTCTAGAGTGACTGACATTTCGAAACAATCTAATTTTGGTCATGCAATAGCACCCGTATTTCCAAACGATTTTGGGTGACTGAGCATGTATATAGAACTTAAAAAGGTTTTGACCTAGTTTTTTGGCCAGCTTCATCCACAAACTTTTTTTTTATCAAAATAACGGCCATTTAATGATTTCAAATTCAAAAAGATGTACAAAAATCTTTTACCCGTAAGTGTTTGACTTTCATACAAGGATTCCGGAGCATTTTTGTTTTGCATCTATCTTAAAAAATGGCTGCAATATAGCAGTTTGCAATTCTAGGTTTGCTGATTTGTCCATATGATTATGTCCACATATTTATTTATGAGATTTAGAAAGCATGGTTCCTCACAAATTTACTTTATTTGTTATAACCTTTGTTGCTACTCTCATATGCCTTAAATCCACATGATCCATATCCGCCAATGTCAAATTCTCGTCAAGCTTGGAGATACTTGGCGAAATATCTTAAAATTTGGCGACGAAAACCAAATCGGCAAATATGAAGCCAACTTGGATAGAGCTCACTATTTTGACGAAATTCTAATTTAAATCCAGTATTGACCAAAAATAGGATTGAATCTTCTACAATCGGGTTCCACGCAATTTATCTTCGTGTATTTGAATAAAAATACCTGAATTTAAAAAAAAAAAGAAATAGGGAAGCTAACTTTTACTCCAAGATTGCTTCTCAGATATATTTATCAAGATATATTTAAGGACATGACAAAGAAGAGCCAATTGTCACATTATGTGATACACACCCCATTTTAATAATTAGCACTACTAAATATTTAAATTAACAGAATTCTTCTTTCGTTTATAGCGCCCACAAATTTTGCAGGTGTTCGGATACACAAACTGACAAACGCCAGAATGACAGACAGTTATCGGTCTGAAAATCGTCAAATCATAGTAAGAAAATAGTAAAACATGTAAATACATCAAAAATTGAAGAAGAATTTTTTTTTACGAATCCTATACTATCTACTTATACACACAGAATAAAGTAAAACTTTTTGACTGGATAATATCTAATATTTCACTTTAAATATTTTTACGAGAAGAAAAGACAGTTTGTATTAAAGCTTTATTTTTCAATACAAAATATAACGTTTGCAGAATTTTTAGATATTTACTCCTTTTTTATAGATGTTTAAACATATGAACTTATTTTTTATCCACCTTTCGAAATATTGATGAGAATAAACAAAGAAAATTTTTGTATAGATATTTCAAACACAAAAGATATCATAAATCGAGATGCAGCTGCGCAAATATGTATATATATATATATATATATATATATATATATATATATATATATATATATATATATATATTATTGAAAAGTGCTTTTATAGAAAAGCTTTGTATAAATCTTCTGGAAGAGGCTAGATGTATTTTGAAAAGATATTTTGAACCTGCATGCATTTCAATATCTGAAAAGGAATCCCATAAAAAGCCATAACGCTTCAAAAAATTCTAACAAAAGAGGATTTAGAGAAAAAAAGTCTACTCATTTTACAAAAGAAGAAAATGTTTTTTTATATGAATTAAATTTTACTTAATCCAAATATGATATCTGTGTCACATAACCCTACGAAATTAAAATATGTACAATGATTAATTTTTCTCACGATCTATGAACACTTACACAATCATATTGTTCATCTTTTAAATTTTTTGTCTTTGATTACATTGTTAAAACTAGGATCTTATAACTGAGACCTAATTGTTTATTTTTAAACACATAATAAATGTAATCAGCATAACCATTAGACAAAATAAATTACATTTTAAACTGTTGTTTTTATTTTTCTATTCTCAAAAAGTATTTTGTATTCTCAAAAGTGATTCAACATGTACTTATTTTTTTTTAAATTCAAAGTTTGGCGATACTTCTGTCGAAATATAGCAATAAACTCTCATATTATGAAAAAACTGGCAAATTAAGATAAATTAATTCTATCGCGAAGTAGTTAAATTTTCTTTAAACGAAAATAGATGCAACCAAAATTGGAAACAAAAAATGGAGCCTATTGCTAAAAAGGTAAAATCACATAATGAAAACAGCGACTAACCGGGAAAATCCGTTCAGTTTAAAATTACTTTACTTGAAGATGTTAATGTACGTGAACAAAATCGGTTATAAATGAATAAATGTACGGTGTTTTAGTGATATTTTAATACCATTTAATATAAATAATCTATAATATTTGCTTAATATCTGGTAATAATTTCCATTGCTGGAACTACACTGCTCAAAACAATTAAAGGATATTTGAAGTTTTATATAAAATAAAGATATAAACGAAATTTCTTTTGCCGAAAATAGAAGAAGAGAATCACAAATGTGTTTCCCAAATGCAAATTTTTCTGGTTTTCAAACTGTGGAGTATGTAAATTTTGAGTTCGACGTCAAAAACGTCGCTTCAGCGGCAGCGAATGAAATTTGACTTTCAACTGGATAAAAGAGAATGAAGACAAGGATGATCGGCATTCAGTGATTGCTTTGTTTCGATGAGTACGATGTCTCAGCGAAGTCATTTGACAGATTCAGAAGCTTGGAGAATTGTTGATAGGTTAGAAGGGGGCCAAACTCAAGCCGAAGTAGTGCAAGTCATTGGAGTGTCACAAAGTGTCATTTCCAGGATCTGGAACCGTTTTTTGGAGAGTGGATGTGCAGGCCGAAGACCAGGGCAAGGTCGTAGACGGGCAACAACGCCCAATGACGATCGGTATTTAGCGTTAACAGCTCGGAGACACCGAAACATGAACGCTACTCTTCTCCAACAACACTTTCGCTCGGCTACAGGCACCACGATTTCAACTCAGACTATCCGAAACCGGCTCCATGCTGTAGGTCTGTATGCTCGCCGACCGATGGTATGTGTTAGATTAACATCAAGGCATCGTCGCGACCGCAGGGAGTGGGCAACCGAGCATGTCAACTGGAGGAGAAATGAATGGAGCAATATTCTGTTTTCTGACGAGTCCCGTTTTTCTGTGCATCCGGATAATAGGCGTATTTTCATCTGGAGGGACCGTGGCAGTAGGAGTAATCCTGCGTTCGTGCACGAAAGTGTCAGATTTGGCGGTGGAGGAGTGTTGGTGTATGGTGGCATCTCCATTGACGGGCGCACTGACCTCTACATCATTCGAGATGGAGCTCTGACTGGTCGCCGATATAGGGATGAGATCCTCAGACCTATTGTAGTCCCTTACGCTGCAGCAATCGGAGATAACTTCATTTTAATGGACGATAACTGCAGGCCACATCGTGCAAACCTGGTGGAGGATTTCCTTTTCGAGGAAGGAATCGTTCGAATGAAATGGCCAGCGTGTTCTCCAGACATGAATCCAATCGAGCACGTTTGGGATGCTCTAGGAAGACGAGTTTCTGGCCGCCAACAACCCCCACAAACTCTCCAAGAACTGGAAAGAACTCTTCTGGAAGAGTGGGGCAGAATACCCCAACTCGTCATTAATAGACTCATTGAGTCCATGCCTCAAAGGTGTTCAACGTTGCTGGCCGCCCGTGGAAACCATACCCCCTACTGAAAATGATTTTCTTTGAAGAAAACACCTTTTCTTATTCTTTTTTTCTCATATGCACAAATTGTGTTTTTTTCCTTTTGTACACAAATGCGCAATAAAATGCATTTTTTTCTGCCAAACATGTGTAATTTATTCTCATATAACCTACTATGTCTGTCGACCATGTATCAATCAGCTAAAAAGTTTCCCAGATACAAAATCCACCTAAAATTGCAATATCCTTTAATTGTTTTGAGCAGTGTATATAATTTTTAAATACGCATGCAGCATTTAAAACTGAAAACAGAGAATACTCTTTACGAGTCAAAAATTTTTTTAAAAAATAATAATCAGGTTCACATTGTTATTTTGAAGCATAATATTTTGACAGAGTAATGATTTAAAACTGAGAAAATGCAAGTAAAATTCATACAAAGATTTCCCGGCGAATAATATTCATCATGCGCCATTCAAATGTACTTTTAAATTTAGCATGATTTACAAAAAAAAAAAAAAAAAAAAAAAAAAAAAAATATTGTTGTACTTTTTAAAAGTTACAAGACGAAGATAAACAACAGTCTATCTTTTGTAGGTATAGAGTCTATCAACAAAAATTAAAAGCTATAACATTTTTAATAGAGACATAGGTCGCGTTCAGTGGAAACTAACCAATGTGACCGATGTAACCACTTTCTTACGTCACGGTATGTAACCCGAGACTAACGAAAAAGAAAGGCTACGGCAGTGCTTTACGCATATCTTTTTTTTACAGACCGGGGGAATCACGCGATGCTCGAATGCACCAATGCAGGTGTACTAAAAGAGCATCACGTCACTCTAGCGGTCTGTAAAAAAAGATAAGTGGAATGCACCGCGGTAACCTGTCTTTTTCGTTAGCATCGATGTAACCGTTGTCTAACCGGTCGACAGACCTATTGAACGGAATTCATCAGCACGCGGCGCCATCTATATTACGTCATCGTAATTATTGTTTTGTTGTTGTTTCTCTCTGTTTCAATCCAATCACCATGTCAGCAAGTGCCGAAACTGATTGTTGCCAATTCAATTTAAATAAATTTTCATGTAACCGATCACGTGACCCAATTATTCGGGATATTTTTCCTGTGAGTTAGGTTTCTTACCGTTGACTTTGGTCACTTCCACTGAACAACATCGTTTGCGGATCGGTTAGCAGCACTGTGCGCTTTGGTAACTGACCCATCTCACCGGTTATTTACCGGTGACATACCGAAACTCTACAGGACGCGCCCATAGTATAAGAGCATATATACGATGACGAACTATTTTTTTTTTTTGACGTCTAACGTTTTTTGCCGGGATTTGCTACAAACTTTTTTTATATACTTATACTTTACATTTATATAAATATTACAACAATTTAAAATTTTAATATGTTTACCTCTATCTAAAACATAAGCAATACATGCGGTCTTCATTTTATGGATTTGTTATTTTCATTTATTTATTTTATACAATTGCATTATGAATATTTTATCAAGAAGTCTCAATTATATGTAGTATGGATCTGGTTAAGTAATTAGATTATGAAATAATCACATTTGCTTTTAACAGTTTAGAATTATTGGAAATTTTACCATTGGCAGGAATACTTGGCTGTTATATTGAATTTAACAGCTTTGAACGCAAGTGTTTGGCAATATACTAATATAATGGTTTTTAATTTAACTGTGCGTACATAGAATTACAATTCTAACACTTCATCTTTGTTCTTCGAATATTCTACAAGTGAAATACCCATCGAATTAAGCTGTACAATTTGACTTAACTATGCAGTTAGCTTATTCGAATGAATATATACATTTGACAAACAATAGTCTTTTCCAGACATCCAAAATGGGTTTCCTTCCAATATATATTTAATTCATTTCAATATATATTTATAGAAAACAGTTTAGGAGAAAGTTATTATTAATCATTTAAACAGAATAACTCAAATATTGAAAGTAATTAGAAAATGGATCTATTAGATATTTTTTAATGTCTGCATACATGTGATTATAATAATATATTTGTGTATCTTCTTAGATAGAAATATAGATATGAATATGAAGATGATGTTATAAGCAGATTATCTTGTTTTTGTCCTCCATAAAGTGATATTTTAAATAAATCATTATTATGAAAAAAAAATTCAGCAAGTTCGTTCGCAATGACTATTTAATCAAAGATGAAATTTGTTATATTTATTTGTTTTAAATGTATATTATTAAATCTTTCGTACTTTGAAATGTGTTTTTTCTTCGTTTCATTAATGCTAAACTATTTTGTACAGTGAATAAGATCTTACTGAGCTGATTTATTATCAGTTTATATTAGTATGTTTAACCCATTAACGACGACTTATTTTAAGGCTTCGATATCAGTTGACACCAGTTTTCCCATACTGTTATTTTAACTGGTTGAATCTCTGATAGTTTCACATTAGATAATATGAATTTTTTTTAATAAGATACTGGTGTTCATATTTAAAAATTTCGTATCACTTAAATGGTAATTTTTCGTACCAACCGGCATTAATGAGTTAAAAACTAATTACTAATAATAAAGTAATATGAATTACATAATAGTCTCTGTTTAGAATTTTTTTGTGATGTTCTTTGTATGTTTATTTTATTTTTAAATAGTAAGAGAAAATAAAAATTCCATATTTTACATGATGTATCATCATATATGAGTGTTTTGTTATTGAATAGTTTAATATGCGATTTCTAAAAATACATAAATTAATAATGACGCAATGTAAATTTTTATCAAAAGAATACTTCGAAAGTTATAGCATAAATATTTCACGATTCAACTTCCTTTATATAGATAGAGTATTAAAAGATAATTTATTGTAAATAGTTTGCTATATGAGAGAAGATATTGTATAAATTCGCTTTTCAAAATATATACAATATTAAATTACACTTGATCTATCTTGTACGAGTAGTTTTTTTTTAAAGATAAGTTATTCAAAGATGCAGGATATTAACGTGATCATATGATTACACGTTTTTAGTTAAATTAAAGTAACTTTTTTTTTTCTAATTTTATGAGAGTCTACTGATGAGCATTTGTCCAGACCTGGAAAAAAATATCGCGATCAATAAACTTTGCCAACAATCATTGTATAAAAATATGACTTGTGCTACTCGATTAGTAATAAAATCTACTTTTAGTGCTATATTCAAATTTTGCTCACGGTGTCGTCTACATATAAAAATTGTAACAAACGTGAACTTTTTTCAATACTAGCACCTAATTTTGACATCATATGTGGATTAATCGGTAAATTGTACCATAGGATACTAAATGGCAAATAATTCAGTTCAGAAGTTTAAGAATTGTGCAAGTTTAAGTTTTGGAACTCCTAATGTTAAATTAGAATAGTTACAAAACAGATTGCAATGCAGGTAGTTTTTTAGCATTACGATATGGCGAATGAGTTGTAACTTTGGCTCCGAATATTTGAAGCTTCTAGTAATCGATTACTGTTAAAATTTCATAAGTTAAATACATATTTTTTTAATTACATTTAAAATTATCTATGTTTTAAATTTATTAAATTATGTTTTAAAGTATAAATTGTAGCCTGTAACATTTTTAACAGAAATCCATTTTTAAAAGATGCAAATATGTGAATCCAAAATTATAGTTCATGCAGCTAAGTAGTTTTTTTAGTTATGCTTAAAAAAACTATCACATAGCAATACGTTTTGTAAAGATTAAAAATAAATTTAGTTTTAGCATTGAAAAGTTTCTAATTTGGTAAATTTCTATATGGGTAGACAACCCCTAAGCAAAATTCAGGTATAGCTTTAAATAGTATACGTCATTACCAATTGATTGGTATTAGTGATATTTCAATATGATGATTAATGACAGAGTTAGTAAGCATAATCACTTTTTCCTAAGTCTTTATAATTAACAGTACTTCTTATTACTTTAAAGTGATGTTGTTTCCTTTCGAATTCAGTTCTAACAGCCCATTAAAAGGTAGTATATACAAAAAGAAATATAATTATATAAACTGGATGCTTTATTGGAATCATAAGCTTGCAAAAATAGTTATATTAGTCTAAATGTAATTTTTTAATTTATTTCTAAATAAGGAGGCTATTTCTAAAGAAACATTTTATAATTATAAATGTATGCAAATCTAATTATTAATAATCCATTTGTTGCAGTGAAGTAGAAATTCTAGGCTTAATTATGACATGAATAACAAAGCCGACATAAACGTCAATGCATTGAACGTTATGATTATAATATGATCCACACTTGATGTACCTTCAAAGCTCGTGTTACGTTTAATGTATTGTATAAGTGAACTTGTAACATGACCGATAGATGAAACTCTTCGGATTGTGTAATAATCAATTAATATTAGAGGCAATAGGAGCAGCATTGCTTAGGCTCATTAACAAATAGCTTCATTTGATATGTTTTCAAGGAAACAATGACTTGTTTAATTAATTAAAAATGATAACTGTAGCATATGCAGGATAATTGAACAATAAGCATTTCAGATAAAACGAACAATAATTTTAAACTGATGAATCTACATAACAAATATTAATACAGGAGTCCAATCACATTTTTATCTTAGCAATATTTTACGAAAAAGAACACTTTATAGTCTATAATATTATAACTATTTGAAAATAAACAAATTAATTGTCTAATTCTTTTAAAAAAAGTATAAAAACCTAAGCTTAATTGTTCTTCGAATAACAGAGCCCACATTGGCTCAGATGCATTTAACGATGTGATTATAAAATGATTCCCGCTTGATTTGACTTCAGATCTCGTGTTACGGTTAATGGATAGTATAAATTAATTGTAACATGACCGCTTTCTGAATGTCTTTGGACTGTATAATAGCCTACAGATATTAGGGGCAATAGGAGCAGCCTTGTTTAGACTAATTAATTAATAATTTCATCGGATATATTTTCTAGAATACGTTAATTTACCTATTTATTAAAAATGATAAATGTGAGAGAAAACTGGGTAATTTATATGGATTAAGAAATTCAGATAAATTGAACCAATAGAACACCACTTACATATTTAAATACAGGCAAAGTAATAATAAATCTATTGCAGTACCTTATACAGTTTTATTTTAGAAATCGTTCAGGAAAATGTAAATCACGTGTTTCAAATGTTTATATAGTAGTCTTAGGTATTTAACTATTTTGCATCAGATGTAATTGATTAAATGTTTATTACTTACCCATCATACGTAGTATAGGGTAAGTCTTGTAATCGTTTTGAAAATCGAAAATTTTTTTTGACGGATTTACACGTTTCAGACACTGGAGATTCCGAAAAACATATTTTTAGAAAAAAAAATTTGCCGTCCGTCTGTGTGTGTGCCTGTGTGTCTGTGTGTCTGTGTGTGTGTCTGTAAACGCTCTATCTCCCGAACAAATTGAGATAGAGACTTGCAATTTGGTATGTACTTAGTATGTAATAATGGGAAGAAGCCTATTTCATTTCAATAACCTCGATTAACCGGAACATTTTTTTTCGGACTCTCGAAATATTCGTTCTGATGAAAGGTATATAAAAATTTTCGAAATTGTTTATTTTAAGGAGTAAATATAAAATACAATAAAAAAACATAAATTTTGCATAAAACATGAAGTTGATCGGATAATGAGTTGCCGAGATATTTGTAATCCTATTTTCCACACTCTTCGATTTTTTATGACCCTGTATTTCATCCAAATTTCACTTCAAATATATATTTTAATTGGAAATTTGACGCTTAATCAGATGCAATAAACCGCTAGTTAATAGGAGTATGATTTTTGGAGTTATAAGGAAAAACCTCTTTCAAGCAATTCAGTAATCGAGCCTTTTTATGACGTCATCAAGCCACGATTTTATTTGAATTGCAATGCATTTTATAAGTAGTTTACACATTTTTATTTTAATATTTTACATTATACATATACATGATGGGTAAGTATTACGGTGGCCCCCAACGACTAGTTCTTCATATTTGTCTGTTTTTGCCTCTTACCGGAGTGTAAGATTTTATATTTTGAAATTGAAAAATAAAAGAATATAAAGAGATGCAGATTGAAAAGTCATAGGGTGAAACCCCCCAGTTATTCACACCTAATCAGTAACAGACACTTCAGCAGAAATATAACTCAAATAAGCATTTTCTTTTAAAATTCTGCAAAATAATATCATCTAGTGGTAACTTATTTGTTTTAACTGTTATAACTCATTTTTCATCTATTCGATTTAAAAAAAAAAGGATGGTGTCCGTTACCGGAGATATTGACGATATTTATGACAAGAATTAATTTTTAGTAATAAAAAGTATATTTTTTTCAAAATTTTGTCAACAATAATTTTTAAAATGTGTCTTCACTATACTTTCAAAAACAAAGATAAGTATAAAATAGATTTAAAACTTTGTAATAGTGATTTGAACAAGAAAAAATACTTAAAGTTTCATTTACTGGGGGTTTCACCCTATATTGAATTTTTGCACAGATCTCGAGGTGGATATAACAATTCCATATGTTTGTTTCATAAATATAAAAATTATTGAATAATATGATCCTATATCGCTTTGTCACAGCTTTCTTTCCTATTGAATAAATCCGAGTCACTGTCACAAGAAAGATAATATTAATTCTACAGAATTTCAATTTATAAATTAAGCATTTATACTGTGATACTTTATAACAGTATAGCAATATTTATTACTGATAATAAAACTTCCTCATAAAAAAATATATTTTTTTAAATAATCAGTGCTATAAACGATCGGTAAACAGACAATAAGAAAAAGTATATATATATATATATATATATATATATATATATTTATTTAATTTGTCTTTAGAGATTTTTCACAACTGCCATTTTTATGTTCTCAAATGAAGTAATTATACATTATTTTTTTTATAAGTAAATTAATAAATTTTGAGAAAAATTAAAAGGAGTATTAGTTTTATTGCACCAAGAGCTAAAAATATTTTATGATTAAAATAATATGTAATATTATGTAGCGTGATATAATGAAAAAATGCAATATATATATATATATATATGACGTCATATTACGTAACTTAATTAAATTGTACGAACAATCTTGTGAATTAAGAACTTACGATTAGGACTTCAACATTTTGGCTTGTACAATATGTTGTTCTTAACTAATATCACATTTGCCTATTTAAATATAAACTTTACTTAAAAAAGAAAAGAAAAAAGTAAAATAATAAGAGTTGCAATTTCTAAATTTGGAACACATGAAATTTTTTTTTAAAATAATATTTTAAAAATAAACAAAATTTAATTGAAAACTTGAGCAATTTTTAATTCAGCATGCAACACAGCAATTACCTTGATCATCTAAATATTTTTCTCTTTATTGCACACTTTTCATTTTTAATTCTGTTATAGTAGAATACATAAATAAATAAATAAATAAAACATTGCATTATTCAATTTTTAAAACATTTCCCTCTAAGACTAAGTCTAATAATAAATTTATGGCAAGAATACTTAAAACTACCTTTAAAAGATGTATGAGCTTCTTAACGAGAAAAAAAATCATTTCATACAATGAAAGTAGTGTAAGAAATATATTTTAATGCTAAGGGCACATTTAAAAAAAATAATTACTCCGCAATTAAAAAACAAAATTAAATCCCATATTCTTCAAAATATGTTAAAAATAGGAGTAATTTGATTATATAATATAATATTAAAATATTAGTATAATTTAAATTAATTAATTGTTAGTTTTAAATTAATTAATTGTTCGGTGAATTTTACAGACGGAAATTATAGAATTACTCTCAAGCGTGTTTTAAATATGAATTATTTCACTAGAAAAAAAACACTTCCTGTTTCATTTTATCCAGTCTTTTAAATCCTTAAACGTAGTAACAACGGCAAGAATACTGCATGTGCTGATTAAATAGTGAAGAAACAGTAAAAGGAAAAACAGAAGAGTGCAAATACTAGTTTTAAGGCTGACTATACATTGTAAAGTCAAGAATATTAATGTGTTTTGGACACCTGGGAACAGAATAAAGTAACTGTTTTTTTTCAAGTGAAACAGTTAATATTTTCCTTTTGTAAGTAGTCAACCAATAATTTTTAGAAAACTTTCAAATATATACAAATGCCAATATAATGTCAGAATTAAAAAAATAACAATTATTAAAATCACTGAACATCTTTTTAAAAAATCTTTAAAGCTATATAATGCTGTATTGAAATTAATAAATACAACCTTTCATTTTAGAAACGGCATAACTAGTTCTCCAACTAGTTAACTCTTCTTTCATAAAAACATTTAATTTATTTTAACGAGTGACATTTTAAAAGTAAGAATGAAGCTGAATTTTGAATTTTAGAAAGTTCTTCGGTACACCAAAACTAAAAACTAGGATTTTATAATTGAATTCGCCTATTTTAATGTTATTCTAATAAGCTTTTTCTTTTGGTCTTCCATTCTACCTGTAGTGACTGATTCTGAAGGTTTGATGCTGCTGGGCTAAAGAATTACTATTGGCAGAAATCTATTATCATTTTAGACCTTTACATGTACTGGGCTAGACTTAGACTTAGACTTAGACTTAAAGATGGGGGGTTCAAAGAACCTAGCACTGCGACCAGAGGTCTATTGTACCAACCCCAAAATATAGTCCTAAAAAAGGCCAGTAGCTGAAGCAAAATTGAGCAAATATCTCAAAGGAATGTCATAAAGCTCCCAAGGCTCAATTATATGGCAACCAAGGGGCTCAAACGTATAGGCAGATAACCCCTCACACTCACATAAAACGTGCATGGTCGTTTCCTCCATATACTGGCAACCCCTACACGTTGGGTCATTTTTTACACCCATAACTGTAAGGTGCCTTTTCAAAGGGCAATACCCCGTTAAAAGACCAATGGCTTTCCTAATGCCATTCCTACTCAGCATTAAAAGCTTCTTATGCCTAACACTAGGGCAACCACGGTTAAGCTCCTTTGCTTGCCGCTGTCTTTTAATGTTACGCCAGTCTTAATGCTGCTTCTTTCTAAAGATCTTAAAGACAGTAGTCCTAATAAGATTACTTGAAATCCCAATAGCTGGTTCTGGACCAGCAAAAGGGGTAGCAGATCCCTTCCTTGCCAATTCATCAGCCAACTCATTACCAGAAACACCTGAATGCCCAGGTACCCAGTAGAGAGTGACCCTGTTGTCAATTGCCAGTTGGCAGAGTAAAATATAACATTCCCAAACTATATGGGAGGAAATAACAGTTTTACTTAAAGCAAGTAATGCCGCTTGACTATCAGAACAAATGTGAACACATCTATTCCTACAGCCAATGTCTAAATAAATTCTGCAGCACATCAGAATGGCCAAGACTTCAGCCTGAAAGACAGTAGAAAAATTGCCCAAAGAACATGAGTACTTAATGCCATCACCAGGGCAACAGACACCAGCACCAGTGTTCTTGTTCATCTTTGAGCCGCCCGTATACCAAATAGAGCACTTCATACCAATATGGGTAGGAACTGAATCCCAATCACCACATGAGGGCAAAAGAGTTTGATAAGGTTTATCAAAAGCATACTTTACAGGCATGCCATCACTAGGCATACCAAAAAGAGAATACCCAAGAACATCACCATCAAATGTTTTCCAAGACAAATAATCTGAATAAGACTTCCAATGACCTAAATACTTAAGCCTCCTCATGCATATGATAGCCTCAGCTTCTATACACATAAAGAGAGGATACAGCCCAAGCAGAAGTTCAAGAGAAGCTGTAGGAGTGGTTCTGATACAGCCAGTCATAGCAATACAGACCATCTGCTGGAGCTTGTTTAATTCTTTTTTAGCTAAATCCAGCTTTGTCCTAGACCACCACACAATGGAACCATAAGTAAGCTAGACTTAGAGCTACACTTCTACATACATACATACATACCTACGTATATATATAATTTTTGAATTGGGGTTCGAAAAGCATTTATCATTATTTTGTCTGCTATAAAAGGTTTATCCAGGAAAGGAACTGAGAAAATAGAGTCAGAATTCTGATGCGCTGAAACTACATAATCTAACCGCTTGACAAAGAGTGTAACATATCGGATTAAATACTGGAGCATAAACTTTGGGTCTTATTTTTACAAGATTTGCCTATTGCACTTTAGGCCTTTCATATGTTTATCTATTGACTGTTCTTTAACAATGCACAAAGTTTCGCCGCATTTAACATTTCCGACCTTGGAACCTCCCCTTGTAAGATATTTGAATGTTTTAATTTCAGTTTGGATATATATTTAATGGCTGTCTCGTTAATTTTGGCTTGTAAATTGTTTAAATTTGTTATACAAGATGAGAAATCAAGGTATATTTAGAAAAATTTAATGTATTTCAATTATGTTAAATTTTTTTCGAGATGAAGCGTTCATGACACTATTGTACTTTGTTTTATGTTTTAATTTCGGATACACATGTTAACATTTAAAAATCTACTCTGGTATTATCAACGCTTCATATCGAACAAAAATAAATTAATAGATTTAAAATACATTAAAATTATAAAGAAAACACTTACACAAGCTTCAAACAAAATAAATGAGAGATTCATTAAATACAGATCATAAATTATATTAAAATAGACGAAACATATGAATAAAGCGAGAAAATTTGACTCTATCGGGTGGCCAAAAGGGAATTTTATCCACCAACCTCTTTTATTATTCGTAGGTGTTCACTATTCAAAAGTAAAGAAATACAAAGTCCACATTAATTGGAGATTGTGTGGTCGATAAAAAGAGGTGTCCGTTATACGGGAGATTTCGTTATGACGGTTTTACTATATCTATATCTATATCTATACCTATATATTTTTATGGGTGTGTGTGTATAAAATAAGCATATACATACCATAGAAACATTTAAGTTAAAAATATTAATTTTAATTCGAATGGTTTGTTACATATCCTAATCCCAATAATATTATAAATCTGATTGTGTGCAAATATTAGGCTGAAGCAAGCGTCAAAATGGAGCATTTAATGAGCCTGTATACCCCGTTAAAAGACCAATGGCTTTCCTAATGCCATTCCTACTCAGCATTAAAAGCTTCTTATGCCTAACACTAGGGCAACCACGGTTAAGCTCCTTTGCTTGCCGCTGTCTTTTAATGTTACGCCAGTCTTAATGCTGCTTCTTTCTAAATATCTTAAAGACAGTAGTCCTAATAAGATTACTTGAAATCCCAATAGCTGGTTCTGGACCAGCAAAAGGGGTAGCAGATCCCTTCCTTGCCAATTCATCAGCCAACTCATTACCAGAAACACCTGAATGCCCAGGTACCCAGTAGAGAGTGACCCTGTTGTCAATTGCCAGTTGGCAGAGTAAAATATAACATTCCCAAACTATATGGGAGGAAATAACAGTTTTACTTAAAGCAAGTAATGCCGCTTGACTATCAGAACAAATGTGAACACATCTATTCCTACCGCCAATGTCTAAATAAATTCTGCAGCACATCAGAATGGCCAATATATAGCATATAGGCTGATTATAACCCTCATATGAACATAGGCTGGGTTTCGTTTATTTTATTCAAATATTTTTCTTAATAATTCAAAATTTCGTTATTTTCATTGAGAATAAATGGACATTTTTTCGTATAGCATTTTAAAATGGTTAAATTTACTTTACCGTTGCTAATACTTTATCGTTGCCAAAACTAATTCAAAACCCGAAAAAATGATTTTTACTCAACAATTTTGTTTCAATTGAAAAAATTTCACGGGAAAAATGAAAATGAAATTAAAAAAAAAATAAAGAATTAAGAAGATTAAATAAAATTATTATTAGAAATAAAACTTACTTTTTTAGTTTTTGATAATAATACAAGGTTTCAATATGCGTAACCATAGGAAACAGGCGAATATGACGTCATTTATCGAAAATAAAGCGGATATGCTTTGATTGGTGAAATAAAATGATCTTGGGTTTTTTCTTCACTTTTTTCTTTTGTATGGTAACAATACTTGTTTGCCGTTTTGCCGTCTGCGCACGGCTAATATAACTATACCGTATTTTTTATTTAAATTTTAAAAAAGTAAAAAGAAGTTTCAAAAGAAAATGGTCAGCAAATGTCAATAATATGCTCCGCAAAATTATCCATGTCGTAAATGATGTCATGGATAGCGAGAAATAGTGATTTTTCATTCTAAAAACTAAAAGAAATAACTCGATTACCTAAAAAAAATGACGAATGTTAATAGTTCCATTTTTGTTGATAAAACCTAAAGATTTAATATTATTTCGTTAAAGTAACATAATTTTCCCTATGCCAGTATTAAAATTAATTGCCTGGAAAAGAAAATTAACAAGAATTATGTCATTAAAAAGGGATTTCTCTGGGGAAAAAGGAAACGTCATATTTGAAATAAAACGGGAATTTTCCAATATGTTTTAAAATGAGTGTGAATCAATTCCTTACATTAATAATACAAGGATCAATAAGTATAGAAAGTTGATGAGTTTCACGCCATATTTATAACGAAAAATTTAAATGTTTTGTTATCTATACTGAATATTAAGCATGAGTATCCGTTATTTCGTTATTTTGTTCCGCATGAGTATCCGAGTTTTCTGCTAAAAATCACATCATAATTTTAAGAAAAGGAAAATGAACACGAATCTATTATATTAAAATCTTACCTTGTGTTTGTATTTCGCAACTACTCCTAGATTATCGAACGCAATGCGATTTACTACCGGTTAGTTTACTACCGGTTTAGCGAATATCGGTTATAATTGATCCGAGGATGTCAGACAAACTATCAGAATTAAAAAAATTAAATTAAATGCCATTTTTTTAACGAAGTTTCTCTAAAAACGGAAAGTAACTTACTCCATATTTGTGTATAAAAAAGGAAAAATAAAACAGATCAGTATATTTTTTACACCATTTTCTCATTAAAACTGAAAAACAGAATTTATTTTCACTTTGAATAGATGGTGAAAACAAAATCTTGATTACAGTAAATTATCCAAAAAATATAAACGTATTTTCACATATTCAAACTTCATGAATCAATTTATTCTGCGGAACAAAAAATTGCCTGTCAACATACTGTCATTTAGAAACCAAGATTTGTTTCAACTATATATTAAACCAAGGAGGCAGAATTGAATTTAAAGAAAAAGCATATACTATTTCTAATTAATGTTTTTTTTTTTTTTTTTTTTTTGAGGATGGCTGTTTAAACGTTTCACAAAGGCGTTAAAAGTAAAATTGTTTATCAGGTAAAATTGACATTTGTTTTTGTGCAATTCGTCTATTTCCACGATTTTATTAGGCCCTCCTTTCTGCATTCGTTGCAATTTCATTAGCCGCGATTATTTGGAACAAAATTTCACTTTTTTAAGACTGAGTTATGTCAAGGTCCCTATAATAATAAATACCGTAGTGTCTCCTATGAAATGTGATAAATAGTTAGTTAATTATTAACGTTTTTAATTGTTGGGAGTAAAATATTTTGCTTAATTAATGTATTTATTCTTATTTTAATGTTGCGTGAATGAAGTCACGGGTAACAGCTAGTATATTAATATATCTGATGACATTTCATTTGCATTTCCAGCTGCAAATAAGACACAAAAGCGTTTAATTGTTATTAATTAGCTTAGATATGTAGTAGAGCAAAGGCTTTGTTCTCAATCTATTAATAACAGAGTTAATGAGGCATACATTAATTATGTATTGTTTTCTCTAGTTGAATTTCAGAAATTCAGTATATCTCTTGCTTTAAATTTCTGCCTCTAGTCCCAGTTTAATATTTTAAATTTAAGTTTATATTTTTTAGAGCAAAGGTAATTCATTTTTTTTACTACAATTTTTTTGTTATAAATATGTGTTAATTATATTCAATTATTAATATTTTATTACTATTTCCAAATGAAATAAAAATAATTTTGAGGATATACTGACATTGTACAAAAAACTTTTATATTAGGAAATTCTTTTTATACCTATGCATATTCTTGTTGCATTATTTTTTTTATTGTATTTTCATATTATTAAAAAAAACTTTATAAGGGTAACAAAATAAAACATAATTCTATAAAGAAATTAAGGAATACATCTAATCTTAACTCAAAATTTATACTAAACATATTTAGTCAATTTTAAATGAAAATCTATTTTTTATAACATTTTTCCGTACTTGCTAATTTACACATTTTTTCAAAAACACTTTATTTCTATTAACGTTTATTTATATTGCATAAAAAACAATTATAATTTTATTTTCGAGCAATTTAATGTGACATTTACATGTTTTATTAAAACATATTACAATGAATAATAATGATTAAGGATGATAATCGAACAGCTGAAATTATAAGATTAAATAATGATCTTAAAAACATACATACATACGTTTATACACACATGTATATATGTCAATGTAAAATACATAAGATTAATAAATCCTGGTTTTTAAAGAAGGAAGCCGTAAATTCTAGGTTTTACTGGTAAATTCCACTACTTACGTGAGTGAGGTGACTATGTCCGTGAAAATCACCTTTAAATAGTTACGCTTCGAATATTTATCAAAACATTTCAGAAAAATTTAGAACTCCTGGTTTTAAGTTGTCAAAATCCAGCATCCTGTAAATAAGTCAGCTTCATTCTGTATCCGTATTTCCAGTTA
Organism: Maratus michaelseni; assembly: GCA_963931845.1. NCBI lineage: Eukaryota > Metazoa > Arthropoda > Arachnida > Araneae > Salticidae > Maratus > Maratus michaelseni. The sequence continues at coordinate 213,319,177 of OZ007590.1, forward strand.
GTGCAATAGCTATTTTGAATCTTTTTACGCATACCTGCATCACAGAAGAAGTACTCAGCTCTCTATTTTTCTCTGCGAAGCAGTATAGTTATAGTTTTGGAGTATGAAATTTGCAATTTTAACATTATAAAAATCATAAGAGTAACCTAGCTTTGCCCTGCTAAAGATTAAATGTGCAATTGCATTTTTGGATTAGTTACCCATCCAGCATCGGATTCTTTAGGACGGCCCTTACTATGAATTCTTCAAATGGAATTGAGACAAAACTTTTTATTTCTTAAGGATGTGGAACATTACAATTTGGGCATTAACGGAACATCATTTGTAAAGAAAATAGATTGTTAAATCGGAGATATGTTTATCTCATCAAAATTATTCTTGAAACACGACAGACCTATTAATCAGGGTGTACTATAAAAATATTAACTAGATAGAACACGTCAAAATTTGACGGTAAGCTTCTTTCACCACGGAAAATAGATTTATAAAATCATTAAAAATGTCAGAAAGTTTTACAGAATATTTTTTAGTGTTAGATAAAAGAAATAATAAATCTCTCCTTTTATAAGTGGGCTGTAGACAGGCTGCATATTAACTCTCTGTATACAGATACAGCACCAGAACATTTACAAGAAAATTCAGTTTTCAAGACGAAAAAAGAATGATATTATGTTTTTCCCTAACAATTTTATAAATAAAGAATTTTTTCAAGTTAAATTTTTATCTTGTTTCTTAAATATAAAAATTTAACTGCATTACAATACCAATAGATGACACCACAGTTTTTTATATAAATATTTTTTTCTGATTTTTTTTCTTACGGAAATTAATTATTTACTTTTCTTAATATATAACCTTATCGATGAGTTGCGATGATATATGTATACCAAAAAATTTAGATTTTTTCAATTTATTTAATGGATAATTACATGTCAAATCTTCTAATTTCAAATGTTAAATGCAAAATCAGTAATTAAAAAAATATCTGGGATGGTAAATTTTCCTGAATAATAATGAGGACATATTAAGTCTTTTTTCACGGGTACAGGTAACAGAATATTTCCAAGAATATTCAGCTTTAAGATTAAAAAAACAAGCAACTTCAAGCTTTTTTTTTATATGAAAGGAATTTGTTCTGAAATATAAACATTTAATTGCATTACAAAAACAATAGATGGCACAACATTTTGTATATAAATATTTTTTCTTCTTTGTGTTTGTTTATCTTCAGAAAATTATCACCCACTTTTCTTAGTATATATGCATTATCGATCAATTGTAACAAAAAATATACCGAAAATTGTAGATCATTTCAATTTATTTAAACGAAATTACATGCTAAAATCATTAATTAAAAGTAATATTAGGAACGGCAAATTTTTCTTAATAATAATGAAGAAAAAATTTTATAACTTTTCCTTCTAAAATAAAGTGCATTTTATATTACTATATATACGTGCAAAATCCTTGAATTTGGACACCAGTATTTTTGAACAACAACTTTTGCCTTATCTAATCTCAGAATTAAATAATTCACAATTAAATAATTCAAAAGTGTTATAAAAATGGCGCCAAAACAATAATTGGAAACAATACATTTGGACAATAAAAATTTATATCGACCGTTAAGATTTAGCCGTTAAGGGTTAAAACAAAAAGTTCTTAATTTTTTTCCCTTCTATTTTGTATTCTATTGTTTTGTTTTACTCTTCTGTGATTGGCTCTTGTCTTCTGTTTTCCTATTGGCTGTTGATTTCTACTTTCCTATTGGCCGTTGTTTCAGCTTGCTTACTCCCATTTCAGTCTTGCTGCTGTTTTCATAGTAGAAGCACGTCTTTTTGCGCCTGACGAAGAGACGAAGAAAAACTGAGATCTTTCGAAAGGCCTAGCGCATTTTAAAGTTTTTGATGGTGTTTCAAGAAGATATTTTATTTCTTAATATTTTTTTATTGCTTTTTTAAAACTGAAAAGTACCTCGTGCCAAATTTTAGGTAATTCAAATGAGGGCGGATTCATTGCAAATGTTCACGTTACGAATATAGATTTCTATTGATTCACGGATAGTAGATGGAAAATAAAGCCGTGATGTATAAATTATATTACTATTTTTTAAATAAATTTTTAATGTCTCGCTTCTATGTAGTCTTGCCAGTGCTGTAGTTTTTCTGTCATATTTGATATCTGCCATATGCTCTTTTAATCTTGTTTTCAACTTTTTAGTAGTCATTCCTATGTAATATTGTAATGTTCAATCTGCTCTGGTGAACGGGATTTCATAAACACCCGATAGTTGATATGGCTCTATTGGGCTATTATCTTACGCTTTTTAATTTTATGGATGGTTTTGCGATAAGACATATATTAAATTTTCTAAGTTTATAAAGTTTATATTTCAATCTTTCACAGAACCCAGGGAAATGTTGTAAAGTAGATAACCATGAATTTTGTTTATTGAAGTTTTTCTTTTCCTTCTTCTCCATGCTCGTAATTTTATTAATAGTGCCTTCTTTATAACCGTTGTCGTATATACATATATCTCGTATATGTAGTGTGCGAAATTCTGGAATTTAGATACGGTTATTTTTGCACAGAAAATTTTGCATGATCTAAAGTGTGTGTAAAATATTTAAGGACAGCAATATATATATATCTATACTATTATATAAAGAGGAAACGGTGACTGACTGACTGAGTGACTCATCAACGCCCAGCCGAAACTACTAAAGTCAGGGTCACGCAATTTGGACTGTAGATTGCTGTTATGGCCTAGGCAAGCAATAAGAAGGGATTTTTGAAAATTCCCCCCCCGAAGGGGGTTAAAGGGGGGTGGTCGAATGTTTTAGATCCTTTCGCCATATTTCAGCAGCAGTTATAGGTAGGAGTTTGAAATTCCAGAAAACAAATCTACTACAAAAATGATTAAACACCTATTTTAGTGATTTTGGAAATTCCCCCAGAAGAGGGTTAAAGGGGGGGGGGTCGAATGTTTTAGGTCATTTCGCCATATCTCAGCAGCAGTTATAGGTAGGAGCGCGAAAATCAGGAAAACAAATCTACTAAAAAAATGATTAAACACATATTTCAGCGATTTTAAAAATTCCACCAGAAGGAGGTTAAAGGGGGCTGGTCGAATGTTTTAGATCCTTTCGCCATATATCAGCAGCAGTTATAGGTAGGAGTTTGAAATTCCAGAAAACAAATCTACTACAAAAATGATTAAACACCTATTTTAGAGATTTTAGAAATTCCCCCCAGAAGGGGGTTAAAGGGGGGGGAGTCGAATGTTTTAGGTCATTTCGTCATATCTCAGCAGCGCAGTTATAGGTAGGAGCGCGAAAATCAGGAAAACAAATCTACTAAAAAATGATTAAACACCTATTTCAGCGATTTTAGAAATTCCCCTCAGAAGGAGATTAAAGGGGGGTGGTCGAATGTTTTCGGTCATTTCGCCATATCTCAGAAGCAGTTAAAGCCAGGAGCGCGAAAATTAGGAAAACAAATCTACTAAAAAAATGATTAAACATGTATTTCAGCGATTTTAGAAATTCCAACCAGAAAAAGGGTTAAAGGGGGGGGGGGTCGAATGTTTTAGGTCACTTCGCCATATGTCAGCAGCAGTTATAGGTAGGAGCGCAGAAATCAGGAAAACAAATCTACTAAAAAAATGATTAAACACTTATTTCAGCGATTTTAGAAATTCCCCCCAGAAGGAGGTTAAAGGGGGGGGGGGTCGAATATTTTTGGTCCTTTCGCCATATCACAGCAGAAGTTATAGGTAGGAGTTTGAAATTCCAGATAACAAATCTACTAAAAAATTAGTTAAACACGTATTTCAGCGATTTTAGAAATTTCCCCCCAAAGGGGGTTAAAAGGGGGATCGAATGTTTTAGATCATTTCGTCATATCTCAGCAGCAGTTTTAGTTAGCAGCACAAAAATCAGGAAAACAAATCTACTAAAAAATGAATAAAACACCTATTTCAGCAATTCTGGAAATTCCTCCCCCCAGATTTTCGTTAAATGGGGGGGGGGGGGCTCGAATTTTTTAGGTCATTTCGCCATATCTCAGCTTTTATGTAGGAGAACTAAATTAATTAAAACAAATCTACTAAAAAATTGGTTAAACACGTATTTCGTCGATTTTGGAAATTTCGCCCAGAAGGTGGTTAAAGGGGTATTCAAAAGTTTTGGGTCATTTCGCCATATCAGCAGCAGATTTTGGTAGGAGCGTGACATTCAGGAAAACACATCTACTAAAAAATGGATAAACACGCATTTCAGTGTTTTTAGAAATTCCCCCCAAAGGGTTTTAAAGGGGGTGGTTTCGAAAATTTTAGGACATCTCGCCATATCTCAGCAGCTGTTTGATGTAGGTGCGCGAAATTCAGGAAAACAAATCTACTAAACAAATGATTAAAAACGTATTTCAGTGAATTTAGAAATCTCCCCCCCCCCAAGGTGGTTAAAGGGGGATTCGAAAGTTTTAGGTCATTTCGCCATATCTCAGCAACAGTTTTTGGTAGGAGCGCGAAATTCAGGAAAACAAATGTACAAAAAAAAAAATTACATTGTCTACCCGTGCAAAGCCGGGACCGGCCGCTAGTATATAATAAAATAAAAATAAAAAAGCAGGAAGCACGGCAATTCCGGACACACATTCTATGGCGAAAAATGCTTGTTTATGGTCCCTCCTATCATCCTTTAAAATATTGCCTTTTATGCTCCGATCACCCTGCAATATACATATACTCTATATAGTAAATGTGTTCAATATTTCTACTTTTAAATTTATAGGTGAAAACATCAAGTAAATAGTTTTTTTACACACCTATATATAGAGACACATAATTTAATTAATTAATTAATTAATTTATTTATTTCTTTATTTATTTTTTGCATTTTAATGATATTCAAACGTGAAAAAAATTATCAAACAGCTATAAAATTGGAATTTTAATATATAACGGTGTATCATAAAAACATCTTATTATGAAATAATTTGAATCTTTCGATTCCTTAATCTAGCGTGAAAAGTTTGTTTTCTCCATTTAAATAAATATTTAGATATAGCAAAGATTTTTTTTTCCCATTTATTGTTATAAATTGTTTCCTACCAGCAATACATTAACCATTAGAGTATAGAGTACGTCAAAGCAGGAAGAAATATTCGTAATCTCAACACCATATATACATGTTAGGAAATGTTTTATAGCCTTGAATATCAATAGATGACGATAAATGGCTATCATTTTTTTTTAAAACACATATTTCAACAAAGCTATATTTTTGTTTCTCCGAGTGAAAATAAAATATATGGTAGAGAACTTGAAAAAGAACTATTTTGTTTATTTTATATGAACGACAATTAACCCTTAACCAACGAATGCCTCCAATTTCGACAATTTAATTTTTATTTTCCTAATGTGTTGTTTCTAATTATTTTTTTGGCACATTTTTTTATGACAATGTTTTTTTGCATTATTTAATCTTCGAAATTTTGAGATGAGATAAGGGGGAATTTTCTGTTAAAAAATAATTGTATCCAAATTCAAGTATTTTTCACGTTCTTATACAACACATATACGTGAAACATCCTTGAATTTGATGACCAGTATTTTTGTACAGCAAATATTTCCTTACTGATAAGTTACTTTTCTTCCTGCTAGAAGGGTTGCAACAGGTGAAAAATGTCGAGAAAAATATTTTAAATATGCCGTTGAACAACTTACTTTTCCTGAAAGAAATGCAAGTGACCACACGATATTAAACGAAAAGCGGTTCCATGTTCTAATGGATCCGCCATTTAATTGACGTTTTGAGAAAATTTCTTTTTTCTATTCTTAAATCTGCCAATAATACTTCCAGCCATCAGGACCATCTAACAAGGAGAGGGCGAAGCTTGGTAATCACAGATTTTGATTATTTGTTATATATGTTGTAGTGTAGAAGTCCCTTCGTCTAATCTTCAATGGATTTCATACAACGCTCCTTAAATCTTAGCTTAAATAATAGGGGGTCTAATGTTATAACACTACATAAATAGCGTAATTTACGGCCTATAATCCGTGGTTCAAACAATCATGCTTTGATCAGGAAATTTTGTTTTAGAAAACGTGACTTACTAAATCGCTGTAACTATTTGACTTCAATTATTGATTGAATGATTGTTTGATCAGCGGATTATAGGCCGGATATTACGGTATTTAAGTTGTGTTATAATATTAGATCCCCTATTTTTCGAGAACTAAGGAACGCTGTATAAAAACCATTGAACTTGAGACTAAAGGTTTCTACACTACAACATATATAAAAATAATCAAAATCTGTGATTACCAAGATTGGTAATCCCTCTCAAGCTTGGCTTCCTCTCTTTGTAAGTTACATTTGTTTTTCATCGGAGAAAATAATTTGCAGCATTTTGTCGTTCTAAGTCATCACTTGTCTTGTAAACCTTAAACGTCGGGTTTTGTGCCTAGTCAGAAAAGAGGATTTGCACAATTTTGTTGTGTATTGGGTATTCCCAGATCGAGTAATGGTATTGCAGATTATTTTCTTGCACACATTGAACCTAGTCGTTCATAAAATTTCTTTACTTGAGTATTTTCTAGTTGATGCTAACTTTAAAATTTCCCTTTCATCTCTGAGTGACAAGGCTGTTTGTCTGCTTCCAGTATTTTGTTTTATTTTCATACCTGACTTTTGAACCGAAAAACAGTTGATGACGGTTTTAGATCTTCCTACTTTTTTTTTCAATAGATTAACAACTGATTCCTGACATTTCAATAGATTTAAAAGCACTTGTTTTCATATTGGGTCAGTTTACTTGCTTAAGGCATTTTTATAAAATTAATAAAACTTTTAATTCAAAACGTCAAAAAAATCATTATATACAAGAGGTTTTAACGTGCAAATCAATAACAGTATATGCAACGTTCTTATAAATATAACGAATTCGTAAATATTACAGATTATGGAAGTGAACTGAAGGGTAGTTTTTAATTTTGTTACACATTTTCCTCCAGCATTATATTTAGTGCACTAATAGAAGTTTGTGGGATATAAATAAATTCACATACAAAGCTACGCAAAGAACAAGATACTTTGTAGTTTACAGTTGATAATTGCTGGAAGTGAGTTTTAAGATCCGTTATGCGGTTGTTACCTGAATGAAATTTTAACTTAATATGTGGTGTGTACAAATGTATTTAGATAATATACAGGGCTGTACAAAAGATTTCGAGTGCATTTCAATCGATTGGCGAAAATTGCTAAATATGAATTTTCTAATTGAACTAAATTTTATCCTGCTATGTAGTATATATCCAAATCTATAGATCATATACAGGGCTGCACAAAATAATTTGACTACCTTTTTGACAATGGAAGGTAGTTTCGAAAACTGGTTTTTTTAATGTTTTATATGTTTTCTAATCTGTTTACTTACATATCTTATTTTACTTTATTTAACGGTTAAATTTATTACGGTTAATTATTTAACGTTACAGTTTTCAGGATGTGTTGGAAAGTATTTTATATCTATTCTTGACGCATGACTTTTCGTTCTTGTTTAATATACTTTATAGTATGCAAGCTGACGTTGCCATGCTAAACCTGATAGACTCCAAATATTTTTGATAATTTTGCTCCTCTCACATTCCGAAGAGCTGATAGCTGTTGATTATTTTGAATTGTGATTTATTGTTCGTGTTTTTGTATATTCAAAAAGTTTTTAATCTTGTTATATCACCTACATTTCATTAAATTTTATAATCTATCGTCTAGTATTGAAATATTTATACATATAAACATGTTTGTTTGCGTGTGGTAATGAAAGTTAAAAATGATAAGTAACAGCAACAATTGTGTGAACCCAATGATAATTACAACGAGCTGCGATAAACGCAAGCACGAATATGAATTCACGATATACAAGAATGAAAGTGCGCAAGCATTAACGAGACATTTATAGATTTCAGCCAAAGTAGATTTGTTTTCGACGCAATGCTTAAAGAAGCTTCCAAAGTATGTTCTGGTTTATGGTTGAATTTTCAATTGCATATTTTTTCTTTTATTAAATCTTCTTGTTTGTATTGCATTTAAAGAATATTCAGTTGTGTTCAGAAACTATATATTACTCATCATAATCCCACAACAATTATGGGGACTCGGCCGGACTTTCATTAAAAAAAATTTCGTACCTTGATTCGAATAAGAAAAGTAGTTGAACTCAAACGTATAATATGAAAAAATGAGCTCTTTGTTTGAAGTATATTGCTAAGAAATCCGTAATCAGGCGTACGAGATATTTTGTTGTAAGATTTCAGAATTGGAAGAGTTTAAATTTTCTATAATTTGAGAAGTATTATTTTTTAAAGATTCTACAAAAGTGGAATATAAATTTTCCATAGAGGGCAGCTCAGATATTTTGTTGAGTTTAAGTAAGATATCAGATGACTGTTCTTTTTTAGAACTGTCAAGTTTCAGTAGTACATCACTTATAAGATGGTTAAATTCTTCAGTTGATAATAATGACGATATCGGGTTTTGGATTTTGCCAAGAATTCCTTGCTGAAAAATAAGGATATTTATCAAAAATTCTACAAAATATTTTGTAGATTATAATATATACATGTAATCGCAGGTTTCTAATGTAGAATCATACGTTTCAACATGGATTCTTTTTCCTCACCATATGTGTAAGTTTTTAAGATATATGAATCAGTTGTTTTTTATATGAGCCTTTAGTGAGAGAAATGTGTTCAGGTATGGCTGTTTAAGATTCTTCTGATTTATGTTTCTTTAATATTTTTTAATTGGATTGTATATGATAGTGTATACTATCTATTTCATTTATGAGAAATTTTGTCTATTCTTCCAGAATTTTGGTTGATGATTTATAATGAGTCGACTACTCTGATAATAAGAGTAGGCAAAGTTTTGATTACGAACGTACTTTTTCTCCAATAATTATTAATGGGCGTAAAAGTTATCAAGGCTATCTTTCTCTAACTTTCGATCGTAAAAACCTCGGAACTTGTGATCTTTTTCTTCGTATCTATATTTATGAAAAATTCTACATCTGATCAATCGATTTGGCAGTATTTAAGCACTGGCATGTGATAGGAAAGTGGAACTTTTGATCGAGCTTCTTCTCCCAGTGAGGTGCTCTTAGATCTGGCTAGTGAAATCAACTGTCCGCAGCTGAGAAGGAAGAGTATCTGTTGGTAAGCATAAATTGCGTTATTTTGTGCTCATTGAATTAAAGGCGTTTTGGTGCTCACGGAGTGCCGCTTTCAATATTAACTTAGGCGGACATCTTGACGTCGGAGTTTGACTAGCATGCATAGTGGACATTCAATTTTACTGGAGGTATCTCGTCAAAGTTGTAAGTGACATTTTGAGTTATCTGTAATGGATATTTGAAGCTTTATTTTTCTGAGTGAAATTTTGTGGAACTGATTTCTTTCTGGCCTAAGGAAAAATTGTAGAGCTTTTCTCAAATCCCTGGCCTTTTAAAATTTTTAATAAAAGTGACTTTGATTTTATACATCTTGTGCTTATTTCTGATAGCTGGCATTTCTCACTGTCAATAACAGCGACATGGCTGTTACAGATTTAGATAGAATATTGTAGAACATAATAGAGTAATGTCATTTGAATTGTTAGAAATAAACCAGTAAATTTTATTTAAACATTTGGATTGAAAACATGTGTTAAGAACTGAGCAGTTGTCTGAACATGGCAAGGCCACCACGCTATTAGAAAGAGAAATCATCTTTTGAGTACTTCCTGATGTTATGTTACAAGGAAGTTCATCAACAACATTAAACATACTATTTCTGACCGGACAGACAAGGATTTGTTAGATAGAAATATCTTGATTGTTTTAAAAATTATCCATTTCATAAAAACGTACCAACGGTTGACATACTGTTGTTTGAGTCTATTCCAAGGCAAGTGTTTAAATCTATTAGGACTGTTTAGATGATTCCGATTATAGCCCTAAGACGAAAAATTAGTTCTAATATCAATGCCCTCCTTTTAGGAAATGTTACCCGACGAAACAGGAGTAAACTTCAATACCATTTAATGTGAGCAGGACCATCGGAGACGAGGTTATAGATTACAGTAAGCGTGAAGATGCAAATCCACAACACAACCGCAACATTAGCAGAAGATAATAAGAAACATGATCAGAAAAAAGAATACTAACACTTAGAAGAGTGACATGCGTGGAAGCAACTGAGATCCATATCGTTAAAATACAGGTTGGTAATTGAAACCGAGGAAAGTTGAAAGCAAAAACCAGTGAACGAATCCACCGTAAATGAGTAAGAATATTATGTGATCTAATATAATACTAAATGAAAATAAATAAAAAGGAGACTGTCAGAGAATGGCGGAAAGAGTTGGTGCTAAATGGTTTAAATCAGCAGGAGTGGATGCGGTGAGCAGGCGGCTAAGATGAGCAAGCAGGCGTAAATAACAAGGATTTGAATTTTACAAAGATATTACGTCTGTTCATTATCAATTACAAACAAGTACACTTATATAGACAAATAAATTATAAAGTTAAAAAAGCAAATAGTTATTAAAAACAGCATTATACGTTTCGGTGCCATCTGAATACGCTAATTTATTTTGATTCAGACGTCCGCTACTTCTTCCCCCATCTCTTGATTTGTTTCTGACACACGCTGTCTTCTGTAAGTTGTTTTATCATACTTTGTGATTCTGTGTTTTTATTTTACATTACAGATGAGGTCCTTCTGGAAAGTCCGGAACATATAATGCTGTTTTTAATAAATATTTGTGCTTTTTTACTTTATAATTTAATTGTATGTATAAGTGTACTTGTTTTTAATAAATAACAAGGAAACAATATTAATATAATGACAACGTTTTGATCGTGAGGAAAATTTTGACTGATGAAGAAGTAAAGGGTGTTAAAAAAGGGAATAATAGGACCCTAATAAAACAATAAATAATTGAATAAAAGTTGGCAGAATAGAACCTTTAGGTTCATGAAGAAATAATACAAACTTAATAAATGGCACTTTTAGGTTCATGATAAAAATTTAAAAGGGGAGATTTAAGGTATAATGAATTAATGTACACCACGAGATTCATGCTATTTAATTAATGAGAAAACAAAATTAACAAAGTGGCACCGTTTAGTTGAAAAAGAGAAAATTTTGTCAAGTAGAGGTTTAATTGACGTTAAGCTGAAGATCATTTATGACCCATATAATACAATTAGGAGGGAAAAAATTAACAAAATGGCATCTTACGGTTTATTAAGAAAGTTTTTGGCAGAGGGAGTATTAGGATATGTGGATCGAAAAGCACCATGTGATTCATAATATACACTGACAAGAAAATAAATTTAGCAAATGGCACTATTAGAAACATTGTGCAATGGCGTACAATTTTGTAATGGGGGGGGGATTTAAGGTAAAAATTACTGTGCATTATGCACCCGATCAAGGGTTAAGTGAAATAAACAGTGGGTGAAATCTCTCGCATGGTAAAACATCCTCAATTTCTCCTATATAAACTAGAGGAAGGTATTGAAATACTAATTATTTAAATTGAACGTTTTTAAAAAAGCAAGTTACGTTAAATAAACAATGTATGCTTAAAGGTCAGGATTTGAATTCAAATACACCCGATTAAAACATTTATTTGCATCCACCGTCAATATAAAAAAACCTGTTTGTTTCTCATTTGTTCTTCTCTTAAAAGCTTCTAAATATAAGAGAAAAATTTACAGAATCATGTGTAATTCATGGTATCACGCAAATTTCGTAACTATTTCTTTGGTTTATACCAAAAGATTCTACAGTTTTTGCAGTGTTAATATTTTTGTAATTTTAGGTTAATGCATACATTTTTCAAATTCTTAGTTTATTTAAATTAAATACAAACAAGAAAATAAATAAACATTGTTTTTTTCGGCACTTTAAAATATTTTTACGGTGAAAATAAATATATTATGAATGCACAAAAAAAAGTGCTGAAATGAATACACAAGAATGAGTACATTGATTAGAGTCTCACCGAATGAATGTTGAATCTCTTTTTCGTCGAGTTTCAGCCCAAATTCTAAGTATCGGTAAACAACCAATTTCGATGGAAAAACTGCTAAACTTTCTGTGAATATCGAAACTGTAATTGAATCTCATAAATGCTTGCTTATAGAAGAACCCATGCACAGCTCATAGTTTCTTATTTTACCTTCATGTTATCATTCCTTAACGACTCGAACAGTATTGATGGCTATAAATCATTTAGTAATAATGATAACTGTTCTTACTTTGTAATAATAAAAAAATAAATGTGCATGACTAAAATATATTGATGGAAGTTGGAATTTGCTCTGTATCTGAATTCCAAGTAGTCTGTAAGAATTCGTTTATTTCTTTTCCTTATAATACTTGCGTTTATTTCTGCAAGAAGAAATAATATAATTTTTCCTAACAATGTTTTTCTAGAATATTTATTTCATATTATAAATACACTTTAATATTTGGAGAACATGTGTTTTGTAACCAATCAAAATGTTTACAAAAATCGATTTCTATAAGCATTAAATCTGTAAATTTAAAATTCCGCCAATTTGTCTTTCAGTTATGCTTAAAACACTACACGCATTGCAGTTTGTCTTATAACTATTAATAAGGAATTTAACATTAGTAGTTTAAAATTATACTATTGTTTTTGTGGGCACCCTGTATAACAAGGTCATTCATTCTTTGCTAATGATCATCAGATATAATTACCTTTATAGATATTACTTATGAAAACAGCCCAAACAAAACAAACGTCTTCCAAAACACTCAAAGTCAGATAATGCATTACTAGTTGAAACTATCTACCGAGTTCACTGCAACGCAAACGTAAATTTCTACTTGTCTTAAATGAGAAAATTACTTTTTAAAAAAGTTAAAATAAGATGTGGCATACATTAATAAATAATAAGGAACACCAGTTTAAATGATACCCTTACAAATCCTTTTAAAATAAGGCTTCAAATAAAATAAAGTGCTTTTGAATTTTTTAACAAAATACTTCAAATATCTAAAAAAAATCCGTTTTCTGTATGACACTAAGTGAAGGTAATTCATACACAAGAAAGAGACAGGGAAGAAATATTTTGAAACATTCTTTTGCATGTTCTTTAAAGCATAAAAAAATATCTCCATTTCTCTTTAAAATGTGTTTTTATTTTTAAAAGGATGAGTATAATTCTTTGAAAACATTTTTGAAACAGTTTTCTTTTCCTGAGGTACTCTAAAAAAATCTAAATTCAAACTTTTGAAGAAAAGGAATATTATATTCTGACATATACAGTAAAATATTCATCATTATTATATTATGTATATAAATGCGAAAATGGGGCAAATTTGACTAGATATTCTACAGTGTGGTTATAAATTAGAATAAAACTCTAATTTGCTCGACTAATAATGTTGTTTACTTAATCCGGATATGAAAAATTTTGAAAAAAAAATAAATCCGACTAATAGCTCTGTTGAGAAATAAAAAATTCTCAAAAATCATTTTCGTTTAATGGCACACACACACACACACAAGGTAAGTCTAGTGTCTAGCGTATTCAACTAACACAAGTTCTACCTTAAAGGCTGTATCGACATTCGACAATGTTAAATCATGAAATGTTGATGTATGTTTACTTCGAAAATATTGGAAATTGACATATGACATATTGTATATATGATAAACATATATTGAACATTGTACTGAAATGAGATTTTTACAATAATTTTTCTTGATTGTTCCTTAAAACTTGTACAGTGGAAGTCATTTTTGAAATGCAGAACAGTTCAATAAAAAAAAAAAAAGTAAAAACCTGTGCATTATAAAAAGTGCAAAGCATATACTTGGTATGTTGTACTTAAGTTAAGGAGGAACATATCACAAAAATTGATTTTCTGAATTAGCAGTAGTTTATGAGGAAAAAGGTTCATGAAATTGCAAAAATTCGTATTTTCTTTAAAATTTACCAGCGCCATACACTAAATTTTCAGGATTATTTTGAAGATTAACTACATATCCCTTTATTTTAAGTCTTTTTTTATTTATCACTGCAGCTTTTATTCGCAAGGAATGTTTTGCTTTTATCACTCTTCTCTCTCGAAAATTTTCATAGTAGATGTTGTGTATTCTCCTGGATCTAATATGCCTAATTTTACCAGTATGTCATCTTTTCCTAAATAGCCCTTGTTCAACTATGCAACTTAATCATAAGTACCAAATGATAATGTTTCTATTGGTACAAATGTCTTTTTGAGAATACGGGACCAAATGACATTGTTTTCACTCTCATTAGGATTATGTGCATTCTCGTGCACACATCTGTTTGCAGTTTAGATTGTGACAAATCTTCGAATATAGGCCGCACTATTTACACACAAACCTGAGGAAGATTTATTTTTTTTTTTTGCATAAGCTTTTGCATGATTGATTCCCCACCATGATTCTTTCAGAGGTAGAAACATTTTCCGGAACCTTCTCAACCAGGTAGGGAGGTAAAATGTGTATCAATTTAAAGGGCAGGAATCAGTGATTTTAAAAACATAAAAATCCGAAAATCGATATTTTTCAATTATTTTACTACTGACACCCCTTAATAAGATCACTTTACTACTACTAATAACAATAACAATAAAATACGATACTTCCATACATTTTCGTGTGTTAGTTGAACATCTCTAACAATGTTAATTGTTTTGCCGTAAACTATAAATAGCGAATTATAAGTATCCAAATTGATATACAAAATTCGAATCAATAATTAATTTCAACGTTTGTTTAAATAGAGAATTCAACGAAATTATATTTTTCTAACAGAGGCATAAACTTCGTTTCAAAATGTTTTTTGCTCTTTAGATGACATTTTTAAATTTCAAATATCGATCAGATGACCGGAGGTCGGATAATTAGAGTTTTACTGTGTTTGGTAAAAATGATAAACTAAATCAAGCAAACTGAAGCAAACAAAAATCAATAAAAATATAGGATAGAAACTCATTTATGTTAGTCAAAAATACCAGAAGAACCCGTATGTGGACGTTTATTTTGTGTATGTTATTATTTTGAACTATTTTATCTTTCCTTCGTCTGAGTGGACTCGGTGAAATTGAAATGTCCATTTGTAGTTTGGATACACTATCCATAGAAAGGGGTTTGCCATTGCCTCAGAGAGTTTGGACTTCTGCCTGTTGGTCCGCGACATTCCCCTATCCGCCACCTGGGGAAGCGCCATTTAGGGGTTACAGGCTCCTCCGAGGGGGAACACTACGAAAACACTACGCAAAACACTTTGCAAAACACGTTGCAAAACACTACGAAAGCAACGTTGTACGTTGAAAAACACTACGAAAGCAAAAGCAAACTATCCTTCAATGTAAATGACAAAAATATGCTTCGAGTCTATAGAAAATCCATTGAAGACTCAAAGAGATATTGTCAACGTGACATTTTTACTGAATCAATCTCAATGGACGAACTTGAATTTGCCATCGGCAAAATGAACCCTAGCAAATCGCCTGGCCCTGACTTTATTTTTGGCCGCATGGTACAGCACTTTGGTTCAGGAGCAAAAATTTTTTTGCTTGAAATCTTTAACCTATCTTGGGCCTCAGGCAAATTGCCCAAATCAGGGAAAACTTCTTTTGTTATTCCAATACTGAAACCAAATAAAAATGCCTTAGACAACAATAGCTACAGGCCAATCTCACTTACTAGCACTCTTTGTAAGCTTATAGAGCGCATCATTCACCGAAGACTTATGGGTTGGCTCGTGGAACACAATAAACTTAATTTCTATCAAACTGCCTACAGAGCCAATCATAGCACTGTTGATCAGCTTTTTTACTTGTGCCAATCTATTATCGATGGTCTACAGGAGAAGCCTCACAGAAAAACTGTGTCAGTGTTCTTGGATCTTACAGCCGCCTTTGACCGGGTATGGCGTCAAAAATTGATTCATATTATCCACAGCACTGGGATCAAGGGCAACGCACTGATTTGGATTAACGACTTTCTAAGAGAAAGAAAATTCTCTGTAAGATTCAATGGTGTGTTTTCAAGGGCACATAGGATGTGGGCAGGAGTACCTCAGGGTTCAGTCATGAGTCCTCTCCTCTTCCTAATCTATATAAACACTATACATCCCTATATCCATCCTGACACGAAAATAGCATGCTATGCTGATGATATCGCAGTCTGGCACTCTCACAGAGATATCACATTGTCAGAGAATTTGCCCTGAACAAGACTCTGGTGGGCATTACTATATCTGCAGACAACTTAAAATTATCCATCATTGCAAGTAAGACTAATTATTGCATCTTTTCTACTGATAGACGTCATAGAGGCACTTCGGGCTAAACATCAAGATCAAAGACCAACAAATTGAAGAGATTGTTTCCCCTACTTTCCTAGGTCTTATTTTGAAACCAGAACTTCGCTTTACGAAGCACGTTGAACATATCTCAAATAAAGCTCTTCGGAAATTAAATATTCTCAGAAAACTATGTGGCACTACGTGGTGTTCAAGATCTCAAACATTAAAAAGCACATACTGCACTATTATTAGACCAGTGCTCGAGTATGCTCCCCCAGTCTGGGCTCCGGCTTCAACTTCTATTAAAAAACAACTGGATTCCGTGCAGAATAGAGCCTCTAAACTTATTATAGATGCCGTCTCTGTAACTAACAATGAAAAGGCGGAACAGGAATGTGGCCTAACCCCTTTAGAGAGTAGACGCAACCTAGCCACAATCAAGTTCACCAATAGACTTCGCTGCATTAGCAATGATCATATCTCTACCAGACTTTTCAATAATTGGAAATGCTCAACCAGGCTTAAAAGATCTTCAACTCTTCAGCTGGACAGAGATATTAGAAGACTGACCCATTCATCCCTGGATTTCCTTCTGAAACCTATCTTTCCAAGAACACCACCGGTGAACACTAAGATTAATCTGAACTTGCTTCAACCCTGCCCTAAAAAAGAGGACCCCATAATACTCAGACAAAAGGGTCTTGAAACTATAGAAAAGCTCCCCCAGGAGAACCTGGCAGTTGCTTTCACCGACGGTTCTTCAGATAAATCCTTCAACAGAGGTGGAGCAGGCATCCTCTTCAATCTTCCAAGAGGTGAAAAAGTCAATCTTAAAATTAACACAGGTTTGATTGCCTCCAACTTCACCAGCGAACTTTTGGCAATCAAAGAAGCCTTAACTTATTACCTGACTAATTCTCATGCTATGGATCTTGCTGAAGGACTGGTTGTTTTCTCAGACTCTAAATTGGCCTTAGAAGCCATAGGAAACGGAGACACAAACATAACCTCTACTATAAATGACTTACTCGATCAGCTGCATTGCAAGAGGAAGTCTTGTGCTCGCAGTGGATACCTGCATATGTAATCATCGAGAGTAATGAGTGTGCGGATGTTTTGGCCAAAGAGGCACGAAATCTTGACCAACCTAGTTCCACCATCACACTTGCAGATGCGAACGCTGTGGCCATATGTAGACTTTTTAATCACCCCTCTAGGAAGCCTTTAATCACTGACTTTGATTGCCCTAGAAATGTAGCAACTACAATGGCTAGATTAAGAACAAATCACTATAAAGGAATGGAGATCCTAGCAGATGGGACTAGAACCTATGTTAATTGCAGGAATTGCCCGGAAACTCAGCTCACACGGAGACACATCTTTGAGTGCCCATCCATTACTGCATATATCTTAAAACTCGGCTGGTTACCGCTAATGGATCCACTTCGGGAGATCCTTTACAGTCCTGAAGCACCAAGGTTGGCGGCAGTGGTCCTCCGGACCTCTGACCATATCTGAGACTTTATTTCTTGACTTTTTGCATATCCATGGACACGACAACAACAACAACAACATTTGTAGTTTGGGAATCTATAATAGTTAGTTTTTGAACGTGGTTGTTTTGAATATACTACGAAGCTGGTGCTGATTGAGTGTGACCTTCCCGGTTTGTTTTAATAATCATGTGCGTCTATTGAGGGTCATCTCCGTTGTAATAAGTCAGCTGTTTTATTTTGTGTATAAACGGTAGCATAAAAAGTAAGTGAGGTATCGCCGATAGAAAATATTATAATATTTGAATTGTTTTATGTGAAACGTCTTTAAAATCGCGCCGAAATCCACGGGTACCAGGAAAAAAATTTAGACCATAACGAAAGCGTCAATATCGTCATGCCTAAATAATTCCCTAACTATTAGCCTGATGTGTTTTAACATATATGGTCCGCTCGCAATTACGACTTTGAGTTTGCATTGCGTGCGAGGGGTGCGTCGTGGAGAATGCGCGGCTCTAAGTGAACAAAACCGGCACAATCGGTCCTTCCATTCAATGTAACTCACGGCTGAAATATGGTAACGCGGTGATTCGGATATTTGTGTACAGAGTTCGTCCAGATATTTAAATAATGATCAGTGTATGTATTTTGGATACTATTTCTATGTAAAAACGTAATCAAGTGTGCGAAAAAGTGGAAAATTCAACTTGACGGCTTCAACACGCGCAAAAGGCAGCCGAAAATATACACTGGTGTGCAAAACTTAAGCAACAAACACAAAGTTCTAATTTTTGAACACGTGAGTACTTAAAAGGAAATTCTATAAAGAGCAAGTGTACAAAAGAGGTACTACCCTAACAGCACGGCCAGTCGATGTGCAGTCCCCTTGACATCACACATGGTTAGAAGTGTCACAATCGCTACGGTGAATCAAAATATGGGATATTTCACTGTCTCATTATTACTCTCAAATGATTGTTAACACTGAAAGTCACTGTGACTGTCGCTTTGTGAAGGGTCACCAGGTGACATTACAATGAAGTCACCTTGTGATTCTCAAGTCACTGTCAGTTGAAGACTGAACTTTGAAGTCATTGTGAGCATTGCATTGTGATGAGTCGCCAAATAATGTCACAATAAAGTCGCAGGGTGACTTTCCGGTGATCGACACTCTATTGTGAAGTCACCATTGCAATCCTTTGCGAAAAGTCACCAGATGATTTCATTTTCTGTCACTTGGGAACTCGTCAGAGAACAGCTATCATGATGACTTTACAATGGAGTGTCAAAATGACACTCACACGAGAGTCACAAGATGATTTCATTGCAAAGTCACCTGGTGACTCGTCAAAAAGCAGCAGTCATGGTGACTGTTCAGTGGAGTGACCAAATGAGAGTAAAAATGAGGCGAATGAAAGATATCACATTTCTGATCATTTGACTGTGACAATTGTGACCATTTGTGATGTCAAGAAGACTTCACATCGACTGTCTGTACTGTTAAGGTAGTACCTATTTTCTACACTTGCTGTTTATAGAATTTCCTTTTGAGTACTCACGTGTTCAGAAAATAGCATTTTGTGTTTGTTGCTTAAGTTTTGCACACTAGTGTAGATCAAGCATATTGTTAGAACGAAGAGGTTATAGGCCACGCACAGACACCTTAATTTTTGGCGCCGAGTGAGCGAGATTGTTTCGTGAGCGTCCGTTGACGCGGTGCGCACGGTGTACAACGGCGCGAGCACCTCTATTACAGTCGAATCCATGGGCATAGATAGTGAATATGACCCCCTACATCACCGAGCTGATGAACATCAACACCATTTGGACCATTCGCGTACAGCAGACGAACCTTGAAAAATGATCTGCCTAAACTAAGTGCCTACAGAACTAACAACACTGGGCGATCTATTGTGCATTCAGCAGACACATCAATGTGGATATTAGGCCCTTTATGTCTCTTATTACTCATAGTACAGTTCAATATTAAACAAAATTGTAGTTGAATACTAGTCGAAATAAATGCCATGTATTGTTCAGTGTCTGTTTTATATAAAAATAAAATTTGTACGCAGTCAGTGCCTCGTTTTGATTTTATTCCAATACGCTAAAAGCTGCTCACTGCCATAGACGTTTCAAGTTAACTCAGCCGTCATGCGTTCCGATACTGTCTCGCCCAATTTTTTCATATTTGATTGATAAAAGTATTTTTTGAAGTCTGTGGAATTTTCTTTAAATTAATTATTACTTTTTAATTAAAGAAGTGAGAGGGACTTGTCTAGCCAAATTACTTTGACTTTTAGAGTTATGCATAAGCTAGTTTACTAGTAAAAAATTCAGTTCTTGCTTAAAGTTAAAAGTGGTAAATTAGAAGTTAGCTTTAATCTTTTCTCAAAATCGCGTTCTGCAATTTTTTTTTTGTTATTATATTGTTATATTTATTTTATTTTAAATGTCGAGTGTTAATTTATGAACTTCGACGACACCTCAGTCGTTCTAAAGTTATCCATGAATATGCAAGTTCGGCTTGAATAAAGACATTTTGTTTTATTGTTTAAATAAATGAATAGCGAATTGATGTTTCTGTTTTTTTTTCGTTACTTCAGATCTGCTCTTTTATTTCTTGACATATTTTAAAATTACAATAATTGTTTACTAAATGCAATTCTATCAAACACTAATATTTTATAAAGATAAAAATTTTCATTTCATATTGTATATGTATTAATAAATAACAAATCTTTGACATATATAAAATTATTTCAGTTACGCTCTGATGATTAAAAAAACCTGTTTTAATGGGAGTTTTTTTAATTATAAAAAAAATTATTAATAGTTTTTGCCAAAGAAACAAAACATTTTTGTGTTTAATATTTTTAAAAAGACTTTATATCTTCTAATGCAAATTAAGAAGCATGAAGACAATATTGTAATACAGTTTTGTAATATAAATATATTTTCAAATTTTAAAGAAGTGTTGAAGGAAATTTAAAAAATAAGTCAACCATTTTTCAAATTTTTGTTTATTTGGCGGGTTTTTTTAAAGAAAATATTAGAGTGAAACCGCAATCATGTAAATTAACTTAAAATTATGTGTTTTTGTGTAGAGCATAAATAAAAGTATCAAATTTACACAAGCGATTAAAAATATAGAAATTTTTAACACATTGAAAAAATGTTTACAAAACTTATTCGTAAATTCGTAGATATGCTGGAAATTATGCTTTGTCTTCAGAAAGCTTTTGTTTACCATTTTTTAAAACAATAATCTTTGAAAAATTACAGTGGAAATCTATTAGTAATATTATTGTTTTGAAATAGTGGTACGCGCAATCGTGAAAACATTATCGCCTCTGGTGCATTCGAAGAATGACAAGTCCGATCACATCAATCCATAGCTTAAAAATTCTAAATGAGATATTTATAGGCAATTCATTTTCTATATGCATATGTGATTATAGTATTAACGACATCTTCAAAATCAAAGATATATTCTGGCAATTAATTCTGTGTTTTATTTTTTGAATTAAGATGATGAATAAAATTAAATTTCAACTTATAGAATACTCGCAAACATTCTGACAAAATTATTTACGAAGATAAAAAACATCGTATCCACATACCATAGTTTTTATATGCAGCTATTATACGTGATCGAAAAATATTGCGAATAACGGATGATTAAACATAAAGAAATTTAGGCTTCACTTTAAAATTAATTTAATCTGGCTATAAGCGAGTTTCGTGAAATATTACTCAGCCAGTAATTATGACTAACTTTTAAATCATTATTCTACTAGAACATTAAAATATTCTAATTACACTAATGAGGAAAGATCATAAAAATAATATCATTTGATTACTAATGCTGATTATGATAATGATCGCATTTAAAATTAATTGACGGAACAAAATATGTCGTTTGTAGATAAATGAGTACAATATTGCATCATTAGGCTGTTTGTGGTGAACATAGTTATATTGCAACAAACAGATGCATTTCAAAAGGATTAATTTTGCTTTGAGGTATGAAGTTTTGGAAGTGTATATTTCCATATTTCTGATTAAATTATGATTTATGGATTTAAATTAAGCATTTGAGAGGTGATTAGAGAGATAATTTTGTTAAAATATGTAGTACATATAATTAATGTAGATTTAATGTTTAAAGTCCTGTTAAATTGTACAATAGTCTATCTTTTGTTTACAAGCAAAAATGTCTAGATATGCAGAATTTCTTTGAGATAAGTGTATTTATATTTAAATGAAAAAACTTGATCAATGTTACTACAAACTGAAATTGATAAATCAGTAAAGCATGGAATTGTATTCTAATAATATACGAAATATATTACCCTTTACGTGTTTGGAAATGCAAATGGCCAATCTTAAAAACAACTGTTCTGAGTAGTAGTATTTTTCGGAATCGAAAAAGTAACATATTTCACTTAGAAACAAAATAATTAATGATGCATAATATCTTTAGAAAATTTACTAAACTTTGCTAAAAATATCACAAAACCCGCCAAAAAGTTAAATGGTTCAGTTTTAATCTAACAGTATATGAAACACATTACATTTTATGTACGTTTTAGGTTTCAAAATATACGATTGAAAACTCTAAATATTTCTAAAACTTACTCATTCGAAAGCTGAATCTCTCTTACTATGCAAATATATCTACAAACAATTTTCATAATATCCTTATAAGCTATTTTATGTATATAATTAGGGGAGAATAGGGGGAGGGGGTGAGATGGCGAGCTTAAGCTTCCAAGATTTTTCTCAAACTCAGCAAGTGAATTAAAACGCTGTAATTGATATGAGACACTTCTTTCAACCCTTCTCTATAACAAAAAATATTTGAAATATTTTTACCAGTCATCACGGGATGAATATAAGTTTCCCGAGGAAAATCAAATTCGTCATCTTTCGCCACATATAGGATCAGATGACAAATATATAACAATATTTATTCTAAATGACAAGGTGTATTTCTAGATTTCAAGGTATCTGTAAAATTTTGTTCACTACATTTTACAACATCCCACGCGCATTCATAATTTATTCAAAAGAAGCTGTAAAATAGAAATTCAAAAACAAAATCTATACCGCTAGCGACTGTTCCTGGATTCATCAACACCTTAACTAGAACAATCCACATCATCCCAATATTTGAACTGGAAACATTGGAATCAGTGTATTGCAGCAAATAGGTGCATTAAATTTTTTTTTATCATCCTTGCCCTGTTACTTACAGTTAATGCAGTCTTTATTGTCATAATCGTCCATATAATGGTCATCCTCGTCATCTTGCCCTACCAACGCTATATTTGTTTAAACTAGGTTTACCATTTTTTAACCTACATTGTAAACAGCTTACAATTCTTATAAATCTTTAGGTTTGAGTTTATATTTTTAGATTGATTTAGTGAGGGATTGAAATAACTTATCACAGATGACTAGTTTATTGTATTGGATGATCCAATAATTACCATCTACTTACACATTGCTCCTAAGTGAATTAGTGAACTGTTGATAGTGAGTTTATTCAACCTCCAACAAAGGTCTCTGGTGCACTAGGCCATGTGCTTCTACGTATCACTGGAATGGTAAAACGCTGAATTTGTCATCTTACAATACTTTCCAGTATACAATAAAAAGTATATAGGATTAAAAAAAAAAAAACAAATGCTGTATATATATATATACAGATTTTTTTTTTTTTAAGTATATGTATATATACATATATATATATATCTGCAGAAATGCACGCATTAAATTAGTGTTTATTAGCTGTTGTAGCAACGCGATACGTTGCATTTGAACTGCATGAGGTATTTCAATTTTTTAGGGGAAAAAGATGTCTTATTTATTTTACATTTATGGAAGATTTATAGTAATATTTTTCTTAAATTTCTTACAAAAAGCGAAAAATCACATGTAATGTAAATTAACTGAAAATATAAAAAAATACATTATGTAAATTTCGGGATTTTGATCCACTTGTAGTATGACACCTTTAAATAAAACTTAAAACATAAGGGCAGTAAAATTTGATTGGTCAGGTGTAGACTGGACAAAAATTTGGTGCGCCTGACAATATAGTCATACTTTGTCAAACATGCTAAAGAGAACTTATTCAGGCTTTTATCGAAAATTTATGTATTGTGGTTTCTATGGTTTCGCGAAAAGCATCT
Source organism: Maratus michaelseni (assembly GCA_963931845.1). Lineage (NCBI taxonomy): Eukaryota > Metazoa > Arthropoda > Arachnida > Araneae > Salticidae > Maratus > Maratus michaelseni. The sequence continues at coordinate 213,343,241 of OZ007590.1, forward strand.
AATCTCAGCATAAACCCCCATGCTTATGATTAGACTCTGTCAGAATCCCTTTATCTACATTTTAAATAAATTCGAAAAATGGCATTTCATGCGACTCAATAATGTTTAAAATATTTCAGCCATTCAGTTATAGTAATTTAAAATGTGGAAATATGTCACGGGAATATTTTTCACATTACATTTTTATAAAGAGAATGTAAACAAAAAAATCATCAAATTGATTTGTACTGACAAAACAAAAAGAAAGACATTTGTTCACCAGTTTCAATTTCATACGATATTCCATTATTTCCCTGTGTCTGTCTCTCTCTCGCTTTTTTTTCAAAAAAGAAAGACAATAATACCGAAATCTTTCGGCTCTTTAGTAATAATTATAGTAAATATGGAAGTAAGTCACAGGAATATTTATATTTTATTTAAAAGAAAATGTAAACTAGAAATCATCAAATTGATTTATACAAACAAAACCAAAAGAAAGCTATATGTTCTCCAGTTTGAATACCAGACAGTATCCCGTTATTTCCTCTTTCTTTTTTTCATCAAAATTCCGTAATTTTGTTGCCATTATGAATTTTATTAAAAATGACAAAACAAGTTTTTTTTTTGGGGAACTGATTTTAAACTAAAAATATTAATACTTTTATGATATTCTTGAATTTTCCAAATAATTGACCCGTGCAACATTTGATATTCAAAGAGTAGTTGTTTTAAATACAAACACACAGTCAAATTTTAACATAACAGATTTGTCAGATTTTTTCTGGAGGTAGAGAATCAGTGTGTTTCCATACACTTGTTGCATACAAAATGATGCACCCAAGTTTCATTACCTGTTATTACAGTCTTTAGGAAATTCGGATCATTTTGAAGTATCTGTTTCAACTCACAACATTGGTAAATTCTTGTTTGCATTTATTCTTTAATAAGGTGATTAGGCACCCATCTGGAACAAACATGGCGAAGCTGTAAATTGTTGCGTAGAATGCGAAATATAGATGTTTTCGAAATGTTAGTTGATGCCGCTATCATCTCACATGCCATTCACGATTTTCTTGCAAGATCGCCCACACAGGGATAATCTTTCGATCATTCAATGTACTTTTTGGTCGGCCAGGCTTAGGAGCCTGTTCTGCAGACAAATGTCCTCTTTCGAAATCATCATGCCATCTAAAAATCGTAGACTTACCAAAACATTTTTCTTTGTAAGCTTCTTTCATTAACTTACCTGTTCCTGAGTTGTTTTGACCAAACGATAGCAAAATTTTATTGCCCAACACGTTTCGTTTTTTAACCTGAATCACTCACCTCCATTTCTGTAGGCCAAATAAAAACAGTTCTTTAAATAAACACGAAACTTGGAAAATAAAATCGTCTACTTCGTTTAGATTATTTATAAATGTACAGTTAACAGTTTGAAAAAATCGCCTGCAGTTTTATTTTTTAGTTTCGCGGTGTTGCCACTAAGTAAAAAAATAATTCTCAGTTTCTCCGGTATATAACAATCTCCGGTTTATGAACACAGAATTCAACTAAACATTAAATTTAGGGTTGATTATTGACGGCCAATTATCGACACGAGGGATATAGGCCCGGGGGGAGTGCCCTTCGTGGGGGTCTTTCTAAGGGAACCTAATCCGTATTTACGCATGAAGAAAATCCACGGCTCGAAAGAAAACCACGAAAACTCCGAGCGATTAGGCCGACGGGCGCGATTGGGATCGAACCCAGCACCTCCCGTCTACCAGCTTCGAGAGCACAACCTCTCAGCCACTGGTGGGGCAACATTAAATTTAGAAAGCACATGCTAGGAGTAGACTCTTAATCAATTTTAGTTGTAAGGACAACATGTAAGGGAAGGTGTCAAAGTTCACTGATTTGTTCGAAAAATGCGATGCTTTTATCTCCACATTAAATACACACAATTCAACAAATCTTTACCTGTAGAAATCATCATCATGGGAATAGATTATCTTTTAATTTTGGTTTACATATTTCTAAGAGTCTTATGTGCTGAAATTATATGATTTGTTCGAGATAGGCGATTCTTATGTCTCACGTTTAAATGCACGTAAAAGAGTTTGTTTTCCTGCATTAAAAGTCGTCATTGTCCACGATTCCGTAACAATACTGTACATATATTAAAAATACCGTTTTAATAAATCGATGTAACTTCTTGTACCATGTAAATCATTTAATTGATTCGATTTATATAGAAGAAAGTTTTGAGATGGCCACAACATACTAGTTTGTTTGTTCGTGACATTTCGTTTTAATCTGTTGATGGGATGTATGCCAATTGAATAAACATTTACATTTTTTGAAACATCTTAGTTATTAATCTGGCGCTACACCTGCAAAATACATTGGATATTTCCTATTATTTTATGAGTTGTGGGAATTTTTTAATATCATAAGTAAATCTAAAATATTTGGACAAAAATCAACTTTACGTATTTAATTCGTCAAGTGTTATCTGATTTTTTGATTCATCTTTTGTTATTACAACTAATTTACTTTTATAATAAAATATATTTTTGTTTAGCTTTTTTCCTTTGATTAATCTTCTCTGATTGTAACTAATATACGTGAATGACGTAACATTTCTTTTTCTTATTTTTTTCTTTTAATCTGATGCTGTTGTTTGAACATCAGAAACTTAATATTTTTTAATGTTTCTTTTTGTTTCTATGTTAATCATTAAATAAATTATAAATTTCATCCCATCTAATACAGACATTTAGCTTTACTACAAGAAATAAATCAAGTAGAGAGAAGGGAGGTAGCAATATATTAAAGACACCAGAGAAGAATAAAAATTATGCATTTTTGCATTGATGAGTACGTGCTTATATTATGCTATCCATAATGACGTACTTCTTTCCTATTCTTTAGTAACATTAACATTATTACGTACTTCACCACAATTTTAACTTACATTAACATCTTATATCGTCCATTAGCAGATTTTTCAAATATGACAAAGGCGGTAAATTAAAATACATTTTTTGTCTATCCATGAGTAAAGTTTTACGTGAATTCTTTATGTAAATAAAACGACAGAAAAAAATCTTGATACTTCGTTAAAGCAATCTAAAAGATACACCTGTTTTACGTTTATACTAAAAGTGCATATAAGACATTTTTCTTGTGATACATGGTATCACAAAATTATGCATAATCTGCAATAATTTGTTAATTTCTCAAAATCTTGTTTAAATAAATGAAAAAATAATTTTTAATGATCCACGGGTTTATCTGTAATTCCCGGTGTCTTATTAGAACCAATACTGGTTTTTTCTTGACATCGTATCTCGGAAAATGGGACACAATAGACAGAGTTTGAATTTTTTTTTTCTTCGAAAAATTAAAGATTATTAAACGTGAAAAAAAAAATCTCGAGTATACCTTAATTCCTTATCTTGATTTATTATTTTCTAAAAGGAAATGTCTCAATAGTTTTTTAAAACAAGAATACTTTTTAAAAGCTTAAAAATGTGTCATTGGGAGATCACATGACGCGTAGTATACATGGACAGTGAATTGCGACAGGCAAATTACAATATTAATACCTTTAATAATAACGGAAAAATGATTTTATTAGAACTCTTTAATCATATTTTTGAATACATTAAGTAACTCAGAATACCAGTAATTTACTTACCATGCATAAAAACATTTAAAAGAATTTTTGGGATTAATAACATTATATGCAAAAATATATCGTATAAAATATTACTTAGATATATAATTTTAAATGAATAGTATTTAGCTTGCTTTAAACAATGTTTGTATAAGATAATTAAAAATAAAAGTTATTTACACCATTCGGACGACTTTAGTTATAGCACATTCAAAAATACACAATTAGGTTTAGCAATTTATACCTTAATTGATATAATTGACATCTCACTTTTCTAAAAATGTAACTAAAACTGCTGCAACTGTCGTAATTAAATTTATAGTGACCTTTCAGTAGCTTATAATGCAAATACTACCGAATATAAAAACCTGAAAATAGGTAGTTTAAAAAAAATATATAATAAACATCCTAAAGCACACTGTTTTTCAATCGAAAAATTTTCAAGTGCTATTTAATGTTAAAATCAGTCAAGATAGTTCAGTTAAATAAGCTTTATAGAATCAAAAACTATGCGTAGAAATTTAACTAATTTTTGCAGACACATACTTTACTTGATTGCCGTGTGCAGTCCGTGTGCAGTGTCCAATCATTTTTTAAGTTTCTCTATTTTTTAATTTTCTTTCCAATTTTAAATTTAAAATTTCATTAGCTCATTGCAGATTTAATTCATAGTTTGAAATAACCGTTTTTTACCTACTGTTGCCACATTTTAAAAGAGTTTGATACTTTTTTTTATTTTACTATTATAAAACGTACAAACATTTTTACATTGAATAATAGATTTAGACGTGAATATTAATAAAAGAAAGTAAACATTCAAATAAAATTATTACCTGTGAAAAGCATTTAATGGTGAAAATTACGTCATATTTAAAACGATACAATTAAAACGTTTTGTTGCAAACAATTTTCTTACAACGTCGTTCTAAAAGTCCGGGAGATTGCGACATTATTTTTGTTAACCATTTTTTACAAGCTGATTTTCAAATGCATAAATGATTTTACTTAAACGTAAAAACAGCTGTCAGCTGACCCGACAGCGGTTGATTTGGCTTTAAGAACTGCAAAATCCCTCACTCAAAGGGAAATGAAAGTCAACCCGATAACAGAAAGTCACCAGTTGCCGTGATTATATCATTCAATCACCTCGTAATCGGTAATTTAAAAAAAAAAAGAACAGAACAAAATAGCGTGTTGTTAGAGCCTAAGATGTCTCGATAGGGTGGGCCACCTAATACGCTTAGGAAAAACATAAATAAAAAAGAAACTATCGTTAAAAAAAAAATCCCAATTAAATATGAACTGCTAGTCATGTTTTTTAAGAAGTTGCACAGAACGTTGTACTTGAAATATTTCTTCTTTTAAAAACAAAAACAAAAGATAAAATATGAAATAGTCATTTAAAATTTCAAAGAATGAAATTTTAATAGACATAATGCAACTTTTAGAACATTTCTTTAAAACGAAAAAACAAATGGAAACTACTTTTACCTTCTGAACAAAAACATGAATAATTCTTTGAATTTCCATTTTTATTCTTCTGTATCTATTTTCTTGCAGGTATATTTTTTGAAAAGATAAGCTATCCTTGGTTTTGAAACACTAAAAATGAAGTTTATTAAAGCATAGAAAGGGTGAGGACGGCAAATGTTTCCAATGAAATAAAGAAAACAATCATTAGATTTTTTTATATAAATATTTATGTTGTCGTGACAATATTTGAAAAGCAATAAATTTGGAAATTTGGTGCGTAGGATTGTTTGTAAATAAAGATTAAATTTTCAGATAAGGAATTAGAAATAAAATGTGAAAAGCAAATTACTTGAATTTGAATAATTAAATGTTATGTAATTTCTAATAATCTATTGCCATAAATTAGGTTAGAGGTTAAAAACTCGGTTTATATGCAAAAATTGAACTTAATAAACTTAGCATGATACCATTTTTGTTTTTTAACTATTGTCTTATAATATTGGTTTGTTCAGAAAGTTTGTGCCGGTTGGAAAAATCAATTCGTATCGGAAAATTCTGTCATTTAATTATTAAACATTGATTCTGATATCTAATGTCTAATAATTAACGGTGGATTATCGTTCGGGTGTATTATACGTGTGGATTATCGTTCCGTGATATTGTCCGTCGCACTGGTCGAATTCAACCACTGCCATGCGAATATGGAATCAATAAGTTGCTGGGTCATACTGAACGGCATACGGGATCTCAACGCTCTCCCATGACTAACGGCGAGAGGACACACATATTGTGAAGTCGGCCCTGCAAAACCGTACAACCACATCACGGACTGTCCGTCAGGTAATGGGCATGTTTGCAGAGCGCACAGTATACGCTCGTAGGTGCGACGACATTTGCAGCAGCGTGGACAGTCAGCACGGCGACCATTACTGCGGCTTCACTTGACAATGCAGCATGGAGAGTTACGGCGACTTTGGTGCGACGAACGACAAAGCTGGATACAGCAGTGGCACAATGTCGTCTTTTCAGATGAGTCCCAGATCTGCGTGTAGTCTTCTAATTGCCGTATACGTGTCGGGAGGTTCCGAGGAGAACGCTCATCGCCTGTTTGCATTCGATATCGACACAGGAACCCTACACCTGGTGCGGTGGTTTGGGCAGCCATTGGGTGCACGATACTCACATCTCTAGTTCGGATCGACGGTAATTTGAATGCAGATCGGTACATTTCTGACATCTTACGTCCAGTGGTTGTGTCCTATCTCGAGACCTGCTAAACGCCATCTTCCAACAAGATAGCGCAAGACCACATATTGCACCTCGTGTTCTGACCTTTCTCGATACACAGGGTATTCGATTGCTGCCCTGGACTGCACAGTCTCCAGATCTGTCACCCATTGAAAATATCTGGTCATGGATTGCTGAGAGACTGGCCCGCCACACCTCTCCAGCTAATACGGTTGATAAAGTGTTGCATAGACTTGAAGTAGCATGGAATGAGTTGCCCGTTTCTCTCATCTAAGCCCAGTTTGACTCCATGCCTACCCGGGTAAGTGCTGTTATAGCTGCCAGGTGGGGGTGCAGATGTTTCTACTTATTTCGCACCCCTGTAAACCCCCAAATTGCTTACAAATTTAACCATTTTGTTTTCATGCCATACTGTTAATGTACAATAAATAACTTTTATGTATTTTCTTTCTTTCATGGTGTTGCAACTTTAATGGCCAGCAGTGTAATTTATTTGAAAACTGTATCTCATTTTCTTTATTAGAAAGCTCAATACTTTTTTAATTGAATGATAAAGGCGTAAAAAAGCTATAACAGAAATTAAAATAGAAGAAAAAGGGAGTAAATTTACTTTTTCTTGAAATAAATGAAGAAAGAAATTAAAATAAGGATTACGGAAAAAAAAGTACGGAAGTAAAATTAAATAAATGAAGAAAAAAGTGAATCAGATTCTTCGGAAAAATAATTTTATGTTAATAGCGCAAAAGAAAATGGTAGATGTTTATACAGGGTGTCTCAAAAGGTCGTTTACAAACTTAACATGCTGGTCTGTCATATCATGATAAACAAGATTTACATAGGAACATGTGTTCGAAAATGCAAGCTACGACCGCTAGAGGGCGATGAGCGCAGACTTACCGGAGAGTGGAAAGCGCAATCATTTCAGGCGAAGACGTTGCAGGAGACGGATGAATCGGTTTAGTAACGCAGAATTGGCCGATATGCATTACGTATATGGCGCCGCGGATGGAAATGCCCAAGCCGCGGTACGGATATACCTTCAGCTCTTCCCAAGCAGACGTCAGTCAAGTCATGTTTTGTTTAGACAATTGCACCGCAGATTGCGTGAAGCAGGAGCTTTCCAAGTACGTAGCTACATCGGTCAAGAACGCACTACACGCACGCCTGTCGTAGAGGAAACCGTGCTACGGGAATTTGACAGGAACCCGCAAACAAGTCTCCGAGCAAGCGAACGCGTCTTGGGTGTACGTCGTTCCAGCATTATGCGCATACTGCATGAGGACACGAACCACCCCTACCACTCAAAAGAGTACAATCATTGTGCGTTGACGATTATCCCCAACGCGTTACATTCGTACGCTGGTATTTGCAACAACGGGTCGCACAGCCGGATTTTCCCATTTTGAACGGGTCCATGAATTCATGCGTCGACGTTGTGAAGCATGCATTGCGGTGAATGGAATGAATTTTGAACATCTTGTGTAAATTAAACCATGTTCTTTAATAAAAGTCATATTAATACCTCTTTCGATATACTTTCTTTCTTCCCCTCCACACCTGCGATCATCGCCCTCTAGCGGTCGCAGTTTGCATTTTCGAACAAAAGTTCCTATGTAAATCTTGTTCATCACGATATGACAGACCTGCATGTTAAGTTTGTAAACGACCTTTTGAGACACCCTGTATAAGTAATTTTAAGTAAGTTTGCCAGAGCTGACGATTTTTTAATCTCTTTTTTGTTGTTTGTCACTCTGTAAGCAGAAAAACCTTTAACTCTTTCTGTGTTTTTCGTTACGATCATACTTATTTATGTAAATTTTTGATATTGTTTCGAAGATTAAATTTCGAGGTACTTCTCCATTATGCTGTTGACCACTCTCCATTACAAAAAAAAAAAAAAAAAAGACTTTTCCTCAACGCCCAATAGACAAATGGAAGAATGTTGCAATTATAAATTTTAAATAGTCAAAGATAGTAAAATTAATGAATTTTGAGATAGAAACGTCACATATGAGAGTAGCGAAATATCGGATACAAAATTTGATTTGTTCAGATGATTTTGGACAAAATGATTCTTTGTAATATTTTAGAATTTAAAAGAAGAATTATTTAATAGACTATAAACAAGCATTGGATATTTTAACAGATAATATAAACAAATATAGAGATTTTAGATATTGCATTTATGAATAAAATATAACACTTTTATGTCACAAATTAAATAAGATGCATATAAAAAGTTAATGTGAGCAGTAAAAAACAACGTTTTAATTCACATTTCATCAATGTTACAAAAAATGTTAACACTCATTGCAAAGTTGAAAAAACGAATATAAATAAAATTCGTTAATATTGCGATCACTACATCACATGACGAATAATGAATATAATGAAAACACAACAAAGAAAACATCACTGGACGCACCACCGATCTCGCTATATTGGGAATACCCCCCCCCCCCCACCAAAAAAAAAAATGCACGAAATACGTTCATGTCGCAATCACTATATCGAATGTATAAGATGCTTAGTACAAAAAAATAACTGGATGAATAAGTGTATCGCATGTATGAGCGCTTCACGCAGAACGAAAGCAAAAAAAAAAAAAAAAAAAGAATCACTAAATGCAGCAACTTTAACAAATAAAGTTATGAAAACTCTATTAGAATTAGAAAAAAAGGATTTTCGTCAACATTCTGTAACCCGGGAAAGCCGGGTTCGATTCCCTAGTGACCGATAAAAGATGTAGGTGCGTGTTCAGATATGGTGTACGTTTTTATGTTTAACTACATTTTTGCATACTACGTGATGTGTATAAAATTTACAGATTGTATACAGGACTACACAAATTAATGCGTAAACATTAGTGTGTATGAGTGTGAAGTAGTTAAGGATGTTTTTTAATTAAGCATGCAATTTTCAGCAGAACTATAATTATCATACTGAGAGATATTTGTAGAAAATAAATAAAATCATATTCAGGGCTACGTAAAGAACCGCATGCATTGCCGTCTTTGGATAGTAATTTTTAGTATACAATTTTGAGAACATTTTGAGTGCATTTCCGTGTATTGGTGGGAATTGCTGAAGGTGAATTTTCAAATGTGTTATGCGTGTTGTAACTAAGCTAAATTTTATCAGACTATGTAGTCTATGCACAGATCTATAGATCATATAGGGGTGCACTAAATAATCCTAATATTTTCTTCACTACACACGGTAGTTGGCGAAACAATGTTTCGCATTTTTAAACACTGAAGCTCCATTGCAGCATTATGGAAGTGTTGGAAAATGCAACACATTTGTATTGTTTCAATAAGTACATTATACAAATCTTTCAACACAAAATATTCATATTAAGTATCTTACACACATATAATTTTAATCACCTTTAAATCGTCTGGATCGCATTTGTTTGATTTCGCATTTTGTTTGATTGAATGTTATCCAAAACTGTATAAACAAAACATTTCTATCATATTATTCGAAACAAATTTCATTTATAAAGAATAACATGTGTTCAGATTCATTTTTTAATTAAAAAAAAGTGTGCAAAAACAAAACTACTTTTGTGCATTGACTGCTTAGGATTGTTTAAAATATAATTTAGATAAACATTGTTTATCTAAACCAGATAAATAATAAACCATATAGTTTTTAGATAAATATGGTTTAGACGAAAATTTTCCTAAAAAAGGTTAACCTGAAAAGATATCATGTGTCTCAAAAAAGATTCTAAAATATTTTTTATCGATAGGCTCCTTGCAAATAATGGCTTTGTACAAATCGTTTGCTAGACGTCGAATTTATTTTGAAAACATATCTTGATCTGTATATATTTCAATATCTTAAAGGTACTTGCATAAAAAGCCATAAATATTGAAAACTCTCCAACAAAAGAGGACTTAGATAAAAGGTTGAATTTTTTGCAAATAATGTATTATATCTTCTGAGATTTTTCTTTCTTTTGCAGAGTGTAGAATGTTCATTGATCTAATGTATGTATATATATATATATATATATATATATATACATGGTGTTTCACAAAGGACCCCTAACTTTAAAAATCAATAACCCGGAAACGATGATAGATAGAAGCATGAAACCAGTGGTATGTTTATTAAAAAAATCGTAAGAATCTTATACATAAATCTCAAAATTTAGTTAAAAATAGCACCGACAGATGGCGCTGAGAGCGTTAAGAATCCTTCTAAAGAGAGTTCAGAAGCATAGAAAGACTACCCGTCGAAGATTTCGCCATTGAAATCTGACTGCTATTAGCGTATAGTAAAAATAATTCGCATCGGACACGTTGCCTGTCTGTTGAACTTTTTTGAAAAGCTCACGAATTATTTTCCCATCTGGGCATTTTGGGACTTGAAATCGCGTTCGAAAACTTCTCCTTATGGCAGTAGGACTGATTTAATCGGTGGTACTCCAACACAATAAACACACGTTCCACCACGGTATACATCACTTTCGGAATTATTTTCACTATACGCTAATAGTGGTCATATTTCAATGACGAAATCTTTGACGTATCTATCACCGTTTCCGGGTTATTGAATTTTAATTTTAGGGGTCCTTTGTGCAACACCCTGTATATATGTGTTTGTGTGTGTGTGTGTGTGCGTGTAAGAAAAACAGTATTTAACGCATTTTATTATAAAACGTTTTAGTCATTTTAAAGTATATTTTAAAAAATATTCCTATTTAGTTATACTGCAAGAAAAATTATAAATAAATTTGTTTGAACCTACAAAGAACATGCTTTTTAAAGTAAACATTTGATAATCACGATTTACATCGGAACATTTACTCGAAATTAAGGTAAAAACATCTGTCTTTGTCTGCGTCTTTTTCGAAAACAACCAAATTCTCTAAATTGGAAATTGCGTTACTAAATAATTTAGGGGTAGGGGCTTGTACTTTAAGTAAAGTTGACTTACCACTGTTACCATATGGTGTAGTTGTACGAATCCCAATGTAAAACTCAAGGATTTCGTGATATATATTTCGTGACGTTTATAGACTAAAATAATTAATAAAACAGCATTTTTCTCAAAATAACAAAAATAAGCAATTAAAATTAATCATTATGTGAAGGTAATATTACGAACTGCTCCTGTCATATATTAAATCGACTGAAATTGCTAAGGTGTCAACCTTTTCCCATAAAGGAGTTTTAATAGCACTACAAAGGGTGTGAATTTCTTTTCACTTTGCTAAACAGCGTACAATCAACGGAGTGAAAAATGTGTTTATTAATAGTAAGAGACCGGGAATCGAACCCAGATACATTGGTATAGCAAACCAACTGCTTTACCAACTATATCAAGAGCTTTACCAGTTATACCAAGTGCTTTACCAATTACCATCATAGTTTAATTTAGCTCATACCGTCGTGGTAGCGAACTTTTTCAAATCACTAGCCAAAATCCTTGAAACATATCTTAGTCTCTTTCTATGTACAACTTTGCATAATTCTAAATGAATATCTTACAAATTTTTCTCATAAATTGCTTAATTGGTAAAGCAATTGGTGTGTTATACTAAGGTATCTGGGTTCGATCGCCGGTCTGGGCACATTTTTCACTCTGTTGGTTGTACGCTGTTTAGCAAAGTGAAATGAAATTCAAATCCTTTGTCGTGCCATTTAAATATTTATGGCGTAGTTTCAGTGCTTCTGAAAATTTAATAGGAAATTTGGAGTTTTAATATCTAAGAAACTATAAAATATCTCATTTAGTGGTGGCTTTTTGAAAAATTCATAAATACAGGATGCGTGTCAGAAAAATGTATATATACACTATTTAACGGGTCATAACATTCTATTGTTTCTTTCTTTTCGAAGTGTAATTAATTGAAAATAATGAGTGGACCAAGATTAATTTTTGAAGAAAGAAAATTTATTTTAAACTACTATTGTAAGTATTAAAATGTAGCAGAAGTAAAAAAACAATATCGCAGGGAGTTTCAGGCAGATGTGCTTATGCGACTTACAATTCATCGTATAAAAGATAAGTTTGAAACGAATGGATGTTCATGGACAACGTTCCGGTACCGTAATTGAGCAAGAATGCACCACAACTCTAAATGAAATGTTTGTTGAAGTTTCTGAATCAATAGCCGACCATTATAAGCAGCGTATTGACCAGAACGGTAATAATTTTGAACATCTGCAGTAGGAGGAAAAATTATACATTTTATGCAGATTCTTTTGCACTTTAAATATTAATTTTGTGTGAATAAAAACTAGTAGTTATAATCCTTCAAAATGTTTTCTGACCTACCCTGTACTCATGGTTAAGACCTGCTGACATATTTTTCGTGAAATATAGTCTATAATAAAACAAAAATTATCGTGAGAAAAGTTTAATTTTCAGTGTCTCGTTTTGAATAATAAAGTGATCATTAAATTTCAAAATATTCAACTTCAAGAGAGTATAAGCTAAAATAAAGTATAATGCTTTTACTTTATGCAATTATGATGAGAAATATTTATGAGACATTAATTTACAATTATGCAAATTTGTGCATAAGAAAGAGCTGAACATTTGTTTCTAGAATTATGGCCAATGTTTTGGAAAAGTTCGCTACCACGATGCTATGAGCTAAATTAAACTGTAATGCTTTTACCTTACGCAATAATATTGAGCTAATTTTTTAAGACATTGATTTACAACTATGCAAATTTGTACGTACAAAGATTCTAACTTTTGTTTCAAGGGTTTTTGCCAGTGTTTTGAGAAAGTTCGTTCCTGTGAAAAAGACTAATCTTACTTCCTATCATAAAATGCAAGACATGAATTGCTCAGATTCGCAAACAACTTTTTGAACTCGTGCGCAATTGGCTAGCTCCAGCTCTTCGAGGAGCTCCAGCTCTTCGAGGATTCTAAATTATAGTTGAAGTCTTTAATACATTGTTAATATTAAATAAATGCTTAGTAAGAAATCATATAAATATATTTTTATGGTGAGTAAGTGTCACCAATACAGAAAATTTAAAACAGCCGCACTATTACGCCGATTTTTTTTCTGTTAACATTTTTTTAAAGTATATGTTATTAAGCAAAAACATGTCCATGTCCAGTCCATGAGTAATGCGGACATCATATCGTCGGTGGCAACGACCTGGGCAATAAATTTTGATTTCAGCACAAATTTATCAACTTCTAAACATCGCACAATTTCAATTTTTACACAAATGAATATAAATAAAAATGTACGTTCAGCTACAATTTGTTTGAAAACTGTATCTCAATTTACTGAGATATATAATTTTTTAAATAATTTTCAAGCATGATTTTTTTAATCCACTCGATTATAAAAAATTTACGCGTTTGAATATCAAGCAATGTACGTAGTTCAATATTTGTTTCGGCATAATATCCCCCCCCCTGACAAAATTAAAATTTCACAATAAATAAATTAATAAATAAAACACAAGTAGAGCGAGAGAGAGGGAATAACAAAATTAAAGAGAACTCAATTCAGTCTCTCCCCAACATTTCCTAGAAGAAATTTATTTTTGTAACAAAAAATCTTAACCTTTCTATAATAGTTTTTTTCTTTTTTTTTTCTTTTTAATAACACTGCACTTTTCCGCTCTTTTAAACGAAAGCTATACAAACTAGTCGTTGGGGGCCACCGTAATACTTACCCATCATGTATATGTATAATGTAAAATATTAAAATAAAAATGTGTAAACTACTTATAAAATGCAATGATATTCAAATAAAATCGTGGCTTGATGACGTCATAAAAAGGCTCGATTACTGAATTGCTTGAAAGAGGTTTTTCCTTATAACTCCAAAAATAATACTCCTATTAACTAGCGGTCTATTGCATCTGATTAAGCGTCAAATGTCCAATTAAAATATAAATTTGAAGTGAAATTTGGATGAAATACAGGGTCATGAAAAATCGAAGAGTGTGGTAAATAGGATTACAAATATCTCGGCAACTAATTATCCGATCGACTTCATGTTTTATGCAAAATTTGTTTTTTTATTGTCTTTTATATTTACTCCTTAAAATAAACAATTTCGAAAATTTTTATATACCTTTCATCAGAACGAATATTTCGAGAGTCCGAAAAAAATTGTTCCGGTTAATCGAGGTTGTTGAAATGAAATAGGCTTCTTCCCATTATTACATACTAAGTACATACCAAATTGCAAGTCTCTATCTCAATTTTGTCGGGAGATAGAGCGTTTACAGACACACACACAGACACATAGACACACAGACACACAGACGGACGGCAAAAAAAAATTTCTAAAAATATGTTTTTCGGAATCTCCAGTGTCTGAAACGTGTAAATCCGTCAAAATTTTTTTTTCGATTTTCAAAACGATTACAAGACTTACCCTATACTACGTATGATGGGTAAGTAATACTACTGTTACAAACTGCCATTTAAGCATTCAAAATCACTAAGTCTTAGTTATGAATTTTAATTAGAAACAAATTGGTATGGATAATTACAAAACCTGCACATATGTGTATTTTTCAGGTATTTGGATTGGTATAAAATATCGATGGTTGTAATAAATGTTTAAAAATATCACTTTTATTTATGTATTGGGTTTATTTCATTCTAGTATCATACAATGTCAAAATAACAATCTGGAGAGATGTATTTAATAAATCGTAGCCGCAAAAAACATCAAACATAAATAAAAATTATTGTTTTTTTTATTATTATTATCTTTTTTCTATAATTAAGTTTTTATGAAAAATGTCATAACATCTTCCAAATCCGATTTCTCTTAGTTAAAATTTGAACTAAGGAGTGTACAGATTGCAACCCAAAAAATCAAATATATTCCTGATGAAGAATAATGATTTCAATGAAGGATCATATGAGATTCCCAGTAAGGTAAAGCTAGGAGAGTCTGTGCACAATTCAAAAGAATAACAATAAAAAATCTAAATATTAATTTTTTGCTAAAGTATCCATGAATAATTTTTACTTCATTTGTTTTATATGCACTTCCATTGCTATTTTGTTGTTATGTTGTAATTTAATGGAACAGTTGTAATAAAACCAAAAAGTTATTTTGCGCAATCTGTCCTTACAGGGTTGGTGTGATTGCGCACATGAGTAGGAGAGATTGTTACCAATAATAACTACAATTAAATTGTTAACAATAATAATTACACTTAAATGACATTGTTGTAAGGTTTTTGTGAACAAATATTATTGTATTAGGAGTGAATATTTCAACCTAATGATAAAAGAATCAGAAAAAAAAATACTTTTAAAAACGATTAAAAATTTTTAATTAAAAGGGAAAAAATTAAAGAATCAGGAAAAGTAAGTCCAGATAAGATTACAAAATAACATTAAGTTGCTTGAAAACACGTTTAACTTAAAATTAGTCTATTTTCATTTTTCATTTTTTTATGCAAACTTACCAATAAGCTGCGTAATCTCTCCTAGCATGGAAACTAATGGAAACAATGCGCCATCTCTCCTAAGTAGCAGATGCGCAAACTCTCCAATTTCGGTAGGAGAGATTGCGCGGCCTCTTATTTAAACATGGCCGCTACAAAAAAGAACCGTTGATGTTCAAATTGTTAGTCCAGATTAGTGGCTTATGAGAAATCGTTTATGTTTAAAATATTTTGTACTACTGACATTGTATAGAAATTCTGATGAATAGCTATGAAAATTCAAGCACTTACTTTGGGAAAACAAAAAAAAAATAGCAATGCTTTATCTTAGACGCTCAAAACAATCAACGTGCACTTTCAAGTAGGCACTCCACTACTGCTGTTGTACAACTACCTGAAGTCGCTGCGCGCCATCTCTCCTGGCTTTACCTTATATGTAAATCAACTGTAAAGGGCTTTATTGAATTAAGAATTAAGATAAAGGTCCAAGGAAAAAAACTGAAAGGCTACAAACTTCAACAAACGTATATATATCCAAATGTGTTGATCAGGTTGACATCTTTGGAAAAAGAAGGACACAGAAAAAGATAAAAATAACTCGTTCACCAAAGAGAGAACCAGGAATAGAAAAAAGCATTTTCAAAATAACTCACCGGAAGGTAAAAATAAATTAAATATCACGGTTGAAACATTTATCATTTTTTTCGAAGAGGAACCTATTCAGAAACTCATATGAAAATGAACGAAAAGAAGAATACCCTTCCTTAAACATTGCGCAATGTACAAAAATGGACTAAGTGGCGGACAGAAATTTGCCTTAAATAATATCCAAGATTTTCTTCATCTTACAGTAACACGGTTTTGAATTCTGTGCAATCCAGACAATTTGAAAGCAATATGTAGAATGTTCTGCCATTGGAGTCGAAGGCGTGCAAAGGCGTAATTTAATTAGATGAATGTTTTGGGAAATGTATGTAGAAAAAAAAGTCGTTCTTTATTTCTTTGAGGTTTTCGGATCTGCGATGGATCCCGAAAAACATTATTGTTATTTATTTCTATTTATCAAATTTAAGCATACAACTATAAAACATGAATGGTTTTTTTATTACAAAACAATATTTATTTCTAATAAAGCTATTTATTGATTAGCTGACTTAAATAAAAAAATCTAACTTTAATAGTTTAAAAAAACAATTTTGCCCACCCAAATTTGCCAAATACCCCACTCTACGTCAGTTGAATTCGTGCTCCAATTTGAAGTTTCGAGGAACTGTATACTTTTTGTTCTAGCTAAACACTACAACTGCACAGGTATTCATCGTGAAATTAATTTTTAACCAATCAAATGTCTACTCGATTACGACTAAATTAACTTGAGTGTTGAAGATATAGAGTCGTTGTTCACGATGTTGGCGAGTCAAATCTATGCGTAAATCTCGAAATTTTCTCCACCATTTCACATTTGCAAGTCAAGGCAAGATATTCCATGCTCGCCTCAAACAGCGACAATTTCGTTCACATTTCCATGTGTCCTCAATTAGTGCCAAGTGTAATTTCCTTTTAATTCATACTCGTATATTCTGTCAACATTTATGTTTAGTGACTAATGGTGTGATTTGCACGAGTTAAAAATAAAAGTTTTTGTGGGAATACTATAAAACATATTTACATTGAGCAATTTTTTCAATAGTAAATTTCTACTTAAACTCTTATTTATACACTTAATTATACTTACTTATATATTTACTTATACTCTTATTTATAATTACTTATAATTACTTATACTCTTACTTATGCGTATTTATAATTACGTATACTCTTACTTATACATACACGATTCCTTAAAAATCCCTTTTTAATACTTTCATAAAATTTTAGGCAGTGGAACAATAATTTTTAGAGTCTAAAAACTTATAATAATTCATTTTTTGAAAGTAAATTCCCTAAAAGATATAATGCGTTAATACACATGCTTTCTTTTTTGCTTCTTCACGAATCGAGTGGCTGAGAGGTTGTGCTCTCGAAGCTGGTAGACGGGAGGTGCTGGGTTCGATCCCAATCGCGCCCGTCAGCCTAATCGTTCGGAGTTTTCGTGGTTTTCTTCGAGCCGTGGATTTCTCCATGCGTAAATACGGATTAGGTTCCCTTAGAAAGACCCCCACGAAGGGCACTCCCCCCGGGCCTATATCCCTAGTGTCGATAATTGGCCGTCAATAATCAACCCAACCCAACCCTTCACGAATCGAAAAATGTGTATTTGATATTTAGCTTTTAATTATAAAAGATATACTAAACTGTTATAAATATATGTAGTAATAAAAACATTAATACTTGTATAGTGACAAATTTGAAAAAGTAAAAGAATTAAAATATTTGATACATTTTATGGATTTTAATTTGTTACCAAACTTAATAATAATAACTGATGTTGTAATTTTTTCAGCATTTACATGATAATACGGAATGCACTTGAGAATTATCCTTAAAGTAATTTTTCTTTTAAAATCAATATTTACAGTGAAAACTATACCTACAATGTGTAACATGTTTTATCTGTATTTTTGAATTTTTTTGGCGTTTTATAGTTTATTAAATACCACTTTATTAGCCGTTGTTGACAAAAATTTAATTTCAACTTTTTTTTAAATAATAAGGAGAATACGTGTCTTTCCTTTCAAGTTAATTTTCTACGTCATTATTTACAGTACAAAATATATCTATGATTTGAAAACCATTTTACGCACATATTGTAATAATGTTTAAGAGTTTTAAACTTTACTGTATTTAATTTTATTCTCTACTTTTAAGAACACTTCAGTAGCATGGATTTTTTTCCCTTAAAAGATATTCTAAAGTACACTTGTCCCTTTCCTTTAAAACAATTTTTCAGCAAAGTCATTAGTTACAGTTAAAAATATATCTACGATTTCGAATCATTTTACGCCTTTTCTTGTCCCTTTGGGGTTGAAATTTCTAACCACTCCTGTGGAGTCTGCGATAAAACTTTAGTACGACGTTGAGCTGAATTGATTGCTAGAAAACTTTAAAGCCAGAAATTAACAGTTGTAGTTTAAGAAAGACTCATTTATTTAACTTTAGGCAATACTTCTAACTAAAAAGAAATGAAGTATTCTTTTGTCTTGAACTTAAAATTAAATTACAGCCATGTATTTCGTAATGCTGATTTATGAGGTAAAGGTAGAAATTCTGAATTTTCTTTTCTTAAAATACGGAGTATATATATATATATTTAGAAGGAAACATCTACGGTGTATTAGTACATTTTAAGATAATAGTTGTTTCAATTATACTAAGGAAAAGTATTAAATAAATTCTCATTGCTTTTCTAAGACTTTTTTTACATTTATCAATATATACCTCGAGAGGTTCGTTTTAATGTTTAATATAAGTTTTTCTAAATCAATATAGTCTGTTAAAGAAAATCGTTATTAAATTATGATAGAAACCTTTACATAGTACATCATTAAAAAATAATCTGTATAGTTTTCAGTAGTTGTTTGGTACTAAAATGTATCATTTAACATAAAATATACCAAATTGTTGAGTATTAAATAAACTATAGCAATTACATCTTTTTCAGTTACTGTTACGGAATATTGTATTTAGAATACATTTTGTTTAGTTTCTTATATTTTTACTTTGATAATCGATACAGCAACTTTTAAAATTTGGGAATTCTAAGTTAAAAATGCGAATTATAGTTTTTTAAATTTGTTTAGAGCATTTTTTACTCATAATTGACTATTTTATACTAAACCGCTACGTTAATTTCTTTCTAACCCATAAAGCAATTCTTTTTTCCAGGCTTAGTACAAATTTATTTCTCTATGAAATTGCTAGGGAATTTACTCTAAAATATTATATATCCCCTCCTACTGTTTAGTACTGATAAGAAATTAAGGACCAAAAATTGTTATTTTATATTCAGAGGATTTTTTTTAGATTTATGATTTATATTGTTTTAGAGATTCTTAAAACTTTAAAAGTTATCATTCCTAACGGCCTAAGTTCACCAAATTATAAGCATTTTTTTTTTGTCGAATTAAAAATTAAAACATTATAATATTTTTAAAATTCATTTTATGATATAGAAAAGTAAATATATCTAGGATTAAATGCATATTTTCTTTATTTTTTAGAATTATTAAACTTTTCTTTATCTTTCTTTCTTTGTTTTCAATACAAACAACATATAAGTAATAAAATTAAAATAAAATCTTTGTTACAGCCTGCCGCAAATTAATCACAGCTGACAGGAAAAAAAATCAAAATTTGCTTTAATCTTCCAGAACAATTTACTCTGGTATGTCAAAAAACTTTCTGACTGTTTGTCACAATTTTTCTCCATCACAAACATCCATTCCCAACAGTAGCAATGTCACGGGATCATTTTCGTAGTCCGTAATTGCACAGAATTTGAAGGTTTGAATAATGAAGTGATTGGTAATCGAATAACGTATACAATTTTCTTATAAATGTTTAACAGTTTAAGTTAATATTGTTTGCTACATGATAAAGTTCTTTTCCAGACTGTCGTATAGTTTAAATAAGCTTACATTTCTATGTTTGACAACCTTTTCTGAAATATGATTTGACTTTATAGGATAAAGATATATTATCTTTTCGATTTCACATTATCTGAATACGTATACCTTCAAAGTTTGCACATGTAAGAAAAATATTTACTTTTTTGAATGTCAGTAAGTAGTGAGTTTGGATATGAAGACATCATTAAATACATTAACTAGAGTGCAAATCAGAAGTTTTTCCATGACAACTGCACACGATCTATTATGGATTATACAGTTTTCCATTAGTATACTCACGATAAGCAGCATCAGATATGGACAGTACTTTGTATGATGACTCTGGTGAAAGCTATGCTGCTCTTGTCACAAACTCTCCATGTTAGTGTGAATATGCCACGTATTGGCACGTAAAAGCAGTGGTGTAGAGAGCTCACATTCTCAGAGGGTGGCATGTGAGAAACAGATACCTAATCCAGAGATTTTTACCCACCTTTCGGTATGTTTAAAAATTGTGGAGACATTTGGAAACGAAGCCAGACTTCCGTTATTGTATTGCCATGTGAAACGGAAACTGTCCTCCTTCGCTTTCGGGATCTGGCTTCTACGGTTGGCTAGGGAGGATTTTCAAAAATAACAGCAAAAAATATTTCCGCTGTTGTTTTGTGCTGTATGGAATTTTGAATTTGTTTTTCATATTTTTTTAAGACTCACAACAATGGACGTGAATTATGTAATGTATTATCTTGATTATTTTCACTTTTTATCAAACAGATATGATAGAATTATTTATGTCGCTTTCACAATTAGGATCTAAACTATGAGAATAATGTGAATTTATATACTCATTAAATATTTCAAAATTTCAAAATAAATTGCATGGTAGCGTAGTGATTAGTGTATTGTGCTGCCATATTATAATATCAACATTCACATTCACGTCCAACTTGGACAAGGTTCATTCAAACTTTCATTTCTTCTGACTCGATAAAATGAGAACCAAATTAATTAAAACATTGACGATTCCGTGTCAAATTGTTAATTTGACTACAGCATATGCTACATATAGCGCCTAAGGGCACGTAGCCAAGAAAACGGTGTTGATTACTCCCGTTCATGATCTATTCTGGATTATACCATCGCTTAATTTAGTTGTTCATTAATAAAATTCTTAAGTTAAGCAGAATATTCTTTATTGAATAATTTTTTTTGTTTCACATAGGTCTCAGACAAATAATCTTTGCAGATTAAGCTTAATAAATTTATATCATATAATTAAAATCTATTTTAAAGATTTCATTAACTAACAGAAAAATATAGCACAGAAATATTTAAAGGTTAAAAAAGTATAAGTTATAATTATTAACATTCTATGAAAAGCTTCTTATGATATTCTTATGACCATTCTGTGAAAAGGTTCTTATAATATTCTTTTTGACATTCTATGAAAAGGAAATATTAGCATCGTAACAGAACTAAAATTTACATATTGGCTTCTGAAACATGTTTTTCTTTTCATGCAGAGGTGCCTTTACCTTTTATTTAATGCTTCTAATGACTGAATAAAAGATGAAGCATTTTTCTTTATCAAGTTAGCTGAGTCATGTTTAATGAACTTCATTTAAAAGATTTTAGTCAAGAAAAAAACATGAAGTTTGAAATAGTTTAATGTAACATAAAAAGTCACTTATTTTAAAGAATTTTGATTACCTTGACATTTAAAAATTACTTTGATTTTTAAATGGCTTTTTTAAAAGTATGTTTTTTTTAATGTCTTGTTCTTTTTTGAATTTATTATTATCTTATTTATAATTGTATATTCAGAAAAGCTCAGTGTATATAAAGAGATTCATCACAGTTAAAGTATTTAAAAAACTGAATTCTTTCGAAATATAACCAAATATTTTATGAAAATTTTCTGATATTATTCAATTAGGAAAACTTCATAATTTTCTGATTTTGTTCCGAAAATTCTCGGTATTTCAGGAATAACGAAACAATGAAAAATAAATAAATATATATATATATAAATTGTAAATTGTTCCTATAATTAATATTTTCCAAAGCCATTTTCGTGGCCATTTTAAAAGTTATTATAAAAATAATTTTTTTTTTTCGAATTAAGGTAATAGTGTAAAATATGATATGTATGTAAAAATGTATGTATGTATAGATAATGTATGTATGGCCGCTCAAAACAAAAACAGAATAACATTATAATAATAGAATATTTAATAGTCAAACTCAGAAAACGTCTATACATACAGAAAACGAAAACATCCATTAGAATGAGAATTAAATCTTCTTTCAGTTTATGCAAAAAAAAAAAAAAAAAAAAAAAAGCTTGGAGGGATTTTATATTAGAAGTAACAAACTTTGAAATTCTCACTATGAGCACTTAATTTTGACATCATATTTGGATTCTATGCTAATTTTTTTGTTCGGATATCAAATATAGCCAATCGGTGAAATTTATTATTTAAGAAATTAAAAAAAAATATTTTAATGGTGTTCAATATTTCAATTAATTTAACTATTACAGACATTTAAAATATTTAATATACAGATAGATTAGATGTTTGAATGCTTAAACATTAAGGCACAGTCTTGTCAAAAGAAGATTACTCTCTACTAACTCTGACGCAACCCTTCGTATAAAAAATGTAACTGGTATCAATCGATTAGCTATAACATGTAAAAATTAATGATAATCTGAATGTTTCCTTAGGGGGTCGTCTACATACGTAAATTGTAACAAACTTTAAAATTTTTAATACTAACACCTAATTTTGACATTTTATTTGAATTTTTCGGTAAAGTTTACCTTTGAGTACTAAACGAGGAAGTTATTTCGTGAAGAAGTTTAGAAGATATACAGATGTATAGTTTGGGACTTTTAATGACATATTCTTTTTTAATAGCTGAAATCCAAACTACAAAGCTAATAGTTTTTTAAGCATAAATCAAACACTGCTTAGAAGAATAAACTGTAATTTTAGATTCGCGTATTTAAAGCTGCGCGATAATTAGATTTCTCTTCAAAACATTGTGTTACAATTCACAGGTTTTTCATATTTTATATATTATGAAAATAATAATGTAAAACATGTATAGAGGACTCGATTTTTTTAAACAGAAATCCATAATTAGAATATTCAAGTATGGGGATCCAATGTTTCAGCTCATTCTGCAAAGCTGTTAGGTAATTACCTTAAAACATTATCCGCATTGTAGTTTATTTTGCCACATTTAAAAGTTAATTTAATAGTAGAAGTTTTAAATTTCATTTCTGCATAACTTCTAAACTTCTTAAGTTTCTTCACCGAATGACTTCCCTTTTTGTATCTGGTGGTACAATTTACCGAGGAATACAAATATTATATTACAATTAGGCGTTGGTAATGAAAATTTCAAAATTTGCTGGAATCGCAATATGAAGACGCCCCACTAAGCTTGTTTTTAAAATTAAATTGAAAAAGGACAGGTTCCAATTGAATGGATATTGTTACTTTGTCTCTCTAAAGTTTTGCGATTAAATTGTATGTTTTTCTTTGGCCGATTGTACCTCTGTGATGTTTGAATTAACAGAATAATGTTGTCTTTTATTTGAGTAAAATGCTCGTCATTGTGAATTTTTACATATAATGGTAACGGTTTATTCGAGTGCTTTTCAAAAACAATAGATGAGAGCACATAATTGTTTTCGCACCTATAATGACTTGCAACCTTGATAATGCAGATAATCTTTTATTAACAACTAGAGATATTCTCGTGGTTCTTACATCTGTTCATTTACGTCACGGGCAACAAATAGTTGGAAACAACGTGACTTCTTAAAAAGTGTCATTAAAGTGGGAAACAGAGGCAATAAACATTCGTTTTTGTGTTTTACAAAAATAAATAAATAAATAAATAAATAAAAGAATTCCCCGTTCGTGATTTTTTTGTCAAGCACAACACGTTTTTGTTTGATGGTTAGCAAATTTAGATTCTTGATCAGAATCACACAGTATAAAATATGGACAACAAAATATTATACAGAACATGTTCATTCAGTTTCGTCGGAAGTTGAGAGAACCAGTTGTTTTTTCCCCAAGACATTGTGTGTAAGGTTGATGTGTGTTTAATGAGTTGGGTCATATCTAATATCCCTCCTTTCTTTTTTTCTGGATTCAATTATCATGGACAACATGCACAATTTATATGGAAAGTAGGTTAAAATGTTCATTAAGAAAAAAAAAAACCGCACTCTTCATTGTTAAGGGAAACCTGCTCATTGTAACATTGTGTTGTGTGAAATATTAAACGGGAACCATACATCTAATACGCTTTATTTTCTTTTTTAGACCAGACTTGAAGATGAAATTTAAAGGTCACTGTTTTAACATCCTTGCCACGATCGCGTAAATTGGAAATGTTATCGACTGCCTTGCACAAATGACTTCTATTTTGCATTATAACAGTGGCAATTAGGATAAAACTAATACACTGCTACATTAAATGATTACTTTCAGAGAAATATCCAAACATATGTACGTAACAAAAATTTATTTACAAAAGCTAAATAACACTTTTGCATATTATGCACAGTTGCAACATATATATTTTGTATTTCATTCTTAGGGAGGAATTACATTAAAGATGATAATATCAGTGACATATTATCTGAGTGCATGCATACATAATTCGTTTTGAAAATTATGAAAATTTAATAACTAAGAAAGCAGTAGAATGTGCGAAAATTTGGCATCTTCTGGACAATTGGCTGTCTTCAAGAATTTAAATGGCTTTTTTATTCATTTATTTGGCTATGATTTAATCTTTTCTTGTAAAATATTTCAAGATTTTTCATTTTTATATGTTTCCCTCAAAACATACTATGTATGAATAAATAATAGTGAAAAATGATTACTTTTCTGTGTCTCTATATATACATGAAAATATAGTTATTGATAACTCAGAATTTGTATTAAATTAGAATCTCTAATTATTATGTGAAATCCAAGACTGATATAAGCTTGAATGCTTTGAACATCGAGACTACAAATGCGTTCACACTTGATATAATATCAAAGCTAATGTTACGATTAATGAAGGGGATAAATTGACTTGTAACATGAATTATTGCTACAACTCTTTGTATTGTGCATTGATATGGCTACCTTGAATAAAAGCAGCACTATTATTTGAAACATTAATTAATAGTTCCATCTGAAATGCCTTCTCCATAACAGTTATTTAGAAAGTTTGATAAACTTTCTATATCGAGGTCTACATTTTACTATGAATTATAACCTATGTCATAGTTTAAAGCTTGGCTCATCATTTATTTTTTTAATTACTTATGTGTATAGTATGTTTAACTTATAGATATCCCAGTAAGGTCATAAGTAAACTATTAGAACTCATTACACAGACTTTTAATACACAAAAGTAAAAAATAGTTTTAATCAATATAGTGTCAAACACTATAGTAACAAAAACAGAAAAACTCTGCAGTAAATCATGGATGAAACTCCTACTCCAGCCATCTCAGAATTTTATTCTGCGAAGCTTTGCGTAAGTAATGAAAATCGCATCAAACAACTATACACTTGTATACAAATATTAAGCAAAAAATATATAATACTAATTTTCGAACACAAAAGTTAATTCTTAGTAATAAAACAATGCAATAAACAGTAGTGGAAGCAAATA
The DNA here is from genome assembly GCA_963931845.1 of Maratus michaelseni. Classification (NCBI taxonomy): domain Eukaryota; kingdom Metazoa; phylum Arthropoda; class Arachnida; order Araneae; family Salticidae; genus Maratus; species Maratus michaelseni. The sequence continues at coordinate 213,369,250 of OZ007590.1, forward strand.
TGTACTATCCTAACCACACAACCAGTCGATATGACGTCTCGATGACGTCACAAATGAGAAAAAATAACAGACTCATGACTGATCTGGATTGTTATACCTTTCATTTGTCTTATTATTAGTATCAATTTATCGTCATTTTATGGTTCTTCTCAGAAGTTACCATGCCTGTTGCTTTGTAGACTCTATAGGTGACTTTACAATTATGTCATTTTGGGACTCATTTAACTGTTTGAAGATAATAATTGTTTTGAGACGAGTCCCCAAGTGACATCAAAATGAAGTCATCTGGATATTCTCACAAAGCAGCGCGCAATGTGACTCCCTGGTGAAGCCTTCAAATCTCGGTCACTTCAGAATCACCAAGTAACTTTAATGTGATGTTATTTACTGCCCAATTAAAATAAAATGGTCGCGAAGACTTTACAATGCAGTAGACAAATGATGGACATATGAAAATCACAAAGTGTCATTTTAATGTCACCTGGTGACATAGCAATCACATAGCAACAATCACAGTTGCTTACTTTTTTTGTTGAAATGGTACATCAAAAAGAGGCTTTATAAAGTATATTTCGTAAAATATTTTTCCCTACATCTCTAAGTCTATGTACATTGACATTAAATTGTTTTGTCAATTACATCGGTAACAATATCTCTCATAGACAGGTTTGTTGATAATGCATTGCTTACAAGTTTTCCCCTCATTATCTATAAGACACAGTAAACTCGTTGTATCTTTGACAGTGTCATTTCTCGATGCTGGTGACTATATAGATAGGACTATTTAATTGCTACATGGTATCGTTGTACTGAGGTGTGATAGTTGTGGATGTGTTCCACAAAGCAGGCATTTCTTTAGTCATACCACTTCCATGAGTCAATCCTGCACTGCTCTTTAAAAATATCACTAAATAATGTTCAATTAACACAAAAAACTATTAAGAAAAAAATATATAAACACAACAAGAGAAACATAGACAACAATACTAATAAATAAACAGACAGATTTCCCAACTATAAAAGCAAAATTCTTGTAAAAAATATTTTTCTGCATCACATGAAGTGAGACTAGGATTTTGGCGCTGGTTCGCACTCGGGCTGTATATATGTATTTATTGCTTTAAAGTTATTTTACACACTGTAAACGGAAATGTAAAAGAGACAATTTAAGTGTCTTAATTTTTAAGACACTCATTTGTGTCTGAATTTGAGACATCTGAAATGTCTGAATCAATGGCATTTTTGTGCTTTGATTTGTCGGCAATAGACACCAATTTCTGACCACATTTTTTTAACGGTTAAAAAAATAAAAGCATTAAAGTTAGCCATATTTGACCACATTGTATCTTTAATAAATGGGGAAATATTTTGAATATAAAGCAGGGCTGAGTATTGTTCCAGTAGCAGAACCTGATTAAAGCATGGACAAACTGGGTAATGACGACCTGTCTCCCCTCTCCGATTTTAGGGGCCCCAAATTTGATATGAAATTTTCGTAAAGCTATGGTGACGTCTTATAAGTGCAATTTCTAATAAGTCTATTTAGATATTGCACTGATTATATTCATGATTTTGACCTCTTACAGTAAGATAACATTGAAAAAAAATAATCTAATAACATTAAAACCTCTCAATAGTGGAAACTTCTGTGCCACGGCATCTGTCCGCTATTCGGAGGTGCCTGCTCTTCAGAAGTAAAAGCATGTAAATATCCATGCATCGTGATTTGAAAAAGCAGTACGTTAAATAGAGGTGTCTGTTATAGAGTTTTCACTCCGCTATGAAGGTAAAACCTCCATAATAGACATTACCGAAAGCGGACGCTTCTATTTATCGGGCAACCATATTTTGCAATCACAACACGCATATATTTACATACGTTTACCTCTAAAAAGCAGACACCTCCGAATAGCAGACAAATTCCGCAATCAAGAGGTGCCCACTATTGAGAGGTTTTACAGTTTTTAGATAGCCATATTTTTTATTTTTAATCTTATCTTACTGTCAAAGGTTGAAATAATGATTATAATCAGTGCAATGTCAAAAAACTTTTAAAATATTAGCGTTACTAAAGTTACACACCAATTTTCGGGCCCTCTATAATCGGGTGGGGGGTGGGGGGTGGGGGGGGGGGCAGGCAGTGTCATAGCCCAGTTTTCCTATGATTTTATTAGTTTCCGCTTCTGGAACAATCCCCATCCCTGATTAATATTCAAATATTTTCCTATTTATTATTATACAATAGCAGAAAAATGAAAATTTCATTTAAATATTTATTTATTTTGCATATTATTTTAAATATGAACTTATGATACATGAAATCAAATTAAAACTATGGAGATATATATTCTTAATAACATTATCTGTTAAACAATGGGAAATAAATTTGAATACTGATTTTATCAATAATACAAAGACACAAACATTTGTTTCTTTTCGTTGCCAATTTATAAATGGGAAATAATTAGAATATAACAACGCAATTAAAATTTGCTTTCAAAACTTAAGGAATAATAATAATAATAATAATAATTAAATAAGGAATTTAATTTGATACGTTTTTTAGAATTAGTTTTAATGACAATTTTAAATTAAGACTGCAGTTATTAAAATTTTTTAAGAGACAAAACTGGGAAATAAAACAGTTTTTGTTTCGAAAATTGCACATTTCTAATTACAAAATATAAAAATTAGATCTCAACAGATGTTTCATCATTTAAATATTTTTAATCCAATATTAAAAATTGAGTAGTTTACACGTATTTCATAGCAAACAAACAATTAAAGTAAATTATTAATAAAATATTGTTTTAAACGCAACAGAGAATATGATGAGGAATTCAACACATTAAACACATTAATGCATGAACTTTTTTTTCCCTTTCGAAAAAAGAGTAATAATGAAAGCATTTCTTCTTTAGCAAAAGGTTCAACAATTTTTCGTTGAAAATACCTTGATATATCTTGCAAAATCATGTTAATGATGAATCACCGAAGTGGGTCACTGACTGGACTCAATTTGCTGTACGTTACAAGATTTGAGAACAAGTCATTAGTCTTTATGAGTGGGGAAAAATCGTTTTGGGAATACAAACTGATTTTTTTCCTTATTTCGTATTGTTTTTTTAATGCGGTACAATAATCAATTATGTGAATATAGGGTTTAAATAAAGATTTTGTCGTCACACTTTTAAATAATTCATCGACTTTAGTTCATTTTTGTAATATTTTTTAAGTTGATATGTTTAAAAGTTATATTGCATGATGCGGTTTGTCAAAATATTCTTAGTTTAGCTTATTTAAACTTTATAATCTACATTTTAGAAATTAGATATAGGCTGTGGTTTATAGGCATAGCTGTTCCAAAAACTTGTCCCCTCCCCCTTCATTTCTTTCTGCCGGCGCTCATGTCTCTTTTTATTTCAAAATATATAACTTATTATTTTCAAATATTTAGAGGGAGGGCGTCCTTCCTGCATCCCCGGGCGTAATGTATGGATATTTTTGTGAAACGAATTCTTTAACAAATGCAGAAAATTTTTCAAGATTTATAAACAGCCTTGTAAACTTTTAACATATATCTTATTGTCTAATCAAGTAACCTCTTCTGTAACGTAATACTAGTTAGTAAATGGAAAGTAATTTTAACTTCATTCATCAATCAGAATACATTCTTTGATGGTGATGGTGCTGGCATATATATAGTGATACAGTTGCATCACGCTCATCACATGTAGAACACAATCGCGTCAAATTTAAAAACTTACACGTCTGAGTTTCTAAATGTATTATTTTGAGGCATATCATCAGAATTCAGACACTTTTCTCAGCTCGTTTACACCGTGTTCATAGTAAGACACTTGTGTGCCTTAAATTCGGACATCTGTGATGTCTGAAATTTCACTTTGAGATATTTAAGTGTCTGATTTACTTTTTCAGGCACATATGTATCTTAATTTAATACGTCTCTATTTGCAGTGTACCTTCTAAATGTACTACACTGCTCAAAACAATTAAAGGATATTTGAAGTTTTATATAAAATAAAGATATAAACGAATTTTTTTTTGCCGAAAATAGAAGAAGAGAATCACAAATGCAAATTTTCCTGGTTTTCAAACTGTGGAGTATGCAAATTTTGAGTTCGACGTCAAAAACGTCGCTTCAGCGGCAGCGAATGAAATTTGACTTTCAACTGGATAAAAGAGAATGAAGACAAGGATGATCGGCATTCAGTGATTTCTTTGTTTCGATGAGTACGATGTCTCAGCGAAGTCATTTGACAGATTCAGAAGCTTGGAGAATTGTTGGTAGGTTAAAAGGGGGCCAAACTCAAGCCGAAGTAGCGCAAGCCATTGGAGTGTCACAAAGTGTCATTTCCAGGATCTGGAACCGTTTTTTGGAGAGTGGATGTGCAGGCCGAAGACCAGGGCAAGGTCGTAGACGGTCAACAACGCCCAATGAAGATCGGTATTTAGCGTTAACAGCTCGGAGACACCGAAACATGAACGTTACTCTTCTCCAACAACACCTTCGCTCGGCTACAGGCACCACGATTTCAACTCAGACTGTCCGAAACCGGCTCCATGTTGTAGGTCTGTATGCTCGCCGACCGATGGTATGTGTTAGATTAACATCAAGGCATCGTCGTGACCGCAGGGAGTGGGCAACCGACCATGTCAACTGGAGGAGAAATGAATGGAGCAATATTCTGTTTTCTGACGAGTCCCGTTTTTCTGTGCATCCGGATAATAGGCGTATTTTCATCTGGAGGGACCGTGGCAGTAGGAATAATCCTGCGTTCGTGCACGAAAGTGTCAGATTTGGCGGTGGAGGAGTGTTGGTGTATGGTGGCATCTCCATTGACGGGCGCACTGACCTCTACATCATTCGAGTTGGAGCTCTCACTTGTAGCCGATATAGGGATGAGATCCTCAGACCTATTGTAGTCCCTTACGCTGCAGCAATCGGAGATAACTTCATTTTAATGGACGATAACTGCAGGCCACATCGTGCAAACCTGGTGGAGGATTTCCTTTTCGAAGAAGGAATCGTTCGAATGGAATGGCCAGCGTGTTCTCCAGACATGAATCCAATCGAGCACGTTTGGGACGCTCTAGGAAGACGAGTTTCTGGCCGCCAACAACCCCCACAAACTCTCCAAGAACTGGAAAGAGCTCTTCTGGAAGAGTGGGGCAGAATACCCCAACTCGTCATTAATAGCCTCATTGAGTCCATGCCTCAAAGGTGTTCAACGTTGCTGGCCGCCCGTGGAAACCATACCCCCTACTGAAAATGATTTTCTTTGAAGAAAACACCTTTTCTTATTCTTTTTTTCTCATATGCACAAATTGTGTTTTTTTCCTTTTGTACACAAATGCGCAATAAAATGCATTTTTTTCTGCCTAACATGTGTAATTTATTCTCATATAACCTACTATGTCTGTCGACCATGTATCAATCAGCTAAAAAGTTTCCCAGATACAAAATCCACCTAAAACTGCAATATCCTTTAATTGTTTTGAGCAGTGTATATAAGGATGAAAACTGTAGGAGTCAGGTTCTTAACGGACATCTTAGACGTCATTTTGAAAACTGAACCTATTAAAGTTAAATAAATTATTTTTATAATTTATCTGTGGTAATTGTAATTATTCAGCCTATAACCATAGGATTAGACACATACATTATTTTTGGAGAATGAAAAGTGTATGAGTTAGTTCTTTTCAGCCATATTGGACGCCGTCTTGATAATTAGGACTTTTCGGCGAACAGAATTTGGTAAAATTTGATATGTTTATGAGCACACCTGATGCTACGTAAAACCATTGATAACCCTTTTGTAGCAAATTTTTGAGGTAAAGCCTTTTTTTAAAAAATCTGCACCCTACTAAATCTTAAAGCAGTTTCCTTATTTTGAAACGCATGTGCGCAGCGTGCTTACCTTTGCACGGTGGAGGATTATGCATCAAAAACTTATCAGATATACGGGTCTGAATAACAATATATGCTATGAAAGCTAATAAAATCTGATGGGCCACGGAGGGATTTTTATTGAAACTGACACACAGGGAACAATATGGTGATTCTTTGAAAATAAAACTACGGATTTCTTGTTTTTATTATAAACGTAAAAATTTTAGAAAAAATTACCTGTTAACACATAAATGAAGCAATTTAAACATGACGCTTTATATTATTCAAAATATTAGGAAAATATAAAGAAAAACCTAACATGAAATTGATTATTTTAAAAAAAAGTTTGAAAATAAAATAAGAAAAATTTGTTTCATAAATAATTAAAGATAAAAATAATCTGTGTAAACAAAACTTTATCTGTTATATAATAATATTTAACAATGTTGATAGTTAAGAAATATACATAATAATTAATTAACATGTCAAATATTATTTATTCAGAAACTTTTATCCGAGTTAAGCTAAAATTATCTTTTACAAATTTACTTGCATTGTTTTATGTCAAAAGTTATTCCCAAACATTTAAATATTTTCAGCTGAATTTTTTTCTTCGTTGTCATAGTAAATCTATGCAAACACCTTTCAAGAGAAAGGTGATAAATTTACGAATTTATTTAAATGGAATTAGAATTGTAAATTAGTATTTTGTTACACGTAAGACTTTTTGCTAGGAATTACTACTTCAATTTATTATCACAGCGTTTCTTAACTGTATGTAAATTTCAAACGCTAGATCGTCTTTTTTTTTAAATCGGTGTCCTTAAAAATAATATTAATTCGAAAAAAAAAAAAGAATTTAAAACGTATTATTTAAAAATAAAATGTCTGGAAAATAATTTGTTCAAATTATTGTTTCTAGACGTTAGTGCGATATTTTGCATCAGCCTAAAAGATTTATTTAGTGAATTCAGAGATATGGAAGGTATATTCATTAATGTTACTTTCTTTTGTTAAAAAAGGGATAGTTTTATCTATCGTGTGCATTGAATGCTGTAGCTGAAAGAATATTATATAAATATACTTACAGATATAAACATTGATAAAAATACATTGATATAAATGTAAGAGCAGGATGTTTTAAGTATCTATATTATAAAGTAAAAAATGTCCTTTAATAACGCTGACGTTAAAACGGTGGTTGCAACGACTTGCGCTGTTGATATAACTTGTATTATATATATATTTGCTTCTAAATATCGCATACATTTCATATTCACATCATCGAACACAAGACAAAATGTATAAATGCATTTAAAAATAAAATTTGATTTAAAACTTTCACTCAAATCACTTATTTATTTACGATTTTTTAAATACGTTTCAACATTAAAAATATAAATAATTAATTAATCTCAACAATAAACATTTGGTAGCTATAACAATGTAAAAGTAGATGTTGAATAATATAAATATGCAAAACTAAAGATAAAGAACGAGCATTATCAAAAATAGCAACAGATTGCACAAAGCTTGCGAGAGCTCTTTATTTACCTTTCTTTACATATCCCCCAATTATGTGTATTTTCTCTAGTGGAAAAGGAGACGAACTAATTTATTTGAAACTCACATTGATATTAACGAGATGACGGCACATGCTTCCCATTGCATTTAAACATGTAAGTTTTAATATAGTTCGAATTTTAATATTTGAATACGGTAGAAGTCAATGTATTTATTTTTTTATTTCCGACATTATTTTCATTTGTAGGGGACTAGCAACTCTCTTATAAAGGGATTCTAGTTTTCTGAATACGAACGTGATGCCAAATTATAACCAATGGGCGCAATAACGAGATCTGTACTTTAGTTTTCTCTAATTTTCAGATGTGTGTTTTGAGCTGTCGGAGTTTGCGGTTACTGTTTTTCACTATAAGCTTATGCAAATTTAGCTTCGTGTACAATCGGCAAAGTATGTAAGGTAAGGCGAAAGGTTGTATCGACGGATTTGGTCGCATCCTGCCTATTTGGTAATCAAGGCATGCGTTGAAGAGATAAAGCTTGCTGAGTGAAATTAAAGCTTGCTGAGTGAAATTAAAGCTTGCTGAGTGAAAGTTCGGCGTTTGGGTAATATATTTTTAATTATAGTTTTATATGAAAGCTCTTCAGCAGCAAAAGGTTGCTAGTTTCAGTAAAAGTTAGATTGTATTAAAGATTTTCGAGTGTTCTTTGCATTAGAGCCAAACATTTTGTGAACGTTGGATTTTTTAATGATTTGAACTGCCAGCGATCTACACGTAAGCGGGACTTTGTTACTTTAGTAAATCTTCTAGTTATTACTAGTGACGATTAACTAAGTGGTTTATCTTTGTTAATCGCCACACGATGTAGACTAAATTAGTCATTATTAAAAAAAAAAAAAAAACATACTGTAATTGAATTGAAGAAAAATTAGCTATAACTTTCATATAGAAAATTACATAAAAAATAAATAAAGAACTTTGATGCTAACAGATTTATCTTTGACTTCTAAAGCGGAGTGATGATTTGAGTTCGTTTTTTTTTTCATTTTGCGTATTATAGTATTATTTTCAAATCCAATTACCATAAACGTAATAAATATTCAAGAACGATGTTATTTAAAGTCGTGGAAGCATTTATATGTCCATACATTACTTCCCGACTAACTGTACCACAAATCATCGTAAACAAATGATACTGGTATAAGCCAATTAGTAATAACGTCTGCCAATTAATTCTATACTTAATTATGCTTCAAGATTCGTCTACATATAGTATCTGTAAGAAATTTAAAAAATGTTAATACAATCAACTAATTTTGACATCATATTTGGATTTGTCGTTAAATATTACTTTCGAATACCAAACGAAAAGTCATTCGGAATACTAGTTCAGGAAGTTAGCAAATGCAAAGTTTTGAATCTTAATTTTAAATTCAATTTTAATCGTAGCAAAACAGGTTCCAATGCGGGTACATTTTAAGCACTATTCAAAAACCATTTGGGGAAATATGATGTAATTTTGGATTCGAATATTTCATATTTCTAGAATTCGATTTCAGTTATAATTGATATTTATTTCAAAAATAATTAAATATATATATTAAAAAAATCATAGATTGCAATTTATATTAATTTCAAATATTTATATCTTTTTAACTTAATTTTCGGAAAATTTATAAATCGTAACCGACGAAATTTTTAACAGAAATTGATTTCGAAAAGGTTCAAATATGTGAATTCAAAATTATAGCTCAACTCCACCAAGTAATTTTTGAGTTAAGCTTAAAAAGTACCCTTATTACAAACTGTTTTGCAAAGATTAAAAACGAATTTAACAATAGGAGTTCCAAACTTTAAATCTTCATAATTCTTAGGCTAATTCCGATAGTTATTCGAACGTAAATATTGCCGAAAAATCCAAATATGACGTCAAATTTAGGTATTGAAAATGTTAAAGTTTGTTATAATTTCAATATGTACATGACTCCTGAAGCATAACTTAAATATAGCATTAATTAGTAGATATTATTAATACTCTGTTAACATCAGTATCAAACTTATACGGTGGTGTTGAAATACTAATTTTGTGTGTGTGTCCCTAATTACCATGACTGTATATTGATAAATTTATTTTTACCACTTTCCAAAACAGCTACATTTTAGGAATTATTTTCTTCTGTCTTCTTATTCGTTTTCTTACTATAGTGTGTCTCAAAAGTATATAGACAGGCGATTTTTTGAAATAACAGTTCAAAAAATGAAGCAATAATCACGAAAAAAATTATATGCATATAGTATCATAACATAAATTTATTACAACAAATAGATAAAGTATCAGCTTTACATATTTTTTGTAAAAAAATAAAAATAAAAATAGGTTGTCCCAAAAATATATGGACTTTTCGAATATTTTGCATTTAAATTCAAATTGTGTATCCATGTTTTAAAATTATCTTGAAAACCCTATCAGGAATGCTTCCAACCAGTGTTTGGAGTATGTGCGGCTGTAAAGAGAACCAACTCTGTTCTACTTGTTGCTGTAATTCCTGAATAGTAGAAAACTGCCGACCATGGGCATACACATCTCGTTCAAGTACTCCCCAAAGGTTTGGATTCAAGTCTGGGCTGATGGCTAGTCAGTCTGTAACAGTCACTTGATTTTGTTTAAATCAAGCTGTTGTTGAGTGGGAGATGTGGATCGACGCATTGTCCTGTTGGAATTTCCAGTTTTCGCCCCCTAAGATGTTTCCTATTGGAAGTAGATTGCTTTTAAGGACATTTTCATAATCCTCAGAACACTGTCGACCAATAAGAAAAGCAATATCCGTTGTTCCGTTGAAACAGAATGCGCCCCACACCATTAGTGAACCCCCTCCTTTTTGTCGACTAAAGAACTCGCGAGGTTCTTTTCGTAAGTCATGCCAATAGTACGTAAACCATCAGGGCCATCCAACTTGAATTTTTTTCGTCACTGAAGAAAACACTTAACCATTCATCCGTCCTATGCATGTGTTTTTTAGCCCAAAGAACTCGAGCTTTTCTTTGGTGCACTTTCAGCATAGGTGTCCGACACATTCTGCGGTATTTATGATTTTCGCTTGCCTGTATGCGACGGTGAACAGTCGATCTGGAAATAGGAAACTCTAAAGTCCCCGCAGTTTCACGAACAGATTTCTTTTGGGTTGAAACTTCTCCCAAACTTTCTCTATCTTGTCTTAATGATGTTTATATTGATCGACCTGAATGCTTTTTTGCAATCGTATTGCCACTTTTTGATAAAATTGCATACATTCCAGATCAGCTACGCTTCATCTATTTTGCAATATCAGAAACTTTCAAATTTTGAGCCTTTAAAAGCCAAATTTTAGCAATATCAGCAGCAGAGAATTGAAAGTTGCGAGGCATTTTCCAACTATTCGACAATTGAAGAAAGAGCAGTGATTTTATATTTCGAAGTGGTTACGTCACAAGCACAGAACGCAGAAAATGCAAATTTTTCTGATACGTTGGTAATAAAGGCAATTCGTTTCATTGTCCATATATTTTTGAGACAGCTTATTTTGAATTTTATTTTTTTACAAACAATCTGTGATATAAACATAACATTTCTGTATCGTAATAAATTTTTGTTATGATTCCATATGCTAATTATTTTTTTCGTGATTATTGCTTTATTTTCTTAGCTGTTATTTCGAAAAATTGCCTGTCCATATAATTTTAAGACGCACCTTACCATAATTTCTTTTTCTATTCACCTCTTTATTTAGTTATTTGAAAGAGGTAAGTATTGAAGGTATTGAAAATATTACAGAATTTTATGTAAATAATATAGACTTCTTTTCTATTAAAGGGCTCTATCTTGATATGAAACCTTAAAGGAGTTATTCACAGCGAATTAGTTTATCGATTACAAATCTGTGTAATAGTAAATCATTGCATGAGTAAACTTTTGACCTTCTCATCATCACATGTTCTTAATTCAAGGAAAAATAATCCGTTTCTAAAGAAATATTTATCTTCTACAGATCTCGTAAACCTATCAGCTATGGTAGACATATTTTCATCGACCAGTTCTTACTTTATTCTGCTGTTTTGTTTATGTGCAGTCAGCTTCCCCAACCAAAAACAAAGATGAACCACCATACCATTTAATCACGAAATTGCCCCCATAAAACAACGGAAATAGCCATTTGACTAAAAATGATGTCTTGTTTCAAATTATTTATAAAAAGTAAGCTTAGATGGTCCGTCTTCATACTAACAAACAAGCCTTACAAACTCTGAAAATTTGTATACGGACGTTTATTTTGACTTTATATGTGGTTTTTTCAGTAATTTGTAGCTCACGGTAACAAACTGGGAGGGATTCGGTCAAGTAGTCTAGGGAAAGTTTGGAACTCCTAATGTTAAATTCATTTGTAATCGTTGCAAAACAAATTGCAACGCGGGTGCTTTTACTCAAGAACTACTTAGCGAAATGTACTACAGTTTTAGATTCGCATATTTTAAGCTTCTAGGAAACAATTTCTGATTTAAATTTATAGATTACAATTCGTATTCTTTTCGAAATATATATATTTTTGTAATTAGTTTTCGAAAAAACTTGGAAGTTCAGTAGGATTAATTTTGGAATTATGCTTAAACTACCTGCATTGCAATCTGTTTTGCGACTGCTCATTAATTTATCATTAGACATTCCCAACTTGAGAGCCTTCATAATTACTAAATTACTTGAGAGTATGTATTCCCGCTTTGTATCCTGAGATACCATTTACAGAAAAGCTAAATAGGATGTCACAAGTAGGTGTTCGTAGTAAAAATTTCAGGGTTTGGTACAATTTCAGTATGAAGACGATACCCTAGTATTATTTTTTAAACATAATCAGAAAGAAGATATCATTCCCAGTCGAATGGCTATTTTCGTTTTCTCTGGGACCATTTAATCATTAAAATGTATAGGTATTCTTCATTACGAAGACTGTACATATACAATGATTAAAATTTTTTTCAACATTTAAGGAAAACACGGTTCCAAATATATTGCGATTATAAAATGGTAAAGCCTTATTTGCCTATTTAGTGTTCCGGTTGAACTATGTAAGCTGTGTAAGTTCAAATATGAACTGATAAAAAGTTAAACCTTGGCATGGAAATTATTGAGCAGCGAAATGGTAAGATGTATATCTGACAAGGAGAGTGCCAAGCTTGGTAATCACAGATTTTGATTATTTTTATATATGTTGTAGGGTAGAAGCCCCTTAGTCTCAGGTTCATTGGATTTTATACAACGCCCCTTAGTTCTCGAGAAATGGGGGATCTAATATTATACCACAATTTAAATACTTACTTTGTAACGAAATAACTGCGTTGGTCGTAACTCAGTTGGTATGGCGTCTGCTCGTTGTTCGGAGAGACCGGGTTCGATGCCGGAACGCGCTACGTTTGTTTTTCTCATTTTAAAAAATAAATATACATGTAATTATAATTTAATAATCTCAATAAAAAAATTTGTTAACATAATTAAATTTTAATTCACCGTTTTTGATTTTTAAACCATCATTAAACATTTCTCATCATTTAAAGAGCTATAAAAAATTGGATCTATTATTGACTAGTAAAAATTCAAAAATTCGTTGCAAAATTAGCATACTTACTATCGAATTATAGAATTCTTCTCCCATCGCAATAGAAAACGGAGATATTTCAGATGCTGGATTATTTGTTAAAAATCCATTGTTTTGCAATAAATTTTACAGTACTTCAACGCATTTCTGACATCACTTTTCTGATTTTCATCAAATCCCGACACTTCAGATTGATCTTCTTGTGAACTACAGCTTGCTTCTTCCATTTTTATACGATTATAAGCTGTTATAGAATGATACGCACTGGTGTGATAAAGATTGAAAACAAAAACCACTTAACTTTTTTAATCTACGTACTTTTTTACTTTTTGGGAAATAACCAATGTCTGTTGTGGCGCCCTCTAGTTAAATAAAATAAAACATAAATATGTTGTAATTTAATTATAATGGTAAATGTTAATATAATTATTCTTCTTACTTTAAAAGAGCAGTATTATCATCGCATTGACTTCCCTTGTTAAGGCAATTTATAAATGATGTTTCTTTACCATCACGAATTGACACAATTGTTTAATATCGTTGCATTGATAAAGCATATATAAAATATATTTTAAAAGTGATTTTAAAAAATTAAAAATGCTAAATTAAAATTTAATTATGTTAACAAAATTTTTTATTGATATTATTAAATTATAATTACAAGTATATTTATAAAAAAAAGGAAAAAAAAACAACAAGCATAGCGCGTTCCGGCATCGATCCCGGGTCCTCGGAATAACGAGCAGACGCCGTACCAACTCAGCTACGACCGACACCGTTAGTTTGCTACAAATTAAGTATTTAAGTTGTGTCATAATATTAGACCCCCCCATTTCTCGAGAACTAAGGAGAGTTGTATAAAATCCATTGAACCTGAGACTAAGGGGCTTCTACCCTACAACATATATAAAAATAAACAAAATCTGTGATTACCAAGCTTGGCACTCTCCTTGTGAGAGTTGGTACATTGTTGAAGGATAAACTGGCAAGAAGTTAAACACTAAAATGTTATAATGTTGAACCATAAAGTGGCTACAGTTAACCTTTGTAAACAAGAGTTAATCAGACGGATACTTTTGTTTGAAAATCACACGCTATGAACTCTCAATCCTGAACCTGAGCTAGGATTCAATGCTGAAATCTCTTCACTTGCAATCATCGTCCTAACCATTGGAGAAGCAGGAGGATTTCGTCACACTCTAACACAGCATATTGAGAGTGTTACAAACTATTTGTTCTTATTAGCTTGTACACTATATTGCCAAAGGTGATTGGTCACTTGCGATTTTAGACGTTTTGTTAACTATCTAGAAAAATACATGAGGAATTAACCTGAAACTGCAGGTGTGTAAACAGTATAGTATAGCTTATATATTTCCGTGAATATTTTTTCCCGAAACCCCATAGGGGACTGTCAACAAATTGAAAAAGAGCGAATATCTTTTGGATTACCCTGTAAAAACTAATGTAGCAAAATTGTTCAAACTCGAGATTTTTAATAAGTGGTTTATTGTAATATACTGTGTTAATTTTTATGAGGATAGCATGAATATTCGAAGAGAAATTAAGGTTTTTATAAAAACCGACTCAAATTTTGCCAAGTTTTTTGCTTATAATTTGCAGAGTTCTTAGTATAAAAAAAAGTTATTTTGAGAAAACATGTCAAACAACATTGTACATAATACTCTGCAATCGGAATTAAAAAATAATAAAATTTGGATGAAAAACGAGCAGGTTTACTAAAAAATGTTTCACTGCGCATGCGCGAATGCAATCAAAATATAATATGCATTATGTATTAGCTAAGTATATAGAGCAACATTTGTGAAAGTCTCAAAATCATAGCTTGCAAATTCTGAAAATTATCGTCGATAGAAGAAGCTCGAAATCCGTTGTTCCCAAAAGGAAGCAAAGAAGATGAGGGTTTGTATCCAAATATAGTAGTACGTGCAATATTGTGTACGCTATCTTGGCACTAATCAACAGATATTTAATACAACCCCTCATATTTTTGCATCTTTTTGGGAACAACGGATTTCGAGCTTATTCTATCGACGATAATTTTCGGAATTTTCAAGCTATGATTTTGAGACTTTCACAAAAGTTTCTCTATATACTTAGCTAATACATAATGCATATTATATTTTGATTGCATTCGCGCATGCGCAGTGAAACATTTTTTAGTAAACCTGCTCATTTTTCATCCAATCTTTATTATTTTTTAATTCCGATTGCAGTGTATTATGTACAAAGTTTTTTGACATATTTTCTCAAAATAACTTTTTTTTATATTAAGAACTCTGCAAATTATAAGCAAAAAACTTGGTGAAATTTGGGTCGGTTTTTATAAAAACCTTAATTTCTCTTCGAGTAATAAAAATTAACACAGTATATTACAATAAACCACTTATTAATAATCTCGAGTTTGAACACTTTTGCTACATTAGGTTTTACAGGGTAATCTAAAAGATATTCGTTCTTTTTCAATTTGGTTGACAGTCCCCTATGGGGTTTCGGAAAAAAATATTCACGGAAATATATAAGCTATACTATACTGTTTACACACCTGCAGTTTCAGGTTAATTCCTCATGTATTTTTCTAGATAGTTAACAAACGTCTAAAATCGCAAGTGACCAATCACCTTTGGCAATATAGTGTAGCAGTGCTTAGTTACTGCTTTATGAGGGTGTATCTGTGGTCGAATAAGTTTTGGAGATTTTGCGTGCAAATAATTCCGTTCTGTTCTGAATTCTAACATTTGTGCTTGAATGACTTAATTATTCTGTCATCTCTTTAAATTTCTCAAAATATGTTTGAATGTCAGGGAATCTGATTCTCCCGGTTAATTTGTGCAATGATTATGATACGTAGGTATCTGTGGTTCTATAGTTGCTATATAAACGTCGATAGGAGTTAAATTCAGTAGATTAGACGCATCTCGTTCATAGTAGTAATTTAGTCACAATTTTAATAGATTCCTGCTTTTGAATAAAGGGCTGTCACGTGCTATGTAGCAAGCGAAGTTTTCCAGTGAGTTGTTTTTGGAGTAGAATCTTCGACTTTGAGTCAGTCAGCGTCGTAAGGAGTTAAAATTTGGTATTTCAAATAAAAGAATATTGGAATCCACGAGCTGCCCTTTATAGTGATATTGCAGTATTTTAAATGCGTTTTATAGTGCTATTACGGAGTTTCGAGTAACATTTTATAGCGAGCGAAAGTGATTGTTCCTTAAGTTCATGCAAACCACAAGCGTAGCTATTTTGATTTGATCTAGTGCTGTAATTTAGTAAGTTTCTGGAGTAAAGCATTTTCCATCTCATCTTTTATTGTTTTAAGTTATTTTGAGCATAATTAGTTTAAAACTGTCTTCTTCACTGCCCTCTAACCATAGTATTGCTGTAAATAATTGTTGTTATTTTTAAATTTTGTGTCATGATTATTTTTCAAGCTGACGGGTCCATAGGGCTCGTCGCAAGCTATTACAAATTGTCATAAGATGGTATAATGTAGCACTATTATTGAACATTTAGCATAATCAGGAGTTTTGAAAAATCAACTGAACCATGTTTTGGTGCTTCTACTTTATTTTCACCATCTAATGATTCAACGCTGAATGGAGATTTTTTAAAGTGTACTCTAAACGGATCTATTTTGTTTGAATTTGATTTTTTCCTGACTGTTTATTTGAATAACCTGTGGAGAAGCTTTCACACTCCAATTTTTGAGATTATTTGTGGATACGTCTTTTCATTTATTTTCCATTCCAATTTTTAATCAAAGAACGAGTTTTAACGATATGTGAAGATACTGTGTGAATATCTTGTTCAAAAACCATTTGCATATTACCTCATTCATCGTTGTTAAATTTGTATGTATTTAGGAAATGCGACAATGAAATAATATATATGATTATTTTAGTAACCATTCTGTGATAGTTTATGATAAAAGTAATTTTTTATATTTAATTAAATAAAAAATCTACACTCTTGAATTTATTATTTTGTAGTTGTTTAAGGTGCCTGACTACGTACGGAGCAATATTTTCCAAATAAGCTATTTAATTATTTTTCGAACTTATTTCTATTAAGATTAGGACTAGAAACTGTGAAAAAGGTAAAAAAATATTTCTTTCATTGATGAAATTTCGGTAAATGGGGGATTTTGCGGTAAAATTTAGTGAAATTTGGCGCAATACGCAAAACACGCTACAGAAAAATATATTGTATGTATCTTAATTTACTTTTTTCACTTCATACTTATGACATCGGTGAAGGCAATGAACTAAAATCTAAGAGATATTTTAAATGTTTCAAAATTTATAGCATATCGCACCTTTTTACAAGCTGATTTTCTTGAAATTCATTGACGTCTTTCCACGAAAACATCCATAAAGCAAAAAATATTTATTCTAAAATTATATCTGTAGTTCATTGTCTTTACAATAGTATAAACAACATGTATTTTAAATTGCATAGTGATATTCGAAAAACTTTTTGAGAAATCATGTTTTGCGTATGGAATTTTCACGAAAAATTACATTTTCGAAAAAATGCATTTAAAGTTTAGATTTATGTTTTACTTCAAGAATTTACACAGTAATATGCATCTAAACTTAACTGTTTTTATGTGCCATATTCTTTTTTTAAAGTATTGCGCCTTTGTTTATTTCTAAAATTTCTAACATAGTTTTGCTTCCCCCCCTCCCAGTTAGCACCTTTAAATAGTACTTCCGGTCCTTTAAACAGTACTTCCGGTTTGAGTGACAGCTGTTGAGTAGTTTAAAAACAACTACAACTCCGGTTCTATTTGTCATACAATAAAAACAAATACAGTTTTGGAAAGGTAAGAAGTTGGGCTTTAATAAAATGTAATAAAACCATTTTGACAATTTTGGTCGAAAACCATTTTAACGTAGTCAGATACCTTAAAATACCACGGTAGTTTATCACATTGTTTTTCATATATCTGAAATAATACATGATTAATCATTGACAGGGGATAAAATAGAGACCACTATTGCAAAATTATGAAATATAGCAAACTTTCATTAATAAACGAAAGAAAATTTTATAAAAAAAATAATAATACTGTTTCTTTAGTAAAATACAAAGTTAATTTAACTTTAAAATCTTATTTAATGGAAAAACGTTTTTTTTTTTAAATTTTAAAATGGTCTCTAGTTAGATAAAATATTAATCTTGCAATTCTTAAAGTGCTTTCAACTTCTAATTAAAATATTTAAAGCCAAACTTTAATGTACGTTATTTTGTCTTTTTCAATGAAATACAAAATACTAAATTTCGTGGAATATTGAGCATAATCATTATATGAAATATTTTAAATTAAACTTTTTCTAACTTAAAACAATGTGGAGTCAATTTATTTCTATCCTGAAGGAGAGAATCTTTAATCTTTCAAGCCATGTATTTAATTTTGTTATGTTCATATTAAAAATGCCTTATGTTAGATTTAAAACAATTTCGAAAGAAAGCAATAGGCTAGATTATTATGTATTTCTAGAAAAACATGTTTTTCGGAAAAGCATATTTATAAAGCAGAAAAGCATATTTATAAAGCATTATTTATTTGAGACCCCTCCCAGAAAAATTAGCACGAATATAAAAAAAAGTAAAAATGTTTATACGAGAAAAAATGCAATAAACTTCTTTGACAAAATTTATTTTTTTCATAATACTGATCTGTTCAATCTCTCTGATTATGATGAACGGGCAGTTATAGGCGGCCTGGTCGCGCTGTACATCTGGAAGTAACTAAGACCAAACTTAAGTCTCATGTTTCTTCCGCTAGCTGTTGCTAGGGCTGAGTACCTTCCTGAGAATTTGTATAAATTTTTTCTTTCGATTCTATTTTCACTTCATTCATAATAGATGACAGCTAGACTTATTAGTTAACTTGTCTACAATTTCAGCTTTTATTTATGCTTTTCTGTGATAGATGGCAGCACTACACATTTTAGTTTCTATTATAATTTTTTTTTTCTAAGCAATGTTTCAGCATAGATATAGCAGCTATTTTGAGTTAATGATGAGTGGCTGTTTGTCAAGTACATATAATCTTGTTCAATCATCAGTAAAATTTGTCTTTTTTGGTGAGTCTTGCACATTATTTTATGATCTAATTCCTATTTTAGTTGAATAATTGTTTAACTTATTTTGTTATTTGAACCTCATGTAGGTTATTAATTTTTTCGTTCCATATATATATGTGTGTTATTAGGGACTTAATATTGTAGATTTTAGGCATAATGCTGACAATATTTGATCAAATAACATATATCTACTATGAATAGTCTTATAAAGCCCTTCTGAAGATTCTATAAGATATTCATAATTTTCCAATTTTTGCTTTTTTCATCCTATTAAGTATAATTCCTACAGGCTCTATTCCATTACTTATTATAATGTCTTATCCTTACTTTCACATTTTTTTTCATTTTTAAACACACACACACACACACACACACACACACACACACACACACACACACACATATATATATATATATATATATATATATATATGTGTGTGTGTGTGTATGTATGTATATATTTGTATATAGCATTTTTCTTTCTGATTTATTTTCAACTGTAAATATTTTATAGGCTTATTTTACAATTGTTATTTATATATAATTAATTTAATATGTTTTTTTTTCTTGGGCACATTTATTTTTTTCCAGTGTAATTGTTATTCTGGACTTCGTCTACGGTCATAAATCTGAGATCCACATTGCTCTTACGAGAGATATGGAGACCGTGCCTCCAGGGACTCTGACTAATGAACTCGTTCCAAGTTCCAAGTTCAACATGAAGTTGCTTCTCAATTATAAGTAGCCTCTAAATCTAAAACAACCTACATGTTTCTATTGTTCACAAAAATTAATTTATTTTTGTTTCTTCCTCATTTGTAATTATTTTCCAATAAAAAAAAATCATAACACTGTTGAGCATTCAAATGTATTTTTATTTGAATATATTCTATTCTTATTGATTTCAATGAAGGTATTTTGAATTTAAATTCTAAAAGCCACAGCTAGGTCTAATTTTTTTATACTGTTATTTATGGTATCTTTCAGACAGCTTGTCGCATTTTAGCTAATAAATAGCGCATCAGTTGTTTTCTGTTCTCATTGGTCAGTCAAAATATTTTTTTATATTTTTATTTTCATTTTATGATTATTATTATTTTTTACAGAGATTGGTTACAAAGATCAAATTTCATGCCGGTGTAGAGTACGTCTTATTTTCACTCCAAATTAAATCATAGAAATATTTTATAACACCGTTCTATATTAAGTTGGTAAGAAATAAATTATTTTAATTACTACCTTTCAAATGACAAAATAAATATGTTTTGAAATATAATTTTCTTTAGTCCAGAAATTTATGACATTTTGATGGGCGAAAAGTCTGATTCTTTTATACGGATACCACAAAAGTACTTTGCTATTAATATATAATGTAAATATTTTGTACATTTTATCTCACTATTTTGTCCGTCCTTTTTTGCACAAAGGTTTAGGCTAATAATTTAAAAATAACCTATTATTGAATACTACTTTTTTTTTTAAACAAAGATTATGTCTTAATCATTTTATATTTATTTACCTGTGCACATGAATTATATAATTTAGTTTTATAAAATAAAACAGATTTATTAATTTTTAATGACATTTATAATCTATGTTTATTGTTTGTGATGTTGATGAAATTAAATATAATTAGTAATTATATTTTATTTTAACGCAATCATTGATTGGATGTATGTATTAAATCTTACTCTCGTATTATTTCTTTACGAAATCACTATGCATGTGTCAAAATAATAAAGTGAAATTACGCATACAAAGTTTATTGGAGTTCTTTTATCCGAGGTTCATTCTGTCGAACCATTTGAGATAACAGATGAGATGTCTTTGGCAAAATGTTATCTGAGTGAAGTATGTCCATCGGATGTGTCCAGGATAGCGTATTTGATAGATCATTCGCAACTTAAATTTAGGTCTTGTGTTCGAATCCCTACTTGGACACTTTTTCACTCAGTTGCAAAAATTAAATCTCGTATAATGTTTATATACTTAGGTCTTTTGTGTTTGTAAAATTATTTCATTTTTTAAATCCAAAATATACAATGTTCAATTTCACAACTAGTCTATTTTACAAAAAAAGAACTTGAATAAAAACTTTTTATATTTTTACAAGCAGCCACAAAAAGAACAACAACAACAAAAAGAAATACATATTTTTTTGTTCTTACTACATACATATATTTCAATATTTGTAAAACAATCTCAGCCTCTTTCATGTTTCAATGACAAGTAATACAACTATCATGATATTATACATCTTAGCTTTAAAAAAAGCGTAAAAAAAGCAGAAAGAACCACAGTTTTATGGCACACACCATCATATATTCATCTTAATCAATGCTTGCAATCCTTTGGGATATTAATACGGATGTGGAATATAAATACTAGTTTTTGATGCGAATTGAAAGAATAATGAAAGAAAAACATGAGGTAAATTAAGGAATATTATAAGAATAAGATAGTTTTTCGACGCAGGTATGGAATTAAAATTTTAGAATTGTTGAATACATATATATTTTTCACTTTAAATTGAATATTTTTTCTAAAAGTAGAAAATGTTCTAATGTGGAGGTAAAAATATATATATATATGGATTATTTGCTTGCCGTTTATTAGTAATTTAATAATATTGGCTAAGTAAAATAATTGCGGGAATATTTTCTCTACATTTTTAGTTAATTATTATTTTGTAACTTGGCAATTACGTAGCACTAGAATGTGATAACCAAAATAATGCCAAATAACAAAATAATAATTAACTAAAGATTTAGAGACTAGCAGTGATTTGTGAATGAAAATTTCAGAGTTAATAAGTTAGCTAAACTCGGCTTTACACGATCTCAGAACATTTTACGGTAAAAGAGTCACGAGACTTGACTGTTTTTTTACAGGTGACGTTTTTGATAGGATCTTATTGACTCTGAAATTTGCATCCACAAGTCACTGCTAGTCTCTACATCTTTAGTTAATTATTATTTTGTGACTTGACAATTACACAGCACAGGGAAATTATTACACTTTAATAGATATGGGATGGGATGGGATAATTTAATTACGTCATCTAATTATATACGCACAGGGATGTTATTACACCTTAATATGTTATGGGATGGGATTGTATTATTTCATTAAGACTAATTATATACATCACATTCTAGTGCTACGTAATTGGCAAGTCACAAAATAATAATTAACTAAAGATGTAGAGATTAGGAGTTATTTGTGAATGAAAATTTCAGAGTTAATAAGATAGCTAAACCTGGCTTTACACGATATCAGAACTTTTTACGGTAAAAGAGTCCCGAAACTTGGCTGCATTTGTTACAGGTGACGTTTTTGATGGTATTTCATTCCTTTTTGTAAGTAATCCTCCGTTTCTTGATTTTGAGCTATTTTTGGAGATCATCCACTGATTTTCGCTAAGCCCACACTCTTTCTCTATTATTTGCAGATACCAAAAATTTGAAGTCCTGTAGATAAAAAGAAGTTTTAGGTTCCTAGGCAATCACTAAGTTATGGTAGGGGGAGTAAAAAGTACTATCAATTGCCTCCAGGAAAGGTGCTATCCATCTGAGATATTACTCGCAGCCCTAGATAATTTCTTTATATTTAGCATAAAAGTACTGTTTAAGATAAAACGAAAGCCAAAATTAAAATTTCCGGAAATTTCCAACATCAAACTATATTTGATTTTTCGATGTTTTTTTCGTTGTTGTTCTACCTTTCTGCCAAATGTCAAGCTTCTAGGACTACAAAATCGAATTATTTTCAAACTCTCGACTTTTTATAAATTTATTGATTTTTCGATTTTACTTCTAAGTTTCCTGATTGTCATATGAATATAGTAATTCTTTGATCCGTCTTCTTAGGATAATTTAGAGATAAATCAAGAGAATCTTAGAGTCACCATGATTTTATTTAGAAAGGACTATCAAGCCATAATCAGCCAATAATGCCGGGATGGGAGGGGGAGCTATGAAAATGTTTGTTTGGCTAACATAATTTAACAATCCGTATTTCATATACAAATTAAATAGAGTATAACCTGTGAAAGAATGCAAACCTGTCCATAAAGAAACCACGCATAACGTAGCCAGTCTATAGCGGAACTTTTCGATAACGAAATTCGTAAACAAAAGACAAGAAAAGCATAATCCGGGGAAAATAAATTAAAACAATTAGGGGTGGTGCACTGGCTAATAGGACAATTATCTTAAAATTCACGTTTCTAGCACTAAAAATCGAATTGTTTTCGAATTTTCGGTTTTTTTACAGGTATTTCCATTTTTTAAATTTTACGAATTTTTTAATTGTTCCTTTTATTGAAACGTAAATACTATACCTTTACACCAAACTTCAAGTTTCTAAAACTACAAAATCGAATAATTTTCAATTTTTTTCAATTTTTTTTCTATTTTTCCGGATATTTTATTTATTTCTTATTTTGTATCCTAAATATTACCTTTATTACAAATTTCAAGTTTCTAGCGTTACAAAATCGAATTATTTTCAAATTTTCGATCTTTTTCGATTTTTTGATTTTATTTTCGAGTTTATTGTGTTTTAGATTTTCCTTTTTCTGTATCCTTAAGTAAATACTACCTTTACGGTACCTTAAACACTACAGTTACGCCGAATTCTAAGTTTCTAGAGCTACAAGATCGAATTTTTCTCAACGTTTCAAATTTACGATTTTTTTTTCGAATTTTCCAGGTTTTTTATGTTTTTCTTTTTTGTATCCTAAATACTACCTTTATTCTAAATTTCAAGTTTCTAGCTCTAAAAAATCAAATTATTTTCAAATTTTCTTTTTTTTTTTTTTTTTTTTTTTTTTTTTTTGTGTGTGTGTGTGTGTGTGTATGTGTATGTGTGTGTTTTTAATTTTTTCTTTTTCTGAATCCTAAACACTACTTTTACACAAATTTTTGACTACGAGATCGAATAATTTTCAATTTCTCATTTTTTTTGTTTCGAATTTTCTGGATTTTTTTTTCTAATTTTCCGTATTTTAAATTTTTCCTTATTTAGTATCCTAAATATTACCTTTATTCGAAATTTCAAGATTCTAGCGCTATAAAATCAAATTATTTTCAAAAATTTCCTTATCTTTCGATGTTTTTATTTTATTTTCGAATTTTATTGTGTTTTTCAGTTTACCTTATTCTGAATCCTAAACAATATCTTTACGCCAAATTTTAAGTTTCTAAGGATAAAAGATCAAATAATTTCATTTTTTTATTTTTTTTATATTTTCGAACTTTTTTTCTCGAATTTTCCGGATTTTTTAATTTTTCCTTATTTTGTATCCTAAGTACTACCTTCATTCTGAATTCAAAGTTTGTAGCACAACAAAATCGGATTATTTTCAAATTTTCGATTTTTCAAATTTTATTTTCGTTTTTTATTGTGTTTTTTATGTTTTCTTTTCCTGAATTCTAAACACTAACTTCACACCGAACTTTAAGTTTCTAAGACTACAAGATCGTATTATTTTCAATTTTCAATTTTGTTGGAATTCGTTGAATTTTCTAATGTTTTTTTTTTTTTTCGAATTTTCTGGATTTTATATTTTTTTCTTTCTTTGTATCCTAAACACTACCTTTATTCCAAATTTCAAGTTTCTAGGGCTACGGGATCGACCTAGTCTTTTTGATGACGCGTGAGTGAGTGAGTGACAAAAAATCGAATGTTTGAGTTCATATATCGTCTGCACTAGAAAAGACAGTAACGTGAAATTTTAAATTTTGGTCCTATTTATGCCACATACTCAGGTTTTAGGGATACTACAGCGCAAAGATATGGAGCGGTAAAAAGTGCCCTCAGTTGCTTCCAGAAAAGGATGCTTACAGCTGTGCTTTCTCAACTTGGCGGAGGCACTGTCGTGCCTCCAGATTACAAATATCATAAGGGAACCAGTATCCGAAATTACAAAAAGAAATCTTTCCGGTCTATACAGGGAAGAAAAGTTAGCTTCCTTAATTCTTGTTTTTAAAAATTCAGCTAATTTTACTCAAACACGTGAAGCTAAAATGCGTAAAACCCGATTATTATGAGATTCAATCGCAGTTTTCGTAAAGACTGAATTTGAATGAGAATTTCGCCAAATTAGTCAGCTATAACCAAGTGGGCTTCATTTTTGAGAATTTATAATTTTTTCTCAAATTTGGGATATTTTAACAAGTGTCGCCAAGCTTGGCGAATATGAAAATGTAGTTTTGAAAGTATGGGAGTAGAAACAATTAAAGTAAATTCGCAAGAAACCACGTTTTTAAACCTCATTAATGAAACTTGATTATGGAAAAATTACCCGCCCTAGAATTTCAGACTGCTATACCACAGAAATTTTTTAGATTGAGGCATAAAAAAAATGCTTCGGAATACTTGTGTCAAGGACGAACACGTAAAGGAAAATTATTTTTGAATTTATAATTTTTCACATCTTTTTGAATTTGAAATTTTAAAGTGACTGCCATATTGAAACAAGATGGCTGATGACGAACTCAGTCGAGATTTTGGTACTTTTTCGATTCAAACATACAAATGTTACTGTATGGAAAAAATCATATATATATATATATATATATATATATATATAGAGTATGTCCACTAAAGTCCGTTGCCAGGTTCTTAACTTCGGAACGGCTTTTTATATATTCACAAAAGTAGTGTCCAGGTATAGTAAAGTAGCCATGCGCTACTGAATGAAATCACCTACGGCACCACCTGGAGGAAAACTGTGGAGTTAGCATTCCTATCTCGAAAACGAAAAGAGATAGGGAAAAAAGTGATTTACAGAGTTGTAGAGCATCATCCATTTACTACGAAAAGACACCTTGTGGAGATTAAGGAGAAGAATAGAACGATTAAAAAGGGGAAATTTTCGTGATTTCCTACCTGTGACGTGACAAAACGATCTTAGAAAGAAAAAAAATAACTAAGTATAACAATATACCTTTATTTCAGATGTTCAAACTTCTCACTGGCAGCTGCAATGCACATTTGGATCCCTGTTTTAATTTCACGTTGCACACGTTGGAGCATAGAGGGTGACACGTTGGCACAATCGTCCGTTCTGCTTTGTTTAAGGTCCTGCAATGTTTGTGGAGGAGTTGCAAGCACATGCTGTTTCAGGTATTCCCACGAGAAAAAGTCCAGTGGAATCAGATCAGGAGAACGTGGTGGCCAATCTTCAAAACTGCCATACCCAATTATTTGGTTCCCGAATTCCTTGACGAGGTACTGCTTCACTGGAGATGTCTTGTGAGCAGGCGCGCCGTCATGTTGAAACCATAGATTCCGAAGATTAAACAACGGTAGGTTCTCCACAAAATCGTGTATTACATTCTGTAGCAGTTGTTAATATCGTGCGTCCGTTAATGTGCCAGCGTAAAATACTGGGCCTATCAGATTGTTATTTTAAAGTACACACCAAACGTTAATAGCAAACCGCATTTGATGTCGAACGTCGGTAAAACATCTAGGATTTTCCAGCGCCCAGTAATGGGTGCTCTGCCTATTGTACATGCCATTCCGTGAAAAGCATGCCAAATCCGTTCACACTATACCTGTCAAGAATGTTGGCTGGACCTGTATCTGGTTCATTACGAAGTTGCACCATGCATAGCGTCGCTCGCCATCCCCTTCCAGTAACACCTGTTGAGGTGTTGGTCGCTTTGTATAAGCGCCTAATTCGACAAAGATTTTCTAAACCTGACTTTTTGAGAAGCCACAGTATTTACTGATCTCTCTTGTGCTGCATTTCGGATATGCGAGGGCGTATGCTAATACCTCATCCGGTTGAACTTGCCGTCCAATACTTTGCTGGTGTGCCACATCCAGCTCCACTAGTCACGCAGCCTATCTCCCTTAAACGTTCTACAACTGGTCAGATGGTTTCATGAGAAGGATGCGGGCATGTAGGGAAACGTTGCCGGTACAACCTTGTTGTTGATCTTGCCTTGCGTCAACATTAACCGTAAAGTAAAACCATCTCACAATACTCAGCTTTGGAAAATCGCTCCATGACCATGAGCATCAACATACAACCCCAAGAATATGTATCTTTTATAGCTGTCTCAGGTGAGCAGGCGGGACGTTTCTTACGTATTTACATTCTGAAAAAATTTCGAATGCAAAGTGCAAGTTGCGTTCAGGTGATAGAACACAATTTTACATTATCTACATATTGTCTACTCTGTTTGTAAAAACAATCAGTACAAGGATGCTACCCTCGGTGTTTGAACTGCAGTTCTTTTGATTGGTAATCACAAGCGATACCACTGTGCCATATTGCGGTGTCGTGTTTTATCCGAAAGATAATCATTTCTCCTTCCGTTAAAGTTTCGTGACGTCACAGCGTAGGAAATCATGAAAAAACAAATGCGCGTTTTAACCGTTCTATTTTTTGCATTAATTTATCCAAGGTGTCTTTTCGTGCTAAATCGATGATGCTCTCCAACTTTGTAAATCACTTTTTCCCCTATCTCTTCCCCTTTTCAAGATAGCACTGCTAACTCCGCATTTTCGCTCCAGGTGGCGCCGTAGGCGGTTTCATTCAGTAGCGCATGGCTACTTTTCTATACCTAGAGACCACTTTTATGAATATAGCAGAGGCTGGCAAGAAACTTTAATAGGCATAATACTGTATATAGTATACTAAATGGCCAAAAACTTAGAGACACCGTCTAATACGAGTTGTTCCACCTTTAGCTCTGATAACAGCAGATATTCTTCTTGGAATGGATACCGTTGCTGAATAAGTTGTTGATACCGTTGCTGAGAAATGTTGGCTTATACTGATATAATGGCAGCTGTATGTTGTGTCAGATTGGGTGGTGGCGTTTCCAAGCTTTTCAGTGCTCTTTTCGTCCCACAAATGTACAACAGGATTGAGGTCGACATTGAGGTTGAGGTTGATTGAGGTTGACTGAGCTTGACATGGAAGCATGTTAAACTCTGATTGATGTTCCTCAAACCAATGTGGGACCGATCGAGACGGTGGTAATTTGCAATGTCCTGCTGAAATTGAAGATCTCCATAAGAGAACATTATAGCTATAAACGAGTTCACGTGATCGGCAACGATGTTCATGTAAGCTGTGATGTTCAGAGTTGTGTCCACAGATATCAAGGGACTCTGTATACTCTAGGAAAATATTCCTCACACCATAATTCCATCGCCACTTCCCTGAAAAGTTGACATTTAGCATGACTGGCCCATGAAATCGTGCAGTTTGTGCCATATTCTTATCCTGCTGTTTACATGATAAATCAAGAAACGAGATTCATCGGACCAGGCTACTTTTTTCCAGTCCTCAAGTGACCAATTCTGTCGTTACTTTGCCCACAACAGGTGCCTTTTCCCATGTTTCTGTGATACCAAAAGCACTCTTGGTGGTCTCCTGCTGCTAAAGTTCCTCTTTTGCAAAGTCTGTCTTTTTGTGCGTTGGGATATGCTTTTTTGACGCACATGCATTCATTTTCAGCCATATTTTGTCGTGTTGTTGCTCTTCTTTTGCTGCGAACTATGCGTGCTACTCGCCTTTCACCAGCCTTTTTTGACCAGAATGTTTCTTATCGCTTGAAGTTTTTTTTCTAACTGCCACTCTCTAAATACTCGAGATACTGATTGGCGAGAAAATTCTAAAAAAGTCGCCGTTTCGGAGATTCTGGAAACCAGCTTTTTTTACACAATTGATCATCCCTGGTCAAAGTAACTTAAATCTTTCGTCTTTCCCATTTTTACAGTTACTTCCCTGAGAACTACGTCGTACGAAGCTGAGAGTTCCTTATATAAGCAACTTGGAGTTGCTACGCCATTCTACGTCATTGTCGCATTTGGGTATTTTTAAATAAACTACTCACTAATTTTTTGCCACTCAGTGTACATATATATATATATATATATATATATACATTTATATATAAATCAAAATTTGAACAGGGGATGGTTTTGGGTTCTGGGGGTCATGATCCATGAAAATATAATAAAAATTTTTGTAATTAGTTTTCTCCTGACGGCTTCGATAGGTAACTTTTAATTTTTTTGTAATGCAAGCTAGCTAAAAAAATGACAAACATACGAGCAGCAATAAATCCCTATTTCAGAAGCGTTCTCAAAAACCTATTCCTAGTTAAGGCTGCTCGTCAGTAAACTTCCCGATTCCCTTCACTAATGTTATTCCTATGGGCGTAGGATGCATTCGTATTTTTAAAATATCTCCTCGGAAAATTAATATTTTTAACTTCTGTTTTCTTTGTATTGTTCTTAAAGAATGTCTCGTTTTTTCTTAGTTGTAAATTTTTTTCTTAAATATATACTTAATTTTATATGAAATGTTAAAATCGTATTCAGTTTCACTAAGATTTTAACACATAAAAATATAAATTAAGCACATAGTTTAGAAATATTTTGATAACTAAGAAAAAAAGAGACATTCTTTAAGAACAGTACACAGGAAACAGAAGTTTAAAATATTAATTTCCCGTAGTAATTTCCCGAGGAGATATTTTAAAAATACGAATGCATCCTATGCCCATAGGAATAACATTAGCGAGGGGAATCGGGAAGTTTACTGACGAACAGCCTTAAGGTTTTCGAATGGTCCTTCTCAATTGATTTCTGAAGATAAGGAAAATATTTTCTTGAATCATAAATAACAACGAGGTTATACTTAGAAGTTTGTTCAATGTTTCTGCAACCCTTTATATTGAAGAGAAAGAATAGTTTTTATTTATTTATAAATTTGAATTACTATTCATTTGTTAAGAAGATTTTATAATTTCATCAAAATATAAAAATAAGTAACTTTTATCAGAAAACTGCCTTCAGATCAAGTCATGATTTGCTAGAATCTAACAGAAGGACTATACGTTATTGTTAAAAATATCAGTGAATGACTGAGTATTAAAATTTAATCTTAACGAAACATCTATCTCTGAATACCTGCTAAACAACGCCAGTCTCTTTTTTTATTCATAAAAATAATGAAACTTTCTTATTCATGGAAAAAGATAAAAATGTTATACATTCTGCCTTAAAAGAAATGTAAAGCAAGCTTAAATAAAAAAAACATAGCTTTAAGACACATCATCATATATTCATTTTAATCAATGCTTCAGATCCTTGGGGATGCTAATACGAACGTAAACACTGGCATTCGATGCGAAGTAGGGTATAGTAAAAGAAATACACTGAATAAAGTGAGTAATATTCTAAGATTAAAAGTTTTTTAGACGAATGTATTGACTTCTTTTGTAGCTCTCGGGAATTGTATAATACATCTTTATTTGTGTTAGAGGTAAATAAATCTTGAATTATTCTAGAGTATTTCTTGATCCATATAAATAAATTATTGATTATTTGTAGTATATTGCAACATCCCAGTAAATAGCCTAAATTAGGAAATTATTGAAATTAATTTAAGTTAGAGAAACACAGAGATTAATGTACAGGGTATCTCAAAAATACTTCCTATATTTTAAATTTCAACTATTCAACAATTATAAGAAAGATAAAATAAGTAGCATGTTAACATAATAGCTCGAAAATGTGGTATAGAACATGTTAAAAGTTTAATTCAAATGTAAACTAATTTACGGCGATGTAAATAACCGGTTCTCCTACATGCAAGAATGAGCAGACTGGCATAGATATTTCAAAATACATACATTCATTTTGAAACTTTTACAGCTAAATAAAACAAATGGGTAAGTATGATCGAAGATAGCACAAAAGGTTTCGTTTAATATTCCTATCAAAACACTGTATCATTTAATTAATAAATCCAAATAAATTTCATTTTCCAAGAAAAAAAAAGTCATACTATTTATAAAATAAAAAAAATTACCGGTCTATTTTTTCTATTTTTCGAATATCTGAACCGTCCCGATAACGGACGAAGCCCGCTTTGATGTTTCCTACACAAAAATCAAGATTTTGCTAAAATAAAAAATATATAGACCTAATGTGAAAATCTTTAGAAAATCTGAAATCCCAGCCCATTTTAAGCCAGGATGGATAATTTTCATATCTAAAAATCCAATATTTTTAAAACTTTTATATAGTCTATAACAATTCCAGTCCTTTTCAAGAGCCTCATTTTATCAATTCTTCCCTTTCTGCAGAAAGCTACGCTATGTCTGATCTAAAATCTCAAGATTTAATAATCTCAGCGTTATGAAAATTAGATTTCTGGATTCGTCGTTGAAATATACATATAAATGTATAATTTTCAAATCGATGAATGCAATATTTAAAAAAAAAAATTAATGGAGTCAGAATTCTTCCACTATAACGAAACGAGGTTTTGATTCATTCTTTTCTCGGCAGACGATTGTCTCTTTCCCGCACTTGCATCTTTCATGAGATAAAAATTTATCCCTTTTTCGACTCAAATTAAAAATTTTTAATTGATATCTCTGGTTTCGTTGGTACGAATTTTTCGAAATTTGATTTTTTAAAATCGCGATTTTTTCTACCTCCGTATCCGAGTTTCGCGTAGATCGGCTATTTTTCAATCTGTTTGAAAAGACGATAATTGCGTTTTCGTGGCTGCCTGGATATTTCCGGTACCCCGACTATGGCAACCTTTCACACTCTTCTGGAGTTCCAGAATGAATTTTGTTTGCGGTTTATGAAATTCTACGCTTTAGTTGAATATTTTTTTCCACTAATGAGTGGGTTTTTAGGGTTTTAATAAATATCTTGCGTTAATGAAAACATTTTCAAAATTTTATGATTTCCAGTGTGACGGTAGATATTCAGCTTTAAGTGCACAGAATTTGAAGCCTCTAACTTATATACAGTGGCTCACAAAAGTGTTCGTACACTAACATATTTCAATAAAATAGTGTTCTATTCATTAATTAAAATTAATATTCCAGAATGGGTATTTAAGAATAAGATCTATAACTTATTCTTAGCAAAACTACATAAAATATTTTAAATACACAGTAAAACTTTATTTTGTAGAAATCAATAATAAAAAAATAACAAAAAAGTTACCTCGCAAAAGTCTTCGTACACTTTAAAGAAATCGCTAAGTATTAGTAAATATTGTAACATTTTTTTAAAAATTAGTACTTAGTAGGGTATCCTTTAGCATCCACAACAGCTTTTAAATGCCTGGGAATAGATTTCAAAATTTTTTTTGTAATTTTTGCATAAATATTCATCCATTCATCGATCATTACAGTCTTTAGTTCGTTTTTCGTTTTAATATCGTGTTTTCGTATTCTAACCCCCAGTTCTCTCCAAATATGTTCTATTGGGTTCAAATCCGGCGACTGAGGTGGTGTTTTCAGAACTTGTGGATAATTATAAAGACACAAGAGGCGAACGTTGAGAGCCGTGTGCTTAGGATCTTTATCCTGATAAAAAACAAAGTTGTTTCCAATACCCAAATTTTGGGCTAATAATTTTAAATTGTCTTTTGAAATATTTGAAAAAAAGAGCATGATCTATTATGCTATCAATAAATACTAAATTACCTAGTCCTGATGCTGCCATGTACCCCCACACAAGGACACCTCCACCACCATGCTTAACTGTTCCAACTAAGTTCTTGGGATTAAGTTCTTCATTTTTTCTTCTCCATACAATTATACGCCCATCGAGCCAAAAATGTTAAATTTGCTTTCGTCTGCAAATTAGACATTATTCCAATACGATTCGGGTTTATTTATCATTGATTTTGCAAAGCAAAGCCTGGGCTTTTTGTTTTTCGCACTAACAAAAAATTTTCTACGGGCAGAACTCCCATTTAATCCAGCTGATCTCAGAACGCGTCGAACAGTTTCAGGTGAAATTGAAATAGAATATTTTTCATTAAATTCTGTAGCAACTTTTACAGCACTTAAACGTGGATTTTGTACAATTTTTCTAATTATAATTCTTTGATCACGTTGTGTTAACGTTGACGGACAACCTTTTCTTACTTTGTTTTTGATCCGATTTTCTTCTTTAAAGCGTTTTATCACATACTGCACTGTAGAATTTGATAAATTAACTAATTTAGCAATATTTCTAACTGATTTACCACTATTACGATGAAAGATAATTAATTTTCGAATGCTGTTAGTTCTTTCTTTACGATTACGAGCCATTTTAATAATAAATAAAATATTACGGACCAATCAAGCAAAATATAAAGCCAAACTATTTTTTAATGTCACCAAAATGCAAAAATAAAAATAGAATGACACACGATTATTTTAATTATGAATTTATCCGAAAATGTTTCAGTGTACGAAGACTTTTGTGGCGTATTTTTTCTCTCCCTCCTTTTATTTTATTTTTAGATAAAAAAGAAAACAGTCAATATTAAAAAAAAATGCTGGGTGTTATTTGGAATAACATAGAGATAGTGTGAAAAAATATTGGACTTCATATTATAAATCAAATCCAGGGAAAATCATTGTTGCTGCAAAATGTTAAAGTGTACGAAAACTTTTGTGAGCCACTGTAGTTCTGAGAAAGGAATCTGCGACGGTCAGACAGATAATAGAGACAAATATTGTTTCGTGAGATGAACGAAACCTTAATAAAAAGTGAAAGTTGAATGACCAGTAATCCAGCTTTTGAGCTTAGTCCAGCGAGAACTCTGGAACCGCAGAATCACTTTAAGTTTCGTTTCGCTTATTCAGACTGGAACTAGAAACTGAAGAATACATAATTTCCGTGACTCCCAACGCTCTCTCATTCAACGTCAAAATAACTTACGGCGATTCTGCGGTATCTATACATTAACTTAATCTTTCGTATATAGAGAGATGGTTAAGAACAATCTATTGGTAAATATTTTAAATGTATTTTAATTTATTATATAGAAGGCGTACGAATGGCTTACATGCAATTATTTCAGTTAAAAATTTATTATAGATAATGAACTATTTCATTTCAAAGTTCACGAATTCTTTTTTGGGAATATTCTTTTTACAAAACCACAACGGTCTTTATACATTATAAAATACATTTGCAAATCTATAGTAATAAGGAAAGAAGTTTGTGTTTGTGTGCTGTGCTCTGAAGAGACCGCTGCACGCAGAGATACAAGATTTCACATGGAGGTACCGCTGTAAATGAAGTGTTGCACTTTGAAGCTTGATTTTGGATTTTTTAGTTAATTTTTTTTAATTTAATTTTTCAGGCGATTTTTATTGTTTTCTCACGTAATTTATCACTTCTAATTCGTACAGCGATTTTTCCATTTTCGCAAATTTATTTATGGAATTTTTATAATTGTGTCGCACTCAGCGACGACTTTTTGATATTGGCAAATTAATTTGGTTTCAAACTTTTAGTCTAATATAGTAGATAATCTCCTCGAGAATTTCGAATTTTAGCACTTTTTAATTAGATTTGCATAGCGATTTGTAGCGGTTTTTCGCATTCCGCGTCAATTTTTTGATTTTCATGAACAAATTCCAGTTACAATGTACTTCAGTTACAACTGGAGTAAATTTTGCTCTATGCGAATTTTGATTTATAGCGATTTTTAATACGACTTTTAGTGGTTTTTCGAGTTTCGTGGCGATTTTTTGTTTTTCAAAAGAGGAATTTTTCTTCAAAATTCTAGTTTAATAAAGTAAATTTTCTTCTCCGCAATTCTTGAATTTTTCGCGATTTTTAATGGGGTTTTCAATGTGACTTTTAGACGTTTTTCGCGTTCCGTTGCGATATTTTGACATTAGCAAAAGTAATTTTGTTTCAAACTTTTAGCTTAATGTAGCAAATTTTGTCATGTGCATTTTTTGATTTTTTTGCAATTTTTAACACGATTTTTTTTTCGTTACGCTCTGACTTTTCGACATGTACAACAAGAATTCGGTCTCATCTCAATCTATTAGCCTAAAAAAGTAAATTTTATCCTCCGTGATTTTTGAAAAATTTTAATACAATTTCCCTCGTGTTTTTTCACTTTGTTTCTTTTTCTACGGCGATATTTTGAACATTCATAAAAGGAATTATGTTTCAAACTTTATACTAATATATATTATATATATAGTAAATTTTGGCATCCGTGATTTTTTTCTGTGATTTTAATGGGGTTTTCAGCATAATTTCACACTAATTTGCGATTTCTTGACATTCGGGAAGGAATTTGGTTTCAGACTTGTAGCTTTATACAGTAAATTTTGTACAAATTGGCATCATCTTTGAGGCTGAAATTTACGCTCTTACACTTTTCAAACCACCTTCAAACTGTCTTATCTGAAACAACACTTTGTCCATATACAGCTCAAATTTTAATAGCAGTTATAGCAGCAAATTAAAAAAAATAACTTTTTGGTTCTCCATTCTCAGC
Organism: Maratus michaelseni; assembly: GCA_963931845.1. Classification (NCBI taxonomy): domain Eukaryota; kingdom Metazoa; phylum Arthropoda; class Arachnida; order Araneae; family Salticidae; genus Maratus; species Maratus michaelseni. Next base: position 213,404,727 of record OZ007590.1, read on the forward strand.
ATTGCACTGAAAAAATAAAACTTATACCACAACTCAAGCAAGAATAATGGAACGCAAGCAAAAAATACTGAATTTACATATCTGGGTCATTCAAGATTACTCCTTATCAGCAGTATCAAAATACTTAGGTAATACTTGTAAAACAATACTTTTTACCAATTACGAAAACTATCAAAATGTTACAAATTTTGCAAAATTAAAACTACCTATATTCGCTGTATCATCTTAAAAGCATTAGAAAGTAAACTAAACATAAGAAGACATACCTTTAGAACTCATCATGATGTATTCATTTAAATCAATGTATTCAGTCTCTAGAGATGCTTATACGAATGAAAATACTTGTATCCGATGCGAAATAAAGAAGTAAGAAAGAAAAATGCGGAATAAAGTTGGTAATAATGTGGAATATACGCATTTCAATTGAATGCATCGACATCTTTCTCAGTACTCACAAACTGCATAATAAATTTCTATTTTTGTTAGATGGAATTAAGTTAAAGAATGTTTCCAAATGCGTAGATGAATATTATGGGTTATTTGCAAGTGTAATTCCGGCATATTAGTGATTCTCCGAAAGTAATCTAACTGCGGTACAGTCTTATTAACAAAGGGTGACCCTCAGTTATTTGTCTGACTATTTTCTTGTTAATGAATAATTATACTTACAATTTAAAAATAAATATTTTAGACTATAGCTTAATAATTATTTTATAAAATACATGTGTTTGTAGATTTATATAATGTAGGAGTAAAAGTTTGTTGTATTGTTTATGATCTATTTGTAAAAAAATAGAAGTTTAGAAACTTCTACCATCGAAACACATTTTAGCTGCTATAACAAGGCAATCTATTCGTGAAATGTGTATTATAGAGGTGTATTATATAAATATATATTTAATTCATGCCCTTTAAAAATAATTTCTCGATATTTTGCATTCGTATTAAGTATAGGGTCACACAGATTAAGATTGAGTACTGCAACGCTTTTTCTATAATGGGGACTTTTTTTCTAAAGACTTTAAATATACATTGACATTCATTTTTGTCTTCTGTAACATGAAACCCACCAGTAAAACAATATATATCTTTATATCTTAGATTTTATCGGAGTTTTTATTGTGTCAGGGTATAATAAATTACCAGATAGACGTCTATATTGGACAAACTCTCCAGACGTCTATAACAATTTGATTTTGAGATCGATGAGTACAGATGATGTTTTTGAGAGAATAATGAAATCCATGCATTTAGCAAATAATATGGATATTGATGTTGAAGGCCGTTTTTATAAAGTTCGCCCTTTATTTGATATGCTGAATGATACTTTCAAAATTTGTGATTTATCGGAGTACCTGACTGTTGACGAGACTATTGTGCTCATACTAGGGACATCAGGGTTTGGAAAAAATGTATAAAAGAAAAATAAATCAGATATGCATGCAAGCTATGGAGTCTTGCTTCTTCAGATAGATTTTTTTCCCTGCCGAACCCTACAATAGATCCTTAACTTAGTTGCCTCATACTGGTCTAGGTTTAGATTCTGATATTGTACAAGGCCTGATTGCTAAGGTGCATCGACGCCATGGAATTACAAAGTTACGAACAATCTTTTTAATTCTTTCCCACTGCTCAATAAACTTTAAAAAAATTGTTTTCCCGAAACTGTAACAATAAAAAAAATGGGTTGGAAAATGCCCCATTTCCAATAAAGAAAACTTCAAATAAAACACACTGAAGAACATTTAAATATTCTTGCGGTGAAGATATTGAGACATTAAAATGGAAAGACAATACTGCAGTATTAGTAGTGTAGTGGCAAATAATATAAAAGCTTCCTCTTGTATAATGCTTGAAATATAGAGTGCTGCACAGAAAAGAAAATTCAAGTTACAATGCCCCAACCTTTGAAAATGTGTAATAAACTCACGGGAGGAGTTGATTTATTCAATAAGTTTGAGATCCAATACCGGATCAGTATTCGTTTGAAAAAAAATGGTGATGGCCACTATTTGCATGAGGAATTGGAGCATCCGTTATACACTGTTGGAAATTATGCCGATTGATGGGACTTGACATATCGTTGCTGACATTCACTCGGGAATTTTCGCAGTGGTTGTTAGGAAGTTTTGGAACACCTTCCATTGATCAACCAAGGTTTTATTGACGAGATCACTGGATTTATATGTCTGACCAGTAGTTTGGTCGTTTCAAAAACTGTGGAGGATGATCAGAAAAATGTCAAGTGTATTTGATCCGAAATGTCACAAGACTTATAAATATTGCAGTATAGTTCAAATGAAACGTATAACACTAGATTTCATCTTTTGTTTTTCTCTGAAAAAAGCACTGCATATTTTTGTTCTTTATTGTAGTGGTAAATTACATGATAAACACTTAGATAAATCTTTAATCTAAATTTAGAATGTAGCACATTTGACGTTATAGAAAACAGTAAAGCATGTAGATATGTTGTTCTGAAGGCGATAAATACCCTGTGGTTATCCTCTATACTTATTAATAATTATTAATTATCCTTATTAATTACGTTGTATGACACTTTCATTGCCCATTTTTTAGATTGCATTTAAATGGTAGTTTTTGTTAAATTATCTAAATAGTTTATTTTTATTTATTTTTGGTTTTTGTGCACACCACCACCGATTCGCAAGAAAACGTGCAATCCAAAAAATCATAAAAAAATTTCTATAAAAAAAATCGCCTGTATACTCCAGTAGATCTAAATAAACAAGTAATAAAAGAGAAAAGTATTTTTTTTAACTATTTAAAATTTGTCGTGGAGGAAGATATTGCAGAAAGCATAAAAATTGTGCAAGAATTCCCCAAAATTTAAGATGAAGAATACAAATATTACAAATATCATGCGACATGGAAAATGAAACAATTTTTTATGTTATAATAGCTCTTCGAACAAGGAAAATAGTTAATATTCTGTAATCGGATCCACAGCCAAAGTTGGCGTCAATCAAGAGTGATAATAGAAACAATATCATTTAATCTGTAGGAGAGTTACAACAATTAAATGAATTTCGTACCAAACCACGTTCACTAAAATGCGCTATTGGGCTTTGGGCCCGATTATAGAAATTTTCGCGGGAATAAAAGTTGTCGGAAACACAACTGTACAAGAATTGCCAAAAGATGAAATAAGGTTTTAAAAAATATTGCAAATCCTATACTATTAGATGTGTAACTCTTGTAAATATTTATTATAATAAAAGGCTTAGTTAAATTGGAAGTGTTATGAACGCTTCCGGTGACATCATGATATTATGCCAGAGCTATTGTAGGAAAGATTGGAAAGCATGGTAATATATATTGCAATGCGACAGAAATATAATATTTATATAAAGTATTTTTTGTGTGTAGAGGTATGTACATAAGAACGCAATAACGCTCCAAATGTATGCAAACCTTGGTAATAGTTAGCAATGTATGGCCAAATTTGGTATATAAATTTAGCAGCCATAAAAAAGGACAAATTGGCGAAAATTTCATTCAAATCGGATATTCATCAAAACTGGAAATCTTCCAAAATCAGGAATTCATCCATAATCGGCACATTTTACATGTTATGTTTTGGCTTATTACAACACTCTTGCAACCAGGAAACAATTTTTTAAATAAACAATCGATCTTTAAATGGATTGCAGTTTTCGAGTGTTGTTTTCACAATCTTTCTGTTTCATTGTTTTAAAGTCAAAAGGTAGAAAGTTTAACCACATACAGCCGACATTCCTGAGAATTCGTCAACAATGTAGTTTTAAATGTATAAGAATTACCTTAATGAAATTGATTGGGTTCTCGGAAAGTGTGAGTATCGTCGCTAAATTGATCGAATAGAGAAAAAAAGCTATAGCGAGAGGATTTTTTTATTGTACACAAAGCGCATATGCTTGAAGTACAGTGATTACAGCATTAACGAAATTTGTGCGTTTTGCGACACACGTACAGCAAGTTTGCTAAATCAATGAAATTTTATTTATGTATATTTTCTTTTTACTCAAACATTTTTTATTTATTTATTACTTTTACTTTCATGGACGCAAAACTTATATAGTGTAAACATAATGAAATTGACCTGAATTATCTTGTTGCTAACTTAGTTTTATGCAATCTCAGGTTAGAAAACAGCAAGTTAACTTAGTAGTCTGAATGGCCTAAAAAATGAGAATGCTTCTTCTTTACCTCAATCCCAAGTCATCCAGAGTTTCGCCAATCAAGGTATGGGTACGGTTTTTGTTAAACTTTTATCAATTTTGTATGGTCTCATATAATGTGCAGTAATGTAATGCGTTTGTGTATTTGACTGTATTGTACTTTACAGTGTATTATTTGAAACGGGAAAATACAACGGGTAACTTGGAAAATGGGAACCATCTATTAATAAATGCTAATAATTAATCTATTTTCATTTTTTCTGATGGTAAAATCCGATTCATTTCATGAATATTGTGATTTTCTACCAATTTATTGGAACGAATTATGTTTGAAAACCGAGGAATATGGTTATTAAAAATAGTTAACATTAAAAGGCATCATATGTATTTTTACCCCTCCATTTTCATGAATGTGTTCAGAACATTCAATAATTAATTTTGTGTAGTTAAATTTATTTGTGATTTCAATTGTTTATTGATGTAATTTGTTTCTATTTCTTTCAAAGTACGGTTTGATTTTAATCTCTGAAACAGAAACATGTTAATACCAAAATTCTATCTGTTGTTATATAAAGATATGAAATAGATATATTATGGCACATAGAGAATGTTACCTTTCAAATTACTAGTGCGTTATGCATAGCACTCTCCTTATTCAAACGTATACAGAAGCTGAAAATTTGCAGTTAAAGTGTGTTAGAAATGGTTATTTGTGAGATATGTATCTTCACGAATTTGTATAATCACCCTCATCATTCTAAAAGCAGTATTTCTGTTACTAGAATTATCTGAAATTATATTTTATGCACTCCAAATGAGTACCTGAAATGTATTATATATTTGGAATACCTTATAATTATTGTGATTTATGAAGATATATATTTAAATTTGGATTAATCATAAAGTATTTCATTTGTGATGGGGTATCCGCACTTAAAAACTTTTATACTTATATTTTAAAAGTTTCCATTCAGCAGATTTCTCCAATATAGAAAACAGAAAATATAATTTAAACATATAATATATCAAACTGAAGTTTCATTTTGTACTTTATAGTGATTTCGTAACACGTACTTTAAATACGACCTATATAAAACTAGAAATATTTCACTTTTTGTTTGATATTAAATTCTATTTTAAGTTTTAAATAATAATAAAAAAATATTTAAAATATATTTTACTAAAACCTTTTAAAAGATAACATAATTCAAGTAAAACATTTAATACAAATTGTAATGCACAGTGAGCCTTTAAAGAAATCGAATACTGCTCAAATTATCTAATATTTGATTTCATGAAATCACGTTCTAAAAATAATGAAACACAATTATGTGAACAAAATCCTTTAATATGCATAAAATCTTTAATTTATTATTGTCATGTTTATAGTGATCAAGAATAAATATAGCCATAATAAAATAATCATTTTGTCTGCTTATATAATTTTGTTTAACGATAATCATCAAATCAGTTACTTTCTGCGTAGATCTGCATATTCTTTATATAAACGTGATAATAAGCAAATTATTTTTGCGAATTCAAAACTCGTTTAATATGCAAAAGACCTTTAATTTTATGGCTGTCTTTTTTCTCAATTCAAAGAAGAGTGATAGCAATGAAGAGCTATAAAACTTAATATTTTTTCTTGTAACACGAAATATAATACGCGCACTATCAATCAACAGAACAGAGTTTTCTTTGCTACTACGATGATTATTCACAAATCAGTTTTAAAATTCAAAAACTATTTAATATGCAGAAGATATTTATGATAATGATGTTTTTCTGTGATTCAGAAGAAAAATTCCAGAAGAAAAAAAATATTATAACATTAACCCTTTCCGGCGCGGAATAAATCTGTTTGTAAAATAATGAAAAAATGGACCGACACCAGATTTTAAAAACGATTAACTTAGAAAAGAATAACTTGCTGATAACTCGGAAGCCCCTTAACCGACATCAACTTTTCGGCAACTGTTCCCTTACTTTATAAAAGGAAAATTTTAATTAAATATTCTTGGTGCCGTTTGTCAGTTTTGGAATTAAAATTAGGTGTCCCTTTTTGTGACCACCGCCCGCTAAAGGGTTAAAATATAAAGGGTGATTTGGAACTTCTGGGCAAAACTATAAGGCTTGAAAAAACACGTCTAGACAAACTCAAAAAACCATACAATGCATTGTCGTAACTCAAGCAGTGATGTGCTACAGAGCACTTTCTCATTGTAGAGATAAAACTGTTTGCTACACAGTTAGGACTTACAGAGCACTCAAAACCGCACCACAATACATAAAATACATGTGTGCATTTTCCTGATTTGTAAAATCAGCCATAAGTTTTGCAATACTCGGTAGAAATGACTATGTTTGTGATAACCTGCGCTTTGTGCGTTTAATGACTGCGCCATCTAACGGTTCGTCACTTGCGATATCAACGCCCCCTAGATAAGAAAGCCGTGACACGCGTCACGAAAATGTCATACCAAGCAGGCAAAACAAAGAAAAAAATTCGAACAACTTGCATATTTCGATTTTGATGGTTTGTCGAATTATTAACTATTAGTCGTAAACAATAATTATTAATTCTACGAGCCAATGAGATCGAAACATGCAAGTTGTTCGAATTTTTTTCTTTGTTTTGCCTGCTTGGTATGACGTTTTTGTGAGGAGTGTCATGGCTTTCTTATCTAGGGGGCGTTGGCGATACACCCGTGCATTGTCTGCCGAAAATAGCTTGTTTAGATGTGTGTTATCATGGTTTAAAATTTTGCCCATAAAATCTGATTCACCCTTAACTTCTCTTTAAGAAATTTGGTCCAATTTAAGATTCAGCCGCCCACACTCTCTTGAGCAACTTACTTTAAAATTTCTTTATTTCTTCTTCTAATTTTCATCCATATTAGCATCCTAGTTAGTACTCTATTTCGCATAAATAAAATCAGTAATCATTTGTAAGCTATTGTGTAGAAAACATGTTCTCTGCACAATCAGAAAACGTCCTTTAAAGCATCCCTGCGTAAGTTACGACCATGATTGCATTGTGTTTTGAGATTATCTAGGCGTGTTCTATCACCACTTAAAGTTTTGTCTAGGAGTTCGGAATCAACCTGTATATGCACACAATCATTAGATCAGAATATTTTCTTTGTACTAGACTGGATTCTCATTTTCTATTTTTCAGTAATTAAAAGGCATGTAATATGCAAAAGATCTTTTACTTTATGGCTACTAGGGTTCAAGAAAAGAATATTAAAAATCATAATATAAAAAATTATGTGCAAAGGCATTATATAGCAAAGTTTATTTCATTTATACTTCAGCAATTTTTTACAAATAATTCCGGACAGTTTGAACCATTAAGAAGTATATACATGTCGTCGCTACCATATCAAACTATCGAATATGAAAAAATGCATTTTTCATTATTTTTAAAAATGGGCCGATTGTCACCACTAAATTATATTCGAATTCTTCGCCTAGTAAAAATAATAATAAAATTTCTATGAAGAACATGTTTACCAGTTTCGCCTTCCTTTTTATTTATTGATTCCGAATTCGTACCAAATTCGTACGAAATTTTGAGAAAAAAGAATTTACTTCAAGTTGTTAAGCAATGTCTGTTACTAAATAAAGTAAAAATTTCTGTTGGAAATTTCTGGTATTCGGAATTTTTTAATGAAAAAGGGGGATGCCAACCTGTCGAATATGTCCTATTAAAATTTAGTGGTGACAGTCGGTCCATTTTTAAAAGTAATGAAAAATGTATTTTTTCACATTCGATAGTTTGACATGGTAGTGACGATATGGTGATTAGAATTTATAAAATTTGCAATATATTTATTATTAAATATAAGTGAAGTTTCATGAACCAATCTGCGATGTATTTCTGCTCTTAATTAGATGCAAATAATCTATCTTAATTAAAAATAATGATATATCATAGAACGAATTAAGATAAATTATTAACTACGGCTAAATTAAAGGTATATTTCTACTTCTGGAACAGATGAAATATATTGATTAAGTAAAAGTTTAAACATGTCTGATGAAACACTGAAAACATTAAATTATAGTATAGGGAATTTTCAGTGATTGATTATTTTCTGTGTACAAATGCTACTGTCTCTGTTTAACAAGTTTTATATAATATAATCTTTTTTAAAAAGTATTTTGTTTGAAGTTGTAAAAAAGTTTTAAAGTTTTGTTGTTACACCATCTTAGAAATTTCATAAAACTAAATGCGTGCTTTATATAAAAAAATAATATAGTACCGCCAATGTATGACTTTAAGTCAAATGAAAAACTTCAGCGATGCGATAAAATCACACAGCAAAACCCAAGGTATTATACGATCAACATGTGATTCCTGTAAATAAAATGAGATATTTTCAAATTGCATATATGTGCTATAGATATGAAATCATCAACTTTAAGAAATAATAATAATAATTTTATTATTTTATATTTTCTCTTATTTGAACCGGATGAAGTTCTTTTAAATTCGCCGAAAAAGAAAAATCCAATTTATTCACTCATATTAAAATTTAGTTTATCTGTAAAAGTTTAAAAAAAAAATCGATATTTTCCATTAGCAAAAATTATAGGATGAAAATAACTTCAGTGTTTTCTTATAAAAGAGAATTTCTTTTTAAAAGTCATTTTAAAACAGTTATTTTGCGAAGTACGCATGGTATGTATAAAGAAGGAACAGCCAACGTATTCAGAAAATTTAAACTTGTACTTAGAAATAAATGTTTATTTAAATCTCGTAATCTCGTAGATGAATGTATGTGAAGTGATATAAAATTTCAATCCTGTAGAAAATATTCTTAAAACATATTTTCTTTATGATTTTAAAACTTTTGACTCTTATCAAATATTTTTTATAATCAAAATAATATAAATTTTGTTTGATAAGAAGTCATTTTAATATTATCTACAATAAAGGTAGATATGCCAGTAATGGACACCCTCCAATGATTTTGGTTTATAAAAAAATAAGCAATACAATTTTTGCTTTTATTTTTTTTTCATAACTTCCCCTTGTGTATTTTATAATCTGGGTTATTTTTGACACTCTTAATCAAACCAAACAGGAAGCAAAAAATAATGTTTCACAGTTCCACTGTTTTTCTGTGAAAATCTTAATGAATATGCTTCACTTAATTTATATCTTCCTTATTTTCTTGCAAAAAATGTATCTTTTTGATTGGATAGTAATATAAACTAAAATTTCATATACCAATGGCCATTTACAAAGTTTCATTTATTGTTAAGGATTTAGGACCGGTGTCCTTTACTGGAATGCTTAATTAGTATCTTTCCTGTAATGGATACCATATGTGCCCAATACCAAAAGTGTAATTTCAGTATGTCATAAAATCTTTTTATTTAACTGAAAAGCTAATTAATCAAATTTATTTTTTAAATTTTACTTAGTAGAATGTAATAAGCCCCCTTTTTTAATAAATAGTCATTCCAGGCCAAATCAACCAAAAAATTTCAATATTAAACCTGACCATTTCCGATTTTAATGATACTGTCAGAAATCAATTTCCCTGATGATATAAATGAGAATTTTCATACAATTAATTTTTTAATTTCGAAAACTCATATTTTGGCTTCCATAAATGTTTTCAATTTTGATTTCCTCAGATTCTATCGGAAGTAGGGTGTTGTTTGACCTGTCATGTTAAAGATAATTTCACAAGGTTTAATTTGATATTCAAGTTGACTATGCTTGATTACAAGTAATAACATTTTTAAAATAAAAAAAATGTTTAAATCGTGTTTTTTAAAATATTTGAAAAAATGTTTGTTTTTTGTAATACTATAAGCTTGAAATTTCTACTGTGGGATCTCAATGAGATCAGAAATTATGAAATAAAAGCTGAAGATTATCACACAAATAATAAATAAATAACAAAGTAACGTAGAGTTAGATTATTATTTGTATGGTAACCTTCAGATTTTATTTATCATAAATGATAACATAGTTTCAATGATGAAAATCAAAGAAATAGGTAGAATGTGACAAGTGCAAGAACGCATATGCAAGCATAATTTTAAAAGCAATCTTATTGAATGTTTTGGATTATCAGAAAGTGATGAGGAAATTTGCAGATTTGGCATTTGAATGCAATAATTGTACAGCACATCGTTCGGACGTTGATATGAGGGAACAGTAGATAAAATGAGACAATAAAAAAATCACCAAACTTAATTATTGTAAAACTAAATCTTTGCATCATAAATCCTTCAATGTAATAAATTTATATCTTAAATTTCAATATTTTTTTTATCAATATGCTTCCTTTAAGTTTTGAATGTAAATACTCACATAAAACAATTATCTAATTATTTTTTGTAGGGTGTCCATTACTGGAATAGAGGGTGCCATTACTGGAATAGAGGGTGTCCATTACCGGAATAGAAGGTGTTCATTACTGGAATTTTCAGTGTTCTGATACATTTCTGTTATTTACAATTAAATTTTCATTCACATTGGGAAATGAGACTATGAGATTGATTAAATAATGTTGATAGATTAATATAATATTTAAAAAAGTGGAATACAATAATTATAACCATTAATTAAAAAATAACCTAATTTTAATACAATAGAACACCGCTAAACCGATCAAATTCAAACCGTCACCTGTTGAGATTAGAAAAATTCTTGATTATCAAAATTTCCAATATAAGTAGAATAAGAAAGGAAGAAAATAAAAGAGATTGTAACTACTGTAAACAGTGTTTCTCAATGCAAACAATTTTTCAAAGTAATACAATAATATGCATGGTAAAAAATAGTTTTTATTGTTAAGTTTTTCACTTTCTTTTTTTTAACCAAGATTCATTTCATTTGATTTTCGATTAAATTTGAATCGGGATATCGGGATTTCGGACTAGTTCTGTTAGGATTTGTGGAGTCATTGTACACTAAATTCACATTACTTGGATCCCGGGGTTACTACTTGGAAAGAAAATGCTGTGTCTGCATTTGACGTCATTCATCAATACCCGAGGCTAACGAAAAAGACAGGCTACCGCGGTGCATTCCACTTAACTTTTTGTACAGACCTCTAGAGTGACGTGATGCTCTTTTCGTACACCTGCATTGGTGAATTCAAGCATCACGTGACTCCCGCGGTCTGTAAAAAAAGATACGCGTAAAGCACCAAGGTAGCCTTTCTTTTTCGTTAGCCTCGTCAATACCCCACAGTCCTCTGAATACTAGACGCGCTGAGAGAGAAATGGAGGAGGTCTTACGCGGATTGTTTTCAGCGATTATATGGTTCCCTGAATTTGAACACCAGTATAAGAAAACGGAGAAAAATTTTACAAAATACCGGTGTTCAAGTTCGAAGGACCGTATAATCGCTGAAAAAAATCCTCCTACGACATCCAACATTTCTGCAAGGCCTAGTATTCAGGAGGCTGTGATTACTCTAACCGATCAATTCACCACAAACCTTCAACCCGCGGTTCAACTCTCAATCGAGAAAACTTGGGTTAGCAAATCTAACCACGGGTTAATATTTGGAATTGATCGGTAACTTCAGAGCCGAGATTGCTGGACCTGGGTTTAGTCAACCTAAGATTGAAATGTATATAGTTGATTGATTAAAGAAACCACCTGACGTAGTATCGTGTTCATACGTTTTGTCCTCACTTACCACCAGTTTTCAATAACAAAACAAAAAAGAGTATTGAAAGTGCATACATGTGTTTAATTTTTAGATAAATAAATTTCGAACTACCCTTTTGTTTTTATGGTTTTGTAAGTTCACATAAATTTGATCTAAAAATTAGATATACTGATACAGTTATGCTTATTTTTACAAAATTTTGCATTACAGTAAAATTCTTAAAAAAAGTTACTTGATAAAAATACATATTTATTTCTTTAATCTATCAGTTTAATAAACAATTTTGTGATCAAGCTGGCAGTAGTAATTAGAATAAAAGTAAATATCTAGCTAGGTTTATTTGTATTTTGCAACGCTATTATATATAGACATTTTCATGCATTTATTTCTAATAGGGTAGATGTGCCAGTGATGGACACCCCTAAGGAATTTCTTTAAAAAATATTTTTTAATTAATAGTTATATTTGTTACACTCCACATTTTTTAATATTATATTAATCTACCAACAATATTTAACCATGCTCATAGTCACATATCCCAATGTGAATCGAAATTTAATTGTAAATAACAGAAATAAATCAAAACACCCTAAATTTCAGTAATGGACACCCCACAAAAAGTAATAGATAATTGATATTATGATTGTATTTAAAACTAGAATTTAAAGAAAGCATATTAATAAAATAAAAAAAAGCTGAATTTTTATTGGTTATTTTTTTAAAAACAAAAACGTTGAAGGTGGCCTATTACTGGAAGGCGGCCCATTACTGGCACATCTACTCTATATATATTAACTAAAGTAAGTGATTACAGATTCAATTAAAATATCTTGAATAAAATTGCATGTCTGGTAGCCTTTAACTATTATACGAGTTTTTGTTTGAATTCCATCTGCAGATTATTATAATAGATTTTTTTTAATTCCTTGTATAATAATTTTATAAGATGTTCTAAAAATTGCTAGCTAATTTTTTTAATAAATCCTCTGAGTAATAATTTAATAATCCCAATATAAATACATCCAAAATTTTTGATGTAAGAACATTTGTTTCTATTTGCATTCAATAGATAGTGCTACCAAATGCCAAAGCCTTAAAAGCTAAAGTTTCGTCACAACTTAACACAATCTTGAATTCACAGAACTAAAATATCCAAAAAGGGCTAAGAATTAAAGGTAGCGTATTCTTCCATATTAATATTTTTATAACTAAAACTTCGCTTGTTTACTGCTTCACAAATAACGTTACAAAATAAACTTCAAAACACAATTCAAACGACCATCATATTTGTTTCAATTGGACCATGAGTGGTCGAAAACTGGATCTCTTAAGAATGTTGAGTTTTTCAAATCGAGTCTCGCTTTCCGCTCCCATTTCTTCTGGTTCAGTTAGCGGTGAATTGGATTTCAGGTTAAAACCTAACTCATGAGTTTAGGTTAATGGGAGAATTATTGGTTAACAGCAATATCTAGTTATACAGGGGATCGAGGACAGATTTAAAACATTTTATGTTTTGTTCAAAGTAGCTCCCAACAGAGTCCTACCTCTAAACTGGTTCCATGTCACGATACTTTAAATGTTTTTAAAAAGGATTAATTAAATTTAATATTAATTAATTTTTCGAGAAGAACATGTTAAATCTATGTGCAACATACAGTTTGCATATGATTATTTTTGCGTATTCGTGTATAAACTTTAATTAGGACATTACCCCTAGATATTCTGTCGCAGTTCCATCGTAAACGGACACGCTACATCCATTTAAATTAGTTAAAAGATAATGTTTAAGATGTTTCATTTAATATTTTGTTACTTCGTTCTTATAATGACGCCCACCACAATTACAGTTCCGCAAGGTTGCAGTTAGAATTTTGCCAAGGCCGTCACCAAACTTATGCATGCATTATATATGGGGTTCGCAAATGAAAAGTGGACACAGAGTGTAGAAGTATTTTATTGCAACCCTAAAAATAATCAACGTATTTCTTGAGGAATTTGTCCCATCGTGTCACCTGTTGGTCGATATTCCTGGCGTAGAACTCTTGGGGATGATATCGAAGTGCCTTCTTAAGGGGCCCGAAGATGTGAAAATTACAAAACGACAGGTCTGGACTGTACTATCTCATCGGCAACGGAGACCAATGCATCATGGTGGCAGCGTGGACTTGTCCCGATCTTTGTGCTTCCATGACTGTTTGCCTGCCTTGTCTGAAACTCTTGGACCAGTTGTTCACAGATGTACGACCTAAACAGTGTTCAACATGCTTTATTCGGTGAAAATTGTCTGCGTTTGCTGCCCTTTCAGCTACCAAAAAAAAGCACTACGCCTCGCTGCTCGACTCTAGACATTTCCATATTCTGTTCACCCTATGTTTTAGCCGCCCGTTACACACACACAACTTTTTTAGTGTGGGTTTGAGGGAGTACGGCTTCGTACCACTTGCCTCTTGCATCGGAAGTGGCGGTGAAGCAGTGTTTGGAGTGAAAGAGTTAAAATGATTGCTTGTCAGATATCATTAAACTTAAAATACTGGGCCATAATACACTATTCAGCTACCGAATAAATATGCTTAATTTGAGAAAGGATGTCTGTCACATAGTGTTTAATATATATACTATGCGTAATACTATGCATATAAATTTGAGAATACTATACTGATAATAGTGTAGTAGTAGAAAATGTACTTATATAAAGGAAAAAGTTTCACTTTCATGATAAACTAGATTTATTAAGTTGAGAGTGACTATAAAGAACGTTCCTTATGTTCTTAAATGATAAGTGCTTGACAATTGAATTATGCTCTCTTGAACTCCACTCCACATATCAGCCTCTATGTAGATATCCTTATATAATTATTTAAGCAAGATTCATCTTTATTCAAATACCTTAACTTGCGACATTTAATCTTCAACTTATAACTCAGTACAACTACTAAAGAATGCTTATCTGCTGTTAAACTTAAACTTATCATTTTCTTTTATAAATCATGATACGTTCCCCTATCGGAACTCAACTTTCTTGAAAACTTCGACAACGAACATTCGTCAGCAAATTGTTTCCTCATTTGCCGATAAACAAAACCGCTGGCCTTTTAAGCCTATAGTGAAACTACGTCAGCCAATCACAGGCGACTATGCGATTCGCATACGCGAAAGAAAATTAACGTATCACACTTTAAACTACATGTATTAAATTATTAAGATAAATTTAGAAAAACAGTATAATTTTATGAAACAAAAGACTTTCAGTAATGTTAAAACCTTTTAAATAAGTTTAAAATATATTTTAACTTACAAAAATTTAGAACACTGGCGAATGCGATTGCAAAAGAAAAATGCTCATTCGATCCCTGATTGCGACTAGCAACCGAGAAACCATCATCCAACCGTAAGGTTGGCGATGTAAATAGAATGCCGAATTGGCCGCTGGGTGAAGAAAATGATGATGTGCATGGAGCTCAAGTTTACATGCTAATGAAAATAAAAGATGAGTACAAATAATGCATGGGGAATAACACTATTTTTACCACATTTCCAAATGACGCAAATATGCCACTAACCCTGCACGAAGCCAATATCAAATGAACAACAAGTTCGGCAACATTGATAACGTCGTTACGTCAGCTGTCCACTTTTCACTTGGGCACACCTTACAGAAAAATCGAAAAATTGTGTCCCTGATTTCGAATTAAAATAACTAAGGCGAAAAAGATAAGCAATCTAGTTTTACACTATTAGATAAAAAAATCTGAGGTTTTTTACATTACTAAGAAAATTTCAATATGAGTTTTCCCCTGTAGTTTGCCAAACATCTAAGCTGCAGTCGATCTCCTTCCAGGTCAGCTCAATCATGTCAGGAGTTACAGTCACTACTGCTGCGTACATTCTCTCCCTTAATTGCTGCAGATCCCAAATTTTTTCAGCATAAACAATGTTTTGAGATGTTTTGACCATGATTGCTGTGAACTGACTCATCAGGGAAATGGAATCGCGTCACAAAGGCGTCGGCGCATGCGCACAGTCACGTGAAGGTCAACGTAATCAACACTATCAAAACTACTTTTGGTGTTCTAAAATTTCACGTTGGTTTCGTACCGATTGATTGCATATTTCTCGTGTAATTTAGGTTTAAAGTCGGGAATATATTTCTTGATGACTCTTTACATTCATCATCTATACAATATACGCCATATAAACCACATATAGGCTCAATTTACCTGATATATACATCATATATACATAATATTTACGTCATATACGTTTTATAATTATGCCATAAATATATTAATATATGACTATAGCTTTGCCCTACACATAATGAAATGTTATATACGTTTTATATCACAGTCTTCATACATGTCATATAAGCTGGCGAGACATGTTGGTCACTTTACGAATCATTCTTGGTTCTTCTATGAAAAGCAAGCAGGACCGTGCGAAGAGAAAATTGCGCCCGGGGCAAAGTATCAATGTGGCGCCCTCACCCCCCTCCCCAACACTTTCTCTTTGTGACAGGTGTCACAAAATTGATAAAGTGCAGAAACAAAAATAAATACTATTGAATGAATATTTCACGTTTATTGTGCTACTTTAAAATATTTAATTTTAATTCAGAAATTCCAAACAATTAAATAACATAAGGGAAAATTGCTTGTTTGTTTGGTAAAGAAATCGTAATGTTTTGTGACAGAAAGAAAAAGAATGACGAAGAGAGAAAAATAAATTCCCCGAAAAATGATCGACGGCCAAAAAATGAATAAATAAAAAAATAAAACCATGGTTCGTTGTATAAATTTGGCGCCCCCTCAATCCCATCGCCCGAGGCGATGGCCCCTTTCGCCCCCCTCTTTGCACGGCCCTGAAAGCAAGTACCAATATTTAAAATAAAACTTCTTTAGAGGAAGATAACAAATACAAAATATAATTTATTCAGTCTACGACGTACCAGTCAAGTAATTCAAAATATTTAGCATTAAAAGAATTGTCACTAATATGCATCTGTCTCTCGAAGAATAATTTAAATTCATATTTTCCTTAGGTATTGTCAAATCAAATTTCAGTAATTTTGTTTGCTTTTTTTTCGTTATATTTTTAAAAAAAAACTTAAAATAAAAACAAGAATTGATCCAAAATAGTTTATAAAAATATTCTCCTTTCAGTGAGTGACGCAGGTGTCAAATAAAGGAGTATATATATTTTGAAAAGTACGAATAATAAAAAATTATATAATAAGATTCAGCTTTTATACATTCACTACTGACAAGAAAATACGATTGATAATCCTTACCATAAAACTGTAGTTTTCTATATTTACTAGAAAGAATATACTTTTCGATATACATTCTGAATAGGATGATATGTATACATATTTCACTGAAAAATTGAATATGCATCAAAATCTCGTTGAAACCTTTTTATTCAATAGAATCATCTGAACACTTTTTTAGATTCCACTCACGCATAAACAAACTACAGCCAGGTGCATAAAGTGTTTTTAATTTAAAAATTTATAAAATATTCCATATGTAAAATACAAAGTAAGTGGAAATATGTCTAAAAATTCAAATGTTTCAGAATTTTCTTAGCAATAATATTGTATCATTAAAAAAAAAGTGATTTATAAAAGAATTTCATATGATATAAATTAAAAAGAAATAATACAAAATATCAAATTTAAAGTAAGAAGATTTAAACTTCTTTAGATACTTTAATTATTCGAATTTCCCAAATTCAAATAAAAGTTACGCAGAACTTATACTGGGGATGAATTTTATAAAAAACAATTTCAGAATAAAAAAAATTAAATTTGAAACATCATATATATTTTTTCTTAATACAAAAACATTAACTATTTATTTAAATAATTATTAAAGCTTATGAAATAGAGGCATACAAATTTACCAATTTTTTGTCTCAGATGCCTCACTTCCTCGAATAAAACCATTTTAGGAATATTGGATTTATTTTATTGTAGACTAGCAAAACCCGCTCGCGTAATTGTTAAAATATGCCAAGTGGTATTCTGGGTCTATTTTTATTAGAGGAAATTATATTGCTACGGATAATTCTAAAATTATTAATTAGCAATATTTGAGTAACATTCATTCTTATACTGTATTAGGCAAACATGAGACTGAAATGAATGAGAAGACCTACAATGAATACAAAAAAAAGTAATTTAGAATGTATTTTGAAAGTTTTCTGCACATTTCATTTATTATTTGAAATTTAGAAATGTTTAGAAACACTGTTCTAAGCCAGTATTTACATCTTAAAAGTAAGTACTATGCAAATTCCAGGCTGCTATTTACACATTCTATTTAACTAAACTTCTATTTAGCTATATCACAGAAGTCACAATTTTATAACTTTTTTGTTCCTTCCCACATTAAAAATTTTAAATTAAAAAAAAATGTTCTGTGGATGAATTTATGTCGCTAAAGTAACACACATGTAAAATTTCAAGTTTCTATCCCTAACAAATTCAGATACATCATAGTTCATAAGGTTTTTGAACATTTCCCGCTTTTAGATTTCGAATTTTTTTAGAAACCGTTCTGACTGAGCACTGAAATCCTGAAAATAGCAACTATGCCAAATTTGAAGTTTCAAGACTAGTAAGCACTAGTAAAATCGCAATTTTAGAACGTTTTTTGGTTCTGCTCTTTTAAAATTTTTGTAGAAGCTGTTCTCTGTGAACAGGTACGTCTAAAAACAACAGTCATGTGAAATTTTAAGCTATTATTGCTATAATAATAAGCGATAATAAGCTATTAGCTATTATTGCTAACAATTCTGAGTAAACCATAATTTAGAACTTTTCCCGCTCATTTTACACCTTTGAATTTCAACTTTTTAATAAACTGTTAGTACCGAGCGTCTGCATCTTACCACTATACTAAATTTCGAGTTTCTAACCCGAATAAATCGAAATTCATAATTTAGACCGTTTGTAGAACGTTTTCTGCTCATTTCACTCTTTTAAATTTCGAATTTTTTAGAAACTGTTCTCAGCAAACATTTGCATTTTAAAAGTAACTACCATTCCAAATACCAACTTTACCACATAAATCGGAATTTTAGAATGTTTTTTGGGACTGCACCCTTTTACATTTGGCATTTTTAGAAAACTGTTCTGGACGATCATTTGCGTCTCTAGAGTAACAAACAGCCCAACCAAATTTAAATTTTCGAGCTTTAACAGTTCCAAATAAATCGTAATTTAGAACGCATTTCGAACGCTTTTAGCGTTTTCGTACTTTTAAATTTCAACTTTTTTAAAAACTGTTCTGTGCGACCATTTACGCCTTAAAAAGAACACCCATGCCAAACTTAAAGTTTCTATCCTTAACAATTCCAAATAAATCTTAATTTAGAACGTTTTTAGAGCACTTTTCACGAGATTCGGGAATAAATTTAACTTATGAAAATATAATAATGCACCTACCTTACAGTACCCTTTTTTTCCATCAATGGTTCAGCTATGATCGTTAAGATGCCGACCTCCTTCGTATTAGCATTTTAGAGGGTGGTCATCCCTTAGTTGAGAATGAGCAGGTGGTTGCTAGAGAAATATTCTTTCTCTTATAAAAAGTTTTTTCTCTCGGAGGCAGAACTATGTGCGTTTGTGGGAAGTTCCAGAAAAAACGGCGCAACTATGAGCCTTGCGTCCGGACTTGTGTGTTTAGTCCAAAATTCTTTTAGCCGTCTAAATTCTTGACAAAAAGACACCTGGTTGAAACTGTGTTATATTACTATGTAAACTAGTAAACGTATTACTTTGTACTTATTTTTTAAAATATATTATTTTCCATATTAACTTAGAAAATTATATACAATCCTAAAACCATTGGGCATCAAGTCCATAAAGCACCATATGGAAATTATTGCGATGTATGCTGCAGTACCAAGAGTTGTCTGCGTACTTATGTGCGGGAAAAATCATCTGTACTATTTGTAGATATGACCAAGTACGTTTACAGACTATTCTTTTCAAAATTTTCAGTGTTTTTCTTTTAAATATAGTGACCATGAAGCGTAAAAGTACACAACACATACGGATATTAATTTGACATTCTACGTCTTGTTAATTTGTAATTAAGGATATAATATGAAAAAACAAAATAATGCTACATTATTATAAAAAAAGAAAACGTATACCTATATTTGTTATGTTAGCACACTTATGCTGTGTTATACATTTATTACTATAAGTATAAATATACATATTATTAAAAAATCATAACTAACTAGTGTATTTTGTACAATTTCAGACAGATGGTATCTTGCGTTTCAATGACAGTAATACCGCAATAACAAACAAAAGTGATATTTAAAAAATTACGTTTTTAATGTTAGAAATATTTCTATCGTAATAGTTTTGACGAAGCATAATCCTCAAGCTAGCTAAAAAGGAATCACGAGAAAGTTGTAGAAGTGTAAAATTTAATAGCTTGCTAAACTTAAAAAAACTTTTATTTCAATTGATTAGAAGATTTTTTACAAGAGAAATTACCAAGCGCAAATATTTTTAATAAATAAGAAACACAATAAAAACGTCATTCATTAGTGATAAGCAATTATTCATTATTTGAAATATACATGGCTCTAAAATTGCGTTAATATTGCATTCATCGGAAATACAAGGCGTCGCAGAAAAGCGCCAGTGGCAATTTAATAATTCACATGTTCATTGTTAGCGGCTAAATCGGCGTAGCGAATGAAGTTCAAGTAAATATCCAGAAACACTCACACGTTTGGTATGGGAACATCGTGGTTTTGTTTTCGGAGGAGTGTTTTTCCATTATTAAAGAATATTTTTTCAATAATAAATTGTTTAGATAAGTCAGAAGATTATTTCCGGAGATGTTTGGTGAACAGTATGCACTATACGATTCAACAATTAACTGAATATTTCAGCGATTTTGTAGTTCTCATGAAATAACTTCAAATGCTGAAAAGAGTCTTTCTGAATATGATTAGAAAAATGCACATGTGTGTCCAGAAGTTGTGAAGGTACAATTTGAGCATCTAGTGTAGTTTAGAACAAATAACGATTTTGGAATTTTTTTGTAAATTTTCGCAAGCGGTTATTTATTTTTTTATTTTTTTATTTTTGAACAATCTGTACTTTCAATAAAATACTAATATTATTTAAATATTGGTTTTACAATAAATATATTTGCAATGAAATGCTACTAATGCATTTTTTCTGCATTACATTCGGTATATTTTCAGTGAAGCACCAGTAATGCAGAAATATTGGCTTAACATTAAAAAAGATGGCAATGAGATGGCTAAATATTTCTTATGAATACTAGTGGAAGATTGGTAAAAAGAAAACCCCAGTCTTGTAGCAATATTTAACGATGGTATTGCGAAGATTGGCAAAAGTATAGACAATGAATCACTATTAGCCTAATATTTCTTTCCTAATAGTATTACATTACTGTATGCTTAACAATATTTTGATTTGTAAAAATTTTAAAGCAAAATATATGAGTGATTTATCTGTTCTTCGTATAAAATGGTTGGAATAATTTTCTCTATAGCTTTCTTGTTTAAATGGCCTGATATTAAATAAGGAAATATTTCCAAATTTCAAGAATGCATATTACGTTTCTATATTTGAAATCCTTCAAATAGTGGCTTTCTTACATTTAAAGATATACTTAACGATTTTGGTCCATTAAAATGATTTTCACGCAGAATATATTCACCATTTTATTTCCCTTTTTGTCTAAAATAAAGTATGATAAAGAAATATGTATTATCTGCTCAGATATGAATATTGCGATTTTTATCTATACAAGCTATTTAATCTACTTTTAAGTAAATGTGAAAGACAATCACATTTCATTGGAAGTCCATTACATATTCATAATATTATAAAATATGAGATGTAAGATAAAGTTTATGTGCCTTGTTTTATGCATGTAATTTAAGAGACAAACACTTTTATATTATCATAATGCAATAGTGTTATAATTACGTGCATGTTGCACTTTGCTTTAATTGAAATTATGCATAGTAAATTCCCTAAATATTTTAAATATAATTATACACATATGGTCGTGTAAATATATAATTTTGGACATGTAGCAGAACTTCATAAAGTTTTATTTAGTAAATTTCGGCGATTAAAATCATAAACTAAACCTAGAACTGAAAAATGTTGAGCTATATCGTTTATGTAGTTCAATAGAATAATCTAAAATAAAGTGCTTGTAAGTAATATTGCATTTTCTATGTTGGAAATAGTCATTGAATATTTGGTTTTAAATTGCATTAAAGTAAATATTTCATCAGCAATTCGAAATTCGTTTTGTTCTTATCATTTCATATGATGTTTATTTTTTTAAATATTTTCTGAAAATATTATACATTAAGGGAAAGGAAACGAACAGATTTCTAAATTTTGAGTTTCCTAAAATTAAAGCAGATTTGTAGCCATATTTCATCTACTAAATCTTTCTTTTTGGTTTGCTGTAAGATAAATATAAAAAAAAAAATACATTTTCTTCTTTAAGGTTAGTTTCATTATAGTTACTGTAGAAAGTCGGAGAAATTTCGGGAAAAGTAGGAGAAAGAATAGCACCATCCTGGCTTGTTGATACAACCCTCTAGTGTTAACTCCACTAACAACAGATATTTAAAACCATCAGATTCCAACTAACATGGTTTCAACATAAACAATGTGACCATTCAGCTATATTCTAGCAGTTTCGAATAACGTAAATAATTTTTTTGTGCTTACTTAAAAAAAAAATGTCTTGTACTTTTTGATTTAAGATGCCTAAATTAAGCTTGTGAAAGTCAATTATTATTTTTATATTTGAATTTTAAATCTACTTGATGAATTTTTTACTGGTGTTCATTACTTGTACCGCAAAATATAAGCATAGCGAGTGATGGAAAGCCCTGTCAAAAGCTGGAATCCGGGCGACAAAGAACGACGTTGCAAACAATCTGCCACAGCTGAGAACGGAACTGGATCGAGTGAACTAATTGTGAGGATGGGTGGATATGGTTTAATGCATTTTTGCGAAGAAATTCAACAATTTCGTCTCAAATAGTACTGAATTTAACAGAAACAAGGACTGTATCAACAAAGTAAAGCTGTTAAAATGATTCTACAAGGTCTAGAGCTAATTGACAGAAAAACGCCTTCACTCAATAATTGCATAGTCAAGTAGATTGTTTAACCCGGGGAGACATCATTTTTGCTAAAACACGAAACCTGTAACGTTTTCACTTTAAAAAGGGACAAAAATATTTTGCTGAAATTTATTATATCAGGAAAGTAATTTTCGCGTTATTTAATAGATGAAAAATAAGGAGACGATTACTTTTCATATATATTGGTAGTCTAATTTAAACCTAATTTAAGTTCAAACGCTGAATAAACTATGCCTATGACAGCTGCATATTTCGAGTCCTTGCATAAGCTCAGTTTCAGCAGATTGTAAAAGTCTAGTCTTTTGGAATGCTTTAATTAAGATATTGTAATAAAATTCTGTAATTAAAACGATGTTTATGAAATGTGACATACTACAAAGTTTAATTTGTTAAATTTGTCCAAATATATTTTTTTGGGTTTTTTTATTCTTTTTTTTGTTTTTTTCTTAGTATTAACTAGTTAATGTAACAACAAATACATTTTTGTTAATTAAACATATTTCGAGTCGTTCTGTCTTTTATTTGCAAGATTTGAAACGTGCCAACTATAGGCACAGACAAATGTCCACTTCTGGGAGATTTTCAGATATACGAAAAATGTTAATTTTGTGTGGAAAATTGTTTAAACAAGAGCCGTGTTAGCACAATTTTTTGCTGCATAATCAATTGAAATATTAAATACTCACTACTGTTACAGCCATTAAAGCTAAAAGTATTCAAAACGTTTTTTTAAAAAAATGTCTATTATTGGCACCGTTACTTTAATCGTTTTTTTTATTAATATTTATCAGTAAAGTTCTATGAATACAGTCGTTGAACTAATAATTTTAAGGCTTATATTGATTTTAAAACATAAAATAAATTTATATTACATTGAGACAGAGCACCTAACTACTCTTTTATAAGAGTCCTGTAGTGGACGAGTGAGTTTTGAGATTTTGCGTGAGATCATGGTGTCAAGAATCCTAATATTGAATGAGACTTAGTCTTTCATTTCTGAAAGTTTTTCAAAATTAATATGTATCCACAAAATCTGGCTGTCAAGAATATTTCTGAAATTACATGCTAATTAGGTAATTGTGGTTGTGTAGTGTAGCTATATGTAGTGCAGTAGTAGAATCTCAGTTGATTTAAAACGCATCTCGCACTCGGGTTTGTCAGTTCTCTTGAGGATTTTGAGTCAGATGTTCACTTCAAGAGGAATTTTCGGTTGATAGTTAGGAGAGAGCCATCGGCTAACAGCTTTCCCCAATTTGGTAAGAAGTTGTGATTTCTACTTCAAATTATAGATTCATCGGAATCAATGGTATTCGATTTATAGTTATATTATCAGCTAAAGTGAATTTCTTATGTTCCTGTAGAATTAATGGTGACGTCATTTGGAGCCAAGTTAAGAGCATTAAATGTAATGATTTTTGGAAAAAGGATTTTCTCCCCGCTCCGAGCTTATATCTGATAGTATGCATTAAATCCACCCGCTCAACTGATAATGACCAGTTTACTGTTACAAATAAATTGCTGTGTTATAGTAAAATATGTGTCATGGCCTTCTTTCATGTTGACAGCCCCGACTTGCACACAACAACATTTTTTTTCTAATTTCTTTCTAACAGCCCATTTAAATGGGCTAATTATCAAAACATTAAAAATCATTCATCATTTTTTATGAAAGCAACTACGAAATTTATAATATAGTAATTTATTGGTTTAAAATTATATAACATTTTGAAAACAATGCATTTAACGCATTAGAAAGAAATGTTATGTTGTGCAAGTCGGGGCTGTCAACTTGAAAGGAGGCCATGACACAAAAAGTCGTCTCTTTCTTTTCGAGAAAGCAAGACCATCAACAATCAGAAACATATGTGAATTATTTTGTGCAGCTCTCTGTATGTCCAGATTTGTATTTATAATATATAGTATGCAAAAATTTAGTTCAGTTATCAAACGCACAGCACAGTTGAAAATTCCCATTTAACAATTTCCGTCAATAAATGGAAATGTACTCGATATCTTTTATGTACCCCTGTACATGATCTATAAAATTTATACCCAACAAGTAATATGCAAAACATTAGTTCTATTGAACAGGGCGTAGCACAATTGAAAACGCACTTCTAGCAATAATTGTTCATAAACAGTACTGTAACCAAATCTTTGTCTGTGCACCTGTGGATGAATGATGAATGCTATGCGTACCCAACAAGTAATATACAAAACATTAGTTTCATTGAAAAAGGCGTACCACAACTAAAAACGCACTTCTAGCAATAATTGTTCATAGACAGTACTTTAACCAAATTTTTGTGTATGCCCCTGTGGATGAATGATGAATGCTTTGCGTACCCAACAAGTAATATACAAAAAATTAGTTCCATTGAAAAAGGCGTACCACAACTGAAAACGCACTTCTAGCAATAATTGTTCATAGACAGTACTGTAACCAAATCTTTGTCTGTGCCCCTGGGGATGAATGATGAATGCTATGCGCATCCAACAAGTAATATACAAAACATTAGTTTAATTGAAAAAGGCGTGCCACAACTGAAAACGCATTTCTAGCAATTATTGTTCATAGACAGTACTGTCACCAAATATTTGTGTGTGCCCCTGTGGATGAATGATGAATGCTATGCACACCTTATTCTATATTTAAGTATCTTGTCATGCACCACAGTGGTATATATATAACTATTAATATGTTTAAAACAGTGCAACATCATTAAAATACACCGCAAACGATTCCCTCCCCCCAAACCGTAATATAACATAATTCTTTAGAGTGTCTCTTTAAACGAACTATAAGTACTAGACACTTCGTATTTTATACTGAACACGCCATAATAAATTCCAATAACATATATTAATTGCATGACAATCTGAGTATATTTACGCGAGTTAGAGCATGGATAGACGACATACCAGGGGAATAGACAACACGGACAGACAAACCGAAACCATAAACTCTTTTCAACTATGTTGGAAATTATTAAAAAACTATCCTCGTTGTATGCCATGACTCTTTTAATCAAATATCGCCTTATTAAATAAACGTGCATTGCAATATTAAACACTTTATGAAACAAGTTTTTTTTTCAAACGTTATGAAAACGTTACGTTGAATACTATTAGTTTTATTTCTTAGATTGCAGTCAAATTAATTTTCTAATTTGAGCATAATTGGAAATGTTCCATGCTTGGTATTTTAAAGGAACAATTTTGAAATATTTTATTCTTCTTTGGAAATTAAAAAAAAAAAACCTCAGCCTTCTTCTACGTTCAACTCATAAAGCATAATCTAATGTCGATTTTTCCGGAGAAAAAAAAATCACAGTAAAAATAATGTAGAGCAAAGTTTCCTATAGATCTTTTAAAAATGTTTCAAAGAAAGATTTTTTGAAAATCTATGAATCATCAATCTTTTTTGTATGCATTACTATCGCTTTGTGACAAAAGCCAAACGGAGAATTTTAACTTTCTGAATGTAAGCATTTTATTAGTTTTAGAATTATCTTTTTACTTTTAAAAAGTACTTTTGTGATCGTTTATGGATTTATCAATTGTGTGTATGACATAGGAGGATTCGTTAATATCTTAAGTACTATAACAATAATATATTTACAAAATATTGGTCCTAATATCTAATTTGATGCGATACCGGTGACATCGTATGTGTTGCAGAAAAACGAAATACCAAGAACATATTCCAAAAATGAATTATTTTTTTATTTTTTTTTATTCATTATCATTAATAATACAGCGCAGTGATATTAATTAGTAATTAACACGGACGTAATTTTATATAGCACATGATATTAAATAGAAAAATACCGCAAAAAACCAAATATGCATTATAATAAATATGCATTATTATGATAAATATGCATAATAAAAATATGCATAACTAATAAATATGCATAATAAAATTAGTGCTTTTAATTTCTCTTTTTTCTCTAAAAGATGTAATTTTTATATTGTCTTAATGTTTTTAATCGTAAATTTCTGTTTAATTATATAAACTGAGTGAGACCAAACCTAACCAACAACAGCTTATGTTACGTCTAACTGAATCTGAAGTTTGATGAAAATCAGTGCATTAGTGCTTGCGATAGAGCTATTGCGGAAATCACGAAAAATGCAGCATAGCAGCACCACCTGTTGGTCGAATTTCACCAAAAACTAATCAGCACCAATTTATATCAGGGACTCACTGAATATAAAGTTTTATTAAATTCCGTGAATTAGTTCTTTAGATAGAGCACCCACAAAATTTGTGTCACATACAGACAGACCATCACAGACAGTCTTAGACTCACAGACAGACAATTTCTAAGAACTGTCAAATCGTGATCAGGACCTTCTAAAACGTATAAATCAGTCGAAAACAGGAAGTCGAAAATTTTCATGAATCCAATACTTTCTTCTTGTAAAGATAGAAGAAAGTAAAAATCAGCAAACTTTTTCATACATATTGCAGCAATATTCATTGCATAAGTGGTATTTTATTACACTCAATATATTTAAATTTTGTTTGATAATCCTGCCTTTCAGAATCTGTTTTTATCCTTGCCGTGGGTAACTACTCTACGCTAGTAATCAGCTCATAAAGAGATCTCATAAATATTTTCTAGAATATATAGTTGTGTTACTTATTCTTTATATGGAAACAAAAAACATTTCTACATCTATATGTTCACACAAATTTGAGCTTAGCGTATAATTGTCATGAGGAATGTAGAATGAAATATTTGCTCCTTATTTTGTCTTCATAAAACCACACAAATATAGTAGATGCTAGTCAACACATTTTAATAATTATTTGTAGATTAATTATAATTTCCTTATCTACGATTTCATCACGTACTTCATTTTATACGTTCTGTACCGAGCAGCAAAACACCAAATTTATACATAAAAAATAAGATTGTAAATACAATTGTAAATTAGACTATAAAGAACACTTCATTTTTAGGGTTTCGTTCATCTCACGAAACCCTATTCGTCCCTTCGTCCCGCTACATTGTCTGTCCGTCACGGAGCCGGTTCTCAGAAATTATATAACTTACAGACTTGACATTTTGTGCACTTATAGGAATCTCAAAATCATAACATTTGAAAATATCGTATTTTAATATGGAGAGATAAAAAACCAAAAATCTAACAGCCTTTTCCTTTTAAATTTGAACCTTTTTCATTATAGCAGTTGCTAACAATTAAAAATCCGCAATAAAATTCTTTCTACAATAATTAAATTTATATTGAAAGATTTCCACGTGAAAAATGTAAATGAAATAAAAAGTTTCACCGATTGAAAAAAAAATTATTATGACATCTTATTGGCAACAAAACGGAAATTTTCAAACATTTTTTGAGTATGAGTATGTGTAAGTACATAAAGAAGCTTAATATGACAGAGAATTAAAAAGAAAATTAATCTGACGTCGTATTGGAAGTTTAACGGACTTTTTCAAATGTTTGAGAATAATACAAAGAGAGTATCAATATAAATATTTTTTTTAAAAAGAGAGTATCAATATAGAGAAAGCAAGTAGATATGACGTCAGCAAGTCATTATAACGTCATATGAGTTTGAGGAATACATTGAATCATGATACAAACCCTATTATGGAAATATTGGCATATTTTAACATTTTGAAAGTCTCTATACATGTTTAATTTTGAAATTGATTTTTTATTTAAATA
Source organism: Maratus michaelseni (assembly GCA_963931845.1). NCBI lineage: Eukaryota > Metazoa > Arthropoda > Arachnida > Araneae > Salticidae > Maratus > Maratus michaelseni. The sequence continues at coordinate 213,433,438 of OZ007590.1, forward strand.
TTGCATTTATTCCACATGACAGATATTTTGACAGAATATAATAGCGCGCTTCGTCCGCTATCGGGCCGATTACGAAATTCGAAAAAACGAGAAAAATAGATCGGTGAATTTTTACTCTATAAAAAACATTACTTTTTTTTTGTATAATGAAATTTATTTGGATTTATTAAAGAAAGGATAAAGTGTTTTGAAAGGAACATTAAACAAAACCCTTTGTGCGATCTCCGATCACACTTACCCACTAGTTTATACAATGCATAGGATGTTGTATCTAATCAATATAACTTATTGTAATTAATTATTGGATTCATTAAAAAATCATAAAATTACATGTAAATTTTTTGAGTAGGTACATTTTTGCTACAATAAACGACTCTATTGATATTATGAAAGTCATTGAGACTAATGCAGCTTCATTAGACTAATGCACATGTTCTTGAACATCTTCGCCCACCCGAAAAAATTTATCTTTTTATGAAAATGATTTTACAGAAAACATACATTTAATGAACTATCTATTATGCATTTTATATTTCTGATTTTATGTTCAGCAATTTTTTAAGAGTTAACTCCATTATCGAAACATTCCAAAATTACAAGAATTTAAATATATATTGGGTGACTTCAAGGTTTAATATCTCTGCCAGATGTGGAAAAGGATTCAAGTTTTTCAAGATGTTTACTAATTCAAAAATTTCCATTTTCATTGTTCATTTTGAAAACTAGTTTTAAACATAATACATTTATAAAGAAAATCTCGAAACTTATAACTAATTCGCTTTTTATATTAAATTTCTTTGTATATTACATAAGAAGAATTTCAATTTCATTTTAAATCTTGTGTTTTTTGAAAAAGTTTCAGAATTACTTTAGATTTTACTTAGTTTAAAATCGTTAGTATAAAATTGAAAAGGTTAGTATATATTTGAAGACTTTCCAGATAAAAGATTGTACCAAAAGGCTGTTAATAGGTAAATTGACTTTCTATAAATAAAAATTAAATGAGTCATTCATGCTCTTATATTGCATCTTTTGAAAAGTAATAGTAATCTCAAGTTAAACTAGCATAAAAAGCGTTTTATTTATTTCTTTAACCACTTTAACTTTAAGCTTCAATGGTTTTAAATTTATTTCTGTTCAGAAAATTTTAGTTGTTAAATACACCACAATGTTGCTTAGTGCTTAATCGCCTGAAAAATGCCGTGCAATTTATTATAAGAGCATTCAAATTGCAGAAAGAAAACTATTATTATAATGTGGAGGAGAATCCATTACCAACTTTATGTTCAGTCAAAAAGATTTATTCAGTTTTAGTTATAAGGATTTCGCAAAATAAAAAATATATACTCAACGTTTTTCATGTTAACATTGGTTTTAGAATTTATCCTCATTGAAATTTTAACTTTAAAGCCCTTATACATTCAGTGGTATGATTTCGGGCTCCAGGAGTGTGCATGTGTGAGTGTATTTTTTGCTTATTACCCTTTGCATATGTCCGAATATTCATTATTCTATAAATTTCACTACTATGGGCATGATACATTCTGAAACATCCTTTTACTCGCCACCCTCTCTCTCTGTTTTCAAGAAAAAAAAATGTTATGTTTTATTTTTTGTTTTCAAACGATGTAGGAACGGTACGAAAAGCGATTAGATTTCTATCTTTAAATCTAATACTAGCTGACTCGGTCAGCATTGCCCGGGACCGTGAAATAAATTTAAATATCCTAAAAAACGAAACTCTGGCCCGGGTCTCCGATGGCTTCGGCATCGTAAATGCCAGGCATGCTCGTACGCTCCGGAAAACTTTTAATTCCACCTTCCACCGCCAGAGGAGTATTCTGTTCTAAACAAACCTCTTTCCGAACGAACCTCTGACGCGGGTCCCCGCTGCTTACGGCACTGTATAGTAGGCGTGCTGCCCACGCGTAGCAAAATGGAACTGGTTTGGAAAAGATAGGAACATTATGAGCTAAATTATTTGAAATAAGGCATACTTAGAAAAAGAACATTGAGGGAGGTGTCGCGAGGGGGGAGGGGGTTCATGTGTCCTTCAGAAAATGACTAATTAGGAGTAGCACTATGTATTTTTAAAAAATAATTCATTTCGTTAAGCAAGAAACATAATTTGAAATTTGACCTAGACTGTTATTCGGAAATAGTCGTAACCGCAACTCATAAATTTACTTTAATGTTATAGAGAATGATTATTAAGTTAATTATAATGTTTGGAATTAGTTGCGTTAAAATCAACTATATAATAAAAGCGTAAGTCATGTGACTGAGGATAAGAGTTACGGGCTGACCACTTCACTTTTCATATACCAGCCTCCCATTTTTACTCAAAATTGTTTTTTCGAATAAAACTGCATAAAAGTTGCATTTTTAGAAAGATCGATTAAAATAAATTAACGTTTGAGAGATGCGTTACTTTCAAATATGTGTATATATTCTCAGACAACTTCCGTTGAAATTAAGTTGACAGAACTATATATCATTCCATCAAAGTAAACAAACACAAGAGATTCGTTCACCGGGAACTATACAAATATTAAATCATGAAGGTAATAATTCATAAAGAGGTTAATCAAGGATGGATTTTGCAGCGTTGTCTGGTGTCCAAAAAAATAATTCGCGTCTGTAAACCTATCAAAGTTTAGCATAAATCTGTTTGGTGAAGTGATATACAACTAAACGTCTTTAAGGATCATTCCTTGACAAAGTTAAAGTGTAAACAAACCAATTCATGTAATAATATTTAAAAGATCAAATTTCAAAACGAATCGTCAATTAATTTTGCACTTATGTATTATAAGGGAACGAAAGATAGCTCACCGAAAAGGATTGTTAAATTCCAATCATATTTACCATTGTCAATAGCCCACGTCGTTCAAAAGAGTAATTTAATATTAAATACATAACATCATCAAAAATGTTAAGCAATATAGATACAAATGTACTTACGTATTATCCGTATCAGTAAAAAATAAACCACGTCAACAGTGGCGGTTATAATATTAATTACATTTCACGAAACTCTATTCGTCCCACTACGTTGTCAGTCCGTCACAGAGCCAGTTCTCAGAAACTATATAACTTGCTGACTTCAAATTTTGTGTACTTAGCTGAATACCTACTATGAAGCGGAAAATCATAAAATTAAAAATAAATCGTATTATTTTAATACAGAGAGACATAAAAACCAAAAATCTGACAGTCTTTACCTATTAAATTTAGACAGTTTTCGTTATAGCAGTTGCCAGCAATTAAAAATCCACAATAAAATTCTTTCTACAATGATTAAATTTCTATTGAAAGATTTCCACATGAAAAATGAAAATAAAAAAACAAGTTTCACCAATTGAAAAAAAAAGATTAATAGGACGTCATATTGGTAATAAAACGAAAATTTTCAAACATTTCTCAATAATACAAGGAGTATGAGTATGTGTAAGTACAGAAAGCAGGTTAATATGATGTCATTAGAGAACTAAAAATAAAATTAATCTGAAGTCATATTGGAAGTTTAACGGACTTTTTCAAATGTTTGAGAATAATACTTAGAGACTATCACTATGAGTAATAGAGAAATCAAGTAGATATGACGTCAGCAAGAGATTATAACGTCATATGAGTTTGAGGAACCTATTGAATCATGATAAACACCCGATTGTGTGATTTTCGATCACGCTTACCCACATGTTTTGTTTATTTCTTTCTATACTGTAATTCTCTAAGTAATTTAAGTCTCTAAGTAAGTCTACTGTAAGTCTTCTAAGCAATTCCAGAAGCATTCCTATATAACTGGATAATATAATATAATATAGATAATAGAAATACAGATGTCACAGATGCACTGGGGTTTATTTTTGTCGGTTAAAATCAATAAGATTAAGAATCTTTCTCTTAAAACTCAGTCTAATACTGTTTTTTCTTTCCCGAAAAAAACTATCCGCAAAAGGAAAATCTCTGAAACGGATAATTCAACTCCGGTTCAAAATAAATACTCCGATTTACCATCGGAAGCGAATATCGATAGCTCCCAAAATCTTGAAATTCAAACTGACAGCCAAAATTCTGAAATGGAAGGTGACGATACTAATTCAACTAAAGAAATCGTTTATCCCATATATATCGAAATTTTAGACAACGAGTGGCATAAAATCACTCAGGACTTAAAAAATCTCGATGCTGCAACGCTCCTAAAGTGAGTCTTAACAAGGATCTCCTAAAAATCCAGCCTAAAACTGATAACGAATTTAGGGAAATTCAGCGATACCTTTCTAGCAAAAGCTTAAAATATACTACTATTTCCCCTAAGGAAATGCGACCCAAAAAACTTTGTGTTCGAGCAATCCCCCCGAATACTGACCCCCAACTAATCATCAACGACTTGAAAACTCGCGGCTTCCAAGCTACTCGTGCCGCTATGATGAAAAGCAGAAAAACGGGACTTGCAATGCCTCTCTACGCAAATCAAGGAATTATGTCAAAGGAATCAAAATCAAGGAATTATTTTTCAAATCAAGGAATTATGTGACATTAGCGTTACAATCGAAAAATATCGCAACTTCAACAACGTTAAACAGTGCTATCGTTGCCAAAGGTACGGTCACGCATCTGAAACGTGTAATTTCACCCCAAAATACGTTAAATGCTCCGAAATTCACCTCTCTACTGACTGCCCATACAAGGACAAAATTATTCCCAAATGCGCGAACTGTAGAAGTACGCACCCTGCCTCGTACAGGGGCTGCCGGAAAACCCCGCAAAATACCAAGAACCAGGCTAAAAATCATACCACTAAAAATAAAATTCCCAATGAAAATTCCGACTTTGTAGAAATTCTCAAAAACTTTAACTGTACTGTTACGGCTAATAATAGTAACTCCCAAAAGGTCACTGACGACGCTATACAGGAACCCTCTGATTCCACTAACCCTGAGAGCACCTCTCAAAATACCCCACCCCCTAACCCGAACCCCATAAATGAAATTTTTCCAAACCTTCAACGACTTGAAAGAAATCCTTAAACTTTCCAAACTCCTCAAAAGCATTCAAAAAATCGCTCAGAAAATCAAAAAATGCAAAAACCCAATTGATAAGATGACTGTTATCATCAATGAGCTTGAAATATTCGCTAACGAGTTTAACCTCACCGACTAATCGGCGCCCTCTGGGCTGTCATTCTTAAATTCTCAATTTTTTCTCTACCTTTTTTGAAAAAAAAAATATGTTATACAATATTCTAAATTATTATACTTTGTATGGTCACTGAAAAGTGTCTTTTTTTTATTATTTGTTGCTTTGTCCCCTTTTCCTAGCTGGCATTTTGCTTTGTTTTTTCGAACTTGTCCGAACCATATTTTTAAACTTTTAAATAGCAGTTATTCTACTGCAGCTATTCTTACTTTTCAAAATTTTTTACTCTTTCCTTAAATCCTTTCTACTTTTATTTATATATTTTAATTGCAGATGTAATCTTTAAACTTTTTTCACTGGCTCACTTTAAAATACAGTTTACTTTAATTCGCCTGGGCGTAAAGTTGATCGCAACTAGGTAGCCTATGAAACCGCCTCAACCTGTTCGGCACCTGTGTTCGGTTTATTTTTGGAACTATAATGGCGAATTTTTGCCTGTCGTGATAATCCAGTGACTTTTGTTTTACATAGCATCCTGGTGTTTATAATATTATATGTGTGTTTTATAATAAAATTAAATGCGTGGGTAAATAAATAAAACGATAATAAAATAAAAATATTTGATAAATAAAATTAAATGTATGTGTTAGATAAAAATATTGTGCGAAAATAAAAATAATTCGCGTTATAAAAAACTAAATGTGTGTCATAAATCAAATTAAATGTATGTGTGCGATACATTTATGTTAGCTGAGCTCAGGTGATAAATCGCCAAATGTTGTTCTCGTCGTATTCATTCGTATTGCATTAAGTTAATTTAAAATATAAACCTTTTACTCTTATTACTTAAATTCAATAAGTTTAATTTAATACACATATATTTAAAATAAATGCCTTTCACTCATTTCATTAAAATAAAAAAGAAAAGAAAGAAACTACACAAAAAATAAAAACTGTTACTAGAAATAAAAAAAAGTTATTGGCGAGATTTGCGCCTGGCTAACATAAAAGTGCCGTGTGTGTTTTACAATAAATTACATTTTTCATTGACACTGATATGTATTTAACTATTTGGAAGTGAACTGATGATGAGTAAGCTGAAATAAAATTGCTTCAAGGCTATGGAATTATACAGAAATAAAGCTTTTTTGAGAGATGCCGACTACGACATTAAAAATTTCATGCCTTCAGTTTAAATTCAGTTTCATTTTATTATTTTATTTCATAATATTTATTTATTCTTTTATTTTATATATATTTGAATTGATTTAATAAAATAGTTTGTGAAAGTCTGTTATTTTAAAATGTCAATTTTTTTAAATGAACGCTATCGCACCAACCATGTTTTTATTTTTCAAAAATTTCTTTTGGTGCTACTATTATGCTTGGCGACAGTGATGTCGGTGTAACAAAAAGTGCCGAATTGTTTTTACTAATGTAAAGATACAATAGAGTGAATATTTCCATTTACTGTTGTCTGGAATTAGCGAAAAAAAAAACGTTTTCGCGGAAATGAAGCAAATATCCTTTTTATAAAGTATATATTATGCCTGCAATCTATATACAACAGGTTTTGTACTGACTGTCTCAGCAACGCGTAGACAAAAACTAGAAATTTGAACTCCTGAGTATATAAAATTAAGAAAAGATTTTCTTTAAATTAGACTCCTAGGCGGGGAAAAAAGGGGTGTCAAAAGTTTTTGGTCATTTTGGCATATCTAAGTAGCAGTTTTAGGTAGGAGCATGAAATGCAACATAACAAATCTACTAAAAAATGGTTAAACGCGTATTTCAATGATTTTAGAAATTCATCCTTCCAGGTGGTGAAAGGGGGATATTGAAAATCCAAAACAAAAGATTTTTCCGCAATCGTGTCTATAGACAACTTGTGTGTGTTAGCGCGCGTGGTTTGGCGCAAAACTAATTTTATTGTTGAAACCATTGTTGTCACTCTCATAATTTTGAAACTATCATATTTGTCGCCAACCTTGGCTATGAACCCAATTATGAAAGATTAGACGAAAAAGAAAACTATTGCTGATATTTGATTATATATTATACGCGCGGCAATTTTCAGAGGAAATTTTTGATTGCTCTTTTTTTTAAATTTAATATTTTATAAATTGTTTTTGCGCTGTTCGTCTTTCAGTAATCAGATTTTAATCTGTATGGAAAATAGAGTGCATTTCCTCCTGTTCACAAAAAACATTTTTTGGAAGTGTAGATTTACGCTTTAAATACTGATGGTCATATTTATGGGCTTGAGTATGCACGAGGCTCCGTTATAGTGATTGCATATAATTAGTTTATAGGTATGAAATCACCAGCGCTCTGTTAAAATTACTTTCTTTTTAACCATTTACGTACTCAAAACTTACAGAGCCCCGTTATATGATTGGTGTTTTAAAGATTTATGAGGCGCGTAATACACGGGGTCTTGTTATAGTTATCGCTGTTAACCATATAAGGTTTCGAAGCACCATAATGGTTAATGTTAACCATTTAATGATTAATGTTAACCATATATAGTTTCGTATGTTCTCATTATTCGGATCACCCTATTAACAATTTATGGAGCAAAACACCTATTTACAAAAATCATCATATACCTTAGGTTATACCATTTTTGTTTATTTCAACCTCTTTTCCCAAGATTAACACTGGCGGTGCCAAGCGAGTTTCTGTCAACGTGCTAGAGAATAATTTTTTTTTTTATGTCGTGAAATCTTTATTTACATTTATTTATGATATTTTTATGATCAATTTTCGTAATATTTAAAACAAAGTAGCTTATTTATTTATTATATATTTGTATCTAAAATGCACTTTGGGCCGGGACAATGCCCGGGCTGTACGCAGCAAAAGTCACCTGAGCCAATCAAGCGACCGTCTAGACCAGCCAAGACCGACCGGTTAGTCGAAAATATAGTTGCTGAGTTATAGAAACGGGGCACAGTTAGAGAAAAAACCTTCAAGGACGGGCCGTGGGGGAGCGGTTGTTCAAGCTCTATTCAGCAAATGACTGATTCGGAAGTTCACTGTGCATCTTTAAAATTTCATTCATTTGGTTATACTAGGAACTTAATTTGAAATTTGTCTTAGACTGTTATTCGGAACTAATGGTACCCGCAACTCGGAAATTTATTTTAATGTTGTAGAGGTTGATTTTTAAGTTAAACCATAGTTTAAACCATTCCAATCCTGGGTTTAAATACCATGCTGATAAGTAAAGTTTGTGCTGCAAATATGGTTCGGAATGACGAAAAAGAAATACCGAAACAATAATTATCACCATTTCAAGAATATAGCTGACAAAACGGTATAGTCATTGATGACGATATGGAATTTCTAGTGGTCTTTTGTACCTTTGAACACTTCCTAATGTTTATTTTTTGAAACTAGGAACAGATTCGCTCTCCAGAAGACCAAATCACCAATGAGTGCAGTCGGTAGCAAAGAAACGAAAAACATTTTATTTCTACGTACCATAAGTGGATGTGATACCACCTCTGCGCTGTAAAACCAAGATAAAATAAAATTCCTAAAAATTTTGAAAAATAGCGTAAATTTTCAAAATGTTCTAGAGGTATTCAAAACACTAACGCTGTTGCAGAGTCTGCCACGGATTCTTGTCTGCTATTTCTTCCATGTATTGTATGGCGTCAACGCAAAGTATCACCTTATTTGAACAACCTAAAGTTCATGTGTACATGAAGTTCACTATGAAGTACTAAAGTTCATGTGTTACATGAAAACTTGTCGTAACACGATTCCTACAATTGCATCACTTCCTTTCACAGAAGACGCAGATAGAATGTTAGGGTATACTACCAAGTACAGCAATGGTTGAAATATGAGAAAATAGCAGAGTATTGAGGTTGGAATAAAGCTAAGAACGGAATCCTACAAATGACGATTTTGCGAACAGCAGCAAAGAAGCTGAACTCAAACATATCCTTTTTAAATGCAATAAAAACTGGCGTGTAAAATGTTGCTACAAAAAAACAGATCTAAATTGTTCGCTAGTTTATCTCAAGTGTGATGATCGTTCTGAGAACATCAACATCTACATCGATGATGAATTTAAAAAAGGAAAGATTGATGACCGTATCGTCCGAGACAGCTCCCTATCCTTCCTAAACAAACCAAATCACTTGCATATGATTGGCTACAAAGTTGTACGTTTTCACATCTGACATAATCTGTGTTTCATCTTCAACTCTCTACTGGGGTATAGCTAGGAGTGACCAGAATAGATCTTGTCTCTGGCACTCTTTACAAATAGGCTTTCCGATTTCCATCGGGCCATATTTAGTAACCACACAGGAATCGATTTTATTGTGATATTATCCCCGGAAATGGCCCGGGTATACAGACACAAATTTTTTTTCGTTTATAGATATAGATTTTTCATCGATCATTATTGGTTTCATTAATTGAAAAAAGTCTAGTTATATCTAACGTATGTGGGGAAAACTTATGTAAAAAAACTGCAGTGTATTAAAAAAGTTAGTACTAATTCAACATTCAAACGCTTATAAAAACAGCCTAATATAGTTAAATTTCATGTGATGTATTACATAACCTTAAATTATTATTTACAGTTTTTTTAATTGCAATTAAACTTGAGAACTTAAGGGATTAGAAATCTATGCAAATTTACTGTTATTAAATTATAATACCACTTGTCTCTTAAAAAATATATTATACAATTTAATATGAAATTTGTACACAAAATGTTTTGTCGCTGAAAAGAAAAAAAATTGAAGTTCAGTAGCTGAAATATTACTCCATTATTTTACAACTGAAAATCCTGTCCATTCACAGAAGAAAACAATTTGTTGTTCGCATAAATCCGAAATATACTTTATTGAGTTTAAAATAGGACTTCAAGTGGGAAATTCCAGGACATATTTTTTTCTGTGTTAAGCTATTTTGAGTGATTTAGATGCTTAACATATAACATTATTTTTTTGGAATTGTAAACAAAACCGCAAATGGTATATAATGATAGTAAAGCATCATCTGATAAATGTTACAGATTATTCATTTAAAAATTTGCTATAGATAATAATTTTTCTCTTCAGCAAACGGTCTGTCTAAAGCAATAGAGAGTCTATCAATCTATAGACTGAAAACTCCTAGATGTTCTTGACGCAAATCATGCTAGTTGTCTTTTAGCAGTTTGCAAATAAAAATTGTCTTTTTCTCTTATTATATAAAATAATCTTTACCGTTCTTTTTTCTATGACATGAAATTTTTATACTTTTTAACTATTTATTATCGATAATGTTCCAATATATTTTGTTTTATTATCAGTTTTTTGAGTTTAGCATTGTAATTTGTCGATTTTAAGACTTTCCCAATATTCACATGAGACATTTGTTTTCTAATTTTATTTGAAATTCCCTGAGTGGTAAGTTTTTTCTATCACTGATATGCAGGAAATTCGTCGAGTGTTATGTAGTGTGGAATTCTTTTTCCTACCATATTGTTTTCTTTTGTCATAAAATCTTTTTAATTGTAATATCTCTTGCTCTTACAATTATTCATTAACACAGCAACTTATCTTTCAGATATACTGCATAGTATATTTTTAGCAGAATACTAATTCGGAAGTAGGTCAGATAATAAATAAATAAGTGTAGTCGAAAAATGATTTTTTAATGAACGAGATTAACAGCATTTAATTGCATATTTCACAGTATTGCTGTCTTAATATTATGGATAGATTAATATTAAGAATATAAATAAAATAGAAAAAAAAATCTGCTGTTTATAGCTCATTTGTAATATAAAGAAAATAACAATATGACGACTTTTTGTTTAAAGTTTTAATAATATCTACAAAAAGTTTAATAGCATTATGTTTATAATGTAAATTTGGAAACTCTTCAAGTGAAAATGCTAAACGTATGCTTCCATGTTTACTTTAATGCTAGATCACAAAACATTAAATAAAAATGTAGAAACATCTTTGTATCTAAAATTGATTTATAGCAAGTTAACTTGAATTTTTTTTTATGAATGAAAAATTGGGCATTTATCTTTCCATGTTTAAAGTATTTCACGATTTAAATTATAAAGATATTTGAAATTACAAACTCCTTTTCAATTTATGAAATCACTTCAGTTGTTCTTACGGTTGGATGCATCGAAAGGTCTTTAAATATTCTTTAGATTTTAAATAAAATAATTCAAATTCCAATCTGCAAATAAATTAAGAGATTTGTATAAAATTGGATTTTATTTCACGATGGTTTGTTTTTCTCTTGACAACTTAATTATATTGATGGGTTCAGTAATTTAATAAGATTCACTCAATTATTTTACAAAATAATAAAGTTCTGTTTGTTTCATTCTTCAAAATTTGAAATACTGGTTAAATATTTTGAACTGTTATATTTAGTAGTCAGTTTGAGTTAAATTGTAGCATAAAATTAGAAAAAAAAGACATTCTTCATATTTTCTGTTTTATTGTACATAATATGTACAAATGGGCAACTGAGAATGATTTTTCTTCAAAGGAATTTTTTAATAAAATTTAAGATTTTGTGAAAGTAATTTTATTTTGTAATTTTCCCAGTAACAACAAAACATTCAGAAATGCAATGTAGACCGTCGTATGTGTGACTTACCAAAAATTCGAAAAAAAAACATACAATGATGTTATAAATTGTTAAAGTACATAAACAATACGTCTGATTACTTTTAAGTACAATTTGATTAAAAAACAATTAAATACAATATACCCAACATGAGCGAAAAAGTGACCTTGGCCAGGACTCGAACCTGGGAATTTCAGCGTAACGGGCTTTTGCTCTTACCACTGAGCTACACTGGCCGATATCCTAGCTCGGCAATTTCTCACATTTATAGATGTTGGAAGGTGTCACCGGCCAGTAAATCATGCAGCACGAGATCATATTAACAACGATTAAATAATAAATATTCATCAGTCAATACGCTGAAGGGCCCAGGTTCCAGTCCTGGTCCAGGTCAGTTTTTCTCTCATTTTGCGTTTATTGTATTTAATTGTGTCTGAATAAATATGTTCTTATATTGTACATAAAACTAATCAGACGAACTGTTTATGTGTTTTAATATGTAATTATTGGCCGATGAATCTTTACTAATTCATCGTTGCTATTGTCATCTCGTGCTGCATAATTTGCTGGCCAGTGACTCTTTCCAACATGTATAAATGTGAGAAATTGCTGTACTGGGCTATTCACCAGGGTGGCTCAGTGGTCAGAGCAACAGCACGTTATGCTGAAGGTCCTGGATTCGAGTCCTGGCCCACGTCAGTTTTCCACTCCTGTTGGGTTTATTGTATTTAATTGTGTCTCAATTAATATTCCTTACATTGTTATAAGTAATACGAAATGATTATTAACTTCGGCGGTATATTTTTCAGAATTTTGTCTACTGACATAAACGTTATAGATAAGCGTCATACTGATATACCAGCTCACTGCAGAAAAAAAATCCAGTTAAGGGAGATCCAGAAGAGAAAAAAAACTGATAAAAGGGAATTTCTTTTTTTTAGTGGAAGTTTTAAACAGTGACATTATACATATCCAAAATTATATTTAGATGATTATACAGTTACCAGTATAACAAATTCATATCGAAATGATTAGGTAATAAGGAAAATTTTCTAAATATTAATGGGTTTCAAGTGTCACTTAAAAAATTCACTATCTGATTGTAATATATCATGTAAATTGAGTACCTAGCATAAACAATTGGCACACTTTTAGGCAATTAGTAACAAAAAAAAATTTCGCAACAATTATGAGAAAGTGATGTCAAACACTAAGGTACCTGTTTCATATATATTAAATTCTACGTGATTTCTGACGCTCGGGATTGAGTAAAATGTATCTTTATTCCGGCTTCTATCCATCCCTCACGGACACATAAATCCGTTTTTCCTGTTGTGTAGATATAACTTCTATGGTATTCCCTTCTTTGGCACCATGGACTCTTAAATGGAAAGAGAAAGCTTCTTTATAGACAGGTTCTGGTTGGACAAATTTTACGGCATAAACAATTTAATCACAATTAAAAAGCTGCAGTCTTTTTTTTTTTTTAAATGGGCAATTATGATTATTTGTTCGATACACACACAAAAATAAATTAATATCTACTCTACAATTGATTATAATATTTTTCTTAAATTTATAACCAGTGGCATACATATGAAAATTATCACGTCTGAGAATGAGCTTATTGTTAGACAGTAAATAGTCTTGTGATGAGTATAAATATATCAGGCTTACTTTCATTTTCACATTTCAAACAAAGCGATAAAATGGTTGAATAGAGGCTTGATTATTCGGTATAGACAGAGCATATGTTGCTACAATCACTGCATCTGTTCATTGAAATAATAATTAAATTGTTCTTTCTCTATGATATTTTATACTATTTTCATAATATTGAGAATTCTACGTTGCGATGCAACTTAAATATTAATATAATTTTATTTTACTATATATATATATATATATATATATATATATATATATATATATATATATAAACTACTTAAATAAAATAAACAAAGATGAAAATTTTTGAAAATTATAATTGCGCGAAGGCGCGTACTTGAACAGCATCAACGATTTGATGGATTATAATGTAACTTTAGTCTTTTTTGTAGAACACGAATACTACCTTGTATTCCATATTGAGTGCGTATATTGAAATGACATTAAAATTTTGAGAAGACATTTCTTTTTCTGCATTAAATCTGATACTGTGCTTAAAATATTGCCTTGATTTAAAAGCGAGAGAGGAAACATAAATACATCCAAATTGGATGTTTATATTATCTAATTATTAGTATCCATATGTTTTTATTTTCCCAAACATAAAACATGTGTTATCATAATCGAGAAATTAAGAACAGGTGAAATGATAAAAAATATTTTTTCAATTTTAGCATAATTTAATGCGCATTTAATTCGTTACAATAAATGAATAAAGCATTGATTCTGCGTTAGAAAGAAACAACTATTGGGAATAAATTTTGAAAAATATTATTAAATATTACAAGAAATATATAAACCAAAACACCCTGAGATAATACAGCTCATCAATTGCTAAAAAGTGATAAATGAAACAGTAAAAACAACATAGTGATAAATTAAACTTGGATGTTCTAAATAATAAGAAGTCTGTAAACAAATTTAATCCACAGAAAAAAAAAAAAAAAAAAAAAAAAAAAAAAAAACTTTATACTCATCAATATTGCCCAAGCCTTTTTGAGAAAATAAGATATACCATTAAACGTTTCACTATATTCTTAGTATCCAGCCCACCTCCTAAATTAAAAGACATAATTTGTACTAAAATTGATCCAATTCTTTTTGAAAATTATTCAGGAAATTCAATTTATTAAAACCGATGGATCAAACAATTACTATATTGGCATGACTTGCCGGAAATTTGGTTCTAGAAAAAAATAACACTTACCTGATATAAAGTTTAACCCTCTGACCGCTTACAACCCGATTTCTACGGGCAAGACATTTCTAGAGAAGATTAAATAATATACAATTTTTGTAACAATTTTGATTTAAACATCCCGCAGTGAAAGAACGAAAATGCAAAGGATGAATTTACTACTTATTGACCTTACTACATGATGATTTGAAATATGTAAGAATACAGAAAATACTAGTTGATTATATATTGGTTGATATAACTTTGAAAAAAGAGGGTTTATAGAAAACAACAGCACTCTCAAGATTATATCAAAATAAAACCATCAAAATAGATTTTAATAAAAGCAAAATATTTTTTCCCTACAATGTGTGCTATTCACGCATTATAAGAGAAACTTTTGGATTTGTAGCACGTGAATATTCAAAATGCAACGATACAGAATAATTTAACTTTTCAAAATTATGGGTTGAATTAGTCCATGGTTACGAATACGGAAATAAGTATCAAAGTAAAAATAAAACAAGATAACGGTAGTAGCCTGAGATTGAATGTGATACACGTGAATGATGCGTTTAAAATCAAAGCATTATAGATCGTGCATCTGTAAACTATTATCATTTGTCTTGAAAATGGCTTCGGAGAAGCCGAAATACACTCTCAAAATAATTTTCGTGAAAAACCGTGAAAAATACCGACAGCAAGTTGCCTTAACACCCCTGTGATTGGAAGAGATTTTTCTGTTATTTGAAAAAAAATTGTCTTGTGATGGAGAATTTCAGGACAGTTTGACCTTCGTTTCTAGAATTTTTTCGTGTTTTGTAAGAAAAAATCATACGTAAAAATTCCGTTTGTAATACTGAAAAGTAACACGCAGCACAGTTGCCGGTACACTCCTGTGATTAGAAGAAATTGCAGACTTAGATTGGAGAATTTCAGGTATATTTTATGTTAGATTAGTGAGTTTTCTGTATTTTGTGGGAAATCGAAGCAAATCAAAGCGTACATTTTCGTGTTTTAAAGAAAAAAGGCTACGGAAAATTTTCTTCAATTCACGGATTTTTTTGAGAGTGTATGTATACATTTTGCATATTAAACATTTTTACTGTTTTTTTTTTCTTTTTTTTTTTACTGTTTTATTTAATACTTTTAGTAATTAACCCTTAATTGCATAGTGATGTAAATTTCCATCACTTTTTATTTAACTTTTAATAAATAAATCAACTTCTTCGCCACCACTTTATTTATATACAAATATTAATCCAGTAAATTTCCCGTAAACTATGTTGCTGAACAAAGTTAAAAATCTATCTTAAAATTTCTGGTGTCTAACATTTAATATATGTATAAAAAAAAACACAATTGTAAAAGAAAAACTCATGCAAAGAAGGGTTAACAAAGTATATTTTAAGAAATATAGTATGTTAGGAAAATTAAAATATTTTTAAAATTGTAATAATTTATCGTATTATATAATATTTTAAGAAAATTATTATTTAGATATTGTTTTAAATTGTATAAAAACTTAATAATTAAAACATAATGCATGATAGTGGTGTCAGAAAAATTGTTTCAGATATATGCATATTATACCACATTTCTCACGATACAACTTCATTACTCAGATATATATGCATTTATTAAGATGCCATTAAGCATTCAAGGAATTGGCCTTTTGAAATTCATATCCTTTTGAAAGCATATATTTTATTCAGTATTCCATCAAGTAACCAATGTTTCTGAATAAATGATCAGCCAGTTCTTAAAGACAAGCACCATTATCGTCATTTCCACAATTTTGCGAATAAAATTTGCATATATCTTGTAACTTTCAAGTTCAGTATGATACACTCTTTCAGAAAACAATACTTATTATATTTTCGGCTGTTTCGTAGCTTAATGAACTCAACTTTCAGCATTAACCTTGTTTATAAAATACTTTCAAATGCATGAATTTGGTTTAAAAAATGTAAATGTTAATTTATTTCATACACTCATTTGTCCTTGTTTGTAATAAATAAATAAATTAAATTGGAATAAATAAATAAATTAAATTCGAATAATTTTTAAAAAATTGTTCTTTCTCCAAAATATTTGAATTTGTTTTATATTTTTTATAATTTCAAATAAGTATAAAAGTAATGAGAATATAACTTTTAAAAACAAAAAATATGCCCCAATTATATGTTAAAATGTAAATAAACCTGCTATGGAGGAAAAACTATTGCATAATTAAAATTTTTGCATTCCATTCTGTCTGGAATAATTCTAATGTGTTTTTTCTTTACGTTGGAATACCTTTAAGAAGCTGCTTCTAATTATTAAAATAAAAAGATACAGTTATTTAATAATATTAATAATTGATATTCATATATATAATTACAAAAATATGCGCTCAAAATTTTTTAACTTTAACATTTCACTATACATTAAATTAATGCACTATTTTGTATTTTTTAAATAAATCTTTTTTTATTCCTTCGGAAACTTTAAAAAAAATAATTTAATTATTTTATTGTTATAAAATGAATAAAAACGTATTTTACAAAAAATATAATTTTTCTTAAAAATTTGAATATTTCAATATATATTTGATAGAGTATTGTGTTCCTATTGTGATTAAAATATATAGTTACAAATATAAAACGTAAAAATGATGAAATACTGTTCATGAGAGATACATTGCACTACATAAAACGAAAGATATGTCTCAATTTCACGCAGGGCTTAAGAGCTTACACTAATCACGCTAAGACACGCACACTCTGATGTTGAACCTACGTGAGCGTTCTTCAAAAATTCATTGCTTGCATTTTAATATTTTTAGACAATTTTTTGTATAGGATAGCTGAGGTTAATATTTAATATTGTACGTTCCTACTTTTTTGATTTTGTTGAAGTTATTTTATGAATGCACTTTCCCTTTTGAACTGGTTGGAAGCGTTTCCGAAAGTGAAAGTGTCCTCATTTAAAAAACTGCAACCAAAATAAACAAGAACGAAAAATCATGCGCCAAGCATGGATTATGTAACATTTTCCAACGCTTCCAAAATAATTTTTCAAATCGTACCGTTTAATAAGCTGAAAGATAACATCTAAGTCAACAATTTGGAAAATGCATAACCTATTTAAAAACGTAATTTCAGGAATTTCCAACATATGCAATATTCGGAAAAGAATCCGAATACTTTTATTCAGCCCTGTATAGGATTTATAGATTTGTATATATACTACACAGGATGCTCAATTTTAGTTCAGTTAGGAAACGCGTAGCATAGTTTAAAATTCTCCTTCTGGAGTTTCTGTCAATAAACGGTAATGTGTTCGCGAACTTTTGTGCTTACCTGTATAGGATTTACAGAATTTATACACACCACGTAATAGACAAAAAGCGAGTTAAATTTAAAATCGCGTTCAGTAACTTAAAACGCACTTCCAGGAATAGACAGTTCAGTACTGTTAACAGACAGTAGAGAATTCTTTTGTGTGTCCCTGTAAATGAACGATGACTGCTATAGACACACTATTCGGTAGTAAGCCTCTTGTAATGCATCTTAGTGATATATATATATAAATTTCAATGCGTTTAAAATAGTGAAACATTTAAATAAATCGCAGACGATTTTTCTCCATAGACGTAATGTAACGGAATTCTTTTGACTGTCCATGTAAAGTAACTATAAGTGCTATGCACACCCTATTCCATATTAAGCTTCTTGTAATGCCCCTATGTGATATATATAAAATTCAATGTGTTTAAAATAGTGAAACATTATTTAAATAAACCGCAAATAATTTTTCCCCATAGACAGCAATGTAATGGAATTCTTTTGAGTGTCCCTGTAAAAAAACTATAAGTACTACACACTTCAGATGCAATAGAGAACATGCTATAGATAACAACAATAACATATAAAAATTGCAGAAAAATCCGAGCATATTTACGGGGGTTGGAGCACGGGCAGACGGCAGACGGTCATAAGGCCAGACAAACCGAAGTCATAAACACTTTTCAACTAGGTTGGAAAGTGTTAAAAAGAAAAAGAAAAGTGCCCGGTTAAACTGATGGCATTGAGTTCACAGGCTATTCACATTAATTGTATATTATACTCTTATTTCAAAGAATAATGCCCTCGAAAATAAATCGACAATAAATTAAGGGGGAGAATATCCCCCATTCCCCCCTTTATACTTAACCAATGAAACCCCAAAACTAATCAGGGAAACGCCTTATCACAATTAACCTATATACAAAATTGGAAGCAAATCGGAAAATTCTGCAGGAAAAAACCCATTTATCTAAATTAAGGGAGGGATTAACCCTCGCCCCCCCCCCCTTTATACTTCACCAATAATTTTTCAAAACTAATTACGGAAGAGCCTTATCACAATTAACCTATTTAAAAATTTTGAAGCAAATCGAATAATTCCACATGAAAAACCCACACTCAGAAAAAGGAATTGATTAAAACTACAAAACATGTTTTGTTGAGTACATTTTGTTTTTTTTAGCAAAATTCAAGTAAAATTGAACCATTTTAGTTGAATTAACAAAACATTTTTTGCTGACGGTACAAAAAAAATTTTTGGTATTGCAAAAAAAACTTTTTTTTGATGATTCAAACAAAATTTCCATTGACCTATATTTAAACAAAAATTTTGTTTAAATATTGGTCAATGGAAATTTTGTTTGAATCAACAATTTTTTTTTTTTTTTTTTTTTTTTTTTTTTTTTTTGCAATTCAAAAAAAAAAAAAAAAAAAAAAAAAAAAAAAAAAAAAAAAATTGTATCGTCAGCAAAAAATGTTTTGTTAATTCCAGTAAAATGGTTCAATTTTACTTGAATTTTGCTAAAACAACCAAAATGTACTCAACAAAACATGTTTTGTAGTTTTAATCAATTCCTTTTTCTGAGTGCATTTATCTAATTTAAGGGAGGGTTAGCTCACCGTCCCCCCTCCCTTTATACTTAACCAATGTACTCTGAAAACTCATAATAGAAGAGCCTTATCAGAATGAACCTATATACAAAATTTGAAGCAAATTGGACATTTCTATCAAGAGTTACCGCGGTATGTACATACATACGTAACATACAGAAACTGCGGGCATATTAGCTCTCAGGCTTTGATAGCCTGTGAGCTAATAAAGTAAAAAAAAAGGTCAGTTTGAGATCGACCTCAGCTGCTATATACAAAGATAATTATTTAAGAATATTGAAACGCAAATGAGAAATTTGGACAGAACGCTCTCATAGGTTTAAAATTAGCTTGCGAGTGTCTTCGCGTGACTAGTGTAAGATTTTAAGTTGCAATTTATAGGAACACTAATTATTACATTGGATTGACTAGCAGGAAATTTGGTTGTAAAAAATATAAAGCATAACTGATATAATGTTTAATAGAAAAACCACAGAACTCTCAAGATTATACCAAAATGGAGCCATCTAAATATGTTTGAATGAAAGAAAATTATTTTCCCCTCCAATCTGCACAATCCATCCATTATATGAGAAATTATTGAAATTGTAACACGTGAAAATTTAATATGCAGCGATACAGCATAATTTAACTTATCAAAATTATGGGTTGAGTAATTCCATGATTACGAATAAAGAATTAAGTATCAAATTAAAAGTAAAATAAAATAACGGGAGCAGTCCAAGAGAGAATGTGGAATACGTGAATGCTGCCTTTAAAATCAATACGTCTATGAAATTGTGCATCTGTACAAAATTGTGCATCTTTCGGATAGAAACCAAAATATGTTCCTACTCCGGAATTAAACGGTAAAAAACTTTTTTTTATTTTTAAATATACAGTTTATAAAATTGTAAATACTTAAAGTATATATTAAAATGCAAGCCACTGAAATTATTTACCCCTCGTTTTTTTTTTTATATATATATTCATATGAAAAGTTAAATAAGAAGTTACGTAATCTGAAACTGCTTAAAAATTAAAAATATATATTAACTAAATGTAAAAATGAGCAATACTATCTTAACTTGTTTTCACGAAATATCTATCCAAGATGCTCAGACCCAAAAACGTTTCCCTTCCTCCTTTAATTTCAAAACTAGATATGTATTTAGGACAAGATGTAGAATTGCCAGAACCACAGGCAGAATCTTCGGGTTTCGGTATTGATTCGAATGTGATCCTTTAATCTACCCTATATATATAAAATCCTAATGAAACGAATTTGTGAAACGATTTTATGAAACGAATTTATGAAACGATTTTATGAAACGACTGAGTAAACGACTGATTATGTTTCAGGGCTATTTTTAATAAAATATTAAACGCTTGATGGTGAAATTAATACCAATTGTCCATAAAAATCCGCGGATGTCAAAACTGGTAATAGAATTTTGAAATTGGAATTAGTTTTCGAGATATTAATTTTTTTCTAATTTTAATGACATTTCTGTAATGATGGCAACTAATTACTCAGTTTTTTGTGACAAAAAAGGGAAAAAAATTGAAAAGGATCCCGATAGGGATTATTGATTTCTTTTTATTCGTCATTTTCAAATTGAAATTGAATTTATCTTTTATTTCAATCGATAATGAAGACAAGATTGTGATTAAATTATGTTTTTCAGAAAAAATTGAAAAAAAAATCACATTTCTATCGTCAGGATTCAATCGTCTGTCAGCATTTAATTTAATTTATAAACTGAAAATATTTTGAATACATTCGTCCAAATGACGTCATTTATGTAAACGCAAAAGAAAGGGGGGGGAAGGAATTCATAGTAATTTAAGTATTGCGCGGCAGTGCAATACTTATTTATTTCTTATTATTTATTGATATCATTTTGTTATTTTTTTGTAAAATTTAATTAAACGAATTTATAAAATCACTAATTCGGATATTTGAAACGAATATATAAAATAATAATTGCCCAACTGAACGGAAGGAGAATAAAATATCCTGCTTGGTTTTCTTTCCAATTTTAATGAGAATATGACATCAATTATGGTAAAATGACATTTATTCCTTTCTCTCTTTTATTGGCAGCAAGGAAAAAAATGCTCCCTATACATTAGAGAAATGCTATTAAAGTTTAAAACAAATGAATATTTCAGTAGCATTACTTTTTTAATAATGAATTATATGTTTACACATAAATAACAAAGCCTTGACGAAACAGAGAAAATAGCCTTGGCAGAAAAGGAAATTTGGCAACATACTCTCTGTCAACCTATTAACTTTGTCATTTCGTATGCAGAAGCATTTTTTCAATATTTATACAAATTGTTTAGCGTAGAATGTCATTTATCCTATTTTATATATAATCAGAAGTAATTTGTATAGAAAAAACAATAATAATATACGTATAATTAAAATACGCATATAAACAAAAGAATCGTCGAATTTGTTTCCATGGCTGTTTATGTCATTTGGCAGCAAATCTCACTTTCTGATGCCCGAATTGCGCCAAGCTTTTTAAAAAAGCGTCAAGACCCCTATAATAGAAAAGTACCAAAAGTTCATTGGGTTTGTTTTCATAACATTTGGCAACAAATCTATGTATATTAACGAATCTATCCCTTTTTGAAGCTCGAAATACGCCAAACCTAAAAGCAAAGGATCCTATACTGGAAAAGTACCCGATTTTCTTATGGACAATATTCAAGTGACATAACATGGTGTAAAATTATCGCGGATAGCAAATTTGTTTAAATATCTCATCAATTGATGCCGAATAAATGCAGGCATGCATGCACAAAATATTTAATTAATATTGTATGGTAAAAAATTATTAGAAAATTCGTATATACATATTACTTAAAATAAATAATTTACATATTTAAAATAACATGAAAATATGCATGATGGTGCACTAAAATAGAGATAAAATTAAAACCTGTTACTAAAAATGTCTATAACATAGTACTTTTCAATACCGTGGTTCTTAATGTTATTCACAAGCAGATGGAATTTTTCTCATCCTTAAACGCAAAGAAAGAATAGAATACAGATCGTTGTTATAAAAGTCCGAGAGGTAGCCACAATTTAAACCTAACCTTTTTATACAAGCTGGTTTTCAAGTTGTAATTGATTTTACTTATCAATCCCGAAAACAGTCGTCAGTTGTCGAAACAGCTGTGTATGAGGCCATGATAATAAAAAAATGCCCCATTAAAACGTTAAAAGCATGGCAACCCAATTACAGATTTACCAATATTTTTAAAACAAAGCACGCTGTCATGTTTTTAGAGGCCTCGAAGTCTGAGCGGGGGTTGGCGAGTGTAGCTCGCAGGGGGTACGCCCCCTAGTTTATACTATAAAATAAATTTGTTTAATAATTATTTTTTAAAACGGTAATACATATTTCCTCAAAATTAAAACACCACTATATTAATAAAATAAAGAAATAAAGAGGCTAAAATGTCCTAGGTAAATTATCAATGTTTAGCTATAAAGGAGACATTCGAATTTGGGCTGTCCTCGTATTTAGTCAGCGTTCCCTGCCTAGAGTTGAAGAGCTTCTGATCCTAGTTATTAGAATATTGAAATTTTTATTTAAATTGTTTTATATTGTGCAATGATGATAATGTGCACAATTTGAACAATTTAAGCCGTGACTTTAATTTTTTTTATTTCTTAGTTATTTTAACTTCGACATTTTACGTAGAAAAAGAAGGTTATCAAGTTCAATTATTTCTTTGTTATTTTACAGGGTGTTCCACAAAGGACCCCTAACTTTAAAAATCATTAACCCGGAAACGGTGATAGATAGAAATATGAAACCAGTGGTATGTTTATTAAAAAAATCGTAAGAATCTTATAAGTAAATCTCAAAATTTAGTTATAAATAGCACCGATAGATGGCGCTGAGAGTGTTAAGAATCCTTCTAAAGAGAGTTCAGAAGCATAGAAAGACTAGTCGTCGAAGATTTGTAAGAAGGAATTGTATTTAATTTATAACATACTTTACATTTGCAAAGATTACAAAGATAAGAAACTAAAAAAAAAAATATTTTTTATTACTTATTCAATTAAGTTTTCAACCTAGCTAAATTTAACCATCCAAATTATCTAACCTGCTCTTCAAAAGTAAAAATTTTGAAATATATATACCGCTTCAATGTTTTGTAGAATAATTAAGTAAATCCTATTAAATTACTGAACACATCAACTTAATTAAATTGCTGAGAGAAAATTTAACCACCAAGTCAACTTTTATGCAAATCACTTGAAAATTAACTTGCAGATTAAATTATTTATATGCGTAGGAATTAAAATTATTTTATTTGGATGTCTCAAGAATATTTATTTAACATATGGTTTATTCAACCGTGTAGAATGATGAAGGAGATAAATAAATTTTAACGTTAAATACATTCCTTAATATGAAGATGAAGCGAAAAGAAATTTATTAAATATTTTAATTATCATAAATAAATTCACAAATATATTTTTTTTCGTTAGGATTTTTTTCTCTTTATTTATTGACTATTTAGAAGGAATTTGAATCAGTTATCCTTCCTGTTCAGTTATAATTAAATTCTTCGTTTTGGTTTTTATTCCTTTAACAATAACACTTTTCGGTACAATTCCACTTTACAATTCTTTTCCTAAATACATGAATAATTTTTTATTTACTTTTTGCTTTAGCTTTGTACGCAATTTCCAATGTCGTTCGATTTCCTATGTTGTTCAATTCCCTATGTCATTTCTTTCCAGTGTTGAATTCGGTGGCCCAGGGGTGGACATTAACCCCTCCCCCCCCCGGAACTCTACAATGTCCCCCTCCCTCGACTCCACAGAAATCCCTCTCGGAGAAAATTGCCTGCATTCAACACTGTTTCTTTCAGTGACAATACTAAAGTAATGATTATTATTTATGTGTATTTTGTT
The DNA here is from genome assembly GCA_963931845.1 of Maratus michaelseni. Lineage (NCBI taxonomy): Eukaryota > Metazoa > Arthropoda > Arachnida > Araneae > Salticidae > Maratus > Maratus michaelseni. The sequence continues at coordinate 213,457,907 of OZ007590.1, forward strand.
GCCCCGGTCTTTACAGAGTTTTACGAAATTTTGTTTTAATATGTAATGTTAAATATTCATATACAAATAACTTTCTTATTAATATTGATGACAATTCTCAAAACCACAAAGAAGGTATTGAGCTGGTATACATTACCGGATCCTAACTCTCCTAAAGATCCCGTCTCTTAAAAGTCCTGATTTTTAAGTACAGGGTGTTTCACAAAGGACCCCTAAGTTTAAAAATCAATAACCCGGAAACGGTGATAGATAAAAACATAAAACCAGTGGTATATTTATTAAAAAAATCGTAAGAATCTTATACGTAAATCTCAAAATTTAGTTAAAAATAGCACCGATAGATGGCGCTGAGAGCGTTAAGAATCCTTCTAAAGAGAGTTCAGAAGCATAGAAAGACTAGCCGTCGAAGATTTCGCCATCTCAAAAGACATCTGTAACTAGTCTTTTGTGTGATATTTTATGTGTGATGATGCATGATGGAGAGAAAATTTAAACAGTTGATTTGATGCAGTTTTATCTCATCTTCAGAGTTTGATATACAGAGTTTGATACTTAGACATTCATGACGGGTGAAGCGATTTTGCATATTTTGAATATGTTTCTGACCACGTAACGGAGATACTTTTGCATTTTATATCTTATTATATTTCCCAAAAATGTACACAGTATTCGTGTTTTTGCAATTAATGTAGCATGCATACAAATACTTCGATTTGAAACAGTACCATTATTACATAAATTTAATTGCAATATAAACACGAACAAAAGACGGAAGTTTAATGCTCATAGGCATAACTTAAATATTACGGTCGCCATGTCGCGTGTAGAGACCAACTTTTTTTTAAAAATCTGGTGACCAAGTTCTTTAATCTGGAGGATTTCGTTTGTGTGTGTGTGCAAAACTTGAGATAAGAAATTTCCTCTTCTCCACCCCTACTCGTGTGCGGAAAGCAATGATCTTCCTATTCTTTCCTACTTTAAATAGAATAACCAAGTTAAAATGGCATCTTCTACCTCATGCACTGAAAACGTTATTCTTTTCTGCTTTAGCCAGCTAGCATGTCACGTCATTATACTGTAGGAAATAGTGAGGTTAGTGCAAAATAATAGTAAGAAATAGCATCGATCCAGGCTCTGCGGCATCTAAAATTGGATACAATGCTAAAACATGTTCAAGTTTTTTTGTAGGCTTCAAATCAGATTTTTTGTTTAGAATTAAAACTGATTAATCCATCATAATCATTTTAAAGACTAATAAGCTATAACAGATTATAAGTAATTTATTTGAAGTAAATCTATAAAACGTAATTAAAATTTCAAGAATAATTAGTTTTAATAAAATTAATAATGCTCTCCTCAACAGAAACAGAAACAGAAACCTCCCACTCGTGGACAGCCAAACTCTCGGCATAGGACCTAGGAGTCCACGAGGGGAAAACCTATATCTACCAGGAACCCCAGTGTCCAAAGACCCGGAATCCCCAGCAAGTTAAAAAAAAAAATCACACGAGCTACCCAATATTGCTTATTGCTGGGTGAGCCCAAAGTTATTACATGTATATAAGTTCTATATGAATATACTCATAAGATTACATAATAATATTAAAGATAAATATTTACAGATATTTACAATAATAATATTGTACTTAAAATTTTCAATTGTATTATGCACTAGTCTATTCAGTCTTTTAAAACATAGTTTTTAAAATCTATAGATCTAGAATTTTATATAGGTTATAATAATTCTCATATACAGATTTTGTAGCACACAACTATCCAAACGTTTGAAGCATTTGACAGTCAGTATTTCCCAGAATATGCTGGTTAATTGAGCCTTTACAGAAATTTTTTTCAGAGATACAATTTAAATAAATTGCATTGGAAAACTTTTTCATATTATTTTTCTAAATCATATGCTATTTTAAACTAGGTAACGAATAATTCTAATCTATTTTTGTTATTATTATTTTTAAATTAATTCATAAAAAAAATTTTTGTGCTTTTTAAAAATCAATGAGGGGAGTGGGGGTGGTATTTTTGCTACTGGTGGCGAGGAATTTTTTTTCTGACTACCAGATTTTACCCGATTTGTAAAGCTCTGCTTATAGGTACAGTAATCCGTTTAGAAGACAAAAACTAGCCTAACGAGAGTCATTCTCAGATAAAATCATAAATTTTATGTGCTCGGCGTTACACTATCAGTTAAGCAAGCCCTGAGTGTCAAAATATTTTGCCAACATTTCTTTTTATGCATTACACAGTGAAATGATTTAAATATGAGAAAAATAATTAAACTTAAATATTTAAAATTTGTAAATGTATTTACTAAGTCTTGTTCCAAATAAAATTATTGTATTATTACCAAGTCATTATTGCTGAAATACACATTCAATCGTTTAATTTTGGTTAATGTATTCTAAATTAAGGTTTGAGAATTCCAGCAGAAGACGTACAGCTAAGTTTTCATTTGTTTAGCTTTAAAAGCACCTGGTCAACTTTGGGACAAATGGAAAAACTACGGTCTGCTGTTGTTTTCTGGGGGATTTTTTGTAATTAAGTCCAAAGCTAATTGGTACATTTAATATCATTATTACAACACTTATATAGATAAAACAATATTATGGATAGTATCATACTTGTTTTCCGTCAAACTTACGCAAACCTGTGGATCCAAATACGGAAAATTTGGAATTTTACCTGTGATAAAAGCGGGTATAAAGTATATTTTTTTCATTTCACATACTCGATAATAGGTGCATTAGTTTTATATTTCATTTGCATTTTTGGCTATTAATGTACACCATAAATGCTTTTGGAAATGTTTTCTGACTGTGCAAAGAGCGAGTAGCACGTAACGACAATTTTTCCAGGCTATGACGACCTGACAGAAAGATTTCTTGATCCCAAAAGACCCTAGTACAAAGGCGAATTGTAAAAGGCGAGAACAAAACCAATTGCCGCCGTTAGTATCTTTCCTATAATTCTCATATACAGGGTGATTATAAAAAAACTATCCCGATATATGAGCCCTTAACTATCATACCGTTCACAGAAACTGAGTGAAACTTTGGTTTAAAGTATTTTGAGGCATGCGCTCAAGAATCATATGAAAGACAACGGTTAAATTCTAACAGTTACGGTTACAGTGACAAAATTTCGAAAATTTCAGGTGGCAACACCTACTTTTTTTTATTGGAATGTGAACTTCATAGTGAAAAACCATAAAAAGCGTTGGAACGGTACCTGTAGCACGAAAATCGCCGGTGCTAGACAGACTAAGAAGAATAGTGAAAGCAACCAATAAGGATAGAGAAGCAACAGAAAACAAAACATTTTATTGTGTTTCATACATTTTCCATTTTACACACGACGACACTTTACATGCGGCAGATGGTGGATAGCACTGAACAATAAAATGTTTTACTTTCTGTTGCTTCTCTGTCCTTTATTGGTTGTTTTCACTTTTCTTCTTAGTCTGTCTAGCGCCGGTGATTTTCGTGATACAGGTACCGTTCCAACGCTTTTTATGGTTTTTCACTACGAAGATCACATTCCAATAAAAAAAAGTAGGTGTTGCCATTTGAAAATTTCAAAATTTTGTCACTGTAACGGTAATTGTTAGAATTTAACTGTTGTTTTTCACGTGATTCTTGAGCGCATACCTCAAAATACTTTAGGCCAGAATTTCATTCAGTTTCTGTGAAAGGTATGACAGTTATGGGCTCATATATCGGGATAGTTTTTTTTTATAATCACCCTGTAGATAAAACAATACTTTTGCTATTATCACCTTTGTTTGGCTCTAACATTACATGTGGGAAAGATTATGGACTATTAGTTATTTTCCGTGTACAAAGAGCGGGTATAGCATAGTAAATTGTCCCATTTCGCATAGCACATTTTATTTACAATATCTATAGATTTCCTTTCAATTTTTGGCAGTTCATGTACAATTTTATGATTTTGCAATACTTTCCACCCTTGCAAAGAGCGATTATTGAAAGAAAACGATTTTTCCCGTCGATGACACTCTGACAGATTCATTTCTAGATGCAAAAAACCTCTAATCTGTCCATTTCCTCATAACCGTTAGAGTCGTTTACAAGAAACCCAATAATATATATATATATATATATATATATATATTTGGAGATTGAGGAAAAACATCACTCAAAATTAATATTTGAGGCTGCATACAATTTAACGAAAACTATATTACAGGAAAATATTTACTAAGTGTTTTGTATATTTACATGGACAAATAAGCAACATCTGCCACTTTTATAGTAACGCCTGCACGCTTTTATTATCTTCCCTATCAGTATTATAAAGGACAAACGTGCCCGCGTGTAACGCTGACGTCTTTTTGACGTTGGCAATACCTGATGATTAAATTTCGGTTTTGCAACTTCTAAACATCGCACATATTCAATTTTTATACCGTCGTAAATGCAAAGAAGTACTTTTAAATACAATTTGTTCGAAAATGGTATCCCAGTTTACTCAATTTATTGGTTGTTTGTAGATCTTAAAATAATTTTCATGCATGAATTATTTTTAATCTCTCACTTTCGCGTGCTTCCCGATTACGAAAGATTAATAAGTTTACACTGAAAACAATATAAATGTTCCAATATTTGTTTCTGGCTAATATTCCAAAACGAAATTAAAACTTCATCAATAAATAGTAAAAAAATAAATGCAATATAAATAGAACACAAATTTACCAGACATATAATCGAAATATGTGCTTAAACCTCTGAAGTTTTTAGAATAAAAATGGCTGCAGTAACAAGCAAAATTTTGGCGATTCCATCTGTTATTAACTCCAGAAATGTGACTAATACGGGTGCATCGATTTTAATAAATTTCATAACTTTATTTAATTACATTATTTATATTTTTGATAGAAAAATTATTTTTGTTAAAGGTCAATCTAAAAAATATATTAAACTACTGGGCTATGCCGCCTGCGCCTTTCGGGTGCCAAACCTCGACTGTCAGCAGACTTGCGCTTTGCAAATTTGTTCCTAATTCATCCATTGGTGGAAATACCTTGTATATGTAAAATCATTATGAAATGACTTATTAAACGAATATATGTTAAATGCGGGATTTGTAGAACGCTGACGGTAATGTAATTTCAGTATATCGTTACAATCACCTACAATATATTTTTTTCTTGAAGAAGGTTTTACAGTTATTTTACAGGGCCGTACTGAAGAATACGAATATATGTTAAATGTGGGGTTTATAGAACGCAGACAATAGTACAATTTTAATGTGTTCTCACATGATTTACATTACCAGTTTTCTACTAAAAGCGTTACATGAAAAATCACAATAAAATGGTAATTTGAAGAAGCATAGGGAGTTTGTATTTTATAACTTAGATCGTGGCACAAATTGTTTATTTATGGAAAAAAAATACTAGTTAGCTATCATTATTTTTGTCATAAGGATATTTTTGGTTTCATATATTGCACAATTTTTTTTAATTAAAAGAAACCTAAAGAATATTCTACTGAAAATTTTGAAAAAAAATGAAATTGTCTTTTAGCAATCTATTTGAAATAAACAGCATTACACTCATTTTTGCTTTACCTTAAATAAGTACAAAATTCAAAATAGTTAAAAGAAAACACTGTTTTATAAGCATGTAATGTTTTTCTATAAAATCATCTTTCTTTATCTTTAATTTCACGAGTGCAATATATGTCGCTCCAAAAAAAATTCGTTACAATACGTTAATTTTTCCTTGGAAAAATTCATGAAAATTTCACCGCCTTGCTTTACGCTTGGCAGAAAGAACAAACTAATGAAATTATTGAAAAAATGAAATTTTTCTTTTGTTTCTTTTTTAATATATGGCAACAGGAAAGAAAAACAAACATTATTTAACTATCTATTCAGTATTCCTAAGCTGTTTTCTAAAGGCATAATAATAATTCAATAATTAACTGTTAATTGAATTAAGCGAATTTAAAAAATAATATTACTCTTATTTGTTTATGTTTTCTACTTTTTAGTGCTTAAAATATGTCATTGTTGCAGTTTCACAGCCAGTTGGCATATTTTGGCAAACGAAGTTTGGCGCATCATTAACCTCATTATTTTTGTAATTCGTATAATGTTGTAACTCTAAAGAATATTTGGCGATTTATCACCCGCTTCTGGCTAGCTGAAAATTGTTTTAAAATTAATTTATTAAATTATAATTAGATTCCAAAAATATTAAAATACTGTACTGTCATCTGAAACGCACCTGTATGCACAAGTTTTTAATAATTCTAGCCTATCAGAAAGTGAGTGAAAAATCGATTACATAATTCCATCCTTACATGTTAAATCCATGTTGGGTTAAAGAAAATAGTGTAAAAATGGGTGTCAAACGTAATGGAATATCTTAAGGGTTGACCCCTATCGGGTTTAACTTCAACTTCACATTTAATAAATTGAAGCAATCTGAAAAGAAAAATTTATTCATTCACATTTAATTGAAACTAGAAGGATGAATTCTAATACAAGCAAATAGAAATTAAGTACAGATAATATGCTAATTTAATTTCAATGTCTGTACCTATAACCATGTGCAGGATTCAAATTTCTATTCTCTTATGAGCTCAGAATTAATATTCATTCCATCTCCATATCATCTTCCATATACATATATATATATATATATATATATATATTACTTTAATATGGTTTAAAAATGTATGCAAGTTATGTGTACCAGGCGCAAAGCAGCTCTTATGAGCACACAAACTGTATAAACATTTCAAAACTAGATGATTGTTTATGAAATTGGATTAAATGTAAGTACAGTAACAATATTAAAAAATATATGAATACAAAAACATGAAAAATAAAGAACACAATTAAAAATTTAAAAAGGAACAGCCCCTAGCTCTTCAGAAGGCGAGAAAAGCACAAATATAAAAAATATTTGGTTGGTTTTTTTTTATGACGGCCGATTATCTACTGGAGGGATATAGGCCCTAGGGGGAATGCCCTCCGTGGGGGTCTTTCTAAGGGATCATAACACGTATTTACGACAAGTTTGGAAGAAAACCACAGAAAAATCCGAACGGTTAGGTCGACGAGCGCGACAAGGGTTTGAAACTAGTACCTCCTGTCTACCAGCTTTGAGAGCAAAACCTCTCAGCCACTGGTGGGGCTGAAAAATATTTGGAGATTATCAAGTTTCGCAAGGCACCGCTAGCTTGCATACTCCAAAGTATATTAAAAAACCTAAAAAAATATACATAAGATTAAATAAATTAACAAAATTAAAATAAAAAATAAATAGAAATTAATAAAAACATATCCTTTTAATTCAAATAAAATAAATGTATAAAGCAAAACTAATCATGACTGTTTTATATTCCACGTGTCCCAAAAATGACTGATGGATTTTAAAATTCAATAACTTGCAAACGGTGACAGATATTAAAAAAATTCTTGCAGGAGGGTTATGTATGATGTCAGGAGTTTTCTTACTGTGTTTCTTGATATTAGATCGAATTTCAAACAATAGATGGCGCTGACAGCGATTGGCGTTCAGTCGAGGGCGGAACTGACGCCCCTCAGCAGTGATGCACTGCCCCCTGAATAATAGGCCTGCGTGCTGACAAAAATGACGGGGGTCGCAAGCGGATTTTTTTTCAAAGTTTGTACGTTCCTCGAATTTCAACACCAATAAAATCTAAAAGTTTTCTTTGGCTTATTTGATCTCAGAAAAACTAGGCGAAGAAAACTTTTAGAAATTATTGATGTTGAAGCAGAGATCGTTCAAACGCTGAAAAAAAGAGCAGCCCTAGTATTCAGGGAGCGGTGCATCAATACTGAGGCTAACGAAAAAGAAAGGCTACCGCGGTGCTTTACGCGTACCTTTTTTTACAGACCGTGGGAGTCACGTGATACTCGAATCCACTAATGCAGGTGTACGAAAAGAACCTCACGTCACACTAGCGGTCTGTAAAAATAAAGATAAGTGGAATGCACCACGGTAGCCTGTCTTTTTCGTTAGCCTAGATTAATACCGAGGCTAACGAAAAAGAAAGGCTACCGCGGTGCTTGATGCGCATCTTTTTTTACATACCGCCGGAGTCACGTGATGCTCGAATGCACCAATGAAGGTTTACGAAAAGAGCACACGTCACTCTAGCGGTCTGTAAAAAAAGATAAATGGAATGCACCACGGTAGCCTGTCTTTTTCGTTAGCCTCGATGAACACCGGGGCTGACGCAAAGGGCTACCGTGGTTGAAAGTCACGTGATAGTCGCGGTCTTACTCAAAATGTTACTTTGACGCGCAGCTGTACACAACGGAATTCCATTACTTTGGTTTTAACTCGTGTGCTTGTTGTTATATATTCTTTAATTATAAAAACAAACGTAATTTTCATTGCGAATCTTTTACTTTAATTTTGTTAAGCTTTTCTTAAGTAGTATTGTATTGTTTAATCCATTTACGCCGGATAATCTACCGAATGTAAGTATTAATCATTTTTCCGCTTTAATGTAATATGCATAACTTTTAATTGCGCAATGTTATATACTTTAAATCGTTGGAAAACAGAATCGCCGGCAGCGAAATTCTAAAAGATAGTCAGCGAAATTCTAAAAGATAGTCACGTTTTAGCATTATAGGCATTATAGGCAAATCCAGCCACCTCATTGGTCATTTAGTCGTGTCCTTTCCAGAGAGTAATCCCTTGGCGGTAGAGAAAACGTCGCCAACTCACTTGTCTATTTCTAAGGTTAGAAAAACGAAGAGGAAAAAAATAAGTTGGTAATTTTGAAGGGAACGTTATATTCAGCTTTCATTTAAAATACACCATTGAAAATAAATTAATGTTTAATGACATTTTATAAAACGAGAGAGGAACGGTTTAGATTTTAAGCTGTATAAAGATTTTTAAAATATGACAGATACTTTTTCAGAAAATGGGATTAAAAATGAAATTCTGCTTTTTTTGCTTTTTAAATCCAAAAAAATATATAAATTCACACATTGCTCTAAAAAATTTAATAACCATCGTTAGAAAAACATTTTCTATAGCTTAAGATAGTATAAAAAACATAAATATATATATATATATATATATATACTAGGGGGCCTACCCCCTGCGAGCTACGCTCGCCAAACCCCGCTCAGACTTCGAGGCCTCTAAAAACATGACATCGTGATTTATTTTAAAAATATTGGTAAATCTGTTGTTGGGTTGCCATGCTTTTAACGTTTTAATGGGACATTTTTTGATTATCATGGTCTCATACTGTTGCGACAACTGACGACTGTTTTCGGGATTGATAAGTAAAATCAATTACAACTTGAAAACCAGCTTGTATAAAATGGTTAGGTTTAAATTGTGGCTACCTCTCGGACTTTTATAACAACGATCTGTATTCTATTCTTCCTTTGCGTTTAAGGATGAGAAAAATTCCATCTGCTTGTGAATAACATTAAGGACCACGGTATTGAAAAGTACTATGTTATAGACATTTTCAGTAACAGGTTTTAATTTTCTCTCTATTTTAGTGCACCATCATGCATCTTTTCATGTTATTTTAAATATGTAAATTATTTATTTTAATTAATATGTATACAAGAATTTTCTAATAATTATTTATCATACAAAATTAATTAAATATTTTGTGCATACATGCCTGCATTTATTCGGCATCAATTGATGAGATATTTAAACAAATTTGCTATCCGCGATAATTTTACACCATGTTATGTCACTTTAATATTGTCCATAAGAAAATCGGGTACTTTTCCAGTATAGGATCATTTGCTTTTAGGTTTGGCGTAATTCGAGCTTAAAAAAGGGATAGATTCGTTAATATACATAGATTTGTTGCCAAAAGGTATGAAAACAAACCCAATGAACTTTTGGTGTTTTTCTATTATAGGGGTCTTGACGCTTTTTTAAAAAGTTTGGCGGAAAAAACCAAGAAGGATAGAAAACCAAGCAGGATATTTTATTCTCCTTCCGTTCAGTTGGGCAATTATTATTTTATATATTCGTTTCAAATATCCGAATTAGTGATTTTATAAATTCATTTAGTTAAATTTTACAAAAAAATAACAAAATGATAGCAATAAATAATAATTACTATTAATTCCGTTTCCCCCTTTCGTTTGCGTTTACATAAATGACGTCATTTGGACGAATTTATTCAAAATATTTTCAGTTTATAAATTAAATTAAATGCTGACAGACGATTGAATCCTGACGATAGAAATGTGATTTTTTTTTCAAATTTTCCTGAAAAACATAATTTAATCACAATCTTGTCTACATTATTGATTGAAATAAAAGATAAATTCAATTTCAATTTGAAAATTACGAATGAAAAGAAATCAATCCTATCGGGATCCTTTTAAATTTTTTCCCCTTTTTTGTCACAAAAAAACTGAATAATTAGTTGCCATCGTTACAGAAATGTCATTAAAATTAGAAAAAAATTAATATCTCGAAAACTAATTATAATTTCAAAATTCTATTACCAGTTTTGACATCCACGGATTTTTATGGAAAATTGGTATTAATTTCACCATCAAGCGTTTAATATTTTATTAAAAATAGCCCTGAAACGTAATCAGTCGTTTCATAAAATCGTTTCATAAATTCGTTTCATAAAATCGTTTCACAAATTCGTTTCATTAGGATTTTATATATATAGGGTAGATAAGTTCTTATTAAATAAATATAAGCGTCAGTACTGAACATTTTCAAAAAATTCTGTCTAAAAGAAATTAACTAAAGAACCGCTGTAAGTTTTTAAATAAATTTTAAATATAAAGAATAAACATTACAAAAAATATTATATCAAAACTTTTGTATATCTAAGTTGATTTTTTTTCTTATTTATGCTATGCTGTCTTTTAAAATAAAAGTTTAATATTATATATATATTCATATATATATATATATATATATATATACATATATATATATAAATTAAAAAATATATATATAAATTAATTCAATTTAGTATTTATACAGGTGTAATCCATTAAAGCCTTATGCTAATGTTTACTTATCTACTTCAAATAAATAATGCTCTAAGCCATTTCATAACATCGCAAATTTTCTTATTATTAATCTGATAGTATTTCACATACGCGTACAGTTTTGAAAATTATTGGTGGGGCTCACTCTTTTTTAAACAAGTAAGTGTATGTGAGTGTAAAAAGATCGATTGACAATTTAATGTTGCCTTTTGCTTTTTTAACTCCCTTTTAAAGAAATTAAACATAATCGTATATTGATAAATAATCACAAGTTAAATAAAACATTAAGACAATATAAAAAATCGAATGTACAGACCCGTTTATAAAATGATACTCGCTGATGTTAGCGAACCGTTTATAATAAAATGACAATAAAATTTGACTTTGTATAACTTTTTTTTTTCTTTTTGCGGAATATGGATTTTTTGTATATAAAAAATTCAAACATTGAGCATTTTAAATTTAAAAAATAGAGTGAAAAAATTTTCCTAATGCCGTTTATCCTTATAACAAAAGAAAAATAGAAAAAATGGAGCATTTAAAAATTCTATAAAATACTAGAAAGTTAAAAAAGAAAAAAAAAACTAACGGCTAGGCCTACAGGCACAGGTAGATTTCGAAGACGCAGACCATGGAGCGCCTGGTTATTGAGAATTGCAGAAAAAATGACCTTTTTGCCATGATGCGGCAGTTGGAACCGCCCACTTTGAAATCTACATGTGTTTATAGGCGGAGCCAGCGGACATTTTTTTTTTTTTTTTTTGCTGTAAGGGCTCTTATAAAAATTTGTCAATATAAGAGCTGTAGATAATATTAAGAGAATTTTTAATAAATTTAATCGGATTTTATGTCTCGTGAATTGATATAGTTATGAATTTTTTTTCTTCTAAAACCCCTATCTCCCCCCCCCCTTTGAGGACATTTTTAATCAGATTAAAAAACTGACATACATAAATTTTTGGCCCTTTTCCTAGAAGTAATAATAACTTTAAACGGATTCGATATGTATAAAAATTAAGAAGTTATGTTTTTTTTCGTTTTCACAAAAAGCCCCCTCATTTGCCCGCTCCCCCCCCTCTGGTTTGATTTTGCCCATTAAAGAACTTGACCGAAATTTTATGTATGAGTTTGGAAGAGATTTGTGCAGAATTATTGAAGTTATCGTGTCCATAAAAAAGTGATATATATATATATAATGTTTTAAACTGGGGTTGGTTTTGGGTTCTAGGAGTCATGATCGGTGTAGATCAATAAATAATAGTTTAATAGATCAAATAATAGTTTAAAAATTAATTAAATTATTATATGTTTTGAAAACAGTTTAGAAATCCTGAATACATAATTTCAGTAATCCTTTTTCTCTTTCCTGTTATCATATGTTAAAACAAGAAACAGAGCAAAAATTATAATTCTTAATAAATTCACTAGTTCGCGCTTTCTACCAAGCATAAATCAAAGCGGTGAATTTTCCATAATTGCGGCCCACATCAAATTAACACATTGTAATAGAAATTTTTTGGAACAACGCGAGTTGCAGTCATGAAATTAGGCGTGATTTTTACAATAAACATTCAATGCTTATAAAAGAGTGTTTAAGAAAAAAATTCTTTTACTTTCATACTTATTTTATGGGGACTTATTTCATGAATATTATATTGGTTTTAGCTATAATGCCTTTCTTTAAAATAAAAGTACATGACAATTAATTCATTCTCGAATTAATTTGGGGGAGGGACGCTCTTCCCTTCCCAATTTTTATCCAAACTTGATAAAATTAGGTAATTTTAAAAACATTATTGATGAGTTTTTCTTAGAGAATTTTTCTTTTACCGTTTTTCTGATGTTGGGGATAGATAATTTTCATTTCCCCCCCCCCCCCCGTCCAATAGTATTTTTTTTTGGTACTATTTACACTGATGTTTAACGAGAATTTATAATATTTAATATATTTTTATACTATCTCCAAAGTCCAGAAAAAGTCATTTCTGATGATAGTTATTAACTTTTTCTAGGTTAATTAGGTTAACTTCTATGTTCCCTTATATTAGGTTAATTTCTATGAAAAAACAGAAGCATTATTTAATATTCAATTTATTAAAATAAAATAATGTATTAAAACTTCAATTCATTTTATAAAATTTCCTGTTTTATTTAAACGAAATGCCCAATATTAAAAAGAAAAAAAAAATAAGGCTTTTTAAATAATTTACAATTGTTTGCTGTAGGGGTGATAATAATCAACAGTATGAAAAACGGCCATACTAATTAACATTTATTATTAGTCATGTTTTTTTTAAATACTTACATTTAAGAGAGGAAATTCGGACACCAGGTTGGATGTAGCATTCAAACATTTAAAATTTTTTAACAACATCTACACTACATCAAGGACTGTCATTAAAACGAAACTGAAACTATATTTGTAAACTGTTCAATTTTCAAAAATTTCCAAGACATATCGGAGTGCGCCAAATCTAAAACGCCAAGCATCATTGACACGTGACTGATAAAAGCGAATGAGAACGCAGTTCAAGCCAATAATGCTAAAACGTGACTATCTTTTAGAATCTCGCATGCCGGCAACTTTACTTTATGTGAAATAAAATAGCTCAGTAAAATCGTAAGATTATTATTGAATATAACGTACCTTTATTGCAGTGTCGATTACATATATTTTTCTAAGGAATGGGGGGGGGGGGGTTGCAGCTTCTGGTTTAGAACATTACAGAGTTTCGGGGTGGGGGGGGGGAGGGGATTTTTCGTTTCTACACCATTAATAAATGTAAAATCCGAAATCATCTGTAGGGAATATCACCCCTTGAATTCAACATTGCATTACTAATCTTGATGATGTATTTTTTTTTTTTTTTTTTACTTTTGCACTCATATGATAATGTTTGTTTTGAATTGTTTAAATATAAATAAACACAATTTATTTTAATTGAATATGCTTTTACTTGCACTATTTATTCTAAAAGTTTTTCACTTATTAATATAAACAGGATAGAAATAAGCCAAAGTTTTTAATAAGTTCAGATTTTTTTTAAAGATTTAATATTCAGAATACTACACCTGTAATATTACGGATTAACATTAAGAATATACTATATATATGATACTTTGCATTTTGGTTCCATTAAACAATTCATGATTTGTTTATGCATACATTTTAAATGTTATTTTAATTTATTTATTAGCAAACTGAATATACTCCACTAATTAATGTTTAAAATATTTTAAAAAAATTGTTTATAATAAAATAATAAATTAATAAATTCAGATTTTGAGTGAGCCCAATGAACAAATTGCCAGTTATTGTTTCAAACTTTTACATTGGTACCACTTATTTTCAATTTTGTTGTGTATGAATTTCTAACAATCGAACTTTGTTTTACAAGGAAATCCGACATGCTTGATTGTAATGCAAATTTAAGACTTGCATACTTTCCCAAATAGATGTTGTTAAAACAGTTTCAGCAATAGCGATTTGGGAAAATAAACAAGTCCTAAATTTTTGTTACAAAGTGTATTGGATTTTTTTCTAAATCAAAATTCGATAGTGAGAAATCATATCCGTTTTTTATATCCGCTGCTTGGTAAAATGTTCGTGAAAAAAAAAATATTAATTTTTATATAGTTTGTGTCTTAAAATTGTTTTCTTTCTGTTATTAACTTCTATGCTCAGAGATAAATAATGAGCACATTTAATTAAAAAAAGTTATCTTTGTACTAAAACTTTGAAAAGTTTATATATTATATAAAGTATGTATCCAATGGTCACGCATAATTTTGGTTCAGAAATATTGATATTTGATTATAAAGGTCCGGTTTAAAAGAAAAAAAAACATTTTTTTCCCCTCAATAACTTAAAACTGTTCTACAGTTTTCATATTTGAATGTGTTACATAAATCATTCTTAAGTAAAATGTGTTTAAATTTCTGTGTATTTACAGTGATTTGTAGGGTACAAGGAGCTCTTGTGTAAAATATACTTATTTTTCTTCTAAAGCTTTGAAAATTTTATATATATATATAATATATTTTATAAAATATGTGTCCTATGGCGGCATATAATTTTGGTGGGGAAAATATTGTCATTTAGGGTATAAAAAACTGTTTGAACAAAAAAAATATTTTTTTTTTTTTGCTTTTTTATATTTAGGTGTATTCACAATGATTTTTAGGATATAAAAAGCTCAATTTTCATCATTTTCTTCCCTTATGACAACTTTATATCTGGTTACAAATTATTTTATTTAATATAATTAAATTATCTTAATGTTTGTGTAAGATTTGATAGTCATTATTCCGCTGCTTGGGGGCAAGTAACGAATTTTATCAAATTAAAGAATGACTCCGATATAAGACAGGACCGTAACCAGTCGGTAAAGCCAGAGGGGGCTTTGAAATTTTTTGATGGGGCTAATTCACAGTTTGTCTTTCCCCCTCTATTTTAGAGATATATAAATATAGACAGAAGTAGAAAGCAAGTCATAAACTTTTGATTATACAGTTTTAAAATTAATAAATGTAATAAATAATGTTATTTGTGTTGAAAGATTATGAAGTCTAGAGGGGGCTCAAGAAGTTTCAAGGAGGGGTTCAGCCCCCCCTGCACCCGCCTGGTTACGGCCCTGATATAAGAGTGATCTAAAATTGAGGCAATAATCTATTATGTCAATTGGTTTGCTGAGCTGAGACCGGAAGCGTCACGTGACTAATCTAAATTGGAGAAGCACGGTAGCCCGTCTTTCTCGTTAGCCCCGATCAATACTGAGTGACGTCAGTTTTGGCCCACGCGGAGCGCCAACCGCTGTCAGCGCCATCTATTGTTTGAAATTCGAACTGAAATCAAGAATCACAGAAAGAAAACTTCTGACATCATACATAACCCTCCTGCAAGAACTTTTTTAATATCTGTCAGCGTTTGCAAGTTATTGAATTTTAAAATCCATCAGTCATTTTTGGGACACCCGGTATATATGTGTGTTTGTATATATTATCATAAATTGTTCCCCTGTCCACTTTAATTGTAGGGTTGATTTTCCTGCATGCTGGCATATCTCTCATAAAACAGCATTCTTCTGAAATGTAAGAGAAAAAAAATCTGTTAAAACATTTCCGAACTACAAGTAATGTGTTTCCATCTAGACAATAATAAATCTGTTTATCAATAAAAAAAAACCCTTTCTTGTATCCATAGAATATTTTGTTGCTCCGCGATTTAATATATATGTATATATTATAAATCTAAAAACTTTTACTGAAAAGTAAATTAAAACTAAAACTTAAGGTTTCTGCAATTTGAACTGTTATTTTAAACAAATTTAGACTCACGTATGTCTGAAAATTGTATTTTCTAAAAGTTTAATACATTAAATTGCGTAATAATGAAATACCAGACATTTTCTTTACCTCTACTTAAATGAAATGTTTTTAAATAATTTGATGAAATGAATTTCGACTATTAAAAGGTTTAGAAAACCATCTGTGAATGATTACTGCAATTATCAAAGCTCTCTATGAAACATTTGGTATGCTGAAATTTAAACTTGATCCATTTCACTCAAATAACATTCCGCCATTCACTTATTTTAATGGGTTAAATAAAGAATCAGACAATGCTTCAAATACGGTTGTTCTGAACTAAAGTTCGAAAGTTTTTAATCATTTTATCTTAAACTGATGAATTTCTCAGTTTAATTAACAAATAAAACATGATTTTAACATAACTATATCTTAATTGCATTAATCTCTTTTCAATTACGAATAGTAATATAGTTTCTTTTAATCAATATACAGGGTCTGTTCTGAAAGTAGTAGGACTCATTTAAAAAAATAAAATATTCATGAGAATAGCACAAACGATTAGAATTTTTCAAAATAGCCCCCTTCCGCATCTACACACTGTTGCCAACGAGTTTTCCAGTTTTTGTATGCCTCCAGGAATACCTGGACCGGAATGCTGCTTAATTCCCTCGTCACGGCCTGTTGAACCGCCTCTACTGAGCAGTGAGGTTTCCCCTTGAGCGTCGATTTTATTCTCGTGAATAGAAAAAAGTCTGGTGGGGCCAAGTTGGGGCTGTAGGGGGGATGAGGCAGGGTTGCTACATTGTGCTGGGCAAGATACTTCACTACGCAAAACGCTGTGTGACTCGGCGCGTTGTCATGGTGCAGCCGCACTCAAAAACTTTGGTTTGAGAAATGCTCAGTTCATCAGCAATCATTCTGATGCTCCTCTTACGATCACTGTTCAGTAAATTTTTCACTTGCGACACATTTTCTTTGGTCTTGCTGGTCGAAGGGCGTCCGGAGCGGTCGACGTTTTCCACTCTTTCCCCACCTTCTTGAAACAGCTTGTACTACTCAAAAACACCCGATCTACCCATGGCAGCATCACCGTAGGTCTCTTTAATCATCTCGTGAGTCTCTTTGCCCGTTCTACCAAGCTTTACACAAAATTTGATCGCGTATCGCTGCTCCAGAAAACGCTCCATGATTCTCCGTGACGAGGTGTTTCGACAGGGGTTCACAATACAAGTGACCTGCTCTCTTCAACAGCCGAGAGCCGACTGCCGATTTTTCCCAGCATTCCCAATATCCCGCTCCACTGATCGTGCGCACGCAGATCGCCTTTCGTGTACCCGTTCGCTCAGGAAAAAATCAGTCCTACTAATTTCAGAACAGACCTATATATAAAAAACAATATTTGTTTAAAATATTTCCAGAACTAATATTTTATAATGCAGTTAACATCATATTAATATTTACCAGTATTCTTCTTGTTCAAAAAATACACTGAGATGAATATTATTAAATAACTGAAAGAAATGTGAGAAGTTTAATAGTGTTTTTTTTAATCCAGTATTGTTTACATAAAAGAGAACAATGTCGGTAATGAATCCCCGCCCCTTTTTTTCAAAAAACCAAAATATCTCCTGACAGAGGATTTCAATTATCTATTGTGTTAATACAGCATGAAATTGAAAATGTTTATTTGAAATACCACAATGTCTTCACGGGAGTATAAAATATCACTATTTTAAGTATTTAGTAGATCAAACTCAGAAGAAAATTGTATTCTTTTTAGCTAATTAAATTTGCTATGATCGATTTCCATGTCTCGCGTTTTATCATCAGTACTATCATCAGAAAATTGGATAAAAACTGAATTATTTTAATCTAAATATTTAGTAAATTAATGATCTACTTTAAACAATGAATTTACTATCGTGTTTGCAATGATTTTACTATCATATTCCGCAAAACGTTTCTTTAATATCGTCATTTATAAAATAATATCGCTATTTATTGAAGCTAATGTTTGAAATTATGTATTATTATTCGTAAAACTGAAATTTGGTAATGCATTAATATTCTCTTGATTTTTTGCATCTTGATATATTAATTTCTTTTCTTTATATGTTTTATTAAAATTTGTATACTCTGTTTAGAGAAATCGAGCATGTTTAGACTTTATATTAGACAGTTTTAAAATAGTGTGTCAAGAAAAATACAATTTGGGAAAATACAACATAGGGTAACTTGGGGTGAGAGGCTCTGTTGGACAAGATGCCATGTCAGGTCGTTTTCCTAAACGTAGGCGCTGTAAGAAAACTTCACTCAGTCGTGTGGAAGAGGCTTTCCTACTGATAGTTTAATTCCAGTTTGAGTTGTTTTATTTTAATTTTAAATAATGATTTTCTATTGTTATTTCGTCCTAACACCTTTGGTAAGTGTCCAAAACCTTTTATGCTCTTTCTTTATTTACCTATATAAGTCATAGTTTAAACACCGGAGAAATAAATCTGATGTTTTTAGAGATTATCGGTGTCTGCCCTTTCCCGCCAAACGTAAATGGCGGCCGGTTAAATCTTTTTCACTTTAGTAGGGAGTTTGTCCACGTTTTGTCCAATACTTTGGGGTGAGACAACGAAAATCTTTAGGGGGAAGATGCCGGTTATTTTCAATTACCTGGTTGTTGTTTTTTTCATTGTTTTAAATTACTTTTGGGTATTCACTAAGGTATCAACGATTTTAATCAGATGATTTAAATCAGTGGTTAAATCGTTATTTAAATCAGCTGATTTTTTTAAATCATTGATTAAAGTTATAAATTTTATAAATGTTTAAAATGACATAAAAAGTATTAAGAAAGTGCTACCGCACAAACTGGGATTGTAACTTTTGAAGAAACGGGGATATTTCAATTTAATCCAACAGCTATTCCAAGTCCAGCTTTCGTTGAGTCCAACGAATAACATGAGTCACAGCCCCAGTTTTTTCAAGGAGAAACCCACTTCACAACTGTCGAACAAATTCTCTGCGAATTTCCAGATGTCTCAAGCCTTTCTAAAAATGGAGTGTTTAAGAATAAGTCAAAAGTTAGAAAGCGAGTATCTGCAACAGAAGATAATATGGATGATGAGGAAATTCCCCACCATGATTCAGGAAATAAGGATTTTTTAAGTGAATGAGAATGAGTGTTGAGAGTGTCTAGAAGAATACAATAAAACCTCGGAAAAATGTGATTGGATCAAGTGCATTTAGTGCAACTGTTGGTTACATGGAAGTTGCTCAAAGTTATTAGTTTGCGGCATAGCTGAGATATAGCTAAAAAAAGGAACATATGAAAAACATTAGCAAAAAAGGCTGGACTCTAAAGGACTTTATATTAGTGGCTTTGCCATAATTAAGATTGTTATAAAGTTAAAAAAATTAGCATACTTAAGTGCCACAATACGTTTAAATGTTAAGTAGAACATAATCTTTTTTTTTAAATATTAGTTTGTTTTCTATTAATTTGCCAATGTTTGTAACATTCATATTTTTGTAATTGTCGAATACTAGGTAAGTAAAAACTTTAGCATGTCTAAAATATTAAAGTCACTTTTTTTCGTTCCTTTATGTGTTGCACTGCTTCACAAAAATTATTGATTACATTGAAAGTGAAGAAGGCATCTTACTCCTATGTAGTTGGCCATCTTACACATGGCCACCTTACCCCAAGATTGGGGTAAGATGCTGAAATGCAAGCATTTACAAAAGCAAACATTGTTATGCTTTCGATAACATTTGTAAAATGAAACACATTTTTAAATCATACATAAATTATCAAATTTAACAAGAAATTAATGAATAACAAATAAAAACAACAGGCGATTTTATAAAAAATTAGATCAAAAACTACGACCCACATTTCACCCAATCTACCCTATCACGTTTATGTTGTTATACTGACAGCATTGCCACTGTTCTTAATATATGACATAATCAATATCAAAACTTAAATATCAAACTTTTAAAAGTTTAAATGCATACTTCTTATACAAATAATGTAGTCAGGTTAGAAAAATCCTTGCTTGGAATAGAAAGTAAAGCGGGAATTTTAACGGGAGGAATCTGAACCATGGCCAAAATTTTAAGGCAAGATATAACACCCTATACAAGCTCAAAACACCATACAATGTTTAGTCGTAACTAAAGCAGTGAAATAATACACGGAACATTCCGCTTCTGGAGTAAACATTGTTTGATACGCGATTTGTTCTTCCAGAACATTCCCATCCACAGTATCATACATGAAATACAAGGATTCCTTTTCCTGATTAGTAAAATCAGTCATCCCTTTTGCAACCTACTCTAGATATAACGATGCATTTGAAAAAGGAGCGCTTTATGTATTTAATGACAGCGCCATCTAACAACTAACCGCTTATGATACGCTCACGCGTTGTATGACAAAAGCTGCTTGTTTAGATGTGTTCCATTACTTCTTAATGTTTTGTACAAGAGTTTTTATGTATCTTCATATTCTTTGAAATAATTTAGTCCATCTGAAATCGATCCTTTTCCTCTCTCGTACTCAGTTGTTTGTCAAATAAAATTCCTTACTTTGCAAGTTCTTGAATTTTCTTCCAACTTTCATCCAAATTATCATTTTAATTTCTATGGATATTCCACATAAATAATATTTGCTGGATATTGTGTAGTAAACAGGGTTATAATCAGAATCGGTCAGAGCCTTGTAGCTCTTCACCGCTTGAGTTAAGACCATGCATTATATGATGTTTGGAGCTTTCTTGCTCTCCTTAAAGTTTTGCCCATGAGTTCAGACTCATTATATACAGGGTGATTATAATTATAGTTTAAGTTTCAAAACGCTCTAAAAAACGAACCACTAATTAGAATGACGTCAAAATTGAACGGCGTATTATTGAAGAAGGGGGAAAGAACATGAACCAAAAAAATAGTTCCAAATTTTAGTGACAGATGGCGCTCTAAGCGTCTGAAGATGTAAATTAAAATACCTGTCATGCGCACGGCCATTTCAGGTGTTATAAAAGCGTTGGGTAAACGGCGTTTCCTCATTAATACGCATCTCAGACGTTCGCCATGAGTGTCTCAATGAAGGATTGCGCTCTGCTTGTAAAGATTTATTACAAGAACAGTGATTCTGCACCAGTAGCTCTGCAGAAGTTCAGAACCCTCAAGGGTATGAAAAAAGGCGTTGGATCGATGCACGGTGAGAGATTTGTCGATTCTAGCTGGCCAAAATTATTTTACAATTTATTTCTCTTGAACGCTATGTTTTATTTAAATAAATGATATATTAAACTCATTTAAACAAAATTTATTACGTTTTAAATCAAAGTTTCTTCGGAGATGGTTATTTTGAATTGGAAATTGATTAATTTCACACATTAAAACTCTGAAATATGTATTTGATGCATTTTATGTGTCATTCAATTAGGATAAACACGTTTAAAGCATTAAGACAGTTAATAAATGAGTTAATCTAATTACTTAATAGGTACATATTAATAATTTTAATGATACTTTGTTAACAGAATGGGACTTGAAGTGATAAAAAACATTCTATTATAATACTACAAATCATAAAAAAAGTATTTTTTCTAATAATCTATTAGAAATTCAGATACAAGACAAACATTCGACAGATTAAATGAAAATAGCTTAGAAATTAAATTCAACACTTCATCATCTGAAAGTTCTTCATTCTGGCTCTCAGAGTATAAAGTATTTTCTTCTATCTTGAAAAATTAACGCAATGACTGTCTTTAGAAAAAAAGAGTTGTTTTAATTTTTATTTTGTAATTTTATTAGTTAGGAAAGTATTTGAAGTCAACAATATTATATAAAAAATTTCCTGGTTAGATGATTTTCTCAAGAACTTTCTTGCATAATTATGTCTACAGGCACAGAAATGTTTATTCGTTACCTCAGCAGTTTCTTATGATTAATGTTCAAAACGGACAGAAGGGCCTTCTATAAATATATATATAAAATTATTTTACAATTTATTTCTCTTGAACGCTATGTTTTATTTAAATAAATGATATATTAAACTCATTTAAACAAAATTTATTACGTTTTAAATCAAAGTTTCTTCGAATATGATTATTTTGAATTGGAAATTGATTAATTTCACACATTAAAACTCTAACATATGTATTTGATGCATTTTATGTGTCATTCAATTAGGATAAACACGTTTAAAGCATTAAGACAGTTAATAAATGAGTTAATCTAATTACTTAATAGGTACATATTGATAATCTTAATGACATATATATATATATATACAGGGTGTTCCGTTAAAGGGGTCCAATATTAATAGGGGTAATAGAGGAGATCACACGGAGCATAAATCAGTATATAATGCCTGGCCGGATCTCAATAATTTTCAAGTTACAGCAAATAGAATGAAAAATCGGAAATTTGTAAAAAAACCCTCATTGCTAAACTATCGATAATGCTACATAAAAACGAAGCACATATTTAGAAAGAGCAGAAAAAATCCTACGAAATGACATAAGTTGTTTTAGAATATTGAGAATTAATGGCGAGTTACAAGCTCTGAAACAGTGAAAAAATACAAAATCAAATATTTAGCAAAATAGTTAATCGTTAATTCCAAAAATGCAACTCTACCTACATCAAGGAAAATGTTATAAAATTTGGTCCATTCCGAAAGCTTTCGAAGAAGCTGACAATAAACCATATCATTTTAATTGTATGGGAGAAATCAAGCAGTTCCCTAGTTACAACTCTGTACTGTTGCACGCTCGGAAAGAGCGAAACTCCACCCATGACGATTGTAAACACCCCGTTTTAATATCTTTCAATTATACATTTCTGATCAACCTCTATCAATACCCTTTCATTATTCAGTCTGGTCAAGTGAATGACATATTGTGCAGCTCTCGCCTTGTCTTAAAGCAAACTCCGTGACCGCTGCGTTTCCTCCATGAACTTTCAGGATGATGAAGAAGAAGTACTTTTTATGCAAATTTTCTATGTGTATAGGAAGAAAAGTGTAATAAAACAGCAGTCATCAGTGGGCGTTATGTTAAAGGGAGGCTGTTGTAAGTGGGATTGCAGTAAGTTGATGTATAATAATTATGCCGGAATACTCTAACGAAGAATATGCGGACATGCATCTGATGTACGGGCAAGCTCATGGAAATGCATGTCTAGCACAGCGCATGTACCGTGAGCAATTTCCAAGGAGACGTTGCCCAAGTTCGAAACTCTTCATAAAAATCGATAGACGATTACGGGAGACTGGATCGTTTAATACAGCAAGCATTGATGCAGGGAAACCTCGACATGTGCGAACACCTGCAATGGAAGAAGATGTACTGAATATTTTTAAAGATAACCCCTCCACGAGTACACGAGCTGCTGCGTCTGAAGTCGGTGTTTCTCACCAAAGTGTGTGGCGTGTTCTGCGTGCAGAAAACATGCACCCCTTTCATGTGCAGCGGGTACAACTGTTATCAGTAACAGATTGTGCTCAGCGGACAGAATTCGTACGCTGGTTGCTTAATGTAACAGAAAATAATCCACAATTTCTGGAAAATATTTTATTTACTGATGAAGCAACAGTTACGAGAGAGGGCGTGGTAAACACGCACAATATGCACACATGGTCATATACAAATCCGCACACTGTTTTCCCGTCGAACGCACAACAAAAGTTCAGTGTGAACATATGGGCAGGTGTCCTCGGCGATTATCTCATAGGACCATATTTACTCCCAGATGTACTCAATGGCAGTACGGACTTGGTTTTCCTGCGGGATATCTTACCGCAGTTACTGCAAAATGTGCCAGCAACATTGCGCCACAATATGTGGTTTATGCACGATGGCGCACCGGCACATTTTTTCATAGGTGTTCGCAATCACCTCAATTCAACATATCCTGGGAAATGGATTGGACGCAGTGGACCTGTTGCTTGGCCTGCACGCTCTCCAGACCTCAATCCGTTAGACTTTTTGTTTGGGGACACCTTAAATCGCTGCTGTATGAAACGCCTGTGGATACACCGGAGGATTTACTAGCGCGAATCGTTGTCGCTGCAGGAGACATTCCCAACTCCGTCGGAGTTTTTCGGCGTGTTCGCCAATCTTTACGACGTCGCTGTCGGCTGTGCGATTCTGTTAATGGGCGCAACTTCGAACACCTATTATAATAATGTCCGTTCGTCTGCCTTCCGACATTGAACTGTGCAGCGCAGGCCAGAAGACTATGCTTCACATATGTCATAAAGTACGTGGAATGTAATTCTTTATTTGTCATTTTTCTTTTATTTTCAACACTTTTTGGCACAGTATTTTGTAAGTCACAGACTGTGGTGAACTCAAATTGTAAATTACAAAGTTTGTATGAATTAATTTAAAATTTAGTGTCTTTTTTAAATTTATAATTAATAAAATTATTATGCTATTTGTTATTATTATTTCCTATCATAAATTATGATGCACATATACATACAATAATTGTCCATGTAAAACATGTACTGAAACTTCTTGCATAGTTACAAATCGCAATATTTTTAATTATTTCCGAATTTTCACCACCAGTTTAATTTTAAGGAATTTAACTTAAGCTTTATATCAATAAAAGACCACTTTAAAATGTAGACAATTATTGTAAAGTTATTTTGGTTCATTCAACTCTTGAATAATTAAAAATGTTGCATCTCAGAAGAAGCATGATCGAAAATGTATAGTTGAGAGTAATTAAAAAGGCGGTGTTTCCAATCGTGATGGGCGGAGTTTAACCTTTGCTAGTGTCAAAGAAAGCGGAGTTGTAACTAAGAAACTGATTAATTTCTCTCACACAATTAAACCGATATGGTTCATTGTAAGCTTTTTCGAAAGTTTTCGGAATGAACCAAATTTTACTACATTTTCCTTGTTGTAGCTAGAGTTGTCTCTTTGGAATTAACGATTAACTATTTTGATGTATATTGGATTTCGTACTTTTTTCACTGTTTCAGGGCTTGTAACTCGTCAATAAATATTGCTATTTTAATACAATTGATGTCATTTTGTAGGTTTTTTTCTGCTCTTTCTAAATATGTGCTTCGTTTTTATGTAGCATTATCGATAGTTTAGCAATGAGGGTTCTTTTACAATTTTCCGAATTTTCATTCTATTTGCTGTAACTTGAAAACTATACTGATTTATGCTCCATGTGATCTCCTCTATTACCCCTATTAATATTGGACCCTTTTAACGGAACACCCTGTATATATGAATGTATATAATTGTATACTTATACGTATCTCTACATAGCAGAACTTTATGTAAATAGTGGGAGTCATAAGACACAATGGAGAAAGTTCTACATTATGTTTTCCATATCCAAAGTGAATTTTGAGAATTTTCTGGGCTAATTTCTATACCACTCGAAATTTACCGGTATGTATTATATTTTATATGAATCTGTCATGAGATCAACATGCATTTGACAACTTTCGGCCAAATTGGGCCATATATTTAAACTTTTGCGCTTGCAAAACTTCATGTGTTCTTCATTGTAATTTTTCTGTATAAACAAAACATTTTCAACCGAATTCAGCTTTTCGGAGCTTATTGCTGCTGTATAATGGTTCAAAAGTTTATTTGTGTGATTGAGTTAAATCCTGGTGACTTTGATAAAAAAAATGGTTCCTGAACTAAATAAATTAAAAAATATATTAATTTAGACTTAATAAGATAAAAACAATTCTAAAACCTAGGGATGCAGATAGATGCAGACAAACTAAAATTTATCGAAAAGGTAATAATCTAAACTATTTAATGGTACCCAAAAGTTAGCTTTATCTTGCTTTTTAATATAACTTTTTCTCTTTTAAAAATGACAAATTTAAAAAAAATAAGGAGTTTTTTGCAACATTAAATATGAATTAACAATTGATCTGTTGAAAATTTATGCACATAAATCCGATTAAACAAAGTCCATATTTAGTTCGGAAGCGTCCATAACATAGCACTATTTTTTATTCTACTTGAAATAACAGATTGAACAACTATACTCAAAAAACTTGATTCATTCATAAAATAAGAAACACCATCTTTGAATTAGTCTGTGGACCATACAATTATATTTATATCAAAACCATTCGCAGGGTACAACGCCCCAACTATTAAGCAATATCAGGTAAAAAATAAATTATGCTAGGAATTGTTTTTAAATTGACTTTTGGCCAGCTAGAATCAGTAAATCTCCCACCGTGCGATGACTGTCATGGGTCTGGTGAACATGATGAAAAAATTAAAAAAAACAGGTACAGGTTCGTTTGATGTGCAGTCTGGTAGAGGAAGGACAAGATGTGATTCGGCGGTAGTTGCAGAAGTGGCCACAGCAGTTTAGGAGGGGTCGAGCGGTGGTGTGCAACCATACAGTGCATGGAGAATTGCCCGAACGTTGGACAGGCCTGTGAGCACGGTTCATAACATTCTACGAAACATCCTGCAATGTTATCCGTACAAAATTTGCCATGTGCAGGAGTTGTTTCCTTCTGACACGCCAGCAAGACAGGGTTTTTTTTGCTTTGGAATTTCTTGCTCGCAAGGAAGTGGACAATGATTGGCCGTGGAAAATTCTGTGGACGGACGAAGCCCATTTCCATCTGACGGGATATGACAATACACAGATTTGCCGAATATGGGCAAAAAAAATACAACTTCATCCTGGAAAGGTCACTGTGTGGTGCGGATTTACGGCATCATTTATCGTAGGGCCATATTTTTTTCGAGGAGACAGGTGCTTTCAGTCCTGTTACCGTTACCGTCAATGGTCCGCGCTAAGAGTCTCTTTTGCGTAATGACGTCATTCCAGCTCTGCAACAGCGTGGATGTCTGAATAGTATCATTTTTATGCAAGATGGAGCTCCTCCGCATATTGCAAATCGAATGAAGCAGTTGTTGAGGCGGCGTTTCGGAAATGCCAGAATTATCAGTCGTCACTTCCCTACAGCCTGGCCGGCCCAATCACCTGATCTTAATCCGTGTGATTTCTGTCTGTGGGGTTAGCTGAAAGATGCTGTGTTCAGTACTCTGATTGCCGACGTAGCGGAATTAAAGACACACATTGCGCAACACATTTTGAACTTAACCCTGGTGACACTTCGATCGGTTGTGGAACATGCTGTTTCCCGATTTAATCTTGTTGCACACAACGGTAGACAGCATATTGAACATGTTTTGCGCCAGTCTCGCGAAACTTAAAAACCGATTGGATGGATGCTTTTTATGCGGTTTTTGGCCTCAGGATAATTAAAAACCGATTGGATGGATGCTTTTTATGCGGTTTTTGGCCTCAGAAAAATTAAAAACCGATTGGATGGATGCTTTTTATGCGGTTATTGGCCTCAGGTCAATTAAAAACCGGATGAATGGGTGCTTTTTATGTGGTTTTTGGCCTCAGGACAGTTAAAAACCGATTTTTCCCATCCGATGTGATACGACCTTGCCGTAGTGGATGGGCTTACGTAACTAACAGTATCGCACCTGTACAGTCATGCACACTGAACAGTACATTTGGTTTATCGTGTAACTTACGCCTTAGCCGTTGTTTTACGATTTGTCATTTCTACATGTATGTACAAATGCGCTTACGCGCTTACAGCGCCGTCTGTCGCTAAAATTTAAACCTTTTTTTTGGCTCATGTTCTTTCTCCCTTCTTCAATAATACGCCGTTCAATTTTGACGACATTCTAATCAGTGGTTCGTTTTTTAGAGCGTTTTGAAACTTAAACTTTAATTATAATCACCCTGTATTTTTTAAACTATGTACGTATAAACCACTATTATTTAAAAGAATATTCGGGAATTGAATTTGTCAAAAAAAAAAAAATTTCTTTCTTCGAGTTTGTTTTTGACGTGTATTATAATTATGTTGATACATATTAAATTTCTCTCAGAAAAAACTGTAATTGTTTTCGGTTGTATGACTTTTTGTAAATTGGTTTATATATATATATATATATATATATAATGTATATGTATAAGTAAAAAATTTAGAGGCTTCGTAACCGCATTATTCAAGGTATACATTATATAATTTGGTTTTCTCAAATAAAAATCGCTTTACTTTTTATACCTACATTACACAGATAAAAAGTGCACTTCAATACAGTATTTATTATTGTTTTTTGCAATAGGACATATAAGCGATATTTTTAATTGAAACAGACTTAAAAGTAAACTTGCAATTTATCTGAAAACAATTTTAAACGTGAAACATATGATCTCTATGCGGTAAATCGGCATGAAATATTAACATTGTTTCTAGCCCCACATTTTAGATTGTATAATCCTTTTTAATGGACTTAAAAAAAGGACGAGGTTATCAATTCGACCTGTATGTATGTATCTTTTGGTGTTGTTCACGATTAGCTCTTGTAAATGTGCATCGATTTTGATAATTTTTCTTTTGTTTGAACGAGTAAGACCCCAGGTGGTCAAATTTCAATTTCGTCAAAATCTGATCATTAGAACAAATTATTTAATTTTTTTTATTCAAATTTCCATTATTAAATTAATAATCTGATTTTATAATAGCTTCACAATTCAAATATGTATACCGTGTTAATTCTGTAAATTTGTATAACTTCTAGTTTCATCGTGCAAGTGCATTAAAATAGAGTATTTTAAATTTTACCAGTGTGAGTGTGCACTTATTTGTAATATAAGTTAATGATAATAAAAATAAACTTTTGTTTGATAATTAAATCATGCATCTGGGCCTCCAAGAATGAAGTATTGACAATATTTAAATACTATTACTTAAATTCTTAAATCTTTAACAACTGCGATTTTCTGACGATTTTCTGAAATGTGCAGCTATTTATGTATTCCACAATCCCTTACGAAAATAGTTCATAGAGCTGTATAGAACTCTATAGAATTCTTTACAATTTCTATAGAGTAGCCATTCTATAAAATACTATTTCTATAGAGTTTTAAAGAGTTCTATAGAATACCTTTTCTAAAGAAAATGTTTCTATAGAATTCTTAGAAGTTCTATAGATATTTTTTAGAACAGTTTTTCTATAGGGTAATATACATCTTATAGAATTAAATTCTATAGACTAATGATTATATATATATATTTTATGTCATAATGAACAGAGGAAAGTATACTCAACTAGGTAAATTATATCCAATGGTTGGAGTATCATAGTTGAGATTTTTTTTCCAACAGAGCAAAAATATGCCGGGACCAGGACTCAAACATGGGTACTTTGATTTGCCGTGCCAACGCACTCCCTGCTGAGCCATCCCGACGATAGCTCAGTAAGGAGAGCGTTGGTACGGCATTTTAAGAAATAAAATGCCGTACACTGATAAAAAATGACAAAATTTATATTCCTTTCCCATATTTTTGGAAATGTTTCCGAGTAGTTTTTATAGGCTATTAATCAATTTTCTCAAATCAAAATATTGATTTTTAGGGTGCTGTTAATTTACAATTGAATATTTTCAGCTACGTAGCTGAATGCATACAAAATAACAGTAACATAATTAGTAGAATTGAGTAACAGAATATTAATAATAATTTTAACCTAATGTTAATGCTGTTTATTTATCAAGTTTGTCTGCAAAACATGTTTGTTGAACATAAAAATGTTTACTTGAAAATTTATAGCACACGAAAGACCTATATTCCAGGTTGAGAAAACTGATTCAATCAATATTGCATTAATGGCTGACATTTCAGTGCTTAGTTAACAAAATTTAAATTATTTAGGAGATTTCGCTCAAAAAGTTTCTTAATATAATCAATGTAACAGCGAATTTAATTTATAAGAATACAATAAACGAGATATTTTGATAAATATATCTAAACGTCTAATGAGGGATTTAAATCTTTTATCAGCTTTACGAGAATTCGATCATGTCAATTTTCTGAAATAAATGGAAACTGCAAGAATATCCCCAACTTTTTTTAGATATCCAGGGCCTCGCATTATAAAATTTGGCGATAATCGCTTGTCCAAACTACATTATTTGTGTTACATATTATTTGAATTGTTTAATATAAATGTTTTTTTATAAATTGAAGTTACGTGTATATAGATAGGTAGATAACTACAGTCGATAAAACTATGAAATTGGACCCGTTCAATGATGACAAAAGAAGTTTTATCTAAAAATATGTTATTGTTTATTATATTTATCCAATATTATGTAATAATTGCGTTCAATGCAATTGTTACACAGGTAATTTTTGGAGGTCAAAAAAGGCTTTAAAAAATTGGTATTACTTTTCACATTTTATTTATTTATTTTGCACAGAGTGAACGAATGTACCATATTGATTTTCATATATAAGTTTATGTAATAGATTTGTAAATACATAAACGACGGATATATAAAGTAAATGATATAAATAGGAAAATAATTGAAATATATGGAATTTTAAAACATTAAAAAATATTGGTACCTCAATCTGCTTATACATAAAAAAACGTTTTTTTTTTCAAATTTTTTTTTAAATTTAAATTTTAAATTTACTTATTCTATGCATTTTTCTAAATTTATATATAAATAAATAGACGTGTGTGTCCGTATTTTTCACTTTGCACCCAAAACTATCTAGCGCAGACCTCTGGTGCTTATGTGGGTTAGTAGCCACGAATATCCCATCGTGCACTATGGTGGTTGTATGTCCATAGCTATGGTGGGTGTGGGAGATATGGTGGTTGAAAGTGGTCGATCTAGGGCACTTTCATATATCGACCAAAGGGTTCTAAAAATGTTTGGAATCTTCTAGAATATACTAGAATGTTATTGAAAGTACTAGAATTTTCTAGATTGTACAAAAACATTCTTTATATATTATAGCGACTCGTGAGAAGGCTTTTTTTGGGGCCCTAAATGGATGGCTGCGAAATGTATTCTTTTCTTACCACTATTATTAAAAATATATACTTTATTTTATTTACTGTCAATGAGTTCTGCCATTAAACAAAGAAAAGATTTATTGTGAAAAATAATGGTATGCAAATAATATGTTTTTCAGGCATGCATCGAGTGCGCTAAAAAAAAGACAGCCACGAGCCGCCACTGTATACATACATATACATATTTTTATTAGGTTTACATATGGACCGGACTGATCGAGAACGTTCTGGAATGTTCCAGGAGCATTCTGTGGGTGCGTGAAAGATATGATGGTTGAAAGTGGTCGACCTAGAGCATTTTCATATTTCGACCAAAGTGTTCTGAAAAATAAAAGAAGAAACAAAAAATAAAACAGCTCTTTTAATGCACGTTTTCTATATTAATTATAGAAAAAACTGCACAAATATAAAAAAAAAGTTGTCTGAGTCAAACTATCCAGTCATACGACAGTGTTTATAGAAAACGGTAACAATATCGTAATTTAACTGTATTCTGACAATAATATGGGCAATAATATGGTCAGAATAAACTAAAATTGCAGTTATAAACGTTCTTTATAAAAACTGTCGAACGACTGGAAAGTTTGCTGCAAATTTTTAACAGTGCATATTACTTTTTGACTAAGTTACATATGGAGTTGTAATTTTAATTTTAGGTTACGTTTGTGTTTTTTGAGAGATTTTTATAAAGTAGAATTAGAATTTTTAAATCGCCCATTTGCTGCAACAACGTCATAACTCAAAAATTACGATTTTTGAGTTAATGCCACACAGACAATTTTAACTATGTGAACTTTTAACTAGTAGAGTGTCATTCTTGAGCTTACAAGATTGCCAACGGGAGGGCAGAATTATAGTTTCCAAAAAAAAAAATCAATATTTAAAAATTCATATGCGCCTTCTGAAAAATCGTGATTTTTGAGTGATGACGTTATTGCAGCAAATGAGCGAAATACTTATAAGGATTTATAAGTTGCAAACCTTCAATAGAGGACGTGCAATGAGCGATTTATGTGCAAAAGTCTCAATTCAGTGATTATTATTTGAAACTTTAAGACGATTACAGTAAACTACCGTTTTAACCCGGACTGAGTCCACATAAGCAGTGGACGGATTCTCGCTGCCAGTCATTACAGGAAAGTAAAGATAATTCATATCGACACTACGTACTTTGCGATTAGAACCTTTGTAGTTTCAACCACTTACACATAGTATGTAGTCGTTAAGGAGTTAATTTTAAAATTCATAGGTTCTCTGAATTACTCTCGGAAACACAAATTAC
This sequence comes from Maratus michaelseni, assembly GCA_963931845.1. Classification (NCBI taxonomy): domain Eukaryota; kingdom Metazoa; phylum Arthropoda; class Arachnida; order Araneae; family Salticidae; genus Maratus; species Maratus michaelseni. The sequence continues at coordinate 213,490,445 of OZ007590.1, forward strand.
TAATTTTTTAAAAGTCGCCCTGTAATGGAATTTAACCTTTATTTGCATGAGTTTTTCTTTTACAATTGTGTTTTTTTATACATATATTAAATATTAGACACCAGAAATTTTAAGATAGATTTTTAACTTTGTTCAACAACATAGTTCACGGGAAATTTACTCAATTAATATTTCTGTATAAATATAGTGGTGGCGAAGAAGTTGATTTATTTATTAAAAGTTAAATAAAAAGTGATGGAAATTTACATCACTATGCAATTAAGGGATAACACGTTCACTGCCGGGTTAAAATTACCGGAATTTTATTTTATTTAGAAAGTTCGAATTCATACCAGAAAATACTAATACAACATTTACTTTATTTAATTACAGACATTTCGTGATTACGTAAAATAAAAATTCTTCTTTCGCAATTTTTGGTACAAATTGGTAATTTTAGATTCAAGAAACGTAGATAGAACCACAAGTATACTCGTGGTTGGCAGCGAATGGAATTTAAGGGATATGTTCTGTGTACAGCGAATAATCGAATTTATAGAATACAAAAGATGAGACGCAATATCAAAAATGTTACAAATCTATAGCAAGTTCTATTTTTTTTTTTTATTTAAGCACTACAATATGTTTTTTTACATCAAAATAATAACCCATTAAAATATATTATTTAACATAAAATAGTTAAAATACAGCATTTGTTTAACTATTTACGAAATACAAATAAAACTAAAAATCTGAATATTTCTAAGATATCCCAGAGATTTAATTTGCTAAATGATTTTGAAGGAACAAAGTAAAGAATTTTACATTAAGTACTATCTTTTAAGACGTTCCATTTAGAGTAGTAAATTCATTTTCAACTTCAGAGATTTTCTAAATTAGATTAACATATTTCAAAGCCCTTGCACGAATTCATAAGTTACAAAATTCTAAAAGTGGATGTTTAAAATATCTTTTACATTAAGGATTATTTAAACTCTCGTGTTATTTAGATGGTATAGCCATTGGCAAAATACTGAAAGCTATATTCTTCAGTTTAAAATTCTCCCATATACTAAATTATTGCTTGGAGAGATAAATTATTGATTCCAAGACACTAACTTTAGGATTATGCTTTATAATCAATCTTTCCTAATATGTTTGGGATATTGCTGATAGTGAAATTTTCAGAAGATATGATTGATAATCGTGAAACGCCTCCGTCTTCAGATATATTAAACACCGTAGCCGTTTCGAACCCGCTGGTCAACCCGATGTCTTTAACTTATTGAATTTCGCTTTAAAAATTTTCCGGTAGGATCATCCGTGATTGAGCGATTTCCTTCCAGTCTTAGTCTTGAAGATGCCGCGATTACGCCAATTCCGTAACTAATAGTGCTAGTAAACGTTTAAAGAATTTTTAAATGAAACATTAAAAAAAGGGATTGACGTTGACAATATAAATGTAGGTAAAATTTCTATTATTTTTTAAGAGAACGTTTTGCATTCACATAATAAGAACGAAAAATCATGCATCAGGCATAGAATATTAAACACTTTCCAACACTAACATAATATTATTAAGAATCTTCTTTTCTCCTAGAACAAAATGGTATATCTAAAAAACAGACATAAAAAAACACATAACTCATAAAAAATACATTGTCAGTAATTGCTGGTCGTATCTGATAATGTACGAAAATTCTTTCATTCAGTACTATATATTATGATCTGTTTAATTTAGGTAAAATTTCTATTATTTTTTAAGAGAACATTTTGCATTCTCATAATACGAATGGAAAATCATGCATCGGGCATAGATTAATAAACACTTTCCTACACTGACATAATATTATTAGGAATCTTCTTTTCTCTTAGGATGAAACCGCATATCTAAATAAGAGATATTAAAAAACCCCATAAAATACGTTGTGAATAATTGCTGGTGGAAGCTGGTAATGTCGGACAATTCTTTCATGCGGTACTATATTTTATGATCTGTAGAATTTATAAACCCCATGTAATACACTCAAAATTAGATAAGTTTAAAAAAGCATACCACAGTGGAAAACGCACTTCCTGTAATTATGGAACTTAATCAGCCCTGCAATGAAATTCTTTTGTATGTCACTGTGTGTACATTAACGATAAATGCTATGCACTAAATAATCTAAAGAAAACATTTTGTATTGCAATTCAATGATTTCATTACGTTCGAAGTATTACAACATCATTAAAATGCACTGCAAACGATTTTTCCCTGTGAACCAAAATATAATGGAATTTTTTGCGCGTATGTGCTGTAAACGAACTATAAATGCTATTTTTTTTTACTCCAGGGGAAATATGTTGTTGTCCATATTAGTACTGCATACCAATATCATTATGTTTGAATTATAATAACATCAATATAATCCACTGCAAACGATTTTCACCTATAGATCAAAATGTAACGGAATTATTTTGACTAACCCTGTAAACGAACTATAATTGCTACTCATTTCACTTTCAATACTGAACATTCTACAGTAAACATCAATAACATATACAATTTTCATGACAATTCGAATATATTTATGCGAGGACAGACAAACAAACCGAATTCATAAACACGTTTCAGCTATGTTGGAAAGTGCTAAAAAAGAAAAGAAAAGGACTAAAAACGCTACTTTAGCTGAAATATTTCATTTAAGAGGCAAAATAGGGGGAAACTAAATAAATGATTTTTAACAATTTCTAATATAGTTGAAAAATGTTTAAGAATTCGTGTTGTCTGTCTGCCATTTGTCCGTGGGCTAACTCGCTTAAAAATATTCGTATCGTCATGCAATCGATATATGTTATTGGGAATAGTATGGCATGTTCAATATTGAAAATGAGGTATGTAACATTTATAGTTCGTTTACAGAGACACTCAAAATAATTCCGTTACATTACGCTCTACGGAGAAAAATCCTTTGCGTTTTTTTAATGATATTACAATATTTCAAACATATTGAAATTGATATATATCACTTAGGTGTACTACAAACAATGTTTACTATAGAATATTGTGTACATAGCAATTATCATTCATTTTCAGTGACACACAAAAGGATTACAGTACTGTCTATGAACAGTTGCTACAAGTACGTTTTCAATTGTGGTCCGCGTTTTAAAATATAACAATTTTTTTGCATATTACTGGCTGTTTATAAATTCTATAGATGCTATACACGGCAGCAGAAAATATCTCGAGTACATTTTCGTTTATTGATGGAATTTTTCACGGGGGGGGGGATTTTCAACTTTGCTATGGGTTTCTTAACAGAACTAAATTTTAACATACTATGTGGCATATATATAAATCTGTAGAGCATATACAAGGCTGCTCAAAATAATTCAGATATTTTACCGAATATTGACGATCATTTCTGAAATTGTCTTATCAAACGTGTTATGTGTTTTCCAAATTGTTTACTTAGAAAGTATTTAATTTATCCTTATTTAAGGTTAAATATCAGCAAGCATTAAGTATCAAATATTGTATTAGTATTGCATTTCAATTGTTCAGAGTATTGAACCGTAATTTTTAATGTGACAGAACTGATTTGTAATCGAACATCATTGTTATATTGAGAAACACAGACTGTTATTGAATTTAGTAATAGGCTAGCCCGAATGTGGGAAGCCTCCTGTGCAATTTTCTTATATTTCTCACATGTTCTTCAATAAACTTTCATGGACGGTCAGAAGATCAAACACTTGTTTTCTTGTGCTCTCCCCAGAGTCTTGACGGGGTTAGAGGTTCTCCTTTCCCACCTGCATTTTGTAAGTCACTCCGCCTCTAGGGTGCGGTTAGCTAAATAGGAAACACCTCTGCTGGGCAGGACTAGTTGAACTTAAGCCGAAAGGTAGTCAAACCCGCCTGGTTTGACCTTGACCTTGTTTATTTAGTCAACTTCTTTCACCTTATTAAACGCTGAATCTTTGTTACAGTATTCTGAATGTGTAAGAAAATGTTTCATAATCTATGCTTGAAGCTTAATTTTTCGTTCTCGTTCTATTTTTGTTTTAAAAGAGGTACTTTGCACTCTCTTATACGTAACCAAAATCTGCCGATGAGGTACAATTTTATTTTTGTCAGTTCGCAATATTTTTCTGCAATGAATAAAAAATGCCGTGTAACACGTACACCAAAAAAAATGTTCGCCACTCTTTTGCAGCAAAATTGGTGTAGTGGAAATTTCTGGTGTAATAAAGCAGTATCAGAAATTTTTCGGAAATAACCACGTAAATGAGATAGCTTTCCTGAAATATTCCGACTGAGGAAAAAAATGCTTTTTTTAATTTCAAATAATTTTACAAAACATTTTCAACAAAAATTATCACCAAGTTTCAATTCTCTAAAAGTAAAATAAAACATTTTATAAATTCTACCTCATTTTAGAATTTTTAGCCATTTCTAGACTAATTTTATAAAACATCAATTATGGTATAAAATTCACTTATTACTTATCCAAACTATAAACTTAAGGGGACGCTTAACTGAAACTCCCCGATGGCGAAATCCCATGTTAACCTATGGAAAAATTAAGATCCGCGATTACTCATTATCTATTATAATCAATAAAATGCGGTTTTCACCATCAGAAAGTAGACGTCAGATGCCGACGATGTGCATTTTTAGAAAATTGTCTCCTTAAATTTTAAGTATTTCTAAGAAGATGATTAAATTTCATCAAGTGGAAATTTCAAAGTTTACAAGGAGTTTTTAAATAGTTTTGGGCCAGGGAATCAGTCCATCACGGCCAATCCATCGGTGACCAAACACCTGATTCAAATGTTCACGAACACATATGCCATAATGGGGAGGTGCCCCATCAAGTTGAAACCACATATGGCGTCTGGCATGTTGTGGCATAATATCAAGTAAGCTTGGTAGCACCTCTTGCAAAAAAATGCGATAATCTGCAGACGTTAGAAGACAAGTAAGGCCCGACTAAATTATCGCCGACAGCACCAGCCAAAAAATCACTGAAAAGCGATGTTGAGCAGCCTATGGTCTCACGCCATGGGTATTCTCACCAGTCCATAAATGCGCATTGTGGAAGTTGAACACACCATCTCACGTGAAGTACGATGCCGTACATAATATCGTATCCGTAAATACGATCCGTACATAAAACGTAGAATGGGAAATGCGCATCTTGGTGACATTGGTCGAGACACCACCATGTAAAACGGACACACGCAGGATGATCTGTGGGGAGCGGTGATTGTACTCTTTGCAGATGGTATGGGTTTTAAGCCTTCACGTTGCAAAACACGATTAACAGTACTCCGAGACCCTCCTACGGTAGCAGCGAAGGCTCGTATGCCGGTACTCAGATTCCTTTAAACCATATCCAAAATATTTTGCTCCATGCTGGGAGTTCGAGTCGCTCGTGGCCCGCCCTCACTATGCCTATTACCTCATAATGATCAGTACTCACACAAATTGTAATGCAAAATCATAAACATCTGGCGTTCCGGTGCATCTCTCTGCAGGTACCTTTCGCGATGCAATTTTTCTGCTGCACCTGCATTTCCGTGCGCCAGTCCGTAAATCAGTAGCACATCTGCCATCTCGGTGTTCGTAAAAAGTTGCATACTCCTCTGCGGGCGATGGCACCTTAAATAACTGCGGTAATGCAGGTCTGTTTCCTCCAGCGTTTCGAGTTAAAATCTGGAAATATCTTTAATTTGATTAATCAAAGGTGCTATGTACAGCTTCTGGTATGAATTCTGAATACAAAATATCCCTAATCTGAGAACTCTGGTTTCTTCCAATGCTCTTGTGAACAACACCACCTAACGGCAAACGTTTCCGACCATTGGTTCTTATGCAAATCTGAATCCTTGTGATTTCCTTACCTCCCCTTAAAGTTTGTCCCATTAATCCTGGGTCACACTGTATATATTTGAAAGAGAGAGAGGGGGAAATATATATATATACATATATATATATATATATATATATATATATATATATATATATATATATATATATATATATATATATATAGATAGATAGATAAATAGATAGATATAGATAGAAAAATATCCTGTTTATCTTAATTTAAACGCAGGAATTTTTTTTTGCATTGTTTTGTTTATCAACCTTCTCACCGCCGGCTGTGAACTGATATATCCGTTCACTATGATGTAGTTTTTACTGCAATATTAGCATTATTTGAATTAATATAATTCTACAAAAATAATATAGTTTTAAAACATTAAGTAATGATTAATAGTCTCAAAGATTGTATTCATATACGTAATTAAGTTTTTTATAGCAAGTTTGAAATATCATGTTTACTTAGCATTTTAAAAAAAATACAGATAAATCATTACATGTTTGCCCTTTTGCTTGGGGGTCAGAGTATTTTAAAGTATGTATAAATTTCACGCATTAAAGAATTCGCTTCTTTTCCCGTTAAAGTTAATAGAATTGAATTACTTCAAGAATCTTTCAACGATTTAGCTGTTATTTCAATGCATGCGCATTCGGACAAAACAAATAAGTGATAACCCATACAATTTAATAACCAAATTGACCCAGAAGACAGAAAACGGAAATCTCCATTCGTCTGGAAATTATGTCTTATTACTATTTATATTAAAAAAAATAATCTTAGAGGATCGTTTTCATAATGAAATTGTACCAAAGTCCTAAATTTTCAATACAAACACCTAATTTTGACATCATATTTGGCTTTTTCAGTACAATTTACACAAGACTATCAATCGGGAGATCATTCGGTCAATTAGTTTAGGAATTATGTAGTTTTAAAGTTTGGAACTTCTAATGTTAAATTCATTTGTAATTGTTTCAATGCAAATTGCAATGCTGGTAGTTTTTTAACCATAACTCAAGAACTACTCGGCGGAATGAGCTGTAATTTTGAATTTGCATATTTGAATCTTTTAGAAGTTGATTCCTTTTAAAAAGTTAACAGGTTAGAATTTAAACTAATTTTGAAAAATAAATTAAAAAATATATATATTTGTAATTAATTTACTCAAAATAATATAAATTGTAACTTATCAATTTTCTTTAACAGAAATCTATTTCTGGATACTTCAAATATGCGAATCCAAAACTACCGTTCATTTCGCCAAGTACATTTTTCGTTATGCTTCTAAACCTATCTGCCTCTAAAGCACTACAAGCTATTTTGCGACGGTTAAAAATTAATTTAACATTAATTAATTATTACATATAACTAGTTTCAAAGTTTAAACATCTATACTTACTAAACTACCTAACCAATTGATTTCTGGTTTGGTATCCCATGTTTATTGAAAAGCCAAATAGGATATCAAAATTAGGTGTTTCAGCGTTTCGTACAATTTCATTATGCAGGCGACTTTGTAACCTTATTTTCTACTTAAATTGAAAAAAAAAATAATTTCCAGTCTAATGGTATTTCCTTTTATTCTGTGATAATTTGGAGCCGAAAATCTATGGCTGTGGTCTCTTTTTCTTCTTTTCGTCCCATGCACTTAGCTCAAAACTACTGCAACACGTACTGTAATAAGCAATTTTTCCCATGGTGCCATAAAAGTTATTGTTAAATCAGTAAACAATCTTTGGCAGATATATTTTTTAATTTATTACTGTTAGTATTACAAACAGAATTTCATTATTCTTATATGGACATTTTATGCTGACTCAAACTTTCCACGAATTTTCTTTAAACTAACGTCAATAAATATTTCTGCATGTACAGGGTGATTATAAAAAAACTATCCCGATCTATGAGCCCCTAACAGTCATGGCATTCACAGAAACTGAATGAAATTTTGGTTTAAAGTATTTTGAGGTATGCGCTCAAGAATCATGTGAAAAACAACAGTTAAATTCTAACAGTTACGGTTACAGTGACAAAATTTCGACAATTTCAAATGGCAACACCTATTTTGTTTTATTGAAATGTGATCTTCATAGTGAAAAACCATAAAAAAGTTGAAACGGTACCTGTAACACGAAAATTACCAGCGCTAGAGAGACTAAGAAGGAAAGTGAAAACAACCAATAAAGGACAGAGAAGCATCATAAAGTAAAACATTTTATTATTCAGTGCTATCCACCATCTGCCGCATGCAACGTGTCTTCGTGTGTGACGTGAAAAATTTGTGAAACACAATAAAATGTTTTGTTTTCTGTTGATTCTCTGTAACCAAAATTTCTTTCAGTTTCTGTGTACGATATGACAGTTAGGGGCTCATATATCGGGATAGTTTTTTTACAATCACCTTGTATTATCGAAGAAAAAGAAATTTAGTTATGGATTACTTTTCAATGAACTAAAAATTTCTTATACAATTATGCATTTTCTTTTAAACTATTTATTCAGTTTTATGTGTTATTCATTTGAACTGTACATACTTCGCTCAAAATGTTTCAATCTATTTCCGTGTAAGCGCTACTTTAAATTGTAAATTACATAGTTTAAAAAATGTTGAAACAAATGCCACCACAAATATATTTCAAGATACTATAACGTTACATATTTATGTTTGTTGTGTTGACAATGTTTACCACCATTGTTCATACTACGATATAATCAACATCAAAATTTCATTTTGAAGCTTTGAAAAATGGCATTAAATTCTTCTTATGCAAATGTATTCATATGAGACTATGTTTGAGATGAAAAGAAACAGAAATGTGAAATTTAATACATATGTTTCATCTCCAAATGTAAAAATAAGAACATTTGTTAAGGGTATGTTAAAAGTTTGAAATTGCTAGTAAAAAATGTTTATTTTCCAATTTATTATTATTTTTAAGAACATCTGATTTTGCGTCAAGAGATACACATAGGATGTCAAACACGTTAAAAGATAGCAGATATTTGAAAAGTATACATAAAATGACGTTTTTCTTTTAAATTACCAATCAAAATTATTAAGGTTTTGAAATATAACACAGGAATTTCTGCGAGCTATAACTTATTAATGGTTTTACTTCAAGAATATACTTTTTAACAATATTTTAAAATTTAAGTTTTTGCTAAATCAGTTTATAATTAAAAAAAATCAAAATTTCCGAAAATTAAAAAAATTGCTATTTTTAATAATTAGACGCTTAGATCTCAATTAGAAAGTAGATGTTGTTTTGACTAGTAATGACGTTTTTCTTTTAAATTATCAATCAAAATTATTAAGGTTTTGAAATATAGCACAGGAATGTCTGCGAGCTATAACTTATTAATGGTTTTACTTCAAGAATAGACTTTTTAACAATATTTTAAAATTTAAGTTTTTGCTAAATCAGTTTATAATTAAAAGAATCAAAATTTCCGAAAATTAAAAAAATGCTATTTTTAATAATTAGACGCTTAGATCTCAATTAGAAAGTAGATGTTGTTTTGATTAGTAATGACGTTTTTCTTTTAAATTATCAATCAAAATTATTAAGGTTTTGAAATATAACACAGGAATTTCTGCGAGCTATAACTTATTAATGGCTTTACTTCAAGAATAGACTTTTTAACAATATTTTAAAATTTAAGTTTTTGCTAAATCAGTTTATAATTAAAAAAATCAAAATTTCCGAAAATTCAGAAAAATGCTATTTTTAATAATTAGACGCTTAGATCTCAATTAGAAAATAGATGTTGTTACTATGTGTTTATGACTTTTGTCTACATTATTTATTGAATAAAAAATTACAAGAAGTCTTAAACCTTGCTCCGGCGAAAAAGCCTTTTCACGTAGTCGGAAAAAATATACAAAAATATAATTTGCACTCACGAAAAAATATTGTAAACATGCTTTTAAGAACAACATTATTAAAGTATGATTTTTTTTTTTTGAAAAAATTATTTAGGTAGATAGAATAAAACTTCTATTTAAGAATTAAAATAAGATATTTCTTAACGGATGTACTTTTTTTAATTTTGATATGTTATTGAATTGTTTTTTTAATTTGTTATATTCCTCTTCTCTTTTTATAAGGTTATATTTTATTTTAGCATGATGTTTGACAAAAATTACATATATTGAATAAAGATTATACCATATACCTAATATCTTATTTTTTAAACATATATCTATACCCATTAAACATATGTTATCGAAGAAAATTTGGATTGTGTATGCTGAAACGGGGACACATACGTACATACATATACTATGTACAGGGTGTTTCACGAAGGACCCCTAATTTCGAAAATAAATAACACGTAAACGGTGGTAGATAGAAGCATGAAACCAGTGGTATGTTTATTAAAAAAACCTTAAAAATCTGATACAGAAGCGTCAAAATTTTAGTAACAAACTGCGCCGATAGATGGCTCTGCAGGTGGCATAACCATCAGTAGACTGTATCACATCAAAACCTATTCAAAATGTGCATCTTTCACACAAGGCACATGTCGCAAACGAAGAATGAAATTGTAAGCGATTCTCTGTAGTATGCCAACGGAAATCAACACACATGACAAATAGTCACCTCCTGCTCGTCGACTGTTAAAGGATTGTTGCGGTAAACAATATGTTTTTCAGTGTCACTTCCAGAATTTCTTTCACTATACGCTAATAAAGATCAATGATAACAACGGCGAAATCTTCGACGACTTAACGTTCTTGGAGTTTAAGCTCCTATTTATAGGGATCCGTAATGATTCTGCAGTGCCATTTATCGACGCTTTTTTAAACTAAATTTGTGAGGTTTCTGTATCCAATTCCTACGCCTTTTTTTAATAAACATGCCACTGTTTTTATGCTTCTATCTATCACTGTTTCCGAGTTTTTATATTTTCAAACTTAGGGGTCCTTCGTGAAACACACTGTACATATGTGTCCAGTCGGAGATAGGGGCATACCAATATATACTATTTCGCTGTGTTTCAAGGAGAAAGTTGCGTCCACACATATATATAAAACAAGACTGAAAATCGTGTGCCACCTATAGAATTGTATATATATACTGCATATAATGCAAAAAATTAGATCAGTTAAAAAACGCATAACTAAGTTAAAAATTCCCCTTTAATAATTTTCGTGATTAAGTGGAAATGTACTGAAAATCTTTGTGCAGCCCTGTGTATTATCTTTCTATAGAACTTATACATGCCAAGTAAAATTCAAAAAAATTATTAAATTTCAAAACGCGTACAACAAATTAAATCTCACTTCCAACAATTATTGTTCATAGACAGTATTGTAAACGAATTATTTTGTGTGTCCCTGTAAATGAAGGATAAATGCTATGCACACCATATCCAACCGTAAGCATCTTGCAGTGTAACTCAGTGAGGTACATCAATTTCAATATATCTGAAGAAGTGCAATATCCTTAAATTACACCGCAAACAATTTTTCCTCATAGACAGTAATGTAACAGAATTACTTTGATTGTCTCTGTAAATGAACTATAACACTTCATTTTCAATACCAAACTTGTAATAGTAAACTTCAATAGCGTATATAAATTGCATGGAATTCAGAGTATCTTAAAGCGAGTTAGAGGACAGACAGATGGCAGAAAGACACATAAATCAAATTCATAAACACTTTTCAACTATGTTGGAAATTGTTAAAAATGTAATTCGTCGGCGATCGCAAGAGCTCTGTCTGATGTTGAACCAGTCTTATTAAAATAAAACTTCCAAATTATAAATTCCTAAACATTTATTTGGAAAAGAAGCTGATATTTTTTTTCGTTTGTATTTTCATGCAGTTAAAAAAAATTGATTACAGCAGTACCTAGGGAAAAAAACAATTTTAATACTGTTAAAATTTTTAATTATTTAGTTACAAAAATTGAATTAATTTACATTTACGATAGATTTTACAATAAATATCTAATATTCTGTTTTCTTTCTTTGAAAAGAATTTTTCTATAGAAAATTCCGTAAAATTGTTAACTAAAACCCGTTAATATGTTTTTGAATTCAATTGATTATTTTAGCTGCGTAGCAGAATTTATAAGTGCAAGAGTAACAAAATAATCTTAATTTTGCGCTGCCAATTTAGCATGTTTGTCTTTTAAGTATGTTTGATGAACATAAAAATGTTTAATTAAGAATTGGTAGCATTCGCAAAACAGATATTTTGTATCAATACTGAGTTGACAAAAATGATTAATACACTGTAAAAACTAGTTTGAATCGGGTTAAAAAATTACGGTCAGCAAAATAAACTGTTGCTTCACAAATGCATCTGTATATATCAGAAATCTATTGATTTCAAAGATTTCTAAATATATAGGAATGCTTTTGGGAATCGTGGGTATTTCAAAGAAAGTAATATTTTCGTAAACGTTTTTGTCAGATGAAGAAACATTTATCTTCTTTTACAGTATGTGTTGTTTTTAATTGTAGGAGATCGTTCTACAACAAAAAATTTATGTTGTGCATAACGAGCACACAGTTTAAATGAATGAAGTTTTTATTGAAACTTTTTTTTATGTTTAACTTTAACATTTTTGCTAACAGTTTGTGATGGATCGACTACTCTGATTATATGAGTAGGCGATGTTTTGAATGAGAACTTAGTTTTTGCCCACTAATTGTCCATGTGCGTAGAAGTTTATCAAGGCTATCATTCTTTAACTTTCACCGGAGGACTGTGAAAACCTCAGAACTTGTGAGTTTCTGCTTTTCAACGATATTTATGCAAATTGTTATAGCTGGTCAATCGATGTTTGAGTATATAAGCTTCGGAATGCATTTGGAACTTGGGTAGAGTTCTTCCTCTATGAGAGTACATTTAGATCCTGCTGTTGATTCATCAATCAGAAGCTGAAAAGAGTATAACGAGTTGCATTAGTCTAGACCTAGACGGACATATTGAGATCAGTGTTCGACTAGTTTGCAGCGTGGAGTTGGATTTTGGCTGAAGGAATCCTAACTTGTTGTTATCCTCAAAGTTGTAAGTTCGTTTTGAATCTTTACATTTAATATATTGAAGTTTTATTTTGCTGAGTACAGTTTCGTTAAAAATGAATTATTTTGGAGTAAGGAAAATTTAGTGGTGTCCTTTCTCAAATCCCTGCCCGATTAAGTTTTAATAAACTTTACTTTTGAACTTTAGCTCTTGTGCTCTCTTTTACGACTGAATAGTCTGGTTCACTCTCACTAACAGCAATGGTTGTTACAAATTTAGTAGTGTAGGAGGTTAAAAAATATACCTTAGATAAGGATAAATATCGTGGCATTATGTCAATTGGTTGTTTTATTAAAACATATTTTTTATTTTTTATTTCAGATATTCTTGAAACATTTGCTTTGTGATATACATATTAACCTTAAATGTTTAAAATGTAGCATATTTTAAAATGTTTCACAGATGTAAACCAAAGTGAAAAAAAAAAATCAAGCTTTCTTATTTAAATGTATTATTTTATCTTTAACATTATCAAAATATAGAATTTTGAATCTATTGTATAAAAATTAATGCAACTTTGCTAAACAGGTATTTAACACCAGAACGGCGGTAGGGGTCATTTTGACCCCCGAGCACTTTTGTCCGTTGATTACTTTTGTTTGGTTGGAAGAAATCGTTTGAAATTTTTTGACTTTTCCTAAATAGATAACAAATATTTCTAAAGAAAAATTCAGCATTCATGATTTATTAATTTTTGAAATATTGGAATATACTGAATATATATATGAAAAACAAATATATATATGTATATGAAATAATGATAAAAAAAATTATTTATAAATTTGTGTTTTAGTTTAGTTAGCATTAGTTTTAATTTATGAAACCAATCAATTTTTATATCAAATTAATGAGTTATTTGAGTAGTTGTGGTATGATCCAATTGATCGCTCTGTAGACATTGCATTTACAGTACTTTAAAATTCAATAAAGTATCAAGTAATATTAAATATAAATTAAGTATAAATAATTAAATACACGTAAATTACACATTTTTTCCAATGTATGACATTTAAAATTGTTTTATCGTTGTTATTTCAGTAGTTTCATCGAGGGGTCAAAATGACCCCTTCCTGCCATTCCAGTAGCTAAGATTTTCCGCCGTTCTAGTGTTAAAAAATAACAAAATTCAAAAGTGAAATGAAAGTTTTAATTTGTTCTTGAAAGAATTAATTACCTATACTTATAAAAAGAATAGCTTGATTTTCTCATAATCAGCGCCGAGCCTCTACCGTTTGTCCTAGAACAATGAAATATGGAAGACATGTTCTTTACACAATGTAGGCACCCACTAAGAAAGGATTTTTGAAAATTCACACCCTAAGGGGGCCATGAGAAGCTACGGCTGCTGAAGGCAGCCGCACGTCACCTCCGATTCCAGATTGTAGTGAATCCATACGAGTTCACGACCAAGAAGGAGCCGGTTTACCCGGGCACCTCCAAGGTGGTTTCGCCCCGCCAAGGTGGGCACCGCCAAGGTGGGCACCTCCAAGGTGGTCCTCGAATGTTTTATGACATTTTGCTATATCTCAGTAGAAGTTATAGTTAGGGGCGTGAATTTCGGGATAACAAATCTAAAGAATAGTTAAACATTCATTTTAGGCGATTTTAGAAATTCAACTACTAAGAGAATTATGTGTGTGTGTGTGGGGGGGGGTGATAATTTTAGATATTTTCACCTTTTCACCTTATCTCATCAGTAGTTTTGGATAAGAGCGTGAAATTCAGGAAAACAAATCTGTTATAAAATAATTAAACACATATTTCAGCGATTTTAGAAATTCACCCATTAAGGGGAGGGGGTGGTAAATGGGGGTCGAAAATTTTAGGTCATTTCGAATGTTCGCAACATTTTTAGTTATGAGCGGGAAATCACAGATTCGGGACAACAAATCTACAAAAAAATAGTTAAACATGTATATCCGCGTTTTTAGAAATTCAGCCATTAAAGAGTTTTAATTGGGGGTCGGATTTCTTATGTTATTTTGTGATATCTCAGTAATAGGTAGGTGCGTGAAATTTAGGATAACAAATGTACTAGAAAATAGGTAACTATGTATTTCAGCAATTTTAGATAATAATCCATCAAGGGGGTACACTGTGTGTCGAAAATTTTAGGTAATTGTGCCATATCTCAGCAGCAGTTTTAAGTAAAAATGTGAAACTCCGATTTACAAGTATACAAAAATAAGTAGTTAATCATGTGTTTCAGCGATTTTAGAGCTATCGAGTTTGTGGGCAACATCGGCTACGAACCCAATTGCGGAAGATTAGACGAAAAACAGAACTATTACTGATTTTTTATTATATACTAGCCGGTCGCTTCCTTGTAGGGCCCAGATACAAAGTACTACTTGAGCCCCAACCTAGATAATCACGGTTAGGTCCCAATAGTGTTTTGTCAGAAGGCTCATGAAAAAAAATATTTATGTCGCGAAATCTTTATTTAAGTGCTTTTTTATATTCATATTAGTTATTTTTGTATACTTTTAATTTAAAGTATTTTATTTATATTTTTCTGGTTGCATATAAAATGCACTTTCTGGGCCCTAAACGAAGTCAGGGCGGTACGCTGCACTATGTATCTGGGCCCCAATCGGGAACGACTGGCTAGACAGGCGAAGACCGGCTAGTTTCACTATAAAAGTTTAATTATTTCACTATAAATGTTTGTTTCACATTTCCAATTCAATGAGTTTGTTTTAAACTAAGTTTATTTTGTTGATAGATTTAATAAAACAAATGTCTTTATTCCTATAACAAGTGAGACTTTCAAGGTGTTGCATGTTTGCAAAAGATGATGTTTAGTAATTCCACTAGAAACACCAGGTTTTAATAAGTTCAATTTTTAGAATTAATATTTACAAATTTACATAAAAGCTTTTCAGAAACTTTATATAAAATATTTACATATTTTAAGAATTCTGAAAGATTTCAAGCTGCAAGGCTGAAAATGCGGACAATAAAATTTCTGCGGATAATATTTTATGCTGATGATTCATTCAAATGGCATTTTCATATAAAGAAGTAATATTAAGGAGCAACGATATTCACTGTAAAATTTATACATGCTGTGAATTATTTGTTGGAGGTATAAATTAATGTTTCCAAACGTCTAATTTAAAGAGTTCGTGATATTGGAATATTCGTGTTATTCTTGATTTGTTACATAGAGTGAAGTATAAAAATAATATCCCAAAATCTTAAGAATTTAAGTATCAAATATTTTAGAAGTAGAGAGTGATTCATTTAAAATGACGAACATAATAATAATTCTTCAGGGAAATAATTTATCATTTTAAATATAAGAGCATATAGTAAAACATTTTTTATATTACCGTACAGCATCCCCCCCCAAAAAAAACTATACATATTTTATTTGGTAATAATTGGCATGTTTCTTTCCTTCCAGCTTTATTTAATTTGAAAAAACGGCTGAAACCATATTAAGCATAGAAAAAGAAAATGTATTCTAAAATGCAACTGGATGTTCGAAACTGTAGCTGAAGAAGACAGAGAAAGCTTAAGAGAGATATTCATACAGATCCCACTGACTCATAGTAGTAAGAATAAGAGATTAAACTAAGGCCGATGGTATTATTCAAAATGTTCATAAGCAAAGTTCGGGAAGACCGCGGTCATCAACAAACACCGTAAATGATTATCAATGTTTGGGATTCCATTGCTTTCCACTACCCGCAGTGTAAGGATCAGAACGATCCTAAGTTTGAACATTTATATTGTGTATATATTTTACGGCATATTCAAGTATTTTGTGAAATATTATTTTTGTTCAATATGCGAGTTAAATTTAACTTAAAGTATATAAGTGTCCGACACTTGTTTAAAAGTTTCAAAAATAGAAAAAAAAATAAAACATTTTTGCACAATCAATTAAGCTTAATTTTTCAGCTTTAAGAGTGAATGAAAAGCAATTCGAAATTAAATTACATAACACTAACGTAGTTTTGTTTAAATATTATTTACGAAATGAACTATATCATGCTTGAAATAAGATCTTTACATTATTACCAAATATTTTTCATTGCAAGGGCCTGTTTTCAAATTCAGAGACTTGTCAAAATATCTTTGATTTTACTATAGAGGTGATAAAAAAAAAAAGTTATGTATTTTTAATCATGAAACAGTTTTAATGTAACTTATGCGTTTATAGGAAATGTTAAGGAATGCCTATGAAAAGCACGATATTTTAAGTTCTATTTTCAGATTTGAAATACTTCCAAACTTAAAATTTAAGATTATCTGATATTTTGTATACTAGATTTGTTTATTTGAAGATCTCTGCATGAATTTGCGTGTTATACACTGTTTACAAGTTTATACCCGAACGGTATTTTAAAGCGCCATTAAAATAAATTTTTTTTTATAAAACTCATCTGATACGTCGACTGACAGTGATACAATCTAGGATAAGTTATAGATATTATACCATGCTCCGAAAGCATTATTTGTGAATAATAAAAGGATAAGGATAATAATAAAAGGTAAAAAAATAATAAAAGGATGATGTATTATATGATATCCAATTATAACTGTTCAGCTTCCTTGATGTTGTAAGACATAAAATAGAATGTTTAAGTTCTTAAAAAATTCTATATTTATACTAACAGTCTTCGTCCACTACACTGGTTGGTTTCGCCAAACAAACCTTGAATCAAATAAAACATATCGGTGAATTTTGCCTTGAGTTTTAAAGCAGTCTGGACATTTACATGGAATGTCCATCTGCACTGCTGAAAACGACAATAATGCCATTGTGCTATTATATATATATATATATATATATATATATATATATATATATATATATATATATATATATGTGTGTGTATATATATATATATATATTATTATATTTTATAATGCCTCTGACTAAATTTAGGCTGTTAAAGAACAACTCTTTTAAGTGATCATTTATATTAGGATTTGGTAAAGAACGATAGACCGATATGCATTATATTAAAACCATTCCTGAAAAATTATCTAACTAACAATGCAAGCCTCATTCAAATCCGTACAAAAGAACATTTTAAAAAGGCTATTTTTTCATTCTCTGGTACACATTATTATAGAACTTTTCTTCATAATTATTTAATTAAGCAATGTAGAAAAATCTGCAATATACTAAATCTATCTCTGAAAAATTATCAAACTAACAATGCAAGTCTCATCTAAATCTGTCGAGCAGAACTTTTTAAAAAGGCTAATCTTTCACAATCCAGTTCACCTGATTATATCACTTCCCCACGTAAATATATAACTAAGAAATGTAGAACGATATGCAATATGACAAAACCTTCCCTGAAATATTATCTAGCACACACACTCTCAAAAAAAACTTTCTTCAGATCACGGAAATATTACTGGCAGCACTGCTGCCGGTTTATTTCCGTTATTTGAAGAACTTCCGTTTATTTTTTTCTCTGTTACAGGAGGGAAATTTTCCGTTATTTGAAGAACTTCCGTTTATTTTTTTTCTCTGTTACAGGAGGGAAAATTTCCGTTATTTGAAGAAAGTCGGTTTTAAAAAAACTGTCTTTCTGTTTGTGCTGCCGTCTATGGACTGTTGCGGAAGTATTCATTATTAAATACATTTTAAGAATTTTTCCGAGATCAACTGGGGATCGAACTAGGTATCTGCCGGTCTTGAGTCAAGTATGTTACTGATAAGGCCAGTAGGAACTTGCTTGAAGAAGAGTTTGGAATGATGATAGGGTTTTCTTCAAAGGACAGCTTTGGGCTTGTAAAAATTTGGGGTTTAGAAAGCTGGCAAATTAGAAGTTAATTGCGGAGAGATTTTGTCGTTATGAGAAGATGGTTGGGGTTTTAACAATTTAGTATTACTAGAGGATAAAAATATGAATTACATATATTCTTAATTTTATTGTTACGTAAAATATGAATATTTATTTTTAATTAAATTTGAGAAGAAATGTTTGCATTTTAATAAAATCGATTTATTTTTCAAGTATTATATAGTTTTTGGAAGGTGCTCGGTTCGATGAAATGTGTTCGATGTTTTAGAATATATTTTAATTTCGTATTTTTTTTTAATAAATTAAAAAATAATTGCAAATAATTTTAAATAAGTGAGAAAATTATTTGTTACTTTTTTTAAATTCGAAAGTATTATTTTTGTTTGTTTATTTTTTAAGTAAAATCGATTTTTTTCCCGACTATTATATATATATTAATCTGTTTGTTTAGAATATACTATAAATGTGAATTTTTTTTATAACTTTTTAAAAAATAAATTGCAAATAATTTGAAATGAATGAGAAAATTAATTGTTACTTTTTCAAATTCGAAATTTTCTTTAATAAATTCGAATTAGTAATTTATTAAATTTTTAGTTTTTCATTTATAAAATAAATTCAAACTTTAGTATTAATAGAGCCAATACGCATGCGTGCAAGGTATAAACGAACATTTTCTCTCTTCTTCGGACTTTCGAAAAGAATTCACGGAAAAAGCATGTTTCTAGGATTACGGAAATTATTTGTTGAAAAATGAGGAAAAATTAAGTGTATAAAGCCGAGTTTTTCTGACAGTGCAGAGCAAGCTCCGTCAAAATCCATTTATCAGAACTAACCTTTTAAGCAACCGGAACGAAAATCCCATTTGCAATATATATAGTGCATCAGATAGAGTTGCAAGGTTAGTTATACAAGTGTCAAAAAGATACAAACTGCAAATTACCCAAGTTTATGCACCAACAATTAGCTATACTGATGAAGAAATTGAAGATTTCTATGAAGAAGTAGCTTCAATGCATCAAAAAGGAAAATGCTACATAAAATTAATAATGGGAGACTGGAATGCTAGAATTGGGGAAAAAAAGAAAGGTGAGTTCTCAGTAGGAATTCATGGATATGGGGTGCGTAATGAAAGAGGAAACAGATTGATTGAATTTGCAGAATGTGAACAGATGTATATCATGAATTCATTTTTCAAGAAAAAGCCACAAAGAAAATGGACATGGCGTAGTGCAAATGGCTCAACAAGTGAAATCGACTACATCTTGACAAACAAAAAGCATCTTATTCAGGATTGCAGCGTTCTCAATAACTTCAATACAGGAAGCGATCACAGGTTAGTTAGATGCAAACTGCTTTTAAATACTAAAGTGGAAAGAATGAAGCTTTTGCAATGCTCAAAGAAATCAGTCGATATTATAAATCTCCAGAAACATAAAGAAGAATTTAATTTAGAACTTAAAAATCGTTTTCAAGTACTTCAATCAATCTTAGAAGAAGAACAAGATGTTACAGTAGTGAACAAGAAAATAACAAATACTCTACAAGAAATTGCAAGGACGATAGCTGGTGAAGCACAAGTAAAGCAAACAAAGAAAATAACAGAAGAAACAAGAAGACTGATGAAGAAACGCAGAGAATTTAAAATGAAGAAAAACTATCCTAAATCAAGAGTTGAATATGCAGAATTATGTAAAACGGTAAGAAAATGTGTTACAGAAGATATCAGAAAATTTAACTGTGATCTTGTCAAAAAAGTTCTAGAAGATAACAAAAGTTTAAAATCAGCTAAGCGCAAACTGTGTGTTGGAAGAAAAGGTATTTTTGCACTGAAGACAGCAGATGGAACAATCACCAAAATCAATAATGAAATAGTACACATTGTCGAAAAATTCTATAACGATCTATATAAATGTGAAGATCAAAGGGAAATCAACCTACGTGATCCACTAGTAAACATAACAGAAACTGAAGAGATAATCCCAGTGATGACAGATGAAGTTGTACAAGCCATTAGAGGCATGAAAAAAGGTAAATGCCCTGGCGAAGATGGAATTACAATTGATCTTATCAAAGAAGCAGGAGAAGAATTTGCAAAAATGCTAGCCTTACTGTTTTCCAAATGTCTCGAGAAATCAGATGTACCAGAAGATTGGAATAATGCTGTGATGGTGTTACTTTATAAGAAAGGAGAAAAGGAAAACATTAAAAACTACCGTCCAATCAGCTTACTGTCAGTGATTTATAAAATTTTCACCAAAGTTTTAACGACAAGACTTGAATCAGCTCTGGACTCAGCTCAACCTAGAGAACAAGCAGGATTTCGAAGTGGATTTAGCACAATGGATCATATTCAAACAGTAAGGGAAGTTATAGGAAAACATAAAGAATATAATTTACCTCTCTGTCTTGCCTTTATTGATTATGAAAAAGCATTTGATTCGGTCTACACATCTGCAGTAATTACTTCTCTGGAGAACATTGGTATAGACAAACCTTATATCAATATCATAAAGAAGATCTACAAGAAAGCAACAGCCACCATCCGTTTGGACAAAGGAAAAGCGAAGATCAAGCTTGAAAGAGGAGTAAGACAAGGAGACACCATTTCGCCTAAGCTTTTTACTGCTGTCTTAGAGAGTATTTTCAAGAAGCTGGATTGGGAAAACAAAGGGATTAGAATAAATGGGGAATATTTAAGCCATCTCCGGTTTGCTGATGACATTTTAATTTTCAGTAATAGCCCTGAAGAATTGCAAAATATGCTAAAAGATTTGGCAGAAGCTAGAATTAATGTGGGATTAAAAATAAATTTGGAAAAGACTAAGGTGATGTTCAATTCATTTGCATCAAAAAAGAAAATCGTCTACAACAACACTGAGATTAAAGATGTTGAAAGTTATGTGTACCTTGGACAAGAAATATCTTCAGACAACAGTATCATGAATGAAATCAATAGAAGAATAAGAAATGGATGGAGTGCTTTTGGGAAGAACAATATTATTCTGAAAAGTAACATGCCTCTTTGTTTGAAAAGAAAGGTGTTTAACCAATGTGTTTTGCCTGCACTAACTTATGGAGCAGAAACTTGGACACTAACAAAACGGATGGTACAAAGATTACAAACAACACAGCGAAGTATGGAAAGATGTATGCTAGGCATAACCAGAAGAGACCGAAAGAGAATAACGTGGATAAGAAGTCAGACGAAAGTTTTTGACATTATCGAGAGAATTAAATGGCTAAAATGGAAATGGGCTGGGCACATTGCAAGAAGACAAGACAATAGATGGAGCACAAACACCCTACACTGGTATCCCAGAGATGTAAAACGACCAAGAAGACGACCTCAAGTAAGATGGAGTGACGAAATCAGAAAAGTGGCCGGTGTTAATTGGATGACTAAAGCACTAGACAGGCAACAATGGAAAAATCTGGGGGAGACCTACATCCAGCAGTGGATTGAAAACGGTTGATGATGATGATGATGATGATAATGATATATATATATATATATAGTAGAAGTAATGCCACTATATTTTAACATTTTTTGATTTTCATATTAAAAACAAAATTTCTAGAAATTGTTTTAACTATTCCAAGAACATCCCAATAAACACCAATTTTGGATATTAATTTTAATAGACGAAATCTTTCAAAAAAATTTTAAGAATTAAACAACTCCTCTAACATGTTTCTAAAAAATCCAGGTAAAAAGCTTTGCAACGTGAAATTTTCATTAATTCATTATTTGGGACCAAAAAGGTTAAAAGAGGTTGTTAAAACTTTTTGCGGATTATGTTTTACGTTACTGATTCATTCACACAGCGCAAAAATTGCAGCAGTTTTTTCATTATTATTTTAATGTATGAGAAGACGGCCTTTTAATTTTGGAACAATCCTTAACGATTTTCTTAGTATTTACTTTACTAGTTTCACAAAAAAATACATTAGAATACATTTATATTTAAAACTTAAAAAAAGAAGAGTAATCTTGAAAGGAGATCTAAAGTGCAAGCGTGTTAAATTAAACATCTAAAAGATGAATGTGCATTGTTTTGGATTCCTCGAGCCGAATTGGATGAGCAAAATTTGTTTTTTACACAATATAGAGAAAAGAAAGTAAAATAAAGGAAAGTACTAAAGAAAAATAATATAAACCGGAATGAAAATATACAATAACCTATTCCTAGTTACCTACAATTTAGTAAAACGTTCTTCAGCTTCAGAAACCTCAGAAAACAATAAAATTTCTAGATTTAAAGAAGAATTTATACAATCAAAGATTCTTTTGCTGTCACTGATTTTCAAAAACGTGTCTTAATAGCTTTATATTGTATTAATCGGATTTCTCAAATAGAAGTATCGGTTTTTACGATGCTATGAATTCTTATGAAAACATTCTCAGCTGCATAATTGAATTTATACATGCAAGAGTAATAAAATATTATTCATTTTCATGTTAATGTTAATGCTGTTAATTATTGTCTGCAAATTATGTTTGTTGAACATGAATTTGTTTACTTGACAATTGATAGCATCCAAAAAACTCACATTCTTTGTTTGAGAAAAACTGATTAATGTACTATAAAATCTACTCGTAAACGTTTTAAAAACCAATGACAGTAAATGAAACTTTCTTTTTATAAATGCGTCTTTAAATCTCTAAAATATATTGGTTTCTGAGTTTTCTAAATATAAAAAATGCGTTTCGGATTCGTGTGTAATTCAGAAGAGGTTATTGTATATTTTATTTCGGGATTCTATTATATATTATCCTAGATTAAGAAACATTTGTCTTTTTTCAGTGCAGCATTTGAAAGGAAACTCTTTCCTTCGGCCGCTAATAGACTAGATTAGTGCTCACGATAGTTATGTATTTACCAAAATAGTTATGTATTTCGAAACTGGAAAAAGCTATTTTTAGGGGCAGTCATCAAGCTCATAAACAAACTTCAATTTTAGATTAGTTAAAATATTAATAATAATAATAATTCAAATTTTGAGTTGTATTATTTTAAATTTGAATTAGTAAATCTTAAACAATCTAAGTAAATCGATTTTTTTTATTATTCGGCATGTTATTTAACCATTTAAATATTAATTTTGCCGTAACTTTTATTTTAAACTAAATTTAAACTTGAATTTCATTTATCATCACTCTCGTTTATGCGTCGTTTTTTGTAAGTGAGAGATTACTGCAGTATTAATTTGTAGATGTTATTACTAATGGAATGGTACGAATCACATTTTTATACGACGATTTGCGGCAGAATTAGAAGGATATTCTTTATTTGGGGGGACGACTGTATTCATGCAAAGACATTTAGCTAATATATTCACAAAAGTTTACATTATACACACTTTATATGAATATTTCTATATAAATGTCTATTTCTATTAATTACTTCTGTTGTTTTGAAATTCATTTTCTATCTGTAACACTTAAAAATGTATTAAAATAATGCATATTTGTATAAATTAAATATAAAAAAATACAAAAACTAAAAGGTGATGTATAAAACGAATAATGAAAGCTAAAATGTGTTTTCTCTGAATTTAATTTCATCTGCTAAGTGTTGAATTGAATGGTACTCTGAATTTGGCAACCTGTCAAGGTAATTCAAAAAATCTCAACAGTATCGCTTTAAAAAAAAAAACAATTTTTAGTTTAGGAAATATCTTGAATGTAAAAAAGAATTATATATGAAAAATGATATTTTCTTAAAGTGAAACACGACAGAAAAGACCAAAACATCTATTTTTAGACTAATATTTTCCAGTTCTTGCTTTTTCATTATTTCGTAAATCTGTATTCAAAGAATAAATTCAGTTAAACTAATTTTTGACTATTTTATTTTCATACATTAATTCGAATATCACATGAAAACTGGAAATTGGAAACATCTCGTCCAAATCCTATGCATTTTGAATTAAAAAAATTAAGACATGATACATGACTTTTATTCTAATAATATATATATATAAGAATTTTGTTTTAGATTTAAAAAATTAAAAATCGCTATCTAAATGACAGAAATTAAGATACTTAACAAATATGCACTGTAAAATAGTTGCAACAAATCTGTCAAGTCATTCGACTTTTTTTTTGGTTAACAGTTACTAAACCGTAATTTTAATCGATCATGACCAATGAGAAAACATCATAATAGGGTCAAGTAACATTTACTTACAAAAACGGTTGATTGACTGGACAGTTTGCGGCAATTGTTTCACAATGTTCATTGTAAAATTCAGATTGTAAATCAGTATTTGTTTTAGATAGAAATTATTGATTACACGTGCAAATTTAAAAATTTCGCTACGAATGAATTTTTACAATTTCCTCAATTTATGACAAACAATGAAATTAAACAAATATAAATACGGAATTTAAGTATTTTAAAATCTAGCATTATAGAATCCCAATAACGCTATAATGGTGTAATGCATTCGAAACATTCATTTTGAGCGATCCCGAATATAATATGTCGCGGTTTGGGGCTAATCGGTGCTCCGAATTAACGGGTTATGTTGATTGACATAACCACTAATGTTAAATGTCATTGCATAGGAAAAGGCAATCCTTTGCAGGAAATCAGCATTGGCATCAAACGTCTCAAAGATGCTGACGGCAATTTGTTCCCGCGCATCGTAGTACTGTAATTTCAGTTCCTAAAAAATCTGCAACTTGTACGCAAAATATTTTATCCTCTTTCGTAATACCTTGGGCATTGTGCTCTTCTGTACATGGACATTACTTTCAGCTTGTCGTAGTGATTTCATTGGTGAAGCATGGAAGAATTGTAGAATGTTTTCAGCAGTCTCTGCAGAGGCCGATATTCGTCGAGAACTCCAACCATTTTTGACTGTACATGTAAATAAAAACGCATGCTTCAAGTACTTTAACATCACATCTGGTGGTTGTTATCCATAGCAAGTTTGAAATTTCTTTTGCACCGTTATTGGTGATTTGGTCAGTAAGAATCACACAATAAACATTGTCTTTTTTTCTCTGTCGACGCCTTGTGCGGCGATTACGCAGCAGTAGTGCCCCTATTGAAGAATCTGCATATTAATAGCGAACAACTTGAAAAACTTGACGATGTGTTTGACGCATCTGTAACAAAAAAGTCGAAGTCATTGCAACCACTGAAGAGTAAAAGCTTTATGATATCATGTTAAACATTTTAAGACACCATGTAAATATCGCCTCATTTTCTATCGCTACCAGTTTGAAAAACATTCTTGTTCATTTTTTAGATGCTGTATTACATACAAAATCACATAATTTTTGTATAGAAAATCGGTGTCGCATTCGATGTATTTTACTCAAAAATAGAAAATTGAGTCCTTCATAACTTAAACAAAAATTACGATTATTTAAAGACATTTTCATCAGAGTTAGAACATTTTGTGTGGTATAAATTGATATTATGAAAAGTGATGAAAGTGTACAGCATTTTGGTAAGTGAAATCGTATTATTTGTCATTTGCATTTGAGAATATACGGTTTCATTTCTATTATTTCGAATATTACGCAAATGTTACAAAGAAATTAATATCTTTATTATTGTAAAATTTATGATGAAAAACTCAAATTCGGATTAGAATGAGGCACCCTTTATTATTGACTGAATAAATGGATTGGGATACTAGTTAAAAAAAAAAAGACAATATGCGTTGTAGTTTGCACTTCCATCGCTTAAAGTTAATAAAATGTGTAGAAAACATTTGAAATCGTGAACGCCATAAAGTGAATGGGTCTGTGTCATCCCATATTCTTTGTAACATTAACTAAGGAAAATTAAATCGATTAGTTAATTCGATAAATCAAATTTAATCTCGTGAATTGTTTCGAAATGCCCTTCTGAATTATTTTCGAAATAATCAAAGCGCTCAGTGAATTCTATTTGAATTCAGTATTTTAAGTCCCATCTTTACTGTCATTTAGGTTCGTCCCTTCATTACGCTTAATGGTCGGTAAAGAATTAGAAAGTATTTCCAAATGTGGATGATCCAAATCAAAGCGGAATAAATTTAATCAACTCAGATTTGTTAATGAATTTTCCATATTTCACTAGAAATGAAATATTCTCCTAATGTATCATATGTTTTATAGATCATAAATTTTCCATAAACGGCAGCGTAAAATATTTCGTTAAATTAAGAGTTGGCATAAATATTTATGTCATATATTTGTTAATAAAAATAAATAATATTTTGATGAAAGGTCATAAGTAAGAATCAAGAATAATTAAATGAAGGGTCAATTAGAAAAAAACAATTATAGTCCTCTCTTTGTAAATTCTTAAATAACAGTGAGATGTGTTTGGCAACCTTGGATAGAGGGAATAATCAAAGTAAGTTTATTTAAAAACGAATTAGAAGATAGGGAAGAATGATAAAAGCCTTTTAAAAGAACAGTTGAAAACTGATATAAAAGGAAAGAACGATGAAAGTCGGGATTCATTGCTCAGAAAACGGTGAATTACTATCACTTATCATCGTTTTCCCCTGAGTTTTCAACTGATTTAAAAACAATCAAATAAAAAATCGTTTTGAATTCTATTGTATTTTTAAGTTTTTGTTTTTGAATTTTTTTATTTAAAGAGGAAAATTTACTGTCAGAAGATTCAAGCTATACATATTTTATTTATTTATTTTTATTATTTTTTTGAGTGCCGTTTGAGAACAGTATTTTTTAGGTGCGTTGGTAATTATATAAATACGCAGCATCTATAGTTGTCATCTGGTCCGTCTGTCCGCATATAACAGTTCAAAAACTACTCCACCGAATGGTTTGAAATTTAATATATATATAATCGTTGGAGAATTTTGTCTAGTCATTTCAAATTTTATGAAAATCGAGTCAAAACTTAAAAAGATATTAATAAAAGTTTTCTTCATTCTATTAAATCCTATCACACGAAATTAATACAATGATATTCCATGATAGGTAATGGTTATAGGTTGCCATGGTGATTAAGTCATATTTAAGATGAAATCATACTATTTCCGTATTAGTGAATTTAAAAAACATAATATGTTGCCAACTTAAAATGTACATATTTTATTACGGAAATTAATCATATCATAATAACAGACCGTATAATTCATTTTGCTGAAATAAGAACGATGATTTTTTAACACTGTCTTGCATTGGATATTTGCGCAAAGTATACTTTTAATGTAACATAATTGTATTTCATTGTTTCAAAAAGTGTATTGAAACTTAATTTCATAAAATAAAATTAATATCTATATTATGAAAAGCTGCACATAAAATAAATTTTGTATCCATATATTTTTTCAGGAGAGCTCAGCAGCTATTGCTCCAAGATCTGGATATTTATAATACTAGTTATAGCACGAACGCACCTCATTTGTCAAATTTGACGTACAATTTCCAACTTGTTGTCTAACGTATTTATTTAAGAGATGAATTTTAAACTTACTAAATTACCTAAAAATGTAGGAAATATTGTAGAAAAATATAATTTTTATATTTCATTCGGCATTTAGTAAATTGGAAAATGTGTTACTAAACTGTTAAATAATCATATTATAACCTTTAGAGGGCTGGCCCATTTTAGGGCCATGAGTTTTGATATTGTTTCAGTAAGGGCCGTAACTGAAAGCTCATAACTGGAAGAAAAAGGTAAATTTTTATTAATTATTTTATATTAGTTTATATATTAAACTGACATCCTATAATTCTGAAATTTGTCATGTAATGATCAGTACCAATAATTAGCCACCTTTCTCATTAATATCCTGCTCGTGACACATTACTGGAACAGTTATGATATTTATTTTTGAAAACTGAAATCTACAACATTATATTTATATTATTTTACGGAATTATGAATGAAAAATCATATGAAAATTATTTAGAAGAACAAGCAATAAATGTTATTAAAGTTGTCGAAAAAAAATCAGCATTCGTAAAGTAATCAATTTGAATAAAATTTCAATTACAATCTACTAGAAACTAGAAAGTCATAAAACAAAATTATTTATAAAAATGGTGGCCAAAAACATTATTTTCTGTAGAAAAAGTAGATATCATTTTCATTATTTCATGAATAAAAACTACGAAAATGCTGCCCTTTCCCATAACAAAAGAAACATTGTTCTACACAATGGGGAAATTAGCAAAAGAATGTGAAGTTACTTTTCCTGAAGGACACAATCCTAAACGAAAATAGTATGTAACTTTTTTTAAAGCATAATCCTAACACTCTATTACGAAGCCAAAATACCAGAGATTCAAAGTCGCACAAGAAAATATTGTTAAGTGTTTTTTGCTTATGAAAAATTAACTAAAATTTAAGAAACGCGACGAAATTTTCTATAATTCAGATTTTTTCAATTGTTGTAATAAATTACATTCTTTTTAAATTTGAAACCAAAAATTTTTCATGCTAAACAAGAAACAAAACCAATATGTATGGCTACAGGAGAAAACGACTAACTTGACTACATTGTTAATAGGAGGTACATTCCAAGAACTTTTAACCTCAATGATAATTTAAAGGTCAATAATACATATTTATGAAATAAATATTTCTAGCTCTTTTCCACATTTTAAAGAAAATTTGGAAGCAAGAGATAGAATACTTCAATATTGATCACGAATTGCTACAGATGCAGAGACGATTTTCCTCAGAATCTAGAGATTTAACATATGATATAATAATTCGTACATTAACAAATAATTAATAGAATCCATGGCACCCATAACAAGTAAATGAGGCAGAGCAGATTTTTAGACCAATAGAACCACAATCACAGGTACGCACAATGTAACGGCTACATTTTCCAAAGTTTACCGAGAAAATATAGAAGGGGAGAAATTAGATCAAATTAGAATAAAAATAATTTTGTTATAAAAGAAAATGATTTATTTAATTAATCTCTTACAGTTACTATTGGGCTAGTTAGACAATCTCAATATAAAATGATAGATTGCCAACTTATAAGATATTATAATTTACATTATAACCAAAGTTAACATATAATAAAAAAATAAGTCTGAAAGGAAAATTGTAGCTCGACTAAACATGGAATCAATAAATAATTTTAAATCATATATTACTATTTTTTTACTCAAACTGTTTTAATACATTTTTTTTGTAATTTATATTAATTACAATTTAAATACTGTGTGTGGGAGAAAGATGATTTATTTACGTATCCAAAATATTTTGGTGGTCTAAAAATGGTGTATGTATTACAGTTGAGCCTAAAAATTGCTATTCCGAATATTGGAGCATACATATTTTTTATAAACTAATATGTTACGGGTAAAATTTTTTAGAGGATATGATACATGAAGGTTCAGGCAAAGATGAAGAAAAAATATTATTTTGACAGAATTGTCATAAATTTTTATTGCATTTGACTGGATATCCTTATGTGACTCATTACCGATATATTTACTTTATATATTTTTCAAAGGACTAGAAAACATAAAAAATCGCAAAAGCCATAAAGTGTAACATCACATATTCTATCCAACATTAACTAAGGGAAATTAAATCGTTTAGCTAATTCGATAAATCAAATTTAATCTAGCAAATTGCTTTGAAATACCCTTCTGAATTATTTTTGAAATAAACAAAGCGCTCAGTGAAGTCACTCTGTGTTCATTATTTTAAGTCCTATCTGTACTTCCATTTATATTCCGCCATTCATGAAGCTTAATGGCCAGGCAAAGAATTAGAAATTATTTCAAAATGTGGAGGCTCCAAATTAAGGCAGAATAAATTTAATCAACTCTGTTTTGTTAATGAATTTTCCACATTCGTCTTGAAATGAAATATTTTCTTAATGTATCATACGTTTTAAAATAACATTAATTTTGCATAAACGGCAACGTAAAATTGTTGTATTGAATGAAACGTCAAAATAAACATTTATTTAAAATACTTGTAAATAAAATTTAATAAGTTATTTAAAAAATATATATTTAATAAGAATTAAACGAATTTTAATATTCGTATTTCTTTTAAGATTTTATTTTTGATGTTATTCCATCTAGCTGCAGTTCTTTTAAGTAAATTACAATTAATTTTCCAATTAATTTTTAGTTGTGAAATTCGCCAGGAACTTTTAAGCAATAATGAATTAAAAGTTCCTTAGATTCATGTTTATTATTAATGAATAATAAACATGAATTTTTACATTGCTAAACTGAGCGTAAAACCGACAGACCGGACAGTTCTTTTTTCCAGATGCATATTTAGATTGATGTTAGAGTGCACATTTCTCAAACAACTGACTATAAAGCAATCAATGTATCAATGAATGAACGTATCAATATTATTTTGATCTTATTTTAAACTTAAATAATTCAGTAATAACATAACTATTTTAACATAACAATTTGAAAATAATAATAAAACTTTTAGAAATATTGCACAAAAAATCTCAAGCAAATCAATGCGCATTCATACACACTCTAGTGTTCAATGTTAAAGAAGCAGAACGTATATAAAATTTTTATATTAATGTTCAGTATTACTAATTACCGATTTGTAATATGGATATAGAACAAAAACCTCAATTCCCTCCATTCACAATTTTAGTAACGGTGTCTAAACCTATTTCGCGATTGGTGCTTTAAAATTATTGATGATATTATATAAATACAATACAAAACAACCCGAGATGAACAATTTTCACCTCACTTTACTTTTAATAGTTTAATGCTTATTCTCTACGTCGCAAATATTATCCAAAACAATATCTAAAAAAGCGACACGCAATACTCCTTACTGTAATGTCGAAATAAACAAATCAACTTGCTTCTTCAGCTTTTTATAAAAACAAATCAAGGGTATTTCGCATGCATCAAGAACATGTAGCTAAAGCCAGTTTGAATTACAAACTACGCATGCATAGAAAATAATTTTTAATGTAATATTTTGCTAATTACACTTTTAAATTGTAAATTATTGCTATTTACTTGTAAAGGAAATTAATATGATAACAATTAATTTGGGCTCATTTGTAGACTAATGTTTCATTTAAGATCTAAATACAGTAAATGGAGAAAATTGCCGGCCTGAATTATATATTTCAACAAGCTAATTCCTCAATTCAATATGCAAAAGACACATAGACGTGGTTTGAAGATAATAAGATTCTCAAACTTGATTGTCCAGCCAATAATCCGGACCAAAATCCCATGTAGAAAGTTATGAGAATTATAGTGCGCAATGTCTGTCTTAAAAGAATGCTTAGTATAACGCAAAAGAAGAATTAATATCTGCTATGACATGACGTGTTTTGTCATCTCGACAGCAAATGCAGTGTAAATGCAAATTTTTATATTGTAAGAATAACAATTGCTTAACAATGTTTTCTTTATCCTTATATTTCCTATTTAGTATGATAAAATCAGTGTATGTGGTTTATGTGTGGTTTATGTGTGGATTAATATATAATTATATTTATTATTTAGTCAATTAAATTATCTTTCTTATAGATTTGCACCAAGGTACATAAATAAAATATTTGTTCAGTGACAGTTTAGCAAAAGTTTTCGAAGTACTAGGTCACAAGCCTTGATTATATAGTCCAAGTGCAATCGTATTCTATTAAAGAAATATGTGCATGAAGTTAACGGTATAATTATGACTAATCCAAAGATATCCCTAAAAAAACTGAAATGTTTGGGCAACAAAAATGCCGGAACTCGCGCGTGATTTTACGGCATATTCGTACTTTGATTAAACAATTTCATCTAATTATTAATTTAAACTTGTGGTAAGTCCGCGATTTCTGGAAACATGAACAACACAAATTACTCGATTAAAAACATCGATGCGGAAATACTCATGATTAAACATAAATACTGCCTTAATTGGTGCGATTTATATCCATTTTAACTTATACTGGTGAATTTTCTATGATTTGAAGGGAAAACATTAAATCAGAGTGCAAAATATTCAATATTATTTAACGAAAAATACACGACTTAACCGCTTTTTTAAAGTCAAGTCATGTAAAATTTTAAGAAATGTGGAAAAATTTGAAAGAAAAAGTTTGAGTTCTCTTTGATTTGATTTGATAATATCGTTGATAACAACTTTTTTATACATTTGATAATAACTTTTTTTATAAAAAGTTAAGGATGAATTTTATTATATTTTTGTTAGAAATTTAGACCAGCTACTTTGAATTATTTTTCTACGTTTCGATATTTAAAGGCAATGCTTCCATTTATTGACGAAAGGTATTTATCTTTAAAATTTATTTTATGTAAGTTTCTTTAAGTGTATATGTAATAACATCATAGTTTTGAATCTTTAGACGTAAAAATTCTGTCATACTGCGAGACTGAATATAATGTATATATATATCTCATTTGGTTTTGAAAATGGCTCGGAGTGAGCCGAAACATGCAAAACAATCTAATAAAAGTTATTTTATGTTGTTAATTTACACCTTTTAGCATTTAAATGAAATATATTAACGGAGTATGTTTTTAGATGTAAATTACACTTTTGTACTTTCATAATTACTTTTATATCATTTATTTTGCCGATAAAAAACAATTTACAACTATTTTTAAATGAAGGATCATTTTACCCTTTTGGTGAGGGTAAAATGATCCTCTGGACACATTTTAAAAAATATATTTTTTCATTACTCAATTTCGGTTTAAATTATTATTGAAATATGTTTACATTGCAAAATATAGTGTAAAACATACTAGCAAAAGGCTAAAGATTTATTTAAACAGTTATGTCATTTTACACAAGTTTTTCCCTTAAGGGGATCATTTTAGGCCATCTTCCTCTATGTGTGTGTGTGTGTGTATGTATATATATATATATATATATATATATATATATATATATATATATATATATATATACTTGCGTGATACAAGGATCCTTGAGGCTATGCTGGTGGCAGCATTTGCTCGTAGTAGCGCTTACCAAGCCGCGCAGCTTGAAGGTAACTGTCCAGACTATGAGAGATAGGTACCCTGGTCTCTATTTTGGGGGTTGTTGTAACCGCTAGTTCCTCATTCAATATAAAACTTCTTTACGGAAAAAATACCTTTCGAATAATAATTTTAGTCTAACTTTACGGAAGCGACTTGGAACAAGTGGTATGCTTTTTGAAGGTCTAAACGTTCAGAGAAACGTTCAGAGGAGAACTAATAAAATCAAATTATTACCAGAGGAGCTAATAACATCTAAAATTTACGTAGAAGTGCTCTTTGAGGTGAAGAAAAAATTATAGGGAAAAGACGAAGCAGGTGAATAACTCCATTTTTGGAGTAGACTAGGGAAAAAGAAGCATGTTAAAGAAGGAGTTTAAGTCATGATTATAAAGCAGCTCCGGAAGGAAATAACAATTTGGAATTTTCACAGTGAAAGGATTCTGTCATTGCACATGACAATTTTCGGAAGAGAAATCTGTGTTATAGGAACATATGCGCCAACAAACAATATCAGTGAGTTATAAAAAAATAGATATTGGGATGCATTACGGAATATAATCGAAAATACACCAAATGAAAACGAGATAGTTGAGACGCCTTAATGCCGCTGTAGAAAAAGACTAAAAAATAATATTATTGGAAGATTTGGGGATGATTTTCTGTAGAAATTTCCAATGACTATGGGAAAATTTTAATCGTAATCTATGAACAATCATACCTTAAAAATAAGACTATGTTTTTGTAATATAAGAGCATCATCCATCGGTAAACATGACACCAAGAACGGTAGAACCAGAAATCGATTATGGGTCTGATTATAGCTAGATAAAGTACCTCCGCCACAATTAAGTATGTTAGAGTATATCGAGGTACAGAGTGGGGATAAGTTCATTATTCAGCACAATAAAAAATTGGAAGGAATTGGTTAAAGTGTAAGGCAAAAATATCGAGTGAACAATCAGAAATGAAATACTGTAACCCAGCATTTAAAAAGATGAACGCATTAAAGTAATATATAAGAATAAAAAAGAGATTGACTGAATGTAAATTTTGACGGTTCGGCAGATGATCTCTATAAAAATCTCAAACAAAATATTAGCGCTGTCGGCCTTCAGATAATTTGTATAAAGAGCAAAAATGAAGGTAAAATAAGAACAGACTGAATGAAGAAATTCTTAAGAGCCTACATCAGTCACGCGAAAAAACGCTCCAGGTAATGTTATGTCTATGGGAAGGTTATCGCGCGATTTCTCGCTCGCATTTTAATATTTTTAAATGATTTTTTTGCATAGGATAGCTGAGGTCGATCTCTAACGTTGTTAGTTTTTACTTTTTCGATTTTGGTTCCAGTTTTTTTATATAAGGGTGATTTCACTTTCAGAACCGGTTCCAATCGGTTCCAAAATTGAAAATGTCCGCTTATAAAAAAAAACGTAACCAAAATAGAAAAAGTAAAAACTAACAACGTTAAAGATCGACCTCAGCTATCCTATGCAAAAAAATCATTTAAAAATATTAAAATGCGAGCGAGAAATCGCGCGATAACCTTCCCATAGACATAACATTAGCTGGAGCGTTTCTTCGCTTGACTAGCGTAGGCTCTTAAAGGAATTTAAGAAAAAAAAGGGCATTTTAAAACTGGTTAAATAAAAAAGATGATGATAGTTTAAGATATACAAATATAATGAAAGGAGATATTCAAAGAAATTAGACGATGCAAATTTTGAGGTTGAGAAATAGCATGTGCTAGCATAAATTACCGACTAGGATTTTAGAAAGCCTCAGAAGCGTGGAAGATTTTAAAGGGTTACTTTAAAGGATTAAAGCCGATTGTAGTTTTACACTTATAAGGGTTAAAGAGATAAATATAAGTTACTCATCATAAAACTAAATTTGAAATGATCATATTTTATTGAAATCTTTAAGAACAGAGATGAATTTAAAGAGTCCAATATGTTTGAACACTAAAATGATGGATTTAAAATTACGTGCAGAATTTGTAAAAGCATCCACTGAGGACAAAAATGGTAGATCACCCGGACCTGGTGGAGTAAATTTTAATCTCTAAAAATATGATCCGAATATCATTATAAGTATATTAACTCAATGTATCAACAGTAATTGGCAAGAGATTCAATACTACAAGATTTAAAAGAAGTATATTTAATTAATATTTTTAAGAAAAGGGACAAAAATGTCTGCAGCAATTACACAGTAATATGTGTCACAAGTCTATTAATAAAATTATTCAGAATAATTTTAAGAAATAAACTAGAAGACGAATATGCAGGGATTGATGAACAAGGTGGATTTTCAGCTTGCGTCTAACACGTTTTTACCCTAAGACTTAGTCCAGAAAGCAGAGAGACAAGAGAAGTACAAGAGAACTTATATTTTTAAATCTTGAAAAAGCTTAGGTGAGCGTACCGAGAAGTTTCCATTGTACAGTACTTAAAATAGTAAATATAAATGAAACGATGAGAAATATCATTAAAACATTTTATTACAGAAACAGCTGTAGAGTTAAAGTTGGAAATACGTTATCTGAACCTTTTATTACTAGGTTTTTGTACAGATGTTGTCTCTTACCAACTTTACTTAAAATATACATTGATATCTACCTTAGAGAATGCATAAAGTGGGATTAAACTGGATGATAGTAAATATATTCATTACTTCTTATTTGCGAATGATCAATTCATCATAGCAGAAGATAAAGAATATGTCACGTAAATGTTTCACAAATTAAAGGATACTTATGATGAATGATGATTAAATATAAATATGAGTAAAACTGAGCACTTAACAGCAAATCTGTAAGCTGATATTTTATTGGATGTTATAAATCAAAAAACTGTTGAGGAATTTAAATATCTTGGATCTATCATTCATCAAGATGTATCATGCCATATCTGTGTAGCGAAAATATTAGGATAAGTTAGAAAAGCAATTTCAATGTTGAATTATGTTGTAGATTAATAATATTCTCGCTGGAGTTCAACCGTGGGAATATTATATGGTACGGAGACATGGACCTTAATTTCTCCCTAAAAAGACACTCCTCTCCACTTGCGCCAACGTATATGGGCACTTGGACCCGAGACCACCCAATACCTTGCTCTTAAAGACTCCGCAATTTCTATTATTTCATTTCATTTTTTTTCCTTTATTTATTTTTAATTTGTTTCTTTTACTCAAACAAGGATTTTGTTCTGTTGACGTTCACAAAATTATTTTGTATGAAAAACAGAAGGATGGCAGTAACAGACACATAGGATCAATAAAAGTCCCTTTAGCGTACGTACTATTAAATTTCGTTCAAAAGAGAACATTTTGTGATAAAGATATCGCATACTTTATTTTTAGTTTCTGTTATTTCAGCTCAACGCAATTCTGTATATTTTTAGCGCTTTCTTTTGCAAAGTTTGCGTATTTTTAAACCTATTTAATCGGCATTTTCCATCCTGACATCTACCCAGAAAATGTATGACCCCGACAAATATTTTTCAGAACATGGCACCACTGCTCCTCTCTCGCGAAATGGACTTCTGGCAAAGAACATCAAAGCAGCAAAAAGTTAAGAATTCAAGAATATGTGAAATGGAAATCAAATAGAATGTTTTATAGATGATCGAACAAAATAAGCTTAGATGGTATGGGCATGTGCACAGAGTGAAAGAGGATCGTCTGCCAAAAATCCTTTTATAATGAAGCTCGAAAGGAAGATCAAGGAGGGGCAGACCAAGAATAACTTGGAAAAATACTATTGAAGACTCTTCGAAGACTTCCAAGCTTCTTGATGCTATTGAAGAGTCAGCCCTGGACAAGGAAAAATGCGAAAGAACTGTCAAAAATACTTTTATTTGTCGAGGAAACCTACTGCTTAGTACAAATGCCTAAGGATTATGATGATGATGATGATTATATATATATATATATATATATAAATAAATAAATAAATAAATATATATATATATATATATATATATATATATATATATATATAATTATAATTATATATATATATATATATATATATATATTTCTTACATATGATAAAAATGCGTGAGAAACTCAATCTATGAAATGGTCATTTCATACTTAAAATATTAAAACTTAAGAATTTGACATCAATGTGTAAAATATTTATGTATTGAATCTAGGAAACTTTTATCCGTACATATTTATTTTAAATATAGAAGTTTTGAAATGTAACACACTTCCTCAATTTCACACTATATATTTGAATACGTTTTAACTTTTAAATTTATTTTCATGCTGGATACATCATATTAAATATATTATTTTCATGCGGAATACTTCATATTAAATATATTATTTCCATGCTGATTACTTCATATTAACTATATTATTTCCATGCTTATATACATTCTTCCGCTTCTTGTATGCTTACATACATATATTATACATACAAACAAGGAATTCTCAATATATATGACCATATAACAGCTATTACCTCAACAAATAAATGTAGAAGTGACTATCGAAGATTATTCCGTAATTCTATTTAAACTGATGCAACTAAATTTATACTAATATGTCTTTTTAAAAAGATTAACAACTTTCAGAAACACTATATTTGGAATGGACTTACGAAAGACATATATTATTCCATATTTCATCAAGGGATTTTTACTTCTGAATTGAGCTTCCATAAAATCGTTACGAGTAAGCCTGTCTTTGAACATTCATAGATTTTATGTTGAAGATTTACATATTTCTGGAGTGTTCGCAAAGTTTATGAGTTCCATGCTTTCGGGAGATGTCATTTAGAGTTTCCTGTGTTAAGGAACTTCATTTTCAACTTTATCTTTGTTTGGGAAAATTTTTCATCAGCAACCGGCTTAATGCGAACTGCATCGTAGGTTAAATTTATTCGCTTTTCTAAATTGTCTTTCTGGGTTATTAGAGTTTAATGCTAAGACCGCTGAATATAAATGTGGAATTAAGAGTTTAGCTCCTTTGAAATTTCACAAAATATTTAAATCTTCCTCCTAATGCATTTCGAATTAAGCTTAGCATTTTAGTGTTTCAAAAAGTTACGTTTTGAGAGTGGCAATATGTAATAAATATTCATGGATAGTGATAAAATTTAATAATTCCTCTGCTTTATTTCAGTCACAAAATGTAATAATAATAATATGTATTTTAAGTTAAGATGCATATTGCAGAAGAAGTTACTGATTTAATTTTGTTAAAATCCCTAAACTTTTAAAAGTTATGCGATTATTTATGTTGTAGCATTTAGCTTTTAAAATCTCGATGGTCAAATATTTTTAGAGACATTGTATGTGTTATTCATCAGAATCCAGATTCTATGAAATTGCATATGTGCATTAAGTATGTTACATTAGTATAAAGTTAATTGCATTTGCATAATATGATTAGATTCTATAATTAATGCAACATAATTATGTAAATATTTAAGAATTTAAATTATTAGTGCATACTTCAGATATTACTTTCTGACGTTAAATATACATTTAGTACATATATAAAAATGTTGTAAATAGGAAAAAGAAGGTTTTGTATTTTAATCATATATTGACTTTTAATCATATAAGTGCTTATTTTAATATTAACACTTTACTGATAAAAAGGCCTATTAATCGATTTTACTCCCTATAGAAGCTTCGCCTACGCACGTAACTTTGACTTTTTGCATCATTTAATAATATGAACGATCTAGATTTCTAAAATTAGACATTAAATGAATATTATTATTATCAGTGGGTAGATAATAACCATTTCATAAAAATGACATGCGCTGAAATATTAGAAAAAAAATAAAACACTTCCTTTTTTCTATTAAAAAATTTAAATCTACAAAGCTAATAAGCAAAGTTACACTATACTTTATGCGTTAAAGCAAATAAAGTGAATTTTTTTTTGTCTGCAGAAAAAGAGTAATTTCGCTGTAAATATATGTTTCTGGAAGGATATAGGAAGGATAGTTTCTTGGAACAGAAACTTTGAAGAAAACAAATCTTCTGCAAAGTTTGATAGTCAACAGATTTGCAGGAGATGAAATTATAGCCTTTGATTGTATGGCGTAAATGAGAATTTTATACTTATCCATTTTTGAAACTTGGTAAAACTTCTACAGATTGTTAAATCGTTTGGATAGGAAATATGGAAATTTGACAAAAAAAAATTTCTCCTAGCAAAAGCTTCTTTCTTAAATTGCAATACCTTTGACATTCCTAATCTTGCTTAAATATTTTAAACTTACAAGAACTGCAAACCTTTTAACCTCTACCGTGCCAAATTTTACCCAAAAAACATTTTATCCGACTATGACGTGCCAATAATCAAAATTTAATATATCAAATAAGAATGAATTAAAATTACTTATTTTTTTAAAGGATTAAACAAGTATGGGTAACATTTGGCGCTATATTTTAGAAAATAATTTAAAACAGAAAAGAAATGCAATTTCTTTTGTTGCATTTTGCAAAGAAGAGCTCCATAAGCGTTTACTCATAAAAATTTGAAAAAATTACAGAATATTCTTGTCATGAGGATATATATGTCTATAGAAAAATTTCCTGCGGAACCTCGATATAATGTCCGTAAAAAAGTAACGAAACTTTCAGTTTTTCTTTCAATTTATCGTCGGTTAGTCACACAAAGAAATTAAAAATATACGCTTTTATGATAAACACTCTTTAAGGAAAAACTTTTCTACTCTTCATACTGAAATAGTTTAAGTTAATTTAACTTAAATAAATACATTTTTATAAGTACAATTTTGTCATATGCATTTATATATACAGGGTGTATCTGAAATGTTTCAACAAACTTAGAAGGATGATAGTACTCATGAAGACGAACAAAAAATGCAATGGAACATGGGGTCGCAAATGACGTTTAAAGGATGAAAATCGAGAAAATGCGTTTGGAAATGGACAAACTGAGACAACAAAGAAACACTCCAGAATATTATTTATTGCACAAAATAGGTACAACACAGCTCGTGATGTCCAGATAAAACAAATATTTTACAACAATTGTTCAAAGTGTCGACTGCGAACATTACACAGAGTACATCTACGGAGGAACAACTGGCGGACATGCTCGAAGAACAGATTCCTGGAGAGTTTCCGGGAGTATTCCTGGATTTGTCCTGCAGCAGTCACAATACGCGCTACTACTTTTTCTGGCGTTTCTACTGGCATCTCATAAATGAGGGATTTCATCTGTCCCTAGAAGAAGAAATCCAAAGGGTTAAGGTCCAGCGAGCGTGGTGGCCAAGCAACAGGGCCACCACGTCCAATCCATTTTGCTGGATAAACTCCATCAAAGTGGTTACGCGCGTCCACAGAAAAATGAGGCGGAATACCATCGTGCATGTACCAAATTTTTTGCTGCACGCCGGCTTGTGTAGCAGAAAGCAAATCTGGTAGAATATTTATTGGTCTGCTTCTAAGAAGATGGAAGATTTGCATACGTAGATTCCTGCTCACAGATTTGTTTGGCTTTCTTTCACGTTTTTGGTATGTCTTTCTGACCGGATATGCACAAAGTGAAAGGAAAACTAGCTTCATACTACTAGCCAGTTCTGCAGAAAAGCAGCATGCGAGATTTCGATATTTTAATTAATTTTGCGATTTTCACCCTTTAAACATCATTTGTGACTCCATGTTCCATTGCATGTTTTGTTCGTCTTGATGAATACTATCACCCCACTCTCTATGTTTGTTGAAGCATTTCAGATACACCCTGTATATATATAAGGAGATTTAACCGTAGTATTAGATGGTTTAAAAGAAAATTTTATTTAATTAAAATTGTTTCAAGCTTAAAATTAAGGCCCGATTCTGAGAACTGTCAAATCGGCTTTAATATTGTTAGTGGAGGAGATAACAAGAGAACAGTATTGTTGCCATGGAAACAACGACTTATTCAATATCGAAAATTATAACGTGAGCGTTCTTAATGAGGCAGTTACTTTTAAATACATTTTATGCTTATGCAATTAAATAACTACACCGACACGTAACCTATTTATATTATATAAGCTTATAGATCATAGAATAAGCTATTTCATCGATTAAGTTTAAATTCATTAAATACTGCAAATTTAAACACTCATTTATCAAGCAATTTCCAAATGCATTAAAATCGTCTGCATTTGGAAAAATGTTAATAACCATATCGCGTCTTTTTGTGTCAAATACTCGAGTGTATTTTATTTTTTTACATATTTCCTACTGGAATTCCTCAGCTTTATTTGAGTGATACTTTATAACGTACATGAGTAGTTTTTGTTCAAAATATTTTGAGTATGCGCTTGAAGAAGACCTTCCTTTTCAGATGCCAAATAATTATGAACAGCTTGGTATTTAATTATTTTTAAGAGAATGCAAGCTGAACCGGAGTAATTTAACAAGAGGTTTTTAAAATTTCGTTTTTCATATTATTTATTTCGGAAAGTAATGACTCAGAAGAAAAAAATATTAAAATGACAAGCGACAGCTTCTTTAAACAGTTTTTCCTGTAATGGATTGAAGTGCAAGTTATCATAATTTTACCATTTGCATTTTTGATTATAATGCTTGATAATCTTTTCTTTACGATAGTCTCCTAACCCTGTCTTAATTTGTAAAAAAAATGAGGAAATATCAAACTAGAATGGGATTCATTAATTTGCATTACAGTTTCTTCAATCTATATGACAACCAATCGAATCAATCGAATTTAGAGAAACTCAGCTTCTCTAAATTTTTGTGCATTTTGTGCAATTTCATTCTATTTTGAATTAGAACCTGAATCTACAAAGCGTTCCAAAAATAACTTTCTGCTTGTCATAGGCTCACTGTCCCTCAACTAGGAAAATATTGTCAGTAGAAACTGTGTTTGGAGATGCTTCAAAGATGGTAACTCACTATTTGAGTCCACCAATAATCTATGAGTTATTATAGATAAATCAGAGTTGATGTCATTAAATACTTTGTTCTACACTGCTATCCAAAAATTAAGGGGCAGTGACCAGTCGTTTTCGCTTTTTACACGGTTTATCGAATATCTACTGAAATTCTCGACAAATTGTCCTTGCACTTGAAGGATGTAAAGCACATTTTGAGTTAAAGAACAGTAGAAACAGAATACTGCAATTAAAAAAATTAAATATTGTATGTTTGATGAGGTATGGTCATTTGAAATAATGTTTAACATGCGCATGCGCGAAATATATCAAAGATTTTTTTTTTCATGATTTGTTAAACAATTCTATAGAGGAATTCATATAACAAGACCAGTCAAATATCGTGAAAACTCAGAAAGATGCCGGCAATCTAACTATAACAGACCTGATGATCTATAACCACCTCTGATCTATCTATAATAACACAGATTATTGGTGAACTCAAATCCAAGCCTAGTTTCTACTGACAATAGTTTAAGACATTGAGCTAATTGACAAGTTTGGGGGAAATCCAAATGGATTATAAGGGATTTCCCCCACAATTTGTCAATTAGCTCAAAGTATTGCTGATATCTTTCTGAGCTTTCCCGATATTTGACTGGTCTTTTTATATGAATTGCTCTATAGAATTGACTAACAAATCCTGAAATCTTTGTTTCAGTTCGTGCATGCACAGTTAAAAATTATTCCATATAAATACCCATATCTCATCAAACATTTAATATTTAATTTTTTAATTGAAGTATAC
The DNA here is from genome assembly GCA_963931845.1 of Maratus michaelseni. Taxonomy (NCBI): domain Eukaryota; kingdom Metazoa; phylum Arthropoda; class Arachnida; order Araneae; family Salticidae; genus Maratus; species Maratus michaelseni. Next base: position 213,533,776 of record OZ007590.1, read on the forward strand.
TATTTCTACTATTCTGGAAGTCAAACATGTGCTTTACATCCTCGAAGTGCAAAGACAATTCGTCAATTATTTCAGTAGATATTCGATAAACCGTGTAAAATGCAAGAGACTCCAGTCAATGCCTCATTTTTTTGGACAGCAGTATGTTTAAAGATACTTTAAGTAAAATGATTTGTGATTTTTGAAGTTTATGATTGTGTGAAAGCATTTCTTGTGAAAGTAAATTTCCATAGATTTACATTTAAAAAATGTTAGTCATATACGACAAATAAGTAAAAAAGACAGTTCTCTGGTTCAGGAACTTTTTAGCTATTGGGAAGATTAATTCTACTGTAAAAAAATATTTTGTTTTGGACATATGTCACGCTGTGGCTGGCAGCAATATATCATTTAACAAACGCAATAATTCCATTTTTGCGATATTAAATCAATACTGGTATAACAAAATGGGGAATCTGGATTTATGCAGATTTTGCAGATTTATTTTATGAAAAAAAAAAAGTCGAATTCAATAGAGAATTTATGTAATGTATTTCAAATCCGCCCAAAGCAGCGTTTTTGTAATGATTCCTGTTACTAGTTTTTATTGAAATTCCTTATCGCTTGCATTGTACACACAATTTTCTTTTCGAGAATTTAGAAGGATAAAAATGAAAATAGAGGGTCAAGGTTGCACTTTGCGTCTTCTGCGAGGATGCTTTTTAGGTGGACAAGATAGAAGAACTCTGCGTTCGATGCTTAGAATATGGTATGTGGGCACATAGGCACTGCGCCGACACGGAGAGTGATTTCTATGTTTGTGGTTTTTGTATATAAAGTAATCTACATATCAAGCAGCAAGCATTTTTCGTTTAATAAGTTAAAAAAAATAAAACTATGAACTGAATCGAAAGAAGATTGTCAGAGATAGTCGTTAAGATTTTTATAAATTTGACAAAAATGCTTATTTATTAAAAACACTATGTTCCTACTGTACATATTAAACGTAATTAATCAAAAACATTTATTAAAATAATATTATTTTCTCTTAACTAGCGATATTTGGCCTATTTGGGTGATTTTTTTAGAAAAAACTGTAGTAGCTGGTATTTAGAGGCCATTTTTAAAATTAAAAATTTTCAGACTTTTGGTAGTTTTCATTTTATATATAAAAAAACGCTTTTTAAACTGAATTTTCATTTCTAAGAGAATGCGAAATATATCAAGGTACCCTACAATGACATTTCCTCAAATATTTTCAAAATTTTAGGATCCAACTTGAAAATAAATATGATAGCTGGTATTTGGAATTATTACTTTTTTTATAGGTCACAAAAGGTTTTCGTTCCGTGTTCTGCAAAAAAAATTCGATAGAGTCTCTCAGAAAAATGTAATGCTAAATTTGTGTTTATTTCTGCTTTTCTTAACGTTAATTTTTCATTGCGCTTTTGCATCATTGGGACCACTACTGCGACACATATCTGTATCGTACAAACGTGTATGATCTCTACCACCACTATAGTGAGATAATATTGCTGCCTGTTTCAAATAATGTGTAAATTTTTCTTTTGCTGTTTGTAATTATCTGAATTGCGTCCTTACTTACTAAAAGTTTCGACATGACTCATGTGTTTAATAGTTCAGATGCTTCCACAATGTTTATTTTTAAGTAGATCATATAACAGAGATTCCATAACAGATCTTTAACACAGGTCTTTAACGTATGTTAATTACGTCGTTGTTACCCGGGCAAATTTTAATTCAAAATTCAACGACTTAAAAAAAATTCCCCCGGGTAATGACGAATATGCTGTATTTGAAATTATTACAATAAATGCTTGCTCGAAAAACAGAAAAACAAGATAAAGGAAAATTTATAGGTAATAATTTATCTTAACCATGGTTTCTTAAACATATATTCGATCCTAAATATAAGTATGTATTATGTTTAATATTATGTATTTTTCTAAATTATGTATTCCTAAATAGTTTTAAAAATAAAACTCACGAAGTTTAAAATGTACAACAGAAGTCATTGAGAATGTTTATCTGCAAAATTCAAAAGACAAAAGCAATAAAAACAGGAAGTCTTGTGAAAATGGAATTAGAAAATTTCTCGATGTTTATTGCAATATTGAAAAACAAACAAGAACAAATAAAACTGTAAATTCGAAAATATAAGTTACATGGTGATGATTTTCCAAGAAAGGATAAAATCTGTATATCCTATATATCTTGTTATTTTTGCAACACCTTTTCCAAAGTTTATTTGCGGAGTTCAACAGAAAAATTTCAAGCATTTAGCATTATTATTAAAAAAAAAAAAAAAAAAAAAAAAAAAAAAAAGTATAATTCATAAGATTCGCTTAATAGGAATTTCACATTACGAACTATAATGTATTATAATGTCATAATTTTCTTTGCTAAATTATGTTAAATTTCATCGAAATTTTAGTTTGATCATGTACACAGTTAAAAACTGTCCAGTCATTCGGCCGTTTTTAAAAATAACGATTACTTTACCATATTATTTAGCGTATCTGACTAATTAAGTTTTTGCAACCGTTTTTTTTAAACGAATTTTTTTTCAACAAATTGTTAACAATGTACACTGTTAAAAACCTGCAGCAGTGCAACCAAATTCGATCATTTAAGAAGATGGTTACTTGACCATATTATGAAGCGTATCTGATCATAGTATTATTATATTATATATAGTATTATATATTATTAGTGGCCATATTATGGCCAGAATAAAGATAAATTACGGTTATGTTACCGTTCGCTATAAAAACAGTCAAATGACTAGTCAATATGCCTCAAAATGATTACAGTGTAGCGTTTCAAATGCAGTATTGTAATTGAGGGATCGTACGGTTCTTTGAATTCGAGTACAATTCCCTAGTTGTTACATTCGACTATTTAATCGGTGATATATGTGATTAAGTATGGTTCTTAAAAATGATTTGAAACTCCTGAAAAAAATTATGAACCCTTTTATTTACATCAAAAAATAATAAGTGCACATTTATTTCTAATTTGTTTAAAAGAAATTTTACATTTTAAAAATTTCAGTTACTTTATTCGAATAAATTGACAAAGTGACATTCGCCTTAGAAAATTTACTATCAGAAAACATACTTCCAGGGATTGCACTACACCTCTACAGAGAAATCTGTCATCTTTGTCGCAGTCACAAAAACAAAGAACAATGTAGTAAAAATAGTCGAAAAATGACCTTAAACTATCCACAGCTGGTACTGTTATCTTAAATTTTCCTCTATATATTTTCCTTATTTTGATTAAGCACGAAGAATATACGCAATGCGAATCACATCTTTTATTTATAATTTTCCACGTACTTAAAACAGTGTAGTAGAAAGAAAAATCTTTTTTTCTGAAATTTATTTTTTTCTCAGGGAATTTTAATATTTCCTTAGAGTAATGAAATACAAAGGATAAAGTTGCATCATAAAGTGCTTGGGCATTTGATACGAACTTTATAAAATTTGCCTAAGAAAAAGTTTCAAGAACGTGTGGTAAAGATAATACATTGTGACACTTTGGAGGGGGGGAAGCAGGCAATACATTTTTCCCAGCAAAATATTTCGCTTGGATATTAAATTACTTTAAAGTGCAACACGAGTAGTTATGAATTTAAATACATTTGGGTAAGCATATAATTATTTTTTTGTTGGATGCATTTTGTAAACTTTGTCTAGTACAGAATAATCTCTTGTTTATTATTTAATTAAACTCTTATTAAACTTATTTTTATTATTTAGATAAATTATTTCAGCTTCCCAGATAGTACCTCAGTGTAATTTCCAACTAATATCTGATAAAAATAAAGGCAGGCAGTATCTCACTTTTATACTTAACTTTTCTAAGTTACAAATAATTTACAATTTTAAAACTTTTGAATGGAATTTCATTAGTTAAAACTGCTCACAGACCCACCAATAAAATAACTTTTAAAAATGGTTATTATATCTTTCGATTATAAGAAAATGTTTTAAACTAATTTAAATACGCAATACAAATTTTAATAAAATTAAGATGGAAGATTCCATACAGTATGAATACACATTTGAAACCGTTCTTCTTTAGAATACCACAATTGTATCGCTAGCATCAATGATATTTCAAATACTTTTTGTAAATGACATTATAATCAAGTACAAAATACAATGTAATGTAATTTATATGTATATATATTATTTATTTATTTATTTATTTATTTAAATACACCTAAGGCATTGTTTAAGTTTAAATAATCTACATGAAAATGGACGTTACAATTCACTGTTTATCTAGATGGAAAAATATGATTATAGAATATTTTGAAACGCTATAGAATTCAAAGCATCCGATTATAAGCTACAGTGAAACATTAAATATGATTAAATGTTTTTGTATTCCTTTCGATTATATGTATTAATCTGCCATGTTATAAAATTAATTGCTTCCGTGAGCTGCCATTCTGTAAGACATAGACATCTTGTAATAGATTGAACCTTGTACAAAAAGGAAACGTTTTATACCTTTACTGCAGAAACGCAATGTAAACCACAAAATAAAAAGCAGAGGTTACGTCTGTTTTCAGCGGTATCAACTTACACACAGAGATATATTTCATTTTAATATAGTTTTTTGTGCAGGTAAAACAATCGAGCACACTACAACATAACTCAGTTTTGCAATGACCATATTTTTCATAAAATAAATAACCTCTTATGAATATAATTAATTTTTTTTAAATTATTCTTTACTTTTAACCTATTTATGATAGTTATTGAAATTTCTACTTGCAAAAGTTTTATTCATCTCTTTGGTATTAAAGGGAGTCTAATCCCTAAGTCTACTCTGTTGTTGTGCTAGGACGTACACTTAAAAAAAAAAAACAAATGTTTCTTAATCTACGGAAACATAACATAACCATGCAGGAAAAAACACAATAACATCTTCAAAGTTGTCCGCGATTCTGAAAAGTGTATCAATATATTTTTTAGATTTAAAGAAACATTTATAAAACTACAGATTTGTATGCCACCACTGATTTTAGGAAACGTTTCCGAGTAGTTTTTTCAGTGCATTAAACATTTTCTCAACATTTTTCTCTGAAAATTGTATCAATATATTTTTGTGATTTAAAGAAACTTGTATAAAACCACAGATTTGAATGCCACCACTGATTTTCGGAAACATTTCCGAGTAGTTTTTTCAGTGCATTAAACATTTTTCTTAAGATTTTACTCTGAAAATTGTATCAATATATTTTTGTGATTTAAAGAAACTTATATAAAACCACAGATTTGTATGCCACCACTGATTTTCGGAAACATTTCCGAGTAGTTTTTTCAATGCATTAAACATTTTCTCAACATTTTTCTCTGAAGATTGTATCAATATATTTTTGAGATTTAAAGAAACTTGTATAAAACCACAGATTTGTATGCCACCACTGATTTTCGGAAACGTTTCCGAGTCGTTTTTTCAGTGCATTAAACATTTTCTGAACATTTTTGTCTGAAAATTGTATCAATATATTTTTGTGATTTAAAGAAACTTGTATAAAACCACAGATTTGTATGCCACCACTGATTTTCGGAAACATTTCCAAGTAGTTTTTCTAGTGCATTAAACATTTTTCTCTGAAAAGTGTATCAATATGTTTTTGAGATTTAAAGAAAGATTTATAAAACTACAGAATTGTATGCCACCACTGATTTTCGGAAACGTTTCCGAGTAGTTTTTTTAGTGTATTAACCATTTTTCTCAAACAGGAAAAACAACTTTTAGGATGTCATCAAATCTCCATTAAGCTTTTTTACTCGCGTAATTAAATTTATACACACAAGAGTTAACAAAATAATTTTTGTTTTAATATTAATGCTAATTCTGTTATTTTGTTATGTTTGTTTGTAAAACATTTTTGTTGAACATGGAAATCTTTATATGAGAATTGATAGCATGTGAAAAATGTCTATTCCAGTTTGAGAAAACTGATTAATACTCTATAAAAACTGCTCGAAAGCGTTTTCGAAATTCAGTAGTACCAAAACAAACTTTCTTTTTATAAATGCTTCATTAAATCTCGAAAGTATATACGTTTCTGAGTTTCTTAGTTTAAAAAATGCTTTTCGAAAGCGTTAGTAACTGGGAATAGATTACTGTATACATTCGTTATTTTCCTAGATTAAGAAACATCTGTATTTTTTACAGTGTATAATAAAACAAAACAACATCTAAATTCATAAAAACTATATAAAAAGATTTATAAAAAATGTCAAACATTTCCATAGAATTTTACTATCGAAAATATCCGTTTGCTTCATGACACAAAGTAATTCCAATGCATACAAAAGTGATTGATGATGCATGAATGCAAAAAAGTTTCTATTGAAATTTTCTTAGAAGTATTAAGAAGAGAATGTTCAAAACTTTCAATGATTCGGGTGATTACTTTTAGGTTCCAACTTTGGTTTCCAGGAAGGTTTAAACAAAAACAATTTATGAATTTCAATTTATTTAGTCTCCCTGGACAACAATTGTCCATAAAATAATGAAAACAAAGTTTGATTTTTTTTATGATTCATTTGTTATGGTATTTTAACAGACTCAGCATATACAGGGTGCAATATGTTATCTATCGCCGACCGTTAATTTCTCAACCATTGGTCATAGACATATAATTACAATTACAAAAACGTTTCAAATGAATTAAATATTGATGTTGTGACATTGTTTAAAGTAAAATATCAATTTTGTAAAAAGTACGAAATCTAACTTTTTATACGGTCCTCCAGTCCCTATGGTTATATTTAGTAACAGTTTACACATATCATAACAGATATAACACAAAATGTTTGACTTCTGTACTACCAACATTGGCACAATTATTAAATTTCAAATCCCTATAGTTATATTTAGTAAACGTTTACACATATCATAACAGATATAGCACAACAATTTTTACTTCTGCACTACAAAAATTTTACACAGTTATTAAATTTCAAAGTTTGAGATTTTTGCATATGATTTTGCCTTTCATTGAGGGATCAGTTAAAAAATGAATTAAAGTATTTCGAGATCGAAATCAGGGTGCATTGTCCTTTTTAAAGCGAAACCACCTTTATCGTCAAATTGGGGTGTAAAAAAGAGGGTTTTTCATCCAAAAATTTGAGCTGACTTTTAGGGGTCGTATACAAAGCGAAGAAGGAAATATTGAAATTAAACAGAAAAATGAATATCAATTTATTATCATATCAGAAAACAGTCTACTATAAAAAATGAATACATCAAACGTCGGAATCTACTAGAGATACTGCTCAAAGTGTTCTTCATTGGTGGCAATGCACAATTGAATGCGTGACAGTACTGAGTCCTGGACACGTTGGAGCATAGTAGGCATAACTGTGCGACAAGCAAGGATGATACGCTCCTTCAGATCAACCAGAGAAATAGGTTCAGTCACATAAAACTGTACCTTGATGTAACCCCAGAGGTAGAAATCCATGAGCGTCAAATCCGGCGAACGCGGTGGCCACTCTGCCGGACCACCATATCCAATGACCTCTTGAGAATTCGTTGGACAGATACGCACGGACGTTTGGTGTTTTATTCGGAGGTACCCCATCATATTGAAACGTCTCCCGGCATGCATATCGGAGAAGCGGCACTCTATACCAGTCACGTAGCGTGTTTTGTAACAGGTGCAGGTAATGATAGCCCGTTAAGGACCCATCGTAGAAGATGGGTCCAAAAACATAGGATCCCCATATATCACACCACACGTTCGTTGACCAGCGTACCCGGTGTCGTACTGTGCTGAAGATGTGATGGTTTTCCAGAGACCAGTATTGCATGTTGTGCACGTTCACAATGCCACTCCGTGTAAACGTTGACTTTTCTGTCCGCATAATGTTACAAAGAAACAACGAATTTTCCTCTAAGGTATTGAGCATAAAATTACAATAATCATATCGTTGTGCCTAGTCAACCAGTATCAATGCTTGCACCATTGTCGGATGGTATGGATGTGCATCATGTGCATGTAAAAATGCCAGACATGCTGACACGTGTATCCATATGCCTCGCATATTTCCGCCATGCTCAGCTGTAGATTTAAAGGGGCGAATGCCAGAACAACCTCCGGTGTCACTCGAACATTACACTTTGCCCATCTACGTCTACTTATTCTGAGCCGTGGTGCAACTGAGCCGGATTCTCTAAGAAGTGCAATGCATAGCTGGTGCAATGCATCAGTTTTAGTTTCATGCGTTGTATGTTGATTCGTAGGGAAACGTTCTGAATAAACCTTCGCAGTCGTTTTGTCATTCCTTTGAAATTCACCATAAATAAGTATCATTTCGGCATATTGCGTGTATGTGTAGCCTGCCATCACAATCTCAGAGCTGACTAGCATGTCCACTGCTAGATGGCTCGTGTTTTATCCCGAACGTTTGGCGCTGCGGTACTATTGTAAAATCCATAATCCCAATTTTCATGCTCGTAATAGCTCGGCTGGTCGTTTGCATTCCGCTGCCATTTATCTAGTTCTTAATATGTATGTTTTATTTTCCGATTCTACCTACTTTGAATTTTGAAATAACCCTTTTTGGTGATACCGCGATTTGGCGATACTGGCTAAAGGTGGTTTCGCCTTAAAAGAGATATTGCACTCTGATTTCGATCTAGAATTACTTTAATTCATTTTTTAACTAATCCCTCGATAAAAGACAAAATCATGTATAAAAATATTAAATTTTGAAATTCAATAACTGTGTGAATTTTTTTTAACAGACGTCAAACTTTTTGTGTTATATCATTTATGATGTGTGTAAACATTTACTAAATATAACTATAGGGTTTTAGGGACCGTATAAAAAGTTAGACCTTGTCATTTTTATAAAATTGATTTTTTTATTTTAAACAATGCCACAACATGAATATTTACTAAACATTTTGTAACTATGAACGTTTTTGTAATTGGAACTATATGTCTACGACTAACGGTTGAGACATTCTATGTCGGCGATAGATAACATATTGCATCCTGTATATATTAGAATAAATTTATGTCTGCAGGGAAAAAAATGAAAGCAAGTAATACTAAATTATATTTAATTTTACTTCAATATTTCTAACTAGCAATTTAACTCGGCTCTCTGCGTGTTAATGATGGGACTTTCCGTGTAAAATCGAAAATAAATGCAATAATACGGCAAACACAATGACGGAGATTTGTGCATTCCACCCATAAATCGTTAAGTAGACGATTAGAAAAAGACCACGTGACATTGAGGCAGCCATAGTAAAATCTCCTAACTTAATAAATAACAATGCATCCGCGTTTTCTGTCGCAAGTGAAACACAAAATATACGATTTTCGACCCAATATTAAAAAAAAATTCCACCAAATGGCGTAGCATTTAGTGAAATTCTCTTTCATGTGGCATCTATTTATATTCTAAAGCAAAGACAAGTCCGGGAGTAAAGCTCACATCATACTTGCGTTGGAAACGATCTTAATTTAACAAATAAATTTATCTTTTTGCAATTGATTTAACTTCAAAACATCGCACACTAAACTTTGAGACTGTCGAATATGAAACAAAAAGTACTTTCAGTGATATTTCTTTGAAAAGTGCATCCCAAATTACAGATTTCTTGTGGATTTTAAAGTAATTTTCAGGAATGAATATACACTGCTCAGAACAATTAAAGGATATTGCAGTTTTAGGTGGATTTTGTATCTGGGAAACTTTTTAGCTGATTGATACATGGTCGACAGACATAGTAGGTTATATGAGAATAAATTACACATGTTTGGCAGAAAAAATGCATTTTATTGCGCATTTGTGTACAAAAGGAAAAAAACACAATTTGTGCATATGAGAAAAAAAGAATAAGAAAAGGTATTTTCTTCAAAGAAAATCATTTTCAGTAGGGGGTATGGTTTCCATGGGCGGCCAGCAACGTTGAACACCTTTGAGGCATGGACTCAATGAGGCTATTAATGACGAGTTGGGGTATTCTGCCCCACTCTTCCAGAAGAGCTCTTTCCAGTTCTTGGAGAGTTTGTGGGGGTTGTTGGCAGCCAGAAACTCGTCTTCCTAGAGCGTCCCAAACGTGCTCGATTGGATTCATGTCTGGAGAACACGCTGGCCATTCCATTCGAACGATTCCTTCCTCGAAAAGGAAATCCTCCACCAGGTTTGCACGATGTGGCCTGCAGTTATCGTCCATTAAAATGAAGTTATCTCCGATTGCTGCAGCGTAAGGGACTACAATAGGTCTGAGGATCTCATCCCTATATCGGCGACCAGTCAGAGCTCCATCTCGAATGATGTAGAGGTCAGTGCGCCCGTCAATGGAGATGCCACCATACACCAACACTCCTCCATCGCCAAATCTGACACTTTCGTGCACGAACGCAGGATTATTCCTACTGCCACGGTCCCTCCAGATGAAAATACGCCTATTATCCGGATGCACAGAAAAACGGGACTCGTCAGAAAACAGAATATTGCTCCATTCATTTCTCCTCCAGTTGACATGCTCGGTTGCCCACTCCCTGCGGTCGCGACGATGCCTTGATGTTAATCTAACACATACCATCGGTCGGCGAGCTTACAGACCTACAGCATGGAGCCGGTTTCGGACAGTCTGAGTTGAAATCGTGGTGCCTGTAGCCGAGCGAAGGTGTTGTTGGAGAAGAGTAGCGTTCATGTTTCGGTGTCTCCGAGCTGTTAACGCTAAATACCGATCTTCATTGGGCTCTGTTGCTCGTCTACGACCTTGCCCTGGTCTTCAGCCTGCACATCCACTCTCCAAAAAATGGTTCCAGATCCTAGAAATGACACTTTGTGACACTCCAATCGCTTGCGCTACTTCGGCTTGAGTTTGGCCCCCTTCTAACCTACCAACAATTCTCCAAGCTTCTGAATCTGTCAAATGACTTCGCTGAGACATCGTACTCATCGAAACAAAGCAATCACTGAATGCCGATCATCCTTGTCTTCATTCTCTTTTATCCAGTTGAAAGTCAAATTTCATTCGCTGCCGCTAAAGCGACGTTTTTGACGCCGAACTCAAAATTTGCATACTCCACAGTTTGAAAACCTGAAAAATTTGCATTTGTGATTCTCTTCTTCTATTTTCGGCAAAAAAAAATTCGTTTATGTCTTTATTTTATATAAAACTTCAAATATCCTTTAATTGTTTTGAGCAGTGTATTTAAACCTGCGTCCAATCCAATTGCAAAAGATAAAAACGTTTGCTCTTAAAGCTGTTTTTTAAAGTACATGTCCTTGGATAATTCTGATATCATATTGGCAGTTGCAACAATCCAATCAATAAATTTCACTTTTATTGTCATTTTCTTTAATTTCTAAACATAGCACATTCAATTTTTACATCGTCAAAAAGAAAACAGAAATTACTTTCAATGCTATCTGTTTGAAAAGTGTATCAGACGATCAATCTCAATTTATTGATTTTTTGTGAATTTTAAAGTAATTTTCAAGCATGAGAATTTTTAAATCTGCATGCAACCCAATTACGAAAGATTAACATGTTTGCTTTTAAAACAATATAATAAATATTTCAGCATTTGTTTGTTTCTGTGTAACATTTCTCAAGTAAATGGCCAAAAAAATAATTAAAACTTCACAAAAGAAATATAAATAAGACAACACGAATTTAACAGATATGTAATGGAACTGCACGCTTGAACACTGAAAGAATCAGAATAACAAATTTTGCCATAAATATTAAAAAGTCTCTCGATTAATTGCTCGTTAATACGAATGTAACAAAAATTCATTTAAATGCATTTTTTGGGCAATCTGAAAAATGTACTAACTGTACAAAATCTGTTAGTGTTTTAAATTAAAAACGACTTTTATCTAAGTTTTTTTAGCAGGCAGTATATATATCGCTAAATATTCCCTTTTCTACTTATTATAACTCTTAGAAAATGTTACTACCACATTTAACTTAGTTATAACTAAAGCGATAGCTCTAGTATACAAAAATACAATAGAAAATAAAACGTTGCAACTGTTTGTTTAGTGTCAATTAGACGTCACACTTATTGACAGTGACGTGGAATATTAATTTACAGTTTTCATAAAAATTATTACTTGCAGACAGTTTTGATACTTCCTAAAATTTAGCAAGTACACAATGAATAAAAGCATTTCATTGCAATACATGTTAGTTTATTAAAATATATCATCAGCTATCTAAAGGAATATTTTAGGTATTTTCCTGAAAATAGTAGACTGTATCCCATGCACATAACAAGGCTAAGTCGACATCAGTCGACTGATAACAGTCAGTCGATGTTCTACAACTGATTAACAACTGAACTTTCAACAATGGATCAATCGAAGTATAAGACATTAGTCGATGATAATAAAATTATTTAAATGTCTATCGATAGTTTAAGAAAACAAATCTTTAAAGATAAATTACTTTTTTATAATAAAACTATAATAGATATAATATTATAAACCGCGATACTAATTATAAGTTAAGTGAAATTAAACACGTGTGATAATAATACAATTATGATCAAATGCAAATTAAAATTTTCAGTTTGATATTAGAAGACAATAATGACTATTTAATTTATACTATTAACTTAAGCTAAGAAAAGATATTTCGGCCAGGATGCTTGCGCATTAGAGCGTCATCAAAATCATCCAGTAATAGTGTAAATGCATTTTTAAGCTTCTTTTAATGACTTTCAGATGTTCGGTTTTTCATCATTATTCCAGGAGAAATAGTATAGACTGAACAATTTAGAGAGCATTTTAGTTATAAAATATAATTTAACTCTGAAACGAAGTCTTAAGAAAAAATATGCAAGTAATTATTTTCAGTGAAAAAAAATTACGATTATGTAATTAGCACAATTATGTAATGCAAAACTGTCATCCGAAATTCTTTATGAAATAAAACTGTGTTATTGAAACATGTTTAATTTGATATAAAGCGTCAATTTTTTGAAACATTTGATGTAATTTTTAATAGAAATTTTTATAAAATACAGTCCTGTGTTATGTATGTTTTAAAAGTATCTGTATACATTCATTTACTAAAGAGAGAAAAACATCATAATATTTACTATATGTAATATGTATTTTTTTTTTAAACTTTGAAACAAAATTATGCATATATTAAATTTTAACCGTAAAAGTACTGGAATGCATTTATTTTCATAATAATAATTCGGCTGTGCAAAGGGAAATCAGCTATTTGTAGAGATATACAAGTTCGGATTAGTATAGACGAAGAAAAGTTTGAAAACACCAAAGACTGAGATTTTTAGATAATTAGCTAAGATATTCATAAAAAATCCTCATGAAATTTTCTTGTGCGTTTACATGGCTACATTAAGATTCCTTCCGCGTATGTCCAGAGAATTAGTGGTTTTTCAAGCAGTGAAAGAGGAAAAGGTTTCGTCTTTTCTGAGTTTTCAAACTGCGATTCCCCATTTCCGACTAAAAAATAACAAAAAATATCCACTTATCCTAGATACCTTTCCGGTTGTAACGGTATCGTTTGTTTTAAAAAAGTATTAATATTTACTATTCAAAAATATATTTTCTGAAGGAGCCCCTAACGCTAAATCTCTCCCAGGCGTAATTCAACAGTGATCTTCGGTATATTTAAGGTTACTATTCAGGCCCCGGGTCTAATTAGTAACTTTAAATTTACATATTTTGTCGATAGTAATAAAATAATGAATATTTTCATACAATAATAAAGTAACAAAATATTTTTATAAATATTTTCAATAAAAACTAAACATTTTCATATATTGACGATATAAATAAATATATATACACACACATATATATATATATATATTATTTTTATGATTTATAGCTCTGAATTCCAGTAACTCTATAGTTTAGGAAACAAAAAAAAACATTTTCTAGATTACTAAATTATTTATTTTTTCTTAAATATTTTAACGTATGTTTTTAATTTCCAATAAACTAGTTTAACAAAAGATTTTTTTTATTTCTACATCTTAAATATAAAATCTTACTTCGTCTGAAACAAACTAAAACATTATTTTAAATATTTATGAATAGGATTATAATAAACATTTTAACAATTTTAACTCAATAACTGCACTTAAAAATTCATACATAAAAATATTGTCATTGAACACTATTTTTAATACAAAGATTATATGTTATGTAAATATATATTCTAGTAACAACAATCATTGCCTTTAGATTTTTCTCCTTTTACTTGAGAGAAAATTATTCATGCATATTTTATGCGTAGGGTAGAGTGGAGTAATTGCACGCAATTGTCAAAAAGTCTTAAAGGAATAAAGATTTAATGAATGAAAAGTCAATGTATTTATTGTTAATCTTCATATTTAAAAAAAAAGTACCATAAACATGTGGGAATAAAAATAAAACTTTTAAAACTACATTCTCATTGAATTCATTCTTTCTAAAACTTATATTATTACCAAAATCTATATAGATGAATAATGGTAAATTTTTAAATACTGCTCCATACGATTGCTACGTGTTGCCAAGTTGCACTTACACTGTAAAAAAATCGACAGCTATTTCTTAATCGATGAAAATATAATGTTCGATAACGACCCCAAAACTTACAATAATCTTGTCCGAGCTATCCCCGATTCCGGAAAATACTTACTCTCTTCAGAAACCTCAGAAACCTCTGAAACCAGTTTATTTTCTTGATTTGAAGAATCATTTATAGAATTAAAGTTTATCTTGTTGCTACTGATTTTGGAAACGTTTCCATATAGATTTTATATAATATTAATCAGTTTTCTCAAACTAGAATATTTGTTTTAAAATGCTATCAATTCCCAATTAAACACTTTCATCTGCATAATTGAACTTATATGGAAGAGTTACAAAATAATCTTAATTTTAATGTTAATGCTAATATTGTTATTTTTTCATGATTGTCTGTAAAATATGTTTATTAAACATGATAATGTTTATTTGAGAATTGAGAGCACCCTAAAAACGATATGCCGGGTCAAGAAAACTGACAAATACACTATAAAAACTGCTTGGAAACATTTACAGAAACCTGTGGCAGCAAAAGAAATTGTTTTTATAATTGTTTCTTTAAATCTCAAAAGTCTATTTATTTCTGAGATTTCTAAAAATAACGAACGCTTTTCGGAATGGTGGACGGCTCACACATAATGAGACAAATTTGGAATTTTCGATAAATATGTGGTACCTGTTTTCATCTATTATACATTTTTGTTAACGTTTTTCTGTTTCTTTTGCTGCAGTAAGATTAAAATTCTATGTAATAGAAGTACTTGGGTTGCATCTGCTTTTTGCTGCATCTCAAACCAATTAAAGCAACTTAGAAAGCACTGTCTCCACCTAGGTATGACTGATTCCTGAATCATCGTTCCTTGATTCATCCGCTTCAGGTTTGCCTGGATTCAAAACATTTTGAATTATTTTGTCATCCGTTAAGTTTTCATAACCAATATTATTCTTGTCACAATTAAGCCAGTCTGTGATTTCATCCGCAGAAATATTTTTTAAACATGGCCAAAACATGAACACCAAAGTCAGTTACTCCGAACAGCATCTTATGTGCTATTAACAATGTTAGGCCTCAATTTGCCCCAGCTTATCTGCAAGTCTATTCAAACAAATCATTCTAGGCATCAGCCAAGTTGTATACGACATCTTTGATATTGTACGATTTCCAAAAATCGGAAACATTTGATTCATTAAAAGCTTTCCGATAACGTGTTTTCATCGATTCAATGACACTTTGATCAATTGTCTGTTTCAATGATGTTTTATTAGGGGGAAGACGAAATAACCACTTGATGTTATCGTCAGTAGAACACAGTTTGTACAGCTGTTTGATAAATTGTGGGTCTGGAAATTGGAATCCCCTGAGTTCGTTTTTGAATGAACCATTGGTAAAGAGCTGCAGTCCAGCTCTTCATCCTTTGCATTTTTCATGTTGTTTCTCGCTCCTATACCACAGCATGTGGTTTCTATGTCACTGGCATATTTTTATATTTAAATATACAATATTCTATTATTTTATTATTCTAATATTACCTGTGAGGAACAGAAACCCATCTCCACGACCAAACCACGACAAAGGTAAGGGGTTAAGCTCTTCCCTTTTTATGCAGCTAAATAAATGTCTCCTTCTGTCTCAAATTTTTCAATCTTATAAAACATTGATCCTAATCTGTGTTATAAACAAAATAATTGCGATTGTTTATGTAAGTCACATAACAATCCGTTTTTAATGACTTGATGGTTGACAAAGAAAATGTAAAAAAAAAATAAAAAAAAAAAAAACAATAACACTATAATACATAGACAATAAACAGATAATAGAAAAAAAAATGTTTGAAAATGGTTATTGGTAGGCTCAAAAAGATCAGAACTTTCTTAATTAGAAATGGTATTTGGCATTTAGAGATTCTTTACTATCTTATTTTTATTCAAAATCAAGATTTAAAAACAATTTTATTACATAGAGGTTCAACTGCATAAATATATTCACAATGACAGTTTCATGTAAATATATTTTAACAGTAACCTTTTTATAATTATTACAAAGAGTGATCAGCATTCAATCAAATTTCAACTTTTTAACAATCCAAGTTTTATCGAAGCACAAAAAAGTATTCATATTGTAAGAAATGACTGAGTTTATAAATACAGCCTTAAAGTCTTAAGTTTTAGAAACAACTCGTACTTTATTTAAATGAAACGCAATATATAAAACATAATTTTAAAATATAGGAAAGCTTTAAAAATTAGATTGAAATTAGATTGCCGTATTTTATTTCTCTGGGTGTGGCAGAACTATAATGATATAACATTTCTACTGTTCTTCTCAAATATCGAAAATAGATTTTTAAAAAAGTTATTCATATTGCATCAAATGCCGCAAACAAAATACATAAAAAAAAACCTTAGACTTGCTTTCTTTTTTTTGTGAAATATCTTACAGCATGATTTTTAAATTCTCTAAAGTATTTCGCTGTACATTTTAACTTTGTATTACAAGCAATGTTTTCTTAGCAATGAGAGTAACTGCAGATTAAATCAAGGTTTTTATTTCTGGTGAGAAAGTTTATGCTGTCTATATCTCTCGCTCTCTCTCTTTTTTTGTTTAAAAAAATGTGTTAATGCCTAACACACATGTTATATTTAATTCACGTAAAGTTTAGGGTAAGGTATCCTAGATTTGGAAAAATAGGCGCACGCTTTCCTTGTATTACAAAGATGTGTTTCATGAAATTGGATCTGTCATTCCCAGCTGTGCTAAACGCGTCTAATATTATTCTAAATAGGAATTCTTTATTACTTAACATGTAATTCTTTAGCGTGCTCCTTAACCTCCGTCGCAGACTACAGAGCTTGTTCACAAAGATATGTTTTCCGACAAGAACATTCCATGTCTAGTGTAAGTAGAGACAGATTTCATGAAAGTAAAATTTAGGCAATAATATTCAGATTGTCTACAGCTTTTAAAGTTTAAGCTACAACAACAACCATCTCCAGTATCTGCCATGTAATCATCTATCAAAGCACTTCTTATATCATCAGACATGCGTTGAGCCACTGCTAGATTAAATGCATTTCTATGGAAATGATGCCTAATAAATAGTGCTTTATTGGGGTAGGCAATTGTTTTACATTTTCAATTGGCCAATTATGATGTCCAATAAATAGTGCTTTGTTGGAGTAGGCAATTGTTTTACATTTTCCATTGGCCAATTATGATGCCTTCGAGCTAACTTCACTCTCCCTCATCGGTTATTAATGTCTAATAGTGTCTAATACGGTACAATGCAATAAATATTTAGAACTGAATTGCATTAAAATGTTACTAGAGCTAATTGCGTGTAAATATATGAATAGTGAAGCGTGACAATTTTCGAATTCCACACTCGTTCATCAGAAGTTGAAATTCATCGTGAAATAGTAAGTTCTCTGTTTCACCACAAGCATTCTCCCCTTCAAATGTGCTAACAAAGGCAGATCGAAAACATCCGACTGGTGCCATTTCAAGAAAATTGCTTCCCATTCTATGTGTATTTCAATCAGTCCTCAATGAAAATCAATGAAAGCAGCAACATAACTAATTTCAAACACGCTTATAAAAAATATGATAGGCTACAATTCCCACTGAAAGTTAAATGTCACTCCACCTTAGTCCTTTTTTCTTAGTCATTCCTGTGACAACATGCTTATAGTGAATTTGTATTTTGTTTTTGGGGATCAGTGCACGTCATTTGTACATATTCATACTTGTATATACAATTAAAGAGAAAAGTGATTCTGTACACATTTTATGCTAATTTTATACATTAAAGCAGTTATAGTCATCTATTTGGCAAAATTCGTTGTTTTCGAGGTTATAAAATATTTTTTTTTAATTCCAAAAGATAAACTTTGACTTTTTGAGAAATAAAATAAAATTATAGTTTAATTTTTTTGTAACCTTCATTCATTCAATCGCAATAATAGAAGTTAAAAGTATAAACGAGAAAAAAAATAATGCGAGAATTCCTGCGCTTTTATTTACGACTAGGATTGCTATGTTTTTTTATGTTCGGATACTGAAGTGGTAGTAATAAAACTTTTCGACCGTCTTTTTAAAAGGGTGGGAATGAATGGGGCTAAAATTGCTCATGTTGCATGAAATGTTACAGATTCAGAGGACATAAAGTCTTTAAAAAAATAATTGTTCTTCTTAAAGTAAGTAGAACGAGATTTTTAAATACTCTTAAACAGTTCGTTGTACTTCTTTACTTTTTATGACTAGCAAAGTTTTCTTGCGCTAGTGATTAAATACTTCAGTAGTAAATCAGCTTATAAATGTCTGCCTCAGAAACTTTATGTTCTTTTTTTACATTCGTAGATGGAGCTTTTAAAAGGTCATGCGTTTTTAATGCTAAATCCATATGTTACATATGAATTTCAAATGAGACGTATTATGTTTCATTTGAAAGTATATCGTTTACATATATGTTTTACTAAGAAGAAAGTAAATCTCCTTTATTCAGCTGTATTTGTAAGTTATTTAAATAAGAACTTCCTCGATAAATACACAGTTTATGTAACTATACGTATTATATTAATTTATACCAGAAAACGGTCTCTTAACTAGCTTAGAATGAAAATTGCAAGAAGTGATAGCCAATGCTTATTTATTTTATGATACTGAAAATGTTAATTTATATTAGTATAGCAAACAAATGGTTACAATAATGTCGCTTGTCACTGGATTAAAAAATTACATGTCTCTAAATTAATTTTTGAAATCATACAAAATCGATAAGTAGAGTCATAATTTTCAAATAACAATTATTTGAAAGAACATCTTTTGTTCCTTACGATGACTTAAAAATGCAATTGCTCATATTTAATGAAATAAATATGTCATCTCTACTAATATTATAAAGGAGTAAAGTTTGTTTTTTTTGTTTGTTTGTTTGTAGGGGGTAATCTCTGGAACTACCGAACCGATTTCAAAAGTGATGGTGGCAAATTAATGGTGACAACCCCTGCTCCAACATAGGCTATATTTTATGTCGGTGCCACTACCCCAGAGGGGTGCAGGAGCGAAAAACTTTCTAAAATTGCGATATTTTCTATACTGAAGCAGCTAGAAATTTGAAAATTGGCGTTGTAGTTACTTATAAGATGTAAATGATCTCTAAGAACAAAATAAAGAAAAATTCGAAATTTAAAAGGGTGAAATGAGCGAAAAGCGTTCTAAAAACATTCTAAATTACAATTTCTATGGAATCTCTGGAACTACCGAACCGATTTCAAAAGTGATGGTGACAACCCCTGCTCCAATATAGGCTATATTTTATGTCGGTGTCACTAACCCCAGGGGGGGTGCAGGAGCGAAAAACGTTCTAAAATTGCGATCTTTTTTATACTGAAGGAGCTAGAAATTTGAAAATTAGCATTGTAGTTACTTATAAGATGTAAATGCTCTCTAAAAACAAAATAAAACAAAATTCGAAATTTAAAAGGGTGAAATGAGCGAAAAGCGTTCTCAAAACATTCTAAATTACAATTTCTATGGAATCTCTAGAACTACCGAACCGATTTCAAAAGTGATGGTGGCTAATTGATGGTGACAACCCCTGCGTCAATATAGGCTATATTTTATGTCGGTGTCACTAACTCCAGGGCAGTGCAGGAGCGAAAAACGTTATAAAATTGCGATTTTTTTTATACTGAAGGAGCTAGAAATTTGAAATTTGGCGTTGTAGTTACTTATAACATGTAAATGCTCTCTAAGACAAAAATAAAAAAAATTCGAAATTTAAAAGGGTGGAATGAGCGAAAAACGTTCTAAAAACATTCTAAATTACAATTTCTATGGAATCTCTGGAACTACCGAACCGATTTCAAAAGTGGTGGTGGCAAATTGATGGTGACAACCCCTGCTCCAACATAGGATATATTTTTTGTGGGTGCCACTATCCCCAGGGGGGTGCAGGAGCGAAAAACTTTCTAAAATTACGATTTTGTTTATACTGAAGGAGCTAGAAATTTGAAAATTGGCATTGTAGTTACTTATAAGATGTAAATGCTCTCTAAGAATAAAATAAAAAAAAATTGAAATTTAAAAGGGTGAAATGAGCGAAAAGCGTTCTAAAAACATTATAAATTACAATTTCGATGGAATCTCTGGAACTACCGAACCGATTTCAAAAGTGATGGTGGCAAATTGATGGTGACAACCCCTGCTCCAATATAGGCTATGTTTTATGTCGGTGTCAATAACCCCAGGGGGGTGCAGGAGCGAAAAACGTTCTAAAATTGCGATCTTTTTTATACTGAAGGAGCTAGAAATTTGAAAATTGGCATTATAGTTACTTATAAGATGTAAATGCTCTCTAAAAACAAAATAAAACAAAATTCGAAATTTAAAAGGCTGAAATGTGCGAAAAGCGTTCTAAAAACATTATAAATTACAATTTCGATGGAATCTCTGGAACTACCGAACCGATTTCAAAAGTGATGGTGGCAAAAGTGATGGTGACAACCCCTGCTCCAACATAGGATATATTTTTTGTGGGTGCCACTATCCCCAGGGGGGTGCAGGAGCGAAAAACGTTCTAAAATTGCAATTTTGTTTACACTGAAGGAGCTAGAAATTTGAAAATTGGCATTGTAGTTACTTATAAGATGTAAATGCTCTCTAAGAATAAAATTTTAAAAAAAATCGAAATTTAAAAGGGTGAAATCTGCGAAAAGCGTTCTAAAAACATTCTAAATTACAATTTCTATGGAATCTCTGGAACTACCGAACCGATTTCAAAAATGATGGTGGCAAATTGATGGTGACAACCCCTGCTCCAACATAGGCTATATTTTATGTCGGTGTCACTAACCCCAGGGGGGGGGGTGTAGGAGCGAAAAATGTTCTAAAATTGCGATTTTTGTTTATACTGAAGGAATAAATTTGAAATTTGGTATTGTAGTTACTTATAAGATGTAAATGCTCTCTAAAAAAAAAATCGAAATTTAAAAGGGTGAAATGAGCGAAAAGCGTTCTAAAAACATTCTAAATTACTATTTCTATAGAATCTCTAGAACTACCGAACAGCTTTCAAAAGTGATGGTGGCAAATTGGTGGTGACAATCCCTGCTCTAACAGCCTCTTTAATAAAAAACTATGCGTTTCTGACGACTGGGTTTTTCGCTAATTGTTGCCACAGATTAATCTCGGAAAATGAAACATTTGAAGTTACTGAAAAAAAATAGTAGCTCGAAAAGTATTTCTCAGAAAATTATTAGACAAACTGCGTTTGAAAGGTAAAAAATTGTATTTTTCTGGATATAAATTTCAAATCTAATGATTATACCATTTTTCAAATATTGAATTTGAAAAATTACCAAATTTCACCATGGAGTACCATAGCAAAACCTTCATGCGTACAAAGATAATGATAAGGGTGA
Source organism: Maratus michaelseni (assembly GCA_963931845.1). Lineage (NCBI taxonomy): Eukaryota > Metazoa > Arthropoda > Arachnida > Araneae > Salticidae > Maratus > Maratus michaelseni. The sequence continues at coordinate 213,555,765 of OZ007590.1, forward strand.
CGTGTCCTGGCGTGTATATTGGCTATAGCACGAGTAACAAATTATAGTAGCCTTATTATTCTGTTAAAATATAAAAGTGAATTATGAAATGTCAATATTTTGTTGGATTAAAAGTTCGTTATAAGAAATTGACCAGCGTAGAGGCCATAGCTTGCTAGTATTTAGAAAAAATATACAAGCGATCAAAGCTAATGTCGTATCATCTACTATTATTTTTCTGCTTATCGTTAATGAATAACACGTTTTTTTTATATTGTAGATATATTTGCCAAAAACATGTATCCTCAACAAAAATTGTATGCAACTTTTTTATCAGTTTGCTTTAAGCTACTTTAAAGATAGACATGGACGTTTTAGCATTATGTTTCTTTTAATGATATATTCTTTTTTATCCATTTTATAAATTATTTTTATTTCTCAAAAAAAATTCTGATTTTCAACATTAAAACGAATTTGAATTAAAAATAAAACATACTCCCTGTTCAGTAGAAAAACTTGACAACCCAAGAAATAGTATATATAGAATAATATTAGAGCAGTTGGGACAGCTAAGGCCTGGGACAGTTATGTTAAAATTTGCTGGGTGTTAAAAAAAGGTGAGTGATAATTTTTTTTATTGTACCTTCCAACGGATTGGGTATAATTGAAAATAAAAGTTCATGTTTCACCAAATAGTACATATTCAAAAATCAAAAAGGGATTTTTAAACATTCTAGATAAATGTTTTCGATCTTTTCATGAACAGCAAAATTTTTTTATGAAAGTGATTTAATAATGCAGCAATATTTCAGCTTATTATTGTCTGGTCTATAAGCTTTATGAAATTCGTACATTAACAGCTGAAGATTTTAACATCTCACGGATATGTTACATATGCAGGTCAAATTAAATTTATATATACTGAGGTTATTGATTTATACTAAAATATCATTTGATAATATACTGAATACGTAATGTTTTACTAAGAAGAAATAATTTATCAATGCGTGTAAATATTTTCAAATTATGAATTTAAAAGCTATCCCGACAAATATATATTTTGTGTAATTTATTTCTTGGCATATATCCTAGATAAATATATTTAGTGCTCAAACATCCAGAAAAAAATGCATGCAATGTCTTAACCAATGTATCTTTAAAACTACATATAGTAAATATTAAAATTATGTCCTACTACATATATTACATATATTCATTATTAATCTTTTCAGTGAAGGAAATAGGTTCAAAATATGCATATACATTTTGACATTATAAAGTTAAATAAGTTTTTAAAATTTCAATGTTTCAGTTTTAAGAAAATGTATACACTCTCTCCAAAAAATAAAAGGTAACAACCTAACAGTTAGAAAAAAGTAATATAGCGAGAACTCTTGGTTTTCATTTAGGTGTGGAATTATTTAGTTTTATTTCTCCAGGTTCTGAAGAAAGGTCAGTGATAGTCATAAAACTTTTCTAGCGTTCTTTCCAAAAGATTGGAGATAAGCGAAGCAAAAAATGTTCATGTTGCATCAAATGTAAAGCTTCAGAGTACATAAAATCTTTAAATTTTTTTATGCTTTTTTGCAGAATAAATAGAAAAGGATTTTTAAGCACACTTAAACATTTCTTTGTACTCTATTTTTCTATTTTTCTAATCAGCACAGAGTTTTTCAAAAGTGATTAAATTCTTTAGTAATGAATCAACTGACTAATTTCTGCTTCAAAACATTTATGTACTTTGTACATGTTCTTTTTAACATTTAGCTACAATTTATATCACTTCTATACATTTTTAATGCCTAATCCGTGTATTACGCATACATGCCCAGCAAGATTTATTATATCTATTTTCAATTAATTATTTTATAATATAAATACCATATTTGTCGAGTATGCCACATTGTTTTTTCTTCTCAAAATCGAGTTGCGCTCGACACATAAATATTTGGTATTTGACTGGCCTTTGCATTTGATCATTGATCACTCCAAAAAATCTTTAGTTGGTTATTTTTTACCTAAATTTGTGAAACCATTAAACAATATTTTGTGGTATGCATACACTGTGAAACTTTACAGTATCTATGCGGTTTTAATAGAAAAATGTCTGTGTGAAACGTTTTCTCATATTTGGCATCTCAAATCTTTCTCCTTAATTGATGTATTCAAAATCCGTGTTCATACATTACACGAGGGCACGGCATACACAGGAAAATACTGTAACTGTACATTTTATAGAAAATTGTCGCATCTTTTAAATTGACCGTAATAAGTAAATCTAAAGTAACATACATACAGGGTGTGTTCACAAAGTTTCAAGACTGATTGTTTGCTAGTAGGGGCGTGTTCCAACGACAGGGTGAGGTAGTGGGGGTGTCAGCTAACGAAGAGCACGCACGTCAGTTGCCGCCGAGGCGTTGGAGTGAGTAGATCGGTAGTGAAGTGAGTGCGTGTCATTGACCCAAGTCGAAAACTGTTAGTAATATATCAGGAAAGTAATCTCCTTAAATTGATTTCTATGACAGATTATTTACTTCATTTAAAAACTCATCACGATAAAAAGTGTTTAACTCAAATTTCAAAGAGAAAATGAAATCTATGATGCAATATATAGAGGTATTACAAATTCGTGAATGTGAACTGAACAAGGAAGTAGGAAATAAAATACGTATGAATGACGTACGTTTACTTTACGTCATTTCTGACGAATCACCGAACTGAAAAATGACATCACCTGAAAGGGACTAAAAGACTGTTTCTTTCTAGTATATAGAACTTTAATAGACTTGCAGCTATCACGAGATGGAGACGGAACATGTATATTTCGTTCTCCCTTAAACTCAATTAAATTTAGCTAATGTTTAAAATTAAAAGATGTGTAACAGTAAATGTAATTCAAAGATAATTAAATAATTTAAACTAAATTATGAATAATGTAATATTATTAATTATATTTCTCTATTCCACATAAGAACAATAATTCAGTGTGTACAGCAAACAATAGATACAATATTTACTGGATACTTCATTATCATGGTTATAAAAATGTGCATCGAACCCATTATGGATATATAATAGGATAACCTTAAGGACCTGGCTGGCGGCACAATGAGGATGATTGCTGAAAAAAGGAGGTAAGCCAATTATCTTACCTTTGTTTTGAAAAAGTACCAATTGTTTATTTATATTCCCTAATTACTTTAGAGCGCTCAAAACTACTAGCTACCTTCAAAATTAAATAACAAAAACTGCTTGAGTGGAAAAAGCAGCGTCATTTGGTGCAGCGTTATTCTGCAAATTTCCTTGTAAAACTTAAGAAAACCGCGACAGAGACTTTTCGTATGATTCAAGAGGCTTGCCAAGAAGAAACAATGATACATTCACTAGTTTTCATGTGGCACAAGAGGTTCGAAAATGGCCGCCAGGACGTTGAAGACGATAACCACGCTGAGAGACCTTCAACAAGCCAAATTGGTGAAAATCTGGTGAAAGTAAGTGAACTGTTAAACAACGACAGTCGTCTTAGTGTTAGATTAATTGCCGATGAACTGCGATTGGGTCAGTGTTCGCCACGACAATGCGCCCTCTCATACGTTGCTCACCGCCGCCGACGTTTTGGCTACGTTTAACGTAACAATACTGCCGCAAGCTCCTACAGCTCCGACTTCGTTCCCAGCGACTTTTGTTTTTTCCCTCGGATCAATAAAGATATAAAAGCGGAAGCGATTTGACACGATTCCAACAATCCAGGCAGTTTCGGCAAGGTCCCTTAACAACCTTGCTCGCGAAGACTTCCAGGGAGCCTATGAAAAATGGAAAAAACGCTGGTAGCAGTGTGTAAGTGCCCAAGGGTCATATTGCGAAGAAATGTAGTTCGCTGTACAAAAATGTTTAATAAATATTGTATTCTCCGACCAGTGTTGAAACTTTGTGAACACACCCTGCATATCTATACATTTATTTGTAGATTAAAATAGAAAACTCGTAATTTATTTTTATAAACAAAACAGTGATTCTGTATCTTTTTACGGTATTGTGCATTTAATGGAACAGACTTTACTTAAGATATTTCCGATGATGGAATGTATACCCAATTCAACGTATAAATACTTGCAGTTCTACTAATTTAAGGGCCCCTATTTTCATTCTGGCAGTCATAAAACTAAAAATGAGTTATGGAGTCAAATAGACGAATCCTCCGTATTATGGATGTAAAGTTGGTGTAAAACGAATCGCTATATCGCTAAACTCTACCACAAATCATCATATAAAATGTGACTAGTACCAATCGTTTTAGTAATAAAATCTACTAATTAATACTATATTTTAATTTGCTTTGGGGGTAATAAACATTTAAAATTTGTAACAAAATTTTTAATACTAAAAACTACGTTTGAGATATTATTTGGATTCTTTGGTGTTTTTTTTTGTCTACCTCTGGATTTCAGACGGGAAAGTATTCGATCACATATTTTATGATTTATGGAGATTTAAAATTGAAAAGTTTTAATGTTAAATTCTCTTTTTAATCGTTGCAAAACAGATTGCAATGCGAAGAGTATTTTAAGTATAACTTAAAAAACGTTGTCAGAATGATCTGTAATAATAGATTCGCGTATTTGAAGCTTTTATAAATCAATTTTTGTTTAAAAAAATTATATGCGACAGTTCCTGTTATTTTCAAAAATTAATTTTGGAAATATCTATTTCGGAATTTATATAATAATATCAGTATATCTATTTGTCACATTTTTATACCCCTTTTTCTTTTTAAAATTTGCAAAAAACTTTGATTGGTTAATACAAAATCACTTATATTTAATTAATAGAAAGATGTATACATATTTATCACACTGAAACACTATCTTTGGATTGGATTTAACAATAAAACAATGCAAAAGAATATTTTTATTTAGGAGTGCGATTACTGTATTTTATGTCTGTGGGTGCAGAAATAAGGACAAAGATGGTCATAAAACTTTTCTGCTATCATTCTGTAAGAAAGAAAATAAATAAAGCAAAAAATCTTCATGTTACTCTGGAAGCTACAAACTGAAAGTATTTAAGATCATAATAAATTTTTAGATCATCTTCTGAAGCTTAATATATATAGTAAGGGATTTACGAAAGTGACTGAAGCATTTCATTTTTTTCTAATTTTTTATGATCAGCATATTTTTTGTAAGAGGTTATAAACATTAGCAGTTACTTTGGTGATTAATCACTACTTCAGTTTTCTTTTATGTTTTGAGCGCATTTTCAATAATTTTGTATAAGTATGTTATACTTCGATAGAGTAATTCATATATCCAATCAATTGTCTACGTATACTTAAATAGTATCTAATTATAATTTGATTATACAGGGTGTTCCACTATTTTCTTAACAACTTTGACCCACTATAAAACCTAAATTAAATAAGATAGTGAAGTTCGGCTTTGTGCTCATGTATCAGCAACTTATAAAGATTTGTTTGTAGTAAACTAGTTGTTCGTTACTTTCACGTACGACCCAGTAATATCCAAAACTGGTGATGTCTAGTCCACAGGAAAAAGCACAGAACGTGGACTGGAGACTCTTCGTTCATAGAGACGAAGTCGTAACAAAACACAGATATAACCCAACATCCAGATCCTCATTACGCGAGTGGCACAATAAGTTTATGGAGACCGTTAGTGTGCTGCATGAGAAGGGCGATGGCCAGCCAATCACAAGTCAAGAGGATATAGAACGTGTTCGGCTAAGATTCTAACGAAGTCCATTTGTATGGCCTCCAGACAGTTTGGGTTACAACAAACAGGTACTGCACTAGCGCCTGCATCTACTGTTTCACGGAAAGTCAAAGTTGTAATGATAAAGTTGGAACTCGATATAATTGATCCTATAGGGTAAGTCCGGGATAGTTGCCCTGCGTAAGTCCCATTTAATTTTCTTTTTTATAGCAATGATTTTTGTAGTGCGCACGTAAACCATATACTTCAAAAAATTTTGTAGAACATCATAAAAAATATTACTATAATATAAATACTATATAAAATATGAGATGTAATTTTCCTAACTGAGTGAAAAAGTCGGGGCCAGGATTCGAACCAGGGATTTCTTGGCTGATGCTGTTCATGCTCTACCAGCTGAGCAATCGCGGATGAACATGTCAGAACTAATTCACCCAGTTAGCCTATTAGTTTCTCCATATTCGTCCGGATTGCTCCGTTAGCAGAACATTGGCAACTTTAACCAAGAGATCCCTGGCTCGGACTTTTTCACTCATTTGGAAAAATTACATCTCATATGATTTCTTTACCAATTTTTGAATACTTGTGTCAAAATTAATTTAGCATATAAAATAGTGTTTTTATCAAAAAATGTAATCAATGATTTTGGCCTCTTATCACGGACCTCGGGATTAGATACCCCACTTGATCGGGATAGATGACCCATTCGTAAAATTATAGGTAATTAACATTTATAATTTCAAATCTATATTTACATTTGACATAATATGCTATTTACATCCAATTTAAAACATTTTTTAAATGAGTTTACATGATCTGTATACTAATCCTGTATCACACTCCCACATCAAAGGATATTTTCTATTTCCAATTCTTCGAATAACTGGGTATACAAAATTTGAAGCCATTCAAATAATTCTAACGAAAGCTAAACTTGTTAATCCTAAACTAAGAGGTATTCCCTCCCCCCCCCCTCTCTTTTTATATTCGACGTAAAAACTCTACAAATAAAAACTAATTCGAGAGACAAATTTAATATTCTCAAATTAAATGAGTTAGATTTTTGTGTTTCTTAATAATATCCAAATATTTTATATATTCTACGGAAGGTACAATTTATGTAATTTAAATTAGGTGGGGGGGGGGAAGAAAACTTGCCAATAATAAAATAAATGTCTTTCTTTGATGGATAAAACATATATTTTAAGAAATAAGTCGCTGAAACTAGTTTACTACCCTCTTTTATAGCACTTGATAGTAGAAGAACGTTACTAGCTCCGAGGCAACTTACCCGATGGAGCTTCTAAACTGCATTTATCCTATTAAAGTCACATTTGGAAATGAAGACAATTGCCTTCTGAAACAAGAAAACAGACTATTCTGATTGATCGACAAAAATGTAACCTACTTGCCTTTAAATGACGCATATTTTACCATAACGAATCGCATTTATAACCTTGAAAATATCTTCTAATTTTAAAAGTAATCAAAATCATTACTTAAATAATATTTCATTAATAATTTTACAATTATATATTAAACAAAAATATATTTCGACGATTGCAATATAAAAGTGTAATTAGTGTCGTAACTGTGTAGTAAATATCGACGAATTGTCCATTGTTTTAATTTGATTGCGAATGAAGACAGTCTATTTCTTTTGGAATTTTAAAATTTTAATTTAACCTAACGTATCTTGTAACTTGGTAAATGTGTATTTAAACATTTTTAGGACTTTTCGGGATTTTATTTTTGGTTTTTTAAAAGCAACGTGGAAAAACTAACCAGATTATATTTTTTACGAATGTCTTTAATTAAGTAAACAATAGAAGAATAATTTATTTTCCATTAAAAAATATATAATTATTTTTTAGTCTGACACATTCAAATTTGAAACACTAGACCTATATATAAAAAATGTACTTTAATGACAATGTTTAAATATTTTTTCCTTTTCATATAGAAGAGTTAATGCTAAGCTACATTACATATAATCTCATCGAAAAAAAGCGGATACCAAGAAATATTTGAAGATGATAAATGAAAATCATAATTTATAGGATTTATTACACGCATAATTTAATGCATTTGTTACACGGCTGTAATTTCTTTTGTACGTACTGTATTATATACAAATTCTGAATTACTTTTTGCTATAATTGCCCTGATTCGGGGTACAGACTTGCAAGCCTGCATTCATGGTCGTAACTGTGTCTTGACAAAGAATTCCTAGCTTTTAATACTCGGTTTCTTAAATCAACTACAGTTATTACGGGTTGTGGATGAGCATAAAACTGAAACCAATGTTCAATATATGCTTAATGGGTGAAATATCATGTGATATCTCTGATCATGACAGTTTTACAACTTACATTGTACGGCTGAGTTTTAGCTGCATTTTAACGACTTTAAGGAGTATTTTAAGGAGTATTATCCTGTGGAAACAATCCCTCACCCTGAATACAACGAAGATTGGCACAAAAGAGTTATGTCAAAAAGAATTAACGAATTTAAAGCAAACTGGGCATGCTGGGGCAAAAGTGTTTAAAAGGAGCATTTTTGCGAAATTTCATGGCATTTCATACAATTATTTGCTTTAATCGCATAAATTCTTAAATTATGCAGTTGCAAATGCAGATATACAATTGCATATAATCCGCTTTTATATTATTTTTTTTTGTCTAATAACATGTTTTCCTTGTTGTGAAACTTTGACACTTTGAAACAAAGAAAGTTCGAAAACAAACTACCTATTTTAATATATATTAACTGTATAATATTGTGTTATAGTTTGCTTCACGTCGGTTGTTTATGTACGGATGCGTGCATGTGTGTCTTTAAAATATTGAAGTATGAATCTAAATACACTGGTCTCTAAAAGTTAAGGTACAACGAGTTTTTTAACGCTCACTATTAAAAGAATGAAAATCAAGGTAAAAAATATGGTTTATATGAATGACCATAAGTAACTTCAATAAAACCCTATGAAACAATTATGCCCATCTCTATTTTATTTTCAGAATATGGCAATCAAGGGAAATTGAGAATATCCCACTTTAAAAATTTGTGTGGAATTTTTTATGGTTGTTGATCTTGAAGCGTTCATACTAAAATAATGCTGTCCATGTCTAGGCGATGTCGTTTACTTGATTCGTTAAGATGGTGGGCAATCGAATAGATGGAAATGGGGTTATCGCAAGCTAGTGCCGTTGGACGTAATGTGTATTGCAGTGTGAACAAAGGCTCCGTGATCAATTTGAATCCAAAATTTCAGTATCAAGAAGACTTATTCCAGACCGCTTATGGATTACAACCCCTGTAGAACATCTCTTTCTAGCTCTTTTGGCCTGAAGGAGGTGCATCCCTACTGTGACTCAGCTCATTTCAGATCATCGTAAAGCAACAGAGATGACAATACCTGCGATTACGATACACAGACGTCTTCACAATTAAGTACTATATGCAAGACGACCCATTGTGTGTGGCCAACTTAATCGACAAAACAGAAGTGTCCATTTATATTGTCCAAGAGAGCACGTTACCTGAAAGATACAATAATGAACTTACGTATTACTCACAGACGAGTCCCGGCTTGCTTTGGAGAGTGATTCAGTTCGTGTGCTGATCTAGATAGAACAAGACATCAGATTCTACCTATGTAACATTGTTGAAAGACACATGTATAGAGTAGGTGGAGTCATTGTTTGGGATGGAATCTCTCTGGTGGCCACAGTAACTTCCATGTATGCCATTGAAGAGCTCTGACTGCTGTGAAATATACGGACGAGATCCTTGCTCCGTTTGTCACAACAGATGCTAGTGCTATTGGTGATGTATTAAGGATAACGGATGATAATGCCCGATCGTATTGTGCTAGATTTGTTGATGAATATCTTGAGGAACAAGGTTTAGTTCTAATGGAATTGCCAGCTCAATCTTCGGGCCTTAATCCGATATAGCATCTTTAGGACTATCTCGGCAGACAGGTGGCTGCCGTAATGTCCTCTTCCGAAGTCGTTAAATGAGCTGGAACAAGCGTTTCTCCATGTATGGTCTTTGTTTCCCATTCCAGTGTCCGGCAACTTAATTGACAGCATGGAAAGTTGATCCCACAAATGCATTACAAGTAGGGCCGGACACATGCTTTATTAAAATCCGTTAATTTATTTATTTTTTCACAAAACACTGCCATTTATTTTTTTTTATCAAATAGTAGACCAGTGCAAAAAATGTAATTTTTTATTTGTAAATCATGCTTGATGTTAAAATTGAACAACATGCTAGAAATAACTGTTTAAAGCCCAATTCCTCTAAATTTTATGTCTCTTTGTTTATTTGTTTTAAAATTAAACACAAAAAACTGGTTGTACCTTAACTTTTGGAGGCCAGTGTATATGCACTTACATATTATTACGTGAAAAAGAGGTTGAATTATGGGCAGAAAATGTACCATATTATCGAAAACATAATGTTTTTGCAGTAAAAAAAAAAAAAACATATATTATATTAATTTTTCATAATTTAAATAATTAAGAAGCCCCACTTAAAATATAGATTTTCACAAATTGATTTGTACAAACAGCTGAATCCCAAAAAACAACAACCAGTGGCTGAGAGGTTCTGCTCTCGAAGCTGGTAGACGGGAGGTGCTGGGTTCAAATCCCTGTCGCGCTCGTCGACCCAACCGTTCGGAGTTTTCGTGGTTTTCTTCGAACATTACCGTAAATACGGGTTAGGATCCCTTAGAAAGACCCCACGGAGGGCACTCCCCCAGGGCGTATATCCCTCGTGTTGATAATCGGCCGTCATAAAATCAACCAAGCAACCAACCCATAAAACATCAAAAGTTTAAGTAAATTATGTTTAGAACATAAGATATATATTTAACGATAAAAATTAATTCATATTGATGGGTAAAAGTTTCATTTAACGTTGCATTGAACAGTAAAACAGACATAAGAACAAACTAGCATGCTGTAGCCATCTCAAAATGTTCTTATATGCCATTCTAATTATCAATTTATAAGTGCAGCAACGTTTATGAGTATAAAGTATCGTACATTTCTTTGAATTGAACAATTTAAAATTTAAAAGTATTTTTTTTTGATATTTTAATATTTAGCTGATTTTTAAATATTTGCAATTGATTCGACAATATTTACTAATTTCGCTCTGACATTTCATAATTAAGCTTATTTTTTGTGTTCCTGCCTTTTTTGCTTCTGTTCTAGCATGTGCATTCTTAAAATACCATAATTCATTGAAATTTCCAAATTGTTTCTATTGCTTCTCTACCCTTCCAGATTTTGCGGTTCTGCAAATTGGCTAAATTAGCTACATTTCCCTATTTAATTAATTCACAACCAAAAATCGTAAAAAGAAGTGAATGGATTTCCCTCGGCATAGGAAACACTCAAATAATTATGCAGTCATTGGTGAATAGCACATACATTCCAGTGCAAAGTGATTATGCATCTTTAGAAGATTTCAAAAATTCACGTTGTTGAAAATGAAAAATAATCAAATTTACAGAATAGTTTAACACTAAAAGGTGCAATCTTTGGACTTGATGTCGTATTTGCCTTGATAAAGTACACACCTATTATTAATATTTTAGTAAAATTCTGCCAAAATGCAACTTTTAGAGAATTAAAATTGATCTCCTTAGTCACGTGAAGGATTTCAGAAACTCAAGCATCGCAATTCTGTTTATTATTTGTATCACTGATTTGTAATAGCGCCTAATGACTCTGTATTTTCCAAGGTAATGACGCAATTTCTTTTTTAAGCATTACAGTATGTCCAAGTGAGTTTTTGCATTTATTTCAAGCAATTATTGAGGGAATTAAGTTTAACAGCCTATAATTTTACGCATTATATTTTACACTATAAGTACGTTCAAATAATTTTTTATAAGTGGATCAAAATACACTCAGTTTTTTAGTATTCATTCTATTTAGCTATTGAAACGCCAAAAAGTGGATTTTGTTTTGGGATTAAAATTTTATAGTGTGAAGATTACAGACTGAGATAGAGAGACGCCATCTATTAATCATCATTGGAACAAAAAATGTAATGTATTAACAAAAGTCTTGACTTACATATTACTCTCTGGCAACAACAACTTTAATAGTTGTCACCCTTTATTTGTTAATGCATTTTTTAAATGTTCAGTACATTCTTCATTTTTGGACACTATATATATGTACATCTATACTAATATTATAAGAAGAAAGGTTTTTTGTAGGTGTTAATCCCTGGAACAATTGAAACGATTTAAAATACGATTTAAAATTTGATATTGGTGACCATCGGTGCTCCAACATAGGCTATATTGTATGCCGATAACACTAACTCTAAGTGGATGCCGGAGGACAAAACCTTCTAAAATTGCAATTTCTGTAATGCTGTTAAGAACAGCAACCTGAAATTCGCTATGCTGTTTACTTTTTAGATGTAAATACTCGCTAAGAAGATTTTATACCTAATTTGAAATGCAAAGAGGTGGAGCGAGCGGAAAATGTTTTAAAAACTATTTAAATTATGAGTTATTTAGAATGGTTAGGGCTAAAATCTTGAAATTTCCCATGACTGTTACTTTTAAGATGTAAATGCTCTCATTAAACAGTTCTAAAATTTTCGAAATTTAAAAAGGTGCAAGTACGAAACATTTTTCTAAAATTTCAAGTTTTGTAATACTGTTAAAGACAGAAACGTGAATTTTGGCATAGTGGTTACTTTTAAAATGTCAATTCTCGGTAAGAATGGTTTCTATAAACTCTTAAACTTAAAAGTGTGAAATAATTGGAAAATGTTCTAAAATATGATGTAATGGGAATTTTTTGGGCTAGAAATTTTAATTTGACATGGCCGTTACTTTTAAAACATAAATACTCACACAATCCTCGAACGATGCAATTAATTAAAATGATGGCAATAAAGAAACATTTTTGCCAACTGAGATAAAGAAGTACTTCATACTTACCCTTTCGCCATATAAAAAATGACGTTTAAATATACTAAAGCAATGTTTTCCAAATTATGACATCGCAATATTTTGATATTTATAGTGAATCAAATTATATAAAAACTAATAAAATGAAAAAAAAATTGTTCGTAAAAAATATACACTCTGAAACTACTGAACCAATTTTAAAATTTCTTTTACTGTATGATATGTGATAAAAGGTGTACCCAAACGTATAGTATCTGTTTTTTGGAAGGAAGTGGCAAAATTGGTTCGTAATGAAGTCAAGTTCTGAAGTTTGCCTAACCTGACACAAGAATGAAATTTCCCCAAAATGTGACACTAAAACTTTTCTCCAATTAATTTACTGTCTTTCACCTTAAAATAAATTTTCTTTTGTTCCTCTCTTCCAAATGCCTTTTTTTTCACCTAGTAACAGTTTCTTTCGCGTCTCAGAATAAATTCTTTAGAATTCATTTAGAATATTTCATATCATAAATAGGAGTATTTTGTTTTTATTTTACGGACGCTTCGAAGTGTTTTTCCGCGCCAAGCATGACTCAAGAACTCAGTGTTCGCCTTTCGCCATCGGAGAGTACCGTCGTATATGTCATTGTTTTAGAATCTTTCGCTTACAGCACTCTTTATGAAATTCTGTACCTTTGTTCGCTACCAATAAAACGGGGCCTGCACTGATTTATGAGATCAACTTTTTGTATTCCTCACTTTCCTTCTGTAGGGTAAAATCGTGTAAAACGGGGACAGCTGGTCAAATGGGGACGTTAGAAATCTCACTGATAAATATTGCCATCTGAAGATCAAACATGTTATTATCATTCATGGTTGCCAAATGTGCTATTGACAATTTTCACTGATCTGTTTTTTTTTCACAAAGTTTTCAAATGTTGACTGTTTTTCTTTTCGATTTTCGTCGTGGACTGTATTGAAACGGATTACGTCATCTTTGTACCTTTGAATTTAAGTACAGCAATAATTCTTCTACATTTAAGTTACATTTTAACATATTACTTGATAAATTATCTTACATCTATACAGGATGACGCCATAATTTTTAGCATACGTCATTGTCTGCTAAAGCTGGGACATTAGTGGTTTTCCAAAAACGGGACTTCCCCGATTTGGAAGACCACGGAATATGTTACTGTATGCTTTCGGTTTAGGAAAAATCAGTGGTATTATGATTTTTATTAGGTTCTTTAGGAACGTGTAAACGTAAAAAACGGAAATGACAAGAAGAGATGTAAAACTGTTATATTAACATCATCTCCTTATAAAGAAAACTGGAAATTGTAAAGCAGGAAAGTGAAAAATGAAGAAAAGAATAAGAAAAAACGGCATTATTTCAATAACCTAATAATCCTGATACCACAACTCATAAAACTCAAACACTAAAGAAAAGAAAATTGACGAATCAGTGACATCATCTATTGCGGAAGAAAATGATAACGATGATGCTTGTATCTTCTGTGATGAACTGTATACAAATTCAAAGGACAAAGAAGGTTGGATTTAGTGTAGCAAATGTTGAGGTTGGGTAAATGAAGCCTGTTCAAGTGCTGAAGAAGCAGATGATAATTTCAGATGTCGTTTTTGTAAATATTTTTTTTCCTGTTGCATTCTATTCTCTGTTGAAAGCAATAATAACAATGATACTTTGGTTTGTATTCTTTTTCTGTATTCATAACTTCTTTTTTGTTGTCCAAATAAATTTTTTAATGAAATTTCACATCAGTCTTCAATTTTATGTTATTTCGTATGAGTACCCCATTTTATTCAACCGGTCGTCCAAAACAGGGATTTCGAATATTTTCCATAAAAACATATTTCTTGTCTAACCTAATGATTTTTTCTAACAAACAGCCTTGAGTTCTTTCTGATGGTCTAGGAGTTACTCTAAAAGTAAGATAGCTTGCTCGATTTTTTTTCAGTAACATATATTCTTTGGTAGGCCAAAATACGTTAGCGTTCACATTTTGGACAACTTTCTCCTACGCGGATTCAGTGTCGTGGAAATGTGTAACGGCGTAACAATAATAGCTTGCCTTTTTGCTAGCTTGCTTTACTTATTATTGTATATTAAAATATGCAGATGTTAGTATTTTAAGTTAATCTAAAGTAGTCAAGAGTAGAGAAGACATCTTCCATTCTATGCTTTTATTTTTCTTTCTTAAATAAAATGTCATGAAGAACAATTTGACTGCTTTCTAGGGAGAAAATCCATCGATTTTTTACATCCGTGATTCTTCGTTAACTATCTCGTATCATGAATCGACTGCCTGACTTAACATCATACCTGTATATGTTGAATATCATCAATATGATCTGAAAATCGCATCTGCCAATGCTATAGTGGCATATCGCCAAACATCACCCAATATCATCACCCAAACATCACGCCAATAATTATTTACTACCTTCACAGCATCTTCGCTCTATTCGGTATTCACAGTTCATTTTTACTCAGCTAAGCCATAATGCCTAACCTTATATTCGTCTAGAGCAGCGATTTCGTACCACATATTTATATGTAACTTATTTTTATTTTGTAAGACATTCTTTTGCTACTAATAAAATATGAGAAACATTTCTCCGAATTTTATTGAGAGAGAGAAATGATAAAATACTACAATACACTTATAGGTAGGAATATCAGAAATATCAATAAAAATTAACAAAATATTGCCTGTTTAAATCAAGAGTTATTTTGGATATAATTTTTATTTGCTATTATTCGAAATATAAATGTAACAAGTCAATTCCCGAATGAAATGAGAAAGTTTAAGATCTTATCTAAAAAAATGATTTCGCCTTACAACATTCCTTTGTTTACCCTCCATTATTTCTTTAACAATATATTCTGCAACGAAAAAGGTTCATGTCACTGGTGGTATCCCAAAGGATATAAGATATTGATTAAGATGAATGTATGATGATATCTTGTCTTAAATCTAACAGTGTTTTTCGTTAGTCAAATTTATTATTCCTTTAGGATAGTATGCGCATTATGTTTACATACTGTTGTTTTCTAAATCATGAAAGAAGATAAAGTAAGTTAGAAACAAAGATGTAGATTACATCCCAATAGAGAAAAAACTTTTATTTCTATTAGATATACGTAACAATAAAATCAGGAATTCTGTTTCAGTATTTTAAGTTCAAACTGACATGAGAATTAATAGAAAATAAGTTTTTTTTAAATTCGCGAATATCAGAAAAGGTTTACATTATAATATAAATGCAAGAAAATATTAACAATGACTTTTTTGTTTTGAATGGTTGAAATATAGTTTGTATAACATGTGTCCCTTACATGTGTCACTCTTCTTCATATAATACGGTGATACTTCATTCTTCCTTCGTTGACATGTTGAGAAAAAAGAAGAGCAGGAGGTTTGCCGTTTCGTGAGTGAGACAATTGCCAATCTTTAAGAAAATCTCTTTAATAACAGCTGTAATACATGTCTTTTTGGGTACTTGTAATAGTGGATTACCCCAGTGGTACCATGCTAGATAATGCAGCGAAAGAATTGCTAATGAAATGTATAACACGAAGTTCATTCATGAAGGACATAAAAATGCTTCAGATTATTACCTAAAATCTTTTAGGTTTTTGCACTGGCCTTGGCTTTTTCTGTTTCTTTTTTTTTAAAACTTGATTTTTATTATTTTTAACAATGGAAGTATTCATTAATATGACTCTATGGTTATTGCTTGAATCAATGAGGGATTTTAACTATTAAAATTTACTTTTCCGTAAGAATAATATACGGAGCTATATGTTTATAGTGTTATATTTTAAATTATAAAATAAAGTAAAGTGAATTGGCAAAGGAAAACATGAATTGCATGAAACGGATTAACCCCTTAAAGGGCGATGTGATAGTATATATACCACGTAATTTTTATCCCCAAATACTACAATGACAACTAAATTTTGGAATCAAAATCTTCTTTTATAATGCACATAAAAAAATTACGTATTTTCAATTTATTTTTCATTCCTGGTGTTAGTTAATAATTTTAACAATTTAACAACAGAAGTACTTTGAAAAGGTTAAAAAAAATTTAAGGGGGTATCTAGAAAATAAAATCACAGTGGTCAGTCTGCTACAGTAAAATCAGCATTATTTTTCTTTTATTCTGAAATAAATTGATAAAAAAAATTTAAATGATAAGGGTACAATTTACGTTTAACGTGGATGCAAAGAAGTAAATTAACGCAAATTTTATACAGAGAAACATCTATTTAGTGATTTTACTACAAGATTTAACCATTTGATTATAAACTAGAAGAGCGATTTGCGATTAAAAGGAAGATAATCATACTTAAAAATGAATCGAACGTAAACTTGACAAACTTTAGTGTAATTAAGGCCTAACTAATTCAGAAGCATGCGGCACAGCTACGCAGTCCCGATGGGCGTAGTCAGAATTTTCATTAAAATTGTACCAAAGGTTAAAATTAGCCAAAAGTGAGAGAAATTCTTACATTTTCAAAGATTTAGTAAAGGAATTTGGTTCTTCCCTTCATTACTTTACATTAAATAACCATACCAAAAAAAATGAACGAATTACATTAACAGTAGTCTAATGATAAAAAATTCAGCCAACATAGTAGATCATTGTTTTCAAAAGAAATTTAATTGACGTTTTTCACATAACCAGACAAGTTAAAACCATTCATGATGGCCATTCGAGGGCATTTTTGTTTTAGACATCTTATGAAATATATGATGTATATATATTATGAAATATATGAATGTTGATAAGGAGACATTTTCCAAAAAGTACTTCCGTCCCCCAGTTCATCATTTTTCTACTAGTGCTTTTTTCAAGCGTCATAATTCGCTCATCAGTCAGATTTTCTATAGAGTAAGATGTAGCTGTCCAGACATCCCCCATTTTCTGGCGAAGTCCCCCTTTTTCAATCTTTGTTCTCAGTCTTTATTGAAACAAATGAACAATTTCTGTAGATAGATAGCAGAGGGGCAGAATAATACTCCCACCAGGGCCCTACATAGTCTAAGTCGAGACTTGCCTGTAAGGTGTGTTTTATTGGCTGTACATGATAAGGTACAGTTCAAGGACAATAGTCAACATTAAATAGTTACACTCATTAATATAAATTTTAGTTTGACTGAGTGACATATAATTAGACAAAGTTAGTTATTATAAAACTAATTAATTTTGGTGAATAATAAATTATATTTCCACAAAGCTATACTTTTCTGAAATCTGAATTCAAGAATTTAAAGAGAATTACAAAAAAGTAAAATATTTATGTGGGAATTTTGTTCTGTATATCTGTACAGTTTGGGGGTAATTTCCACAAAGATAGGTTTAGGCACAATGACTCCTTAACTAATGATATTTCTGTAAAATAAATGAAACTCTTTTGATTTAAGTCGTCCATATTGTTACAAAATATTATATTAATGATGTAATGCTCTGTGTTTCATATGACAGTAACCTACTTTAGTACAATGCAGTAACATATCATTAATTTAGAAAATGACATCTCTAGTTAAAAGCACAATACATTAGAATCCTGTTAACTACAGATCATAATACTACGAATTTAGATCCAAAGCTGATAATATGAGTATCTGCGACAAACAATTCTCCCAACATTATATTCTCCCATGTTTTTTGTAATACATTTTGCAAAAATTTCACAATATAAAAATGCAATACATAAATCATGTTTAAGATTTATGAAAATCTAAAATATTATTCTGTAGTATTTTGCAAATCACTTTCCGCGAAGTTAGAGATTAAAATTTGTAGAAAGATGGAATTCTGTATGATGACTTTGATTATAAATAACTGGAATGTGAATGGAATGTTTGAGAAGATACTATGTAATTAAATGTTATTTCACGAATAGGAAATGAAGCAGATTTACAAAATTTTAATTTTTGAAATCTCATTAATACAATTAAAATATTCAGAAAACAAACAAACAACAGAATACAAACAAACAAACAAACAAAAATCAATTCACTAGATTTTGAAACAAGATGTTTTAAAACAACTTGAAATATATCTCACTAAACTTGCAATTCGAAGTAGCTGCACATTTTTGCTATATGTTAAGTCGAAAAGAAAATCGATAATTGTACTTTATTTACATTTTTTTCTCATAAATTTAATCTTTTATTTCTTACCATATAATATTCACGTTCTATATTATCCACGATATGCTATAATACAGCAATAACATGCTTTGTTTTCTATTATATGTGCCCCAGTAATTATTTATTTACTGACTGTGGGCGTCATCATCATAAAAACAAATTGCGGATAACTATTATCACGCAATCTACCGCTACAAATCATCAGGGAAAAAATCATGTTTATTCAACTCATTCCTGTAGCAATCTGAAATTATATTAATCGTTATATATAAAATGGATATTATTACTGGCATTTTATTAATTATATTAATTACAATAACTCTAACTTTTGTTTGATATAATATTCGTTTTAAATTATGCTTTAACGTAAATAAATATTATCGTAAAAAAGAACATCGATATTTCAAGGTATAAGCGACTCTTCATAAACGAGAGTCAAACAAATTTAATAATTTATTTTCCTTAATTTATAAAGGTATAAAAATTAAAATGTTATTTCAAATTAACATTTAATTTTTTTTTTATTTTAAGTTTACTTTTAACTAGCATAATTAATCGTTTTTCATTAAAAATTGGATATAAAAACCGTTTTTGTTTCATTTTTAGAAAATAAAGATACTTTTTATAAACCTTTTGAACAAAAAAAAAAAAAATGTTTATCGGATTTTTCTCTAACTGATTTCATTTAGCAAAATAAATTAAAACATTCCTTTTTTTTCTTTAATAGTACTTATGATGAGTATTTTTTAGTTTATTGATTATAGCAATTTAAAGAACTGAAGAATATGTTTAAAGAGGGTTAAATTTTTTCTTTTGTTGTTTCAGTTTATTCTGTATTGCATTGAAATTCATATTTTTATCTTTATAATTGAAGTTAAGGTTTGATACACTTGCGTTTTATATTAGAACGAATATTGAAAATACGTTGTATATTAGAAAAGTAAAAAGTTATCCATACAATTTTTTTTCACAATTCTATAAGGTATACAAAAGTAATTTCATGATATAATGTGATTTTAAATTTTTTAAAGATTTGTCAAAATGTTATTTTTAAGTTTTGTGTACTTTTAAAACAATTTATCGATTGAATAACTATATCTTTATTTTATAGCAAATTTTCTGTTTCAAAAAAGGGCTGTTCTTTATTAGAAGAAGATACAACCATATCTGGAAATTTGTTGTAAATAAGCAACTCTTACTGCCCCAGAGAGACTGAGCAGACTAGGAAACCATGTTTGTAGCACATAGCTGTCCCTCCCAGTCTCCTTCATACAGATATTAAAAAAATTAAAAAAATCAGCCGAAGGTGAACCCGCCGGTAAGCATAACAGAGGGTAGATGATGAACAATAGATAAACACTGTCTAGAAGATGATAAAAACGATGAAGATAACACAGCGGCAAGTGACGGCCTGATAGTTTCTAGCACTTGACGATGATGCATTATAAATACATATCGAAAGATGAATACATTGGCTTGAAGTGAACACATATAAATCTTAAAATACTCTACCATGACAACACAATGTTGAAAATGAGTAAAACTGAGAACAGAAAGAGTATATGTACTTCCACACTGGAGAACGCATGATGATGCGAGATTGGGCTGCTGAAGATAAGAACACAGGTTTAAAGCTGAACATGAGTAAAACTAAGAAGACTATTCGTATATGATGGAGAACACAATGTACAAGATATATGAAATATGATGCATGACAGATAATAACACATATGCGATTATTTACAAGAACAAGAACAATTTTCTTTAATAAATTATAGTTATAGAAAGCTATATACATTTTGGAACACTAAATATTAATGGTTGTTCCATGAAAACCGAGACTTTCCAAACGTGGATCTATAAGTCAGACAGCTACCATCGTAAGAAGTGTGTTTAAATGTTGGATCCAGGGTACTATAGAAGCCACCCTTCGAGGTCAGAATATCGAGACAATTATGACAGCAATACTGACTATCTAGTTTGACTATCTAGTGCTGAGCAATTATCAACTTTGTGATCACCAGTGCAACGAGCAAATGCAAGGCTAAATTTACACTGATGCTCCATGTGGCCCAACCGATGGCAATGACAGTAATGGCAAAATATTTTCTAATCCGGCGACGATTTACACCAAAACATAAACTTTGTGATATGAGGTTTGATGCGTCAACAGCTGGCAGCTGAATGACCAAATGGGAGTTATACTCGTAGTTGCGATCCAGCAGAACCTTAATAACCCTATAATTAGTTATGGAGCTGACTTGACACCCAGGGCTGGAGTAACAATCTTTTCAAGATATTCCTGCAGAGTCTCTTCGTCGCCAACAGCATACGATGAGAGTACTTTTGGAACACCAAAGATGATGATCCGTGACGATTTTGGTTGCTATTCAACTATGGCAACCAATTGGGTGAGCACATGAGAAGAATGCTGTTTACAGTTGAGGACCAAGTCGGATGTCATCATTTTAAGAAGTGAACTATGAACCTCTTCTGGAAGAGTGGCCATATTGAGCATATTAAGACTTTTTCGAATTGCTTATTTAGTTGGGAAATTTGATGTTTAAATAAATTTTTATGCTGATTTACATAATGTGTAGTAGAGCTATAGTGATCTCGAAGCCACCGCTGTCGTACAATGTATTACACCCTTCCCTCTCCTCCGGTCTTGCTGGATGTTGTCTTAAACTTATTGAATTTTGCTTTTAAATTTTTCCTCTGGCATTTTCCGTACCCGGTGTACCACCTTTTCCGGGTAGTGTAGAAAGGAGGGGAAACGACCCTGCATCAACTGTTTGCGAATGGCGGTGGTCGGCCCCACCACTTCTTCCGGGCCGCTGCTGCAAGCGGAATAGGCGGTGAGCGTTGAATCGGAAGTCACTTCCTTCAGTTACTGATCAGAACGGTAGTATACCCGATTACGGAAGATGCCACCAGAATAATTTAGATGCCGAATTCAATACCTTTAAAACAGCGACAAGAGGGTTCGAGCAGATCGGTTTTTTTAATACTGACCGCGGAAGATTCAAGATATTATATCTTTCGAAATCTTTATACATGCTATTTTTTATGATAAGTCCCTCGCTTTCTTTTATTTTAAATAGGAATGTTATTTAGAATTAAATATATGTTTAAAAATTATTTTAATTTATTATTTGTTTAAAGTGTTTTCGCAAAATTTTGAAATATTTTGAATGAAGCATATATTTTCATTCATTACTGAAGAAAAAAAATTTACAATTCCTTTAACTTACATAATTCATATTTATCAAACTCGCACATTGAGCGATGAATAACTGTATTAATGATGAGATCCATTATGTTCCATTCAATAGTAACACATTATTGAATGCTGTGTCGACATAATTATTATTATCATATGAAGATGAAATCAAATAAAAAAGAAATTTTTAGAAGAAAGATACATAAAACCCACTTCAAGGGCCTATTTTCTAGTTCTTTGCACTGATGTTTACTTATTGCACAATAGGGTGGAGCGAAAAAGGTGATTTTTTTTTACAAAAAATGGGTAGGTGCCAAAAGTTGCCTTTATACTAGTACATTAAATACCTGAAATTTTACCGCTGAAAAAAAATGTCTTGAGTCTGCGCTTTTGGTCCAAATGTCGAAATTTTGGGTAAAATTTGAAAATTTTTCAAAAAAAAAAATAAAAATTTTCTGTGGAATTGGTTATGATTTAAAAGTGTCATTTGAACCTTTATTAATAAAAATTTGAAATATTGAAACGATAAAACGATATCTTTATTCCGTATAACTGGAGCAAAACTGACAAATTTCGGTAAAAAAGGGGCGTTTCCATTCTGGTACAGCGTACAACGAATCGTTGTTTTGAATGCAGCTCTTCGCTAGTTGCTTTTACAACTACCCAGAAGTGGAAGTGGGTGCATATCATCTCCCACCCGTAACCAGCACAACCACCTACCATCTGAGCAGAATGTTTTATTTATACAATAAATTGTGATTTTTTATCAGACTAGCACGAGTTTTTTGTATATCAACCTAGTCTTGGTGTATTCATCTCTTTTTTCGTATCCACAGACTGGATGATGCTGGCTGTGACTTCCTTCACGTATCTTTCTACTGCTTGAGTATGAGAAGACATGCAAAGTAACTCATTGGGGATGTTAGTACGAGAATCTATACAGCCGTCTATTATCTTTAACAAACTTGCATTCGATAAATGCATAGTGATTGGGGGTCCTGTTACCGCAATAGTTTTCCAATCAATTAGATTTATATAATAATCTGCTTCAATGTTGATTGTCAGTATTTCAAATTTGCGTATGTCATCATTTATTCTACCTCTTGCATTTATTATGGGATGAGCAGCTAGTTGTTTAATGTGATTACAATCAGAATTTGCTCTGAGTGTGCAAAGTAACAATTGTCCTGAATAACTTTTTTAACTATTCGTTTTATGGCGTTTGCTGTGTTGTTTAGTAGCCGAGTAGTTTCCCATAAGGTTTTAGATACATTCTTTAGCTGTGCATTACATTTGATGGTAAACCATCCTGGGGCATAAACTTAGATCACATACTTTGTGAGTAAAAATAGAGACTCTGACGCGCAGTCAATGCGAATAATTAAGATGAAGAATTCTATTCGTCGTTGTGAGCCATATTGCGTGGGATAATTTTCCTAGGCTCCTATTCGCTAGTTCTTTAGAGCAATATCCTGATGAAATAGCTTTGCAAATGTCCAGCAGGTATTTCTAGTCTGTGCTGAGTGCCTTTTCATAGATTTCAGGAAATATGTTTTCTAAATTCTCTTTATAGGTTCAAAAACTGCAATAGGAAGTGAATGGCAGGTGCACAAAGATATCCCTAATACATTTGGTCCAGAAGTTTTCCCATCGATCATGGTTAACAAATGATGCAGAGGCAATTCATTTAACTGGAGCTGGCATATGATCCATTGCAACGGTCTTGCAAGCTTCTCTTCCACTCGGCGGATTACTTCAGTATGCTTCCCCGTATTCACAGGACACCGGACACCCATCACAACTCAAGCATGAGAGGCTGGACAAATCAATATTTTCATCTTTTAAAAACTTTGATATGCATTAAAACAAATCTTTTGATGCTCCAGATGAGGAAATGTTAGGCAAAATTAGTCCCCAAATATTTGGAGCCAGGCTCTTCTAAGATAGTAACACGTTCTTCTTTCATAATTCTACGATACGCATGTTTATCACTTCTCTTTTCTATACACATTGTGTCATCTTTTCAGGAGTCGAAATATAAGGCTCTTATTTCTGTTTTAGGGTTCTGTTCTTTAAGTTGAGACGAACAAGCCGATTGGCTTTCACGCCTTACCTTGCTTCTATCTGTAACCGGTACGGGTACGGGTACGTTATGTTTTCCAGTGTCATTTGCTGTACATACACAATCCTGAAGCAAGAACTGCAGCAGACCGATCAGAAATTCTATAGCTATCACATGCTCTAGAAAAAGTTTCAAACTTCATTTGAGTTTTCGTATAGGAGGATGAAGATGGGAATTGAATTGTATCTATTATTGAATCATTGCATACTGATTCGTTTACTTCAATTTCACATGCAGCATCTTCTAATTGCGGTGCTTCTTTATTTAATCTTCTTTCTATAATTTTTTTTTCAACGAGTCGTTGTATGCTGTACCAGAATGGCAACGCCCCTTTTTTACTGAAATTTGTCAGTTTTGCTCCAGTTAAAAATAATAAAGATATCGTTTTATGGTTTCAATATTTTAAATCTTTATTAATAAAGGTTCAAATGACACTATTAAATCATAATCAGTTCTACAGAAAATTTTTATTTTTTTTGAAAAATTGTCAAATTTTACCCAAAATTTCGACATTTGGACCAAAAGCGCAGACTCAAGCCATTTTTATTCAGCGGTAAAATTTCAGATATTTGATGTACTAGTTACAGCGCTTCTCAACCTTTTTTCTTTCACGTACCCCTTGCTTAGGCTTTTCATTTCGGCGTACCCCCATTTCTCATAATCCCCCCCCCTCCCCTCCATATATTATTAACATTTTCATCTCCCGTGAATGCAAAATCCATATTTTAAGAATTATTCATTATTACATTTTCTATTCATTGAGGGAGCACTGATGTTTCAGTATGAATTCTAAAGTATTAATGTTTAGTTTTTATCAGTTATGAGAACATGCCTATTAACAGCTGCACTCAGGTACTCTTGTATTTCAAAATAATCAGATTGTTTCGAAGAACTCGTAGTTCCCGAATCATCAGGTTAAATTTCAATCACAGTTGCAGTGATCTTAAGACTTCTAGATTTTAACCAGTTATCCCTTTTAAAATATAAAACCAAATCATTCGAATAATAATAAACACTTCAAATAAAAATTCATTAAAAGGAAGGAAGCTTTTCGATTAGTATACGTATAAAATATATAAGTACTCATGCAACATTATTTACAGTGGGCGGAGCTAAAGTCATAGAATAATCAATGTATTATTAAGTCTAGTGGGCTTTTACGCTCATTTTGAGTGTAACATATTGGAGTTACACCTGAGAGTGAGACTAACTTTGTAATTCCAAACTATCAACTTTCTTTATGTGTTTTAAGTTAAACCATTTTTGTGATTTCCGCCATTACCGATATTATTTTCACGTACCCCCAGCAGTCCCGCCACGTACCCCCAGGTTGGGAACCGCTGTACTAGTATAAAGGCAACTTTTGGCACCTACCCGTTTTTTGTAAAAAAAAATTAATTTTTTTCGCTCCACCCTATTGCACAATAGACAGCGTTTTTTAGTAAGAGTTGTTTGGCACAACAAAATGTTTTTTTCACAAATGCTTATTGTTATCGGAATTCTTTTTAAATCTGATAAGTACGAATACGGCATATTTTTTGCCGCGCAGTAGATGATCCTTTATTCATGTTTCTGAAAAAAAAAGAAATAAAAACAATCTGAGAATTATTTTCTTTAAATAACGTAGTACTGTGCATCTCATAAACAAAAATATTCAATTTTTTTGTCGCCTGGCCATTTTTTACAATAGCTAATACCAGTAAAGTTTATAAAAAGACAAAAAAACAGAAAAAACATACAATTTTTGAATCGTAATAAAATTTATGAAGGGATCACTACCAGAACGACCCATTTCCAAAAAGAAAAAGAATGATCAAAATCGTAGCATAACAATCAAAATTGATGTGAGGATGTACATAGAAAAATAAATATACGAACACATTGTGTAATCCCCTTTGTTAGTAGTCAGTTAATAACCTCATTTTCCGAAGTCGGCTACAAACGATTATTTACAAAATACACTTATTGGTATTTCAAAGCATAAGAAACGTATCATAAAACATTCCTTATTGTTCTTAGAACTTCATTCTGTAACTTTATTTACACATATATATCAAATTACATAAACATACTAGCTGATATATCAGCAGTTATCCGAGCCGAAGATAATAATCTTAAATGTACTTAAAATCAGTGTTGAATTTAGACATTTCTCCGAGAAAAGTTCACACAAGTCCATAGAGTACACTTTGGAGCATCGATTACTAGTTTGTGGTCCTGCGAATACCTTATGATATGATATGCATTGCGGGCCCTCCCAACAATATTTTCCTTAATATAAGATAATAAATTATTTTAATGGTATACACCGTATTTACTTTTGATTACACATCTTACATGTTAGGTTTATAGCATTGAAAAAAATCAGCTGCATTAATGAATAACCTGAATATAACATACAGTTTAATACAAATAAAATAGATATTGCTGTTATACATGGTACTACATACATACACACTACTAATTGCAAAGAGAAGGATAGAAGGATGGTGCTGCTTTTTTGCTAGTGCAATATCTAGTTCATTGTTTGAAACATTTATCCGTAAGTCTGGTTCGACATCCTTTCGATATCTACACCTGATTTTCATGTACACAAGACTGTAGAAAGTCTTTTGACACAAACATGTAATGCAGAAGGGAAGTACTTGTTTAATAGTTTTTGCTGCTAGCTATGATCACACATATCTCACGCACAACAAAAAATTAGGATGGTAATTTGCTGTAAACAATTTTCATGGAACAATCCCTTCATTATTTCGCAAGTTGTTTCTGCTCTAAGATATTCGAGGTTTCCATTTTACTAATTTTTGGTAAAGAAATGGATGTCTCATGCATTTTTTTGGAGGATGGATAATATAGTCTGAGAGTTTACGTAAAGTGCAAAAACAAATTCAATAACATCAGGTATATTGTATCTTCAGAGGTTTGTAAGATATCGACTAATGTTGGGAAAGATTCAAAAATATTATTTTCAAGTCGATTTGCCCACAAATAATTTTTTTATTGTTGCGTCTACTTTGTCCTGGAATTTGAAAATGTGTACCAAAGTTCCTTGCAAGAATCAATTCAGCTTTTTTAAAAAATATAAAAATGTCTCTCAAATACACCTGGACAAGCCTGGAGAAATCATTGAAACGAAATTTTGAATGGAAGTTTATTAAAGCAGTCATACTGCATTACGCAGTGCAGTAATGTGATTTAAAACTTTTCCTCGTGGCGTTTTGTATGCAAAAAAAGCTACTTGTTTTTCACTTCTAATTTCTTCGCACAAACTCCTCTTTGCCTTGAATTCAATGTATGAGCATTGGTATAAGTTACCCCTGAAAAAATATTGTTGAAACTAGTTTTCAAATCTTCATGCGTTTTCTTGGCAACCAGAGACTCTCATTGAATACAAGAGTATACCCGAACTAAATGTGGTGTTTTAGCTTCAACTAAGTTGATCAAACCATTAACAGATCCACATAGCGTCATAGCTCTAGCCCCACCCAGCTAGAAAAAGTTTGCAAAAAAAGTGCAAAAAAAAGGGCACAAAATCCGAGCGTATTTGGCACCTCTGCTTGTGTATAAAAAGTGCAAACTGAATTGTGCAAAAAAAGTGCAAACTGAATTGTGCACAAAAAGTGCATAATCAGAGGTGCCAAATACGCTCGGATTTTGTGCACTTTTTTTTGCATACGAAATAATCCCTAAATTTTGCAATTTTTATGCACAATCAGAGGTGCCAAATATGCTTAGATTTTGTGCACTTTTTATTTTACACATTTTTTGCATACCAATTAATTCCTAAATTGTGCATTTTTATGCATAATCAGAGGCTCTGATTATGCATAAAAAATGCACAATTTAGGAATTTTTTGGTATGCAAAAAATGTGTAAAATAAAAAGTGCACAAAATCTGAGTGTATTTGGCACCTCAGACTTTGTGCATTTTTTAAAGTAGATTTTTTGCATACCAAACATTTTAAGCATATATTTAAATCAAGCTTCAGCTTATTATGAAATTTACTGTTATCACCGTAGTAATAAACCCACTTTTGAAAAGATGTATAATTATAAATAGGATTATGAACAATAATTTTATCAGACATTCATCACATCAGAGCTTTATGCATAAAGTACTTATTTCCGACACATCTTGACCAGTTTATTCCTTTTCCATGTATGAAACTGTCTAAAAATGTGAGTAATGCTGCACTTGTGTGAGTTGGAATGGATTTACAAAACAATAAATCTTGACATATTTTACCACCAAATTCATAACAAGCGGAAACTAGCAAATTAACATTATTGGAAATATCTAATCTTGTAGCAATTGAATAAAAGAACTGTTTTTTAAACTTTTATCCTATTGGTTCACAAAATTTCACAGAAGACTTTGATTCAGCTCTTAACAATATAATTAGATAAAATTAAATTTAAATCCTTTGCTTTTTTTTCCTAGCATTGCTCATCTGCTAGCAAATAGAATTAAATTCTCTGCAGTTGAATGAGATTTTGCAGACTTTGTACCATAAGAGATATCTTATACGAGGCAACAACGGCATTTTCATTACTGGAACCAGTTGCGGTATTTTCAATTCATTTCAGACTTGTTTTCAGTTTTTTTTATCTCGCTCTAAAAAAAGTCAGTTGGTTTTTGCTTGCTCTTTGTGTTTAACTTGTAAAAGTCTCAACTAAGTTTTGCTAATTTTATACACTTAACTTGACAATATTGAGAAATAACAGACAGGTTGTTCCTCATTATTAATACAGGTGCTCCTAATTCGTAATATTACATAAATATATTTCAGAGTTTTTACGCTTTTTATTTGACGATAATTGCTTCTCTGTTGAATTGGCAGGTGTTGAATCATCAGAGCTTGAATCTGACTCCTCATCTTGACATTTTAATGTGCCTCCCTTTAACCACAGATTCATATTGTGAAGAAAAGTATTGTCGAACTATGTAAATATATAATAAGGGAAAATAAAATACGAACAGTAAATTTAAAAATGACAATGACTGGAATTCACTCGCTAACGTTTTAGCAAAGCAATCGTCTTAGACAGGCTCACTACTCTCACAGTATTTTCAAAAGAAACACTAATGAAGGAAGCAAGTCTTAAACAATAAGTTATTTTTTAAAAATGCGAACTGTTTCCCAGTATCTCTTAAAAAGAAATCAAGTTTTATTTCTTACGCGTGCACACGAATATTTGTAAAATTAAAACATCTTGCACATTTAGATAGGAAAAAAGTTTATGATTTTAGTAAAGTTTGTTTTAAATCTCGTAGATTTTCGTAGAAATTAGAACTGTATTTTTTATTAAATAACTGAATTCGCAAGTTTGTACATTCTGACTTTTTTCTGAAATATAAAAGTAAACATTTCTTATTCTTTAAAATCTGAAATAATTAAAAAATATTGTATAAGTGAAATTTATGATTTTTTTAAGGGAGAACCTTTATTAAAAAAAAATCTTTGCTTGCGTTTTTCTAGCAGTGATAAGCAGATCGCATAGTCATGCGATTGCTACTATGACAACGTGAAACAGCATGCATATTTAAAACATACTGAGGAGGATAATGTTCGGTAAAAATGTTTCATTTATGAGCGATGTATTCATAGTGCAGCCCGTGGGGGTGGCTTTCCGCTTCTTAGCACTGAAATGTCTTCCCAGGAGATTTGTGATTTTACGAACATTAAAGATCTAGATTAGAAATTATGGTCCTTCAAATCTTCTCCACCTACAGAAATTCCTACAGAAATTCCTTCGAGAGAGAAAAAAGTCGAAATTCAACACTGGCCACATGATGTGGGCCCTCCTAGATGGCGCTGTGTGCTCTTTTTACCAAGCCTGACACTAGTATTAGTGACGTCACAAACGAGATCCAGTCCGGTATCCCAACAGAAAGATTTACTAAAGAGAACATTTGCGCTCTTATAATTTATGATTACATAAATAATAGTAGTAAATTTCCTAATCTCGAAATAAAAAGGAATTAATAAACTTGTTTTGTATAAGAAAATTAAGTTTTAAATAAAACAAAATGCTAAGATTAATATATCTGATTTTAAACCTAGACGTTCCTTTTGCTAAAACCATTATTTTACTATAAATATACGTTCAAAAATAAAATAAATCTGACAAGAACTTTACAAAATTAATCCCGCTCCCACCTTTTTACCATTACAGACCATAATAATAAAAAAACACAATAAATATCAATTTAAATAGAGAAATAGGTTTCTTTCAAATGTTGAGACTTTGGCATTTTTTTTAATCTTGGGAAAATTCAGGCTTCAGAAAGTGAGACTTCTTGCCAAATGCTACAAACAGCTATAAAAACAAACCTAACAAGCTTTTATGTATGTTTATACATGAATTTATATATAAAAACATTATATATACAGTGCAACCCGATTTCACGTAATCCGTTTCGTACGTTATCCCGCTTCCTACGTTATTTTTCGTCGGTCCCAGAAAATTCGTATTCCGATAATATTCAAAGTACCTCAATTCTACGTTATTTACTTTTAACGTTTCCCGCTTGGTACGTCATTTTTGGCCAAGTACCTCAGGATTTTTTTTCTTTTTTCACTCATGGAATTTTTTTCAAAAGAACAAAAATGATTTCCACTTGGTCAACTGGTTGTTTGTTATCAAAAACAGATCCTCCCCTCCACGTTAATACTCCCGTGAGAAAGTAACGATGAACTATTATTTGTCAAAAGTAGGATGTCTAAAAGAAAATGTTTCTCTGAAGTCGAAAAGGCAGAAATTATCGAAAAATCCAAAGTTTCCAAAGGAACTAAAGTGGATCTCGTAAAATCTCGTCCGGTATCGCTTGTTCCACGTTACAAACCATCCTAAAACAAGAGGTCTCTGTGGAATTAAAATCTGAAAAACTGGTAAATTTGTCAAAGAAAAGAAAACATTGAAAACCTCTCTTTTTGAGAAACTGGAAAAGATTTTGTACGATTGGTTTAAACAAGCCCGTTCAGCCAAGATTCCAATCAATGGCTAAATTTTGTAAGAAAAGGCTTTTAAAATTTCTTCTCGACTTAAAATACAGAATTTCATGGCATCCAACGGTTGGATCGACCTATTCAAGAAGAGGTATAATTTGTGTGATATGTTTATTTGTAGTGAGGCAGATGGAGTAAATACTGCGGTCGTAGATAAACGGATGGAAAAAACTTTGCCTTCTCTTGTGTGTAATTACTCAAAAAAGACATCTTTACCGCAGATGAGACCGGATTGTTTTTTTTATCTCTTCCCTGATAGGACATACACCGTGAAAGGAGAAACGTGTCACTGTCGGTAGATATCAAAATTGCAATTAACTGTTTTGTTATTTACGAATACAGACGAAAATGAGAAGATAACACCCTTTGTGATTGGTAAATCCAAAGGGTGCTCCCGATCCCGATCCCGATGCTTCAAAAACGTTAAAAGTTTGCCGACAGATTTCAATGCCAACCACAATACTTGGATGACTCTAAATCTTTTTGAAGGTTTTGTAAGAAAATTGAATATAAAAATGAGCTTACAAAAGCGATTTTATAAAAGCGATTTAAGAAAGTGCGCTCATGTTAATTTGAATTTAAAGAATGTGCGTATGGAATTTTTTCCACCAAACTGTACCAGTTTACTTCAGCCATGTGACTTGGGAATAAACAGATCCTCCAGAATACATTATAGAAAGGAACTGGTAAGAAAAGGCCTTTTTTCACTTCATTCTGGTGAAATTCAAAATGCTTGGAAAACAAAGATAAATGTGCCCGATGCTCGTCATCTCATCTCATCGGCGTGGAATTGAGTAGAGGAAAAATGCATGTCAAATGTCTTTCTGAAGGGAGAATTTTCAAAATCCGAATTTAACGGTGAAACGCCGCCGGAAGAACTCTCTATGGAAGGCTACACAAAAGAGGATGAATTTATACTTGCAGACATCAATGTGGATGAGTACATTAATTGCGATAAGGATGTTATCGCTACTACAGACATTCAGACTATTTTCGATTTGATTTTGCAATATTGAAGTGAGGATGATATTGATGAAGATCCAGAAGACGTCGTGCCCTCATCGGCAGAGGCCATTGCGAGTTTAAAACTTTTAAAGAAATTTTAACTGGACATGAAAATTAAGTAAAAAATTGCATGTTTTGAAAATTGAGTACATGTGAAATTACACTTAAAAAGAAAACGCAACAAAGAATAACACCTTTTTGAAATACTAATATGGTATTGGTAAGTTTATTTTTGTATAATTTGTTTTCTTGAAGTGTTTTTCTCTATTTGTCCCCGATTTTACGTTTTCTCGTTTCGTACTTTTTTTTTCTGCTGGTCCCATGAAAAACGTAAAATCGGTATTCCACTGTATATATTATTGTTTTTTATATAGATAAACATTCCTTCCAACTTGTCGGAACATTTTCTTTAACAGTAAAATAGGCATCCATCATGAGGATTATTTTTTCTCGGTACAATAAGTTCAGTGCCATTAAAATGATTCTATCTTCACGAAATATAAAGCGTTCATCAAAATGTTTAATGCTGACCACTACTTTTGAAATAGGAATAAAAAAATTATCACGATGTAATTTTCTTAGCTACAATTTCTTCTTTTCATTATCCATTGGGAATTTGAAGACTGTAGCATATTGCTTTTGAGTATCGTAGTTAGATTTGCAACTAGGCAATATTTCCTCCCCATTATTTGATAGATATAATCTACACTTTCCTTAACAGTTATAATCTATACTTAATTATAGCATTATAAACTAAATACATTGAAAAATATTATTAATTACTAAATAAAACAATAAATAATGTCACAATACCATTGTAAACAATCCATACAAATGACCAAAGTAAATGGAAATTTTTAAGTACGATGGATCACACGTCACACATTTGAATCGCTCTTGCTTTCAGGCTCGCTAAAAATAGCACACCCGGAAGTCCCGCTTGATGACCTCGACTGTATGCCCGCGAAACCCCAGAGGTGTATGGAGCACATTTTAAGAACCGTTGGCCTGGAGTTCTGTGAGGTATTGGAGAATTTTTACTTCTAGGACATTAATAATTTTAAAATCCCAAATCACCTCTTTTCACGATCGGGATGAAAAAAAAAAAGGCCGGACCGCAGAATAATGCGAGTCTTCATGGTAGCGATTTTTGACGATAAAAAGGGTTACTTAGGAAAACTTAGCTTTTATTTTACCTTCTTTTCGTTCGCCCTGTTTCAGAAAAAATATTGATGGACTTACATTCTTTAATAATGATTTTTTTTTTCATTTTTTATGTTTTTGAAAATTTATTCCTGAAAGTCTACTTTATTCGGTGGTATAACATAAGTTTAAATGGATAAGGCATCAAAAAGAAATTGGTTGATAAAAAATTAACTTGCCATTTTTGACGAATTGGAGACTTTTTAAAAGTTATTGCGAAAAATTCCAAAATCGTTGCACGAATTCCGAAGAATCATTATTGGAAATAAGGCATAATTTACTATATCAGTCAAAAAGATTGAATTTAGATTGGTTTTATTAATGGATCAAAATCGCCGTTGTACTTGGAAGAACGAAGAAATACCCGAATCGTTGAATTTAAAATTAAAACAAAATCTAATCAAAAACCCAAATTCTGAGACTCAGGTGCATTTAGACCTGTCTTCGCTTATCGTGAACCAAATTTGCAGACATCTACGTGCAATATATCTCCCTAGCCAACGCCCACAATCAAAATGGCAAACCGACACACATACACATACATACATGGTTAAAAACCTTCTTTTACTACTATAGATAATGAAGGGGAGCAGCATTTCAAATAAATGTTCAATGCTTTTATTTTGAAAGAAAGTACTTTCAAAACTTACAAACTAGTACAGATATTCTTTTCTTTTTAAAAGTTGATGATTTTTTGTTCACATAAAAAAAAACCTCCTAATTTATTGTTTATAATCCTCTTAAAAAGTTCTTAAAAAGGTCTCGAAGTTATTTTAATCGGATTTTTCTCTAACTGATTTTATCTCAACAAAATTATTTAAATAATACTTTTTTTTCTCTGACAGTACATCTAATGAATAGTTATTAAGAATATCATTCCAAAAATCTTGAAAGAATCCAAGTTATAAAAGAAAGAACATTTAAGTTAAATGTGTAAAAGTTTAATTAAGCAAAATTTTTTGCATTTGTTTTCTTTTTCATTTATACAAAAATGCATAAAGATTCAGATTTTGTATTTATTATCAGAGTTTTAAATTTTGACTATTCCTCTCCTATTGTATAAATTAGAGATAAATAAGCGGAGTAATACTTCAAAGCATGTGAAACTCTTCATGAATCGCAGATTATTGGATTGATAAAAAAAAATTCTTTATCTAACTTTGTAAATATATAATAAATAGAAATATTATTTAAAATTAATATGTTGCATTTGTCTCGAAAGATTATTTATTTATTTATTTGTAATTTGAAAGTGACACAGACAGAATTTTCACATTAGAAACTTTCTAAAAACAGCATTCTAAATTTGTTTTTTATAATTTTTAAAATTAGTTTTTTAAACGACATAAAAATAGAATTTTTGTTTCATTTTATTTCATCAAAATAATTTAAAGTATTTTTTTTTTTTTAGCTTTGATAGTACATTTGATGAATAGTTTACAAAATGTAACATTCTAAAAATCAACATTTAAATTACATGAGCAAACTTGTGATGAAGTTAAATTTCATTATATTATTTTAGGCACTAATAAAAGTTCAGAGTTTTATGTTTATTATTAAAGTTTTGGATTCTATACACGTTCGTTTTTCAATTATATATATGGAAAATAATTTAATTAATATAACTAATAAAATATTATTAATGTACCATAACATATTTTATTAAAATAGTAAGGGACATGATGCATTATTCGATCTTAGACCATACTTTTGGGATAAATAATGGGACCTCATCTGTAATATAAAAGGTAATTACTAAATTACTTTCATAAAAGTTAACATACTATATTGTTAAATATGGCTCTTACACCTTTCTTGTTTTATTGAATGATATTCTGAATTAAATAGTTTAATATGAGTTATTTCAGTTTGTAGTTTGTGTATGCGCTATCCGTTTCTACTAAACATAAAAAGCTGTGAATGGAAAAGATTATTATAGAAAATACATATAATTGTTTTAAATGACATAATAAAAACTGATCATATTCCCTAAACTATTCCATAAAAAAATTAAGTGATCCAATCACAATCCTGATTGCCTGTGAAAATAGATTTGTCCAATAGAATAAATTAGCCAGTTATAACCATCTATAAAATGTTTGGGAACTTTTTAGCTATTGATATTAACACAAGACACTTTATTGGTTTTTTAAACTTTCCAAAATAATTTAAAAAGTTTTATAACGTTGGTTTATCTGTATGCTCTCAGCTGAAATGTCAGAAACAGTATCAACAATCTCTGAGCGAAAATAAATGTCAGTATACTATGTGCGTATAATATACTGTATGTCTAAATGTTAGTATACGTGTGTGCAGAATTTAAAATAAATTAATGTACATGACTAGCCATCTACGGATTGTTATTCGTTGAAATGCGCTTTCAATTCAATTTTCCATTTTTCTGCAAAATTAAATTTTATTACATTATGTGATCTGAACTAAAAACAAAAGATCCCATTCAGAAAGTTCCAGAAACTTTTAGAATATATTACTGCTTATGCGTGGTAATTTCTGAAAGTGTTTTAAAACTGGGTTGGGCTTTTATCCATATGAATTATTTTAATATACTTTGTGGTGTGCATTGAATATGGAAAATATCTTTAACAAGGTTTCACAAAGGGATGTAGATACTTTTCCATACAAGCTCTCTATATGATAATTGCCAGAAGTTCATTTCAGTTGTAGTATGTCTTTTCAAAAAGGCGATAATTGCTGAAACTGCATTTTTAAATAATTGTATTCTGAACTTTGTAATTTTTACAGACCTATTTTACCGTATCAGAAGATAAATTTTCATGACAATATCCTGGTAATCTTGCTTCATAATTTATGCGTGGCGTATGTTTTTTTCTTGGTTTGTCCAAAACATAACTTGTTGCATCATCAGCCAACTGGGAAGTAGCAATACTCAAAGTATAGTGATATGTAAAATAGTTTAAATTCTATTCATACTCATATTATGTTTACTCCTTAACCATCTGTTTACTTAACCTTCACTATATCTTGGTATTTTGGTACAAAAACAAATGCAAGAAAGTAAAAGAAAGGTCATTAATGATACACGCATTTGTAAAATCAACCTAATCACAATTTCAAGCTGAGTTTGGTTTAGTAAAAATTCTTCAATATATTCCTTTTGTATTTTTTTTAACTTAGAGTAACTTTTCTGCATACTTTTTGTCACTTTTAGTTATTTCTACAGCTTTTTCATATTTTTATGAGCAATACTTAACATATTTTTCATTTTTTTATTGAGCTTATATAAAATTTCCTTTTTAACAAACATCAAATTAAATATTGGCGATGAATTTAAATCAAACCTGTAGTTTTTATAATAAAAAATGTATACATTGAAAATTGTAGCAACTTCGTCATATTTTTAAAAGATAATCTAATTTGAAAATATCTACCCCATACTATTCTATGGGAGAACATGTGTGTTTTGCCAAAGAAAATCTTTGCCATTGTATTCATGGGTGGACCGCTGGATGCAATATATCAGAATAGGAAGTTAGCACTCCGTTCTATTGTGGAGCTCAGTGATTAAAACTGTCTTAACTCTTTGTTTTCCGATGCTTATTTATTTCCAGTGTAACTGCCCATAAAACAAGTTATTTTCTAGACAACTTTCCACTGTTTTGTTTCTGATGCCACAGAATTTCTTCAAAGTACCTCTTTTGCATAAAATTTTAACTTGTCGCCTAATAAGAAGCGTTTATTTTTTATGCTGTTACTGTTAAACAGTTTGATATCTTTCTAAAATACGAAAGCATGCATGTACAAGTTCCCGCATCCAGCAAACCTGAAGGCCCTCATCGATACAAACCGACATCCGAAGTAGGTGTCAAAAAGTTGAAAATCCATCAGTAAATTACCTTCATATATCAGAGCACAGCAAACTGCCTCCATATGTCAGTGTACAGTAAAATCCATTCCTATGTTGCAGCAAGCGTTGTACCTTAGGTGTAGCTACAATGCCTTTAGATTAAAATTCGGTTACCAGATTAGATATCAGGTTGATTTCAGATTCGGTTCAGGTAGGGTGCCTCGATATGAGAGTGGCGACATACGACATTGATTTTTTATTGGTTGAGACTATTCTGGAGGAAAGAAAATTGCCAAAAATCTTTGTGAGCATCCCTTTATCTCCTAGCTAATGCTTGATAACTTCTGTGACTCGTATAATAGAACTCGTTCAGGAATTTACCGCTAACTTCTGGAATAGAATATGCCTTTGTTTGCTATAGTTTTGACAATCACGTCTGTCTAAGCAGAGTCTGAACATTTAAAAACATCGAATGTCGCCACTCTCATATAGAGCCACGCCATAGATTAACATACAAGATAGGACACTATCATAGAGCGTAGTGGTAACGCGATGACGATTACAGTGCCTGTAGTGACAATGGGGAAGAAACTTCTCAAACACGGAAGGTTTCTGCTTTTGAACGTCTATCTTGTTATGATCTTTCTTTTTTTAAATGTCACATGTTTACGTTTTCAACTTTGTAGAAAAAGCGAAAACGAAAGCTTTGATTTCCGATTTGTATGCAGGCAAGGTTCTACCTTACATATTTTAACATGTTTAGAAATACAAAATGTTTTGAAAAGAAATGCTGTTTCAAGAATAATAAAAGAGAAAATAAAAATGAAGTTGTTTAAAATAAACGTAAACCACGCCTCAATGGTCAGTTTGGAGCGAATCATCTGTGTCGAAGTGAAAAGTATAGACATTAAAAACATAGAGCATCAACAGATTTCATATGCATAGGTAAATTTTGGAAGCTTATTAGTTTTCCCCCCTTATCACTAGTGACGCTACCATTGCTGCCATTACAGATTTTGCCGTAACTGTCCTATCTTGTGTGTTAATCTATGAGCCACGCTAGGTTCAGGTTATCAAATCCAGACTCAATATCCAATCATCACCGCCAATTTGCGATGCCATTACTTCCTTTATGGAAATAAAATGGCTTCAGTTTAGTTATTGAAGTATGGCGCGGTTTTTGCTAGCATCTTTCTTTATGGAATTTCTTACTGAAGGGGAAGTGCTCGTGGCTACAGATAGCAAGGCACTTAACTGTGCACTGACATAAAGAGTCACTTTAATGTGCCTGATATATGGGGCACTTTACCGTGCTCTAATGTGGAAGGACATTTTACTGATGGGTTGTCAGCTTTTCAACACTCACTTTCGATGTCCGTAGGTATAGATGTGACCTTCGGGTTTGCTGGATGCGGTAACTTTCCGAAGTGCGAGATTATGCCTGCCCAACGGTACCTATAATACACCCGGCCTACGGCGCGACCTACGTTATACACGGCCAGTTCATGACGTTTAAAACGTCACACGGAGCTGGATCCTCTCCACACGGAGATTGGTACAAGTCCATCGTTTTTTGCAAATCGCCATGTAAAGATTAACCACTCCGTGTGACGTTTTAAAAGTCATGAAACAGTCGGTCGCGGCAGAAATTACCGCATTCAGAAAAACTGAAGATTCCCATCGATACCAGTCAACGTCGGAAGTGGGTGTCGATAAGCACAGCAGGGTGTACTTGTACCTCAGAGTAAAGCAAAGTGCCTACATATGTCAGCACACATTAAAGTGCCTTCATATGTCTCTGCACAGTAAAGTACCTTCCTAATATGTGTAGAAGCGCTGTCTTTGATTATCAGTTTCGGACTCAACAACCAATCACTGCCGCTCATTTCCGATATCCGTTATTGCATGAGGATAAGGAACCTAGATATCAGATTGGCTAGATACGGGATATAAAATTTGATTGATTGAAATGATTCTGGACAAAAACTAATCGACAAGTATTAACGGCTTTATTAATGTTTTGTTTTTCAGTTGAAAGTAGTCAGCACGATACAGATAGTGTATTCATGGTTTAATATTTTTATGGCTCAAGATGAACGATTCTCTTGTGTTTGTTTACATTGATGGAATAAGATATTGGGCTGTCAATCTAATTTCAGTTGAAGTTATCTTAGAATATATCTATATTTGAATGTAACTCATCTCTCAAACATTAATATTTTTTAACGATCTTTCTAAAGATGCAACTTTTATGCACTTTTATTCGAAAAAATAATTTTGAGTAAAAATAGCCGTCGAGCATACGGAAAGCGAAGCGGTCAGCTCGTAATTGTTTAAGACAATTACAAGACTTTCTGATTTATTTTATAGATGCTTCTTACTGTGCCGTTTTGCTTGCATTTAGTATTTCTATAATACATTATTTCTAAGTTGTATTCTATTATCCATAAACATTTTGCTGAATTCAATCAATTTTAGAGGTTGTTAAAACTTAAATATATTTAAAAGGACATGAATAATAATAAACAAGTGGGTAAGTGTGATCAAAGATCGAACAAAGGATTTTGTTTAATATTCCCTTCAAAACACTTTTTCCTTCCTTTAATAAATCCAAATAAATTTCATTTTCTAAAAGAAAAAAAAGTCATGTTTTCATAAAGTTAAAATTTACCGGTCTATTTTTCTCGTTTTTTCGAAAATCTGAACCTGTACGATAACGGGCGAAGCCAACTATTATACTCTGTCATAATAATATCTGTCATGTGGATTAAATGCGATATAAAAAAAATCAGTTTCAAAATTAAACATGTTGTATAGAGACCTTCAAAATGTTAGACGTCAGATTAATTTTCTTTTTAATTCTCTAAGGACGTCAGATTAAGCTGCTTTCCGTATTTACACATACTCATACTCCTTGTATTACTGAGAAATTTTAAAAAATTTCCGTTTTATTGCTAATATGACGTCATATTAATCTTTTTTTCAATTTGCGAAACATTTTGTTTCATTTTAATTTTTCACGTGGAAATCTTCCAATAGAAAATTTATTATTGAAGAAATAATTTTATTGTGGATTTTTAATTGCTGGCAACTGCTATAAAGAAAAATGTTTAAATTTAATAGGGAAAGGCTGTTATATTTTTGGTTTTTATCTCTGTATATTAAAATAATACAATATTTTCAAATTTTGTGATTTTGCACTTCATAATAGGTATTTAGCTATAAGTACACAAAATTTTATGACTGTAAGTCACATAGTTTCTGAGAACCGGCTCTGTGACGGACAGACAACAATTTTGACGTCACGGAAGATCGGCTAATGATTCAACTGATTACATCCAACCATTCCAGCAAACACAATAAAATATAATTCTAAAAGAATTTTTTTTTATTATTTTTTTTTTTTAATTCGCATAATAAAATTGAAGATCAACAAATTCAAAACAGACGCACACAAGAACCTTTTTATTTTATATAACAAATTTTGAATACCAATCTGTTATTTTTATTGAAAAATAAAAGCTATCTTTTTAAGAGGTTTCATTAACACTTTTTTTTTACGTTAATATCTAAAATCTTAATTCCTATTTGGGTTCTAGCATATTTTCATGAAAACTAATAATATTTCGATTAAAGACTGGATTGCTTTCAATTAAAATAAGTATTTATGTCTATATATGTGAATTTTTATTAATATTAACAATGTTAATCATTATGTATTAAAATATGTTTACTTTGTCGCTGCTGAATACTCGATTAAATATTTGCATCTGATAGTTACATATTTCATTTTTTTGCCATATATGCAGTTTTTTTAATAAACACCAATAAAAATATCTCCAGTGTAATTTACTACTATTAGAAAATATTAAATATATATTTTTTTAGTTATGTGCTATTGAAAAAATATAATTTTGTTTTGGTTTATGTTTAAATATTTTGTTTTTGTTATGCAAAACTTCAGAATATAAAAATTAACTTTTAATTCGTTTTTTAACTAATATTAGTTTTTTGATTATTTTTAACACAAAAGTAATTACAAAATTTTAATGATAGCTTTTAAATATTTTCTAAATGTTTGCACTTTATACACACACACATATATATATGTAATATTTAATAAATAATTTTTTTGCAAAGTTAATTAACATGCATTTAAATAAGAAATAATTAATAATAAAAAAAACATTTATTTAGAAAATTGGAGTATATTTAAGACAAATCAGATTTGAATACTAGCTTTAATAATTTCAATTTGATATTACGGAAAATATATATTTAATGTTTTCTAATAATAGTAAAATACATCTGGTGCTTTTTATTGGTTACTAGTAGACTACGCCCGCTGCGCTGGTCGGTTTCTCCAAAAGAATCTTGAATCAAACGAAATATATCGGTGAATTTAACCTTGTATTTTAAAGTAATCTGTACCTTTACCTAGATATCCTATAATAACATAAAAACGGATACTTATTTCACTTAGTTATGTTTTTTTAATATGGTTTATTATTACGTTTACAATTTATTACCTGCCGTTTTCCAATGATTTATATGTTTTATAGCTACATTTTTTAATAACGGAAATAATATTGTTACTATAATTTGCGACTCGTGCTGACATATTGATGTTATTATTATTTTTTTACGCGTGAAGTTTTCGCTATGGTAATGCATTGTGAAATTTGGTCATTTTTTAAATTCAATATTTGAAAAATGACATAATCAGTGGATTTGAAATTTATATCAAGAAAAATACAATTTTTTACCTTTCTAACGCAGTTTGTCTAACAATTTTCTGACAAATACTTTTCGAGCAATTAATTTTTTCAGTCACTTCAAATGTGTCATTTTCTGAGATTAATCTGTGGCAACAATCCCAGTCGTCAGCAACACATACCTTTCTATTAAAGAGGATTATAAAAAAAACTGCATATGCGAGGATGGTTCTCGGCCTGACAGTGAAAGCACAATATTTTTTACACAATTTCACATTATTTTTTCAACTTAGTCCCCTTGCAACACAATATATTTAAGACACACTCCTGTGTGCGAATTCTTTAATGCAACCCTGTAAGAGGGCGGTTCGAAATGTTCTTGGCCTGACAAACAAAATACAAATTTTTTTATAATATTTCATTTTATTTTTCAACTTGCAATACAATGCATTTCAGAACATTCTTGAGAAATGTTCATTCTTTGTCATTTCTGGTCGACGTTTACAATTGCGGCACGCATTGAGCAGAAATCTTTTCATACGCAAAACATCGTGTAAAATGTAGTGGACACATTGATATTCATGAAATATACGCACATACGCATGCGGACGTGGACGCAAGTGCGTAACGATGTCTGCCAGCGTTAAATTCTAACTAAGCTCAACATATCTTGGAAGTTTATCGCCGAATTTGGCAAAAAAAAAAAAGGAATTCGCTGACTAATTTCTCGAAATTGCCATTCAAATTTCGTATTGACGAGTACTGTGAATCTTCTGTAAAATCGGATTCCATGAATTTTAGTTTTCGTATTTTTAAGTAATATTAGCCGAATTCTTTAAACCAATGAATAGTGAAGATGCATGTTGCTCCGCATGCAGATCTAGAGCACTTTTTACTTTTTCAACCTTCTAAAGCAGAAGTGCTAACTACGTGGCCAGCGGGCCAAAGGGCTACCACTCTTTCGAATAGAAATCTTTCTCTTATTTGATCGCAGAATTTCTTTTATTAAATATGACTAACATTACATTTCAAAAATGAATAATGTGTGAGAATAATTTTATCAAAAATTAGTTACTGAGACTTTACTAAAGTATAGTAGTATTTTATTTTAGACACTATGCTTTAGAAATAGAATACAAATAACAAACTTGAAATTCAATTGTAGTATATTTTAGCACTAGGACTTCCCTCAAAGGGATTAGTCTGAGTGATATTGCTGAGAACATAGGGTTAACAATTACAATATAAAGAAAAAGAGCAAATTAAATGATAGAATTACAAAATATCATATATAAATTCATATACACTGTTAAAAAAATAGAAAAGAAGTACCGTTCATCAGATGTGTTGTCATAATTTTTTTTAACATGTGGCAAAGAATCTCAATTTCTTAAACCCGTATTGCGCAAAACTTAAAAAAAAAAAAACAAAAAAAAAACGCCGGATTTTTTAGAACGCCAAGCTTTTAAAAGTTACGTAATTGGATTTGCAGCCAGTAGATTATTCTATCAAGCGTGACTTAACACAAATTTAATTTCATTGTTGCACCTTTTTTTGTGTGCGAATTTAAAAGTTTTCTTCCTTGATTATATATATATTATTTGTATAACTGTTTATAGAAACTCTTACACTTCAAACCACATTGATAGCATGCTTTGCTACAAACCAGATTGCAAAACTATAGTCTAAATTACTATTAAAGTATACAAAAAATCTTTCGATGACTTCTGTAAAATAACTTTTACATTAAATCTCCATATCGGCAAAATTGAAAAATTATATATATTTCAAAGTTAAGCTTAACAGATACTTCTTGATTATTCTCTAGGAGGTTCTGCCCCCTGCGCCTTTACTGCGTCAATCCGCAGACTTTTCTTTTGCCTGTCAGCCTGTCTCTCCACAATCTGTCTGTTTCCCTATCCGTTCTTCTGCCCGTCTCTCTAACCGATTGTCTATCTCTCTACACGTATCGCTACCTGTCTCTATATTTCTCTACCGGTATCGCTACCCGCCAATCTATTTCTCTAACCGTCTGTCTATCCGTCTAACTACTTGTATGTCTAGCCGTGTCTCTATCCACTTCGCTATCCATTTGTCTATCTGTCTCACAACTTGTCTATCTGTCTCTCTACCCGTCTGGCTATATGCCTCTCTACGCATCTTCTTACCCATCTCCGTACCCATCTACTGTCTCTCCACTCGTCTGTATATCCGTCTCACTATCCGTCTGTTTTTGTACCCGACTCGCTACCAATCTCACTACCCGTCAGTCAACTCGTCTCTGTACTCATCTCTCTACTCGTCTCTTTATCTACCACGCTACGCGTCTCGCAACCTTTCTCGCTACATTCCTGTCTACCGGTGTCACTACCCGTCTCGTGACCCATCTCGCTACCTTTCTGTCAACCTTCTTTTTACCTTCCTCTCTAGCCGTCTGTCTATTCGTTTCGCTACCCGTCAGCCTACCTATGTCGCTACTCGTCTCTTCTACCCGTCTGTCTACCTGTTTGTTTACTCGTCTTTCTACCTCTCGCCACCTCTTCCCAATATTTAAACAATTCATTTAATATACAGAAGCCGTTAATCAGTTATTAAATGCAAACAGAAATAATTTATCTAATAAGTGTAATCAGATGCATTTTTTTTTTTAAATACATACATAAACCTGAATAATAATTCATCAGTTTTGTGTTCATAGTTGTTTATATCATTTGACAGTAAATCTCAACTTCTTAAACCTGAATTGTCTCAAGCTTTTTAAAAAAATCACAAGGTCTGTATAACTGCAAAGTACACTGAGGGCTATATTAGCTACATGTTATTAAGTTAAGTGAAAGTTTCGTTATCGCGTTTGCAGCCAATTGCTTATGTCAGAAAGCGTGGCTTAACGCCATTTTAAATTCATTACTGTAACTTTCTTTTTTTTTTTGGGGGGGGGGGGGGGTAGGAGGGGGAGAAGGGTTTCAAATATATACATTTAAATTAAAACTTTT
Organism: Maratus michaelseni; assembly: GCA_963931845.1. NCBI lineage: Eukaryota > Metazoa > Arthropoda > Arachnida > Araneae > Salticidae > Maratus > Maratus michaelseni. The sequence continues at coordinate 213,600,701 of OZ007590.1, forward strand.
GCCTCCATGCCATTAGTGTTGTTTGAATTATTAACTAATACCTTGTAGACCGAGCTTCATTTGAAACAAATGTAAAAGACTTCTTCTACAGTTTTTTTAGAAGAAACTTTCGTAATTGGGCCAAAAGCCAATCGGAGCATTTAATATCATTATTGTAACTCTTATAGTGTTTAAACAATATTGTTGCTAGCTTTGCTCTTGTTTGAGACCAGCCTTGCATGTGTATCTGAATGGGGAAAAGTTTCGTATCCTAAGTCGGTTGGCGAAAAAAATTTAAAATGGTGCCAAAAGGAAGTTTTAGCATCTTACAAAATTTTTCAACAGAGAGGTAAAACATGTTTTTCAAATATTTACAAACATACGTTTATTAAAGCATGCTTTTGCACCATCTTAAAAATTTAAGCACGATGCTAAAATAAAATTTTATCGCCATATTCGATATTTTAATATGTAATGACAATATACAAACCATTTAACAAACCTAAAAGGCATTTTTGTGATAAATAATTGTTATTCTCAGGGGGGTAAATTGTAAACAATTAATAAACGGCTAGTAAATAATAAATAGCATTTAAAATCTAAAAATGGAGAAGTGGCCCGTATAAAAATGCAAAATATAACATTATACGCTTGATATATGTAAATCTTTTTTTATTTTTTAATATTTCCGAAGGCACAGATAAAAAGGTAAAAATCTCTTTTCCAAATGCCAAATAGGAAATATACAAAATAGAATGCCAAATATACAAAATAGAAAAATATCTGCAAAAAAATATATTTACGTAATACTACATCTGCAAAAAAATAAGATTTAGAAAAAGTAAGCCAAATCCTGCAGATCCCAACAATCACATCGAAAAACTTATCACCAAAAAAGAACTCGCCAAATCTTACGGCACAGGATACGGATTTTTCCCTCTGAATGCAGAATATTAGTTTTTTTTTCTTGTACGACGGGTGATTATAATATAATTGTTTCATTTCACATACTACATACCGTTTGATATATTGGTACTTTTATGTTATACTGGCGCAGTTGATAAATCGCCAAATATTGTTCCTATAACATTTTCATATTGAATTCATTTCATTTAAATGTAAACCTTTCACTTATTTAATTTAAAATACATGCCTTTAATTAATCCCATTTAAAATGCCGAAAAGAGAAAAAAAGAAATAATGCTATTATTCGAAACCTTTTATGTAAACACCAAATATTTTTTTTTTATTATTGACACACGCGAAATAAAAAAAGCTGCTATTGCTGAGATTTGTGCCAAATCTCTAATACCAAGTCTACCAAGTTATTGCGAGGTTTTTCTTTCGAACAGAAAAAAATCCAGATTAATTTTCGATTTGTATTAAATTGAAATATATTTTATTGTGCTGAATATTAGTGCGCGCATATTTTTTTGCTCCATGTACTCCATGAACTTTTCAATTCTGATTGTCTACGAAAATCTCCCGCCGGTGAAAATCACGTACGCACAAATTTTCGTGACGTATGTACTTTAATTGTGCTTTTTTATTTATTTTTTTTAATATAATTTCCAAACGGTTTGACATTTATTCTTGGTAATAAATAGACGTCGTTGTCACCTTTATAGGTACCTGCTGTAAAAATTTGAACGAAATCCGTTAAATATTTTTTGAGTTATGCTTAACGAAAGGTTTTAATATCCATCGTAGCTATATATGGGGCAAAGTAATACTGCGCTGTGTATGAGTCTTCGTTGCACTCAGACAACTATACGGAGTTCCTTCGCGAAAAGTAATTAATAATGGCATTAAACTGAAAATGAAAGAAGAAAATAATGTACATAATTAATCGGATTTTACACTTTAAAAGAAGGCACAAAAATGTTACTATTTAATAATTGCTCATAAAAAGCAGAAAGACATATCAAATTTGTTTATAGCACATGATATCCTTGCAATATTTTTAAAGGAACATTTATATTTAAAAATACTTTTAAATTTTCATTGCAGTAAAAATTCAAATTTGTTACAATGTAACATTTGTAAAGTAAAACGAAACATATTAACATTCATGCAATCACAAAAAACATGTATCCTTTAAATGTATAATGAACACAATGGACTAATAAATGTTGTCATTAATCATTTTAAAGAGTAAAAATTGTTTTTTGATGAAAGTTGATAATACGCGAAAACAATAAAGTTATGGTTTACTTTTTTTGAACATTTTTATTTTCTTCAAAACAAACTGAAATTTTCTATACGGTTTTTCATGTTATATATGTAAAAAAGATATTTGTAGAAATTATTTATAAAGTTGTTCTTAAAAAAATTGTAAATTTTTTAGTTACTATATGAAACAAATATAGTGTTATTTGATTACATGGTATCATTTACATCTTATATCCCCACAAGGTAATAGTTAATTAGCGAAATTTTTATTAATTGTATTTACCATTAATAAACAAATTATCTAAATAATTTATTCTTCACTTTTATTTATATACAAAGAGTTTCCCTACCAAATCAAAAAAAAATAATAATAATAATAATGAAAATAAAACATTTTTCACAAAATTTAAAACAATTAAAAATGTTTTACAGTCAGTTTGTCTCGGAATATTTACCTGTTTTTATCTATTATATATATTTTTTACCTTATAAAACATCTTCAGCAAGCCTATTGCAATATAAACGAAAACAAATTAGTCAACTAGTATTTTTTTAACATCATACACATTAATGTTTCAAATAAAATAAGTTGAAACTGGTGTGAAACACTAAGAACTAAAATAACTTCTTAAAACACCATAAAAACTTTAAAATGCGCTAGGCCTTTCGAAAGATCTGAGTCTTTCTTCGTCAGGCGCAAAAAAGACGTGCGTCTACTATGAAAGCAGCAGCAAGACTGAAATGAGAGGTAAGGGAGAGGAAACAAGCTGATGCAACAGCCAATAGGAAAGTAGAAAACAACAGCCAATGGAAAAACAGAAGACAACAGCCAATCACAGAAGAGTAAAAACAAAACAATAGAGAATACAAAATAGAAGGGGAATAAGGAAGAGAAAAATAAAAAATAAAATAAAAAATAAAAAATAAAATAAAATAAAATAGAATAAATAAATATATAAAATAAAATGAATAAATAATAAATAAATAAATAAATAAAACTTAATTTGAAAAGAAAAATAAATAAATAAAATAAATAAATAAATAATAAATAAATAAATAAATAAATAAAATAATAAATAAATAAATAAATAAATAAATAAATAAATAAATAAAATAAAAACAAATAAAGCACACAAATACATTAAAAATGTTATTAATTATATTTATTCCATAATTAATTTATTTAATTCTTAATTTTCATGTGTTTCCATTTTTTAATGTATTTGTGTGCTTTATTTATTTTTATTTTATTTATTTATTTATTTTTATTTATTTATTTATTTATTTATTTATTTATTTATTTATTTTTCTTTTCAAATTAAGTTTTATTTATTTATTTATTTATTATTTATTCATTTTATTTTATATATTTATTTATTCTATTTTATTTTATTTTATTTTTTATTTTTTATTTTATTTTTTATTTTTCACTTCCTTATTCCCCTTCTATTTTGTATTCTCTATTGTTTTGTTTTTACTCTTCTGTGATTGGCTGTTGTCTTCTGTTTTTCTATTGGCTGTTGTTTTCTACTTTCCTATTGGCTGTTGCATCAGCTTGTTTCCTCTCCCTTACCTCTCATTTCAGTCTTGCGGCTGCTTTCATAGTATACGCACGTCTTTTTTGCGCCTGACGAAGAAAGACTCAGATCTTTCGAAAGGCCTAGCGCATTTAAAAGTTTTTATGGTGTTTTAAGAAGTTATTTTAGTTCATTAATGTTTCGTTAACTTTTCTGTATAATTCCGTTTAAATAGAAAATGCTAAATATTTTGAGGATTAAAATTAATTAGAAATCCAAGTTCCTATATTTCAATCGTCGGGGTTTTGTATTGGACTTAAGTATTTTTAAAAGACTATTTAAAAGCAATTTTGTTCTTACTCTACAATCTTCAAAAATCCAAGTAAGAACCTGCGTTTGATTGTGTAGAACCTCGTAGACCGGGAGGCGGCAGCACAGACAATCACCTCACCGAGTTCACGGCTGAAATTCCAGAATTATTTAAAACTCGATTCGCATATAAAAACGCAATTGGTCTGCCAAGTCATATCTTGGTGGAAAACACCTTAAAACCCAATTTTAGCGGTTGACTCGTAAGTTTATCATTGTGTTTTCGTGCACGCAAAGGTATGAAAACATGGAGGACTGGGAGCAGGAACACACAATGGTAAACCTACGAGCCAACCGCTAAAATCGGGTTTTCGGGTGTTTTCCACCAAGATATGACTTGGCAGACCGATTGCGTTTTAATATGCGAATCAAGTTTTAACTAATTCTGGAATTTCAGCCGTGAACTCGATGAGATGATTGTCCGTGCTGCCGCCCCCCGGTCTATCGCACTTATCAATATAGAGATGAAATATATCATCAGTTATCAAAATTATAGAATATCTAGATATTTGAAGACTTAGATTTTGGATAACGTCTAAACAAAATGCTACAATTTTAGACATAAATACTACATTCATTCATTGTTCCCAAAACAATACCGAATTGAGATGACACCAAGAGATCAAGAGTAATTCAGATCCAGTCTGGCGGATCTCAAGATAAGAAGGAAGGTGCTTAATCACTTTTTCTATTATGAGTGACACATTATAACTCATAAGGCAGCCCCACATTATATCATACCTCTTTATGTAGCTCATTCGTATATAAAGATTTTTTCGTTCTTCCCGAAAAATAATAAATTCTATGTTAAACACTCTTTTTAAGAAACAATGAAGTAATAGATATACTATGTCGTTAATCATTTTGGAGAGTAAAAAAAGTTTTGTGATGAACGTTGTTAATACACGAGAACATTAAAGTTATGATTTACGAAAATTTTTATTTTCTTGAAACCAAGCTGAAGCTTTCTATACGTTTTTTATGTTATATATGTAAAAACGTATATTTGTAGAATTTATTTATAAAGTTACTCGTAACAAATTAGAGGTTTTTTTTTTTCGAGATATAAAACAAATATAGTCTTCTTTGATTTATAAAATATTATATAAAATTCGATTAGTGTAAGTGTTTTTGTAATCTTACTAAGAAACTGGTAATATGCTTATAAATTATATTTTGGGAACAAATATAAAACATTTTTGTTATAATGTTTCTTTAGTTTTAAATGACATTGTTTTTAAAGTGTATTCGTATATATTCCGCTATATACTCTATTGGATAATGCATTAAACAATTTAAATACACATCCAGCAATCAGCATCTGAAACAATAAATCCAAATTCTTTTCTGCAACTTTTTTCATTTCTGAAACTAAACTGAAATTGATTTTCTGCGCTCGGACTGAATCGTAAAAAAAAGTTTTTTTGGAAAATATCAATTTATAAAAGTTCAGTTATTTGAAAGATAAATCAAAATATAAAATTGGAAGCCAAATCAACGATTTTTAACATGTTAAACTACGGTTTATAACCCATTCTTTAAAAATTCGGCAGACAAAAACCTCACTGTTATTCAGAATTAAAAATTAAAATACAATTTTGAGCACACTCTGATAAAACGTAGCTTAAGTTTTAAACAATTTAACTTAATATTAATTTTATGTTCGTCATAAAGTAAAAATCTGTCTTTTCTTTGACAGGGTTTAGTTTAGTAAAAACGGGTGGTATCTTATAAATTCTCTATTTTTTTTTCTTTTTAACTTTGTGTAATCAATTACTAATTGTTTTAACTTCGTCACCAACCTTTATATTATTGTAGAAAACAAATATTCCTTATTGGTATAGATTAAAAAAAACATGTTTAAAAATTATTTTAAGACTTATAAAAAGTTATTCAATTGAGAAAAAATTACATTCGAATTTTTTTTCCAATTTGATGTCGTAAAATTTTCAATTATAACATATTTAGATGTGATATATATATCTTGCGTCCCTATTTTTGGCCTAAAATTATTAGTGGCCTTACACATTTCTGACGAAAGAATTAATGAAAGTGTTTGTGAAAGAAATAGGTGGTCAAGCAATTTATCAGAAATCACTTTTAATATTGTACTTAACTATGAACTGAACATTCGTTTACATATCCAATAACCCAAATTCAAAACTTTCTAATGTAATCATAAAGCAAATTAAAACATCAATGTTGCTATAATGTTGATTACTCCTCATTGATGAAACAGAAACAATTCCATATAACACTACGCTGTTGCATGCTTGGATATAGTTTTAAAATTCAATAGTTATAGAATTGTGTCCATGAAATACGTGCCGTTTGTTTCCGGGTTCCTAAACTGTAGAAAAAGTGTTACCTTCCACGTATATTACAGGAACGTTTTACCTTTTAAATAATTTACCTGAAAATTACAGTTATCTTTTCTATATTTCTCTTGACAACTTAAATGCTGCACTAAAATCAGTAAAATCTATTTAAATTTAACAGAAACATTTTTGGGAAGCAGAAATATTACGGTACTTTTAAGTTAGCTGGGCGCCAGTGATATATATACATATATCTACACATATACATATATATACATACACATATATATATATACACATATATGTATGAATATACATATATATGTACAAATATCACTGGCGCCCGGCTAACCGAAAAGTACCAGTATTATATATCATTGCATTTTGTGTATCATTGATCAAACAAAGGAACATTATTGATATATCAGTGAATGTATTCAGCAAACTTCCAGTTATTAAGAAGAAACATTCCTTGGAAATAATGGATAACTCAGCTGTCCATTATTTCCGAGGAACATTCCTGGATTTTTGTACAGTGTATCTAAATATCATTACAGTAATTTCCTTTGGCAGCTTGTGTTGACACTGCAGGACTTGTTAAGTTCCATAAGTGATACGCAAATTATCTTGCTGTCATCTGCTTTGGACGCTTTATTTTTGGCAATCATTCGAGTACACAGCGCGAAACTCGGCATCAAAATAAAATTTCAGGTATGGCTATTAAGAGTTTTTCGAACTGTTAAGGAAAAATAGTACACTAAGGTTTTTTCTTTATTTCTATTTTCGATAACTATTTACGACTTACATTTTGCTCAACAAGATATATCATTATTACATCTAACGATTTTCATTTCTTTTGACTGCTTTCAGAAAGACTTTCACATAACTCAAGTCCTTCCTTGGTGTTTCTCATTGGAATTGGGGACTTTAGAATACGATTATTTGTGTATCATTGAGAAAATTTTTCTCGCACTTAATTTTGTATTTCCTTTTTTTTTAATTTCGGCATTGCATTATTAATGTTTAAATTTAATTCCCAGTGTTATCTTTCTAACAAACAGAGTTTAGTTTATGAAGCCTTTGAACGTATGTTAAAGTATTAAAACTCGATTTGTTGTTTCTACCTATATGATACAAATAAAAGATGATAGTAAATCAATTCTTAACAAGAAGCCTGCAGCACAAGCAATCCCCATGTTTTAAAAGATCATCACACATTTAACTCGTAGAAAATATTGCACTGTAAAAAAAAGAAAATTATTTCTTAATATAGGAAAATATAAAGTAACTACGAACGAAAATATACAATAACCACTTCCGAGGTCATACACGATTCTGAAAGAATTCTTTATCTTTAGACACCTAAGGACCCGATATATTTTTGATATTTAAAGAATCATTTATAAAAACAAAGTTTGTTTGTCTTCTTCTGATTTTTGGAAAAGTTGCCGAGTAATTTTTAATGTTAATTAAAAGTGTTAAGCTGCACAATTGAATTGAAGCAGGCAAGAGTAGCAAAATAATATTAATGTTAATGTTCTTTATTTATCATGTTTGTCTGTAAAACATGTTAATATAAACAAGAAAATGTTTGCTTGAGAATTTATAGCATTTTGAAAACCTAAATTTCTGTTTGAGAAAACTGGTTAATGTAATATAAAAAGTACTCAGAAACGTTTACGAAATTCAGTAGCAGCAAAAGGAAAAAAACTTTGTTTTTTTCTTTAAATCTCAAACATACATTGACTTCTGAGGTATCTAAGAATAAAGAAAGCTTTTCGTAATCTTGAGTAACAAGTAAGAAGTTATTGTATATTTTCATACGTGATTGTATTATATTTTCCTAGATTAAGAAACATTTGTATTTTTTTTACAATGTGGAAATTGAATTTTAGAATTTGTTATAAAAGAAAAAAATGTCTAATAGCGCAGAGTCTTCAGTGATCCGTAAACACTTAATTTTTTTTAAAGATTTAGAATGCGCATCCATTCATTTTAAACTTACAATGTCACCATTTAATATTTATTTCTATATTTAAAATCTTTAAACCACTTGGAATACTGGAATAAATAATTCATTTCTAGTCATGAAACATTTCACTTTTTTATTCACTTTCGAATAGTGTTTTTTTTTTTTTTTTTTAATCCTTGACAAAACCAGGAAAATATCTGAATAAATGTTAGTTTTCTAGTTCAATAACTTTAATAAAATGTTTAGGCACTTATATAAGAAGAAATTTCAATACATGGACAGTATTATTTATCGAAAGCCAATAATGAAAGTAATTCTTCAAAAAATATTATTAAATAAAAAAAATGAAAAGATAAGTCAAAATCAACATATGCAAATGTAAAATAAAATTGTTCTTATAAATATATAAATAAATAGAAGTTAAATTAACTGAAAATTAAATGGTCCAGCACAAAAATTTGTACTACTAATGCAGTCTAAACAAATATTAATATTTTCTTTTGAGTTTTTGTTTGGTGAATAAGTGTTTAAATGGACAAAAGTAAAAAAATAAATTTCGGATAGTACATATTTTACTCTTAAAGCATAACATATAAAAGGATTAGGTAAATAATGGAGTGGAATATTAAAATTAATAATATATGTTGTTTATTAACATATCTTTAAATCTAAAATTTATAATTTAATTTGTTTTACAGAAGTTTATTTTAGTTTTATAAAATTACGTTTTCTAATTTTTTTACTTTTTTTTTACTTTTTTCAATAAAAGCATGAAAATTAATCATTTATTTCATTTGTTTATAACAAGAAATTTTCAAAGGAAAAAAAATCAATCTGATTTCAAGTGACTGTTTCTTTATAAACGCTTGAATTTTGAAAAAGACTCATATTGCCTATATATTTTTTTTATCATATTGCCTATATTAATCACCAGTGCCTATATTTTTTTTTACTTATTGAGTACCAGCTTATGTATTTTATCAAAAGTGGTTTGACACAAGAGAGTATTTTTTCTGGTGACACATGCTCACACTAAGTTTTTTTTGTAGAAACTGTTACAAGCAATTTTCCAGAATTTAACAATACTCGCCTTGACAACTTCTATTTTAAATGAGTGACACAAGTCAAGAAACATGTGGTGATAATGTCAGGTTCTCCATGTTTTTGATCGAAATCCTCTCAACGAATACAAATCAGTGAATATGACGTCATATTGACACAGTCCTAGTAAAGTGTTTTATATTCGTGGTTGCATCTTTTTTTCGAATGACGTCATTTTCCACATTGGAACCATTATGCTCTACATATCATTTACTATGATAGATTACTACTGTTATCTTGTTTTACTGATTACTTCATATTATTTTCTAAATAAGTAATCTGCATTGTGTCCTTCGAGATTATTGCCTACTTTATCGCAATCAGTTGAATATTTTTAAATGTTATAAAAGTCATTGAACTTTTTTTTCGGTGGTGGAATATGAGCAGACAAATTAATTTTATGTTACAGAGAGAAATTATTAACCTGATTACCATCATTTTGAAGAAACTGCATAATATATGAAACAAAAAATAAAATGTGACAAAGGAAAAATGGAAATAATAAAAAAAGCTAATGTTGGTATATCTACAAATAAACAGCTACAGTTAAAAATAATTATTGAAATTGGTCAGTGGAAAGTTCAGGGCAGATGACGAAACATTCTTGTGTTTTAAATGCAGAAATATTCGGAGGTTGGGCATATTCACGTTCAATAATTATGGTAATAAATGAAGCACATACAATCAGATTACAAATTGTTACAATTTACAGTGATCTTTGTTTGTACTTTCCTTCTTAGAGTTACAAAGATGTCAAAGTTTAGGGATGGAAATGCTAAGTACACGTAGCAAATTTTAAGTTATATCTTCCCAAAAAATCGGTGAAAAATAAAAAATAGAATTTTTTTTAATGAGATGGAATAAATAGATACAAACATATTCCAAGCATTTTTTCGATTATTTATTTATTTATTAACTTAAATTACAATCTACATAAGAAAATAGAAACTTATCTTTAGAAAATTCAAGATTTTATTTTATCAACAGTTCAACTCTTTATATTTTTCCTGGTCTCGAGAGTTGACGCCCTGTCTAGGAATAGCTGAAAAGTTAGGTAGCCATAAGAGATAAATCTGGCTGTAGCCTACACTACATAAGAGTGAGTATAATTATAATTAAAGATAGAAAAGCGTTTAGGTTAGAATTAAAAATTATAACTATAATTAAATCTAAAAAACAAATATGGTCAATCAGGGCTATTATGAGACAAATTCTAAACTTTTCGTATTAATTTCGATCTGTTATTCTAGTATCAAACAAAAAATACCGCATTCTGTGTTTTAACTTCCGTTAACAGTTTATAGATATTAAATACTGCTTGCAATAAAAATAAAGTTATAAGGAATTAAACCCATGTCTCACTATGCCCTACGGAATTGGGTTAACATGAGACGGCTATTGAGCTAAAGTGAGACAACTTTATCTTTAAGTGATTGTATGGAATTAAAAAATGAGAGGACTGTAACAAAGCTTCTCCAGATCTAACGTTTCAGCTACATTATCAAATGCTTTTTAATCTTCTTTTTGCCTGAATTTTGTGACATCGTTTAGGTAGATTTCGTAGGAAATACTACCTATTACATTCTCCCCTAAGTTGGAATTTTGAAATATTTTTGCAGATCTACACCGATCATGACACCCAAAACCCAAAACCACCCCCAGTTCAAAACTTTATCTATCTATCTATCTATCTACCTGTGAAACTTTTTATGGACACGATAACTGCAATAATGCTGCACAAGTCTTTTCCAAACTGATACATAAAATCAAGGGGCATAAAATCTCGGTCAAGTTCGTGAATTTCAAAATCGAACAAAGGGGGGTGGGAAATGTTGGAGCTTTATATGAAAACAGAAAAAAACCCATAATTTCTTAAGTATGATACGTTTAAAGTTATTATTACTTCTAGGAAAAAGGCCGAAAATTTGTATGACAGATTTTTTAATACCATAAAAATGGCCTCAAGGAGGGGGAAAAAAGGGAGTTTTAGAAGAAAAAAATTCATAACTTCGTCAGTTCACAAGATATCAAATCCGCATAAAATTATTATAAATCGTCATAATATTATCTAAAACTTTTATCGCCGAAAATGGCTGCTTCATCAGCTGTTATGACAGCAAAGTTGGATAAAATCTAATAACCTGAATTTTACAACGTTTATGCGAAACACCACAGAGAACACACGCTATTTTTATATAAGTAGGGTATATTTAAACGAATAAGAGAACTAACAACCTTCAATAATATAATGCATGAAAAAGTAAACAACTAAGTGATTCAACAAATCATAAAAATATGTATTTCTTAATATAACTATAAAATACAGAAAAATATTCTTGTACCATAAAAAATATTCATTATCCCGTCGAAATTCCGTGCATTATCCCGTCGTCCGATTAAGAAAAAAAAAACTATATGCAAACTAGGTACTTTTCGGTTAGCCGGCGAAAATAAAGTATATATATATATATATATATATATATATATATATACACATAATAACAAACTCCAATGGAAAATTACTTGCAGAATCATTATCACAAAAGCCAACCAAAATCTATAAACCACATAAATTCAATACTAGAAAAACAAAACTATATACATTATATATATTTGTATCTATGTATGTATATACTATATATATATATATATATATATATATATATACTTCATTGGCGCCCTGCTAACCGAAAAGTACCTCAAATAATTCGCCAAACTGTAGCGCCCAATAAACAAACGGAAGAATGTTGCCATTAAATCTAAAAAAAAAAGAATAATTATAATAATAATAATAATAATAATAATTAAGAAAAGCCCCATTTACTAAAGTATCATTTATCAGTAACTTTTAACAATAAAATTTACAATATATTAATGAAAACAGAATCAAAAATAATCTTGGATATTTATTTATTTACATTATTTCTCTTAATTATGGAAACGGAATAATCATCCGGATTATGTAAAGGAATGAAGAAACCATACAAATAAATTACACTTGAAAACATTAAAAATCTTCTTTTTCTGTAGATTGATTTATTATTGTAAAAAAAATTCTTCATCTTTACATAAAAATTGATTAGCTTAAAACAATAGATGCGTTTCAGAAGATATGGATTTAAAACGAACAATGATTAAAGAAGACATTTTAAAAATTTTGATCAAAACATTTTAAAAATTTTTTTTAACGTCGAATTTCGACGGTGCGTTTGGGGAGAAGCAATGCACATGCGCATAGGAGCTCATTCGGTTGCATTATCACAGGGGGGGGATGTGTGCCTTATTTAATATGTTCTTTTATTGACTGAATATGAGATGAACGTAGGGATATCCTATTTGTATGATACTTCATATGTTCAGGAAATTTTCTTTCTTGCCGTGGGGAATAGGGCGGTAATGTCAAACTGATTTCCGTTTTGTTTACGGATTGTTTGTTTGGAGTTTGCATCGGAAATAATAACGTAATTCACTGGGGGAAATTTTTTTTAAATAAAATATTTGAAAAATTGTTTCATAAGCACCCCTACGTATGTAATAAAGCAGCTTATTTTACTAATATCGCTATTGTAATTTTTTCCGTCAAGTTTTGACGGGTACCATCTAGTTTTTCTTTATTAATCTAAAAATCTTCTTAATTAATATCTAAAAGCAACATCTCAAAAGTGAGAAATTAAAGAATCTTCGCTCGCAGGAGTTACGAGAGGAGATGGAGAATGTGAGCTGGTTTGCATCTGCATTGCTTTACGGCACAAATACGAACTTTCAATCATATGATTTTTAACTAAACAATGGAATGCTTCACCATTGAATATCGTCTTTCTGACTTCAACTAAAATTTTTTGTGGATGAATCCTCCTACTTCGCTTCGGTTTGCAATGACGCGTAATTTTCCATGTTCAAAACTACACAGGATTTAAGTCACTTTTAACTTGATTAATACAATTAAGTTATAAAATAAACTAACTAACATTTCATCACATTCGTTGAATGAACACTTATTTGTTGAATGAATGCTGATTCAATGAAGATATGGGGAATTCCTACGCAAATCGTGATACTTGTGATTACTTCACATCAAAGGTAATGGATCGATGTAACAGGATGCGTAGAAGTTTTCCAGAGTGGGAATGTGAAAATAAATTCCGTCAAGATGATTAAAGTATAATTATATATACAATTTCAGTACAAGTTTAGTGGCATTCAACCATTTTCTTTGTAAGATGTTTATTTTATATTCCGAAATTTATGGATACACTTCCATATCACATTATCGCATTTTCTTTTATAATTCTATAAATAATTAAGAAAAAATATACAAACTGTATGAACACAATTAAAAACAGTAAATTACTATCTGAATGTCAAGTCCTATACTATTAGACAACTTCTGTTTGCATGGTTTATTATTTTGAGTAAGAAAGGTAATATAATATTATGATCACTTGATGCTTCTTTAATGAAAAGATCTAAATACTAAGTGGAATAAAAAGTAATTAGAAAATGTAATTTTTCATACTAATATGCGCTATAAAGATCCTTCTCATATACGAATATGCTTCAAGAATTGCTTATCTCAGCAATTTATATTTAATTTTAGTATTTCCTTAAAATACATAATTAATATAAAATTTTTATCAGCGTTATCTTTAAAACTATAAATATATGTCCGCTGCGTGAAGTGATTTCTCTAAAAGTGTGTTTAGTGTTTCTTGGGAGGCGTAATATAACTTAATATAGATAATTAAAATTTGTGTTATATAATCTTCTCGCTACGTTATGCAGATATATTTTTTAAAATTGTAGGACGATATAACCGCTTATAAAGAACAATCTAAAAGCGAAAAGATCTAATGTCTTCTAAAACTTAATTTAATATACAGTATTCAATTTTAATATAGCGTCTGCAATTTGACTGCAACCTTAGGGAATAAACAATGAATTTACAGTTTGAAATGAGGCAAACAAATGTTAAATATATGTAACAAATTACATTTATTTACACAAAATAAATTTTTTGGTTAAATGTGTGATTGCATTGTTATGTTAATTTACAAAATAATACAATGAGAATCTCTATACGGAAATTTTTAAAAGTAACAAATTGTTCAAATTTCTATTTATATACTTCTCCATGATTGACACATATTTTGTCTCAAAAAAGTAATCTAAATTTAAGGAAGAACCTTTAATTAGTGTTTAAATCTCAATTCAGTTTAAATAAAATCTTGCAATTTCGTTTTACATTTTTACTGTTTAACTTTATCTTTTCTTACTCTAATCACTTTTAATCTTTGTTTATTCGAAACTACGTGAAATATAATGTGTCTAACAGCTTTACTTTCAATCGTGTAAGTTAAAGTATCATGACATGAATTTAGAGAAAATTGCATTGAAGTTTACGAACTTAACTCTTTTAAAAAGGATTTCCATTCCTTCGTTGTTACAAAAGTTGCCAATAATAAAATCAAATAAATCTCCTACTAAAGCATTGTGTCTGAGATTTATTTGACTTTATTCCTTTGAACACTTATTTCTCTTATCTCAGAGATTCATTTTAGTTAAATACATTCATGTAAAATAAAACAGGGATATTATAACTAGAATATGCTTCACTAAACTGTAAACAAGACAATTTTTTTCTTAACCCAACAATTATCTTTCTTAAAGTTTACAAAGGTATATTAAAACCTCTTCCTAGTTATCCGCGATTCCAAAAAACGTTCATTTATCCTTAGACTTCTTTGAAACGAACAGTTTTCCGAGATTTAATAAAGGATCTCAGAATTTTTTTTTTCTGTTCATAATTTTCGGAAATGTTACCGAGTAGTTTTTTACAGTATATTGATCGGTTTTCTATACCCAGGATATCGGTTATGAGGATACTATCAATTCCCAAGTAAACATTTTCAGCTGAGTAACATAATTTATACATGCAAGCGTAACAAAATAACGTTAATTTTAAAGTTAATGTTAATGTTATCAATTCTGTTAACCCTTTCAAGGGCGTTGGTATGTTTATGAAACCACTTAATTTTAATTCCCAAATGGAACAATGACACCAGAATTTTGGTATAAAATTTCCGTTTATTATATATGTGAAATATACCTTTTTCTTATTTCCGCATTTATTTGTTCTTAAATTCCGGTGTCAATCATTCATTTCAACATTTTGACAATGTAAGTGCTTTTCCCCTGAAAGGGTTAATTTAGGATGTTTGTTCAACATGAAAATGTTTATTTGAGAAATGATAGTATTCGAAAAGAGGATATTTGATGTTAAGAAAAACGGTTTAATAAACTGTAGAAAACGCTCGGAAACATTTCTAAAAATTGCAGACAGCAAAACAAACTTTTGTTTCAGAAATTTTTCTTTAAATCTTGGAAATCTACAGTTTTCTGAGATTTCTGAAGATCTGAACGTTTTTCGGAATCTTTGGTAATTCGTAAGGGGGCATAATAGTTTGGACATAATAGTTTCTTAAACCTTAAGAAATATAAGAGGTGTATTAAAAAACATTTATCTGTTTTTACAGTGTTGTTTCAGTTTTTAGAGAGTTAAAACACATGCATTCTGTCAGCGATTGTAACAATATCAAAATTTTACTAAGAAACACTATAACGTAACAGGACGCTCTAGTATAACGTTAAGGTTTTTCATGGAAGTGGTTAACTTGTTTTGGTACAAAAGTTACTTTGAGAAAAACTTTGTAGAAAAAAAAACACGTGCTAGGTCATTAGGCCTATGCAGCACGTGGCGTGATCGATCAGAGAAAACGGCGAGGTGTCCATCTGCAAAACTCAGGTTCTGTAAATAACTCGCTGTTGTCAGGATCGCTTCAAGACGAGGAAATGAAATAAGGAATAATTTCTTATCTTACCAAAACACAGGCTCATCACTGCTGGAGGTGCTGAAAGAGAGTAGAGGCAGACATCGTAGTAGAGAAGACAGGACAACGTAGTTGGCAGCTAACTTATTTATTTGTATACAAAGTGTATACTCTTAAGAGGAATGATATTGGCAGACGTCGCTCGCACATGATATGTTCCAAAAAGACATCACCATCTTACAAGTCAGTATCTCACTCGCTCGGCTCCCACGGAAGCCATTACGGCGACCGGGAGGCCTAATCTAAACACAGCTATCTTGTACCCAGGCAAGACTCAACTGTCCCAACTACCGAACTGCTTGCCGGTATGAAAAACGCGCGCTAGCCAGAGATTGGCGGTGAAAAACCTGTCCAACAGGTGAGCGAACGCCAAAGCGTAAGTCCGTGTTGACGCCAAAGGCGATAACGAACCGCGACGCGCGCCAAGCGAAACGCAAGGAGGGGAAGCGTTCGAAAATGCCGGTCGCTTCAAGATCGCGAATCGGCACTGCGGCAAAACGCAACGAAAAAGGAATAATTAAGAACTTAAAAGAGGAATTACAAAATATGACATAATTAACGTAGAGAAATAAATGAGATGTCAAATTAAAGGGAATTTAAAATGCTGAAAAATGAGAACGATGATTTAAATTAATATTAAAGAGAAACTATTCAAATTATTAGGATTAAATGTTCTAAAAATGGGAAATGTGCACGTGGGTACGATAACATCGTAAAATAGTTGAAAGTGGCACGTTTGCAACGTGACACATTCCCGGGCAAACGAAAATTTGTAAAATTTTGAAAGGGAAAGAAAAATTTAGACTGACATACAAATTTTGAACGTTCGAGAAAAATTTGGAATAAGGATAAATTTTGAATGCGAGAGAAAAATTTTACAAAATTTTAAAAATTTGGAATGTGCGAGCCGTCACCAAGGGCTACATGGGGTTGACAGGACGACTTGACAATCAGTCGTATTAAAGAACAATCAGTATAAAATCAACATAAAATATTAGTATCAACATAGTAGTATTTGTATCAAAAATTGCAAATTAAGCTACACCTTTACAGATCTGTGAAGTCATACCATTGACTTGCTAAATAAACATTGTTATTTCACTAAAAATTTTATTGATAGTAGCTTGAGAAATTTGCCATCATAAATACTTTTTTTAATTGACTTTAGAATGTGGTGACTTACATTATAACAAAAACACTAAAAATTCAATACGTGTGGTACTCACACTTAAGTACACATAAGATTCACCTCTAAAGTATTTGATTTTATATTAACACCAAATAGGAACTGGTGACTAAATTTTAAATACATTGATACAGTGTTGAATAGACTTTAAAGTTAAGCTGCAAGTAATTACACACAATACAAAAACAATAATAATAATACATACATTTTAGCTCTAAGTTTAAATGAAAAATGGTATTGTATGAGCTTAATTCATACTTTTGAAAGAATTTGCATGAGCAATTGAAAATTATTAAGTTAAAAAGTGCAAAAAATTATATATATATTTTTGAAACAACTTGTGCAAAAATTAAATCCAATTTTGAAAAAATCAATGAAATCATAACAAAATTTTAGAACACACTTTAAAAATAGATTTCAAAGATGAATAAAAGTTAAGTGTTTAGTTAACCAACTAAAGCAACAAGAAATTAATTTTTTTAACTATTGTGCACAGATTTAAAGTAAATAAAAGTTAATATATTTTTTTAAAACACAGCTTCATAAATAAACAGGCAATAATGAAATACACTGAAATACACATACAAATAATAAGCAGCAGATGAAACTTTAAACATTACCATAATTAAAATTGAAAAAAAAAATTGTAAACATGAAGCATTTTATAAGTTTAGAACACACAGAATTACAATACACTCTAACAAGAAAACCAATGACTAACGCAAGATAAATTAAGTAAGTAAAACCTTGAAAGAGGCAACTGTGAGTCAAAATTATGAAAAATGAAAATTTTAAAAATCCAGCACATTTCATCGAATGCGAAATGTGTGTCACAAAAGTGTTGGTGTACAAAAAAAAACAAAAAGTGGACACCATGTTGGTTGGCAACTCACTAAACAACCAATCACTGTGTGCGTGTAAAGGACCTGTATGTAAATAAAGATTGCAACACAAAAACCAAAAGATAAAAGTGATAGAACTTATTGAAGAAAACAAGCACCCAAAGGTAAGTGCAACAGACAATTGTCAACTGTTGCCTGACAAGAGCCACCTCAAACAATTATCAAGTTAGGAGGACAAACAGAAGTTGCATTACTGGACTGGGATAGTCCGAATGGATCACAGGTAAGAAAAATTTAAAAATTATGAACGAAAATTAAATATTTCTATGGAATTTACGACCATGTGCTTAAAGCCATCATACCAACAAAACACAAAAATACACGATACTAGTAGAATATTAATGCATGGTACTGTGAATAACGAAAAACACTGTGAAGGCTGATCGCCCAACAACCTAACACTGTGTGTGTCACTACTGAAATATCACACATAAAACACAAGAATGAATAAATAAATACACTAAAATACAATGCTTATTGGTACGAATGATGCACTGATGAATTTAAATACGCAAAATTGGAATAAGATAATTAAATGTTAAAATGCTGCATATTTGTATAAAAGAAATTATATACCTAGAAGTTCAGAAACTGTAACCTTAATTAAAAATTATGCAAGAAAATTTACTTTCTTCAACATTACAACAGAAAAATACAAAGATCACTTAAAAATTTGAGATTTAGAAAATTTAATAGCTTCAACACCAAAGAAAATTTTATATCTACAATATTTCATCACACTTAAAAAACTATTGAAAAACCCGTTAATTGCTACTATACTACCTGAGAAACATAATTTCCCACCGTATTTCACATATAAAATTGAAAAAATTTAATTGCTTCAATACCATAAGATAAAATTTCTTGGTGTTCCATCACATAAAAAAATATAATGTTTGATTTTTTTTTTTTTTTTTTTTTTTTTAAATAAAATACTGTGCAAGTTTAAATACTTATTTTCAAAAGGATTTTTTTTTTTTTTGAAACACATAAATTGATAGCATTAATTTGAAAAAGCACTTTTTTTTTTTTAAATTTATTATTACTTTGAAAAACAAGCTTTTTGAATAAGTTTATAGTTTATTTTGAAATTCAAACACTTTCTATTTTTTTTTCCTTACTTGAGACTTTTCTCAAGATTATAAACACAATACATGAATAATATGATTGACAAATCATGCAAAAATGATACTTTATGAAAGTATAAAGTTATAAAACACCTTATTAAATGCAATTTTGAAAATCATGACACAGTGAAAAACAGTTTTGAGATAAATTAAAATGAAATACTTAAAGAAATTTATTAAAATGATGCTTGATTAAAAACCTTAAAAAGATTAACTGAGCAAGAGAGCAATGAACAACTGTTACACAATACCTGCTACCGGTAAACAAGCAATGCATAACGCAAAATACTTTCACCAGATTGTTCCTGGCCATGAAACAACCAGATGAAAGGATTCACAGCACTCATGAACAATCAATGACTTAATACTTAAAATGAGAAATATCGTAAAAACGTAATTTCAAGCAATGAATTGATAAAAAAAATACATGTAAAAATAATAATAATTGTAGAATATTACTAAGTATCACTTGGACACAATAAAAAATTAGAAATATGAACTTAAGTGTGCAAGCTTGGAACAGTGAATTTTTGAGTTCATCTGATCCTGCACGATGAAAATATTTGAATTTAAACAAGAAATACCTGTCTGCATAGAACACAAAAATACACACTAAAAATAGCAGATAAAATATATTTCCTGTGATTAAGAAAAATTTTATTGAAGTTCAGTGAAAAGTACTGATTTTTTTTTTTTTTTTTTTTTTTTTTTTTTTTTTTAAAGGAACTTTTACTGTGATAAGAAGGCATCTTGAAAATTGCAACCATGAAAAATTTAAAGACATATTACAAGAAAACCATTTTAAATTTGCACTGATTACTGTTATACAACACTAAGAAAAACTTATAAAAATAATCATAAATGTTAAATATGAAAAATTTTCAAATTATAAAATGATACCTTTGAGCTAAATAAAACACTTAAACACATATGAAAATATAAGATAAATGAGTAAATACGAAAGCGACGATCTAAAACAAGCCTGAAGAATTAGTCTGCACTTATCTGTTCCTTTACTTTTGGCACTAGACATATAGTACTCATATGCTGTAAAACGTCTTTAGTGTCCTTTTTACTTCATCATAAGAAAATAACAATATGATGTCGCGATGTCTATTCCTGTTCCTGAAATCGATGAAAAACGTTGTCTTCTTAAAAAAGCTAAAGTTCTTTTTTTTTGAGACATCGATGATAAAAAAAAACTCGTCACGATTGACGTACGAGGAGGTGACACGGCACCAAGTATAACGTTACAGGTCTCTCTAGTATAACGTTAAGGTTTTTCATGGAAGTGGTTAACTTGTTTTGGTACAAAAGTTACTTTGAGAAAAACTTTGTAGAAAAAAAAAACACGTGCTAGGTCATTAGGCCTATGCAGCACGTGGCGTGATCGATCAGAGAAAACGGCGAGGTGTCCATCTGCAAAACTCAGGTTCTGTAAATAACTCGCTGTTGTCAGGATCGCTTCAAGACGAGGAAATGAAATAAGGAATAATTTCTTATCTTACCAAAACACAGGCTCATCACTGCTGGAGGTGCTGAAAGAGAGTAGAGGCAGACATCGTAGTAGAGAAGACAGGACAACGTAGTTGGCAGCTAACTTATTTATTTGTATACAAAGTGTATACTCTTAAGAGGAATGATATTGGCAGACGTCGCTCGCACATGATATGTTCCAAAAAGACATCACCATCTTACAAGTCAGTATCTCACTCGCTCGGCTCCCACGGAAGCCATTACGGCGACCGGGAGGCCTAATCTAAACACAGCTATCTTGTACCCAGGCAAGACTCAACTGTCCCAACTACCGAACTGCTTGCCGGTATGAAAAACGCGCGCTAGCCAGAGATTGGCGGTGAAAAACCTGTCCAACAGGTGAGCGAACGCCAAAGCGTAAGTCCGTGTTGACGCCAAAGGCGATAACGAACCGCGACGCGCGCCAAGCGAAACGCAAGGAGGGGAAGCGTTCGAAAATGCCGGTCGCTTCAAGATCGCGAATCGGCACTGCGGCAAAACGCAATGAAAAAGGAATAATTAAGAACTTAAAAGAGGAATTACAAAATATGACATAATTAACGTAGAGAAATAAATGAGATGTCAAATTAAAGGGAATTTAAAATGCTGAAAAATGAGAACGATGATTTAAATTAATATTAAAGAGAAACTATTGAAATTATTAGGATTAAATGTTCTAAAAATGGGAAATGTGCACGTGGGTACGATAACATCGTAAAATAGTTGAAAGTGGCACGTTTGCAACGTGACACATTCCCGGGCAAACGAAAATTTGTAAAATTTTGAAAGGGAAAGAAAAATTTAGACTGACATACAAATTTTGAACGTTCGAGAAAAATTTGGAATAAGGATAAATTTTGAATGCGAGAGAAAAATTTTACAAAATTTTAAAAATTTGGAATGTGCGAGCCGTCACCAAGGGCTACATGGGGTTGACAGGACGACTTGACAATCAGTCGTATTAAAGAACAATCAGTATCAAATCAACATAAAATATTAGTATCAACATAGTAGTATTTGTATCAAAAATTGCAAATTAAGCTACACCTTTACAGATCTGTGAAGTCATACCATTGACTTGCTAAATAAACATTGTTATTTCACTAAAAATTTTATTGATAGTAGCTTGAGAAATTTGCCATCATAAATACTTTTTTTAATTGACTTTAGAATGTGGTGACTTACATTATAACAAAAACACTAAAAATTCAATACGTGTGGTACTCACACTTAAGTACACATAAGATTCACCTCTAAAGTATTTGATTTTATATTAACACCAAATAGGAACTGGTGACTAAATTTTAAATACATTGATACAGTGTTGAATAGACTTTAAAGTTAAGCTGCAAGTAATTACACACAATACAAAAACAATAATAATAATACATACATTTTAGCTCTAAGTTTAAATGAAAAATGGTATTGTATGAGCTTAATTCATACTTTTGAAAGAATTTGCATGAGCAATTGAAAATTATTAAGTTAAAAAGTGCAAAAAATTATATATATATTTTTGAAACAACTTGTGCAAAAATTAAATCCAATTTTGAAAAAATCAATGAAATCATAACAAAATTTTAGAACACACTTTAAAAATAGATTTCAAAGATGAATAAAAGTTAAGTGTTTAGTTAACCAACTAAAGCAACAAGAAATTAATTTTTTTAACTATTGTGCACAGATTTAAAGTAAATAAAAGTTAATATATTTTTTTAAAACACAGCTTCATAAATAAACAGGCAATAATGAAATACACTGAAATACACATACAAATAATAAGCAGCAGATGAAACTTTAAACATTACCATAATTAAAATTGAAAAAAAAAATTGTAAACATGAAGCATTTTATAAGTTTAGAACACACAGAATTACAATACACTCTAACAAGAAAACCAATGACTAACGCAAGATAAATTAAGTAAGTAAAACCTTGAAAGAGGCAACTGTGAGTCAAAATTATGAAAAATGAAAATTTTAAAAATCCAGCACATTTCATCGAATGCGAAATGTGTGTCACAAAAGTGTTGGTGTACAAAAAAAAAACAAAAAGTGGACACCATGTTGGTTGGCAACTCACTAAACAACCAATCACTGTGTGCGTGTAAAGGACCTGTATGTAAATAAAGATTGCAACACAAAAACCAAAAGATAAAAGTGATAGAACTTATTGAAGAAAACAAGCACCCAAAGGTAAGTGCAACAGACAATTGTCAACTGTTGCCTGACAAGAGCCACCTCAAACAATTATCAAGTTAGGAGGACAAACAGAAGTTGCATTACTGGACTGGGATAGTCCGAATGGATCACAGGTAAGAAAAATTTAAAAATTATGAACGAAAATTAAATATTTCTATGGAATTTACGACCATGTGCTTAAAGCCATCATACCAACAAAACACAAAAATACACGATACTAGTAGAATATTAATGCATGGTACTGTGAATAACGAAAAACACTGTGAAGGCTGATCGCCCAACAACCTAACACTGTGTGTGTCACTACTGAAATATCACACATAAAACACAAGAATGAATAAATAAATACACTAAAATACAATGCTTATTGGTACGAATGATGCACTGATGAATTTAAATACGCAAAATTGGAATAAGATAATTAAATGTTAAAATGCTGCATATTTGTATAAAAGAAATTATATACCTAGAAGTTCAGAAACTGTAACCTTAATTAAAAATTATGCAAGAAAATTTACTTTCTTCAACATTACAACAGAAAAATACAAAGATCACTTAAAAATTTGAGATTTAGAAAATTTAATAGCTTCAACACCAAAGAAAATTTTATATCTACAATATTTCATCACACTTAAAAAACTATTGAAAAACCCGTTAATTGCTACTATACTACCTGAGAAACATAATTTCCCACCGTATTTCACATATAAAATTGAAAAAATTTAATTGCTTCAATACCATAAGATAAAATTTCTTGGTGTTCCATCACATAAAAAAATATAATGTTTGATTTTTTTTTTTTTTTTTTTTTTTTTTTTTTTTTTTAAATAAAATACTGTGCAAGTTTAAATACTTATTTTCAAAAGGATTTTTTTTTTTTGAAACACATAAATTGATAGCATTAATTTGAAAAAGCACTTTTTTTTTTTTAAATTTATTATTACTTTGAAAAACAAGCTTTTTGAATAAGTTTATAGTTTATTTTGAAATTCAAACACTTTCTATTTTTTTTCCTTACTTGAGACTTTTCTCAAGATTATAAACACAATACATGAATAATATGATTGACAAATCATGCAAAAATGATACTTTATGAAAGTATAAAGTTATAAAACACCTTATTAAATGCAATTTTGAAAATCATGACACAGTGAAAAACAGTTTTGAGATAAATTAAAATGAAATACTTAAAGAAATTTATTAAAATGATGCTTGATTAAAAACCTTAAAAAGATTAACTGAGCATGAGAGCAATGAACAACTGTTACACAATACCTGCTACCGGTAAACAAGCAATGCATAACGCAAAATACTTTCACCAGATTGTTCCTGGCCATGAAACAACCAGATGAAAGGATTCACAGCACTCATGAACAATCAATGACTTAATACTTAAAATGAGAAATATCGTAAAAACGTAATTTCAAGCAATGAATTGATAAAAAAAATACATGTAAAAATAATAATAATTGTAGAATATTACTAAGTATCACTTGGACACAATAAAAAATTAGAAATATGAACTTAAGTGTGCAAGCTTGGAACAGTGAATTTTTGAGTTCATCTGATCCTGCACGATGAAAATATTTGAATTTAAACAAGAAATACCTGTCTGCATAGAACACAAAAATACACACTAAAAATAGCAGATAAAATATATTTCCTGTGATTAAGAAAAATTTTATTGAAGTTCAGTGAAAAGTACTGATTTTTTTTTTTTTTTTTTTTTTTTTTTTTTTTTTTTTTTTTTTTTAAAGGAACTTTTACTGTGATAAGAAGGCATCTTGAAAATTGCAACCATGAAAAATTTAAAGACATATTACAAGAAAACCATTTTAAATTTGCACTGATTACTGTTATACAACACTAAGAAAAACTTATAAAAATAATCATAAATGTTAAATATGAAAAATTTTCAAATTATAAAATGATACCTTTGAGCTAAATAAAACACTTAAACACATATGAAAATATAAGATAAATGAGTAAATACGAAAGCGACGATCTAAAACAAGCCTGAAGAATTAGTCTGCACTTATCTGTTCCTTTACTGTTGGCACTAGACATATAGTACTCATATGCTGTAAAACGTCTTTAGTGTCCTTTTTACTTCATCATAAGAAAATAACAATATGATGTCGCGATGTCTATTCCTGTTCCTGAAATCGATGAAAAACGTTGTCTTCTTAAAAAAGCTAAAGTTCTTTTTTTTTGAGACATCGATGATAAAAAAAAACTCGTCACGATTGACGTACGAGGAGGTGACACGGCACCAAGTATAACGTTACAGGTCTCTCTAGTATAACGTTAAGGTTTTTCATGGAAGTGGTTAACTTGTTTTGGTACAAAAGTTACTTTGAGAAAAACATTGTAGAAAAAAAAAACACGTGCTAGGTCATTAGGCCTATGCAGCACGTGGCGTGATCGATCAGAGAAAACGGCGAGGTGTCCATCTGCAAAACTCAGGTTCTGTAAATAACTCGCTGTTGTCAGGATCGCTTCAAGACGAGGAAATGAAATAAGGAATAATTTCTTATCTTACCAAAACACAGGCTCATCACTGCTGGAGGTGCTGAAAGAGAGTAGAGGCAGACATCGTAGTAGAGAAGACAGGACAACGTAGTTGGCAGCTAACTTATTTATTTGTATACAAAGTGTATACTCTTAAGAGGAATGATATTGGCAGACGTCGCTCGCACATGATATGTTCCAAAAAGACATCACCATCTTACAAGTCAGTATCTCACTCGCTCGGCTCCCACGGAAGCCATTACGGCGACCGGGAGGCCTAATCTAAACACAGCTATCTTGTACCCAGGCAAGACTCAACTGTCCCAACTACCGAACTGCTTGCCGGTATGAAAAACGCGCGCTAGCCAGAGATTGGCGGTGAAAAACCTGTCCAACAGGTGAGCGAACGCCAAAGCGTAAGTCCGTGTTGACGCCAAAGGCGATAACGAACCGCGACGCGCGCCAAGCGAAACGCAAGGAGGGGAAGCGTTCGAAAATGCCGGTCGCTTCAAGATCGCGAATCGGCACTGCGGCAAAACGCAATGAAAAAGGAATAATTAAGAACTTAAAAGAGGAATTACAAAATATGACATAATTAACGTAGAGAAATAAATGAGATGTCAAATTAAAGGGAATTTAAAATGCTGAAAAATGAGAACGATGATTTAAATTAATATTAAAGAGAAACTATTGAAATTATTAGGATTAAATGTTCTAAAAATGGGAAATGTGCACGTGGGTACGATAACATCGTAAAATAGTTGAAAGTGGCACGTTTGCAACGTGACACATTCCCGGGCAAACGAAAATTTGTAAAATTTTGAAAGGGAAAGAAAAATTTAGACTGACATACAAATTTTGAACGTTCGAGAAAAATTTGGAATAAGGATAAAATTTGAATGCGAGAGAAAAATTTTACAAAATTTTAAAAATTTGGAATGTGCGAGCCGTCACCAAGGGCTACATGGGGTTGACAGGACGACTTGACAATCAGTCGTATTAAAGAACAATCAGTATAAAATCAACATAAAATATTAGTATCAACATAGTAGTATTTGTATCAAAAATTGCAAATTAAGCTACACCTTTACAGATCTGTGAAGTCATACCATTGACTTGCTAAATAAACATTGTTATTTCACTAAAAATTTTATTGATAGTAGCTTGAGAAATTTGCCATCATAAATACTTTTTTTAATTGACTTTAGAATGTGGTGACTTACATTATAACAAAAACACTAAAAATTCAATACGTGTGGTACTCACACTTAAGTACACATAAGATTCACCTCTAAAGTATTTGATTTTATATTAACACCAAATAGGAACTGGTGACTAAATTTTAAATACATTGATACAGTGTTGAATAGACTTTAAAGTTAAGCTGCAAGTAATTACACACAATACTAAAACAATAATAATAATACATACATTTTAGCTCTAAGTTTAAATGAAAAATGGTATTGTATGAGCTTAATTCATACTTTTGAAAGAATTTGCATGAGCAATTGAAAATTATTAAGTTAAAAAGTGCAAAAAATTATATATATATTTTTGAAACAACTTGTGCAAAAATTAAATCCAATTTTGAAAAAATCAATGAAATCATAACAAAATTTTAGAACACACTTTAAAAATAGATTTCAAAGATGAATAAAAGTTAAGTGTTTAGTTAACCAACTAAAGCAACAAGAAATTAATTTTTTTAACTATTGTGCACAGATTTAAAGTAAATAAAAGTTAATATATTTTTTTAAAACACAGCTTCATAAATAAACAGGCAATAATGAAATACACTGAAATACACATACAAATAATAAGCAGCAGATGAAACTTTAAACATTACCATAATTAAAATTGAAAAAAAAAAATTGTAAACATGAAGCATTTTATAAATTTAGAACACACAGAATTACAATACACTCTAACAAGAAAACCAATGACTAACGCAAGATAAATTAAGTAAGTAAAACCTTGAAAGAGGCAACTGTGAGTCAAAATTATGAAAAATGAAAATTTTAAAAATCCAGCACATTTCATCGAATGCGAAATGTGTGTCACAAAAGTGTTGGTGTACAAAAAAAAACAAAAAGTGGACACCATGTTGGTTGGCAACTCACTAAACAACCAATCACTGTGTGCGTGTAAAGGACCTGTATGTAAATAAAGATTGCAACACAAAAACCAAAAGATAAAAGTGATAGAACTTATTGAAGAAAACAAGCACCCAAAGGTAAGTGCAACAGACAATTGTCAACTGTTGCCTGACAAGAGCCACCTCAAACAATTATCAAGTTAGGAGGACAAACAGAAGTTGCATTACTGGACTGGGATAGTCCGAATGGATCACAGGTAAGAAAAATTTAAAAATTATGAACGAAAATTAAATATTTCTATGGAATTTACGACCATGTGCTTAAAGCCATCATACCAACAAAACACAAAAATACACGATACTAGTAGAATATTAATGCATGGTACTGTGAATAACGAAAAACACTGTGAAGGCTGATCGCCCAACAACCTAACACTGTGTGTGTCACTACTGAAATATCACACATAAAACACAAGAATGAATAAATAAATACACTAAAATACAATGCTTATTGGTACGAATGATGCACTGATGAATTTAAATACGCAAAATTGGAATAAGATAATTAAATGTTAAAATGCTGCATATTTGTATAAAAGAAATTATATACCTAGAAGTTCAGAAACTGTAACCTTAATTAAAAATTATGCAAGAAAATTTACTTTCTTCAACATTACAACAGAAAAATACAAAGATCACTTAAAAATTTGAGATTTAGAAAATTTAATAGCTTCAACACCAAAGAAAATTTTATATCTACAATATTTCATCACACTTAAAAAACTATTGAAAAACCCGTTAATTGCTACTATACTACCTGAGAAACATAATTTCCCACCGTATTTCACATATAAAATTGAAAAAATTTAATTGCTTCAATACCATAAGATAAAATTTCTTGGTGTTCCATCACATAAAAAAATATAATGTTTGATTTTTTTTTTTTTTTTTTTTTTTTTAAATAAAATACTGTGCAAGTTTAAATACTTATTTTCAAAAGGATTTTTTTTTTTTGAAACACATAAATTGATAGCATTAATTTGAAAAAGCACTTTTTTTTTTTTTAAATTTATTATTACTTTGAAAAACAAGCTTTTTGAATAAGTTTATAGTTTATTTTGAAATTCAAACACTTTCTATTTTTTTTCCTTACTTGAGACTTTTCTCAAGATTATAAACACAATACATGAATAATATGATTGACAAATCATGCAAAAATGATACTTTATGAAAGTATAAAGTTATAAAACACCTTATTAAATGCAATTTTGAAAATCATGACACAGTGAAAAACAGTTTTGAGATAAATTAAAATGAAATACTTAAAGAAATTTATTAAAATGATGCTTGATTAAAAACCTTAAAAAGATTAACTGAGCATGAGAGCAATGAACAACTGTTACACAATACCTGCTACCGGTAAACAAGCAATGCATAACGCAAAATACTTTCACCAGATTGTTCCTGGCCATGAAACAACCAGATGAAAGGATTCACAGCACTCATGAACAATCAATGACTTAATACTTAAAATGAGAAATATCGTAAAAACGTAATTTCAAGCAATGAATTGATAAAAAAAATACATGTAAAAATAATAATAATTGTAGAATATTACTAAGTATCACTTGGACACAATAAAAAATTAGAAATATGAACTTAAGTGTGCAAGCTTGGAACAGTGAATTTTTGAGTTCATCTGATCCTGCACGATGAAAATATTTGAATTTAAACAAGAAATACCTGTCTGCATAGAACACAAAAATACACACTAAAAATAGCAGATAAAATATATTTCCTGTGATTAAGAAAAATTTTATTGAAGTTCAGTGAAAAGTACTGATTTTTTTTTTTTTTTTTTTTTTTTTTTTTTTTTTTTTTTTTTTTTTAAAGGAACTTTTACTGTGATAAGAAGGCATCTTGAAAATTGCAACCATGAAAAATTTAAAAACATATTACAAGAAAACCATTTTAAATTTGCACTGATTACTGTTATACAACACTAAGAAAAACTTATAAAAATAATCATAAATGTTAAATATGAAAAATTTTCAAATTATAAAATGATACCTTTGAGCTAAATAAAACACTTAAACACATATGAAAATATAAGATAAATGAGTAAATACGAAAGCGACGATCTAAAACAAGCCTGAAGAATTAGTCTGCACTTATCTGTTCCTTTACTGTTGGCACTAGACATATAGTACTCATATGCTGTAAAACGTCTTTAGTGTCCTTTTTACTTCATCATAAGAAAATAACAATATGATGTCGCGATGTCTATTCCTGTTCCTGAAATCGATGAAAAACGTTGTCTTCTTAAAAAAGCTAAAGTTCTTTTTTTTTGAGACATCGATGATAAAAAAAAAACTCGTCACGATTGACGTACGAGGAGGTGACACGGCACCAAGTATAACGTTACAGGTCTCTCTAGTATAACGTTAAGGTTTTTCATGGAAGTGGTTAACTTGTTTTGGTACAAAAGTTACTTTGAGAAAAACTTTGTAGAAAAAAAAAACACGTGCTAGGTCATTAGGCCTATGCAGCACGTGGTGTGATCGATCAGAGAAAACGGCGAGGTGTCCATCTGCAAAACTCAGGTTCTGTAAATAACTCGCTGTTGTCAGGATCGCTTCAAGACGAGGAAATGAAATAAGGAATAATTTCTTATCTTACCAAAACACAGGCTCATCACTGCTGGAGGTGCTGAAAGAGAGTAGAGGCAGACATCGTAGTAGAGAAGACAGGACAACGTAGTTGGCAGCTAACTTATTTATTTGTATACAAAGTGTATACTCTTAAGAGGAATGATATTGGCAGACGTCGCTCGCACATGATATGTTCCAAAAAGACATCACCATCTTACAAGTCAGTATCTCACTCGCTCGGCTCCCACGGAAGCCATTACGGCGACCGGGAGGCCTAATCTAAACACAGCTATCTTGTACCCAGGCAAGACTCAACTGTCCCAACTACCGAACTGCTTGCCGGTATGAAAAACGCGCGCTAGCCAGAGATTGGCGGTGAAAAACCTGTCCAACAGGTGAGCGAACGCCAAAGCGTAAGTCCGTGTTGACGCCAAAGGCGATAACGAACCGCGACGCGCGCCAAGCGAAACGCAAGGAGGGGAAGCGTTCGAAAATGCCGGTCGCTTCAAGATCGCGAATCGGCACTGCGGCAAAACGCAATGAAAAAGGAATAATTAAGAACTTAAAAGAGGAATTACAAAATTTGACATAATTAACGTAGAGAAATAAATGAGATGTCAAATTAAAGGGAATTTAAAATGCTGAAAAATGAGAACGATGATTTAAATTAATATTAAAGAAAAACTATTGAAATTATTAGGATTAAATGTTCTAAAAATGGGAAATGTGCACGTGGGTACGATAACATCGTAAAATAGTTGAAAGTGGCACGTTTGCAACGTGACACATTCCCGGGCAAACGAAAATTTGTAAAATTTTGAAAGGGAAAGAAAAATTTAGACTGACATACAAATTTTGAACGTTCGAGAAAAATTTGGAATAAGGATAAATTTTGAATGCGAGAGAAAAATTTTACAAAATTTTAAAAATTTGGAATGTGCGAGCCGTCACCAAGGGCTACATGGGGTTGACAGGACGACTTGACAATCAGTCGTATTAAAGAACAATCAGTATCAAATCAACATAAAATATTAGTATCAACATAGTAGTATTTGTATCAAAAATTGCAAATTAAGCTACACCTTTACAGATCTGTGAAGTCATACCATTGACTTGCTAAATAAACATTGTTATTTCACTAAAAATTTTATTGATAGTAGCTTGAGAAATTTGCCATCATAAATACTTTTTTTAATTGACTTTAGAATGTGGTGACTTACATTATAACAAAAACACTAAAAATTCAATACGTGTGGTACTCACACTTAAGTACACATAAGATTCACCTCTAAAGTATTTGATTTTATATTAACACCAAATAGGAACTGGTGACTAAATTTTAAATACATTGATACAGTGTTGAATAGACTTTAAAGTTAAGCTGCAAGTAATTACACACAATACAAAAACAATAATAATAATACATACATTTTAGCTCTAAGTTTAAATGAAAAATGGTATTGTATGAGCTTAATTCATACTTTTGAAAGAATTTGCATGAGCAATTGAAAATTATTAAGTTAAAAAGTGCAAAAAATTATATATATATTTTTGAAACAACTTGTGCAAAAATTAAATCCAATTTTGAAAAAATCAATGAAATCATAACAAAATTTTAGAACACACTTTAAAAATAGATTTCAAAGATGAATAAAAGTTAAGTGTTTAGTTAACCAACTAAAGCAACAAGAAATTAATTTTTTTAACTATTGTGCACAGATTTAAAGTAAATAAAAGTTAATATATTTTTTTAAAACACAGCTTCATAAATAAACAGGCAATAATGAAATACACTGAAATACACATACAAATAATAAGCAGCAGATGAAACTTTAAACATTACCATAATTAAAATTGAAAAAAAAAATTGTAAACATGAAGCATTTTATAAGTTTAGAACACACAGAATTACAATACACTCTAACAAGAAAACCAATGACTAACGCAAGATAAATTAAGTAAGTAAAACCTTGAAAGAGGCAACTGTGAGTCAAAATTATGAAAAATGAAAATTTTAAAAATCCAGCACATTTCATCGAATGCGAAATGTGTGTCACAAAAGTGTTGGTGTACAAAAAAAAAACAAAAAGTGGACACCATGTTGGTTGGCAACTCACTAAACAACCAATCACTGTGTGCGTGTAAAGGACCTGTATGTAAATAAAGATTGCAACACAAAAACCAAAAGATAAAAGTGATAGAACTTATTGAAGAAAACAAGCACCCAAAGGTAAGTGCAACAGACAATTGTCAACTGTTGCCTGACAAGAGCCACCTCAAACAATTATCAAGTTAGGAGGACAAACAGAAGTTGCATTACTGGACTGGGATAGTCCGAATGGATCACAGGTAAGAAAAATTTAAAAATTATGAACGAAAATTAAATATTTCTATGGAATTTACGACCATGTGCTTAAAGCCATCATACCAACAAAACACAAAAATACACGATACTAGTAGAATATTAATGCATGGTACTGTGAATAACGAAAAACACTGTGAAGGCTGATCGCCCAACAACCTAACACTGTGTGTGTCACTACTGAAATATCACACATAAAACACAAGAATGAATAAATAAATACACTAAAATACAATGCTTATTGGTACGAATGATGCACTGATGAATTTAAATACGCAAAATTGGAATAAGATAATTAAATGTTAAAATGCTGCATATTTGTATAAAAGAAATTATATACCTAGAAGTTCAGAAACTGTAACCTTAATTAAAAATTATGCAAGAAAATTTACTTTCTTCAACATTACAACAGAAAAATACAAAGATCACTTAAAAATTTGAGATTTAGAAAATTTAATAGCTTCAACACCAAAGAAAATTTTATATCTACAATATTTCATCACACTTAAAAAACTATTGAAAAACCCGTTAATTGCTACTATACTACCTGAGAAACATAATTTCCCACCGTATTTCACATATAAAATTGAAAAAATTTAATTGCTTCAATACCATAAGATAAAATTTCTTGGTGTTCCATCACATAAAAAAATATAATGTTTGATTTTTTTTTTTTTTTTTTTTTTTTTTAAATAAAATACTGTGCAAGTTTAAATACTTATTTTCAAAAGGATTTTTTTTTTTTGAAACACATAAATTGATAGCATTAATTTGAAAAAGCACTTTTTTTTTTTTTAAATTTATTATTACTTTGAA
The DNA here is from genome assembly GCA_963931845.1 of Maratus michaelseni. NCBI lineage: Eukaryota > Metazoa > Arthropoda > Arachnida > Araneae > Salticidae > Maratus > Maratus michaelseni. The sequence continues at coordinate 213,634,382 of OZ007590.1, forward strand.
AAACAAGCTTTTTGAATAAGTTTATAGTTTATTTTGAAATTCAAACACTTTCTATTTTTTTTCCTTACTTGAGACTTTTCTCAAGATTATAAACACAATACATGAATAATATGATTGACAAATCATGCAAAAATGATACTTTATGAAAGTATAAAGTTATAAAACACCTTATTAAATGCAATTTTGAAAATCATGACACAGTGAAAAACAGTTTTGAGATAAATTAAAATGAAATACTTAAAGAAATTTATTAAAATGATGCTTGATTAAAAACCTTAAAAAGATTAACTGAGCATGAGAGCAATGAACAACTGTTACACAATACCTGCTACCGGTAAACAAGCAATGCATAACGCAAAATACTTTCACCAGATTGTTCCTGGACATGAAACAACCAGATGAAAGGATTCACAGCACTCATGAACAATCAATGACTTAATACTTAAAATGAGAAATATCGTAAAAACGTAATTTCAAGCAATGAATTGATAAAAAAAATACATGTAAAAATAATAATAATTGTAGAATATTACTAAGTATCACTTGGACACAATAAAAAATTAGAAATATGAACTTAAGTGTGCAAGCTTGGAACAGTGAATTTTTGAGTTCATCTGATCCTGCACGATGAAAATATTTGAATTTAAACAAGAAATACCTGTCTGCATAGAACACAAAAATACACACTAAAAATAGCAGATAAAATATATTTCCTGTGATTAAGAAAAATTTTATTGAAGTTCAGTGAAAAGTACTGATTTTTTTTTTTTTTTTTTTTTTTTTTTTTTAAAGGAACTTTTACTGTGATAAGAAGGCATCTTGAAAATTGCAACCATGAAAAATTTAAAAACATATTACAAGAAAACCATTTTAAATTTGCACTGATTACTGTTATACAACACTAAGAAAAACTTATAAAAATAATCATAAATGTTAAATATGAAAAATTTTCAAATTATAAAATGATACCTTTGAGCTAAATAAAACACTTAAACACATATGAAAATATAAGATAAATGAGTAAATACGAAAGCGACGATCTAAAACAAGCCTGAAGAATTAGTCTGCACTTATCTGTTCCTTTACTGTTGGCACTAGACATATAGTACTCATATGCTGTAAAACGTCTTTAGTGTCCTTTTTACTTCATCATAAGAAAATAACAATATGATGTCGCGATGTCTATTCCTGTTCCTGAAATCGATGAAAAACGTTGTCTTCTTAAAAAAGCTAAAGTTCTTTTTTTTTGAGACATCGATGATAAAAAAAAAACTCGTCACGATTGACGTACGAGGAGGTGACACGGCACCAAGTATAACGTTACAGGTCTCTCTAGTATAACGTTAAGGTTTTTCATGGAAGTGGTTAACTTGTTTTGGTACAAAAGTTACTTTGAGAAAAACTTTGTAGAAAAAAAAAACACGTGCTAGGTCATTAGGCCTATGCAGCACGTGGCGTGATCGATCAGAGAAAACGGCGAGGTGTCCATCTGCAAAACTCAGGTTCTGTAAATAACTCGCTGTTGTCAGGATCGCTTCAAGACGAGGAAATGAAATAAGGAATAATTTCTTATCTTACCAAAACACAGGCTCATCACTGCTGGAGGTGCTGAAAGAGAGTAGAGGCAGACATCGTAGTAGAGAAGACAGGACAACGTAGTTGGCAGCTAACTTATTTATTTGTATACAAAGTGTATACTCTTAAGAGGAATGATATTGGCAGACGTCGCTCGCACATGATATGTTCCAAAAAGACATCACCATCTTACAAGTCAGTATCTCACTCGCTCGGCTCCCACGGAAGCCATTACGGCGACCGGGAGGCCTAATCTAAACACAGCTATCTTGTACCCAGGCAAGACTCAACTGTCCCAACTACCGAACTGCTTGCCGGTATGAAAAACGCGCGCTAGCCAGAGATTGGCGGTGAAAAACCTGTCCAACAGGTGAGCGAACGCCAAAGCGTAAGTCCGTGTTGACGCCAAAGGCGATAACGAACCGCGACGCGCGCCAAGCGAAACGCAAGGAGGGGAAGCGTTCGAAAATGCCGGTCGCTTCAAGATCGCGAATCGGCACTGCGGCAAAACGCAATGAAAAAGGAATAATTAAGAACTTAAAAGAGGAATTACAAAATATGACATAATTAACGTAGAGAAATAAATGAGATGTCAAATTAAAGGGAATTTAAAATGCTGAAAAATGAGAACGATGATTTAAATTAATATTAAAGAGAAACTATTGAAATTATTAGGATTAAATGTTCTAAAAATGGGAAATGTGCACGTGGGTACGATAACATCGTAAAATAGTTGAAAGTGGCACGTTTGCAACGTGACACATTCCCGGGCAAACGAAAATTTGTAAAATTTTGAAAGGGAAAGAAAAATTTAGACTGACATACAAATTTTGAACGTTCGAGAAAAATTTGGAATAAGGATAAATTTTGAATGCGAGAGAAAAATTTTACAAAATTTTAAAAATTTGGAATGTGCGAGCCGTCACCAAGGGCTACATGGGGTTGACAGGACGACTTGACAATCAGTCGTATTAAAGAACAATCAGTATCAAATCAACATAAAATATTAGTATCAACATAGTAGTATTTGTATCAAAAATTGCAAATTAAGCTACACCTTTACAGATCTGTGAAGTCATACCATTGACTTGCTAAATAAACATTGTTATTTCACTAAAAATTTTATTGATAGTAGCTTGAGAAATTTGCCATCATAAATACTTTTTTTAATTGACTTTAGAATGTGGTGACTTACATTATAACAAAAACACTAAAAATTCAATACGTGTGGTACTCACACTTAAGTACACATAAGATTCACCTCTAAAGTATTTGATTTTATATTAACACCAAATAGGAACTGGTGACTAAATTTTAAATACATTGATACAGTGTTGAATAGACTTTAAAGTTAAGCTGCAAGTAATTACACACAATACAAAAACAATAATAATAATACATACATTTTAGCTCTAAGTTTAAATGAAAAATGGTATTGTATGAGCTTAATTCATACTTTTGAAAGAATTTGCATGAGCAATTGAAAATTATTAAGTTAAAAAGTGCAAAAAATTATATATATATTTTTGAAACAACTTGTGCAAAAATTAAATCCAATTTTGAAAAAATCAATGAAATCATAACAAAATTTTAGAACACACTTTAAAAATAGATTTCAAAGATGAATAAAAGTTAAGTGTTTAGTTAACCAACTAAAGCAACAAGAAATTAATTTTTTTAACTATTGTGCACAGATTTAAAGTAAATAAAAGTTAATATATTTTTTTAAAACACAGCTTCATAAATAAACAGGCAATAATGAAATACACTGAAATACACATACAAATAATAAGCAGCAGATGAAACTTTAAACATTACCATAATTAAAATTGAAAAAAAAAATTGTAAACATGAAGCATTTTATAAGTTTAGAACACACAGAATTACAATACACTCTAACAAGAAAACCAATGACTAACGCAAGATAAATTAAGTAAGTAAAACCTTGAAAGAGGCAACTGTGAGTCAAAATTATGAAAAATGAAAATTTTAAAAATCCAGCACATTTCATCGAATGCGAAATGTGTGTCACAAAAGTGTTGGTGTACAAAAAAAAAACAAAAAGTGGACACCATGTTGGTTGGCAACTCACTAAACAACCAATCACTGTGTGCGTGTAAAGGACCTGTATGTAAATAAAGATTGCAACACAAAAACCAAAAGATAAAAGTGATAGAACTTATTGAAGAAAACAAGCACCCAAAGGTAAGTGCAACAGACAATTGTCAACTGTTGCCTGACAAGAGCCACCTCAAACAATTATCAAGTTAGGAGGACAAACAGAAGTTGCATTACTGGACTGGGATAGTCCGAATGGATCACAGGTAAGAAAAATTTAAAAATTATGAACGAAAATTAAATATTTCTATGGAATTTACGACCATGTGCTTAAAGCCATCATACCAACAAAACACAAAAATACACGATACTAGTAGAATATTAATGCATGGTACTGTGAATAACGAAAAACACTGTGAAGGCTGATCGCCCAACAACCTAACACTGTGTGTGTCACTACTGAAATATCACACATAAAACACAAGAATGAATAAATAAATACACTAAAATACAATGCTTATTGGTACGAATGATGCACTGATGAATTTAAATACGCAAAATTGGAATAAGATAATTAAATGTTAAAATGCTGCATATTTGTATAAAAGAAATTATATACCTAGAAGTTCAGAAACTGTAACCTTAATTAAAAATTATGCAAGAAAATTTACTTTCTTCAACATTACAACAGAAAAATACAAAGATCACTTAAAAATTTGAGATTTAGAAAATTTAATAGCTTCAACACCAAAGAAAATTTTATATCTACAATATTTCATCACACTTAAAAAACTATTGAAAAACCCGTTAATTGCTACTATACTACCTGAGAAACATAATTTCCCACCGTATTTCACATATAAAATTGAAAAAATTTAATTGCTTCAATACCATAAGATAAAATTTCTTGGTGTTCCATCACATAAAAAAATATAATGTTTGATTTTTTTTTTTTTTTTTTTTTTTTTTTAAATAAAATACTGTGCAAGTTTAAATACTTATTTTCAAAAGGATTTTTTTTTTTTTTGAAACACATAAATTGATAGCATTAATTTGAAAAAGCACTTTTTTTTTTTTAAATTTATTATTACTTTGAAAAACAAGCTTTTTGAATAAGTTTATAGTTTATTTTGAAATTCAAACACTTTCTATTTTTTTTCCTTACTTGAGACTTTTCTCAAGATTATAAACACAATACATGAATAATATGATTGACAAATCATGCAAAAATGATACTTTATGAAAGTATAAAGTTATAAAACACCTTATTAAATGCAATTTTGAAAATCATGACACAGTAAAAAACAGTTTTGAGATAAATTAAAATGAAATACTTAAAGAAATTTATTAAAATGATGCTTGATTAAAAACCTTAAAAAGATTAACTGAGCATGAGAGCAATGAACAACTGTTACACAATACCTGCTACCGGTAAACAAGCAATGCATAACGCAAAATACTTTCACCAGATTGTTCCTGGCCATGAAACAACCAGATGAAAGGATTCACAGCACTCATGAACAATCAATGACTTAATACTTAAAATGAGAAATATCGTAAAAACGTAATTTCAAGCAATGAATTGATAAAAAAAATACATGTAAAAATAATAATAATTGTAGAATATTACTAAGTATCACTTGGACACAATAAAAAATTAGAAATATGAACTTAAGTGTGCAAGCTTGGAACAGTGAATTTTTGAGTTCATCTGATCCTGCACGATGAAAATATTTGAATTTAAACAAGAAATACCTGTCTGCATAGAACACAAAAATACACACTAAAAATAGCAGATAAAATATATTTCCTGTGATTAAGAAAAATTTTATTGAAGTTCAGTGAAAAGTACTGATTTTTTTTTTTTTTTTTTTTTTTTTTTTTTTTAAAGGAACTTTTACTGTGATAAGAAGGCATCTTGAAAATTGCAACCATGAAAAATTTAAAAACATATTACAAGAAAACCATTTTAAATTTGCACTGATTACTGTTATACAACACTAAGAAAAACTTATAAAAATAATCATAAATGTTAAATATGAAAAATTTTCAAATTATAAAATGATACCTTTGAGCTAAATAAAACACTTAAACACATATGAAAATATAAGATAAATGAGTAAATACGAAAGCGACGATCTAAAACAAGCCTGAAGAATTAGTCTGCACTTATCTGTTCCTTTACTGTTGGCACTAGACATATAGTACTCATATGCTGTAAAACGTCTTTAGTGTCCTTTTTACTTCATCATAAGAAAATAACAATATGATGTCGCGATGTCTATTCCTGTTCCTGAAATCGATGAAAAACGTTGTCTTCTTAAAAAAGCTAAAGTTCTTTTTTTTTGAGACATCGATGATAAAAAAAAAACTCGTCACGATTGACGTACGAGGAGGTGACACGGCACCAAGTATAACGTTACAGGTCTCTCTAGTATAACGTTAAGGTTTTTCATGGAAGTGGTTAACTTGTTTTGGTACAAAAGTTACTTTGAGAAAAACTTTGTAGAAAAAAAAAACACGTGCTAGGTCATTAGGCCTATGCAGCACGTGGCGTGATCGATCAGAGAAAACGGCGAGGTGTCCATCTGCAAAACTCAGGTTCTGTAAATAACTCGCTGTTGTCAGGATCGCTTCAAGACGAGGAAATGAAATAAGGAATAATTTCTTATCTTACCAAAACACAGGCTCATCACTTCTGGAGGTGCTGAAAGAGAGTAGAGGCAGACATCGTAGTAGAGAAGACAGGACAACGTAGTTGGCAGCTAACTTATTTATTTGTATACAAAGTGTATACTCTTAAGAGGAATGATATTGGCAGACGTCGCTCGCACATGATATGTTCCAAAAAGACATCACCATCTTACAAGTCAGTATCTCACTCGCTCGGCTCCCACGGAAGCCATTACGGCGACCGGGAGGCCTAATCTAAACACAGCTATCTTGTACCCAGGCAAGACTCAACTGTCCCAACTACCGAACTGCTTGCCGGTATGAAAAACGCGCGCTAGCCAGAGATTGGCGGTGAAAAACCTGTCCAACAGGTGAGCGAACGCCAAAGCGTAAGTCCGTGTTGACGCCAAAGGCGATAACGAACCGCGACGCGCGCCAAGCGAAACGCAAGGAGGGGAAGCGTTCGAAAATGCCGGTCGCTTCAAGATCGCGAATCGGCACTGCGGCAAAACGCAATGAAAAAGGAATAATTAAGAACTTAAAAGAGGAATTACAAAATATGACATAATTAACGTAGAGAAATAAATGAGATGTCAAATTAAAGGGAATTTAAAATGCTGAAAAATGAGAACGATGATTTAAATTAATATTAAAGAGAAACTATTGAAATTATTAGGATTAAATGTTCTAAAAATGGGAAATGTGCACGTGGGTACGATAACATCGTAAAATAGTTGAAAGTGGCACGTTTGCAACGTGACACATTCCCGGGCAAACGAAAATTTGTAAAATTTTGAAAGGGAAAGAAAAATTTAGACTGACATACAAATTTTGAACGTTCGAGAAAAATTTGGAATAAGGATAAATTTTGAATGCGAGAGAAAAATTTTACAAAATTTTAAAAATTTGGAATGTGCGAGCCGTCACCAAGGGCTACATGGGGTTGACAGGACGACTTGACAATCAGTCGTATTAAAGAACAATCAGTATCAAATCAACATAAAATATTAGTATCAACATAGTAGTATTTGTATCAAAAATTGCAAATTAAGCTACACCTTTACAGATCTGTGAAGTCATACCATTGACTTGCTAAATAAACATTGTTATTTCACTAAAAATTTTATTGATAGTAGCTTGAGAAATTTGCCATCATAAATACTTTTTTTAATTGACTTTAGAATGTGGTGACTTACATTATAACAAAAACACTAAAAATTCAATACGTGTGGTACTCACACTTAAGTACACATAAGATTCACCTCTAAAGTATTTGATTTTATATTAACACCAAATAGGAACTGGTGACTAAATTTTAAATACATTGATACAGTGTTGAATAGACTTTAAAGTTAAGCTGCAAGTAATTACACACAATACAAAAACAATAATAATAATACATACATTTTAGCTCTAAGTTTAAATGAAAAATGGTATTGTATGAGCTTAATTCATACTTTTGAAAGAATTTGCATGAGCAATTGAAAATTATTAAGTTAAAAAGTGCAAAAAATTATATATATATTTTTGAAACAACTTGTGCAAAAATTAAATCCAATTTTGAAAAAATCAATGAAATCATAACAAAATTTTAGAACACACTTTAAAAATAGATTTCAAAGATGAATAAAAGTTAAGTGTTTAGTTAACCAACTAAAGCAACAAGAAATTAATTTTTTTAACTATTGTGCACAGATTTAAAGTAAATAAAAGTTAATATATTTTTTTAAAACACAGCTTCATAAATAAACAGGCAATAATGAAATACACTGAAATACACATACAAATAATAAGCAGCAGATGAAACTTTAAACATTACCATAATTAAAATTGAAAAAAAAAATTGTAAACATGAAGCATTTTATAAGTTTAGAACACACAGAATTACAATACACTCTAACAAGAAAACCAATGACTAACGCAAGATAAATTAAGTAAGTAAAACCTTGAAAGAGGCAACTGTGAGTCAAAATTATGAAAAATGAAAATTTTAAAAATCCAGCACATTTCATCGAATGCGAAATGTGTGTCACAAAAGTGTTGGTGTACAAAAAAAAAACAAAAAGTGGACACCATGTTGGTTGGCAACTCACTAAACAACCAATCACTGTGTGCGTGTAAAGGACCTGTATGTAAATAAAGATTGCAACACAAAAACCAAAAGATAAAAGTGATAGAACTTATTGAAGAAAACAAGCACCCAAAGGTAAGTGCAACAGACAATTGTCAACTGTTGCCTGACAAGAGCCACCTCAAACAATTATCAAGTTAGGAGGACAAACAGAAGTTGCATTACTGGACTGGGATAGTCCGAATGGATCACAGGTAAGAAAAATTTAAAAATTATGAACGAAAATTAAATATTTCTATGGAATTTACGACCATGTGCTTAAAGCCATCATACCAACAAAACACAAAAATACACGATACTAGTAGAATATTAATGCATGGTACTGTGAATAACGAAAAACACTGTGAAGGCTGATCGCCCAACAACCTAACACTGTGTGTGTCACTACTGAAATATCACACATAAAACACAAGAATGAATAAATAAATACACTAAAATACAATGCTTATTGGTACGAATGATGCACTGATGAATTTAAATACGCAAAATTGGAATAAGATAATTAAATGTTAAAATGCTGCATATTTGTATAAAAGAAATTATATACCTAGAAGTTCAGAAACTGTAACCTTAATTAAAAATTATGCAAGAAAATTTACTTTCTTCAACATTACAACAGAAAAATACAAAGATCACTTAAAAATTTGAGATTTAGAAAATTTAATAGCTTCAACACCAAAGAAAATTTTATATCTACAATATTTCATCACACTTAAAAAACTATTGAAAAACCCGTTAATTGCTACTATACTACCTGAGAAACATAATTTCCCACCGTATTTCACATATAAAATTGAAAAAATTTAATTGCTTCAATACCATAAGATAAAATTTCTTGGTGTTCCATCACATAAAAAAATATAATGTTTGATTTTTTTTTTTTTTTTTTTTTTTTAATAAAATACTGTGCAAGTTTAAATACTTATTTTCAAAAGGATTTTTTTTTTTTTGAAACACATAAATTGATAGCATTAATTTGAAAAAGCACTTTTTTTTTTTAAATTTATTATTACTTTGAAAAACAAGCTTTTTGAATAAGTTTATAGTTTATTTTGAAATTCAAACACTTTCTATTTTTTTTCCTTACTTGAGACTTTTCTCAAGATTATAAACACAATACATGAATAATATGATTGACAAATCATGCAAAAATGATACTTTATGAAAGTATAAAGTTATAAAACACCTTATTAAATGCAATTTTGAAAATCATGACACAGTGAAAAACAGTTTTGAGATAAATTAAAATGAAATACTTAAAGAAATTTATTAAAATGATGCTTGATTAAAAACCTTAAAAAGATTAACTGAGCATGAGAGCAATGAACAACTGTTACACAATACCTGCTACCGGTAAACAAGCAATGCATAACGCAAAATACTTTCACCAGATTGTTCCTGGCCATGAAACAACCAGATGAAAGGATTCACAGCACTCATGAACAATCAATGACTTAATACTTAAAATGAGAAATATCGTAAAAACGTAATTTCAAGCAATGAATTGATAAAAAAAATACATGTAAAAATAATAATAATTGTAGAATATTACTAAGTATCACTTGGACACAATAAAAAATTAGAAATATGAACTTAAGTGTGCAAGCTTGGAACAGTGAATTTTTGAGTTCATCTGATCCTGCACGATGAAAATATTTGAATTTAAACAAGAAATACCTGTCTGCATAGAACACAAAAATACACACTAAAAATAGCAGATAAAATATATTTCCTGTGATTAAGAAAAATTTTATTGAAGTTCAGTGAAAAGTACTGATTTTTTTTTTTTTTTTTTTTTTTTTTTTAAAGGAACTTTTACTGTGATAAGAAGGCATCTTGAAAATTGCAACCATGAAAAATTTAAAAACATATTACAAGAAAACCATTTTAAATTTGCACTGATTACTGTTATACAACACTAAGAAAAACTTATAAAAATAATCATAAATGTTAAATATGAAAAATTTTCAAATTATAAAATGATACCTTTGAGCTAAATAAAACACTTAAACACATATGAAAATATAAGATAAATGAGTAAATACGAAAGCGACGATCTAAAACAAGCCTGAAGAATTAGTCTGCACTTATCTGTTCCTTTACTGTTGGCACTAGACATATAGTACTCATATGCTGTAAAACGTCTTTAGTGTCCTTTTTACTTCATCATAAGAAAATAACAATATGATGTCGCGATGTCTATTCCTGTTCCTGAAATCGATGAAAAACGTTGTCTTCTTAAAAAAGCTAAAGTTCTTTTTTTTTGAGACATCGATGATAAAAAAAAAACTCGTCACGATTGACGTACGAGGAGGTGACACGGCACCAAGTATAACGTTACAGGTCTCTCTAGTATAACGTTAAGGTTTTTCATGGAAGTGGTTAACTTGTTTTGGTACAAAAGTTACTTTGAGAAAAACTTTGTAGAAAAAAAAAACACGTGCTAGGTCATTAGGCCTATGCAGCACGTGGCGTGATCGATCAGAGAAAACGGCGAGGTGTCCATCTGCAAAACTCAGGTTCTGTAAATAACTCGCTGTTGTCAGGATCGCTTCAAGACGAGGAAATGAAATAAGGAATAATTTCTTATCTTACCAAAACACAGGCTCATCACTGCTGGAGGTGCTGAAAGAGAGTAGAGGCAGACATCGTAGTAGAGAAGACAGGACAACGTAGTTGGCAGCTAACTTATTTATTTGTATACAAAGTGTATACTCTTAAGAGGAATGATATTGGCAGACGTCGCTCGCACATGATATGTTCCAAAAAGACATCACCATCTTACAAGTCAGTATCTCACTCGCTCGGCTCCCACGGAAGCCATTACGGCGACCGGGAGGCCTAATCTAAACACAGCTATCTTGTACCCAGGCAAGACTCAACTGTCCCAACTACCGAACTGCTTGCCGGTATGAAAAACGCGCGCTAGCCAGAGATTGGCGGTGAAAAACCTGTCCAACAGGTGAGCGAACGCCAAAGCGTAAGTCCGTGTTGACGCCAAAGGCGATAACGAACCGCGACGCGCGCCAAGCGAAACGCAAGGAGGGGAAGCGTTCGAAAATGCCGGTCGCTTCAAGATCGCGAATCGGCACTGCGGCAAAACGCAATGAAAAAGGAATAATTAAGAACTTAAAAGAGGAATTACAAAATATGACATAATTAACGTAGAGAAATAAATGAGATGTCAAATTAAAGGGAATTTAAAATGCTGAAAAATGAGAACGATGATTTAAATTAATATTAAAGAGAAACTATTGAAATTATTAGGATTAAATGTTCTAAAAATGGGAAATGTGCACGTGGGTACGATAACATCGTAAAATAGTTGAAAGTGGCACGTTTGCAACGTGACACATTCCCGGGCAAACGAAAATTTGTAAAATTTTGAAAGGGAAAGAAAAATTTAGACTGACATACAAATTTTGAACGTTCGAGAAAAATTTGGAATAAGGATAAATTTTGAATGCGAGAGAAAAATTTTACAAAATTTTAAAAATTTGGAATGTGCGAGCCGTCACCAAGGGCTACATGGGGTTGACAGGACGACTTGACAATCAGTCGTATTAAAGAACAATCAGTATCAAATCAACATAAAATATTAGTATCAACATAGTAGTATTTGTATCAAAAATTGCAAATTAAGCTACACCTTTACAGATCTGTGAAGTCATACCATTGACTTGCTAAATAAACATTGTTATTTCACTAAAAATTTTATTGATAGTAGCTTGAGAAATTTGCCATCATAAATACTTTTTTTAATTGACTTTAGAATGTTGTGACTTACATTATAACAAAAACACTAAAAATTCAATACGTGTGGTACTCACACTTAAGTACACATAAGATTCACCTCTAAAGTATTTGATTTTATATTAACACCAAATAGGAACTGGTGACTAAATTTTAAATACATTGATACAGTGTTGAATAGACTTTAAAGTTAAGCTGCAAGTAATTACACACAATACAAAAACAATAATAATAATACATACATTTTAGCTCTAAGTTTAAATGAAAAATGGTATTGTATGAGCTTAATTCATACTTTTGAAAGAATTTGCATGAGCAATTGAAAATTATTAAGTTAAAAAGTGCAAAAAATTATATATATATTTTTGAAACAACTTGTGCAAAAATTAAATCCAATTTTGAAAAAATCAATGAAATCATAACAAAATTTTAGAACACACTTTAAAAATAGATTTCAAAGATGAATAAAAGTTAAGTGTTTAGTTAACCAACTAAAGCAACAAGAAATTAATTTTTTTAACTATTGTGCACAGATTTAAAGTAAATAAAAGTTAATATATTTTTTTAAAACACAGCTTCATAAATAAACAGGCAATAATGAAATACACTGAAATACACATACAAATAATAAGCAGCAGATGAAACTTTAAACATTACCATAATTAAAATTGAAAAAAAAAATTGTAAACATGAAGCATTTTATAAGTTTAGAACACACAGAATTACAATACACTCTAACAAGAAAACCAATGACTAACGCAAGATAAATTAAGTAAGTAAAACCTTGAAAGAGGCAACTGTGAGTCAAAATTATGAAAAATGAAAATTTTAAAAATCCAGCACATTTCATCGAATGCGAAATGTGTGTCACAAAAGTGTTGGTGTACAAAAAAAAACAAAAAGTGGACACCATGTTGGTTGGCAACTCACTAAACAACCAATCACTGTGTGCGTGTAAAGGACCTGTATGTAAATAAAGATTGCAACACAAAAACCAAAAGATAAAAGTGATAGAACTTATTGAAGAAAACAAGCACCCAAAGGTAAGTGCAACAGACAATTGTCAACTGTTGCCTGACAAGAGCCACCTCAAACAATTATCAAGTTAGGAGGACAAACAGAAGTTGCATTACTGGACTGGGATAGTCCGAATGGATCACAGGTAAGAAAAATTTAAAAATTATGAACGAAAATTAAATATTTCTATGGAATTTACGACCATGTGCTTAAAGCCATCATACCAACAAAACACAAAAATACACGATACTAGTAGAATATTAATGCATGGTACTGTGAATAACGAAAAACACTGTGAAGGCTGATCGCCCAACAACCTAACACTGTGTGTGTCACTACTGAAATATCACACATAAAACACAAGAATGAATAAATAAATACACTAAAATACAATGCTTATTGGTACGAATGATGCACTGATGAATTTAAATACGCAAAATTGGAATAAGATAATTAAATGTTAAAATGCTGCATATTTGTATAAAAGAAATTATATACCTAGAAGTTCAGAAACTGTAACCTTAATTAAAAATTATGCAAGAAAATTTACTTTCTTCAACATTACAACAGAAAAATACAAAGATCACTTAAAAATTTGAGATTTAGAAAATTTAATAGCTTCAACACCAAAGAAAATTTTATATCTACAATATTTCATCACACTTAAAAAACTATTGAAAAACCCGTTAATTGCTACTATACTACCTGAGAAACATAATTTCCCACCGTATTTCACATATAAAATTGAAAAAATTTAATTGCTTCAATACCATAAGATAAAATTTCTTGGTGTTCCATCACATAAAAAAATATGTTTGATTTTTTTTTTTTTTTTTTTTTTTTTTTTTTTTTTTAAATAAAATACTGTGCAAGTTTAAATACTTATTTTCAAAAGGATTTTTTTTTTTTTTGAAACACATAAATTGATAGCATTAATTTGAAAAAGCACTTTTTTTTTTTTAAATTTATTATTACTTTGAAAAACAAGCTTTTTGAATAAGTTTATAGTTTATTTTGAAATTCAAACACTTTCTATTTTTTTTCCTTACTTGAGACTTTTCTCAAGATTATAAACACAATACATGAATAATATGATTGACAAATCATGCAAAAATGATACTTTATGAAAGTATAAAGTTATAAAACACCTTATTAAATGCAATTTTGAAAATCATGACACAGTGAAAAACAGTTTTGAGATAAATTAAAATGAAATACTTAAAGAAATTTATTAAAATGATGCTTGATTAAAAACCTTAAAAAGATTAACTGAGCATGAGAGCAATGAACAACTGTTACACAATACCTGCTACCGGTAAACAAGCAATGCATAACGCAAAATACTTTCACCAGATTGTTCCTGGCCATGAAACAACCAGATGAAAGGATTCACAGCACTCATGAACAATCAATGACTTAATACTTAAAATGAGAAATATCGTAAAAACGTAATTTCAAGCAATGAATTGATAAAAAAATACATGTAAAAATAATAATAATTGTAGAATATTACTAAGTATCACTTGGACACAATAAAAAATTAGAAATATGAACTTAAGTGTGCAAGCTTGGAACAGTGAATTTTTGAGTTCATCTGATCCTGCACGATGAAAATATTTGAATTTAAACAAGAAATACCTGTCTGCATAGAACACAAAAATACACACTAAAAATAGCAGATAAAATATATTTCCTGTGATTAAGAAAAATTTTATTGAAGTTCAGTGAAAAGTACTGATTTTTTTTTTTTTTTTTTTTTTTTTTTTTTTTTTTTTTTTTTTTTTTTTTTTAAAGGAACTTTCACTGTGATAAGAAGGCATCTTGAAAATTGCAACCATGAAAAATTTAAAAACATATTACAAGAAAACCATTTTAAATTTGCACTGATTACTGTTATACAACACTAAGAAAAACTTATAAAAATAATCATAAATGTTAAATATGAAAAATTTTCAAATTATAAAATGATACCTTTGAGCTAAATAAAACACTTAAACACATATGAAAATATAAGAAAAATGAGTAAATACGAAAGCGACGATGTAAAACAAGCCTGAAGAATTAGTCTGCACTTATCTGTTCCTTTACTGTTGGCACTAGACATATAGTACTCATATGCTGTAAAACGTCTTTAGTGTCCTTTTTACTTCATCATAAGAAAATAACAATATGATGTCGCGATGTCTATTCCTGTTCCTGAAATCGATGAAAAACGTTGTCTTCTTAAAAAAGCTAAAGTTCTTTTTTTTTGAGACATCGATGATAAAAAAAAAACTCGTCACGATTGACGTACGAGGAGGTGACACGGCACCAAGTATAACGTTACAGGTCTCTCTAGTATAACGTTAAGGTTTTTCATGGAAGTGGTTAACTTGTTTTGGTACAAAAGTTACTTTGAGAAAAACTTTGTAGAAAAAAAAAACACGTGCTAGGTCATTAGGCCTATGCAGCACGTGGCGTGATCGATCAGAGAAAACGGCGAGGTGTCCATCTGCAAAACTCAGGTTCTGTAAATAACTCGCTGTTGTCAGGATCGC
The DNA here is from genome assembly GCA_963931845.1 of Maratus michaelseni. Lineage (NCBI taxonomy): Eukaryota > Metazoa > Arthropoda > Arachnida > Araneae > Salticidae > Maratus > Maratus michaelseni. The sequence goes on from OZ007590.1 coordinate 213,650,126, forward strand.
TTCAAGACGAGGAAATGAAATAAGGAATAATTTCTTATCTTACCAAAACACAGGCTCATCACTGCTGGAGGTGCTGAAAGAGAGTAGAGGCAGACATCGTAGTAGAGAAGACAGGACAACGTAGTTGGCAGCTAACTTATTTATTTGTATACAAAGTGTATACTCTTAAGAGGAATGATATTGGCAGACGTCGCTCGCACATGATATGTTCCAAAAAGACATCACCATCTTACAAGTAAGTATCTCACTCGCTCGGCTCCCACGGAAGCCATTACGGCGACCGGGAGGCCTAATCTAAACACAGCTATCTCGTACCCAGGCAAGACTCAACTGTCCCAACTACCGAACTGCTTGCCGGTATGAAAAACGCGCGCTAGCCAGAGATTGGCGGTGAAAAACCTGTCCAACAGGTGAGCGAACGCCAAAGCGTAAGTCCGTGTTGACGCCAAAGGCGATAACGAACCGCGACGCGCGCCAAGCGAAACGCAAGGAGGGGAAGCGTTCGAAAATGCCGGTCGCTTCAAGATCGCGAATCGGCACTGCGGCAAAACGCAATGAAAAAGGAATAATTAAGAACTTAAAAGAGGAATTACAAAATATGACATAATTAACGTAGAGAAATAAATGAGATGTCAAATTAAAGGGAATTTAAAATGCTGAAAAATGAGAACGATGATTTAAATTAATATTAAAGAGAAACTATTGAAATTATTAGGATTAAATGTTCTAAAAATGGGAAATGTGCACGTGGGTACGATAACATCGTAAAATAGTTGAAAGTGGCACGTTTGCAACGTGACAAACACCTACATCCAGAGAGCTTTAAAAGTATAGTTATCAGATGAGCTTTTGAATATCGAAATAAATAAACTTGAAAAAGTAGCTATGAAATCAGAATAGTCTTATATAAAATAATAAATAATTTAAATGATAAAACTACGGTTAGACATCACATCATGCAATACAACCAGCCCAAAAAGATTTATAATTTACTAATTCAATTCCTTTTATGAGTGGTGTTTAGCTGGAATTAAAAAGAGAGTTTATGACGCTTGGGTTGAATTGGTATCCGAATTCTTCTACATTCGAAATAATTCGATCAGATATTGAAAGAATAAACCGTTTACAAATATCGGGAATTTATAGAATAATTTTTGTTAATAACGAAGCTAATGAAGATTCATACATAAGCTTGACCAAAAGGAAGATAGATGACAGGATAAAAAAACATGAAAGAGACTTAAAATTAAATAAATCAAGTACTGAAATAATAAATCTTCATTAAGTTTTTCCACCATGCTGATAAGCTTATAGACATTAATAACGTAAATTATGCATTACTAAGCTATTTAAATTATCACCGTAAATTCCAATATTTGTAATGATATGGTGCACTCCATTTTTGATAAAATATGATTTCTCTTCAAAAAAAAGATCCATGAAACTTCAATTTGAGTGTTTTGTGAAAATTTGAAGCATAATCGTGTTTTTCTATTTTCCGACACGACACCGATATGTACACGATTGTCTTTATCCGACATCGATAGTAGGCAAAATGCATTCATATACACTATGACGAGAATATCGTCATCGTATCGGTAGATGCATGGAAAAGTGCGTAGTGTATATGAATGCCTTTTGCGTGCACGGATGTAGGATAATGACAATCCTGTTTGATTTTAAATGGTAAAGAGCTTTAGCTGATGATGTCCCAGTAAAAGTTTTTAAAATATATTTATGGATTTTTATCATGTAATGTATTTTTGTAATGTTTCGATTCATGAAGTGGTTGTTATTTTAACCCCTTAAGCGTCGCTATACTTTTGCGTAGGCTACTTTTTTAAAAATCCAAATTGTTTTATTGCCACCACTTTTTTGAAGTAGAAATATTCACCTGGTTTAATGGCTGATAAAATGATGCGAGAATAAAGTCATTTTCACTATTTTAAAAAACTGGTGGGAATCAAACAATCTGAATTTAAAAATAAGTAGAAAACACAGCCCGTGAATATCACGGGCGCGAGAATTAAGGGGTTAATGACGTCTGTAAGCTGTTTTGTGAAGCTGTTCTTTTAATGTTTAAATGAATTGTTAGATTGCGATCTGTTTCTGAAATACATACATTTTGATTATACTGGGTGTCTTTTCTTATCGTTTACCAATAACGAATTCCTACACTGTTAGATATAGAGGTATAGTTCCAATTTAAGAAATGTTTCAAATGCAATGATACAGTAAAATCCTCCCTAAAGCATTAGTACTTTCAAGTGTTCTCTAAGTCTTTTTAAAAATATGAAGGAGGATGTCCTTTATTATTTTTGACCAGTAACTATTTCATACATATTCTTAAAAGTATGGTTCGAAATGAAAGAATGATTCAAATGTTGTTGTTCATCATATGAAACGCCATTTACGTCAATATATATACAGATTAAAGTTATGAAATTTTAATATTTTATACAGTTCCTATTTACTATAAGTTAAATTTAGAAAAACTTCCACTGTGCTCTAAAATGTATACCAATAAGAATTCTATTATTCCACGATTAAAATTTATGCAGTTAGGATGTTTGAATTTTCTAGCATAAAAATGTAAAAAACACGTTTGCAGTGCCAGAAAACGCCGAAAGTTCATAAAGTCCAGAGTATCATAAATCGGTAAATTTTGGTTGTATCAAAATGGAATTCCACTGTTTTCCTTATGACAGCACGAATATCTATTTTTTCTTAATATAACTTATAAGACCCAGGGGCTGTATATAAATTTGAATTTTAGAATTTTCAAAATATTAATCTTCTTGACATTAATAATAAAATGGCTTTTAATAAAATGAAAACAAGATTTGAAACATTTTTAAATTGGAACTACACCGCTAAATCTAACAGTTTAGGAATTTGTTATTTCTCATAAATAAGAATGAACACCCTGTATAAATTGTTCAGCACACGTATATTGTAAATGTAGTATTAGATTGTTCGGAAAGTTGATTTGTACCGGAAAATTCTATCATTTAATTATTAGACATTAATTCCGGGCAGAATTTTCCGGTACGAATTGGTTTTCCTCAAATGGAAGGTGCTCTCAGAACAACTTAATACATCCTGTCAGAGATTTTTCTTTGAAATGTTGTAATTTAAAAACCTATACAATTTTGGATTTCGTAACTAAAAAATAAATAAATATTTCGACGTAAAAGACTTTAGATATAATGAAATTTATATTTTTTGAACATAATAATCACTCACCTGTACCCTGAAATGCTTTTTACCTAATCTTTTTAAGACCTAAATCTTATTTGAATGTTTTATAAAGATACTGAAGCATATAAAATTCTTATATACCTTTTAAAAATATATTCAGCTATTTTAAGGGTTTTGCATGAGTTTTTTCTATGTATGCACGTCCCGATAAGGAAGTATTTGTGGAGATGAATCGACATGTGTCCCAACCCCGGGGCTTTAAAAACTTTTTCATTTTGAAAATAGATATTTGCTTTATTTAGCACTAAACATACCAGAATTTTATTTACGTTTTATAAAAATATTTTATCCCAAAATTTTCATTTAAAACTATTTTGCATTATTATTTATTGTATTTCTGCGTGATTTATTTTATGAAATAATTTCTCGTTCGAATCAAAGATATTTGCATTTGAAACTAATGGCTGGTTGTTTTTATGTTTAGTGCTAAAAATATAAAATGAAATTATAAAACATGCTATGCTTATAAAAAAAATATATATATATATATATTAATAAAATCCTCCAGCATCTGTCTAGTTTTTATAACGATACTAAATTTCTAAACCTAAAGTGCATTGCGTATACTATTTAAAACTATGTAACTTTCAAAAAATCTAGGACGACTAAATCCGATTTGTCATATTCACTACTTATAAATGAGAAATTAGAAAAGATTAACAATTAATCCCTTGTGCACGGGCAAGTGCAATGCGTGCATGTTTGAAACTATTGTAATTGTCGGAGGATTCGATGGCGACGTAGTCACGAAGTTAATGTCAATTTCATCTGATCAAGAGTTCATTTAGTTGTTGCTTCATTCTATACATAATACATGGGTTTCTCACTACTTTTTATCGAGGATAGTATTAGCAGTACTGTTACCAGTTTAGGACGACTAAATCCGATTTGTCATATTCACTACTTATAAATGAGAAATTAGAAAAGATTAACAATTAATCCCTTGTGCACGGGCAAGTGCAATGCGTGCATGTTTGAAACTATTGTAATTGTCGGAGGATTCGACGGCGACGTAGTCACGAAGTTAATGTCAATTTCATCTGCTCAAGAGTTCATTTAGTTGTTGCTTCATTCTATACATAATACATGGGTTTCCCACCACTTTTTATCGAGAATAGTATTAGCAGTACTGTTACCAGTTTAGGACGACTGAATCCGATTTGTCATATTCACTACTTATAAATGAGAAATTAGAAAAGATTAACAATTAATCCCTTGTGCACGGGCAAGTGCAATGCGTGCATGTTTGAAACTATTGTAATTGTCGGAGGATTCGATGGCGACGTAGTCACGAAGTTAATGTCAATTTCATCTGATCAAGAGTTCATTTAGTTGTTGCTTCATTCTATACATAATACATGGGTTTCCCACCACTTTTTATCGAGAATAGTATTAGCAGTACTGTTACCAGTTTAGGACGACTAAATCCGATTTGTCATATTCACTACTTATAAATGAGAAATTTAGAAAATATTAACAATTAATCCCTTGTGTACGGCAAATGCAATGCGTGGATGTTTGAAACTATTGTAATTGTCGGAGGATTCGATGGCGACGTAGTCACGAAGTTAATGTTAATTTCATCTGATCAAGAGTTCATTTAGCAAATAGTTATAACATTAGTCAATAGATTTAAAGTTTTTGATTTTTGTAGGCGGATAAAGAGGGGGGTGGGGACAGGCCTATATTCTTGTGACTGCATATTGTAGATTTTTTATCTAATTGTTTAACTAATATTTGACAAAATTTATGTTGGTTTAACACACTGATGCATCAAATTGACATTACATTCTATTTTTAAGCTTTTCCGTTTTACTTTATTTCTTTTTCTTTCTTTCTTTTTTTTCTTTTATTTTTTTTTCTGTTATTTGTTGTGAGATTTAAAAAAATTCTAGCAGTTTTTTAACCCCCTTGGGGACGGGCGACACGTATACGTGACGCATAAGATGCTCAGAATCCTCGATTATTCCCACCAGTTAATTTTTATTGTAAGCTTTGCCTTATTGAATCGTAGCGTTTCTGCGATTCAAATAGGCGAAAATTTCTGTATTGAAAAATCGGTGGTAAAAGATTAAAAATTCTGTAAAGGACGCTCGTCGCGAAGGGGTTAAGGAAAAAAATCAGAGTTATTTATTTTAGTCATGCAAAAAAAGTAATAATGATGTTGGTCAAAATAAAATTCAGTAAGTTACGATTAAATTAATGAATGAACAGTTTAAATGAAACGCATGTTGAAATATACGGTAACCTAACCTTATTCTATACTGCAAACAGAAATAAATATATATACAAGATGAAATGATTGCAATAAATGTAAAACATTATTTTTTTTACATATCTACATTGCAATCTTAAAATTTTCAATTAACTTTTGAACGAGTTTATTATTTGTATGATATTTATATCATTTGTTTAACCAATTAATTTAATGAAATATTTAAGCTGTAATCTAACAATGTTAGCATATAGCACAGAAATAATATTACAAGATAAAAGAAATATCCTTATTATTATCCTGCGTTGTATAAATGCATGATAAATCTACCAATATATGTATATCAAAATATTGTTACCTGAATGAATAATGATGTTTTATAAAAAACAAATCCAGAGGGATTTATGTCTGGGTTACAAAAATAGCAAATTTCTGCTTGTTATGCGTATAAAGTAAAAGTTTTAAAACTTGTTCAAATGAGTATAATTTGTCATGTGTCTCTATCCCTACTAAGAAGATGTGTTGCAAAATTTAGACAGGAAGAACTGCTGATAAAAAAAAGGCTATGTACATTAATTTTTCGAAAGCAGCTGTTTGACATATTGCTTCGGGAATAAGACAATGTAATGAGAAATTTCAAAATCTTGAATATTTTAAATTACGAAATGTTGTGCATAATATTTAGCCAAAATTTGCCAGATAATGCAAAACCGTGGAAAGTTTATTATTCAAAAGTTATAAATATTGTTTTAAATATAATTACTCTCACCCTATGACTCAGAAGATATGAATAAAATTTACATTATGTGGAAATACAAAGTAATTATATGCACGAATTTTATAAAATAATGCATTATTTGAACAACTTTATAAGAATGATTCTAATTCACAAATACTTTATAAAAAATGTTACTCGAAATTTCATTTGAAAATTTAATTTTAAGCTAGGATAAAATTATACAAATGTCACAGTCAGTATTGCGGAAAGTAACAGTACATATTTTTTTTTTTAAATAAAAATTCGTATAATTATGTCGTAATTCAGATATTGATAAAACACCTCATAAATAATGTTTACAATGTTATTAGATAATTTTAAATAAGTAATTCGGATGTGCAAAAGTATAAAAATTTATAAAAGAGAAAACTCATCATCAGTTTAATGTACTACATTTTCGATGTACAGATTTTATGAATACTAAATTTAATTAGGGGGAGGTAGGGTAAAACCGTATACTCTGATTAAACTGAATATTTCAGTTTTAACACAAATTCAGCAGCTCTGTAGCGGTAATGGTTGCATTATTTAGCTGTAAATAATAAGAAGAAGCAACCAATGCGGTATGTCCATACTGGTATTTGTGTAATTTCTGTGTTGGAAAGTTTTTTTTTAATCTTCTTTTTAATGTTTTTTAGTTTTGAAATATCTTACGCATGAACACATTTGATGCTACAGAAACTTTCATTTTCTTGTGTGTAACATATTTAAAATATATTTATTTGCCACAATAAAGCTACTAAATATATGCATTTATTTTTATGCCTTGCTTTTCGATCTTCATTCTCTTGGGGTATGATCGGACATCCAACATTAGTTAAAGGAAAATGCTGAAAAACAATGCTTGAAGAAACAATAGATAATTATTGAAGAAAAGGAAGTGAAAACTACGCGGAATTTTGAGATGTTTCAGATAACAGACCAGATGTCATTTTCAAAAAGCTTGTCTGAGTGAATTCTATCAGTCAGATTTGTCCAGGATAGCTCAGTTGGTAGAGCATGGGTAGCTTGAGCCAGAGATCCCTGGTTAAAATCCTGGACTGGACACGTTTTCACTCAGTTGGAAAATTACAACTCTTATGATTTATTCATTAATTAGAATAATTGTGTTAAAATTAATAAAGTGTATTTACTCATCCAACGTTTATTTGGGGCTCCAGTACCTGCGATTTATTCTCTTGAGCTCTTTCAGGTAACAGACCAGATGTCATTATCAAGAAGCCTATCTGAGTAAATTGTGTCCGCCGGATTTGTTCAGGACAGCTCAGTTGGTAGAGCATTGTAGCTTAAGCCAGGGGTCCATTGTTCATTTCCTGGTATGGATACTTTTTAAACAGTTTGGAAAATTACAACTTGTATTATATGGACAAGAGTGCTATTTGTAAAGCTGATTGTGAAGTAAATGTCTTTTTTGCTATGTTTCAAATTGTAATGGTAATAATTATCCTTTTGTCTTTAAATATTAAATCAATTGTGATAAAATTCAGATATTTTTAGTTAACTTTCTCAGTTGAAATTGTTAAATAAAATATTTTGCTCCTTTTCAAATGAAAGTCTAAACACTTTTATTTACTCTAAGATTAATATATAAATGCGGCCTTATCCCACTACCAGGGCGAGATTTGATTTTTTCTTGAAAAATATTTATTAATGAAAATATGCTAAACAAATTATATATTTATAACGATATTGTTGTACAACAATGTGTACAGGAATATTCAGGAAATTTCCAATAAATTCTGTTGTACATTTTGACATCAAAAAGCAACTAATGATAAGATATATATCCGATTTTACTCTACTTTCGTCTACAAAGAAAAATGCATGTTACATAACTATTGGTACATTAGTATTATGAAATTTAAAAAAAAACGTAAATTTACTCTTAAAGTAAACGTAAATTTACTCTATATACTTAAATATTAATTTGAGATGTGTTTTCCATTCGTTTGTTAAAAATGTAAACATTCTCTTTAAAACATTGAACTAAGTTAGATGAGTCTGAAATTAGTTGGATATAAGGAAAGTTGTGAATGTGATATGCATTAATGGGAGTCAATACTTTACACAATAGAGAAATCTGGTGTTTATCATGCTTTTCATTGTGCCGTAGATTGCTTCCGCTTTGTCTTAATTAAACTAAAATATTAGAACACATTTGTGTATATAATTATACATGTTTTCAGTTTTATCATCTGCTATAAAAAAATTAAAAATAGATTTTAGTAAATTTTCAACTTGCGTACAATCACTGAGCGCAATAGCTCTGTAAAATAAATAGTTTTTTTCCTTGTCCTGATAATCTGAATGTATTAGTTATACATATTACTCATAGAATTATTTATTTTACCATATATTAAAAACAGTTTAAAATAATTGAAAAACTCTCCATAAAATAAATTATAACATTTGAAATCCCATAATTAACAACTCATGTATAAGTTATATGTTTTTCATTTACAAGTAAACGTGTTTTTGCATATTCTTAAACTTACATATATTAATAAAATATATAGTTATACCGAGGGTCGTTCACACCCTATGGAAACAATTTTCACAATTAATTCCTGCGCATAAATTCCATATTCTTTGCAACAAGTTGACTATGTTGTATAGTCTAGACTGTAGGCTATAGCTCTGGCTCCAAATTTTCACTAGCAGAATAAATGTTATCCCATAGGTCTTGGGAAAGTTTTCAAAATGAATGGCTGGGTGAACAGGGCGTTGAAACAATGAATTTTCCCGACATAGTTGAAAATTGAATGTATTTTTTCTAAAGTTTGCCAACTATGTAGAGTTGTTCTATAAATTCCACACCATTAGAAATTATATGTGTTATTTTTCTGACACATCGTCTAGCCCGTTTTTAGAAGGAAATTCCTTCTCAACCAATATCGGAAAAATAGAAAAACCAATGGAAACCAAGAATGACTAACTGATGTAAAATAAATTGTTATCTAAGTCAAATTTTTCCTTTTCATCTTGTGAGCAATATTCTGAGCCTAAATATGTTTCAAGAATTAATTGGGTTTTGATACCTTTGTATATCTTTTGGAGTTTTTATAATTTTCAAAATTTTCGTCTTGTAAAGTCAAGTTTCCTCTTTATCCTTCAAAGTCGTTAATAAATTCCTCTTTTGAAGGCCTTTGAGTAATGAGAAACATTGAGATTACCTGCGCCCTAGTGCCACTTTGGTAGTTACCAGACTGTGATTGAATGAAAGTCCACGTAAAAATACATGTTTTTCACCAATCTAATTATAAAATCCGATACATTTTTGTAAAAAAATAAGATAAAATTAAGTTTTTTAAATTAAAATGTTATAAAATTAACACTTTGCATATAATAATAATAAAAAAAAGTTGTGGTCCCGCAGTGGCGCGGACGGTTAAGCTCGGTTCTCGTAAGATCACCGAAAGCGAGCAGCATCGACCAAGGGCACTGCTTGGGAGGGTGACAACCTCTCTCGACACCCTTCTGCTGTGGGACCGTGTACGTTAATAGGAGCTGGTGCACGTAAAATCTGTTTGTGGTTCCAATGTCCTCCAAGTTTAGTATAAGCGTTACCTCTGGGGGTGCCAATCCAGGTGCAGGTCTCTCATCTGGAATTGGTTCAAAATTAGGAGACCAACTGTTCTGGACGGGGCTTGTGAGTGCTTAAGCCATTTGGTAGGCCACCCTGTCCAGCAGACTCTTGACTCTTTAGAAGTCCAACCTCTCTTGAGGCTCTGGTAACCCTTATTTCAGAGAATTCCCTTGGCACTTTCTCTGACACGCAAACAACAACAACAACAAAAAAGTTGTGATTGTCAATTGTGAACTGACTGGATAGACACTGAACACCACTTTTTCAATGTTCTAAAAAAGCCACTTCATCAAAGTATGCAGACTCTAAAATATTTTACTGATAACAAAGTGAATTAACTTTAACTTTATTTCTAATTCGTTTAGCATTAACTTCACAGAAAATTCAGCAGTTTCTATGAATCCATTTGGACAATTTTCTTTACATTTACTTATACAAATTTTATTGGATTTTTTCTTCCGTTGATAGATAAAAAAAATTATCATGTGTTCGCAACAGACACTTAAATAAAGTCATATTTCATCCGGTGTTACAACAAATTTTAATTGATTGTCGTTTACGCGTTTGTGGAAGAAAGCGTTGGGGAGACAAATTCCACGAACATTGAAGAGTCTTTTGACAGTTGTATATAAGCTTGTAAATATGAAAAAGATGTATGTAATTATGGAAATAACGTATTAAACAAAGTGTATTCAAAATGAAGGTAATATACAAATTAAGAATAACTTATTACTTTTAAGCACAATATTAAGACAAAAGAAATAGATGTTTAAGACAGTTATTATTTATGAACAAGAGTGGTTAAAACTAATAAATGCTTGTTTGTTTGTATAAAAACTTCATGATAAATACACTACACTTAAAACAGTATCTCCACAATTATACGTTTTTATATAAATATCTTACATACTTGCATGTATTTTATATATATTAATACATGAATACCTACAGACAACAGCTTTTTATGCATATATAGGACGTAACAATCTATTTTAATTAAAAGTAAATAGGGGAAAGTAGGGTAAAGCGTATACTCGGATGAAATGGGATTTCTCAATTTGGACTTAATTGGAGCTGCTCTCGAGCGGGTAATTCTTGAAATGAAATACTTATCCCTCGGCAAGAATAAGAAGCTGTTGGTTGTATAGAATTTAACGGTGCAAGGTCCCCTTATGGACATGCTTCATGATAAGAATCAAAAGCGGCTATTGCGTCATCTTCATAGTGACATTTATGGTTTTTGTGCTGGAAAGTTTATTTTATCATTTTTACTTTCTCCTGTCTTTACAAGAAGAAAGTATTGGATTCATGAAAATTTTCGACTTCCGGTTTTCGACGTATTTATACGTTTTCGAAGGTCCTGAACACGATTTGACTGTTTTTAGAAAATGTCTGTCTGTGACTTTGTCTGCCTGTCTGTCTGTATGTGACAAAACTTTTGTGGGAGCTCTATCTCAAGAACTAATGCACGAAATTTAATAGAACTTTATATTCAGTTAGTACCTAATATAAATTGATGCTGATTAGTTTTTGGTGAAAATCGCCGGACAGTTGGCCTGCTATGCTGCATTTTTGCGATTTTCGCAATAGCTCTATCTCAAGAACTAATGCAGTTATTTTCATCAAACTTCAGATTCAGTTAGACCTTGACATAAATAGACGTTGATTACATTTTGGTGTAGATATCGCAACAGGTGGCGCTGCTATACCACTTTTTTCATTATTTTTACGATAGCTATATCTCACGAACTAATGCACAGAATTTCATCAAACTTCAGATTCTGTTAGACGTTAACATAAGTTGTTGTTGATTATGTTTTGGTCTAAATCTCCCAACAGTTAGCGCTGCTATGGTGCATTTTCCAGGATTTACGCGATTTAGAAATAGTCTTATCTCAAGAACTATTGCACGGAATTTAATAAAACTTTAGATTCAGTTAGACCTTGATATAAATTGGTTTCTGATTCTTTTTAGTGTATGCGAAATCTGTGTGAGATAGAAGAAGGTTTTGGGATTGGCACATTCGACTAGTATTTTTTTACTTTCTTCTCTCTTTAAAAGAAGAAAGTATTAGATTCATGAAAATTTTCGACTTCCGGTTTTCGATGGATTTATACGTTTTCGAAGATCCTGAACACGATTTGACTGTTTTCAGAAAATGTCTGTCTGTCTGTATGTGACAAAAATATTGTGGGAGGTCTATCTCAATAACTAATGCACGGAATTTAATAAAACTTGATATTCAGTTAGACCTTGACATAAATAAGCTGATTACATTTGGTGTAGATATCCCAACAGGTGGCGCTGCTATGCTACTTTTTCCATGATTTTCACGATAGCTGTATCTTAAGAACTAATGCACTTATTTTCATCAAACTTCAGATTCCATTAGACCTTGACATAACTAGACGCTGATTACGTTTTGGTGTATATATCCCAACAGGTGGCTGCTATAGCATTTTTTCATTATTTTTAAGATAGCTCTATCTCAAGAACTAATGCACTTATTCTCATCAAACTTTAGATTCTGTTAGACCTTGACATAAATAGATGTTTCTTACGTTTTAGTGTAAATAGCACAACAGGTGGCTCTGCTATGCTACTTTTTTCACGATTATCACGATAACTATGTCTCAAAAACTAATGCACGGATTTTCATCAAACTTCAGATTCTGTTAGACCTTGACATAAGTTGTTGTTGATTATGTTTTGGTCTAAATCTCCCCACAGGTGGAGCTGCTATGCTGCATGTTGCAAGATTTACACAATTTTAGCAATAGTCATATCTCAAGAAGTAATGCACGGAACTTCATAAAACTTTAGACTCAGTTAGACCTTAAAATAAATTGCTGCTGATTCGTTTTTAGTGTATGCGAAACCTTTGTGCGATAAAAGAAAGTTTTGGGATTGACACATCCGAGTAGTTTTTTTTTTTGTTTTAATGTTTTTGAATTTTCAAAGTTCTTAAATACGAACACATTTAAAGTTATTGAAACTTTTTATATCATTGTATGTAGCATATTTAATACGAATTTCTTTTCAACAATGAAACTGTTTCCAGCATGTAAAGGTGCATTTTTATGACTTGATTTGCAATCCTATTTCATTTGAGGTAAAACCAAATAGTCTACGGTGAATAAATTCAGCTGTTGGAAAGCAATGCGTGAAGAGACAGTAAACAATGTTTGAAAATAAAGCAGTCATATCTACATGGTAAAAGTAAACATAGTTGTTCTAAAACAGATAAAGAGGTGAACATTTTTCTGCAATTTATTCAACTTCAAATTGTGAGATAAATATACGTTTTTCTTTAAATATTAAATCAATAGACTTATATATTGTTAGTAAGTTCCTTATTTAAAGTTGAAAATAAACTAAGTTGTTCCTTTTCAAAAGAAAATCTAAACACGCTCATTTCCTGTAAGATTAACATTCCCATGCTGCTTTATCCCAATGGCGGGGTAACACCAAATGATTTGACCTTTATTTCTAGAAAAGAATAAATGAATAAAATTGTGATAAACAAATTGAGTGTATTTATAATTATATTATTAGAAAAGAATAAATTCTGAACATTTACACAAAGTCTCATTAAATTATTTTGAAATTTTGGCTTCAAGTTGCAACTAATAATAAGGTGTCTGATTTCACCATGTTTTCCCCTAAATGTGCTTAATTAGGAAACTTATATAAATCTGATTCCTTTAAAATTTTCAACTTAACTAAAATTGGAAAAAATATGTTAGACAAATGCAACATTGAACATTTTTAATTTCTTTTTTGGATGAATATCACACGAATTTGAATCAATAATACATTTTTTCTCAGTAATACAACAATTTTTATTACCGTACCAGGGGATTGTTTAAACCCAGGTGAGGGAAACTTGGACCCAAGAAAACTATGCTTTTGTGTACTGTTTAGTGTACTGTGAGGCTGGTTAATGCTGTTACTTGTAGAGTATTGGTGAATCACGTCAATACTCACAAAACAGTCGACTAATAATTTTTGTAAACTTTTTTTGTTTTTGATCCAAATAGAATCTCGGGATCCAAGTAATCCCAATTTTCAGGACTAGTTTTTTTACATGATGAGCTTGATGTTGCCATTGTCATAAATAACGTAACGTTCTTCCGGCATTTGAAAACAATACGCAATTGCATCATTATCTAAAATTAATAATGCTACTGTTGTTTGTGGTGAAATTTTTATTTTTTTTTCGACGCTGATAATGAAGCTGGAATGTTATTGTCTCCTTTAATTAAAATGACAACAGACATAGTTGATTAATACGTAATAAATATGAATTAAATGGTTTAGGAATAAAAATGTATTTTCCTTAATGATCCCGAAAATTCCGAAGAGAACCGAATCGTTTTGCAACCGACCAAATGTATTTTAAATCTACTTTTAATGACTTTCCGATTTTCATTTTTCGATTACCATAGTAAAAAAAAAAATAGATGAATAAATATTTTGGAAAATACCTTTTGTAATGCAATCTAAATAAAGGGCCAAAAATAATAATAATAAAATTAAAAACAATTTATTATATTCACCAATAAATGAAAATGACATGTTTTTCTAAGAGTGATTTTTTTTAGTTTTTATCGACTAAAAGTATGTAATACTTGAAATATGGGACACTAAATTAGATAAATTTTGGAGCTGCATTTTTTTAAAAATAGGTTTATTTTATGACCATTACTTTAGAATAGAAATGAATCATAAATAATTTATTAAAGCATCAAGCGTATTTTTCTTTAAAAGGCCGTGGATTAAATTTATTTATTACGACACAAAAGTCATTTGTTAATCATATAAATGTTTAGTTAATTTGCAATATTTTTTTAAAAACAAAACCACAGTAAAAAGATATTTAGCTATCGTCTTATACGGCATAAGGAATGCTAATTTTTAAAGACATTTTATTTGAAATTTTTGTTTTCAATATTGCGCTCACAATATCTCGAAAATGGAAATTATGTTAACTAGTATAGTAAATAAATATTCAAAATTCGCAAATTTTATATATTTTATATTTTTTATTATTGAAAGAATTCAAAGTTAGTTAAGATAGTATGTCATTTTACATAGACACTAGGGCTGGACGATGTCAAAAATTTAATATCACAATATATCAACAAGTTAATATTGATATTGCTGATATATCCCAATACTAATTTAAAGAGGGGAGAGAGTAAGAATATTTGATTTTTTTTAAAGATAAAGGATATAGAACTATAAATTTAAACACAAAACTTAGATGAAAGCTATGAATTAAAGTCTATTATATCTATTTGCTCATAGAACATAATTTTTATTTACAAAATAACAAAACAAAATATTTAAAAGAAAGTGAAATAATTGTTTAATAACTATTTGTATTTACACCATTATTTTCGTAAAGCTTTTCTTTAAAGATAGTATTTTCCTTTTTCTTCTCATTTTATTGTATTAATCTTTTTTTGAAAGTCTCATTTTCACCACTATGATATGATTAAATATATGATTAAAAGAAAACACACATTTAATAAAGTAAAATTCGAAATGTCCATTTAAATATGTATAAAATTTTCGTTTCATATAATTTAATTATAGGCCAATATTGGTTAAAAATATCGAAGTTTGTTTTACTTGGTTCAAATTGAGTTTAGAGGAACTGAGCCTGATTTAGTTTATTCTGTAAACGAAATGGGTCCGCGGCGAACCATCGGTACATCACGATCTCTTTGGCATATATCCCTCGTTTAATCTTGGCATACATAAATCACTCCATTTTGAAAAACCTCATTTTATCAATGATCATTATCGTTTATTATTTTTCATTTAGCAAAAGGAATGGACAACCTTGGATGACTAAAAACGTGAATTTAAGAAATTTTAAAAGTATCGCATATTTTGAAAAGTTTACGATTTACTGCAAAACTTAATCATGGCAACCATGTATTTTTTTGCGTTAATTATAAACTAACGCTGTTTAAATGCTTTAATGCATCTCTCATTGGGAAAAAAAATCGTCGCTTCCATGTACAGAAATTTAGTTTCGTAATAGAATGCACTAAAATAAGCAATCAGTTAAATTTCGATAATCTATTGAAATTCATCATAGAAATTTTCAATATATTTAAAGTACCTTTTTTATGAACGGGCAATCAAACGAGACCGAATCTACCCGATTCAAGACATCCATTTTATTCACAAATAGAAATTCCTTCAGAATCTGAGAAACCACTCTCTGACAAGCAATATCAATATTACTGAATATCCAACACATTTTCAAGCTCATCTTATTGAACATGATACATCGAAATCTGACATATATCGCAATATGTACGGACAAATCACAGCAGCCTAACAAGGAAAGTGCGGTTAGTGTTACTCTGTATTGAAAGTGTTATTCAGCATTTATCTCTAACGAACAGTGAATTTTGTGCTTTGCAGGGATTGAATATATTGGGGTATTACGGGAAGAAGACTATCTATTTTGGATGAAAAATGCCAGTGAATAAATACATGAATCCGACGAAAGAAGGATTGAAGGATATATTGATATGGGGTATTCGTCGCTGTTTTTCGGGGCTCGAAATCGCAGTAATAGTACAACAATATTGGGATAAATCGTTATTGGAATATATCGGTAGAGTCAGAGTTTATATATCGTTATTGCAATATTTTAAAAATATCAATATTCGACCGATATATCGGTCGAATATTGATAAATAATCCCCAGCTATATTAGAAACTATTTATTATTTTTTTTAATATTTCATCTGGCGTGGATATGTTTCTAGTATTCTGTGCATAATGCACTAAGTTTGAAAAATATATAGAACTATTTATCATATTAATAAAATATATATATATTTTTTTTTATTATTTAAAAAAAGGATTTTTTTAAATGTAAATCTTGTAAACTTTTAAAAAAATTGTTTTTAATTATTTATTTTATTATTAATTTTTATAAAATTGTATTGCTTTAAATTATTATAGAAGCGGGTCTAATAAAAAAAATTTAAACTCTACCTCGCTATTAATAATTTAATGCTATCTGACCCTTCAAAAGAAGTTCCGTTTTATTTCAATATCTTGAACGTTTCTCACAGAAATTTCTAAAACAGCTAAATAGAAATTTAATATGGTCTAATTGAGAAGCTTTAAAACCTTCCCTAACTGTCAATATTTCAATAGTACCTGACGCTTTAATGAACGGTTTATTGCAGTGTTTTCAATGTTTTTAATATAAATTTCTAAAACAGAAACAAAATTAATAAGGTATAATTAAGAAGATTTAATACATTTTATGTCTAATAATATTTCAATGATACCTGACTTTTAAAAATAAATTATTTACTTCAGTATTTTCATCCTTTCTCACAGAAATTTCTAAAACCCCTAAATAAAAATTTAACAAGGTTCTAATTAAAAAGATTTTAACACTCTCTGTACCCAATTATAAAAAAAATGTAATTTGCTTTACAATTTCTAACTTTTCTTACAGAGATGTCGAAATCAGATAAATAAAATGTAATAATGCTTCTGTTATGTTTCCTATTTAAAACTCATTAAAAAAAAATACAATTATAAAAGTATAGTTTGAATATTAATAAATTACTGACATAAATAAAAAAAGATGAGTTAAATTTCTCAATTTAAAATTCTAAATAATACAGACATTGTTTCTCTTTATTATAAATGTACTTTCTCGTGAAATTACAATGTAATATTATTATAGGAATATGTGGTTAAAGATGCAAAACAGAAGCATCATATGGTTATAAAGTCAGAGACAGTAATCACAATGTTCTATGAGAAAATAATTTAATTATTTTTATTGCTCTAAATATAAAAATTGACACAATTTCAAGAAATTTTAGGACTGCAATGGCATTTCACAGGATGTGTAAAGTATTTTTTGAAGTTGTGGCCATTCGAAGTGATACAGATGCATCGACCGGCGAACTTGGGCAAACATGCATGGTATATCACTAACAACTTCAACTTCTGCTACGATTCGTGCCACTAGGGCCCAGTCGGAATTAACAACAGTATCTTATCCCTTATGTTTCAGCTGACAACATCAGCTGAACTTTTCTACCCAAATCATCGGCTGACACACAGCGTCTTCTGCACCATCATTTTGAATATTCGATCTCCTCTTTCTATGTTATTATTGCTTAGTTTTACGTTCTTGACCTTCGTGAAGGTTATTGAACAGTTATTTTGAATCACCCTGTATGTCGTTTACTTGTATAATTAAAAACTGCGTTGACCATTAAAAGGACATGTAGCTAATAGTGATGTCTTGAAATGGACTGAGCTTTTTTAAATTTCACTTACACTAAATGATGACAGCTATTTAATTAATTTTTGCAGGAGAGTAATATGTGAAGTCTGGAATTGCTTTACATTGGGGTACATAACGCTTCATTTTATAGTTCACAATATCTCTGACAGATGGTACTGCACTGTCTCAACTTGTAATAATGGTACATAAAACCATGCAATTTCAAAACGTAAACAAATTCTGGGGTATTTCAATAGCGAAACGAATGAAAATTTAAAGCTGGACAAGCTTGATCATTCTTTATACCCTAGTTTGAGACAGTGCAGTGCCTTAGTACAAGCAACTGTGGTCAAGAAATTCCCAACTGTACATATCACATCCCTGAAGAATAATTTCAATAGCTGTAACTGTTTTCTTATTATCGCACTTTAGAAACGTTCAGTCAATTTTAGCGTACACAGTAAAAAGTAAATGTGTACCAATATTTATCAAATACAATTTCTTAAATATAATTTATAAACACTTTAAAAAGACATATCATTCATGAGGTATGTAATTACCTACAAAATAAACCAGTTATTTTTCAAAATCTGTTAAGTTTTCATTTGATTCTTGTATAATAAAATAAAAAATAGTGTATAATATTTTTATAGAAAACAAACAAGCTTTCCACAGATTAGTTTTATGATACATTTACATTTTTAATTTTTTGTTACTTTCTTTGTCGTTTTTAATCACATTATATATTTGTTATTTTTTCCATTTCTGTATTATATTCTAATGTTACTAACTCACCATTTTTATAAAATTTATTTTATTCTTCGTTTTAAAACCTGAAGCACGTAAACAGTATAGCCTATTAAATGAAATTAGAAAACAAACATAAAAAGAAGTATAACTATTCAAATTTCAACGAAAAAAAGTCATACAAAATTATTGTTTTGTTTAAAAATAAGAGTGTTGGTTAGTTTAAATTTTAATATAATTTAAATTAAAAAGAAATTTTATAAATCATAATGTTTTGAGAAATAAAAGGTTTATTTTTTGAAAAATCTGTTTTTATTTTCCGTTTATATATAAGCACAGCAAGATATTTTTTTTTAAATTCTCATTTTGCTTTAACATACAGATAAATTTTTTCTGAGTTTTTTTTTTCTTTTATAAAACATTAATAAAAAAAAAATCTAATTTTTTGTGGAATATTTCACAGTAAAGATCATATAATGCGCTTTTCTTTGTAAAACAAAATTCAGAATGTTGTCTTCATCACATAAATAAAAAAAATTGCATTATTCTGAAATTTATTACATTCAAGTTAGAATACTAGAATAATACTAGATAGATTACTAGCAACATATTTTCCAATGTAAGCATCCAACATTAAACAAAAGTAAAAAGAAAAAGCAAAAAAGATGAAATTCTTACAGTAATAATGCTTTTTAAGATATTCCTGATTTATATTCAATATTTTAACAATACTTATATAAAATGTCATTCTGTTTTCAATGTACATATAAGTAAATTCTCTTTATAGAAAAATACGATTTTATTATGAAGAAACTCGATCGGATTTTCATTTAAAGAAGTGTATGTTGGAGAAGTCCATATATACTACATTCTTATTCTTTTTATCTGTCAAAATGCGATTATTCAGTAACTAGGCAGCTGCGTATTCTGTCTTTTTTATTTTCCTTTGTAAACTCCATTGTAATAAATTTTCTTTCTTGGCATTTTCCAAATATGTATAGATAGGATGTAAAGTAGTTTTGAATAAATAAAAATGATATAAATTGTATCTTCTAGAGAAATCTTCATGTATTTTTAAAAATATGTTCTTCAAAGAATGCAATATAAGATTGCACACTCGCTGCAATTAGAATGAAAACAATATCTGCGAATTTTATAGCAATAATTGTTTTAGAAAGATAAATTACGCATATTTGTTTCTAAGCATAATACTTCGCAAAATTTACTATGTATCACTATGAAATTACATTCATTTTCATTGAAATTTATTATGAAATTGTTTTTATTATTATTATAATTTATTATGAAAATGCATTTATTATCAATAAATAATCATATGCATAGAAATTTCTATTTGTCTTACGACAGGGCCAAAATTTAAACGCAACTACCCGCTCGGTGCTCGTCGAGGGCGTACCCGATCATCTATGTAATTCCGATGCTGACACTTAAGTGCGGAAGGCGACCGGGAGGAGTCTCCAGTGTCTGAACGCTGCTGTCTTACTGAATACCACATGTGTTGTCCGGTACCGATGTGCATCAGACGTTGTGATCGCACATGATTTCTTGCGTGGTCACGTTCGAATGCAGCCAATCACTACGCGGTCAGCGAGGGGAGTGTCCGCCTTTCTCTGTGACTCGGCTACTTGATAGTAGAAGATGACCAGGGGCAGATTACCCTAGGGGTGTGGCACTGCTGTGTTTTGGTGGTTGCTACATGAGTAGTCCGATGCCGTCAGTGGATGGTAATCGGATGTGGTAACCGCAAGGTCTTTCTATTGTGGACACATTCGAATGCAGCCACTCACTATGAGGTCAATGAGTAAGTGCCCATATTTCTATGTGATTCTGACTCGGCAACTTGAGTGTGGAAGATGACCAGGAGCAGAATCCCCAAGGGACGGGGGCAGCTCAGTCTTCTTGATTGCAAGACGACTAGTCTGAGGCTATTATTGCGATCTGCATCTAGAGGGTGTGACCGAGGTCCGACCGGTTCTTCAGGATTTCCCCTTGTCTGAACAAGAATTTGGGTCATCTTCTCATGGTCCACACTGAAGGTGGTGTCTGTTTCACAGTTTGGACGTTGGTTGCGGCTGCCATGGTCTACTTTTGAGGCCTGTGCGTGAAGACGATTGAGATAGTGGTCCGCCCTCGACGCTGGTGGGTGGTTCCTAGGCTAATTCTTGGGCTTGGCGCCATCTGTCTGGCGGCGAGTTCGTTTGTATGGTGGGGCTTGTTGTCGCTTCAACTGTGCTTCGCCCGTGTATAAGTGCCAGTTTGGGTTCCATTGAATTGGTACGTTTTCTCATCTCTTATTTTTCTGTAAGCTTCACATTATGCAAATGTATGACAAATATAGAAAGAAAATGTTTCAAATAGTTACTTAATAGCAGATCAATGTTTGTTGAATTATAAAATTGTAAAACACTAGTAGACTATTAATTATTTTTATTTTTCATAGCTTCCTTTCATTTCTATAAACAGTAAAACGAAACTTTAAACATATTAAACAATTACGTTTTTTTTAATATTAGTATATATCATTTATATATATTTCATGGAACACAATTTGTATTGAAAGTGCATAGGGGCATACAAATGCATCATATGTATATTAATATATATTTTTAAAAATATCGTATAAAATTTAGAAATAACATTATAGGTTATATCACAATATATATCATGAGAGACGGTAGTTTCTCGAGTGACGCAGCAAAAAACCGAAAACCGAATGCTTAAAACCGAAGATTTCCGTCACTCCATATATACACCTAGTTTGAGTTCAAAGGAAAAGCGAAAAGCCGACATTTAATATCTCAGCAAATATGAGGTACATCGTTTTGATTTTTTGACAGCTGTCTTATATCTCCGGTCTAACTCTATCCTGAAATTTATAGATTTCTACATGCAGTAGATTTTAAGATCTGGAAATCCATTTTTAAGTAAAATGGAAAGTTTTTCGCTCTGCATGTAATGGTGTCATGGTGTAAGACAGCGTATCTCGAAAACCGCCCGAAGGATTTTTTTAAAATTAATATATAATACTGATCGGTTTTATATGAAGTGAATCCACCTATCCGCTTAAATAGGAAAACTCTAGTTTTTTATATAATCCGATTTAAAAAAATGGGACTATTTTCTTAAGCCAAGCTGTACAAATGCAATAGAGTATTCACTCCCTTCTTCCGCCGGGAATTGCAGTTAAAAATTGATGTACGGTTGCCGTTATCAATAAAGCTTGTGACCGGGCTAATTATTTAAGATTTTTTTAAATGCAAAAACAATGAATTATATACTCTAAACATGTAAAAAGTATGTATTAAATTCAATTGGGGTTTATATGTTTTCTCTTTTTGTTACAAAGAAATAATTTCAGATTTTAAACATGCATATATTCGAAAAAATATTTCGATTCCTTTTTCAAAATGAGGAAATATTTTTTAATTACATGTATTCAATTTTACTGCTAAATATAATAAATCTTTCATTTTCTAATGATAAAATATTTTTCATTTCTTTGTTTCTTTCGCAACGAAGACAACCAACCAACTATTATCGTATCAATGCGCGAAGCACAAATTAGCGAGTGTTTGAAGTACAACAAACAGCTTTGTCTTTTACCAGTTCAACAATTCGGAAAAAATAAACTCAGGACTAATTCAAAGATGTTGTACTTACTATTAGGTATTTTGTTTATTTATTCATTGTTGTTTTATTTTATTTTCCTTGTTGGTTCTTATAAAAATTTTCGTTTTGGAGAGATGCTTTGTTGGGCAACTCCCAGTTAGATGTTTTTATGGCTTTAAAATATTACTTTTATGTTATTTTGTAAAAGAAAATGCAGAAAGTTAGTTCTGAATTAAGTGTTTTATGTTATACAATGGATAAATAAGTTCTTAATTACTTTAAATCCAGAGTTTGAAAAGTAAACAAATAGCTTTTTTTTTTCTTTTTCTCATTGCATTCAGGGGTCGATGCAGGTTTTTTTTCTTAGGGCCCATTTTGTGAAAAGTAAAGGTTGTTTTTGTGAAATTTATTATATTTTTGTGAAAAATAACATTTTGTAACGAAAGTTGAAATCGATTTAATCAAATTCGAACCAAGCATTTATAAACAAAACCTGTTTTAAATCCTTTTGCGGAAGTTTTCC
The DNA here is from genome assembly GCA_963931845.1 of Maratus michaelseni. Taxonomy (NCBI): domain Eukaryota; kingdom Metazoa; phylum Arthropoda; class Arachnida; order Araneae; family Salticidae; genus Maratus; species Maratus michaelseni. The sequence continues at coordinate 213,673,154 of OZ007590.1, forward strand.
TCTCTGGTAAACTTGTTTGTTTACAAATTATACATTTTAAAACATCACAAAATAATAAATAGTAAGTTTTTATGGAATAGAATTTTGTGAAGGGTCCCATTTTATCAAATTGATTTTTGTAAAGGGGCTTATTTATTAAATAGATTTTTGTGAAGGGACCCTAAATAGGTCCCAAATTTTTCCTGGATCGACCCCAGGCATTACCTTATTGCATTCATATTGCCAGTATTATTACATTGTTATCATTTTTTTTCTCATTACATTTACAAACAGTTGTGTGACAAACTTCTATCTTCATGAATGTTTTGCCTTTACTTTATATTAATTTTTCACATTCATTTTTTAATAAGCTTGTTAAATAGTTTTCGAGCACTATATTGTTTCAATGTCAAATGTTACATTAAAATTTATTAAAAAATACAGTAAAAAAATTGCTGTTTGTTCGCGAAACATAAGAATAAGAATATAATCATTTTAACCCACATAGATTTTTTTAGCTCTAAAATATTACTATACAATGAATAAATAAGTTCTTATTTACTTTAAATTCAGAGTTTAAAAAGTAAACAAATAGCTATTTTATTTTTCAATTTTTCTATCATTTACCTGTGACTTTAAAAATCATTTAAAATTACTAATTTAGAGGTATGAAATTCCTTATATGTGCTTAAATCACAGAAAAAATACAATTTTAGTAAATATATTGCAGGGCTCTGTTTAAGAAGAATTAAGAACACCTTTAAAGGATCCTTCACAATTTTTTTTAATCTTAAAACAGTATCCTTCACATTTTTTTTCATTTTAAAACAGGTTATTTCACATTTCTTTTCATATTAAAACAGGACACTTCACAAAACTTTTTCCTACCAAAAATTAACTCTTCACAAATTTAATCATCTTAAACTTTTCCCAATTTTTGTATAAAATAATGTTTACTGTTGACTGTAATAAGTGTTTGTTCTTCAAAGTAAATTCTGAAAATTTATTAAATTTCAACTGCTGCTAATACATTTAATTTTTTGATTACAACTTACATAAATATCAATATTTTACATAGGGTTTCTTGTACAGCGGTGTATTTTGAAATCATATAGAAGAAAGAAAAAAAAATGTTTTAGAGAAAACCACTGTTAATTATTTCGCAATGTTTTTTAATAGTCAGATCTTATAAATTAAGTGTTGGTGAGTGCAAAGTTTGAAATTGTCTGAATATGTTGAAAACAACATAGGGCTCTAAAACTGTTTACTTGCATAAGTTTATTAAAAATGAATTTGAAAAATTAATATACAGTAACAGCAAAACATGCATGAAGCTTCACAAATAGCTATAGACCATCAAAGTATCAAATAAAATGAAAATTTTGAAATGGAGAACCATCAATTCAAAATAAATAAAAAACAATAAATAAATAAACAAAATACCTGGGGGAGGGGGGGGGGTATTTTATCTATTATAAATTGCAGCTTGTATTTTCAAACAATTTGGAAGGGCGGATAAAATTTTATCATTTAAAATATTTAAAAAAATAATACCTTCTAAACTAGAATTTTATTATCAATTTTATAGATGATTTTCTTTGGACGATTACTCTCTATGAGAGAAAAGTTCTACTTTTTGCATTTGTTCGCCACAGTATATTTTGTTGTTTTTCAGCCAGTCTATAGAATTCTTTGCAGGAGTGCGGTTTTCAACAGGCATGTGATGTAGATGTAGCATTGGCCATATATAGGGCACTATTCGATTGCAAATTTGGAAGAAGTTTTTTCAACGCTCATTTTTGGAAGTTTTCGTCATTTGCACGGGATTGTCACCCCTTTTTGTCGACGCTTTATACAGTAGTTGAGCATCCGTAAGGAAACACGTTTCCTCATTTTTACGCTCGAGTTAAGACCTTGTACAGCTAAGTACATGGCCGTTAAAGTTTTTTTCCCGTAAATAGTTAATAACTTTCTCCTTTTAATTCGATGTTATTCGTTTTTGGGTGAAGGTGAAAATAGGCACTCGCCAATCACCACTCGGCAATAAAACTTGAAAAACTGACTTGAAAAATATGGAGAAAACCGACCAAATGCAGGATTTTCTGATTTTCTTTTTTTCCCATGTCCGTTTGACAAAATTCATGATTTTCCTCGCCAGATCGACGAAAATAGTGATTTTTCTGCACCAGATCGATGAAATTAATGATTTTACTGCACTAGATTGGCGAAATTTGATTTTTACGCGCCGATTAAAGAAATTCATGATTTTTATGTGCCCGTTCAGCAAAATTTCTGATTTTTACATGCCGTTCAACAAATTTCTTGATCTTTATGTGCCCCGTTGACAAAATTTGCGATTACTCTCTATGAGAGAAAAGTTCTACTTTTTGCATTTGTTCGCCACAGTATATTTTGTTGTTTTTCAGCCAGTCTATAGAATTCTTTGCAGGAGTGCGGTTTTCAACAGGCATGTGATGTAGATGTAGCATTGGCCATATATAGGGCACTATTCGATTGCAAATTTGGAAGAAGTTTTTTCAACACTCATTTTTGGAAGTTTTCGTCATTTGCACGGGATTGTCACCCCGTTTTGTCGACGCTTTATACAGTAGTTGAGCATCCGTAAGGAAACACGTTTCCTCATTTTTACGCTCGAGTTAAGACCTTGTACAGCTAAGTACATGGCCGTTAAAGTTTTTTTTCCGTAAATAGTTAATAACTTTCTCCTTTTAATTCGATGTTATTCGTTTTTGGGTGAAGGTGAAAATAGGCACTCGCCAATCACCACTCGGCAATAAAACTTGAAAAACTGACTTGAAAAATATGGAGAAAACCGACCAAATGCAGGATTTTCTGATTTTCTTCCCAGCTAGAAAATGTTTGCACTTTTTTTGCAAAAAAGTTTCAATTGTGTACAATTTGTGCAAAAAAAGTGAATATTTTTGAATATTTCAAAAAGTGTACACTTTGTGTGCACATTATATGCATTTTTTATGCATACAAAAAAGTGCATATTTTTTGTTTTCAAAAACTGTGCAAATTTTTTGCATAAAATAACTGCCTGTTCCGTGTTCGCAAAAAGTGTGCATTTTTTATGCACAAAAGTCTTTACTTTTTATAGATGTAAAAATTTCTATATTCCAAGTTTTGATTATTTCTATGCATAATGGTGCCAATTCAAATCTGTAAATTTTTTCAAAAGTGCATGTATTTCCCATGAGAATACAATGTTACCTAAAAAGAAACATTTCAACGTCACAGATGCGTGCCCCCCTTCCAGCAATATTTTCCTCCCTCACCCCCTCGAGGGATGTGAAGGTGGGGCTGGGGGGGGATAAAACATATTTCACACTTTCTGTTCTTCTATGACCTGCAATTTGACTAATAATATAAGATTAAATTCTTTTTCAACATTTTTTAATAATAATTCAATGGGGGGGGGTAACCCCCTCATTGAATTGGACGTATGTACATATGTATATATTATATAGATATTATAAAGAAAAATATAGCTTTAAAACACATATTTTACTGTACATTATTTTTTTTTTTAATAATTTTTTTTCAAAAAAAAAAAAAAAAAACTTTTGTTAAAATTTTAAGTTTTTAAAAATTACAAACTTAAATGAGGAATATCTCAAAATTTTCTTCTCGGTAAATTTTCAAAAATTTTATTTTATTTTTTATTTAAATTTTTAAGATTTGAAATTTTATAATTTTACCCCTCTCAAATGCACAGTTGGGGTATTCTACATCTCCCAGAGACAGAGAAAATGATCTAAATTACATAAAGCATATATTCTAAAACTAATTAAATAAAATTCCAACTGCTAATTTTTTGAACAGTGTGACAGGCCGACAGGAGTCGAGGATATATTAGTTTCCATCTGCGCGTGCGCGGTGCCTTTCCTTCTGTTGTCGAGATACATGAGGCAAGCGTAAACAAGAATTGTATATACAAGATTCTAACCCAATTTTTCTCGCCTGATGTTGTCTATTTTACAGAAAAAGGTAAATTATTCAATTTTATGTTGTAATGTTCTCTAAAAAACATTGTAAATGAACGTTTGTTTGGAATAAAACCACCCTAATCCTAGTTATAAATGTTAGGCTTAAATGCTACGGCTTTTGGGGAAAAAAAAAAAATTAGCTGCTTTTAGCGGTAGTGCTTTTATCAATTTTCACAGTAACTTGTGATTTTCAGTTTAACTATAGCAGGGTTCATACAGACGCCTTACACTACTTAGAAACTCCATAGAAATTAAAAAGTTTCCAAGGAGATACTTAAACTCCTTAAATAAACAAAACAAAATACTTCTTAAATTATCACAAAGTATAATTTAGCGTTCAACAATGATTAAAGAAAGTAAAATAAGTCTTCCCATGTTTATAAAAATGAAGTTCAAGTAATTACTGTCCTTCTAAGAAAAAAAAATAATCAAATTGTGTTTTTGTTTTGTTTGTACATACCCGCAAGTTTTCCCTTCAAAATTTGGTTTTTAAAATCTATCTGCATGTAATGTATGATGAGTATTTGAGAATTGACTGTCCTCTGTATCTGTAATATATGACCAAAGCTAAGATACTTGTTTTTATTTTACTTTAAAGTTAATATGTTTAAAAGAAAGCTATGAACAATATTAATATGATTATTTATTGAACTTCAACATGGGGTACAGTGGACCACCCACCCCTGGGGCACAGTGGTCCACAATCCACTCTGCTCCTGTAATGCAGAATGTTCAAAATATTTAATAATTGCTTATTTTCTATAAAGAAAGATTGTTTTAAAGTAGATTTAACTGTAAAATAAAGTAAACAAATAAAAATAACAATTTATTTAACATAGTAAGAAATATTTTGTTTTGTATTTACTGCCTTTGATAAATATAACTGTAGTCTAATTGTTGATGATTTTATTCAAGTAAGATTTATGAGACGCAAATTGAATGGAAATCAGTTTATTTCTTCTGAAACTGTAGATGAATCTGCTGTTGATGTCAATGATTTCATAATGTTGCTCTCAGACCCAAAATTATTTCTTGAAAATTCCAGGCTCAATCTTACTCATAAGTACTTAAGAATTTAATTTGCAAATTTTAATGTGAGCTGATTTTTTTGTACTTAAGTAATAACTTCAACTAAATTGCAATTGTTCCTGTATTAATCAGTTATTATTTTCAAAATATAATTTTTTTGTTTTTGCTTCAAAATTTATATTACTATGTTATTTTGTGGGTGAACGGGCAACAAAAAATAATTAGATTAATGAAAAATAGATTTATATTATATTTTAGATAATACCTAATAGTGGTCCACTGTACCCCGCTTCCGGGGTACACTGGTCCACTTCACAAGTGTATATAATTTTTTTTTTTTTTTTTTTTTTGAAAAATGTACTGAAAATTATGATGGATGTAAGAAGGTTTAACGAATATTCAAAAATATTTTCATACAGATCGGTCAGTCTGTTAAGGAGAAAAAAAAATGTTAACTGAAAAAGTGGTCCACTGTGTACCGGTCTCCCCTACATAAAGTTTAGAACAGAAGCAGTATCTTATTAGTTATTCGAGCTTTTTATTAATCTTTCAATCAAGCGGTCTTGGAAACCAAAACCACTCACAGTATGTATGCAACAGTTTTTGTGACAGCAATTAAGGGTTAAACTGCATAAAGTAATAAAGGAACAGCTTTGTGATTAACCTGCTGTGTGCCATCTTGTTTTTTAAATCAAGACATATTTGTTTTGTTTCTCATTTCCTTTCATCCATATTTACTTATTATAAACACATTATTTAATTTTATTAGCTAATTTATTTATATTTAATAATATAAGTTAAAATGTTTTGATTTAAAAAATGAGATGGCTCACCGCAGGCAATATATCAAAACGTTTGTTTTGTTTCTGACCAGTGATAGAAATTGGGTAATGAAAGGTAGGTGTGAAGTGATGCTCACTGTAACTATCTTAGGCGTCTAATAAAAATTTCTAGTTGTAATTTCTGAAATTCACATAACTGTACCGTTATATGCTATTTTACAGAAAATTGTGAATATTTTGTTTTTATTTAAATTATTGAAGTTCATAATCTACAATATTATAATTATTGAAGCAACTGTAAAACTGATAAAGCTTTTTTAGTTAATACTACATTTTCAAATTTAACCCCTTAACTGCCAACGAAATCTGACAAGACCCCCCAATACCTTATTTTATCAGAGAATTCTGCGAATAAATAAGCTGAAGATAACTTTTCTGGCATAGTGATAACAAAATACAGATGTTACCGTGAGCTAAATACGGAACTGGTAATGAAAAATGCCTTATTGGCACGCGGGTTTGCCAAACCTGTAAAAGAAGAATATGTTTTCTAAAGGCGTATATATACTCACGTGGCAGTTAAGGGGTTAATAGAAAAATGCACTTAACCATGTTAAACAAAATTTTATCCGTTGTTGATAATTACTTAAATTTAGCAAAAAAAAAAAAATTGTTAAAATGAAATCTAAAAGGACCACATTTGTGTGTGTGTTAACCATTAAAATAATAGTACCATCTTATCTGTTGGGACTGCATTATCAATTCATGTTAAGCAAAAATCCTCATTAACCCTTTTTATCCTGACTGTACTTATAAGTACCACTTTAACCCCTTCGCGACGAGAGTCCTTTACAGAATTTTTAATCTGTTACCACCGGTTTATCAAATGAGAAATTTTCACCTAATTGAATCTCAAAAATGCTATGATTAGATAAGAAAAACTTTACAAAAAAAAATAATAATAACTGGTGGAAATAATCGAGGATTCTGAGCATTTAAAAAGTAGCTGGAAAATTAATTCAGGATATAAAGAGTTAAGCAATTTAATGCTAACAATGCTTGACTGCATGTAGAGTGCACAGATGAAAGTCAAACAATACCCACTAATTTTAATAAAGTTAGATAATAAAATCAGGATTTCTTAACCGTCCTTCAGCTACATCATTTCACAGGGATTTATAGCTTTATCTGGACAAAAATCTGCTAAATTGGGTCCACACAGTTTTATCATTAATAATGTATTATTAATGATAAAACTGTTATCGGTTATGTATATCATTTTTTATTAAATTAAACTGACTAAATCCCTTTTCACATTCAGCAGTGCTAAATGGCAGGTTCAATATAAAGTTTAGAAGTTTGCATAAATTAATGTATTCATTTGGATTTGCACACTCTGCTAAAAATCGCTCTCAAACTGTCTCGCATTAGAATTTATGTTTGGTGTCAGACCAAATTTTCAAAAGCGAGTGATTGGCTAAGTTAAACAAAAAATAAGTGTTAAAAAGGGTTAGGCATCAAATTTAACTCCTGGGAACAATTTTGTAGTCGTCAAATGCTATGTAGTTGCATTTGACGACTGACTGCTAATTTCGAACAATGATTCTGACATAACCCAGTTAAATCAAAACATTTGTTTTGTTTCTGACATAACCCAGTTATATCAAAACATTTGTTTTGTTTCTGACATAACTCCCAGTTAAATCAAAACATTTGTTTTGTTTCTAACATAACCAAGTTAAATCAAAACATTTTAACTTTTATTATTGAAAATTATTTTCGAATTAATTGAAAATAAACTAAAAAATTATTTAAAAAATATAAAAATATGCTTTGATTTTGTTTGTCAAAATTTGTTGGGGGTGGGGGGGGGAACCAGGGTCGTACTGGCATGACAAAAAGGGCGGTGGCAACTTGGATAAAAAGGGCGCCAAATTCTTATCAAAGGGGCGCCAACTACTATTTAAAAATATCTAAAACAAATTTTTTGAAAAGTTAACATACATAACGGCTACAGGATTATTTTATATATTTTGAATGAGATAATTCCTATTCTTCAATGGAGTGTCCTTTATTTGGAGATTAAATGCATTAGAAATCCAACTTAAATGGAGTAGGACTTATGGAATTGTCAGTTTCGCTGTGAAATACCTTTTAACCCCTACCCCCCCTCCTTTCATATGTAATTTAAGTCCCAAGAAGGCTGACCATAAATTTTATTTTAAGGGGACTAGGTACCTTTTGAACATTTTTTTAATTTAAGTATTTTAAGGTACATTTTTGGCATAATAATAAAGGACTCAATGAAGGAAAATGATTCTAATAAGAAATTATTCAATTTTCCATGCAACATTCGTTTTTTTTTTTTTGACAATTTTAAGTAAATTTTAAAATGTATCTTCTCTTACAATTTTGAACATTTTCAGCTATTTTTTTAAAAAGTATTCGTAGAAGTGTGCTCTACAATTTTAAGTATCGGATAAATTTGGATGAGAATAGTTCAAGACAGGTCTTAATACACCTGAGTTTCAATTTTTTTTTTTTTTTTATATAATTGACCGAGATATTAATTAAACTCCGCAATTTAACCCCTTGGAGACGAGCGACCGGTATACGTGCCACTTAAGGTGCTTATAATCCTTCATTATTCTTCTCAGTTATTTTTTATTGTAAAATTTACCTTACTTAGTCAGAGCATTTTCGCGATTCAATTACAGAAAATTTTCTGTTGTGAAAAACCGGTGGTAAAAGATTAAAAATTAAGGAAAGTGCTCTCGTCGCGAAGGGGTTAAAAGGTTGACCGAAAAATGTTGCACCGACGAGTGCCAGAAACCACGTTCCAAAGTGTGGAGGCAGATACTAGCTGAAAGCGGCTTTTTTTAGCCCGTCTTTCGAAACATGCATCGGCTGAACCGTTCGAGATACATAAAACGGAAAACACCAAATCCCATCTACATTCTTTACGCTTTCTAACTTATCAATCTGTTTCGAAAAGTACGAAAATTAACCCCATCGTTCAATTGTTGAATACGTCAGGACATTGTTTTCAAGCTAGGAATTTTGTTTTTATAATAGAACTAGAATTCTTCAAAAATAACAAAAACGACAATAGGTTCATAAATTTGTTGAAAATGTGAGGTATAAAGACAGGATAAACAAAACAAACTTCTTAAGAAATTTTAGGTCTCTAGAGCTCATTCTTAGTGAAGAACTGGGTTTATCTCTAATCTTAATTTAAGTTTTTATTTTTGAAATTAGTAGCTAACTTCGAAATCTAACCCCGCCTGTAGGCCGAGACGGCATGAATTTTTTTTTCTCCCAACAGTTACAAAGAGAAATAAAGAAATACATTAGGCAAATTTTGCAGATTTCGCAAAAATTCAAACTAATAAACATTCTTGTGAAAGATATACAATCAAAAAAATTAATTTGTAGTCTTATACCTTATATTGTTTTTCCATGGACAAGTCACAGTTCTTGTTATGCAAAATGCAACATCAGCATATCTGAGCTGTGGTAATGATATAACACTGTACTTAAGTTAATTAGTTTGGGTGAAAAAAAATAAAATGTGCTAGTACCTGTAAAATTACAGTGAAAAACTGAATTTATTTTAAATTTTTATGTGTAAAAAAAAAAAAAAAAAACTTTTTACTTCTTGTAAATATGATACTTAGTTTTATCAAACAGACCATAAAAGGTTGGTTGATTGTGTTCATGACGACCAATTATCAACACGGGGGATATAGGCCCTAAAGGGGGGTGCCCTCCGTGGGGTGGGGGGCTTTCTAAGGGAACCTAACACGTAATTACGCAAGGAAATCAAAGGTTGGAAGAAAACCACGGAAAACTCCCAACGATTAATCCGACCGGCGCGGTTGAGTTCGTACCCAGCACCTCCCGTCTACCAGCTTCGAGGGTACAACCTCTCGGCCACTCTCACTTTAAACTGTACTTATAACACTCGAATCTTTACAAAACTTCATGAGAATGTTTTAAGGGTAATAAAGTATAATTTAAGCAAAAAAATAAGAATATCGACATTTTTATGTCATTTTTCGCTGAATCAAGGGTACCGGTCCCCTTAACAGATTTTTTTTTCTTTTTAATGCCAACTACAACTTTATACTAATAGCCATATGTATCACAATTCTCTCAGAAATAAGTTTGTTATTGTAATTTATTTGAAGGATATCTATAATAAAATAAAGGAGTTTCTCTCTCTGAGTATGTGTTTGTGTGTGCGGAAAAAAAAAAAGAAAGAAATGGCTAGGAAAATTTACTGCGCGAAAGGTCTGTAAATTTGGATGAGAATAATTAAAGACAGGTCTTAATACACCTGAGTTTCAATTTTGTTGTTTTTTTATATAATTGGCCGAGATATTAATTAAACTTCGCAATTTAACCCCTTGGAGACGAGCGACCGGTATACGTGCCACTTAAGGTGCTTAGAATCCTTCATTATTCTTCTCAGTTATTTTTTATTGTAAATTTTACCTTACTTAGTCAGAGCATTTTCGCGATTCAATTACAGAAAATTTTCTGTTGTGAAAAACCGGTGGTAAAAGATTAAAAATTAAGGAAAGTGCTCTCGTCGCGAAGGGGTTAAAAGGTTGACCGAAAAATGTTGCACCGACGAGTGCCAGAAACCACGTTCCAAAGTGTGGAGGCAGATACTAGCTGAAAGCGGCTTTTTTTAGCCCGTCTTTCGAAACATGCATCGGCTGAACCGTTCGAGATACATAAAACGGAAAACACCAAATCCCATCTACATTCTTTACGCTTTCTAACTTATCAATCTGTTTCGAAAAGTACGAAAATTAACCCCATCGTTCAATTGTTGAATACGTCAGGACATTGTTTTCAAGCTAGGAATTTTGTTTTTATAATAGAACTAGAATTCTTCAAAAATAACAAAAACGACAATAGGTTCATAAATTTGTTGAAAATGTGAGGTATAAAGACAGGATAAACAAAACAAACTTCTTAAGAAATTTTAGGTCTCTAGAGCTCATTCTTAGTGAAGAACTGGGTTTATCTCTAATCTTAATTTAAGTTTTTATTTTTGAAATTAGTAGCTAACTTCGAAATCTAACCCCGCCTGTAGGCCGAGACGGCATGAATTTTTTTTTCTCCCAACAGTTACAAAGAGAAATAAAGAAATACATTAGGCAAATTTTGCAGATTTCGCAAAAATTCAAACTAATAAACATTCTTGTGAAAGAGATACAATCAAAAAAATTAATTTGTAGTCTTATACCTTATATTGTTTTTCCATGGACAAGTCACAGTTCTTGTTATGCAAAATGCAACATCAGCATATCTGAGCTGTGGTAATGATATAACACTGTACTTAAGTTAATTAGTTTGGGTGAAAAAAAATAAAATGTGCTAGTACCTGTAAAATTACAGTGAAAAACTGAATTTATTTTAAATTTTTATGTGTAAAAAAAAAAAAAAAAAACTTTTTACTTCTTGTAAATATGATACTTAGTTTTATCAAACAGACCATAAAAGGTTGGTTGATTGTGTTCATGACGACCAATTATCAACACGGGGGATATAGGCCCTAAAGGGGGGTGCCCTCCGTGGGGTGGGGGGCTTTCTAAGGGAACCTAACACGTAATTACGCAAGGAAATCAAAGGTTGGAAGAAAACCACGGAAAACTCCCAACGATTAATCCGACCGGCGCGGTTGAGTTCGTACCCAGCACCTCCCGTCTACCAGCTTCGAGGGTACAACCTCTCGGCCACTCTCACTTTAAACTGTACTTATAACACTCGAATCTTTACAAAACTTCATGAGAATGTTTTAAGGGTAATAAAGTATAATTTAAGCAAAAAAATAAGAATATCGACATTTTTATGTCATTTTTCGCTGAATCAAGGGTACCGGTCCCCTTAACAGATTTTTTTTTCTTTTTAATGCCAACTACAACTTTATACTAATAGCCATATGTATCACAATTCTCTCAGAAATAAGTTTGTTATTGTAATTTATTTGAAGGATATCTATAATAAAATAAAGGAGTTTCTCTCTCTGAGTATGTGTTTGTGTGTGCGGAAAAAAAAAAGAAAGAAATGGCTAGGAAAATTTACTGCGCGAAAGGTCTGTAAATTTGGATGAGAATAATTAAAGACAGGTCTTAATACACCTGAGTTTCAATTTTGTTGTTTTTTATATAATTGGCCGAGATATTAATTAAACTTCGCAATTTAACCCCTTGGAGACGAGCGACCGGTATACGTGCCACTTAAGGTGCTTAGAATCCTTCATTATTCTTCTCAGTTATTTTTTATTGTAAATTTTACCTTACTTAGTCAGAGCATTTTCGCGATTCAATTACAGAAAATTTTCTGTTGTGAAAAACCGGTGGTAAAAGATTAAAAATTAAGGAAAGTGCTCTCGTCGCGAAGGGGTTAAAAGGTTGACCGAAAAATGTTGCACCGACGAGTGCCAGAAACCACGTTCCAAAGTGTGGAGGCAGATACTAGCTGAAAGCGGCTTTTTTTAGCCCGTCTTTCGAAACATGCATCGGCTGAACCGTTCGAGATACATAAAACGGAAAACACCAAATCCCATCTACATTCTTTACGCTTTCTAACTTATCAATCTGTTTCGAAAAGTACGAAAATTAACCCCATCGTTCAATTGTTGAATACGTCAGGACATTGTTTTCAAGCTAGGAATTTTGTTTTTATAATAGAACTAGAATTCTTCAAAAATAACAAAAACGACAATAGGTTCATAAATTTGTTGAAAATGTGAGGTATAAAGACATGATAAACAAAACAAACTTCTTAAGAAATTTTAGGTCTCTAGAGCTGATTCTTAGTGAAGAACTGGGTTTATCTCTAATCTTGATTTAAGTTTTTATTGGTGAAATTAGTAGCTAACTTCGAAATCTAACCCCGCCTGTAGGCCGAGCCGGCATGAATTTCTTTTTCTCGCAACAGTTACAAAGAGAAAATAAAGAAATACATTAGGCAAATTTTGCAGATTTCGCAAAAATTCAAACTAATAAACATTCTTGTGAAAGAGATACAATCAAAAAAATTAATTTGTAGTCTTATACCTTATATTGTTTTTCCATGGACAAGTCACAGTTCTTGTTATGCAAAATGCAACATCAGCATACCTGAGCTGTGGTAATGATATTTTATAACACTGTACACTATTTTTTTTAAAAGGTTGAAGTACAAGCTTATTATAAGAAAAAATGTTTAAGATTACACTAAAATAAGTAAATAACTCAGGTCACCAGCAAATAATATAAAGACGGAGTAGTTCTTTGACACTGGATAGAACGAGACAAACGAAGCAGATTTCACATCAAGAGCACTTTACTTATACCGACTATCGGTTGAAAATTAGAAACACATGCATTTCCAGTTTCTGTGGGGTGGACAATAGATGGTTGATTTCGGTACTCTCTTTTCCCGGACATAATGTATTTCGGTCTCATTCGGACATAATGTATTTCGGTTTCCTTTCAAATGAGCAAACTTACATTTACAAAAGCTATTGGGCTACTGGGATTGTTTTTGTTTTTCAAAGATCTTGTTCTTTTGTACTGCAATTCATGTGTATACGCACGCAGGGCAGGTGGTGAGGGGCAGAAAATCTTTGGCAAAGTAATAATTCCTTAAAAGCATTACTTTGAAAAGTATTACTTGAATTGTATTGCATGATAATTTTGTTTGAAAGGTTTTCATTAAATTTCATTACAACTGCTGATTGCTTTAAGTGGCCGAAAACACCAGCTATTTTTTATTGCCCATCAGAAACTTTGTAATAGAACTGTCTTTTATATTTTTTTAGGAAAAGCAAAAGATCTTTCAGAAAATGCTCTCAAAGGTGCCGTTTTGAACCTAATTTCCGGACGCGACAGTGCGGGAAGAGGAAAAAAACTGCTGTCACAAGACAACAATCAATTTTAACTCAAGATGTGATTAATTTAAAGAAAAGAATCTGTTGTATTACAAATCATTTCAATAACCAAGCCTGCAATTCTCATTCATTTATGTAGAGTTTGGCCGAATATTCGGTTTCATTTTCGTTTTCAGCGCAAAATGCAGTTTTGGCGAAAATACTGCCGAATAATCGGTATTACTATAACTGCCCCTCCCTATCCTCTCCCAAACGCCACTACCATCCAAAGAGCCGCACATACTATGTATTCACATAAAATGGGATAAATCTAGAAGGTATTAATAATATTGATTAAATTCGTTATTTTTAAATTAAATTATTTTTGAATCATTTTTTATGTTTATAGCACCTTATATTTCATTTTATTTCAATAAAATTAATTTTTAATTAATAATTATGTACTTCCGTTTCTACGCAAAACATTATTCAGATAACATGCATGTTTATGTTATTACTTTGAATTTATTTTTAAGATAATTTCGTTTTCGTTTTCTGTCGAAACTAGAAAGGTAACCGAAATTCGGTTCCTGTCGAACACTATTTTTATGTTTGTAAATGAGCAGAAACTTTTGCATTACTGAACGTTAAAAAATATTTTTTCGAAAATCGCTTTAAGGATTTGCACGTAATCATAACTTAAAAATTTCGGAAAATCGAGTTTTTATTTTAGCGGCTATATCAACGGAATCAAGAACCTGGAATAGACGATTATATATATATATATATATAAATAAGTTTATATATATATATATATATATATATATATCTTTGAATTTCAAAAAACATATCAAGTTCTTGTAACATTCTAATTAAATCTCCAAAGAGATTATATAATAAGCATTTTACAATAAAATTGAAACTAGTTTTTCTCAAAATTGCATTTTTAAATATATGACCATACACGATTACTTTAATAATACTGAATTGTTTTACTTCTAATTTTGTCAGCTTTTTTTCTTATATAATTATGCAGAGCATTAAGGATTTTTTTTATCATCAAAAATCCTCATTTTTCTTCGATAAAAGTTGAATAATCTCTTCAAAACAGTCGGCATTTTGAAAAAAAAAAAAAAAAGAGCTTTCCGTAATTTCCGCTCTTTGTCTCGCCTAGTCACTAAAATAAATCATATTTAATTTTAAATTGCTGTTTATTTTAATTACAGAAGCCAAATTTAATTTTAATAGTCGCCGCAACTCACACACACACAGACAAAAAATAAATAAATAAATGCACCAGAAGAGCAGCAATAGATTCAAATATATTTACATTTTAAAAATATAATATGTACTATCAAAATTATATTTAAGTATTGTATTACAAAACAAGAAACAAAGTCAAAGAAAATAGAAATACTTAATTGCGTAATGGGGGTAAAATATAGAAAAGAAGAAGAATAACACGTTTTTTTCTACCGCAATCAGCTTATATGTGTTCATTATTTTGCAGCTATTTCTTACTCGATATCTTGAAAAAAAAAGTATCTAAAAAATGATAAGGTTTATTGGCAAAGTTATTTTTCGTTTTCACCTTAATGGGAATGTCTAAAAATTTAAAGTATGTATCAATGAAAATTGTTTAATAATATTGTCAAAAAGTTTTGGACAGCTTATGTTATTGCTCAAAACATTATAAAACTCCTATAACAGCTACTGAATTCGATATTTTATTTTTTCGTTTTTAACGTTTCTTTCTTTGCTGATGTCTGCTGATGTCTGTTTCGTGTGTTAATAAGTATTTCATGGAAAAATACCTCCACATCCGGTTTCTATTTTCTTCAGAAAGTTACAGAGATCCAAAAATCCCACAATATGGTATAATCAATAAAAAGTGTCACATCTGGTATTACTTACAGATACCACTGGGTATCTAAGGTGAAACTCCACCGACATGTCTTCTTAGGGAATTTGTCTTCTTAGGAACTCCCACTAACAGCACTGAAAACAAAACAAAAACACATCTGCGGGCATCTGCGCTTCTCTTTCATCCATTCTTTTGTGAAACAACTTTTACAAGTTTCAGTGGTTTATATATTTATTTCGATTACATGTCATGTGTATTTTTCAATTTGTAAATCGGGGTGGTGTTTGAAGTTTAGAGTCGTTAAGCAGATACAGTTTTAAAAAAAAGGTTTTTAGATACTATTGGCATTTTTAAATGCTAAAAAATTGTAAAAAATTTTCAAATAGATATGAAAAATTAACCTTTTATTCTTTGAAAAGCAAAATTTACATAAGTTTCCATTGCCCCAAAACTTGTGAAAAATTTGTCTTTGGCCTATATTATCATTAAGAAATTATGAAATATTCCAGTTTATTAGAACTAAGAGCATCGATTTATGTGTGTGCAGTGTTGAATTCAGGCGGTGACCCGGGGGGACTTCACCCCCCCCCCCCTCCAAGCAATAAAATGTCCCCTGCGGAAAATGTGAGATTTTGTATTTTGGATGGTCAAAAAGTACAATATCCACCCCTGAACTCTACAATGCTCCCCCCCCCCCGGAGACACAGAAGTCCCTCCCGGAGAAAAGTGTTTGAATTCAGCACTGTGTGTGTGCTTATGGGGAGTGTACGTGTGTGTAAGTGGGTGGGTAGGTGGGGGAAGAGCTATTACAAAAACACGATATTAATTTTTTGAAAGTTATTTTTACACAGACGCTGAAAAATCTGACCAAGGGTGCCGTAATTACAAAAACACTATATTAATTTGTTGAAAGTTATTTTTACAGTGGCGCTGAAAAAAATGTGACCAAGGGCGCTATGATTACAAATACACAATATTAGATTTTTTAGAGTTATTTTTAAACAGGCCCTGGAAAAATCTAACCAAGGGCACCAGGATTACAAAAACACGATATTAGTTTTTTGAAAGTTATTTTTACAGAGGCGCTGAAAAAAAATCTGACCAAGGGAGCCAGGATTACATAACACGGTGTTAGTTTTTTTTAAGTTATTTTTACAGAGGCGCTGAAAATAATCTGACCAAGGGCGCCATGATTTAAAAAAATATATATAAATTTTTTGAAAGTTATTTTTACAGAGGCGCTGAAAAAAATCTGACCAAGGGCGCCATAATTACAAAAACAAGAACACGATATTAATTTTTTTAAACTTATTTTTACAGAGACGACGAAAAAAATCTGACCAAGGGCGCCATAATTACAGAAACACGATATTAATTTTTAAATAGCTATTTTTACAGAGTCGCTGAAAAATTCTGACCAAGGGTGCTAAGATTACAAAAACACGATATTAGTTTTCTTTTTTTTTTTAAAGTTATTTTTACAGAGGCGCTGAAAAAATCAGACTATAGAGGCGACATGATTACCAAAGCCGCCTCTGAAAATGGGACCAATTAACCCTTCTTTGCATGAGATTTTCTTTTACAATTGTGTTTTTTTTATACATATATTAAATATTAGACACCAGAAATTTTAAGATAGATTTTTAATTTTGTTCAGCAACATAGTTCCCGGGAAATTTACTGGATTAATATTTCTATATAAATATAGTGGTGGCGAAGAAGTTGATTTATTTATTAAAAGTTAAATAAAAAGTGATGGAAATTTACATCACTATGCAATTAAGGGTTAAAATGAAACTCTCTTCTCTTAAATTGCATTCCATTTTTTTTTTCTTTTTTCGTCGTTTGTACTTTCACAAAAAGCAGAAATATTTGATCACCCAGCGCACTAAATATTTGACAGAAAAGTTAATTTTTTTTTAAATTTATTTTTAGAAAGACGCTGAAAAAGACTGCCTAAGAGCGCCATAATAACAAAAACATAAATACGATATTAGTTTTTTTTAAGTTTTTTTTTTTTTTTACAGAGGCGCTGGAAAAAATCTGACCATGGGCGCCATAATAACAAAAACACGAACACGATATTAGTTTTTTGAAAGCTATTTTTGCAGAGGCATTGAAAAAAATCTGACCAAGGGCGCCAGGATTACAAAAACACGATGTTAATTTTTTAAAGTTATTTTTACAGAGGCGCTGAAAAAGTCTGACCAAGGGCGTCATAATAACAAAAACACGAACACGATATTAGTTTTTTTTTTAAAGTTATTTTTACAGAGGCGCTGAAACAAATCTGACCAAGAACGCCATGATTTAAAAAATATATATTGATTTTTTGAAAGTTATTTTTACAGTGGCGCTGAAAAAAATCTGACCAAGGGCGCCATAATTACAAAAATACGAACACGATATTAGTTTTTTGCAAGTTATTTTTACAGAGGCGCTGAAAAAAATCTGACCAAGAGCGCCATAATTACAAAAACACGAACACGATATTAGTTTTTTTAAACATTTTTTTTACAGAGACGCCAAAAAAAATCTGACCAAGGGCGCCATAATTACAGAAACACGATATTAATTTTTAAATAGCTATTTTTACAGAGGCGCTGAAACATTCTGACCAAGGGCGCTAGGATTACAAAAACAGGATATTAGTTTTTTTTTTTTTTTTTTTTTTTTTTTTTTTTTTTTTTTTTTAAAGTTATTTTTACAGAGGCGCTGAAAAAATCAGACTAGGGGCGACATGATTACCAAAGCCGCCTCTGAAAGTGGGACCAATTAAAATGAAAATCTCTTCTCTTAAATTGCATTCCATTTTTTTTTTTTTTCGTCGTTTGTACTTTCACAAAAAGCAGAAACATTTTATCATCCAGGGCACTAAATATTTGACAGAAAAGTTAATTTTTTTTAAAGTTATTTTTAGAAAGACGCTGAAAAAGACTGACTAAGAACGCCATAATAACAAAAGCATAAATACGATATTAGTTTTTTTTTAAAGTTTTTTTTCTTTTACAGAGGCGCTGGAAAAAATCTGACCATGGGCGCCATAATAACAAAAACACGAACACGATATTAGTTTTTTGAAAGCTACTTTTGCAGAGGCGTTGAAAAAAATCTGACTAAGGGCGCCAGGATTACAAAAACACGATGTTAATTTTTTAAAGTTATTTTTACAAAAGCGCTGAAAAAGTCTGACCAAGGGCGCCATGATAACAAAAACACGAACACGATATTAGTTTTTTGAAAGTTATTTTTACAGAGGCGCTGAAAAAAAATCTGTACCATGGGCGCCATAGTAACAAAAACACGAACACGATATTAGTTTTTTGAAAGCTATTCTTGCAGAGGCGTTGAAAAAAATCTGACCAAGGGCGCCAGGATTACAAAAACACGATGTTCCAGGATACCATGTGTAACAATAGCACATCTGATTGTCGATAATTTATGTTATCTCGAAATTGGGTTATATAATTGTCTTTGATCCCACACAATTTGCTTATGCTATACTTTTAAAAATAAAAACTATTACTTTTTAATTTTCCATATGAAAATCTTTGAAATTTTATGCCTTTCAGAATGCACAACTTTAAACGTGCTTCCAAAAAAAAAAAAAAAAAAAAAAAAAAGTGACGAGGGCGCACCGGGCATTTGCCTCGTTGCCCGGTGGGCCAGTACGACCCTGGGGGGAACTCTGCTGCAGGAACCCTCATTCAAGGCCAAAACTAGCTCTTTTTTTTGTTCACAGGAGGTAAACATATTTTTTGAAGCCCCCCCCCCCCCACTTAATTTTATTGACTAATTCATTTATATTTAATAACGAAAGTTAAAATATTTTAATTTAAAAAATGAGATTTCTGACCTTGAGCGATAAATCAAAACATTTGTTTAGTTTCTGACATAATCAATAGGGTGGGTCGAAATCATTTCTATTACCGCTGCAGAGGCAGTCAAAATTTTGAAAAAACCGGCAAAAATTTCAATTTTTCGTTTTTTCTAGAGTTTTTAATTTCTTTATATGTCTAGAATTAAATAAATTTACATTATAGCTTGTAATAACTTATAAATGTGTAGTAATTTTGATCATGAGCATTGCGTACCAGGGGCGAGAGAGGCCCCCCCCCCCTAAATTTGAGAGAAAGGGGTTTTTTGAAGTGATTTTCGGAATTTTCCGGAACTTTTTAGAGATTTTTTGTTGGGAGGGGGGAGAAAAAGTGAAAATTGAGGGAGAATTTATGTAAGATTTCCCCCCTATTAAAAAAATCCTTAAATTTACCATAAAATCGCAAAAATTTCTTCAAAAAGCCCTTTTTTCCAAAATTTAACAGGGGCAGGCCCCTCTCGCCCTTGGTTGGCAACCCCATCATCAAAATTACTAGACATTTATTAGTTATTACTAAATATAATGTAAATTTTTTTAATAGTAGACATATGAATTTGAAAAAAAGTAAAAAACGGAAAATTGAAATTTTTGCCGTTTTTTTTTTTTTTTTTTTTTTTTTTTTCAAAATTTTGGCTGCCCCTGCGGTGGTAATAGAAATAATTTCACCATAATGACATTTTATTGGAACATTACTAACATCTTGATGTAGCTTTTGCATTCTATTAGAAATTGTATTGGTATGGTTGGATAATTTAATTTAAAAAAAAAAAAAAGCGATTTTTTTAAACTTTGCCCTCTTTGCAGCGGTAAAAGATATTTAAAAGATATTAACCATTTGGTGTAATATTTTGTGAATTTATTCCTTATTACCAATGGCAACTTTTCCGCACTATTACGTTTCGATTATATAAATTTCGGTTTTTTCGACCCACCCTAATAACCAAGTTAAATCAAAACATTTTAACTTCTATTATTAAATATAAATAAATGATTCAATAAAATTAAATAATGTGTTTATAATAAGTAAATGTGGATGAATATTATTTTGGAATTATTAATTGAAAGTAAACTAAAAAATTATTTAAAATATATAAAATATGCTTTGATTTTGTTTGTCAAAATTTGTTGGGGGGGGGGGGAACTCTACTGCAGGAACCCTCATTCAAGGCCAAAACTAGCTCTTTTTTTTTTTTTTTGGTTCACAGGAGGTAAACATACTTTTTGAAGCCCCCCCCCCCCTTAATTTTATTGACTAATTTATTTATATTTAATAGTGAAAGTAAAAATATTTTGATTTAAAAAATGAGATTTCTGACCTTGAGTGATAAATCAAAACATTTGTTTAGTTTCTGACATAATCAATCGGGTCGAAATCATTTCTATTACCGCTGCAGAGGCAGTCAAAATTTTGAAAAAAAACCGGCAAAAATTTCAATTTTTCGTTTTTAATTTTTATTATATGTCTAGAATTAAATAAATTTACATTATAGCTTGTAATAACTTATAAATGTATAGTAATTTTGATCATAAGCATTGCCAACCAGGGGCGAGAGAGGCCCCACCCCCCTCCCCTAAATTTGAGAGAAAGGGGTTTTTTGAAGTGATTTTGGGGATTTTCCGGAACTTTTTAGAGATTTTTTGTTGGGAGGGGGGAGAAAAGGTGAAAATTGAGGGGGAATATGTGTAAGATTTCCCCCCTATTAAAAAAATCCTTAAATTTACCATAAAATCGCAAAAATTTCTTCAAAAAGCCCTTTTTTCCAAAATTTAAGAGGGGCGGGGCCCCTCTCGCCCTTGGTTGGCAATCCCGATCATCAAAATTACTAGACATTTATTAGGTATTACTAGATATAATGTAAATTTTTTTAATAGTAGACATATAATATGAATTTGAAAAAAAGTAAAAAACGGAAAATTGAAATTTTTGCCGTTTTTTTTCAAAATTTTGGCTGTCCCTGCGGCGGTAATAGAAATAATTTCACCATAATGACATTTTATTGGAACATTACTAACATCTTGATGTAGCTTTTGCATTCTATTAGAAATTGTATTGGTGTAGTTGGATAATTTAATTAAAAAAAAAAAATGTGTTTTTTTAAACTTTGCCCTCTTTGCGGCGGTAAAAGATATTTAAAAGATATTAACCATTTGGTGTAATATTTTGTGAATTTATTCCTTATTACCAATGGCAACTTTTCCGCACTATTACGTTTCGATTATATAAATTTCGGTTTTTTCGACCCACCCTAATAACCAAGTTAAATCAAAACATTTTAACTTCTATTATTAAATATAAATAAATGATTCAATAAAATTAAATAATGTGTTTATAATAAGTAAATGTGGATGAATATTATTTTGGAATTATTAATTGAAAGTAAACTAAAAAATTATTTAAAATATATAAAATATGCTTTGATTTTGTTTGTCAAAATTTTCTGGGGGGGGGTGGGGGGAACTCTACTGCAGGAACCCTCATTCAAGGCCAAAACTAGCTCTTTTTTTTTTTTTTTTGGTTCACAGGAGGTAAACATACTTTTTGAAGCCCCCCCCCCTTAATTTTATTGACTAATTTATTTATATTTAATAATGAAAGTAAAAATATTTTGATTTAAAAAATGAGATTTCTGACCTTGAGTGATAAATCAAAACATTTGTTTAGTTTCTGACATAATCAATCGGGTCGAAATCATTTCTATTACCGCTGCAGAGGGAGTCAAAATTTTGAAAAAAAAACGGCAAAAATTTCAATTTTTCGTTTTTAAAGTTTTTAATTTTTATTATATGTCTAGAATTAAATAAATTTACATTATAGCTTGTAATAACTTATAAATGTGTAGTAATTTTGATCATGAGCATTGCCAACCAGGGGCGAGAGAGCCCCCCCTAAATTTGAGAGAAATGTGTTTTTTGAAGTGATTTTAGGGATTTTACGGAACTTTTTAGAGATTTTTTGTTGGGAGGGGGGAGAAAAAGTGAAAATTGAGGGGGAATTTATGTAAAAGGTTGCCCCTACTAAAAAAATCCTTAAATTTACCATAAAATCGCAAAAATTTCTTCAAAAAGCCATTTTTTCCAAAGTTTAAGAGGGGCGGGGGCCCTCTCGCCCTTGGTTGGCAATCCCGATCATCAAAATTACTAGACATTTATTAGGTATTACTAGATATAATGTAAATTTTTTTAATAGTAGACATATAATATGAATTTGAAAAAAAGTAAAAAACGGAAAATTGAAATTTTTGCCGTTTTTTTTCAAAATTTTGGCTGTCCCTGCGGCGGTAATAGAAATAATTTCACCATAATGACATTTTATTGGAACATTACTAACATCTTGATGTAGCTTTTGCATTCTATTAGAAATTGTATTGGTGTAGTTGGATAATTTAATTAAAAAAAAAAAATGTGTTTTTTTAAACTTTGCCCTCTTTGCGGCGGTAAAAGATATTTAAAAGATATTAACCATTTGGTGTAATATTTTGTGAATTTATTCCTTATTACCAATGGCAACTTTTCCGCACTATTACGTTTCGATTATATAAATTTCGGTTTTTTCGACCCACCCTAATAACCAAGTTAAATCAAACATTTTAACTTCTATTATTAAATATAAATAAATTATTCAGTAAAATTAAATAATGTGTTTATAATAAGTAATTGTGGATGAATATTATTTTGGAGTTATTAATTGAAAGTAAACTAAAAAATTATTTAAAATATATAAAAATATGCTTTGATTTTGTTTGTCAAAATTTGTTGGCGGGGGGGGGGGGACTCCACTGCAGGAACCCTCATTCAAGGCCAAAATGCTGTTTTTGTTCACAGGAGGTAAACATACTTTTTGATCCCCTTCCCCTCTTCCTCCTCCACAAAGTAAATAATAGCCAACTTATTTTAATCATAAAGTACATAATATTTAACTATGTAATCAACTTTGTCAAGTATTTATTTGATAAAACCTCTGAAACCGGAATCTAAAGGAATATTAAAAAATATCGCAGTATATGGATTTCCTTCTTGGGATGTATAATTGTTGATACATATATTTTAGCATATTAGTTAGTAATCTGTAACTTTTAAAATGTAATTACGAAAATTTTAAAAGCTTATAAAGTAAATTTAAATTACTATATAAACTAAGGATGCACTGAATAGCGATTGTGGCCGAATACTGAATATTCAGCCCACAAGTATACCGAATATTCGGCTGGCCTAATATTTTCATATTTCAGACTAAAGTATTAAAAGTTAAATTATAAAACAATTTTACATAATATTTAACACAGATACTGCCATTTTATGAACCAGACCTTTTTACAAGAAGCCTTTACAGAAAAAAACAAACTGTGCTTTAGCTTTGAGTTATAACTTAAAAAGAGTATAGTCTTAAAACTTTTTTAATTAATTTAGTTAAACTTTGATTAATTAAACTTTGTAGCTTCTTCTGTGAATTAAAATAAATTTATAAAATGTTCTTATATTCAGTTATAAGCCATTTTGTATTGGGTTGTTATTGATTTTCTTCTCTTCCAGAGTGGAAGCTTAGCTGCTAGTAAAATGTGGTTGAACAGAGACTTGTTGATACATCTCATGTAAGTATTATTTTATAATTTAATAAATCTTATTACATTATATTTTATTACAGTGTCCAGTTTAATTACGCTGTTTAGGAATTTTGTTATCTTCTTGTTATCTTGCGGCCCTCACAATTACGATTATGCCAAGGTTGCAGCTATGTAGATATGCCATTAATGGACACCTCCTTCCCAATGTTTTTGGTTTAAAAAAATAACCAATTAATATTTTGCTTTTTTTTTTCATTTCATAACTCCCCATTGCATGTTTTACAATCTGGAGTATTGTTGACACTCTAAAAAATCCTGAATTTCGTCGATCGACTGCGTAAAAATCCTGAATTTCGTCGATCGACTGCGTAAAAATCCTGAATTTCGTCGATCGACTGCGTAAAAATCCTGAATTTCGTCGATCGACCGCGTAAAAATCCTGAATTTCGTAGATCGAACGCGTAAAAATCCTTAATTTTGTAGATTGAACTTGTAAAAATCATGAATTTCATTGATCGAACGTGTAAAAATAATGAAATTTGTTGACCGGGCATGTAAAAATAATTAATTTTATTAACCGAGCATGTAAAAATCATGTATTTTATCGACCGAACGAGTAAAAATAATGAAATTCGTTGACCGGGCGTGTAAAAATAGCTAATTTTATCAACCGAGCATGTAAAAATAATTAATTTTATTAACCGAGCATGTAAAAATCATGTATTTTATCGACCGAACGAGTAAAAATAATGAAATTCGTTGACCGGGCGTGTAAAAATAACTAATTTTATCAACCGAGCATGTAAAAATCATGTATTTTATCGACCGAACGGTTAAAAATAATGAAATTCGTTGACTGGGCATGTAAAAATAATTAATTTTATGGACTGAGCGTGAAAAAATCATGAATTTTATCGACCGAGTGTGAAAAATCATGAATTTTATCGACCAAGCGTGTAAAAATCATGAATTTTATCGACCGAGCGTGTAAAAATTATGAATTTTATCGACCGAGCATGTAAAAATCAGGAATTTTTATTGACCGAGCATGTAAAAATAATGAAATTCGTTGACCAGGCATGTAAAAATAATTAATTTTATCGACCGAGTGTGAAAAAATCATGAATTTTATCGACTGAGTGTGAAAAAAATCATTAATTTTATCGACCGAGTGTGAAAAAAATTCATGAATTTTATCGACCGAGCGTGTAAAAATTATGAATTTTATCGACTGAGCATGTAAAAATCAGGAATTTTTATTGACCAAGCATGTAAAAATAATGAAATTCATTGACCGGGCGTGTAAAAATAATTAATTTTATCAACCGAGCGTGTAAAAATCATGTATTTTATCAACCGAACGCATAAAAATAATGAAATTTGTTGACCGGGCGTGTAAAAAAAATTTAATTTTATCAACTGAGCATGTAAAAATCATGTATTTTATCGATCGAACGTCTAAAAATCATGAATTTCATCGATCGAATGCGTAAAAATCATGAAATTTATCGATTGCTGTGTAAAAAATCATGAATTTTGTTGATTATGCACAGAAAATCGTAAATTTCTTGGAACGGGCACATAAAAGCCATGAATTTCTTCAAACGGGTACATAAAAATTACGAATTTCTTCGAATGGATGCTGAAAAATCGCAAAATTTAGGGAAAAAGGGCAATCGGGAAATCCTGCATTTGGCCAGTTTTTAAAGTTTAATCGATGACCGGCGAGTGCTTATTTTCACCTTTACCCTGAAAGCTGCACATTATCTTCCATTATGTTTGTTTAGAAACACTCAGTTTTGAAAAAGAAAACAATGTTCACGATCTTACATTTATTCATTATTAGTTCTTATGAATGTCATCATTAACAGTTAATTTTCTTAGTTGTTACTTTTCAAACAGGAAATACATAAATGTACAAGTAATCTCTCTTATTTGAATATAATTCTACTTCTTAATTTTCCAGGATATCTTTATTTATTAACAGTTAAAAATAAAATTTAACTAAATTTTTTGAAAATATTTTTAAAAGCCTGTTTGGTTGGGCCATATATAAAGATATTCAGCAAAACTGAATAGTTTGATATTTGGTTAGGCCGAGTGCGACCTATTTTCAGCCTAATTAAATATTTGTAGTATGGCCGAATACATACCAAATATTCTGTGCATCACTAGTTGTAATTTTCCAACTGGACAAAAAATGTCCGGGCCAAGAATTTGAATAATTGTGTTAAAATTAATCTAGAGTAAATTTCTAGTTTGAGATTTGGAAAATGTTGTTCAAAATGTTTTTGCAAATGACCCGGAGTGAGTCAAAACATGTCGAACAACCTAATAAAAGTTATATTTGTATTATGTTGTTAATTTACATCTTTTTAGCATTTAAAAGAAATACAATATGCAGTTGTTGCATCTGTTTTTTTTTTAGGGTGGGGGGGAGGTATGAGAGGAAAAAGCCAAATATTAAAAAATATGTAGAAGATACAAAAAGAAGCTACTGGGGGGAAAACGAGCAGGGCGCTTTTACAATATCATTATCTAAAACGGACAGGGTGCATCGGCAAGTTTAAAGGAAAAGGGTAGGGTGCAGCACCCTTTGAAAAACATCAAATGAGAACACTATGTAAAAATGATCTTTTATTTAAAAATTAATTGAAAATCAAATTTTTCGTTCACATTCACACACAAACATTTAAAAAAAAAATACTGTTCAAGCTTCCTACATTTTATATATTTCTTCTGACAACTACTTCTTCCCTTCCCCCCTTTCCTCTAGCAACTCTGAATATAAATTGGCTGAGCAAAAATCACAAAACATAAACAAAATTCACATAACAAAAAAAAATCTAATTAAAATTTTGGATTTTTTTTTTTTATGGTCCTTCCTATTATGCAACTTTATTAATAATTTCTCAGCTCTGCACCCAACAGTCTGAGCCTTTGAGGTTAATATAGATACATAGTTACACACATGCATTTTTAATAGTATATAGATAGTAAATTTCAAGTTTGAGATTTGAGAAATTGTTTATATGAACAACATTTTCCAGTTTGTCCATATATTACACATGAAAATAAGTGAATTTTAACTATTATTTTTTCCTGTAGAAAAACAAACTACTTAATAAAATCTAATATTGAATTCTTATATTTATGTAATGTCTGTAAAGTAGTTCAGTTTGCATATTTTTGCATGATTTATTTTATTTTTATTTTATTTTTTTACACAGGAAACAAACAGGATACAGCTTGAAATTGATGTGATAAAAGTAAATCATCCAAAGATACACCTCCACAATGTGACTGTCAGACTGTCAGAATTTATTTTGTTTAAATCGAAAAGCAAGAAAATTTAAGTCCGGAACATTTACTGTATACATTACATTACCGGAACATAGTACCATTAGTTTATTATTTATGTTGTGATTTCAAATAAATGCAGCAGCTGTACTGCAATGGTCATTTTTTTTGTGTGTGCTGTGGTTTCTTTCACATTTTCCCAACAGCAGCTAGATTTTAGCAGTCGTCTATCAAAGCTCTTTGCAATCAGAAAAATGATTGCATCCAGTTGCAACAATCAAAATTTTCAATGACTAGATTGGAAGTGAAATGATGAGAAAAAGCTGACCACACTTGTGTAAATAAACAAAAATAAGTAAAGTTGATTTTTTTTTTTTAATGCCTTTTTCTAAGTTCAAATACATTAGTTAAAACATTTTCAACTAATAACTGGAATTTAGTGCAGCTCTTTTCAAGTAAGTGTAATAATTTTCTCTTATTGGGTTTTAACAATATTGGACATGTTTTTTACTGTATGCAGTGTTATATTTAATTATAAAATTTACATATTTAAATTTAAGCTTATTATCTTTTTCCGCATGTTGGTGAACTTGTACCATGTCTGATAAAATTATTGTTCATAATTCTATGTATAATTATGCATCTTTCCAAAAGTGGGTTTATTATACATTGATAGCTGTAAATTTCATAGTAAGCTGAATCTTGATTTAAATATATGCTTAAAATGTTCGGTATGCAAAAAATCTACTTGAAGAAATGCACAAAATCTGAGGTGCCATATACGCTCAGATTTTGTGCACTTTATATTTTACACATTTTTTGCATGCCAAAAATATCCTAAATTGTGCATTTTTTATGCATAATCAGAGTCTCTGATTATGCATAAAAATGCACAATTTAGGAATTATTTGGTATGCAAAAAATGTGTAAAATAAAAAGTGCACAAAATCTGAGCGTATTTGGCACCTCTGATTGTGCATAAAAACTGCAAAATTCAGGGATTATTTCGTATGCAGAAAAAGTGCACAAAATCTGAGCGTGTTTGGCACCTCTGATTGTGCATAAAAACTGCAAAATTTAGGGATTATTTCGTATGCAGAAAAAGTGCAAAAAAAAAGTGCACAAAATCTGAGCGTATTTGGCACCTCTGATTATGCACTTTTTGTGCACAATTCAGTTTGCACTTTTTATACACAAGTAGAGGTGCCAAATACGCTCGGATTTTGTGCACTTTTTTTTTGCACTTTTTTTGCAAACTTTTTCTAGCTGGGTTTTTTTCCCATGTCCGTTTGACAAAATTCATGATTTTCCTCGCCAGATCGACGAAAATAGTGATTTTTCTGCACCAGATCGATGAAATTAATGATTTTACTGCACTAGATTGGCGAAATTTGATTTTTACGCGCCGATTAAAGAAATTCATGATTTTTATGTGCCCGTTCAGCAAAATTTCTGATTTTTACATGCCGTTCAACAAATTTCTTGATCTTTATGTGCCCCGTTGACAAAATTTGTGATTTTTACATGCCTGATCGACTAAATTCATCATTTTTATATGCCCGATGGATGAAATGAATGATTTTTACATGCCGATCAATGAATTTCTTGATCTTTATGTGCCTGTTTGACAAAATTCGTGATTTTCATGCACCGATAAACAAAATTCATGATTTTTACATCTGTGTTCGACAAAATTTATGATCTCCCCCTCCCTGATCCACAAAATTCATGTTTTTGCTGTGCCTGATTATTGAAACTCATCATTTTTACACACCCGATCGACAAAATTCATGATTTTTACACACCGATCAACGAAGTTCAAGATTTTTATGCACTTGATCACCGAAATTCATGATTTTTTTCATGCTCGATCGACGAAATTTCATTTTTCTGAACCTGATCGAAGAAATTATTGATTTTTATGCAAACGTTTGATGAAATTTGTGATTTTTATGCACCTACTTGATGAACTTGTGATTTTTAACCACCCACTTGATGAATTCGTGATTTCTATGCGACTACTCTACGAATTGGTATTTTTATGCGTCCGTTCTACAAAATTCATGATTTTTTTCGTGCCTAATCGATGAAATTCATAATTTTTATGCACCGATTGATGATTTTTATGTACCTGATTCATAAATTTCTTGATTTTTATGCATGCGTTTGATGAAATTAATGATTTTCATGTGCCGATCAAGGAATTTCTTGGTTTTTATGTATCTATTTGATGAAATACGTGATTTTTATGCGATCGATAAACAAAATTCAAGATTTTTACGTGCCCGATTGACAAAATATATGATCCCCCCTCACCCGATCGACAAAAGTCATGTTTTTTCTGTGCTCGATTGATGAAATTCACAGATTTTTACATACCCGATCAACGAAATTCATGATTTTTAAATACACTATCAACGAAATTCATGATTTTTTCATGCCCGATTGACGAAATTAATGATAATGTCCATGCCCCAATTTGACCCCCCCAAGGGGTTACTTTCTACATTTTGCTGATACTCCTCATGTTATATATTGTTGGAAGGGTCTGTGACTGTTTAATCATATTATGCATCTCCTGTGTCCACAACCCCACTTTGCCGCCCAAGAGGGTACTTTTTGAAATTTTGCACAACCCCTCATGTGATATATCGTTGGAAAGGTCTGTGACCGCTTAGTCATATTATGCATCTCTGGTGTCCATCCCCCCACTTTGCCCCCCCCCAGGTGGGTACTTTTTAAAATTTTGCACACACCCTTCATGTGATATATTGTTGGAAAGGTCTGAGACTGTTTAATCATATTATGCATCTCCTGTGTTCACACCCCCACTTTGCCCCCCCCAAGGGGGTACTTTTTGAAATTTTGCACAACCCCTCATGTGATATATCGTTGGAAAGGTCTGTGACCGCTTAGTCATATTATGCATCTCTGGTGTCCATCCCCCCACTTTGCCCCCCTCAAGGCGGGTACTTTTTAAAATTTTGCACAAACCCTTCATGTGATATATTGTTGGAAGGGTCTGTGACTGTTTAATCATATTATGCATCTCCTGTGTCCACAACCCCACTTTGCCCCCCAAGAGGGTACTTTTTGAAATTTTGCACAACCCGTCATGTGATATATCGTTGGAAAGGTCTGTGACCGCTTAGTCATATTATGCATCTCTGGTGTCCATCCCCCCACTTTGCCCCCCTCAAGGCGGGTACTTTTTAAAATTTTGCACAAACCCTTCATGTGATATATTGTTGGAAGGGTCTGTGACTGTTTAATCATATTATGCATCTCCTGTGTCCACAACCCCACTTTGCCCCCCAAGAGGGTACTTTTTGAAATTTTGCACAACCCGTCATGTGATATATCGTTGGAAAGGTCTGTGACCGCTTAGTCATATTATGCATCTCTGGTGTCCATCCCCCCACTTTGCCCCCTCAAGGCGGGTACTTTTTAAAATTTTGCACAAACCCTTCATGTGATATATTGTTGGAAAGGTCTGTGACTGTTTTATCATATTATGCATCTCCTGTGTCCAAACCCCCACTTTGCCCCCCCCCAAGGGGGTACTTTTTGAAATTTTGCACAACCCCTCATGTGATATATCGTTGGAAAGGTCTGTGACCGCTTAGTCATATTATGCATCTCTGGTGTCCATCCCCCACTTTGCCCCCCCAAGGCGGGTACTTTTTAAAATTTTGCACACACCCTTCATGTGATATATTGTTGTAAAGGTCTGAGACTGTTTAATCATATTATGCATCTCCTGTGTCCACACCCCCATTTTGCCCCCCCCCCAAGAGGGTACTTTTTGAAATTTTGCACAACCCCTCATGTGATATATCGTTGGAAAGGTCTGTGACCGCTTAGTCATATTATGCGTCTCTGGTGTCCATCCCCCCACTTTGCCCCCCCAAGGTGGGTACTTTTTTAAAATTTTGCACAAACCCTTCATGTGATATATTGTTGGAAAGGTCTGTGACTGTTTTATCATATTATGCATCTCCTGTGTCCAAACCCCCACTTTGCCCCCCCCAAGGGGGTACTTTTTGAAATTTTGCACAACCCCTCATGTGATATATCGTTGGAAAGGTCTGTGACCGCTTAGTCATATTATGCATCTCTGGTGTCCATCCCCCACTTTGCCCCCCCAAGGCGGGTACTTTTTAAAATTTTGCACACACCCTTCATGTGATATATTGTTGTAAAGGTCTGAGACTGTTTAATCATATTATGCATCTCCTGTGTCCACACCCCCATTTTGCCCCCCCCCAAGAGGGTACTTTTTGAAATTTTGCACAACCCCTCATGTGATATATCGTTGGAAAGGTCTGTGACCGCTTAGTCATATTATGCGTCTCTGGTGTCCATCCCCCCACTTTGCCCCCCCAAGGTGGGTACTTTTTTAAAATTTTGCACAAACCCTTCATGTGATATATTGTTGGAAAGGTCTGTGACTGTTTTATCATATTATGCATCTCCTGTGTCCAAACCCCCACTTTGCCCCCCCAAGGGGGTACTTTTTGCAAAACCCCTCATGTAATATATCGTCGGAAAGGTTTGTGACCACTTAATTAGATTATGCACCTCCGGTGTCCATCCCCCCACTTTGCCCCCTCCAGGGGGGCACTTTTTAAATTTTGCTGACACTCCTCGTGATATATTGTTGGAAAGGTCTGTGACCACTTAGTCATATTATGCATCTCCAGTATCCATCCCCCCACTTTGCCCCTCCCACTAGGGGGGTACTTTTTAAAATTTTGCACACACCCCTCATGTGATATATTGTTTAAAATGTCTGTGACCACTTAATCGTATTATTCAGCACGGCAGCTATACGGTGCCGCAGGCAGCGGGAACCCGAGCCGGAGGTTCGTTCGGTTAGAAGTTTATACTATTCGATGTGCAAATTAAGGTATTATCCGGTGCATGCATAGCACGACCGGTATACGGTGCCGGAGGCAGCAGGGACCTGGGTTGGTGGTTCGTTCAGTTATAGGTTTATACTATTCCATGTGGAAATTAAGGGATTGTCATACAAATGGAGAATTCAGTTAGATTCGAGGCCCACTAGCTGGCGAAGCCACTAAGTTTTATTCTTATAAATTTATACCCTAATGCTTAATTGCGACTGAAAGAAATTTTCATCAATAACCGCTTAAAAGTAATGATATCAGTACAAAAACCCTTAACGGGTTAAAAGTTGTGACGCAGCACTTTCTTTTGGCTCTAAGAATTTCAAATATGGGTCTTAAAAGTAATGATATCAAATTTGAGTGACGCTATGTTAATTTTTTTTAAATCATCATTTTCTTTTTAGTTTTATTTATATTCACAGGTGCAATTATTATTTTAACATGAAAAAATATGTAAAATTTATTCGCTGATGCTTTTTCATTCAGATCTCTCAGGAATTCAAAATATGGGTTTTAAAAGAAATGATATCAAAATTTGAGTGACACCTTGACGTGAATTTAGTAGGATTGTTTTAAAATTCAATTTAAATTATTTTTCGTTTGTCTTCTAAAGTATATTTACACATACAAACAATACTTTTAATTTTTCAATACACTGTTAAATATATTACTTTCACTGAGCCTATATTATGTATTGAAATGTATTTATTGCAATAAACTGATTTATGTTTTGTGCCACGCTATCCAAAATCATAAGTAAAATTTATGTAAATGATTATTTTGCGCCATATTATCCACTTACATACATTTCCCTTTGTTTGGATAATATGACGCAAAATAATCATTTACATAAATTTTACTTATGATTTTGGATAGCGTGGCACAAAACATAAATCAGTTTATTGCAATAAATACATTTCAATACATAATATAGGCTCAGTGAAAGTAATATATTTAACAGTGTATTGAAAAATTAAAAGTATTGTTTGTATGTGTAAATATACTTTAGAAGACAAACGAAAAATAATTTAATTTGAATTTTAAAACAATCCTACTAAATTCACGTCAAGGTGTCACTCAAATTTTGATATCATTTCTTTTAAAACCCATATTTTGAATTCCTGAGAGATCTGAATGAAAAAGCATCAGCGAATAAATTTTACATATTTTTTCATGTTAAAATAATAATTGCACCTGTGAATATAAATAAAACTAAAAAGAAAATGATGATTTAAAAAAAATTAACATAGCGTCACTCAAATTTGATATCATTACTTTTAAGACCCATATTTGAAATTCTTAGAGCCAAAAGAAAGTGCTGCGTCACAACTTTTAACCCGTTAAGGGTTTTTGTACTGATATATATATATATATATATATATATATATATATATATGTGTGTGTGTGTGTGTATAAATACGTATATAAAACCTTACACTCGGCTATTTTATTTATATTCAATTTTGTTATACATTCTTTCAACTTCTTTAAAACTTTAGGCTTACTGAATGACAATTTTTAATCCTTTGTTTGTTCATCCTACACAAAATTAATCTACCGCATTAAAAATATTATATGTAACTTTTTTTCTATTTCAGACTACTGTGCAATACATTTAAGATTCATACTATGAATCAAATGTTTCTTGATTAATTTTCTCATACATTTAAGTGGGAATTATTGTTATTATGAATGGAGCTTTTCTTAAATTAGAAACCCTGATAAATTTCAACAGACATCAGCTGCCAAACTATGATTTATTTGTCTGGGGATTAGCGCTATTAATCCCTTCATAAATAACATATCAATGAAGATTAAATAATAATTAAAAAATATCCGATTGTTTAGCTTATATGCTATGCAAATCACATGATATGCGAATTTTGAAGTAAATAACATTTTGATATTTTAATTACACTTATATTAAAATTCGTTTATATGAATTTATATGCGTAATTCTACTTCAGACAGAATTTATTATTAATGTCCAATTTTATATTTCTTTTAAATTTGTAAAAATATTCATCTAATTATTATTATTTTGCGAAAATGCGTGCACATAAAAAGATTATTATAATAAATGAATTTTACATTGTATATAAATATAAAAATATAATATTTTACTTCTTGGTGTTTGAAAGGTAATAAATGTTGAAAATAGTATCTTACCAAAAAACAACTGGTTGTAAATGGTCTCGCTACACCATAAGCGTAAGACATCAGACAAAAGTAGAAATTATATCTCACGAAATTTGTATTTTAAAATCCATTAACCATTCAAAATTGTTCGCAATTCAAAAAACTTGGCATGCCTATTGCCTATAACAGTGTTATACTGTTATATATTTCCATCTTAGATTTCCAGTTATTTAAATAACTTGAAATTCAAGATGAAAATATATATCACGAAAACACTGTTACATGCCCCATTCCAAAGAAATAAAAATTTTGTTTCTATGACAATTGTAACGCGGGGTCCGTACCTTATTTTGATCCGTCCAAAAATTATAAACTAGACAGAGTACAATGTAAAATCGTTTGACATTAGTTGGTAGAAGTTCCTTTCGTGTGTTGTTCATTGAGTTCTTGTTTCTTATGCTTGATGAGAAACTCTGTCGATTTTATATGATAAAGGACAAATAAAGATTGTAATATATTTTAATATACGATTTTAATATTTTAAAGTGATATTATACAAGATACTTTTTTGAGTTATTTTCCATGATTTTGTATGATTTTCCACAGAAATTGCCCATTATTTGATATCAATCTTTCTAAATCTTATTAATGATTTAATAGACAAATGCACTTGATAAGTTTATATATCACTGATAATTAGTGCCGTTTAACACTGATTTCATCAATCGGTCTTAAAAGTACTCTGAGAAACTAATACAAATATTTCCTTTAATCTTAAAGTAATTATTTACACATTTTGAAATTTACACACACGCACACACTCAAGTTTATTAGCTTTGATCGAATAATAAGACTGCACGAGAAGCAACTGAGCAAACGTTGACACTTTGAAGTGCCGTCTACATGTGATCTAAAAATAGATACGCAAACAGACGGAGAAAGAAGTGAGGTAAATAGCGGAAAGGGGATTGGATATACGTACATAAAGAGCCGATTTCTCTGTAAAAGCACGCGATTTCCTTATCAAAACAGGCAAAATATATCATTCGTTAGACTTTTCGTTAAGACTTTTTGATAAAGATTGCGAAATATACGTTAGAAATGAAATGAACAAGAAAAAGTAAATAACACAATAAATTAATTACAGATTACAAAAAAAGGAGTAGCCAAAAACACAGAGTTAAGAGAAAGAAGTATAGAGTTAAATAAAAACGTAAAATTTTATTCTGTAAAGGAGTAGCTATTTTAAATTTCTTCTTAAACTACACATCAGTGTCTCAATATTTCATTTTCGTATTAAAAAACGGATCTAAAAAAATTTATTGTTTGAGTAAAACATTAATTATTTCCTTTAAAAAAAAAAAAGACATTTCTAAATAAATGCAATTTCGTTTAAAAGTTTTACAACTTCAACTATATCAACATCCCAAATTGAATGTTTACTGTCTGTAGGACATTTTTAAAGTCTTTTCTTTCCCCCTTTTTTTTTCTTTTTTAATCTACTTTTCACTTGAGAAAATAAAGCTTAACTTTGTGTTTTCTCAGATTTTGTGGTATCAGATTTCACTTTCTATTCTTAAACAGACTTGACTTGCCATTTAAGCGGACTTTCTCTTGTGGCCAGCATGCAAACGTTCTTGGATTTTTTCACAAGAAGCTGTTGTCTGTTGTTTTAAGATGTAACAGTTGACAGTCGTCATAAGGGGTTTGACAAATGCGGTCGCCAGGTCGCCAGTGGCGACCATGTTATTTAGTATGTCTGAGGGGGGTTTTTTGTACAAAAATTGACCTAAAAATGAGCACAATTGGCATTTTTTCTCTCCCACAATCCTATAATCATTTGCGGCAAGTAGAGATCTTCCTCTTCTTTCTTGCTTTTAATGGAAGTACTAAGTTTAAAAGGAATTTTCCATTTCATACACAGAAAATGCCATTCTTCTCCACTCTAGTCAACTAGCATGTCACATGATTAGAATATGGTGGTAGGGGGAAATTTTTAATAAAAGTATAACAAATAGTGTCAATCCGATGCTTGTTAATATTTTTATAGAAAATGTTGTACTTTTTGAAAAATCGTCTCAGGGGGAGGACTAAATATTTCGTACTGGCAACTAGAAACTATTTTATGGCTACCAGATTCTATCAAATTTACAAAACTCTGGTCGCGATAATGCTTGAAAAATTAGTTCAAACTGTATTAATTATAATACAACACCAGCGGGGACGACCGAGCAATGCTCGTTCAACATTAGTTTTGTGTTCAACTCGGTAGTTGAAACATGTATCTCGGCTCCTATTGGGAATTTCTAGAAAATTTCTTCAGATTCTAAAAGCTAATTTTTTTGCCAAATGTCGCAAAAATGTTGCCAAATTTCGCGATATTTGTTTCATTTGGTGCCAAGCAAGTGTTTTGCCTTTGGTAATTTTAAAAGTCAATTTTCGTGCCAAATCTCGCCAATGTCG
The DNA here is from genome assembly GCA_963931845.1 of Maratus michaelseni. Classification (NCBI taxonomy): domain Eukaryota; kingdom Metazoa; phylum Arthropoda; class Arachnida; order Araneae; family Salticidae; genus Maratus; species Maratus michaelseni. Next base: position 213,709,939 of record OZ007590.1, read on the forward strand.
CCACCACTTTTTAAGATAAAATTAGCTTGACCCACAGTGACCCAAAAATGACCACTAATCGGATTTTCTCGAGCATGTGACCTAGCCCAATGATTTTCTCTTATCCCAAAACCATAACTTTACACTGAAAGTTTACTAAATGTTTAATTTTAACGTTCACTCTCTTTTTATCTTTCACAACAGAAATCGTAGTATTTATCTCATTTACCACTTCATAGATACATGGAATAAGTTTAGCATTAGTACTAGAAATTATTATACAAAAAGTACAAATATTGCTGTCAATATCAATCACGAACTATAAGCATTACTTATTATTCCAGAATTCCGAAACATTGCGCTTTAAATTAATAAGCTAGGAAAAAATATTTCTTTCATATGATGATTGTAGTAAATAGTGTTAAAACAGATATATAAAGTTGTAGAGCACTTAAGTCACATTTCTTAGAAATTTACAGTATAAATATTTTATTTCACTGATTAATATTTTATTTTTTAGATGCTTAAATTTCATCTTAATATTATTACCTTTCTCATATTTTCTATATATTAAATGTTTGCTTAGTTTAATATATTCTAAATTACAACATTAAAGTTTATTTCAAATAAGGCTTTTAGGAATATTTGCAATCGAAGTTGGAGATATTAACATAATTAATTTCAAAACAATGTCTCCAAACACTTACATTCTAATGAAATGTTCCAAACGCATAGTTAAAATTAATTATCTGGTTGGATTTATGAAATCTTGTTTAGTTAATTCTAATGGTAGAAGGTATAAATTAATAAATACAAAAGGATGGATACTTTTACGCACACTTCTTAAGATACATTGAATAAGTATACATTCCAAACATTCTTCAAATGTTAGAAATCTTAAAAAAAACAAATATAAGTGAAATGCGTTTTTCCTTATTTTTAAAGTTGTATCTATGTGCATGTATCTATATGCATGGTTTTTGTGCGAAAACAAAATTATTCACTCTGAGTTCACGAACTGAGTAAGATATTGAAACGCAAAACACTTTAAGCATTGATCATTGAGGGACATGGCGTTTAATACATATGATCAGATCGTAGGCGCTTTGAGCCCAATCATTGCTCTCAACACTATCTCTCGTTTAGACGTAATATCGATGCTGATGATACAAACAAATAAAGATATATAAAATAATTAGCTGCCTGATTGTTATACAGAGTTCGCTGAACGATAATACCGCTTTGCGGTAGGTTTACGATTTGCGCTAGCCGTTATTTGCATACTACCCATAGAAGTTTTAGTATTGTTCTCTTCAGCATCCTAAAAGCGGAATACTTTACTAAATCAAAATGACATCATATTTAATATGAACAAAGCATTTTAGCTCTTAGAACAGAAATATTTTTTTTATGGGTAAAAATGATGTTATTTTCATACCACCAGTTTCAAAATGTTTTCAAGGACGAAATGTTTTGACAAATGTTCTCACCTTTGAAAAAACTCTTTGTTTAAATAACACGCTCTGAAACGGTTTACTATAAAGAGTGTCATTAAGAGTCTATAAAGAGTGTCATTATAAAAGACAGATGACTTACGCACGTGGCGCATGTCCCTTATATTGGTAGATATAATGGCAAGCTGCCGAAGTGTTTACAAAAAATATACTTGACCAATTACATTTTTGTTTTTCTGTACCCGTATGTCGCCACTATTTTATCGCTACTTATTATCTACTAGAATTGCATCAAAATCACGTAATTTGCAAACTGTAATTTTTGTATTTTTCGGTTCAACTACATTTTAAGTAACTTTTCTTACTTATAATAAGAAATTTAATAAAACTATTAATATAAATATTTTTTGAAGTAGAAGAAAATTAGATTTATTTTTTTCTCAAAAAAATCGAAAGATGTCATACAATGTAAATTCATCATTGGACGTCATGGATGCATGTGATCATCGGTTTTCTACGCAGCTAGTACTGACAAATATACAATATAAATTGCTTATATTAAATACTTAAGACCTATAATTATTATGCTGTGATTTTGTATCTAATATTACAGTAAAATTTAGATTTTTTCATAAAAAACAGTAGCCATTCTTCGTTATATTTTATAAAATATTAAATGTTTTCTGCTAGCAGGTGATAAGAAAATTTACATAATCTTTATTGAATAATAACTCCACTTTAAATAATGACAAAAATTAGACCTATCAATGAATTCTTAATACGACAAAAACGTTTCCAAATGTTTCATTACTAAGCATTTAAAAAAAATTTTTGCTGTTGTTTTAGAAATATTGTTTAATTTTTCATTAAATGTACTTTTTTGACAATTACTTGCTCAATTTCTTATTTTATCTTTTTCAATGGTAAAAATCTTGTTTTCATTAAGAAATCAAATATTTTATTTTAAAGGAGATAAAACATACTTTTATTTCATTTTTATCCCTTCGAGAATTCTTTTTATAAAGGTTAGTTTTATTTATCCTTTAAATCTTCAGCATGATTAAAGTATTTTCTTCCATACTAGGAAAAGTTTATGTATAAAAAGAAATTTTTGTTTAATCTGAAACATATATATATATATATTTACAAAAAAAACCTCTGTTACTCTAATGGAAAAACTGTGTTGAAATTTGTTAAAAGTGTCTAAGGTATTTCCTTAAAAAAAGTGTTTAATAAGTTAAATGTTCCAGGGAAATTCTTTAATTTAAAAAATATTATGCGAAGAGAATTTTTCTAGAATATAAAACGGCATAATGATCAAAAGTAAAACATTTCCAGAACATGTTTTAAAAAGAATACCTCAGCATTTTCAGTTTGATAGACCGATTAAAAATTTTCGTTTTTTGACGTATTTTAAAACTGTTTTCTTATGTCAGTGTCATTTATGGTTCCTGTAATATTTTAATTTCGTAATTTTTATATTTTACGTTCCAGTAAACAAAATATTTGTATTCCTAAATTTCGAAATGCACCGAATAATTTTTATTAACACTTTCCAACGTAGTTGAAAGGTGTTTATGAATTCAGTTCGATTGTCTATTTATCCTTACTCCAACTCTCATTAATATACTGGGATTATCAAGTAACTTTCATATGTTAATGATGTTCACTATAGAATGTTTGATATAAATGATGTGGGCAGCATTTTTTGTTTATTAACAGGAACGCACAAAACATATGTGGGGGGGGGGGGGCGGGGAGAATTGTTTGTGGTGCATTTTAATGGTGTTATGATATTTCAAACATATGGGTAACTGAGGTACACTACAAAAAGTTTTCATCATTCCTTTACAGAGACACACAAATAAATTAGGTTGCAACTCTCACTATGATAAAAATTACTGGACGTGCGTCTTTGGATGTGGTACGAATTTTTAAATTTATCTAATTTTTAGTGCATTACGTAATGTTGACTACAAAAAGATTAGTGGACTGTAAATTAAATAACTATCTATAAAATCACAACTCTGTTTACTTAACGAACCATTTTTTATTTACGATGTATTGGTATTCTCGGAGCTCCCCATTGGAGACACCGAACGAAACGAAGAACAAATGACTTCTGAATTACATTTATCGCCAAGCGATATTAGAAGCCAACATACTGGCCACCACTGAAATATTTATTTCAGCAACATATTTTAGACCAATGTCCTATGTTGTAAACAATTATTTTTTTTCTCTTTAACAATAAATCTTCAATTCAATCAATAATACAAATATACAATTCAATTCAATTATAATATTAAAATACAAGTTACTGCAAAAATTTTCAAATATAAATGCACAAGAAATATAAGAAAAATAAATATTTACATTATAATAAAGTATCATTTATGGGCAAAATAATAATATTAGAAATCGCTCGTTTGAATATACCATTTGGAGTTTTTACAAGAACAACCCTAATTTTACCCTCGCTCCCATAAATAACGTCTTGAATGCGACTTACTGACCAGGTACACATGGACAAATTACTATCCTTTAATAAAACCATAGTTCCAATTGTAATATTTTCTTTTTCAATTAACCATTTTGTACGCTGTTGGAGATTATTTAAATAATCTCTACTCCATTTTTACCAATTTAACTAATTAATTTTTGTAATTTGCTGCCAATGACTAAGTTTGTTATTGGCAAGGTCAGTCAAATTTGGTTCACAGATGCTATTTAGAGGGCGGTCTATTAAAAAATGTCCTGGGGTTAACGTTTCATAATCGTTTGGATCCGAAGATTAAGATATTAGAGGCCTACTGTTTAAAATACCTTCGATTTGATTAACGACAGTTAAAAATTCCTCAAAGGTTAGTTTTAAATCTCCAATAGTTCTTTTTAAATGGTGCTTAAAGGATTTTACTCCTGCCTCCCACAAGCCACCAAAATTAGGGGATCTAGGAGGAAGGAATTTCCAAGAAATTGAATTAGCCAATAAGTAAGCAGCCAATTCCTCGGATTGATTTTTTACAATTTTATGCCATTTTTTCAATTCTGAATTCACACCAACAAAATTAGAAGCATTATCGGAAAAGATGGTGGCACAAATTTCGCACCTAGCTACAAATCTTTTTAAGGTAGCTATTAAGGCTTCAGAAGTTAAATCTGTTATTATTTCTAAATGAATTGCACGAGTAGCAAAACAGACGAAAATTGCGACATAAATTTTACTAAAAACTCCTTTACGTTGGTTTTTGTATTTTATGTAAAATGGGCCACATAAATCAATGCCTGAATTTGTAAAAGGGGAATTGATATTTACCCTTCCTTTAGGTAACGAGGCCATAATTTGTCCTGCCATTTTAAGTTTTGTTTTTAAAACATACAATGCAATTATGTACAATATTTCTGGCTATGTTTCTGTCATTTAAAGGCCAGAATTCTTGTCTCACAAAATGAAGCAAGGTTTGAGCACCAACATACAATTTTTTTAAGTGAAAATACTGGAAAATTAAAAGTGTAAGCCTATGATCTTTGGATAAAATAATAGGATGTATTTTATCATAAGATAAATTTGATTGATCTAAACGACCACCAACCCTAATTATTTCATCCCTATCAAGAGAAGGGTTTAAATTACTTACTCGACTATCCTTTAGTTTCTCACCTTTCTTGAGCGCCTTCATTTCCCTGGCAAAGTACATTACATTCACTAGTTCTACCTTTTTTAACTTTGCCTGGTGAAATTCCTCTTTTATAACAGGCCCTACAATCTTTTCCTTCTGCTTGCAATTATAAATAAGTCTATAAATATAAACTAAAATACAATTGAACTTAAAATAACTATTACTTAATTCACAAAATTTGTAAAGAAAATCATTAAAGTATTGGTTAATAAGATGCAAATTAATATTACAGTTCGATTTCAGTTCGTTTAAATATGCATCATCATTTGGAAAGTCAGTTTTTTTTCTGTCAAGTCCAAGAGATTATTAGGCAATAATGGACCTTTCCACCACAGTTCCATATCTATAAGTTCTTGAGGAAATGTTCCCCTTGATATTATATGAGCTGGATTATCACTAGAAGGAATGTGTTTCCAATAAAATTGTTCAGTTAGAGACTGAATCTTTGAGACTCTATTTGCGATGAAAGTTTTTAATAGATTAGCAGGGATTTTTATCCATGCCAATGCTATAGTTGAGTCTGAGAATAAAATTACTCTTTGAATGTCTAGTTTTAAGGAAGGGAGAATTTTGGAGACAAGTTGAGAAAGAAGCAAACAGGAACATAGTTCTAGTCTTGGCACAGAAATGGTCTTTAGAGGTGACACTCTTGATTTACTCGCAATGAGGTTTGATGTGGTCGAGTTGGATGAATTTAAACAATATAAATAAACTGCATCTCCAAAAGCTGTTATGGAAGCGTCAGCGAAACCAAAAACAAATATTGCTTCTGCGGAAGGAGTTAAAATGTATCGAATTATTGTTATATTTTCCATGTTCTTTAGTTGACTTACGAAGTTACACCAATCACTAGCAAGGGATTCCGGAATGTTCTCGTCCCATCCTATTTTACAAAGCCACAATTTTTGAAGCTAACACTTGGCCTTGGAAATAATTGGGCCAATGAGCCCAAGAGGATCATACAATTTTGCTATGACAGAAAGAACCCGTCTTTTAGTGTATGATTCCTGTTCTTTCACCGAAACTCTAAGCACAAATTGATCTTTATTGGATTGCCAAACCATACCTAAAGTTTTAACTGAAGTGTCAGACTTAGTGCAAAAGGAAACATATTCGATTTCATCATGATTTAAAAGCTCATTCAAATTTGAATTCCACTTGTGCAAAGCCATTCCACAAGAAGGAAATATGTTAATTAATTGATTTTTCTGGGTAATTGCCGACTCTGAATCTGGGGATCCAGTCACGATATCGTCCATGTAGCTATCAGATAGAATAGCTTTTGCCGCGAGAGGAAATCTATCCTTCTCATCTAAGGCCAATTGTTTGATGCACCTTATGGCCAAAAAGGAGCGCATTTAGTTCCATAAGTAACCGTATCCACTTTAAAGACAATTGTGGAATTATTTTCGTAATCCTTCCAAAGAATGCGTAGAAGGTCTCTTTGTGAATGATCTATCAAAATCTGCCGAAACATTTTTTTTTTATGTCGGCAGTTAAAGCAACCTTATATTTTCGAAATCTTAACAAAATATCAAAAAAATCTTCCTTAACTTCAACGGAAAGCAAAATATCATTCAAACTTTTTCCGGTTGTGGTAGGGGCAGAGGCATTAAAGACAACCCTTAATTTAGTAGAGGATTTATCTGGTTTAAAAATGCCATGATGAGGCATGTAATAAACTACTGAGCGAGAGTCCTCAACTGATATTCTATCCATATTCTCCAATGCTTCATATTCATTTAAAAATTCGCAATAAAGTTTTTTCATAGCACTATTATTTTCCAATCTCTTTACAGTTTGTTGTAAACGCTTTTCTGCCAAATTTCTCGAGTTTCCCAATGAATTTAATTGATCAGTTTGAATCAGAATTTCGACAATAAACCGTCCGGTATCATCTCGTGAGTTTTTTAAAAATGAGATTCACAGAATTCTTCTTCTTTACTTAGAAGACGGTCAGGTGAAATATTTTCTATTTCCCAAAATTTTTTAAGATTAGATTCAATATTCTCAATTTCAGAATTAATTGTCAATCCACAATATGAGTTAGAACTCTTGATTTTAACAGTTCCAGTAGCAATAAGGCCAAACACCGAATTTTGAAACATTACATTTGGTGAAATACGATTTTTTTCTTCTTTTATTATCTCACAAAAGAGTTCTGCCCCAATTATTAAATGGATTTTTCCCGGTATGTCAAAAGTAGGATCAGCTAGCAATACCCGATCTGGTATCAATGCCTTATCAATTTTAATATTTGAAGATACACACTCAGTAATTTTCGAAACACCAAGAAATTAGCTAGGTGAAGAGAATGAAGAATTCTTATTACAAATTAACGTATTAACTTTCCCTCTCACATTAAAGGCATTTACACCTAATCCACTAACGGGAATATTTATTCTTTCTTTTTTCAAGCCCAAATAGAAGGCCAGCTCTTTCGAAATATAGTTAGCTTGGCTAGCACTGTCGAGAATTCCACGAGCCTGGACGAAACTCTTATGTAACGGACTATAAATATAAATATATGCCGTAGACAAAAGAACTGCTTTTTTACTTTCAGTATTAGGTGATGAAAAACTCTGAGATAGTTCCGATATATTTTGTTTATTTAATTCATCATTTTCCTTACCAGAACGAAGTCTGTCTGGCGCCGATGAAAATATTTCGACTTCAGAATCGGGGCTTTTGAATGACGATTTATTTTGAAATGATTTATTTTTATCACAGCTGGCAGTTATATTTTGAACCGCATTTCTAGAGTAGATGTGAGTCATTTAAACAATTTATACAAAGTTTATTCTTTTTTACTTCATCAAATCTTTGAATTGGAATCATTTTTAGAAAAAAAAGGCAAAGGTGTAATGCATGCAATTTTTTACAAGCAAAACATAAATTAGGTTTCAAAATAAAAGCTTTTTATTTGTTCTGGGTTTTAAATTTTTGCGAATTTATTTGTGTTCCTGAAGGTTTTCTAATATTTGAACACGATTTTGCAAGAATTCGATAAAGGTATCCCATCTGGGTAAATCTGTCGTTGTGAATGTTATTTCGAATTCCTTACATGTTGTTCTATCCAATTTTGTCAAAATAATATTAATCAATAAATTTTCATTAAAATTGTTCATTTCGACATTTAACACCTTTAAAGCTCTTACATGATTTAAAATACAATCAAGCAGCATTCTTAATTTTTCAGCTTATTCAGTACAAATAATATCTAACATTAATAAAGATTTAATATGACTGTTAACTATTAATCTTTTATTGTCAAATCTTTTTTAAGTGCTTCAAATAATGACTCATATGTGTCATCAGTACTTTGGATTTGCTTCGCTGTCCCCCTTAAGAGAGGATTGCAAATAAAAAAGTTTTTGATCATTAGTTATCAATTCGTTCTAATCAATTATACTATTAAATTGAGTCTGGAAGTTATTCCAGTTTTCATAAGAGCTATCGAATTTCGGCAATGGAATGTCCGGTAGTTTAACATTTAAATTTTTAGTTTTATTAACACCATTATTTTCATTTATTAGATCAACATTTTTAGTTTTAGAAGGCTCAATAAGTCTTTTAAATCTTACCTTGAGATTTTGGAGATCTTACTCGATTTCTTTAAATTCATCTTCACACTTATCTATTTCTTCGTCTTTCAAAATTTTATAGTACTCCATTTTCAAATCGTCTAATTTGTCTTCTAACCTGTTCAAATTTTCGATTTCATTCAAGATATCCACTGAGTCTTTTTCTTGTGCCTGATCGGCTATAAAATTTGATAACTTCGTAACTTGGGCTTTTATATTGCCACTTCTTCGATTCAACACCTTTTTATCCATTGTTACGTTTTTTTTTTTTTTTTTTTTTTTTTTAAACAAACCGCAATATAATCACTGATTATATTGCGATCACTGATTATTGACTGATTATATGATCACTGATTATTCTCCGCGAGCGGTACGATAATGTTGACTACGAAATAATTAGTGGACTGTAAATTAAATAACTATCTATAAAATTTCAACTCTGTTTACTTAACGAACCATTTTTTATTTACGAAGTATTTGTTTTCTCGGAGCTCCCCATTGGAGACACCGAACGAAACGAAGAACAAACGACTTCTGAATTACATGTATCGCCAAGCGATATTAGAAGCCAAGAGTGGCGCCAACACGTAGTATGTATAAATTCAATAGATCATATACGGTAGTTCCGGAAAGTAACTCGAAACATTTGAGGATATGGACAGATAATGCTTAATATGGATTTATACAGAGTTATCTGTTTTTTAAATTGCTTATTTAGATTCCTCCTTTCATTGTAAGACAAAAGAAAATATCTTAATACAGTAATCCTTTAACATTCGCGAGGTTTACATTCCAGGAAAACCTCGCGAATGTCAAATCCGCGAATGTTGAGTCTATCTCTCTGCACTAAAAAAAGGAGTAACGTTCTATAAAATTTCTAATTAGAGTGGCACAGTATTTCAATAAAACGAAAGGATATATGTATTAACAGTACGTTATGCATTACATATATGTATGGATATACACGCATATTCATATTTATGTTATTTATTTAATGAAGATAATTCAAATTAACTGACTGGAGAATAATTACAGCTATAAAGCTTAGTTTTTTTAATAAAGTAATTCCGAATCTCTCTCTATTCGCAAAGAGAAGATAATGTATGCAGCTTCAGCTCAATCTCTACGAGAACCTGCACAGGCACATTTTAAATTAATAGATTGAAGATGCCGTTTCCTTACCACTTGTAATATCCCCATTGCAATGAGTATTCTTCTTGTGTTATTATTTTGTTTTCCTACAACAATCGCCTTTTTTCAGTAGACAACTGAAAATTGATTTGTAAATACATACTGAGAAAACACAGGGGAAACAATCTTTAGCCACTGTAAATTTTGAAAAAGAAAAGATATAATTAAAAAAAATCTCGAATAATCAAATCAGATTCTCGCGAATGGTAAGTTTTCCTCATTTTCATGTTCGCGAATAATCAAAACTCGCGACTGTTAAAACCGCGAATGTTAAAGGATTGCTGTACTATATTTTTCGTGTTGAAAGTGTTTCATCACCTATGATTGCTGCATGATTTTTCCTTGTTCTTCACTCTTGAACAAGGGGAAAAATTTTACAAGATATAAAAAAACAATCTTTACGATGGCTGTAACTTTAATTCTAAATAATGGAAGTAAACAAAAATGTACCGTTCGTAAAAAAGTTCTTTATAAATGTATGTGCGTCATTTAGTAGTAATGGGTAAAAGTAAACAATTTCAGTACAAAACCAATACAATTGTAAGTAAACAAAATAATACAAAACATTCAGTTCAAAATTGAATCTAACTTTCAAAAGCAACTTCAAAATTTTCTTGCATATTAAGTTCCTCGTGACATAAAATATGAGAATACAAGTTGGCGTAAATATTAAAAGATACATTAGTGAGATATAAATTATTGCTAAAATGAACAAATCAGTGTTAAAGAAAAATATGAAATATTTAGCCATAAATCGAACGACAATTTATGTGTTTCATTAATTTTTGTTTTATATCATATTTTGTAAAAACGTAAATATAACGCCCTTGAGTATTTTTTATAAATATGTTTTTAGTAATTATAATTATTATTAATTAATATTATAAACCCGTTACTATTATTAATATAAATTGTATTAAATTTTATAAAATCGTTAATCAACTATATACCGGGTGGTTATAATATAAGTATCTCTATTTGGAGCTATCTGTAGCTTGAAGGAATAACCCGAATAAAACCAAAATCGGAACGCTTACTATTCGAGAAGGGGGAAGAAGAATGGAACAATAAAAAATAATTGCAATAATCACCGACAGATGGCGCTATTGAGTGTGAAATGCAATGTGTAATACAAGAACAAATAATTAAGGCGTAAAACCAGATGGCATACCTAATTTATTGGAAAATGTCACAGTAATTATGATTACGCTTTCGCATGGCGGTGCCGATCATGTTCAGGTTCCACATGGCCATTGTACTGGAGGACACAATCCAGGCGGTGCACGACGTGCTCAGCTGCGGAATGTAACGCATCAGGTGTGGTGTTCCGCACATGTTGTGATATGCGGTAAAGTGATCGAGGTTTGCGACACCTCCAATATTACACAATGTTACACATTACATGTCACACTCAAAAGCGCCATCTGTCGGCAATTATTGCAATTGATTTTTTTATTGTTCCATTTTTCTTCCCCCTTCTCGAATAATAAGTGAACCAATTTTTGTTTCATTTCGGTTATTCCTTTAATCTACAGACAGCTCCAAATAGAGATACTTATATTATAACGACCCTGTATATTAAATACAAACAGAAATTTCGTTCCGACTGCTTATAACTCAAGTTCTGCTGAATGAATTTTGATGTACCTTGCTTTATTCGATAGATAATTTTTCAGGAAATGTTTTAGTATATAGCATATCGTTGTACGTAGATTAGTTATAGAATTATGATGGAAAGTTCTGTTATTTTGGACGAAAAGGTTACCATTGGTCATCATGTTTTGGCGACCATTATCGTTGGTGAAAGAATTGAAAAGGCTGTATCATTTAGAAAATTCTACAAACACCTCAAAAAATAAAAGAAAACTTATTACTTTTATTTAACATTTTTAAAAGGAAAAAAAGAAAAACGATGAAAGATAATGTTATAAAACGAAAATATTTAATATAAACGTGAAAGGGAATGTTCACAACGCTTAAAATTTTATTCAATGTGAAATATTGCAATTGACACCATATTTGGTGATTTATCATTTACGCAAGGTCTTGAAAAATGCATCTGAAAATTTGATTAGATAAAATCTGAGTAACATTTTTTTTAAATTATTTTTTTTTATTTTATCTAATTCCTCCATCATGTGACTTACAGAAGAAAATAGCAGATGTAATTATGAAAATGAATGTACTTGTGAGTTACATGTTATTTGTTTATTTGCGATTTTGATTTTATTTTTGTCGTTAAATAATCTGATTTTAATCCTAAAAGGCAAAAGCGTGACATTGGTTCTAGCAATCTTCACAATGTTGTTTTTAATGGTGTGTTTTCAAGTGTACAACAGCATTTTTGGAGTTTTATTTTACATATACAAATGTAAATTATATACATAACATTTAATATTATAAAAAAATATTTAATATTATAAAAAAAATATTTAATATTCTGATTTCTTCTTACAAAATATTTATACCGAATTCAAAATGACGATTATACGCAAAAAAAATTCCCAAATTGTAAGTCACTTTGTATTTTACTTAATGTATTACTTTCTGTTTTCGTAATACGGAAAACGCTTAATTTCTATCCCGAATAGCAAGAGATTTAATAGAGTCGGTATGAAATAAGCATAGAAATATGAAAATGTTTTCTCTTATTTAACCGGATAAATTCATTCAGGCGCTAAAACTTATGTTTTATAATAAGATAAACTATAATCCCTTTACAAAATATAAATGTTTTAACATATAAGATAGAAATAAGACATGAACGATGAACGAATAATAAAATTAGAAACATATATTTCGTAAGGCAATAGTAGAAGTACATTCCATGAAACTTATTTGCTATAGGTGAGGATTTGTCAGGTAAACCATATGTATAGTTAATAACCATGTTGTTTTCAGTTGGGTATTTTTGAGAAGCATTTTGCCTAAAGATGCAAATATTACATTGTAATTGAACAATAACAAAATAAAAACTAAATAATTGTTTGCCTGCGTATTACACTATAATTTTTTAATTGGAGCAAAGAACAAAAAAAAAAAAAATCATGCTTCAAGCATAGATCATGAACCACTTTATACCACTTTCGGAATATTTTAACGGAGTTTCACCTTTTAATTAAGGTAAAATAAGATATCTTAAGTAAACAATTAAGAAAACGCATAATAACTGAAAACGTACTTTTAGAAGTAACCATTCATAGATGAAAATGTATCATTCTTTGCGTAATCCTGTATATGAATTTATTTATACTATACAATGTTTCCTTAGTATTACTTATAGTTCAGCTGGAAAATGCATAATTCAATTAAATCACTCTTAAGCAATACACATTGATACACTGTAATGCTTACGAATTCTTTTGTGCAGCCTTGTATAAGATTTGTAGAATTTATACACACTACGTAGTACGCAAAAATTAGTTAAACTTAAAAATTCATACCGAAACTGAAAACGTAATTCCAGCATTTATCGCTTATAGAAAGTACTGTAACCGAATTATTTTGTGTGACTCTGTAAATGAATGATAAACGCTTTGAACTCCATATTCTACAGAAAGCATGTTTTAGTGCATCTCAGTAAATCATATCAAATTTATTATACTTGAAACATTATATCATCATTCAAATACACCGCGAATGATTTTTCACTAGAGAAATAATGTAACCGGATTCTTTTGAGTGTCGCTGTAAACGAACTATAAATGCAACACACTCCATTTTCAATAGAGAACACGCCATAAACATAAAATACATAACATTACATGGCAATCTGAATATATTTACAAGAATTAGGATACCGAAAGATGGCAGACAAACGTCAGGCGACAGAAAGACAAACCGAAGTCGCATAAACTAATTTCAACTCTGTTGGAAAGAGTGAACAACTAGGTTGGAAACTTAAAAAATAAGACAAAAATTATTTTCAAACCTAAATAAAAACCTTTCAGAATATAGAACAGTTACCTCTTTTAAAACAACTTTTATTTTTAACAAAAAAAAAAACGGATTTTTGTAATAAAGATATACAGTAGAACCCGGTTAAGACGCGTTTCAAGGGACTGAATAAAAGTCGCGTTTTAAACCGGATCGCGTATGAAACTTGGTTTGCATAATGTTGCAGGAACTGAGTTTATTTATGCATCTAATCATCTAAATGAAAATTTAGAGTTAACATTTATATGTTTACGGTATAAATTTGTGTCTTATGCAGATTTAGATTGCAATATCACTGTGTCGTTATTTACCTGTTGTGGTGCAAGTAATGGCCATAAATAAATCATGCGCAGGCTAGCACCAACAGAAAATAATGAAGAAATAGAACAGAAAACGATAAAAGGCTTTTATTCCTATTCAAATACGTTTAAAAGCAAATAGTACGGTGAGGTTTTATTTCTTACGTTGTAGGAAATTGGGGAAAATCGAAAGCATATACCTCGTGAAAAAAGAAGAAGAAGTCACAAAAAGCGATAAAAAATCGAATATCTCTCTCTACTTCCATAAAATCATACACGAAGCAAACGACAAAGAATGTTGGGACACGGGATCAAATAGTTGCAATGTTGCTAATTTAGCGCGTTATTTTTAAAATTCAAATACTACTTCCTATTAGTAATATTAGACTGTATTATTTTGTCATTAAATAAGGCGAATATTATTATACGAAAACAATAGTTTTTATCTGAAAAAAAAAACCCACTAAATTGCCAACATTGGAGAAGAGAAAAGAATTCGTATCTTGGTCTATCAATTCGTGTCTTAAATGAGATGTTCTGCTTCGAAGGACGAAGGTTCTATCAATCGTCAATTTTTAGTCATGATTAAACTTTTAATCGTTAGTTTTCAATAGTTAATCTAATTAAACTTTTGCACCACTCTGGGCCTATGAATTCCCGCCTTAAATGAGATTTTTCGGTTTGCTACGAAGGACTGAGGCTCTATCGTGTATTAAGCGGAGTCCGTAATAACCGTTTGCATATTAAGCGTGATACTTTTGCTTTAGTCTAATGATGGTGTTTAAGGGAACGGAAAAAAATCCACGTATTAAGCGGGATCGCTTTGTAACCGTGAGCGTTTTAACCGGGTACGACTGTAATTACACTGGACGAGTTACAATAATAAAAGTTCATAATAAAAGGAATTAATTATAGTCCGCAACTAGAGTTTTCAATAGTCCTTAATTTATAGGAAATACTACAATTAAGAGGTATAGAAGTATACTAGTCTGACAGTAGAAAAAACAGGCTAGTCTGAGAACAGCAACAATGTCGGTAACAATAACGCTCAGAGAATGTAATCAAGAGATAAAAAAATGCTGAATATCATGAAGACATTTACTCATAGGTTAAATTACGGTGGAAGATCACATTGTACACTAATGATCAACATCGTATGACATAATTTGCATTATTTCATCTATATTACAGCCTATAAGTTATTGCTATGTTTGAAAATGTAAACATATTGCTTTAGTAATTTGATGGACCATTAGTAGAGTTTTGAAAGATGCTGGTTATTTTATAAGAGTTCTCAAAAATGTACCAAACGGTAAACTATCTTCTGAATGATCAAATCTCAGAATCCTGTTAAAATTCTGTCATGTTAATATTTAGGGAATCATCAGTAGTATATATATATATATATATATATATATGTGTGTGTGTGTTTGTGTGTGTGTGTGTGTGTGTGTAAACTCATTGTTGTGGATTTATGTGGCATTACGTCTTATTAACTTCTGGAATATTTTTCTATTTTCCATGGGATGATAAGAATATTACAACAGTATATTTCCCAAAATGGTGTCAAGATTAAAAAAATAAAAGATTATACATTATGTAAACCAGATTTTCCTGTACAATGAAATGTAGCCTTATTACAATAAATGTATTTTTCTAACAAAGTTATGTTTATTTATATGCTTGTCACTGTTTTTGTTCTCTGCTATAAATATAACTTTTAATATTCTTAAAAATCACACTGTCAAGTGAAGAATCAACGAAGAAAAACATTTTAAGCTTGAAAACAAGAAACGTTTCTCTATAATGACAAACATACGAGCAAAGAACCTATTTTATTAAAATAAACTCATGTCTAGAAATTAAGGGGCAGTGACCGGACACTTTCGATTTCAGACGTTTTGTTGAATATCTACTGAAATTCATGAGGAAGTGCCCGAAATGCCCTTGAACTTTGAGGATGTAAAGAACATGTTTGACTTAACGTTTTTCAGTGAAAATTTAGTCCCGAGGACAATTAGGGGGGGGGGTAATAATACATTTATTAATAAAATAATATTTGCGCTTCGCCAAAAAACAGAAAATTCTCAAAATGATCCGTCACTGTTGCAAATTACTACGTAGGTTAACATCTTCACGAATATACGTGCCATGCTTACACAAATGCACACAAATGTTGAACAGGACCTACAAAGTTATTTGCTACAGTGACAGACCATTTTGAGCATTTTCGTTACTTGGGTAATCGAAATATTTTTTTATTATTAAAATTATTATTGCCACCCCTAATTATCCTCGCGACAAAATATTCACTGAAAATTATGAAGTCAAACATGTCCTCCACATTCTTGACGTTCAAGCACAATTCGCAAAGAATTTCATTAGATATTCGACAAAACCTCTAATATGGAAAAAATCGGTTACTGCCCCTTAGTTTTTAAACATCAGTATATATTTCCTATCGTAAACAAGAGATTCTTGAACAAAATAACGTACGTTTTTTTTTTTTTTTTTTTTTTTTTTTTTTCTAACAAAGTTATGCTTATTCTCTACTATAAATACAACATTTATTATTTCGAAAAATCAGTCTCCCAAGAGATGCATCAACGAAGAAAAACATTTTAAGCTTAAAAACAAGAAACTTTCCGTTATAAAGGCAAATACACGAGCAAAGAATCTATTTTATTAAAATATATTTCCAATAAAAGTATTTTATGCCCTAAAATTTTACAAAAATTAATCCGCCATTCGAAATTTGATAAAATAGTAAAAAATATAACATGCATTTATTATTATTTCGTTCCAAACAAACCATATTTAGTTATTTGAAAAATTAATTACATATACTGTCGTAGGAATTAATTTATGGATTTCTATATGTATTATAAAAAGTATTATAAAAATAGTTAAATAGGAGCAGCTTCTCGAGAGGTTTCATCTAATTGTAGTACTTTATATACTATCATTCTTTAAAACAAATATTTTTTTAATGCTAAAAAAATAAAATATTTTTTATTATTTGCTGACATTAAATATATTAAATGTTTAATTTTAATGCTAATTTACTGAACTATCTAAAAGTACAGACTTATAAAAAGATAATTTTATATTATTTGTTAGTTAAAAATAAACAATTTTTGTTTACTAGAATGGAAAATGTTACGTCTAATACAATACCATTTCAAAGATTCTTACGATAAATATAACAATAATACCATGATTAAAATATATCTTCATTACTTTTCTCATGTTTTAATTGAGATTTATTGTTATTGCTAACGGAGACTTTATTTTAATTTGAAATTATTTCCTGACAAATTCCGATGGACAAAAGCTATCGGACTGCGATACGTTAATTTTGAGATAAGCATTATTAAACTGTTACGCAAGGTGTATTACAATGAAGCTGAAAGTTTAAATGAATGATATGAAATTCTATAAAAAATAATTTATACAAAAATTTAATGCATTCGGATTTTTAAACAATGAAATCATGTATAGAGTTCTACATTTATTTTGAAACAGCAACAGTTATTAATAAAATTTTAAATTAAAAAAAAATAAAAAATCGCTGTATAACTGTGGATTAAATGAAAACGGAACAATGGTTATAATTGGTTTTATTGTTGAGGAGTGTGTTGAAACTTCGTGTAAGGGTACAGCAGGAAGTAAGGAAGGCAACCCCTACTGCGGAAATACACTTGCTGTAAGTAGTCACACAGAAGCACGTGATATGCGCAGATGGTCGGCCAGCCGTATCGTCCGGCGGGCAATGAGTTGTTGCTGTTACTCACCTGAGTCTATGGAATGGTTACGAGTAAAAAAGAACGACTCGGTGTTATTAGTTATTAGTGACTGAATGAGTTGGATTTCGCGAATGCATCGGCTAACGCAGACAGTGTACGGAGAGCATGCAGTGCCAATGACTCGTGTGCAGTACAGACAAAAGCACTTCATCGAAGGAATCTGGTGAAGTTTCGGTGGACAGTGTTGGAAAACCCACCGTATAGCCCGGATCTTTCGCCATATGATTTTCCCATCTTCGTTCCGCTGAAAATGACATTGAAAGGTTGACGTTTTCACTCGAACAGCGAAGTCATGGACATTGTTCGAAACTGGTTCCGATTTCAGCCAAAGGACTTCTATGATCAACACTGAGAGAAATGACACTTACAAATCTGAGTAAATAGATGTTTTCATTTTGTTTTGAAACTTTTTGTTTCAAATATGACGACCCAATGCTTTCAATTCTGAAATACGAGAAATACTCAGAATATGGAAACATGGACATACTCAAAACTGTTCACATAGAGGTCAGTTCATACTCATTTTTGAAACATCGACGTACTCAAAAATGATTAGAATTAGTTAAAACTCATTTTTGAAACATGGCAATACTCAAAAATGAGCGCATAGAAATCCGTTCATACTAATTTGAATGAAATGCAATATTTACATTTATCAAGAGAAAACTAATTGTGTCGTTAAGAGGTTGAAAAGTGACAAAAATAAAATTTAGTCAGTTAAAATTCAATATCCAGGGAGCGGTTTTTCATTTAAGAAATATACTGATAACAATTGAATTGAAAATTTGCATAATTCATTTCTCCCTTTTCCTACATAAATAATATTCGACCAGCACGAGATGGCGGCTCAGAAAGTCGCTTGGGAGAAGAGTTCATTTTCTCACAGGTTCGGACGGTGGAAGAGCAAATATTTAGGGTTGTAACATATTTGAGCGTTCCTGCCTTTGGCGATATACATTTTCCTCTCTGTCTCTTTCTCGTCTGTCCTGTCATTGAGATCCTTTCTTTTGTCCTAGACGGTTGTTATTCTCGCGCTCTTGATTATTATTATCATTATTCACTATTTACACTGTTCTTTTCAGAACAACACAAAATGTCTGATAAAGGGAAAACTTTGCGTTCTGAAGAACGTAACATTGTTAATAATGTGCTTATTTTTTTTTAGGTAGATTTCGTAAGAAATACTACCTATTACATTCTCCCCTAAGTTGGAATTTTTGAAAAATTTTTGCAGATCTACGCCGATCATGACTCCCAGAACCCAAAACCACCCCCAGTTCAAAACTTTATCTATCTATCTATCTATCTATGTCACTTTTTTATGGGCACGATAACTGCAACAATTCTGCACAAATCTCTTCAAAACTGATACATAAAATCAAGGGGCATAAAATGTCGGTCAAGTTCGTTAATTGGCAAAATCGAACCAGGGGGGGGGGAATGGGGGGGCTTTTTGTGAAAACAGAAAAAAACCCATAATTTCTTAATTATGATACGTATCGAATCCGTTTAAAGTTATTACTTCTAGGAAAAGGGCCGAAAATTTATATGTTAGGGGTTTCAGAAGAAAAAAAATTCATTTCGTCAATTCCCAAGATATCAAATCCGCTTAAATTTAGTATAAATCTTCTTAATATTATCTACAATTTTTATACTGACAAGTTTTTGATAGAACCCACTCTTACGGTAAAAAATAAATAAATAAATAAATAAAATCCCTGGTGGCTCCGCCTACAGGCAGAGGTATATTTCGAAGTGGGTGGTCCCAACTGCCACATCATGGCAAATAGGTCTTTCTTCTGCAATTCCCAATAAACAGGTGCCCCACGGTCTGCGTTTTCGAAATCTACCTGTGCCTGTAGGCCGAGCCGTCAGGGATTTTTTTTTTTAAATGAAGCAAAATCTTCGTCTCTTTCCATTCCGATTCAGAGAGCACAAGGACAATTAACATTCTCAACATTTAATTAACAAAATTCCATTTAATAAAACAAACCCCTTCACAAAATTCCTCTTGATAAAATAGGTACATTCACAAAATTCCATTTAATAAAACAGGCCCCTTCACAAAATTCCTCTTGATAAAATAGGTACATTCACAAAATTCCATTTCCTTAAAACATATTCTCCCTTAATTATTTTAATTTTGTTGAGTTTTAAAATGTGTAATTTGCAAAGAAAACAAATTCATCAGAAAAGAAAACTTTAGCAGAAGGACTTAAAAAAGTTATTATTATTAAATGCTTGGTTTGAATTTGAGTAGCTGGATTGCATCTTTCGTAACAAAATGTTATTTTTCACAAAAATATAACAAATTTCACAAAAGATATCAGAAAAATAACATTTACTTTTCCCAAAATAAGCCCCAAGGGAAAAAAAAAACAAAAAAAAAAAACCTACATCGACTCCTGAATTTATATGATTTATGTAAAATGATTTTAAATTAGATTGAAATACAAGTTTTGAGAATGTTTTCAGGTTGGTTGGTTGGTTATTTGTTACGGCCGATTATCTGCGCTAGGGATGTAGGCCGGTGAGGGGAATGTCCTCCGTGAAGGTCTTTCTAAGGGATCCTAACCCATATTTATGCAAGGTTCGAAGAAAACCACAGAAAACTCCAAACGGTTAGGCCGACGAGCGCGACAGGGGTTTGAACCAATCACCTCCCGTCTACCAGCTTTGAGAGCAGAACCTCTCAGCCACTGGTGGGGCAATGTTTCCAGGTACCGCATATTTGTATTTTAATATAAGTGTATATAAAATCTAGTTAAAATATTCTGAGAAAATAATTTATAAAAACAATTTTTTTTAAAAAATATGATTTAACCGAGAGATCTTACTGACCAAAATATCATGAATATTTTATATAACACCGAAACATTATACAAATATCTCCATCGCAACTTAATATATAATAATAGATAATATTCAATTGCCTTTAATGTTTCGGTGTGTGTGAAAGTTTTCAAACTTTTATTTGAAAAATATATATATATATATATATATATATATATATAAGATATAACATTATGCGAAAAGTATCTTGAATAAGAAAGCACATTTGACTGAAAATTTTTATTTATTGCTTATGGATTAGCTTGTATATTTAATTCACATGGTCTCTCACTCTGTAAAAACTGTCCTTACCTAAAATACCCTAACAAAAAATTTTCTGCACAATGAATTCACCCAATAAAAATTCATTACTTCCTATTTTCCAAACATTTTTCGGCATATCACAATGATAAAGAATTTCGAATTTGTATTTTTGTATAACACATTAGCATGTAATCTTATTTTTATTCTACATCAAAAGGCGCTAACTAGCCAGATATGGTAATCCGAGATCAAATAACTTGGTCCTGAAGTTCCTCCTCTCAATCCTCCTTCTTTCGCTAAATCAGTCAAATAGACCCCTCTGGCACCACGTGACTTTTACGTCATACCCGCCTTCTGCTCGCGGTCGCTCTTTAATAAAGTTGTACAATCTTAACCACCATCTCAAATTGACCAAATCTATCCGAAATCACGTTAAAAATTTCCAATTTTCTCATCAAAAAATTAATAAATCCTATAAAAATATCAACATGTGCCCCAATCATTCGATGACTTGCATTTAATAAAATTTTAAATTAAAAAAAATAAAAAATCGCTGTATAACTGTGGATCAAATGAAAACGGAACACTGGTTATAATTGGTTTTATTGTTGAGGAGTGTGTTGAAACTTCGTGTAAGGGTACAGCAGGAAGTAAGGAAGGCAACCCCTACTGCGGAAATACACTTGCTGTAAGTAGTCACACAGAAGCACGTGATATGCGCAGATGGTCGGCCAGCCGTATCGTCCGGCGGGCAATGAGTTGTTGCTGTTACTCACCTGAGTCTGTGGAATGGTTACGAGTAAAAAAGAACGACTCGGTGTTATTAGTTATTAGTGACTGAATGAGTTGGATTTCGCGAATGCATCGGCTAACGCAGGCAGTGTACGGAGAGCATGCAGTGCCAATGACTCGTGTGCAGTACAGACAAAAGCACTTCATCGAAGGAATCTGGTGAAGTTTCGGTGGACAGTGTTGGAAAACCCACCGTATAGCCCGGATCTTTCGCCATATGATTTTCCCATCTTCGTTCCGCTGAAAATGACATTGAAAGGTCGACGTTTTCACTCGAACAGCGAAGTCATGGACATTGTTCGAAACTGGTTCCGATTTCAGCCAAAGGACTTCTATGATCAACACTGAGAGAAATGACACTTACAAATCTGAGTAAATAGATGTTTTCATTTTGTTTTGAAACTTTTTGTTTCAAATATGACGACCCAATGCTTTCAATTCTGAAATACGAGAAATACTCAGAATATTGAAACATGGACATACTCAAATCTGTTCACATAGAGGTCAGTTCATACTCATTTTTGAAACATCGACGTACTCAAAAATGATTAGAATTAGTTAAAACTCATTTTTGAAACATGGCAATACTCAAAAATGAGCGCATAGAAATCCGTTCATACTAATTTGAATGAAATGCAATATTTACATTTATCAAGAGAAAACTAATTGTGTCGTTAAGAGGTTGAAAAGTGACAAAAATAAAATTTAGTCAGTTAAAATTCAATATCCAGGGAGCGGTTTTTCATTTAAGAAATATACTGATAACAATTGAATTGAAAATTTGCATAATTCATTTCTCCCTTTTCCCACATAAATAATAAAGTTGTACAATCTTAACCACCATCTCAAATTGACCAAATCTATCCGAAATCACGTTAAACATTTCCAATTTTCTCATCAAAAAATTTATGCATCCTATAAAAATATCAACATGTGCCCGAATCATTCGATGACTTGCATTTAAAAAAACCCTCTCATATGATCAGGATGGCGAAGTGGATAAGGCAATGAACTTGTGACAAGTAGGACGCTTGTTCGATGCATGCTCTGTGTAAAAGTGTAAATTCAGGTTACCCTCCCATAATCGTAAATAGAACCAGAGATGGCAGCACTAGCGCTTTTTTCTAACTGTTGTTTGAAACATGGACATACTCAAATATGAGCACATGATATTCTATTCTTGAGTGTATGCATATGTTTTCAGAAATGAGATTCAGTCAGAAATATGTTTCAAACTTGAGTTATTTTGATTTGGAGTCATTTTGACTATGCGACATACTCAGATTTGAGTATTTTTTACTCAGTTTTGAAAATGTCGTTTTTAGAGTGAAGGCGTTCTTCACTTGGTGAAATAGTAGGACAAGTGCTTGTGTATCTTTGGAGATTATGTTTGAAATAAACTATGTCATTTCAATTTGTGGTTCCAGTTTCGTTTTAATTTGACCTGCCATAATACATATTCCGAATAAACTTTATTATTAAGAAGACAAAATAACTGTATTACGCTAAAAGAATAAATGCGGATATTGTTTTACGAATTTGCAAAAATCGTCTCGAAACGCAAAGAAAACAAGCTAAAAAAACTCATTAAAATCGCTAAAAATCGCATTCAAAATCGTTCTAAATTCCAAAATCATGGAAGGCAAAATGTACATATATAACGCTAAAACTTTAAAACCGAACTCCTTTTACGAATGTGAAAGAATCTCTTTCGTAATTCCAAAAAATGTTAAAAGTCGCATTGAAAATGGCATTAAAAATAAAAAAATTGCATATGACAAAATGTACTATATTTGGCTAAATGTTTAAAACTGAATTCTTTTTACGAATGTCAACAAAGCGTCACGGGAAGCAAAATAACAAAAACAATCGCATTGAAAAAATGGAAAATCACATTAAAATTCGCCAGAAATTCAAAAATCGTGGAGAACAAAATTTATTATATTAGGCTAAAAGTTTAAAAGTGAATTCCTTTTATGAATTTCCAAAAATTGTAGCATCGCGCGAAAAATGCTAAAAGTCGTATTGAAAAAATTGATAGTCGCATTAAATTCGCGGAGGGCAACATTTATTACGTTTATAACGTACAATTAAACGTTTGAAAACGAATTATATTTACGAATGTAAAAAAATCTCAGCAAAAAGCGAAAAAAAGCTAAAAATCATAATAAAAATCACCTTAAAAATCGCTAAAAATTCAAAAATCACAGAGGAAAAAATTTATTGAAGTGAGCTAAAACACTGTAATTCGTATTCTTTCACGAATGTCAACTAATCACCGCCGTATACCAAAAATCGCAAACAATCGCTAAACAATCACTAAAACAATCGTATTAAAAATTGCAATAAATCGGTAAAACTCGCCTTAAAAATTTCAGAAAAATATAAAAAATCGCTGCACGAATTCCGAATAAACTTTATTGAAAAAAGGACTAAATTTACTATATTGGACTAAATGACTGAAATCGGAATCATGATAATAATGCAAAAAAAAAAATAATAATAATAATTGCCACAAAAAGGGAAAAAACGCTAAAAATCGCATTAAAAAATAAAAATTAATAAAAAATCCTAAATCAGGTTTCAAGTTGCATAACTACAGATATAGTAGTACCTTCCAGCGAAATCTTCTAGCTCTGCTTGCAGCTGTCTTTTCAAAACACTGTGGATAGACACACACACACACACCCGCAAACTTCTTCATTATTATAATAGATAGTGAAATTGATGAATATTAATTTTTGGTACCTGTCTGTGAGCACCCTGTAGATATGTGTGTATATCATTTTTATTAATGTTAGAAGAAGTATAAATCAACAAATTTTCAGCGATCATCTTTAAATTTAGAAATTTAGTGCTCTTTACGTTAAGTCTTAATTGCTTTGAAAGAAATATTAATGAAAAACGTTTTTCCTTTGTTCATTGATATACACTAAACATTTTGAAATTTGCGGAATTATATTCCTTTAGATTTTTTTTTCATTTTCCACTTTTTCATTTATAAATCTCTAATGAAAATCATGTGTTCTTTGCATCTGCATATTGCTTAACGACAGTGGTATCCTGGTTATGGAACACTGTTAATTCAAAAAATTTGTTAAAGAAGCAAATCAAATTTAACCATAAAAAATATTGAAAATTTGAATTAATGGTTAATATCTCCCAAGTTACTCTATGTATTAATCTGTTTCAAGCAACACAATACAATACAACTATATATATACTACAATACATACTATATGATACAGTAAAATAGAAAAACACTTAACAGTACTGTACATTACACGAAACATTGGCAATTTTTATAACGATTTAATAAACGTTTAACAAAACCATACTCATATTTTTTTGGTAGACTTTGAGTGACTTGATATAGATTAGAAGGAGAGGTAGTGGGAACCGTTCTCATGTATTTAGAACTTTATGCCCGTTAAGTTACATTGCTGTTATTATATATAAAAATGTATAAAAAAGCACTAAGATCACTATATCTCATGTATGCAATTCCCATACATGAAAAAAAAAAGAAAAAAAAGAAAAATCAGTGAATTTAGTAACCTGACTGTATAGGAATATCAAAATGCAGGGATTCCGACAACGTTGCAATCACTGTTACCCACGTAAATAAGCTTTTCTTAAAATAAAATCGTTTCGACTGTTTTTTGACGTTAGCAGAAGTATAATTCAACAAACCTGAAACGTCATCTTTATGTTCAGAATAAATAAAGTTTCGCAAGTTTTTAACGTGAATTGCTGAGAGAGAAATATTAATGAAAAACGTGTCTTTCTGTTCATTGATAGACACTACAAATTTTAAAATGTGCGAAATTATACTTTTTTTAACTTTTGTTTCCATTTTCCACTTTATCATTTAGAAATCTAGAATGAATGTCCATATTATTTACCTACAATGGTATCTCGGTTCTCGAACACTATTCATTCAAAAAAAAAAATTGTTATCCAAGAAAATCATATATAACCATAACAAATATTGAAAATTTGAATTATTGGTGAACATTTCCCAAGTTACTCTCTCTATTAAATTGTTCCAAACAATACGCTATGTAATAAAATAAGATAGAAAAACACGTAACAGTACTGTACATTATATGAAACAATTGTAATTTTATAATCTTTTAATGAACGTTTAATCAAACCATGATACATTTTATTGGTGAATATTTGAGTGATTTGATAAAGATAAGAAGGAGAGGACGGGTGTGTTCCATTCTTATGTATTTAGATAATTAGTTATACTAAGTTACATATATATATTTTTTAATATCAAAATCTTAAAAATATCAGGGTCACTCTTCGCATATATATGGGCTTTGCATCCATGAAAACGAAAACAAAACAAAAGAAGAAGAAATCCTTCACCCCCTCCCCCACCCCCACCCCCCAAAAAAAGGGAAAATCAGCGAATTCAGAAACTTTGCTGTATAGAAATATCGAAATGCAGGAACTCCGATAATGTTGCAATTGCTGTTACCATGCAATCACTGCTACCCATGTGTTGCTTAAAAAAAAAAACAATTCGACCGTTATTGGCACGTTTCTGCATTCGGTCGATCTGGTGACTACATTATCACTTTTCGAGGACCGTATAAAATTTTCCTCGAAATTCATATTTCCCTATCGGATTATTCGTCGAGAGCCGTAGTACTACTTTTCTATTAAAACATGTTTTTTTTTTTACTTTTTTTTTGTTAATATATGAAAACTAGAGCGTGCATGTCGTTAACATTATAAATATTTTTATGTTTAAAGAAATTTTTAATTAAGAAAGTATACTGTAAATGAATATAACAAACCGTAGCCGCTGCTGTGGGACCGTGCACGTTAATGGGAGCTGGTGCACGTAAAATCTGTTCGTGGTTCCAATGTCCTCCAAGTCTAGTATAAGCAATACATCTGGGGGTGCCAATCCAGGTGCATGTCTGTCATCTGGAATTGGTTCGAAATTAGGAGACCAGCTCTAGAAGTCCAAACACTCTTGAGGCTCTGGCACCCCATCTTTCACAGAAGTGCCTTGCCACTTTCTCTGACACACCAACAACATTACTTATTAAAAATAAATGAACAACGTAAAATATCACAAATAAAAATATATAAATTGGCAAACAGCTGTTTCGGAGCACCTAAAGCTCCATTATCTGTGCCAATTCAAAGATTAAAAACGATTTCAAAATTTAAGCCAGGTAAAATATGCTTGCGTGTTTCGCACGCGCCAAGATTTAATGGCAGCGACCACAGAATAGAAGGCATTCAGAAGGGATACTCTCATTGGCTGCTATGGAAATTATATTTAACATGGGATTCGCATAGAAGCTGGCGCCGTCTGGAGGAAGGCAGTAGAACAAACAGCATGGTTGCCGTAAGACTGCAGCATTTGGCAATTTATCGCTCTTTTGGCGACATTTTAAATATGATGGTTAAAAAAGGGGGAGTGGGGTATGGAGGAAATTGTAAACATTGGGATTTATTTGCCGCTGCTGACGGCCTACTCAACAACTGCGCATTTTTGACTTTGTGAAAAAGCAATAGTTCAAACTTCAATTTTTATTGCCATTAATTTTTAAAAGATTAAATATTTTTTAATTAAAAATGGATATATAATAAAATATGTCAATTTTTAATTATGGCTATATAAAACTAAATCCAGCTTTTTTTTTTTTTTTTTTTTTTAACAAATTACTTATTTTATTAAAATAAATTTTGATTTGTGACTAAGATTTTTTTTTTTCTTCCCATGTACTTTTTTTTTACACATATTTTCGGCTCTGAAATTATTAATTTTTAAAGTTACAATGTTTTCATTAAAAATAAAAGTTTATTCCCATGTGCCATAATGATATCGAAATTAAAATGTGGGTTGTGTACAAAAAATTACTAAGCATAACATATTCTTAACATTTATCTAAAAGTAATACAGAATTTTATTTGCTTCAAAAATCTATAAATCCAGAATTTTTACTGCTTTTTTTCCCCCATTTTATAAAAATGTTTACTTAGTGTGAATTAAGAATAAATTTGTGTGCCAATTAAAAATCTGAACGATAGGTACTACATATCTCGATTTTAATTAATACATTAAATAAAAACTTAATTTGGTTTAAATTCAAACTTTTTTTTTTTTAGATATATAGAATTATTTTGAAGTTTTTCTTCTCTCCATACACTTATTTTTAATGCTCATTTCCAGTATTTTATTCATATTTATATTCATGTGAAAACAGTTGAAGCCAACCTTTAACAAAATTCCAGTCAATTCTGTATTTTTGAAATATCTTTCTCATTCTTTATTCTTAGTTTTTTTTTTCCCCACTTCTATTTCATGAAAATTACAGAGTGATTTTCGATAAATTTGTGCAGTTTGATAAGTAATTTGTAAATTCTTTAAATTGTAATCTAAAATTTCTTTTACTTATGGAAAAAAAAAAAACCTTGCATAATTTCTTTCTTCTTTTTTTATATACTTCCAATTCTTTAAAATGTTCACTTCTATAACCATTATTAAAATTGTACAGTTAAATAAATGGTTTTCTTTCTTGATAAATACTTATGAAAACTTTTTCAATATTCATATTTTTTACTTATTTATTCTAATCATAAACCTAAGAAGAAATAAATCTGCAAAAGATTCTGTCTTTTTTTTTTTTTGTTATGTTGTTTTCAAAAATAAACATTAGTAAACTTATTTATTACTTTAAAATTTGATGATATTTTCAAGGCATATTTTGTATCCATGAATTTTAATAACTATAGTCAGTTTATTTAATTTATTAAGAAAAAGTCTCACTATGTACTTGCATTAAAAAAATTACCCTTTTTTTTACTACCCAAAATGTAAAAAGTTTATGAAAGAAACATGTTAAAAATAATAGTTATTTTAATTATAAATTATACTGACGATCATTTTTATACTGAAAGAAAACTTGTACCGCCTTTATCTAGAACGAATAAGTAGTCATTTTCTAAATCCCTAAACTAGAAATATAGATTTCCGAGTTATGCAAATAACATAAACAAATAAACTGAATAGACAAAATCATTGAGATAGGTGATGAAACGATACATTGTATTATGAATCATTTGAATTGTGAGAAATTAACCCTTGATATCCAGAATAAATTCATAAACTAGAATTATAGTTACTAAAACTAACATCTTGTGTTCATATTTATTTGCAGAGATTAAAATCAGTTTGACCAGGATAATATAAGAAAACACTCTTGAATTTTAATAGAGGAGACCAGAACTATCCAGCAAAGGGAACTAAAATTCATAATTACATGGAACTTTTTTCCCCCCCTAGAGCCGCAATTTAGTTTCTAGATGCTAGTGACAGGATTTTTTTTTCTCAGTATAGTTTTAATGATTATTTTATTTTCTCTTGTCTCTTACCTTATTTTGAAATTTTCCATCTTGATTTTCATCCTGAAAAACAAAATCTTGTTTTTTTTTTTCTTTTTTTATCCCTCAGTAGTGAATAAAAATCATGGCTGCCAACTTTTATATTAACACAATTTCAGAATATTTTATCATAATATTAACTATTAAAGAATTAATATTTATTTTTGTATCTTATTTAATCATAGAAATTCTGCAATTAAATAAGGCAAAGATTCTTAATAAAAAATAACTATAAAAATAGCATAAAAGTTGGCAGCTATACTAATTACAGGGGTGGAAATTGCAGTTTTGTAGCAGCATTTAGCAATTCTGTAGCAGGACACAATGGCTGTACCATTGAAATCGAATAGCATTTTCCCTTTTAATATGAAAACCAAGGATTTTTTAGAAAATGTTGTCAAAGTTTATACTTTGAACCTAAGTTCTTAAGGCACTAAAATAGTTTTTATAATAGAATAATCACAACTCAAGAGCAAATTCATTATCAAAGACTTTAACTAACTTATCGAAAAATGCTATTAAATTCCGAATCAATTCAGTAGTCATGCCCTGCAAATTTCATATAAAAATGAGTTATGAATATGTCAGAATGTTTCCCATTGGCAAGCAGGAGAAAATATTTTTTCTTGAGAACAATTAATGCCAAAAATATTTTGCAATAATGTTTCTTTTTCAATGACAGTACAGCAGTTGCGTCTTTGAGTAAACATCCTCTTTTAATTAAGATGACGTGTAATAAATAATGTAAAAAGTGAAATTTAGACCTGAACCTGTAGCAGAATTTGTTATTGATAATTTTTATTAGCTTTAATGATGCTACAAGAATAATATTGTGTTAACATTTCTGAAAGCCTATAAAAATGTCCATATAAAGGTGTTTTTTTTTCTATCAATTTTTTTAATTATGGAAAATTACATTCTTATAGCAGATTGGAGCAGAATTCAGATATTTTTTTCACTTCAGTAGCAGAATGTAGCACTAAATCAAAATTTAGTCTGTGGCTTGAAGCAAATTTTCACCCCTGTAATTACAAAGAATTAAAAATCAATCAACAAATGATTACACAGACATGCAAACAAACACCATTTTACATCTTTCTGCCCAATTTATTAAATAAAAACGTATTTTATTTACATTGCAATAAAACTTTTAATATAAATTCTAGGCTAAAGTAAAATAACAAATTAGGCAATTAGGTGGAAATATTTTCATCCATCCTGCATCTACGTTGAGTACAGAGGAAACCACCAAAAAGCTCTGAAAAGCTGGGTCATTTGTACTTAATTAACCTGTAATATAAAAAAAGTTACATTTAAAATACAAATGAATAAATAAGAACATTACAGATTTATTTATCTAATTTAAATATAAAGAAAAAAAATAAGAAGTCAAATGCCAAATCAACATGCAATTTATAACTCACTCTTTAGACACTCGGGACAGAAAATACACACTAAGGCTGTGCGATCTAAGAAACTTAATATCGCAATATATCGACAAGTTAATATTAATATTACTAACATATTGCAATACTAATTTAAAGGGGGGGGAGGGGGGTAAAGAGCATTTGCTGTTTTTAAAGATAAATGATATAATATCAACAATTTAAACACAAAACTTAGTTGAAAGCAATGAATTAAAATTTTTATATCTATCTGCTCATAGAACATAATTTCTATTTTTAATTAAAAAAGGAATATCTAAAAGAAAATTAATCAATTGTTCAATACTTTTTGCATTTATACCATTACTTTCATAAAGATTTTCGTTGAGGATAGTATTTTGCCTATTTTCATTTTATTGTATTAACCCCCCCCCCTCTTTTTTTTTTGTAATTCTTATATTCACCACTATAATATGATTAAATATAGGATTAAAAAAAAAAAAAAAAAAAAAAAAAAGAACACTTCATATTCACCACTATGACACGATTAAATATAGGATAAAAAAAAAAAAACACATCTAATGAAGTAAAATTCAAAATTGTCCATATAAAAATGTATGTAAAAATGTATTTAATTATAGATTAATATTGGTTAAAAATATCAAACTTTGTTTTAATGACTAAAATTATTTAAGAAATTTCAAAAATATCATTTATTTTGAGAAGCTTATGGTTTACTACAAAATGTAATCATAGCAACCATGTAATTTTTATTTTTTTTACATTAATTTTTATCTAACATTGTTTAAATTCATAATGTATCTCTCATTGAAAAAAAGGTAAAATAAGATCTTTGCTGAATAACTGATGGACATTTCCCTTTCCCTGTACATAAATTTCATAATAAAATGCACTAGAATAAGCAAGTAGTTATGACCAGGGTTGGGGAATTTTCAGAAAATCTTACCAGCCAGCAAGATGCAAAGTGCAGTTGAAAAATTTTATAACAAAATGTATGCGACTGCACAAATATTTAATTACTATTAGTAGATTAATTTTCATATTTTTTTCCCAAAAAAATTAAGAAATATATACAACAGAGGACACTTTAGTACAGGATAGAATTTAGTACCATGTTTACATCATGGTAATTTGTAAAGTTGCAAAATATAATTAGTAAAAAAATTAAAGCTTTTTGGCAAATCTTCAATAGCTTACAGATTTCAAAGGCTGCCTAAAAATCCACTCGCCAGTAGTGAGTAAAATGATGTATTTTCCCCCCGCCCCTGGTTATGACAACAGATATTACAATTTTTGCTCTTTCATTAATAACGCATTTATTTATTTAAAATTTTCAATTAGTGTTAATTTAAAATTAACTAGCCCAAATAAAAATGTTAATATACACATATTTCAACCAACAAAAGTAGAATCCTTGATGAAATACAAAAAAATTATACTCTTTCCTCGTAGGAAAGTGGCCATAAGATGGCCGCTGACAGACATTTTCTTTGAAGTATATGTGCTTAATCTCCATAAAAAAGAAAAAGAAGCAAAAATATTCATATAAGAAATATAAAAGAAATCACCTTGATATCCATGGTTTAATATATAAATAATGAATGAAAATGTAAAATAAAATTCAAGTAATCATTAGCTGCAAACAGCAAATTTTAAGTTCAGGGTTTCAGAGTCAGGCTAATAAAAATAGAATCAATGAAAAGTTTTATAGCTCGCATAATTTACAGAAAATTAGAAAATACTAAATATTGATATTAAAAAAAAATCATAAGAATCAGTGATATATGTACATACTACATACATAAATACATATGTATATACATTGTCTATATATACATACATGTGTATGTATCCATATGTATACATAGATATGTGTATATATGTGTGTGTGCGTATATATACATGTATATATATCAATGATGCCCGGCTAACCAAAAAGTACCAAAAAAAAGAAATTTACAAAAAATTCTATGATATTTTAACAAATCACTTTTCAGAGTATTTTAAAATAAATAATACAATGCAATAACTTAAAGATTATCTACTATATGCAAGGGTCGATTTTTTAATTTGGGGCCTATTTAGCATTTTAATTTGGGGTCTTCACAAAAATCAATTTAATAAAATGGACCCCTTCACAAATTTCTTTATAATGAAACAGGTCCCTTCACAAAATTCCTTTTAACAAAATAGGCCTTTTCACAAAATTCCATTTCATAAAAACTTACTATTTATTATTTATATATTATTTTGTGACTTTTAAAATGTGTAATTTGTGAACAAACAAGTTCACCAGAGAGGAAAACTTCAGCAAAAGTATTTAAAAAAGTTTTTGTTAATAAACGCTTGGTTCGAATTAGAGTAGCTGGATTTCTACTTTCATTACAAAATGTTATTTTTCACAAAAATATAATAAAATTTCACAAAAATAACCTTTACTTTTCACAAACTGTGCCCCCAAGAAAAAAAAATCTGCATCGACTCCAGATATGGAATATATATATATATATATATATATATATTGGAACATTTTCAACTAACAGCCTTAAACTTAACAAAAGTCAGATTTGTTCCTTTGAATACTGTATTTAAATGAAATATTTTACAAATCACAATAAACCTGAGGAACATTTTAATTTTAAATTTAATTTGGAATTCAAAAGTAACAAGTTTGCTCAATTTTTTTTAATTAAGAATCTAAATTATAAAGCAAAAACATGTCTGTGAGAAACGCAGACATCATATCAACAGTGGCAATGATCTGGGCGAACAATTTCATTTTTATCAAACTTATTAACTTCTAAACGCCACCCAATTTTAAATTTTACACCATCAAAAAAAAAAAAACACACATATATATGTATATACTTTCATATGCAATTTCTTTGTCGATGATTTACTGAATAGTTCTTCACTAACATAGTTCTAGTATTATTAATTTAGGCGTTAAAACCAAAACCAGTATTATTTCTGTCCACACCAATTTCTTTTATTTATACTATATTATGAGTTCAAGCACATCCTTGTGTTAAATTTTCTGTACTATATTAGCATAGATACTCAAACTGAAGCAAACATTGCAGCAACAAAATGCATTAAAGCAAAAATCAGAGATAATGTCATAAAATTTACATGTGCAGGCATTAGGAGCACAAAATGCAGGTAACTTTTAAATATATATATATAAATGTCTAAAAAAATACAACATACATTTTAACTTTTAGTTCACAGCATATCTATATCTATCTATCTATATAAACCAATGTAAAAAAAAAAAATCATAAAAATATCTGTAAAACTTTTGAAGCACTGAAATTTACCGCAAACCAAATTCAGAGATCTTAAGAAAAATTGTTTACGTTTTTAAGTCCAATTCTTTCTCTAACAATTCCGCAAATGATAATAATACAATTAAAAATTAAACATTCTGATGCAACACATCTTTTACCCAATTTAGCTTTATGTAATTTGTATGTTCAACATATGAAAATCTGTCTTTCTGTTGATATATTTCAATTCAATTTTTGATTCAATGTCACAAAATGTGTAAACACCCTCTCTCTTTCACATCCCTCGCCTCCTCCTCTTGAAATGTAATATACTTAATGATATATAACCTTTCAATACTGATAAAAACAGACATTTGAATACCGATTGCCAGGGATCTGTTTAGGAAAAAATTGGGTCCTTTAAAGGATTCTTCACAAAATTTTTCATTTCAAAACAGGAAAAATCACAAAATTCATCCTTCACAAAATTCTTTGTCTTAAAAATAGGTTTTTCACAAAATTTGTCTATCTTTAAATCAAACATTTCACAAATTAATCATTTAAAAGTAAAATCTGACCTGTCACTTTTACATATATAAAGAAAAGACATGTATTTTACATCCATATATCTCCGTAAAAATGTATAAACAAGAACCTGAATATAACGATCATTTCAAATTCACAAAATTAGGATTAGATTTTTCACAAATATAAAAAGTTGTTACCAATTTCACAAAAACAGGACCCTGGGGAAAAAGTCCGGACAGACCCCTGATTGCTATAAAAGCCTTAACTCATATAAATGAATTTAACTATTTCTAAATAGACAGAAGTTGCAGGTAAGTGCACCCTGTCATAATACATTTTAATTAATAAGTACCTAAGATTATGGTATTATATTATTTAAACTAAAGCTATTAATACTGAACAAAAAGTAATTTTACAGATCTTGAATGATATATGAAATGAGAATGTTACATTAAAAACAAATTTCCTTTTTCTGCTTTTTTGTCGTTTGGTAATATTTTGAATAATTTAAAAAACAAGTGCTCACAAAAGAATGTAAACAGCTTACAGGCCAGGGTTGTATTGGTTTCAACTATGTAAAAAAGGTAGTTTTAAACATATGAAGATATGTTTTGACCAAGCGGTCAAAACAATTATTAAAATATTTAAATAATTTAATTTTACATAGAAAGTGAATGAAAACAAATCCCAATAAACAGAAGAAACATTTTAATTTTAAATTTAATTTGGAATTTAAAAGTAATAAGTTTGCCGAATTTTCTAAATAAAGAATCTATATTATAAACTAAAAACATGTAACGCTGACATCATATCAACAGTGGCAATGACCTGGGTGAACAATTTCATTTTCATCAAAATTATTAACTTTTAAACACCACTCAATTTCAAATTTTACACTGTCAAAAATAATATATATATATATATATATATATATATATATATATATATATATATATATATATATATATATATATATATATATATATATATTACTTTCATATGCAATTTCTTTGTCGATTTCAAGACCTCCTTATCATAGTATCAGACCTCTCAATCAGCAAGTTGCCTTTGACCGCTCTACTTGTCCTGCTACTAGCGCCATCAATCGTCAGTAATAGTATTTACGACACGAAATCACACGAAATTTTTTCACAGCTCCATTTGTTCTATGCATTTGCTTATGAACTAGTAGTTTTCCTACCACTAAAATTTTATAGTAAATTTTATCTTATTAAATTGACAAGATCGTGTGATTACATGACGAAAAAAATTCGATTAAATTTTAGTGGTAAGAAAAAAGCGTAAGAGTTGGCAGCTATGCGGTAGCAGACCAGCTAGATTTTTATATAGATTTTTCTATTATATTTTTGGATACCAGTTTTTCAGTAGAGACAATTTTGTTTTGTTTAATCGGAGAATTCAGGGATTTAAAAGAACAACATTTTCTCTAAAAATATACTGGTGTTCAAAAAGCCCGAAACATGACAACTGTGCGGTAGTATCCACCAGGCGGCGATACTTTCCGGAGAAAGTCAATTAATAAGTTGGCAATTACCGCGGACATTTTCTACCATAGACTTTCTCCGGATTGTCAAGTCTGATCTATGATAAGGGAGTCTTGGTCGATTTACTGAGTAGTTCTTCCCTAACATCGTTCTATTATTATTAATTTAGGTGTTAAAACCAGTATGATATCTGTACACGCTAATTTCTTTTATTTATACTATATTATGAGTTCAAGCACATCCTTGTGTTAAAATTTCTGTACTGTATTAGCATAGATACTCAAACTGAAGCAAACATGAATTAAAACAAAAATCAGAGATAATGTCGTAAAATTACATGTGCAGGCATTAGGAGCACAAAATAGAGGTAATTTAATATGTATTTTAGTTTAGTGCTTTTTAAAGAAATATATTTTTTTTAAATCTAGTTTTTTTTTTCCTTTATTCCCCCCCCCCCACTTTATTTTACATTTCAAAGAATATTTTGTGAAACTGGGAAAAAAAAAAAAAAAAAAAAGCTTATATTGTTACTCATATATTTACAATGTTGAAAATGTTACAAGGAAAACTTAAAAGCATAGAATTTGTACACCATTATAATTTTATCCATTTACCACCCCCCCCCCTATTTTAGATCATGATTTTTTTCATGATTTTGTTTGCCTCAGAAAGAGACAAAATGACATTAAGATTAAGAAAAATCTGATTTCAGTGAAAAAGCTAAAAACTTTCATTGCCTGTGTTTTACAAGAAATTTTGTAGTTTTTAAACTAAAATTTGCCTGTTCTAACACTTAATATTTACCTCAAAAGCAATTATTACTTATTTTAAAGCTATTAATGCAGAAAAAATTCCATATTATTTTTTTTAAAACATGTTGATGATGATATTTCTACACTTCTACATTTTTTTTATTATTATTAGCGTGTAAAATTGTTTAATAAAAGAAAAAATCTATAAATAGCCTACTTTTCACACTCCGATGGTTAAATAAGAGACGCGGCTTTTTCTTTCTCCATTGCAGAAATCTTTGTGAAGACGAAACGACGAGTCTGTTGAAATTTTCTACTTATTATTTCAGCGGCATCAAGATCTTTCTGGCTGGTTTAGAAAACATTTTTTCAGAACTGAAAAAAATATAACAAATACTAGTACAAAAAATTTATAAACATTGAAATTGAAAGAGAAATAACACAATAAATAAGAGAAAATAACTTACCTTTCAAAAACTTAGGACATTACAAACACGTGCTGAAACCTGATTTCTTCACGCCGCAAGCAAACAAGAAAATTTCACGCCTTGATCTCGCCAGTCTGGTGCCAAACCGCTCTAAAGCAGTGCTAGTTTTACTGACCCCCTCCAGACGGCGCTCAAAGCAGGCGCCTTCTTATTCGTCTGTTAGGATTCTATTGTCTGTGGCAGCGACCTTTTCAAAAACAACAGCGGAGTCAAGAAACACATGTGACGCAGAGACCAATAGGAGCGCCCTGCCAGACAGGGCGAGTTTAAGTACAGAGGAGAAAAAAAATGGGGAAAACGAAGAGAATGAATTAAATGAAAGGTAGCCAGACAATTGAAAAATTTGGTGTACTGGACATATCATTAACTAAACTGCCTACCAGCTGTTTACCAATTTATATATTTATATTTGTGCTATTTCACGTTGTTCATTTATTTTTAATATAACGGCACAAAGTTAAATCTAGCTCTTCCGAGGGAGCATTACTTATTATTCCGAGAAGTCAAAAATGTAAGTTTTACGACGCATAAGAGAAATGACCTCTTTGATATGATGATTGGAATAATTTGTGTCGTACAAGAGATGGAAAGGAGAGTACTATGAGTTAAAATTATTTCAACACAATTTTCCTTTCATAATTTTTTATTCTGTTTAAATTAAATTATTTTTTTATTCTATTTATTATTATTCTACTGATTGCAGAATAATAAATTTGCAACAATCAGGATCTTACAGAAAGCAATATCTTTAAAAAGAATTATGAACTATGTGTAATTTACTTTGAATAAATACAGCACTAAAACTATATATATGTAACCACAATATACACGACAATATGTGCGCAAATTAAGGAAATTATGTGCACAAATGAGGGAAAAAAAGATCGAATCTATATTTGTTATAATAAAATATTCAAAAAGTGCAAAAAAAAACTTATTTTGTTATACACAAATTTATTTTAAAGCAGCATTTTCAAAACCTTTGATTCTATAATGTACAGATGAATTTACATAATAAAACACGTTTGTTTATTCCAATAATGTGAAATTTTCGCTGGAAATGTTTATTTACCGTTAAATATATCACGTAGAAAATTAAAAGTGATTATTTTACATGAGACATTTTCTTAATATTTATGCAACAAGATCCTTTTATAAATCAATGCCGACTTTGAATACTCCTACAAATGTAAATTATTTTAAAATATATTACGTTGAAAGTTTTTAATGTGCAACTTTCTGGTGGTTCTACTTTGCAAATATCCATACTGATAAAATTAAAGAGAGAAGAAGGAAGGAACTTTGTTAAGTTTCGGTTAAATTTGGCCATATTGCTATAAGAGAAATGCTGCCAAGGAGTTGTTTTGAAGAAAAAGTAAAAGAATAATATTTTTTGTACAAGGGAAATTCTGAAAATGTTGTACAGTCACAATGCGGTGGTTTCGAAACAGTGAACGTCTGCTGCTCCAACTCCCTATTTCGCGGCCAGTATGCTAACCACTGGGCTGAGAAGATCCCGATAAAATTTATAAAAATGGCTAATAGATAAAACTTTTTTGAGGTAATAAAGAAAGATAGATAAAAATCAATCACAACATTATCTGATAATTATCTGTAACCACAAAAGTATTTTTCATTAATATATAGTAGATCTGATATTCTATTGACAGACTCTTTTTAAACGGCGTTTATTACTTTTAACTGGCAGCGAAAAAATTTGTCATTTTATTTCGTGGAAGAAATCTGTTATTTTATTTTGCTTTCAAATATTATAAGTTATGCATTACAGAGATAAGAAAAGGGAGCCACCCGAAGTTTTTGAATAATATCTTTACTCTCGCGAAATTTGAAAATTTTCAAAGCAATGGCTTCACGTTATTAAACTAATATTATTAATAATTATTCTGCAGAGTCAAATATAATATTTATTCAAAATAAAAATTTTAATAAATGCATTAAAAAACATGTATTTTTTTTAAATTTTAGATCTTGTCAGAAAAGATTAAAGATTATTTACGCTAGCATCTGAATGTTAATTAGAAAAATCTACTGAAAACTGCTAATGTTGAACTCATTTGTAATCATTGCAAAATAGATTGCATTGAGTTTAGCTCTTTACGCATTATTAGGAAACTAGTTGGCTAAATGCAATGTAATTTAATTTCACATATTTGATACCTTTAGAAATCGCTTTCTGTAAAAAAATTAACTTGGTCACAATTTTTCCTGGTTCATACATTTTTCGAAAAATATTTAAAATATATATATTTGTTCGAAATTAAATTAAGAAAAAAATTCATGAATTGTAATCTATGAATATTTCAATAGAAATCGATTTTTAGAAGTTTTAAATATGTGAAACTGAAATTACAGATCATTACACCAAGTATTTGTTTGAGTAATGCATAAAATGCTACTCGCAATGCAATCTGTTTGGGAATGGTTACAAATGAAATTAACATTAGAAGTTCCATTCTTTAAACCTTCGTAATTACTAAACTACTTTATTGAATGACATTTTGATTAGTATCCTAAAGTAAAATTTACCAAAAAGATGAATATGATCTCAAAATTAGATATTTGCATTTTAAGTTTCAAAGTTTGGTTCTATTGCAGTATAAAGACGACCACTTAAGATGATGTTTTTAAAATAGAAAGAAAAATGAAAACAATTTCCTGCTGAATTGCCTATTTCAGTTTTTCTGTGACAATTGTTAGCTTAAAATGTATAGTGGTATTCTTCTTTTTTTGGCTAACATTACTTGTTTTAACGATACCAAAAGGATGACAGGTTGAGCGAACCTAACCCAAGTTCGGATGCGCACACCAGACCTGTAGTTCGTCAGTGAAATGTGCTAACCAGGGAATTACTGAACGTCCTCTTTCGGAAATCTGTTTTTTTTTTGACTGACTAAAACTATTCTTTTATTTTAGGTACTAAAACTTCGTATGATATGTTAGCCTTCCAATAGCATCTAATTTTTTAAAGTATGTGTCGTTTAATGTAAAATAACTTACTACATTAACATTCATTACAAACGATACTTTTAAGAAACTTTACAATCGACATAACAGACAATTCTAGATTAATTAATATGAAAATATTATCTTTATAACTTCAGATTGAAATGAATTATTGCAAACGCACATGTAAACGTAACTATTCACTTGGATACATGGAATCTTGTTATAATTCATCCTTACATTATAAATTATAAAGTATTGCTTTTCAAGCAATAGATACTGTTACTTGTATTTCTTAACCTAACTGGGCGAAACATAATTTCCAAGTGTTCTTGTAATGTTAATAATCTCTAACTGAGTCAAATATATCAAAGATACATTTCTTGTTATCTAGAAAGTATTACACCGAAGTTTATATGCATGTTTCTAGTACTTCATTTCAGATGTTATTATTTGGATATGACTTAATTAATGAAAATATTTTTCGTTTTATATAATCTAACTGATTAGATGAGGGTTCATTAAGAAAGAGATTTTTAAAAAATTGCAACTGACATAGCAGATGCTGCTAAATTAAATTATTTCAAAACAATATTATCATAATTTCCCATTCTAATAAATTGATAAAAACGCATATTGTAAGTTAACTAGTCATTTCAATATGTGAAATCTTTTTCTTCACTTTATTAAAAGAAACTCAACACCTAAGATTTTATTTATTAATCTGTATCATTGAGATGAAATATGAAAGTATAATGAAGTAGTCATTGTTATTTAATTGAAATTATTTTACTGTGATTTAATCTGTTGAGCTTCGGAATATTGTAGACCGTATGTTGATTCTAAAAGGTAGCCCGTGTAAATTGTGTCTGCCAGAATCGCCCACGATAGCTCTTTTAATAGAACATTGGCACGTTAAAACAGAGGTCTTGGGTTTCGATTCCAGACATGGACTTACTTTCATTTAAGGTGGTTCTCAAATTCCTTGCTCAACTACGCGATATTTTCTGACACATTTTCTTACACATTTCTAAACGTAAAGGCATAACATTGGGAGACCTGATTATTGAAGCTATTTGGAATCGAATAGCCTATTGCATTTTTTGATAAATAGATTACTTATTGTGTTATAAAAGATTCTTGAAACGGGACGACACGTTTTCACCCTCGCTTGCGGGATTTGGTTTAAAACGCCGACTTTGCCAGAATTTTCTGATAATTCTTCAGCCTTTACCAAAACATGAAAATGCCTTTCAATTACATATTTTTTGAATAAAAATACATACCACTTTTATACATTTCTGAACGAAAATAAATTAAAAAATGTATCAGAAAGTAGTTTCTTTGGATTTGTGAACAGCCTTAATTGGAAACTTTCAACTCGTATGATTTCTTTATTAATTAGTTTGTTCGACGTGTAATAATTCAGTTCAATCAGTATGACTTTATTTATCAATCACTATTTAGAGGTAAAACAATAAAGTATAATTACGTATTCATCGTTTAATGGGATCCTTTTATCTGATGTTTAATTTATTCTGGCTGCGCAATATTGCAGACAGTATTTTAATGTAAAAATATACCCTCATTTAGATTTATCAAGAATGTCTCAGTTGGTAGAACATTTGCCCATTAAGTCAGATATCCGGGGTCCGAAGATTGGCCTGTGAAATCTTTTATTCGGAAGATTTCAACTAGTATTTTTTTTTTCTAATCAATCAATAGGATTGCAATAAAATAATAAAGTATAATTACTTATTCAATCGTTAATGATGTCCTTTAATTTTTTCTATAGTTAATTCTTACATTATGAATAATAAAATTTCAAAACGATAGTTACTATTAGTTGGATAATAGATACTATATACTCCTTAACATAGTTATGAGAAAAATATTTTCCAAGTGTGTAATGTCAATAATGCCTGTGTCAAATATATCAAAGATGCATTTCGTACTGTCTGAAAAGTATTAGATTGGCTCGGGTTTTATGGATATCTTAAAATAGGGAAGTTTCTGTTGCGAATAATGAGTTACAGACTCGATAAATAAATTAATTGTGTGGGATAACCAAAATTAATTCATTAAATTAATTATAAAAAAAAACTTGTCTGAAATGAGCAAATCATAGAAAAGTTTTGATCCATGAAAAAATTCTAAATTATATTAAATATTGATGTCTAGTTGATGTTCTTTCAATAAATATAATATTTATGGAAACAATAAAAAACATAACAAACATAATATAAATTTCGAAAATAATAATTAATCTTTGTTACCAGATTATAAAGAGAATTATAAAAGTTTTTAATACTTTCAAATGTGTATTATCTTTATGCATTAAGTGTAATTTAAAGACAAATAATTTTTCTGTGTCTTATTTTAATTCTTTTAATTTAACAAAAGAGAGTCTTGTTATCATTAAGCCAATTAATATTTTTATTTAACAGAGAAAAAAATATATACATTTATTTTACTTTTAACCCCTAAAGAATTTTTATTCCAAAGCTCATTTTTACTTTTAAATTTTAGCATGATTAAAATATCCTACCTCAAGCGCACCGAAAAGATTACGTTTAAAACGTAATTTTGATTTAACCCGAAACATAAAAAGTATGAAAAACAAATTTTGTATAATCTAATGTAAAGGCTGTGTTCAATTTTGGTAAAAATGTCAGAGGTATTTCATTAATAAAAAGACTGTTAAAGCTAAATATTCAAGGGAAATCCTTTATTTTAAAAGGTATGCGAAGTAAAGTTTCAAGATTAAAAAAAAAGAATTAAAAAGTTAAAAGCACAAACTTTAAAAATAAATTTCTGAAATTCTTTATTTTAATTAACCGAGAAAATAATCCGCTTCTAACGCGTTCTAAAATGTTGAGTTATAGTTTTAAAAACAGCTTTTTAAAAAGAATCAGATACCCTGCTGGCTCTCATAAGGGTTTTTGTTTGGGAGTTTTTATATTTTAGCTTAATGTAACCATCATACTGTTATTGCTAAATTTCAGATAATTTAAAAATAAATAATAAATAAATAATAATAAATAATATTATGAATTCTGAGAAATTAAAACAATTCTTTTACTCTTCCAAATTTGACGATTGTTTCCACTACAGGCGGTTGTTGGCACTTTTTGGAAACGATTTTCACAGCTAATTTCTAAGCAAAATTGACGCATTCTTTACTAAAATTTCACTCCATTGGACATCTTTTACACTTGGTTGCAACTTTCTCTCAAAATTGTCATGGCAGTAGAATTTTTCGTAGTAGTAATGTCAATGTTTTCCCCATATCTCTCGGGTAACCATTCCGTTGTCATAATCAAATTTCCTGGGTGGCACTCTCGTAACTCGCTTTTACGGACACATAGCTAGTGATAAATAGAAATATATGGTACCACAGTAAACATCATGGCTTTATTTAAGTGGTTGTAACTAAAACATAATTTTTCTATCACTATCTGGAAGAAAAATAA
This sequence comes from Maratus michaelseni, assembly GCA_963931845.1. Classification (NCBI taxonomy): domain Eukaryota; kingdom Metazoa; phylum Arthropoda; class Arachnida; order Araneae; family Salticidae; genus Maratus; species Maratus michaelseni. Next base: position 213,753,557 of record OZ007590.1, read on the forward strand.
AATTCTGAAATGATTTTGTTATGAAATTAAAGTAAAGTTCCAAAAAGTATCCAGTAAAGCTAAAGTAAATTCACCCTATTATCAGCAATATTGTCTTGAATCCATTTTCGACGAAGACATCAATAAAATTGAGCTTTATATGAAGAAAGTCATCAGGCACACTTCCAGATCAACTTCCCCTTATTTAGCGAAATATGTATCTGAAACGGGAATAAATTGTGTATCCCTTGAATAAATACCTATAAATGCACTCGATATCGCCCTCATGGACTTTTCTGTATTTGCCTTGTCAAAGCGAACATTAGAATGACACCATTCATGAACTTTGAAAAGTCTCCGGAAAGACACCCATGAGGGGTGGGAGACTAATGACATAATTGTACTAAGAAAAAAAAATACACTGATGGTAAGTTTGGAACAAAGCTATAGCCAATAGTAAAGGCTATTCAATAAAGTTAAATTGTCGCAAAAATATGCTTAAAAATTAACTGTGAAAATTGTTTCCGTAAAGTAAGAACGACTGTATATGTAATTTTACTTACAATTATTTTTACCGTTTTTTATTTTAAATTTTAAATTTAACAAAAGAATGTCTTGTTTTCATTAAGGCAATGCGAATCTTTAACGGAGATAAAACATACATCACCCCTCGGGAATATTTATTATAATGCGTTCTTTTCTTACGTTTACCTTAAATTTTAGCATGATTAAAGTACTTTTTACCAGTTCATGGAAAAATTTACTCTGAAAGAGTAATTTTGGTATTATTTGAAACAGAAAAAAAAAACATCATAAACAAAATTTGAATAATCTAATGTAAAGGTTGTGTTGAGCCTTGGTGAAAATATCGGAAGTATTTCAGTAGAAAAAAAAAAGATTTTGTAAGTTAAATGTTGGTTGGGAATACTTTAATTTAAAAGATATTTTGAGAAGAAAATGTCTAAGATTAAAAAAAAAATGTTGAAATGTAAAACTTTTTCCCAAAATATTTTTAAAGGAATTTCTGAAATTCTTCAGTTTAATGAACCGGCTAAATAATCTGTTTTTGGCGTATAGTAAAATATTGAGTTGTGCAGTTTTAAAAGTATCTTTTATAAAAATTCAGATTCATGTTTGGATCTTGTAAGAGTTTACCATCGTAATCTTTTTATCTTACATCAGATTATCCAACAGAATTTTTATTCTAAATTTCGGAATGCATATAATTTCTTATTTTGTTTAAAACAAAAGAAAAAAATGGATTTAAGCAGTTCTTATGCCAAAGAATACAAATTATCAATTTAAAAATATGTATATAAATAAAGATTTCTTTCTTCGAAAAAAATTATGAATGGAATTTTTATTCTGTTAAAGTAATGTCGATGCAATTTAATTAATATAGAATGGAAATAAAGGAACCTAAAAACATTTGATTAACCTAAAACCACTTTTATTCTTTATATGTAGGGTGTCTGAAAATTATTGGTACAAACGTTTATGACAGATAGAACACACAAGGACAACCAGAAATTACATGCATTCAAATACCACACAATGTGAAATCGTAAGAACAATCGTAAGTATCAGCCAAAATATTCCATGTTCGAATCCTGGCCCGGACATTTTTCGTTCAGTTGGAAAATTACAACTTATATGATTTTTTCACCAACTTGAATAATTGTGTTAAAATTAATCTAGTGTAATCACGTATCTAGCGTTTACTGGAGTTCCAAATTACCTGCGATTTATTCTGTTGAGCTGATTCAGATATCGGAGCAGATGCTATGATCGGTAAGGTTGACTGGATGAATCAGGTCCTCCAGATTCGACCGGGATGGCTCAGTTGGTAGAGCAGGGCAGCTTCAGCCAAGATATTCATGGTTCGAATCCTGGCCCGGACATTTTTCGTCCAGTTGGAAAATTAGACCTCATATGGTTTCTTTACCAATTTGAATAATTGTGTTAAAATTAATATAGTGTAATCATGTATCCAGCGTTTACTGGAGTTCCAAATTACCTGCGATTTATTCTGTTTAGCTGATTCAGATATCAGACCAGATGTTATGATCGATAAGGTTGACTGGATGAATTAGGTCCTCCAGATTCGACCGGGATGGCTCAGTTGGTAGAGCATGGCAGCTTCAGCCAAGAAATTCCTGGTTCGAATCCTGGCCCGGACAATTTTCGTCCAATTGGAAAATTACAACTCATATGGTTTCTTTACCAATTTGAATAATTGTGTTAAAAATAATCTAGTGTAATCATGCATCCAGCGTTTAGTGGAGTTCCAAATTACCTGCGATTTATTCTGTTTAGCTGATTCCGATATCAGACCAGATGCTATGATCGATAAGGTTGACTGGAGGAATTAGGTCCTCCAGATTCGACCGGGATGGCTCAGTTGGTAGAGCATGGCAACTTCAGCAAAGATATCCCTGGTTCGAATCCTGGCCGGACATTTTTCGTCCAGTTAAGGACAGTATTAGGACTTTTTTTAAACAAAAAACGCTAAGATGATCTCATATTTTGTAAATTCTTGTGTTCATTATATAAAAGCTGTAAAAAAAAGTCATTATGTGTTCCAAATGTATTTTTTTTACCTAAAACCATAAGTATGCAATATTAAGAGGTAAGTGTTCAATTTTCAGATTTATATAATGTATTATTCAGCATATAAGGAAATATAAATTTTATGATCATAAACAAGGAAAAGATGCTGGAAAACTGTTCTTAATAAGAATATTTGGAAAGAAGTTATATTCTAAATTAAAAAGTTGAAAGTAAATTTAAAAGTCTTGAAGTTGAAAACATCATTTTTCTCTTGCTTTGTTACTGAAGTGGGACCCTCAATTGTATTAATTCCAATCGATGTGGTTACCTGAATTTTATGGCAAGTTTTTTTAATAGTATTTTAATGTACGGTCTGGACTTAAAGCGTTAATATATGTTAATGTTTCATTTCATGGATTTGTACAGATATAATTCTTTTATAATAAACATTTTCAAAAATCTCACGTTTTAATAAATCTTTATACATAATATGATAGTTCTGACCTCTATTTTGCATCAATAAGAGATGTTTAAAAATTTGAAGAGAAGTTTCAGTATCACATTTATTATATCTCTTTGAAGCAACCATATTTATACATTGATGAATCGTAAGTTACACTTAGCGCTTGTTAATGATGAATTGAATAGACAGCGAATTCTTTTTGCAAGGATGAAGAATACACATAATGGCTTTTTTTTTAAAAGTGAGTTATTTGTAGTTATTTGATTACGTGTTTCGTTAGTGATCCATAATGAGGTGTCTGTTGGTATACCAAATTGCAGTTTCGAAGAATTTTACAATGCGCTAAACATTTAAATAGCACAAAATATTTCGTGTTTGTTGATAATTTTGTTCCTTACAGCGAGCAAATCTCGACCTGCAACTGCCAAATTGGGTGATCAAATGAAAAGGGACGCACAGATTTTAATTATCATGAGCACATTTTCATTTTGTATTTCCATTTATAGCCGTACTACCCAGTCCCATACACAAAAACTGTATGGGCATATGTGGTAAACACTTCATTAACATATACAAGATAAATTATAAAAATAAAATACGGTTATGGGTGTATATTTTTAGAAAAATGAAATGTGCAAAGTTTAACAACGCTTCTCATTGATCAAGGATCACATTGATCAACCAATGCTCCAAAGACTATCGTTTTTGAGCAAGTGAAGTTTTCAATATTTTTGTTTACAACATATTTTTTTATATGAACACTAGGGTTGAGAACTTTCTACTTTACATCAAATTTGGTATTATCTATCGGGAGTTCAAATTATGTATATATATATATATATATATATAAATTTACACATGCTTCGAGAGTGTGAGAAAAAAGGCCCGACTGTGTACGTGCGCCCATGCTTTAGACAAATTAGAATCAATAAATATACACTAGGCTTGTTAGATAAATTGTTTTAAACTGGTTGCATAAAGCTGGAGTTGATTTCTGTTTCAGTGCAATGCATAATCTTACTATGCGTTATAATGAAAGTCTTTATTTGTTAGGGAATATTGTAGAATAATAGTTTTTTTTTTAAAGCTTTTCCAAAAAGCTTCCTAACAGTGCTATTTTGTGTTCTTCTTTTCAAGTTTAACTTGCATTTAGATTTACACTCGTAATATTCATGGTAGTAAAACAAGAAAGTATGAGTGACTGGTTCAGGAAAATTTTGATCTCAGTTTACTGAAGTTAATTACATAAATCAATGCCGTAATACTTCTCAAACAATGAAACAAAAATTGTAAATTGACAGGCTTTTGCCTTTTACTTTATTCCTGTAGCAATCTTTCTAACATTCTCTCACTCATTGATTTTTTCATAATGTTTGTTAATGTTGTGGCATATTGTGAGGCAAACTTTTTGTGGAATGCTTATTTTCGTCATAAAACTAGTTTTTTAACGGAGTTTCAACAAATGAAATTATACAACTATTTAGTATTATTTAATTTATGAATGACAACTTTTGATCGTATGCTCTAACATTGATAATTCTTTTTTTTTCTTGTTAGAAAGGTTTTGTTATGGTGGTTGTCCCATTATAAATATTACCAAGATCCAAAAAGAGCATGTTTGTATGTTTGTCCGTTTTTTTTTTGTCTCTTTTTATAACTTTTTCGACTGTAACTTTTGTAATAATTTCCAATCACTGTGAAAGTTTAATATGATGGTAAAGTACACATTATTCCTTTATGGGTTTGCAATAGTCATCGTATAGTATGCAGGTTTTTTTCCGAGGACATGTCAAACAAATTAATATGTGATCGTTTATTGCTTGCCAAAATGAGTGATTATGACAACAATTGGGATTTAAAGTAATTGTTAATAATAACAAAGTATTGCCATATAGTCTGTTATGCCAAAGTGCAATCATCAAAATATGCCTACTAACGTAAAAAAAGTAAATATCAGTACAATAATATAAGAAACAATCTGTTGAAGCCTTTTATATTGTTTATAATTACTTGTTAGAAATTTTCTTCATTGCATATGTATTAATTTTTGCTTCACAGAGTTGGTATAATCATATTCGATTAGCGTGAGTTTTCAAACATATTATCTAAGGCTTGAGAGGTACCTTCAGTGCTGCTCATTTGGTAGAAGGTCATGACACAGATTTAACAAAAAAATATAACAAATTATTTAGACCATTAAAAAGGAAAATTAACAGTGGAGCGGTAGATTTAAATATAGGCGATCCAGAATACGCTAAATGATTTGTAATGACTAAGAGGGGAAAATCTTTTCCCAAAAAAATTATTAAATTAAATTTAACTCGGGTCAAGATGGCAACACTGTTCGTTCGGCAGCAACCAAAGAAAGTCACTTAACAGGTAATATCACCATGAAATGGAACCCCGTGGATTCAAATAACTCTTTACTCGTAATACGAAACTTAACATTCTACAAAGCTGGCAAAAACTCACTGCCATATATTTTGTACAAAACGGCTAATTGGAACACCACTTTAAAATCAACATTTGGAGAACTTGAGTACCCAAACGCATGGTGCATTCCAAATCTCCTATTGCACTATATAAAGCATCTACACAATCACCGTCACCAAATTAACATATAGTTGCAAAGAAAACCGTTACAAGCAAATTCCAGAAGATTTATCCATACTTTTTGAAACTTTAAAAAGTACAGAATAGGTCTCATTCACGTATAAATTCAGGACGTTACGATCGAACGCAAAATCTCAAAACTCACTTGACCACACAGTACTCTTATAAAAGAGTGGCTACGTACTCTGCTACGGGTTAACTACAAATATTAAACAAAAATAAAACAATAAAACAGATTTCTAAAATAAGAAAAAAATACTTAGGTACTCCTGATTCATATTTCGTATTAATATTTTTATACGATGCTCTGTTTCTACAGATACAATTCTCCTCATGGAAAACTAAAATTTGTTCAAAAAAGTAAAGTAGATTGCATATTCTTCTAAAGAATGAAATCTTCAAAAACTTGGTATATACTTCATTTTTTTTGTTTATTATTTGTCAAAATACTAATATTGTATTACTAGGCATCTGCATAAGTTATTATCATATTTCTCTTCATTTGTATAGTTCGTTCAGACGAATTTTGTCTTTATCATTTCAAAAAGAAAGTATACGAAAATATGAAGTAGCTTTACTAAAATATGTATAAAACATACATATCATCTTCTCAAATCATAGAATACATACTTGAAGAATATTCTTTAACACATGTAGCTTAATATTATTCACTCACTATGATACGATAAAAACGAATCTTTGTAGGTTTAAGGGACAAACTGAGTTTTAAAAAATTACATGTAATATTTTTGTAAGCATAACATTTTATAAGATAAAATATGCATTACTATGAGTGTACATTTAAACGAAAATAATTTTTATAGTTAATGGAGCCTACAAATGAAATATGTTGTAGGCCTACTTATGAATATGATGATTAATATCAATATTTTTCCAAACTGAATTATTTGAATTGATTTTCTTTATTTTAAAACATAATTCTAATGCGTTTTAAACTTTATGCAGTTATTTTTTATTAATATTCATTGTTGATGTGCGTTGTTATTTGTAACCATAACGTAACAATCTAAAAAGTTATTTTCTCATTCCATTACAAATGGTGATGAAATAGTTACAGACTTGAGCTTTATTTCTAATGCAGAAATATGCAACTTTCCTAGATCCGCACTTCAATTTATTTCTTGTTCACGTTCTTTCTTATAAGTAGTTGAAGCTTATTCAAAATATTTATTGAACATATCAATAATCATGTATGAGATATCCAACATAAATTACACATATTATAAGTAATTTGCTTTTCATATTACTCTTTTAATAACTGTAATGATATTTATGATTAAAAAAAATAATAGAATTAATTTAGAGGAGATTCGTACTTAGTGAAACAGAGATCACAGTGGAGAAGCTCTGAAAATGAAGTTCGTGTTTGTACCCCTTGATGTTAACCCCTTGACTGTGTATCCCGAACTCAGTTCGGGCAAGAATTGTTTGCTTGTTTTGTTACTAAAAGCTTTTGCACACCAGTAATTTTTAAACGCAACCTTCGCTTTATTGATCGGCAGACCATTTTCGATTACACAAAGCAAATATTTCAGTACGAAAAAAGTGGTGTATTGTGCCTATTTTTAGTTTATGGTGCAAAAAACCTCCCACAGTTAAGGGGTTAAGCAGTTCCGTGTTGCTTTATTTCGAGTATTCGTCTACCATATCGCATGGTTTGGATGTTTTTCCGTTTGTAGTTACGAAACAAAAGTGATTTTTCGGACATGAAAGTTACTCATTTAACTCTGTTTCAAATCACATATCTTAAATCAAATTTTATGTAGTTTTTCCGTTCGACATTCATACATATGTTATATTATTTTTCCACTCAAAATGATAGCATTAATCTCTAACAAAGCATACGTAACAATTTACGACAAATGCATGCGAAACGAAATGAAACACAGAACGCTCGTACACAGTAAAACAATGTCTAATTGTGTATCATTGTAATTATTATATTTATTCATTAATATGCATTACATGTTACTTTTAAGTCTTTCGGACATGAGCGACCACACATATGGGACAAAGATCTCACCACATCTTAACGACAAAACCCAGCTTCTTGCTTTACCAGTATTTAAACACTTATACATTTCAGTACATTTCCGTTATACCAGCATCATGCCAAAATGTACACCAAAGCGTCAATCTTACCATGCATAAGATTTTTATTGCACATCGTGCCAAATATCGCTATTTATGGAACGTAAATATTTTTTTTTGTTATTTAATCGTATCCCCGCAAAACATCTTATTATTATTTTTTTTTAATTAAAATTATTTTCTATTTAGAGAAATTTACAATTTCATGCCTGCAGTTTAAATGGAGTTTTAATTTATTATTTTGTTGTATAATAGTCTTTTGTTCTTTTATTTAATGTATACATTTGTTTTATTTAATGAAATATTTCCTGAAAGTCTGAAATTTTAAAATGTTATAATTTTAAAATGTTCAATTTTGCACCAACGATGTTTAACATTTTTCAAATGTTACATTTGGAGCCAACTATTACGTTTGGCGACAATGGTATTGTTATAACGGAAAAGTACCAAACTTTCAACAATGCAGCCATTGATTCAAGTATGTTAAAAAATACGGCACAACCTTGGTATATATTATAAAACCTGAATGCTTAGGTGAAGGAAATAAAAAATCAACAAATATTATTTGACGATTTTTTTTTCATATATATTAGTAAATTCAGTATGCTAGATACTCCCAATAAGCAGATTTCTATATGCAGTGTCAGAAATGTCTTCAGTTGCTTATATCTAACACGAAAATAATGTTTTTGAAAAATCTATCGCACTTTTTACGACTCTTTCATATATAAGCGATCAATCGTGGAAATATTTATTAAAAGATAGTTTAAATTAAAAAGAAATTTAACCTTATGCTAATTATTCTGCATCTACATATTATTCTTACTTTGGAATTATAGTAAATTCAATAACAATTGGTAAAGCCATATGTAGGAGAGCAAATTTTGCACACTGTGCAAAAAGGTAAATAAGGTGAATTATCACAGAAATATTACAGTGTTATATATTTGCAACAAAGGACCTTATTTTCTTTTGAATATTTTCATTGTTCACCCCTGTCGGATATAATGCATTTTTGACAGCGTCCATACAAGTGTTGGAAACTTTTGGAATAGTTTTCCTTCACTACTGCTTTAAGTTCCCTGGTATCAGGCAGCTAAGATCGCTGAAATATTTGCAAATATGTGTCCTATCAATGTCGATAAAGTTCCAAAATATGTGTGAAATATTGTCTTGCGATATTCAGTTATATCTCCGTACACATTTCGCAGCATTTTGTTGGTTTTTATGCACAATTAACCAATTTCAAATAAAATTTCTTATTGAATCTTATTTACTTCATGACGGAATGCACTAACAACTGTTACTTCGAAGGTCCCGCATGAACAAACACCTACCGAGAAACTTTAAAAACAAAGTGTAAAATTTAAGTAAGACAGGAAAGAACGTGATGCGCATGTGTAAGGGTGTCGGGTTGTTCACGTTTTCTAAAGCAGTGTGATTAACCTTACTTATTGATCACACCTTATAAAATCTCCCTTTGGCAATGTATTCCAAATGTAATCTCCAAAAATGTCCCTTTAAATTACTCAATTACTCGGGAATTCAATTTTTATGAAAAATAAATTTCATTGGACATACTTACATCAATATATTTTTTTATATATTTCTATGAAGTTCTAAGAATGGTTAAATTTTTGGTATTGATGCTAAAGCATACGAAAAGAGCGTAACATGTAATACGTATAATAACATTCAGAAATTAAATGAACTAATTTACACTGTCTATTTAAACTCTTATTCCATATTTTGTATTTTGTTTGCTGCATGTGCAAAGCGTTGATTTTAATATGATATTATCTGTCTTAGGAAATACATATGCAGATAAAAGGAAAAAAACGAATAACACACAAATCTGGAAAGAAGGATCTCATTGAAAATGTCTGCTTATTAAAAGATCATTAGGTGATATTAATGCAGACTTGTAAACGAATTCTCAGTTATTATTAATGTTTTTCATTATTTTTCAACAGATATAAACAAAATTAAAAACAAATGAACTTGATCATAGTAAAACACGTTATTCCCAATTATGTTTTTAGAAGCGTCAGCCATGCAACATGATTTAAATTAATTCTTTTGAATCGTTCTGAAAAATAGTTGCTAACGATACCTCTGATTCAGGTATTGAATCTAGTGTCTCCTTTTCACTTTATCGGTTTATTTTGTAAAAACAATTATTGTATGTAAAAAAACATGAAAACTGGTAGTTTTATAGAGAAATGTATAAAATAATAGAGAAGGTATTGTAGAGAAGTATATAAAAATAAGCACGCTAACTAAGACAACAAGGCAACATTAGTTTAACAGAATCAAAACCGTAAATCTGTTTAACTAACTTTTGCAATCGTATACTTTATAAAACTGTGATGTGCAGATGTGCAATTTTCAATAAACTTTAAAAAATTAGTTTTATTTTTTAGGTATTTCTTTTTGTTAATTTTATATCAAATTTCATTCTCAGAAAAGAGTTTTAATTCATATTTTTTTGCGAGATTTTAAAATGTCCGAATTTCCAAACTCTCTATTTCCAATTTGAATACTAATTGGGGAAATTAAAAAAAATAAAGATTTAAAGTAATTTAATTATTGCTCGCGTAAAACATATGAGTGCAAAAAATATGTTACGTTGAAAACGATATTATATCATCTAAAATAAATGTTTTCTTCTAGACGGTATAACGATATCTACATTTTCATGAGTTGATATATCTTTTATTGATACGTGTGATACGGAGTTACATAAAGGAGAGTTTGAAGTAGAAAATTGTGCCATGTTTAACAAGTGAAATTAATTTTGCAATCTGATTTTGATTAAAAACCCTCTGACTGTCCAACAAAAGAGCTAAATTGTAATGTTGTTTTCTCTGCATTTTACTTAAAATGCTAATAAAGAGAGATTATTCCAAAATTATATAAAAAACTTAATTATATGATTGTAACCCTTGAGGATATCAATCATTACTCAATGTATTAAAACTACAGTATATATACATATATATATATAGAGAGAGAGAGAGAGAGAGTTATATTAATATAAAAAATGCTTGTATTGCAGTGAAAACTGGAGCTTAGTGAACGTATTAACACAGACTTGTCAGTGAGAGGTTTAAAATATTATTTGAATTATTTATTAATTTTATTTTTCATAAAATTTATATATTTTTCGTGTTGCGAATATTTATAAGAAGCTTAGCAAAAGTAAATATATTTTAATTTTAATATATTATTTTTTAACATTAATTATATCATTTTTATATGTGAAAGTGTCGTTATATTCAGCAGATCATGTGCATTTGCATTTATAATTTTTTACGTTCTAGCATTCGCTGTTAAAATCGCCGTCGCGTTTAAAATGAAACGCCCACAAAACTTAAATATTTATTATGATTACACAAAAGGATTTATATTACACAAACCTGTCCGTTCACAATTCTTTGCTACCAGATTGATCTCTTATAAAATAAAATTATTTTTTTGCTTTACTGTAACTTTTCTATGGCAGAATGGAATATTTAAATATTATAAATAAGTAAATAAAATAAAATATTCTTTTTTTCGTTATTATAATTATTGTAATTATACACCATTCAAACAAAAACAACGTTTTCAGCAAATCATTGCTTTTTAATGTGAGGCAAGTACATAGGCGCATACCAAAACCATGATTTTTTTTTTCAGCTAACATGGATATTCATTATTGCATATTAAATTTACATAAAGTAAGACCACAAATATATAAAATAAGTCTATTACTGCTTACAAGTATTTTTAAACCCATTCAAAAGCAAGCCATTAAATACATAGCAATAACATATAATGGACTCCACATTCAAATTAATGGCTCATATATTGTTTGTAAATTTTTTAATTTTATCTACCACAAGGAAAAACGTTACATCCAACACATTTTCTATTTCAAAGATCCGTGCAATAAATTTAAGATTAATAGCACGCCTCAAATAATTCTTCATTAATTTTTGTCGTATTTTAAGTGAGATTTATTGTTATTAGGAAGGGAGAATTTATTTTAATTAAAAAATATTTGCTGACAAATTCTATCGGACAAGAGCTATCAAACTGCGATTTATTTATTTTGGGATTAACGCAATCAATCTCTATACAAATAACGTTTCAGTGAAGCTAAGGATTTAAAAATATCCCAATTTGTAACTTATCGTTCATAGAAAAAAAAATTAGTAAACCAGGCGAATTTTAACACAAATAAATATTATCCGAATAGAATTTTTTTTTTAATAGCAAACTTACTATTTAAAGAAAAATTATTTTGTGGCAATGTTTCTTATATTTTTCTGCAATTATTATTAAATTATGAGATAAATTTTACAAATGCATAAGTAAAATTTTTATATGCAATTTCATTTTAAAATCCCTTTAAAAATAACTTTAAAAATTAAATAAATTAGAAATAATGAAAATGATACTGTGTTAAATTATACAATAATGGTTTTAGAATTGGCTTCTGTGTGAGCTTGATTAAAATGTTACGAATGTGAATATTCTACTGAAAAAAACTCATTCTATGAGATGCCAAATAAAACCAATCTTTCTTAGAAATGAACACGATTGAAAGTCCAAAAATAAGTTTCAATAGGCTGTTATGCATAGTGTTTTTTATTAAAGAGAATAATAAGCTGCGAATGTAAAGAAGTGTGCTTAATTAATTTTCTACATAATCACCCTGGATATTGATGCATTAATCACGCGGATTGACACGGACTAAAATACCCTTCTGATAAAAATTGGAAAAGCATAAGAAAGAACTATTTCGCGTTTTTTTCACATCTTGATTAATGCCAAAGTGCCTTCCTATGAGAGCCTTCTTCAATGCCATAAACAAGTGGATGCCGCCTGACATCAGTTCGTGAATATAGGGACAGGTTAGGACAAGATGCTCTTTGGGACACTGCGGTTGACTGTTACCGTCTCTGTGTGTGGTGTTTGGATTGTTGCGCACAGGAGCAGGGCAGATATAAAAAAACACTCTACACGCCTGCGAATAGCAGTGTTCAGTCGTCTGCTTTCCATAACTGCATGAGACTGAATGGCTTGCTCATTTGATTTTTCTATTAGAGGTCACTGCGCTCCCGGCATATGCGCGATCTAGTTTGAAAGCCACCAAATGGCAGAGGCATGACTCTCGTATAAAATCGACTTTCTGTTTTGTCCATTTTGTTTCCATTTTTTAACAAAAGACAAGGAGAGACTTAGTTTTAGATTTATACTTGTATTTCTGGGATTAATTGAATGTTTCATGAATTTAAGCATCTCACAAGTGTGTAATATAAATAAGATTTTTTTTTATTGGATTGCTACTAATCGCTCTTAAAAATCTCATGAATACTATTTAATGTAATTTATAACCCCCATAAAACATTATTTGTAGATTTTAGAATTTAGGTGTATATGTATTATTTAAAGTAGAAGACCGGTAAAAGTCCAAAATGTGGTATGAGACTTCTCACTTATCTACGTGCATACCTACTGAATGATATCTGTTTGTGGAATTACATCAGTTGCAGCCTAACTTCAGGTAAGTTTAAACTAGTGTAAGCAGTTACGATCTGGAATCAGTTTGTTTTGTGACAATATATTTTGCGGTTTTATTTCGTTTAAAAAATGACTGATATTGTGCGAAAAAAAAACTTACGATGTTTTGCGTCAATCAGAGAATAATATAAGAGATAACAACTTTTACTTTATAAGTGAGAGATACATTTACAAAGTTCAGAATCAAAGCAGAATAAGTCTATAAAACATTAACCAGAGTTACCTGGAGTTAAAATTGGTGGGTTCGCGTGCCTTCTGTACGAATCATAGGAGACCAGTGACATTGGTTGCTCACGATTTCAATATAGTACTTGGTTTGATACGGTATCTAATAAATTATTGTTTATAGATCTAGCATTCATTTCAAACTCGCGTAATGAAAAGTAATTCATTCAATTTGATTCTAAACTTTTCATTTCTTTGTTTAATGGAGCGAAAAAATCTGAATACTGAAAGAGTTAAAAGAAAACAAGCAGTTTAGTTATAGGCTTTTAAACGCTATGATATTCTCAACATAGAAGATAAAAAGAAACTTACAACCAGGGAACTTTTGTTTAAGTCAAAACGTCCCTGGTTCATATCCTGACTTGGATACTTTTCACTCAGTTGGAAAGTTACCTCAAATGTTTTATTTACCAATTAGGTTAGTTTTGTGAAAATTAATAACGTATCCAGCGTTTACTTGCAGTTACATTACCTGCAATTTATTTTGTTGATCTGTTTCAGATAACAGACGAGATGCGCTTATCAAAAGGATGACTGAGTGAATTGTACCCGGCAGATTTATCTAGGTTAACTCAGCTGGCGGAGCAATGGCAGCTTAAGCCAAAAGGTCCCTGTTTCAAATACTGGCCTGGACACCTTTTCACTCAGTTGGAAAATTGTAATTTATATGATTTATTTATAAATTAGAATAATCGTGTTAAGATTAATCAAGTGTGAAGTTGAAATATTGATTTTTTATAAATAATATTATGAAAATTTAGTTTAAATTTTTAAAGAATATTTCTTCGTAATATTGTATTTAATAACAACATTGTTGGAAGTAAATTTTAAAATAAATAGATGAAATGTAATTTTCTAAAGTAATATTTGTTAACTTATTACTGAAATGTTCAAAATAATATATATATATATATATATATATAATAAATTTTGATTAAAATGCACTAAATAATTAATGAACTAAAAGGAAAAACATAATTTACAATACAGTTTAATGGAAATAAATGATTAAATGATTCTCTGAAAAAAAATCATTTGCAGTTTTAGATCTAGATTAATAAAAACGTGGGCTACCTAAAATTGGAATCTAACAATCAAACTGTACTTTCAAAATATAAAATATTACCTAATAAATACTGCGTACACTTCTTAGTTTTTCTTATTTCGCAAAATAAGACATTTTATATAAGAAATTTAAGGCTGATCGTCAGTGAACTTCCCGATTCCCCCCGCTAATGTTAAACCTATGGGCGTAGGGTGCATTCATATATTTAAAATATCTCTTCAGGAAATTGATATTTTACACTTTTTTATTCTGTGTACTATTTTTAAATCATGTCTCTTTTTTTCTTAGTTATCGAAATATTTCTAAAATATGTGCTTTATTCATAATTTTGTGTTAAAATCTTAGCGAAACTGAATAAAATTTCAACTCTGTCGAAACATGGAATAGTAGCAATATAATACTTTTGATTAGTCAATCGTGGTGAAAAAAACTTTTAAACATTTAAAGTACATCAAATCCATTGTAAATGTAATAAATAATTATTTATACATTACCTTCAAGAGTGTTCCACGCTTTTAATATTCTAAGTCTGATTAATCTTCTTCTTAATATGATTATTCTTAATCTAAATCTCTATTCTTTATCTGTTTCTTAATCTATTCTTATCCTTATCTTGTAGTGGACTAGCAACTGTCCCATAAAGGCCTTCTACAGTTTTGATTGTGAAAGTGATGTCACAAGCTAACATTCGTGTGCGCACAGAGACATCTATATTTTATTTTATCTAATTTTCGATGAATGCATGTAGCCTTTTGAATTTGTGGGTTTTCTGTATTTCGTAGCGTATTTATGCAAATTGTGACTTCTCTGGTCAATCAACAATCGTATATAAGCAGAAGTGAATGCGGATTCACTTCTTTTTTTATTTATTCGGATTTGCTCGGATCTTGCCTAGTTTAGACCTGCTTTAACCCCAGAGCCAGTGCTAATATTCAGAAGTGGAGATTGAGTTAAGTAAAGATCTAGCCTCATTGTTGGTAAGATACTTTAAATAGTTTCAATAAAGTTGTTCGGCAGCCACGGGTTGCTACCATTTTTGGAAGTTTAGCTTTTATTTAACAAAGTTTGCTAGTGATTCTATATTTCAGCGAAGGGCATCCAATGTGTATTGGATTTAATATTGGAGTATCTCGTCAGTAATCTGTGCGTAAATGAATCTTTGATTAATTAAAATCTTCTTAAGTAATTTTGATAGTTATTCAAAGTGAAGTGGTTGATTTCTTTGGGAGAGACTGTTCAATTTAGGCCAAACCGATAGAGACTCTACCACTAACCCTGTCCGTTTAGTTTAAATAAAAATTGTTTAAATCTTAGATCTGTGCACTGGCTGAGCTAGATCGGTACTACATGAACCCAAATGCTACAATCAAATGTACAAAATTAATTTTTTGAACATTATTTTTTTCTCAATTAAAGTAAGTATTTATTTTTTCGTATGTAATTATTTTTTAGGTTAATCTAGTAAAGAATAATTTGTATTGAGAGTAATTTACATTTGGAATATAATTCATAAAGGGATTATCTTGAAAAAATGAGTGATAGCACATCAAAAAACAAATCGTTGTAAGTGGTATTGCAAAGCCATAAACTTAAAACGTCCGCAATAAAAAGAAGTGATATCTCATGTGAGTGGCGTGTGAAAATATATCACTATCCATAATTTATGAAAATACACCGCAGTGTGATACTGTATATGGGAACTGTTTGGCGAACTGCAGACATGTGTAACGTGTGGAAGTTTCAGATAATGATTTATAAATATGTTCCCAAGATCATGTGTTTTAAAACAGAAATTTCAGCATTTAAAATTAAAAGAAAAAAATAATTAAATCTCTAAGTATTGTTGTTGAGTCTTTTACTACAAACATATGTATTACTCTTTAAACTTAAAATAGGGGCTACTTTTCCAAACGAATAATTTATGCTAAAAAAAATTACTAAAAAGTTGGTATGTCTATTTATTTTTTTTTGTTATACGACTTTTGTCAAACGTTTTCAAATATTATTCCTTAACTTATTGTCATATTAATAGTACGCAAAATAGCTAAATTCGTTGAATTTCAGTTAATCTTATTTTTCGGGATTTGGAAGCTACTTTTAATTTTTTTAATGTAAAAGTAATTTTTCCTCAAAATGAAAAAAAAAAAAACGGACCCGAAATGGAAAAAATTAATTTATGGAAAAAAAATCAGAAATTAAACATACAACGCTGTAAACTGGTGCTCGAAATTGGATGTAACTATGCTAAGTACTTATTGTGGAATAATATTTAACTTAAAATAATAATAATTCCTTTTAATTGAATTGTTCTTATGTCCTTTATTCGCTTTTCTTTCGGACCCCCTTTCCCTTAAAAAATAAATAAATAAATAAATAAATGTAAAATTCATAGATACTCTACTTTGTTAAATCAAGATCGCAACGAATTTTTAATATGAATTCTTTTAGCAGCATAATATTCATTAGTTAATAAAAACCATCTGGCAAGCAATGCAATGAAGCAACTCCTAATATGGTATCAATCCTTAACGAGTATCTATCTTTTGGTAATCTGAAAATAGCTCAACACTAGCTGAAAAATGTAATTTTCGCCGTTCCCAAATTCTTGAAGCCCACCTTATGACCAGGTGCGGGGGGGGGGGTGCAGATAGTATTTTGAAGTAAGTAGGAGTTCTATGTCGAAAATGTTACCCTTTCGTGAAGATTTTTGTTAACGCGCTATGCTCCTTCTGAAAGTATTACCGCCAATGCAACCCTATTGGCGAATTTTGTAATAAGTCGATTTCAGTTCTGCTACGAGCAAGGTCTCATTCCTTCTCTTAAATAGCTTCTGTAAGCACTCCAAAAAGGCTTCATTTTACCTCAATGCCCTCTCTTAAGCTATGCGGCCTAACATCTCACTATGCGATAAAATAAAACTTCCTCAATCTATAATAGAGTTTTTCTTGTGTATCCCCCAACCTATTGTGGATTACTTATTTCAAGCGTATTGCAACTAATCTCAACCAAAACCAACATTATATGAGCCTAGGCTAATAACCCGAAAAAACCATAAAACTAATTTTAATCGTATGGGAGGATATTTTCCAAGTTTATTGTTTGCATTTCAATATTTTAAAATATTTTTTTTGCATACGATATAGGAGATCAATCTCTATCCAGGCCATTTTTTTAATTTTTTCGATTTTGATTAAATATTTTTTTCATGAAGGAATTTTACTCTCGAAAGAGGTTTCGAAAAAGAAAATGACCTCATGAAAAGAAAAACTGGAACAAAAATCGAAAAAAAAAAGATCCGGTTAGAGATCGATTTTAGCTATTCAATGCGTAAAAAATATTGAAATACAAATGAGAAGATTAAAAAGAACTCTGCCATTGTTTTAACATTAGCTTGGTAGTGTCTTCGCGAGACTAGTCAGGCTCTCTTCCAGTGAAAGAAAAGCTGAAAGTCAATTTGCTGATGAATGTTCTTTCTATTAACTAGACGAACGAATTCATCATTCACCACAGGTGGCCGGCCAATTTTCTCTAAATGGTGCACTTTTTAAATTTTTTTAAAAATGAACATTGAAATCTATTTTCTAACCAGTGC
Organism: Maratus michaelseni; assembly: GCA_963931845.1. Classification (NCBI taxonomy): domain Eukaryota; kingdom Metazoa; phylum Arthropoda; class Arachnida; order Araneae; family Salticidae; genus Maratus; species Maratus michaelseni. The sequence goes on from OZ007590.1 coordinate 213,771,728, forward strand.
ATCACTCATAACTGCATCATTGTAGTACATCTCATAAATTTATCTATGGTGTTATGTTGGTGGCATATTCCTTTCAAAAGCGAATTCACTGAACTAATATCACAATCATCGGGACCTCTTAAACCTCATTAAAATACAATTGCATGTGTAAACTATACTTATTTTCCTCCATACAACCCGTGCTCTTATTAAGCAGTATGACGATATTCAGGTCCAGAAACCACGTGTTTAAAGTAGCGCCCATTGTTCAGATGCGATAATTATAAAATTACGATAGTTATTTTTTAAAGAACCCTCTTATAAACTTTTAAAGGGCCTAGTGTTTAACAACAGTTTTTTTTTTCTTAGTGCAATTTTCAAATTTTCCGTTTTTAATCAGTGTTTAGTAAATAGATGCATAATGATGGAAAATTTCCCTTTAATAAGAAAAATCTATCACTTCGCTTTGGTTTGAAATTATACATTTGATACGGGACTAAAAAAAAACAATTGTTATGCTTGAGTTAATCATGGCGTCGTTTTAAAATTTTGGTTAATATCAAAGTGGTTTCACTCGGCGCTTCTAAATGCATAAATTAAATCATAATGAACTTCATAATGAATCATAGTAAAAATCTGATTAAATATCATTCCATTTGCGTTTAATATGTTTTAGAACAAATTATTTACAACACTTTACTTTTTATTATTAGAAAAATCGAAAAATATTTCACTTCGCTTACTAATATATATATATATATATATATATATATATGCTAAAACCTTATTTCAAATAATTTAGGCTTTATATAACATCCTTGAAAATGTGTTTGGTTCAATATATTCTAACTATGTTGTGGTTTATTCGAAAAGAACCTTTTAAGAAAATTTATAATCGACTCGTGAAATACTTCAGAACAATATCTTCGTCATTTTACATTCTAATGATATGTTGCAAATACATAGTGAAAGTTAATTATCTATTTGCATATTTGGAAACTTACTATACTTAATCCTTGTATTATAAAACAAGAGATATTGCTTTCAAAATTATGGATCACTATTACAAGTGCTTCTTAAGATAATTTGCAGAAACATGCTTTGTAAGTGTTATTTAAATGTCAAATATTTCAAAGTTGCATTACGCCTTATTTTAAACATATTACACGTGAGTGTTTGTGTGTGTTTCTCTTGCGAAAAGTTATATACTCTGATATCATTAATTGCATAGGATTTCGAAATTAATTCAACTGTCAAAAATTTGTTATGTTATATTTAATTTGCGTTGAATAGCATATATGTTTTCTATCTAATTAATGTTTCACTATATATTACTTTTTTTATAATATTACTTAGGAAAAACGGAATATATTCGACTTGACTTTCTAATATACAGGATGTCCCAAAAGACAGAAACCCGCTTTCATTCTTTAGCTGTCGGGGATATGTAGACAACGTAAATTTCAAAAGTATTCAATAAAAAGTAAGAATTAAGAATATGTGAATGAAATAGCCCTGCCATAAAATTTCTAAACGTTTCACGTTTTAAATATTTTTACCATCACTGGATCGTATAAGCTATATTTAGAAGCATTTTCTGAATGTTCTGGCAAATTATCATCTATATATATATATATATATATATATATATATGTGTGTGTGTGTGTGTGTGTATGATATGATTTCCCATTTCATAGTGCATTATATGAACATATTAATTCTGGTAAGCGATGATTTTGTAGAATATGTTTTGCAGTCGAACGCTCTAGATGGAAGACGATGTTTATGAAAATATTGGAATTTTCCCAGCAACATAAAGCAAGCTTTATTTTCACCAACGAATTTATCGATACTTTACAAAGAATATACATTTCCACTAGTCGCTATTTTTAGAACTCAGATCGAGTTGGGTTACATCGTAAAAAAAAGCATGAAGATTTTACATATTATTACAGAAATATACACCAATTTAAAGAAAATTCTCCTCCAAGTGACTGGATCTAGTTAGTAAGTCAAAAAGCGTAAAAATTCTGAGCTCCAGGGCTGCGTAACGCGTTTTAAACGCAGTGAGGCGTATGAATCTTTCGCCAATGCAGGGGTAAATTAACCAATGAGCAGTTTGCAAGGCTGAGGGAATCCTTTTTATACTCGGCATAATTTTGAAGTGAAAAAGCTCGACGCGGGAGTTTAAATGAATTATGGGATATCGAATGATAATTTTAATAAAAATAAAAATGATATTAACAGACGTTCTAAAAAAATAGGAATTTAATGTTTCAAAAGAAGAAATAAATTAGGGGGTTTTACAAATAAATATAGCTTTTAACAGATTAAGATTTTAAAATTAATTATTAAAAGAATATGTTGATTAAAGAAATGGAATTGAAATATAATTTATATTTAAAATATTATTAAAAGACAGGGAAAAAAGTAGAATTTTAAGAATTTGGAATAAATGAATTAAGGTAAATTAGTGAAATTTTTTTATTATTGCATATATATTATTTCTGTTGTCAACATTCCCTTTATTATGCATTTACGAAATGCACAACAATGTATGTATGAGCTATCTTTCAAAAGGTTTTTGAACCGGCTTCTGACATACTCCACTCACAATTCTTTAAATGATGTTTTTGATTAAAAATTGCAGTTAATAAAAAATTAAATTAGTATTGTTTTTATAAATGAAATGAAAGATTTTTCTCAAATCAATCTTGCAAGAAAAATAAAATACCGCAGTATATCTTGCTCAACAATGATTATAAATAAAAATATTAATAATACAAAATTGATAAAGTGTTACATTTCAGCACGTGTTTACTTATATTTATGATTAAAAAGAAAAATTGAAAGTGCAATATTTAGAAGAGAAAGATATCATCGATTAATCAAAGCAATGGTGTTTCACGTGCAGCCTAAAATGTATGCTTTGTTATATGAGATAAAATTTCATTTTGCATGTATTCAATTTATTTTTCTTTGTCTCATGTTTTTTTTTTTCGATGTATGTGATGTCATCATTTAATGCAGTTGAAATACGTTTGTTAATTTTATTATCAAGAGTGTCTTTCGCTATCTTTGATCAGTTTTAACTGTAACTTTTACGGGATAAATGATATGATATTCTGGCTTCACCAATGTTATTTACAGATATTTTTTATTTTTTATTCTTTTTTAGAAGTTTAAACCTGCATGTAAAAATTATTAGATACTGCTAAAAAATATTAGATTACAGGGCAAAATCATCACACAAGTCCACCGTTAAAACAGTATACATTCTTCTACGACCAAAATTCACGGATTTATCCTACATTGAATTTTATGAAATTTCAGAGCTTTCTGGCATTAAAAACGACAATCGGCGTCCGTAGCCGATATATATACTTCTAAACTATTTATTTTTGAACACTACCTTCATCCTTTTTACATTCTATTGAAACATTACAGGTACATAATGAGAGTTAATTATCTTTTGAAAACTTACTATACTTATTACGTGAAAGATGGATTCTATAACTATTGCTTCTTAAAATAATTTACAGAAACATGCTTTCTAAGTGTTCTTTAAATGTTAATAATTCCAACTAAGTCAAATATTTTAACGATGCATTAGACATCATTTTGAAAATATTACACGTCAGTGTACATGTATGCTTCTCTTCCGAACAACAAGTGAATAGTGCAAAACACTCTAAAATCTTTCACTGCATAGGATTTCGAAATTAATTAATAAATTAATGTCTCAGACTTAGGAAATAAATAAATATAAAATTAATGAATTACACAATGATTAACAAATATTTTTTGTTAATATTACTAATGATTATTTTTCTTGCACATTGTAAGAAAGACAAATGGTTCTTAATCTGTAAAAAAATAACCGAACCAAGAACGGAAATATTACAATAGCCATCTTCCGAGTTATTCATGCTTTCGAAAAGCGTTCTTTATGTTTAGAAACTTCAGACAGCAATATATGTCTGAGATTTAAAGAAGCATTTGCACAATTTCTTTTGCTGTCACAGATTTTCAGAAACGTTTCTGAGTCGTTTTTATAGTATATTAATCAGTTTTCTCAAACCGGAATATCGGTTTTTAGGGTATTATCAATCCTCAATTAAGCTTTTTCAGTTCCGTGATTGAATTTATACATGCAAGAATAACAAAATAAATACTAATTTTGTGTTTATACATTTTTAAATATCGAAATTATATTGTTGTCTGAGGTTTCTAAATATAAAAAATGCTTTTGAAAATTGTGGAAAGGCAAATCAGAATTTTGGGAAACCTGGAAGTGATTATTGTTTTATTTCGTGATTATAGTATATTTGGCTAGAATTAAAAAAAATATTTTATTATATTGCAGGTGTTTCTCTAATACGCGTAAATGTTATGTAATAACAGTCATTACATAAATGGTTAGAATAATTATTTTTTCCAAAATAATATCCAATATCTCGATTATCAGATTTTAAGGATGAAACATGCCATCAAGAATCATTTGAAAAAAAAAATCGTCAAGGTATAGAAAAAGGTTTTGACACGTATTGAAATAATATATGGATAACTGAGGTAGCCCAATATCTATTGAATTAGCAGACATTTGTAGCAGTTTGTGAAACGTTCTTTGTTGTGCTCAGATCAACTTATTTTAAACGAATGTAAATTGATGGTAATAACAAGTAATTGATTGAAAAATGGGGCTTTTCAGCTATGAAAAATAGACAATATTTACAAACGAAATATAAAAAGAATACATTGCTGACTCAATATAAGTATTAATTTCTTCGTGGTATTAGTAATATTAACTTATGCATAGATGATCTATAAATTGGGGATATTTTTCTTACAAAGACTTTCCATAAGCGCATACTCAGAAAAAGTTTGGTAAAAATTAGATAATATTCTTTGTTATAAGAATATATATTTTTATAAAACGAATTTCCTGCGGAACATTGATATAGTGACCTTGATATAATGAAAATTTTGTGCTTTCTATTTATCGTCGGTTGGCGACAAAATGAAAATTTAATATATACGCTTTTATGATAGGAAAAACATTTTCTACTTTTCATACTGAACTAGTTTAATTGAGTTTAAATTAAATAAATGCAATTTTATAACAACAATTTTGTCATATGCGTTTATATGTATGTGATGTAGTGACACATTGGAACAGTAAAAAGGAAATTTTATTTTATTTTTCCACATCAATTTGAAAATTCTTAAAATCAAAATATGCATCTTATGCTTGCATAAGGTGTCTAATTAACCTCAAAAACTCCCAAAATCAAGTAATATTATCGTTACGCACCAAGGATATACCTGACAATGTTGAAAACTATTGTAATAAGAGATATCTGAAGAATTAGAATTTACTCTATTGTTTTTACTTTAGTTTGAATTTATGATGGTGATTGTGATTTTTTTGTGGTTTTTGTTTTTTGGGTTGCTCATGAAACGGTCTAAAATTTTCTGGTGAAAAATATGGTAGTCATTTAGAAACATGTACAATAGTCCTGTCTCATAATTAAATTTATCTATTTCATAAGTTATACTTCAGAAAGTTTATTTATAATTTTGTATGGTCCTTAGAAGGTAGGCTCTAATTTTCGGGTGTTAGGATATTTAAATTCTTCATAAATTACAGAATCTTGTATTTTTAATGGGGATTCAACAAAATTTCTATCATAGAGCATTTTACGTTTAAGATGAAATTCACGAGTTTGCTTTTTTGCAATTCTGAGAGCTTTATTTACAAAGGGAGGGGGGTAACAATTTTGTTTTAAAGGAGATTCATAAGGTAATTGACCATAAAATATATAGGCGGGTGGGAATTTGGTATGGAATGTGATGTATTATTCTATTCTTGGATCACCTGATCTAATAATTTATTCCAATGTATTTTAGAAGAAGTGGAATTGATTTACATTTAAGCCTAGTAACTATAGTTTGATTAACGTGTTCTATCTTCCCATTGATTTGGGGATAATGTGATGATGTAAAACGCTGTTGATTATGATGTTTTCTGAGGATTTTTTTTTCAATATTGGAAATCTAAAAAATTTATGTCTATCACCAAGTAAAGAATTTAGAGGGATTTAAATAGTAAAAGTGTTTTATGTCAGGAATATAAGTAGTTAGCACAATTTTAGATTTTAACAATTTGGTATAAATATTATTAGGTGGATTAAGATCTTATACTTTTACATATGGAGATTGATAGACTTGTTTAAGAATAAGTTTTAATTTAATAAGCCGGTATAATCTATGATATTTTATTTAAAGGAAAATTTCTGTAGACTAATGTTAACCTTTGCGGAACAAATTTTAAATTTTTTAATATGAATATATAATGAAATTTAACGACCATATTATACAGTTTAGAACAAAATTTAAATTGGTAAAAATTGTTTATTCAAAATTAAGGTATGATTCTGAGCACTTTCAATTGGAATTCGATATTGTTAATGTATGAGACAAAGGATAACAGTATTGTTGCCATAGAAACAACGACTTATGCAAAACAGAATGGCTTTGATAACGACAGCGTTCGTAATCAGGCAGTTATTTTTTTTATTTATCTAGCCGATGTAACCGTGTAAAATTAAAAAACTGCAACAACACGCAACTTGCATACATTATATAAGCTTATACGTATTAAAAATAAACTTTTTAATTTCTTAAATTTAAATAAATTAAGTACAGCTTATTCAACCGCTGATCTAACAAACAATTTCCTAATGTATAAAAATCACTAGCAGTTGTCGAGGAAAAAGTGTTACGCGCCAAATCGCGTCTTTTTGCACCGAATATTCTAAAGTATTTGATTTTTTTTTACAGATTTTCTACTGGAATTCAGCAGTTAAATTTGAAAAAAAAATGCATTATAACGTACATGCAGGTTACATTAGCAGTTTTTCCAAAATATTTTGAGTATGATGTTTAAAGAGACCTTCCTTGTTAGACGTGTATAATATTTAATCATGAAACCTTGACCGATACTTATGCCTGGGGCAATGTGAAGAACTGTCATTTTTACGTTCTGTTATGTATTTTTTCAGAAGTATTCTCGAAATGCAAAAAAAAAAAAAAAAAAAAAAAAAAAAAAAACGAAAAAGGTAAAATTTTTATGATTAAATAAAGTACACAAAAATAGGTATTATTATTATTATTATTATTTAAATGACTCTCTATATATTGAAACCTGACAGTTAAGAGGAAAGAAAAACATTCTCGGTGTTTTCTGTACAAAAATTCACTGGAAGTTGGAAGCCAATAAATGTAACTCAAACTTGCGGCTCCAAAATAGAATGCTGTGAACTGCTCTGTAAAGAAAAAGAGAAATGCTTCTGTATCTAGCAAAACTTTTCAAAATTATAATATAACTATCCCCAAATTATCCACGATTCCAAATAAAGGAAAATCTCATGAGGTGATTTTGCGGGTCTGTATAGTTTCTACATAATTAATTTTAACATGTTTTTTTTTTTTTTTTTTTTTTTTTTTTCAGAGCAAAGTTTATTTACAGATGACCCCGCACTAGATATATTTTTTAATATATACATACATATTAATTTAAATGTTTGTAATGAAATTTCTTCTAAATGGTAAGTTCCATTTTTTCAAAAAAAAAAAAAAATGAGATTATTATTTTTTATAGGTGTAATTTTTTTTTATTACAAGACATAATAATTGTAATGCATTAAAAAAAAAAAAAAAAAAAAAAAAAAAAAAGTAAATTAACATCATTTAACAAAGAAAACAAGATTGCCTTATTAACGATATATGGACGTAAAGGACACAGAATCCCTGAATAATAAATACAAAAACTGATGCGCTAGAATGATTATTCGCGCTTAAAAAAGTAACATAAATAACCGAATAAACAGAATAAATTTACCTTTGAGATACTCTAAAGCTTCATAAGAAAACTTTCTTTAGTTTACAAAAAAAAGAGAGGGAAATGAAGAAAGGATGACGTAAATAGTTTAAGTTTAATCTGAAAATGCTTTTTAAATTTTGGCATTACATATTTGTTATAAAACTAGTTTTACATATAAACACTGTATATATTTGTTTGTCAACATGGGCGGCCGCAGAACAAATTCAGGAAGGGGGTAGATATCCAAACAGAAGCAATTGCAATCCAATGTTTTCGTTTTTTAAATCGAGAATAAAAACATAAAATAAATTAAACTGAGATTTCTTTTATTAGAACATCATATTAGAATCTCATTAGAACCACAATTTAAAAAAAAAGGGATACATAAATACAACAAGACATATTACAAATCCAACAACACATATTAAAAATGACGAATTGAAAGAGTTTATTATTTTTTTTCATCAGGGGGCGGGGGGGGGATGGCGGTTGTTTTGTGAAACTGTTTAAAATAATTGTTAAACACATAAACATAAAAGAAGAAATTAATTAAAAAATTTTCTTCGGCGAGGAGGGGGGGGGGAGATAAAATGTACTCTGACCTTATAACTAAAATTATTAATTCTTATTACTTTTAATGTTTAATTACCCTAAATCTGTTGAGAATTAAAGATTTTCTATAGTTTTCAAAATCACAAATAAATAAAATTAATGAAATTTATAACTCCAGGAAAGGCATGTTTCTTGAATTTTTAAGTGAATAATAATGTTTTGAATTCTGTCCAGACAAAACTCCTTGCTTCACCTCAGATTAATAATAATTAAAAAAAAACATATTTATAAACTAGTCTTTCTTAATAAATATTGATTCCTTATATGAAACTTAAGAAGATTTTTTTTAATTAGGCAGCTCTCTCTCTACGAGCTACGTCGCCCCCCCCCCCCCCGAGACTCCAAAAAACATGCTAATTTTCTCTTATTTTAAAAATATTACCCTATTACGTAAGATTGAATGATATTATCACGAACAATGACGATCTTCTGTAATCGGGTTGTCATTATTTTCTCTTTGACTGCGGGATTTTGCGGTTCCCAAGGTCGCATCTGCTTTCGCCGTAACAGCTAACAACTGACTTCGGGGTTAAGTAAGATCTATTACATATCTGAAAATCAGTTTGCATAAAATTTTTAAGTAAAAAATATTGCTGCTTCTCAGACTCTATTAACGTTTATTTTTTCTTTTAGACGATTTTAGCAACCCGTTTTAAATATATTATTTAAAAAATGACGTAATTATCACCCTTAAATGCTATTCACACTTATAATTTAAACATTTAAATTTTTTATTCTTTTTAAAATCGATGTGTAAATATATTCTTCAGTTGACAAGTGTTTGGTTATATTATTTGGGCTTTTTTTTTTAATCTGACAACATGAGATAACAAGTTGAAAATTGTACGTTAAACGTGACAAATGAGGTGCGTTCGTTTCGTGTTACAACTAGTTTTACAATGTAAAAATTCGTCGTTATTTTTTCAGTAAAGTGAATTATATCGTCTGCTATGAGCGAAATGAGCATGCGTTTTTACAATATAGATTACGTATAATAGGATTTAATAGAATAAAGAAAACTTTTATAACATCATTTTAAGTTTTGACTTGATTTTTATAAAATGTGAAATGACTCGGCAAAATTCTGCAATTATAATATATATTAAATTTCAAACCATTCGGTTAGGTAGTTATTACGCTGTTATATGCGGACGGACGGACGGACAGACGGACGGACCAGACGACGACTATAATTGCTACGTATTTATATAATTACGAACGCACTTAAGAATGGCTATTTCAAACTACAAATGAAATCTCTATTAAAAATGAAATTTTTAAAAAGAAAATGGATAAAACGCCTAAAAAAGTAGTGAAATTCAATAAAAAGTTGAACACTGCCTAACACATTCTAATCAAGTATAAGCTTTCAAAAGATAGTTAAATTGATATGAATAGTTTTTTATTCTATAAACCTTATTTAACTGAACTATCTTGACCGATTCCAACATTAAATATCGCATTTCAAAGTTCTTCGATTTAAAATCTGTTTGATTCAACGTGTTTATCATATTTTTAACTATAAAACTCCCAGTTCTTATGTTTGTATGTGCAATATTTTTTGCAGGATAATCCTTAAAATGGTCACAATAAATTCAATTATGACAAAAACAACATTTTTTTTTTAAATACAGAAAAAGTAGTATAGATTAATCGTTTTGATATTAAATACTATAAATAACGAAGAATACAATACTCTCAATTAATCCGCTTTTTGAGAATAAGTCTCTGAGGCGAGAAATTCTCCAGACGGACCAAATATTATCCACAAAGCATGGAATGTTCCTCGTATTTCGTGAACGTTTGTGCTCCGTACAGCTTTGGAAAATCACTTCGAATATTGGCCAGGTAGTTTCGGGCACTTCGGGAATTGGCAGGCCAAAGCGCGAAATACCATGTCCATTGGACTTTGGCCAGGATTCTTGACCAATTCGCAAAATGGCCAGCCACTACGCTGAACTGGCCGAACTTTATTCTTTTGCCGTAACATATATACACTCATGTCCAAAATTAAGGTCACAAACATAAAATCTGTGAAAACTGATGAACTATTCACTGTGTTGCCAAGAAATTTGGCACAGAGGTATATTACAATGTGAGAAAGAATATAGCAACATAATAATATGGAAAGGATTTTAATTGTGAATTAAGATACAGGGTATATTAAAAAGTGTTAAATCATGAATCGGAGAAAAAGCATTTATTTCGGGAAAAGTATGCCCGATATGGAGTGTGACCACTGTGCACTGCTATACAAGCATCACAACGAGCTCTCATACCGTTTATGATGGTGTCAATAAATGTTTGTGGCAACAAAGCTCATTCTTCCAAAAGCGCGGCTTTTAACTCCTGGAGGGTCCTAGAAGTGGGGTTACTCTGTTCAATGGCTCTTCCTAGACCATCCCAAACATGTTCAATAGGATTGAGGTCCATAGACCTCGAGGGCCAATTCATAAGGCGAATATCCTCCTCTTCAGGAAAATCATCAACAATGTGAGCACTGTGTGACCTCGCATTATCGTCCATAAAATGAAGTCTGGGCCTACAGCACCCCGGAACAACCTTACATAGGCTTCAAGGACCTCATCCCTATAGAGATGTGCGTTGACAGTACCCGCATCGAAGACGTGCAGTGGGGTACGGCTGCCCAACAAATCTGTCGATTTATTTTACGTAGGAGAGATGATAGCAAGCTCCACGTTCTCTCCAGATGAAGATTCGGCTAGAACCACTTTCCGTGATGAATCTGGACTCATCACTGAAAAGAACACGCTCCTACTCTTGTTGTGTCCAAGACTGATGTCTTCGGCTCCACAACAACTGGGCTCTCCTGTTCGATGCAGTGAAAGGGACACACACGACTGGATGCCGGACGTAAAGTGCCCCCTCTGCTAGTAGTCTATATACTGTTTGCCTGGAAATTCTTATTCCAGACGTAGCAGTAAGGTCACCAGCAAGCTGAGGAGTGTTGGCAGCCTATGTCGTCGTGCGCTTAACGCCAAAAAGCTATTCTGTGCAGGTGTCATTGCTCTGTGGCGGTCTTGGCTGGCCTTCCTGGTGACATTGGGATGGTCTAGGAAGAACCATTGCATAGCCCCACTGCCATGACTGGCCAGGAGTTAAAAGCCGCGCTTTTGGAAGAAATGGCTTTGTTGCCACAAACATTTATTGACACCTCCATAAACAGTATGAGAGCTCGTTGTGAGGCTTGTATAGCAGTGCACAGTGGTCACTCTCCATATCAGACATACTTTTCCTGAGATAAATGTTTTATCTCTGATTCCTGATTTAACACTTTTTAATATACCCTGTATTTTAATTCACAATTAAAATCTTTTCCATATTGTTATGTTGCTATATTCTTTCTCCCATTATAATATAGCTCTTTGCCGAATTTCGTGGCAAAACAGAGAATAGTCCAACAGTTTTCCCAGATTTTATGTTTGTGACATTAATTTTGGACATGAGTGTATCTACACAATAGTAACTACACATCTTATATTTTTATTCTCAGTTAATATTTATGTTATGAATAGTTGTATAAATTTTATATCACTAAATTTGTGAACATGATATAAAATATTTAAGAATAACGATATTGATAACTACTTCATATGTCAAGAAAATTTATATCAATACAGAAATTTTTAATGAGTTGATAAAATTTATTTCAGAAAATTCGTAATCAAACCTTTTCTTCGAAACGCTTTTTAGTATTATTTTAGAGACACAGTGTCACCTTAAGTAAGTTTAATTTTATCACAAATATATGTGCAATTTCTTTTTTTTTAGACTTTTTAATTAATATAGAAAAAAATAAATCTTCGTATTGGCAGAATTCATTAAAATACGAAAGTTAGAAATAACAACCTTTCCAGCACTGCATACTATGAAAATGATTAAGATATACACATTTTTTAAATTACCGATTTATCGAAACACAGTCCAACATTTAACAAGAACGAAAAATCATGCGTCTAGCATAGAATATGAAACATTTTTCAACACATCCAAAAGAATGTAACGAAACTTCACCGTTAAGTAAGGTAAAAGAAAATATGTAAGTAAACAGTTTAGAAAACACATACCACATTGAAAAATACAGTTTTCGAAATTACCTTCCATTGCAAAAAAAATGTAGTCGAATTATTTTGTGCAGCCCTGTATATAATCTGTAGATTTGGATATATAATACATAGCATAATAAAATTTAGTTCAGTTTGACAATTCACATTTAGCAATTTTCGCCAATCGATGGAAATGCTCTGGAAATCTTTTGTACAGCCCTGTATATTATCTAAACACATTTGTCCACATCACATATTAAGCTAAAATTTTATTGAGGTAAAAAACGCATAAGGCAACTTAAAATTCACTTCCAGCAATTACCAACCATAAACAACAATGTATTTTGTTATTTTCGTAGTCCTGTATATGAATTTATTTATATTCCGCAAACTTATATTAGTCTACTAAATATAGTAGTTCAGCAAGTAAATACGTAAGACAGTTAAAAACTACCCTTAAGCAATTTACTCCCATAGTGCGTAATATTTATGAATACTCTTGTGTAGCCCTGTATAGGATCAACCGAATTTATACACACCACACGTAATATGAAAAAAATTAGTTAAACTTAAAAACGCAAACCAAACTTGAAAACGCACTTATCACACATAAACTATAATTATCGCACGTATACTGTAACCGAATTCTTTTGTGTGTCCCTGTAAATGAACGATAAACGCAAGGCACACTATACTTTAAAGCGAGCGATTCATAGTGCACCTCAGTAATGCATATAATTTTCATTATCTTTGAAATAGTGAGACATCATTAAATTACACTGCAGACGATTTTTCCCCGTAAAACAATGTGTAACAGAAGTATTTTATTTGACCCTGTAAATGAACGATAAACCTAATGCACACCATATTTTTAAGAGAGCGATTTATAGTGCACCCCAGTAATGCATATAATTTTCATTATGTTTGAAATAGTGAAACATCATTAAATTACACTGCAAACGATTTTTTCCCGTCAAACAATGTGTAACAGGATTCTTCTGTTTGACCCTGTAAATGAATAATAAATGTTTTGTACCCCATATTCTACATAAAGCATGTTTTAAACCGTTTCATAAATATATATCAATTTCATCCTGTTTCAAATGGTGTAGCATCATCAAAATGCACTTGAAACGATTATTTCCCATTAGCTGCAATGTAACGAAATACTTTTGACTGTGCCTGTAAAAAAAACCATAAGTGCTACACCCTTCATTTGAAATAAGGAACATGCTGTAGTAGACGACAATAACATAAAAAAAAATTCAGGACAATCCAAGCATATTTACGCCAGTTCGAGCACGGACAGACGGCAGATGGTCAGACGGCAGATAAACCGAAGTCATAAACACTTTTCAACTAGGTTGGAAAGTGTTAAAAATCGGTCAAGAATTCAGTATTAAATCGGATCATTAAACTAGATAAGACAAAAAAAAAAATAAGTAATTAAATAAATATTTTGTGATAATATTTCGCGGTTAAACTTTTAGTTCGAATTTGAAACCTCGAAATTATCTTCGCATTGTACCTTTTAAATTAAAAAATCTTTTAGAAAACTTAACATAATAATCTTTTTCAACGAAATACCTAAAATGGCACAAACCATTGAATTATGCGAATTTTTAATTTAAAATTTTCATAAAAAAAGAGTAAAAAAGAAAAAAAATATATTTTCATTAAGTCAATTAATATTTCATTTTAACTGAGATAAATCAACCTTTTATTTCATTTTTATCCCGTTGAGAATTTTTATTGTAAATCTCGGGGTTTTTTCCTTTTAAATTTTAACATGATTTAATGTGTATATTCCCAGTACAGGGAATATGTTTCGATGAAATAACATTTTAAGTTTAATTTAAACAGAAAAAAATATATAAAAAAATGATTTTGAATAATCTAATGGAAAGACAGTGTTTAATTTTGGTAAAAATATTTTCGGTGTTTCGTTAAAAAAAAAGATTAATAAGGTATGTGTTCAACAAAAATGCATTAATTGAAAAGACATTAGGCGAAGAAAATTTCCAAGGTCCAAACAGGAACTGAAAGTTTAAAATTGCAATATTATCAGAAAATATTTAAAGATTTTTTTTAATGCTTTCTTTAGTTTAATGATCCGAATAAATACTCCATTTTTGAAACATTTTCAAATGTTGAGTTGTGTTTCGATAAAGCAGCTTTTCTTTCAAATCAGTCATTATCGTAGTATATAGTACGGAACAGATTGTTATTCCAAAATTTTAGATTCCAATTAATTATTTTCATTCATGTAAGAAGAAATGGCAGATCACCACAGGTTTTCTTCTAGTTCCTGTACCGTCTAGTACATAACCTCATTAAAAAAGTTATTTGATAAATACACATTTGCGAAATTTCGTGAATAGGATAAATTTTTAATTCAGATAACATCAATAGCGTTGGCAAGTAAGTTTCATATTTTTTTCTAATGATTTAGATTAAAAAAAAAAAAATTGTGGTGAAAGATTTAAATATCAGCAATTTAATTCTCGGTGATATAATATTTCTGCACCGGTGCTTATATCAGTGTGTACAAATTTTATTGTAATATATTGCCCCCCCCCCCTCCCAAAAAAATTAATTAAATAAACAAATAAAAAATCGCAGAAAATATTTAGAGTAGAAAGGTTTACATTTAATTATTATTTTTTAATTAGGTGACATTTTTAAAACACTTAGACTTAATATAATGAGCATACAGTGTTTAAATATTTTATAATAAAGAGCAAAGTGTTTTTAAGATAATGGCATATTATTAATAAAATCAGAAGTGACGCTTATGGAATATACAAACAAACACCACACATAATAATAAATATTTAGAAAGATTTTTAGGTTTGCAGATTTTGTAGTATTTACTTGTTCTTTATATATTTTAAGAGTTTTGAATCTAAGTGCGATGATTTTTTAAAACTATAAATTTGTCTATATATTTGACATTAAGTTTAAATAAATCTAATATAAATTGTTAAATACATTTTTTATTCATATTTAAAACTCAAGTAGAAGTGTGTGTGGGCAAAATCAGACAAAAAAAAAAGAGAGAGAGAAACTGCGCACACATTTCGCAAAAATGCTTCATGAATAAAATCTATAAATTCCACATAAACCAAAAGCTAAATATCTAAAAGAATGAAAAAAGAAAATAGTACAAGAGGAACTGTAATTTTATTTAGGACCTGGATTTCTATATTTTATGTCTTTGGATGCAGAAGAAAGGCCAACGATGGTCATAAAACTTTTCTTCTCTGATCCCATAAGAGTGAAGATAAATGGAGCAAAAAATCTTCATGTTACTCCAAAAGCTACAAACCAAGAGCATTTAAGTTCATAATAAATTTTAAGATAATCTTCCAAAGCCATAGAAAGTCGTACATTTTCGTTTTTTAACTAGATGAAACATTTCATTTGAATTTTTTTCTCTTTTTATGATCATCGAGTTTTTCAAACTAGAGATATTAAAAACTTTAGAGATGAGTTATGTAATGACTTAATTTTCTCTACAGATACTTTATGTACTCAACACATTTTTTGTTTTTACTTTCAGCTATGTGTTTTTAATACGTGTGCGAATTATGCATATTTTCCTCTCAGTAAACAAATATTTTTTCTCAATCAATTCATCTTGTTAGCAAAAAACAAATTATAATTTTCACATTTGTAAATGTCTGAAAAAAACGTAAATTGCGTTTTCCATGTTTAATACTTACGATTTACAATAATAAAAATTCACCATTTATTATTTTATTGCAAATTAACGTAAAAATTAAATAAAGGACTAAACTTCGTATCATCATTGTAATGATCTTTATTGGAGTTTTTTTATTGATGTAAAGTAAAAAATGACGGTAAATACTGGTAATTGACGGACTTAGTCCTATAGAGATGAGAGTTCTTTAAACGTTCGCGCAGTCATAAAATTTATATGAAAGTTTTTGCATAATGGGGATTAGCACACAGTGATATATTTATAAATATATTAACTAAGCTACAGATAAAAAGAATGAACATCTTTAGCAATCGCATATGTAAATCAGCTGACATCTTTAGCCATCGCATATGTAAATCAGCTTAATGGGAATATCCGTCATACAGCATTTATTAACACATGCATACTAAAATGCATGATTAGAGAAGGAAAGAAATCACATTAAAATAATAATAAATTCACCGTGTATGACACCTAGTATGCAATGAAACAATGCTTATTGTTATGTGCTGCACCGAAAATATCGGCAGTTTGGTATACGGCATTATTGTGCCAGGATTTTGGAGCATTCTTGAATTCATTGCTGAGATGTAGAATGTTTTAAGAACCGATAAGTTGAAGTATTGGAATTTATGGTCGGTATTTGGTGGTAACGTGAAAACAGTGCCCTTTGTCTAAATGTGCTCATGTCTCAAAAACATTAAAGTTTATTTAACTAACAAATAAAGCCTATTATTAATTGTGCAATAAATTTAATGATAATGGCACATTAGTTAACATTGTTTCACTGTGTACCATGTTGATTTGTTAACAAAATGGTTATTTGTCTCTTCCTTTGGCTTTGTGAGAGTGATAATCTTGGTATTAAGTGACGAAATAGTGCAGTATGTGATATTTGAACTGGAATACCACATAAAATTAGACTCAATAAGTTTGATCTGTAACAAATAAAATGAGCAATTTTCGGGCCGGAAAAACTACATTTTTTTGATAATGTTGAAATGAAATGACATCCACACTTAAAAAGTGTTTGGCGAATACTCCAGATAAATCGTCAATGAACAGCCTAATATCAAGTTGTATGTATCACAAACTTCATTTTAAAAGCATCTTCGGTATACTGTATACGGATACACTGTCTCACTGTGTACGACATTCCAGTATTTTCTTCATAATAAATAATTAAAAGAATATTTAGGGATAACAGAAGGTTTAACTTACAAGGGTAAATGAGCAGCTATATTGAATATAGTTTCTTGAGATAGGGTGAAACAATTATTCAAAGAAGCAAATTCAAATTTACAAAATTATGTGCTTAATATAAGTGTCCTGATAGCAATTCTTGATGTTGAGCAAAGTTACATGGTGTTGAATCCTTTAAAACCTTTTCCTATTTTCTTTGTCATTCAACTCAATAGCGCTCAATCAATTCTTGAAACATCTTCTGACCGCCAGTTTATTATAACAACAGTCACAATGAAAGCACACGAAAAATATGTATCATAGTACTATATAGATAGTAATCATTTTGAGCTGTGTGTCAATTTCCTAAATCAAAGAAACGTGTTTTGAGCTAGACATTTTACTTAATAATTTAAAATAAAGACGTATCACATAGAAAGAAGCTACATTTATAAAAATAAACTTTCATAGCATGATCAAAGCGTATTCAGCTGATTCATATCATGTTTATTTAACTGGATAAAATTAACACATTGATCTGGATGGTTGGCAGCTATGCATACTATATTCACAGACATGGAACTTAATGTGCATAAAAGCTATTTATGATTTAGTGTTCGTCACATGTTAATTTATTTCCACGTTAAGGTTACCGGACATTTATTTAAATTGACGATAAAATATTTCATTCCTGAACATACAGAGAAAAATTGTAATTACTCTACTTTTAAAAATATATACCATAAAAAACAGCGGTTACCAAACCTTTTTTATTACGCAAACCACTTTGAAGATTCCGCTTTTTTGGTATCCAATTAATGTGTTGGTATACAGAGCCTTTTGTATAAACCACCCTAAAGAAACGGGTAATACTAATGTGAAAGTGGAATTATCGAAACATTTTGCTATATAAAAATTATTTCTATAAATGCGTGTAATAGGTCATCCAGAATGTTCTGCGGTTTTTGTTTTATATATTTTGAATCCATAAATGCCACATTCCCACTGGAAGTTTGGAATAAAACTTTGCTTTTATAATGTATGTGAAGAAACTGCTTTTACTTATTTTGAAATACATTTATTTGGAAATTCTAGTGATATTCAATCATTTCAAAAATATCTCAACATAAGTATACCGTAGAACTTTCCTTATGACCCAGTATAAGAAATTATATAGTTTATATGTCAATGCGATTTAGACAATGTATTGCTCCAAATGCAGAGTGTATTGTGATTCAAACTTATTTAATTATAGCCTAAAGGAGTTGTATACATAAAACGTAATGAAAGTGTGTCTTTTCACTTGAAACTCTGTCATTCAATTCCTACTATTAGTTCACACTCTCCCTATATATATTTATATATCTTGTTCAAATTTTCAGTCGTTAATAAAATACTTTTTATTCATCCACTCAAGTTCAAATACATTTTTTAAGCATGTAGTATATGGCACTTGATGTTAATACAGTTTTTTTTCAAACATTAATTCATTAATTAAATAAAAGTAATTAATTTTAGTTTTATATGGGAGAAAAAATATCAACACGCATCCGACTTATTTCAGACATTAGTTCCATTTAAAAGCACTCACTCACAAGTCTTGATAGCGCAGTCGGTAAAGCTCTGAGCTCGTATCTACAAGGTCCCCAGTGTTGGGCATGAGCGCGTTCATTGAACGAAAACTCGCGAACTTAGTTCACTTTCTGTGAACGTGAGTTGAACTTGACTCACTTTTTGATAAACGAACGTGAACTGAACGGAAGCTCAAAAAATCTGTGAGTTTGAACGAAATTTACAACTCAAACTCAATTTTTTTCTTAATTTATTTAAATTTTTTCCAGCCATTTAGAACACGTTTTTCCCATTCAAATGCCATTTAGATGCCTATACGGACTCGTGACGGGTCGAGTCTGATCATCAGTTTTTCTGGGTCGTGCTTTCTCTGGAAGCTCGGGCCGGGCCGAACCAGGCTTATTTCTGGTCCTGTACTTTATTTTTCCTAGAAGTTTGCACCGACCGAAATTTTCTGGCATGGTCACAACAACCCTGCTTGTATGAAAATCATTGATCCGCCCTGTCTGATTCATGCAAAAATAAGTTTAAGGAACAAACTCCTTGGGTCAACAATTTTTGCCGAAAATACATAAATTTTAAAATTACCATTATTCTACAATTAAAATTTACTTTAAAGAATAATACGTATACATTTCTAACGGGGGAAGGAGGATATACAGTACTGTAAAACAATAAAACAAATTATAAGACTCTGTTTAACGAAATCCTGTTCTAAACGGAAAAATTTCTTGATCGGTGCAAAATGGATATAATAATCCGTTTGAAAATAAATAATACTTTGCAAGAGACGACAGACATGGTAAAAAAAGAACTAAACCATAACGATTTTTTTTCTCTCCTATGCAATTCCGTCTTAGAAGGTTTTTCGATATAGAATTTTTCAGATTTTTAAGTCTCCAAGCCTTTTAAATGGATAAATGATTATTAATAATAATTCAGATATTCTTAAACTCAGGTTCCTTTCCTTTACAATCCAAAAAGTTAGAAAATATTATTTGCCTTAAAATACAGATATGAATACATACTATAATACATATTTAGATTAATATAGTTTTTGTTTCAATCCTATTCTACTCTAAAAGTACACAATATTGATTATAATCAGTAGAAGGTTTTACAAGAGATTTAAAATATCTCCTTTACGATCATTGATTATGAAATTTGGGGGTCCCAGAAATCAAGGGTCCCAGATCCACGGACCAGTAGGCCCATGTTTTAATTCGTCCCTGCTTAGATCTGTTCCTTTTTTTCCATACTCAACAATACGAAACTTTCTGACACATTCAACTAATTGCATAAAACTTTCCGACATTGCTATGTGAAATCTATGTAGTTGAAAATAGTACAGATCTTTAGATTTTCATTTTAAATGTGATATATCTTTATTTATTATTGATTGCTTCCAATTACAATGTGCAATATTTAAAGAGAGAGAGAGAGAGACTATAATTCAAATAAATTTTGGTGGAATTCAGTGTAAATGTCCCAATGAACATTTATATTGAATTCAACGAGATGTTACTTTGGAGAAAAGGAAATAAATTGTTATCCGTAAGTAAGAAAAAGAATCAATCTGTAAAAAAAAGAAAAAAAAGAAAAAAAAAAGACCTAGAATTTTTTAATTTGAACATGTTGGGTACAACCAATATCCTGTATAGTAAACCTGCTAAAACGGAACAAGGAATAGGAGAGAAATTTCTTTTTTATTAAGTTTTAACTGGTTCATTGTCTATTGTAATTATACGACATTCATTTCTCCGCGCAGGAATTAGACAATTTTTCGTTTAAGTCAGGTTTCGTTATAGCCAGGTTCCGTTTAAATAGATTCATCATATTCTTTTCCTTTTCTTTTTTCAAATTCTGATCAAAATTAGCACAAAATTTAATTTTCATTACGTACGAACGCTTAAAAAATCATTAAATTGTAAAATTCAAATGCCATAAATATAGTTCAAAAATAGGGAAGGGGGTGGAACAAGGCAATTAAAGAATTTTAATAACGTACTCTGTTTAAGCGCTTCTCTTAAATTTATTTTGAATGTTCAATTTTTATATAAAAAAAAGTATTTATTTATTGAATACTTTTGTTTAAATAGTTTGATTTCTCACTCAAGCAAAGTGTTTTCTTAAACTAATTTCTAATGAATTTTTATATTTTAGACAGAAATATTTCTTTTTATTTGAAAGAAAAAATTCAAGGAGTACAGTAAAGAAATCCAAATGCATGCATGTTAAAAAAAGAAAAAAGACTGTGTTAAAATTTTCCTATTAATGCCATAGATATTATTGTTAAAAAATTAAAAATATTAGTTTAAAGTGATAAGGACATCAACTACAGACAAACAGAATAAATCAATAATTTATTATTTTTATAAAGATCGTCGCAGGTCGCAATGTTTAAAATGTGTTTATTTTCCCGCTCTCTTGTTTTTTTTTTTTCGTTCTTTCTCTGCTTTCCTTGGGAAGTCTTTTTATTCATACCACCTCCAAAGCAGCTGTGGACTTTTTTCTTTTTTCGTTGAAAATGTTTGGGGTCCTTATCAAAGTAAATTGCTTCGCCACAAAACAAACTACTTTGATTTCTCGTCCACTGGTCTATCGAAAGGACTGCTCTTTGTTTGTGTGTACAATCACGTTGTGGGGTCAGTCTTCCCTCAAGCGCTTTCTCGCAGTCGTTTGACTGGTCACATATCAGTTCCGACAAATCCCAGCACTTCCAAGAATTCTGTTCATAGTAAAGATACAGTTTTATACCATTCAGATGATTCAGATAATAGTAATAGTTTTCCCATGGAAGTAGCTGTTATTAAAGTGTTAAAATTTTTCCAATGAAGAGAAATAATGTGATAAATGAAATCTGTATTTTCAATGCAGCTTAGTTTTTGTCTTTGTATTAGAGCAAAATAATCTAATTAGTTCTAAAACCTTTCACGGCAAAATATTTTTTTAAAGAAATATCTTTGAAATCGTAATTTTAAAGCTGTACAAAGAAGAAAAAAGTAGATTTTAAAAACACATCTCTAATTTATTAACCAAATAAAATGTCTAAAGATCTCGCTAAACAAATGTACAACATCACTATAATTTTCATATAAATAAAATGCCAAGTTCAATATGGGCTCGGAAAGGGGAGGGGGGGGGGGTATTTAGAGATCTGCATGGGACCGGCCGTAGCTGAAACCCGCTCCCGGTCCGAGTCAGATTTATTTCAAAGGACTCGGGCCGAGTCAGGCGTGAACTTCATTATTCCAGGGCTGTGTAAGATATCACTTACAGGCTATATCGTAAAAATAGAAGCTAAATATTTGTGATATTCTATATTAACAGTACTCTGATGTAAATTTAATTTGGTTTAACAGATATTACAGGGACATTTTTTATTTACTTTATTTTTTTCAGAATTTTAAGATTATAATAGTTTGGAAATCATTTTTTTAACTACCATATGCGGTTTGTTCCATTCTAGTCAAATTCCTTACAAGTGAAAAGCAATTAAGACAGTGAAATACAGGGGGTTGTGTAGGACTCTCATACTGTCATCTTCCAGGTCTGAAATGGACAAATACGAACCCCACCCGCACAGGTTTATTGCTATGGAAGGGGTTTAGAAGGTACGCGAAAGAAGCCTGCGGCGAGAGCTGTCGGTGAACTTGTTGGAGTAAAATTTATCGTTTTATTGCTTTTCTGAGCAAGGTTTAGTATTATTTGATGTTTCATGTCCACTGACCAATAAAATGGTATTAAGGCAAAAACAACTAGAAAATTCTGTGAAAAGTATCTTCCCAGGGATTTTCTTTCTTTCTTTCTTATTTTCTTTGTAGGATTATTACAAGGTCTGATTTTTGCCACAGTTCAGCTTTGTGTCAGTCACAATGGTAGTGCGCTTTATAAATTCGCTAAAAAATAACAAATTTGCGATATACAACGCTTATTTATTACTAAAAAATAATCAAGTATGTGCCTATGAAAGATGGTTAAATGTCTATGCATAGTTTCTGATTCTATAAAACTTTTTTACAGATACGTTAATTTGACCCCCCCCCCCCCACACACACACACACTTTCGAAAATTTAAATTTCAAAGTTACCAGGAATTAGCTCTCAATTAGCTCTAATTTGCTCTCTAATATTAAAATTTGCTCTGGTTATGTACCGCGATATTCCAATTAGAATGTTGTGGGGGAGGGGAGGACTAAGTTAACGCTAGCCCCCCCCCCCCACTTCCGAATATCGAAATTTCAAATATGCCAAAATTTAGCTCTCAATTAGCTCTAATTTGCTCTCGAATATTAGAATTTGATCTGCTTCTGGTATCGAGATATTTCAGTTACAAGAAGGGGACGAGCGTTAAGGGGGCCGAGGGGAGCCCCCCCCCCTCCACTTTCGAATATTGCAATGAACAAAATCACCGTTTTTATAAAATTAACTTTAAAAATAAAATTTCCATTTGATCATTTAAAAGGAGTTCATATTCATTTGCACACAACTTGTCTACGAAAACGAATTTTTGCATGGGTTTTTTTTAGTTTCGTAAGTACTTTTAGCATTCCTAGCAAATACAATCATGATAGAAATCTAGGCATTCATGCATTCAACCTCTTTTTTTGGAGCCCAAACCCAGTGACTCTAAATGCGAACCCGAGTCCGACAGTAGGCAGCAGAAAATCATTAATAAGATTTTAAAATTGTTTAAAGATTTATTTTGTTATTTAAATATATCTCGTTACATAGAAATATATATTAATCCTAAATACGCTTTCACGTTTCGTGATTTTTCATGTCCCTGAAAATCGGTTTAAAATAACAAATTTGTTATTTATACCCAACCATTGGCAGAAATCAAAATTCTTATATTATTTTTTTTTAATATAATTGTACAACTATGGC
Source organism: Maratus michaelseni (assembly GCA_963931845.1). Taxonomy (NCBI): domain Eukaryota; kingdom Metazoa; phylum Arthropoda; class Arachnida; order Araneae; family Salticidae; genus Maratus; species Maratus michaelseni. Next base: position 213,795,639 of record OZ007590.1, read on the forward strand.
AAAAAGGCGTGAATTATGTTTCTCAATTATTTTGGAAAAGGGCTTCAAACAGAAAGAAACGATAGACAAAGGATATCCCACGTCTTTTTTATGTTATTAACACTGACCATTCACAGGCTTCAAAATCAGGTAGAATATTTCTCCTTTTGTCCCATCAATAACAACTCAATTCTATTTCAAACAAATTTTTAAATTTATTTAAAACACTTTAAGAAACTTAGAGTACATTCTTGTTTCTCAAATAGCAAGTTTTTTTTTCGCTCTTATCAATTTGTGATAAAATAAATTAAATTTTTTTATCTTGAATCCGCCCGAGCCTGTGGACTGGCATAAAATTTACAGACCTAACTAGTTTCGCGCTCAAACTCTGATTCGAACTGATCCCTTTTCATATCTAATGCATGGTTAATAAAAGAAAAAAAAATTACGCACAAATTTTCAACGTTTTGTAAAATGGTAAATCAATCATTTATTCATGCATGTGTGTGTATGTTTGAAGATTTTGCTATTGATAAACTTTAGTTTAAAAATAAAATTATTAGCATTATTGCCACTTCCAATTCAGAATTAAAATAATCATAAATCAATTTGATTCATAATTGAAGAGGGTTTTAATGAAGAAGAGAACTAAAAAGTTAGTCATGATATTTAGAAATGTTTTACATACATATCATTACTTTTAGAATATTTAATCATTAAATGTATAAATTTTTTGATACAATAAAAAAAATTGTAGTTAGTGAGAGTACTACAGAATGCTTTTTTTTTTCAACATAAAATGTTTTATACTGATTGTTATAAAAATGTGACGTCATAACAGAAGATGGTTATGGTTTGAAAATAAAATTATTTTTTAATAATTACGAGAATTATTGTTTTTTTACCTTCTATTTATTCTGTTAACCGATAATGGCATAAACGTTTATAAAATGTTTTTGTGTTCCCTTAAAAATATTTTTGATAAGCCATTTCAACTTGTAAAATGGCCAACTGCAATTAACTTGATTTCAGTAAATGATATGTTCGTTAAACTTTGGTAAAATTTAATTTTTGTCACTACTTTAAATTTTGTAAACGTAAAATTTATTTTTCCAAAAATTAGAAAAAAAAAGGGAATTAAGAAAATGTTAAATAAAATAAATGTATTTATTTTGAATTTTTTTTTACATTGATAATATTTGATAAATAATATACCTAACTTCCATATTTCCGCAAAACATTCTGTTCTGAATTGAAATGTTTGTTATTTGAAGCCCTTGCTAATGACATAAAGATACGTAAAGATTAATAATCAAAGACAAAGCTATTTCAAAATATTAAATTCCTAGGCATAAATCTTCCCTTTTAATAATAGTAAATAGAAATAATAAGCAGTTATGAAATTTTAAAAACACCTTCTTAAGAATAAAGGAAAAAAGCAAAAATTCGCAAAAATGATAATATTAACTTAGTAAAATCTTAAATTTAAAGAAATTATAATTTTAGATTTATGCTAAGTTTATGAATTTAAAAAAAAAGTTAATCACAAACACATATGGATTTATCAATTGACTGAATGCTAAAAACTTATTTTATGTATATCAAAGTTGGATTTTTGAATAGATTTTAGGCATGCGACAGTCCAAAATGCATCGTCATGAGACAAAATCGTTTATGACTCAATATTTAATCCATGCATTTATCAAAAAATGAAAAATGCTATTCGATTTCAAATGTTTTCAGTAATATTTATATTTAAAACGGACTAATGTGCATGAATGTGTCAGAAAATTTTGTGTTGTTGAGCAAAATATTCAAACACCTACACATATGTATGAATAAATGATCGATTTACTATTTTACAGCACGTTGAAAATTTGTACTTTTTTTTTCCTTTTATAAAGCATGCATTATATATGAAGCGGGATCAGTTGGAATCAGAGTTTGGGCACGAAACGGGTTAGGTCTATAAATTTTATGCCAGTTTTCGGGCTCGAGTGAGTTCAAGATAAAATATTTTATTTTATTTTATCTCAAATTAAAATGAGTGACAAAAAAACTTGCTATTAGAGAGACAAGAATGTACTCTAAGTTTCTTAAGGTGTTTTAAATTCATTTAAAAATTTGTTTGAAATGGAATTGAGTTGTTATTCATGGGACAAAAGGGGAAATATTCTATCTGATTTTGAAGCCTATGCATGGTCAGTGTTAATAACATAAAAAAGACGTGAGATATCCTTTGTCTATCGTCTCTTTCTGTTTGAAATCCTTTTCTAAAATTACTGGGAAACATAATTCACGCCTTTTGGCCATAGTTGTACAATTATATTGAAAAGAATAATATAAGAATTTTAATTTCTGCCAGTAGTTGGGTATAAATAACAAATTTATTATTTTAAACAGATTTTCAGGAATATGAAAAATCACGAAAAGTGAAAGCGTATTTAGGATTAATATTTATTTTTATGTATATATATATATATATATATATATATATATATATATATATATGTGGTCGCGGGAGTTCTCATCTGAACTTTAGACTGCAAACACAAGCAAATACTTTATTGGGGCTTGTGAAGTTGAATGATGCCTCGCGAACAATATAAATTTTGATGAGTGCAGTAATTTTTTACAGCGTGAGAACGAAGTAGACAGAATGAGTCGAGATGCAGACTGAGTAAGACGGACTCGGGAGATGCTCTTAAATCTCCGGCGACGGCCAGCCTTTACGAGCTGAGCTGAGAAATGGTATCGGCAAACGGCCTTTAGGAGCTTACGAGTTTTCATGATTGTTCTAATTATTTTTTAACTTGTACATATTTGTAAATATTTGATATAATCCAGAAAATTAAACAGTGTAAGATTTCAACAAAAATCTGCCTTGGACTTATTAATACCCATTTAGACAACCGGCCATAACATATATCTACAAAATGGGAGGCACGGCCTGGATCAACGGAATCTATGCGAACTGGATCTACATGATTTGTAATTGATCTGAATGATCGGGATCTACGTGAATTTCGAATAAAGAAGCAAAAAGATTTGTGCATCAAGTTCCTGTGAGGTGTTCACGTGTGTCTTCACGTAAAAGTGTTTTGTGCTTCCGAAATTTTTTTTTTTTCATCTGTGTATTACTACACATCCAAGTGTGTGTGAGTGGTTATTATGTGATATGTGCATCGTATCTGTGAGGTGTGCATCGTTTCTGCGAAGGTTAAGTTCAGTGATGAATCGCTGAAAAGCCGATAAAGTTCTTTCGGTAAAGTGTGAAATGTTTCGAGTATCGGTATAGAAAGTTTGACCCACCGACCGTCTGTGCAGGATAAGTGTCGTGTTTTCGCGGTGGCGAAAAGCGATTTTTTTTTCTGGTGATATTTATTTTCTTCTGCTTTTAGTGTACGCAAGAGGAAAATGTGTTGTTCGTTTATCAGCAAATAAGCGACCCAGAGTCAGAGCGCTCGAATGAAATAAAATATAAACGTCTGCCGTGCATATTTTTTTTTGCAGACTGGGAAAAGTGAAACGATTAAAAGTTTTTTTTTCTCTCTCTTTTTCTTCGTATAGATAGAGGAAGGTGTTATTTTTTTTGCTTCCTCACATGAATAATGTTTGATTGAGTAATGTTTTTTTTCTAGAATAGAGTTAAGTAGTACAAAGATATATATATATATTTTTTGTATCTTGTTATTTTTATGGGAAAGGAAACAAAATATATATTCGATTTAGAATATTTAGAGAAAGTGTTTATAAAATTGTTGAATATTATTATATGTATAAATATATTTTATTTATCGGGTGAAGATATGAAAGTAAGTGTGTTTTTATAACTGTTACGTATTATTATATGTATTGATATATTTGATTTATCGGGTGAAAATACGTATATTATTGATTTATTTAATGCTATATTTTATTTTTATGTGTTAATTAGTTTATGATAAAAATGGCACATTTAATAAGGTCAAAAAAGATCGATCTGATTACTGTGGCAGTCGAATTAGGTTTAAATCCACCAGAATCGACCAATAAAACTCAATTAACTGATTTAATTGTAAAATCCAAAGGGTATGATGAAGATTTAGTGAAAAATTTGTTAGAGGGAATTGTAAGTGAGCGTGAAGAAGCCGAAAGATTATTACAGCAAAAAGAAGCTGAGAATCGCGAGTTTGAATTAAAACGATTACAATTGGAAAATACACAAAAAGCCCAATTACATAACTCTGTACCTACAATCGCCGGAAAAGGTTCCGATGTTTTAAAATTATTAAATAGGTACAATAACGAGGAGGAAATCAGTATATACTTAACCCTTTTCGAACGCCAGGCAAAGCGGTTAGAGATAGACAAACATGAATGGGTAACCTATCTTCTCGCATTATTACCTCTCGATATAGTTAATTTAATAAATCGCGAAAGTGAGGAACAGTCCAGCGACTACGACTATGTAAAAAAAATACTTTTAAGACGCTTTAGACTTACACCGGAGCAATTTCGGCAAAAATTCTTCTTGCATAGAAAGCAAAATTCGGATTCGTGGAAAGATTTCTCGTTTGAACTCTCAAATTTCTTGGATAATTGGTTATCTGGCCTGCAAATATCGACGTACGAACAATTAAAAAATATTTTAATTATTGATCAAATCAGGAGAAAATTGTCTTTAGAAATGAAGGAACACTTTTGTGATGAATTACCCAAAATTACGAATATAGATGATTTGACAAATAAATTGGATGATTTTGAAACTGCCCGAATTAACTTACGGAAGGCTGAAATTAAGTCCCCAAATACGGAATTTCGAAAACGTCAAGGTTTTGAAAATAATAGAGCGTTCCATCGAAATGATGTTAGCCGCGTACCATATGAAAAAAATTACGCGAATGCCCCCCAAAAGAATTTAAATACAAAAATCCGTTGTTTTAATTGCAGTGAATTTTCGCACCGTTGGAGGGATTGTCCCCGAAAAAAAGAAGGCCCAGTGTGCTGGAAGTGTAAAATTCCTGGCCACAGGTCTGACCAGTGTACAAACAATTCTCCTAAAAATGCAAATGCCGCCATAAGCAACAACTCTAATCCAGCAGATAAAATAATAAAGAACGTGAGGATTTTAGGAAAAAATATAGATGCCTTGATAGACACAGGGAGCGACGTAAATATGGGGAATAACGATATTTATATTGCCCTGGGATGCCCTAAATTACATGAAAATGACTTGGTTTTGTCAGGTATTGGTGGAAACCAAATAACACCCATAGGATTTACGACCGTAAACATTGAAATAGATGGTTATACAGTAAATTCAGATTTATACATCGTAAAAAATTTGAATCATTCTATAATTTTAGGGAATACCTTTTTGAGACAATTAAATTTCAATATTTCGGAAAAAGGATTGGAAATTATGGGAAAACGGAAGTTAAAAGAAGTTAGGATAAATTACGTCACTGCTTTCCCACAAGAAACAGCCATGACGAAAATCAAACGCGTCAGCTATGTCACACCCAGATTTCATGCGATGTTGCGGTCAGAAAAACAAAACAATCCCACGATAGGAAAAATGATTTCGACAGCTGAATTAGTGAGAAAGGAGCAAACTAATCAAAATGAAACAGCTTTTAACTTTAGTGAAAAAGTAAACATGCAATTAAGTACTGCAAAAAGTTGTTTATTAGAAAGTGAACCGTGTTCTATCCCACAGTTAGACTTAGCGAAAACCACAGATATTTATTTAGCTGAAACAGCCAATTCAATTAATTTTCAGGAAGTTGAGCTGAATCATATTACAAACAACGCTATTAAGAAAGAGTTAACGGAATTGATTACTAATTATAAGCCAAACAAGGTTAAGGACACAGAGTTAAAAGTAAATATAATATTAACTGATGATATTCCGATTGCGCAACGACCGCGTAGATTAGCGTATCCGGAGCAGGAATTTGTGGACAAACAAGGACAGGAATGGTTGGAAACGGGAATTATAACGGAGAGTAACTCTAATTATGCATCTCCTATAGTGTTAGCGAAAAAGAAAAATAATTCTTGGAGACTTTGCGTAGACTATAGATTGCTAAATAAAAAAATAATTAGAGATAATTTTCCCTTGCCAAGAATAGAAGATGTTTTAGATAACATTGAGGATGCAAAGGTTTTCACAACTTTGGATTTAAAAAATGGTTTTTTTCATATAGACGTAGCAGAGGAGAGTAGGAAATATACAGCATTTGTCACGCATAACTTGCAGTACGAGTACTTAAAGCTCCCATTCGGATTATCGGTTGGACCACAACAGTTTCAAAGATATATTCAAGCTGTTTTTAAACAGTTAATTAAAGAAAAGGTAATATTAATTTACTTAGACGATGTCATAATACTTGCGGAAACTGAGGAAGAAGCCTTGGTAAAACTGAAACGCGTCCTAGAAGTTGCATCGGATTACGGACTTGAATTTAATTTTGCAAAATGTCAATTTCTTAAACGGAAAATTGAATTTTTAGGCTATATTATCGAAAACGGAACTACTAGACCCTCGGAAGCCAAAACTTTGGCAGTAAAGAAATTTCCTGAACCCCGAACCCTTAAACAACTACACAGTTTTCTGGGTCTAACTTCTTATTTCAGAAAATACATCCCACATTATGCAACTATAGCGAGACCTTTAAGTGATTTATTAAAAGCGGGAAATAAATTTAAATTTGGAATACCCGAAAAGCAAGCTTTTGAAACTCTTAAAGAAAAATTAGTTAACCCCCCAGTATTGCATGTATTCCGACGAGGCGCTAGACTAGAATTGCACACCGATGCAAGCGCCATAGGTTTTGGTAGTGTCCTACTACAAGAAGATGAGAACAAAAACTTACATCCTATTCATTACATGAGCCGTAAAACTACACCTACTCAAGCAAAATTTTCGAGTTACGAATTAGAGACCCTTGCGGTAATAGAATCGGTCAAAAAATTTCGAAACTACTTATTAGGCACGACATTTAAAATTGTGACAGATTGTTCCGCGTTTCAAAAGACTATGGACAAAAAAGACATTACGCCAAAAGTAGCAAGATGGGCGCTATTCTTACAAGAATTTGATTATGAAATAGTACATCGAGCGGGAAATCAAATGAAGCATGTCGACGCATTAAGCAGAAATACAGTATTGGTAGCAACACGTTCTTATGACGAATTAACAGCAAAAATTAAATTAGCGCAACAAGAAGATGAACATATTCAAACCATCAAAAAATTAATAGAAAAAAGTGAAAGCTCGGAATATTTTAATCGAAACGACATACTGTATAAATATGAAAACGACAGGGAACTGTTAATGATTCCCTTAAATATGCAAAAAGAAATAATACGAAATGTTCATAATAGAGGTCATTATGCGGTAGCAAAAACCGAAACAATTCTAAAAGAAAACTATTTTATACCCCAGTTAAGAAAACAAATAGAAAACGTCATTGCGAATTGCGTAGAGTGCATTTTGTGTAATAAAAAGCAAGGGAAAGGAGAAGGTTTATTGAACCCGATTCCAAAACAAAATATCCCCCTTGAAACTTATCACATTGATCATATTGGACCAATGCCATCCACTCACAAAAATTATAATCATATTTTTACCGTCGTAGATGCTTTCACAAAATTTGTCTGGTTATACCCAGTTAAAACTACTGCTGCCGTAGAAGTTATAGATAAGTTAAAATTACAACACAACATTTTCGGAAACCCGTCCCGAATAATAACCGACAAAGGACCCGCGTTTACATCCGACGATTTTGAAGCATATTGTAACGAACAAAAAATACAACATGTCCCAATAACGACAGGTGTTCCAAGAGGAAATGGTCAGATAGAACGGATGCATAGAATCCTGATACCAATATTAGCGAAACTTAGCATAGATGACCCCACAAAATGGTACAAATATGTAGCATCGGTACAGCGAATTATAAACAGCACTATATCTAGAAGCACAAAATTTTCACCATTTGAGCTTCTAACCGGAGTGAGATTGCGACATAAAAACGATTTGCAAATAAAAGAGTTGTTAGACGAAGAACATGTAAATTTAATTATGTCAGAGAGAAATTTCAATAGGGAAATTGCAAAAGAGAACATTTTAAAAATACAGCAAGAGAATCGCAAAACCTTTAATAAAAAAAGAAAAACGGCATACACTTATAAACTCGGTGATTTAGTAGCTATACAAAAAACACAATTTGGTACAGGCATGAAGTTGAGACCTAAATTTCTCGGTCCCTATGAAATCACCAAAGTGAAAGGAAAGGATCGATACAACGTAAAGAAAATTGGCTACCATGATGGTCCAAACATTACATCGAGTGCTGCCGACTTTATGAAACGATGGACAAATTGGACAGATTGATATTTTGAAACAATATTCTTTTTACTTTTATTGAACATTATGAGTGAACTCTGAACTTTAAGCAATTTTCAACGTTATAACAAGTTTTGTTGTGTTATTTTCATTTTTTATATTTTAGGAAACGCTGTATGTTTCAATATTTACTATTGTTTATTGTTTTGTTTGTATATATATTTTTTGTGTGTATTTGATAATTTTAGATTTTAGTCGACTGGTTCTATACCTAGTGAAATTAGTAGATAATGACTGTGAGGACACAGCACAGTCAGGACGGCCGAGTTGTGGTCGCGGGAGTTCTCATCTGAACTTTAGACTGCAAACACAAGCAAATACTTTATTGGGGCTTGTGAAGTTGAATGATGCCTCGCGAACAATATAAATTTTGATGAGTGCAGTAATTTTTTACAGCGTGAGAACGAAGTAGACAGAATGAGTCGAGATGCAGACTGAGTAAGACGGACTCGGGAGATGCTCTTAAATCTCCGGCGACGGCCAGCCTTTACGAGCTGAGCTGAGAAATGGTATCGGCAAACGGCCTTTAGGAGCTTACGAGTTTTCATGATTGTTCTAATTATTTTTTAACTTGTACATATTTGTAAATATTTGATATAATCCAGAAAATTAAACAGTGTAAGATTTCAACAAAAATCTGCCTTGGACTTATTAATACCCATTTAGACAACCGGCCATAACAAATATCTACATATATATATATATAATTATAATATCTATGAATTTCAAAAAACATATCAAGTTCTATTCTACTTAAATCTCCAAAGAGATAATTAATGATATTGTGTATACAGAATACCACATAGCTAATAATTAACATGTGCAAACATAATATTACCATAGCTTATGCTTCAATGGTAATTGGCCAAATTTTACTCCTACCTAAAGAATATTGAAAAAAGAAATAGAGAGAAAGGGAAAAAAAAATTATAATTTGGAGTTGCAATTAAGTAAATACAAATGGATTAATAAATTAAATATGAACCATATACAATGGAAAATTGGACCACATGAGAATTAAATATGAATTGGATATGGAAAAACACATGCACATGTACTCATCAGCCTGGATGCACCCACATGTGTTTTAAATAATAATTCAGTGTTTCATAATTCTACTGGCATAATGCTAAGATCAGTAGAATCATCCAGGTACACTGAATTATTACCAGACAACAATTGGAAATATTAAAATTTGGAAATATTTAAATAGGAAATAAAAAACCATTAAGAATATACAATATATTTCACTCACATCGATTATCCAAAAAACTGTAATTAACACCTCACGAAATTACCACGAGATAACAGTTGTGAAATAATAAAATTGTAAATATGAACGCGTAAAGTGTAGATAAAATATTTTACTCACAATAATTATACAGAATCCTTAAAAATGTCACAACTTCTGCATAATATTCACATCCACATGGCAATGCATCATACATGTTGACTAAGTCGAGTTGAGAGAAAATTTTTTGAAAGACAAGTTGAGAGCACACTTTTTTAAAAACACAACCCCATCAATGACACCCAAACACAAAATGATTCAAAAACACTCAAAATAATTCTGGTTTTAATACACATATAACAAAATTATATCCGTGAATATATATTACTCCATCCAATTTTAATTCCTGAAAGTAAAATTAATATACAATCAATAGCTCCCTCTATAGTTAAATTAAATATAATATTAACAATATTATCTACAACTACCTGAAAGGTAAAGTGTCGCCATCTATTGGTATTATAATAATTCATAATTAATATTTAGTTAAATATCTACATTATTAGTTACATACTCACTTCATTAGATTTAATTATATAAATAAACTTTAAAAAACAATACTAACTTGTAGTTTTACTTTAAATTCAAATAAAATATAATACTACTATATGAATAAATCTACACAGAATTAATTCAACTTGCACAGCATTTCAGATATTCTTAACAAGAATATATATATATATATATATTTAAATAACAAAATAAATCTGTAACAATTTTAAAATTTTATTAATGATTTTCTGCTGCCTACTGTCGGACTCGGGTTCGCATTTAGAGTCATTGGGTTTGGGCTCCAAAAAAAAGAGGTTGAATGCATGAATGCCTAGATTTCTATCATGAATGTAATTGCTAGGAATGCTAAAAGTACTTACGAAACTTAAGAACACCCCTGCAAACATTCGTTTTCATAGAGAAGTTGTGTGCAAATGAATATGAACTCTTTTTAAATTATCAAGTGGAAATTTGATGTTTAAAGTCAATTTTTTAAAAACGGTGATTTTACTTATTGCGATATTCGAAAGTGAAGGGGGTGGGGGGAGCTAAATTAACGCTCGGCCCCTTCTTGTAACTGAAATATCTCGACATCAGAAGCAGAGCAAATTCTAATATTAGAGAGCAAATTAGAGCTAATTGAGAGCTAAATTTTGGCATATTTGAAATTTCGATATTCGGAAGTGGGGGGGGGGGGCGTTAACTTAGCCCCCCACCATTCTAATTGGAATATCGCGGTACCATAACCAGAGCAAATTCTAATATTAGAGAGCAAATTAGAGCTAATTGAGAGCTAAAGCCTGGTATCTTTGAAATTTAAATTTTCGAAAGTGGGGGAGGGGGGGGGGCAAGTTAACGCATCTCTTTTTTACAGGAATCATTTTGATCGACGTCAACATTGCGCTTAAAAGAATTCTTCGATCGACTTCAACATTGCGCTTAAAAGAATTCTTCGATTTAAAAAATACCTGCTTCAACATTTTTATTTCTATAAAACTACCAATTTTCTTTTAGCAAACTACTAAACCTGTATATGCAATAGTTTTCTTAGTATAAGCCACCTCCAATCACAAAATATTTAATTAAGGCGGCATCAGCATCAGCTGCTTTTTTTTTTTTCTTTTTACTATACAGAGAAAATTATTGAGATATTTTCTGCAAATTTCCACAAATATTAATAAATTTAAGAAGATTACTAATTCGGAAACCTTTTCCTATTTCATTTTCTACAATATTTATATTTACAGTATTTGTTGTAAAATGAGATATCGCCATTGATTGACCACGCACGTACACACAGCTTACTTATTCCCAGCTTTATTAACATCCATTCATATCTTTATTTGAAACAATACATTTCTTTGGATGTTAGGTATATTTTGCGACAAACAAAAGTAAAATAAACACATTTTTGCTCGCTGAAGTTCTTTGTTTCTATACTCATTTTTTGGACAATGGTCAAAAAAGGACTATAACCTTAATTGCTACCAGACCGCTTCAGTAACCTTTTTGACCCCTGAACCCGCGAAGAGGGTTATGCACGCATGAATGGGTGTGATACTCCTTATCTCGGATCCGTATTTTGATTTGTAAAAGATCCCTAAAGTCCCCTCTCTTTTTTCGGGTTGAAATTTTTTGGGGAAAAAGGAAGTCACGCCATATGCGTCGGCATGGGAGGCAGGATAGGGCAATTGCCCCTCCTTAGATTTAGAAATTTAATTAAATATCTTTTACTTCTGACGATTTAAAAAAAAAGTAAATTTATTCTTCGTAAGTGACATAAAATAATTAAATACTAAGGAAAAAGAACTGAGAATTTTTTAACATGGTTGTCTGGCTTTGCGTCCTGAACACCGAAAAATCCCTTACATACAGTTTCCCTTCTTAGCAGGTACATCGTCTGCAGTAAATGTATTATATTCTTTTCACACAGATAATTATATTCACTGAACTCGTATCAAGACAGGATTTCGTCACAGACATGTTATTTTAGCAGATTTGACCGTATTTAATTTTTTTTTTTTTTTTTTGCCTAGAAACATAGTGGCGCAGCCAGAATTCGGCTCTAGGGGGTGGGGCTGGGGAGTTTTTGTTAGCTAGTCCAGTAGTCACAGTTTATTAGAATTACTGGTTAATCGAATCATTCGTTTTATAAATTAGATCATAATACTACTTTTTCCGTATATAACAATCAGTAACTATGTTAGACATAATTCATTTAATCATAACGTTTACTACCTTTAAGTTACATTACGTAAATTGCATCAAGAAAATAACATAAAACTATTTAATTGAGTTACACTTAATTTAGTCACATTTAATCAAATTGTTTCAAAAAAGATGAGACAAGCTTTAAAAGGTGGAAGAATACACATGCATTTAAAAAAAAAGTGTAGCAAACCAGGGTGGCAATCCATTTGTTCAATCAAAAACAGGAAATGTCTCACTCCAAGCCAAACACGAATTCCGAATTCTTGATCAAGATTTTAACAATAATGAAGCTGTTTTAACAAAATTTTCAATAGACTTATCTTGCTTTATGTCAAATGTAGCAATATCTCAAGAATTGATGGAAGTTATTATCATCCGAGTAATCCAAACAGCGTTGAACGAGGCGGTCCATATTTTGAAATGAATGTAGTTGAAATTCTATGATGTCACTGACCGAATTACTATGCATTTCCAGCATTTTTCGTGATTTCGTATTTCGCAAAAGAAAGGTAAGACTGTTGTATATTTCGTTAAACTATCACCATTATTGTTAAATGTCTGCATAAATATTAGAGTTTTGCCTGAAGTAGATAAATTTTATTTTTTGTTTGAATAAATGGACTGCGACCCTGGAAAAAGTGTTAGTCGTAAGTGTGCTCTGCCATCTCTTACAGTTTGTTTCGTATTTTTTGAAACAAACTGCATGTCACAAATATTTTACTTCATTTTTTCGAAAGGAAAATAATAATTCCAATACAATATTTCTGATTATATGACTGCACATTTAATGACACACACACTGTGCCATTTTATGACTGTACAATACTATTTTTGTGTGGTCCTTCTAATTTTTCTATTACGCCATATAGCTGTTTTTATTTTTCTTCCCAAAACACTAAATTTTTCTGGTTGGCAGGAGAAGAGGTTCTCGGTCGTACATATAGAAATTTCTATGCTCGGGTCCGACCTGATCCAGCCCGTAATAAAAGCAAAAATTTCAAGTCGAAACCTTATCAAAGCTTTCGGTATTGGCCGTGCTCGGCCTGTTAAAAAAGCTAAAATATTGACCCGGTGCCGATACGAGCCGGTTATTTTTTGCGTAGCTTATGATTCCAGTCACACCCAATTTCCGAAAAGCATGCCAATAGTTCTTAACCAACATTAAAGTTCTTTTAAAAAAATATTGCATACAGTTTTATGTAAAATTTTTAAGGTACATTAGATTATACGTCCACAATTTACGGAATTCGGAATAACAATACTGTTTTACAATCACTTAGAGACAATTAAATGAACACTCATTGAAAAATTTGTGTAATTTAGAAAAAAAAAAAAAGAGGGTTAAAGAAAATCATAATTTTAAGACTCTATAAAGAAGAAAAAGGTATATTTTGAAAAATATTTCTCTGTAATTTATTAAAGATTTAGTTATGGCGTTTATCAAAATTCCTACTCAGCAACACAAAACTTTCTGACTCATGTTTAAACGTAAAGGAATAAAGATGACAGTCCAGATCACTGAAGCGATTTGGAATTGATTGCTGTCTTCCATTCTGTAATAAATAAATTACCTATCGAGTTATAAGCGATTGTTGTCACGGGACGATAAGTTTTTCTCCTTTCCTGCGCTGTCATCCTATTATAATTTCTTAATAAGAACACCTGCCCATTTCATGCGCTGCCGGACAAAACGGAATTCAGAAATGTGTGATAAATTACTTCGCTTGGACAGCCTTAAACAAATGTTTAATTACTGCTATCCTCATTTTACATAGATCAACATTTTGTTTTGTTAAACACGGGATTCCGTCATAGGCAGGTTCGTTTTCACAGGTTTTACCGTATTTTAATTTTATTGCCTAGGAATGCATCTACCCATCTTAAAAATAAATAAATAAATAAATATATCAATTTTAATTGTAGAATAATAGCAATTTAAAAATACGTGCATTTTTTGAAAAAAAAAAAAATGGGACGAGCCAAATTTCACCGATATTTTTACTGGACAGGCTATAGCCGTCCAATGATTTTCATATGAGCTGGGACTGAAAATTTCTTCTTGTTTAGACCTCAAGAAAAATGTAGTCTAGCCCCGATGTAGGCCGGAAAATAAATCTAGTCCCGGCCCATCTGGGTCCGAACCTCTAGAAGAAAGTAATCCCCAAAACCAGCTCGGACCGAGTGTCGGGAAGGAAAATTGAGAAGGGCCCATGAAGACCCTTACATCGAATAACCAAAGGATTAGTTCACAAAATTTTGTAAATTTGAACGATAAAATTCTAATATATTTAAAAAAAAAAAAAAAAAAAAAAAAAAAAACGACGTTCACTTTTATAGATGAGTTTGAGTTGAACGAGTTCGTTTAAAAATTTTTGAACTTGAACGTGAACTTGACTCCTTTTTGAGACATTGAACGTGAGTTTGAATTAGTTCGTTTTTTTAGTGAGCGTGCCCAACACTCGTCCCAACCTCGCCTGGGACAGAAAAAAGTTCTCCCGTGCTCGAAAATAAATTTCTCTTGCAAAAGATATTTATCAGGATATAAATACCATCAGTGGTGAAGCATGTAGATCGCTGGAAAAAAAATTATTTTTGACCTAAGTAGGAATTGACTTTATTTTTTTTTACTTGTTTATATATATCTTTATACGATATTTTATCTTGTAGTTTGAGAAAATTAGTTTTATTGTATTATCGCAGCAGATAAAATTAAATATACGTCTTTGAAGATAGCATTTTCATTTTTAGCCGAGCGTTCCTTGGCCAATTATAACATTGAACTCGACCAATCAGTGATTCGTGTCCCATAGTTTGGGAACTACTATAATAAGGTATTCAACAAATAAAGATGCATTTTTGTCTCATTTACTTATTACTTACAATATTATCTAAATAACTTCAAAGGAAAAATATTAGTTACTCTTGGGCAAGAAGAAGAAGGGATTCATTGTACAACACATGGCGTTGCAGAGGGCTCACGTTGTGAACAGAGTCGGGCCTTTTCGGATCATGGCACAAACATTGAGAATGTAAGTCGTTGCGATGTACAGGATTTGTAACTGATCTTTCGTCTGCTGATAGCAGTCTTGCAAACGTGTTTCTTTTTTTCGATTTTCATAGTACCGGCCAGTTTAACTAGCTACTAGTTAAATTTTGTTTCGTTTAAATCCCAAGTACTATTGCTAAAGATTTATGAATAGGCGAATTTTATTTAGAATAATCCTGTACATAAATATTGCTACAGGAACAGAATCCTGTAAGTTATCGAACCTTCTTTTATATTTCCGATCAAAGGGTTTCAGAGTGCGCTCACAGTAGTTATGTGACAGTAGTTAAAGGGTAATAGGGAGTAAATACGAGGATGTGATAGAATAACAATAAAGGACTTCATTTTTGATCTACACCCAGGACCACACAACGAGTGACGTTGTAATAGTAAAAAAAAATAATAATAAATTAGAGCTTTTGTTGGTCAGAGAAATCACCTAACTATAGCAATTTTAAATTTTCTTTTCTGCCGAACGATGTATTGATGATTAATTTAACAATATGAAAAAAAAAATTGCTTCAATCGATCTCTAGAAAAAACGTACTTCAATACAGCTGTTTTCTATTGAATTTCGAAAATATTGTTGCCGACTTAAACTTTCATTTTCATGTGTGGAAAAATGTATATATGGATCAATTATTTGTATTCACTTTAATAAGGTATAAGAGAACAAACATTGTGTTATTTTTGTGCCTAACGATATAATTTTTACAATAATGCATCACACTAGACAAAGAATATAAAAAACAGGAGAAAATTTTATTAAGACATGAAAAGAAATTTACCAAGTAATTTAAAAGGAGGATTCTATTAAGCATCATATCTAATTAGAATCTATATAAATTAAACAAGCAAAACTCTAAAATTTCTAAATTTTTTATAAACAGAAACTCACATACTAGATGTAAAATCAAATATATTAAATGACAAAAATTTACAAGAAATTACGTAAAGTAAATGTTTGAAGTCCATCCCAAATGTCTTCTACGTTACGCACGTTTATGTAAAAAATAAAATTCTAAGTGCAATACTTTTTTTATCTGCACTGTTGTCAGATGAAATGTTGTTACTCATTTTGATGTACTTTTCGGAAAGTTTCAATGTTTATTTTGCTCTGAAGAAATAATATTATAAACTGAAAATAAATAAATAATTTTCCTTCTCTATTTACTTTTCTCTTTTAAGTGCTATTTTTGTTATTGTTAAAGATAAAGAGCCAATTGGGGTTTCATTTCAGAAATAGCTTTTGCTGTAAAATTTGTGAATCAATGCCTTTTTCATTTTTTTAATTAAAATGACGACTTTCATTTTACTGAAATAAATTTTTATTCTGTTATCATTTTATTTTTTAAATGTATTTTTTTCTGTAAAGACTAGGTCTTGTATAAAAAAATTACCCTAATTTAAATAAAGGAAATATATGAATTATTTTAGTTTACATAAAAACATTTATTTTCAAAATCCTTTACGTGAAAATATTATTTGGCTATTAAAACTGAAAACATGAAGATTACAATTATTATATTTAAAAGCAATCTTGATAAGCATACGTATAAAACAAATATTAAGTTGCAATTTCGTTTTATAGAATTTCATTTAAAAGTGTTCTTTCAACACCTAATGAGTTTGGAAATTTAATTTTTCGTCACTTTTTCCAGCTAAAACGTTTAATCAGGGAGGAGATGGGATGGGATGGGATTTGAATAAGCATTGGCCATTTTAGCTATATTGCTATAAAAAGGATACCTTCACGGAGTACTTTTAAAAAGAGTCAGTGTCTTAGATGGAATATAGGGATACGAATTAATGTCGTAGCCACGGGGTCCACACAGTAAAAAAAAAGTTCTATATATATACGGATCATGTAAATATCTGTCTTGTAACGGAAACAAATCTGTTTTGAGTGGATGTCCTAAATTTTTAAGAATAAATGGACAATTTCCTTTTATCCTTAGTTGCTGAACGTTAAAAAAGAAAACGTTCCTTTCAAGACGGACAAACAAAAATGTTCCTGTTCAATTGAGATTAAACGGAAAAATTCCAATTAAATTTTCGAAAATGATGTTTTGGCTTATTATAAAGACATTAGGAGTGGCCAGTTGCTGTGTGGAGGGTACAGATCATTCAACTTGTAATGGCGAGTCGAATATGACGGAAGAAATTTTCGAATTTGGACCCAATTTCGAATCTGAAGGAAGGGAAAGCGATAAAAACAGGTGTGACAGTATTCAATACAAATACCTATTCCGAGCAGTGATGTAAAATACCCGGGTATATACGCATTTTGGGTATTTAACCTATTATTAAAATAAATAATGTAAAAAAGGCTCGTGCATTTATTAAGAAGCATTCTATTCAAAGATGCTTTTTATTAAATTATGTAACAGGTACACTTATATGCGCCACTTCAGCTAATGTATTAGTAATATGCAAGCTTCTTCAATAAAGAGGATATATTAGCTAACCTCACAAGACTTTTCTTTCTCAGATACACTGTTTTTTCTCTGTAAATAACTACATGCGTCTTAAGTTAAGTGCTATCTAATTTAGTATGATGAGCAATTTCACAAATAAAGGTTAGACTATAAAGTAATTCTGAAGATATTAAGACGCAGTCGGCACCCTCCCCCCCCAAAAAAGAGAGAGAGAGAGAGAGAGAGAGAGGGGGGGGGGAGAGAGAGAAGGCTCCATGCATTTTAATCACAAAATTGCCCAAGAAAAAAAATCGAAGTAGGCATTCGACTAGAATTTATGTCTTCTTTCAATTTATGTTTTTTAATGCTTAGGGGTCGTTTTCATAACGAAAATGTTTCAAACTCTGAAATGTTTATTACGAATACTTAATTTTGACATCTTATTTTGTTTTCTTGTTAAATTTTACCTAAGGGGAGCAAACTGTAAATCATTCAGTCCTGTAGTTTAGGAATTATAAAGATTTAAAATTTTGTACTCCTACTATTAAATTCATTTTTAATCGTTGCAAAACAGATTGAAATGCGGATAGTTCTTTAAACATAACTCCAGAATTACTTTTTGGAACAACCTGTAATTTTTTAATTCACCTACTTGAAGCCTTTATAAATCGATTTTTGTTTAAAAGAATAAAGAAAGAAAAAAAACCTAGTTTACAGCTCCAAGTTTTAACGAAATTATTTTTTTTAATTTAATTTTTAAAAAAAAAAAAAGAATTGTAACGTATGATTTTTTAAAACAAAAATCGATTTCTCGAAGCTTGCTAATAAAAAGCATAAAAAGTATGCTAATATAAAATTACAATTCATTCCACTAAGTAGTTCTTGAGTTATTCTTAAAAAAAATAACCGCAAATAATCTGCTTTTCAATGATTAGAAACGAATTTAACATTAGCAGTTCCCAAATTTTCTATTCTAGGTTAAAATTTACAGAAAAAGCAAAATGAAATATGAAGTCCAAACTAAGTGTTCACATTGAAAATTTCTGAGTTTCGTACAATTTCTATTTGAAGACGACCTCCTAAGTTTACTTTTTCAACATAAATTGAAAAAAAAAATCCAGTCGAATGGCTTTTTCCGTTTTTTTTTTTTTTTTTTTTTTTTTGCGACAGTTTGAGAATAAAATGGAACGTTGTTTTATGGCTAACTGTATCTTCTTATGCATCACTAGATTTATAATATCTATTGCAAGATGGAGCAGACTAATGCCAGATTTTATTTCTTTTCTTAAAATTCTGAATAATTTGTTCTTCATTTTTTTGCAATAATGATACTTTGATCTGATAGAACATCCGACAGCATATTAAGTCGTAATTTATATATATACTAAATGAATCTGAGGTTAATTTCATTGAAAGTGTTCAATTAATTCTACAATTGGTTTGAAAACTGAGACAATTTTTTTTTTTAATACGAATCCAAAACGCATCATCAAAGGTTTCTTTTTAGCTTATAAGACAGCTGAGTTTCTTCATTAACAACCATAATTTGTAATATAAATTTATTATCTTTTATTCTTTTAACCCTTTAGATATAGTCCTTTGAGATAATATTTTTCATTATAAGTTAATTGTTTTACTATTGCTTTCTAAATGATTAACACGTTTTATTGATTTTTTTAAATGCACATTATTGTATCCGAACATTCCATACGCTGGCCTACTGGTATAGTTTTTTTTTTTTATTATTCGTCCTCTGTTGGAGTATGAAGAAGGCCATTTCTTTGTTTTTGGAGTAAGTAGCTGTTTCCCCTTACAAAGTTATACTATTAATGTTATTTACATCCTGCTAGTATTACGTTCTACTAGAACGGAAGGGAAACTTCCTTCTGCTCTTTTATTGGTTTGTAAGACACCCTTTTTATGTCTGATGAAGAAACATTTTTGAAACGCGTTACTTTAGCTTATTTTTCTTGTGTATTTAACAAGAATATTTTCTTTGTGTTATGAGAGAAAGAAAACCTTATTTCTTTGATTAAAAAAAATATTTATAAAAAAAATCTCACTTAAATAAAAAAAAATTAAAATAGTTTTGAACATTAAATTTTTAAGACAGACAATGCAAATGACGTACCCATTTAGTTATTTCTGACAATTTCCAGGAATCAGTTTTTTTTCCTTCTTCATCTTGAATTCGACTGAACATTGCATGCAAACGGTTTAATGGTCTTCTATAAATCAATTACATTTGTTAAAAAAAAAAAAAAAAAAAAAAAAAAAGGAAAATGCTTAATTTACTTGCATTTTAAAATATTAGAGCATAGTTAATGTAAAGATGGTCAAGGTCACTATGGGGGTATTTTTCACTAATTAAGGTGAAAGGAATTATTATATTTGAAACATTGTAACCCATGCTTTCAACATTTTTTTCAATGCTAGAGTTTTTTGCAATGAAATATGAAAACGCCCGAATTTTGGGTATTCAACCTAGGATTGGGTAAATACCCCTGTATATATCCAAAAAATAAATGCCTACCCGTTGGATATTTACCCTACTCACATCACTGATTCCGTTTACATATGAATCAGTATGCATAATGTATTATTGAAAAATTTTCAATAATGCACCACTGCTCACATTGAATTCTAAAAACTGAAAATTTCCGTTTTGAGTATCGGAAAACTTCCGTCTTGAAAACGGAGAAATACCAAAGCGGAAGTTATGTTAAAAAAAAAACAGAGAATAGACGGTGATTGTGTTAACGGAAAAAAATCATTGCTGAAAGAAACTAATTTTGACACAATTTGAAATTGAAAAAAAGGTTTTTGTACCAACAATTCATTATAATTTATTCAACAAGTGTGAAAGCTTATGCAGTTAAAAAAAAAGATGCATTTTTAAACTTATTAAAAAATATACAAAGTTCATAGTGTGCAAATATTGTCTAAACATTGTCTGATTATGATAATTTTTCAATTGAATAAAAAAAAGATATAAAATAATTTTTTAAATTATAAATAAAAATATTTTTATATATTTATTTTATCATAGTAAAGTGTTTTAATTATTTTTTAAACCATTAATGCTCATCTTCAAACTGATGATTAACAGATCACAAACAGATGATTAAAAATTTTAAGCATCACACACAATTTATTAATACTTAAATATAAAATAAATTGCATTCAAACTAAATTACCAAATCTGTACATCTTGTATAAGAGTATAATTAAGATGTAAATTGATACATATTATTAGAAAATAATAATCCTAAACATTTTATATGCCTAATAAATATTACACACGGATATAAATAATAAATATTATTGTACGATTACTTACTTAATGAATTTTAATCAAAATATGTTGATCTTTTGTAAAAGCTCGCAGCTTGTTCTTGTAAAAACATTTAACAAAATCTTTTATTTTGTGACTCTGGAGGAAAAAAACCTATATTTACTTAATACAAGAAGTTTCATTAAAATGGTTTTAATTACAAATAGTGAAAACATAATAGAAGTTGTTGTAACGCATCTGAAATAAATTTTTCAAAGAAGAACAAAAGTCTTTAATTCTTATGTAGATAAAGAAACATTTAATTTTACGATTAACAATTAAGGATTGAAAATGAATGAGTTACAGACTTAAAAAGTTTTAAGGAATTAAATAAAAAAAATCACATAAGTCTTAAATTTTATTTTTACTTTTATAAAACAGTGTAACGTAAAAACAAACTTTTTATTGTGTCACAATATAAATTATGTTTATTGAGATGTATATAGCGATTATTTCGTATAATTATTTTCTAAAAGAAGACTAAAATTTGTGTCACATTTCTCGTCATTTATTGTTTATATCTAATACGTACTGTCTCAAAAATTAAGACTGCTGACTGATTAGAATGCAAATTTAATTTTTGTTATTTATTCAACATTCACCATTTTCATTTACTATTATCAACATACTATTTCAAACTTAGTTTCCCTTCCAGAAATCCGTTTCATAATACTACCATGGATAAAATATTCCCTCATTATTTTTTCCGAAGTTTTAAGCGAGATTTACAACTGTTAAGAATGCAGCATCTATTTAATTATAAAAGATTTTCTGTCAATTTACAACGGACGATTACAGCAAACTGTGAATTATTTACTTTTAGATTACTGCTATTAATCCTTTTGTAAATAAAATTTCATCTAAATTAAGAATTTTAAAATAATGTGATTTAATCATTTATCTTCTATAATAAGTATAGTATTAAAAATCCAATTTTGAATTCGGACTGAAGTATTCGTATTAAAACACAGTTATATTTGATATAAAAATTGTTACTCGATGCATTTGAAGGAAAATTTGCATGATTTTTAAAAAAATTGTAATGCGATTTTTTGAGATTCTTTTGAATACATCTTCACTGATAGCAATAAAAAGAACATCGTTCATCACCTTCACTAACAAAACGTATTAAATGTCTGCAAAAAGTATAATATTTCACTTGTTAGTTTTTGAGATAATAAGCTTTAGGTGTGATAGAAGTGTACGGATAGTTCAGAAAATCTAAGCATTATTTTTATATTAGCAAGTTGTATATTTCATATTAGCAAGTGGAATGTGTAGTAGAAGGTCGTTAAAACAATACTTCAAAATGAGTATAAAATCATTCAATTAGAAAAGAAAAGAAATATAAAGTAAAAAATCCTAGTTTTCTTTCGAATATTTTATTTCATAGACTAGTTAAGAGATAAATACTTTTTTTTTAAATTTTAAATTACCATTAGTTTTTAGATATTCTTCAAAATCCTAAATATGTTTCTGAAAACTATAGTGGATGATGCAAAAACTGAATGTATAAAATGAAATGGCGATTATGTCATAAACCGATGATAATAGAAACATATTTCTAAATACAACAAGAACGAAAAATCCTGCATCAGGCATAGATTATGAAAAACTTTCCAACATAAACAGTTTATTATGAAATTTCATTTTTTACCAAGAACGAAATAAGATATCAAAATAAGCAAATTAAAAATCCTATAACTAATTAAAAATCCATTTTCAGCTATTGCTGTATATATATATATATATATATATATATATATATATATATATATATATATAAGGTGATGTGTGAGAACTGTTTCGTATAGCCCTCTATGTCGTCTGTAGAATTTATGCACACCATCTAATAGATACGTTTAAAAATGAATACTACAGCGTAAAAACTCACTTCCAGTCGATCTTAATGCGTCCTGTAGCATAATTCATGTCATTTGTGTGTCTCTGTAAATGACAAGAAATGATATGCACTCCATAATTCATAGAAAACATGTTGTAGTGCATTTCAGTGACATCATTATGCTTGAAGTATCATAACATCATTAAAATATAGCGATAATGATATTTTCCGCCTAGATCATAATCTAAGTGGGGTCTTTTGTGCGCCCCTGTAAACGAACTATAAATGCTACTTATTCTATACTCCCGAGAAAACATGTTATAGTCCATCTCAGTGATGCAGATCAATCTGATTATGTATTGAATTTTCGTAACATCAATAAAATGTACAACAAACGAATTTTCACTCTAGAGTCTAGACCATAATGTAAGAGAATTTTTTGTGTGTCCCTGTAAACGATATACGAATGCTAGATACTTCATTTTCAATGCCAAACATTCTGCAATAAACCTCAATAACATATAAAAATTTCTGAACAATCTGAATGTATTTACGAGAGTTAAAGTACGGACAGACGACAGACAGACAGACAAACCTAATTCATACACAGAAAATCGAACTAGTATGTCAAAAAGTATTAAAGTGTATAAAATTCAAGTATAAATGTTAAATATGGTCTTTTTTTTACAAATATAAAAAGTTTATGTACATTAAAATACGAAATTTATTTTTTTTCTGTCCTATAAGTTATATTTTTTAAAATGTCATGCGGATTAGACGGACATTAAAAATATAATTTTATTCTTTTTACCACCAAAACTTACCAAATTATCATTCTTTGAATGTTATTGAATATCTTGTTTAAAGAGCTGGAATGTTCTTTAGCAATCATCAAATTATTCTTGTCCATATTCTGAAATTTTGTGTAATTTTGAGTAAAACTACACAAAATTATATAACATTATATTTTCCCCCTTTTTTTCATTCCATGGTTATACACAAAACTAAAACAATATACTGTTATATGTAAGCTAAATAAATCTTTATAAAAAAGATTTGTCTTATAGTTCAGATATATAGAATAGGGAACGTTCATAGGTACCACAGCAAATATTTGTCAATTTATATAAAATTGCGACTGCAAAAGAGTTACTACCAATATGAATTGCCGATTGTAAATATTAACTATTTCTCAGAGTCCTCTAAAACTTTATGCTGTAATTTATGATATCATATGCAAGAAATTGCCACTTTGATGTGATTATTGCAGTAATATGTATTTGAAAAGACATATAAAAGAATATACGTTTGGTAAATTTTATTGAAATACAATCTGAATTCATATCTTTTGACATCTTATAAAATACTACCGGACAAAAGTTATGAATTTTACTTCTTTCGAAAAAAAAAGTATTTAGTGTTATAATTATAGACTAAGTATGATAATTTTTCAAAAATACGCCACGGGGAAAACCTTTTATACTAAAATTTGACTGTATATATGCATGTTACATCTGCTCCACTACGAATATGATGAATTGCCAGCTGAAACGAAAGATCGATGAATTTTATAGAACCTCTTAAAATTTCGAAATTCAAATTTATGTCAACGGTAATTATTGTTTTTTAACAAAGTTTCCATAAATGGAGGAAATAAAGTTATTACATTGTTGTATGGAAAAGGAAAAAGAAAGATAATGGGATTATTATGAGTTATCGAAGCTAATTCTAATTAAATTTAAAAGAAAGAAACATTTTTAATTTAAATAGATGTTATTTAAAACAAAGACCTCAAAATTGGAATACTTTAGCTGGTAAAAATAACTCTCCTTTAAAAAGGGTGTACATTTACATTAACAAAAACAAATATTTCAATTCATAAAATTGACATGTTCTTGTATACATACGTCAAAATGGCATAATTTTCATTCCACCAGTTTCAAAATTAGCGGCAAAATCTTTACAGGATGAAATACATTTAATAAGTGGCGTCATCTATGAATATGAAATAATAAAAATCGTACGTTTTCAGTCAGAAAACTGAAGCATTTTGCTAAAATTAAAACTCGTAATTTGAAAAATATAATTATCGCAATTTTGAGTTAGCCTGCATTATAAATATAATTCCTTATTTAATATAATTAACACTGTAATTTTTCCTCTAGGTGATAATTAATTTAGATTTTCTCACAACGATCTCATGCAATGTTACTGTCACACATTGGATTGTCTTGTAGCCACACTGTAAAAAAAAATTCCTGAAGGTACTAAAATATTTTTAGTAAATTTGTATTCCACAGAATTGTTTAATAATCGGTTTTATTAATCGGAATCGTTGCTATCTGTTTTCTAGAAATCCTTACAGATTTTCTTGTCACTGAGTAAAAATACAAAATTTTTTTTAGTAATTGCAAGGATCAATGAAAAAAACTAACATTTTAGTAGTAGATCGACTCATTTGTTTTTTTACAGTGCAGTAATCTTCAAAATGTAGAGTTTCACATACATTAATTTGATTCATTATCGCATAGCATACAATTTATGTATATTATTGTTTTTACTATTTTAATGTATTTACTGAAAATTTCTTGGATATTACTAAATGACATTAGCTAATTTTAAAAGTGTATTTTTCTTCCTTTATTATTTATTGAGTATTTAACATATGCAAATACGACAGAATTTTTAGAAAATTGCTAGACATGTTTTTTCCAGTTTTGTTTTTAAATTCAGGATTTGATACCTTTAGTGTTTGAATGATTACTTTTACGCGCCGAATTACTAATATTTTTATTTTCTTATGTAAAAAAAGTATCGCGAAGGCAAAAATAAAAATTTAAATATTTCCAAAAATTGAGAAAATTATTTTTAATGTATTTTTTATTATTCTTATAAACTTTGATTTATAAATGACTAGATATCTTATTATTAAAACATTAAGTTTGATCAAATAAAAAACAGATAAAAGAACTCTCTGTTATAAATATCAATAAAA
This sequence comes from Maratus michaelseni, assembly GCA_963931845.1. NCBI lineage: Eukaryota > Metazoa > Arthropoda > Arachnida > Araneae > Salticidae > Maratus > Maratus michaelseni. The sequence continues at coordinate 213,821,642 of OZ007590.1, forward strand.
AATTGAAAATATGTCAGAAAATTGATTGATAATCTTTAGGATGATATTTAAAAGGATTTTGTATAATTCCTTCATTCAAATAACTTTCATATTTTTCTGTTCTTTTTTTTTGGGAGGGAGGGGAGGGAGAATAACTACCTATGCGTTAGTAAATTTTGATAAATAATTTGATTTTTGTTAAATAAACTTGGATATTGTTTAACCAAAGAACAGTTTTATTGTCAAATTTATTATTCGAAAAGCGCAAAATAGCGGATATAACCCAGTTGTAAAATTAATGTTATCTTTTGTTTTTTATGGTATTTCATCTATAATCTAAGATAACAATTTATAAAGTTCAAAGCAATTGCATCACTATGGGAAATAATAAGGTACTACAATAACTGACAATAATAATTCAAGCCTGCAATTAAATAGAAAATTGTATTTAATTAATATTTTATTTTACCTTATAATGATACATATGTTTTCAGTTTCAACGACTTGTTAGAATTTATTACCATATAATTACTGATCACTTCCATTTTTATCGTTAATTAGAAGAATTTTCTTAAAAACTTTAATTTATCAAGCTAAGATTTAAATTTTTAGACATTAGAAATTCATTTCAAATGCTTGTTTTCTTCTAAACTATATAACTCAAACTTATGTTTAGTTTAATATATTCTAACTAATTATGTTAAAGTACATTTCAATGGATGCTTTTAGGAAGATTTACAATCTACGTAGCTGATACTTCTTGATTAATTCCCAAACAATATCTTCATCCTTTTACATTCCATTGAAATGTTGCAAAAGCATAGTGAAAGTTAATTATGTATTTGGATGCATAAAATCTTATTATGGTTAATCCTAATGGCAGAAAGCGTAAAGTATTGCTTTCAAAATGATGGATACTTTTACTTGTACTTCTTAAGATAACTCGGAGAAACATATTTTCCAAGTGCACTTTAAATGTTAATATTCTCAAACTGATTATCCCTGGCTCAACTATCCCTTATCGTAAAAGTTTTAGACGCATGTGTAGTGTATATGCATATTTCGATTAAGAATTGTGAGTTATTTACTTTGAAATCTTTAACTCGGTAGGAAATTTAAATTAATGATCTTAAGAGTAGTAAAAATACTTGAGATAAATCAATAAACCATAACAAGTTTGAATGAAAACAAATATTTCATGACAATATCAGGGATTTATTTTTTCTAAAATATTCTCCAGTGAATACATAAAATATTTATGGTAATAATACTAGTAATGAAAACTACAAACATAATGTACATAATTTTCGATCTAGATTACTAATATTCCGTTTAATAGAAATAATTATATCGTCAAGCACTTGAAATGAATTGCAAATCCATTTATAGGTACAATTGGTGACAAGTACTGAAATAAAAGTATAAGTCCATAGATTGGTCTAATTTAAACTAACAATTAACAAAAAAGAAAATCATGCGTCAACCAAAAATTATGAAACTCTTTCCAACACTTCCTGAATACTGTACTTTTGAAAGTTGAATGAACACTATTGAATGAGGTAAAATAATATATCTAAAGAGACAATGTAGAAAACAAATAACACAGTTGAACACACAATTTCAGAAATTAGTGCCCATAGTCGATAAGATATTCGGATTATTTTCAACAGAACTTTTTTCACTACAGATTGGTATAGAAATTCTACATAGTTTTCTAAAATGTAATTCAGTTATAGAACGCAACACTCATTTGAAAATTTCTTTTCGGCATTAACCACCTATAAATGATAACTTGAAATATTTTGTACGGCCCTGGATATGATCAACAAATTTTAATACGCATCACAAATTAAGCTACAACTTAATTCAGAAAGGAAGCACATAACACAACTGAAATCGCACTTCAAGCAATTACCATCCGTGGAGGATAATAATATAAAAATATCCGAGTTATCTTGTGTACCCCTGCACATGATCCATATATACTACATAGTATGGAAATTTCTTGTTTATTTAGGAAACACATAACACAGTTGAATATTTCCCTTCAGCAATTTTTGTCAATATGTAGAGATGTCGCCAAATTCTTTGAACAGCCCTTTATATGATCTATATGTATAGAATTTATACACATCAAGTACTAGGCAAAAATGTGTGAAATTTAAGCACGCATACCACAATTGAAAATGCAATTACAGCAACCATTGCTCATAAATAGTGCTATAACCGAATACTTTTGTATGCCCATGTAAATAAACGATAAATACGATACCACACCATATTCTACAGCAGGCCTGTCCAACCTTTCAGTGAGCCAGGGCGCACCTTAGCTTGTAGCACACAATCAAGGGTGTCAGTATTAATATGATTCGAAAAATGCAAGAATATTATTTCCCTTTAGCAGTGATAGTGATTCCCACATGTCTACAGGATACACAGACAAAGTGGTATGCGTTATTAAAATCATATGTACAGTGGTTAATCATTGGCGTCCTAAGTTGGAGTTGGCTCATCTAAAAAATTGAACAAAAAACATATCATAGTAAATTTAACGTTAATTTTTTCTGAGGTTCGGAGATGAAAAAGGGGGGGGGGGATTTTAAGGACTTTTGCATGTAAAGGAGGCAAAAACCTTAACACCTGTAATAATAAAAAGTATGCAAATATTAATTATTTTAATTCAAAATAACTTTGGAGACGGAATTTTGTTTTTAAAAATCTAGAAAAATTAAGGGGCGCCAAGAAAATCTTCAAAGGGCGTCATGGCGTCCGCGGGCGCCGTGTTGGACAGCCCTGTTCTATAGTAAACGTCTCGTAGTGCACATCAGTAATCTATATCAATTTCAATATAACTTGCAATGTTGCAACATCATTAAAACACACTGCAAACAAATTTCCCCCTTGATCATAATATTACGGCATTTTTTGAGTACCCCTGTAAAAAAATTAAAAAGAAAATTAGAAAGATATTATTATCAAACAGTAATTATAAAAGTGAACACATAAGACATTTTTATAATATGGATAACACCGATGTAATCTTTTGTTCGAAATAAAATTAAAAACTTCTAGCAAACTATAAAATAAAAAAAATGATAATCTCGTGAATAAATATTTTGGGTTAAAAGACAATATATATTTTTTAAATATTAAATCAGAGGTATGTTTAATTTAATTTTTGTTGTTGTTGTTGTTTTAGAATTAAAAAATATCCTTAAAGCAAGTTGTAAAAAAATCTCTATCATACCGTTCTTTGCATTGGATGTTTTAGTAAAGTGCAGTTTTGAAAAATATGTATTAGTGATGGGCATAACGATTATTTTGATTATTCGAATGAATCATTCGGGCATGCGCAGAAGCATATCTGTCAAACTTCAATTCTTTTTTTATTCAATTGCTACCAGAAATTTTGAAAAAAAAAGAAAGAAATTTATAATTTTAAGTAGAATTAATTAAAATGCCAGATAAAAATGAAAACAGAAACTTCTTTTTTTTTTTTCAAAATTTCTGGTATTAATTGAATTTAAAAAAAATGAAGTTTGACAGATATGCTTCTGCACATGCCCGAATGATTCATTCGAATAATAAAAATAATCGTTATGCCCATCACTAATATTTATTGTTTATATTGTTCAGAATCTATTAAAAATTCATAAACCCTTCCTGATTTTTTCGTTCTTTCTTTTTTTCTTTTTTTTTTTCATTGAAAACTCAGGTACATAAAATACATGAACAAATTGGAGAACATTTGTTAAACGGAACACAGATATTGGAAAACACTGTTATAAAAAAAGTGCATAATTTCCCAAAACTTGAAAGACTAACTATCCAAAAGATTTAAACAAAGAACAGAACAAGTACATCGATGATTTTCTTTAAGACTTGGATTTTCATATTTTATGTCTCTGAGTGCAGAAGAAAGAACATATATAGTAATAAAACTTTTCTTCTTTCGTACCAAAAGAGACAAGATAAATGGAGCAAAAAAGTTTCATGTTGAGCTCTAAGAGCTACAAACAGAGACCACTTAAGATTATAATAAAATTTATGATAATCTTTCGAAGCGATATAATGTGTAGTACGGACTTCTTTTTTTAACCAAACTAAAGATTTCATTTGAACTTTTTTATAAACTTTTTATTAATTAGAGAGATTTAAAACTTTAGCAATAACGAAAGTGATTAATTTAGTCTCCAGCTACTTGGTGACTCAGCTTAGAGTAAAAACAATTTTTTTTTATGTATTTGTGTGGTTATAACTTTAACGTGTCAACCCCATTATGCGTTCAAACTCATGATGCTATTTATGATTTGTTTACTCTTAATGGCAACACCATATTCTACTCATAAGTTATTTTATTGTATGATATTAAGAAATTATTAACCTGTACGAAAATAAAATGTATGTAGCTAAAAACTAGATTTTAAAATTTTCGTTTTGTTTACGTAAAAGGGACAGAAGTAATGAGACACAACGCATTATTATTTATGTTACATCTCTGATATATTATCTAAATTTTTAAGACATTAAGACTACACTAAGATTTCTTCATTTGCGTATTTCGTTTTTGATTCCTTTCAAAAATATGATAAATGATATGAGGAACGCAATATTAATATTTCAGTTACGTCTATTAAATGCAATCTAAACACATGAGTAAGTTTTCAAAATTTCTCAGGTGTTTTAGTATGTTTCATTCCATATAACTGCTAAAGTAGAATAACTAGAAGAAATATTTTGTTAGTAATATTTATTATTACTATTTTTTTCTATTAACGAAAAGTAACGCACCAATTAACCACATTCCATTTCTTTGTTTAACTGTCAATAATTTATTTATATTGAGTTGCAAATTTTTGATTTTACAATTTTATGTTTTAGTAAAGAATTTGCTTCATAAGTAAATTGATCTCTTACACTAAATTCGCCTATGTATTTTTTCTGCTAATGTATACTTTGTTTTATAAGAATTGTAAACAACATTTGATATTTTCTAATGTATATACGAGGGGAAGTCGGAAAATAAGTTTGCCCTGGGGACTGTGGACAGAGTTGTGTATGAAAAACAAAAAAAGTAATGAGACATTAAAGATGAAACATAAATTTATTTTTCCACATAAGTAACAAGTACATTGAGACATTTGTCATACCGCTTTATAAGCTTCAAAAAGCCCTCCAGGAAAAAATCAGGGATTTGCATACGGACGAAGCGTTGAACGGCTATGGGCGAAAGACGACACAGCAGGTGAACGTGAAATTGCAAGACACCGATACACCATCGGGTAGAGGTCGACCGCGATGAAGCAGATAGCGCTGATGCAGTGCCAGCGCAGATGGCGGTTTTGACTGCAACAGTACCATCTTCGCAGGCACTGCAACAGCGCCATCTGCTTGATCACGGTAAACCTACCCAATGGTGTATCAGTGTATTGCACGTTCGCCTTTACCTGCTGTGTCGTTTTTCGCTAATAGCCGTTAAACGCTTCGTCCGTATGCAAAGCCCTGATTTTTTCATTGAGTGCTTTTTGAAGCTTATAAAGCGGTATGAGAAATGTCTCAATGCACTTGGTACTTATGTGGAAAAATAAATTTTTGTTTCAACTTTAATGTCTCATTATTTTTGTTGTTTTTCATACACAACTCTGTCCACAGTCCCCAGGGGAAACTTATTTTCCGACTGCCCCTCGTATAAAAAGTCTACAATTCAGTACCAGTAGTCTTAAGAAGTTAAAAGGAAGTAGTTAAATAAATATATTAGCATGTCAAAAGTTTCACCGTACAAAACAAACAAAATGAAAATTTATAAACAGTGGTGGCCAAAATTATGGACACCTTTTGGGAAAAATGCTTTTTTGAAGTATGTTGGATCATAACTCTAAATATATATGCTTGATTAAATTATCTTTCTAGTGGTATATAGCTTTTATGGTATTACTAAAAAAATATTTGGTGTTATGATCAATCCATCTTCAAAAAAGCATTCTTCCCAAAAGGTGTCCACAATTTTGGCCACCATTGTGAGTGTAGATTTATTTTAATAATTATATATTTGAAATACCTAATTAATTTTCTACCTTAATTAATATATTTGGTATTCTTTTGAAATAAATGCCTTTTGTGCATTTATTTAAATTGAATAAATTATATTTAAATATTAAACTAAAACCAGAAAGATTCTAATTTACTAAACTTTTATATAAATATAATATAAATATGAAATGTAAAAATAAAGTCAATTATTGTTATAAAATGTAGTTTCAAAACTACACATTTCTAATAATTCCACATGAATAAAGCACTTTTGAACTAATAACATACCTAAAATAGATTTTTAAATGTACTCTTTTTTATAGCTTTTGTTGTTTTTGTTATTTTAAACTGTAATAATTGAATACATGTAAGATGTCTTTATATTCCCCAAATCGTATACAACAATGAGAATCTTGAAGCAATGAAGGTTATTTTTTCAGGGTTTTAAAAGAATCCTTTAGTCAATATATGTGCGTTCAGACGTTATTTAGTATACATACATCCTCTATATGTTAACAAATATTTCGGTGTCACTTTAAACGGAATAGTGTGCAGCTGATATCAGAATGTTGCACTCAGTTGGTTATATATGTTTTAACTGAATCAATATATCCAAAATTGTTTGTTAAACTTAAAATGAATATTAGAAGACGAATTTTTAAAAAGTATAAAATGTTTATTTTGATAAATTCTTATTTATGGATACTATGAATGCTATCAGTAATTCTTTTGTGATGGTGGCTCCTACATCAACGACGTTTTCGAAAGAAACAAACACTGATGCAGTTTACAATTTAATACTTTATATTACGTTGACAAGAAAGATAATTCAGTTGAAATTACTCGGACAGATTAAATAAATTAGCTTCACAATTTCAACTAAACTTCACTGAGAGAGAAATGTTACTCGTTAACTATTTAGCCATAATACCCACATTCAAGCAATCAAACATAAAACGCACAGTCACTGTTCAATAAATTCAAGTATGATAGAATAAAAAAATAGGTTATATTTCTTGCACAGAATTTAACAAAACACTAAAAAATGACACTGAAAGTGTGCAATTAAAAAAACTCTGTGTCTTCTTGAGTTTTCTTCGAAATAGGTAAACGTCCAATTTTACCACTGACGATTGCTCAAACAAAGCGATTTCAAAATTCTAAAGTCCACAAAATGGCGATCTACTACTACTGAAACGCAGCAAAAAAATCAACTAATTCTTCAAGCTTGGCGAGAAACGTTGCCATAACCTGCTCTTACATGCGAGGAATACACCTTTTATAATAAAGAACCAAATGCAATAATAACAACATAACTTTGAAAAGTACAAACGACATTACAAATCCAGCGTGTCCTTTCACACTTTGTGAAACTTAAAGGCAGCAAATGATTCAACATTTACGACAAGTTTTTCAATCAAGAAAAACACATTCAGAACTAATTAATACATAGAGTATTTGTCTCTATCGATGGAGAATTCCCAACACAACTTTCCTTTTATATCAGTTAAATTAAGTTTAATATTAGTCTATCATCTATATAACAGATGAGGTTAAATGGAACCCTAAAACTTATCAAAATCTTATATAATTATTTAAGACGTACTTAATTTTTTTAGTTTTTCAACTTATTGTAATAATTCTAATAAGATTAGTTATTTATGAATGATTAGATCTCAAAATGACTATTAATTCAAAATAAATTTCTACTTCATAGTCTATTCTACTTCTTGTTAAATAAACAATAACACAAAATATTGATAACAATACATTTCTTTATTAAACTTCATCTTCAAGATTTTTCAAAGCTAGATAGCAGTTGAACTGAATGATTAAATAGAAAAAAAAATAAAATTTAATGTCGCATGCCTTGAAACTTCATTGTTAAAACAATTTCTGGAAACAGTAATTACATTTTTGAGGTCATTTTAGTGACTTTACAATTTCTATTTTTTTCATCACTTATACGGAATATAATAAGGTGCGTTTTTGCTCTCTTCTTCTGTTTTCTATTTTTCCTTTCTCTTTTTATTGTAAATGTTCTATCAGAAATACTTTACTTAAGGATTTTTACCGTCAAATTAAATTCTTAGCTTGGTAATATTACACGACGAAAAAAATTAGCTAAATTATATTGAGATATTTTTTATTACCAGATGACAAGTATGTTAAATTTTTTGGTACTGTTCTCGTATCAATGTAATTTCTATCATATTCGTATCACTTGATATATGTGTATAAATATATGAACGTACATAATTTTATTAACACAGCATGTTATATTTTAAGAAACAAAATTCATTATCTTAGCATTATCAAAATTTATGTCCAGGATTAAGATATTTTCTGACGCTTATGGTCACATGTATATCATATGTACAGTCCTGTAAAAGAAAAGTAATATACCTGCCTATATTCCCAGATCGTTTACAATAAAACCACAATAAAAGTATCATTATAGTCGATACAATGTTCACCTTCAGATATGAATGCAGTTTTAAAAAATGCTGACGTCTACATATGCCGTACCTATTTTAATTTTTCAAATGGTAAAACACTTTATTTGAATTTCTAGGATCAAATCAGCCCAATCAATGGATTTATATTTTTTGGAGGATGTCGGAATTTATAAAAATTACCTTACTTGAACAATCTTTATTTTTACAAAAATCTGAAACTATATTTCGAACATGAGGAGTTATTTATTTAAACAACTTAAAACTATACTTCACAAACTAATAACAATACTTGATATACCGTAATTTCCGGCGTATAATCCGCAGCTCAAAGAGTCGTTTTTCGACCCAGAAATTTTATTCAATAATTGTAGTCAAATATTTACAGCGATCTTTTAAGTTACATTTTATAAAATAATATTTCTGGGTCGAAAAACGACTCTTTGAGCTGCGGATTATACGCCGGAAATTACGGTAATAGACTTGGTAAATGATACTTCTTTATGATTCCGTTTAATTCTTAGTTTTTGAAATATAATATATATATATATATATATATATATTGCCAAAAAGTCGATAATTAAAATTTTATAGAAGAATCACTTTATTCCATTCTTAAAAATGATTCAGATACATGTTTTGTATCATTTCTGTGCCAGATTTTTACATTTCAAGTAGTGTAGAGCATAAGCATAAACGTACAGAATTTTATTAATACAGCTTGCTTAATTTTGAGAAACAACATCTATTACCTTATTTTATTATTATTTTTTATCTAGGATTAAGATTATTGTTGAAAATTATCTTCATAATATCTTTTGTACAATCCCTTAAAAGAAAAAAAAAAAACACACCCGCCTTTACTCACAAATCGTACAGTAAAATAAAAACAAAGGCGTCATATGAAACATAATTTTTCAATTAGGGAACGCCTACATATCATTAATTGCACCACTTTTAATTTTCAAAATGGTAAAACAATATTTTGACACTTTATTCCAGTTCCTTTGGTCAAATCATGCTCAGAAAAATATAAAATACATAATTTTTTTTAAATCTTCACAAGCTTATAAGAGTTCCAAATTTGAGGATGCTATTATTAAATCCATCTAATAAACTTTATTTTATATCTACCCCAAAGAAGTATCTTATTCAAATGCTTTTTTTAAAGATATATTGAATGAACACAAATATATTCTAGGCGGGTTTTTTTCGATTCGAAGACACATTTTTAATTATAAAAATTAGGAAATATTGATATTAAATAATAGTATGATTATGCCATATATTAAGTTTACTTAACAAGTTATCAGACTCATCGTAAACAGACCTCTTTGAATCAGTAGGCTTTGAGATAGACAGTAATTTTACTTTTCGGCTGTCCAAAAGAGAACATCTCTTCTTATCTTTTACACCAACAAAAAATAGTCTAAGATTATTCCCGGAAAAATTCCACGATTTTCACTTTTTAAAAGTTTATTACATGCGTTCCTAATTATATAAATACGTAGTACCTATAGTTATCGTATGATTAGTCCGTCTGTCCGTCCGTCCACATGTAACAGCGTAAAAACTATCCAACCGAATGGTCTGCAATTTAATATATATAATCGTTGCAAAATTCTGTCGAGTCATTTGAAATTTTATGAAAATTGAATCAAAACTTAAAAAGATATTAATAAAAGTTTTCTTCATTCTATTAAATCCTATCAAACGTAATTAATTCAATGATATCCCAAGACAGGTAAGGATTCTAGGTTGCCATGGTGATTACGTCTTTAAAATGGAGTCCTCTTATTTCCGTATTACTGAATTTAAAAACCGGACTTGTATACTAAAGCGGTTTAATTATATCAATTCTATAATCTATGGACCATTTTTTGAATAGATGTTTCCGGAGAAATAGACATTAAATAGAAAAAGAGTCTAAATATGGATTACAAGTTCTGAAATTTTCAAAACTAGGCTTAAGTTTCTCATTGGAATTTTCAGTAAATGACAATAAAGATAAAATGTTCTTATTTTATTACGAAAATTAATCATAATCATACGGAAATTATCATACGCACCTCTTTTGTCACGTTTGGCGTACAATTTTCAACTTGTTTAATCGTATATAGAGCATTTCTCTACGATTTTTCTAATTATTAATTAAATAATCTCGGTACAAAGATCAAAATTTCTTTTTTTTTATTATAAATGGATTTCTCACACATTCATTAATATTCTATAAAACTTTAAGGACAATTATATAAAATATACACATTTCTGGTATGCTTTGATCCAAGGAACTCCAATTAAACTTCATAACTGGATGTCACCATTTTAAAAATGAATTTTCCTACAATTTTAATACGTAGATAGGCCTTAATTTAAAAATTGCATTCATGTACGGAAAGAGGACATTATTCCAAGTCAATTACATTTTTGTTGTGATTTATTAAAATTATTTTGCATTTTATGTCGTGAGGTTTTTTTTTTTTTTTTTTTTTTTTTTTTTTAACAAACCCTATAATTAACGAATTTCGCTTAAAATTTTTGCTGTGAAATTACAAATACTGATTTGAATGAATGACATTCGTAATTTTTTTTCTATAGTTGCATAACTACCTGACATGTTTACAGATCGATATCCTTTTGATTTTTCGTTTTACTAGTCATAACGACTTCTATAATATTATTTTTATATGTTTAATCACAAATAACTATAATTTAAAAACCCATTTTAAAAAAATCATATTACTGTGCATAAAATTTATGTAATTTAACTGCATTCATTCTATTTCAATAAATTTAAATTATCTAGTAATTTACAAAAAAATAAAAATAAAATAAAATCGGTCGATGCGATAAATATAAATAAAAAAAAAAAAGACACGAAATCAATCTCAATGCGGTATTAGTTTCTTTCACAAAATAAATAGCAAACAATAAAATTTCGCTTGATTGAAAAATGAAAACTATTCTTATTTCTAAAAGTAGCTGTACGTCATTTAAGTGAAAGAGCTTAAAAGTCGAAATCTCTTAAATCCTTTGAAATCCTTTTATATTAAAAACTGGAAATATTTATTTTTATTTTTCTATAAAATCCAATATTTTGACTCAGATTTAAAACTCAAGAAAATATATAAAAATTTTTAGATAGATATTTTTTATTGTAATTTCTATATATGTTTCTTAATTTTATTATTTATGAAATTAAAAGTACTATGGTATTCGACCTGGTCTTCCCGGGTTACTGAATATAGGTGAAAACCATTTTTTTTTATTGAAAACTCTAACAGATTTTTTACATTTAATATATTTTTTTTAGATTTTCCACTAATAATACCAATATTAACCTCGTGCCTGGAGTTAATAGCAGAAGAAATCGCTTAGACAGCAATCTTTTGATTCTGATAATTTCAATGGTTTAAGTGCGTAGTTCGATTACATGTATTCTATTGATATATTTTTATTTTATTTATTGATGAAGTTTTAATTTTCGTTATGGAATATAAGCCGGAAACAAATGCTGAACTGTTTATATTAATTTAAGGGAAGGCGGATTTATCTTTCGTAATCGTCTGCCCGCAACAAAGATACATAAAAAAAAAAAGTCATCCTGGAAAATTATTTTAAAAACCATAAAAAATGAGTAAATTTCAATATAGTTTTCAAACAAATTACGATACAGTTTTCAAACAAATAGCATTTGAAAGTAGATTTCTTCAATTGAAAATGTGCGATGTTTAGAAATTAAAAAAAAATGCAGTAGCAACAATCTCAAAACCGAAATTTCATCGTCAAGTGTTGCCATTCGCAAAATGACGTCAGCGTTACGCACGGACACGTCTGTCCTTTATAATATAGATAAGTATGATCAAAATGAAGATTCATTATGTTTTATTTTATATTTTTAAATATAATTTTAAATTTTGTAAATGTGTCTCAGACGGACAAACGCAGAAACAAATAACAATCTGTAGGATATGAGTATGGATGCTTTATTGGATTAGTAATTGGTATGTAACTTGCATATCTAAGTGAGAAGGGCGGGGCCCTAAAATGGTCCGCCAACTGAATAGCAATATTTCGTAACAAGAAATTTTATGGTAGATTTCTACAACATTTCCGAAAAAAATTACCTCCAAAGGTGGTTTCTGAAAAATTTGCAAGAAAACTCTAAAAAAAAAAAAAAAAATCTAAGCAGATACCGGTATTTAAAAAGCGGACCATTTGGGAGCCCTGAAAGGCACAGCTCAAAGTTAGTGGAAAAATCAAATATTCCGTATTAAGTTCAGCAGAAAAACTAAAAAGGAATAATAAATTATATCTTTAATTCCGTCTTAATAATTGAAATTTTATCTTATATAAATACGTATAAATATTCTAAAATTTATCAAAATATGTTTGTCTATTCACAAGTACATATGCAGTTTATTTCAGAGGATACGGTAGCCTTAATTTTTCGAAAAATGACGAATATATCAATTTTCCAAATTTTTGGTTATTATAAATATAGGCATCCGTAATATATTTTGGTGAAATTTCACAAAGAAAAGAAAAACAAGAAAGAAAAATAATGCGTCCAGCATAGATTATGAAACAATGTCCAGCACATTAAGAATAGTGTAACAAAACTTCATCGTTAAATGAGGTGAAAGATTAATTTGGAAAACACATAACGCATTGGGATACCCTCACAGTCAGAAAATAATTCGCATTCTTTTACGATCTTATCGTTTACCTTTGTTGAAATCTAACTAAAAAAGGCAATAAACACTGAAAAACGATAAACACTACAGCGACAATCCACCATGAGATTGACAAGTCAACAGAGACGACAAATATGAAAATCTATGTTCGCTAAAGGCGCCTGGTGCATGTAAAATCCGTCGTAGGTGCAAAGCCCTCCAAGTTACCTGTAAATTATACTTCTGGGGTGCCTAGTCAAATGAGGGTCTCGTCACCTGATCAAGGTTCTATATTACGAGACCTATTAAATCTGCCAATTCAACAGTTAAACAGAAACCTTGAACCGGCAAACAAAGATAACTGTAGCAAACCACAAGAGAGAAAACACAGCAGCGATGTCAACAAATCTATAGTCAGGTGGATCACAGCCATGCTGTGATCAGACGATTTCCGCCCTGCTCCCAGGTACTAACTCGTCAAGCTAGGCATTCATACCGGGTAGGTAGGGGCCTGGTTAGCGGTATATATATATAAAAAAATCTTACAGTTGTAAAGAACACTTATTATGAAAGTATGGAAACAGATTGTTGCAGAAAGTTCAAAATTGTAGAAATGTTATTAAAATGTTATTGATATTTTTAAAATATATTTTTTAAATTTATTGTAAGAATTGTATGTTTTGAACAAATACTTTTTATCCATAAAATTACCTAATAAGTCAAATAAAAATATAGTTCAAAAAGTACCGAGAACCTTTAACCAACATCTCAGAAAATCTCGGAGGTTCTAAAGTCGCCCATTTAGAAAATGGGTATTTGAACAATTCCGTTTATGCCCAACCTCTCTCACTCTATGGAAATACACCGAAAGTCAACAGTATTTTTATATACATTCTTTATGATGTTTAATGTTAGCACATCATTTCTTTATTAACCTTTAAAGACACGGGCAATTTGTAGTAACATAAAAACAAGGGTACGCTATGCGCCATGGTATTTTAAAACCTAAATAACAACTTTTAGTGATATTCTTGTTTAATGCAATGTCCAGTAATAGTATAAAAGTTGCAAACATAAATTTGATTAAGAAAAACTAGTTTAATTAGAATTACTATAACACGAACGGTTTGTAGTAGCATAAAGACACGGTCGGGGTACTCCTTGCATCAATGCCTTTTAAAGCCTAAATTATGAATATTTAATGGTAAAGAAGGCTTTTAATGTCCTGTAATAGTATAAAATTTGATTAAGAAAGGCTAATTTAACTAGAATTACTATAACATGGACGATTTGTAGTAGCATAAAGACACGTCCGGGGTACTTCTTGCATCAATGCCTTTTAAAGCCTAAATATGAAGTTTTAATGCTAAAAAGCCTTTTAATGTCTTGTAATAGTATAAAATTTGTAAACATAAATTTGATTAAGAAAGGCTAATTTAATTAGAATTACTATAACACTGACGGTTTGTAGTAGCATAATAAAGACGAGGTCGGGGTACTCCTTGCAAAAATGCTTTGTTAAAGCCTAAATATGAAATTTTAATGCTAAAGAAGCCTTTTAATGTCCTGTAATAATACTAAAGTTGTAAACATAAATTTGATTAAGAAAGGCTAATTTAATTAGAATTACTATAACAAGGACGGTTTGTAGTAGCATAAAGACACGGTCAAGGTGCTCCTTGCACCAATGCCTTTTAAATCAGAATTATGAAATTTTAATGCTAAAGAAGCCTTTTAATGTCCTGTAATAGTATAAAAGTTGTAAATATAAATTTGATTAAGAAAGGCTAATTTAACTAGAATTACTATAACAGTAACGGTTTGTAGTAGCATTAAAACACGGGAGCATAAAAACGGGGTACTCCTTGCATCAATGCCTTTTTGAAGCCTAACTATCAAAATTCTAATGCTAAATAAGCCTTTTAATGTCTAGTAATAGCATCAAAGTGATAGACAACACATTTATGAAAAAACAATTTAATTAAGAATAAAAATAGATTAAATTACACAAACACACGGGCGACGTATTCCGTACACAAATGGGGACTTACCAATACAAGTATTGAAAGAAAGCAGAAAAAATGCGAACATTAACTTTAAACAATGGTTGAACATTTAAAAGGATTTTTGGAGAGAGCGTAAATTAAACGCAGATGTTAATCATGTAATTGATTTAGAATTCGCGAATAATTTTTTTAAATTATTATTATTGCGTGGCGCAATTAGTACGCCTTCTATGTCATTAAAGTATTAATTACATAGCATTTCTCATCTTGATACATCCTTGTTGCCATTGTACTTACAAAATCTAAATTATAAAGGAAAAACATGTTTTAAGTAATGCTTACGTCATATTGACGGAAGAAACAACTTCGATTGTAGATGTTTTAACTTCTAAACATCGCGCAATGTTTGAAATGTGTATCTCCATATACCAATTTTTTATGATTTTTAAACTAATTTTTAAGCAAGATTTTTTTAGTTATCTCTAACGTGTGCATCCCGATTACAAAAGGTTAACCAGTTTGCAGTTAAAAAAATATAAATAGTTCAACATTTGTTTCCGGTTAGTATTCCATGACGGAATTACAACTTCATCCATAAATAAATAAAATAATATAAATGAAACACAAATTTAACACATATGTAAATGCGCTTAAATAAAAAATACTGCTTTATGTAGCAAATTCTTTGGCGTTTTCTTCGGCTATTAACTCCTAATGTTCTCGTAATACGAAAGTATTTCCAAACTTTATTTGAATACATAATTGATATTTTTAATATAAAAAAGATTTTTGGTGTTGTTAGTAGCAATCTAAAATCATATATATCTAAAAAACTTAATAGAGTTTCAAATATACACTGTTAAAAATTGGCAGCAAACTGTCCAGTCATTTGACCAGTTTTATAGAAAACGGTTGCATAACCGCAATTAAACTCTATTCCGACCATAATATTGCCCATATTATGATCAGATTAGAGTTAAATTACGGTTATGTAACCGTTTTCTATAAAAACGGTCAAATGACTGGACAGTTTGCTGCAGATTTTTAACAGTGTAGTCTGTAATCTGGGAAGATCGGGTTGAATTTCGTAGTACAACTGTAAAAAATTTATAAGAAAATCCTTCTTCTCTGTTTCCATCTACAGTCCTGATTTTTCAAGAGGTTAAACTTAGTTTAGATCGCTGTATCTTTAACAAATAAAATGAACAATTTTCCATTTGATCATTTTATTTTATTTTTCATTTTCAAACTACGTATCCGTACTTTCTTTCCTGAATCTAAAACAATATCCATTCCTACAATATTTATATGATAAAATAAATATATTTATTATTTTTTTAACTTTACATTTATGTATATGTTACGGTCATTGTTAATAATAACCGGTTATTATTAATAATGACCGCAGTTATTATTAATAATAACCGGCCTTTATGTCCGGTCATTATTAATAATAAACAGTTATTATTAATAATGACCGGATTAATTATATTGACCGTAACATATATATGGTTAAATATTTTTGGATAAAATAATTAAAGTTTAAAAATATTATTTCGAAAGTGTAGAAAATACAAAAGTTTGAATTGAAATAACACACATTAATAAATAAGTAAATTTTAAGACTATCTTTATCCTTTAGCACGTTCATACATTATTCTAAATGAAATTTGAATACTACATATGCCTTTGAATCTTGCATATATAATTAATTTTAATAAGAGAAACACGGTCGCATGGATTGTTCAGTGATAATTTCAGTTTCCAAACAGTAATATTAAAATATGTAGGAGAATATATAATCTAAGACCTTTTTGAACATTAATTTTCGTGTACCAAATATAGCATAATGAATATTTGTTATGCAATTTCAGTAAAATGCTATCAATAAACGGGTGAACGTGATTTTATTTCGGAAAACTAAAATGTCTCGAACCAGTAAAGGAATTAATATTTTGACCGCGCATAAAATTCCAATGAAAATATGCAAAAATAAACATTCTGTTTTGCATTAATTATTTCATAAACATTTGAAAATTATAAATTATTACAGCGCATAGAAAATAAAATGTATGAATAATATGCATTTTATGTATAAAACTTGTGCACATAGCGCATTGGATCACTAGGTGTTTGGTGTTGAAAAGCTCTATAATTTTCCCATTTTTTATTGACGGTATAGAGTTTATAAATTTGTAAAATGCATAGCTTCCTACAGTTAAGACATTTTATTACTATTCGGAGTAGAAATCTTAGCCGGAATACACTTTTCCCGAAATGAAATCTTAAGTTTATTTAACCAAAGATTATATGCGATTAAATAAAGCGAGGATTTCTATTCGAAAATACTAGTAAATAGAAATAGTAGATATGGAAAGATAATTAATAGCACATTTTATTCAAAAACAAAAAAAACTGTATTGAAATAAATAGAAATTTTGCAAATTAAACTTATAAACGCAAATTTCATAAACAAGAATAAAAATGATGGAATGCTGACGTGGCACGTTTTAGAAAACTGAAATGGCCATGAGATTAGACAATCAAGTAAAAGATTATATTTCAAACACCTACAAAATTATAAAACTATTCGAAAATAAATATTCTTTCTGGTATTAATTAGTTTATAATTACTTAAAAATTATAGAGATATACAGTTAAAATTTTAATGTTGGGTTGAACCAACTTTTGTTGCTGCAGTAGCTGTAACCATAAGATGGTGAAATCTTGTTCCAGCTATGGTTAAACCGATGCTCCATACGTTGGAATGTGATTTTGCCAAGACATTTAATTAACGCCATAATTAAACAGCTACTTTCCTTACAGCAGACATATGATGCAGCTCAATCTATTTTGAAATTTGTTGATATTATGAATGAGTGTAACAGATTATTAATGGTATTGGAACAAGATGTAATTAACTTTAGTGATACATTAATTGTTTATTTATTGGTGGAAAAATTGGATAGATATACGCGATGTTGGTGATAAAGGTCTCTTAAAAAGAATGAATTAGGTAAGGTTGAATATTTAACTTCCTTTTTGAAGGAACACACTCGTACCCTTAAGAATAGCAAACCCCACAATAAAGATCCAAAACGTGTCCAAAGACTCTAACTTCACTCTCGGAAGCCCAATACAATTGTTTATTGTGTAAATTATTGTGTAATTATTGTGTAAATGTATCACATTCTAATGAAGTGCACGCAGGTTTTTAATTTATCCTCAAAAAAAGGTATAACATTGTTAAAAAGAAAAAAAAATATTCTACAATTGTCTATCAGGATTTCATAAAATTAGTCAACGTAAGCTCAATTATTTCAAATATGTGCAAAAAATGTAGTAAGCGGCATCACACATTAATTCATCTAGAACACGGTGATGAAAATTTTGATTATAGTAAGACACCAAATCACAATTGTCGTACTCCCAATCTTAATAGTAATTTGTCGCCAACCGCAAACGTAATTTCTCCGCATACTTACCCAGATAGCCAGATGTCTGCCACCACTAGAGTTGCAAAGACTAGTTTAAACCTGGGAATAAACTGGGTTTTTTGGAAATAAACCGGCTTTTTGGGGAATAAACCAGGTCTTTTGGGAATGAACCTGGGAATAAACCGTGTCTATTGGAAATAAACATGGGAATAAACCGGTTCTTTGCAACTCTAGCCATCACTTTGGATGAAATACACAGTCATCTAGTACCACGCATTCTACTATCAACAATAATGTAATGAGTATGACGTCTTGTAATAGTAAACAAATACTGCTTTCAATTGCAATAATATATGTGAAAAATGCTAGAAGACAGTTTGTACAGCGTTACTAGATTCAGGTTCGCAAAATAACCTTATAACAAACGAATGTACTGAATTATTGTTTTTGAAAAGTAAAAGGACAAATGTTCCGATTTCAGGGTTGAATGACTCCGTTATGAATAAATAAAAAATGTCATAAACACTATCTCTAATGCAAACAAAAGTTTTAGTGACACTTTGCAATTTTTTGTTGTTCCTAAAATAATAAGCATAACACCAGTTACATACTTTAACATCACGCCTCTTCAGCAAAGGCAAACATGTCTGTTAGCTGATTCACAGTTTGATAAACCAGGTCCAATACATGTTTTATTATTTAATAAAGTAGATTTTTAATTATTGGGAACAAATGAAATAAATATACAAAATTTGATTTTTCAAGAAACTTTCTTTAGCTACGTCACCAGTGGTTCTAAATCTATGCCACAAGAAGGCAATGTTAGTAATTATTGTGAGCTTGTGCAATCTGTGGATGATTTATCAAACATTTTGAAGAAATTTTTAAAAGTTGAAGTGGTTAATGAAATAAGATAAAGTAAGGAAGAGTGTTATTGTTAGGAACATTTCCTGCGCACTCATACTAAAAGAAAAGATAGCAGATATGTTGTACAAACGCCAATTAAACCTGATGGGCTTGTATGTTTGGGAGAGTCAAGGGAAAATACAAATAAAATATTAGATCATTTACTTAAGCGATTTACGCATAATCCAGCCATGAAAATCTTATATGAAGATTCCATTAATGAATATATTAATTTGGGACACGCAAAAGAAATCTCAATAAAAAATAACGCTAATTTTGCATATTATTTGCCGCATCACGGGGTATACAAACTCCACAATCCCAGCACTAAATGAAGGGTCCTTTTCAATGCCAGTGCCGCTAATACTAATGGGGTTTCTTTAAATGATGTTCTACAACGGATGATTAGTCCAAGATGAACTCTTTCATATAATTTATAGATTTCAAACAAACAAGATTGTTTTCACAGCTGACATCAGAAAAATGTATCGCCAGAGTCCAATTGAAAAAAATCAAAAAGATTTATTATGCATTTTGTGGAAACATAGTGAAGAATAACCTGTCAAAATATTTAAATTAAAGACAATTACCTACGGGATATTGAATGCCCCATAACTTGCTATGCGGACACTGAATCAGCTCGCAATTGATGAAAAGGATAATGTTCCGCTAGCTTCACGTGCAGTACTCAACGATTTTTATGATGATGACGTACTGACAGGAGTGAATAATTTAACATAATCTCAACACCTCCAAACCCAATTGATGCAAATATTCGCACGAGGCGGTACGGTTCTCCATAGATGGTGTGCTAACCACCCTGAGATATTAAATTTCGCAACTGATAGCAAAAAATATCCATTTTGTAATCGTGATAAGGGTCTGAAACTAAAATTTTCGGACTCTAATGGAATCCATTTTGTGATACCTTTTCATTTAATTCATCAGTTAAGTTTAAGTAATGTTTACGAAAAGAACAGTTCTATCCGATATAGATCGGATCCATTGGGATCGCTCAAGCCTGGAATAACTAAGGCAAAAGTTTTCGATCAAAAGCTTATTGGTTATTAAAATTAGATTAGAGCGATCCACTTCGAAACAACGTTAAAAGTGAATGGCAACTCTTTATCTCAACATTGCAATCCATAAATGAATTAGACGACAATCGTTATGTTATACATGATCATAACTCTGAAACTGAACTGTATGGTCTCTCCGATGCATCAGATCTCGCTTATGGAGCAGCCATTTATCTACGCTGTCCCACAAATTCTAACTCATTTTCAAATTTACTTTGCAGTAAATCTAGGGTTGCACTACTAAAACCCTCGACAGTGCCACGCCGGGAATTGTGCGCAGCTGCATTATTATCACAGTTCTTATCGAAGGTTGTGAATTTACTGACGTTAAATCCATATATTTAAAGCTAACGGTGAATTCTGTCAATCCATGCAAAAGTGGGTTCTATACGCGTGCGCGAGCATTCAGCCAATCAGCTAGAGGCTCTTACTGTCCAGAGACAGATATGGATTCCGGGATGTTTCAGCCAATGAGGTGAGGGCTTTTTCCTGTCTACGAACGTTCATTCATCTGGAGTTACTTTAGCACGTTGCTGTAGGCCTTAGATGATTTTAGTAGGTAATTAATACAACTGTGGACGGTTTTTAAGGTATTTATTTATTTATTATTTTATTTATTTGTATAAATACTTAGGTTTCCATTTTACTGTTATTTTAAATATGAATTTAGAGTCATTTAACGCTCGCAATGTCGGTGCTGATGGAAATTGTATGTTCAGAGCTTTGTCATTTTGCTTATACAGTTCAGAAAATAATTATTCATTCGTACGTCAACATAATTTTTGTGAATATTATAAATTCACATGATGGTAATGTCACAATGTTGGGAGTAAATGCTGGGGGTAAAATAGTTAATTTATTGTATGAGAGAGATGGGCATAACGGTCACTACTACGTGTTGCTCAAAAAAAACAAAAACAGCAAGAGTACGATAAAAAGCGTTATATAGTTTTGTTTATATAGAACAGAAAATAATTATTCAAACGTGTAGAGCACGTAATACAAAATTGGACCACTTATAGTCCGTTTATTATCTGGGATGAATGTTATCGTGTTCCGATTGATAATGAAAACGATTATGTAAATATAATGTCAAAAGACAGTACGCACGGTAGTAATATTTTTATTATTATGTGCTCGAAAAAAGCAGAATCTGAGCGTCTGAATATAAAT
The DNA here is from genome assembly GCA_963931845.1 of Maratus michaelseni. NCBI lineage: Eukaryota > Metazoa > Arthropoda > Arachnida > Araneae > Salticidae > Maratus > Maratus michaelseni. The sequence goes on from OZ007590.1 coordinate 213,843,384, forward strand.
TATATTTAATAAATATGCAGGAATGTGACTAGCTTTATGTGAATGTATAATATTTATAAGTTAAGAGAGTTTCTGAACTTTAGCATTATTTTTTAACAGAAATATATTATCTCTATTCGATTTAAAAGTTTTGTCATTACATAAGTGTGATATTTTATTTGTAAAGAGTATGTATGCATTATATTTTTTGTACGTATACAAATCTTTAGAATGTTTTGATTTGCAAACTCTTAATATTTGAATAATGTTTACATTATATTTGTTTGTATGTATACAAAGAAGTATATATACAAACAATGTATAATATATCATGTAACAATATTAATATTTACATTGTATTGTTTGTATATATACAAATCTTGAATGTTTTAATTTATTACATTCATTTCTTACCAGTTTGCATGTCCGTTCTTGGGCGATTCATATGAAACTCATAATTTGTCACAAATTGGTGATTTTATTGAATTCGTGCTTTGCCCAATAATGTGGGAAAAAAAATTATTTTTTACATCAGGCGAAATGAATGAGGTTATTTCGATTTTTCTTTTGTATATAAAAAATGTTATATGTAAAAAAAACCTGGCCATTAATCACATTGTTTTTTGTATATTTAAAGACGATTACTTATACTTTGGAATTATTTTTTTGTTGGGGGTTTTTGGGCAAAATAAAATACTTCATAGCTAGAACCAGTTCCGCTAATCATTAATATTTACTTAATCCTTTGACTGCTCAGCAAATGGGCAGATTTGTAATGTTTTTTTCTGTTATTTTTTTTAAATGTCAAAAAAAGATAAATTTTCAAACTTGGTATAAAAAAACTTAGGTACTTCTCTATTATCCCATCGACCACTTTTCATAACAAAATACTATCGCCAAACTGTATGATTAAATGCCAAAAATGCAGTCCCATTTACTTGATGTCGGAAGCATTATATGTGTTTGTTATGTCGTCAAGTGGTTTTTAATTCAACATGTGCGTGTATTTTTCACTATGTTTATTTGATTTATTAGTTATTTCATTAATTAAAATAACAATTGTATCCTTAAATTCTTACATTTTATTTATTTATTTTGATTTTGCAATGACAACGTTCTCCCGTTTATTTGGCGTTACAGTTTGGCGATAGTTTTTTGTTATGAAAAGTGGTCGACGAGATGATAGAGAAGTACCAAAACTTAATTACGTATATGAGAAATTCCATGACAGTGTTAATCATTACTCCATATTTTAAAACTGCATCACATTTGTAGAATTATATTAATTTAAACAATGCTTCTATTGAAGTGTGAAGAACCATATACTTCTATGAAGAACCATATATTTACATAATCGTTTTCATTAGCAATCGGAACACCATAAGATTCATCCCCGATAATAAACGGACTATAAGTGGTCCAATTTTGTATTACGTGTTCTACAATATTTTTAATTACGTTTGAATAATTATTTTCTGTACTATATAAACAAAATGATAGAGATCTAAAAAGTCAATTTCCATCGGGATTGATTTCGCGAATGTTAAATGAGCCTAAATTCATTTTTAAACAGTAAATCTGAAATGGACACCGAAGTATTCATACAAATTATAATAAATAAATAAAATAAATACCTTCTAAACACTCCACAGTGAGTTCTATATAAATACCTTCCTAAGTTTAACGCAACATGCAAGAAAAAAACAACAGGACATGATCCCAAACACGTTTCTAGAGACAGTAATAGACACTCACCTCATTGGCCGGTCCTACCGGAAGATTTTTTTGACAGATGCGTATTGGGTCGAATATTGTTTGAAAATTTGACAAAATAAGCAAACTGCTTCCAACTAGGTATTTATACACAATACAACAAATAAAATAAATAACTTCAAAACCCTTTTGATCATCACATCAGTGTGCAGAACAATTTTTTTACCGGAAATCATTTGATGAATTTCATGATTTTTCCGTTATCGATTGACGATTTTACCGCTAACGATTTTTGAATTTTGCAATTTATCGACTGTTGATTAACGAATTTCATGATTTTTACCATGAACATTTGTCGAATTGCGCAAAAAAAATTAAGAATATCGTCAAATTGTCTCGGGTAAAAAAATTTTGAATATTGTCAAATGCGTTCGAGAAAAAAGTCTCTTCATCAAATTATTTTGAAGAAAAAATCGGGAAATTTACAAAATGGTTTCGGGAAAAACTTCACCAAATGGTTTCAAAATTCTTTGAGTGACAGCGGGAAAAAAATTTCATTTTACATTCAATCATCGCAATTGGCGAGTGTGACTATTAAGTTTAGCCAGTGGTGGCAATAACATTTCCACCCAAACCATCACCAATTTTCAGTATTACTCGCCGATTGGTGAGTGTTGATTTTGTCTTATATTACAAACTGTGTTTACATATACTACTAGATATAATGATTACGAACCATGATTTTTCTGTTATTGGCCAGATTCGTGTTTTTTCAGCGATCCTTTGAAGAATTTTGCATTTTCTCGCGATGCTTAACAAAATTCGCATTTTCCAGCGATTCTTTGATAAAATACATTTTATTCCGTAATTTTTAGACGAAATTTAGTAAAAAAGCGTGACTATTTGGTGAAATTTCCTTTTTTGCGATTCTTTGACAAAATTTGCTTATCTTTCGCGATCCTTTTGCATAATTCACGTTTTTTCTGTGGTCTTTTAACGAAAGTCATGTTTTCCCGTGATCCTTTGATGAAATTAGTGTTTTTTCCTCAATCATTTGACTAAATCTATGATTTTTTTCCCGCGAAGATTGGTTAAATGTTTATAGTCTGCAGGTGCCCTAAAAAGTCTGTGACGCCCGTTGCTGCATCGCACACATTCTTCCATGGGGCATCGAACGAAGGGATTTCATCCTAAAGAATCGTTTCATTCCTGCTCCTACCTAAAACTATTGCTGATATATGGCGAAATCACATGAAACGTTCGACCACTCCTTTAGCTCCCTTCGGGGTGGAATTTTCATAAGTCCTTTTTTATTGCTTGTCCAGGCTATATCAGCAATCTACTGTCCAAATTTCGTGATCTTGACTTTAGTCGTTTCAGCTGGGCGCTGATGAGTCACCCAATCAGTCAGGTGTTCTCTCTTTATATAATAGTATAAATGTAACTCCAGGGCCGTAGCTAGGGGTTGCCAGCGGGGGCTCAGCACCCCCTGAAAACTTTTGAGCCCCCCCTGGGAAAGTTGTCAAGGACACCAAATGAAATTCTGTTTCAAAAATCGTGTATTAAAAAATTGAACTTAGTTTTGGAGGCTTTTTACAGTTTTGCATAAATACTAAATTATAGTATTTGTTTGTAAACAGCAAATAAGTGCTTCAATATGCGCGCATCCTATCTGCACATACTCAGAATTAGCAACATTTTGCTGATTTACTAGTATAATTATACACTAAAATTTTTCATTCTGCAGCCAGTGAAGTAATCGTTAAAAATCCGGAGGGCATACGCTGTAGGCAGAGGGTATACCCTAAAGAGTATATGCTATATTGATTTTGAGTAGAGGGTATCCGGTATTCCTTAAAATAATCCAGAAGGTATACCGTATAAGTCGTATCCACCGTATATCCTCCATTACATTCCCGTCTGCCGGAGGCGGATTAACCACCTACCGGCTACCGGGCCCCTAGGCTTAATACATTGGGGGCCCCCTCTCCTGCTCTATATGTATACACATTAACATATAATATATATATATATATATATATATATATATATACAAACATACACACGCACACATACACACACACATATATATACATACATATTTTTTAGGACCAAAAAAAAAAGTCACAAACTTAGCACTGGACCCTTAGTTTGCCGGGCCCCTAGGCTTCAGCCTACTCAGCCTATTTGGTAATCCGCCTTTGCCGTCTGCAGTTTTTACTTTTATTATCATGAAATAAAGTTATTATAAGCAGATTAATCAGAAACGTATTGTCTACAATATGAATATGCAATAATTTATCTTTCTATATAGTACTTTGATTATATATATCTGTGTTTGTGCGTGCATGTTTCAGAGAGAGAGAAATAGTATGAGCCCCCCCCCCTACATTTTCTTGAGCACCCCCTGTTGTTTACTTCTAGCTACATCCCTGTGTAACTCGCTCTTCTTTTATAACTCTTTATATCATGATATTTTATTATCACTATCTTTCGTACGTATTATCATAAATTTAATATCCCATTGCTTCTGCTATTCTATTTGTAATTCAAATGATACTATACAGAGATCATTTAAACTGTTTTTTATTAATAACTAGCTAACCCGCCCGGCGTTCCCCGGGCTCGAGATAATTACAATCTCAGATAAAGGCGTTAACTCCCTCCCCCCCCCATATCCGCAAATATAATGAATAATTTGTTCAAGAAAACCACCGTCACCTACATTAACGCGATCATTAAAAAAAGAATTACATTTTTCTGATAATTAGAACATAACGAAGACGCTACGCTAAAATAGCCTGCAGATGACACCCCTTCCCGACCTCAATTTCAAAACTATATCTTAATAAGTTACCTAAATTTTTGTTCATTAGTAAAAATTGGCAATTATTTTCATTCATTTTCGCAAACTAAATGGAGGGATCGGCCAGAGAAACAGATCTCTTTGTAGTTCAGTTTTTAATGAAAGCAGATCCCTGTCTGAAACTTTCTCGGATTGTTTTCACTGGCGCCTGCAGATTTTTGGCAGTTTTTTGCATAAAGTAAATACAATTACAGACCGAATTTTTCTAAAATCACATAGTCAGGTGTAGAATTTTTTTTTTACATATGCTCAGAAATTTTCAAATTGATATCTAAATTAGTTTTCTTAGAATTCGCTAATTAGTAAAATAATTTCGAATTCGTTCATTTCCGCTTGCAAATCCAATGCGCCTGTTCCTTTCTTTAGCCATTTTGATTTAAAAGATGTCACTTTAGAAGCGATGGTTAATGAGTATCTAATTAATATCTCGGGTAATTATCAAAATATTAAAATTCTGAGACTCAGGTGCACATGGCCAGACCTTGGACTATCCACACCTAAATTTGCAGACTTCTAGGTGGGCTAGATTTTGCTAGCCATCGCAGACAAACACACACACACAGAGCGAAACTTTCTTTTATTAATATAGATATGATATTGCATGTTCGAATTTAAAATAAGCATACACAGTTGCCTTATATATATATCCATCTTTTGAAATAATTTAAATACTATTTTATAAGAAGAGCATTTTCTAATATTGATTGAATATTACATAACATCAATCTATCTTTAAAAATATCTGTAAGAGTATAATCGTTTAATGTGGGTCATTCAAATAATTAGTCTATCGGCTATTTTCTTTTCAGAAGTGCAATGTAATTTCGTACATAAGATTTAAATTGTCCACTTAAATTTTCTCTGAAGTGGAAAATGATGCACTTTCAAAATGATTTCTCAATTTTGCAGGAAATATTTTGTTATTTAGAGCGGAAAATCTTGTACCACTGCGAAATGTAATTTATACTAACATACATATTTGAACGAAAAGTCAATTTATCAAATTCGATATTCATAAATTTTAAAACAATCTTATGCTATTGTATCCTGATAACACTTCGAAGATTTTCTATTATATTATTAAATTCTCTTATATAACAACACATGCGATTAGAGCTTAAGTGTATATTAAAGAATAAAGTTAAAACAATTCACTTTCAAGGAATTAGTTTTATTTAAAGTTGCAGTTTTAATATCCAGAAGCGTGGTTGCTGAGAGAAGTAATACTTATAAGAGAAACGTAAATTTTGAGTTAAATTTAAAAATTATTTTAGTATTTCTTTTCAGTTTAAACATTAATTTGAATGTAAATTTTCTGCCTTTTCTGTTAAAATTGCGTATTATCCTGGATATAGTAAACATTGTTGAAACACTTACTTTAGAATTCACAATTTTGTACATGGAATCTATTTTAGGTAGATCTCATATTTGCTTTATTTCAGACAAAAATGTCGTAGTTTTATTTTATTCACCAATTAAATTATAGTTTATAGTTGATGAAAATATTTTCAAGTACAATTGTGAAAAAAGTATTAATCAATGTTTATATAATGGACACTTCAAAATTTTAGCACTTTCGAACACAGTTGAAAAGTGTTTATGTCTTCGGTTTCTCTGTCCGTCTGTTCATGCTCTAACTCTCTTAACTATTGTACTCGGATTGCAAATACAACAATACTCAAAATACAACACAACAAACAACGCCATCTACAATCAAACACACAAAGTAAAAGCACTGAAAAACATTAAACATCAACTCAAGCTTGTATACACAATTGCCTCCCTTTATTCAGATTATCCCCACAATATTTATTTAAAAGCTCTAACCCTAAAGGTGGAATAACAAAAGAGAAAGTATCATTACAGATTAAGCCTTTCCGCAAATAAATTTTGATGGACTCTCTTATAAGGGACTTGCGGTAATAATTCGAAATAAAAATGAATTTAATATCTTCAAATAAAATTTTAATCCACCCCCTCCAAATATAACCTAGACAAAGCTGTTTTCATGCGGCCAAATTTAATGTCAGATTCATGTTCCCTCTTCCTTATATTTAATTTTCTCCCTGTCATACCAACATAATAACTGATATCACCCCCCTCATTAACATACGGAATTTCATATACCCCTGAAAGATCCTCCTGTTTAATCGGGTCAAACTGTCTATAAAGTAACTTTTAATTTATATGATGGTTTCGCAATTAAATCAATGTCAAACTTTTTAAATTTAAACTTTAACCTCTCAAAATTACCCTTCATATAAGGAAAAGAAACTCTTTTAACTTCAGAACACTCACTCTCACCCTTGCAATTTTCGCTTTGAGAGGTTAAAGTTTAAATTTAAAAAGTTTGACATTGATTTAATTGCGAAACCACCACATAAACTAAAATAGTTACTTTATAGACAGTTTGACCCGATTAAACAGGAGGATCTTTCAGGGGTATAAAAAATTCCGTATGTTAATAAGGGGGGGGGGGTGATATCAGTTATTATGTTGGTATGACAGGGATAAAATTAAGTATAAGAAAGAGGGAACATGAATCTGACATTAAATTTGGCCGCATGAAAACAGCTTTGTCTAGGTTATATTAGTAGGGGAGATTAAAATTTTATTTGAAGATATTAAATTGATTTTTATTTCGAATTATTACTGCAAGTCCCTTATAAGAGAGTCCATCGAAATTTATTTGCGGAAAGGCTTAATCTGTAATGATACTTTCTCTTTTGTTATTCCACCTTTATGGTTAGAGCTTTTAAATAAATATTGTGGGGCTAATTTGAATAGAGGGAGGCAATTGTGTATACAAGATTGAGTTGATGTTTAATGTTTTTCTATGCTTTTACTTTGTGTGTTTGATTGTAGATGGCGTTGTTTGTTGTATTGTGTTTTGTATATATTGTAGCGTCCAGTGTCATTCGGGTTTGTTTTTGACGATGTATGTGTGTTTATGATTATGGTTTAATACTTTAAACCGAAACATGTCAAGTTTGGAAATTTTGTTTTACATGTATTTGACACCTTGCTTAAGTAAAAGACGTTTTTAATTTGTGTATATGTTTTAGAAAAAGTGAAGTTTTTATGTTTTTAAATTTTGTAATTAAAAAACAGTTTTAACGAAAGTGTGATTGACTTCATTGCATCATATGTCAAATGTGGTTACATGAAGACTGTACCATTTTCTACATTTTTGTGTAGATTGCGGATGAAAAAATAGGTCTATTAGCAAATAAAACAATATAAACACTATTTTACTTTTTCTGTTCCCTCTCTACTACACTGATGTTACGTTGTTTCTGAAATAACCATTAATATCCAATCTTTAAAAAATAAGTATACAATTTTAGTAGATAACAAAACTAGTCGTTGGGGGCCACCGTAATACTTACCCATCATTGACATGCATAATGTAAAATATTAAAATAAAAATGTGTAAACTACTTACAAAATGCATTGCAATTCAAAAAAAAAAATCGTGGCTTGATGACGTCACAAACTTCAAAGGCTCGATTACTGAATTGTTTGAAAGAGGTTTTTCCTAATAACTCCAAAAATAATAATCCTATTAACTAGCGGTTTACTGCATCTGATTAAGCGTCAAATTTCCAATTAAAATATATCTTTAAAGTGAAATTTTGATGAAATACAGGGTCATGAAAAATCGAAGAGTGTGGAAATAGGATTCCAAATATCTCGGCAACTCATTATCCGATCGACTTCATGCTTTATTCAAAATTTATGTTTTTTTATTGTCTTTTATATTCATTTCTTAAAATAAACAATTTCGAAAATTTTTATATACCTTTCATCAGAACGAATATTTCGAGAGTCCGAAAAAAATTGTTCCGGTTATCGAGGTTATTGAAATGAAATAGGCTTCTTCCCATTATTACATACTAAGTACATACCAAATTGCAAGTCTCTATCTCAATTTTTGCGGGAGATAGAGCGTTTACAGACACACACACAGACACACACACAGACACACAGACGGACGGCAAATTTTTTTTTCTAAAAATATGTTTTTCGGAATCTCCAGTGTCTGAAACGTGTAAATCCGTCAAAAAATTTTTTTCGATTTTCAAAACGATTACAAGACTTACCCTATACTACGTATGATGGGTAAGTAAAAATTTTTTTCGATTTTCAAAACGATTACAAGACTTACCCTATACTACGTATGATGGGTAAGTAAAAAGGCAGACTAATATGCGTTTTGAACCTACTAGTACGTTTCATTGTACTCATTTAGTTTCTTTTTGTTCTTACATAGTTAATTATAAGTCCAGATATGAATATTTGTTTGAATTTCTTTTATTTATAATTTCATTCTGTTCTTATGACAAAAGCGGCATAACTGCCGCAGAAGTGCGGCATCTCATCCTGAATGTACAGGTGACGCTCCGCAATGTAATGTTTTAGAAAAAAATTGTTAAACGATATCATCTATTTTTTTTGTCGCATTACACATGTTGTATAGGACAGCATGATTTTTTTAGTTTATATGCACAATGGGATTTTATACACAAATTTAAAGAAATATGCGGCATCTCACCCGGAATTACTCTTATTGTGTTTTGCATTTTCCTGCTGAACTATATTTTGTATACTACGTAAAGTACAAGATACATTGCCGCTTATGGTTGGTAATTTCTGGAAGTGCGTTTTAAGTTTTGTTAAGAGATTTTTTTTTTACCTGAATAAAAATTTAGCTTAATATGTGATGTGTGAAAAAGACTTTATATAATATATATGGCTGCACAAAAGTACTCAAATGCAATTTCATGTATTGACAAAAGTTGCTAAAAGTGAATTTTCTAATTAATTTTATAATGCTATGAAGTATATATGCAAATCTTTAGATCGTATACAGGGCTGCACAAAATAGTTAAACTGCTTATTTGACTATGGAAGACAATTGTTAAACTATATTTTTAAATGTGTTATATGTTTTCAAAATCGTTTACTTACATAACTTTTTTTTACGTTATCTAACAGTGAACTTTCGATACATTTTTCTGTGTGTGTTGAACTTGTTTCATAATTTATGCTTGACGGATGATTTTTTGTTCTTGTTTAAATTTACATTTATCGTATCCAAACGCATCTGTAAAATAAAACTTTTCATAGCTAATTCTAAGTTGCCCTTTAGTTACTTTAAGGATTTTGGAATTTTTAGTGTAAGATATATTTACTAAAATAAAGTTTACCAATTTTGTAATCATAAACGGAAAACTTTGAACATTCCACATTAGACACCTATTTGTACTTTTTGTGACAATTTCTCAGTGTTTTCTTGTTATTAAAGGAAACATTATTCGATATATGATAGCCTGAATGTGTAGAACAGCTGATTTTTTAGGACAAAAAATAAGTTGACACAGTTTAATGATGCTAAGATCATTTTGTAATCACTAAATCTAAACACCTCTCGATTACAGGGTTATCGTATCACAATTAAAAAAGTCCCTCTTCTGTAATTGATAATCCCCAAATAAGCGACGTTCTTTAAATAAATGCACAGGGTTAAAAACTAGGCATGAAGATTAAGGTATAGTACCATCAAACATTTTTTTTTCAAATTGTTTGATTTAAGTGGAATTTTAAATTTATTTCTTTTCCTTATGTCTGTAATTATAAGAAGCCAGTGCGTTATAATAATCAGAAGCAATGAACGTCGTTTCATAATTCATGTTAAAGGGTTTTATAAATGAAAATACTTTATTATGTCTGGTCACTTAATATGACCATATGTTACCACTTTTAATCACAAATCAATTTGTTACAGTAACTTACATTTAGATAGACTAAAAGATGAAACTTTATGGAGTGTAAGACGTTGTAAACGAAGTTTTATTCGTCGTTTAAAAAAACAAAGATAGCTAAAATCTTTTTCATTTTCATCTATCTTTAAAAGCATAATTTTTACAAAATGCAATATAAAATGCACAAAATATAAAGTGCACAAAATATAAAGTGCACAAAACGACATAAATGATAGAGATCCTGTAATAAGCATGTTAGTATACTGGTATGACACATGAAACCGTAGCTTTTATCCAAATTTATAATATTTAAAATATACATTATCACCTCTTTGCCAATAACGATAATATCTACAGAAGCTTTAATCACATATTTAAACTATTTATCAATTTAATTATTTTTTTCAGTTTCATTTAAATAGACTCTTTGGACTTATCAACCATTTAAAAATTACTATGGTTTTATTTTTTTTTAAATCATAGTATTAAAATCTGAAAGAGTCAATTATTATCCCCTAAAAATATGTTTTTTGTTCTTCAACATTTCTTATTCTTTCTATTTCATTCTAACTAACATTGATCCTTTATTATTCAAGTTATTTGTAGGCTTTTGCATATGCAGACATCGTAGAATACATTTTTAGTTTAGTGTATTTTAAATACAAGGTATGATGCAAAAGGAATAGCCGTGAAAACAAACAAATGAAAAAATTAGGTTCAGAAAAATAAATATTTCATACCTTTACAAAATATCTTCTCTTAGATTGTATCTAGTGATCTCAAGGAGATTTAGGATACATTCCAAAGCAAGTTGTGATGCGTTCCTATATTTCTGAAACAACGTGAGCATTTATAATGTAATTTTTCCTCGGTAAATTATAATTTGGAAAAAATATTTCCAGAAAGAATATGTGTAATGAAAAAAATTACAAATAAATATGCTTTGGTCAATTTTATATGGTACCGTGAAGAAAAATATAAGATATACATTAAAATTATTTCAAATGTGTAAATTTTGTATTTACAGATTCTATAAAGTACGCCACCACTTGTCTTGATAAGTAGTTTTGAGGATAGGACCACGGCACATTATTATTAGTTTTAAAAGGAACATTTTTTTTTAAAGAAATGTATTTTATTAAAAAGTCACTTTTTTATACAAACGCTTTTTCTTATATTGAACTATTCTGATATTATTCTCAATAGTCAAAAAAAAAAATTTTCCTCACAGTTTTTCGTAAAATATTTCTATCCCAAATTGAATTTTTCCGAATATAACATAGAACGTTTGCAGAGTAATATAAAGTGCAATGTTAATTTGAAGCATCATAAAATATTTATAGAAAGTGCTTTTCAGAAACATGTTCCTAATCAAAATACACTTTTCCAAAATAATACTTTAAATTAATCCTAAAACATTATATAATTTCTTTTAAAGATATAACTGTAATATTACGCTCTAAGTGAAATTTTATTAAATGATGTTTTCTATTTAGTATAGAAATGGACATTATTTCAAATGCAGTGAGAAAAATAACACTTTCAAACCTGAGTAAATCGATGTTTTCATTTTGTTATGAAACTTTTTGTTTCAAATATGACTACACAATGTTTTCAATTCTGAAATATCGGAAATACTCAGAATATTGAAACATGCACGTACTCAAAACTGAGCACATAGAAGTCAGTTCATACTTATTTTTGAAAACTGTACCTACTAAAAATGATTAGGATCAGTTCAAACTCATTTTTGAAACATGGACATACTCAAAAATGAGCACATAGAAGTCAGTTCATACTTATTTTTGAAACAGGGACATACTGAAATAAAAACACATGATGATCTATTCTTGAGTTTGTGCATGCTTTCAGAAATGAGTATATATATATATATATATGTTTCAAACTTGAGTAATTTTGATTCGGAGCCATTTTGACTATGCGACATACTCAGATTGTAGTATTTTTTGCTCAGTTTTGAAAATGTCGTTTTCAGAGTGTGAGCTTTTGAAAAATATATGAAATTGAAGACAAATTTATTTCTCTGCTTTTTATGTGACATGTTTGAAAGGTTAACTTATGTTATTGCATGGATTAAGAATAGACATGTGTTACTCTGATAAGTATAATTTTAATTAATGTTATCCCAAATCGCCTTTGTCGGGCGAATAATATTATCTAAAATCGGAAAAAATCTTTAATGAGTTTTTCATACAAAAATATCTAAATAAACCTTAATTTGTGTATAAAAAGTAGACATTTGCAGGAGCAATCATAAATTTTGCACTCAAAAATGAAAGATTAATTAATTAGATAATTTATTCCCCAACATCCGCTGTACATTTTAAAAACTTAAATAAAAAATAATCCCAATATTTGAGAGATTACGATTTATGTCTATATGGAAATTTAAATTTACTGTTACTAAGTAATAAAAATTAATTAACCCGCCAGGCAGAATGCAAAAGAAATTTGAACTCAACAGTGACATGTAAGAATACATTACATTTTTTTCTTTATATTGTTCTGAATAGCAAATCAACAAACCTAGGTCATGGATAATCTATGCATGTCACAATATTATATAGATTTTACCCATGAAGTATAAATAATATCAATCCAGCTTAGAAGATCGGATAAAATACTATTTATTGAAAGAGTATTAAGTACAGGCGTCTATCAAAATAGTTCTGCATTAAATGTGGGATAGATAATATCCATAATTCATATACTCATACAGTCAGAAAAAGGAATTGATTAAAACTACAAAACAGGTTTTGTTGAGTACATTTTGGTTGTTTTAGCAAAATTCAAGTAAAATTGAACCATTTTACTCCAATTAACAAAACAAGTTTTGCTGACGATACACAATTTTTTTTTGGAATTGCAAAAAAAATTTTTTTTGTTGATTCAAACAAAATTTTCATTGACCTATATATAAACAAAACTTTTGTTTAAATATAGGTCAAAAAAATTTTGCATTATCTCTGCCCGTAAAAATGCTCAAATCAGATTCAAAACGAAAGCCTTCATTTTGAGTTTCAGTATCCAAAATTAATGAAGATTAATATCTTACATGTTAAATAAGAGTAGAAGAAACTAAATAAGTGTAAAATCAGAGTAAAATGCAACTTCTGATCCAGGTTGAAAGGTCACACAGAGACGAATTTTCTATAAATCTTTGTCAAGACTTCTATTTTTCAGAGTTTTCTCCGAAACTACGCAAATAATAAGGATTGATAATTGCACTGCTAAATTGCTAGGAATCAATATTTTATAAACACAGATCTCACGAGGTGCATATGGAAGAAATTGTAGGAACTTTAATAAAATATTCAAATAGTTTCATGGATTTTTTGAGTAAAATAATTGAATAATAAAACTGTATTATTATTTTTTTAAAGCGCTTAACAGCAAGTTGAAGTTATTATTTTTTAATTAATAAGATTAAAAAGTTTGTTCAGAATTCATTATTTCTACGGAATACAATTGTAATTCCCAACTCTTTTGAGAGAAATATATGTTTAAATGTTCATGATGATTTCATCATGAAACGCTAAAAACAGTTTTCAATATACATTTTTTGCGTTTTAAAACCGTCCAGGCAGTTAATTTTCGAAGCATTCTACATCACCAATTTATAAAATAAAACAAACTACTATTTTGTCCAACACCAGAAAGATGAGTTAAACATCTTCTAAGCAAATTAATCAGCAAGTATGCAAAGATGCACGCATGAAACACGTAATAAATAGGATTCTATAAAACAGGTTTTTAGCCTAAAAGACTGTATTAAAGTGTTTAGAATTATTATAAGTATATATTGTAGGGCTAATTGCGCAATATGTATGTTAATGATATCCCTTATTGATACAAAAAGAAAATAATTGAAAAAATAAATAAGAATATTTTGTGGCTGTTGTTTGAAGATAGTCAAATGAATACCTAAATGCTAGACGCGTGACAAAGGCTGTTCAGAATATGATTAATAAATGAATTGATAACTAACATACATTTCCAACACGTTTTAAAACATTTTTTTCAATTAAAATCGCCACTCAGAGATTCAAAAATATATAATGTTCGTATAAAATGAGACATCTATTGTTCTCCACTAATTTGTTCTTCGTATTATCAATGAAAGGTAGAAACGTAGAAGCACCTCTGGTAAAATATTGTTCGCACGATAGCTTCTTATTTATGATAATTAGGCCATCAAAGACATGTCAACGAAGTGATGCTGATTACGGAAATTTTATTATAGATGCTACAATTTCTGTTTGGTTAGAAATCGATACGCAAGAAGATAGTGGTAAAGATATATTTTATGTTGATTGGAGCTTTCGTTCTGAACATGCAGATAAAATTAAATGTGCAGAAACGTCATTGTACTGTGTGCGTATCCATTGATTTCTCACATCATATTCATGTTTTAAATAAAATACTTTGAACTAATTTATTTGTTTTTTAAATTTTTATGACGTTACCTGACACATGCACAAGCTAAGAAGATTTAATTCGTTTTTGCCTAAAATCTGCCTTATAAACTTTCATAATTTTATTTTCAGGTTTAGGGTAGCATTTTGGAAAATTTCGTCAGTGTGCGTCTGTTTAATCTTTATCACAGGTTGAGTCACCACAATGCTATCTACCAACGAAAATTTGAACTATGTCATCTTTATACATATTATTAATAAGTTATTATTATAGCTATTTTTTAATTCAGGTGCTTTTTCTTGGATACTATGTATTAAGGAAGCTCTAATATGCGTTTACATGTTTTCTAAAATATTTAAAAAAATATGCCGACATTTTAATCCTAGTTTTATATAAAGGAGAACAGCGAAAAATAATGTACATTCTTAAATAAAATACTTTGAACTATTTTTTTTTAAATATTATTGACGTTACTTGACACATGTACAAGCTAAGGAGATTTAATTCGTTTTTGCCTAAAATCTGCCTTATAAACATTCATCCTTTTATTTTCAGGTTTAGGGTAGCATTTTGGGAAATTTCGTCAGTGCGCGTCTGTTTAATCTTTATCACAGGTTGAGTCACCACAATGCTATCTACCAACGAAAATTTGAACTATGCCATCTTTATACATATTATTAATAAGTTATTATAGCTATTAAGTTTTTTAATTCAGGCGCCTTTTCTTGGATACTATGTATTAAGGAAGCTGTAATATACGTTTCATGTTTTCTAAAATATTAAAAAAAATATTGCTGACATTTTAATCCTAGTTTTAATGGAAAAAATTTCTTAGTATAAAAAATAACACTTTCAGCATAACAAATTCGTTTAAATCGCTTACCGAAAGTATTTTTGTAAGATTTTTTTCTCCTAAGAAAATACTTATTTCTATTCAAAGAATTTTCTTTTCTATGCAATTCACGGAGAACAAATCTCTTACATTTGTCTGCACGTTCTTTATCGTGTCGGAATGTACTATTTTATATTTCAGCCAGACTGACACTGTCAGTTATATAAAGGAGAACAGCGAAAAATAATGTACATTCTTATCTCTTTCTTTATGGTGTCTTCCGAAAGGTATAAAAACTTGAAGTCCACGTTTATTATCTTTTTTTTTCCTGGAGAAATGTCGATCCCCACAAACAGTTATAAAATAGTAAATGTTTCGAGGGTTTTCATTGAAATGCAAAAAAAAGCAATAGCTTCTGGTGTGTTAAAATAAAAATAAAAATAATTAAATAATATCACTATATAATGACTCAAACGTTACTAGAATCAACTCTACTTTACTTTGTAACGTTTACTTAACAATCATATGTCCTCATTCAAATGTATTAAGAGGTAAAGATGGAATTTTTGTGCTTTAAATAATCTGACACATCTATTTGAATTTTCATAATGTAGAAGAAATTAAAGGATGAAGCATGTTAAGAATAGCTCAAATTGTGTCATCTGTTAACAATGCATTTTTAAGATATTTTAATTTGCAGTTAGAAACTAATAATCAATGAAATTTTGAGAGAAAACATTCCGTATACACCAATATTATAAATCAATATTTTTCAACCTTTTAAACGAAAGTTATTTTCACATTTCAGTTATAAAAACACTGAATTCCTATCAATTCAATATTTAAATCCAGAAATCCGAATTTCAAAAGAATATGAAAGAAAATCATTTAAATGGCTTTTACGATTATTTATATATGTACCACGATCCTACTGAACCAGGAAATTTTAAATATTAAATACTTGTGCATTTTAAAAACTTCTTTAATTTCCGTGCGCTCTGATGAAAATGAAATGTGGAATATTTAGTTGAATACCAGTAATTCGAAAACTTTTGAACTTGTGGTCTTCCTTTAGGATTCGAAATCCACAGCGGAGCAGTTTAGGTATAACATACCATATGTGTTAAAAGTAATTTTTTGGAGTGGAGAAAAAAAAAGTGTAGATTCCAATGATATGTAAGATAAAAAGATCTTTCATGCAATTAAATTAACATGCAATTAGAAGCATTTTAATTTACCATAATAGCCAACCTATTCTTAAGTACCAAATTGTAACTTATGTATACAGAAATCTTTTTTCAAAAGATTCAAATAGGCAAATACCATATTACAACTCATTCTGCCAAGTAATTATGAGACCAAGTGATTATGCGCCAAGAGTTATGATTGAAAAACTACTCGGATTGGAATTATGGATATTTTTAACATTAGGACACTTAATGTTTCCTCAGCTATTTGTCCGAATAACTTCCCGTTTAAAAGTCCACGATAAAAATTACGAAACATTCAATTATGACGTCAAAATTATATGATCAAATTAAATATTTCAGATATTAGTACAATGAAGACGATCACCAAAGCTTGTTTTTTTTAAACAAAATTAATAAAAGACATAATTTCCAATACAATGGTTAGTTCCAATTATTTCCGTTTTGTTCTGAGAAAATAATTCAATAAAATGTATGGGATGGTCTCTTGTGGTCAAATAGTGCAGCTCTATTTAAAGTGGTATCTTCAGAAAAATACACACAAACATGCAAAAACACAAACTTTTGTCATTATTATAATAGAGAAACTTGCGGCTGAGAGCCCTAAAGCCGTTTCATCTTATACCCGGGAGAAGTCGCCCGCTCCAGTCTCGATTCAAGCGAACCTAGAATAAATGTGATATTTTTTGGACGAAAATATTTTCTAGAATCTAACATAGAATCTACATAGAATCTAAGCCAACTGCCTTCGGAATAGTGTACAAATCATTATCTTCCATTTAAAAAAAAGCGCCTCAATCCCATGCACAATTGACCAAACGCACACACAATTGACCCAGATTAAATTAAAACTTCCAGCAACATCGTTCAAGTTGAAATAGAAAATGATTCGACCTTCTTCTAAGCTGTATTTAACCATAAGAATAGTAAAAATTACCGGAGAATTCTTCTTTTCGTTTCAGAAACATCTTCCATCGTCTTACTTTCTTTAATAATTGTTTTAAAAAATTACTTCGTGTTTTTTTTTTGTTGTTAAAGTTTCCTGAATGTTTCCTCTATACAGAGATACAAAATGTAAGATTTGATGTATAAGTCGTGATTTTTGGCGAACTAAAAACTTAAAAAAGAAAAGAAAGTAAATTTTAAATCGCATGAATTCTGAATAAAACTTTTAAAAAATAGATCGAAATTCAGTATATTAAGCTATAAGATAGAAACTAGATTCATTTTACGAGTTTTAAAACAAATCGACAAATTTATTGCCAAATCAACAACAGTCCAATGTTTTTCGGTTTGAAAAACACCAGAACTCTATTAGCCTCAACATCCAATTATCCCCTCCCACGCTTACGTTTAGAACGAATTTTCAAAATTTATCATATAAAAATAAATATTAGCAAAAATAAACGTTTATGATGTGTCATAAATAATCATAAAAAATATTGTATTTTATATATTACAAAATTATTATCCTGAAAATAGTACCTTCGTTTGTGACAAAGAAACTTACAATTAATTTACAGCATAACATAAATGCGAAGAATTTCTTGATTTCTTCATATATTTCTTGTTTTTTGAATAAACCATAACTTTCAGAACATATTAAAATACTCATTTTGAGTTACAGTAACTCTGTCGAAAGTTTAAGCAAATGACTTATTGCCTAGTTTTTAATCCTGAAGCATAGGCAAGTAGTATAGAAAGAATAAAAACCAAATAATGCTAATGTCAGTTCTTAAAACACCATATTCTAGTTTCAATGTCAGGAAAAAGAAATCTAAGAATTTATTGGGATCATAACTACTATTACTTTCTACTTTCCAATGCAACCTGGGGATTTTTCGCTCCGTTTATTTTCACCCGCGCATGGATGACAGTTGAGAAGTTTTATGACCATTTTGTGTCATTTTTTTACATTTAAAGACATGGAATACTATAAATCCCTCAGAACATAAAAACAGAATTTATCATGCATAACATTTACTTCTTATTTTTATTCACTGATAAATTTTATTTTATAAAATCAAATAAGTACATTATTTATAGGTATTCAACCATTTAGAAAATATTTTAATAGATGTAAATATGTGATATATATAAATTTAAGATCCAATTGATACAAAAAATGAAAAAGTATGCCTATTTTACATAAAATACAATATAACATACAATATGAATCTGCTTAAAGATTATTTTTATTAATTAGATTAAGTAAGAAAAATAAAAAAATGTATTTTCTCAAATAGACAAATCACAAATCAAAAAATTACTTTACTCAATAAAACTATGTACTTAAATCAATACAATATAGCACAAACTTGCTCGTCATTAACACAGACGTCATAACAAGTGTGTGTAAGTACAGAAAGCAGGTGCCCCACCAGTGACTGAGAGGTACTGCTCTCGAAGCTGGTAGACAGGAGGTGCTGGGTTCGATCCCAATCGCGCCCGTCTGCCTAATCATTCGGAGTTTTCGTGGTTTCTTCGAGCCGTGGATTTATCCATGCGTAAATACGGGTTAGGTTCCCTTAGAAAGACCCCCCACGAAGGGCACTCCCCCCGGGCCTATATCCCAAGTGTAGATAATTGGCCGTCAATAATCAACCCAACACACTCAACCCATAAAGCAGGTTAATATGATGTCATCAAGAATTAAAAAGAAAATTAATCTGACGTCATATTGGAAGTTTAACGGCCTTTTTCAAATGTTTGAGAACAACACAAAGACAGTATCAATATTAGTAATAGAGAAAGCAAGTAGAGGTGACGTCAGCAAGTGATTATAACGTCATATGAGATTGAGGAACGTGATAAAAACCCGATTATGGAAATAACATACAGAAATAACATTTTGAAGGTTTCTATACAATTTAATTTTGAAATTGATTGTTTTTTAATATCGCATTTAGTTCACATGATAGATATTATTATGTCAGAGTATAATAGCGGGCTTCGCCCTTTATTGGACCGGTTCAGATTTTCGGAAAAACGAGAAAAATAGAACTGTAAATTTTTACTTTATAAAAAACATGACTTTTTTTGGAAAATTAATTTTTTCATTGGATTAATTAAAGAAAAGATTAAGTGTTTTGAAAGGAATATTAAACGAAAACCTTTGTGAAATCATCGATCACACTTACCCACTTGTTTCTTATGAGCTCGATTCGCGAATAAAACTATGGATTCCGTATACTACAGTGCCAATAAACATTAAAAGGATATGCATATTTATTTAATTTTGACACAAATATAAACAAAAGAATGTTTTTGCGTATAAATTAATTAATTTATTTATATACAGGGAGCAGTAATTATGAATTTTTTTATTGATTAAAAGAAAATGGAAAAAGAAAAATAGTATGTACTCAATTTGTTCAGTCAACAAATTTTTCCTTTTATTTACACTATAAAAGTTTGCACGTAATTCTTATTTTTCCAAGCAAAATGGATTAAAATACTTTGCAAAAAATTGAAGTATGCTATTTTAATTTAATTTTTTAAACGGCGCTAACATTAAAAAAAAAAATGTTAACAATTTTAAGAATGTGCTTTTTAAATTTTGAATCAAATTTCGACTTACTTTTTAAAATCAGAATCTTATGTTTCAAATTGCAGTAATTGTAATTAATATTTTTATTAATGAGATAATAGAAAAAAAAATTAAATTGCATACTTTAATTTTATGAACCATATTTCGATCCATTTGGCTCAGAGAAATGAGAGTTTATCCGTGAAAAAAAACTGTAAACAATGGAAAATTTAATCGACTGAAAGAAAATAAGTTGAGAATATTTTTATTCTTCTATTTTTTACTTTTCAATAATTACATAAAATGTAAAATTTAATAACTAAAACACTTTCTGTAAATAAATGAATGAAAAAAATATATTCGCAAAGCATGTTTTTAATATTTGTCTCAAAATTCAAATAATTATGTACAGGGTGATTATAAAAAAACTATCCCGATATATGAGTCCTTAACTATCACACTGTTCACAGAAACTGACTAAAATTTTGGTTTTAAATATTTTGAGGTATGCGCTCAAGAATCGTATGAAAAACAACAATTAAACTCTAACAATTACGGTTACAGTGACAAACTTTTGAAAATTTCAAATGGCAACACCTATTTTTTTTTATTCGAATGTGATCTTCATAGTGAAAAACCATAAAAAGCGTTGGTACGGTACCTGTAGCACGAAAATTGCCGGCGCTAGACAGACTAAGAAAAAAAGTGAAAACAACGAATAAGGACAGAGAATCAACAGAAAACAAAACATTTTATTGTGTTTCTCAAATTTTCCACGTCACACATGAAGACACATTGCATGCGGCAGATGGTGGATAGAACTGAATAATAAAATGTTTTACTTTCTGTTGCTTCTTTGTCCTTTATTGGTTGTTTTCAATTTTCTTCTTAGTCTCTCTAGCGCCGGCAATTTTCGTGTTACAGGTACCGTTTCAACGGTTTTTATGATTTTTCACTATGAAGATCACATTCCAATAAACAAAAATAGGTGTTGCCATTTGAAATTTTCAAAATTTTGTCACAATAGCCGTAACTGTTAGAGTTTAACTGTTGTTTTTCATACGATTCTTGAGCGCATACCTCAAAATACTTAAAACCAAAATTTCAGTCAGTTTCTGTGAACGGTGTGATAGTTAAGGACTCATATATCGAGATAGTTTTTTTTTATAATCACCCTGTATATACTATTGTTATTTGTGTTTATGAAATAACAGACCATTATACCATCTTTAAGCAAAAGTTTGGTTCAGAATCAAACTCGCACGGGAAAACATTCATAAGTTCTATTCTTGCGCGCTGCCGACCAAGCAACACAGCCAGTCAAAAAGAGTATATATGCAAATATACAGGTGCAATATATTAGCTATCGCCGACCTTTAATTTCTCAACCGTTTTTTGTAGACATATAGTTCCAGTTACAAAAACGTTTTAAATGAGGTAAATATTCATGTTATGGAATTGTTTAAAATACAAAAAATCAATTTTATGAAAATTACGTAATCTCACTTTTTATACCGTCCCCCAATCCCTATAGTTATATTTAGTAAAAGTTTACACATATAATAAAATATAATACAAAATGTTTGAGATCTGTAGTACAAAATTTGACATAGTTATTAAATTTCATTTATTTAAATTAATTTCATAGTTATTAAATTATATTCTTTCATTGAGGGATCAGTTAAAAAATGAATTAAAGTAATTCGATATCGAAATCAGTGTGCAATGTCCTTTTTAGGGCGAAACCACTTTTAGCCGGTATCGCCAAATCGGGGTATCACCAAAGAGGGTTATTTCATCTAAAAATTTGAGCTAACTTTCAGGGGTCGAACAACATTCAGAAGTCAAAGTAGATATAATCTACACCCGGAAATTGAAACATACGCACTAAAACGCCACACGTTCGGGATAAAACACGAGCCATATAGCAGTGGACATGGTAGTCATCGCTGAGATCGTGATTAAAAATAACTGTGTCAATTTTTGTAGTACAGAAGTCAAGCCGTTTGTGTTATATCTGTTATGATATGTGTAAACTTTTACTAAATATGACTATAGGGATTGGAGGACCGTATAAAAAGTTAAATTTCGTAATTTTTATAAAATTGTTTTTTTTTATTTTAAACAATGCCCCAACATGAATATTTACTTCATTTGAAACGTTTTTGTAATTGGAATTGATGTCTACGACCAACGGTTGATAAATTAAAGGTCGGCGATAGATAACAAATTGCACCCTTTGAATATTATAATAAATTTATGCTTGCAGGAAAAAAATGAAAGCAAGTAATACTAAATTATATTTAATTTTACTTTAATATTTTTCTAACTAGCAAAACAAACATTAGTCAAAAACATTCATTTATTCATTGTAAATGTACAAAAACGGCTTTCAAATGATATAATAACTATACTATATTGACACATACATAACTACACATACTTGTGATAAATCTCCCACTAGTTTTTGTGGTGTTATCCTATTTCTTTGAAATGTCTTTTATATTGTTCTGTTGTTTTATTTATTCAAATGCTCAACAGGTCAGAGAATTGGTGAAATTCGTATTTAACTTATAATAATAGAGTAGATTAATTTTCCATTAGAATGGATACTACGACTGTAAGATTCAAACTACAGAGCTAATTAATGTTTCATACTTTAGGTTTTCTTAAAACAGAGATATTGTGAAATATTGGAATGATTCAGAGAATTATTCATAATACATATGTATCACACTTTCAGAAGTAAACAAGATATTTCACTTTTAAATTCTTATCTTCTGCGACATGTTAAATATATTTATTTGTATAATTATATCTTCAAATAATAAAAAAAAACACTCCAGCAATGTATCAATTCTAAATGTGCTAGGCAGCTATATGTTTAGTTTTTTGCTATATATATTTGAATTAAAATTATTGTGCAAATGCATTTTTGTGGATTTGCTTTAAATATACGTATACCTAAATGTAATTGCATATTTTTTATTTATTTTTTATTTATTTATTTGCCCATAAAAATTAAGGAAGAATAAAAGAAATAAATCACTAAAAGAAAACAGCTTTTGGCATCGTGTTCAATAATCCTTACAAATTATGCATAGAAATATTCATAATAAAAATGTTATGTAGCGAAACATATTCAATTATTTCTTTTATATCTATTTGAAGCGATGAAAAAAAAAATAATTTGAGTTTATATTCATTCATTAATATTCAAAAGTAATATTTCTGTTTGTTTCAGTCTAAAAATATCGCGAAATTCACGTTTGAAAATGTATGATTATTAATCTTTGATTTTGTTTCTTTGAAAAGTAATATCTATACAGAATGCATTTAAATGTTTCATTAGAAGTTTTCGTGAAAGCTATTTACTTTTATGTTAAATGAAAAACAATTGAATACATTCATAATCATATGTGCAGTAACGTTCGACGTTTTAAACCATCCAATGAAATAGGAACAGTATCATTATTCATTAGAATTAGTCTGATCTATAATTAAACTGTTCCTATTGAAAAAGAAAAGTCATGATATTTAAGTAATACATATATTTAAGCTTATTTATTGATGAGGTTAACAATAAAAAGTGTAGAGTAATTTAAAGGTATTTGCATGATAGAAGTTATTTTCTAATCGGTATTACTTCAAAGAAAAGAAAATATGCTTCTAACAATTTTGGATATATTTCAGACTACGTTGCCTGCTTTAGATGGTATTTTATGTATAAAGAAACATAATTTTAATTGCAATTTTATAATAATTATGTAAAGAAGGAAATCACTATTTTATTCTTACCGGTTAGATAGCTAAATGAAAGTAGGTTTTACTCTGTTTAATCTCTCGAAAACACGAAAGGTTTTTTTTTTTTTTTTTTTTTTTTTTTTTTTTTTTTTTTTTTTTTTTATTACTATCAAAAGATTTTCATTGAGGTAATTAAATTAAAGATATCTTCATTGTGAAATAGGCTTCGTGACATCTTCAACAAATATTTTACATCGCCATTAATTAAGACGCTGTAGTCATCATTTAATATTTTATGATAATAAAAAATGATAAAGAAGTCTGATAGAGCTCTATCCTGAACACTGAAAGTAAATACGGAATCGTGGGAGTTATTAAAACACCATAGGCAATTCCTTCTTCGGTGTAGTGCTTGGAGCTTTTATCTTTTTATGGTTACATACCATTTATATTTAAGTAATAGGACAGTTCTTAAAAAGTGAGCTTATTACCGACATTTTGTTAAATATCCAGTCATTAATTTCATTAGTAAAACAAAAAATTTTATATATATGTACATATATATAAAAGTTAATTCTCATATATCCTATTTTCTATTATAAATGTTATTTTGTTTGCAAGAGGAATATGAAAACAATGTTATAGGTCTCTTATTTAAAAACGCCATTTTAAATCGCATATCTTAATTATGCGCAAACATTTTTAGTTATCTATCAGACATAACGTTTTAGTTTTCGGTCCTATAAACACAACCAGGTATTTGTTTAAATGCAGTATACAACGACTTTTTACCCTTATTTCGAGTGATTTCTAAATTTCTGATCGATTTATGCGCGCAAATCTCTTCTAGTGTCCCTAATAGTAGGTTACATGTTTAGTTAAGCTATATATCCAATAAGTAAAATCACACGCGTATTGTTTTTGATTTAAAATCGAGATAAAGTAATGCATTAACCATTTTGTACAAAGTCAAAGCAAAACAAGCAGAAAAAAATGATCCAAACTTTAGAAGAATATATCCAGTGGTTGGAGTATCATAGTTGAGATTTATTCCAACAGAGCGAAAAATGCCGGGACCAGGACTTGAACCTGGGTACTTTGGCTTGCCGTGCCAACGCTCTTCCTACTGAGCTATCCCAACGATATCCTGGCTGGCATATTTCACTCTTATTTTTTGGACAAGGCAGCGAACTTCAGCGCTATGTTCATTGTATTTAGAAGAATAATTTAGCTTCAAAATTCGATTTCACAGTATCAAGGTTGGAATGGATTTTAAAGAACAATGATTCAGAAAAGAAGCAGGTTTTCATCATTCAAATAATGCTTATGTTATTCCTATACAGTAAATTGAAAAAATCTGTAGTAAAAGTATTTTAGCATCTGTGTAGAAGAATAGAAAACATAAGTCAAGTACCCCTCACTTTTCACGGTTTTGTAAATGTTGAAGAAAATATAATATCTAATGAACTAAGAAATATTGAAACTAGTTATGACAAAATTAAAGCTGAAGAAGAAGAAGAAGAAAAATATGATGATGCAACCAGTACTACGCTAGTACCTTAGAAGCCCTACAAACATTAAAGACGTTACCTGCAAATTTCTGATTTAACATGAAATACCATAACATGTTGTAATGAGTTAGGAAAAAATTATTTTAAAAACGTGGCATAAGGAAAAAGAAACTAACAGTTAGAACTTTTTAATAAAGAACTAAATACAATCTTTATTATGCAAAAAATAATGTTTCTTCTTTGCAAAATGAAATTAAATGTTCACTGTATTTTCTTATCTCAAACTTAACCCGTTCGGGACCATGGGTGCATATATGCACCCTCAAAAAGAGCACACATAATTTGTTTTTGGCACCAGTAAAAAGTAAAAGTAATATTCGCTTTCTCTAATTAGAGCATTTTTGTGATAGTTCAAGTAAAGGTAGCTTTTTTAAAAAAAGTGGTGTCAACCGAATAAAATTTGTGTAAAAGCCGCCGGTCCCGAAGGGGTTAAACTAAATTCTATATTTAAATTGTAATACTATTTATTATCATAATAATCACTTTTTAAGTATAAAATGTTATTAAGCATAATACCACATATTTTAAAATATTTTATGTCTCGCATAATGTGCAATGTATATGAAAGAAGTAGAACATAAATACCTCACTGTTATACGTCGCTCTCAGTCATACGCGATTTTAAATTGGTCTTGTGAAATGCTTATACGTAAGAGGTCACAGTACACACATACACAAGCGCACGCACACACAAACACTCACACACACACACACACACACATATATATATATATATACAGGGTGCAATATGTTATCTATCGCCGACATTTAAGTTCCCAACCGTTGGGCGTAGACATATAGTTCCAATTACAAAAACGTTTCAAATGAAGTAACAATTCATGTTGTGGCATTGTTTAAAGTAAAAAAAAATGAATTTTATTAAAATTACGAAATCTAACTTTTTATACCGTCCCCCAATCCCTATAGTTATATTTAGTAAAAGTTTTCAGATATCGTAACAGATATAACACAAAAATATTTATCTCTGTACTACAAAAATTGACACAGTTATTAAATTTCTAAGTTTGAGATTTTTGCACATTATTTTATCATTCTTTGAGGTATCAGTTAGAAAAAGAATTAAGTAATTCGAGATCGAAATCAGGGTGCAATGTCCTTTATACGGCGAAACGACCTTTAGCCGGGCTTTTAGCAAATCTGGGTATCATCAAAGTGTGTTATTTCGTCTAAAAATTTGAGCTGACTTTTAGGTGTCGAACAACATTAAAAAATCAGTGTAAGTAAAATCGACTCCCTGGAAATTAAACATACTCACTAAGAATTAGATGAATAGCAGCTGAATGCAAACGACAAGCCGGACTATAACGAGCATGAAAATTGGGTCTATACAAAGTACAATATTACCGCAGCGCCACACCTTCGAGATAAAACACGAGCCATCTAGCAGTAGATATGCCACTCATCGCTTAGATCGTGATGGAAGGCCACACATAAACGCAATATGCCGAAATTATACTTATTTTAGGTGAATGTCAAAGGAATGCCAGAGCGGCTGCGAGGGTTTATTCAGAACGGTCTCCTAAGGATCAACATCCAACGCATGGAACTACAACTGATGCATTGAACCGTCTTATAGAAAGTCCGGCTCTGTTGCCCCATGACCTTGAACAAGTAGACGAGAATGGTGTAGTGTTCGAGTGACACCGGCAGAGGTGCTGGAATTCGCACTTTTAAATCCACAACTGATCACGGCGGAAATGAGCCGGGCATATGATACACCCGTCAGCATGTCTGACATATGTTAGATGCACATGATGCGCATCCATACCATCCGAAACTGGTGCAAGCATTGATGCTGGATGACCACACACGATGATTTCATTATTGTTATTTCCAGCTCAATGATTTAGAGGAACACCCTTCGTTTCTTTGTGACATTCTGTGGACAAAGGAGTCAACGTTTACACGGGGTGGCAATTTGAACGTGCACAATGTGCATTACTTGTCCCCGGAAAACCCCCCACATCACCCGCACAGTACGACACCAGGTACGCTTGTCAACGAATATGTGGTTCTGTATATGGTGAACCTAGATTGTTGGACCCATCTTCTACGATGGGACCTTAATGAGCGATCGTTACCTGCACCTGCTACAAAACACGGTACGTGACTGGTATGAAGGACAACCTCTCCGACATGCATGTCGGGTGTGGTTTCAACGTGATGGGGTCCTTCCGCATAAAGCATCAATCGTCCATGCATGTCTGGCAACCGAATTCGTTCAACAGATTATTGGATATTGTGGTCCGGTAGAGTCACTGCCGCGTTCACTGGAGTTAACTCCCATGGACTTCTACCTGTGGGGTTACATCAAGGCACATGTCTGTGTGGCTGAGCCTATTTCTCTGATTTTTCTGAAGCAGCCCATCATCCTTGATTGTTGCAAAATTGCACTTGATATGCCCCAACGTGCCCAGGACTCAGTATTGTCACACATTCAATTGTGCATTGCCACCAATGGAGAACACTTTGAGCAGTATCTCTAGTAGATTCGGTCGTTTTTTATAGTAGACTGTTCTTTGATATGATAATAAATTGATATTAATTTTTCTGCTTAATTTCAATATTTCATTCTTCGCTTTGTATACGACCCCTAAAAGCCAGCTCAAATTTTTAGATGAAATAACCCTCTTTGGTGATACCCCGATTTTGCGATACCGGCTAAAAGTGGTTTCGTCGAAAAAGGACATTGCACCGTTATTTCGATCTCGAATTACTTCAATTCATTTTTTAACCGATCCCTCAATAAAAGACAAAATCATGTGCAAAAAATTTCAAATTTTGAAATTTAATAACTGTGTCAATTTTTGTAGTACAGAAGTCAAGCCGTTTGTGTTATATCTGCAACGATATGTGTAAAATTTTACTAAATATAATTATAGGGATTGGGGGACCGTATAAAAAGTTAGATTTCGTAATTTTCATAAAATCGATTTTTTACTTTAAACAATGCCACAACATCAATATTTACGTCATTTGAAACGTTTATGAAACTAGAACTATATGTCTACGACCAGCGGTTTAGAAGTAAATGGTCGGCGATAGATAACATATTGCACCCTGTATATGCAAGCGTACATTTTTGCGCGAAATTTGGCTTCTGGTTGTCAAACACCCATTTCGTATGCTATGCCCATTTCGCGTTCATATATTTATCTATTGACTATACTCCATCGATACACAAAGAATCACCGAATTATCTATTTACGACCTCGGAAATTCCAACTGTGATTGAAAATGGGTCGATGCTTGAACTCGAACTCGAACTCAGGATTCTATAGCTTTATCTGATAACGTTGTACCTTCGAAGCTATTCTGAGCAAGTCCAAAAGACATAATTGAATTAGACAACCTACATGCGTTAGCATCGATAGATGACGCAACAACAAATTAAACATCAGACAATTTACCGTAGACCGGAATATAATGCCTATATGTTGTTTGAGTGAATTGGGCCTGTCGTACTTATCGGGTAGCTTAGTTGGTAGAGCTAGCTGTGTTATCTAATGCGAAAAGGTAAATTCGAATCTGAGCTTGGACAGATTTTTACACATTTGGGAAAGTTTGAACTTTATGATTCCTTTATCAGTCAGTTTGATTGATTTAAAATAATTTAATATCATTACATATTCATCGTTTAAAATGAAATTTCTATCCCTGAAGTCAAATCTGTTGCGCGGCGTCATCAATTGCAGACAGGACGGTGATGTCTGTAGGTTGTCTGAGTAAACGGTATATACCGGACATGTCCATGACTGCTTTATTGGTAGAAGGTTGGATACTAAAGTCATAAGGTCACGTGTTCGAGACCGGGACTGGACACATTTTCACTCAGTTAAAAAATTTCAACTTGTTTTATCTGTAGTCCAGGTAATTTCTGGTTTCATCTTCAAAAAATTGCAACAGAAGTTGTGTAATTGTACATTCACCACCTTTATAATATGAGATGTAATCTTACCAACTGGGTTCCCAAAAATTTCGGGCCAGGATTCAAACCTGAGATCCCCTGGCTGAAACTACCAATGTTCTACCAACGGAGCAGTCCCGGATGAATATGGCTGAACTAGTTAACACAGTTAACCTTAATAATCACAGCATCTTCTTGATATCTGAATCAGCACAACAGAATAAATCACAGGTAATGGGACATCCTGTAAACGCTGGGAACGTGACTACACTAGATTAATTTTGACACAATTATTCAATTTGGTAAAGAAATCATACGAGATGTAATCTTCCCAACTGGTTGAAAAAGTAAATGTCAGTATTCGAACACGGGATCCCTTGGCTGAAGCTGCCAATGCTCTACCAACTGAGCAATACCGGACGAATATGGCTGAACTAATTCACCCAGTTAATCTTAATGATCGTAGCATCTGGTCTGACATCATATTGATATCCATGATTTAAACTTAATACTTTAAGTCCACAAATCTTAAGAAATAGCAATATTCTCCCCAAATATGTATTTTAGGATACCGTTATTGTGGGAATATAAGTGTATATTTTAAGAATTTTCATTTGTCATTAAAATACAATATATATATGTTACGATAAACTGATACGGACAACACCATTTCGGTGAAATATGAATATCAGTAGATTAATTGAAGTTTAATTGCAGTCATCGTGTTGAAACTGATTGATTTTGGTAGAAAAACATTAGGATTTTCCACAAAAAAAGAGAACAAATTTTGAACATTGAAGAGATTTTATTGTTTTCTTCGACTAGAATACAATGAGAAGAAGCATTCTCCACTCATATTTGATGACGTGTACTCTTTCGCCGCTAATATTCTAACGGCTAATCATGGTATACTTCTAAACTGGATTACATTTCAGAAATGATGTTATATTACTCTTTCGAATATTCTAGATTTTCACTTCAGACAGCACATAATTTTGAAGACAACAAATATCACAGAAATCTCCGCTCCGTAGCTCAAGTTCAACGGTAAATAATCCCAGCCGCAAGGTTAAATTCGCATTGCATATGCGTAAGACAGCGAATCACGGTTCCGAAACAGGTACGAACTATGTTCTTATGGCAACAGAAAATTGACGTGTATAGGTCCTTGCGAGAAAAGGGCGCGAAGTTAGCTTTGGAATTTTAAAAAAAATGGTTCAAAATGATAACCTTAAATTCAATAAATTCGGTATTTCAAGAATTGAGAAATAAAAAAGTTTTTGGATTTTTGTAACATGCATATATCTTACAACGTGCAAAATTAAAACTTTCTAAATAGCGCATTTCTTCCTAAAAAGTTTTAAAAAGAGTACTCGTCTTGCAATGATATATTCGTTAATAGAAAAAATAGCATCTATCCCGTCAGCACACGCGCCCCTTTCCATTACGTTACTGCACGCGCGGGATAAATTTTACCCCAATGGATTTTTTGTGTCAATTTCCGCTCGGTTAGATTATAAACAAAAATTTATATTTTGAAATAAACTGTAAATCAATAAAGGACATAATTTAACTTAAAATAAAAAGTTCTTTTATATTTAAAGAAAAAAAAATCATAAAATCTCGCACTAAGATTTTTTTCTGCATATCATTACATACAAAGCTTTTACAATCCAAATTCAGCAATGAAAATTCAAAAAAACATAAAACTGATATATAGAAACTGTATGTGCAAGAGTTGTTAACGTTTAAAAGAAAAATTATATTATTATTTGCACACTATATTTTTTACATAAACATTTGCATTAACATTTTCCTATCATTATGGGTTACGTTATAATACGCGTGGGGTAAATTTCCTCCCACGTGACATTTTTATAACAAAATAATTTAAAATACACAACCGGACGTAAATTCCTTTTGCCATCTTGATATCATTCAACTTGAAAGGTACTATAAAGTTCAGAATGATCACGAACTATTTTCGCACATTTTTAAGTAATAGTTATAAACTGGGGTAGATTTTATCCCAGCACATGTGATGACGGGTTATATGCATAAGAATCTAATTTTTATGCTTGCTATATTTTGAATAGATTTAAAATGCTTTTAACTGTTTATTTTTAAAGACAAATATTCGGTGCTTATTTGTAAATATTTTCAAGTATGAATATAATAAAAGCAAACCATCTAAACTAAATGGACATTCAAGTGATTAATCTTTAATTTTGTTATAAAATGAAAGAGATTTTAAGAACTGAATTATATCAAAGCTTAATTATAAAAATATTTTTTATTTCTCAAAGCTTAATTATATCCGCCTCTCCAAAATCGATGTGGAAAACATAAATTCAATTTTCTATGGGATCTTCATGAAATCTCTTCTTAAATAAAATTACTGTATAACATTTTTTCAGGAAAATGTCACATTTTGTTATCTTCAAGTGTCTAATTTAAAATAGTTCAAATAAGCAAATAAAAAAAAGCATCGGGTGCTGGGAGAATGTTTCACTATGACAGTCTATCCATAATATTTAACTACCTAAAAATATTAGAGTGATCTGTAAAAAGTATAAAAAAATCATTATTTTAACGTTTCAGTAATTTTTTTAAAAATCTAAATAATAGTTAAAATACCATTAATATAGGATATTGTCTAACTGGAATACTTTATCTTTTGAGTGCTATATCTGCTTTTCATGTTTTACATTTTTACTTTTACCTCGTGTGAAGAATGTGTATAAGATCGTGTGCACTCGTACAAAGATAGATAAGTTAAAATATGATTAAAAATAACTTCAGACAATTATAACATCCTATATAAAATAATCTAAACATAATGTAATGTTTGCGAGAGCCTATAAAATTATATACATATTTCATGCACCACTTACCATATAGATGCTACCGTGAACCAGAATAACATACTACATCAGCTTTGTTTGGCTTGAAATAATTCAACCCCATTATGAGTAAAACTCACTTCAAGGAATTAGCGTTTATGAAATTTATTACATCTGAATTCATTTGTATATTCCTCTAAAACAATTATAAATTCCATATAGATAATTTTCAAAGGAAAATGCTATAGGGATTCATATTAACATATTTTATTTTAGAAGCCATCTAAGCATATTAACAAATTTTAGTGTTTTATAAAGTAAACTCATATTCATACTTATATGCAGGCGGGCAGATATGCAGACCGATACACAGTGCGAAAATTTATCACTGTATCATAACTTAATTCATTTTTCAAAAGTTATACTTTGTGCATCATATAAATAATTTAAATAGTAAGCTATCCAGATTGATCAATTACATGGATAGTTTTATCAGTTACTGTGCATAGTATTAGCAGAGGGCTCTGGAAGTAGTCAATAGTTCAGTGACTAGCAGACAAAGTCGAGAGATTCATCGTTGCGGTTCATTTCATTAAAATTTTCAAATCATAGTAAAAAGTATAGAAATGGTATGTGTCGGGTTTATACTTATAGTTATTTTACACATTTTTTATGTTTAATGAGTTGAATTATGCATTAATAATTTTTATAATAACATCACTTAAGCTTTTAATATAATGTTATATCAAGCAAACTTTTGATTTACATAAAGCTAGACTCCTAAACTATTAAAATCAGAAATATGTTTTGCGCAAAATTGTGTGTTTACACACTATGTTTATCTTTTTTCCTAATTTCTCGCCGTTTTCGTTTTAGAAGTAAGCCTGTTGGTTGTCACATTTGAATCCCCAATCTTTAAATTCTATTAAAAAATAAGAGGGGACTGTGACGTATATTGTGGAGTAAACTATGTGGATTTACCTAAAAAATTATCAAAATCACGCTCAATGCATTCACACTGAGAGAGAGAAGGATAAAATCGGATACCTTATTATTATTTAAGATGGGAGGATTGTACTTTGTGCCGTTATATTAAAATAAATCAACATAAAAAATAGCATAAATAAAATACATATAAAGTAGCAAACAGCTGTTTCGGAGCCTCTAAAGCTCCATCATCAGTGCCAAAGTTAAAAAGATTAAAATGAAATTTAAAAGTTTAGTCCATGTAAGTATGCTTGTGTCTCCGCTTGAGGCCAAGATGGAATTTCGATAATTACTATTTAAAAACAGGATTCCCATGTGACGGAGGAGACCAATCAGAAGCCTTCTGCCAGTGTAGACGAGTTTAAGTACGGAGGAGGAAATAATACAATATGAGGATGTGTATAAACAGAAAAGGAGAATGTACATAGGTCAAACTAAACGACTTCTTAAGGTCCGTTGGGGGAACATAAAAACTATTTAAAAATTGTGACATTAAACGCTCCTCTGTTGCTAACCATTGCTGGTCTAAAAATTACAGTTTTAATTTTTCAGAAAGTTCGATAATTTAGAAGTGCTCATCTATTTACGATCTTGATTTTTCGGAAACTAATCATATGTGAAAGAATTCAAGCAACTTAGTTAATGACATGTCCAGCACACAAAATTTTTCAAATGTCTGGCTACCTTCCCTTTGATTCATTCTCTTCATTTACCCCTCACCTCCTTGTTTTCTCCTCCGTACTTAAACTAGTCCAGACTGGAAGAACGCTTCTGATTGGTCTCTTGCGTCACATGGGACTTCTGACTCTGTTGTTGTTTTTAAACACTTATAGCCATTCCATCTTGGCCGCGAGCGGAGATGCAGAGAGACTTAAATAGACTAAACTTTTAAATCTGTTTTTAATATTTCTAACTTTGGCATTAACGAAGGATCTTTAGAAGCACCGAAACAGCTGCTTGCTACTTTATATTAATTATTATTTTATTTGTGCTTTTTTTATGTTGTTCATTTATTTTAGTACCTTATTATTAGTTGCTGCAAGAAGTCAAAATTCCAAACCGAATTTAATAAAACTTTGCGTAAAAACTCTATACTTATCTTTGTACAATAATACCATTATAAGTATACGATTTCTATATATCATATGTTTGTTAATGAATGCTTTTCAAGAAAAAGTTAATTCAACCGGTGAGACCGAATGGGTATCTTAATCTTATAGGAAATGATTTTTTTTAATTAACAAAATAATTTACATTACTTCTTTAACTAAGGAACTTAACTAACAACATTTCAACTATAACATTAATGATTAAAAAAACATTTAAACACAAAATGATAATTTTCTTAATTGCAATTTGAGAAATTCCAGAAAAGAAATTCAGATTATCAACTTTAGAAACATCATAATCACTCATCTATGAAGTTTTTAGTGTTTTTTTTCATTTATACATAGTTACCGGTTTTTCAAACATATGTGATTTATTACGTATAAGATATCCGGTCATAACCCAAGAGTTTGAGGAGTGGAAATTAAGCACTAAAAAATTAACATATAAGTGCTAGATAACAATAATAGACAATATAAGAAATAAATCCTCAGTAAATATGTAACAAACAATAATATAAATTGTTCCAGCAATTTTAAATTTACACATATTTAAGAACTTTGAAAACCAGGAAACATTAAAACAAAAAACGATAAAATAAATTTTCAAACACAAAAACTACACAAATACCAGTATTGAGGCACCTTACTGGATATTTCTGTTTCTTCCTTAAAGCTAAGTATTTCAAATATTACCCGATAGAAGGATACTCAAATTATATCAAAATTGAGGTATACGGTTTTATTCTCCTTTCCTCTAATCAAATTCCGGCTGAATCTGCAAAAATCCTAATGTGCGATGGTATCAGAAACACTTTGAAACCATTTTGGAAAGTATACAAAATAATCATATAAAAAAAATAAAAAATTCAATTAAAAATTATCAATAATGATTTATATTTCTTTTAATCCTAAATTCTTTTTACATATTTTCAACTTCATAAAATGTTTATTTGAATATAATCTTTACAATTACTTATGTCTGTATTTTTACTTCTTTATGTCTTTACACGAAGAAAGTATTGGATTCATGAAAAATTTCCGGCTTTCGAAGGTTCCGAACACGATTTGACTGTCTTTAGAAAATGTCTGTCTGTGAGTCTGTCTCTGCGTGTGTCTGTATGTGACTAAAATGGTATGGGCGCTCTATTTCAAGTACTAATACTAGGAAGTTACTAAATCTTTACGTTCAGTTAGTCTTTAATATAACTGGTCATGATTACTTTTTGGTGTATATCGACCGTCATGCTGTATTTATCTAAAATACAGACTAACCGTGTACTAATGCACGGATTTTCATTAAACTTCAGATTCTGTTAAGCTCTGAAATAACATCTTGCTCGTTATGTTTTGGTGTAAATCGCTCAACAGTTGGCGCATTTTTTGCTGCATTTTTCAGGATTAAAACGATTTTAGCTATAGGCATGTCTCAAGAAATAATGCACGGAATTTAATAAAACTTTAGATTCAGTTAGACCTTGATATAAATTGGTGTTGATTAGGTTTTCGTGTAAATCATATAACATGTCGCGCTTCCATGCTGCATGTTTTGGTTCTGAAATGCATAATCAAAAAATATATACATTTTTGAAGTATTAACATGTATAAGATAGAAGAAAGTTTTGGGATTGG
This sequence comes from Maratus michaelseni, assembly GCA_963931845.1. NCBI lineage: Eukaryota > Metazoa > Arthropoda > Arachnida > Araneae > Salticidae > Maratus > Maratus michaelseni. The sequence continues at coordinate 213,879,524 of OZ007590.1, forward strand.
CACATCCGATTAGTTAGCACTACTGAAAGAAAAAAAAGATTTCTTAAATAAATAACCTAAAAAAAAAAAGTTTAAAAAAGTGAAAATCTGTGCGAGAATGAAAAAAAAGCGTTCAATAATTCTTTTTTAGGTTTATGATTACATTTCCCAATTTTAGAACATGCACATCATGGTTTATTTTTATTAATTGTTATATTAATTGTTATATTTACTGGCAATTGTACCAATTAATTTGTTTCTCAAGCAAAACAGAAAGCAAAAAATATATATTTTGTAGAAGACCAATAATTTCTAAATACACACACATATTAATAAGCGCTATAGATTTTTTTCTTATTAAAAATATTAAAAAAAAATTAAATTCAGTTTGAAACATCTGTGTCGATTTAAGATTTTTGTAAATACCTTTAATATATTTTTGACTCGTTAAATACACAAAATTGAAAAGAAAGACAAATAATAGTTTTCTTGAAAATGAAACAGAAGATGGTCCTTTTTAAATTAATAGTAAAGAAAAATTCCTTCAACGAAAATATTTCAATTTTAATTTTGATATTTTAACCAAATATCATGATACAATTACAAAATATTCTGAAAATGCAAACAGGTAAATGCATTTTCTACAGTTTAAGTTCCTCTCTACAAAATATTGCATTTTAAACATATTTTGTTATCATTATAAAATGTAATGAAAAAGGCTGTATTTCGATTAAGGGAAAAGATAAAATAATATTCTCAGAATCTTCTACTATCAACTAATGGATTTTCACGGTATAAAGTTTCATTAATACAAAGAATTGCTTCGCAGGAATTTACGGAAGAGGAATTTATATATATATATTATGAATATCATTAAAAAGCAGGTATCGTTTAAGAAATATTTTGCAATTTAGGATACAGCTGTATTTAATATACATTCTTTTATAATATATTATACATTTTGAAAATTTAATATCAAAATACGAAAAAAATTTTCTGGGCATAAATGTAATTAATAATAAGCGGAATGTAAACTTTTAAACATTTGAGACTTAGTATTTTAATTTTTACTTCATGAATCTTATTTAAAAATGTGTACTGAAAATAAAAGTTGTTTACTGAATAACTTTGATATATTATAACTTATTTTAAGCTATGAAACTATATAATTTCCCACTGCTTTACAGGTATACCGCAGATTTACTACTACACAAAAATTCTGTATTAATGTAGTGTTTACTATTTATATATAAAAGTAAAAATTATTTTAAAATACCAAATTATCGTTTAAACAGCCCTTCAGAACAGCTCTCCATTTTTTCATGTTAAAATGTGGAATAAATAGAGAAACCTAATTAACTGTATTAATACATACAAGAAAATATGCACAAGAAAATCTGATAAATTTGTAATAAACTGCTTTTATCTATCAAATAGTTTCCTTTATTTATTAAGAGGATATATTTTGATTCTTCATACTAATGAAAACAGTTTAAATTAACTCTTCAGAATTTGTTAAATAACATTCATATACCCTCAGAAAATATTTTATTTTTTATGATGAATTTTATAAATTTACAATTAAAAAAAATTTTCATTTATAACAGAAATTTTAATGTAAGCCATATTATACATAACAAAATAAATTTATTCTTAAAATGGAAAATACTTTGCTATTAAGATCTATTTATTTCAAGATATTAAATAAATAATGCAGTTAAATCAAGTTGCTTTTTTTTTTTTTGCTAAATTTACCAAATTTTAGTTACTGATAGTTACACATATTTTTGTTATTTTCCACAACATATTACATATTGACAAAAATTTCACTGAAAAAGAAACAAGAAATTTTTAAATTAAGACAGTTTTCAGCCTGTATGATGATGTTTTTATGAATACTTGGGATGTCATGCATGAAAATTGTGTTTAATTTTCAAAAATTTTTCAATTTAAAAAGAACTAAGAATAAATAGTGAAATCTTTTGATTTGATTTGATAGCCTAAGAGGGACTGCTCGGACTAGTACAAATCTGTAGAGCATAGTGTCCATCCCAGTCTCTTTTATAAAGGTCTAAAAAAACAATCTTAAGGTGAAGCTGGACCCGACGTTAAACGCGACAAGGGGCGGGGTTGAATGTTTAGGGAAAAATACAAACCAAGGTCAAGGATCAGATCGTATATAAGCCGGCCCTGCCATGAAGGACCCTTTACGCGACAGTTAGCAGGGACTGAGTAGGAGTTGCACATTGGGAGTGGCAGCTGATGAATACTAAGTAAGGTTAGGGAGTTCTGTCACAAAAATGTAGATGTTATATAGCTTTCTGTTAAGGATGTACCTCTTTCGAATATTAAGAAGACAGTCCTTGGGAGGGATCGCAGGCTTCTTAATATGTCACGACGCCTCTGCGCCACACACGCAAAGGAATATGTCTACACATTTAAATTTGTAGAACAATATGTTCGAATGGGACCGTGCCACGTGAGAAATACTGTTGTGCGTGTGGAGAGGTTGTAGTGTGTTATTCAGACTTTCGGTATTAGATTATATATGTGTCGACCTTTCTTGCTGTCATCCTAGATTGATTGCCATACCGTGAGTATTTTTGCTTTTAGTAAACGTTTTATGTATGTGGCTGGAATTGGGAGATGAATGTCAATGTGTGGTTTAGCTGTTGCTTCCTTTGCGAGTGAGTCCGCGATTTCATTATCTTGAACACACGTGTGCGCTGAAACGTGTCCAAGAACTCCTCTTTTTAAAAGTGACTTTAACTTAAGTTTGATTTCTAGAATTAGCGGATGCTAGGATAAACATGAAAGAAATTTTCCTAACAGAGCGAAAAGATCCCAGGTCAAGATTTAAAACTGGAACCGTGGATTCACGCGCCAATTCTCTGCCAATCAAGCTACCCAGATGATTAGACCTGACACAATTCACTCACATGTTGCTACCATGTGTCTTACGAACACCGCGCATTGTACACATAGAAACCCTATGAATACGTTAACTAAGCCATTACCGTTCAGCGATAAATCACTGAACTTTTGGGTAGAAGTTAAAGTTGAATGAAAATTTTCCAACAGTGTAAAAAGCATCCACTCTAGGATATGAATCTGGGACGGGAAAGGAATTTGTTAATCATCGTACAGTATTGGCCAAAAGTTACTATGAAAGGGATACCTTCAAGGAGGATATTTGGAGGGAAAGCGACCCGCATTATATCACTCGTACAAAATAAAAGCTCTAAAAACATTGCGCAGACATCCCTTCCAAAACCAGAACCCGCGAACATTGACCAATATCCTCATTTGTCAGAAGCATGTTAACCACTGTGCTGAGTGGGCCCCATTTCAAACCTGGGACATTGGCTTCACGCGCCAATTCTCTGTCAATTGAGCTACTGAAACTATCCAGTCTCACATACTTCAATCCGTTGGTAATTCTTTAACTTCCACATAAAAATTCAGTAACTTATGGTTGAATTTTAATGGCTTCATTTATGTATGATTACATATTTTTCTGTCAAATGTCTCCATGTTCGGTAAGGGAAAAAGAACAATACAACACATACAAGTAAAAATCTGTATAATTATGATAAAAAGGAAAATAAAAACTATAAAACAATAGATAACACTAAAGATAAGTAATGCCTGCTCTTTCCACCAAAATATATTCCTCAATCCGAAAAAAATGCTATTCTTCGGGCTCTTTCGACTCGTATTTGAGCTTTCATACACATTTTTGAGGTCACTACGTGGCATAGAATGGGTTTCAGTGCGCGATGGGTTTTGAGTGCGCAAAATATCAATTTTCCACCTGATCAAATAAACTAAAAACTGACATTTAATTTTAAAATTTTATTTTAAACAAATGGACTTATTGTTATACACAGGTGTTTATACACTGTATAAAAATACACAAATAATGTGACCAATTACCTAAAAGATGACTAAAATACATTTTCTCTAGAACTTCTGAAGGGATTTCAATACTTGTTATAACAATAGAACCTTTGCGGAACAAAAAAAGCAACAGATATATATATAATTTCTGTTATTCAATTTCTGCTTTTTTTTAATACTATGATTTTGTTATCTATGTTCAGTTTGTTGCACGAATCTGTTATGTTGTAAATTAGTTATTTTATTTGTATTCATAATCTCACAGTTTTTGTTGGTGGCTGTAATGTTCATTTATTGGTTATATATATATATATATATATATATATATATATATATATATATATATATATATTTAACTAGATTTCGTTTTTTGCAGAATTGCATAAGAAACCTTTTTATAGATTATGGGGCATCGAAACACGGCTTAAGAAAAAACAGCGCGGCACTGATCGTCATTATTTTCCTGAAATTCGTCATTATAGTTCATGTGGAAGTATTTATTCAAAAAATAAAATGATTACTGCAACGCTAAGAGACAATTACAATGTCATGCCTGTAGTGTTATTTGAGTTTTACTTTATTAGTTTATTGAATAATATTTATTAGTTCGTTTATTTTAAATACATGTCTGTATCAATATAAAAAAAAATAGCTCGTGAAAGTCTGTACTTTTGAAATGTTATCTTTTTGAAATGATCACTTTGGCACCAACAATGTTATTCTTTTCCAAATGTTTCATGTGGCCTCCACTATTAAGCTTGGCGACAATAGTGTTTGTATGACGGGAAAGAAGACCAAGATTCAAAATGTGACAACAAGCTCTAGCACAAGCTAGAGGTAACAATATATCAAGAAAGAGACAAAAACCCAATGAATGATAGACAAAAACAACCAACAACAGGGGTGAGCCTATAAAAATGCCAAAACACCTTGACAGAGACAAATACAACAAGAAGTGAAATCAGCCCATAAAAGAGGCGATAAACACTACAGCGACAACCCACCATGAACGTTACAAGCCAACAGACATGGTAAATATGTAAATCTATGTTCGCTAATGGCTCCTGGTGCATGTAAAATCCGTCGTGGGTGCAAAGCCCTCCAAGTTACCTGTGAATTATACCTTTGGGGGTGCCTAGTCCGGTGAGGGTCTCGTCACCTGATCAAGGTTCTAAATTACGAGACCAATTAAATCTGTCAATTCAACAAAGTTAAACAGAAACTTTGAACCGGCAAACAAAGATAACTGTAGCAATCCACAAGAGAGCAAGCACAGCAGCGATGTGAACAAATCTATATTCAGGTGGATCACAGCCATGCTGTGATCAGGCGATTTCCACCCCGCACCCAGGTACAATTCCGTGAAGTTAGGCATTCATACCGGGCAGGTAGGGGCCTGGTTTGCGGTATATATAAAAAAAAATCTTGTGCCCCATTGTGCAGTATCTATAGTAATATGCATCGTGCTAGTTATTTTTATTTCACGCACATTTCAACCTTTTTTTGACTTACCTTGATAGTTGTGGTGTTAAAAGTTATATTTTAATCGAGTTGTCGGAATGAATTGTTGAGTTATTTTTATGTAATTTATTTCGTGCTTTCAGCGAAAATGTTTTTTTATTCCTTTCAGAATAAATATTCAATTTCACGTTGCTTAGCTTAACTTCAGTTTGATAGGTATAATATATTAATTTTGGCATTGTTATAATCGATAAAAGCGAAATTAGAGCCAAAGCATTATAATTATTACAGTTTATAAAATATGTGTTCGTAAATTTCTGTATAGTCCATGTCTTTTTATATATGTTTTGAGGATAAATCTAAATTTTTGAAGGAAAGAAAAAATGGAAATTTATTATTTTAAAAAAATGCAACTTCTTAAAACGAATCTCTTTGAAAGAAAAGAGTATTAAAATTAATAACGTCATAAAAATTACCAATTTCAGAGAACACTTTATATTTTTTTCACATTATTGCGCTAAACCATTTATTTTTAAGGACGTATTTCGTACATTGTGTGCACTCCTTTGTTTATAAAAGGGCGGCATGTTTTGGAATGATACAGAAAAGATAAAGTAAACTGTGAACTCGAAGTAAATGAAAGGAGTCTTGCAGTATATTATATTGTGTAAGTTAAAATTAGCTTTGTCTAAAGACTGTTTAACTTGTTGTCTCAGCGTGTGCACTTGCTTCAAATTTCATGCCGATGTTCAAATTTAGCTACTTTTGGTACACAGATAAAAAGACATAAATTATAGTGTATCTGTTTTTAAAGTATATTTGGTTATTTCTTGAACTTGCGTTAAAAAGTTTAACAGAAGAAGAACGATATATATTTTTAAAGTAAACTTTGTAATAAAAATTTATAACAAAAGAAATGGGATTATTAAACACAATTTAATAATATGATAATATTTTTACGAAACCTTTATCTTCGGAAACAGTTGAGCCGGATGCCAGTTTATGCATAAATGTATCATTTACCATTCAGAAAAGACATTTAATTTCATAAAAATGTGACACTGACAACGCAACAATTACAACTAGTATCATAAAAATACGTAACGAAATACAGAACTTAAAGATTTCCAGAATCTCGAATCTCAGTCACTTAATTTCATGTAATTCGAAATATCTTATCAAATAGATACCATTAATATTTGGTAATGTAGTCGAAGTTGTAAGGGCTGTTTTCGAAAAAGAAAATCGCATAGAGGATACCGGGGTACAATGGACCACTTTTGTAAATTTTTACTGTTTACTCTCAAAATACTTTTTTTTTGTGTTTGAAAAAATGTGTGCATATTATGTATATATTAGGGTTTAAGTTGCACTCACTCAAAATCAATAATTATGTTTACTTTTTACTTTCTTCTATCTTTACAAGAAGAAAGTATTGGATTCATGAAAATTTTCGACTTCCGGTTTTCGACGGATTTATACGTTTTAGAAGGTCCTGAACACGATTTGACTATTTTTAGAAAATGTCTGTCTGTGACTCTGTCTGTCTGTCTGTCTGTCTGTCCGTCTGTCTGTCTGTCTGTCTGTCTGTCTGTCTGTCTGTGACAAAAAATTTGTGGGCACTCTATCTCAAGAACTAATGCTCGGAATTTAATAAAACTTTAGATTCAGTTAGTCCCTAATATAAATTGGTGCTGATTAGTTTTTGGTAAAAATCGCCCGGCAGGTGGCGCTGCTATGCAGCATTTTTCGAGATTTCCGCAATAGCTCTATCTCAAGAACTAATGCTCGGAATTTAATAAATCTTTAGATTCAGTTAGTACCTATCATAAATTGACGCTGATTAGTTTTTGGTAAACATCGCCCGGCAGGTGGCGCTGCTATGCAGCATTATTTTGCGATTTCTCCAATAGCTCTATCTCAAGAACTAATGCTCGGAATTTAATAAAACTTTAGATTCAATTAGTCTCTGATATAAATTGGTGCTGATTAGGTTTTGGTAAAAATCGCCCGGCAGGTGGCGCTGCTAAGTAGCATTTTTTGCGATTTCCGCAATAGCTCTATCTCAAGAACTAATGCTCGGAATTTAATAAAACTTTAGATTCAGTTAGTGCCTTATATAAATTGGTGCTGATTAGGTTTTGGTAAAAATTGCCCGGCAGGTGGCGCTGCTAAGTAGCATTTTTCGCGATTTCCGCAATAGCTCTATCTCAAGAACTAATGCTCGGAATTTAATAAAACTTTTGATTCAGTTAGTCTCTGATATAAATGGGTGCTGATTAGGTTTTGGTAAAAATCGCCCGGCAGGTGGCACTGCTATGCAGCATTTTTCGCGATTTCCGCAATAGCTCTATCTCAAGAACTAATGCTCGGAATTAAATAAAACTTTAGATTCAGTTAGTCTCTGATATAAATTGGTGCTGATTAGTTTTTGGTAAAAATCACCCAGCAGGTGGCGCTGCTATGCAGCATTTTGAAGGATTAACACGATTTTAGCGATAGTCATATCTCAAGAAATAATGCACGGAATTTAATAAAACTTGAGCTTCAGTTAGACATTGATATAATTGTTGCTGATTCTTTTTAGTGTATGCGAAACCTGTGTGAGATCGAAGAAAGTTTTGGGATTGACACATCCGACTAGTTTTATTTACTATATTTTTTTAAATAGCAAGTGACAAATTGGACCATTGTACCCCAAGGTCGGGGTACAATGGTCCGCAGCATGGGGCTCAATGGACCACAAGTAAATTAAGAAAATAAACGTTTATGTAGTACATTTTTTAAGGACACAAACATAGAATGTATTATACTTGTTTATTGGTGGCTTCAGTTCAAACATATAAGATTAATAAATATTAAAGTTAGCAAATAATAAAACATTTTTGTGTCGCTGAAGGTATGCTGTTTTCTTGTAAATATGTAGAGTTCGGCAAACTCATTGCAATATCATGAACATTTACAAGAGATTCATCAACAAGATCAGGTAAAATGAACACATTTTGATTAGGTTTTCACTGCATGAATCTGACAAAACATAATCATAATCCTGTTACCAAACCTCCAAAAAAAAAAAAAGAAAAGAAAAAAAACACTGTTTTATTTTACTTAACACCTATAATTTATCTACACTAATATAAATAGATACAGACTAATATGTATATTAATTTTTTAATGTACTTGTTTAATATAATTGCAGGTTTGTAAAAATATAGAAATTTAAAATGAACTGAGTGTTTATAAAAAGTAAAGAAACCATAAATAAATAAATAAGTAAAATACTTAAAAAATGTAAACTACGTAAATCATGGTTAAATTACTCACTATAAATAAAACAATTTATTAATCTTAATTTCATATATAATGCCCGGATACAGAACTGGGGTACAATGGACGATGGTCCATTGTACCCCAGTTTTGGGTGGTCCATTGTTCCCCATATGGAAGTTTGACAGAAAAAAGTTTAAAAAATAACAAATTTTATATTCAATTATTTTAGCTACATTTAATATAAGAATAGATTATCTTAGCTTTTAATTGTGCTTAGCAATGTCTTTCAAATCATAATTCTTTAATGAAGAAAAGAAGACGTGTTTCGCTGAAAATATTTACTTCTACCTGCCACAAACCATCTTTCTAGAATAAAATGGCTAATTTGTCAGTTGGACACATAATTTTACACTTTGATTCACCACTGTAGTGCTATCATCTATATGCCAAAATATGAAGCATTCAAAAACAGGAATAATATGAATAATAGGGGGTGGTCGATTGTACCCCGGTCTCCCCTATTATTAAATACATTATTTTAGTAATAACTACACATGGCTCTAATGCATTCGAATACTTTTGTGTGGTCTAAATATAAATTTTACTCACATAATATTATAATTTTTCTAAAATTCAGTCTAGATTCTTAGTACAGACATGGAAAAAACTAATCCTTCGCAAAAATAAAACTAAACGTGTATGCCTGATAAAAATAAATTGTAATAAAATAAATATACAAGATATTGAAAATTAAAACTTTATTTTAATACTTGTAATATTAACATTTAAAAACACGGGTGGCATAATGACTGCGCCTTTTAATGACAAAAAAAGTTGCTAATTCCAAAATAATTACGTGATTAACATCTGCGCTTCATTTAACTTTTTCCCAAAGACTCTTTAATATTCAACCAATGGTTAAATTTGAAGTTCAAATTTGTTTTTCTGCTCTCTTTCCTTATTAGCACTGGCGTACGAAATTCACCTCCCATAAATTTATGTAATTTGTTATATTGTCTATCTTATTTAAATTACTTTTTTTAATTGTGATGCCTATTAATTTTATGATATTACTAGACATTAGACGCTATACATCTTTACCATCAAAAAATTATATTTAGTCTTCAGATGGCGTTGGCGCATGGAGTACGCTGTACTATTCGTTATATTACTACAAACCATCTGTATTAAATTAATTCTAATTAAATTAGTTTTTTTTTTTAGCAGTGCGATGTTTATTACTATTGTACTACAACTGGACATTACATTACAAAAGGGATGTGATTAAAATTTGTCTTCAAAATGCCTTGGTGCAAACACCGCACATGTTTTTAGTCTTTAGGAAAATAGCTTCAACTATAATTTAATTTTATTATTTTGAATTTGCTCATGAATAAATACATAAAATTGAAATCAAATTAATTAAAATTTACTAATGTCGCTCTCACTAAGCTGCAATTTTATTATTATAATAAATTAGTCCCCCTTTTTAGCAATGTTTGTTACTATTGTACTACAACTGGACATTATATTAAACAAGAATGTGATTAAAAATTGTTATTTAGGCTTTAAAATGTCTTGGCTCATACAGTAGGTCACAGATGTTTACACTCTTTACGAAAACAACTTCACCTTTAAGTTAACTTTATTATTTTGAATTTGCTCAAAAATAAATACACAAGATTGAATATAAATTAATTAAAATGTACTAATCTCCAAATGATTAAGCTGCAATTTTGTTATAATATAAAGAAGATTACGTACAAAAATAAATGTAACATTTATTTATGTTCTCCATCTTTCTAATTTGACACGAAAAGACTACATATTACGCAAATTCAAATTCGTAGCGTGTGTTCACAAAATCTCTTGATAAATAAAATTATTTTATACATATTTTTTTCATAAAAATGTCACATTTTATTATCTTCAAGCGTTCAATTTTAAACCTTTTTGGTAAACAAATTTATTAAAGTCAGGATCAGGTGCTCAGAAGCGTGTTTTGTTATGAAATTTCATCTATCGCATTTTATTACTTAAAACATAAAAAAGTGCACTTTGAAGAATAAAACAAAGTCCAATATTCAGGATATTATTTTTTCATACTCCTTTTATTTTAAGTTTTGGAAGAAGAAACAAAATATATACTCTTAAATAAATGAATTGATTAAAAGGGATTTCTTACAACGTTTTGAAAAGCTTTAATTTGATTAAAAACTTAATATTAAATTAAAATATTAAATTAAATTATGTACAGTTTTTTTTTGGTGTATGTATTTATCTACAAAAACAACTTTTCAAAAGTAAAAAAAGCCAAGCGTAAAAAAAAAAAAAAAAAAAAAAAAAAAAAAAATTGTGGCTAAAAAATGGTGTGATATCAAATTGCTTCCAAGCTATTATATTGGTTATTTAACTTTTTTTCCATTAAATAAGTTATCATATATATAAGTCGAGTGCTTACGTATATGTTAATAGAAATCGTTTTCTCCTGTACTAAATACATCCTAACGAGTTTCTGAAAATTCATTTTTTTTTTAAATTATGCATGATGGGCTTGGCGGCCATCTTTGCATATTATTCACAAAATTCTAACCACCCAAATCCGTAGTTAAAATCCGATGTTCAAAATTGTTATTTAAGCAAATATTTAAGAGTTTCATTTATAGACTTGTATGCTCTGAAAATTATGTCTTAAGATAATGATGACTTATCTTAAAGATTCATATTATGATTTATTTTTTAGAGTAATTATTAATTTCAAACTAGTAAAAATCAATTTATAAAAATATCAGTCTTATCTAATTTATCTGTCCGTAGTTAGAATCTGAAGTTCGAAATTTTTATAAACATATTACATTGCAAACATATTACGCTTTTACTTTAGAAATTTGGGTGCTTAGAAATATGGAAAGATGGCCGCCAAGCCCATCATGCATAATTTAAAAAAAATTGAATTTTCAGAAACTCGTTAGGATGTATTTAGTACAGGAGAAAACGATTTCTATTAACATATACGTAAGCACTCGATTTATATATATATGATAACTTATTTAATGGAAAAAAGTTAAATAACCAATATAATAGCTTGGAAATTTGATATCACACCAATTTTTAGCCACAACTTTTTTTTTTTTTTTTTTTTTTTTTTACTTTTGAAAAGTTGTTTTTGTAGATATCATTTCTTTTTTTTTAAATATATTGAACATAATTTAAATAACCTAAACATGAGAAATAATTTAAAATTACATTTTACTTTCAGTCATTGTTTAAAGGGTTAACTAGAAATACCAGTAGATTTTTCAATTAAACTAATTACACTCTTAAAAACAACATACTAAATGTGCTTGTTATAATACTTGTTATCCTCCATTAAAAAATATCACTGACTAATGCATTAAATGAATAAAAATGGAATACGTACATAGCATGCCAGCGCTGCATTTGAAATCAAACGTGATATCACATTCTGTTATTATTAGCACTAGCTGGCTTCGCCCGGTAACGGGCCCCTAATTTACACCGGGGCCTCAAATCTTGTAAAACCTCGAATAAGATAAACCACGAACCTCCGACCTGGTTCCCCGCTGCCTTCGGCACCGGATAATCCCTTAATTTGCACATCGAATTGTATAAACCTCTAAACAAACGAACTTCCGACACGGGTCCCCGCTGCCTTCGGCACCATATAGCAGTCGTGCTGCGCACGCTCAAGTTCTATCTTCAACCACCAGGTAGCGCAATCTGTTCTATATGAACCTCGGGCACTGAAATCGGAAAGCTCTATAGATGTCGAGTCGAATGAGCCATACCCCGTCGTGATCCGACCCATAGAAACAGAGATAGCAAAGCGCCCACTCGTGGTGAAAGCTAATCGCGTTTCGGGGACAAAGTGGGGGGGATGAACACCGGAGATGCATAATAAGATTAGGCGGTCACAGACTTTTCCAACGATGTATCACATGAGGGATATGTGCAAAATTCAGAAAATACCCCCCCCCCCCGCTGCATAATTTGATTAAGCGTTCACAGACCTTTCCAACGATATATCACATGAGAGGTGTCGGCAAAATTTAGAAAAGTGTCCCCTTTGGGGGGGGAAGTGGGAGGATGGACCCCGAAGATACATAATATGAATAAGTGGTCACAGGCCTTTCGAACAATATATCACATGAGTAGTGTCGGGGGGGCGCAAAATGTGGGCGTTTCACCTGTGGTGCATAACATGAATAAGTGGTCACAGCCCTTTGTAACGATATGTGACATGACGATATCGTTAAAATTTAGAAAAGTGTCCCCCCCCCTTGTGTAGGCAAAACCCTTCCCTATAATTTTTGACGCAGCTTTATTTTTAAAATTTATGTTATGTGTTATAAAATATCGTAAAGTTTCAAACAGATAGCCTTATTATACTTCCTAATTTTGTTCACGCTCCTCCCCAACCCCTCCCCAACCCCTCCCCGAACTGTGACGCGCCATTCTTTTTTATAAATTTTTTATCATATGTTATAAACTATCTTAAAGTTTAAAACAGATCGCATTGGAATTTAATATATTTGCTGAAATTAATATTATATGTAGAATAATATAGAAATAAACCCTCCTTTAGATTGTAATTAAGATATATGAACTATTTTTAGAATTTCTGAAAGCTGATTTTTATTTACTTATTTATTTATCTATTTTTTTTTTTGTTTATTTTTTTTATTTTTTTTTTATTTATTTTTTTGCATTGCCCTGTGCATGTTTGGAATTTCTTAGCAATTTCTTAGATTTACATTATTTTATTCAATTAAACATTGTACTGTTACAATAAATTTAAATGGAAACTTCACTTCTAAACCAAAATAACTTAACAACTGGATTTCATTAATTTATAGAAAAATGAAGTGAAAGGTATTCCTGCGAACGAAATGCCTGTCCTTTACCGTGTTTTTTTTTTTTTTTTTTTTTTTTTTTTTTTTTTTTTTTTTTTTTTAAGAAATAAATGAATCACATTTAATTCATTTCAAAAATTTTGTTTACGTTTGGAAAGAAATTTTATTTGCCGATAACTCTTAATGTATACATTTTAGAAGGTACATCTTCCCTCAAAAACTAATTTATTTTGAAAGATCTTTCTAAAAACGTAAATTATATATTTAAAATATTTGTTAAAGCATAAACACTACGTCTGATTACTTTATATTACAATATTATAAGAACACGCATTTTATCAGACAATTAAATACACTAAACAAACATGAGTGAAAAATAGGCCTGGGCCAGAACTCGTACCTGGGACCTTACGCATACCGTGTTGACGCTCTGCGACTGAGCCACCCAGCTCGATACGCTTGAAGGGAATTTCTCATACTTTTCTTGTTGGAAACAGTCATCTACCACAGTTTGCAGTCATATTTAATTGTTTGATAAAATGTGTGTTCTTATAATTATGAAGTTTTATTTAAAAAAAAATATCTTCAGAAGAAAATGGCTGACTTGCAGATGAAATTTGATGTTGTTATAACTTGTAACTGATTTGTGCTATTATAATATAGATGGTAGATGGTCGTTGGCATGTTTTATCTCTGTTTTGGCATAATTTTTTAATCGCCAAGTTAATTAACAGTTTTTTGCTAATTAAGAATAGAAAATATTTTTTTTTTACACTGAATTTTATAAAAGCACATAGATTACGTAATTACTTGTCCAAAAATGCAATCCTTTTTTTATTCTGCCCAACATTAAGGCCTGTAGCTTGTTTGAAAAAAAAAAGTTTGACGAAGAAAAAAGTGATCATTTTAAGTAACTCGACGTTTTTTTTAAAAATCTATATCTCTGTTTATAAATCACTTATGAAGATGAGTTTGGTCTTAAATTGAAGAAATTCTTCATTAGATTCTTCTAGTTTTTTTTTTCCTGCGACGCTTGGTTTATTTGATATCTGATATTTTAATCTGGCATGTTTTGTCGATTTAACATTGCGAAGTTGATTTCTGTAAGTAAGCAGTAGCGGTCTAGTTCAGTTCTTGGCGTTGTTTGTGTGGCGTTTTTTTTTAAGCTTGGCTTCGCAGAGCGACCGCCCTGCTTGATTCGGTGCATAAGTCGACTTTATTTTTTTAACACTATTTTGTGAGTATTCGGTGCATAAGCCGAACCGTTAATTCACTCAGATAGAAATGATATTTTTTAGAATATAAAAGTGTTGGGGAAAAGCCACAAGTAAAACAAAAATCATAAAAAAAGGTAATGCTGTAATTGTTTTTCTGGAAGTAAGTCATTATTTGCTTTCGGTATTCCTCCCGATGAAAACCGGAATCCGTAGTATAATTCTGGAGTTGTAGAAAATTTCCCAAAAATTTGTTATTTTAACAGTGATGAAGAACCTTTGGATTTTCTAGATTAAAATTTTGCAAGAACAGTGGTATATTAGAACTAAATCCTCTTTCCTTTGATATGTTTTTCTTAAAATCTTTCAAAATATCATAATTTATACTTTCATTGGGACTTTCATAGGTATAAATTTTCTTGTAAATCAGCAGTTAATTTATTTCTAAAAAGAAATCAATGATTTTAATAATCACGAGCAAAGAAGACCGAGCTATGCTCGGTCAAAATTAGTTTTGAGTTTAAATATCATAATCCATGACCAAAATGACCCAATAATCAAATTTTCTCGAACATGTGAGCAAGCCCAATTGTCTGCTCGTGCCCTAAACCCGTAGGATATAAAATTAAAATAGAGTGAGCCCTTTTTAGATAAAATTAGCTTGGCCCACAGTGACCCAAAAATGACCCACTAATCGGATTTTCCGGAGCATGTGACATATTCCAATGATTTTCTCGTCCCCGAAACTCGTAGGATACAAAACGTAATCAAAATCGTTAGAGCTGTTTTTTAGATAAAATGAGCTTGACCCGCGTTGACCCCAAAATTACCCACTAATTGAAAGTTATAGAACATGTGACCAAGTCTAATAGTCTACTCGTGGCGCCATCTGTCGCGCGGAAATCGCGGGCCACCTTGTTTCAGCGCGGTTTTAATCAATGGGCAGTCCGATTGTGAACTGTACGTTATGGTGCAGGAGCACCAGGAACTGTCCATCCAACATCTATGAACTGTGCAAAAGGTACAGCCCTATGTACTTCCCCTATGAAAGAACCACAGATTACTGCTGCCTGTCGCGAGGGGGCGTTGGCTCTTGCGACTATGGCAAAGCAAAGTAAATACTTTTTTGTTTTAATGTGCAATTGACTTATATTTCTTAGGTATTTTTCAGTCCCTGACCCTTACTCGCGAGGATGACGTTGTCCTGCAGGGTCCCCCTCTTTTGCCCTAGTATGTGCCATACCATTGTTCTTTCTGGGCGCTGCGATCGTTCTGTCGATCGTCTATTTTGACTGGTTTTATTTTGGGGACGGCTCTAGCGATTTGGACTGAATTCTTCTTGGTGGGTTCCGCGTGTTCGTTGGTGACCCCTGTGTTGTGCTTTCCCTGACCGCCGACTGCTGGAGTCACCCATCATGAATCCCCGCTTGCTGAGCAGTTTCCCAGGGGAGGCTATACGCTCCACGACTTGGCTTCGCCAGGGCAAGTGGCCTCCCTTAGGTATTCAATAGTCTTCTCGTGCCCGAAAATGGTAGGATATACAATTTAGTCAAAATCGTTGGAATCGTTTTTTAGATACAAGTAGTTTGACCCTGACCCATGATGATCCAAAATGACTCACTAATCAAATTTTCTAAAATATATTACCTAGCCCAATGGTTTTCTGATGCCCCAAAACGGTAGGATACAAAGTTTTGTCAAAATCGTTAGAGCCGTTTTTAAGATAAATTTTACGTTTATATATATATATATATAACTACCAGCATATAACTAACCAGCTACATTAGCCGAACTGAAGATACGTATAACAGCAGCTGTGGAAGCAGTGGATGCAGGCATGATCGCAAAAGTTTGGGACGAATTGGATTACCGTATGGACATATGACGTACATCCAAATGTGACCATATTGAGCACATTTAATTTATTTTGTTAAAAAACTTTATGATTAACCATGTAATATAGAATTAATCTTAATTGTCTATGTTCAATAGTTGTCATAATATAACCATTTCAAATCGGGGGATCCTTTTTGAAACACACTGTGTAATTAATTCATGATACAAAATTGATACAGATTTGTATTTCTATGGATTTTGGCATATTGAATTTAAACGTATAATAAATGCATGGCGTTGCAATGGACATTTTTATACCTCTCAGTGTGCGATTGTTTTCTTGTGGAGGTTTATAATGGACTACGTTTATACGCCTCCCCTTCCAGCTACATTAGCTGAACTGAAGATACGTATAACTGCAGCTGTGGAAGCAGCGGATGCAGACATTATCGCAAAAGTTTGGGACGAATTGGATTACCGTATGGACATATGCCGTACATCCAAAGGTGACCATATTGAGCACATTTAATTTATTTTGTTAAAAACTTTATGATTAACCATGTAATATAGAATTAATCTTAAATGTTTATGTTCAATATTTTTCAGAATATACGCATTTTAGATCGGGTAATTATTTTTTAACACCCTGTATATTCGAAAAAGAAAGATTGGCAGAAAAACATATATATGAAAAAAATAGAACAAGCATTACTTGACAAAATTGTTTCAGTTAAAATTTTTAGTTCGTTATATATTTCAGTTTCTTCTGCTTTATTTCTATATTTATGTTTCTAATTACCACACTGAGAAAAATGACACTTTCAAATTTCAGTAAATCGATGTTTTCATTTTGTTATGAAACTGTTTGTTTCAAATAGGACGACCCACAGGTATTCAGTTCTGAAATATCAGAAATGCTCAGAATATTGAAACATGGACATACTCAAATATGATACACATGATGTTTTATTCTTGAGTGTGTGCATGTTTTCAGAAATGAGTATATACATTTTTCAAACTTGAGTAATTTTGATTCGGAGCCCTTTTGACTATGCGACATACTCAAATTTCAGTATTTTTGGTTCAGTTTTGAAAATGTCGTTTTTATAGTGCATAAGAATGATATATTTCAAGGCATATACAAATTTTAATTTTAGAATTTTGATAATTTAATATGATTTAAACAGTTAGAAATATAAAAAAGCTGTCATTTATTAACGTTAGATAAGCATTTTTTATTTTTTTACTGATAGCAAGAAAAGGTATTTTCTTTTTAAAAATCGGATGAATATTTCTTTTTCCGCGTACCCAGTAAGTTCGAATTAACGAGCGTCGACTAATATATGGCATAATTTAGAATTTATTTGGACAATGATACATTAAAATGAAACCAGTTAAAGTAAAATTTCCTAATCTGCACATGATTAACCATTAATTTTGTTATTATACTAAAGAGATTAAGTAACAAGCTTAAATTACATTTCCCTTTTCCTAATTTGACATAGAAAATATTCTAAATTACGTAAATTCAATTTGCTGGAGATTGTTAACGAAATTTGTAGCTAAATAAAATTAGTTTGTACATATTTTCAGAAAAATGTCACATTTTATTACCTAAAGAGTCCAGTTTGAAACTTTTTCGGTAAATAAATTTAATAAAGTAAACATCAGGGGCGCAAACGCGTATTTTATTACAAAATTCTATCTGTCGCATTTCATTACTTAAGAAAATAATAAAATATTCTTTCAAAAATACAACAACGACCAATTATTAATTTTTTCAGATTTTGAGAAGATTGCGGAAGAATATAAAAACTAAATCTTCTAACTAAATGAAATATTTCAAAGAATAAATAAATAAATTGAATGAATAAATAAATGAAATACTTATAAAATATATTTATACATTTATCATTCATAATAATATTTTTTTATGATAAAATGTTTCATGAAATAAAATGCTTTATATAACTTTTTCTTCAAAAATCATTCATATCATTCGTGATGAATTATTCAGAATTTCACTCATTCATTAAATCATTTATGATAAATTATTCATAATATCTATCATAATAAGTTTATGAAATTATGAAATAAATTTTTTATATAAATTTTGTCATGATAAATGTACCATTCACGATGATATATTTATAAAGAGTATTTATAAATTTATCATTCATATTTAGTTTAAAAAAATAAATAATGAAATGAATATTTATAAAAAAAATTGCATAGCTTGTATTTGACTAAAAGTCTACATGAACTCGTAATAATAATTGGAGCAGAAATGTTTGAAATGGTGAAAAAAATGCTATTTGATTGATAATTTTTGTAAAATTCTTGAACTTTAATGAATATGGTACATTTAGTCTCATAGGAAAACTTCTACAATTACGCTCGCAGGAGGCGTGGAGACCGGCGTTGCCTGCGAAGTCAAAATTTTAAACTCAATTATATCTTATTAACTCAATTAACACTGTGTTTCCTCATTTTTATCACGATAACTCTTGAACAAGTTAATGGATTTACACGTTTCTTTTTTTTCTTAAATAAAGGAAAATAAATTCCCTACATATTATACCTGAAAACAAACGTAGCAATTTTTATTCAAGTTATATTAAACAATATGATCACTTTTTAAAAATTTTGATTTTTTAAATAATTTTTTGTTAAATGTTTGTTTGTTTTTCAGACATAATCTTGATACAACGTCATAAGCTATGAAAAAGGAAACGACGACTCAAAATTATGGAACTTGGATTTCAAAATCGTAGAAAATTTGTGTTGCATTGTGTCGTACAATATTTAAAACATTTGTTATTAATTTTATTTTTAAAACTTAACAAATATTTCGTTTTCTATTAAAATAAATAAATAAAAATAAAAAGACGTCATAGTATAAATTAATTACAGTGTTTCTGATCAGTAATCAAACTTAAGTCAATTTTCGTCATTTTAAATATTTCTAGTCCCTTTAAGTTGCAAGTAACAATTTATTTGGGAAAAAAAACTGACTACCAAAAATGCCACATGAGATTACACCAGTTATCTCAAATTGAAATTAAACAAAACAAAAGAAAATAACATATATTCTATTGTTAGGTTTCCGTACTTAAAAAGTAAAAAACGGAACCATTATAAGATCAAGTCTGTGTCTGTCCATCCGTCTGTCACAGAACTTTTTCTCGTGAACATGGACATGGAAAGATCAAACTTGGGAAAGTTATAAAGCCTTTATACCCACATATTTTCAAATTATTGGCCATTCACAAATATGTTTAGGAAAAATTTAGGGGACTAATTAAATTACTTGAAAAATAAATCCTTTTGTATATCGTGCGAAAGATCTGGTATACCAAACTCAAAAATATATGTGTTTTAATTTTAGGTATTATATTTTCAGAGATATCGTCAAAAATTCACTGCAAAAATATGCCCTCCCCTCTTTTTTTTCCGAATCTATGAAACTAAACCTATACAAAAATTAGGGGTAGTAGGAATTTATTGAAACCTTGCAGGATAACTATAGCGATTTTCCTAGGTAACATAGTTTTTGAAAAAAATCCATTTTTCCGTTACACACAAACTTTACTTTTCGGGCGGTCAGAGGGAGAGTGGACGCCCGCTACAGGTATGTATGAACGCAGAATCATATAAAGGATATCTGATAACGATATTCGAAAAAAATGTCAGTAATTAGCCGAGATATTAATTAAGTTACGATTAAAAATACTTTTATGTATCGTGCACGGTATTGTTCGAAAGATCTCGTAACATCGAATACAAAAATATGTTTGTTTCAATTTTAGGTATTATATTTTCAGAGATATCGTCGAAAGTATCCTGGAAAAATATGTCCTCCCCCCCTCTCCTATTTCCGAATCTATTGAAACTAAAATTATGAAAAAATTAAGGTTATTAGGGGTTTATTAAATAATAAATTTAATGTACGGAATACTTTGAGCACGATTTATACTCGCTTTTGACCGATTTATTTATTATGATGTAATAAAGTTAGTCCAATATTTAGAACAAAATGGTATTTAGTAAAATAAATTAACTTGTTTTAGGTCGCAATAAGAAATTATTTAATTAGTGTGAACCAAAATATCTTATAATAAAATTCATAATTCAATACGATGAAACAATTTTATGTTTCATTCGTGTACTTTTTCTTAATTTGTTCCTACACTTTGTTTATTATTTATTTATTAACATTGTATTATGATTGGAATTGAATAACAGTTAGATTTTATAACTTCAATATACATTTTAATAGAACTACCATTTATGAGCATCTTGGAGATATCCGAGTAATCTAAGAACCATATGCTATATACATAGATCTTATGTCAGTCGGAGAACGTAATTTTAAAACCACATTAAAAAAAAATCATCTCATGTTACCATATTATCAACACCTAAATAATGTTGCATTGCAATAGGTCAGAAACATAAGTACAGTATGTCCTCTTCTGCGAGCAGTCGGGTAAAAATAAATCCCACCGTTACTTATTATGCATTGTGAAATATTTAC
Organism: Maratus michaelseni; assembly: GCA_963931845.1. Lineage (NCBI taxonomy): Eukaryota > Metazoa > Arthropoda > Arachnida > Araneae > Salticidae > Maratus > Maratus michaelseni. The sequence continues at coordinate 213,900,595 of OZ007590.1, forward strand.
ACATGTGTACTGTTAAATCTATTCTAATGCACATAAGTTAATATTAATTACAGATTATGGTCATTATTACATAAATATTTAGATAAGAAAATAATGTAAACAAGAGGGGAAAATTCTGCTATAAGGCCGAATATAGATTGCCACACACGGCTTTTATTTAAAAAATAAATAAACTAGCTGTAACTCAGAATAAAAACGCAATGAAAACAAACAATTTTAAAATATCTAAATAACAAATAAAAATTCCCCTGTTAAAGTGTTGAGTTGTTCAATAACCATTCGATTTAGAAAAATATTTTTCTACCACTGAGCAATTTTTTTAATGAAATTTAATTCATGTTGCTATGCCAGCAGACGATAAAACGATATCTTTGGAATAAGGGAATAAATAGAAGAAAAAATTTTGTTGATGTTTGTGATAAAATGTTTTTCTTTATTTTTCAAAAATGTATCTACATAATTCACTTTTATATTTTAACAGAATAATAAGTTTACTATAATTCGTTACTCATGCTATGGCCAGTATACACGATACACGTCGAGCCACAATTCCTTTATCATTATCTTTTTACGCGTAAAAGTTTCGCTACGGTACTCCATTGTGAAGTTTTGTAATTTTTGAAATCTAATATTTGAAAAACGACATAATCATTAGATTTGAAATTTATATCAAGAAAAATACAATTTTTTACCATTCTAACGCAGTTTGTAAAACAATTTTGTGACAAATACTTTTCGAGTTATTAATTTTTTAAGTAACTTCAAATGTTTCATTTTCCGAGATTAACCTGTGGCAACGATAGATTGCTGTGACTTTTCATAAACATGAAAAATGATAGAGATTGAAAGAATAAGCCACCCTGTGTGTGGCTAATAAAAAAATGTACTGTATATATTCGTATACCCAGAGTTTCATCGTATAGAATTATGAATTTTATTATAAGATATTTTGGTTCACACTAATTAAATAATTTCTTATTGCGACCTAAAACAAGTTAATATATTTTACTAAATTCCATTTGGTTTAAGATTAGTTATCATGTAAAAAATATATACGCATCATTTCTAACCATATTCAAATAGTTTAAGCAATAATCAATAGTTTATAGTATCAAACGGTGTTTTTTCCCAAGCAAAATCTAAACTTATGCTTATGAATTTCACGTCTTTATACAATATAGAAAATACAAAACTTTCAGAAGAGTGAAGATGCGATCGAATATGTAAAAGAAGAAATCAAATTATATTTAAAAAAATAAAAACTACTAAACGTGTAATACAAATTACCCTGTTAAAAATCTCTAAAATAGGCTTAAGTATCACGAACTAATAAAATAATTATTGAATAATTACTACAATTTTTATTTATATGTAATAACTTTAAAATATGAATTAATGTAATATTTAAGGATTTTTTTTTCACCAAACTCTAATTTAATGCATTATCTTTTCAACAATAGGCATTAAAAAATAATTAAAACGTTTTTGTTTTGTATGAAATCTATAAAAAAATCAGAATAATATAGAACATTTAATAATTATTGAAACTTCATTTTAAGCATAAAAAATAATAACATATTTTCAGAATAATTTCAGTAGCATAGCAACTCGTCAATGCAAATTGCATGGCCAATGCAAAAGGTGGACTTGTAACTCCCCTTTTCATAGATGAAAAGGCGGATAAAATGTCGGACATCTGAACATATCCAATTTTAGCTAGCCTAAGAGAGAAAGCCAATCTGAAGTTAGTGGCACTGCAAAAGCTGTCTAAATGAAAATTAGAATAAATATACTTCTTTTACTAGTTGTCTGTTTTTCTTTATACACTCTCCTTGCGATTTTTTATAATTTCCATTTAGCCAGTTTTCGTATTGTCGCTAATTTCCTATTGTCACTTCTCACTAGATATCTACGAGTAACTTCGGATTAGTTTATACTGACTTATCTGCTTCTCACCAATATCTATGTAAAAGGAACAAGTTTCAAGTTCGTTATTTGCACTGATGACGAACGATATCATGAAATTTAAACGACGAAAGTCTTTAATTAAGCTGTTACTTTTGTTATTTAAAACGTTATTTAAATTTTTGTTACATTTTTCAACAAAGCAAAACTTTTTTCAATATAGGGTATTTATTTAGTCGAATAATGATTCTTTGAAATCAGTTATATTCATTTTTTTTTAACATGCAAAGGATACAACAGAAATTATGTAAAAAATATAAGCGCGATTTAATTGCATTTCCCGTTTTTCAAATTTGACAAAATAAACACTATATGTTACGTAAATCCAATTTCGTAGAAAGTGTAACAAAATCTTTAACTAAATAAAATGAGTTAAAAAATATTTTTCATGTAAATATATCATGTTATTACCTTTAAATGTCCCGTGTTTGGCACTTTTCCGCTAAATAATATTAATGAAATCATTATCAGCTGCGCAACCTTAGGAAATTCTATCTATTTATAAAATACTAAAAAATATTTTCTTTGAAGAGTAAGATAATGCCCAAAATTAAGTTTTTTATCTATATTTTAATAAAGTTGTAGGGGGAAAATGCCGGAAAAATTGCAGCAACTACTTCAAACCCATAAAAATTTAATTAAAAATTTAAATCAGATAGAACTTGTTACTATATGTATTAATCTTTTTCTTTTAAAATAAACCCCATGTTTAATTTATATAATCTTTTTTACGTTCAGCATAGTCAAATTGGTACAGAAAATATGTTGTATTCTTATTCATTTTTAAATAAATATTTGTTCCTTGCTTTTTTCTCCAAATGACAAGGATAAATGTATTCATGTTTTGCCGAATTCCAAAAGGATTACATTTATATTTAAAATAATATAAATGTTCTCTTTACCAACTCTACTTGAAACTTTCAGTGTTTCAGAAAGTTTGGCAGAAACTCAAACATATCATATTTCCTCTTCCGTGAATGAAGTTGCTTAAATTACTCCTGATCCCTGAAGCAATTAGACTACATTGTCACTCAGAAATGATTAAGCGATGCAAAATATGCAAAATACTAATGCACAAATGTTTCTAGCAATTCAGTCCCTCTCAAAGTAGATAAGAATTAAAAAAAAGTAATTTCAGATCATACTATATGCCAGTTGATAATAAAACAGACTTTTTTAAACAGTATAAAAAATGGTGGATTTTTTATAGCAGTGTAGCAAATTTTCAAATGTAGAACAGTTAAATGAAAAAAAAAATTGAAAAAAAGGGTTTTTCACCAGTATTTTATTATATGCATATAGTAAAATTTCACTTATATCAACTTTATAAAAGAAAAAAATATTGCCGTAGGACTTTTAATTTCTACATTAGAATTTCCCATGTGTACTGAATCAAATATTTAGTGAACATACATGCTTTTTAATAAAGATAATAGCCATCTAAAATTTTCTATTTGAGAGAATATACTTTTTCCTTTTCTACTACTCTTAAAAATATGAAAGTTTTCTGTGCTGTATGATTTTCTTAATTTACAATTCAATTTGCTATTTTTTTTTAAATCGCTTTTTGTCATTATTTGAAAATAAATTGAATAATTTTCCTACACACACACACACACACACATATATATATATATATATATATATATATATATATATATATATATATATAATTTAAAATGTTTAATAAAATAAATAAATAAATAAAATAAAATAAATAGATTTCACGGAAAGCGTGGGTTGGAACTCCTAGTATTAGTATTTTTAATTGAATAATTGATTTGTTACCTTGTCTTCTTATACGAAAATAGTTTGTCTTCAGGCGTATTATCAGTGCTTAAATTTTTTTCCTTCTTTCTTGCCGCATCTTAGGTATACAAAGTTACTTTTTTACAAATCATGAATTTTGAAACCTGCATCTTGAAATTTATCCTGTCAAATTTTTAATATTTAATAAAATGCATTTCAGATAGTTTTGTTTTTCCCATTAAAAGTAGCATAAATAAAGAATTCGTCGCTTAAATTACTTAAAGAAAACACACTGGAATATGTCTATTATCACTAAATAAAAAAGGTTATTTTATATTTGTTTAAGTTCCAACCGGTGCATTAATTACGTGTAATACATTTTTAGAAAAATGGAAATCAGAGCTTTGCCTTTCAAAAACAAAAAATAAAAATAAAAATAATATATATATATATATATATATATATATATATATATATTGCGAAATTACTCAAGCAATTGTTTTGCAATATAAAGAAAACGATTTAATGTAAGTAATTGTAATGAAAATTATTTTATTCTGCTGGAATTCCTTCTCTATAAATAAATGTCACTGTAAGCATATTTTTAATACCATTATAAACTGTAATAAAAGAGGAATATGTGCATTATGTTTAGAGATAAAAGAAAATAATAATGGAATTTGCCAGCATTAAGTTTCTTTAATACATCAAATTGCTCTAGAAGAATTTAAAGAACATTATCCCAATCTTTACTTTATTCATTTATGAAACAACGTGACTGAGTTAAGAAAATTTTCGAAAATTCGATTACGTAATATTTTAAATAAAATTATTTCAAATTATGTTATATTATTCATTATATTATAATAAATTTTATATTTAAAGCACGAAAATATTTTTAAAGATAGAAAAAAATTATAATCGGATGTTATTTTTTAATACAATTCAGCATCTACTAATGTTAGTCATTTTAAAAGAAATGTACTTCTAAAGATTGAAGAATTTTAAGAGAAATATATTGTATGAATTTCTTATTTATATTTCTCAATTATATTGCGAATATTTACAGATAGAATGGCAGGTGTATATCACATCAAATTCGTATTAGAACACTTTGTTCAATTTTTAAACGAAAGTTGTAATATATTTACTTAAAATTTAAACGAATATTTATTTTTAATCTGAATAAAGAAAAAAAATATATATGTTAATTTTTTTACTTATATTAACACAAAAGAAAAAAAATGCTAGAAAACAACAAACAAGAAAATTATTTTCCATTTATGTATGAAACGCTTTCATTTATTTATTGAGAGTATGTATTTTTTCACAGGAACATACATTAGTTAACTTAGTAATATAAATTAAATACTTTCAAAAATTGCTTAGATTTTATTTTGATACGAAATACAAAATATTTTTTGTGGTACTATTTCTTAAATGTTGATTTGTTTTGTTCTATACCAATTTAACGTTTGAAAAATGAAAATTTTATATATAATAATTAATTATTTCTGAAGTTTTCGTTAATTATTCTACGGCTGATAATATTGTAACTGCTTTTGAGATAGCCTATACCAGTGATTCCGAACCTTCTGCACTTTAGTAGCCTTTCTTACAAATACTTTCTTTAGCGGTGTTCTTTAGGTCTATCTGACCCTATGCATTATAAATAATGAAGAGATGTTATCGAGAAGAGAAAGAGACGGTTGATAGCAAGTAAATGTAAATATAAAATCATGTCTAAAACGTTGCAAAATGTTCATAAATGAAGTTAAGTTTTATATATTTTTTAAATCAAAATAATGTACTCACTTTAATCTCCAATATCATCGACACACATAATATTATCATAAACGCGCTTAACGTTTTTAAAAAGTTCAGTAAATCGAACTGTTTGCATCACAACATATTTTATATTGTTTCTGACAGTATCAATATAAGTTTATAGAATAATATGTAATGGTATACTTGTATTTGAATCGTTGCACAGTGTTCTTATATCTTGTTCAGTTGAATGATAATTGTAGCCGAAAGATAGCTGGATGATAATTCCAGTCATAAACCTAAATGTTTTATGTATTTTTATTGGAGCTGTGTAAGCAGAGTATCTCGCTTTTAAGAAAAATGCCGCAAGTTTAAGTTAAGATATTGAATTCATATTGGAAATGCAACTAAAACTCTAGTGAGTTTGGTTTTTGAAACATGATTAGAAGTAAAATGTTTAGAGAAGGATGAATTTTAAGTTATAAGTTTTAATTTAAAAAGGAGTTTCTATTTTTCATATTTTAATTCTACGTTCTGTGAATTTCCTTATAAATTCAAGACATGACATGTTATTAAAATTCTATTAGGTGGTACAAAAATGGCTAAATTATGGTTAAATGGTAAAACATTTTTCTTTGAAAACAATAATGCGTTTGTTAACAATGTACAACAGGTTGAGACCTTACATTAAATATGTTCAAACTACGGGATGCAATAATGCGTATAGTTGCGTATGTTAATATTTTTGGAAATCAATAATGTGTTTGTTGATAACCAAGCACAATAGGTTGAAATCTCACATTAAGTATGGTTAAATTAGTGGAATGGAATAATGCGTGGGCTATGACACTCACGCACAGTTTTTTATTTATTTTATTTTTTTTATCGGTTATAAAAAGGAAAAAAAGTCGCCAAATTTAGGGAATTTTTTCCTTTAATGGCAACCTAGCCATTGTATTAAGCCATTCGTTTGGCGCGGGCTTGAAATTCGCTCCAACCAGAAAGTCGTCAAACATCGCTGCGTGAGTGTAAAGCATCTGTTCCGATGCGTGTATCTTTACACATGTCAGAATCATTGAAAATCAATAATGCGCTTGTTTATAACAATGTATAACAAATTGGGACCTCATATTAAGTATGTTTAAACTGGGAGAACACAATAATGCTTGTATCCTTGTACATAATGTGAGTGTTTTTGGAAAACAATAATGCGTTTGTTGATAACAACGTACGACAGGTCAGACCTCACATTAAGTGTGTTTAAACTAAGAGAGCATTGCTTGCCAATCAGTACAATTTTTTTAAAGAACTGCTGTAAAGTCCAAATAAATCGTGCACATCACAGTAAACTTCTTTTTATTAGTTTGTATTAATCAATGAATTGACATGAAAACTAGTTTATTGATTTTCACTTTTTCTCATTTACTTAACAAGTATGGATATAAAAGATATTTCTATTAATGGTAGGATGTTAATAAATGAAATCAAATAAATATGACTTCATACTGAAACAATCGCAGCAATTTTTAGGGATAAATACCTATCTTTACTTTTGAGAATGACATCATTTTTCTCACAGAAGCATTTCATGATTCAACATTAGTGCATTACTTATCGCAATCATTAAAAAAAGTTTTGAGTTTTATTGAAAATTACATGGTGATGACATTCTTTCCAGAAACATTTTAATTCTTTCTCAGTAAAAATCTTTAAATAAATAGGAGGGGTTCTGGCACTTTACGTGCATAAATACATATTAATGAATATAATGTCATATTTACATACTCATAGCTAAGTATTTCTTTACTGATGTTGAGAAGGGCGTCATTATAACCACCGGGACCATTATGGTATTCCGAGATTTCGTTATCATTTAACGCAATCATTTTAAATTGCATTAGTTTTATGAACGTCAATACATATTTTCTCTTAAATATGACGTTATTTTCACTGATGGAAGCATGTACCTGGTTGGTGGATGCTGAGGGTAACTGAATTTCTATATTATAGACAGATAAGTTCAATAAATATTTCCAAAAATAAGTGATAGGATACTTTTGACTAAAACCCATTCTGACCCATTTAAACGTTATCATAATTTTGACTAACCCTGTAAATACCATGCAAAAAATCAACAGTAGAACTAAATCCTCTGAATTTGATAATTTCATACACGATTAAATTACTTCAGAGAACTAAAGTGGTAAATAATTATCCATGTACTTTTTTATGATTCATCATTACTACAAGAATATGTTTTAGATAATATTTTATTTTTACTTTTCTTATAAAAATAGCTTACAAAAGAAATAATGGACATTTTAGAATGTCGGGTTATGGAATTGCGAGCAGAAAATACTTTTTAATGCGCAAAAATATTTTCTAACGTAAAATACATTAATTTTCTTTCTTTCTTAATGCACCTTTCTAGATATGTATGAATGTTTTTAACGTTTTACAGCAAAAAACGCATTATGTAAACATTGGACTTTTATACTACACAACAATTTAATACACTGCAAAATAAGACACTTTTACATGCAAATCAATACACTTAACTCAGAACTTTCTTACGAATTTAAAAATATTACATCTTTCGATCTACTATTATGAGATATTAAATAATATATTACCTTCTTTATTTGGGAAGTGAAATATGTAAAAATGTAAAGTAAATTTAAAATTTTCATTCTTATATATTCTCTTACGACGCCAAAAAAAAAAAGAAAAACTTTTATCTATTTTTAATCTTTGAGTTTATTATTCAAATTATTTTCTCTTAGAAATATTGTGTTATATTTTTTAATATGACCAAATTCCATAATAAAAACACATATAGTACTGTACCGTTACCGGTAATTACTTAAAGATACATTTTTACATTAATTTATGACAATTAAATAATCTTTACTGAAAGTACATAAATTTATCCATTATATTTAAATTTCTGCATTACTCAAATTTATACAGACAAATGTAGAACTATAATTATATATTCCAATAATTGTACTTTTTGAAATATTGGAAATGCATGCAAGATTTTTTCAGAAAGTAACCTTTTCTTTGACTGTTAACAAAAAGAAAACATAGTTACATCGAAATATTTACTATTGAAACAGATACAACTATATTTGGGATACATTCCAACATATTTATCGCCGAAATCAACACTCTTCGCAAATAGTGCAGTTCGGGAAAACAGTGTTACTGTGACATTGCAAATGGTTACAGTTCCAATGGTGACCAAACGATATTATTACGTATGCAATAATATCTTTTATATTCTTATAATACTACATGAGCAATTTGGCAATTCACTGTGAATTCAACACTAATCTTTTAGTCATCTCTTCCTTGTCAAAAAAGGGGAATATAGACTTCACAATGAAGTGGATGCGATTCGATTTCAGCACCGTCAATGCAGATTGTAAGAATTGCATGTGCATTATGGTGATTCACATTTTGGTCACATCCAGGCGCATGTGCCATTAGAATGCGTATACCATGATATAAAATTTTATATTCCTGTGTCGTAGAAGTTGGCCAACTTGAACTAAAGCTAGTGTGTAATTGACGTCACAACATGCTACTCGGACCTTTTTTTAAATGAAAGAAATGAAAGTTTCTGCTGAAAAAGAGAGAGATCGACTAACCTGATGGATGATCAAACAACAAACACCTTCCAGATGAAATCTTTATAAAAATGTGCTGTGCGATGAGACGTATGTGGCCACGAATTATTGTTGATAAACAAGAAAACCTGCATTGGTCATATTTTGCTTTCAATGGCCTTTCGGAAGTTTTGCAGAGTTAGAGTCCAAAGATGAGATGAAACTTCGAAGTCGGGGACAGAAAGGATAAGTGGAAATTATACCTATTTTAAGCAGCTGGAATTCGATACTGCAAACGATTAAGAAAGACTAAAATTCGCAAATGAAGTCTTCAATATCTCAAGCATGTTTCAGGCATGCCAGGAAACATTCGTTCCTGAAATTATCTGCAATCTATTGGTAGAGTTGTTGTAATGTCTAGACTGTGTGTGTGTGCGGATGAATGGAACCAATATATAATTTTAATTATAACGTTTATTGGAAAATCACTAACTGTTATTTAAAAAACTGTAAACAAATTATACAAATCACTCTTCGTGATTACTTAGAAATGTAAATAATATATCTACACAAACCAATCTTCATGATTATACAGAATCAGAATAATATTTATTCAAATTTTTTTTAGACATCCTACTTCCGTCATAAGCCACCTCTAACTGACACCTCTTATTAATCTCTCTTCACTTACTTTCCCTTCCGTAAAACAAAGTTTGAAAAGTTGATGATATGACTGTGAGATAGGTGATTTCGGGATATGTTTTTACGTACATTAACATGGAACTATTATGGGAAAAAAATTCTTTATTTTCTACTAATGTGTTACAATTAACGTTTTCTACTACTGGTCGTTACAAGAAGTCATGCGTTTGAAATATTAGCCTATGCGCTTCTGAAATTCGGCCACGGACTTACACAGACGAGGACGCAGTAGCGTCACCTAACAATTTCGAAGGGTTGTTAAGCGGGGCCTCAGTCGGATGCGGCTGTCGATGGAGTTCCACTTCTGGTCACATGACTGCGTCGTAACCTGTTTTGGCGTAGTCATCGGGGACAAGTGTGGTCGGGGATTCTGTCTCCATATACAGCAACATGCGGATGCTACTCACTACTACGGGAGGAGGCAGCTATGCGTCACAGTTCGTGGCTGTTCTATTGGGCGGATGCGCCAGCGGAGCACAAACAAAACCGGTCCAGAAGAACCACTTTTTTGCTTTATTTCCGACTCTGCAGTCCCGAAACCTCCAAACTAGTCAGTCTGGGGTATGCAAGATAAGGAGGACCAATTTTCCTAATTTCTTATTTCTATCTTTTCCTTGCTTTACTAATTGTTCTATGTTTTGTGATATTTTTGTTCCGCCGGTAATGAACCAAGATCCGAGCTGACAGTAGAATAATTCTCAGGTACTGGCTATTCAATAGTTCCTGAGCCGATGGTTTTCTCTTATAGTCTGTTATTCATAATCCGGGTATGATGATGTTAGCATGGGGACCGGACCTGCTCCAGCCTGTCTACAGCACTGAGTGGGGTTCTTTCGCAACGATCCAGAATTGGTTAATAGCCCTTGTCATATCCAGTATTGGATGTTTACAGTACAGAATTGTGCTTAATACATACAAAATCACATTGCGCAACATTCATTCTCATAATACATCACACATTTTTTTTCTTTTTTTTTTTTTAACACACAAGATTTCTTGTTAAATACTACTATAATTCTTTATTACTTATTCGTGTGAAATAATGTTAATTAACCACATTTTAGTGATAAATTGATGTCATTTTTTAAGAGTGTAATTTTTTTTTAATAATGAAAAGGATTTTGAAAATTTCTGATAAACATACTGACACAAGAGTTAATATAAACAAATCCCTTTCTTATGATATTACGTAAATAAGTTGTAGAACAGAAATAGAAAGTCCAAAAACGTATACATTACCAAAATTTAAAGATAAAGTATTATATGTATTACATTTAATAAAATATGTATTACATTCTGTATTATATGTACTGCATTGTCTATTATATGCATTTCATTATGTATTATATGTATGTACATATGTATTGTATGTATTACATTTAATAGAAGTGTGTCGGACCCTTCAGGTCCGTTCACAAGAAATGTAGTCGTGACATAGGAATAACAATATAAACATTTATTTAAATCAGTACTAGATGAGGATGGTATTGGAACTTGCAAAATTAACTAAGATGATCAGATTTAAATCTCAGACTCTAAGATAACGAAAAGTGGGTGAAACTGACTCTAAGGATTTCGCAAATATCTACTCTAACTCAACCAAGATGACTACGCAGATTAACACTCCTTAAAATGTCACCAATATGCTGTATGACTGGAAACACTAAAATATATAAATATCAATATGTTATATATATTATATTAGAGATATAAAAAATAGAGATAAAATATCACTATTATATTATATATATAATATATAACTAAAAAATATCTACTCTAATTCAACCAAGATGACTACGCAGATTAACACACCTGAGAATATCACCAATATGCAGTATGATTGGAAACACTAAAATATATAAATATCACTATATTATATATATTATATTAGAAGTATAAAAGATGGAGATAACGTATCCCTATTATATTATATATATTAGACATAAAGTATTACTAAATTATATTAGAGACTTTGTCTATAGAGACAAAATCTCTATCTTGAAGAAAATCCCATGAATACCAAAACTGTTTTGCTTAAATACGTAGATGCACCTACCGTTGGGAAAACTTTTCTGTTCAAACTCAAAGTTCTGAAACAACGAAGTTTTCATCTAATTCTCGTTGAATGGGACGTCCTGACTTAAATCTGACGATAAACACTTCTTCTAGCGTACTTACACTAGCCAACCGACCAAAACAAATCTCATTAGCATATCACTGCGTAAAATAACCCCGACAATCAGATTCAGGCAGATTCAATCATACACTGCGAAAGTAAAATAAAGGACAGAATTGGTAGCTTTTTCATGCACAAGTGTTGGAATCCGGACAACACGTTTAAATAAAAAACTCAACAATCTATTTATTCCTAGACTGCATTTCTATAATATTCTATATTTTCTAAAGATATGAGACCAGATGCTATGATCTAATAAAGTTAACTTGGTGAATTATTTCCGTCAGATTTATCCAGTATTGCTCAGTTAGTAGAGCATTGAAGCTTCCGCCAAGAGATCCCTGGTTCAAATCCTGGCCTGGACATTTTCGCTCAGTTGGGAAGATTACAACTTATATGATTACTTTACCAATTTAAATAACTGTGTCCGAATTAATTTTAAATTTCTATATTCATTAAAAAAATATCTACGCATTTTAAAATTTCAACTTATCAATTCTTCAGTCTAAATATTGTTTACTCCTTAAAATTATCTGTATACATATCTTATTTATAATAATATCTAAAATCAATTATTTTTTAATAGATAAGTAACAATCAAACTTGTTTTTTTATGAATTTTTTTTTACAAGCTTTTCATAATATTTTTCTTTCTCGATAACATTATTTTATCGCGCTGTTGACATTAGAATAATCAAACTAAATATTTTAATTTATATCATTTTAGTAAATTATTTGTTTTTAGTTTGTTCGATTTCAAACATTATTTTACACATTCTACTTCCTGCAAAATATCAGTGATGTAAATTTTAAATTAATCATGCCTGAATGTAAATTGCGGATTTCAATATTGCCAAATAATATTTCAAACAAGTAAAATACTGTTTCTTCAATGTACATTGAAACATTGGCTCATCCGTGCCTCTACTAACGAATGATTTGGATCACGAAGATAATTATTATTTTTTTTACTCGTATGACGAATAAGTATTCCCTTGACAAATATTCTGTTGCAAGATTTCCCAAACTATGGTATGTTTGAGCCAGTTCTGATACGGGAATTGTCAGAAGTTTATCCAGAACTATACAATTGAAAACTGATTTTAGATTTAGAGACCCCTCAACAGGCCAATCAAGTTTATCAATATATGCTTATATAACAGAAATACTATGAATTTTACTTCAAAAAACTTTTTTAATATATCTTAATAAAATGAATTATGAAACTTTCCCGGTTTCTAATTTATTTCATTTTTATATAATTTTTTCTTATTACTTATTGAATGAATTTTCTTTAAACTATAATCAAGATGTTATGTTTAAGTTGAATATACATAAAATAAGATAATTTTCAGAGTGTTAATTTATAATGTAATAATTCCATTTTAAATGTTAGAAAAAAACGTTGTTAACGATTGTACGAAGAAATTATAAATTTAAATTTAATACTACGCCAGTCTAAAAGTTTAGAAGCCCCTATTATATTGAATATGATATGCGTATTCACATAACGGCATTGATTTGCATTTTCATTGAATTTGAAATCGCATTTCGATTCATTCGATAATTCATTCTAGAACGAATTATCTTTGTCAGCCGAGTTATCACTGTATTTGGATTTTTAGAAAATATTACTTTTAATCGCGTAATACACATTTTTTTTTCTTTTCAAACGAAAAATGTCTTTATATCTGCATGTTATGTTCTATAACAATTTTGGATTTTGCACATTTATATTTATTTATGACTCGTGGTGCAAAATTCATGCTTGCATTAACCAAATTCCGCTATCCTAAATTTCAAATCTTATATTCGGTAAGAAAGAAAAAAAAATCTTGTGTGAATTTATATCGAGAGAAGAAAGCATAAAAATATCCAGCTATCACGTTGATGCTGTTCGTTATCTTTTCCGTTGTAAGATATAATCAGCATCAAAACCTCATTTTGGAGCTTTGAAAAGCTTAGATAAAGCCTATTTATGCAAATATATTCAAGTGAGAAAAGGTTTGTGCCGAGTTGAAATAGAAATGTGAAAATTTATACATATTTTCAGCTTCTAATGTAAAAATAAATGCCATTCTTTCAAGATATATTCGCAAATTCGATTTGTCATAGTAAAATACTTTCTTCTAAAGTAAATATTTATCTGACGAAGATAATTACGTTACAACGGAATGTAGTAACAAAATGCTCCAGTTTATTTTAGTAAAATGTTCTAACATTGTCATAAAGAATTTTTATATATAAGTACCACATGCACTAAAATGAAATGTTATCATCATCACTCCCAATGCTTTGTTTCGCGGAATATTCATACAGAATCATATTTTATGCCAAAAAATTAATATGAAATTTCTAATCTACCGTTTTACTAGTTTATTTTACAATTTTGTTACACAAATCGGTTATGTAATGCTTTGTAAATGTATCATATGCCATTCAAGCGATGAATTATTTTTATATGCTAAAATATACATAGATTTCATTAAAACAAGGAACATTACAAATACAAATCACTGCAATAAAGAATATAGCTGTATCAAGTCTTCTCGATCTTCTTATTTCGTTGAAAATGTTAGACAGCAAAAGTATCATATACACTGTAGACAAAAATTGTAAATTCACGGGCATTCTCCGTGAAATGTTGCCCTAATTTTACGGGAAATGCCTCTTTTTCAAGGTGAACGGTCCGAAATTGTTATGTTTTTACGGGTGAAAGCCGTTTATGCAAAGCTCGTTTATCCAGGGACAAAATCCGTTTTCTTATGGACATTGCTTGGAATCTCTGCTGCAGTAATTTTACTGCAGCAATTTTTACAGTGTATATTTCAGTGCGCATATTAAAAATAAAACAAAAGGGTTGCTACATGTGCTCACTTCTAATGAAAAGTTACAAAAGGAAGTGATAGCAGGAAGGAAAGTCCATATTTAAAATACGATTAAATTATGCTTGTTTCATTTTTTGTCATTTTTGTAGACAACTAGTTTTTCTAGACAACTTTTTTACAACTAGTAAAAAACAACGAATATGAGAACTGACGTTGAGTCTCCTGATCTGTAGATTTACTAGTTGTAAATGTTGTTGTGTACACATATATAAATAAAAAGTATAATGTATTGTCTAGTATAGATATGAAATGTCGTGTCGCATGGGACATGGAAATTTTTTTTCGACTTAACGACATAGGCAATAAATGTTGGTGCAAAATATTTAATTGGATAAATTCATATATTAAGCCACTGAAACCCATAGCATCCGAAATAGTTAGGAGGGTCTAGGTTATTTGTAATAAAGCCATAGGATCTTTCTTCAAATGTAAAGGTATAAATAGGATAAGTCACATTAATTGATTGAGTGATGTGACCCGAAGTTGGTCGCAATATTGAAGGTTTAAAATATTTTTGCATCTTTAGGATATATGAGTATACAGTTCTTTTCTAGTAAATTGAATAATATGGAACTGAAAATTTCATAAAAAGTATTCCCGTAAGATTAAATATTGTTTCACAATCGGATCGTAATCCAGAATCTCTTTCTAATTTTTGTAGCATGTGCAGATAGATAACGCAATTTTTTACTTAATATCTTCAGCAATCGATCATTTTGCCATTGATTTCCATTGATTTCCATTTTGCCTTGATAAAGTTATTGCTTCAGAAAGCGTGTAGCCGCGGCATGTTTTTGCATTGCTTTTGCTGCCAGATGTGTCATTTCTAAAAAACATTTCATAAAAAAACCCCACAAATAAGCATATCTAAATGGGGTTTGTGCATTGAGACTTGTTAAGTTATTTGATTGGTTTCGGCTCAAGAATTTAATATTTATAATATTCACTGTTGAATGGCGATGTATAGTTTTGTTTTCTAATAATATTCAAATAATACCCGTTTGTAAGAAGCAAATTTCTTGAAAATTGGGCCCTGCGATTTTCGTATCTGTGATTCTTTCTGTTCAGCTTATTGTATTATATTATTTCTGTGCAATTTATAATGTGAATTGTTAGAATTGTACCATGATTTTCGAAAATTGAACAAACACGTACATTCTTCCATGTTTTAATCCGTATCGCAATGAACAATTCACCTTTAAACATTTCAAAATATGATAATTACACAAACTTAAATCTCATAACTTTGCAAGATGTAATATGTAAGCGCAAAGCTTTTAAATATATACTTGGATTTTTCGTCAAGTTTATTACAATATTTTTCCTTTTAAAAATGGTGGAACAATTGTTTGTCTTTTCAAAGTTTAACAAAAAAGAAATGTAATAATTTAAAGTCTCTAGGCAGTATAAATTTAAGTTCGTTTTAATAATTTCATATTATTTCAAAGATACCCAAATACATTTACATAAGAGATAGGCACAAACTTATTTTCTCTGTAGAAAATAGTTAGGGCGGAATTTGTTTTTCGTTTTCAGGCACATACACAAAAGTTACATAAATTAGATTTGTTGTGTGTTTTAAAATAGTTTTAAAGTAGTTTAAAAATGTTTTTACTTTAGAAACAGAATGAAATTGATGTTTGTTTTGAAGCTCAATACTGTATGATTTGTATAGATAGTTATACTTGAAAAATTAATATTTCTTTTTTACATGTAAAGAATTCAAGTAATTTATTTTCGAATAGCAGTAATTTTTGCAAGAACGTTATCAATTGTGTTGTGAAATTTTATGGTGAAAAACATTTCAGTATAAGGGGAGTGATTTGTTACACACGAATAAACAAATATTTACCTATATATTAAAAAAATCTATTTGCAGTTGTAGCTTCAGATTTGATTTTTGTTGATTTCATACGTTGTTCGACTGAACAAAATTCCGAAAATGACTCCTTATCATACACTATTATTGTTGTAAAAAAAGTTGTTTTGTACACACACATATATATATATATATATATAGTAAGTATAACGTATTATCTTTTATAGATACGAAACGTCGCAACGAACATGGAATATATATATATTTTTAATTGATTATTTAGGTAACAAATGTTGGTTCATAATACATAATTGGATAACATTATGAATTAAGCCATAGAATTTTCTTCAAAAATAAAGGTATAAATAGGATTAAGTCATACTAAATAAATGAGTGATGTGACACGAAGTTGGCCGTAATATTGAAGGCTTAAAATATTTTTGCATCTTTTGGATAGACGAGTAGGCAGTTCTTTTCTAGTAAATTGAATAAGATGGAATTGAAAATTTCATAAAAATTATTCCCGCAAGATTAAAAATTGTTTCACAATCGGAGAGTAATGCCGAATCCCTTTCTTATTTTTGTAACATGTACAGATTGATAACGCAATTTTTTACTTAATACGTTCAGAATCGATTACGAATAGCAATAACAAGAGTTTATAACAAATTCAGATTCATAGAGATACTAAATTTTTAGTATAATGAGTACTTTGATATACTAAATAAGTAATAAATTTTAATGAAATTTTAATAAAAATAGAAATAACTGAATAGCCTAAATATTTAAGAGAATCAGGAATAATAATTAAAAAAAGTATGAAAAATCATTCATAAGTTTTGCATTCCATTTTTGCGACAATGTGTTTTCTTTTTTTATGTTTTAAATATTTTTTCAATTGTAATGATTCATTGACTGTTGAATCTTTTACAAAATGAAAAGAAATTTTGTCGCTTCGTTATTTCTATGATGCAGATAAAGGTTATTCAGTATGACTGATCTTCAAAATAAATCTTTTCATTGTTTAGAAACTCTTGTATATTTTCTAGTTCATGCTTAGAACAATCTTTCTGTGTTTTGTAGACTTCGGCAGAAACATACTTTTGTAGATAATATTCATTCCATAATAACACCGACGGAAAAGCTCTTAACTATACTTATTTCTGATCCGAAAGCTTAAGATGGCGCAGTGGCCTAAAAAGATTAGAAACTTAATTCATAAAGTTTTCTTAAATTCTCTTTCTTAAAAACTTAAATTCAATTTTTAATAAAGAGAAGAGAAAATATTGTTATGAATTTTGTATATATCTGTAAATATTCCATTTGTTTAAATTTATTTTATTTTATTATTGTGAAAATTGCAGTATTATTAATGTATTGAGCATCATGTAACTCAATGCTAAAGGCCTCAGATGCTTTGCAAGAAAAACAACCTTACACCCTCATCTTTATAAGAAGTCTATGGAAAAATCGCCAAGGAATGGGTTTATCGCCAAGTTGGCGATGGTTTTGGCGACTTATTTTTGTCGCCAAATTTGGCGATATATGCGACGGATTTGGCGACTTTTTGTGCAACCCCCCCCCCCCCCCCCCTTATACCTGTACATTGGGATACTTTCTCGCTTAGGTTCTCTATCGAAAGTTAAAGTACTTTCTGGTAATTTCTAGCATCTGAAGGCTCTGGAATAATCTGGAAAGATCTCTGAAACCTATATAAGGACCTCCCTCAGTTCGGTTCAGTGAGTTGTCTGTCAAATGCGATTGAATACGCACGAGAGGCTTTGCATTGAGAACTGTGTTTCTCTGAGCGATTTTGTATTTGATTCGCCGTATTGAACAATACGCTATATTGTTCTGTGTGAAATTTTGCTGTGCTGTTATTAGATTTGAAGATTACTCAATATTTGTGTCTTTGAGAAGATTCTTGTGTATTTACCGAACTGTTTGGAGTAAATAAAACCTGTTGATTGTTCTTATATATTGGCAACAATCCTTTCGAACCCCGAGCTCACAACAATATATTAAATTATAAATTATGGCAGCTGATGATAAATCAGTTACATAAAAATATTTAACGAGCTTTTTTATTTGTTAAAGCCTATTGTAAAAATGAACTTATGAATTACGTATGAATTAAATAAAAAATACTTTATCTTTTATAGAAATATTTTAATAATTTTTGTTTCTTTAATTATATACTTTTTAAATATTCATTTTTAAGTACTGATGAATAAATTTTTATTTTCAATTATCTTATTATGCATTTGATATTTCTTAACACATATTACATATAAGAAGCAATATTTAATAAAATGAAATCTTGTTTTCTTTGAGAGTGATTTCTAATTCTATAAGCATTATTTTTCTACAAAATGAAATCAACTAATATTTAATTCAGTAATTCATTCATGCAATTATGTACAAGTACATGGTGTTTATAAAATATGTACTTTTCAGAAAAAGTAATATCGACTATCTTTTTTTCGTTAGAAAGTCATTTTTGCATAACAATTTGAAAGTTTTATACGTTTTACAAACATTTTATACATTCTATTTTTTCTTTAAAATGTTCGCATAAAAAAATTATTGAAGATAGAGCTTCAAATTTATTTGAGATACGTTTAGAGTAGATATAGTGAAATCAGGAATAATTGTAATTTGTTCATAACCGTGAAAATCCAGTTATAGACTACAATAAAGGAAATCAGAAATTTTTGAATGCATACGTAGACTGCTAGAGAATACTGATAAACAGTAGACGAAGATGGTGGTTTATATGGCAATGATAAACAGAAAGAAAAATCATGTTTCAAGTATAGATTATGAACCATTTTCAGAATAATCTACGAAAAAATCGCCGTTTAATAAGGTGACAGATGGTAAAGCAAACAATTTGAAAAACGCATAGCACATTTAAAAAACTAATTTCAGCCATTGATATCTATAGTGGTAAAAATATTCTAATTTTTTGAGCAGCCTTGTATATGATCTATAGATTTGTATATATAATACATAGCATTCCAAAATTTAGTTCAGTTATGAAACTTATAACACAGCTGAAAAGTCCTCTACAGCAATTTCAGCCAATAAACGGAAATATGCTCGGTTTGTTAATAACATAACACAGCTCAAAAGTCCTCTACAGCAATTTCAGCCAATAAATGGAAATATGCTCGGTTTGTTTTGTGCAGTCCTGTAGATGATCTACAGATTTTATACACAACAAGTAATGTGCAAAACATTAGTTAAATTTTATAACGCATACTACAACTGAAAATGCACCTCCAAGAATTATCATTAATTGACTGCACTATAACCAAATACTTCTGTGTGTCCCTGTATATGAATGACAAGTACTATACACACCATATTCTATAGTACGCATATTGTAGTGCACCTTTGTGATGTAAATCAATTCAATATGTTTGAAGTATAGTGTGATATCATTAAAATACATTGCGAACGACTTTTTCCCAAAGCCCATAATGTAACGGAATTATTTTTATTGTCCCTGTAAATGAACAGTAAATACTGCACACTTCAATTTCAATACCAAACATGCCATAGTAAACTTCAACAACATATATGAATTACATGCCAATACGAGTATATTATTTACACAAGTTAGAGCTCGGTCACACACACAGACAGACGTCCAGACGTAAGGACCGGACAAAATGATGTCCTAAATGCGGTTCAACAATTTTGGTAAGTGTTAAAAAAGGGATAATAATGATAAATATAACTCAATCAAGTTCCAAGCAGCATGCAGCGAAAAAACATCTGACAGTTCGATAGAAGAACAAAGTGTGTATTGCAAGACATCAGTACTATTCACAGCAAAAAAAAAAAAAAAAAGTGTTGATTTTTCAGTATAATACTAACATCCCAGCTGCTAGTATTATACCGTAAAATTAACAGTCATAAACAGCTGGGGTGCGAGTATTATACTGTAAAATAAATTTTTTTTTGCAGTGCTGAATCAAAGATATTATTTTCTTGGAGGAAATTCAAATCTCACAGAACATAGGAAACTGCTAAACTCATTTTTTGCATTAGATAAAATTCGCAGAATCACCCAATAGGTGCGGTGTTATCCTCTTTATAATATGTAATTTTAGAAGCTCTCTCATGAAACGATACAGGCTGTCAAGTACAGGTTATTATTGCAAGGCGTACACATTAGCGCATAGACTTACAAGATATGATTTCATATTGATGGCACAATATGAAAAATACATTAGTGTTCCTGTCGAAAGCATCGCCAAATAATTGCATTTATTTCGGACATAAATACACTCAATATAACTTAAAAGGTCAAATTGAATAAATTATTTTTATCTCTGTTTTTCGAATTTTATTAAATGTATTTTTAAATGTATTATTTATTCATAGTTTCGAATAAATGAAATTCGTGTGACAAATAAAATAATATAAAAATTTGCATGAATGTATGTGATTTTCAAAGAGAGAGATATTTTTGTTTTTTAAATATTATTTTGTTTATAATATCATTGAAAAAGACTGGGCTGTCTCATCCTGTAAATAAGCAATGGATAAAAGGATTTTTTAATTCAAAACAAGCGGCAGTATGTAAACCCATTGCCAAGCCACTGGTTTCAAAATTCATCCTCCTGTCACATTTCTTTAACATAAATTTTGGTTTAATAGGAAACAAGATTTAAGAGATTTAAACTTCATTTTTAGAGAAACATAAATTGCTCGCGAAAGAATATGCGTATTTAAATATTTAAACTAAAAAATTAAATACTTTTCTCTGTGAGCGAAAGTTTGGTCATTGTAATATATATATATATATATATATATATATATATATATATATATATATTTATTTATTTATTTATTCTTCAATTTCAGATAGGAAAATTAAAAGTAATATAGATAATGACTAATTTAAGTATTAAGCATTAAATTATTAAGCATTTAATTTATTTGTGATATTCGGTAGATAAATTAACACGTGATATGAATCATATTCACTTCTACAAACGTAAATAAATGATTTTGATATAAATATCAACAAAATAATAATTATAATTTAAATGATTTGTGTTTTTTATAAAGGGACATGCAAATCTAAAAGTTAAAGTTTTTGTCTGTCTCTTAAAAAAAGGTAAAAGAAAAAATATTTAAAAATAACTGTATAACAAATGAAAATCAAATGATTAATTGCTTTAAATAAAAAAAATAAAAATTCATAATTCTTTTTAAAAATAATTTTCTTTAAAAATAATAATAAAAATTGAAAATTATCTTTCATTTGTAACTTTTTTATAACTTCCAGTATTATAAGTAAATATTTTTACAACAAATATTTATTTATGTTATAAACTATTTTAGTAATATAGTTACTACATAAATTTTATTCTGAAAACTTATTTGATGCAGTTGAGAAGTATTTTTAACCTGCATATAATAAAAGGCACATAAGATTTTTATCTAATCCTTTTAACCGCTAGTGGCAGTATCGAGCTTTTGCAGATCGAAATCAGATACAGGTTTGAAATATTTGAAATTCTTTCTTACATTATTTAAAAACATTTCTCTTTCTAATGCTTATTTTAAATATATCAATGATTAAAATGGGAAAAACAGTGTAGTGCATGAATTTTATCGTTTCATCGATTGCGGTTATTGGCTACTTTAAATATTTTTTCTACACTGGCTGAAAAGTGGAATACAGATTTAGTTTTAATAAAAATTTATGTATTTCAATAAGAGAAAATTCTTTATACAACAACAAAAAAAAATTATGTTTATACCTGTGTATGTTTTACAGTTCTGCAATTAGACCGGACGGTGGCTGCAGAAACCATTGCCGCGATAAGCTCACGAATATTACATTTATGTAGTAACAGTTAACGACGCAAAGATGCGAAATACGACGCACAGCCAAATCCTATCTGGGTACGTCTTACGTACGGAGGGTACTTTCGATACCCTCTTTGGATCAACTGTAAACACATAACCTCTCAGGTAAAATTCCTGCATTATACAGAACTCGATTACTATATTAGCGCGGGCTGACGAAATTTTAGAAGTTGCGTTTTAGGACCCTCAAATTTTTGAGTTCACGGATGAACAATTTGTCAAATTAAAGATAAAAATGTGTACTTTTCGAATTTTTAGCCTTCTATTTCATATCTTGGTACTTTCGTCAGATGGACCACTTTTATTCAGGTTTGACGGATATCACTTTGATACCAACAGATAATGCATTTCAAGCATACAGCGCATTTTTAACACATTGAAACGTTGTTGTTAAAGCTTTCCAACATAATTGATATTATTTATCAGTTTGATTGATCTGTATGACTCCAATTCTTCTGACTGTCCACTTGATTATTTCTCTGCTTGTCTAACCTCTAACGTTCGCACTAGTGCTCTCTAATTAAACATTTATACGAGTATACGTGTAATACGTATTATACGGGGTACAGATTTTTTATACTTATGATACGGCCCAGTCGGTTATACGTATCATACGAAACAGTATATACGGTCCAGCGTATATACGGAACTTACCCCAGCTATTAAACTTACAAACGTTTAAACGGTTTTCGTTCATTGCGTGAAAAAATATACTTTTCTCCTGCTGTGTCAGCGAATCAGAGATATTGAGAAACACCCGCTGAGTCCTTCATTCTCGTACTTTATGTGGGTCATCGTGACTCGTTTAAAGACCCACGAAAGCCCCGAATTTACCTGCCTTGCGGTAAAGGTAGCCAAAAAATAATTAAAAATAGGAACCTTTTTTTTCCAGTTGAGATTTTAGTTTTTTTTTTGGCACTCATATCTAAGATATTAATTATGAAATGTTTTACTATGTGTAGCGAGTAGCTTCGAAGCTACCTTTCACATGTCTGTAACACCCGCATACAACTTCTTTAGATTTATAATGTGAACATTTCCCGCGAAACAGTAGTTTTTCATGCAGCCGCAGAACACATTTACCCATCCAACTCCTGGGAGGTTGCGTAATCATGCTTTTATTGTATTTAAGAATATATTTTTTAGATATTTAAAATATTTTGAAAATACGTTCTACAGTAAAAAAATAAAAGAGAAGGCAAGTCATTTTAAGCATGTGTGATTGCGTTCTAAAATCTGCATTGACGATTATTTATCAGGCAGCTAGTAATAGAAATCTATAAATACGTCACACAAAAAATAAAATTTGTCAAAAATTCTTAAACGTAATGTTCACATGCTTTGTATAAATAATACCATGATTTAATGTTTAAAATGTATATTTCAAACTTGCAAGACATCACATAAAATGAGTAAATATAATTTCAACAAATATCATTTCCCAAATATGTATGCTTAGTTTCACAACTATTCTATAGTGAACATCTAATGAAGTTCTTCTATGTTAAATTCGCCTTTATCAGTAATGCAGGTATAATATAATTAACTGAAATGCACTGTATGGTAAATGATATGTTTGAAGATCTTTACATCTCGTTGATGATGTTGTAACTTCATAAGTAAATCTCTATAGTCAAGCAAACTCACAGTTTCTGAAAACATATGCAATGAAATTTAATTTGATGAGATATCGCTTTAATTTAAGTGATATGACGTAAGCAGTAATGTTGTTTCAGAATTAAATCTCCTGTATGTGTTTGTAACAAATACGATTTCTTTATATACATTAGCGAAGCGTTTATGTGCTGTTTTCAGTTACTATTTATGTAATGTTTTGGAATATATAATTTTTGGAAAGTTAAACAAACATTATGTCGAGAAAGATAAATCAAACAATGCGCTTCTCATCATTAATACTGACTGAAAATTGTAATATGTCTTACAAGACTCTATAAATAGTCTGCTTATAAAGAGATGTTATTACAGAATAATTCATGCTGGAATATATTAACCCATTACTTGTTACGTGAGGGAAATATTTAAATTTTTTATAATTCATTGAGAATATTTTCCCCTGAAATATCTTGTTTTGAAGCTCTTATTCTTAATATTTGATATAAAGTTCATTTTGAGGAATAGAATTACAACAACCTTAAATAATGAGGAATATAATATACTGTGTACTATTAGCATGATATTAATGTTGTTATAATGGAAAAGTTTCTGGTAACATGTGCAAACCTAGAATATAATTATTTTGTACATCGTAACATGAAAGGAAAAAGTATATCAAAGCGCAGAGTTTCATGTTTGTAAGGATCACCTGTATTCTACCATTTTATCGATGCGGTGACACTATGCAATAATAATAATAATCAGCAAAAGAAAAAGAAGAAAAAGAAAAAGAAAATGAGATGTTTAAACAACATGTAGTTTCAATTATATATATATATGAAAGACGTATTTCGGTTAAAAAATAATTAACACATTTCCCATTTTATTTAGAGTAGTAAAAAAATAAGAAATTTAATTTCATTCAACAAATATGGTGTGATAAATCTTGAAAAATATACATAGTAACCTACATGTTGGTAATTAAAACAAATTCCATTACCACAAACATTCAGCAAATTATTTTCTTTCGTGTTGTATATGTCGTGATATCTATTATAAACAATCAATCTGCTCAGGCTACTTTATTTGTTTGAATTTGAACCCAGTCGTTTTTATATTTCATGTATTGGATTTTTTTTTTAGGTAACAGATGTATAACAATTATTATTATATAGTAATAGAAGTACGAATGCATACAATACAAATTTACATAATTGTTTTAATATATTTTTCATTGGCTCATATGAATATTAAAACAATTGTGCGTAGATCTTATAAAATAGAGAATGGATTAATGAAGCTGGAAGATATAATGCTTTTAAAACATTAAAATGTTGAAAATTAATTTACGGTTTTAATTAAAGGAAATAATGCGTTAAATATACTGATCCATATGCTTTCAGAATAATTAACATATATCATACGCGGATCTAGAAATTGACATCAGGACTCCCAAATGGTCCGCTTTTTGAATACCGGTATTTTCCTTTAAAAAAAAATATTTATAGATTGTTCTTGCAAATTTTGCAGAAACCTTCTTCAGAGGTAGAAACCTACCATGAAATTTTCTGTTAAAAATATTGGAATTAAGTTGGCGGACCATTTGGGAGCCCTGTACATGAAAACTTTTTTATTCAGTAACATATTTTTGGATTTAATATTTAGGAAGTGATACAATTTGACACATAGTTTACACAGATATGTATAGATGCGAAACTTTTCTGTTTTTTCTTAAATACTACTTACGATATTATGAAGCGACTAGTAATATTCATGTTATTTAATCGCATATTTTTATATTTAACCCCTTAAACACCACGACGTACGTGCGTTCGTCATAACCTCTTATGTTTGCAATAACAGGACGTAAGTGCGTACGTCCTCATTTTATGTCCGGACTGTAATGCTCTAATAATTTATCAATGTTCAATGGCCATTCAATTCAGTTGCCTTTCGTAAATTGCAGTGTTTCGCTTTCAATTTTGTTTGTAACTCTTATAGATACCGATTTTATAGAATAGTTATGTCAAACATGCACAGTAATTATTTTCCTAATTATGATGATCACTTAGACGATAGTGATGAAAGCTTCGAACCTTATTTATGTTAGTATAATATAAATAGACATTCTTTTCATTTCTTTACATTGCGTGCAATTAAATTATTCACATGTAATTAAAAATGATGACATAAACTACTTTTGAAGAAATTTAATATATCTGGTATTGAGCATACTATCACTAAATTTAATATGGGGCTTAAGGGGTTAAACAAGCAATACATTACATATACATAATTTTGCATTATACATATTATAATTTTGCAGAAACCTCCTTCAGAGGTAAATTTGTGCAGAAATGTTGTAGAAACCTACCATGAAATTTTCTGTTACAAAATATTGATATTCAATTGGCGAACCATTTAGGAACCCTGTACATGAAAACTTGTTGCTTCAGTAACACATTTTTGGATTTAATATTTACTAAGTGATACAATTTGACACATAGTTCAGACAGATAAGTATAGATGCGAAACTTTTCAGTTTTTTTAAATACTACTTATGATATTATGAAGCGAATAGCATGGTATTTAATCACATAATTTTATATTTAAATAAGCGTATATTTCTATTCGGAAATAGTGGTACTCAAATATCAAAACGTTTGATATATAAAAACATATTTATATAATATGCAGAATGTAACAGTACATATAAAATTAACGAAAGTACACAAGACACATCAGTATTAATAATTAGAATACATTATTATAAAACAATTAAGCTACTACATATATTTCAAAAGTAAATTCACCTTATCAAAAGATCAATGTACGTAATTGATTTATGATTTTTTTCAACACTACTGAATAAATAATTTTTTCAACACTACTGGTAAATCAAATTTCTATTTAAAATAATCTGTTTCACAATTTATTTCTTTGCATATTTTTTAAGTTAAGCGATATATCGTACCGATAGATCAGTATATTCATTAATTTTAATGACAAATATCTAAACGAATAACTTTGTAAATATAATAACAAATTTAGTTTTAAAAACAGTCAGAAATTCTCTTATAAGTTTTCATCTAAATGTTTGTTTAATGGATTGTAAATCAAACTTTATATCAACGACGTTTGTTGATTTGCTTAATAGTTACGTTTTCTAAATACCTAAATAATTTATTTTAAGAGTTATAAACGTAAAATCTCGTTACATTTTCTAACTTTAATCTTCACTTATAGCGTAAACGGTACAGTAATTTTTAAACTCTGCAATAATATGTATTTGAAATTTTCATCAGCGAAAAGTACCGCATTGTAAATATTATATAAGTAATATAATTGTTTAAATTGCTTAATATGAGAATAGTCAATTATTTGTGTAGAAGTTTTAAGCATAACAGATGAAAAATATCACATAACAATCTTAAGTTCTACCTAAAACACTTTTATTATAACTCATTAAATAATATTATTTAAATATTATTTTAATATGTAAAATAACTATCATCAACTATTTGAAACTATCCTATATTATGTTCCTGAAATTTACCTTTTATCTGTATGATAAGATTTTAAACCATTTATTTTCTCAAAGAAGACGAGAGAATATCATAATTATTTTCCTCATTTATATGCTGGATTTTGTTCTCAAAACAAGTATAGCCTCCAGTTAAATTGAACAACCACTTGAGAAATTGTACATATACATAATTTTCATTGATAATGTGTTTAACGTTGTCACTTTATTATAGTATACAATTTAAACTACTGTATCAAATTTTGATTTAAAAAGAAATATTTAAAGGGAAATTCAAATAAACGCTTTACTATTTTAAATGCTTTAATTATTAATTTCTGGAAAGATTTCTTCAAGTCGTTCAGAGAATTTTAAAAGGTTGTAATTGGACTTAATAAAAGTAATAAATGTTTGTTATTTTACATTATTTATAAGTGTACCATTTAATGAAGATAAAATACTGAATGTTATATTATACAATACATTGGAACTAAAATTCATAAAGATACAACTAAATATAAATATATTGCTTGAAGGTGCGTAAAAACATACATAAAACATTTAAAAGCGCATTAAAGTCCTTTTAAAAATTCCAAAACGTTTTCAGCCGAACTACTCGGTCATCATCAGTGAAAAACTAATTGTTGAGTTGAGCTGTTGTCTCTTCGCGTTTTCTTGCTTGCCCGGAATAAACTATTTTACTTCAAGGGTTTGGAATATAAGGTGGGATAGGAAAGGGAATCAATGATGTATTAATTCATTCCAGACTGCGTGGATATCATATTATAATACATCGTTACAGACTATTTCTTTTTTAGATATTATTTCTATAGACTCTCTTATGATAGCTTCCAGGTGATTATTTGTGCGGAATATAATTTTGGATCCATTGAAATCTACTTGTATAGGTTCAGTTTGTGCTAATCTTGCTAACGCAGTGTGGGGTCTATTTAATCTCAAATCTGCTTCCTGTTCTTTTATTCTGTCCCGAAATTTCCTCAGTGTCATACCTACGTACATAACATCTTTGTTATCTTTCTTGAATGGTATAATATATACCCCTGATCTATTGATAGCCTGGATTGGGTCAATTTTTCTGTTTAACAAAACCCGCAACATTGGGGGAGGGACTGCGATTAATGTAATGCCAAACTTAAAGAGGGAATGTCTCATACTTTCAAAAAACCTTGGGATGTAGTTAACTTTACAAAACTTCAAACTTTTAATTGTACCCGCATTTCGTTTTTCTTCATCTTTCACTTTAAATTTGTTTATGATTGTTTCAATAAACCAGGATGGAACTGAATTCTCGGCTGCTATTTTTCTAATTACATCTAATTATTAAGGAAAAGGCATGAACAAACTTCAAACGCTCTTTTTACATAAAAATTGAAAGGTGCTAACTTGTAACTAATGGGTGAACTGCAATTAAACGCGATGGTGGAGTTCGATCAGTTAATTTTCCTAAACATCGTGCAATCAAAATTCTGTTTATCCATATTTCTGATTAGTTGTACATCCATAAAAGCAAGCTTTTGATTTTGTTCTATTTCTAGTGTGAATTTTATTTTATTGTCTAGGCTATTGATTTTATCTAGAAAAGAGTATAATTCATCTTTTCCGTGATTCCATATGATGAATATATCATCCACATATCTTAACCAGCAATCCGGACCCGGTTTTATGGTCTCCATGATTATACTTTCAAGAGGACGTAGTTTAAACTCTGCAAGCAAACCTGAAATGGGGGAACCCATTGGGTTGTTAAAAGTTTACAAACCAACTTGTTTGTAAACTTGATTGTTGAAGACAAAAACTTTGTTGTTGATAATTAAATTTAAACCCGACTTGACTGTTTTTTTAATATTTTCTGTAAACGTAGGATCAGAATCGATCAGACTCTCTATGGTGTTAGTAACTTCTTTTATATCGATAGACGGGTAAAAAGATACCACGTCAAAACTAGCCATAAAACTGGAATTTTCTAGCTTTTTATATTTAATTTTCTCAATAAAATTCGAAGTTGATTCAATAACAAAATCAGATGGCAGTAAATATCGCTTCAAGAGATGCGTGTAGGTATTTTCCATAAAATATGTTGGAGAGGAGCATTTTGTAACGGTTGGGCGGATTGGTAAGTATGTTTTATGATCCTTTAGTCTACCTATGAGGGAGGGAGTGGTTGCAGTCTTGTTAAGTCTTAGTTTACTTTTCATAAATCCTGGCCAAACTCCTTTTCCGATAAGTTCTTTAACTTTATTTTTGATTTTCAAATTGGGGTCTTTATTTAACGACACACAGTCCATATTATCAATGCAAACTTTCATCTTTAGAAGATAATCCTGTCTGTTTAAAATAGCAATACGGTTAGTTTTATCAGTCTGGATAATAACAATGTCCTTATCCTTCCTCAGATTTCCTGCTATTTTCTTAAACTTCTCGTGTTGAGGGTTTGGTCTGTAAACAAATGATCTCATGTTGCTATGTAAAACACTCCTAACCACCTCTTTCTGCATTGGATCAGCAGCCTGCACGGCTTTCTCACAATCAGTAATAATCATCTTGTTATTCCATTCTGAATCAAACATGAATTTCGGACCCAGATTGAGGACTAATTTTTCTTTTTTTGATAACTTCTTGTTTGAAATATTAATAAAAGTATCTGGCTTCGGTTCTGCATGCTTAGCTTTAGTAGATTTCAAATTGGCAAATTTCTTCTTAATGGTAACTAGTTATCCTACGCTGAAATGCTCTGTAACGATCAATAACTTTTAATTTACGATCAAAATCAGAGTCAGATAAAGTCTGTACTAATGAACTATATAAACGGTATACTCTAATGGAAATCGTGTCAATAAGCTTATATGTATCTTTAATACAACGTTTTAAACATCCCATTTCAAATTTATGATTAAGAGCAGGAAAATGTCTAACAATTTGCACTGAATTGCACAATTTGGTGAATTTGCACTGAAGTTTTAACTTTTTATTAATACATTGGAAATTAAGAAGCGAAACAAGGCAAATTTGCCCTGGATGTTTGCTACCAGTTACTGCCTAAAAACGGCAATACTTTTCGGATCTAATACCTAACTGTTAGTTATAATCTATTAAACATAAAATAACTGTGTTTAAAGTTTGAGTATACATGTGCGATAAATGAATGTTTTTAATTGCTATGAAAATGTATAACACAAATTTATTTTATGGCAGTTAGAAACAAATATTGCTGATATACGTTAGCAAACGCTATTTCCCTTACTAGTAACACTTGTATGGTATATTCCACATAGTCTTGGTGTTTAGAAATATAGCCCTTACTCAATTCTTATAAACATGACAAGAAACAAAACTGATAAAATATTTAGAAAACATTAATGTGCTCAAGCCCACAAAATCCAGCAAGCACTTTTCAGAAAGATTTGTTGGATACTGGTGTAGATATTAAATCTTCAATTCAACGGTGAAAATACATTACAACCATTCAGAAAGCTAATAAACTTTGAGTATCTTGAATGCCAGCTGACTAGATAAAGACATTTTTTGTGATGAAATAAATTTTTTTAACTCTAACAACCACTATTATACGAAGAAATGAAGAATTTAATAAAACATCTTACGTTTCCAAAATTGGAAGGTAACTTCAAAAACAAATGTTTTTACCACTTTCGATGGTAATGCTAATTTAATCCGCTCAAGTAATGATAAATCCATAAAAATATATTCAAATATAAAAATGTAATGATTGTGCCATTCTTAAAACAATTTTAGAGCCAGTTAAACACTATTACATTACATGGCACCATTGAAAAGTATTATAAAAGCATTTCTACAAAATACATGTAATGTGTTTACATGTAAATCTCGGAACATATACAAGCACAAGATGAATACCCCTCCACCTTTCCAACGTACTAAGATGAACCAGTTCGCCGCAATTCCATATTACAAATGTATTTCAGAAAAGATTTCGCATCTCTTGACAGCTTTCATCTCACAGAAACCTTTAATAGTTTTTTAAGCAACTTCAAACATAAATATCCCAGTTCTCAGTTTAAAGATGTAGTTTATGGTATTCCATGCCAACAATGCAATGCGATCTGTATAGGGGAGACAAGTCGAATACTTGGGATAAGAATAAAGGAGCACAGATGTGCATTTCAAAATAAAAAATTAAATTCCAAAATAGTGGATCATGCAATAAAAACTGACCATTATCCAGAGTTTGCTAAATCTTTTGTAATCAGATCGAAGTGCAGCGACTACAGAACTCGTACTTTCATAGAAGCATGGTATACGAAAATTACTGATTTACCTCTTAATGAAGCAGGTGCAATCAAAATGAATACTCCGTGTTATTATAACTGTAACTTTGGCCTCGACATTTTGATACGTTACATTTTCTATGTGTTGATATTTTTGAACTGTGATTTACGTTAAGAAAAATGTTTGTTGAAGACGGATTTTCATGTAAATCCGAAACGTCCAATTTTAATATGTTTTTAATGTTTTATGAAAGTGTAATGTAATGTCTGTAATTTTAATGATTTTAATATAAATACATGTAATGTGCTTGACTGTACTGGTAATTACTTTTAATTGCAACATCTGCCATTTGATATTGCGCCTACTGAAATTCTTTCATGAAAAGATCGCCCTTCTATATATTGAGTCATAAATAAAGTATAACATTTTCAATAGAAATAATGATATTCTGATTAATCTGGAAAATTTTCCTTCATATAGCGAAATTGAAGTCATTTGGCGAAGATGCTTAAAATTATGTAAATGTCAAATTTTGAGTTTATAATATTAAATTATGTCTTCTTGTTATTACTCATGTCTGCTAACTTTTTGTTTCAGACTTCACTTTTCTATTGAGTATCTCAAAACGTATTTATTTGATATTTATGAATTTGTGCAATTTCTATGCAGAAAACATGATGAATGAAATAATTATTTGAAAACATATTGAATTGAACATATTTTATTTTGTTAACATGAAACTGCGCTTCACTTTTAATTAAATTAAAAATCCTTTGCTTCCATGAATTTTTATGTTGTATATAATTTTAAATGATTTTTTGCAAATATATGTTACTCATAGGTGCCAATATATTCTATTTAACACTAACACTACATAAATTAAAAAAAAACATTTTTTTATAAAATTTAACGCGTACTTTTTGCCAGATAATTCATATCTCTCTGTGTTTTCTCACTAAAATATAGCATTATAGAAATAACCAGCAAGGCTAAGATCTACAACTACATAATATTATACCCATCTTATGGTTTTATTATCTACTTGCAGATTCGCCCGGCGTTGCCCGGTCCCGTAAAAAAAAATACAAAATGCGAAATCACTCTAAAAATCGCTGCACAAAACCCTTCCTCTGGTAACTCTTTGTCTTTCGGAAATTAAATAGAGAGATTTACCCGATGCGAAAGTAAATTTAATACAACCCCCTCAAATGTCTGGTTCATTTGATTCAAAACGGGTCAGTTTTAGGTCAAAATTCGTCGGATTTTCACAAAATTTTTATTTTCAGAATCAGAAACATAAACTGTGAGTTTCGATTCAAATAATGCAGTACTTTCCTTAATACTCGAGGATGAGTGAAACTGAAACTTTTTCGTTTCCTGGGATTATCAGATCGGTAACTTTCTTTTGCGGTTTCAATAAAAATAGTCAATTTTGGCACATGCGCAGAAAAATCTTTTAGTCCACCGCCATGGGATGCATTTTCTTCTAATCAAATTCTTCCACACGTGTCCCCGCCGCCTACGATACCGTGTATAGCAGACGTGCTAGGCACGAGCTGCAAAATCTTTCCCTTCCAGTTTCTACTACCAGGTGGAGCATTCAGCTCTAAATAAACCTATTTCCAAACGAAACTCCCGCACTCGTTCCTGCTGCTTAAATCTGTTAGTTCTACTTTCTACCGTCTGTGAGTACCAAATATCTGTCTTAAATAATTAGCTATATCTTAATTAGTTCATGTTAAGTAGAACGAACCGATTCTCGTTGAAATCGGACCCACAGAACCCGAGAAAATAAATCCCCCCCCCCCCTGGAAATTAATATTCATAAATGGTCGTAACCAAGGGCTGAAAAATTATACCGAAGTTTATTTAGTTCCTGGGAGACCTCGGAAGAATGTCAGAAAAGATTTCGTTTGAATCAAACCAACTTTAAATGCAAATTTTTTTCGTTAAATTGTCCAACGATAGGGGGTGCACACTGTTCTAAACAAATCTCTTCCCGAACAAAACTCCGGCACGTGTCCCCGCTGCTTATGACAACTATAGAAGGCGTTCTGTGCACTCGCAGAAAATCTTTTAGTTCCACCTTCCACCGCCAGGGAGCGCCAAATCTATGTCTTAATTAGGTATCTATATCTTAACTAGTTCATGTTAAGTTGAATGAGCTAATTCTTATTGAAATTGGACCCATACAACCCGAGAAAATAGCCTTCGCGGGTCATTAATATTCAGAAATAGTGGTAACCAAGGGCTGAAAAATGATACCGAAGTTTATCTAGTATCTGGGGACCTGAGAAAAGGTTTCGTTTGAATCGGACTAATAATTAAATAGTTCTGATTTTGGAGGCAGGAGGGGAAGGAGGAAGTTTCGATCATAGCATTAACGCGATATTTAAACTACAACCGAACACTCACCCCCACATAATTTAACCATAAAAAATTAGGAATTATCAATAACTTTCTAAACAGAAACCAATTGACTTTCTTTTACATACAAAAACAGTAATTTACCGTTGTTAATTTCTGAAATCAAATACATGAATGACGTATACATGAGAAAACTCTAAAAATCGCGTAAAACAAATCGCAAAAATTCACAACTGGTTGTTTGAATTGCAATTAGCTGACGACGTTTTCATCTGCCTATCTGAACTGCCTGCTTGACTTCCAGCTGTTTCTACAATTCTATCAGCTACCAATCACAACTGCCCTCCAATGGTGTTTGACTTGTAGTGGGCGATTCGTGACGTTATTTGAAACAAAAAACGCTGCAAAACATGAAAAAAATCTTGAAAAACGCATAAAAAATTAAATTAAAAGAAAAAGTCTAATAACAAATAATCCGCTATTCCCTTTTAAAATTATTATTTTTTATCTGTAAAGAATTATCAACTTACTCCAAGCTAAAAAGAGTAAAAAAATAAGATTCTGAGTGTATCTGAGGCTGAAATGGAAGCAACCACCGAGCCCATCAAGCATTCTGGGCAATATTACTTAGTGTCGAAGGAAAAAATCGCCAAAAAATAAAAAAATGCTGTACGAATTTCGCAGAAACTTTATTGAAAAGAGAGTAAAATTTACTATATTGGGCTACAAGATTGGATCCAGATTCCGGTTAGTAATGTGGGTACATCACAGCAAAACGTCAAAAAACACTAAAAATTACATTTTTAAACTCATGATTTTTTTATCTGTAAAGAACTGTCAACTTTCTCCAAGCTAAAAAGAGAAAAAAATGACGATTCTGAACGTATCCTAGGCTGAAATGGAAGCGCAACCACCGAACCAATCAAGCATTCTGGCAAAATTTCTTAGTGTCGAAAGAAAAAATTCGCCAAAAATTCAACAATCGCTGTACGAATTTCACATTATCTTTATTGAAAAGAGTATAAAATTTGCTATGTTGGGGTAAAATACTGGAACCGGATTCCCGTTACTAATGTGGAAAAATTACAGTGAAACGTGAAAAACACTAAAAATTGCATTAAAAATTAAATTAAAAAAAATCTATTCAAAAATTACAAAATCTGGCTTCGAGGTGCAAAACTACATGCATAGAGGTAACTTCCCATCAAATTTTGTAGCTCAGCGTGCAGCGGTCTTTTCAGAACACAACCGAGAAACAGATACACAGATACACAAACTCTTCTTTATTATAGTTGGATATGCGAAGTTAACTGACTGAGAAATTTATTTACGTCATTCTTATATTATGTAACATAATTCATTTAATAAGTTAACTTAAATGTTACTTCCCAAGGAACAAAATAATTATCTTCAGCTTTAAATCTTTAAAATATGTCGTATATTACGTAACAATATTCTAATATGTATATTAAGTGCAATTACTCAATTTTTTCAATTTATATGTCTATCGTTATTTTAAAACATCTTTGTTTGTAAATGAGATAGACGTTTATACTAATTATATTCTCAGTTATTATGCTAGCGTATGTTCCCAAAGCAATTTTAACTCTCAAGTTAAATTGGAAAACCACTTGAAAAATGCCTGATATAAATGTAATTTCTATTTTTGAAGTATTTAAATTTGAAACTTGTGCATTAAGTTTTGAAAATTATTTATTTGTGTATACTGCTGAAACTTTAATAACGATGTTTTGTGACTTTTAAATTCATATTTAATGCAGCTAAAAAACAGAAATATAGTTGTTTAGAAAAGTTAAAAAAACTGTTTTCTTTTATAAAATGTAATGCGGTTATTTACATGTCATGTTGTTTCTGTAGCATGCCATTTAAATTTTATAACTTAAGAGAAACACAAGATTAATTCATTTTTAAATGTAATCTATATTAATAAAACAAAGAGTTTTGAGACTGTTTGTCTATGTACATTCTCGCGCTGTGTTGCATAAGGCCAGTACTACGACATTGGGCACGAAGGTATTCCAGTGTGTACCCAAGAACACCCCCCTCCCCAAAAAAAAAAATAGATGAAAACTATTTATGACTTTATCTTGTCTGTCCATATTCTAACTGGAATTTTCATGTAAATTTTATGAATCATTAAGGTTTACTAAGGCATTTCTGCCATTGAAAATGGGAATGTGTAGCATTTATAGTTCGTGTACAGTACAGGTACACTCAAAGCATTCCTTTTACATTACGGTCCATGGGAAAAATTGTTTGCGGTTTATTTTGATGATATTACACTATTTCAAACATAATTAAAATGATTTGTCATTCTGAAATGCACTAAAAGAATCTTTCTATAGAATATGGAATGGAAAGCATTTATCATTAATTTACAGCAGCCATACTCAACCTGCGGCCCGCGGGCCGCACGTGGCCCGGCGGCTTGTTATGTGCTGCCCGAGACACATAATCATTAATCCATATTTACAAAAATAATTTATGTACATAAAAGGTATTTGATGTACATGAAAGACATTCATTATTTTTTTATGTATTTTTTTTCATGGACAGACAAAATTTGCCCTGTTATTTATAATTCATTTAAAATTATGTTAAAACATCCTAAGTGCCGTTTGCTTAAACTAAATTTATTTTTACTAGTTGTTTTGTTTGTGCTACAGTGGTGTATACATTTCTTAATCGTCAACACTATTTGAACATTATTCAAAATTAAATAAAGTTACAGTAATATATATCGATATTTAAATATATATATATAAAAATTAAATTGGTCAAAAGACTAATTTGTTAAAGATATATCTAATGCTGCTTATTAGGGTTAAATGCTTGTCGTGGATAAAATTGGCACAAAAAAATTACACCACTGTTTCCAAAGAAGAATCTTAGTGGCATATTTCTACAACATTTCCTATAGAAATCAACCACATTGTATGAAAAAAGTGATGCTAAAATTTCTTCTTTAACAAACGTGCGACCCTACTGATAATATTAACTTTGTTATATTGCTTTATTATACTACTTACACTACTTATTACAACTTTGTTATACAACTTACTTTGTTATACTGTTATCTGACTATTTTAATTACCCTTTTTTACATTATTATATAAGTATGTTGCGGCCCGCCTAACGTCGTAAACATATGTTTGCGGTCCGCGAGAAAAAAAGGTTGAGTATGGCTGATTTACAGGGTCACAGAGAAGAATTCGTTTATATAGTGGTTTATGGAGAAAATTTATTTGTATTGTACAGGGTTAACATAAATGAATGACTGGATTAAAAAAAATTCCAAACAGTTGCATATACTGTAGTAAGTGCTATATGAAAATAAAGAAAACTATTCCATGTTTGTCTTGAGTTACAAATGTTTGATGTGTGAACCTTTCGTAACACGATAAACATATAATCTGTAATCAAGTTCGTTCCACACATTTTACAGTTTCACACTGTCATCTGTTCTTTACAAAAATGATACGTTTTTTAAGTTCTTTAAGTGTTTTCGGCAACGGTTACTCATAAACAAGATCTTTAATATATTCCCACAAAAAGGAACCACATAGCGTAAGATCTGGTGATGTTGGTGGCGATTTGAATAAGGATAAACCTTCGTTAGCCCAACTTTCAATCCAGCGTTGGGCAACGGCAATAAAAACTTGGATTGTTTTTTTTTCATTTATCACTTATCGTTAGTTTTTTAAATATAATTTTTTTAAATTCGGTCATTTAATATGGCAACCATGTATTTTAATAATGTTGCAATATTTCCAACCTAAAATAATTTATATGCATTATTGAGTAGCACTACAATATTCCTACTGTATAATATGACCTTCATAACAGTTATGGTTCATTTACAGGGACTCACAAACTATTTCGTTTAGAGTACTGTTTACATAGGTGCCAACCTCTCATTAATATTCCATAATATGCGGGTTAATTTGACCCAGGTTTAACACGTTTCGCACCAGAAATTTTTTTAAGAAATGAAATTAAATAAATTCCACGTAGAAAATTGAAATTGAATAAATAAAGATTCATCCAATAATTTTTCTGGTTTGAAGCGTTGTTAAACTGGGTCAAATTAACCCGCATATTACGGAATATTAATGAGAGGTTGGCACCTATGTGTTTATGAGCGATAAATGTTGCAAGGAAGCTTTCAATTGTGGTATGAGTTTTTAAGTTCTGCATACTACATTGTGTGTAGAAATTCAATAGATCATATACAAGACTACACAAAATAATTCGCAAGCATTATTCTTTATGAGCGTGAATTGCTGAAGGGTGATTTTTAAGTTAGTTTTCCAGCTGAACAATATTTAACATACTAAGATACGTTTTTAGAATATAAATAAATTCTTCTAAATGGCTACGCAATGAACTCAATACATTCTTGTCTGTGGATGTTAATTTCTGAAAGCATGTTTTCAGTTGCGTTATACGTTGTTTTCCTGAATTAATTTTTATTTTAATACGACGTGTGTTTAAATATCTGTAAATCATATACTGGGCCTGTACGAAATTGTTTGAGTGCATTTTCGGCTATTGGTGGGTATTACTAAAATTATATATTCGACTGTGTTGGGTATTTTGTAAATAAGCTAATTATGGAAAATCATTTCCTGAAGAAAATGTACCTTAAACTACTCATTAAAACTTGGCTTTAAATTTACTTGTACAAAATAGGAATTTATTCTCTAAAGTACAACGATAAAGGCCATTGAATGTAATGTGTACAAATTATTAGAATTTTTTTCATCATTCGTGACAGCTTATTAGTAATATACAATTCTGTTATTTCGTTTAAAATCATCAAATAACTTTTGCTTTGTTTTTATAAAATAACTAACCAAAGCTTACTTTTAAATATTTTAGTACAAAATATAAATTTGTATAATAAAGTACTGCGATCGAGTCCAGAGAAATGTATAAAATCATTTTTCTAGTCAACACGATATGGAAAATAATCCCGCCCTCTTTCGACTTTTTGAATTATTCAAGTCTCTTAAGAAATATGACACAAAAAGTTAAAAAATAGTGCTGAATGTCGACAAAACGCGCAGTTTTCTAGAGACTGGTATAAACCAAAATCGTATAAATGTCTCTTGAGGCGAATAAAATTGAATTTTTATTATCCCTTAGTCTCGTAAAATATTAGTCTTATCCTTTACAAAATCTTTTTATTTCTCTGCACAGTATGAATCACTGTTTCTAGCAGTACCATTTGCATAAATTGTGTCCCGGGATAATAAGAATATGTGGAATATGTGGAAAATGTTTTTTAAATATTAAATATATTGTTAAGAATAAAAAGAAAGGACATACGAAATTCAGTCTTCTACGAATTCTGCATTGTGTTAAGAAGATTCTTTTTACACATATTCTTTTTATAACATATTGCCGAAGCATCAGAATGTGAGAGTACGAAGCTCACAAGGTTTTCTGTAATATTTTGCCATTTGCTGTTTTCCTCATCCAAGCAATTTTTTTAAAATTGTTTTAATGCAATTATAAAGAGTTTTTAATTTCAGTATGTTTGTAACAGACATATCACTGGGGTTCATGATGATCAATACTAGCTAAGTCGAATAGAGAACAAGTTTAAGAAAAATCAAACATTTTTTCTTTAAAATCTTTAAAAGGGAAGGGATTTGAGAAAGCACTGCTTTAATTTCCCTTATGCCGAAAGAAAGTCCATCCCCAAAATACGCCATTCAGAAAATAAAAATCCAATTAGCAATAAATAGATAACTTCAAAATATTGCTTTAAATTGCTTCTAATAATAATTTTAAGGTTCACCATATTAAAAAATTAAACGTGGATGTTGCTAATAATAAGAAACTTGAAAACAAATTTTATTCGCAAAACTACAAACTTAATAGTCTTCAATAATTTCTAAGCTTTTTTGAGAAATTAAAATACAGTCTTAAACGTTTCAATATCTGTTTAATAGCTCCCTCCGAAAATTAACGAATATCATGTGCAATAAAATTAACGCAATTAATTTTGAGAATTATTTAGGAGTATATGAAATACCATTTATTAAAGAAGACGGATCAAAGAATTACTATATTGGCATAACAAGCAGGACATTTAATTATAGAAAAAAGGACCATGTTGCTGATATTAAGTACACTGGTCCCCAAAAGTTAAGGCACAACCAGTCTTTTGTGTCTAATTTGAAAAACAATGAAGATAAAAGCATGGGATTTAGAAGAATTGTGCTTTAACCAGTTATTTATCGAACTGTACTTAATTTTAACATCAAGCAGGAATTACAACTAAAAGATTACATTTTTTGCAGAAGCCCACTGTTTGATAAAAAAATAAATAAATAGCAGATTTTTGTGAACAAAAATTAAATAAACGGATTTTAATAAGGCATTTGTCCGGCCCTACTTGTAATGAATTTGTGGCATTGACTTTCCATACTGTCAAGTAAGTTGTCGGGCACTGGAAAGGGAAACAACTCACATACATGAAGCAACGCTTGTTCCATCTCATTTAACGACTTTGGAGGGGGACTTACGACAACCACCTGTCTGCTGAGATAGTCCAAAAGATGTTCCATAGGATCAAGCTCCGAAGATTGAGCTGGCCATACCATTCACTCCAAACCTTGATCCTCTATCAACGACTCTAGCTCAATTCGATCGTGCATTATCAGCCATTCAGATTAATTAATCACCAATAGCAGCACCATACGGTGATACACCATGTACACCATATATTTAAAGAATGTTTATGAAAATATTTGGTTCTTTTATGTTAGCGAGGCGCAAATCTCGACAATAGCAAATTATTTTCTCGCCGAAAGTAGCATTTAATTTTATCGTTTGTAAATTAGAAACAACGCGTTGGTGTTGAAATAAAATGGATACTTTTCCAGTATAGATTTCTTGGCGGTTTTTAAGAAAGCTTGACTCAATTCGGGCTTCAGAAAGGGAGGTATGTTGCCAAATAATATAAGCAGCTATGAAAACAAACATGATGAACTTTTATTCTTGTTTATATATGTATTTATAGATATATAAATATTTTATTTATTTATATTAGAATAATTATTATTGTCTTACTTCTATTTGTATATAAAAATAGATAAATGGCTTCTTTATATTAAATAAATTGTATATATAATGAAAACATTTTTTCTGTATGTGAAACAGTGGATAAGTTTCCAGAAAATAGGCATGAAAATTTTCCTTCCCTCGACAAGGCCCCTATACTGGAAAAGTACCATAAAAGGTTTTGGTTTGTCGTATTATTTTTCTTTTCTTTTTTCTTTTTTTATTTTTTAAAAGAATTAAGGAACCTATTTTAAATTTATGCAATATATGTATTATATAAATTATTGTATTTTAAATAAAATGAGTGAAAGGTTTGCTTTTTAAATGAAATGAATGCAATAAGAATGATGGCAATAGAAACAACAGTATTTGGCGTTTCATCACTTGTGCCCAGCTAACATAAAAGTACCAAATATTTAAACTCATCAAATCAACATTTGGTAAAATCAGTTTGATATAGACAAATTAGCTTTAGCCAGCAAAAACTAATTTTAACGTATCCAGGATAAAGACAGGCCGTTATCTCGCGCTCGATTTAGCATAAAAGACAGATCATTAGCGCCACCTACTTGATCATCCCTTTCTGAGTTAATGATCAATGACCAATTGTATTGGCGATAATCCCGATTTCGGAAAATTAAATGTAAAAATAAATTTATTAAACCTATCAAAACTATTTTTCCGACGTCGAGACTTAGTTGGATAGTTTCCTCGTATTCGAATAAGCTTAGTTCATTAAAATTATCAGAATTATATCGAATAATTGGAGTATCATAGTTGAGATTTCTTCCAACAGAGCAAAAAGATGCCGGGACCAGGACTCGAACCTAGGTACTATTACTTACCGTGCCAACGCTCTTCATATTGAGCTATTCCAATGATATCCTGGCTGGCATATTTCACTCTTACTTGTTGGACAAGGCTGCAAACTGCAGCGCTAATTTAATTCATCCGAGCTATAACTATAGCATTTTATATGATGAATCTTAAA
The DNA here is from genome assembly GCA_963931845.1 of Maratus michaelseni. NCBI lineage: Eukaryota > Metazoa > Arthropoda > Arachnida > Araneae > Salticidae > Maratus > Maratus michaelseni. Next base: position 213,943,020 of record OZ007590.1, read on the forward strand.
TAGCATGGAAAGTTCTGTATACCATGTAATTAGGTCATAATAAGCAGAGGGAAGTATATTCAACTAGGTAAATTATATCGGACGGTTCGAGTATCATAGTTGAGATTTTTTCATGGTCCCGGCCTACTTTCGCTCTGTTGAAAAAATTCTCAACTATGATACTCCAACCAATCGATATAATTTACCTAGTTGAATATACTTTCCTCTGTTCATTATTATCGGAATTGTTTCCGATTAATATCATAATTTTGAGAAATGTGTTTGTTTTAACCATATAAAACGAATTTTCTGGAATTACAGCTTTCTCATGCCCGAGATAGTATAGGAGTCATGTTTTGTGAAAATCGTTCAAGCCGTTTTCGAATTACAGCAGCATTTTTAGTCATAAGTTGAGTTTAATCTGCCGAAACGAACTTTCCCAAATTCGCAACCTAGCTAGATCATTTTATAGTGCTCATTTTAGTATAGGAAGCAAGTTTCGTGAAAATCGTTTGAGCATTTTTTGATTTATAGCGAGCAGTATTTTCAGTGCTGAGTTCATTTTAACCTGTCAAGATGAATTTCCTGGAATTAGGGACCTAGCTAAATCATTTTTTCGTGCTCGATTTAGTACAGTAGGTAAGTTTCGTGAAAAATGATCCATTCGATTGCGGTATCATCCATAATCAGGAAAATTGGTTGCTTGTTTAATATATAGAATTTATTATTTCTTTAAAATATAAATAAATAAATACAAAAATAAGTTATATTCTACATTAATTACAAGCTTCCTTATCTATGATCAAAGTTCTGGTCTTCTTAAACCTGCATAAATATTTTATTTTTCCTTTCGAAAAGTATGTACAACTATATGTACATTAGAACAGATGTTTTGTTTCTAACCCTCTGAAATTTTTGCAAACATACGCAAACAACTACCTGCGTCTTTGACTACTATATACAAACGTCTTTGTAAACAGTAATGCAAATTTGATGGAAATTATTTTTATAGCTTTAAAACATTTTCCTGTAAAATTGACATTTATGATGGATTATACTTTGCCTTAATGTTGAAAATTACTCTCATGACTTCATGCATGATATATTTTAGGAATTCAACGATATATTTGTGAATATCCTGGTGAGCTTTTAACTACTACTGTTAGCAAGAGATTGTTATATGACTATTGTAACTGTTTTAGACACAATATTGCTCAATGATCAATTTGCGTTTCATAAAACACAGTTTAACACAATTTCAGCACATGTTTCAGCATTTCTTATTCAAAGAAATATTCAAGATAGAGTAATCTCCGTTTTTATTTAGCGTACATGCGTCTTTGCGTCTTGACAAATATAATCGAAGAATAAACATAAGGGTTCGTGTAGAGTTTTTGGGTCATCCTGTAAATAGTCTTAGCAAATAATGCCACAAATAGAAATTTTATGCAAAAAATAAATATATATTTTACAAAAAAAAACAAGCAGAAACTTTATACCTGTCCTTTAAATTGACTTTTTTGAGCTAATAATATATATATTTTTTTGTTTAACTATAGAAGTTTGCTATCTTCGAAAGAAGTATTTCTCAGTTTTACAGTATTTTTTTTTCTTTTATTTGATCAAATAATTTATTTTAACTATAAAAGTATGTAGTCCTAGAAAGTAGTACTTTATAAACTATATGAAACTAACTTTATCAGAGTGCATGAGTTTCGTTTGGTTAGCTAAAAGAATATTCACTCAGACTCGGTAAGGTAAATAAAACAAACTTTTATAAATGTTTATGGTTTGGAATGTGGATATATTTTTATGAAATATTTTTTTTTCTAATAATGAGAGTAGGTAAAACTGTTTGTTTTTAAAACTAATATTAAAGTTATAAGACGTTCAATGGAAAATGAAGTTAAATTTCTTCAAGCAGTGAAATAAATTCTAAATGAAGTATACTTATACAGTTTTGTCAGAATGTTTAATTGCTCAAAAATTATATTAGCAAGATTACATTTTCAAAATTTATTAAGGTATGAACATGTTTATTTGAAGACTTATATGAGACCGATTTTTTTTAAAGAAAACCAATTTTTTGCACAAGTGTTTGCGTATTCTCAGTTTGTATCGATGGCAATTTTATGCAAGTATAATCATAATTACATTTAGTGTATGATGTGAAAATAACAAAAAATGAACCTTACTTGCCAACGGGTGGCGCAATTTATTAGTTTAATGTTTCAATTATTCAGTTCATTGACTGTAACACAGTTTAACATAGGTAAGTAAACATGCTGCTTACCTTTTAAATCTGCATTCAAAATTTTTTTGCACTTCGTCTGGCGCCGCGCCGTCTCTGGTAAAGTTGAAGTATATCCACCTGATAATCCAGTAAATTGCACAAATTTATATTATTCGTTAGATTTTTGAAATACAACATAGTAGTTTGATCATTATGATGTATAAAATGACGTTTATTAATAGACCACACACACACTCCTTCCTTTTATTAAATTAATTAAATTTAATATTAGACATAAAGACTATTAACATTAGGTTTGCACAGAGCTAAAATTAAAATATATAGCTCTTCATTCTAGTCTACTTTTTTAAGAAATGAGTAGAATGTTATTCGGGATTTCTTTTGAAAGAGAGTTTATTAGTTCAAAGTTATAAAAAATCCCGTAACGTCGAAAATGTTACACAGTGTTGCATGAGATTCCTCTGTTGGGATTTCACTGGGGTTTCCCCATGAAACACTTTGAGGATGGGAAATTCACTTTCTATCTTGTAACTAAGATAATGTTTATAAGTTTATTTTACTAAGTGAGATTAAAGATGTTGGTTTTCCGTCAAGATTATTGCCGATTTCTGAGTTTTAGCAGCATATTTTTTTTATATTTTAATCCCACGTATTAACTTTAAAAATATAATTTTCTTTCTTTGTATATAAACACTATTTTCCGTGAATGTAACGACCTTAGAAGAGGTGGTATAAATGGCCGGCATCCAGATCCAAACAGCCATTAACTTGAATTTTTGTACTTTATATTTTAGTTTATATTTCATAGGATGTCTCAGACTCAATTGCTATGCAACTTTAGCACTTGTTGCTGTTTCGTTGCGTGACACACAAGACAAAGTACGTCTCCTGACATTTTGTAAAAATTACCCACCTTGGTTTTCGACTAAAATAATTAAAAGAATAAACGGGGTATCAGAAAAAATAATATAATTGAATAATATCAGATAATAATATTTTGTCTTATTCTTCGTGTTCTTTTTATGCTATATTTGAATCCCTTTGACTAAATTTCAGGAATATAATGTTTAAAATACAACGTAAAAACAGTTTAGATGTAGATATGAACCCTCTTATATCACACTCAGAAAAAGAAACTGATTAAAACTACAAAACATTTTTGTTGAGTACATTTTGTTGTTTTAGCAAAATTGGAGTAAAATTGAATCATTTTACTTCAATTAACAAAACATTTTTGCTGACGATACAAAAATGTTTTTTTAGAATTGAAAAAAAAAAAAAAAAAAAAAAACTTTGTTGATTCAAACAAAATTTTTATTGACCCATATTTAAACAAAAATTTTGTTTAAATATAGGTCAATGGAAATTTTGTTTGAATCAACAAAAATTTTTTTTTGTTGAAAACCACTTTTTTTTGCAATTCCAAAAAAAAAAAATTGTATCTTCAACAAAAATGTTTTGTTAATTGAAGTAAAATGGTTCAATTTTACTCCAATTTTGCTAAAACAACCAAAATGTACTCAACAAAAATGTTTTGTAGTTTTAATCAATTCCTTTTTCTGAGTGCAATTAATTTATAAATCAATAATTTCTACAATACCTTTATCATAAACATTACTGTATAAACAAGTTTCTTACAGGATGCATTTTTTCAACTTCTCTATCACATAAAAAATGAAAAATTGAAACAATAGAAACTTTAATTTTTGGGACTTAATGGTGCTGATAATGCTTTTTAAAACTCGAGAATAGTTTAAATGTAAAATGCTTTATATACCTTTCTTTCTTAATGTTCTTTTATAGATGCATATTCTGTGCATGTTACTTTGTTCAATACATTGCATAAATGCTTTCGTTTTTGGTACAACAAGACTTTTAAAATAAATATTCTTAAGTGGAAACCTTTTACAGAGAAATCAATAGACTTGACTCAGCATTTTTTTACGAATGTAAAAATGTTGTACTTTTCAGTCAGCTATTAAAAGATGCTAAATAAAACATTATCTGCTTTCTTGAGGTAGTGGAATGTTTAAAAAATTAAGGGGGGGGGGATAAAGCTGTGTTTTCTTTCGTATGTCTACTTTATAGATAAATAGAAAAAAAAAATACAATTAATAAAACCAGAAACGTAAATAAAATTTAAATCATTTAAGATTAGAAATTTAATTTGCAATTACTAGTTTTAGAAAAAAATATCTTTATATTTTAATTATTAAGCAACATTAATTTATTTTTTTACAATTTAATTTTTTTCCTCGTTAGTTTTTATTTTTTTTTTTGAAAATAAAGAGTGTTTTATCTCAAAAAAATACTTAGAAATATATATATCACTGAAGGATACCAAAAAGGTTTTTTCTGGGCATATGTTTAATGTATTTTCGAACTTTGAATACAACATACAGTATCGTACGTCCCTTGTTTCGATTTCTGATGTGCTTTGTGTATTAACTCATGCTGACTGAATTTCCACCGCTGCAGTGCTGTATGATTCGGAATGGTCTTGCAGCATCCTACCACACATAAAAGTTTGCGACCATTGCATTGAAACACCCTGTATATAACTTTCACATATCTAAAATAACTTATTTGTATAATATTCTGGTACGAAACAAAAAATAAAAAATACTTCGTACCTTAGAATCTACAAATATACTACATTTACAAAAATGTTCAAAAACTGATTTGCTACAGAACTAAAGGCAAAATATTCTTAGTTTTATTTAAATAAGATTATTATTTTTAGCAAATTATTTTTATTTCTTTTAATTGCTAAAATATATAAACTAAACATAATATACAGTAAAATACCTTTTATTAGATTGTTGACATGTTTCGGCTCACTCCGAGGTATTATCAAAAACAAATGAGAATAGTCTATATTTTCACGGTCTTTGAAGTTTTATTTGAAATGTCATCATTTTATTTTCATGTATTTTTTTAAAAATTATGCGCGTTAATTTTTATTTTTACTTGGTTGTTTATTTCCATATTTGTAACCATGGAGTATCTCGAGCCACAATTTCAGTAAGTTAAAAGATGCTCTCTCTGCCTGCATGGCCGTGGAAAGCACATAGGTTTATTATAACACCTATGTATTTGAAAAAATTTTCCGGTGCAGATGCTGTCACTATAAAGTGCACCTCACAGCCGGAATTTTAAATTTCAATTTAGATTTTTTTAAATTAAAACTTGCATATGAAATTCTGGGTTTGAGGCTTTTTACAGCTCTCCGCGAATCCGCAGCAAGGAAACAGCAAGTTTGTTTCAACGAAGCAGCCAGCCAATGAGAGCAGCGGTAAATACGGGATATAGCGGCAGCATTTCTTTTACGGTGCTTGGCTAGCACGGAGTTTTTGTAGAAACAAATTGTACAGTTTATTTTATATATTTATTTATTGCTCTTTACTATCTGTTACTAATTAAGTTTCACGTAAGTTATTTTCAAATGTATTTCTTCGTATGTGTAGTCGCCCCTAGTATGAGATATATATATCTTGCAATTTACTGAAAATTTTTATAGCGCTAGACATATCATTTCAAAGCTGAGGCCTACTTCAGTAATGCGAAAATTTTGAGTATTTATTGCTATAAGATTTATTTTTTATGGATTGCTGTAAGATGCATGTGTTATGAAGAGTTTCATATAAAATTAAAACATTCAGTAAATAATAATAAAGTCTTGGTGAATTTTTTATTTACTGAATGTTTTCACTAAATGTCACAAAATTTTTGAGTAATTTTTTATTGCTATTTACAATTTTTCTTCCTATTACTGTTTTTGACTACATTTATAGTCAGTATGTTTCGTTTAGGAACATTTTCAGTCCCCCAAGAATCGAATGATTTTCTTTAACTTTACTTTCTATAAAATGAAAACATTCAGCAAATAATTATTAAATTGTTTTGATTAAAACATACATATTCCACAAAATTTTTGAGTATTTATTCATTGTTATTTACAATCTTTCTTCCTATTACTGATTTTGACTACATTTTTAGTCAGTTTGTTTCATTTAAGAACATTTTTAGTTGCCCAAGAATCGAATGATTTTCTTGAACTTTACTTTCTATAAAATGAAAACAATCAGTAAATAATTATTAAATTGTTTTGATGAAAACATTCAGTAAATAATCATTAAATTGTTTTGATCAAAACATACATCTTCCACAAAATTTCTAAAAATGTTCTTAAATGAAACAAACTGACTAAAAATGTAGTCAAAAACAGTAATAGGAAGAATGATTGTATATAACAGTAAATAAATATTCAAAAATTTTGTGGAAGATGTAGGAGTATAATTCGAATTTTTTAATCGCAAAAACACAAAGAAAATTCAGAGGTTGATTTATATACTAAATATAAAATCAGACATTTGACGATCGTGCAACGATAGTTGTAAAATAAGTATTCATATATCTATATGAAAGGACAAAGAAAATTAAATTTATTTCATTTTGAAATATTTTAAGGTCCAAATATAAACCAATGAATGATTTAGTGCTAACATATGATTGATCTTGCAAATTAGTTATAGGTAAAATCTAAATGTTTTCATCGTTGTCAGATCCAAGTTGTTTTGGGAAATTTTCTGCATTTGCAAATTCGTCGTTTGTATCCCAATCTTGAAAGGGAGAAACAGTTCGGGTAAATAATTACTCACTTCCAGAAAATGATTGCAGTATTTGATTTTTGTATGATTTTTGCTGTGACTCTTTTGTGTTTTTTTTCTCCAACCCATTTATTTTCTGAAACAAATATTGTTTCTTTCGTAAGTGATTTAAGAGGTCGACTTCTACACCGAATACACTCAAAATAATCTATTTCGGTGTTTAAAAAAGTATGGAAGGAAGTAATTTTTACTGTATTTTTACACATATCATGACATTTTATTTATTTTTGCATAAACTAATCAACTTTTTCGAAATGTGAAAAAAGGTTTTTGAAAAAAGTTAAAATTAAATCTTTTCTTTCATAAACTTATCATATATTCTAATACGAGCAAATCTTGTATGTGTGTGGTTATATTTATATATACAGTATGCCCACTAAAGTCAATTGCTACCCTCTTAACTTCGGAACTGCTGCTGCTATATTCATAAAAGTGGTGTCTAGGTATAGTAAAGTAGCCATGCGCTACACAATAAAACCGCCTACAGCGCTATCTGGAGGAATGCTGCAGAGTTAGCATTCCTGTCTCGAAAACGGAAAGAGATAGAGAAAAAAATGATTTACAAAGATGTAGAATATCATCGATTTAGTACGAAAAGACGCCTTGTGGACATTAATGCGAAAAATAGAACGGTTAAAACGCGCATTTTTTTTTTTTTTTTGTGACAAAACGATCTTAGAAAGAAAGAAACAATCAGTTATGAAACAGCAGGTCTGTGCGACCCCTCCACAAACATCGCAGAACATTAAACGACGCTATTACGGACGCTTGGGCCAACGTGTCACCATCTATGCTTCAACGTGTGCAACGTGAAATTCAAAGAAACATCCAAATATGCATTGCAGCTGACAGTGAGAATTTTGAAAATCTAAAATAAAGGTATATTATTATAACTAGTTGCTTTTTTTCTTTCTAAGATCGTTTTGTCACGTCACAGTGTAGGAAATCACGAAAAGACAAATGCGTATTTTAACCGTTCTATTCTTGGCATTAATGTCCACAATGTGTCTTTTCGTACTAAATCAATGATGCACTACAACTTTGTAAATTACTTTTTTTCTCTATCTCTTTCCATTTTCGAGATAGGAATGCTAACTTCACAACAAACCACCGGGTGTCGCCGTAGGCGTTTTCATTGAGTAACGCATGGCTATTTTACTATACCTAGACACTACTTTTATGAATATAGCAGCAGACGTTACGAAGTTACGAGTGTGGCAAGGGACTTTAGTGGGCATACTGTATATATATATATGTGTATGCAAATTTTATCTTAAAAACGGCTCTAACAATTTTGACGAAATTTTGTATCCTACCGTTTTGGGACACCAGAAGACCATTGGCTAGGTCACATGTTCGAGAAAATTCGATTAGTGGGTCATTTTGCGTCCCAATGGGTCAGCGTAAAGCTAATTTTATCTAAACAAGTTGGAAATTGTACGTCAAACGTGACAAATGAGGTGCGTTCGTACTATAGCTAGTTATATAAATATTCAGATCTTGATGATTTTTAATTCTGTGAAATGAATTATATCGTCTGCAGTTTAATTTCTGTCATAAAATAAGTATCTCGGTCGCTTGACGATGAAATCTCGAAAGCTCCTCTAACAAGAAAGCACCGATTTCTTTTCTTTTAATTCAAATTTATTAATAAATATTTTTATTAATATCTCCTAAAGTTTTGATTCGATTTAAAAAAAAAATTGAAATGTCTCGACAAAATTCTGCAAAGATAATATATCTTAAATTCCAAACCATTCGGTTGGGTAGTTTTTGCGTTGTTATATGCGGACGGACGGACAGACGGACCAAGCTACGACAATAGGTGCTACGTATTTATATAATTACGAACGCACCTAAAAATGGCTCAAACGATTTTGATTAAATTTTTTATCTTATCATTTTGGATTTCGAGAAAAGAATTGGGCTAAGTCCCATGTTCGAGAAAATTCGATTAGTGGGTCATTTTTGGGTCATTACGGGCCAATCTAATTATATCTAAAAACCGTCTCTAACGATTTTGACAAAATTTTGTACCTCACTAGTTTCGGGCTTGATAAAATCATTGGGATAGCTCATATGCCCGAGAAAATTTGACTAGTGGGTCATCTGTGGGTCACTGTGGGTCAAGCTAATTTTTATTTCAAAAACGGCTCAGACTATTTAGACTAGATTTTGCATCCTGTGGTTTTCGGGTACGAGAAGACTGTTGGGCTTGATCACACGTTCGAGAAAATTCGATTAGTTGGTTATTTTGGTCACGGGTCATTATGGGTCAAGCTATTTTTATCTTAAAAACGGCTCATAGGATTTGAACTAAATTTAGTATCCTACAGTTTTCGGGAACTAGAAGATTATTGGGTTGGGTCACATGTTCAAGAAAATCCGATTAGTGAGTCATTTTGGTGATGGGTCATTATGGGTCAAGCTATTTTTATCTTAACAAGGCTCAGACGATTTGAACTAAGTTTTGTATCGTACAGTTTTCTGGAACGAGAAGACTATTGGGCTAGTTCACATGTTCGAGAAATTTCGTTTAGTGGGTCATTTTGGTCATTTTATTATAGGTCAAGCTATTTTTATCTTAAAAACGGATTAGACGATTTGAACTAAATTAAGTATCCTGCAGTTTTTTGGCTAATTTTACAGTTTTATAGCTAATTTTGACAGAATATAGCTCGATCTTCCCGGCTCATTTAATAATATGTGAAAAGGGTAGTATAAAATACCCAAATAAATAAATAAGCAGTTCAAAGGGTATCTAGTCCCTCTAAAAATAAGATTTAGTCTTTAATATTTTTATTATATGCCCAAACAATATTGAAAATGTATTAAAATTTACAATAGTATATTTTTTTCCTTAAAAAACCCACTGTTTTAACCTTCTCACCGCCGCAAACTGATATATCCGTTTACTATGCTGTAGGTTTCACTGCAATAACAGCATTGTTTAAATTAATATATTTCTACTATATTGCAGTTTTAAAATATTGAGTAATGATTGATACTCTCAAAGCTTATACTCATAGACATAAAGTTTTTTATATCAAGTTTGAAAATTCCTCTTTATTTAGCATTTTAAAATAATTACAGAGAAAACAACATCAAAAATTTGCCCTTTGGCTCGGCGGTCAGGGGGTTAAAATACTCTGTAAATACACGAAGATATAAAACTAGCGAAATTTTTAAATAGTTTTTGAAATAAATTCTGCAGAAAAGGCGTACTGGAAATATGACCAACATATTTTTTATATATCTATCGGCTGACAGCTGGAATTACTTACGTTATTTCTATATTATATAACATAACTCATTTAATAATTTAAATTAAATTTTCTTTACAAAGTAACAAAGTAATTATCAGCCAGAAATCTTTTAAAACTTTCATTTATTATGTAACAATATTCAAATATGTTTATGAAGAATTACTTCTGAAATTTTATAATTTAAATACTTAACATTACTTTAAAACATGTTTGTTAGTAAATGAGATAAAAGTTTATTATATTCGTAGTTATTATTCTACTCTTTGTTCCCAAAGCAATTATAACTCTTCACATAATTGGAAAACATCTTATGAAATGCTTCATACAAACATAATTTATATTTCTGATGTATTTAAACGTGCAAACTCGTAACAGAATAACTGTTAAACTTGTGTTTTAAGTTTTAATGGAAAATAACATTTATATATACAGTGGAATTTCTCTTTAACGAAGTCCCTATTTAACGAAGTTTTCTATTTCACGAATTTTTCTGCAGAACTTTGAACACCATTATCATATAAATTAATCTTCATATTACGAAACATATATTCTTTATAACGAAGTTTATTCGACTTTTGTACTTGCACAGAATTCAAACTAAGAGGTTGCTGTTGCCATGGATATGAAAATTTATTTCAGCGGATTGTAAGAAAATGAACAAATAATTTCCATTCTGCTTGGTGTTAAATAAAACAATTTGTTTTTCACACTAAGAAAAACACTTGTTATCATTACTGCACCACACCGAGACTCCAGCGCTGACAGTTGGGTGAAGTCAAAATCCCCTGTTTACATTCAATGATATAGAAGATGTAGTGACGCAATGGCGTCAGATGCATTGAAGAAAAATATCAATTAGAGTCTGATAGTTACCATTCTGATTTTCCATTACTGATCGACAATGGACATTACCTATGTGATTTTACCCATGGACTTTACGCATGCTGCAGGTATATAGTAGAAAAACACCAATAGGCATGAAAACCATTTTAACACAGCTGCCCAGTCGTCAAATAAACAGTATTATTCTGAGGGCAGATACCCTAAGAGGCGTGACTGTTGCCACTCGTGGGTAAAATCCATTGCTTTGTACATCCACAAGAATGTGCTTCAAAATGCAAATCGAAGAACATCAAAGTTATTTGTGTTCCTGCCAATACAACTTCTAAACTATTCCATTAGTCTAAGGAATAATAAAAAATCTTGGAGTACATTATCGAAAGAGACAAAAAAAAAGACAATGTAGTGAAAACGTTAGTTTGAGAAGCTGTGTATCAGAGCTGATGAAAGCTTGGGAATGTGACGTGATTTCAGCGACCGTACATAATTGTTTTGTAAAAGACGGCTTCATAATTGAAACTGAATCAAATGCTTCTGAATCCAACTCTTGTTTGTCATACCTAAAGGAAAAATTTCATGACTTTAAGTTGATTTCTATTTAACGAATTTTCTTCATAATGAAGTTTTTAAGTGTAACAATGAGACTTCGTTAAATGGAAGTTTCACTGTATATACAGAGCGACAGAAAAAAATCACCACAAAAGCAAAATAAAATGACAAAAAACATTTTAGCTGAAACTACAAAGACAAAAACAAAATAAATGAGGATGCGCAAATTAATTTCTATGTTAGAATTGTTAAGAAAATATTAAACACATTACATACATGTTTTTGAAATATTACAATTTCATATTGGGGCGAAATTTATTGTTTCTTTGTGTATAATACAGAAACATGAATGACGCTGACTTAACGACTTTTAATATTATATAATAAAGCTGGAAAGTAGAAATATATTTGTTTAAAAATTTTGAAAGCTGTTTTCTCTTATTAAATGAAATGCGGATATTTATATTCTACTTTGTTTGTGTATCATGCCCTTTCAAGAATATTATATAATAAAAACAAAATATTTATTTTCATTTTTAACACGTAGATAAAAATTACTTTCCTGAATATTAAATACGGGGATTTACACATTGTTAACAAAGCGTACAACCGAGAGAGAGACAATGTTCAAGTCGGGAATCAAACCCGGACCCTTGGAATTACACTCCAATGCTCTACCATTGAGCTGCGAGGACAATACCGAGCTTGGCATCTCTCACTCACATTTCTCACTCACAACTCTCACTCCCTGTAGCTCAATGGTACAACATTGGAGCGTTATTCCAAGGGTCCGGGTTCGATTCCCGGCTTTCACATTTTCACTCTATTGGTTGTACGCTTTGTTAGCCGTTAAATTATAGTAATATGGAAATAATATGAATCTGCATTGAATATGACGTAATCACAATGGCAATCTAGAATCATTACCTATCATGGGAAATCGTTGAATTAATTACGTATGATAGCATTCAATAGAATGAAGAAAACTTTCACTAATATAGTTTTATGTTTCCTTTTGATTTTCATAAAATTTTAAATGACTCGACAAAATTCTGCAACGATTATATATAGTATATTAAATTTCAAACCATTCGTTTAGTAGTTTTAGCGCTGCGATATGCGGACAGACGGACCGACAGTCGATGATTATAAGTGCTACGTATTTATGTAATTAAAAAACTAACCTAAAAATCAAGATTATCGAAGTACTAACAAACGTTAAAATATTTCACTTATTTAAAACAACAAACATTATGATTTTATGAGCTATGATATTATGAACTATTTTATGGGTACACCCTCTCTAATAATTTAAATCCCGATTTAATGTTAAAGCTATTTATGAATTCATAATTAATTATATTTTAAAATCAGTTTCATTAACAAGATTTTCTTCAACGGAAAATATATTTATATCAAATTTTTTGTCTATTATTTTTATCTAAATCTTGTACAAATAACATTTATTCTAGTCGACATTAAAACAATTCTATCTAGTCGCCATTAAAACAATTCTTTCATTGAAGTTTCTTAAGCTGTTTTGAACATATTTAACCTAGAATGTTACAATCATGACACATCTTTCAAACGAAAAAAAGCTAGTATACTGCTTGAATGAGATTGGGAGTCTGAAGCTGTTGCGATAAGGGTGAACTGCTATTCTGTATCTTAAGTTTTTTATCTTCCTTTTGGGGATATAAAACGTCACTGGTTTCCTCGATTTATCATACTCGATTTTTTATATGTTTCTTGTTCTACGATAACCGTAAAATATCTCAAATCTTTTTTGAAGATGCAGGATTTCTAATCTTGTTTTTGAAGTGAAGAGATTATGATATTGTTCTATATAATTAATTCAGTTTGGATGAATTTAGCAAGACATTATATATCCTATCAATATTTCATTATCCTCTTTATTTTAATTTTAACAAATATCTTTTTAAACAAAAACTGAAAGAGTCTTTAAAATATAGTTTTTAATCCAAGATGTGTGTTATTAACTTTGACTATTTTTTATTTACTTATTGCGCACCAGTTATCGCATTTTAGAGAGCAATACATCGGAATACAAGGTTGTTTTGGGAGAAACCATTTATTGTTAACCGTATTCAATTTAACCTACGTTATTGCCAGTAGAGTGCATTTATAAATAACAGAGTGGTCCCGGACATTTTTGTCCAGACAGATGGGATTAGTTTCTCCTAAATATGATAACCCTCATTCTAGAACATTGCAATATTCGTCTAGACAAGTTTAGTAAGACAGCTGAGAGAAGTCAACAAAGATTAGTTTGGCGAAACTGGCATGTTCTTCAAGTTATTGTCAAAATACATTATCTAGCCCAATCACATTTTATTGCTTACACAATAATATATGTTAATCACATTCGCCTCTCTCTTAATACTAGAAGCACTTTATTTTTGAGTATCGCTCACACTTGAGACGCAGTTGACAATTATATATTGACATTTTTTAAGCGTTCTTGTAATAAAATATATATATATATGCGCGATACAATAATTAATTTTAACTTAAAGCCTGTCCCGTGGTACTAGAATTGTATTCGAAATAGTTGTATTAGTTTTGTTCTAGTCGAGGAAATAGCCGCATACATAAGTAAAGATCGAAATCAGAAGTTCCTTTCTTTAACTCGTTTTAAAAATGAAATTCCCGATTTACATTTAAAAAGGTATTTTCAATATTTTGTAAGCGGCGAAATCTATTTAATGTGTTGATCTTTCTGCCAATCCTGATTGGTCAGTTTACTCAGGTGATCATTTTATTATTTTCCAAGTTTATTTTTGAAAGGATCTCTGTATTTTTAACAATTAATTTTTTATTTCCTATATTTGAAAAGCGATTTACTTATTTTCTCATAAAAATCCCCTGATTTATTATACCATATACAAAATGTCTAAGAATAATGTATCAACACAATTTCGGAAACACTTCTTCTTTTGTAAAAAAAAAAAAAAAACCAAAAAAAAATTCAAAAAAAAAAAACAGCAGAATATTTTTTAATTTTTCAATGGCAGAAAAGATTTAAAGACTGTGGAATACGAAGCCCCGTTACATCAATATCCGATTAAAACGTAACAATTAACGAATATTAGCATAATAAAAAAATCGAAAAAGCCGGAAGAAAGAATAAGAATATAAAAATAGTGTCATATTATTCAGAACAATGTTCCTTCTCAAACCGCACTTTCTGTGATGCTCTTTCTATAACATATTACTATACTAATCCCTCAAAGGATCAGGGTTCATAAGCCGTGTTTTTGGCCTATGAAATAAGACTAAAATTCTATTTTGTTATACTGACTTAATTATTTCACTTTTTAATACTAGAAGGTTTATCCTGTACGATTTCAACAATATATTTGGCATTTTGTTCGTTTTTATATAACTTACACAACATCAAAGTTCATATTATTCCTAGTTTTTGATGAAAAATACGCAATTCTCCTAATTTTAACTCAATTTTTAATATATATTTTAATATTTCACTATGAGCGTAGCTTTGCAACACTTTTATTTTTACATATATTGTACAATTTGATGTATTTTATAATATATGTAAAGAAGAAAATGTTGCACGATTGCGGTCATATAAATAATTGAGGTAAAATTAGCAGAAATTGCATATTTTTCATCCAAAACTACGAATAATACGAAATTTGAGCTTGTGTAAGTCATATAAATTCGAACAAAATGCAAAAACTATTGTTGAAATCGCACAGGATAAACCTTCGAATATTAAAAAATGAAATAATTAAGTCAGTATAACAAAATCGAGTTTTAGTCTATTTCATGGGCCAAAAAACACGGCTTATGGACCCTGATCCTTTATCCAATCTAGATCTGTGGGATGTTATTATTTTTTTCGGAATAATTTTTAATCAAGCGTTGTTGCAACGAAGAAAACTGATAATGTTCTAAAATAGTTAACAGAAGGTGATTTCATTCACGCCTTCATCGAGTGAAAAAACAGACGCTAGTAATTGTATAAATAGTAGAATATGTGTATAATGTATAGGCAGAGAGGATATGGAAGAGAACAAAAATAAAATTCCATAATAATAAAAATGATTTACCGGGGGGAATTTAATAAGTTTCGTTATTTAATAGATGTTAGAGGTCTTTTAATTAAAGTTTTGCAATTTAAAATTTCATTGGTATCTTCAAACATTTCCTTTTTATAAACTCATTTTTTTTAATTATTTAATTAACCCCCTCCCCTTTTTTTATATATTTTAAACATTACTAATTAAAATTCTTATTTTCAAAATTTAAACATCTTTGTTTTTCTATGTGTAAAGTGAACACCTACAGGATTTTGCTTCCCTTTTAGGAAAGACACCCCTATCGTCCTTTTGCTTTCTTTTTTAGACCTCACAAGAAGCTGTTTACGATAGATTCCCTCACCTCAGTATTTGGCAGCTTTCACTTACTTTCTTTCTTAGTAAAATTGGACCCCACGCACGCAAATTGACAAACGGACACACAACCATTATGGAATTTCATGGGAATGGCTAAGTGCACCATTTCACTTGTGTAGTATGCAGTTTTATTACCCTGAGAAAGATAGTCATAAAACTATTTTAGAAAGCAATTTTGGCGAAAGAATAACAGAATACTACACTCCAAATTTTTACGAGCTCTAAGCAGGTGGTAAAAGACGGCACGCCAGCTGACTAGCTGATTTTCGGAGAATTTGTACGATGATCTTCCCCATAGTGAAACCTCACCCAATGAGCGTCTAGCTCTATTTCCCTCTTTTACGCGTTGCTATGGGATACGACCATAGCTAGTAGAGGAGTCATGCTTTGAAGCTAGTAAGAGAAGGTTGTGTGTGAGTGGAAGGGACTCTCCCTCACCCCACCTCTTCAGTAAACAGAGAGAGAGAGAAGTACCAGCATTCTAGCAATAGCAGCAGTAGCAAGAAGACGGAGAGATTACTAGCATTAGGTCTAACAGCATATATGCTAGACCATTAATAAAACTCATGCTGCATTGTATTTCGTGGTGTTCTTCAGAGTTTTGCAAGCCCCAGCATCGACGATCATGAATTACGTTTCCAGCAGTTACCGAGTTAGTTGAAGCAAGTGTGTATAAAGAAAACAATGTATTGATGAATAGACAGCCCTTGGCTAATCTAAGACGGTCGCTATCAGACTTCACATACGAAAGTCTCCGTGTTGAAAGAAGAGATCGGGAACGTGTTTGATGAATATTTGAGTTCCGATTAGTTTTATTTTCATACGGTGAACAACTGATCGTTCAAAAATAACGACTTGACGTCTAACATAAATACGAGCGTACGGAGCAATGATGCACGCTCCCTGTTGTACAGTCAAAATCTGAAATATGTTCCGAACAGTGTTTTTGAATTGCAACTATTTTACGGATGCATGTTATCGATCTAGCAGGATTCATTCTTAAAGATATTTCCTTGTGGCCTTTTTAACTCTTAACAAGTTGTTAGACTTAAGTTAGTTAACAAACATCTTTCTCTTTCGTCATGAATTATTTAAAAACAATTTCGATCGCTATGATGGTTAACCTAGCATCTATTAAATGTAATATGCATGAAGATAAACCTCTACTACTTTTTGTGGTTCCCAAAGATAAATCCGGTGTTTATTCATTCAGCTGTGGAACTGAAAAGCATAAAAAGTTTATGTAACTGTGATTAAACGTGTCGTCATGAATGCAGTTTTGTGGATCTCAAATTTTAGGACTCACATTTAGAGTCATTGTGTAAGAGACAATAACAAAAACTAAGGAATTGCAAAATCCAGCTATATGTGTGTTAAGCCTCTAATATATGATAATGTTTATCTGCATCTGTTGAACTATGCTATCGAGATGTGAGTAAAAACTTCATTTATTATTATTATATTTTATGAATCATGTTATTTGTTTGATCATATGACAATATCTACCTGTGTTTTAAGTAAATGATATATAAGTTATCTAAAATGCTGCTTGCCAATAAATATTCACTTCTCCTAGTAAATTTTCTCTGTTTTCTTTTGATTATTATTTTTCTTAATTGTGTCAGAAGTTTTCTTTTCAATATTTTTTTCTTCTTTTTAACTTTTAAGATTTAGTTTGGAATACTATATATAGACTGTTTTATCAAGTTAAAAATATATATATGTTAATCTTTTAACTATTTTTTTTTATTGATTTAAATTTTAGTGTTGGTAAAAGTTTAAATTAATTAAAGTAAACTATAGTATTCCCTAATCATGAAATTAATAGCAGAGCATTGAAATAAAAGTTTATTGGTTTTTATAATATGGGAAATAAAGTAATTTACTCTTTTCTTAATTTTAAAATCTAATTTGGTTTTTGTTCCCTTAATTTTGATTCATAAATTTTGAGATTCTCAATACTATTTTAAACACTAAACTTGATGAAAATAAACTTGTGTTTTACTGGATGTTGAAATTAATAAAGTTAAGTGTTTTACTAATTAAATGAGACCTTTCTCTTTTTCTTTAATTGATTACATGATTATACATATACATATTGATATATAGAGTAAATTTAATATTTTAATTTAAAATCTATTGAGAAGTATTGTTTTATGATGAATTATCTCATTCAAAATTTAATTATTTACTTATGGTCTCTTAAAATTTAATTGCCATTATACGATCACTGGTTAGTTGTTGGGGATTTAGACACTATGCAAATTTAGAACCTTGTCAAATGTTTTAAGGCGATTAATTCTAGTAATTTTATAAATTTAAGATTTTGAATTCAGGTAATAATTACCTTTTAAAATGCTTTGGTTCAATTTATTTTATTCGGCCTTCTTTTCTAAAATTTATTAATGTCTAGAAATAAACTTATAAATGTATATATTGACATGATTCATTTCAAACCTTCTGTAATTTGCATAGCTCTAAATGTATAAAAGGTAATAGGTTTTTTTAAAATAAAACAAAAAATAAAATCCCCAACATAGACATAGACCGTAGGCTTTCGCATAGGTATGCATTCAACGCATTTGTCACACATCAGCTGCTGATCTGTTTTTTCTAAAATTAAAATTCTTATATATATTTTTATATATTTTTTTCAAAATTTTAAAACATTATATATTAATTAAAATTCTAAAATGTAACTTTTTCACGTGATATATATTTGGCAAGACTTTTAAAACAATATATAAGAGTTTGAGAACGAAAATATTCATTCTATTATCATTATTGTTTCTTAAATTTATAAAATTTGTTTCTAATCAATTATTACGAATAACACATAAAACTCTTAGCTACAAGAGCAACACTTTTTTTTAATTAAACTTGTTAATGATCATTGCCAGAAAACTGACTTATAAATTGAATACGGCATGATTTTGAAAATATAATGGCAACAATTAGCTGATAAGGACACTGTGATAATATATACAGAGTGATTCCAAATTCATGGTACAAACTCTAAGGGATTAAAGGTTTGGAACATTTTCTACATTTAGCCACACAACAAAGTGTCTTACATAGCTAGATTGCTTTTTTTTTTAAGAAACATTTTAAAGATTGTCACATAGTAAATAATGATTTTACAGGACACTGTCAAAAAACATTTATTGTATAGGAAACCAGGGTAAAAATTTATTTATTTTGTTAAAATTAGAGGTCGTCTCACTCCAATTTGAAGTCACATTTTCGTTCATAACTTTAACAGTAGTGCAGATATTTTAACAAATTTCACAACAGATTCATCTTTGTATGAATCGTAAACATATTCTAAGGATTTCTTTAAAATATTTTCACTACTGTTAAAGTTATTAACGAATACACGATTTAAATTGAAGTGAGACGCCCTGAATTTTTGACTATATAAATGCAGGGTCGGATTTCCGACCCTGCATTCCTATATAAAAATTGTTTGTTACAGAGTCCTGTACCAACCCCTAAAGTTTGTACAATGAATTTGGAATCACCCTGTATATATAAACTTGTTTAACATATTTGTATTATTTTGTAAAGTTATGATTAATATATCATCTATATTAATGTAAAGTTATGATTAATATTTATATGCAGGGCTGCCAACTACTACACTTATTTCGAGTCAAATAATTCTTTTAGAATTGGAAATTTTAGTTAACAAACGCAATAAAATATAAAGCATTGCATACCATTAATTAAATTCAGTATGCAATTTATTAATATTTTTCTGGTTCTAAACATGAATATTTGATTTTAAAAGGCGTAGTAGTTGGCAGCCCTGTATATGTATGATTAATATATTTTATAAGCATTTTAACGGAGTGATACTATTTCATTGTTAATGGGTATCGATGTATATGAATTTATATCGCATGTAACTAAAATATTTCAGATAAAACTATTAATAAATTGATGAATCTCATTACAAAGCTTCAATTGCCTTTGGTATTTTCTGCAATCCGTACATTCTAAATAGTTTAATCCTGACTGTCTTGTTATAATTCGATTTATCTATTCCGCTGAGCACAAACAGAGCTTTTCGAATACGTTTGATGTGAATGAATTTGCATTTACGATATAAGAAGCTTTCAGGCATATGAAACAAGATCATTTATGAAAGATTAAACTTATTGTTTCTATACCATATGTTGAAGTGAATCAACAAAGCCATGTTACAAGAAGAATTGTGAATAATAAACTCAAAACACTTCGTATATTATTGTCTACAGAATTTAGATTGCAATAAACTCAAAATAAAAGTAATTATTAATAAAAATTCAACCATAAACTATAATAAGATTTAGAAGAATTAGATAAAGCTGATATAATCTTTCTTTCTTTCTTTCTTTTTTAAGTTGTTGTACATAACAGAATTTTAAGTATATTTTGCGTTTTTTAAATTTCATCTTAAAAACACTTGCGAATAGCTATGATTGCATATTTTTAATACTCGTGACACTCAGTATATGCGCAATGGATTCTAGAAAAATATTATTTATAATAAACTTTAATTTGAAGTTCCTTTGAGAGAAGATTTGGTATTATAAAATTATATTGTGCTAGTTTTAATTTAAGTTTAATTTCTTTTTTCATACATGCGTAAGATTATTCTAAAATAACTGGGAGAAATGTCAAAGCAACTCACGCCTACATAAACTACATATAATCCTTTATGAACACATGACCACTATTCCATAATGTATTCAAAACACATGGGTTCTTTTAAGAACTGTACAAGAAATAGGAAGATATTGCATCGATATCAAGAGTTTTTTTATGCTTTACGTGAAGTACACTGTAAAAAAAAGGTAGGTGTTCCTTAATCTAGGAAAAGATAATACATCTAAAAAAGAAAATATACAGTATTCTCTTCCAAGTTACCCACGATTCCAAAAAGCATTCTTTATCTTTAGAAATATGAGAAATAATTATATTATCGCGATTTAAAAAAACAACAAAATGCAACACTGATATTTGGAAATAATTCTGAGTAGTTTTTATGCTGCATTAATCAGTTTTATGAAACCTGAATATATGTATTCCTGCTGCTATCAATTCTCGACTAAACATTTTCATGTTAAACAAATTTGTTTTACAGATAAGCATGGCAAATTAACACTAACGTTAAATTCCATAATATTCTGTTGCTATTGCATGCATAAATTCAATTACGCCTCTGAAAATGTTTAATTGAGAATTGATAGTATCCTAAAATCCGATATTCCGACTTGAGAAAACTCATTAATACACTTTTAAAAAAAACGAAAACGTTTCTGAAAGTCGGTAGCAGAAAAAAAAAAAAAAAAAAAAAAAAAAAAAAACAACTATGTGTTTATAATTGATTTTTTAAATCTCGAAAATATATTGGTTTGTGAAGTTTCTTGAGATAAAGAGTGATTTCAGAATCACGGGAAATTTGGAAGAAGTATTTCCTCTTTTCGCTTGGGGATATATTATATTTTCGTAGATTATGAAAAGTGTCTCTTTTTTAGTGAAGGATGACATCACCAGAAGTGAAGAAATTTAGTAATTTGTTCATGAGCAACATACTGCATACTAGTATGTAGATTGTATTTTTAATTTAATGTATTTTTAATAATTAATATAAAATGGAAAACCGTATTTTGAAAATACGGTTTTCCATTTGATATTTTAAAATCACCCTGTATGATAATTCTGCAACACTTTTCAAGTCAAACTTTTCTGCTTAATCAAAATGATAATAATACTGGCAACGAATAAAAAGCTATGGTTTGTCGCAAAATGGTCTAAAGATTTTTAAAAATCAGTCACAGTTAAATGATGACATCTATTGATGTTATAGTTTCAGGTGAGCAATATGTGAATTGCCTTACTACGCTACTTTGTTTTAATTTTAACTATCACCAAAAGATCGTACTGAGCTGTCTCAAATTGTAATAAAAGTTCCCGATTAATTTACAATTTCAAATCGCAAAGCATTACGTTTCAAAAACTTAAACAGAATTAAAGGTAAAAACTGAGAAAAAATTTATACATGTCATCGTATATTGTTTTTTAATTTAATGGGACTCTTAAAATGACAAAGCTGGAAAGGCAAAAATCATTTTCAGATGTGATTCGAAATTACCGTATTATTAAAAACTAGTATGTTGTGCCATCACAAAACTTTCTTCTATATAAATAAATGCGTCTGCAAACAAAATTAAATGACAATCTATGCCCACTTCAGGTAAAGCTATAGCGAAATTCGGAATAAACACAGTATAGTTATTGAGATAGTGTTATCGTGAAAAATTGCAGCATAGCAACGCCACCTGTTCGGAGATATACACCAAAACCCAATCAACAACAACTGATGTTGACGTCTAACTGAATTGAAGTTTGATGAAATTCTGTGCATTAGTTATTCAGATAGAGATATTGCGTAAATCCTGAAAAATGAAGCGTAGCAGCGCCACCTTTCGAGCAATTTTACAGGACAAACTAATCAGCACCAATTTATACCAAGTTCTAACTGAATCAAAAATTTTATTAAATTTCGTGCAATAGTTCTTGAGATAGAGCGCACACAATGTTTTTGTCACATACATACAGACTCACAGACAGACATTTTCTAAAAACAGTCAAATCCTGTTCATAACCTTCTAAAACGTATAAATCCGTCGAAAACAGGAAGTCGAACATTTTCCCGAATTCAATACTTTCTTCTTGTAAAGATAGAAAAAAAAGTTATAATAGTAGTAAAAAATAGTAACAAAAACTATGAATTTTCATGAATAATTCAGAAAGTAAATATATTTTTTGGTGGAGAATAAAAAAATATTCAAACTGGCAGCCTTTCATAACTGTACTTATAACTTCTAAAGTGTTAAAATAGTAAAATAATTTAAAAAAGAAGACACAGGATAGAATAAAATCCTCAGTGCCTGGATCAGCAAGCGAGCACGTTACCTCATGAACAGTAAGACAGAGTTAATAAATGCAGACGATTTAGGTATTTAAAACGTACGCTGAATTTATATCTTCAATAACTCAAAAATTAAGTCAAATCTGCGCAAGCATTGTTAGGGGGTGAAAACACTACAATATACAGGGTGATTCATAAAAGATGGGCAGAACTTTAAGGGGTTATAGTACACTTAAAGACAAATAATATTAAATAGGAGACTAAGGGTCCCAGACGTATTCCCAAGGAGATAGGGGGCATTAAAGTTTAGGGTCCGAAATTTCAAATGATTATAAAACATGGAAAAATTGGTCGATTCGTTTGCGGTTTTTGCAAAAAATTTTCTTTATGCCAGTATTTTCTTGAAATAAAATTTTAAAGTTCAATTTCAAAAAATGCCGATAGGGGGCGCTTTAGACTTTGGAGTAACAAACAACTATTTTTTAACGTTATTTTTTGTATTTCTTTAAATGATTTCGAAAGCTTAGACTTAAACTTAAATTTTGATCTAAAAATCTGAGTCCTAACGAGTAGTTAAGTAGCGTAAACTGAAATTTGAAATTTGAAACCCTTCTCCCCCCAGAACAAAAATCAGTTATTCCCGATCTTTGTGTCGTAGATTAGGCTCTAACTACTGCCGCGTTTTGCTAAAATTATTCTTTATGTCAGTATTTTCTTGAAAATAAATTTTAAAGAAAATTTTCAAAAAATTCCGATAGAGGGCGCTTTAGACTTTGGAGTAACGAACAACTATTTTATACCGTTATTTTTTGTGTCTCATTAAATGCTTTCTAAAGCTTAGACTTAAACTTAAATTTTCAGCTCAAAATCTGAATCGCTGAGCGTGGTTCAGTAGCGAAGGGAGGGGGTTCAAACTGAACTGTGCTCAGGAGTAGAAATTTCAAACACCTCTCCCCAGAAACTTAACCACGTCTAACGATTCAGATTTTGGGCTGAAAATTTAAGTCTAAGCTTTAGAAAGCATTTAATGAGACACAAAAAATAACGGTATAAAATAGTTGTTCGTTACTCCAAAGTCTAAAGCGCCCTCTATCGGAATTTTTTGAAAATTTTCTTTAAAATTTATTTTCAAGAAAATACTGACATAAAGAATAATTTTAGCAAAACGCGGCAGTAGTTAGAGCCTAATCTACGACACAAAGATCGGGAATAACTGATTTTTGTTCTGGGGGGAGAAGGGTTTCAAATTTCAAATTTCAGTTTACGCTACTTAACTACTCGTTAGGACTCAGATTTTTAGATCAAAATTTAAGTTTAAGTCTAAGCTTTCGAAATCATTTAAAGAAATACAAAAAATAACGTTAAAAAATAGTTGTTTGTTACTCCAAAGTCTAAAGCGCCCCCTATCGGCATTTTTTGAAATTGAACTTTAAAATTTTATTTCAAGAAAATACTGGCATAAAGAATTTTTTTTGCAAAAACCGCAAACGAATCGACCAATTTTTCCATGTTTTATAATCATTTGAAATTTCGGACCCTAAATTTTAATGCCCCCTATCTCCTTGGGAATACGTCTGGGACCCTTAGTCTCCTATTTAATATTATTTGTCTTTAAGTGTACTATAACCCCTTAAAGTTCTGCCCATCTTTTATGAATCACCCTGTATACTACCAAATCATCAAAATTACTCAAAATCATCAAAATTATTCTGAATAATATTTGATCATCCATTTAATAATTCTAAAAACAGCAAAAAAAAGAGGAGAAACCGTATTATGTTTGTAGTAAGTAATAATAAATTGGAATAACTGCAAGCAAACTTCACTAGTGAGTAGAATGGTCATTTAGCAGCGCTTAAAATAAGATTTCAAAAATTACCAGCCGTTCCATTCTGGGCTACTACGGTTAAAGTTAGCCGGAGTACAGAACACAGATGTGTTGTTTTAACTTAAATATATTTTGCACATTTTGTCTATTTTCTTAGACTGCTTAACAACTACACGAAAAAGCATTTTTCCTGGTTTCGTATTTATATTTTCGGCATCTTTCACCCAGGCGGCCCGGGTTCGATTCCCGGCATGGGAACCAAAATAATATTGAATCTGTCCCTGTCTGTAAAATTGTATCTTCAATATTATTTATATTGATATTAAGGTATCAATATTCATTTCAAAATTAAAATATCATAAAACTAGAACACAAGAATAGGTTAGGCTTACATAAACGGTCCTCTTTCGGGAGATAAGATATCTTAAATTACTCTAACTTTTCGAGAATAAATGTTCATGTTGTTCAAAAAATAATTGAATCTACACAAAGTAGACACACAAACAAATATATTGACGATCACGAACACAATATACATAACATTTTTCGCGCACATCATAAATATTACATCTTATATTCCGTATTACATTTTCTAGTTCATTCATAAAAGTTCTAAGACAGATCCATTTTTTTTTATCAACAGAAAAATATCGTCTGCGCGAGGCGCAGAAAAGAAACGATTAAATTAAAACCATGGAAGTAGCGATAAAACGCAACAATCCGCAAGCCAGTGGTTAATCGCCTAAACAGTTCAGTATTTATAGAAACTTTTCTGATTCTGATTATTTCAGCATTTAAGCGCGTAGACAGATTACATATCTGTTGAATTTGTGTTTTATTTATTTAATTATTTGTAAAGTTTTAATTACATTTAGCAATTTATTTAAGGAGAAAAAAAACGAAATTGTGATTTATTTACATTATTTTTTGTGCAAACGAGTTCATCTTACGTAGCTGGATTCCTCGCAATTTTTACAATATTCAAACTTGAAAAGTATTTCAAAATTTTTAAGAATCAGTAAATTGAGATACAGTTTTCAAACAAAATTCATTTGAAAGCACACATTTTTTTTTTCCTCTATTCGATGCCATAAATATTGAAATTGCGCTACATTGAGAAGCTAAAAAAATTGCAGTAAAAACAAAATTTAATGGTGAGGCTGTTTCTTTTACTAATATTGCGTCAGAGTTACTCACGGACATGTTACTTGCCCATCATACGTAGTATAGGGTAAATCTTGTAATCGTTATGAAAAACGAAAAATTTTTTTGACGGATTTACACGTTTCAGACACTGGAGATTCCGAAAAACATATTTTTCGAAAAAAAAAAAATTGCCGTCCGTCTGTGTATCTGTCTGTCTGTGTGTCTGTAACCGCTCTATCTCCCGAAAAAAATGAGACAGAGACTTGAAATTTGGTATGTACTTAGTATGTAATAATGGGAAGAAGCTTATTAAATTTCAGTAACCTCGATTATCCGGAACTATTTTTTTCGAACTCTCGAAATATTCGCTCTGATAAAAGGTATATAAAAAATTTCGAAATTGTTTATTTTAAGGAGTGAATATAAAAGACAATAAAAAAAACATAAATTTTGCATAAAGCATGAAGTCGATCGGATAATGAGTTGCCGAGATATTTGTAATCCTATTTTCCACACTCTTCGATTTTTCATGACCCTGTATTTCATCCAAATTTCAATTCAAAGATTTTAATTGAAAATGAGACGCTTAATCAGATGCAATAAACCGCTAGTTAATAGGATTATTGGTTTTGGAGTTATAAGGATGTTTATTTTAAGCAATTCAGTAATCGAGCCTTTAACGTTTATGACGTCATCAAGCCACGATTTTATTCGAATCGCAATGCATTTTATCAGTAGTTTACACATTTTTTATTTTAATATTTTACATTGTGCATATCCATGATGGGTAAGTATTACGGTGGCCCCCAACGACTAGTTTTTGTACATAGTATAGATTACAACCTAATTGTTTAGATGTGACAACCCCAATAAATGTCACTCTTACTTCCTGTCTTTTGCCTATAAACCATTATTTCATAATTTTTTACTCCCAGTGAATATTTCTCCACAAACTTCTTTATAGAAATGCAATATTGTGTTATTAATTAAGCGGTCATGTGTGGAAATACACATTACATCTACGCAAAATGATTAAGATACATGTATTGATAAATTAATGACTATAGTTAAAGAGCTTTATTTGTTTTTGTATTTTCGGTAATTATTATACTCTAAATATTTTCAACTTGACTGTATTGTTAAAAATCAATTTATCCAGTCCACATAGCATAGGCAGAACTTTCGGATACATTTAATAGAAAATAATTAGCAGGGATGATAGCAATCATTCATCGAACTATGTGAGTATATTTATGAATGAATGCACACATTGTTTGTATAATGCGTACTGATTCCAGCAATAAATGAATAATTGCATATTAATCTTTTATACGCTTCCAATATTTGTCTCGTTTTGTAATGTAAAAAGCAATTGGAATTAAAATGCTATAATGTATAATTAAGCAAGTATACATAAAAAATAGAGATATAACTAACTAGTATAGTATTTTGATTATTTTTGATTAAATTAAAATTTCTATTTTTCTGATGTCATATTTTATATTTAACATCATATTTGAAAGATTTTATTCAATTTTCTATTTCCATCACAGTAAAATTTAATGTTGGAAAGAAGTCTGAAACAAAAATATAGACTGCAATACTTGTATTGTTTCGTTATTCTTTTTTTACACTTGATAAACAGGGAGATGATATTTTCCCGAAATGTATTTTCTCATATACATATTTGAATAAAATAATTAAATAACCCCACAATATACCTGTGACTGTCTACGCGATTTCCTGCATTTTTTTTTATAAAAATACTTTTAAAACTCAGATTTATATAAATATTCATTGACGGTTTGGTAGTAAAATATCTTTAACATATATGTTTATCTTAGACAGTTCTTAAGATAAGATTCGAATGAAAATATGTTTGTTGGCAGCATGTTTACTTAGTTGGAAAATGGAAAATAACAAGCAGCCGCTTAGATAGTTAAAATACCGGTAATGTCTTATTCCTTACAGAATATATTACATAACATAGTCAAACAATAAAATAAATTCATGCTTTCAGAATTTAATAACAAATATATTGTGGTTAATAAAATAATAAAACACAAACACAAAAAACAGAAAAAAAATGTTTGCAGACTGCATGTTTTAAATGATACATTTGTTGATCTTCTATGTAACTTTCGAACGTTGGTCGTATGATATACTTTTTAATTGCCATAACTTTTAAAGCTAACTTCAAAGAATGTATGTCAAACAATGTATATCAAATGATTCTGGAGCAGAAAAAAAGTTACCTTAAAATTTAGATGTAAAAGTTCTGGCGGAAATACAGAGTGCCCATAAATTATTGTCGGTGTTCCCTTACCTCATATCTTTAATTTAAGAACATGACGAAAAATATGATTACGTGTTCGTAAAGTGCAACTCAAAAAGTTTGTTTAATAATACAAACGATGTTAAATATACTTGAATTTGTAAATCACATTTTTATTAATGCAATAACGATTATAATCAAATATCAAAAAGTTATTAATGAATTTTGAGAACAAAGTTAGATCGGTTGTGCACTCGCTATTTTGAGTTCCCACGTCTCAGCTGCCCATAAAGCGACGCACAGTGGGGCGATTTGATGATCTAGGTGGACAACATTCATTTTTCCGATTATCTCGGAATTTAACAAGACCGCGTATACTGGTAGCTGAATGTCTCTTTTGTCAAGATCCGAACGAGTTTTGTCGAAAAAAACGGTTGTGTTTATTAACTACAACCGTAAAGAAGGCAGTTGATTTGAGAGACTTTCAACAGTTGCATTATTTTTCAGTAAGTTCGAAAGCAAGTCGTGACTTTTCTGTTTTATTTGAAAGCAGGAGTTTACTGGACATATATCACATGTTTGTCACACGATTTAACCTATTGTTGTTTGAAAATAAGCGCCATCTTGTTTTCAAACTTCATTTTGACTTTCTATACAGTATTAAGCATTATTAAGCAATAAGCATTTTTTTAAATCCAAGTGCCATTCTTAAAGTATTGAAAACTTAAGACAGCTCCTGCGAAAGTTTGCGAATCATTAAGTTATATTAACTTGAAGTGTGCGTCTGAGTGTTTAATTCAAATCTTGCAAGTCAATTTTCACCACTTTTAATTATCCGATTGAGCTGAAACTTTGAATACATGTGTAGTTTCAATGACAATACAATATTATAATTAAAAAAATAATATAAGTAATAATATAATAATAATAATAATAATATAAATAATTAAATAAGTCAAATATTTATCACTGTTTGATTATTTTATTACTGATACATTCGAAAACCCAGCAAAACCTAATTAAACTTCAACGCAATAATTTTGTCCACCTAGATCCTCAAAACGCTACACTGTTCGACACCTCCAGGGTTGCAGCATAAATTAGCAACACTACTTAACTTTGTTTGTGTTTTTAAAAAACTCTTCTTGTGTTGTACTTTACGAATATGTAATATTATTTTTGTCATATTCTAAAATCAAAAGTCATGAGATAAAGTAACCCCGACAGTAATTTATGTACACCGTGTATAGTTTTTTTTTAAATTAGTGGGTCAAACTCCCATGATGTAAAGAGGTTTGCCCCAGCTTACAGATTTATGTGAAGCAATTAAAAGAGTAATTCTGTATATATACAAAATTTTGACACTATAAAAATATAGAGTTCGAAATATAATTAGCTTTTTATAAATGGAAAATTGAGGTACCACTAGACATCAAACACAAATTACGGGCATTCTAAAAGATCCACGGTCAAACAACCCAAGATATCTATATATAAGGTATTATATATATATATATATATATATATATATATATATATTATATATATGTCTATTATATATATATATTTATATATATATTTATATATATATGTGTGTGTGTGTGTATATAATAACTTTAAAATCAAAAGACAACGAACAAGTTATTTTACTACATCTGACAAAATCTTTAATTTAAAGATAGCATGTAAATTATTATTATATAGAATACCTAACTAGAAATTAAAAGCTAACATATTTGAACAATAAATGACCGAAATTCCAATTTAGAAACGTCATATAATAAGTACACATACACATACCTACATATATTAATAGATTCTCTCGAATTTAAATTTTTCTTTAAAGAAAACATAATCTTTCTGAGAGGGTTCTGCCATTATAAAAAAGTCTCACTTGTTTAAACTGCCAAGAATTCTGAAATTAAAAATTCACTTTATAGCTTTTAAAGACAATACATATAAAAACATAAATTATACTTACCTTCTTTTATGATTAAGTTTTATCTAATAAAAAACAGTGTTTTGGGAGGTCATTTAAATGGAATAAACTTTTACCATGCATGATGTTCATTTATTCATTAATTTATTAATGTTTAATTTTGTTTGCTAGAAATTTTTATCAGGCTGTTATATTAGCATATTTATATAAAGAAGTATATTGTTTCTCATATCGCAATAGAATAGCAAAGGTTAAGGATATTTATGATAGTATTTATTAAATATTTTCTATTCTTTTAAATCTTTCGCGGTATCTTGCATTCAAACATCATTTCCTTCATTTGTTAATGATCTAAAAAATTTATCAGAATTACTGGAATAGAAACTTGATTTCATTTCGTAAATTATATTTGCCAGAAAACGCCATAAATTATTTATTTAAAAAAGGAAATCCAGTTTCCACATGCATAAATTATTTATTTGTTGAAATATAATAAATGTATACACTGTAAAGAGTACCAAAGGTAAATTATGCTTAAAACGAAATTTTTATAAGTTAATACTTGTTAAAAATCATGCTTATAAACTGATACAGTTTAAAAGCATCTATGAAGTTTCATTTAGAAGTATATATGTAACTTTATTTCTATGACATAATACGGTGATTAATACAATGAATTTCATATTAAAAGAAGAAGAATTAATTTTGAAGTAAACTGAATAAATTACTAGAGTAATTTTAATAGCATATCGATTATATACACAAAACACTAGTTTTAATAATAAAAAAAAACACAAGTATTTTATTATAGTTCTTCAATGAGGTGAAAACTTATTGTAAGAATTAGATTTATTTAATCGAAATGCAACATGCAGCAAGCAGACCTGCAGAAACCTGCAGAAACCTGATAAGCTCGAAGGTTAAATGAGTTTTAAAAAAAAATAACTCCTGGTAAGTATTTAAAATTATTTTCAGAGAAAAAGTAAATCTGCAGAATTTCTACTGATATTAATTTAAAAAATAAATCTGTATGTTTATTATAAAAAAGGTTATAAATATATTCTATTATACTCCTAAAAATTTCTTGGATATATAAGTGTTACGGTCAATATGATTAATCCGGTCATTATTAATAATAACCGGTTATTATTAATAATGACCGGATTAATCATATTGACCGTAACATAAGTTCATCATCATGTGCTTAAAGGCAACTATAATGGTAAAATATGTGAAAGCAAATTGTAAATTAATTGTTTTATGGGATTGCATCATTAATTGATCAATGAAAAATATATTTAGCTTTTAATTTATAATTTACTGATTATAAAATTAATATTCGAAAGTACATATATTGTAATATTCAAATTTTAATTGCTTATTAGGCGTATAGCCAACATAGTGAAAAAGTACCCAAGCCGGGACTCGAACCCGGGTCATCAGATTAGCGCACTGACGTTCTACCAACTGAACCACTTGAGAACGATACTCAGCCTGGAACTTTTTCACCATAACGTGAAATTTTCACTGGAAAAATTTCCAAGTATTAAAAATATATGAATTTATTCAATTATCGATGATAGATTCTCTTTGATTTCGTGTTTGCCCCAGGGTTGGCGGCTCACGGAAAATATTCCATCTTGTGCTGAGTTTGTAGCCTTGCCAACACGTTACGATGAAAAAGTTCCAGGCTGAGTATCGTTCCCAAGTGGTTCAGTTGGTAGAACGTCAGTGTGCTAATCTGATGACGCGGGTTCGAGTCCCGGCTTGGGTACTTTTTCACTATGTTGGCTATACGCCTAATAAGCAATTAAAATTTGAATATTATGAATGCAAGGCGTGGGAAATTTTCTCTGGACAAATTTCCAAGTATTAAAAATATATGAATTTACATATATTGTACCTTGTAAAAAGTTTATCAGAATTAAATTTCTAGTTCATTCTACTTTTCAAAATTTCTGAGTTCATGTACACAATTCCCCTCCACCCACCCCCTACACATAAATGCAAAAAAAAAAAACAGCTTGTTCCTTCAAGTAGTGTTAAAATTATTCTTAAAAAATAATCCGCATAGAAATTTGTTTTGAAACTACTAAAAAAGAATTTAACATTTGGAGTTAATATTTTTTAAATTTGCATAACTCTCAAATTTCTTCGCCGATTTCCCGTTTGTTATCCCAATGTAACATTTACTTAATCAAAATATTACATGAAAATTAGGTGTTCGTATTGAAAATTTCAAAATCTGTTACAACTTCAATAATGGAAACGACCGTTTTAAGCTTATTTTTTAATCATAAGTTTAAATAATACACAATTCCTGATCGAATGTATTTTTTCGCTTTTCTCTGCATTGATTTTTTTCCGATAAAATAGTATGTGTATGGTCATTGTGCCTAAATGGAACGCAATTCCACAGTTACATTGTTTTGTCACATTTCGTGTATATTTTGCATTTTATTAAAAAAAGGGCAAAAAACGAATGAATACTATGCTTTTAATTCAAAACTAACTTCTTTTGCAGAAATTGAATCATTATTTGTAATAATGCCCAAACAATATACGACTGTCACATTTAGGTCATTTTTGTCGCATATAGATTAGATAAAACCTGAGTGAGACGTTCAAATTCCAAAATGCGACAGTGAATTTTATACATGACAGTTTATCTCAAAATATTATTTAGTTGCTAAAAACTTTTAATTACTTAATAAAAATTTTAAATACATTGAAAGTTTAATAGCCGATTATTGAAACTAATTAATAAACCAATAACTTCATTTAATAATAACCTAAATAATACAAAAAATAACTTAGATAAATATCTTGAAAGTATTATAGTTAAACAATGAATACTTTACGCACTTTAACTTTTATTATGAAGAAAAATAAGAAGGAAATAAAGAATGACTGTTACAACATAAATGTTACGCAATATTTTGCTTCTGAGTTTGCTTTTAACTCATTTTTGGTTTTCATCTTCCACGTAGGCATCAATTCTTCCTTTTTGGTTACTGAATGGCTTAGATCTAGATGAGTTTGAAGTTTAGACTATTTCCTAATTTTTTTTTTTCAGCTGCACCTCTACTTTTGGATTGTTTTAGCGATTGACTTCGAGTTTTTGTTGAATTCTGTTTTTGAAGTGCTGTTTCTGCTTTTTTAAACTTTAATTGTCCTGTCTTTCCCATTTTTTGTCTTTGTTTCTGCTTTTTCACTTCATTATCCTCTTTTATCATTTTCATGTATGCTTCAGTTGTTAAATATTCAGCAAAGTTTGACCCTACTGCTTTTCGCTTTTTGGCTGGATTTTCATTTGTTGATGAAAGAGTTTTTAACAAACAACATTCAAAAACATGCGATGGATTGGCTTTAAGAAGATATATATGTGTAAGGCTACTATAAATTAACTATCAAGCTATTCGAAATGTTTTAAGGTTTCTTTTTTAATTGATTTAGCTTTGTTTTAGATATAATGATAATATGAATATGATCCAACAATAAATTACGTTGTTCCAAAATTGCTAACTTATAAAGAAGCATTGTGTTATTTTTCTAATTTTCTGTCATTCATTAAGAAAAGAAAACTTTGTTTATAACGTTAACCCAATGACTTACATTTCTTAACGTTATTTTATTTCTATTATGCCTCAAATAATTAATTTATTCTGTTCACTAAATGTGGAGTTTTACTTTTCTATTTAAAAAGCATTTTCTTCTTTGGACATTTCTGTCCTATTTTAAAGAAATAATTTTGAAAAATGTTTATTTTGTTCACCCAATATTGTAAATGCTCTTTTCAGAGTAGATACATTGAAAACCCTTCAAATAGTTCTATTTTTTTTAATAATCTAAATTTGAAATAGCTTTCATTATATTTACATTTAAAAGATGACAATTTAATTTTTCACATAAAACAGTTTCTTTCCCTTTGAACAACAAGAATATTAAGTTTGTAATATTAATAATATTATCTAGAGAAAACAAAATTTTGAAGTAACTGCATATTT
Organism: Maratus michaelseni; assembly: GCA_963931845.1. Taxonomy (NCBI): domain Eukaryota; kingdom Metazoa; phylum Arthropoda; class Arachnida; order Araneae; family Salticidae; genus Maratus; species Maratus michaelseni. The sequence continues at coordinate 213,977,131 of OZ007590.1, forward strand.
TCATATAGCTTTATTAAAGTGAGCAACTTTTCCTTTATTTCCTGTAAGAATGTTTGAATAAAAATAATTTTTTTTGTTTCGTATTGCAATAAAACAAACAGGTATGCTTTAAAATTTAATCATTCTAATATCATTTCTAAATGCAATGGATATATATATTTTTTAATTATTTCAATATTATTAATTTTAATTAAATCACCACATGATAATTTCTACATATATATTTCAGTTTGTGGCGTTCAGTTTAATGTATTCAGTTTAATGGGTAAAATTACACCATTTAAAAAATAATGCATGTAATTTAAATTCTTAAATCTGAAATGTTTCCGTATAAGTGATTCAAAACGACGTCATTTTCAGCATCCTAATTTCGTTTCGCATAATGCTTTCGGCGAAGCTGACGAAAAAGACAGGGAGCTGCACTGCGGAGACGTAGGGCGCTTTTGTGACCGCTTCCGCCAAGTGATGCTCTTTCTGTGAAAGAAAATCTTTCAAGAAAATCACGAATGCAGGTGCAAGAAAAGAGCATCACTTGATTCTAGTGAACCTAAGGGAGTCTTTTTCGTCAGCCTCGGGTTTTGACAAATGACGTCAATTTTTGAAAATAATGTCAATCAAATCATATACTAAGAAATCTGTAACGTTTCTTTATAGAGTACCTTTATGAAAGAGTGCCGTCATACACACAGTGCTGATATAAAGCAGTCTGAACCCCGCATTACAGAACATGGCTACACTTATCTGAACGATTTCGATAAGCAAACAAATATTATTTTGACGATAGCAGCATGTTCTCCATGTTCAAGATGCCAGTCTCCGCAATTTGTGTTACAAATTATCTTGATCAGTCCACTCTCATTGCTTATATATCACGCCTCTTATAAAAGCACTCTGCAATAATTATATCAAATGGGCGCAATTTGTAAGATACTTAATTTTTTATTTATTTGCTACACAATAAACATGGTTTCTCACTTACAGTAACAAAAAAATATTATAAATCTATTTTAAATATAGAATTAAATTTGATTTCCTTTTTCACCCAAAATAAAAATATTTCGCCCAATGTCAATAGAACATCTCGGGGTGCAATGCAGCTAGTAATATATTATTTACGATGCTCAATAAATTTATAATGCAACATATTCCAAACAATTTCTCAGAAATCCACATAAAATTTTAGCTTTATTGTAGTTATATATATATAGCTAAAATTATTTATTATTCAATATATGCCTCACAAAGAAGGAAGAAATTCCAGTTTAGCAATATTTTAAAATAAATGCCCTGGTCGACATATAAATTATATCAAATTATGGTATGATTTCTGTTCTTGAAGTAAGATGTGTTTAAAATATTTCTGTTTTTTCCTTCAGTGAACAATCTCATATAAAAAATAAAATATGCCCACTTAGGTTATTTTTTTTCTTTTTTTGTGAGTATGACGTTTTATGATTCTAATCCTAGGTTAACGTTCCTTAAGATTTTACGAATTCCTTTTTTTCGAAGTAAGTAAATCTTTATAGTACAATACTTTAGATTTTTGAAAGGCTGCATGCACCTGGATCGACTAAATATATTTCTAATTCATGGATTTTGCTTTTAAACTATGAACTGAAAATAAACTTTTATACTGGATAGACGATTCTAGATATTAATTGTTTTAAACATACTTAAAAGCATAAATATTTTATAAATAACAGAGAATTTTAGTAGAATAATTCATCAAATGTCCTATTCTAAATTATCTTAAATAGTCATTATGATAGTCGATATTATATATTGGTTATTTCACTGGGTTGTAAAAAATACACGTGGAATAAATAAAGAAAGAATAATAGTATTTCACTATAATTAAGATATACGTATTTATCTGTAGACTACAAGCATTTTCTAATGATATTCAGAACAAATTTACTGGGCAATACGCTATCTTCCCAGAACAAAATATATTTTCGTTATTTTCTTTCTTCTTTAATAAAATACTTAATTTTAATTATATTTTATTGATCAATACGATATCAAGCCAGTTACTTTTAAAAAGACCAAAACATTTCCAGTAAATCTCATTTATGCTCTGCGACAGACTGACAACGGAGCGGGAGCAATAGGGTTTCGTCAGATGAACGAAACCCTAAAAATGAGTAGTAATTGACCCTAATCATTTTTTTTGTATGCCCATGTCTGAAAAATGAGTATGAATTGACCTGTATGTGCTCATTTTTGAATATGTCCATGTTTTAAAAAAAAAAGTGAATGAAAACCAGTTTTGTTTGAAACAGAGTATTTCTGGTATTTCAGAATTGAAATAATTGGGTCGTCATATTTAAAACAAAAAGTTTCATAACAAAATAATAACATCGAATTACTCAAATTTGAAAGTGTCATTTTTCTCAATATACTACTAAAATTCTATCCCTTTTATATATTCTGTCCATTCTATCACAAACAGTAAAAGAACGGTTATATGGCTATAAGGGAGAAAAAAAATTGGTATAATATTTATATTAAAAGCATTCGCACACGAAAGACAATAATTAAACATTTTTTAATGCTTTTCTACTAGATATTTATTTAAACTAGCGACAAGGATACATTATTGTAATAAATTATAAAATTTCCTCATAAAGTTGTGCAATTTGTTTAGGTGCGTTCGTAATTATATAAATACATAGCACCTAGAGTCGTCGTCTCGTCCGTCCGTCTGTCCGCATATAACAGAGCAAAAACTACCCAGCCGAATCTATTAAAATTTAATATATATAATCGCTGCATAATTTTGTCAAGTCATTTCAGATTTTATGAAATTCGAATCAAAACTTAAAAATATATTAATAAAAGTTGTATTCATTCTATTAAGTCCTATCATACGTAATCAATTCAATGATATCCCATGATAGGTAAGGATTTTAGGTTGCGATGGTGATTACGTTCTATTTAAGATGAAGTCATATTATTTCCGTATTACTGAATTTAAAAACCAAATTTGTATACTAAAATTGTTTAGTTATAGCAATCATATAATCTACCGACAGTTTTTGGATAGATGTTTCCGGAGGAATAGATATTAAATGGAAAAAGAATCTAAATATGGATTTGAAGCTCTGAAATTTTCAAAGCTAGGCTTAAGTTTCCCATTGGAATTTTCAGTAAATATCAATAAAAGATAAAATGTTGCCAACTTAGAATGTTCTTATTTTATTATGGAAATTAATCATATCATAATAACAAACGATATAAGTATTTATAAAACTATTTATAATACGAACGCACCTCATTTGTCACGTTATTGTATAATTTCCAACTTGTTAATACTTTCATTCAGTTACCTATTTTAATGCAAAATTATACATAATTTAGTTACTTTTCTCAATTGAAATTCATGTTTTTTTTTTGTTGTTTTTTTTTTTTAATCTAAGAAAATCAATACGTATTTTATGCTGAATAGTTTTTATTTTGTACAATGTGAAACACAATTGTCTTGCACAATTTTATTAAACTTCTTGTAAATATTCTTGTCAAAATTCATGAATATTTAAATATCATATATCTTGAAACTTTACAACTAAAGTTCAGGATATTTAGTTTAAGAATAATTTTACTAGAACATGACGTCCTAAAATTCAAAAAATAAAATGTCACTTCCAAAGTGAATAGAGAGACCAAAATTTAGCTTTATGCTCCCTAAAGCTTTAAAAATTCTTCAAGAAAACAGCTTTATGCATCTTAAATTGATCTCGGATCATGTAGCTCTTCAAATCCTATTTCAAAAACATGCCATAACTTTGAAATTTATAAGAATTTTTATCTATAAACATCAGACTATAAAAAACTGCTGTGAAAATTATTTTTCAGAAACCGCTATTAACACGCCCTTAAAAGCATTTTTTTAGCTAAACAAGTGAAAAATTAGAAAAAGAAAATAAAAAATATTTATATGATTGAGAAATGTTGCATTTCTTTAATTTAGTTAGGTTAAAACAATTTTTAGGATGGCTAGAAAAGTTTAAAATGACGAAAAAATATAGTTTTTAATATATTTTTATATAATGTTTTAATCTTTTAGAATGACGCACTGTTGGTCCGATAGGAAAATTCCTATAGTTACGGTCGTACAAGCCGTAAACGTTGAGTCTCTCAGACCGGCGATACTTGTGAAAGCAAAACTTTAAACTGAATTATGTTGAGACACTGTTTTTAAGATGTTTTTCAACGATACTTATTTTTTTTTTATTTCTATGAACATGTTATCGGATTTACATGTTTCTTTTTTAAAACAAAGCAAATTCAATTCTTTAGAAGATATAAATAAAAAACAAAACATTTTATTTTAAAATCATAAAAAAAATATTAACATTTTTATGGATTTTGCTTTTTTTCATTATAATTGTTTAAATTTGTTACAAATTTTTGTTTGCTGTTCATAGAGAGATAATTGAGTGACATTAATAGAGGGACATTAATAAGTTATATAAAACAAAAATGATGGCTGAAAATTATGCAACCTGCACTGCTAAATCGTGGTAAAAATAATTTTGGAAGATTAATTTTGTTGTGCATTAAAACTTTTGTTATCTTTTTAACATTTTCAAACATAGTTGAAAAGTATTTATGAATTCGGTTTGTCTGTCTGTCTGACGTCTATCCGTGCTCTAACTTGCTTAAATCTATACGGATTGTCATGCAATTGATAATTTCCACAGAACATAATTTTGCTCCACACTACTCAACAAAATGTTGAAAATATCAAATTTCACCATTAACAAAAACACTATAAATAATTCCCGCATCAAATTTTCAATGCAATACACACATTTTTACAGACGGATCAAAAACGGTTGCGGGAACAGCGTCAGCCTTCTGTGTCTTTGAAAATGACACTCGCAACCACATTTGGCAAGCCAAATTAGACGCAGGGAACTCTGTCTTCCAGGCCAAACTGTAAGCAATTAAAGAAGCGATTTGATAGGCTGAAAAGGCGGAGGATTTAAAATTTTTATTTTAAACACATAGCCTCTTGAGCCTCATGGCTCAAAATTTGATGTAAATAACTATCTAGTATTATAAATTATTCAACTTTTACAATATTCATCAAAAGATTTTTACTTCAACTGGGTTAAAGGACTCTAAGGTGTCGCTGGTAATGAACTGGCTGATCAGCTGGCGAGGACGGCAACAGCAGACAAAAACTTACCGCAATCATTTATCCCAGTTCCACTTTCAACTCTAAAAATGGAATTGAAACAACATTTGCATCGTAGGTGGCAATTGCCCTGGTCCATAGAACAGGTGGGTCACTATAAAAGAGATTTCATACAAGAAGTCTCACAACACGTCCAAATACAGAGCAGATAACTTTAATTAATTTTAACCAACAACGGACCATTTCAACAACACCTATATACAATAAATAAACGTGACTCACCACTTTGTAACTGTGGATCACAATCAACATCTTTACACTACATTCTGTACACTAACTTCATATCACTACATTAAAAAACCTAACACAATGAATTTACGTGATTGGCTGATCTACCTGCTCGATCGGCTTCCTTTGAATAGAATAATAGATTGTATGAAATTTATAGAAAACAATGAATTCCTTCTCTCAAATCTTCAGACTTTTTAGATTCCGGCCAGCACTCCTCTTCTCACTCACCCGAACAGGAGCTCTTTAACATTTTTAATTTGTATTGTTTTGTCAGAGCTGGTAAATTCCGGCGTTTTCCGATTGTAAATTTTTTACACATTTATCTGTTTATATTATTAGTTTGTTATATTCATTAATCTCTGTAAAGTAATACTTGTCAACTTGTGTAGTATTATTATACCACTATATTTCTTCACAAACATTGTATATTCTTTCCCAGTCATCTTTTATATTTGCCAAATTTGTTAAGTTAAACAAATGTGTATCCTTAATACAGTTAAGTATATGTAAACGCTTGGTTAGACATGTTTAGTTAAATAATTGTGCACTTTAAACATTGTAAAAACTGTCTAACATTGCATGTATGTTAAAGTAAGCAGTGGGTTTGTGCACTTATACTCTAAAACGAAAACTGGGTTCCCTGGGCGGTTATCCCTTGTCATCGCTTGTTTACTTAGACATCATCTTTCACCTTAGTAAACGGTAAAGATTTGCAAAAGTACTTTGAAAGTATTAAAAAGTGTTACATAATCTATGCTTGTCGCATGATCTTCGTTCTTTTTATTTCTGTAGAATTTAACAAACATTTTTATTTCTGTAGAACATAAATGAATAAATTCGAAAAATAGTAATAGTCTAAATTAATTAAAAGCTTCTTAATTCATTATCAAACTTCAGTCAATTTTTGTTATTTATCTTTATTATCTTTATTATTTTTTAAAAATAGTTTAAAAACTTATTTTATGGATCTCATTGAAATCCATTTCAGCAGATGGTAGTTGCGATTGTTAAACAAAAAATGTATAAGTTGTATGGCAATGTCAAGTTGATCGTTGTACATCTATTATATATAACTATTACTTACCCAAGTCATACATAGAGTACATACATATAGTATAGAGTAAGTCTTGTAATTGTTTTGAAAACCGAAAAAAAATTTTTTGACGGATTTACACGTTTCAGACACTGGAGATTCCGAAAAACATATTTTTAGAAAAAAAATTGCCGTCCGTCTGTTTGTCTGTGTGTGTGTCTGTAAGCGCGCTATCTCCCGAACAAATTAAGATAGAGACTTGAAATTTGGTATATACTTAGTATGTAATAATGGGAAGAATCTTATTGAAATTCAGTGACCTCGATTATCCGGAACTATTTCTTTCGGACTCTCGAAATATTGGTTCTGATAAAAGGTATATAAAATTTTTCTAAATGGTTTATTTTAAAGTGTGAATATAAAAGACAATAAAAAAGCATAAATTTTGCATAAAGAATGAAGTTTATCGGATAATTAGTTGCCGAGATATTTGCAATCCTATTTTTCATGACCCTGTATTTCATTCAAATTTCAATTCAAAGATATATTTTAATTGGAAATGAAACACTTAATCCGACGCAGTAAACTGTTAGTTAATATGATTATAATTATTGGAGTTAGAAGGGTGTTTCTCTTACGCAATTCAGTAATAGAGCATTCAAAGATTATGACGTCATCAAGCCACCATTTTAATCGAATTGCAATGCATTTTATAAATAGTTTACACATGTTTTATTTTCATATTTTATATTATGCATATCCATGATGGGTAAGTATTACGGTGGCCCCCAACGTAGTATTAAGTACTCAATACTACCGATTTTTGATGTGTGAAGGCCAGCTGAAGCTTACCACAAGCAGTGAATTCTCCCCATATCATCATTTTTCTTTCTGAAATCTCGCCCGTAATATTCAAAACCATCAGGTTCGAAACCATCAGGTACGAAATTCTTTTTGTCACTAAAAATAATCTGAAACATAAAATATTCATTTGTAACTTTTTTTATCCTTAATTCATTAAGATAAAAAGATAGTACTTACGTCTTTCCAGTTTCGGGCCATATTACTACGAAAAATTGCAATCGTGCTTCTTTGTGTCCAGGTTTCAGACGTGGGGCAGATTTCATTTTTGTAAAACAAGATTTGAACTACGTTTAACTGTTCGAAGAACGGTATCCCGTGAAACGTTAAGCTGTAATTCTGTCTTCACTTCCTTTAGACTTTTCGTTTTATTTGTTACAGTCCTAACAAATTGTTGTTCTAAACGTTTTGAAAGTTTCCGCGAACGTCCCTTTTTAAAGTATTATTGTATTTTTTCAAAATATTGTTTCCTTTATATTCATATATTCATTTATCTATTGTTCACCATCCGCTCCCTTGCCGGCTGGATTTTGTAATTTTTTAAAACATCAATAAAGGGGAGCGGGGAGACATCTATGCTCTACAGACCTGGTTCCTAGTCTGTCTCGTGCAGTAATGTCTATAATTTCGTTGTTTCGTTTCAATATTTTGGATTGCACCGACAGAACATTTTAATTGTTTTGCAATATATTATTTATACCCTCTACTATCGGCTCGAAATACTGTAATTTGGCCTTTTTAAAAAAAAATCAGAAAGTTCCGGTTCGGTTTGCATGACATGGTCGCTGCATCAAATTCAAACTGCGTTTATCCCTTTTGCGCCACTTTTAAATGAGTCAATAGTAAGGGTATATATACTTTTGCATTGGCAAGAAACCACATTTTCTGTATTTTTTCCTATGCTGTTAATTGTATATGATTTTTTTTCCATTTTGTAGTGTCTCAATTACCACTTACATGCATCTAATGTCTTTCTCTTTTCACAAAACTCAATATATTTTCAGAATCGTAAAATTCTAAACTATATGTATATATTTGTGGTGCAATTTATATGCTTTGTCAAAAACGAACAATTAAGTGGGCCAAATCTTTAAAATACTCATTTCACATTAAGAAGCTTAGTTTAAGTATGTAATATATAATAATTACAGATTATTTATAGCTTTAGAGGCCTCAGAAATTTGTGTAAAAAAAAAAAAAAAAAAAAAAATCAGTTGAAAAGAAAAACACTGAAAAAAAAAACCACTTTTACGATAAGGAAATTTTAATTCCTAATGTTTATCTAAATTATGTTTTCTCCTTAAAAAAATAGGTTTCAATTGATAAGAAATGTTTAAAGATAGTACATAACTTTTTAAAGAAACGTTTAATTCTCTATATTTTCGTCTTTACTCTTTTAAATTAGAATACATTCTTTAATTTTATGCAAGTAACTTCAGTGTTAGAAACAACAGGAGATTAATATAATTGTAACATTTAAATGAGATTTTAGATATCTTGAATTTGTTACAAAACAACAGCATGTCCTCACTAATCGAGAAACATTTAATCTCCAGAATAAATTATCCTCGTTTAACATTTCATGAGATATGTACTTCATTAAATGCCTTGTTATTCATTTAAATTATGTATTAAAATTAGAAAAGTCAAAGTTAATCTTATTGTAAGGATGTATGATTAACATTTACGTAATGCACACATGAGATTATATTTTCCGTTGATAAATAGTTGCTTAAACTTATTTCGTAAATATATTTTTTATAATTATACAGGGTTTTCTAAAACTCTTAATACATACGTTTAATGCTCATAATGAAAGAGCTTAGGAATAATTTTTCAATAGGAAAATTGGATTACAATCCATTTATTTTGTGAAAACTATAGAGATTATCACGAATCAGGATTTTCGCTCATACTTTTAACAATAATAAATATATTTTAAAGAAAATTATAACAGACTAATTTTACTTTGTGTGAAATACAATGACATATTTGGGCATACTAGAAGTGCACTGTAATTGATTTTCAGCAACATACTGTCAGTTGCTGTCTACATTGTGCGTCTACTTCAGTATTTTTTAAGCGTGAGTTTTAATGTTGTAAAATTCCTCGTGATACTATCACATTTCAATAAAATATAGTGAGTCAGTTGAATATATTAGTACAGTATCTCCAAAGTTATGATAAATAAAGGGGGGGGATTAGTATTTTTGACACTTTCTATTTCTCTCTGAATAAGCGGTTTACGACTTTTGTTTCTCTGTAAAAAAAATTGATTCTCTTAAGGACTATTATCACATGAGAATAATAATTCAAAAAAATTTTGCATTTTAGTCCAATTTATGAATTCTTATATTATTTATCATTTTTATTCATTCATCTCATAAGTATTGGTTCAGAATACAGTTTTTTTCTTATTCCTTCGTAAAATTATTTTTCCACGTATATTATTTACATGAATATATTATTATTAATTATATAATGTTAGTTAATAATAATAATAACAATAATAATTAATAATAATTATTGATACTAATTTTATTATCAGAGAAATTGCTTTATAAACTACTAAATAAATTCAATACACTTATTCTATGTTTCTAAAAAAAGTATAGGATTTCATGTTTCTTTTACAGGCAGGAAAGTGTGATTTATTATTTAAAATCGTTTAATTGGGCGGAAAATTTTTTTCGTTAGTATTCGATATAAATTGTCCGCGATACATTCTGTAATCGCTTTATGAATTTATGTAATTTTTGTTATAATAAAAAAAATTAAGACGATCTGTCTTTCATACAAATACTCATAAAATAAAGTAAAATAAGTCCAAAAGTATTTTTAACGATACGAATTCCTGTGTATTTTATTGCTTTACAAAACACTTCAAAAACAATGTAGCTTACGTTGAAATATGTGCAAGAGCATCAGATAGTAAAACTTCAGATGGTAATACCTCTCAGGAAAGTTTTTAAAGTCAATTTTTTGATACACAAATATGGCTAAGAAAGTAAAATAATAGTTGGCTCATCTTTAAAGAAATAAATAAATTATATTTTTGCCGCATACATCAAATTCTGAACGAATATAAAGTAATCAATGATAAATAAGAAATGTGACTCTGCGCAACGTTTTAATGTTAAAGTTTTGCTGATTTTATCTCATTAAGGATATCTGTAGGGAAAATTTTGAAAATTTTCGATTTTCAGGATTTTTATGCTTTTTGAATCATTGATTCATGCCCTTTAAATTCATATGAACTTTACCCCCTATTCGGCATAGAAGTTTGAAATTTTCCCTCCCAAATGGAAAAAAAATATGGTGTGGGTGCAATCCTGCTAAAGCTTAAGCAAAAAATTGCAATCAGAAAAACAAACTTCCGGAGTCTGTGATGGAAACATAGAGGTCTAAATTCCAAATTGTGTCACATTCTGAACCAATTTGGTATTTGTGATGACGATGTATCTTTCATCAAAAGCTATGTAACAAAACTAGAAATAATGGGAAAATTAGGTATATATCCAGGGGATTACACAACAATTTTTATGAAACGTCTCGACGGAGTGAGGGTGATAAAAGCAAAACATGCAAATTCCCTGCAAACAAAAGTTGCAAGAAAAGACAAACAATTTAAAAGAAATAGATAAGAAAATGATCTACAAAATATATCAGAAAATGGTGATGTTGAATTTTAAAAAAGTGTCATTTTTGGCTAAAATCGTGTTTTTTTTTTCAAAATGCGAGTTTTCTGTATTTCATATAACTTTTTTTCAGAAACTGCTGTATATTAGCGAAAAAAATAATATGTTCCCCCTTAACTTAAGTATATACCAAAATGCAATTTTTGTATTTTTTATAATACTTATACTTTTTTTTTTTTGGAACTTTCGTTGCCGATTGTGCGTCCAAAACTTGTTGATCTCTTTATTGAAAGATATTTATAAGCCTTTAAGTGTATTTTTATCACTTTTAACCGTCCTTATTACTGCGTTATAGGTGTTTGTCTGTCAGATATTTTGTTTCTGAAAATATTACTTACGCGAATAAAGTTTGCATAAGTATAACGTCCTAATACGCGAAAGTTTAGTGGAAAATATCTCTGTTCAGAATTTGATATTCAGCGTCATCATGAAGATGGATTCATTTTGTTATAATCATTGTTATTTTTCTATATCATAATTTTGAAAGAATATTTTTTACGTAGGTTAATGGGAGATGGAAATAGCTCAGCCATTATATACCACTTAGAAGATACCTGCGATGAAATTTGGACTATTTTCTCAATGGAAATCTATAAAATAGAATTAACCAACATATATTACATAAAAAATGGTCAAGTAATTAAATGGTAATAAATATCTACAGCAATCTGAAATATCCAGAGAAAAAATTAGACTTAAGAAAATAAATTCACTGTAAAATTTTAAGAGCACCAGAAAAACAAATCATCAATGTTTATTACAAGTCCAATCTATAGTAATCTACGTCCGTTAATATACTAATAATATAATTGAATTTACAGCATTTTCCCCTGAATCATAAGAATAAAAAGCATTAAATAGATATTTCAAAATAATAATAATAATAATAATAATATATTTATGTCTGTATCATATTTAATAAAATTATCTATGTTGGTTACGCCTATTTTTTTAAATATATTATATTTCATGAAAGGGGCTCATGTACAATATATATCGCGGTACTGTCGTATTTTGCGAAATATTTAAAAGCACTTTAGAAGTAAAATGTACACTTATCGCAATACTTTCGTAAAATAAGGAATAATTATCTGAATGCAAAGTATTACCTCACTATAAAAATATAATATAAAGCTGTGAATACAGAATTTTCATTACAAAGTATTCTACTGAGTTTGGTTTTAACAGCTTGCGATTTCCGTCTATATATAATATACGACACTGCACTTGATTGATTTGATTAAAGTATAATTCATTCAGATACATATATTAAAGTACATCAAATCTTCGGAAGAGAACGAGTTATCATTGCAAAAATAAATTAGACTAAACATAGTTAATATTAATTTGATTACGGTGAAACTTCAGTGAATCAAATTTCATTGCTGATTTTGCATAAACAACTGTTTTCATGATCTTTGCTGGCTCTAATTATACAACAGTAGTCCCAGTTGTTTCATTTCACTTAATAGATTAAGTGAACTTGAAGGTAATATAATTTTGAATTTTAAGCATAACATCTAGTTGTATATCAATGACGAACTGAATAATATGAACTGTGTATACAGAAATTACGAAACAATATTCAAAGTAAGATATTTGTGTCAGTTCAGCATCTTCCAGGAAATTCAGTTATTTAGAAATATTTAAGAGAATTACGTTTCATAAAATAATTATTTTTTCATTGTGTCTCATATGACAGAAAAATATTAATGTGAGACTTCATAAAAGAAAAAAAGCAAATTCTCATAAATATCATTCGAGATCTTATCTGTTAAATATCTTTATATAAAAATAATTGAATAAAATAAACAGTTAAATACTTCTTTATACAGCGTAAAAGATTTATATGTAAATGTACGATGCGAAATGACTTAATTGTGACATATCTAAAGAAGAATGTAATTTTGATTGAATAATTATCTTTCCGAGATTTTCTAGTCTACATGGTCGTTTCGAGGTCCGAACAGAAAATAAATAAATTATACTTTTTTTTTCAAAATTATAGGGAAATAATAATAAAAGTATGAGAAAAGCATGTGAATAAAGATTTTGCGAGGTGAATAAAATAGCATTTATCCATGAGTCACCTGAATTTTTTTTTGCATGGGACAAAACTTTATCTACTAAATAAAATAACAAAAATATATGGAATATTACTTGCAGGGCAAAATAAAGTAACAAAAAGTGTATTTATGGAGAAAGTTCATTTAGAAATATCCGTAAGAAATCAAGTCTGAACAATCGCACCCCTCCCTTATGCATCTTCAAAGGCGCTGAATAATAATAATTTTTAAAAAAACGGCGATTTGAAATCTATCTTCAGAAAATGTTTTTTTTAACAAAATACACCGTTATAACCGGGACTGCGCACTAAATATTTTTCTTTTTTCTTTACTTTTTTGCTTTAGTATTTGCTTCCGGAAAATAGATATGGCAGTTTAAAACGGAAAAAATTGGAAAACATGAAAACGATTATGAATCGACCTAAAGGTTTTTTTCTTTGAAATAGAAAGCATTAGGATTTTTTAAAACAAAAGATACCGTTAGAATCGGAAAGGTATCGCAAAAAAAGTTTTTTGTAACTCCACAGGGTTCCAAGAGATTGCGATTTTAAAATGAATAAAAAATTCTTTCTCGTCGTCTCCTTGGAAAATAGAGAAATCCCGGCCCATGCACTGTAGCGGTCGCCGCCATAATGCAATATGGTTCATCAACGTTCAATGAAATATTTTCCCAGAAGACTGGGGAAATTTGCTTTGCGAAAAATTACCCCAGTGGTTCAATATTTTAATCTTTCATAGAAGAACGAATCTCTTGTGTTTAATTTGATGGAATGAGATAATGGGGTGTCAGCCGAATTTAAATTGAAAATATCTCAAAATATGTGCATATTTGAATAAAACTCCTCTCCCTCCAAAAAAAGAATGATATTTCTATAAAATGTAACTTTTCGGCAATGTTATACGAAAATACAATTTTGGTAAGAAAATGGCTGATTGACATACTAATTGCGAAGAGGTCTGACAGATTTGCGTTATTATAATATATATTTTATTACAAATAAAATTAACAAAATTCAAAAATTTTTATCCGGCAAGATTTTTTTTACAATAAAACTACGTTCCTGGTGTCTTGTAATATTTTATAAATTCCTGTAAAGCAAAGCAGTTTGAAAAGTAATACACAGTGATTCAAAAGATAATCGCCAGATTTCAAAAATAGGTAGTTCTCATTACAACAGATTATTTTTTATATATGAAAAAAGGGTAACAATTCATTTATTCACTCAACAAAACAGAGTGTATAATCCAATCCATCTCCATTTTTTCTTCAGAGCTGTAATAACAATGAAGATATTTTAAAAATATTTTCAACAGATTTGCGTTTCTTTTGTGAAATGTGACGGTAGCACAAGTTGTGGTAGAAGTCCTTAATAAACATATCCAAATAGTGCTGATGATTTTATCACCTCGAATTTGTATACGGCTAATCCTACTCACTGACGAGAACTCGGCTTTTGATTTCCTTGAAGTTTTTTGAAATATGTTTTGTTATGTTCTTGTAGTTTATTATTGTTTCGAATTAACTTGTTTCAATTACAGTAGAACTCCGATTATCCGAATCGACTTAATCGAAAGACCTTAAAACTTTTTTTTCAAATATGAAAAATTTTATTTTTAAACAATCATGCTGTTTATGAAATAAATAAACAGCAACAACTTACTTATTTGGACCATTGCGTAGATGCAGGCATTTTTTTGCATAGATACATACAACACTCCATTTCTTTACAAAATATGTTTAATTATTTTTGTTTTTCAACTTTGGATTAATTTAATGATGCCTTATCACACCACCTCTTAAACAACAACACATCTGACGCTGTTGTATCTTCCTTCACTTCAATATATTGAAGTGTACAGTAGGGTGGAGCGCTCGCCTATGGAAAAATATTTTTTCTCCAAATCAAAATGGGACGGTGTGGGAAAGTTGCTCTATCATAACCTCATTCTGAATATAAAATATCTTTGAAAAATATTAATATTAAATACTGCCCCAAGGTCATTGAATATTGAGAAAAAACGTAAAAGCGCTCGCCTATGAAAAAAAAAATTGACCAAATCAAAATGGGGTGGTGTGGGAAAGTTGATCTATCATATCCTCATTCTAAATATAAAATATATTTGAAAAACATTAATATTAAATACTGCCCCAAGGTCATTAAATATTGAGAAAAAACGTAAAAGTTGTGCATTTTTCCATTTTTTTCCTCAAATATACAAACTATTAATAATAATTTAAGTTAAAAGGATGATCATCGAATTATTATTATTATTATTATATATTTATAGTAAAATTATGTAATATTTATATCAAATTCGATTTTATTGTACTAACTCAACGACTATACTTTTTTTAAATATATTAAATTTGGGTAATTGTAATTGTTTTATATTTTTTACTTAACCTATGTAAGAAAATATAATTTCTAATTATTTTTAAAGAACTATTGTATTAAGGTAAAAAATAATTTACTATTACAATTTACAAGCAATGAAGTTACCATTTTATAGTAGTCCATACTGTTTTTTGGTTTCAAAAACTGGCATTTTTTCCAAGACTCCAGACAAGTTTTAATGAACCCATTGCGTCTCAAAGGACTACAAACAGCTGAAGAAGCCTACGTAACAAGTTTCACACATCTTTCAGTGGCTTGATTGCGACAAGGGAATAGTATAATCTTAAGTAAGATGTCTTTGGATTTAGGATACACTTTGTAAGAATAATATGATCTAATTACTTAGTTAATGGTGGTTCTGTTACATGCACTTCAGCCCAATTTATAAAATCGATATAGTCTTTGGATTCAAAAGTGATCTCAGGTAACTTGAACGTACGTAAAAAAGTTCTTGACTTTCGAGATTTTATTATTCTACGTAGGGCCAACACTCTTACATAGTCCCTATCGTCAGCCAACGTGGCAATCAAAATATTTTCCCGATGACAAAAATAACCATTTCGTTGAATTACAGGATCTATTATTGTTTGTAATTCCTTTGGTAAATAGCATGATAACCTAACTGTTTGATGCAAATGCTTATCTCCGTAAATGCATGAAGGCTTAGTTTTAATTTGAAACCATATAGTTGAATAAACTCTTAGTATAAAATTTGTCAGAATTAACAAATTTTCAGACGGTTCACTTGAAGAAACTTATAGCCTAAGAATTTTATTTGCCACTGTAAGCCCTCTAGAATGCACATTTTACCAGGATTTCTTTTATACAATTTTTCGGGACATAATCCCGAAGAAATTGCTTCACATATCTCAAGCAAGTAGAGTTGTGCTTAGAAAGAATAGAAATCCGTGCTTAAATCATTTTTATTAGTAATTTCTAGCAAAGCACAGCTTACTCTCTTATAATGTACAAGAGGAAGAAGTTCACAATCTTTTAGAGGTTTGCCAATAGATCTTGTAAAACTTTGAGGCCCATTTGTTGTACCGTCAAGATGCTAGAGCAAAAGGCTCAAGATAAGCTCATTGGCATGTATTTGGCAAATGAGCCATTGGAGTGGTTTTCCTTCTTTTTCTTCTAGAAATCGCATGACACCTTCTTTGTAACCCGTGTTAACTGTAGTTCCGTCACAGCCAATTGCAACAAGTTTACTGGTATCAATATTTTTTGTAGCAATTTTTTTTTCTTCACTTAAAATTAAAGCCTTTCCAGATTGTAACGAAAGGTGCCCCAAATACTCAGAACCTGGTTCCTTTATTAAGCTTATAATGCTTGTAAATTGTAATAATATTTTTTTTTGTTATTATTCATCTTCAAGTATAATTAAAAAAAATATATTCTTACGAAGTATAAAATATAACACAATTTTGTTGTTTTGATTATGCTTTACAATTACCCAATTTTTATACATTTTTCAAAATTTTGAAGTCATTGGGGCAGTATAAGACACCTGGATTTGTTATAAATATTACATAGTTTCACTATAAGCGTATAATAATAATAATTTAAGAAGAATACTTTAAAAATAATTTAATATTAATATTATTTGTGCATTTTATATGTTTGACAAGAAAATGGGAAAATGCACAACTTTTACAATTTTTCTCAATTTTCAATGACCTTGGGACAGTATTTAATATCCATATTTTTCAAATATATTTTATATTAAGAATGAAGATCTGATAGAGCAACTTTCCCACCCCGTCCAATTTTGATTTGAAAAAAAAAAAAAAATTTCGCTCCACCCGTATAGTATCATGAACATATAAATAGATAAAGACTTTTAACGAAACAGACTTTCAAAGAAGAAAACCGTTCCTCTAAAAATGTTTAAATATGTTTAAAATGTTAATGCCTGTGTAGGAGAGTTGCTCTATACGTCACCTCTTCGTCTGCTTCTTCAAATCGCCTGCTTGACAGCCATCGTCTGGAGGGTATTCGATATACAGTTTCGTTTACCTTAGGTGGTACCTTAGCCGACATGCTCGCCGGCGTGCGCGCAGCTGCCATTAAATTCGAAAGTCGCGACACGATATTATCACTATTTCATTAGACGCCCTTATCTATGTCTATGTTCATGGCCAGTATCAACTCTTTTCACCTCGTTGAGCTTTTCATGCTTGTAAAAACCCGTTTGCGCGTTAAAATATTACGAATCGTATATAAAGTGTGGAGGAAATTAAAACCCGTGTAAAGAGGAAAGGCAAATCGCTCAGAATACGGACTCTTGCTTCACCTACATGGTGATCTCACGGTTATCCGAAAATTCCTATGGAACACCGGTCAACTGAAAATCCTTTGGTCCATACTTTTCGGATAACAGGGGTTTTACTGTATTTATAAGTCAAATAATAATTAAAAAATATGTTTAACTTTGGAGCCTTATTTTTCAAATTTTCAAATTTCAATTAACTGCGTAGATACTATATTATTTACACGATTTCAGAAGCTGCTATAGTGAGTGTTCTGGCAATCTATTTCATTACTTTATTGATATATACATATACATGTTTATGTTTACGTATGTATTTTAATAAATATATTTGTGGCATGCATCAATGTAGCCTCGATTTTAAGATTTCAGCTTCAAAAAAAAAAAAAAATAAGAGTTATGGTTTCTTTCATTAGCATCAAGTGTAGTTTTAGTATATAAATTTATAAATTTTAAAATTTATTTATTAGAAATATAAAACAAAAATGTTTACTGAAAAATATTATGCATTTTTTAATTGCGAATCGCATGATCTTGAAATATTCGGAATATTTGACATAGTAAATATGCATCAAAAGTAAAATAAAAAGCCTTATCACAATAACAAGTGTTTACACTGATTTCAAAATATAATAAACATAAAAACCTTATTTCTGGGCCTAG
The DNA here is from genome assembly GCA_963931845.1 of Maratus michaelseni. Lineage (NCBI taxonomy): Eukaryota > Metazoa > Arthropoda > Arachnida > Araneae > Salticidae > Maratus > Maratus michaelseni. The sequence goes on from OZ007590.1 coordinate 213,995,551, forward strand.
AATAACGTTCCGAAAAGAAAGCAAGTATATTCAAAGAATAAGAAAATGACTTTGCTTATAAAAAATGAAAATGTAAAATAGTATACAAAAAGTTCCCCTCAAAATTTAAAATTAAATACCATTCTTTCAGGAAATATATTGAAATTTTGCTTCTTATATGAATTGTACTCTTTTGAAGCTTAATAAGATTTATCTTCTGAATGTAAATAAACATACACTCGATTAGGTCTGAAAACACCATTTTAACAATAAACTTGTTGTAGTGTCCATGCATACATTTTAATGAGATGAAATTTTATAATGTATTTATGATGTAATTAATAATTACGTCGTACCATAGTAAAACTTAGTAACATGTTCTTATCTCATTCTTTTTAAAATAGTTTAACTACCATAAAGTAAGTTTCAGAACAAACAAGAGCCAAACAATTTCAGCTCTTAGATTAAAATGTCCTCCAGTAGAAGCACAACGAATGTTCAAGAAACCGTTATTAATTCGTAATATACTGGAATAAACCTTAGTAGCATGTGTCAATTCTTTAAAAACTAGAAAACAATTAAAGTGCACTTTAAAGAATTACTATCTGTAGATGATATTAAGATATGAACACTTTGTATGTTCCTGTAAAAATAGTAGAAATAATTCGTACATTTTTGTAAAGAAACATGCTGTAGTGATCCTTAAGATAATATGTACATTTTCTGTTAATCCAGAGAAATTTACAAAGGTGATACAAGAATTCTGGATTTTTTTTTTCTTAGCTATATCTTAAAAAATGGCTGAAATATGACAGTTTGAAATTCTTGGGTGGCGGACATTTTGAAACAATCTAATATTTGTTATTATTTAACCATCATATCTATGAACCGATAGGAATGTGACTGATCATGTGTGCAGGATCTTACCAAGATCTTGACCGAGTTCTTTGGCTAGCTTCATGCGCCACCTTGTTTCAAAATCGCGGCCTGTTAATTTTTTTAAAAAATTCAAAACAATCTTATAGAAAGTTATAAATTGAAAAAGTTGTTTATGTTAAGTGTTAGATTATAGAAGGATTCCGGGGCATTTTTTGTTTTGGCTTTATCTTAGATAATAGTTGAGATATAGCTGTTTGAAATTCTAGGTTGGCTGATATTTTGAAACAATCTGATTTTTGTTGTGCTGTAACTCTCATGTTGAAATTCGCATTCAAATTCAGTGTTAACGAAAACCGGGATTAAATTTTCTATAATCAAATCCCGTTCTAAGCATTTTAGCTTCGGATGTTTGAGTAAAATGAGTTGAATTTTTAAAAACTCGGAATATTGAAGCTACCCTTTTCTCCCGGTACAGGCCGGAAGGCCTTTTTTCACGTAGGGTCGGTTCCTAATATTTTTTAAACGTTCTTGCTGTCCAAACTCTTCGAAATATTTATCGGTTATAAATACAACTTTTTACAGTTCGTGTAAGAATTTCGAGAAAAAAAATTGTTATCTCGTTGTAAAATAAATATATTTCCTTCTCGCTCTTTTTTTTGTTTGATTGTTTGTTTTCGCGTCAAACTTTTTAACATAAAAAAAATAGTTCTCATCTTCCGAACTCTCTGAATTTTTAATAGGTTATAAAAATAACGATATCCAAGCTGTCATTAAAATTTCTTTAATAAAACATGCATATTTAGTAGTGAACATAAGAGGCGAAGCAGAACCACGCCTAAACACGCGATTTATTTCAAAAATTTCTCTGATTTTTTTTTTTAATGCGTATTATTTTATACACATCCGAATGTTTCGATATTTTGTAGCTCATATAAATCTAAGCTACTAAAATGCTGTAAAAAGATTGGGTCGACATACGGGCGTTTAGTTACTTTTAGATTTACTTTAAAAAATCCTCTCCATGAGGGGCGAAGTGACCTGCGTTCGCCGGTGTTTTGAAAAGGTTAAAATTCATATTTTTTAAACCGATTATTCCGTCTATTAGAAGACGTATTCAGCTTTAAGAGCATACTTCTGGTTTGCGTTACATCTAAAACTGCGTCCTGTAGTGGCGTTGAGATAAAGGGAGAAACGTCCTTCGGTTAACGACAATTTAACAAAGATGTTTTTTGGAATTGATTGCGACATTCGAGACGATTTGGGATCTTTATGAATATGTCTTCCAATTTTAACTGTACTGAACGATGTGGACGATTTAGGCCGATTTAATACCACAAAATAATACAAAAAAGCACATTATGTCCTTCATTTCCACCCGATGCGGAAATCGGGTTCTGGACTTGCACAAGATTTTTTGAGGGTCACAAAGAAAGAGATGAATTTTGATGAATTTTTAATTAATATCTCGGCGAATTATAAAAAAAATACCCAAATCATAACCTGCCTTACACAATCCTTATCGACAGTTTCAGACTTCTAGGTGCACTAGATTTCCCTAGCCATCACCGATACACAGACACACAAACACAGGTAGAGAGAAACTTTCTTTTATTAGTGTAGATAAGAAAATAAAAGCCAAAATCACTGTGTGTATCCATATGGGATTAATAAGAAAATCCTTTTATCCTGAAAATATTTGAGTTCGGATGGAGTGACACTTTACAAGCGTCACAGTTTACAAGTGTTACATGCTTTACAAGCGTCAAAATTGTGTATCAAAGCGACTATACCAGTTTAAATTCGACCAACCTCAGAAGCGAATGCACTATTGGCAAATTTTGGAAGTTGTGGAGCCTATCTCGAAAACTAGAAGAGAGAGACAGCGGAAAAACGTTAATTAGAAAAGTGTACATCGTTCTTGATCTAATTTTAAATGATGTGTTACATGTAAAACTAAATTTATTAGACGTCCTGAAAAACACGTTTTTTGACACGCCTTACTTCTTAAGTAAACACCTTCTTAATACGTTACTAATAGCGGACTGAAGGCTGTAATCATAAGGCAGGTGCATATTTTCGTATACAAATACGACATATAAGCAAAGCACAATTTATTTTAAAAAGACAAATACGTTAAGTATGATTTATGTGACCACCACCAGCAACAATGCACGCACCATCGACTGCATACACGTGCATTGATGCATTTGTTTGGAAATAATGTTTCATAAATTATAAAATTTAGAATACTGATGCGTGATAGAGATTTAACGTCATAATTGCATTTTAATTTAACTTTCTATATCCTTAGTCCCCTCCTCTTCAACTAATATTAATTGTTACTAAATTACACCTTAAATAGCAATTTAGTTGTCAGACAGGAAATATTTTGACTCCCGGTTTTGCCAGTTTGGTAAAATTAATTCTTTAATTTTTATACTCGTTTCAACATGTCTTTGAAAGCATTTGTTTTACTAAATTAAAAAAAAAGAAAGGAAAAAATATTTTAATTGTTTCATTCGCCTACTAACAGCTTATATTTCGCATTTGCATCATAGCCACACTCAATTGCACCGAGTTTCTGTGTTCGCATAGCTTTTCACTAGAAACAATGTCGCCAGAAATGGGACTCAACGAGACCTTGTGAATCGTAATCAATTATTCCAAAGAAGCAAAGTTCTTCTCTTATTACTGTCGATAGCTCAGACTAAATTACTAGAAGCATCCACACAACTACTACAACTGCTACTGAAAGAAAAACTCCACACCACTAGCTTTACAATACATGGCGAAATCTGCTGCAATAACCCGGTTTAGACAACGACAATATTATCTCATATAGTAAGCAACTAAAAACTGGATAACATAAATTCGCAAACTGTGAAGAACACTCCAATTCTACCGAGTCATTGCACACTTTGTGAAACTTAAAGTAGAATAGGAAAAGATTCTCATTCACACGCATAAATTAGCTCGCAAGACAACACGAACACATTGCAAAACCAAGTCGATATACGGAAAAAACACAAATAAATGCACAATAAATATTGATCATTTGTCGAATTATAAATTGATTCTTTTTTAAGATAAATTTATCTTCCAAAATCTAACTAATAGTTTTAAATTATTTTTTGGAGTAATGCAATGAACACATTAATTCTGAATTGTGTAGTATATTTACTTATATATTCCGTTACACTCAACATATTATATATAAATATATATATATAAGAAACCAACTTTCTGATATTTTAGAACCACTATTTACGTATAGACATATTCATTTATTTAAAGGCAGAAAATTCCGATTAAATAAGATGAAGATTACTATTCAGATAGTGATAGGATAATTCTTGCATCTGTGTCGCGTCTCATATTGTTTCGCCAATGGATATTTTATTTGGGTAATTTTGTCTCACTAATTTTCGCCAAAACTTACGTCACTGTGTGTAAAAGGTTTGTCACTCTTTTCACTGACTGCTTGTAAGCACTTTATTCAGCATTATCTCCTCTCCAGAGTTGCCATTCCTTAAGCCGAAAAAACTTGTGTGATAGTACCTGGTTGTAGTTGTTAACATTAAGATTTTCATCTTAAAATATCTTATTTTTGTACATTTTTCACAATGCTCAGTGTTTTAAGTTAGTAATTCAGCTACTCTGGACTTCACCGATTTTCATCATCTGCATCTGATTAAAGAAATTCGCAGATAAAAACCAGCCACACCATACTAATTCACATGTGTAAGCTGCCAAACTGCCTGTTTTTGGGTTACCACTATCTGAATAAGATCTTCAACTTATTTAATCGAAATTTTCTTCCTTTAAATAAACGAACATTTCTATACGTAAATAGGGGTGCAACAATATCAGAAATATGTTTATATATATATATATATATATATATATATATATATATATATATATAAATTTATTATTAATTTAATAAATTTATTTAATTTTGTAGTTAATGAAAATTACTTATTTGACGGTAAACATGTGTTTCAGCAGATTAAGGGTATACCTATGGGGGGTAGTTGCAGCTCGGTACTTGCAGATATTTATTTATTTTTATACGAAGTTAATGATACATTAAACAAGGATTTTTTAAGTTTCAGATATATTGATGATGTCTTGTTGGTAAAGATTAACGATTCCAACAGTGAATTAAATTTTGATTATTACCCCCAAGGTTTGACATTAAAGAGAACTTCATATAACACTAAACATGTAAATTATCTTGACCTTGCTATCGACATCGAGAGGAGTGACTTGCGTACTTGCATTTACGATAAGAGAAATGATTACAAATTTGAAACAATCAAGATATTAAATTTTAATTCTAATGTACATATTTCAATTTTTAGAAATATATTTATCAACAGTTTAATTAGGATAGCAAAATTAAATTCTGAACATGATAGTATAATGAGTGACATAATAAATCTCTATCACGGTGCATTGGTTCAGAGTTATCCTATTGCTTTGTTAAATAGTTTGGTGAATAGTTTTGTCAAAGGTAAATAATACGGTGATACTCTCCTTTTGGCGATTAAAAATATCGCCAAGTGAGTGTAGGTTTTATAAGGAGCTTCGTCCGGCTGAGTCGTCTTTTCGTCTTGGTTTAATTTTTCCTACGGTTAGTTTGGTTGTGACAGGCATGGGGGAAGTTTCATGTGTAATGCCGGTATAACCCAGCATGCAGGTCTTTAGCCCTGCAGCCTGTCTCCATTGGTTGTGTTTTTTCTGTTTGTAGTTTTGTTTAAAGTATTGTTAGTTCGAATTTTTAAGGTTATTTGTTTGTTTTCTCTGCCGTTTCAGTAGTTTTGGGTTTGAAAGTATGGTATGTGGTTTTCGCATTATATATATATATATATATATATATATATATATATATATATATATATATATATACATATGTATATATAATATGTTAAGAGTAACAAAATATAAGACACACTTTAGTATTACTGTGTTCAATGCATTACTCCAAAAAATAATTTCAAACTATTAGTTAGACTTTGAAAAAATAATTTATCTTAATAAAGAATCACTTTATAATGGCGATAAAAGATCCATATACCGGGTGTTTCACGAGGGACCCCTAACTTTGAAAATAAATAACTCGGAAACGGTGATAGATAGAAACATGAAATAAACGGTATGTTTATTAAAAAACCGTAAAAATCTGATACAGGAAACTCAAAAATTTAGTAACAAATTGCGCCGATAGATGGCGGTGCAGATGGCTCAACTATAAGTAGGCTGTATCACATCAAAAGCTATTCAAAATGTGCACCTTTTACACAACACACATGTCGCAAACGAAGACTGAAATTGATATTGGCACTTTGTAGTATGCCACCAGAAATCAACACACGAGCTTGCCAAATAGCCTCCTCCAGCTTGTCCGCTGTTAAAGGATTGTTGCGGTAAACAATGTATTTTAGTGTCACTTCCAGAAATTTTTCACTATGCGTTAATAGCGACCACGTTTCAACGGCGGAATCTTCGACGAATCAACATTCTTGACGTCTGATCTCTCTTTATGGGCATCCTTAATGCTGCCTGCAGTGCCATCTATCGGCGCTATTTTTAACTAAAATTTTAAGGTTTCTGTATCAGATTCTTACGGTTTTTGCAACAAAGATACCACTGGTTTCATGCTTCTATCTATTACCTTTTCCGAATTATTTATTTTCAAAGTTAGGGTCCTTCGTGAAAAACCCGATATACTGTGTATTTATTTGAGTTTTCCTCGTTGGGCGACTTGGTTTTGGAATGCTTTCGTGTTGCCTTGCAAACTAACTTATGCGTGTGAATGACAATCCTTTCCTGTCTTACTTTAAGTTTCACAAAATGTGAAATTAATCGGTGGAATTGGAGTGTTCCTTAGCAGTTTGTGAATTTATGTTAGTAAATTTTTCACGTGGTTGCTTGCTATTTAAGCTTACTTGCTATATAAGGTTGCTTGCTATGTTGTCGCTGTCTAAACCGGGTTATTGGAACAGATTTCGCCATGTATTGGAAAGGTAGTTGTTGTAATTTGAACTTTTCCTTCCAGTATCAAACATCACTCTGCAGTTGTGTGGATGCTTCTAGTAATTTAGTCTAAGCCATCGAAAGTAATAAGAGAAGAGCTTTGCTTGCTTGGAATAAAGTTGATTGCTACTCACAGAGTCTCGTTAGCTTAGACATTTCTGGCGACATTGTTTTTTATCGTGTTAAATATTGCTAATACTTTGTATTTAGAATTTTGAGAAAAGCAACGCATAAAATCTTTCATTTAAATTGTTTAAAAATAGCCATTGTGATAAAGCTCTTTTTTTTTAAAGTAATTTGGTTACATATTTTGCTGAATACTTCTTATTTTACATTTAGCTAAATAATTTGTGAATTTAACTCGTATAATTTATTCAGTCATCTCCACTGATAATTCCACTAAGTAACGTTTTTTATGAATTCTGAATTTTTACCATAACTGCTTAGTTTGAGAACAGTGGCGGATTAGGGGAACTGGCTAGTAATCTAAAATTCATTCACAGTAATGAATTCTTAAAGTAAATCAACATGAAAAACAATTCTTATTCCTAATTTATTTATTTTCATGTTTTCAAATCATTGGATACTTTCCATGCATGAACAACATATTTTTTTAATCAGATAATTCATTGATATTAATGCCTAGTACTTAAAAAAAGTTCTGTAAAGGTATTTACTTCTTTTTATTTAAAACTTGTCGGCAATTCTGTTTAAAGTTCTCATTTATTTATCATCTCCGCTATTTAATTGATTTTGATGTTCGTCTCATATGAACGTCAATTCTTTAAAATTTTAATAGTTAAATTTTCTAAATTATAAATATTTATTGATAATAGTTAAACTTAAAATTATGGTTATATACATTCAAAATATAATCTTTTCTATTAACGTACACTGAAAGGAAATGCTTTTAAACTCTTCAATGAAATGAATTTCAACAATTTTATAAATTTAAAATAACGTTTTAAATATCTTTCTTAAGTGTGTATTTATTTAAATTACCCTAAAATCATACAGTTCACTATTCTGTGTAGGGTTTTTAAGCAGAAAATATGCAAACTCGTATAAAAATTTTATATATTACAGAAAACCCTTTTTTGTAACTCATTAAGATATTAATATAATATATTACTAATATAAATTAATCTGCACTATTTTATAATATATTATTATATAATATTATTATTCTATATTATGAATGATATTTTAACGAACAAAATAACTATTATAAGTTTGCAAATGCTTGAAAACAATTCTATGCCACTTTTCTGATAATTTAACTTTTATCTACATGAAAATATTTTAAACCATTTTTCTTATCATGGAAATGAGAGATTATCATAATTATTTTACTCGTTAGCATGCTGGCTTTTGTTCACAAAACAAGAGTAATCCTCCAGTTAAATTGAAGGACCACTAGAGAAATTCGGCATATACATAATTTTCATTAATAATGTATTTAAATTTGTAACTTGATCATAGTTTAAAATTTAAAATACTGTTTCAAATTTTGATTGAGGAGAAATATTTATAGGGAAATTCTGAGAATTGTTGTACAATTAGAAATACTTGAATTATTAATGATTTGAATTGAGTTTTACAGTTATTTAGATAATTTGAAAATCAGTTATTTGATTTTAGAAAAAATAATAAATATGGTTATTTAATATTATTAATAATGTGTGTCGCTTACAGAGTATTAAATACTGGGTGCAATATTATATAATAGAGTGAAAGTTAAGTGGAACAAGACCAATTTTTTTATGGAATTTTTCTGCAAATTACTACCAATTATTGCCATATTTTTCCAATTAATGCCTCATAACGGATATATTGTATTGTTCAGATGTGGATACCTATCTTTGAGTTATAAAATGAGTTAAACAAATGCTTAAGTTTTGAGTACATACGTGTGACATATAGTTGTTACTGCAAATTTAAAGGATACAAAGAGGAATATTGTTCGTACACACGAGCAAAAATTGTTGCTCTAAATAGTCACATATCCATGAGTATCGGAAATATTCCATATACTTTTGGTATAAGAAAATAAAGTCCTCTCGTAATTAAGAAAAACACGCAAGTAAAATTAGAAGTAAAATAGCTCCCAAACCAAATAAATTCCTTCTCAAAAATTGTTTACTCAATCTCACATACAGTAAGATTTATTGGCTAATAGTGTAGCTGTTAAAGCATCCAATCTACAGTGCCGATATATTGCCGCTGATCAGAAGGCGGTTAAAATGGAGAAAGAATCAATATTAAACTCCAAATGATGCACAATTGGTTGCAAGTAACTAAAACAATAAGCATCTGGACTTTAGCTGACACAAAAAGTTCAATTTCTGGCGAGGAAATTCAATTTTAAAATTCTATGAACAGTTGTTAGACGAATAAAGAAATAAGTTAATGAGGAATAATATGTTCAACAAATTAGAAGGTAACGTAAAAAAATATGTTATAAGGATTTTTCAATTCATATCATCACGGTACTTTAATTACCCCCAATAAATTTTGAATCTATCACAATACATTGAAATTAAAGAATAGGGGGATTCTGCTATTCTCAGAAACTCTGCGTGGATGTTTTAAAACAATTCGGTTTCATCCAAGTATTTAAAACTAATGCTACAAAAAATGCTACAAAATAAATTTCATTTAATTGATTGCCTTGGCAATTTCCTTTATTTAAAAAAAGAATACTTTACTATGCCATTAAAATGAAAATTTCATGTAAACTGGTGGAAAATGAGCCATTGATTGCAAATGACAAATGCGATTTTTATAAATCTTTAAAAATAAATCAGCCTTCTCAGAATTGATACAGAAACAAACTACAATATATAATTACCAAGTTACGATTTCTCTGGTAATTTATACATCATTAACGAAATTCAAGTAATTCAATGTTATTAAATCGTACATATGTCAAATTGGAGGTTATAATGTTAAACTAATTTTTCATTTTTTCACTCATGTCTCCTTTAATATCATTTTCAGACTGGTCTTTCCTATAATGTTTCTCAAAAATAATTATTTGATATGTATGAAAATTTAACATATCTATGCATGAAGGATGATTAATGAAATTAATATTTGCAAGCATAGTGAACTATAACGTATTTTATTTTCTTAACAAAGAACTATGCTCCTATTTATTTAACTATAAACTCTTTTCACCGATTAATCAGCACCAATTTATATCAAGGTCTAACTGAACCTGAATTTTTACTAAATTCATTGCGCTTGTTCTTATGTCTCTCTTGTCTGAATAACTTCAAATACACGATTTGCCATACAGTTAATTAATTTTTCAGATAGAGTGCCCACATTTTTTTTCAAATTTAGACACAGATTTAGACAGACTCGTAGACACACATTTTCTAAAAACTGTCAAATCGTGTTCAGTAGCTTCTAAAATGTATAAATCCGTCGAAAACAAAAGTTGAATTTTTTCAGGAAAGGACAGAAGAAATAAAAAATATTTAATACTATAGCCCTCTTATAATTTTCATCACCTGTAGTGTTTTTATTAAACATTAAAATTAAACAGACTTCGTTATTCTTTCAACAGTGTAAGATAATTAAGGGAATGGAAAATCATTGCTACAGACACCCATATTTAAAATTAAAAGCATTATGAAAAATTTCATCAATTTAAAAATTTTATCAAAAATTTATAATTTAGATGACTCTTTTGAATACATTTTATAATTTTTGCCTCCAAAAACGTAGCTTATTATGAAAATATATTATATACGGGTTCCCAAAAAGGTTGAAAAGCGCTTTACATTCTTACCTTTTGATGATACGTAGGCAATGAAAATTACAAACATGTAAAAAATATAGATAAAAAAGATAATTTTAATGAAACAATCCTGCTACTAACATTCAAAATTTACGCTTTTAAAATTTTTATACAAACATTCTAGTCAAAATTGGTCAATTAGACAATTATACTTTGCTTCAACAAGCCATTACAACGAAAGATGCACAGTCTGTTTCAAAAGTATAATACCACAACAAATTTTGCTATTATGTAATTAAAGAAATATTTCAATCAAAATAAAGAAAAATCTATGTTAGTACATCACGTTTTTAGTAAAATGTAGCAACTTACACATATGAAATTAATTCGGAAAAAATATAACAAAAAAGTGTCAAAAAGAACTGTTACAAAATTATAGGACCACCTGTGGGAAAGACAGTTTTCTCAAATTTAGTAAGATATTGCACCATCATTTCTCTGAATAACTTAAAGAACACACGATTTGCCATAGAGTTAATTAATTTTTTAAGGAAAGATTAGGGAATATTGTCCCATTTCTCCATAATGGCCATTTTTAAATCATATATTGAATGGTATTGTCTGTTATTTTCATACACTTGGCGAGACAAATAACCCCACAAGTTTTCTATGGGGTTTAGGTCAGGGCTTCGACTTGGCCATGGTAAAACATCAATCTTTTCTCTTTTAAGCCGCTCTTTTGTTGATTTCGATGAATGACTGGGAGCATTATCTTGTTGAAACTTCCATTTTGCACCTCCTAAATCTGGTCCTAAGTGTATCAGACTTCGAAATAGCATCCGTTGGTCAATGTCCGAGTTCATTTTCCCTTCAACTCTTCGAAGATCGCATTTTCTTGCATATGAAAATGCTCCAAACGCAATAAATATCCGCCTCCCATCTGCCTACTGAATAACTCGCGAGATTTTTGCCTTAAATCATGCCATTAGTAATTATTGCCGTCTGGAACATCAACAAGATTGAATTTTTTCTTGTCTGAAAACAATGTATATTTCCATTCAAAGTTCCATGACAGGACATTCTTTGCCCACTTAATACGAGTTTCTTTGTGACATTTCAGTAGTAGTGGTTTACTTTTAATTTGCGACGAATAACACCAACATTGGATTTCAAACTTGGCCACGTGGTTGTATGTGATACCTTTTTAGTTATCTGTTTTGCTATTTTACGAGTCAACTAGTATTTTTTCGTTGTCAGTTTGACAATTCGACTGTTATCACGATCTGATAACTTCTTTTTACGACCAGATCGTTTATGCGTTCCATACAATTCTCTATTACTTAAAACATTATGAATCACACTTTTAGAACGATTAAGAATCTTGCTTATTTAAGGTACAGACTTTCTTTTTCCTTTGTAGAACCACACTCTTCTCACTTCTATTTCAGACATCTCAATCCGACGAGGCATTTTACTAATATATTCAAAGAATCAGATACAATTAAGAATTTCTGCATTTTATTCATCTTTTTAAATTTTACAGATTGCTTAGGTTACAGTTTAAACACTGAGTTCGAAATAAAATCGTCTGCTTTATTAATAATATTAGAGTGGTCTTATATTTATGAAACAACGGGTTTGCGTTAAATCGTTTGGCATGAAACAAAAAGTTATTCAAACTGTTTTCCCTGAGCTAAATAAATATTATAGAGTTATTTCTTTTCATACAACTACTTTTAAATTATTTGTTGAAAAAAGGTAAAATTCTAAGTAGTCTTATAATTTTGTAACAGACTGTATATGTATCTTTATAAAGGAATGAGTTATGCTTAATTCAAAACTGATCATTGTGAATGGCAAGCATATAGTAAATTAGAAATATAAAACTTTAAGATGCTGCTACAAAAAGAAAATACGGAGCATAGCACATATTCAGATGACCTCAAACGAAAGATAATCAGTACTTGCATGAATATTAATGACCGAAGAACTCCAAATTATTTATAGAAGCATTATTAGAAGTGTTTAGCTACTGGAGAACAGAGAAAACATTTTGAGAATGCATTGTGAATTGCTTTTTCTAAATTTTGTTTGTAAGATTTAAAAGTAAATTTTCTTTTTACATAATCTCTGTCTTTATAACACAGGATGCCAATAAATGTTCGTGGTTTGCTTACGTCATAGCATTTGATTTAAGAACAAAAAATATTATTACTTATTCGTAAAGTACAACTCAAAAACTTATTTTTAATAACACAAACAAAGTTGTATATGTGCAAATTTGTAATTGAAAAAGGTTATCAGTGAAATAATTTACATTAAATTTTATCAAAATTGCTAAAAAAAATATTAATACGAATGCTGTTTTCTCATGTACAAAACCCTATGGCATTCAACATTTTCATTCTCATGTCTAATCCTTCCACAGTTGGACGCGCTAAGGTTGCCAAATAATTGGCGGAGAATATTTAACTTTGTTGTTGTTATTTAAAAAAAATGTTTGTGTTATTTGGATGTAGTTGTGATTTGTGTATACTTGCTAATACATTTTTTATCTAAAAAATGCCATTATCAAATTGTGAATGATCCCTATTAATAAACATATAGCTTTTTAAATAGTATGAGAAATCGGTAGAAGTGAGTTTTTTCCTTCCTTTATTATATTCCAGTTAATTTTAAAGAAACAAGTATGCAGTTTTTAGTAATGATTTCCTTGGGGCAAAAAGAAAGTTTTTGTAACTGTCCAATTTTTTGAATGGGATTGTATAAACAATTATAGATGTAACTTATGGTAAAAGAATCAAGACACTATTTCATTCACATGATCTCACAGACCTTGTTGAAAATATTTGCAATTTATTTTCCCGAATTCTTTCAACAAATTAAAGCGTGGTTAAATCTTTCTGGGACAAGTATATAGTGATGTTCAAGTTAAAGAAATGTATGGAACATATTTCAATTAAAAATCTTTGTAAAAATTTTCATCATTTGGGACAGTTTATTTGAATACGTAATTTTGTTATTTCGTTTAAGTGCATCAGATAACTTTTGTTTTGTGAAACGTAACTGTGGAACATATTTTTTTGAACAGTACTTACATAAAATAATCACTGAAGCTCACTTTTAAATATTCTAGTACAAAATATAAATATATATCCTAACATATTGCAATGGAGTCCAGAAAATGCATAAAATCTTTTTCTAGTCAATATGATAAGAAAACAATACCGTTCCTTTTAGATTTTTTGAATTATTCAAGTCTGATAAGAAGTATGTTACAAAAAAAATTCAAAAATATTGCTGGATGTCGACGCAACGCGCAGTTTTCAAAAGACTGGAATACACAAAAATCTTGTAAATGTCTCTTGAGGCGAATAAAATTGATTTTTTATTATCCCTTAGTCCCGTAAAATATGCGTTTTATCCTTTAAAATCTTTTTCTCTGAACAGTATAAATCTCTGTTTCTAGCAGTACTATTAGCATAAAACGTGTCGTTCAGGATAATAATAATAATATATGGGAACTGTTTCTTGAATACAGTGTTAAGACTAAAAAGAAAGAAAAAACACATGAAATATATGTTTAATATTTTCAGTAATGTGTTATGAAGGAATTTGTTGCTTATTCACATAATACTGTTATTACCTAATTTAGAAGCGCCAGAAAACGAAAATACGAAGCTGGTAGTCTTTTCCATAATATTATGGCATTGTCTTTCTGGTGCATATTAATATCCTATTAATTCTGTTTTTAAACCACTTTAATGTAATTGTAAAGATATTATGATTTCGGTTAGTTTAGTAGTTGATCTGTTGATTTCTATCTACTACACTGCTGGCCATCCAAAATGGAATACCATGAAGGAATGATATTTGTTATTGTATATTGATTAGAATGATATTTATTGGAAAAATTACATTATAATGGGAAGGACAAGTGATTTAACACCGGCGTGGGACAGATTGGTCTAGCGGAGCCAGACCGTGGAACTTTTACATTTTCAGAAAATTTGGAGGTATAGATCCTGAGACAACACTACCCAAAGCAGCCACCACTGGCCGCAATAACAGCATTCATATGCCTAGCCATAGAGTCAAACAAAGATAGGATGTCATGTACGGGTACATCAATCCATGCAGATTCAAAACTATGCCACAGTTCATCAAGCGCTGTGACGGGCGAGTGGTGGCGGACCAGTCGCTCAGAAGTCATTGACAATACATTTTCAGTTGGTGAGAAATCAGGAGAACATGCCGGTCAGGGCAACAGTCGAACATGTTCTGTATCAAGGAAGGTTAAGATAGTACGAGCAACATGCGGTCGTGCATTGTCCTGCTAAAAGGTAGAGTTACGGAAACATCGAAGATAAGGCAGAACCACGGACCGTAACACATCAGAAATGTAAAGGCTGTTGTTGAAATTGCCGATAATGCAAACAAAAGATTACCGAGACGTGTATCCAATGGCACTTCATGCCGTCACTGCAGGTCATATGACAGTATGACGATTCGAATGGAAGCTGGCAATGTGCGTTTTCCACGATGCCGCCAAACATGGATGCTGGCATCATGATGCTGCATGCAGAACCTGGATTCATTAAAGACGACGTGAGACGCCATTCCTATGTCATATACAATACAGCATCATGATGCCCAGGTACTAAATAAATATCAGTATAATTTTTCAGCCCTCGGTTACTACTATTTATGAATATTAATATCCAGTGGGGTGATTTATTTTCTCGTGTTCTATGGGCCTGATTTCAACGAGCCCATTCAACTGAACAGGAACTATTTAAGATATATCTAATTAATTAAGACATAGATTTGTTAATCCCTGACGGTGGAAAGTGGAACTAACAGATTTTTCGCACGTGCACGACACACATTCTACATGGTACCGTAAGCATTGGGAACGAGTGCCGGAGTTTCGTTCGGAAAGAGATTTATTTAGAACAGAATGATCCACCTGCATTTGATTAGTGATGGAAACTGGAACTAAGAGATTTTGCAGCGCGTGCGTAGCACGACTGCAATACACATTATCGTAAGCAGCGGGGACACGTCACACTGAAATAGTTTCATTTTCCCTCATTCTCGAGTATTAAGAAAAGTATTAGAGATATTGAATCGAAACTCTCAGTCTGTACGTAGTTTATTTTTCTGATTCCGAAAATTCAAATTTTATGAAAATCCGACGGTAACATTTTTTAATTTTGAACAGAAACTTACCCGCTTTGAATCAAATGATTCAGGCCGTTGAGGAGGTGGTATTAAATTTACTTCCGCTTCGGGGTCCATCTCTCTAGTTAATTTCCGAAAGACAAAGAGTTACCAGAGGACCAGTTTCGATCAGAGATTTTTAGTGTCATTTCGCATTTCGTATTATTTTTCAACGGTACTGGCAACGCCGGATCAGTTAGTTAATAATAAAACAAGAGCGGGAGTAGTGCTGCTATCTAGCTTTAAATAAAAAACACAAATGCTGGTGCTTCCATCTATCTTTTAAAAGAAGAGCAATAAGCTAAACATCGATTACATAGATCGAAGTTATTATTGAAAATCTAGATAAAAATAGATATTAAAAATAAAGGGGATCTGGTAGTAAACAGTACTTAATATTAGAAAGTAAGCAGTTAATAGTTTTAAATGATATGAAAATATAAATGTAGGTAATAACTGAAAGAGTAGATAAATAAGATAATAGTAATTAAAGTATAAATAGAAAATTTAAAAAAAGAGACCAATATGTAAATGATAAAATAATATTGAAAATGCAATAATTTAAATAGCTGAAAATATATAGCCGTGTGTTGAGGAGCCAGTATGCAAAATGTAGAATGATAAATAATTGCATAAAACCCGTCTTTTTTTTTTTTTTTTTTCTTTATCAGTGTCGACCTTAATCCTCCCTAATGGCATTTCGATTTTATATTTTAGGGGAAGACATATTATTATCATTTATATAATATGTGACGGTTAATATGATTAACCAGTCATTATTAATAATAACCGGTTATTATTAATAATGACCTGATTAATTATATTGACCATAACATATATATATATACATATTTTTATAATTTTTCAACAATTTATGCACATTCTCCATAATTTTATTTTTTATTTTGTAATTTTTATACATATTGTCTTGACTGGTAAGTGCAGATGAATGTTTGATATTTGATCAGGAAGAAAAAAATGGTATAATATAATAACACAGTATGTCTCAATTTAAAAAATTTGGCCTTTTTAAAAGGGGAGGAACATAAACGTTTATTACGATTACAGTGATTTATATATCGTATATTATGATACAAGAAAATCTTGTGTCTATGTGTGTATATATATATATATATATATATATATATATAGATGGTACCAGAAGACCATTGGGCTAAGTCACATGTTCAAGAAAACAGTTAGTGGATCATTTTGGCTCACAACGGGTCAGGGTCAAGCTAATTTTATCTAAAACACGGCTCAAATGATTTTGACTAAATTTTGTATACTACCGTTTTGGATTACGAAAAGACCATTCGGCTGGCTCACATGTTCGGAAAAATTCGATTAGTGCGTTATTTTGGGGTCACTACGGGTCAAGCCAATTTTATCTAAAAAATGGCTTTAACGATTTTGACTAAATTTTATATACTACCGTTTTGGATTACGAGAAAAGAATTTGGCTGTGTCTCATGATCGTGAAAATTCGATTAGTGGGTCATTTTCGGGTCACTGAGGGTCAAGTTATTCTATGTAAAAAACGGCTTTAACGGTTTCGACTAAATTTTGTATCCTATAATTTTGGATTACGAGAAGACCATTGGTCAAAGTCACATGTTGGAGAAAATTCGATTAATAGCTCATTATTGGGTCACTACGGGTTAAGCTTATTTTATCTGAAAAATGGCTTCAATGATTTTGACTAAATTTTGCATTCTACCAATGTGTGGTACGAAAAGATCATTGGGTTGATCATATGTTCAAGAAAATTAGAATAGTGGGTCATTTTAGGGTTACTACGGGTCAAGCTAATTTTATCAAAAAAACGACTTTAACGACTTTGACTAAATTTTTATCATACTGTTTTGGGGTAAGATAAGACCTTTGGGCTAGGTTACTTGTTCGAGAAAATTCGATTAGTGGTTCATTTTAGGGTTACTACGGGTCAAGCTAATTTTATCAAAAAAACGACTTTAACGACTTTGACTAAATTTTTATCATACTGTTTTGGGGTAAGATAAGACCTTTGGGCTAGGTTACTTGTTCGAGAAAATTCGATTAGTGGTTCATTTTGGGGTTACTATGGGGCAAGCTACTTTTAACCGAGCGTAGCTTGGTCTTCCCCGCTGGTATATATCTATATCTATATCTATATCTATCTATCTATATATATATATATATATATAATAATAAACACCAATGGAAAATCACTTGCAGAACCATTATCACAAATGCCAACCAAAAACTTTAAACCACTTAAATTCAATACTAGAAAAACAAAACTAAACAAACTACATTTACACAGAACCAGAAAACGTAACTAACTACTTAAACTCAAAACAAAAGAACACAACAAATTGCAGCAAAAATTAAAAATGCCAATAAACAACAAAGAAAAGCTAAAACAACCTGTGTCAGGTGGCATGGCTTGAGACATGCACTACTGGGTTAAACTAGTTTTACGCATGCAACACTCCCCCATACCTGACAAGTACAGACTGAAAATGAATGAAACAGGCATAACAAAAGGAAGCAAACTAAAGCCAGACTACACCAACAAATTCTCGATTTACATCACAGTAAACAATCCACTACACCGACAAACTATAACTAGACTACAACATCAATTTCTCAACTTACATCATGGCAAACATCCCACTACACCGAAATACTAAAGCCCGACTACTCCATCAAGTTCTCAACTTACATCACAGCCAACAACCCACTACACCGACAAACTATAACCAAACTACACCAACAAATTCTCAACTTACAGCACGGCAAACATCCCACTACACCGACAAACTATAGCTAGACTACACCATCAAGTTCTCAACTTACATCACAGCAACCATCTCACTACACCGACAAACCATAGCCAGACTACACCAACAAGTTTTCAACTTACATCACGGTAAATAACCCTCTACACCGACAAACTAAAACCAGACTTCACTATCAAATTCTCAACTCACAACACGGTAAACAACCCACTACACCGACACTCCCACAAATATCACATCAACAAAACATCGCTCGTATTGAACACTCCTAACAGTTCGTCACTATAACCTTTATTTCTGATAAATTTGTATGTTAGATCGGACAAAAACTGAACCGGATAACCTTGTGATTACGCCATATAATAAAAATCAGCTATATTCCTAGCAATATTTGCATAATTAGAGCACAATTTCTCAATACGGCATAAACCATTTATAAAAATATTTCTGAAAATGGACAAATGCGCATTTGAAGTGAAATGTAACATTTTAATAGTATCAAAATTAAAATAATTCCTCTTATCGTAAATATTTGTTACCAGTTCACCATTAGAAACATCTAAAGTTACATCCAGAAAATCGACACATTTTGAATTATTTGACGCAATTTTCAGGCTTAAACTATTTGGATAGTGATTAAAGCTGAAATCTTTCAAGGAATTGTTAAACTTATTATAACAAATATGTACAAATGTATAAAGTAGGAAATTTGGTGCAAATAGCATTTTTTATGACTTTTAGAACGCGAATAATGACACACACTTGCATTTTTTGTGTGTATACAATGATAGATAAAGGGAGAATGAAAGAGGCAAGAGGGTATGTAAGCTTTTCCCTCAAATTATGTACAGGGTGGTCCAAAAATCCATCAAAATTTTTAAAATTCATAAAAAATGAATAAACAAAAACTATCGCATTGGGATTCGGTTTGCACCATAATGTTTGTTAAAATGCTGACGTTTTTGTGGCCAAAAAAAAGGTTCAATGATTGTTTAAATTATTTTTTGCACACAAATTTCGACTATTTGACACTTTTTATGGAAAAAAAAATCACACTCCAACACTACAATTTTTTCATGACTTTTCAATTGTGAAAGGACTTATGGAGCACCATGTAACTATTCCAAGCAAATAATGCCACATAGTCAAATATCAAGCAAGAAAATAAATATATATTTCACAAATCACAAGTTGCAAGTTTATCTTTTTTATTACTTTTTTTTAGTTGATCAAATAATTTATTTTAACCGTAAAAGTATGTAGTGGTGAAAAGTAGTGCTTTACAATCTCTCTGAGACTATATCTAACAGACTGCATAAGTTTCGTTTCGATTGCTAAAGAAATATTTACTCACACTCAGTAAGGAAGATAAAACAAACATTCATATATATATATATATATTTGGGGGAATGTGAGTGTAGTTTTATCAAATAAATTTTCTTTAAATTTTCAGTGCAAGGTAAAAACAGTATTTTACCGATATTAAAGTTATAAGGCGTTAGTAGGAAAGTAAAGTTAAAGTAGTTTAAACAATGAAAAAAAAATTACATAATGTATGCTTATACCTTTTTGTTAGTACGTTTGTTTCATTGTGTGAAAATACATTTACATAATTTATGTGTTGCTATATAATGAATTATAAAGAGGGTATATGAAGAATTACATGCGCTTGTATTTACATGAATATCGATTATATACAAAAAAATCCATTTTCTGCTGAAGTGTTTTGTTTGAGTGCGTTTTGTCATTTTGTATCAATGTGCATTTTATGAAATAATAATAATAACTGCATGAAGTGTATGACATAAAAACAATAAAACAATATATATATATATATATCGTACTTGGGCTATTGCAGATTTTGAAATATTAGCAGCATAAATTCTATTTTGAATATGGTACGTTTTTGTGAAATAATTTGTTTTTATTGTTTTTTGAAATTATAATGTGTGAATGGAATGATTTTAAAATAGGTGATTGTAGTGGACATCATCTGCCCTCAAGTAGCCCTGAATTAGACATTGGTATATTGGTGTGTATTTGCATTGCATAGGATATCATAGATGAAATTCGTGTATTATTCAAGGATCTTAACTTACGTCGTTGCATTGCAAACAAAACAAGGAATGTCTTTTGAAACTTTTGTTAAAATTCCACAAAAATATGTTTTCTTTAATAACAATTAAAATAAATTAACTGGGTATGAGAAAAGTAATAGATGAATATATATGAAGAATATATATGAAGAATATTACTTAATAACGATTCTTTTATTATTCAAGTCCCTCGTGTATTATATTTGAAACATTTCAACTGAATACAATGTTTAAAATACAACGTGAAACATGCATGTCATACCGATACTTTCTTGTGTTCGTTAATTTATAAATATACTATAAATCACAATTACTACAGAAACAAGATTCTTACTGGATGCATTTTATGAACTTCTGTAAAACAAAAAATGATGAAATAATAAGGGAATTAATGTTTTGAACTTAAAACCACATACTGGAAATACTTTTTAAAGCTCGAGAATAGTTTAAATGTAAAATGCTTTTTATATCTTTCTTTTAATGATCTTTTGAATATGCGTATATTTTGCGTGTTACTTTGTTCAATATATTGCAAAAATGTTGGACTTTTCGCTACATCAAGGCTTTTAAAATAAAAGTTCTTCAATGGGAATATTTAACAGAGAAATCAATAAACTTGACTCAGTATTTTCTCACATATGTAAAACTGTTGTATTTTTTAATCAGCTACTAAAAAATATTAAATAAAATATTAATTTCTATATTTCAGAAGTGAATTTTCTTCAAAAAAATCAAAAGAGCAAAGAACGTTGTATTTTCATTCGAATATATACTTTCTAGATAAACAGATAAAAAAAATCTTTAAGAAAACAAGAAATACGTACAAATCTTAATAACTATACAAGGTAAAGTTCTATACTTTAAATTCGAAATTCTATTATATTTAGAAAATAGCACAGGAACTTTTTTAAAAAATCCTCATTTTTTGCGCATTAATCAACAATAATGTTCTCTTTCACAATTTAACTTTTAAAAACATAACTTTTCAATAACTATTTTTGTCAAAATGGAGGATTTTGTTCTCGGAAAAATACACTATAGGATATACTGCTCATGTTTCGACACAAACAGAGAATTTTACTGTATATGGAATATCATAAATATAGTTGAACATGCACCAAAATTCCTAACTGTTGAAGTAGTAATTTTTGTTACACAAACAACAGGCATCACTCAATATCAGTGCATAATACTACTGGCAAAATGCAAGATAAAGAAGGTGCAAGATCAAAAATACTAAATAAGATTTTGACGGAAAGCAGAGACATTTCAATGACTTTTGGCTTTGGGGTTTCTATAATAAAGTAACACTTTAACCCTTTCAGGCAAAAATACTTCTGTTACTAAAATGTTGATAGTATTGAGTGACACCAGGATTTAGGAACAAATTTATTTCGAAATAAGTAAAAGCTTTCTTCACATACATTATAAAAGGCAAAAATTAACTTCAAAATTCTGGTGCCGTTGTGGCATTTGGAGATTAAAATAAGGTGGGACAGAATTTAACCCACCATGCCGGAAAGGGTTAGAGAAAAGTAAGATATAATTTTTAAGCCTTTTTCTTTAAAAAAAATTAACTCCGATATATTTTCTATAAATTTACGATTTTTCAGAATTAAAACACTCACTTTTTAGAAAACTCTTTGATAATGTGTAAAGGTAACAACTTCTGAGTACAGCGCATCGAAAAATATTATAAATGCCTAAAATAGTATAGGAAATAATATAGATTGTGTTTTAGCAGGTTTGCGTAAGTAGCGATTGTAAATTGTTAAATCATTTGTAACACTTTTTCACATAGTTAAGAAATATATATGAAATCAGTTTCTCTAATGTCTTTTTGTCTGTATGCCTGTCCGTGCTCTAAATCTCGTGTAAACTTAGAGTTTACACTATTGAAAATGAAGTATGTGGCAGCTATAATTCGTTTATATGTACACACAAAATATAACTGTTACATTATAGTTTGTGAATAAAGATCAATTGATGTGACTTTTATTCAAGTTGTGTGACTTTTGACTGCCCGAGAAGGACTGCTCAGACCAAGTCTGCAAAGCATAGATGTTCCTCCCGCTCCTCTTTATTGAGGGTAAAAAAATTACAAAATCCCACCGGTAAATGCAACAGAGGGCGGGGTAGTGAACAATAGATATGAACGAAAACAATAACGAAACATATAACGAAATATATATAACGAAAACAGTATTTGTGAAAAGATAAAAATACAAAATAATATCAATGCCGGAGAATACAAATCTCCGACCCGACAAGAGGCAGTGAATAAAGAGGCATACTGAGTCCCTGTCTCAGTGTTGAATTAATAAAAGAAAGTCACATAGAAAGTTAAAGATGTTTTTAAGCTTTGAAAGCAAAGCCGGGCGCGTTAAAATATCAATCAACCAACCGTCTGAAGAACAGAAAGGTGGCGAATATGTCAGCAAGCTTTTACAGGGCAATTATAAAAGTAATGAGATGCAAGAGCGACATCGATGCATTCACAAGGAGGAGAAAGGGCTCTTTTGAACTTAAAGAAATAGACCCCCCCCCCAAGGAACCATGACCAGTAAGAAAAGTTCTCGTAGAGGGAGAGAGCAGCAGGAGATCCAATGATACTACTGAGACCAGATCAAAAGTAAATATACCCTTATCCGAGTAGTCCCAGTAATCCTGACACTGCTTCATAAAATGAGCCCGAAGATGCCTTTTGATGTGTTAGTGTGGTACTGGAAGGGAAATGCTATGAAAAGTTATGTTAGAAGGAAAAAAAGAAGTGAAAAATTTATGAAAAGTTATATTACTTGAAACTTACCGAGATTTATATGCGTTACAGAGATGAACTGCAGCATGATTTCTATAGATTATAGAGTAATTAGCATTTATAGTTCGCTTACAGGAACACACAAATTAATTGAACTTTATTAGGGTTATGAGAGGAAGAAGTTTGCGGTACATTTTAATGATGTCACGATATTTCAAAAATAATTTAATTCATCACTGAGGTGGACTGTAGCATGCGTTCATTTTACACACCGTTCGCTCTACAAGAACCTAAGAAATTAATTTCATTTTAGAAGATAATATAAGTATAAATGGTATCCCTTTGATTTTGATTGTCTTTTATTGAAGCAGAAAGCTCAACTTTGTACCCAATCGGCGAAAACTTACAGCTAAATACTTTATCCTCAGTGTTAATGGAACACTCTACTTGACGTCAACACGTGGCTCGAATTTCAAAAGATAACTCACATGCCTCAGGGTGAGATCCGTTCAAAATCCACTGATTTCAACGACTACCGCATTATATATAGCACTACACAGCAACAGTTGTCATAGCAAAAATAACCGTGACAATCGGATTTCAAGAGAAACAGATGCACTTTGAAAAACTCAATAAAATGACAGAATAGGTCTCATTCACGTACAAATGTACAAGAAAACACGATCGCAAAACTCACTCGTCTACTGACTACCTTTATACAAGTGTTGCTATACACTCTGCCACATGTTTAAATATACATTTAGTCATAAAAAATACAAATTTCAAATTGTTAAGTTATGAGTTTAGTCATAAAGACAACAGACACTACTAATCATACAAATATTGTTTGCTGGATAGGAAACAGGCACAAACACTGCACAAACACTGCACAAATCGAAAAAGGGTGTTCTTTCTTCGAGAGAATTAAAGTACATCATAATAATATTTAGCTTTGTGGAAACTATCATATACGTAATTACTTAATGTAATACAGCTTTTTTTAAGCGTTTGCTCTGTTTTCATTTTCTCTATCTCTTCTGTGTTATTTACCTGGAGATCCTCCACACTTTGTCAAAACACCTTACATAATAGTGGGAACAAATCATCATGTTTTTTGCAATGCATCAAAAAATACAGCTGATATGGTGCAGAAAAACATTATTTTGCAGCCGTATTTGACTGTTGAATACTTTTCAAAATTTGGTTTATTTGCAATGTGATTTTATGTTTAAATGAAAATTTTTCATACTTTAAATTAATAATAAATACATGTCGCCTAATATTCTGAAATTCTGGTACTCCTTTAAATGTGATAAAAAAAAAATATGTGTAAAATAATTTGTTCGGAAACAAGTTTCTTACTGTCTATAATAAATAGTTTTAAAATTATTTTCGAATTAAACAGCATATGGATGCGAAACGATGCTGGATTTCACAAAATGATTTCATTAAATCATATAATCAAATAAGCAAATCACTGAATATAAGTGCTAAGACATACTGTAAAAAAATATAGCATAGTCATTAATCTGAAATAACAAAAATTTAACCCTACTTCAGATCATGTGTCGTCGTATATGGAATTTTTTTCAAAAAGAATGTTTTTACGAATATTTATATAAAAGAACACAAAACTGTTGTTAAATATTTTCTACCTATCAAATATGTATAGTAAAGTAGATTTTTTTCTTAAGTTTTTCTATGAATGTAGGGAATTTTTCTATACATTTTTCTGCAGATAGGAGAATAGCCGGATGTGTTTCGAAAATACTTTCAAAACTTTTCTAAATTTCAATTTATTTTTATAAAATGCACCTTCACACTTTATTTTGTTAAAGCCCCTGAAAAATTCCTATAGAATATTTCACGAATTTCTCATAAAAGCGCAAAATCTTTACATGGTTTCATATTATTCAATACATACTATTCTCAGAAAATAAACTTTATCTACTTATTATTAATTGACAACAATTAATATATAAACAATACCGTATGTGTAAAAAAAACATGAATTCGTTCTTAGATGAACTATTTTTTTCCCTGGAGAATTTTTTTTCTCTCAACTCTTTTTTTACAAAGGATATTGTAATTACAATGTCAAACTTTTTGTATGTGACTTTATATTTGAAAGTATTATATTTTGAGTATTATCAGCCTACTTTTGAAATATTTACGAATATTGGTACTATTTGTACAAGATATAACTAATACGAAAAATATTTCCTAATATTGTTTTGGTGCTTGTCTTGTATTTATTTTGTTAAAGCAAGATTTTATATTTCTTTGCGTGAAATGGTATTTACCATTTTTATCTTTTGAATATTTTTTAAAAGTAAATTACCTTCTAGATAAAAATTTTAACATTAGTAAAAGAAACAAAAACAATTAACATTAAAATCATTAGAATGTATGACAATAATCTTTTTTTAAGTTGTGCAGTACGATTTAAGGAGATTATGGAGATGGAATGCATGTTACATTTATGCACGTATTATTGGTAATGTGTTTGAACATCTGTTTAAAACCAAACACATTCATAGAATTTATAATTTATTAATTTATTATTATACAAATATTTCCATCTTCTTAACCCATTAGGCGCCGCTATATATATTAAGCAATTTTTTAATGAAACAGTTGTTTTTTATTTATGAATAGAAAGTCTTTAAGGTATTTCTGAAGAAAAAAATTTAAAAAATTCGAATATTTAGAAAAAAATAGCATGTTCCCAAAATGGGAGCAATGGCGCCTAATGGGGGTAAATTTTTTCACAAATTTTACTTATGGCTCCGTGCATTTATGTTTGTTATTTCTCAGTTTTTTCGCTATAAAACGGATAATATCATTCTGAAACTGATATTTTACGATTAAATCATATAAATTAGTCCAACATCTACATTTATAATAAAAATAAAAAATAAAATTTTCGATTCCATAAGCATTTTCACTATCCACCTTTTTATTTTTCTTCAATACATAATTTTTGTCCTACTATTTTACATGAAAATGATTGAACATTTTTATGCAGCATTATATTACATTTTTTTCGTTTTCTGAAATTGGTTTTTTAACAATATTTTTTTTGTTTTTGCATTTTGTTTAGTTTTTTCCATATTCCAATTTGAAGTTCGCCTGAACTTTCATCTAAAATATCAAGCCTGTGTTTAATACTTTGTCTTTTTTAAACACTAAATTAGATATTTCTTGGTTGTCTCTTGATATAGAGTTTACAGAAAGTTCTACTCCACCAAATATAACATGGCATAAATCATCACATAAATTATTTTCTATTACATATGTAATAGAAAAAAATTTATGCGACATACATATGAGGAAGATATCTTCCTCATATGATACAATACTGCAATCGGGTGGCAAACAAACGATTTCCGGAACATCCGAAAATCATCCAAATCTAAAAAATTGTTCAATCATCTTCCATGTAAAATAATCAGAAAAAATTATGAAATGATGAAAAATAGAGAGATGGATAGTGAAAATGCTTATGGAACTGGTAATTTCATTTTGTTTTTTATTATAAACTAGCAAGCTACGCCCGCTACGCTGGTCAATTTCTTATAACGAACTTTTAATCCAACAAAATATTGACATTTCATAATTCACTTTTATATTTTAACAGAATAATAAGGCTACTATAATTTGAGACCCGTGATATAGACAATATACACGCCAGGACACGTCGCCCTTATCATTATCTGTTTACGCATGAAGGTTTCGCTGTGGTACTCCATTGTGAAATTTGGTAATTTTTCAAATTCAATATTTGAAAAATGGCATAATCATTAGATTTGAAATTTATATCAAGAAAAATATAATTTTTTACCTTTCAAACGCAGTTTGCCTAACAATTTTCTGACAAATACTTTTCAAGCTACTATTTTTTTTTCAGTAACTTCAAATGTTTAATTTTCCGAGATTATTCTGTGGCAACAATTAGCGGAAAACCCAGTCGTCAGAAACGCATAGTTCTTTATTTAAGAGGCTGTTGGAGCAGGGATTGTCACCACCAATTTGCCACCATCACTTTTGAAATCGGTTCGGTAGAGATTCTATAGAAATTGTAATTTAGAATGTTTTTAGAACGCTTTTCGCTCAGTTCCCCCTTTTAAATTTCAATTTTTTTTTTAATTTTGTTTTTAGATACAATTTACATCTTATAAGTAACTACAATGCCAAATTTCATAATTCTAGCTCCTTCAGTATAAAAAAAATCGCAATTTTAGAACGTTTTTCGCTCCTGTACCTCCCCTGGGGTTAGTGACACCGACATAAAATATAGCCTATGTTGAAGCAGGGGTTGTCACCATCAATTTGCCACCATCACTTTTGAAATAGGTTCGGTAGTTCTAAAGAGTTCATAGAAATTGTAATTTAGAATGGTTTTGGAACGCTCTTCACTCATTTCACCCTTTTAAATTTCGATTATTTTTTAAATTTTATTCTTAGAGAGCATTTACATCTTATAAGTAATTACAATGCCAAATTTCAAATTTCTATCTCCTTCAGTATAAACAAAATCACAATTTTAGAACGTTTTTCGCTTCTGCACCGCCCTGGGGGTAGTGGCACCCACAAAAAATATATCCTATGTTGGAGCAGGGGTTGTCACCATCCATTTGCCACCATCACTTTTGAAATCGGTTCGGTAGTTCCAGAGATTCCATAGAAATTGTAATTTAGAATGTTTTTAGAACGCTTTTCGCTCATTTCACCCTTTTAAATTTCGAATTTTTTTTATTTTGTTCTTAGAGAGCGTTTACATGTTATAAGTAACTACAACGCCAAATTTCAAATTTCTAGCTCCTTCAGTATAAAAAAGATCTCAATTTTAGAACGTTTTTCGCTCCGGCACCCCCCTGGAGTTAGTGACACCGACATAAAATATAGCCTTTGTTGAAGCAGGGGTTGTCACCATCAATTTGCCACCATCACTTTTGAAATCGGTTCGGTAGTTCTAGAGATTCCATAGAAATTGTAATTTAGAATGTTTTTAGAACGCTTTTCGCTCAGTTCCCCCTTTTAAATTTCGATTTTTTTTATTTTGTTCTTAGAGAGCATTTACATGTTATAAGTAACTACAACGCCAAATTTCAAATCGGTTCGGTAGTTCTGGAGATTCCATAGAAATTGTAATTTAGAATGTTTTTAGAACGCTTTTCGCTCATTTCACCCTTTTAAATTTCGAATTTTTTTTATTTTGTTCTTAGAGAGCATTTACATCTTATAAGTAACTACAACGCCAAATTTCAAATTTCTAGCTGCTTCAGTATAGAAAAGATCGCAATTTTAGAAGGTTTTTCGCTCCTGCACCCCCTGGGGTAGTGGGGCCGACATAAAATATAGCCTATGTTGGAGCAGGGGTTGTCACCATCAATTTGCCACCATCACTTTTGAAATCGGTTTGGTAGTTCCAGAGATTACCCCCTACAAACAAACAAACAATCTTTACTCCTTTATAATATTAGTATAGATGTAAAAGTTGGACTAATTTATATGAAATCTTCTAAAAATATTAGTTTCAGATTGATATTATACCTTCTATAGATAATAAGTTGAAAAATAAATACCACAAATGCACGGAGGCATATGTACAAGTTTTCAAAAACCTTACCCCCATTAGGCGCCATTGCCCCCATTTTGGGAACATCTTATTCTTTCGGTAATTGTGGTTGATCTATTATACATATTAATTCCGGATTGACGTTGTTTAACATAATACACTGTTATGAACATATTTTAACTAAAAAATATAATTTTTATTATAAAGTTTTTAAATTTTTTTTTTCGAATACTGCCAAAAAGCTATTTTTCGCCTTTTTTAACACGTTTTAAAAAATAGAAATTTCTAATGAAACTTAACAAAAAAATTTCAGATGTCATCTAATATATTCAAAATGCAAATAACATGAACCTTTTAACAATTTATAAAATACGCACTTCAGAAAAAAATCTTAAAGCAATGTTCCCAAAATGGGAGCAATGTCGCCTAATGGGTTAAAGAACTATGCTAGTAATATATTTTCTATGATACTCAAATATTACAATTTGTTTCACTTAAAAAAAAGTAATTATTTCAAGCATTTGAATGCAACTAATAAAACATACATTTCAACTTTTCAAATCACAGTTGAATAATCAGCTAAAATATATCTCATTTTCGAAATATGTGTACCTAGTTTCACAAACATTTCAATGTAAACAACTAATGAATTTATTCTACGCTTTTGTCAGAAATTTAGGTGAAATGCAACTCCTCGAAGAACCTCCCATGTTAAATTATATACTAAAGATACTTTAATCTCGTTGATAATTTTGTAGCTACATAAATGATAACAAACATTATATAGTCATACAAATTCAGAAATTCTCAAAACAGCTGTAATGAAATGTAATTTTATAAAGCATTAGATTTAATTAAATGAAATGAGATAAATTTGGATATCAGTTCGTAATTAATACGCTAGGATATGAAATTGTAACACATACGTTTTCTTTAAATAATAATGCTTTATTTTAGGTTTGATATATTTATTACCTAGAGATATTGGATTCACAAGATAGTTGGCATTTGTCCATCGATACATATTATATAAACACCATACTAATTAAACAATGCACAGCCCTTATTTTACCAAAGCTCCTGAACATCTGCTCATGAGCTCCAAATCATATGAATTGATAAAAATGCAGATTTCACATATTTCCCGATTGTAATAATGCTCCGTAATTTCCTTAACAAATATTTAATGAAAAAGTTTACTTTCTTCTCTTTTCATCTATAAGATGTTTAAATACAAAAGTTAAGAACTTCTAGAACGGTCGGTATGACATAGCACTACAATGTTCGAAATAATTCTGAAATGCTATAGATGATGGTGTACGTTCACGACGCATTCAATGTCTTCCCAGTAGACATTCACTTCACTATCTGATGCAGCTTTAGTAGATGTCGCTTTACACAACCAGTTTACCACCAGTTTGCAAATATACATCTTGCATGCAGGGCTTGCAAAGAAGAAATGCACAAAGTTACCCGAAACGCGTGTTTTCGAGGAGTATGATCTGATGTGATGTAATTATAAATTTTAAATCTTTGCACGCCAGAAATTATGTGACATTGGTAATTTAAAACCGCCATGAATCAGATAATTTTAGTAAAAACATCAGATATCAAAGAGAATGTGCTACGTCATACACAGGACACTCCAATTACCAATATTCGAGCAATTATCCATGAGTTCGGTAAATCTTACGTGATCACATCGACGATTCCTTTCGTTTTCATACTATTTTTAGTCATCGTCAGAGTGCCACTACTAGGCACATTGACAATTAACCCCAATGGATTGCTTTTGCACGATGATTTCATATAAAGTTAATGAAAGATTAGTTATTTTCTACATATTTGTTTTTGCAGACGAGACATATTTCACAAAGGTAGGAAGCAACATTTCAAATAATAATGTCTATGGATGAGTGGTGGAGAATCTCCATGCTATAGGCCCACTTGCAGAAAATAGCCATTTTGCGGAAATTATTTGTGACGTTATTGTAAGAGAAAGTTGTGAGGAACTTTCGGCAAGAAAGTTCGAGAAACGTAAGGTATTTTCTAGAATTTTTGAGATTCCATACGAAAATGTTAAAACGGCTGAATTAGATCTCCTGTTTGAAATTATCCGAACACTTTTCTTCAGTGACCTCTATTAATGATATTTTTTATGAATACGTTTTTTATTACCGTACGTCTTGTTCCAGGCTGTTCTAGCTCTTTTCTGTACACTGTTTCATGCTGATGAATTTTCCAACAATAGATTATTGTGTGTTTCTGATTCGTCTTAGAGCAACTGTGTCGTACCTTGTTTGTTCTTCGGCCATATTTGAACAGAAAATATTTTCTTGAGCCACACATAAATTGTACGAATACATTATGGTTAGAAAGATATTTTAAAACATAAAGTAGTAGATTATACTTTAATTACAAATGCAAATTTCTTGGCAATTGGCTAATTTATACGAAAGGTAAAGCATGAAAAAGAAAAAAATGCAAGAAGACATACAAGCAGTCATTCATAGTATTTTTGGATCCTGGTGAAATTTATACAGGACCACCATCGTAAACGAGCTTTTTGATTCAAATAAATAACCAATTAAATTGTAATATAATTTCAAACATTATACAGGACATAAAATTAAGCTGTATATCTCTCTACATATCTCTATACGCATTTAAATTTAATTAACAATAAAAATTATCCTTACGTTTCAAAAGTAAACGAAAAAGCAATTTGGAATAGTTATAAAACTTTCCAATAATACAATTTAGAAGCTTTTAAAGTTGAGAACTATAGTTTTTAAATGTGCATGAACATATGAATTTATTTAAAATGCGAAGTTAACTGACTGAGAAATTTATTTACGTCATTCTTATATTATGTAACATAACTCATTTAATAACTTAACTTAAATGTTCCTTCACAAGAAACAAAATAATTATCTTTAGCTTGAAATCTTTAAAATATGTCGTATATACGTAACAATATTCTAATATGTACATTAAGAACAACTACTCAAAATTTTCAATTTAGATGTCTATCGTTATTTTAAAACATGTTTGTTGGTAAATGAGATAGACGTTTATACTAATTATAGTCGTAGTTATTATGCTAGCGTATGTTCCCAAAGCAATTATAACCCTCAAGTTAAATTGGAAAACCACTTGAAAAATGCCTCATATAAATGTAATTTTTATTTTCGAGGTATTTAAATTTGAAACTTGTGTATTAAGTTTTAATGGGAAATTATTTGTGTGTACTGCTGAAACTTTAATGACGATGTTTTGTGACTTTTAAATTCATATTTAATGAAGCTAAGAAATAGAAATATATTTGTTTAGAAAAGCTGAAAAATTGTTTTCTTTTATAAAATGTAATGCGGTTATTTACATGTTGTATTACTTATGTAGCATGCCATTTTGGTATTGTAACATAACAGAAACACAAGATTAATTCATTTTTAAATGCATTCTATGTTAATAAAACAAAAAGCTTTGAGTTTGTTTGTATGTGTACTCACACGCTGTGTTGAATAAGGCCAGTGCTACGACATTGGGCACGAAGGTATTCCAATGTGTACCCAAGAACATCCCCCCCCCCAAAGAAAAAAAAAGTTGAAAACTATTTATGATTTTATCTAGTCTGTCCATAACTCTAACTCGGATTTTCATGTAATTTTTATGTGTCATTAAGGTTTACTAAGGCATTTTTGCCATTGAAAATGGAATGTGTAGCATTTATGTGTGCCTAAAAACATCCCCTCCCTCCCTACCTCCTACTCGAACTCATGTTTTAATAATTAGATTTAGATTTTTTAGAATTAACTTTTAGAGGATTTTGTATTGGATTGTTGCACTAGATATTTTCTTTCAACACACTCATCTTTGTTTAAAAATACGACCTGTTTTCAATCTTTACAGCACTTAATAGTACAAACAAATCACTTTAAGATAACGCTTAATCTTTCAAGATTAATTAAAAAAAAACCTTTTATTTAAAATAAAACACACTTGAAATTTTTTGCTTTTAATTTCATTAAGTGTTAAACTGCAGACAATTATTTTGTATTTCCATTTTTGCATTAAAGATAAGGATATGTGAGTTTGTTGTTTTCTAAATCTTGGAAAAATAAAACATACCAATCTATATATGCACGATTTTTTTTATCGTTTTTGGATAAATTTAACTGGTTACTCTGGTTACGCTGAAAAGCATGAGAAGGGTATATTTATGAAAGTTGCTTAATGCTAATATAAAGTACAGTTGCTAATACAGAGTGTAAGTTTACATCATTCAGTTTAAATGTTTGTGTTTTTACTATGTATTACATAAAAATATATATTTTTTTATATTTCCTTTTATTGTAGTTGAGTTGTTTTGTGGTTAACCATTGGTGTTGGCATGACGTTCGTCACTCTCGTTTGCATTTCAGGCGTTTTGAGGGTTTTGTTGTCACTGGGGTTTTTTATATCACTTTTCTTGGTAGCTAGTTCTCTTTAGGCGGAATTTGGGTAAAGACAGGGAAAATACGCTAAAATAACAACTTAAAAAAGTCAGATTTGGCATGGAATAAAGTTTCAGCTTTCAGAGGCTCATTTAGGATGATCTTTTCTTCAATGTAGAATATTTAAAGAGTGAGAAATAAGAAACAAAGATATGTTTCAGAATGAGACACAAATGTACCTTGATAAACATCAATTTTTTTAAGCAAAGGAATACGTTAATGTACCAATAAATATAACAACGAAAATAATAACTAAAAAAAATATTGGAAGTTAGGTTAAATGTCGCCTCGTATTTTATCGTTTTTTTTTTTAAAAAAAAAACGCGTTATTTATTTGAGCTGTAGGTTTTTGAAAATTTAAATTTTTAACATTTCATTTTCGGAGATTTTTTGCAGTACTTTCGCGCTTATTCTTAGATTTGTTGTCCATGCCATCACTTCGTATTATAGTAAAAATTCAATCGTTAAACTGTATAATATAGAAGGAAATATATATTTAATGTAAGCAGAAAAGGCTACCTACACCAATCTTTGGCCAAAAATACTGCATATGCTGTTCTTGTTATTACAGTTAGAATTTAGCCGAATTAGAATGCAAGCAAGAAGTTTTCATTTTGTTATTTTGTGAGTTTTGGTGACACGTGTATGTGATTCTGCTCGCAGAAATGCATAATATAGAGAGTGTGTGGTTTAATGAATAATTACTATATTGTTGTAACACAGTTTTTACCACATTGTTTTCATCTTTATTATGATGTCAGCGTTACTGACGC
This sequence comes from Maratus michaelseni, assembly GCA_963931845.1. NCBI lineage: Eukaryota > Metazoa > Arthropoda > Arachnida > Araneae > Salticidae > Maratus > Maratus michaelseni. The sequence goes on from OZ007590.1 coordinate 214,029,906, forward strand.
GTGCGTGGGTGCTTTATAAGATAGATGTTTCTTTCAGATCTCTAGAGAAAATTTTGATTACTGGTGATTTTGTTTCCTAATTGACAAGAAAAATGTTTTCTATTAATCGACGTTAGAGTTATGTTTCGTGACAACATCCAGACATTTTAGCAACAAAAGGAAAGAATGTGTTCAAAGTTTAAACAACGTATTCCTGTTACATGGTCTGATTAATTGCAATATAAAGCTGTTTTTTTTTCACTTTACGTACATTAATACCAGTACATGTGGAATTCAAAATGAATGAAAATTGTATTATTTTTATTTGAATTCTAAATAAATATTTGGCATGAGGATTAAAAATGCACATATTCTCGGCTTAATGACCACATAACTATCGCCACTGAAGATCCTTTCGTGTTTTTCAGACTAGAACCGTAAATTAGTATTTGAAAAAAATTCTACTTGGAGATAAAAAATTACAAGAATATAAACTTAGTGTTTATATCCTTGTGCATTTATACCCTATGTGCACCCTATGTGCACCTTATGTGAATTTTAATCTGTTAAATTGCGTTATGTTAAAATTAATTTTTACTATAACTTTAGATTTTTATAAAATGTAGCTAAATGGTTTCGCGAACACTTAAAGAGAAAGTTGAAAATAAAATATTTTAATTTTCAAATAATAGGAAGAATATAGAAAAGTATATCAAAACTACCTATTTTCGCCCACGCCTGATAAAATCGCTTTAAATTTATGCATGAAAATGCACGTTTTTTTTCCGAAATGAATCAAAATAAATTGAGGCTTTTTTACCATTTAGCTCCTCAATAGTTCCACTGCTTGTTTATCCTTGAAAAGTAAAACAAATTATCTCTCTGGTGTGGGAATTTAATATTAATCTAGACTGAAATTAATAGTGAAAAGTGCACCTCCTTAAAACAATTATTGCAATATGCTGCAGTTTTTTTGATTGAGTTATTGATATACATTTACATTTGGCATGCTCATCGATTGAGGCGTTTTGTCTTCTTATGTTTAGAGTTGGTGAATATTTTTTCACTGCTAATGAGTGACTAAGTATTTAACCCATTAAGCGCCATTGCTTCCATTTTGGGAACATTGCTTTATGATTTTTTACTAAAGTGAGTATTTTATATATTGTTAAAAGGTTCGTGTTATTTGAATTTTGAATATAATAGACGACTTCTGATTTTTTTTTTTAAGTGTCATTAAAATTTTCTATTTTTTAAAATGAGTTAAAAAAGGCGAAAAATAGCTTTTTGGGCGTAATCGAATGAAAAAAAATACTCTATAATAAAAATTATACTTTTTAGTTAAAATATGTTTATAACAGTGTATTATATTAAACAACATCAATCCGGAATTAATATGTATAATTGATCAATCACAATTACCGAAAGCATAAGTTGTTTCCAAAATGGAAGCAATGGCTCTTAATGGGGGTAATGTTTTTAAAAACTTGTACATATGACTCCGTGCATTTATGGTATTTATTTTTCAGTTTATTAGCTATAAAAGGGATAATATCATTCTGAAACTAATATTTAAAGAAGATTTCAAATAAATTAGTTCAACTTTTACATTTATAATAAAAAAACAAAATGAAATTACCAGTTCTATAAACATTTTCATTATCCATCTCTTTATTTTTCATCATTACATTATTTTTTTATTCTGATATTTTTACATGGAAGATGATTGAACAATTTTTTAGATTTGGATGATTTTTCGGCTGTTCCAGATTTATTTTTTGTTTGCCCCCTGATTGCAGTATTGCAACATACAAGGAAGATATCTTCCTCATATGTATGTCGCATAAATTATTTTCTATTACATATGTAATAGAAAATAATTTATGCGACGATTTATCCCATGTTATATTTGGTGAAGTAGAACTTTCCGTAAATTCTAAATCAACAGACAATCAAGAAATATCTGATTTAGAGTTTAAAAAAGATAAAGTATTAAAAGCAGACTTGATATTTCAGATGAAAGTGCAGACGAATCTTCAAATCGGAATATGGAAAAACTAAGCAAAAAAAAAAAAAAGTTAAAAAATCAATTTTAGAAAACGCAAAAAAAATAATATAAGGCTGCATAAAAAATATGTTTAAAAACAGAATTTAAACACTTATAACTCTCCCTTTTTTATTTTCTGAAAAACAAAAATCTAAATGAACATTTACCAATATTATGGTATAATCATGAAAGAAATAAAAGTAGCCTTTAAAAATTCGAAAACAATAATGTATTACAAAATAGACCACTTACATAAAGAGATACTAAAATTCTTGAATAAATAATGAAAATAAAAGAATTAACAGATATTACATTAAAAATTATTTCTTATTAACATAAATAGAAATTTACTTTCATTATCGTCTTTTTTAGCACGTTTGTCAATTCCTAAAAAGTAAATATAATTTTCCAGTGAAATGCAAGAACCACTTAAAATAATACTCCTATTCTTAACTTTCATTATTAAACGTTTTTAAATATGAAACTTCGCAAAAGTGTAAAAGTTAAATGAATGTTGCAAATTTGGATGGAAAAAATTGGTACTACTTGAAAAAAATTGTATTTTCTTTTCAAAAAATGATAATTAATAAAAAATCATTAAAAAAATAACCAATGCAAGATATGCTATAATGGATTTTGTATTGCATTTTGTTTTTCTTTCTGGTTAGAAATAATTTTGAAATTTCAGGATTTTGTTGCTTTTATATATTTGAAATATTCTGGTGGGATATTTATGTATTCGACATTTTCCACAAAATTTTCATAACGGCGACCGCATAAATGTTCCTCAAATGCGACCTTTTCTACAGACTGATTTGCAGAAAAATTGTATATGTATGTCTTGAGAAGAAACGAAATGCGATTTAATTATGTCTTAATTTCGTGAAATTTTCATTTTACTAGTTTCAAAACGTAAATGACTGTTACAAATAATACATAACCACAAAATGTTTCTTTAATAATAACAAGAATAAATGTGATTCTATATCTTTTTTGTTAAATATGCTGAATATTTTTAGTTTTAATCACTGATTTTTTAATGTAAATATGTTTAGTATGTTAAATAAATGAATATTTAATTTGTATAGATATTTTATTTTGATTTTTTTATTTCGCTTTTTACGTATTTTGTAATTTTAAAAGCTTCGTTTCCTGTTTGAATTACTTGGAACTTTGACAAACAATATGAAAATTAGTGAATTTTTTACTATAATTCGGCAGAAGAGGAACTTGAAAATCCACTGTGTATGAATATTATAAGAAAAATTTTAATGTCTCCTATTTAATTAAAAGTTTTATACTAATACGAAATGACTATTGTATAAACGAATTCATTTTCATAAAAATGTAAGTTTTGTGCTAATTAGAACTCTTTCTGTCTGTTCTTAAGGATAAGAAATTTGACCATAATAAAACCACCTTAATATTAAAAGTTTCAATAAAACATTTTATGATTAAAAAGAAGTCATTCAATAAAATTGATTTATGTTATCGTTAATTAAGCATTTTTGAAAAAAAAAATTACAACATTTATGTTATCGTGCGTTAAGCATTTTTGAAAAAAAAATTACAACATCTTGATAAATTAACATAGTATTATTATTTTTTTTTTTAAATTTCCCAATTCGTATAAAATAACCAAAGCATATCGCAAATAATTCTGTGGATTAATCTCTAACTATTCTACGAAAATCAAAATCTTAGAGGTGAAGATACCATAATTTAATTACTCCTATTTTGCTTACTTTTATTTTTTGTGTTTTTCACACGAAGTTAATGATTATTTCAGTATCTCAATAAAATTTTCTTTTGATTTCGGATGAAATAAGAAAGTGATACACCATCAGAAATGCGAACAAAGAGACAAAAAAAAGAAACCCATTGATTTCACATTGCATTATTTAGGTTAATTTAAACAAACTAAACTTAATAAAATAATAACTAATTCAACATAAATTGTCATATATTCAATATTAGGTTTCTACTTACACTGTCTGATGCTACAGGGAAACAATTTTAAAGGGTTTAAATTAAAGCCTAAATTTTAAAGTATTCAAAAATAGAGAAATAAAGCTAAAACTACATGAAAAAATAACAATATCTAAGGTAAATCAGGATCTAAAAAGTACTCTTATAAAATAAATGTTAATTGATTTGTATCTAATCGACAAAACTCATTATCTTAATCTTTATTTTTGAATGACTATTTTAAGAGAATGGCATGGGTCGATATTTAAATCCCAATTTAATATTAAAACTTTTGTGATCTGCAAATTAATTATGTAATATTAAAATTAGCCACATTAACATTGTTTGCTTCACCTACATAAATATTTATATCTGATTTTAGAATTTTGGTTTTATAATTTTATCTAAATCTTGTACAAAGAAAAAAAATTCACTGATCGCTTTTAAAGAATTTTTTCTCCGAAGTTTTTTAAGCTACTACGATTATATTTAACCTGGAATTTTACAACTATGACACATCTTGCCATAGACAAAAAATTACCAAAGTAAGAAAAATAAAATAAACCTTAGTATACTGCTTGAATGAGGTTGGTAGTCTGAAACTGTTGCGATAAGAGTGAACTGCTATTCTGTATCTTCAGTGTTTTATCCTTCTCTTAAGGATATAAAACGTCACTGGTTTCCTCGATTTATCATACTTCATTTCTTTTCCTGTTTCTTATTTTACGATAACCGTAAAATATCTCAAATCTTTTTTGAAGATGCAGGCTTTGTAATCTTGTTTTTGAAAAGAACAGTTTATGATATTGTATACGTATAATTAATACATTTCGTATAAATTTAAAATAAGTATAAAAGTAAGAATAGTTTTGTTTATAAATACCCTCTTATAAGCAATCAAACTTTATCTTGAAAAACATGGCTAAATTCCTGACTGCAATTCGTGATTTTTCCAAAAAAATATTCCGATACATTCCGTTAATTTGTCCAGGGAATCAAACTCGCTTTTACAAAATTGACTGGGTTTCCTTTACAATTGATATATAGCGCGATCTAGTGAATTTATTAAATAAATAAATAAATAAATATATATATATATATATATAATTTTTGTTATGCTTCTTTTATAAGACATGACAACCGTAAAGAAAGAAACATCATTATTTAAACTAGTTTTTTAGAATTTCTCAATTGATTTCTCAACGTATAATCATAATTTAATTAATATTAAACTAGTAATTGAATAAAGTGTATTTTGTAAAAACATATTATATTCTTCATTTATTTTAAATGGTCTATTTTTTAATGCTTATTTTATAAATTTTGTAGTTTCACACCCAGTTGGCCTGTTTTGACAAGCGTGGTTTGGCAAATAATTAAATCCATTCTTATTCTAACCCATGTACAATTGTAAACATAAAGCATATTTAGCGATTTTTATGCCTTAAAACTAATTTAGTAATCTATAATTAGGTTCTAAAAATATTTAATTGTTGTATTGTCAACGGAGCACACCGGTCTACATATTTTTTATAATTCTAATGTATCAAGAAGTGAGCTAGTTAAATAAAAGCATGTAAGATTGAGATTCTGTAACAGATTTTTTGACCCCCTTGCCTTTTTAATGTCTATAAGTAATTTTAACAAAAAGCGACACTATATGATTGTTTTTAAATTCACAACGTGCTTGCATTTCTTTTATTAATATTCGATTACAATTTTTGTTTAATTATTGGACCTCAGTTAGCTTATTTCATCAAGAGTGGATTGGTAAAACAGAGTGTTTTTATGACTACCATTTGTTGTTTTTCACATTCATTTTAATCTCCAATAAGAGAGCGACGACATACGCACAGAGTGCAGGCACACATTGGAAGTTTTTGTACAAACTTGGGTAAAACACATTCCAGAAATTATCAATATTCTTCTGGGCAAGTTCAATTAGAAGAGTGAGAAAAGGCTATAAACATTAGCTGGATCCAGAATGGATTGGTAAAACAGAGTGTTTTTATGACTACCATTTATTGTTCTTCACATTCATTTTAATCGCCAATAAGAGAGCGACGACATACGCACAGAGTGCAGGCACACATTGGAAGTTTTTGTACAAACTTGGGTAAAACACATTCAAGAATTTATTAATATTCTTCTGGGCAAGTTCAATTAGAAGAGTGAGAAAAGGCTATAAACATTAGCTGGATCAAGAGTGGATTGGTAAAACAGAGTGTTTTTATGACTACCATTTATTGTTCTTCACATTCATTTTAATCGCCAATAAGAGAGTGACGACATACGCACAGAGTGCAGGCACACATTGGAAGTTTTTGTACAAACTTGGGTAAAACACATTCCAGAATTTATCAATATTCTTCTGGGCAAGTTCAATTAGAAGAGTGAGAAAAGGCTATAAACATTAGCTGGATCAAGAGTGGATTGATAAAACAGAGTGTTTTTATGACTACCATTTATTGTTCTTCACATTCATTTTAATCGCCAATAAGAGAGTGAGACATACGCACAGAGTGCAGGCACACATTGGAAGTTTTTGTACAAACTTGGGTAATACACATTCCAGAATTTATTAATATTCTTCTGGGCAAGTTCAATTAGAAGAGTGAGAAAAGGCTATAAACATTAGCTGGATCAAGAGTGGATTGGTAAAACAGAGTGTTTTTATGTATACCATTTATTGTTCTTCACATTCATTTTAATCGCTAATAAGAGAGTGACGACATACGCACAGAGTGCAGGTATACATTGGAAGTTTTTGTACAAACTTGGGTAAAACACATTCCAGAATTTATTAATATTCTTCTGGGCAAGTTCAATTAGAAGAGTGAGAAAAGGCTATAAACATTAGCTGGATCAAGAGTGGATTGGTAAAACAGAGTGTTTTTATGACTACCATTTAATGTTCTTCACATTCATTTTAATCGCCAATAAGAGAGCGACGACATACGCACAGAGGGCAGACGCGCATTGGAAGTTTTTGTCCAAACTTGGGTAAAACACATTCCAGAATTTATCAATATTCTTCTGGGCAAGTTCAATTAGAAGAGTGAGAAAAGGCTATAAACATTAGCTGGATCAAGAGTGGATTGGTAAAACAGGGTGTTTTTATGACTACCATTTATTGTTCTTCACATTCATTTTAATCGCCAATAAGAGAGCGACGACATACGCACAGATTGCAGACGCACATTGGAAGTTTTTGTCCAAACTTGGGTAATACACATTCCAGAATGTATCAATATTCTTCTGGGCAATTTCAATTAGAAGAGTGAGAAAAGGCTATAAACATTAGCTCGGCGATAAAACAGTGCGCGAAATAATTATGGCCTCACAACTTCAATTGATATATTATAATTACAAAACGAAATGATGTGCTATTTCCTCCTTTGTAACATGCAAAGTAAATACTCATTTACCAATGACTGTAGAAGTACTCGGGAATGAGCTGTGAAAGATTATCAGTGAAATCTGGATTTCAGAAATGCAGAAATTTTGACCTTTGTCGATGGAAAGTTTGCGTGTAATTTAGCAGAATTTTTTTTTAAATTTGTGTCAACAGTTTAAGTAGAAAATTTACTAAATAATTTGTTTAAAATATTAGATTAAATAGGTAATTTATATGTCATGTGGCTGACGACTTAATTATATCGAACGGGGTAAAATTGATATTTAATAGCACAAACGAACATGGATCCTATAAATATTGCCCGAGCTATTGACAGACGGTCAAAAGTCCTCCGAAATTACTTTAAAGATTCAACAGAATATGGAAAGAAGAAGAGCACGGGTAGATCACCCTCAGGTACAAAGAATGAAATCCATCTTTTGAGGCAAAAGGCATCAAATAAAATTGTAACAGCTAGACAATTACAAGAAGAATTAAATTTGCTAGTTACTGTTCGCCGAACAGAACAGTTGTCGAATAAATTTCAACTTAGGTCCAGGAAACTGCAGCAAAAAAACGATGCATTCATTGCATAGAGGTAATCAGAAAGAATTCGCTCGCAGCCACATGAGTTAGGAACACTGAATGGCGAAAAATTGACGAGAAAATGTTTAATCTGGATGGTACAGATGGTATGTACAGCTACTGGAAGGATAATAAAAAATAAATTTTCAATTTTCCACTGGACAACAAGTAGGGATTCGATAATTATATAGAGCGCAATAGGACGGAAAAATAAAAGCAACATTGAATTCCTACATGGGAAAATGAACAGTTCTGATTACCTCGACATGTGTCAGGAGACTTTGGGACTGGAAGAACTTTGGTCAGCGAAATCGCCTAATTTAAATATAATAGAGAATGTTTGGTATATAACAGAAAGAAAATACATGCAAATGGCCGACATTTTCTGTCCAAGGACAATTTGAAACGGCTATTCCGGAAGCAAAGAACTGTATTGATATGAAATATTCTTAAGATTTATATGAAAGCTTGCCACGTCGAATGGAAGCTTGCTACAACGCTAAAGGCGGGTGGACTAAATATTAAAGATGTCTTGTTGGAACAATTAATACAGAGAACTGTAATCTAAAAGAAGCCATAATTATTTCGCAATTTATATATCATTTAAACATGTACAAATCGGGTATAAGTCTATTTTTTAATATATGTGTGTTTGAATGTTCATTGTACATAATGTATGATAATATCTTTTATATTTAAAATGTCTTTATTAAACTGTAACTATAATTTTGTGTTTGCTTATAAATAGCAAAAGTGTCATAATTATTTCGCGCACTATATCAGGTTACAAAATTTTCTCAAAATCACAAATTTTATTGGTCAAATATAGCCACTGTCTTATTTATAGTGCCACTCTAGTTTCGAGTATTGATAATGTTTCACTTGCTGTAGACATGTATATTAATATGTGTAAGGTGCTTCTCTAAAAACAGCGCATGCGATACAATGGCTATTTTCCGCTTAAAATTTTCACTGGTGTGCTAGAATTGTTGAGTAAAAAGGTAAATTTAAATACATTAAAGATTGTGAAGAAAATTCCGGACATAGCTACGTACACAACAGTCGAATAACAGAGTCACACACGATTTATAAACGCCTTTCTTTATCTTTAGAAACATCAGGAACCATTGATTTCCGAGATTTATAGAAATATTTCTGAACCAAAAATTTATTTTGCTGCCTGGAATATACAAAAACGTTTCCGAGTAGTTTTACTGTGTATATATGAGTTTTCGCTATCCGGAATATCGGTATTTCAGATCATATCAATTCTCAAGTAAACGGCGTAAGCTGCGTAACAGATTCGATACATGTAAGAGTAACAAAATAATGTCAATTTTGATGCTCTTAATTTAGCATGTCTCTCCGTGGAGCATTTTTATTGAACACGAAAACGTTTACTTGATAATTCATAGCAACCGAAATAACGGCATCCCGGATTGGTAAAACTGATTAATACACTGCAACGTATACTCGGAAATGTTTCCAATAAATACGAGCAGCAAAGGAAACGTTTCTTTCAGAAATACCTTTTTAAATGTGGGCAATCTCTTAGTTTCTGAAGATGATGAATTAATTTTCGTAATGGTGGCTAACTCGAAGATCTTTTATTATTTTTTCCTCAACCTGCTTGCTAGTTCAAGAATCTCTTTTTTTTTAACTGTGAGAACATTGTGATATTTTATATATAATAAACATTTTTAATATACTTTAAACCGTTTATAAATTTGTTACATCATTATCATGTCCTTTATCATAAATGATTTAGCAAAAAGATAAAATTATATTGTAAATGAGCAGTCATATACAAGCATTTACATCTTGTATAACTAAAATATTTTAGATAAATCTTTTAATAAATTGATGAATCTCGTTACGCAGCTTCAATTGCCTTTGATATTTACTGAAATCCGTATATTCTAAATAGTTTCAACCTCACTGTCTTGTTATAATTCAATTTATCTAGTCCGCTAAGCATAAACAGAGCTTTTCAAATTAATTTATTGTGAATGAATTCGCATTTATGATATCCAAAGCTTTCAGGCGTATAAACAAGATCATTTACAAATGATTAAATTTATTGTTTCTCTATCATATGTCCAAGTAAATTAACAAATCCATACTAAAAGTAACATGCCGAATGAACTTTAGGTATTTTTCAATATTTATTTACAAATTTTACATTGAAAGACATTGAAAGAAATATTAATACACACTGTAAAAATACAGATGTTTCTTAATCTAGAAAAACATAATATGGCCTCGAACGAAAATGTGTAATAATTCCTTCCGCGTTGCTAACGATTCCGAAAAGCGTTTTTTTTTATCTTTAGACATACCATAAAACAAAATATATGTATGATTTAAGGACTCATAAATATATATATAAATAAATGTTTCTTTTGTGGTCACTGATTTTAGGAAAGTTTACGATTTGTCTTTTGCAGTGTAGTAATCAGTTTTTTCATCCTGGAAGATATGTTTTTCAAATACTATTAATTCTCAACTAATCATTTTCATGTTCATCGAAGATATTTTACAGACAAACATAATAAATTAACAACATTTACATTAATCTAAAGAATAGTAGCATTTTGTTACCCTTGCATGTGTAAATTTAATTACGCAGCTGAAAATGTTTAATTTGGAATTAGTTGATCCAAAAAACCAGTATATATCGACATGAGAAAACATGTTAATACACTATTTTGAGAAATTCATTTTTACTCATATCCACAGCAAAAAGAAACTTTGAAGTTAGTTTATATGGTTTATACTACCTGCAACAATTCAGCATACCCGTAAGAAAATCATCCGTTAACTCGTAAACAGTTTTATAAAAGGACTTGGTGTTAGAAATTAGCAACGGCCCACTCTTATTAATCACCTAGCGACGTCTCTTAGCCAGCTCGCGATCGCGCCCGAAAAATTGTCAGAATATCCGATGGCATCACCATTTCTCCTAGAAGAGAAAGAGTAGCCAATGCAGGTTTATATAACGTAGTTGTAGTTTAGCAGTGTCAGTGCTCAGGGAACCGGACCTCATACCGAAAACTAGCCGACCATGAACTTCAACTGAAAGGGTGGAAGAAGTGAGACAGTCTTTTTTTGCGAAGTCCCAAGAAATCACTGCGTACGGCCTCACTGAAAAAATCTGAAGATTATCTTAAAAAAATATCGGTAGAAAATCTGTAGGTATTTGTCCCACTTTTTTTCAAATCTTCAAAATATCTGCGAAATGTCTTAAAAAATTCTGCAGATTTTTTAAAGGTAAAGTTAAATCTTCAGATTTCTGTAGAATTTCTGAAGAAAGTGGCAATTTCTTATAATAATCTTCAGATTATTTTTAGTGGGGGTGGATTATAGATGCCAAAAAGGCCTCGTGATACCAGAGGACACACTGAGCTTTTCCCTGTTTTCTGAACATTTCTGGTTGCCAGGCCACTGACATTAATACACTATAATCACATTACGGAAACCTGCAACAAAGAACAATTGTTATCAGGGAAATATTTTTCGGGCAGCCTGCATATTTTTGCACACTCTATTAAGATACAAAGATAATCATAGGAAAATTTTTAATATTGGGAAGATTCGTCTTTAAACATTGCTGTAGATGTGATTTTAGAAATAATTTTCAACTATATTTGGAAGATCTACAGCCACAATAATCTTTGCAAATACTTTATGTATTACGCGTATAAAACTGTTATGTTATGTATTTTTTATCACCAATAGTATCTTTCAACATAAACATTTACGTAGACAAACAGTATTTCACTATTAATTAAGCCTCTGATACATGTTATATCCAAGTAAAATGTTTCAATTAACTGTATTGATAAATTAATGATTTATAGAAGTCTTTATTTGCTTTTGGTATTTAGTCGTCACTCGCTTAATGAGTTCCAACCAGATACTCTTGTTACAAATCAATTTATCTAGTGTACATAGTTTAGCCCCGGTTTTCTAATACATTTAGCGACAATGAATTTGTAGTCATAATATAAAATGCTTCCAGGCGCATAAAATAAAATTATTTATGAATGAATAAACGTATTGTTTGTATATCGTATATTGATGTCAGCTAGAAACGAATAATTGCAGATTAAAGTTTTATACTTTGTCCGGATTTGTCTCGCACTTCCAAACAATAACAAATTGGAATTATAACGAAAATGTATAAAGAAAACAAAAATTCATTAATAAGGATTCGAAGATTAAGTAAAGGATTAAGTAAAGATAATTTATGTCTAAGGAAAAACGAAAAGAAAATTTCAAAATTGAAAACGTTTAATTATCTATTTTTATGATGAAATTAGAAAAATCTTTAATAATTTTGAAGAAACTTTTAAATAAAATAAAATGTTGGTATATATGAAGTATTTTTTTATCCATTTATATTGATATATTACTATCTATACATTAAACTCGCAAAACTCATCAAATCAACAAATACCAAATGACATTAACGATTTTTTAAAAATGTTTTTCCTATTTATTCAAATATTTTGCGGTAACGTACATGTAAACATAATTTTCTCTGTTTGTTAATGATCCGAAAAATTTATCGGAATCACTAGAATGGAAACTTGACTTCATTTCGCAAACTATATTTGATAGAAAACGTTACAAAGTACTTAAATTGTAAAAATCGTACTATTTGCATGCATAACTGAAATTATTTGTTTCAATGTAACAAATGTTTACATTGTAAAAAGTAGGTAAGGTAAATTATGCGTAAAACCAAATTTTTAAAAGTTTAAATGTTTTAAAAACCATTTTTACAAACTGATGCAATTTAAAGTAAAAGAATATTTTATTTTGCGAAGCATGTACGTAATTTTATTTCCTTAAATAATAGGATGATTAATACAGTGAATTTTATTTTATAGTAGATGAATTGATGTAGAAATAAACGATATAAGAATGCTACAGTGATTTTACTAGTGTATCAAATCACTTACCAAGAGCATTAGTTCCTTTAAAAAATAATCATATTTTTTAATTAGGTGAAAATTTATTATATGCATGAGATTTATTTAACCAAAATGAAACTTGGAATAATAAGCTGGATTTTTTTATTTTTAAGAATTTAAATAAAGACTTGTGGCAAGTGTTTTTATGTTTATTTACAAAAAATAAATCTTAGAACTTCGACTTATATTAATTTAAAAATTAAATCTATATGTTTATTACAAAGTACAAAGTACTATATGTTTATTATAAATTACTTAATTAAATATTAGATTCGTAGACTCTCACAACATGTCTTTAACTGCAAAGGTAAGAATAAAATATGTAAAAACAAATTGTAATTTACTAATTAATTTTTCAGCAGAGCTGAAATTACGCTGAAATACAACGAATGTGAATTATCACTTTACTTAACAGCGAACAATGAAAAAACAACAGTGAAAAAATATCCAGACCGGGGTTCGATCCCGGACCCCTTGGTATATCGCACCAAGTGCTTTGCCAATTAAGCGATGAATTTCACAGTGTCAATTTCTTTCACTCTGTTGTTCGCTGTTAAGTAAAGTGATAATTCACATTCTTTGTATTTCAGTAATATACAGCGTAATTTCAGTTCTGCTGAAAAATTAATTAGTATATATTCACCGATACTGGTTTTGATTTGTCTCATGTATGCCAATAGGTGTTTTGCCCATGATTGACGTTCTATCTTGTGCAGAAAGGTTGTAGCCTAGCCAAGGTTGTAGCTAGAAAGAATGCTATACCGGATGTTGTCCGGATGGTTTAATTGGTAAAGCACTTCGTGCGCTATAGCAAGGGATCCGGGATCGAACCCCGGTCTGGAGATTTTTTCACTCTGTTGGTTGTTTGCTGTTCAGTAAAGTGATAATTCACATTCTTTGTATTTCAAATTGTAATATATATATTTTTATTAAAATTTTTGATGGTTATCTTCACCTGTAAGTAATTGCAATACCGAACTTTTACAGGTACTAGGACTTCCCTCAAAGGGATTAGTCTGAGGGATATTGCTGAGAACATACACTGTGAAAAAAATTTTCCCTGCTCAACTGGAATCTAAATTGTGGCACTAGAAAAAATAGTTCCATGACATCTCTACAAATTCTAGTTCCCTTTGCCAGAGAGTTCTAGAGTCTCCTATTAGAATTGAAGAGAGTTTTTCTATATTCTCGTGGTCAAACTTATTTAAAAATGTCTGCAAATAGATGCGAACACAAGACGCTAGTTTTAGTAACTATAATGCTAGTTTATAAATCCATTCTAGAAATAGAGTGATAATTTCTCGCAATTTACACGATTCATTATCGCTTCGTCACCTAGAAAACAAGACTAGCAATTCTCGATAATTTCGTCTATTCAGTTTAGTTGCTTACCCTATTCGCATAGCTCGGTTTCTATATTTCTAGTTTAGGGATTTAGAAACAGTCTAACTATTCATTCTAGTTGAAGGAGGTATTTTTTTCTCAATGTAGAGTTAACAATTACTAAATAATAAAAAAAGAGCCAATTCTATGGTAGAAATTACAATATATCATATATAAATTCATGTACACTGTTAAAGAAATAAAAATGTAAAAAAGTACCGTTCATTAAGCTTGTTTTCATAATTTTCTCTATACAATTACGCGAATTGAGCAAAGTTTAGGAAAAACACCGGAGGGCTTTTAAACGCCAAGCTTTTTAAAGTTACATAATCCGAATTGCAGCCAATAGCGTATTTTAGCAAGCGTGGCTTAACGCAATTTTAATTTTATTTTTGTAACATTTTCATTGTGAGAAATATTTATATTTTAATTTCAAAGTTTTCTTCTATGTTCTAATTTTTATTGAAACTCTTACACTTCAAACCACATTGATAACATGCTTTGCCACAAACCCAATTGCAAAATTGTAGCCTAAGTTCTATTAAAGTACATAAAAAAATCTTCCGAAGAGTTCTGTAAAGATATATTTTTCATTAAATATCCATATCGTCGATATTGAAAAATATATATATCTCAAAATTAAGCCTAACAGATACTTCTTGATTATTTCCTAGGAGGCTCTGACCCCTGTGCCCTTACTGCGCCAATCCCCAGACTTTTCTTTAGCCTGTCTGTTTGTCTCTCTCTACAATTTCCCTGTTTCCCTATCCATTCTTCTACCTGTCTCTCTACCCGATTGTATGTCAATCTATACGTGTCGCTACCTCGACCATCTATACGTCTCACCCATTAATTTTTCCAATGATTGGCGATATACGCACTGTAGCTAAGTTAAGATGGACATTTTTGTCCAAACCATAGAAAACCACGTTACAGAAATTGGATGTACATACCTGAACAAGTTCGGCAATTAAACAAGCATTACCTTGGCGATAATGGTACATCAACATTAATTGCAACCTCAGGAATTTTTTGCCCAAATTATCTCGACAAATCATCTTTCATCGTCTGTATTATAATCAATCACTCATGAAAGTACTATTATATAATTAAATAAAAATTTGATTTCCCTTTACGTTATATTATACAGATAATTTCATATTTATAATACGAAATTTCATAAATTTAATTTAATAAATATTTTTGAATATAGAATAAAATTCGATTTCTTTTCAACTCAAAAAATCCAACGACCTCGTACAACGCAAAGGCTACACATCGGGTTGCTACGCAGCTGATAATAAATTAATTTATGATGTTCAATAAATTTATAATGCACCATATTCTCAAAAGTGTCTCTAAAATTCACATAATTTTTTTGTTTTATTGTAGTTATTTATATATAATCATTTTACTTAATATATGCTTCCAAAAATGGAACAAAATTCTAGTTTAGCAATTTTTTAAAAGAAATACTTTTGTCGACATAGAAATTCTATCAAATTATGTTATGATTCTTATGCTTGAAGTAAGATGTACTCAAATTCTTTTCTTTTTCTTTAGTGAACAATCTTATATAGAAAATAAAATTTATCCCCGTAGGGTTTTTTTTTCTATTTCTGAGTTTGATGTTTTATGATTCCAATTCCTACTTAACCTTGCTTAAAGTTTTACTGTTTCTGTCGTTGCAGTCTTGAGAGTAAGTAAAATATATATATATATATATTTCAATATTTTTCTTTTTCTCATCGTGTTTTTGGAAGTTTTTAAGGCATTCTGTGTACTTTTCCAGTATACGTGCCTTGGCATTTATTTTAAAATTTGGCGCAATTCCGGCATTACAAAGTGAGAATTATTGCCAAATGATATTACAACTACGAAAACAAACATGATGAAGTTTTATGCTTGTTTATGTTTGCATTTCTACACACACACACACACATATATATATCATAATGAAGAGGAAAGACTTTAGAAACTAGGTAACACAATATAGTTGTATAGTATTATAGTTCTATTCCAACAGAACGTCCAAGAAACAAGAGGAAATTCTGCCAGCCAGGATACCGTTCGAGTTCATCAGTGGGAAGAGCATTTTCACGGCAATCCAAGGTACACAGGTTCGAGTCCGGACATTTTTCGCTCTCTTGGTATAAACTTCAACTATGATACTTTAACCATTGAATATATTTTATTTATATATTATAGTATTATTTTTTTTATATACTATATATTTATGTTTGAATATAAAAAAAATGGTTTCTTTATTCTTGGCCTTGGAATTTATTTTAAAAATCCTGGCGCAATTCAGACATCAGAAAGTGAGAATTATTGCCAAATGGTATTACAACTATGCAAACAAACATGATGAACTTTTATGTTTGCCTTTATACATATATCTATATAAATTTATTTATATAATAATGAAGAGGAAATATTTTTTCTACTAGGTAAAACATTATAGTTGTATAATATTATCGTTGAAGTCTATTCCAACAGAGCGTCCAAGAAACAAGAGGAAATTCTTCCAGACACGATAGCGTTCGAGTACATCAGTAGGAAGAGCATTTGCATGGCAATCCAAGGTACACTTGTTCGAGCCCGGACATTTTTCGCTTTCTTGGTATAAACTTCAACTATGATACTTTAACCATTGAATATATTTTATTTATATATTATAGTATTATTTTTTTATATACTATATATTTATGTTTGTATATAAAAAATGGCTTCTTTATTCTTGGCCTTGGTATTTATTTTAAAAATCCTGGTGCAATTCAGACATCAGAAAGTGAGAATTATTGCCAAATGATATTACAACTATGCAAACAAACATGATGAACTTTTATGTTTGTTTATGTTTGCATTTATACATATATCTATATAACTTTATTTATATCATAATGAAGAGGAAATATTTTTTTTCAACTAGGTAAAACATTATAGTTGTATAGTATTATAGTTGAAGTCTATTCCAACAGAGCGTCCAAGAAACAAGAGGAAATTCTGCCAGACAGGATATCGTTCGAGTACATCAGTAGGAACAGCATTTGCACGGCAATCCAAGGTACACAGGTTCGAGTCCGAACATTTTTCACTCTCTTGGTATAATAAACTTCAACTATGATATTATAACCATTGAATATATTTTATTTATATATTATATTACTTTTGTTTTTTATATACGATATATTTATGTGTGTATATAAAAAATGAAAATGGCTTCTTTATGTTAAATTGCATAAATATTGAAAAAATTGCTCTTGTATATGAAACAGTGAATCTGTTATCAGAAAATATGTTGTCAGACTGCTTCTCTTGTCATGGCCATTTTGTCTATTTTGCCAAGGTCCCTAGACTGGAAAATTACCGCATTCTGATATAATATTTTAAATTTTAGAAAATCTGTATGCATCTGGATTGATTAAGGTATTTTTCAGATTCATGACTTTTGCTTAAAGTATGTAATACAAATTTAATTTTTTACTCGATAGAGATTTCTTAATATTATTATTTCAAAATTTCCTAAAATACGTAAATATTTTATGAATATTAAAGTATTTCGGTTGAATAATACATGAAATGTCTTATTTTAAATTTCCTTAAATTTCCATTGTGCTTTGAAACACCTATATATTTAAAGCTAAAAGAGCATTTTTCAGATTTATCATGCAATTGACCTCAATGCACATTCTCCAAATTTTCTTAAAAGCAGGAATAGAAAGGGAAATACCAGAATGGATTTTAGCTCTAGAGTGGGCTAGGAAAACAAAAGGGAATAGGGAGCAGTTGAAATCCATTCAACATTCTCTCCCACCTCCAATGGGAAGTAAAACTTTCTATTTCTTTGAAATGGCAGCTTCACCGTCAGATGAAGTTTACAAGCAGTCATTTTGTTGCCCGCTGCCTGGGTCCATTTTCGTTGAAGAGGAACGCTTCCCATGACAAATACAAAAAGGAAAAAAAATCAACAAATTTTACATATTTTCTAACAATACACTCCAAATTCTATGGATATCATATGACAGAATATCATTACAAACAGTTTCACTTCTTGAAATTATTTCAAGAGAGTCTCTTATAATAGCTTCTTGATAATTATATGAGAATGACAATGAGGAAATTTCGAGAGGGAATAAAGGAGCATGAAGCAGACCTTAGATTAAACAGTCACCGTACAGCATCAGCAATATTAGCTGAAACGCAACCTACAAGAGTTGAATTTAACAAAACCAAAGTTATTTTCTGTACAGATAATACGAAGAAGTTATTATAAGAGAACCTCTTGAAATATTTTCAAAAAGTGAAATTGTTTGCAATGATATTTTGTCATATGATGTCCATAGAATTTGAAGTGTATTGTTGGAAAATAAGTAAATTTTGTTGTATTTTTTTCTTTTTCCACCGACATCCTTTACCATCCGTACCACCCTCGAACAATAATGGTTTCTCCCGGACTAGAGCTCAAGTGAGATCGAAGAAAAAATGACAGCATTATCCTTGAATTCGACCGGGTTTCGGTTGAAAACGTTTGGAGAGTGTATTTTTTGGGTGTTTTTAGTATCGTAACACCAATTAACGGGTTTTTGCATCCTTTAAGTAATGTGTACACTTGCTGTTTGTACGTATTTTTGTGATTTAAATGTTTATTTCAAACTCCATGATTTATTATATACTAGCAACAGTGTATTTTGTGCTAAAAAAATAACTTTGCTGTAATCTATAATCCATAAAATAATGATTCAAACTTTTAAAACCTTTCACATTTTAATTGGCATTCGGAAGTAATACAATTTTTAAACTTTCAAGTTAAATTAAAATAAAAACGACATCGTCCGCTTGCAAAAAAACTAATGAACTAAAACTGTAATTACATTTCGAAGTTTCATTAAAAGAACTTTAAAATTTAAATTTTAGTAAAGTTATTTTTTATGCAAAGAAAAAATGTATTAACTTCTCTTTCCTTCATCTCCCATAATAAAGAGCAACTTTATTATTTTATGTTGAAGAAATTTTTCTTTGAGAAGAAATAGAATATTTATTTTAGATACATTATATTAGCTTTAAGCTCTTTTAAAATAAAACGCAAATAAAAGTAAAAAAGTATGAGTTACACAAAAAGTGTATTAGATACTGAAATTATGGGCAAAATTATTTATTAAATTTAATATAGCTCTATATTTTCCGCAAGTTGCTCTACGATTTGCCATTTTCAATATTTCATATACATAATTTTAGCAAATTTACAACTGTCACGTAATGATATACAAAATTAATTTTGCAATTTCTGTCAGAATTAAATTTAAGCTTAAAAATTTCAGTACTCCTACATTTTACTTCATGCATTTAAGTACTCCTTTTGTTAAAAGAAATGAAAATATAAATGAAGATACTGCCAAATTAACCTGAAAATTTCGATAACAAGGGAACACAAATTTCAAAATGAAATTTTGTGTTAAGGTAAAAGTAAAACAATAGTGAACAAACATTTCCGTCTTACACTCAAGAAGCGTATTCTGTAATTGCTTCCAGTTTAGTACATGCCGTTTAAATATAAGAATAATGTCGAAGTGTGCAGTGACACACGACGCTATACACTGAGATATAATCGTACTGAACCTGTGCGTTGAATGGTGCTGGGGAGACACTCACACATAGAAATGCTTTTTGCCTGATAAGAAATTCAATCATTATAATATTCTTGATGAAGAACAATATTATTTTATAAGAACTTCATAAATCCTTTTGTTAGAACTTCATAAATCCTTTGACTCCCTCTGATGGATCTCTTTTTACTGCAATATACGGTAGGTAAAACTGTCTGGCCGAAGGCCGAGTTTCCCACCGGTAAAGGTTCTGAGGAACCCAAATGCGGATGGCGCGGACGATCCTGTGTGACGCCGCCATGATGCAGGATACCAGCTGAGGAGGAGCACCGCCACCTGCGCGTCAATTCTCTTGCACCCAAGTGATTGACGAACTGGTTGCTACAACAGCAGAGCCATGTACTAAAGGAAACACATTTGGGGACGTATCCAAGTCATCTAGAAGCTTCGGGTACCCGGCACGCATGGGACCCTAGGCCCGTATCCGGGTTCCACGAATACGCTCTTGCTTTACCAACGACTGCAGACGTGAAACTGCAATATACGGTAAGGTAAAAACAAGCTACGCTGCCGAAGGCAGGCGTTTTTCACCGCCGATTCCAGTTTCTCCTGAACCCAAACCCGTGATACATCAGGATGGCCCCGGTTTACCGGGGGCACCACCAGAAGTAGGCTCTTCGGCCAAGGGGAGCATGCGCCACCTGCACATGACTCCCCTGCACCCAAACTTTTGACGACAAAGGTCTATGCGATATGCGGTGATGCCCAAACTCTAAGGACACCACCATATCACACTTGGGGAGTATGCCTGAGTCCCTAGATAGCTTCGGGTCCGTAAAACTCAAAAGGGAACCGGGCCCTATGCCTTAAGCCGAGTTTCCCCGATAACTCTTGCTTTCCACCGTTTTCGAACATCGAGCTCCTACAAAGGATACGACTAGTTCGTCGTCGGTGGCGAAGAAGTAGGAGCCTGTCGCTAGCCAGTGAGGTCGAAAAAACGCATCCCTGAACGCATAGAGACTTCCTAGATTGGGTTTGTTCCCTTGTGATCCCCGACAGTTTTACATCCGACATGTTGATGCCGAATACCGGCGGCCGTCGACTCCGTAGAACACAGAAACACACATATAAACACACAAAAAAGGGTTAATAAGTAGAAAGTTAAATTTAGAGACTACTACCGGATTCTCAATGTTGTGGACCTTGCGTTCAAAAACGCTAAAGAAGAATTGACAAATTCGGGGGGAAATCCCATATAATCCAATGGGACTTTGTCAATTAGCGCACTGTATTGCTGGTACGTTTCTGAGTTTTCACGGTATTTGACTGGTCTTTAAATATGAGTCACTCTATAGAATTGACTACCAAATCATAAAAATAATCTTTGGCATAGTTCGCGCATGCGCAGTTATAAATTATATCATACAAATTCCCATTTCTCATCAAATATTCAATATATTAATTTTTTAATTGCAATATACCGTTTCTACTGTTCTTGAAGTCAAATATGTTCTTTACAGCCTCTAATTTCATGAACGATTTGTCAAGAATTTCGATATTCGACAAACCATGAAAAAAGCGAAAGCGTCCGGTGACTAACTATTAATGTTTGGACAGCAGTGTATTTCAAGTTATGGTAAAACTATTCCTGCAGATAATGTCGGTGAAATATTATGTCGTTGTGTTTTGAGATGCTTTGGAGTTATAAAGGAGGAAACAAAATCTTTGTTACATGGATTTTTGTACTTATCGGATTTTGATAAACAGAATGCTTATCTTTTGGTGTGTATTGAAAGCATATCTGTTAGAAGGCGATATCTACGTAAAAACTAAATACCTGCATAATAATAGAATACCTCCATTTATAGAATAAAGATACGTGTTAGTTCTCTACTTGTGTGCAAACAATCTTTGTTGAATATGCACGGTTTCCAAAATCGCAGAGGGAGAGTCATTAATTTAATAAAGGAAATAACATCAAAATTAGGAACCCCTCCTATTGGCAGACGTGGAAAACACAATAATAAATTGAAACAAGTACCAGAAGAGGCTATAAGCACTGTTCATGAGCCTATTATTTTGGTTCCCAAATATCAATCTCATTACTGCCGAATGCAAACTCCTAACCGGGTTCTCTAATGATGTGAATTTCATTTAAAACTCTTATACCGAGTGTCCTAAAAGTTCCAGTACTGACGACATATGTATTTATTATCCAGAAAACAACTAACCTTAAAACGATTACTTTTATGCTAATGATAAAAAGCACTTTTACCATCACGTATGAAAAGAATACTGAACTTACATCTATAATAAATGTTCAAAATGAACTCGTTTGCGCATGTTTGTAGAAATCCAAAATATTTTTGTTGTTGCAAATAAATCTCCGAAACCTCCGGCAATAATGATTTCGCTTCTCAAAGTCCAGTGGCTTTATCTCCTGTACCATTTTTACACGATAACCATGAAAATGCAAAGCTTTTAAGCCTTATGTGTCGATTCAGGAATGCGCCCATTTCTTGTGCCAAACGTCTCACGGATTTTTGAGGATTTTGCGATGTCCTTCGGTGAGTGTTCTGCAGAAAGGCTGGTGTAATAACTTCCGGCCTTCCATTCTTGTGCTTGTCTTTCACTGAACTTGTATTACGAAATCGTCGAACGAGTTGATATAGCGTGTCTTTACTTGGTATTATTGCATCATTTGGATATTTATTTCGCCAAACATCTTTGCACATTTCATACGATTTACATTCAAAATAAGTTTCAAGCTGCGCAATTCTCGGAATGCATGATAAACTCATTTCACTATGAAGAACAAAATAACATATAACTTCATTCTCGCACCATTTGAGCGCGAAAAGAACCAAACGATAAAAATTCAAGAATTTATACAATGATAGGCAGATAATAAAATTTAATATTTAAAAAAAATATCACGAACAATGAGTTCTTTAAGGAAACTTTTAGGACACACCGTATAATCTTAATTTCGATTTTTGTAAGGCACATGAAAAGCCAACAGTTTCCGTGAAAAAATGCAGAATGATTTTTAATGTAAACTACAATATTTGTTTCAAGTTGCCATCTGATCATACTTGCAAGAAGTGTGACTTTTTGGAAATAAAGGTCAAACAGGTAGTGCAGGTGAGCAATAAGCTGCAAAAACAGAAAAATATTTACATCTCAGATTTGCAGATGCTCTTAAATTCAAGATGAGTGAATGCTCAATATAGCAAAACACGGTTCCAGCATTTGTGTAATTTCCGTAGACCGTCAGCAAACACTTCCAACACCAAAACTGAATTGTTCTTCTGCCTTCTATCTAAGAATTATGTAGACATACAATGTAGGAATACATGACCATGGTTTGAATTTGGGGTATATGTACCTATGGGATGAAAGCATCGCTAATCGCAGTAGTGATGAAATAAGAAGCTGCATATTCAAGTTTGACAAGATTCATGTTACAAATGCTAAAAGGTCGATTGTATTCACGGATAAATGCGCATGTCAAAATAAAAACTGGAATATTATGGCACTGCGGAGTTAACGTATTCACATGCGCATGTGTTTCGAGATTGAACATTACTTCCTTACGTCTAGTCATACAGACAATAACTTTGCCAAAATTGAAAAGTACCAGAAATCACATCCACTTATCTACGATTCGAGTGATTGGGAATAAATCATGCAAGGTTGTGGTAACGAAAAAAATCATGTAAATCATATGACGCAGAACGATTTTTGCAATTTTACACTACTGAAGACTCGTTCATTAAACACTTCAAGAAACTCTGTTACAAGTGACACTGATTTACACTTTTCGCAAGCTGTATGTTTTCGTTTTAAATCCTTGGGTCATAAAACTGAAGTCTCGCATAAACGTGGAATATGGGAATATAGAACAAGAAAGAAGGGAAATGCAAGTTTTTTCAAATTGCAACAAAAATACAATGCTCCAAACAAAATTAAAAATAATAAAATTGCAGATGTTTTAATACTTCTTTATTACACACGGTTAAAATTTTGCAGCAAACTGTCCAGTCATTTGACCGTTTTGATAGAAAATGGTTACATAACAATAATATTACTCTACGCTGACCATAATATGGGTAATAATATAGTCAGAATAGAGTTAGATGGCGGTTATGTAACCGTTTTCTGTAAAAACGGTCGAATGACTGGACAGTTTGCTCGAAATTTTGAACAGGGCATTACACAAATCTGCCATAATTACTATAAGAACATGTTTGCTGATCCCGAAGAAACGGCAGAAATTGAGGAAATGTCATAAACAAAAGCTTTGTTTTTATATTTCTGACTTATGATACTTCTGTGGATCTTAATTTTTGCTAGTTAAAATAATTAATTTCTATTTCCATAGTTTATAAAAACTACAAAACATAGCTTGTCAAATCTCATTATTGAATATCTCTCTAACGTTGGGTCATAATAGTGCCAAGACACATAATTTACAAGGTTTGTTAATGGAGATAGCTAATTTACAAAGGATATAATGATAATATCATTAAAGTCAAGCCATATTGTTATTCAGAATATCTCAACTGTTACTAAGAAATTGGCCAAAAAACTTTATGCTACAGATTTTGATTTAAGTATTCGATCTAACTTTCAAATTGGTATATATCAGAAGTTTACAAATGTGGCTTAGCACTAGATTATTATTAGGTAGCTTTCAATACAAAAAAGTACTACCTATTGCAGCCGTTCGGAGGAATCATATATATATATATATATATATATTTATGATCTATGTCATACGATAACACTCTTATTTATAAATCAATTTTTATGAAACTAATTGTATGTATTAAACTCACCAATGCCTCAATCGAGTACATTGACCAGCTTGGTCCGCCATCTTGTTCCAGAATGGCGGCTAATTAAAGATTTAAAACTAAATTAAATATACAAAAAAGCTAAAAAATCAAATTTATTTTTGCTTAAGTGTTAGCCCTTGATACAAGTATTCCGAAGCATTTTTTGCTTTACCTCTATCTTAAAAAATGGCTGAGATAGAACAGTTTGAAATTCTAGGGTGTCTGACATTTTAAAACAAGACACCACATTACAAAAAACCAACGATTAATTTATGAGTATTAGTGAACGCGATTTCTCGCAAATTATTATCGTTCACTGTTGTAATCATTTTCCCAATCATACGCATAAAACTATATATTCATATCTATTAGCGCCAATTTCTCGCCAAACTTGGCGATACTTGGCGAAATATCGCCAAATTTGGCGACCAAAATAAGTCTTGTAAATGAAGCCAACTTGGCTATAGCTCAATAATTTGGCAGTTTTCTTATTAAAATTCATCATTTTCTTATTCAAAATCAGTTTCTTTGCATTTTAGCTTGTTGTTTTCGAGTAACATTAGCTAAAATTTTAAAACGAAGATATAAGAAAGCTACCTTTTCCTCCCGGTACCGGCCGGAAGCACTTTTTTTCGAATACATAGTGAAAGGAAATGCTTATAATCATAATGTATGTACAGGGTGATTATAAAAAAACGATCCCGATATATGAGCCCCTAACTGTCATACCGTTCACAGAAACTGAATGAAATTCTGGCCTAAAGTATTTTGAAGTATGCGCTCAAGAATCATGTGAAAAACAACAGTTAAATTCTAACAGTTATAGTTACAGTGACAAAATTTCGAAAATTTCAAATGGCAACACCTACTTTTTTTATTGGAATGTGATCTTCAGAGTGAAAAACCATAAAAAGCATTGGAACGGTACCTAGTAAAACATTTTATTGTTCAGTGCTATCCACCATCTGCCGCATGTAAAGTGTCGTCGTGTGTGAAATGGAAAATGTATGAAACACAATAAAATGTTTTGTTTTCTGTTGCTTCTCTGTCCTTATTGGTTGTTTTCACTATTCTTCTTAGTCTGTCTAGCGCCGGCGATTTTCGCACTACAGGTACCGTTCCAACGCTTTTTATGGTTTTTCACTATGAAGATCACATTCCAATAAAAAAAAAGTAGGTGTTGCCGTTTGAAATTTTCAAAATTTTGTGACTGTAACCGTAACTGTTAGAATTTAACTTTTGTCCTTCATATGATTCTTGAGCGCATACCTCAAAATACTTTAAACCAAAGTTTCATTCAGTTTCTGTGAACGGTATGATAGTTAGGAGCTCATATATCGGGATAGTTTTTTTATAATCACCCTGTATGTGGGTGAACATGACAGCTTACAAACGCTAGTTCTGAGTACGCTCGCAGTTGGCAAATGTGTTATAGAAAAATGTCGCAAGAAAGTTATAGACTTTCGTACAAATCAGTCAACTAAGATGGTATTTAAACCATTTTGCTACAGATTCTTACAGGCAAACTCAGTAAGGAAATGTGTCATAAGATAGGTGATACATATTACAGCGGTGTAAACAAGCACTGTTCACTGAAAGGGAACATCTTCAGTTTAAAAACTGGATGTCAAGAGTTCGAATCCTGCAGATAACACTGGTTTTTTGTTGTCCGCCCTATTCGGTTAAACGTGTCAGAAATTTCCGTGAATTCACAGCGTTCAATAAAACGTTCCGAAAGTCGGATGAAGGCATTTCAGTTTTATTTTTTCAAACATAAAGATAATCTCTAATTTAATAACAACATTTTATGAAATTTTCGCCGTTTTAACGGCGATTTTCCAGAGACTCTTGAAAACATTAAATAGAAGTTCAAATGTCGTCTTCATTATATATAATTTTAAATCTATATATATAAAAGAAAGTCCTTTCTGGCTAGATGATCAACGCACAGCCAAAACTACTGAACCTACAAAGACGAAACTTGCAGGAAAAATACTTCTTAGTGTGTAGAGACGCACTAAGAAGGGATTTTCAAAAACTCCACCCCTAAGGGGGGTAAAAAGAGGAACAAACTTTTAAAAAATTCCTTAAAAATCGGGTATTATAGTTACATGACAAATGATAACATATTTTAATGTATTTTTGTATGCTGAATCGAATGGTATCAATTAAATACTCATAAGTCAAGTAGTTCGTGAGATATTTTAATTTTTCTAATTTGGCGAAGTCTTTGACGTCATAATCTAACAATTCTAACAATACAAGTGAGAATTTCTAAAAATACATCCGTTACTTTAGCAATGGAAGAAATTCAAATTAAATCTTTTTGTTATTTAATTATTTTGTTTATTTTTACAGATAGAAACATTAACTGTTCAATTGGGAATGGAATATTATTCTTACGGATATTTATGTAATTGTGTATTATTATTATTTCTACAAATTAAAAATTCACAATGTAAGCTGAAGCGAATGGTACCAATTAAATACTCCTAAGTCAAATAATTCGTGAGATATTGCACGTTTTTCTAATTTGGTTATGTCTTTGACGTCAAAATCTCAAAATTTCTAACAATACAAGTGATAATTTCTAAAAATGCATCCGTTACTATAGCAATGGAAGCAATTCAAATTAAATATTTTTGTTATTTAATTATTTTGTTTATTTTTACAGATAGAAACATTAACTGCTCAACTGGGAATTGAATATTATTCTTACGGATATTTATGTAATTGTATATTATTATTATTTTAGCAAATGCCACGATTTAAAATAAAACAAGCTTACTAAAATAAAGTTTCGAAGGTCTGTTTAGTATTATATATTACTTCTTTATTTGTTTTCAGTCTTCAGCCATGTTTCCCTTTTTCTTTGGGTAGTTATTCATACGATTTCGGGCTAATTTTCCGTTATCGGATACTTCGCCATTTGGCGTATTAGCTACAATGTTGAAAGCATCGTTTATGTTTGAAGCGAAACCTTCACGATGAATCCTATTACAGAAAATCATATCATCATCTACTATGAGTATAAACCGCATATTCACATTTTAATCCGATTATTCATGATATTTTGGTAGGTTTTACACTGTTAGTTAGGTAATGTTTTTTGAAAGGTTTTAGCGTATAGCGTTTATTCTACGTTACTTTGTTATAGAGCTACAGCGGAAAGCTCTAAGATTAAGTGAACCCGATTATTAAAGATTACCTTTTTAAAATAAATTCTACTGAACAAATTTTGATGGAAGTGATTTTTTAGGTATGGTTAATGACCCTATAACATATCCTTCTAAGTTGCTTACTGATAGAGGTAATGGGAAAGGTGAATACAATTATGAAAGATACATCTACTCTAATATAAAATAATAAATCCTAACTGACTCATAATCAACGCCGAGCCTAAACCATTGGTCCTAGAGCAATGAAATTTGGAAGACATATTTCTTACACAATGTAGGCACCCACTAAGAAGGTATTTTTGAAAATTCACACTTTTAGGGGGTTAAATGTGGGTTGAAAATGTTAAGACCTTTCATCTTTTTGCCATATCTCAGCAGCAGTTTTAGGTAGGAGCGTGAAATTCAGGATAACAAATCTACTAGAAGATAGTTAAACACATATTTCACAGATTTTAAAAATTCACAACCTAAGGGGGTTAAATGGGGTGTCGAATGTTTTAGGTCATTTCGTCTTTTCGCCATATCTCAACAGTAGTTTTAGTTAAAAGCGTGAAATTCGGGATAACAAATCTACTAGAAGATAGTTAAACACATATTTCACAGATTTTAAAAATTCACAAAGTAAGGGGTTTAAAGGGGGGTCGAAAGTTTTAGGTCATTTCGTCTTTTCGCCATACCTTAGCAGCAATTTTATGTAGGATCGTGAAATTCGGGATTACAAATCTACTAAAGAATAGTTAAACATTTATTTCAGGTGATTTTAGAAATTCAACCTCTGAAGGGGTTAAATGGAGAGTCGAAAGATTTCTCTTTTTCGCCATATCTTAACAGCAGTTTTAGTTAAAAGCGTGAAATCCAGGATAACAAATCTACTAGGGAGATTTTAGAAATTCAACCTCTGAAGAGCTTAAAGGGGGGGGGGGGTCAAAAAATTTAGGTGATTTCGCCCTTTTGCTCTATCACAGCAGCAGTTTTATGTAAGATTGTGAAATTCAGGATAACAAATTTACAAAAAAAAAAAAAAAAAAAAAACACGTATTTCAGCGATTTTAGAAATTCTACTACTAAGGGGAATAAATGTGGGTCGAAAGTTTTAGGTCATTTTGCCTTATTTCAGCAGCAGTTTTCAGTAAGATCTTGAAATTCAGAATAACAAAACTATTAAAAAACAGTTTAACACATATTTCATCGATTTTAGAGATTTTGTAGCCACCATCGGCTTTGAACTTGATTATGGAAGATTAGACGAATGAGACAACTATTGCTGATTTGTGATTAGATAGTTTGTGCAAGACATTTTTCCAGGGTTTTTTTTTTCGTTTATACTTATAAAAGTGTATATTTTGACTGACTCATAATTAACTCACAGCCATAACTACTGAACCTAGAAACATGAAAATTGACAAAATAATTCTTGGTATGTAGAGGCGCACCAAGAAAGGATTTTTAAAAACTTCACCCCTAATGTGGGTAAAAAAAGGGACAAACTTTTTAAAAATTCTATAAAAATCGGGTATTAGAGTTATGTGAAAAATGATAACATATTTTAATGTATTTTTGTATGCTAAATCGAATGGTGGCAATTAAATGCTTCGAAGGGAAATAGTTCATGAGGTATTTTCACATTTTTCTAATTTGGCGCCAAAATTTCTAACAAGTAATAATTTCTGAAAATATAGCGTGTCCGAGAAAGGTCTTTATCATTCTAAACATTAATAACAAATATACTAACAGGTGAAATGAAATGCAGTTTGCTGCAAAAGAATGCAGGAATCTGAGAGTTATGGTACTTTTCGGTTAGCCGGGCGCCAGTGAAATTTATATATCTATGTATACATATATATACATATATCTATACATACACACATTTATATATGCATGTATGTATATATACATATATATATACACATACATATATGTGTGTATGTATACATATATATGTATATATAGATATATACATTTCACTGGCGCCCGGCTAACCGAAAAGTACCAGAGTTATTTTGCAGTACCTTCAATGTAGTTGTACGTGAGCTCCGTTAGTAGCGCAAAGAATGTCGAGCCTGTGCTCGATTTTCCTCCAAGTATTTTTTAACATTTGCGGTGTAACAGTGAGAATTGATGAGTGATGATTTCATGATTTGTCATTTCGTACCTCAGTCAATTGGTACCAGAAAAAACTCTTATATTTCTTCATTCTTTTCCAGAAAACTGCATTCCCTTTCACCTGTTAGTATTTTTGTTATTAATGTTTAGAATGAGAAAGATCTTTCTCGGACAAGCTGTACATCCGTTACTATAGCAATGGAAGAAATTAAAATTAACTACATTTTTCGAAGTTCCATAGTTTGTGAGATATTGCATATTTTTTAATTTAACGGTGTTTTTAGCGCCAAAACCTCAAAAAAAATTATAACTTTACCAATGATAATTTCTAAAAATACATGTGTTTTTATAGCAACGAAAGATATTCAAACTGTCGATAAAACGCGTTGGACTTATTTTCATCGTTATCCTCTTTAATAAAACGCTACGCGTTGCCACAGAGTTAACATAAATAATAGAGAGTAAGTAAACCGTAAAAACGGCTTGCAGTATGAAGCCGGTTATCGCTCAAATAATTTGGCCCAAACAAGATATTTCATTGGACAGAGAGAGGGTGCACGTGCACGTGGAACGAGGACTGGATTTTTTGGATGGGGAGAGGTTTTCAAAGCAAGCCGCCAGTTGTTTAGGCCGAATCTAGGGTTGCATTTTTGGCGTCACGCCAAACGTAAATATTTCGCCTCCAGTTCCTCTTTACTCCTTGATGCGTTGCTGACGACTGGCTTTTTTGCTAATCGTTGCCACGGATTAATCTCGGAAAAAGAAACATTTGAAGTTATTGAAAAAATTAATAGCTCGAAAAGTATTTGTCAGAAAATTGTTAGACAAATTGCATTTGAAAAGTAAAAAATTTTATTTTTCTTGATATAAATTTCAAGTCTAATGATTATGTCGTTTTTCAAATATTGAATTTCAAAAATTACCAAATTTCACAATGGAGTACCATAGCGAAACCTACACGCGTATAAATATAATGATAACGGCAAAGTGTCTTGACGTGTATACTGGATATAGCACGAGTCCCAAATTATAGTAGCTTTATTAATTATTCTGTTAAAATATAAAAGTGAATTATGATATCACGAGTTCATGATTTGTATTTAATTATGGACAAATAGCATATTTTAGTCCACCTCAGTGAGGCAAATTATTTTCATTACTTCATTCAAATTCAACGGAAATGATTTTTCCCCATAGATACCATAACCTAACACAATTATTCTTTTTTTTTAAGTTGACCTATTCCATAATAGAGTCTACAGAGAATTGACCTAATTTGGAACGAAGTTTTTTGGATACCTTTTGGTACTTTTCCATTGTACCATCATCGTGCCAAAATGTATGCTAATGCGCCATTTATTTCAACCCTGAATGTGCAAATAATTTTTATTTCAAACCGTGCCAAGCACTGTGACTCGCTATTTATTCAACGCAAATCTCTTTTATTATTATTATTATTATTAACTAGCCGCCACTGGCGACCAGTTTGGTCGCCCTTAAATGTATGTTAAGCATTGTAACAAATTATTTTTATTCATAATTTATTTTTTTCCTTAATCCCTCGCATAACTGGAAAAATCTAATTGACAAATCAAGAACTTTTGCGATCGCGGTAGCATTTCGCTTATTTTTTGTTGTTATGTATTTCATCTTTCTTGACAAAAACCGCTTAACCCACTTAAGAATTTATGCTTCATGTCCGTTTGCTTATCACTTGCAATATGTTCGCTAATGCGGAGATTCTTAAACATATTTGGCGCAAAACAAAAATCGCGCCAACCCCGGTGCGTCCGTGACATCTGTTTCAATTTAAAATACATGACGTTCACATTTTTCATTTAAAATAGAAAAATAATAATTATCATAAATCAAAACATTTGATTTCAAATTAAAGTATCGTTTCTAATTTGCACGCGCAAAAAATAAAAGCTGACAATTCTTTTCGAAATTTGATCCATTAAATATTATTACATGAGTTCAACTTACGTCAAAAAAGATCCGGAAGTTGAGTTGTATGGAACAGAATTAAGGTAAACTTTGACTGTCTCACTGGTGCGGATTATTTTTTTTACGCCAGGCAGCGATCCAAAAATTCATGGTTTAATATTTTAAACATTCACAACGAATGAATCTTTTTTCTTTGTTTACTTTCATAGATAGAGAATTTTAACTGCGAACCTAATTTAAACTGAAGTTATTGCAGAATGTATACATAATTGAACGTAAGTCATCTCTCAAATATTAATTTATTTTGAACGATCTTTCTAAAAATGTAACTTTTATGCAGTTTTATTTGCAAAAATAATTTTGAATAAAAATGGCCGCCTGGCATATGAAAAAGTGAAACGTACATCCCAGAACTGTTGATGACAGTCACATGACTTACGGTTTTATTATATATATTAATTGTAAGCATGCAAAATATTTTAATTTACTATTTTTTGAATCGTAAATACTGTTTTTAGGTAGATTTCGTAAGAAATACTACCTATTACATTCTCACCTAAGTTGGAAATTTTGAAAAATTTTTGCAGATCTACGCCGATCATGACTCCCAGAACCCAAAACCACCCCCAGTTCAAAACTTTATCTATCTATCTATCTATCTATCTATCTATCTATCTATCTATCTATGTCACTTTTTTCTGACCACGATAACTGGAAAAATTCTGCATTAATCTTTTACAAACTGATACATAAAATCAAGGGGCATAAAATCTCGGTCAAGTTCGTTAATGGGCAAAATCGAACCAAGGGGGGGAGGGTGGGGGGGGGGGGGCTTTTTGTGAAAACAGAAAAAACCCCATAATTTCTTAATTATTATACGTATCGAATCCATTTAAAGTTATTAATACTTCTAGGAGAAGGGCCGAAAATTTATGTATGACAGATTTTTGATATAATTAAAAATGGCTCCAAGGGGGGGGGGAAAAGGGGGGTTTTAGAAGAAAAAAAATCATAGCTTCGTCAATTCACAAGATATCAAATCCGAGTAAATTTATTATTAATCCTCTTAATATTATCTAAAACTTTTATATTGACAAGTTTTTTATAGGACCAACCGTTATAGCAAAAAAAAATTAAAAACAAAAAAAAAATCTCTGCCGGCTCTGCCTGCAAACAAGTTATTTTTCGAAGTAGGCGGTTCCAACTCCCGCATCTTTTCGAAACTGATACATAAAATCAAGGGGCATAAAATCTCGGTCAAGTTCGTTAATGGGCAAAATCGAACCAAGGGGGGAGGGGATGGGGGCTTTTTGTGAAAACAGAAAAAAAAACATAATTTCTTAATTATGACACGTGTCGAATCCATTTGACGTTATTATTACTTCTAGGAGAAGGGCCGAAAATTTTTGTATGACAGATTTTTGATATAATTAAAAATTGCCTTAAGCGGGGGAAGGGGGGGGGGGTTAGAAGAAAAAAATTCATAACTTCATCAATTCCCAAGATTTCAAATCCGCTTAAATTTATTATAAATCCTCTTAATATTATCTAAAACTTTTATATTGACAAGTTTTTTATAGGACCAACCGTTATAGCAAAAAAAAAAAAAAAAAAAAAAAAAAAACCCTGCCTGCTCCGCCTGCAAACAAGTTATTTTTCGAAGTAAGCGGTTCCAACTCCCGGATCTGTTCGAAACTGATACATAAAATCAAGAGGCATAAAATCTCGGTCAGGTTCGTTAATGGGCAAAATCGAACCAGGGGGGGGGATGGGGGGGGGCTTTTTGTAAAAACAGAAAAAACCCCATAATTTCTTAATTATGATACGTATCGAATCGGTTTGAAGTTATTATTACTTCTAGGAGAAGGGCCGAAAATTTATGTATGACAGATTTTTGATATAATTAAAAGTTTCCTTAAGAGGGGGGGGGGGGGGTGTTAGAAGAAAAAAATGCATAACTTCGTCAATTCCCAAGATTTCAATTCCGCTTAAATTTATTATAAATCCTCTTAATATTATCTAAAACTTTTATATTGACAAGTTTTTTATAGGACCAACCGTTATACCAAAAAAAAAATTAAAAACAAAAAAATCCCTGCCGGATCCGCCTGCAAACAAGTTAGGTTTCGAAGTAGGCGGTTCAAACTGCCGCATCATCGTAAAAAAGGTCATTTCTTCCGCAATTCCCGACAAACAGGCGCCCCACGGTCTGCATCTTCGAAATCTACCTGTGCCTGTAGGCCGAGCCGTCAGGGATTTTTTTTTAAGTTATAACTTACATTTTTCGCTGATTCAAAAAGGAAATGTTTATAAACCTTTCGCAATGGATTTTGGCGGGACTTGCACTGTTAGTTATATAATTTATCAGAGATGGTTTTAGTATCTCCCATATTGTTCTACTTTGTTTAGTTGTAGAACTATTGCGGAAAGTGTGGCACAGATGTCATATACGCACCACATTGCCGCTATTCCTCTCCCCACCCCCCGCCAATTTGACGAAAACTTTGTTTTTGATAATTAACGTTGTAATTTATATTAACATTATAACATTAATGTTTTGAATATAACGTTATTTTATTTTCATATTGAAATAAAAAATCACGTGCTGTTATTGCATGCTATTTGTAACTAATGTTCAAAAACAAAGTTTACGCAAAATCGGAGGGGGAAAAAAACGCGCCAACGTAGTGCGTATATGACATCTGTGCCGAATGTTTTATAATCAGATGAACCCGATTACGAAAACATAGCCTTTTAAAAAGATTCTGCCGAATGGATTTTGACGGAACCTTCACTGTTAGTTAGATGAGTTTTCAAGGATGGTTATAGTATATAGCATATTATGTTATCGGTCTTTACCAAATCCTACTGTAAATGATCAATGAAAAGAGTTTGCCCTTAACAGCCCAATTTTTGTCTGACACATTAAAAATGTAATAACGCAATGGTGTTCGTATCATTTTCAGAAATGCAGGAGGACATTCCAAGTAAAGGTTCATATGGTTTTAAAACACAAGGTCAATATTTCGTTTGATTAAAGGTTCGTTAAAAGGAATTGACCAGCGTAGCGGGCGTAGCTTGCTAGTATAATTATATTGTACGTTTTGATTAAACTTGTAGTAAATATGTCTGTCAAAGTTTACATGTATTTAAAAATAATATTATTTCAATGTTTACTAGTTAAATAGGAAATATCGCTCAAAAATAGAAATAAAAAAGGATTTACTCCTCAAACAGTCTTAAAATTCAGGGAAGAAACTGTCACTTCCAAAGGGCAAAACACGACATAAATTTAGTTTTATGCTCCCAAAGGCTTTAAACATTCTTCCAAAGATTAACATTATGCATCTTAAATTGATCTCGGATGATGTAGTATTCCAAATCATATTTCAAAAACATGTCGTAACTTTTCACTTTATGAGAGTTTATATGAGTAAAGATCAGATTATAAAAAAAAAATCGAACATAAATTTTGAAATCCCTTTGAAACATGCTTTTGTAAAAATATTTTAAAATGTTAAATCAAATGAAAAATCTTTTGCTATTAAAAATTATTTATAGTGCTTAGATGAGTCATTTCTTTATATAGGTTGAAACAATGCTTAATATAACTTATTTTTAAAAACTAATTTAAATGAATTTCAAGGATTTTTCTTACATGAACTTCAGAAATTGATGAATGAAAATTTTTAACTCAAAATATATGAAATATATGGCAATGTTTGGGTGATCATTATTGTTCTATTACATAAAGCTATTTGAGAAATCGGTAAAAAATGTTGAAATATATTATATATTTTTGAATAAAACTGAAAAAAATTCACAGTTTCCTAGTTTTTCGTAGTGTTGATTTAAATTTATTATTTTTTGTCATCCTTTTACCTATGTCATAAAATGACCTATATACGAATGTTATTTTTTTAGTACTATGTTTTCTCTTATTTAAAGTTTCACCCGTTTTCTTTATATATTCCATTTTCTGTGCGAAGAAACAGAGTACCCATAACAAATCTTTGAATTTTCAACTTCATATCTCGAAAATGTAGTTCAAACATAATATAAATTCTATTTTACTTTTTGTTTATAGCTTGAAATATACGAAGTACACGAAATAAAGAAGCAAATAGAAAAAAAACTCCCACTTTTATCTAAAGAAGTTGTATTTCCGAACCTTCATCCAAATTATCTCTCTTTCTTAAAACTATACTCGTACATATAAATTAAGAAAACTTCTTAAAGGTAGAATATTTTTTCTATTAAAACAAAAGTTTAATTCTTTCTTCTATTATTCACTTTAGTTATTCAAATTAGAAAAGATTTTAAATCTTATGCAAGTAACATGTAGTTAGAAAGAATGGAAGATTAGATTAATTGTAACATTTAAATGAGATTTTATGTATCTTAAATTTGTTGCATAATAACATAGAGTGTCTTCACATACAGAGAAAAATTAAATTTCCAGAATAAATTAACTTTAATTAACATTTCGTTGGGAATTTGTAATGCTCCATTAAATGCCTTGTTATTCATATAAATTATGCATCACGTTTCTAAAAGTCAAAGTTAATCTCCTTGTTAGAATGTATGAATAACATTTACGTAATGAAAACATGAAAGTGAGATTCGAGATGATTAATGGTTGCTTAATTTTTGTGAGTTTTTTTTTTTGTAAATCAATTTTAAATTTATCGTACAAGGTGTTCCACAATTGTGGGGGCATATTGTTAAAGATGATAATGCACTTCAGGACAGACGATTTTTGAACAGGAAATCACTGTATCACTAAACTTATAAATTCAAATACATACAGTTCACACTAGGGAATATCACTCCAAACTCTGAATCCACATTTTTATACATTACTTTAAATGAAGATATTTCTAGAACAATAACTTGTGTTAAATAATGAAATCAAAGAAAATACCGGTAATGCACTGTAATTTAGGAAGTGATGCCATATATACTTTCAGCTGCAGTTTGAAAGATGAAACGTTTTCTCAGTATTGTTTAGATGTGAAAGGCTCATTTTTAGATTGTTCGTGCTGTCATCTAATTTTGAAGTAAGCGTAATGCCTGTTTCAAATATGTGTACAATATCTTTATTTTCCTTACATTGAGAACTAACAAACGGACAGGTTTGCATCTTCTACACCTTATATATTTACTGAATAAGAAGATTAGGATACTGTTTTTCCATACAAAGATTGTTTGTCTAGATGCTGTATTATCAGACCTAAGCATTTCTACTAAACCGTTTCTTCCACACACTTATTTAGAACAATTTTACAAAGTCCAGTATGTATATATATATATATCAATACATGTATACATATTTATCTATATACCTACATAATTTATGTTTCTCATTCAATTTTCTGATAAATAATTTTTCAAAAAACAGTATTTTCTTTTTTAAATCCTTATGTTATTTCTACTTAAATGTATTACTAAGGAATTTTTGGAATGTGCACAAATTTAATTCCCAACCTCTTATTTTTTTATATAAAAATTTTTCTTATTATTTTTTTTAAAATTCCAATACGAAATGTATTTTTCAGATACTTAAATTCATAAAGCCATTCATAGCCTTAGTGTGTTTCTATAAATTTTTTTTTCTGATTATAAACGGCTGCTTCAATTTTGTAAGGTCCTCTTTGAAATAAAACTTCATGTAACTATATTAAAAAAAAACTCTATA
This sequence comes from Maratus michaelseni, assembly GCA_963931845.1. NCBI lineage: Eukaryota > Metazoa > Arthropoda > Arachnida > Araneae > Salticidae > Maratus > Maratus michaelseni. Next base: position 214,067,618 of record OZ007590.1, read on the forward strand.
TTCAATTTGATCACGTAAAAATTTATGAAAAATTTATTCGATAAAGTGATAAATATTTCCTCCAAACGTTATTTTCTGCATTTTCTAATCTCTTTTATGGCTTCTATTAAAATATTTAATGTCTTAGTAAAATTGTTGTTTTGAAATCTTACAAAAATAATTTTTAGGTACCTTTCATTACAAAAAGCTACCTTTGCAACCGTTCGGAGGAAAGCAATTCCAAAGAATTTGGTATATTTTCACCCATAATGACTCACAGTCCCCGTTCAAATGTTCATATATATATATATATATATATATATATATATATATATATATATATATATATATATATATATATATAGGTATCTGGCATTTGTCATGCTGTAACCCTCTTTTTATGAACTTATTTGGATGTAACTCAGTATGTGTATAGGACATACCAGAGTCTCGACCGTGTTCGTTGGTCAGCTTCATCCGCCATTTTGTTTCGAAATGGCGGCCAGTTATTTTTTTTTTACTTTTTAAAAATTCAAAAAATTATAAATTGAAAAAAAAAATGTTTTCGTTAAGTGTTAGAACTAGGGTGGCTGAGATTTTGAAACAAACAGGTATTTGTTATGCTGTAACTCTCGTATTTATGAACCGATATGAATGTGACTGATCATATGTACAGAACTTACCAAGGTCTAGACTGAGTTCGTTGGCCAGCTTCATGCGCCATCTTGTTTCAAAATGGCGGCAAGTTAAATTTTTTAATTTCTTTTTAATTAAAAAATATGTATAAAAAAGTTGTTTCCTTTAAGTGTTACGTCGTGATACAAGGATTCTGGAATATTTTTTGTTTTGGATTTATTTTAAAAAATGGCTGAGATATGGCAGTTTGAATTTATAGGGTGGATGACATTTTGAAACAATCTGATTTTTGTTATCTCTCCTGCTTAAATTCGTATTCAAACTCAACAAAAACCGGGATTGAAGCTTTTATAATCGGGTTCCAAGCATTTTAACTTCGGGTGTTTGAAGAAAATATTTAAAAATATGTACTATGAAAGCTACATTTTCCTACCGGTACAAGCCGGAAGGACTTTTTCTTTTAGAATTACACATAAATATACATCATTAAAAATGTCCATAAAACGTATATTCAATGCAAACAATTAGTTTCACAAAATCAAAAATAATTTTTCAGTGTAATAAATTATTAGATAAAGCGACGAGAATACAATATTTTGAAATGCATTAACCGTTTTATTTGAAATGTTTATGGAAATGTGTAGTCATCTATGTCAAGAAATGGTTCATTTATAATCCGAGATTAATGAGCTTTTGATAATCATTTTCCAAAAATATTCTCTGCTATAAATAACAGAATCTTTTAACCATTAAATGAAAAATGAATTGAAAACCGTTAATTTAAAAATAATTAATTTAATTGTAAAATATTTAAAAGAAAAAAAACTTTCAAAAATTATATTTGTAAGCTAAATATTAATTCATTTTTCATTTATTTATTGCCGATATAAGAATGTTTCCTTTAATTCAGGAGTTTCAGAATGATACGGCAGATCTCAAAAAACATAATTTACAACTAACCAAAACGCTATTTCGCGAAGACACTCAAATTGTGCAATGAACGATTTATTTTACTTGTTTTATTGTTTGAAAATTTTAAGCTCACTTTTGAATATATGTTACTCTTGGGCTAACCTTACAATTTCGCGATTACATGTATTTTTATTAAGCTAATTTCTGTAAATACCGGAATAATAATAACAGTTACAAAAGATTACATGTATTTGGAAGGCTATTTGAAATCTGTATTAGACAAAGATAATAATGTATGTTGTTTTATAAAACATTTGATTAAAGTTGCATTTGCAAACAATTATAAATAAGTACATTTTTCAAAATCACAAAAATATTTATTTCCTTTTACTTTTATAAATTTTTGAAAAATGAATTGAATGTTAATGAGAAACCAGCAGCAGAGAAACATAAAAAAAAATGTGAAACATTTTATCAGAGCATTAAAGAAAGATATGGTTACATAATTATTATTAAACATTATAAGTATTATATTATGCTTTATATTCCTACGACTAAAAGAGGGTGTATTTACTTTCTGTGCATTTTAAGTAGTTTGAGATAAAAAGACAGCAACAAAGAATTTAAGAGCTATCGTTATTATAATGTTAGTAGGCTACATTAATTATTTCTTCTTGTCATTATAATTGAAAATTTTATACTCTATTCCTTACCACATCCTTCACATTGCATATTGTATGATTTCTCTTTTCAAGATTTCCATACATGTGTCATTCTTGTAGAAAAAAATAAAATCAAACGTTATTTCAGCCCTATTTACATTATTAAAGACAAAATTAATATGCTGTTTTAATCAAAACCTTTATTAACCTTTTGATCACAGTTTGGGACATATAACTCCCGGTGTACTATTTTTTAATCTATTGGTAATCCTTTTTCAAAAATAATCTCTGCAGTATACTTATACTAAATATTTGCTTTAGAAATATAGGAGATTTTTTTTTTTTTTTTTTTTTTTTTTTTTTTGTAAATGGTGTTATGATTGGTTGTAAAAATACTCGCCAGTCAGATCCCGTAATCAAAATGTTAAATCAATCATTCAAATTAGAGATTAATTATTTACAACGAAATTTTAATGAAAAATATTACTGTAAAATGAAGCTCTAAAAGTAATAAAAATATTTTGTTCAGGCAAAAAAAAAAAAAAAAAAAAAAAAAAAAAAAAAAAAAAAAAATCAATTAATATTTCTTATGAGTGTAAACATTTCTGTGTTCCGTAATGCTACGTAATGCTGCTTTTTAATTTTAAACATTATTAAGAATCTATCAAATAAATTATCCTTTTCTTATAATGAGCATCTGAACGTTTCTACCATCTTACCTATTTACAGGGAAAACATTCTTCGAGTTGATACTATTCATGCCTGTCCCTAAGTGAATAACAGTATTTTAAATGTTACAAAAGATTAATCCCCTATCATTAGTGTAAATAATGACTAGTGCTACAATTACCAGCTAACTATGAAATAAATGATCCTATTAAAGAGAATTATGCATAAATCCTAATCAAAATATCTCCATGAATCTTATTATATATGTGTAATGAACTATGCGGAAGCTATTGTTTGGGTTTAAAATGTATTTCTGTTTTCTTCAATGGATGACACACACGGGCGTTTAATTTGTTTTAGCATTATGTAGAATATAGGGTAGATTGGGTGAAGATGCCGTAGTTTTCAATTTAATTTTTTATAAAATCGCCTGTTGTTTTTATTTCTTATTCATTAATTTCTTGTTAAAGTTGATACATTTATGTATTTCATTTTACATTAAGGTATTTCATTTTACAAATGTCATAGAGAACATCAAATTTTTTTTTATTTTCTAAATACTGGCATTTCGACATCTTGCACCAATCTTGGGGTAAGATAGCCAACTACATAGGAAATACATAAATAAAAAGCGCAAAAGATTTTGGACACTTGCCAAAGGTGTTTAGACGAGATAAAAATAGTAAAACTGGAATTAAAATGTCAGTAGGGAAGCCCTTCCACACGACTGAGTGGCGTTTCCCTACAGCGCCTGCGCATAGAAAAACCACGTGAGACAACATCTTGTCCAATACGGCATTTCAACCCAAGTTACCCTATAAGCTTGATATCCTAAACAGAAAATGTAAGCGGTGTTTATTTAATAAATTCCTGTTATTATCAATGATTACTGGTGTCCATGTTTCTTCGAATGGTTTCCTAGTTTTCGAAAAATGGATTACTTTTTAAAAATTCTCTGCATGTTCTATTTGCGGGAGATGCAAATTTTAGTGATTTCATTTTGAGGGAAAGTGATACTTGATTGCTCTAAATGAGATAACGGTTACTTTCCCCAGTCACCTTTCGCTTCCATACATGAAAACAAAATTATGTACTAAAATTTATTGTTGCAGAATCTGGCAAGTAAATAATCCTAAGGCTAGAAAATAATCTCTGGCTAGTAAATAATCAGATAAGCACAGATTTAGACCCTTTTGACTTAAATTAAAACGGGATTGCAATGAAAATACTGCATAACTAACATTTGGAGATCAGTATATCATGTGTTAATATTTTTAGTTAAAAAATAAATAAAATCCGTCTTCAAATATTTTTAAATCCAAACAAATACTTCGAAATGCAATTTTATAATTATTTCTGCCGTGCATGCTACTTACATGAATATATTATTGTTAATAATATCTTTAACTAATAATACCAATAATACCAGAACTATTATTGTCTTTGAACTAGGTTCGGCCGTAGTTTTGACATTCTTCCAATCGATTGTAAAATAAATTTACGAACATTATTTTATATATCTGTACATAGTAACACATACACTGAGAGTTACGAATATTATATTTTCCTTATCAAGCCACAAAAGTTTGATTTATTACTTAATGTCTTATGCTTGGACAAAAAATGTTTATATTTGTATTTTATGTAACATATTACATGCTACATTCTGTAATCATTATATGAAATTCAATTATTTTTGTTAAGATAGAGCACTTTTTAAAGAAAATCTTTCATTCATACCAGTGTCCATAAACTAAAAAAGAAATGAATTCAATGAAAAGCGTTTTCATTGAATAGAATGTATATCTATTTTATTACATTCCAATGAACTTCAAAATTCAGGTAGCTTACGTAGTAATTAATACGTGTAAGAGCATCCGATAATAAAACTTCAGATGTTAAAATTTTTCATAAAATATCAAAGTCAACTTTTCAAATATTTTACAAATACCGATTGTAAATTTAAAATAATAGTAATAAATAATAGAAATAAAATTTTGTCGGTTTTCCATATGTTTAAATTTTTGAACTAATGTAAAGGAAATAATGACCGAAACAATATGCGCAATATTGTAGTTATAATGTTTGCAGATGTTATGTCAATAAGTATTAATTTCTAATTATTGTTTAAATAATTATAAAATGATTTTTTTAAATTAAACAGTATGAATTGATTTTAAGTTTTAAATATCACAATATTAACTCTTTAAAATGACAGAAATGACTAAAATCTAAATACGTTATTAGTACATGGTTTCTCATGATGAAATGTACTCAGAGTGGATAAATAAATAAATATGTATATATATATTTGTATTAGTGTTATCTTATCTATGTCTTTAGTTTTTATGTGAGTGTGCAAAACAAATATACTGATTTTCTAAAGCTGTCCTTTAATTAAATCTGGAACATTTTGGTTTCGTTTTGTTGATAAAAATGCATACTCATTTTTCCTTCGATAAATACTATATCAATGAGTTATATCAGACAAACATATATAAAAATTTGTTCTTCTAAATCATGATATTACACGATCATGTATTTATTTCAATTATATTTCTAGCAAAAATTGAGCTAGATTTCGTTCACGTTATTGTTTCTGAAAGTTATTGTTGCTGAAGACAGCAGAGATGTACAGTCGGTGTCAATAAAAAAGATGCACTTGCTTTTATACGCAAACCACACTAAAAATGTCATTCAACTCGGAATAATGTGAACGGAATTCTGTTTTCAGAATATAAATGCAACTTTTAAAATAGGGTTCTACTACATATTAAACATTGCCCCAACATCGATTTTTTAATGGTTACACACACTTCTGACACTTTATTTGAATTCTTTGAAAGAGTCAGCACGGGAACTCTATATAGTTTATGCATTTTAGTTTAATTATTGTGGAGTTAGAAGATGACAATTGTTTAAGATTGCTAATGCTAAAGTCACGTGATAAACATTAATTAATATCTTTCCAAAAAATCTTCCGATTTAAAATTTTTGTTTTCCGAGAGATACATAGATACATTGAATAGGCTCAAACATATTCCAGACATTTTTTTTTTTTTACAAAAAGGCGAAATTTTAATTATAAAATTGTTTTTAAAGATTATTAATAAATTCATAATAAAATGGTTATTAATAAATTCATAAAAAATATGAATTATGACCTTATAACCTAATAACCCATGAAGTTATGAATTTTTACATGTATGAAATGGGCATTGTCAAAAATATACGTGTTTACATTTACAGTTCGTACTAATTAGTAGCTGGCTTCCCCGCTAGCGGTTCCTAATTTACAACGGGGCCTCAAATCGATATGAAACTCGAATCATACGAAACTCGAATAAGAAAAACATTGAACCGAACGAACCTCCGGCTCAGGTCCCTGCTGCCTGCGGCACCGTATGCGCACGCGCAGGAAAAGCTTTTATTTCCACCTCGAACAGTATAATCCTCGAACAGAACCAACCTCCAGCTTGTGTCCCTGTTGCTTATAGCGTGGTGCGCACGCTATACTGCGCACGCGCCGGAAAAACCTGTTTTACCACCTCGAACAGTATAATTTTCCAAACGAACAAACTCAGAAGTTTGTTCGCTTCGAAAATTATACTGTTCGAGATGGAAATACATGCTTTTCTGACGTGTGGGCAGTATAGCGTGCGCACCCCACTGCTTGCTGCATTCTATAGCAGGCATCTTATATACGGTGTAGCTGCGTATAGCGTGCTGTGAACGTGCCGGAAAATCCCATATTTCCATCTCGAACAGTTTAATTCTCGAACCGAAGCAAGCTGCTGCGCACGCGCTACAAAATCCTGTAGTTCCACCTTCCACAGCCAGGGGCGCAATCTGTTCTATAATAACATGATTGAAATCTGCAAAGATATCAAAATCAATAGAATGAGCCATAACCCGCCGTAATCGGGCTCATAGAACCAGAGATACTCTAAAATGAATCTTAAAAAATGTGTAATTATTATTCGAAAAGAAAGGTATATGCAACTGATAAGTTCAGTTTAATGTTATACAGGCTGATTATTAAGTTTATTATAATGTTTTAAATAAATTGCGTTGAAATTAGAAATTTAATTGCTGTGTTATGGAAACGGGCCACAGTTAGAGAGAAAAAATACTTGAAAGGGGGAGGGGAAAGGGACATGATACTGCTTTTTGTCAAACAACTAATTAAAATTACCGGACTTCTTGTTCAAAGACTGGGAATCGTAAAAAAGCTTGGAACTTAAAAAAATGCTGAAATTACTATTCGGAAATAGCAGTAATTATCTATACACCACAGCAATTAAACTGTACGATGAACCTAAAAAAGTTAAATTTGTTAAATGGAATTATTTTTTCGCTACTTCTGGAATTAGTTCTAGTTTCTCTCGCTATTGGGCCCCTTATTTACATCAGGGCCTCGAATCTATTTTTATCTCTTACAAAACGAACCTCTGGTTTAAAACAAATCTTAAAACTATTAAAAATAAATGTGCAACGTTAAATTAGCACAAATTAAAATCATTTCTAATGGCAAACAGCTGTTTCAGAGCCCTTAAGCTCCATCTTCAGTGCCAACTCAAAAGGTAAAAACGAATTAAAAACTCCTAGGCCATGACCGCTTGCCTGCCATCTCTCGCCCCGCGGCCAGATGAAATGGCGTTGAATTTTTCAAAGCAACAGCGGAGACGAGGAAACACACGTGACAGAGAGACCAATAGGAACACTCCGCCGACCGGGAGAGTTTAAGTGTGGAGGCGAATAAAGGAGGGTGGGACGAAGAGAATGAACTAAGCGAAACGCAGCCAGACGTTTGAAACGCTTTGTACGGCAGAGAAAAAAACAGAAAGGGGGGGGGGGCAATGAGGATGAATTAAATGAAAGGTAGCCAGGCATTTGAAAAATTTGGTGTACTGGACAAATCATTAACCAAGCTGCTCGAATTTTTCCATATGTAATAAGCTTCCCAGAAATTTAGGTCGTAAATTGATGAGCGTTTCTGAATTATCGCACCTTCCGAAAAATTAAAACTGTGACTTTCAGACCAACAATGGTTAGCTATTGCAGATCGTTTAATATCACAATTTTTAACATAGTTTTTATGCTCCCCCAAACGGACTCTAAGCGGTCTCTTAGTTTGACCTATGTACATTTTATCACATTCGCAAGATATTTTATAAATTCCCCAATGTGAAAATCTGTCTATTGGATGTTTGAGGTCTGTAAATTTGATTTTGTTAAACGGTGCATAAACTATTTTAAAGTGGAAACTTTTCAAAATTCTAGATATTTGATGACTTATTCTCGAAAAATATGGAAGTATAATTAAATTTTCATTGCGAACATTGTTAACATTGGAATGCGTTTTTTTAATTTGTTTATTATGAATTGAATCAACTATTTCAACAGGATAACCCCGGTCAAAGGCTATTGATTTGATGTAGTCTAACTCCGCTTTGAGTAAACTCTCAGATGAACAAATTTTTAGGGCGCGATGAACATATGTATTAAAAGCAGCCAATTTTTGATTCGGGGGGTGAGATGAAAGACGGTGTGGCGGTAATGAAACTGCGAATGGTTTACGATAAACTGTAGTTTGAAATGAGTCATTTTCGCGGTAAACCATGACATCAAGGAAAGGTAGTTGGTTGTTATTTTCAAGTTCAGATGTAAACTGTATATGTTCATCTACAGAGTTCATAACAGAAAGGATATGAGGAATATCTATATCACTAGGATCAACTAAAGCGAAACAGTCATCGACGTAGCGGGTGTAAAATGGAAAATTTAACTTATTGAAAAGGTTTGACTCGTAATAATGCATATAGAAATCACTGAGAATTGGGCTCAGGGGCTCAGGAGACAACCCATCGGTCATGCGATAAAAATCACCATTAAAAATGAGCGTGTTTTGTGATAGACAACTGTCCGTAAGGCGCAATAATTCATTTCAAACTGTGAGAAGTGAAATTCCTGAAGGCGTAATTTGAGACAGTTTAAAGCACCTTGAACCGGTACATTTGTAAAGAGGGATTTGACATCAAATGAAACCCTACGGCTTTGAGTAAAGGGGAAGTTACGTAATTTATTTACGAAATCATAAGAATTTTTGCAGGTATGAATATTGTTGGAGAGTAACGGGGAGAAAATAGTAACGAGATATTTCGCTAATCTATAGGAGGAGGTACCAATATTTGAAACGATCGGTCTGAATGGAATGATTTGTCCAGTACACCAAATTTTTCAAATGTCTGGCTACCTTTCATTTAATTCATACTCATTGCCCCCCCTTTCTGGTTTTTTCCCTGCCGTACAAAGCGTTTCAAACGTCTGGCTGTGTTTCGCTTAGTTCATTCTCTTCGTCCCCCCCTCCTTTATTCGCCTCCACACTTAAACTCTCCCGGTCGGCGTAGTGTTCCTATTGGTCTCTCTGTCACGTGTGTTTCCTCGTCTCCGCTGTTGCTTTGAAAAATTCAACGCCATTTCATCTGGCCGCGGGGCGAGAGATGGCAGGCAAGCGGTCATGGCTTAGGAGATTTTAATTCGTTTTTACCTTTTGAGTTGGCACTGAAGATGGAGCTTAAGGGCTCTGAAACAGCTGTTTGCCATTAGAAATGATTTTAATTTGTGCTAATTTAACGTTGCACATTTATTTTTAATATAACGGCACAAAGTTTTAATCCACCTTTTAGAAATCTTAAAACATTTAACCTAGAATATTGTAAATCTCGAATCGAACGAACTTCCGGCTCGGGTCCCTGTTGCTTGCGACATCGTACAGCGGGCCTTCTCCTTCATTAGAACCACTTGCAGTTTCAATTCTTTTAAACATATGTTCGGTGGAATCTTAATATAATAGTAACCTACATGTCAAATAAAGAAAAATTATTTGTAATTTCAGAATAATCATGATACTAGAGTGTTTTTTAATCACTTCAACCTTTTAAGTATGGGATATTTAAAAAAAAATATTCTTACCGAGCATTTACGTATTAAAAGTAACCACCGTATCAAATTTCATATTTTTAGCAACAAAATAATAAAATATATCCAAATTTTAGAAGATTTTCCACTATACCACACCCTTAAATGTAGTTCGCAAAGAGATAGAATATAGCCTATTTTTTAGCAGGAATTGTCATCATCATTACTGAGAGAAGATGAAGTATGTTTAGTATTTCAATGTAACCGTTATTTTAAAACGTTTTCCGATCATTTCACACTTTTTAATTTCGAAACTCTTTTGAGCGAGAATGTACGTCTTAAAAGTAACTATCATTCCGCATCTTTCGTTTCCAGGCCAATCGTAATTTAGAGTTGCTTATAGAACATTTTCGATTAATTTGGCATGTTTTTAGAACCGTTCATAGCAAGCATTTACATCTTTAAATAACCACAATGTCAAAGTTCATATTTCTAATCTCAACATATCGACAATAATCTATTTTTAGACGTTTGACGCTCTTGCACTCCTTTGATGTCAATTAAACAGAGGCAAAAGTAGCCTAAGTTTTAAGCTGAGACTATCACCAATGTTATCCTCAAATATATATTTTTAAAATCGGCATAGTACGTCCAGAGTAATTGTTATTTTAGAACATTTTCCGCTCATTTCACATTTTGAAATTTCGAAATTTTAGAAACTGTACTGTGCGAGACTTTGCGTCTTAAAAGGAGGAAGACCTTCCTTCACTGCCTCATTTTCATAGTTTGTTGGTTTTCGCCCGTTTTCCATCTGTGCAGTGTACTTTTTCAGAAATGTGTATTTTCGACTGTTTTTTATCCTCTGATGAGGGCTAATGTTTAGCCGAAAGCGCTTAGGTATTTTGACATCTGATTTTACATCATAAATAGTTTTAATGCTTTAAAACTGTGTTTTTAATATTTTCACCTGTTTTAGTAACAAAAAAAAATTATCAATGTGTTTGCATTGTCTTTTTCCAAGTTTAAGAAGGTGAATTTGACGTTTTTACTATATGGATTTTTCTATATATTTTTAAAGTAATGCCATGTCAATTTTCAAGTTTATCTTCTTCTGAACAATTCGTAATAAACCCCAATTTAGAATGTTTTCTGCTCATTTAAGCTTTTTAAATATCATTCATAGCGAGCAATTACATTTTAAATGTAGCCACCATGCCAAATATCAAGTTTCTAGCCCAAACAGTATTACAGAAATAGCAAGTTTAGTACGATTTTTTTGCCTGCAGCTTTTTAATTTCGATTTTTTAAACTGTTTTGTGCGAGAATTTACGTCTTAAAAGTAGCAGTCTTACAAATAATATAGTAAAATTGCTTGTTAACGTTAAACTAAAGTTACAATTAACATTACATAAAAATACTTAAATACCTTTTAATATAAGTATGACATGTTTTGTACAGTCAAATGGCGACTTCTTCAAGATCGAAAGTGACAAATAAACTATTTTCGCTAAGTTTTTGAAAATGATAAACACAAACATGAGACCATATTTATAATGAAAGTAGGTGCTTAAAAATGTTAGATTGTAAACGTGAAAATTATTGTTTTACTTATTGCTCTTTTAATTTGTAAACCATGTCTCGTATTTTGTGTTTATTATTTTCAAAATCTTAGCGGAAATAGTTTATTTGTGATTTTCGACCTTCAAGAAGTTGCCTTTTAAGTGTATGAAACACGTTTATATTAAAATTTATGTTATCTTTATATTAAAAGGTATTTTAAGGCTTTTGTGTAATGTTTTATCATTTTAAGCATTAATTACATCTTTAGTAGCAGCCTTCTCAAATTTCCAGTTTTTATTCCAAACAATTCTTTATAAATCCTAATTTAGAAAGTTTTCTATTAATTTTAACGTTTTAAATTTCGATTTTTTTGGAAACCGTTTTTATGAAGCATTTACATTTTATAAGTAACCACCGCGCCAAAATTAAAATTTCTAGCCTTAACAGTATCACAGAAATTGGAACTTTAGAATGTTTTTTTTCTCTTGCATCCGTTTAAATTTTGATTTTTTTTATCTTATAAGTAATAGCAAATTTCAAGTTTCTAACCCTAACCATTCCATATAAATCATAATTTAGAACGTTTTCCTGACATATCTCCTTTTTTATTTCGAAATTTTTAGGAACAATTCTTAGCAAGAATCTAATAAATAACCATCATGCCAAATTTCAAGCTTATAGCTCCAACAGTCACAATTTTTGAACGTCTTTTGGTCCTGCCGGCCCTGGTGGGTCGTGATAGCGACATATAATATAGCCATTGTTGGAGCAAAGAGTGTCTCCATTATTTTGCCACCATTACTTTTGAAATTGGTTGGGTAATTCCAGAGATTATCCCTATATTATACAAACACACATAAATGTTTCTTCTTTATAACAGTAGTATAATGTTTCGCCCCGGTGCGGGACGCACCACACACAATCAACCACCTATCCCAAGTTTGTCAGGACTTGGGATCGGTGGTCGATCGTGTGCGGTGCGATGTCTCTTTTATAACATTAGTATAAATTGCTCTTACAATTTTACTGGTGTGAGTCTGGAAGTTTTCTTGCAAGATTTTAGTTATTTATCACAGTTTGTTAATATATTCAAATATTCTTCTGTTATAACTGTATGTAGATTTATTAAAAAGTACATTGACTATTCCTTTTTCCGGGCAGCTTTGATCTAAAGAACTCATATATGGTGTCAGAAATTCATGTTACCATTTGAAAAATCGAATTTGGTACAATTTTTACCTTGTAGACGATCACTAAATTTAAAAAATGCATTCATGGAGAGACATACGTCCATATCTAAAGACACATTTGTTCTGTTTTTTTTGTAAAAAATCCAGGAAATAAGACATGTGTTTGGAGACAGGAATCTGATACAGGAATCTGATAGAGGAATCTGATTTTTTTACATTGGCTGTATATAGCATATCGTATACATATATATTGATAATATATAAATATGCACCTTATACTTGCTTTTCATACATACAAATCGGGCTTCAAAAGTAAATTTTCAAGAATCTGTATGGTTAAATTGATGTTCATAATGCATTATTGATAACAGAAAACCTTTCAAATATGAAAAAGAAACGTATACTTGGAATTTCAAATAATCCTTACCATGTATTTTTTATTATTATTTAGATGAAATATTTTACATTCAGTATTCCAGAAAACTTAGAAATTGAGAATACCTGGAAATAAAACGTAAAATCTCAGAAATGTATTTCTTTAATTTAGACTTTTCGTGCATTTTAAACATAACTAGCAATTTATGTAAAGCATATCTTCTTTCCGATATTTTTTAAAACTTATTAAATCACAATTCTAATGTAGACTTCAATTTCAGAAGAAGCAAAAAAGTCTGATAGAGCCAAATTTGTTGTGATAAAATTATGATATATCGGTGTTTTTTCTATTTTTCATGTAAAGGAGTGAATGTTATTATATTTGTAATAAACAAAATTTATTTGAGATAAAATTGATTTTTTCTCTTCAACGTCTTCTTTCAAACAAAACACAACTGATAGGCTAGCTCTTTGAATAACACTGTAACCTTACTAAGTGAAGCTATTTGTAGCTTAAAACGTTTTTTGATCAAATAGATGGTCATCTGAATGGTGAAGTTAATGCACATTCATTTATTCTCCGCCTTTTTAATGAAGATTCATTTTTTTTTTCAAAAAGGCTGTTAATTTACAATCGAACTATATAAAATTGTACTATAAAATATGAACTATTTGAAAATGGTTTTGAAAAATAAAACTTTACATGGTATAGTTTTCCAAGTATTAAGTAACTAAACATTCTGAATAATAAATGTAAGTTTTTCCAACCATGCAAATAATTTTCTTATCCAATATGAAAAGTTCTTACTTCATTGAAAAGTAAGAAAAATTCAGTAATAGAAATCAAGTCTTTGTTTTAATGATATTTCATAGATATTTCAAATTATTTAAATCTCGTAGAAGTAACATTTCTAGATTATGCAAAAAGGAAAAAGTATTAAAGCTAATAAATAGTCTGGAAATCAGCAAAAAAATTTTAACCATGTTAAACAAGCTGATCTTTAAATATGTAATCGATCTTACATAATCAATCACGAAAACAGCCGTTAGCTGTCCTGACAGTGGTGGACTCGGCCTCGGTAGCCCAACATCTCTCATTCGAAAAAGATGACCGAGAACAATAATAAGGTAGATCGCCACTGGTAGCGGTAATATATTTCAAATTTCCGTAACAGACCTACCATTCATTATCCTTTGACTGTGGATTGTCCGAGACCGCACTGACCGCTGTCGCGACAGCTGCTTACTTTTTCCTTTATTAATAAATAAGATAAATTACATATTTGAATATCAGCTTGTTTAAAATGATTAAATAAAAATATCGCTGCCTGACGGGTTATAATATTTAAAACGATATAAAATAAGAATTTATTTCAATTATATTTCATAGGGGGAGAAGGGGTATCAGTATATTTTACGTTTTACTTATTAAAATAATATACCGGATGACCCAGAAATATATGTCAAAAATGTAAAGGCAGGTAGAGGGGACCTAAATAAGCAGATTTCGTATAGGAATGTGGTTGCGGAAATGCAGCGTTGAGGCAGTAGATGGCGTTGTTGAGTTCGTCGGATGAAAGCATATCGCTGGCTTGAATCGTCATTCCCCGCACGGATTTCGAGCAAAATGCATCGTTACACCAATGCGAAGCTTGCCGACGGGCATTTTATGTATGGGGCTGCGCAAAGAAATGAAGCGGCTGCTCAAACGATGCACACGTTCAACGGCTCTCGAACTTGTCGAAGGACTATCCTCTTACTGTGCTTAATACTTCTTCTACTGCTGGAATTCTGCGATATCGTTCAGTGCAAGTATCACGCCTGGAAGCACAAAACGATCCAATCGCGTACAGCTCCCGATGAAGACGCTCAAATGTTCGGCGATCTGGCAGATTCCTACCTAGGAATCGTTCCATGGACATCCTTTGAGCAGCCGCTCCATTTTCTTGCGCAGCCCCATACATGAAATGCATGTCGATAAGTTCCGCATTGATTTAACGATGTATGTTGCTCGAAATCCGTGCGGGGAATAACGATTCAAGTCAGCGGAACACTTTCATCCGCCGAATTCAACAGCGCACTCTACTGCGTCAACGCTGCATTTCCGCACCCACATTCCTATACGAAATCTGCTTATTTAGGTCCCGTCTACCAGGCTTTCCATTTTTGACATATATTTCTGGACTACCTTGTATACTACTGATTTCTAAATCCAACATACAGTAGAAAAATATATGTGTTTCTTGTTCGGTAAAGAAGCTTTACAAAAATATCATGTTAATTCCTCCGGTTTACTCACAATTTTTAAAAGCCTTCCTTTATCTTTAGAAACCTCAGAAACTAAAATATTTTCGAGATTTAAAGAAGCATTTCTGAAATAAAAATCACTTTTACTGACCGCAATATTTAGAATCAGTACGAAATAGTTTTAACAGTGTATTTATCAATTTTCTGTTCCAGATTTCAACACGAAATATCGGTTTTTCGATTGCTACCAATACTGAAGTAAAACTTTTCCTGTTTAACAAACACTTCCAAGTCAAACATATTAAATTAACATATAAATAGAATATTATATTTTACTCTTGCATGCATAAATTATGTTAAGCAGTTGAAAATGGTTACTTGAAAATAGTTAGCACCCGAAAAACCCCCATTTGGTGGTGATATCGTGTTGAAATATATCGATTTATGCATTGTAAAAACTCTTTCTGTAGCAACTCTTTCTGCATTGTAAAATCTGTTTCAGAAATGTTTCTTTAAATCTCGTAAATGTATTGTTTTCTGACACTTCTGAACATAAAATAAACTTTTTCGGAATTGTAGGTAATTCGGAAGAATCTATATGATAGTTCAGTAAATTCTTATATTAGTTTAAGAATTTTTTTTTTTTCAGTATAATTAAAAAATGTTTTGAACTTAGGCATGTTTGTCTAAGAAAAGATGAGTTACGCGTTCTAATGTTCGTTAATATGCTGCTTTGATTATTGTAAAATAAAAAAGTTACAGATCACTATGTCGCAAAATGAAAATTTAAAGAAATCTTCAATAACTTGATAGTAACATGAATAAAACTCGCTTGTTAAAAATCTTTTTTTCTTAAATTGAAGCACAGACATTAGCCTTGTCATAGAATACAGATTTTTTGTTCTTTTTCCTTTCTTCATTTTTATGTTTCACGTTATTTCGTTCCCACGTTTTTTTTAGCATTTAGCCGATTATGTATTTTTTTAGTTTTTGTTGCTGTTGTTTACTTCTGTCAAGAACTGTTTTTATTTTTCACACCCACCACTATTTTTTAAGATGTGTTTACTTCAGTAGTTAATTACTATATTAATTATGACGCTTAATTTTTGAAATATTTTATGTGAAACTAGCTAACCCGCTCGGCGTTGCCCGGGCTCGAGATAATTACAATCTGAGAGAAAGGCGTTAAACCCCTCTCTCCCCATACCCGCAAATATAATGTATAATTTGTTCAAGAGAACCACCGTCACCTAGATTAACGCGATCATTAAAAAGAGAATTACATTTTTCTGATAATTAGAACATAACGAAGACGCTACGCTAAAATAGCCGGCAGATGACACCCCTTCTGGACTTCAATTTCAAATCTATATCTTAATTAGTTACCTAAATTTTTGTTCATTAATGAAAATTGTCAATTATTTCCATTCATTTTCGCAAACTAAATGGAGGGATCGGCCCGAGAAACAGATCTCTTTGTAGTTCAGTTTTTAATGAAAGCAGATCCCTGTCTGAAACTTTCTCGGATCGTTTTCCCTGGCGCCGGCAGATTTTTGGCAGTTTTTGCATAAATAATAAAAAAATTACCAACCGAATTTTTCAAAAATCACATAGTCAGATGCAGAATATTTTTTTACATATGCTCAGAAATTTTCAAATTGATATCTCAATTAGTTTTCTTAAAATTCGCTAATTAGTAAAATAATTTCGAATTCGTTGATTTCCGCTTGCATATCCAATGTGCCGCGCCGGTTCGTTCTTTCACCATTTTGATTTAAAAGATGTCATTTTAGAAGCGATGGTTAATGAGAATCTAATTAATATCTAGGCTAATTATCAAAATATTAAAATTCAGAGGCTCAGGTGCATATGGTCAGGCCTTGGACTATCCACACCTAAATTTCCAGACTTCTAGGTGGGCTAGATTTTGCTAGTCATAGCCAACAGACAACCACACAGACACACACACAGAGCGAAACTTTCTTTTATTAATATAGATTAATTTAATGTTTAATTTCTTTAAATGTATTATAACCTTTGAAAAATTAGTTTCACTTTAAATAGTCCCTATGCTCAATTTTTCCTACTCATATTTTCTGCTCCATATCAATTTCTTTTGCGAATTTTACATTATTTCTATAGACTGCTCATAAAGTTCATGAATTCTATATCTTTTAACAAAGTAAGCTTAGACGTTGACTTCCTTTTAGAGGCCCCAAAAATCTGATTTATCACTTAAAATCTTATCCTGTGATGAAAATTTTTCTGTTTGTATTTGATAAATCCTTTTTCATGCAACATTCTGTAACTTCTGTATTCACTTATATTTGTTTAAGATAAAGTATTTTTCGATTTATCATTCATACCATCTTGTTAAACTAAAGAAATAATATTACCGAGAATTTGTCTTACGGAAAAAATGGATATGTTTTTTTATTTTTTATTTTTTGAAGTCCTCCAAAAAACTAATAGCTTACGTAGTGTAATGTATTAAAACTTCAGATGATAAAACTTCAATTGGTAATATTTTTCATAAAATTTATTGAAGTCAACATTTCAACTATTCTACAAATATCGTCTGTAAATGTATAAGAAAGTTTTTTTCTGTATTATAAAGAAGTTTTTATCTCTGAAATTCTTTATCATTTTAAAGTTCTTGAAGCAAAGTAAAGATGAACCCACAAGTAATGTGACATTTGACATTATTATCATGTGAATGGTGTTTAGAGCATTTTATTTCATTATTATTTATTTATTTTATGATTTTTTTTTTCAAATTGTCAAACAAAGTAATGAAAAATTGATTTTTCTTTAAAGGCTGCATTTAATTTTTATATCAACATTTTGACAATGTTGCAAAATATTTTAGACTTTAAATTAAATAAAGGTTATGCTAATTATCCGAAATATTAATATCGTAAAATGATAATTATTAGAATTATATTTCTACTAGGGGGCCTACCCCCTGCGAGCTACGCTCACCAACCCCCGCTCAGACTTCGAGGCCTCTAAAGACATGACAGCGTGCTTTGTTTTAAAAATATTGGTAAATCTGTAATTGGATTGCCATGCTTTTAACGTTTTAATGGGGCATTTTTTTAATTATCATGGCCTCATACACAGCTGTTGCGACAACTGACGACTGTTTTCGGGATTGATAACTAAAATCAATTACACCTTGAAAACCAGCTTGTATAAAATGGTTAGGTTTAAATTGTGGCTACCTCTCGGACTTTTATAACAACGATCTGTATTCTATTCTTCCTTTGCGTTTAAGGATGAGAAAAATTCCATCTGCTTGTGAATGCTTAAGAACCACGGTATTGAAAAGTACTATGTTATAGACATTTTCAGTAACGGGTTTAAATTTTCTCTCTTATTTTAATGCACCATCGTGCATATTTTCATGTTATTTTAAATATGTAAATTATTTATTTTAATTAATATGTATATACGAATTTTCTAATAATGATTTATCATATACAAAATTAATGAAATATTTTGTGCACGCATGCCTGCATTTATTCGGCATCAATTGATGAGATATTTAAACATATTTGCTATCCGCGATAATTTTACACCATGTTATGTCACTTGAATATTGTCCATAAGAAAATCGGGTACTTTTCCAGTATAGGATCATTTGCTTTTAGGTTTGGCGTAATTCGAGTTTCAAAGACGAATAGATTCGTTAATATACATACATATGTTTGTTGCCAAAAAGTTATGAAAACAAATTCAATGAACTTTTGGTGCTTTTCTATTATAGGGGTCTTGAAGCTTTTTTAAAAAGCTTGGCGTAATTATAAATTCGTTTAATTAAATTTTACAAAAAAATAATGATACCAATAAATAATAATTACTATTAATTCCTTCCCTGCCCCTTTTCTTTTGTGTTTACATAAATGACGTCATTTGGACGAATGTATTCAAAATATTTTCAGTTTATAAATTAAATTAAATGCTGACAGACAATTGAATCCTGACGATAGAAATGTGATTTTTTTTTTCAAATTTTCATGAAAAACATAATTTAATCACAATCTTGTCTGCACTATCGATTGAAATAAAAGATAAATTCAATTTCAATTTGAAAATGACGAATAAAAAGAAATCAATAATCCCTATCGGGATTCTTTTCGATTTTTTTCCCTTTTTTCTCACAAAAAAACTGAGTAATTAGTTGCCATCATTATAGAAATGTCATTAAAATTAGAAAAAAATTAATATCGCGAAAACTAATTCCAATTTCAAAATTCTATTACCAGTTTTGACATTCGCGGATTTTTATGGGCAATTGGTATTAATTTCAACATCAAGCGTTTAATATTTTATTAAAAATAGCCCTGAAACATAATGAGTCGTTTAATCAGTCGTTTCATAAAATCGTTTCATAAATTCGTTTCATAAAATCGTTTCACAAATTCGTTTCATTAGGATTTTATATATATAGGGTAGATATATGAAAGAGTATAACAATTATCTCGATGCCGATGCTCGCGGTCGTCCGATGTATTAAATATCCCAGCCCACCGGAACCGCTGGTCAATGTCTTAGACCGTTCAATTTAGTGTTAAAAGGAAGTTTCCTTGATAGCCACACGCGGCACATACTCCGCGAAGTATCGGCCGGCCGGCGCGGCGGTCGGCTCCAGCCACACAACCCCGATCACTAGCTCTTACCTGATCGGGTTCTGTTCCGCTTTGTGCTAAAAGGTTTTCTTCGACGAAAGTTACCTTCGACGGTCAAGCGCACCGCCTGATCCGCGAAGCAGCGACAGGAGTAATTAGTTGGAGTTATAATAATTAGTATCTAAATGTTTTTCCTGACTTTTTCTTACTATTAGTGTTATAGTTATTATAATTATATTTAAATGTAACATTGTTTCATTGATGCTCTTTAAAACATATGTTTTTATGTGCGCTTTACAAAATATTTTAACAAATTTTTACATAAAAATTTGTTAAAATATGGATCTGAGAAAATCTGTTTATTTTATCGTAAATTTTTATATTATTGTATTAATGATTTTATTAGTTTTTTTACTGAAATTTTCCTTTTTTTCCATTTCTTCCTGCGAAATATGGTTACGTGAAAGGTATGCATTTTTTTTTTTTTTTTTTAAATATTCATTTTTGTCGAATTTGAAACGAAATTGAATACTTTAAAAATAAATTATAATGATTTATCATTAATTTTAATCACCTTTTAATTAAAATACGATTAATATTTTTAAAATGTGTATTACGTAAGCAGTGCGTTTCGGAGGATTGACTTTATGAAGAGGGAAAAAATATCATTTGTTTAAATTTTCGAAGTATTTTACGATGAAAAAAGCAAAAGATTATAAGAAAATACCTAAAATATTTAAAAATGATTTGAATTATACATTTATGTTGACTATTTTCTTATATTCAAAAATTGTATCTTTACTATTTGTTAATGATAAATATTTTTAATTTTTAATCATCTTTTGTTTTGTCTTTATTTTATTAACCGCATATCTTTGTTTGCGTTAACATCATTTTCCAGAAAAGCATCCTACTCTAGGTCATCCTACTATCTTAGGTATTAGAATTTCAATCTTTAGAAAACACAAAATGTCGACAAATGCACGAAAGTCTAACTCTATCTGATTAATTAGCACAGAAATGATTCCACGGCTGATGGCATTATCTATACTAATAAAAGAAAGTTTCGCTTTGTGTGTGTGTTTGTGTGTCTGTGTGTCTGTGTGCCTGTTGGCGATGGCTAGGAAAATCTAGGCCACCTAGAAGGCTGGAAATTTAGATTTAGGTAGTCCAAACCCTCTCCTGGTGCAACATTGCGAATTTTGGTGCAACAGAATTTTAATATTTTAATTACTTTCTGAAATATTAATTAAAATGCACAAATAACTCTCATTAAAAATACGCTTTTTTTCATCGATTGGCTGGTTGTGTAGAATATCTTCTCAGAACACATTAAATAAATCAAAGTAACGATGCATAGATAAGGACTTATAACGAAACAGTGCCAACATTGATTGCAGTTACTTGCATATAGCTAAGCTAATACAGCGCCATCTACTCACGGTAAATTACATAAACGCCACCTGTTTAAGACATTTACAGGCACGTTTTTCTTCATTATAATTATCTGGGTTTAAGGTTTTTTTAAAACAGGCCATATATTATTATGATAGAGACTACTATTACAGAAAACTGTTTAACAGATTATTTGTTATATATTTGCGGGAATGGCGAGGGGTAGGGGTCTAATTACATTTAACAATTTTAACCCGTAGCGTTTAATTGTTGTTTTATATACAGAATACCGCTATTTTAAATCTCAGTTTCTCAGTAATATCTCAGTAATAATGTTCCAAACTTCTCCATTTAGTTCCATTTTTACTAAATTATCGTAAAACTCAGCATTCATTGCTTCAAGGTGTATTTCTAAAAAGCAGTTACCAGTATTTCCGAATAATAGCCAAAGCCAAATTTCAAAATAAGTCCCTAGCTTAACCGAATCAGTCTTTAAAGATGTATAGTGATCCTCCTAATTAGTTATTTGCTGAAGGTCACTTGAACATTCGCCACCCCCCCCCCCCCTCCGGAGCCCTCCTTCAAAGTTTTCTCTAACTATTTCCCGTTTCCATATCTTAGCAACTATCTTTCCGATTTCAATACAAGTGATTCCAAACATTATAATTAACTTAATAGTTACCCTTTATAACATTAAACTAAATTTATGAGTAGCGGTTACCACTATTTCTGAATAATAGTTTAAGCCAAATTTCTAATTAAATTACTAGCTTAACCAAACGAAGGAATTTTTAAAGATGCATAGTGATCCTCCTAATTAGTCATTTGCTGAAGGGAACTTCAACATCCCCTCCCCCCCTCCCCCCGGTCCCTCCTTCAGTTTTCCTCTAACTATTCCCTGTTTCCGTATCTCCGCAACTATATTTCCGATTTCTACGCAACTGATTCCAAACATGATAATTAACTGAATAGTAACCTTCTATAACATTAAAGTAAATTTATGAGTAGCTGTTACCACTATTTCTGAACAATAGTTTAAGCCAAATTTCTAATTAAGTTCCTAGCTTAACCAAACAAACGAATTTTTAAGGATGCATAGTGGTTGTCCTAATTAGTCATTTGCTGAACGGCACTTGAACATCCCCTCCCCCTCCCCGCCACCCCGAACCCTCCTTCAAGTATTTTTACCTAACTATGCTCCGTTTCCATATCTCAGCAACTATCTTTCCGATTTGAACGCAAGTGATTCCAAACATTATAATTAACTTAATAGACACCCTTTATAACATTAAACTTAATTTATGAGTGGAGGCTACCACTATTTCCGAATAATAGTTTAAGACAAATTTGTAATTAAGTTTCTAGCTTAACCAAACGAACGAATTTTTAAAGATGCATAGTGATCCTCCTAATTAGTCATTTGCTGAAGGGAACTTGAACATCCCCTCTCCCCCTCCCACCGGTCCCTCCTTCAAAGTTTTTCCTCTAACTATGCCCTGTTTCCGTATCTCCACAACTATATTTCCGATTTCTACGCAACTGATTCCAAACATTATAATTAAATGAATAGTAACCTTCTATAACATTAAAGTAAATTTATGAGTAGCTGTTACCACTATTTCTGAATAATAGTTTAGGCCAAATTTCTAATTAAGTTCCTAGCTTAACCAAACAAACGAATTTTTAAGGATGCATAGTGGTTGTCCTAATTAGTCATTTGCTGAACGGCACTTGAACATCCCCTCCCCCCCGACTCCTGCTTCTAGGTTTTTTACCTAACTATGCAACCTTTTCCATATCTCAGCAACTATTTTTCCGATTTGAACGCAAGTGATTCCAAACATTATAATTAACTTAATAGACACCCTTTATAACATTAAACTAAATTTATGAGTAGAGGCTACCACTATTTCCAAATAATAGTTTAAGCCAGATTTGTAATTAAGTTTCTTGCTTAACCAAACGAACGAATTTTTAAAGATGCATCGTAGTCCTCTTAATTAGTCATTTTCTGAAGGACACTTGAACATCCCTTCACCTGGCACCTCACTCATAATTATTTTCTCTAACTGTGCCTTATTTGAATAACTCGGCTTATAATGTTCCCATCTTCTCGAAACCAGCTCGATTTTGTCGCACGCCTACTATATAGTACCGTAGGCAACGTTAACCTGTCTCAGATATTCTTTCCCAAAAGAGGTTGCTCCCCTGGCGGTGGAAGGGGGAAATAAAAGATTTTCTGGAGCGTGCGAGCGTGCCCGGTATACGGTGTCGAAGGCATCGGAAACCTTGGCCAGAGTTTCGTTTTTTAAAAGATTTCAGTTTATTACACGGCCTCGGGCAACGCCGGGCGGGTCAGCTAGTATGATATACAAAGAAACTTCAATAAGTACAGCACTTGATCTGATAAAAATTGCGTGAGAAAACATGATTTGAAATCACCCACCGAATAACCATTCTGTTAGATTTTACCTTATTTTTAATGTACATTCTGGAAAATCCAATATCCAATTACTATTATTTTTAAAATACATTGTCACCATCCGTGTTCAAAATGCACTGTGTTTGACCCTCTTTATTTCCAAGTAAAGCCAAGTAAAGTACTACGTTGTCTGTGGCCAAAGTATTATAACCTTACACTACGTCTTGCAATACCATTATAATGGACACAAAATAAGAGTGGTCCGTTGAAAATTACATTACATGACGTACAATAACGCCTAATTTCTGAAGAAAAAGGGGTGTCGACATCGGGTAAATTACCCTGTATTTTTCACTTAATAATTCAGCTACCAGACTGATTTTCTATATTATAATTGTTTTTCATGTCAAAAATTATCATCTTTCTGGGTTTGTCGCTACATTAAGTTAACAATAAATTATGTACTTTGAAAAATACGAAAAAAAAAGAAAGACATATGGTGATTTCATGGACAGCGTTCATGTTGATTTTCCTATTGTTCCTTTTTACTTACCCATGATACGTAGTATAGGTAGTAAATCTTGTAATCATTTTGAAAAACGAAAAAAAAATTGACGGATTTACACGTTTCAGACACTAGAGATTCCGAAAAACATCTTTTTAGAAAAAAAAATTGCCGTCCATCTGTTTGTGCGTGTGTGTGTGTCTGTGTGTCTGTAAACGCTCTATCTCCCGAACAAATTGAGATAGAGACTTGAAATTTGATATGTACTTAGTATGTAATAATGAAAAGAAGCTTAATGAATTTCAGTAACCTTGATTATACGGAACTATTTTTTTCGGACTCTCGAAATATTCGTTCTGATAAAAGGTATATAAAAACTTTCGAAATTGTTTTTTTAATTAATTTATATAAAAGACAATAAAAAAAAATTTTTTGCATAAAGAATGACGGATACTTAGTTACCGAGATATTTGTAATCACATTTACCACACTCTTCAATTTTTCATGACGCTGTATTTCATTCAAATTTCAACTCAAAGATATATTTTAATTGGAAAAGAGACACCCAATCGACGCAGTAAACTGTTAGTTAATATGATTATCATTTTTAGGATTTTCATAAGGATGTTTCTCTTACGCAATTCAGTAATAGGGCATTTAAAGTTTATGACGTCATCAAGCCACGATTTTATTCGAATTGCAATGCATTTTATAAAAAGTTTACACATGTTTTATTTTAAGATTTTATATTGTGCATATCCATGATGGGTAAGTATTACGGTGTACCAACAACTAGTTTAATTAAACTTCAGACTTTTGGGATTCATTTTAGAGATGTAAATTCTGTAAATATTGAAAACAATGGTAATAAATATATTCGTTTTTTAAAACAAATACGGTTCTACATCATAAAATTTGCAAAATCAATATTTTTATTATATAACATGATCACATGTGGTATATTGAAGTAAATATTGAGCGAGATTTCCTTTACAGTAATGTATTTGAAAACATGTTTTCCCTAAAGGTAGTGAAAATGTACATAACATAGTATGTGTACCTTGATAAGATGCAAATAACATAGTTCATCTTTTATTCGCCTTTCCAGACTTACACATCTAAGTTCAAATATGCTTTTCAAGATTCTGAATGCGACATTGTAGCTACAGAATGCATTATGGACAGGAGATATTCTTTCAAAGATTAAATACAAACAGGGATTTAAGATTTCAAATAACTATTTACATGTATATTATTTTGATGAGATTTTTATAAATACATTGTACTGAAAAACTCTATATACTAGCATTTTTATGGTGATTTTAAAATTTTACAAAATTTTACATATAAATAGCAATTTGGATAAAACATGCAATGATTTCAAATAGTAAAAATTCTTTTAACCGAATTCGAAAGAAGGAGGTGATTAATTTTTTTGTCTAGTTTTTTTTTTTTTTTAATGTATTCCCAAGGATAATTTTTTAACGCTAGAACCACTTTTAATAATTCGTTTTTAATTATAAAAGTCTCGTTCTGGTACAGTTCCCTTACAAATTTCATCAATACCCAAAACTGATATATTTATCTATCGTCCGTTTTCCTGTTTATGTGACTTTCCTTTGTCCCTTTTTTTTACTTTCTAGGCTGCAATTTTCTTAAAGATTAGCAAATCGTCGCGAAATTCCAATATGTTGTTAAGGTAACTGAAAAAGGTCATAATTTTAAACTAGTCACTATATGGTATGTAATTGATCTAAAAAAAATGAATATATGACCATCTACTGAGTGACAAATTCAGTGTTACTGGCAAGAATGTGATTTAAAGTAAATGTAGATAAATATAAAGAGTGGTCACTAAACAATACTTCAAATGGTAAGACATTCTTTGAATATTTGTATATTTCCTTGAATCAAATTAGTCCGAAAAAGCATATAGTTTCTGCCTTTTTTAAAATCCATGAATGCTAGTTTCCGGCATATTTAACTATATTATTTTTCAAATTTTAATTGCTTAAAAGGTGTATAGCCAACATAGGGGAAAGGTATCCAAGCCGGGACTCGAACCCGCGTCATCAGTATAGCGCACTGACGTTCTACCAACTGAACCACTTGCAAAGATACCCAGCCTAGCACTTCTCACTATCACATGTTGGCAAGGCTACAAAGCAGCGCAAGATATAATATTTTTCTGTGAACTACCACTCTGGGGCAAACACGAAACTAAAGAGAATCCAGCGAAAAAATCCATTTTAATACTTGGAAATTTTTCCGTAGAAAGTTTCCCACGCTTTCCATTCATAATATTTCAAATTTTAACTGCTTAAAATGTGTATAGCCAACATAGTGAAAAAGTGTCCAAGCCGGAACTCGAACCCGGGTCATCAGTATAGCGCACTTACTTTCCACCAACTGAACCACTTGGAACGATACCCAGCTTGGCACCTCTCACTAACACATGTTGGAAAGGCTACAAACGCACCACAAGATGGAATATTATTCCGTAAGCCACCAACCCTGGGGCAAATATGAAATCAAAGAGAATCCAGCTTCGATAATTGAAGGGTTTGAGTCTCGGCTTGGAAACTTTTTCACTATGTTGGCTATACGCCTTTTAAATAATTAAAACGTGAAATATTATGAATGCAAGGTGTGAGAAATTTTCTATGGAAAAATTTCCAAGTATTAAAATAGCCCTTCTTCATGACCGCAGCAACAAACGACGCTGTCCTTTAGAGGTAAGTATTCACATTTAAACTTTATATTATTGATCTATATATCATTAAATTTCATATTAAAAGTTTTGTTTTAAATCTTCCTGAATTTAAAACTTGTTAAAATAGACTTTTCATTTACGATTGCTTATTAGTCAGAATTTTGGTAGTGTGATATTGTGAGACTATCGCGGTGAAATCAATCTGTTGCCAGCGGATTGAATTTATCTGATACTCCACGACAATGTCTTTCTGGTTGAATCATTTGGAAGTATCCTTTCAGTAACTGTCGACCATCCAGTTCATTGGCAAACTGTTCAACTGCTAAGGCGTTTCTGCATTCTTTACCAATGATAATTTTTTGTTCTTTAAAAATTCTTGAAAATAAATGTACCTTGTTTTAACTACATTTTGCCAGAGTTCTAGACAGCTGTACACTTATTCTTCCTTCTGATGCATACATGCACTTTTCATATCAATTCAATGTATACTATTCATAAGGAAAAAAGAGAATGAAAAATATTTTAAGGGTATTTATAGAAACAAAAATTAAATTTCATTTTCTATTTTGATATCTCAGTAGATAAATCTATCGCGTAACAAAATAACTTAGTATGCTGTAGCCATCTCAAAACTTTCTTGTATACCATTCTAATTCTTCATAATAGCATCAATAATTATGAATGTAAAACATAGTGGCATTTCTTTAAATTTTAAGGGGAATTATAGTAATCAGCAAATTAAAAGTAGAAAAGAACAACAACGCCCCCTGTCGGGTATTAAAAGTTAAAATTAGGTCAAAATATATATTGATAATCATTAAAATTAAATATAATATTTGACTCGTTTATACACAGCAGAAAATGATGCACCGGTGTATTCTTCATCGCAGAAAGCATATGATTAATATTCCGTAATCTGTTCCACATTCAAATGTTAACGTAAAAATAAGCTATTCTTGAAATCCTGTTGTTAAATGTGTATGAGAAATAAAAAATGAGTTAATAATACTGAAAACCAAAGTAACTAAATTGCATCTATTGATTATGGAGTCGATTAAGAAGCTTTCCCTGAGCCAAGGATGACAGCGCTCTCTTTTGAGTGATCAAAGTCAAAAATCAATCAGCTTCTACTTATGTCAAGGTCTAACAAAATGTGCAGATTCTTTACCTTAATTTTCAGTTGCTATGACAAAAATAGGAAAAAACATTTCATAGTAGTATCACCTAGTAGGCAATATTCACCCAGATTTAATCAGAACTAATATATGTGAAGGTGTAACTGAATCGGTTGTTTGATTAAATTCCGTACATTGGTTCTTGAAATAGAGTGGCCACAGTATGTTTGTCACACATAAAGAAACCGACAGACAGACATACATTTTCCACAAATAGTTAAAATGTATTCAGGATAGACCATGTAAATCTATCAAAAAACGGTAGTCGAACATTTTCACGATTCTAATGATTCTAATGCTTATGCATATAGCAGAAAGTAAAAGTATGAGAGATAAAATTAATGAATAATATTGAAAACCAAAGTAACTAAATTGCATCAATTGATTATGGACGCGATTAAGAACCTTTCCCTAAGTGAAATATAGCAGCGCTCCCTGTAGAGTGGTCAAAGTCAAAAATAAATCAGCATCTACTTATGTCAAGGTCTAACAAAATGTGCAATTTTATTATGTTAATTTTGAGTTGCTGTCGCAAAAGTAGGGAAACACACTTCATAGCAGCGTCACCTAGTAGGCAATATTCACCCAGATTTAATCAAAACTAATATATATGAAAGTTTAACTAAATCGGATGTTTGATTAAATTCCGTACATTAGTTCTTGAAATAGAGCGGTCACAATATGTTTGTCACACATAGAATAATTGACAGACAGACAGACAATTTCCAGAAATAGTTAAAATGTATTTAGAACTATTCTAGACCATGTAAATCCATCAGAAAACGGAAGGCGAAATTTTTACTATTCTAATACTTATGTATATAGCCGAAAGTAAAAGTATACGAATTTCTAGAATATTTAATGGAATTTTCCTTTTTAAAGAAAACTACGAATGTCATAATTTTCTTTCACTCAAGGCATTCTATTCAAATATGGAACAATTTTATGGTGATTTAAATTCTAGTTGATGTATAAACGAAACCTAATTTTAATAATTTGAAAATAGAAAAAAAAACCTCTCCCGAAACATAACTTTGATTTCGAATGTCTAGAAATGACAAAGATGTCTCTTATTTTAAAAAGATAATGAAGGAAAACAAACTAATATTGTTTATAAAGATGGAAAATGGTTAATTCCCTTGGCCTTAATATGCCACTAGTTTTATTTTTAATGCATTTGTCGCATTGTTTTAATACAGACTTTTTAATTAAGTTTTAACGTAGAAGACTTTTTCTTTCATTTCAAAAGGGATGAGCGTTGTTGCGAATAAATGAAAAAAATTCAACATTTAGAAAGGAATAAAGTAGAAAATTTGCATTTGGAAAACTAAGAGTGAAAATTTAAAAATAAAATAATTCCAAATGCAGTTCTTTGTTTTTCAAAAATTAGAAAATATTTGTAAAATGATATTTTTTAAATTTGTAATATTTGTCTATTTAACTATTGATTTATGACATTTGTCTGTATGTGTAAGATTAATTTTTAATGAACTCATTTCAATTAACCCCTTCGCAAAGAGCGTCCTTTACAGAATAATTAAACTTTTAGTCACAAGTTTTTCAAAATAGAAATTTTAGCCTAATTTAATTGCAGATATGATTTGATTAAATAAGGCAAAATGTTCAATAAAGAATTACTGGTATGATAATAAAAGAATCTGGGTACTTTATGCGTCATGCATATGCAATGCTCGTCGTGAAGGGGGTTACAGATAAATATTTTAAATGTCTTTTTATGTTCTAGACGTGTGAATTTGATACACAAATTATTTTCAAATTATGTTCACCATACATACACTCACTAAAGGATATATTTTTATCATTGTGTAATAATATATTGTGTCATAAATATTATACGACTGGTTAAAACTCTAAAATAATAATAAAAGTAAACATGTGAATGAAATAGGTACAAAAGTAATTTCATTGCGTATTTGAAATTCCTAGAAAAACTAGTTGAAAAAAAAATGCTTTCAATTTTGTTTTAGAATTATTTTAACATTATTCCATTATGCTTATAAATATTTGTGTATTAGATGAGTTTTATTAACCAATTTTATTCCTTGAAATACATTATCAGTTTCTGAAAAAAACTTTGTTATGTTTATTATTGACAAAATTTACTAAAAACATTGATATTTGTTTTTTTTAATTTAACAATAGTTACAGAGAAATTGAGTTTTTTCTTATATAATCGGATTTTATTTTTATTATTTATTACTCGTAGCTATTACATGATCAACCTGATATTCTAAAAATCTTGCAATATAAAAATTTCGATAAAGAATCTTTATGTAGCCCTCCTTGAAAAAAAGTTATATGACAAAATTTATAGAAATAATTTTCTGTGAACAGATTGGATCCACTGCTCGAACGTAATAGAATTTTAAACTTTGAATTTAGCGTTCTTAGTTGGTGACTGAAATAACAGAATAGTAAACAAAAAATATCTCAATGTTGGTTATTATTCCATTTTTATAAGTCGCAGAATGCAGTTTCTTGCATCCAAATTCTTTATTTAGACGTTCTATACTATCTTCATAGTTAACATTCTCTGTGGCAACGCATACATATTTACTAGGGGACTCAGCCCCTTACTCGCTAACGCTCGCAAACGCCCCGTGAATTGCAAAGCAATTCACATTTAGACCGCTACGCGGTCCCAGCTCGCTAACCCCTTTTTATTTTTCAGCAATTCTAGCCGGAATAAGTTTTATCATAAAACATTTGAACATGTGAAATTGACACTTTTTTTAATGTAAAAAAGTAATTCAAAGATGAAAAAACAACTAAAAATTAATTTAGTTGGCATATAAATTATTTAAATACTATGAAGAAAGGATCTTGGAAACATAATTAGTTTAAAACTTATTGCACCTATAATATTCTACAGCACGGCTTAAATTCATTAGAAAAAAAAAACACTACGTGATTATTTAAATTTCGTTCGACATTTTACTGTTCTAATTGATTATAGATTTTTACAAAATAAATTATTTTTTACTTCATCAATACATCACCAGATGGCGGCAGGTGCAATCTAGACAATTGATATTTTAATTTTCTTCGATTTTTGAGTGAGTGAAATTTGTAAATGAGTTTTAAATAAGACTTAAGAATTCATTTCAAATTAACGGTATTACTTATAATTAAAATGAGGAAATCATCTCAAACGCTTTCGATTACGTACATGTTATTTTATTTTTAATAATTGCTAGTTTCAGTTTCATTCTATGGTTTCACTGTTCTCACACAGACCGCCATATTGGAGGCGGAGCTGATCTAACACAATCTAGTCTGTTCATTGGTCTGAGATCTGGAAACTACGGTTGTTGCCAAACCATAAGCTACAAATTCAGCTCTATTTTCGCGCCACGTAAGAGAAATATATATATAGATTTTGCACAAATTTAGAAAACCTCTATATGAACCCCCATATTCTTTCTTTCTTTGGATTCTTCTTCTTTTACCTTATTTTCAACACTTTCCACATAATTGAAAAGTGTTTATGAATTCGGTTTGTCTGTCTGCCTGTCCGTCTGTCCGTCTGTCTAACTCTCGTAAATATACTCGGATTGTCAGAAAATTTTTTACACATTATTTAATTTTACTATATAATGTTCGGTATTGAAAATGAAGTGTGTAGCGTTAATAGGTCATTTACAGGGTCACACCAAAAATTCTGTTACATTATGGTATATGAGGAAAAGTCGTTTATGGTGCATTTTATTGGTGTTACGATATTTCAAACATGATGAAATTATTGTGCATTACTGAGGCGGATTACAGTATGCTTCCGCCAGAGAATACAGTTAGTAGCATTTATAATTCAATTGCAGGGATGTACAAAATAATCCTTTTACATTATGATTTATGAGGAAAAAGCATTTGCGAAGCATTTTGAGCATGTTATGATACTTGAAACTTAATGAGATTTAAAAGGATAAGTAAGGTTCATTACAATTTATTTTCTGTAAATAACGGTATGTGTAGGATTTATCGTTTATTTACAGAGACGCAAAAAGGAATTCAGTTAAAGGACTGACTATGATCTGTAATTTCTGGAATTGCTTTTTCTGCTGTGGTATGCAATTTTTATGTAAATTTTAGCGCATTACGTGTTGTTTACAAATTCTCTAGATCATATTCGAATTTATCTAAATCATGGACGAAAAATTGGAATATGGGCAGAAATTGCTGAAAATGGATTTTTTTTTTAGTTACTTATTTTTTAAATTGTTTATTTATATATCTCGTTTCATTGTAGGAAAAAAATTATTTTCTTAATAATAATCTGTTAGTGTTGGAAAGTGTTTCATAATGCTGGATACATGATTTTTCTTTCTTGTTTAACTTAGCGTAGTTTCGTTTAATTTCTCCATGATTTCGGTCGGTTACTAAAATTCTTATTTCTGATAATTATGGATAAAAAAACATACCGTATATTCCGACATATAACGCGCACCTACGATTTGAGACTGTGATTTTCTATTTTGGGATATATTCGCCGTAGTACGCTCCGCCCTAATTTTGCGGAAAAAGAAACAGCTTCTTAAGTTATATTATAGCATTAACATACAATAAAGATCATTTAAATGTCTAATAACAAGTGCAAACATAAAGAAAATAAGCAAATGGAAAGCGAGTACATATGCTAATGCTAAGCCTATTTGCTTGAATCCCCACAAAATGTTTATAATCGCACGTTCCTTCAGATAATCACGCCTTCTCTTTTTGTTTATTAATATGGAAATCTCAATTCTTATGCTTATTTTTTAATTTTAATTTTTATATTCGACGTATATAACGTGGCCCTACAAACTTCGATAAATTTATTTTTCTTAAATGCGCGTTATACGCCGAAGTATGCGGTAATTAATGAATTTTTCTAATGGTAAAATTAGTAAAAGCGTTTAAAAATGCATATAATGGAAAATCAGGGAAGAGATTCATTTTTACTCATAATCATCTATCTGTTTTAAAAGAAATGGTGATGGAAGGACCTATTAAGGTACAAGTCACGATTTGCTTCACGCAATAAACTGCTGGGTCTTTACAGGTAAACATTTGTTTGTCACAGGCAGAGTTATCTATGTGTATTAGGTAGCTTTCAATACAAAAAAGTCCTTCCGGCCTGTACCGGGAGGAAAAGGTAGCTTTCCTATATCTTCGTTTTAAAATTTTAGCTAATGTTACATGAAAACAGCAAATTAAAATGCAAAGAAAACGTTTACAAAAGATTCGTTAATACTGAATTTGAATAAGAAATTCGCCAAATTATTGAGCAATAGGCTTCATTTATGAAGACTTATTTTGGTCGCCAAATGTCGCCAATTTAGGCGAGAATTTGGCGCTAACGGATATGAATATATAGTTTTATGCGTATGATTGGGAAAATTATTACAACAATGAAAATTTTTGTAATGTTCTGTCTTGTTTTAAAATGTCAGCCACCCTAGAATTTCAAACTGCTCTATCTCAGCCATTTTTTAAGATAGAGGTAAACCAAAAAATGCTCTGGAATCCTCGTATCAAGACCTAACACTTAAACTAATTGTGTGTATTAATCTCACCAATGTCTCGACCGAGTTCGTTGGCCAGCTTGGTCCGCCATTTTGTTTCAAGATGGCGACCATTTATTAATTTAAAACTAAAATAAATATACAAAAAAGTTAAAAATTCAAATTTATTTTTTAATTAAGTGTTAGGCCTTGATACGAGGATTCCAGAGCATTTTTTGGTTTACCTCTATCTTAAAAAATGGCTGAGATAGAGCAGTTTGAAATTCTAGGGTGGCAGACATTTTGAAACAAGACAGCACTTTACAAAAAATTTCATTTTTGTAATAATTTTCCTAATCATACGCATAAAACTATATATTCATATCCGTTAGCGCCAAATTCTCGTCAAACTTGGCGACATTTGGCGAAATATCGCCAAATTTGGCGAACAAAATAAGTCTTCATAAATGAAGCCAATTTGGCTATTGCTCAATAATTTGGCGAAATTCTTATTCAAATTCAGTATTAACAAATCTTTTGTAAACATTTTCTTTGCATTTTAACTTGCTGTGTTCGTGTAACATTAGATAAAATTTTAAAACGAAGATATGGAAAAGCTACCTTTTCCTCCCGGTACAGGCCGGAAGGACTTTTTTAACATATTATGAAATAGCATATATTTTTTATACCGTGCTTTATTTTAAAATATTAAACTCTTGTAAATGCTCTCAAAAATCACTCCTGTAAATAACTTTTGTGTAAATTTATTGTTAAGAGATTCTTGAAAAAAGTTATGTTAAACTTAATGGTTCGGCAAATCACTCTATGGAAGTAAGTCTTTGATTTCAACGCGTATATATTTATATTTTATGGAGAGTTATGAATGTTGATTTATAAGGGTAATTTATACTGATGAATGTTTCAAGTTTTACGTTACTTTATGAGCCATTATAGTTTATTTTCTAAATAGCAGTTTTAAATGATATATACAACAGACGTAATATTTGATAATGCATTTCAAAGTTTATAAGGCTTACAAATTTCACAGAATATTTATAAAATAAATTTCATTCCCGTTTAATCCGTAATTTTTAAAAAGATAATCCTTTTAGTCATGATAGTACTATATTTTATATGCTATATTTTTCTGCCTAATATCCATAATAATAAAAATAATTCTGATAGTCCCTGATTATACAAAATTCTTTTTCAAATGACGGCATATTTAAAACTTGAATAGAGATAAATTGTAAAAAACGAAAGACAAAGTATAAGAATTTCCATTAGTAATTTATTTTGTGGAAATATAGCGTTAAGATTCTTGTATTAAACCAATGGACATATTTTAAACTGTTGTTGAGAGACATGACATGAAATTTTAAGCAATGTTTCTGTAGATCTAAATGCAAAAAACAAAATGTTTAGTCGAAATATTTTATATTTAACAGTTACGAAACAAAAGGAATTGTAATAGAATGAAGAAAAAGCTTCGCTTTCTTGGAAGTGTGAAACATTTATTGTTAATTTTTTCAAATATATCACCCACATAGAATCTTAGGTACTTCCTTTTTTTAGACACCTTAGCCCTAAAGAAAAAAACTGTGAGATTGAATTTGGCTAAAAAAGAAACAGTTTCAAAAACAGTTTCTAGAAAATGTACTTTACATTTTAAAACCTCATCAGATTGTTTTATCTTTATGCAACGACTAACAATGTATGAAATATATAAGCAATTGGTTTAATATTGACCCCATTTAATACATACTCTTAGAAGTAATATCTTTAATATGCACATAAATAATTCATAAAGTACTGTGTATTTGACACTGTATAAATACTCAAATTTACTTCTGACAATGCCGTAAGATAAGATATTATATGGGGACGCTGAATAATTTTTTCAATTATTTATATTGAATCTTGAGGTTTTATTTCTTTTCAACATGCAGTCACACATTATGACAACTTTCATAGATTTTTTTTTTCGAAAGTAAAATACCTTTCTTTTCAGAAAAATGTTATAACATCTCTTTTCGTCGCTAGTAAATTAAAAATAATGGACGTACTTAAAAATAAAGAAACGAAGGTTTCGTTAACCTGACGAAACCCTATACGTCTCATTCTTCTGTCTGTCTGTCACAGTGTTCGTTCTCGGAAACTGTTTGAAATTTTGCATAATTACAGCTGAATACCTCACATCTCACGGCAATTCATAAAGTTTTGAAAGAGTCTTACATTATTTTGATTAAATGAATTAATTTAATGACATCGACCATTTCTTACAAAAAATTACATCCGATCAGATTTTAAAACAGAGTCTTAATTTCAGTCTTTTCCCGTTGGCGATATGGCTTCGTGGTAGTGTGTTTACCTGCTGTCTAAAAGGTTCCTGGATTGAATCTGGGCGTCGAAGTTTCGGTTTTTATTTTCCCGGAATACGTCTAATATATCATCTAATAGATTCAACTTTACAGTTTTTTTTTTTTCATTTTAACGCTAAAAGTTTTTGGAAATATTTTATCAATTATTTTCTTTTTTTTATTGAAAAAAAGTTTTTCAAACTTTTGCCAAAATTTTGAAAATTTGGAATTTTAAATTTCGGTTAAACAATCTGTTTTGTTTTGGAAGAATTCGAAATTTTAAATTTTGCTTGAACATCCATAAAATTCTTGAGATATTTCTGCATTTTAAATTTCATTTAAACATTTTTTTTTGTTTTAAGAAATTTTAACCTTTTTTTAAAACTTCACTAAATTTTTTAATGTTCGAAATTTTGAATTTTATTTAAATAATTTCAGTTTTGTAAATTTTTAAACATCTCTTATTTTTAAATATTAAGTTTTCTTTTTAAATCTTTAATGCTCGGTTATGATTAGTGGTTTCATCCCACTTTTAATTTATTAAACTTTCTGCTATTGAAGTAATTTTCATTTTATCATTCAAAATTTAATGTTTTAGGTGCGTTTTTGTTTGTCGATTTCCACACTAGAAATTCTATAACATATGATGTTACAATTGTCTAAAAATTGGTTCTTGAATATTTTAAATTTAATTTTAAAAATACCTTCCTCTTTTTAATATTAAATTTAATGATGCTGCCATGTATGTCTTTGTTAATAAGGTGTATTGATAAATCTTAAGGATTTAGTAATTACAAATTAATGATCTGGATTTATTAATTAAAAAATAAAGTGTTTTGAAAGGAATATTAAACAAAACCCTTTGTGCGATCTTCAATCAAACTTACTCACATTTTTTTTTTACATTCTTCTGATGTACGTTTCAAACTTGAGCCTTCGCGCCACTTATGGTTGTAACTGTTCTTTGTCAAATAATAAATTTTCCGGAGTATGTACGTTGAGGCTTGCGTTTTATCTTTGTTTTCTTCTAATTTAGTTATGCAGTACAGCAACAAATAACATTACTTGTAACTTTTATAACCCTGTAGGAGAAAGATATATTAGTTTTCGACAATGATAAGTCGTTGTTTTCCTGTGTGAAATAAATAATTCGTTTTGTAGTATGGAAGACATTATTAATTTGTATTAAGTAATTTAGTTGCGTAAAGTATGTTACTAATTATTGAAAACCGTAATATAACATAGCTGAGTTTATGTGACTAATATAAAATATCTACGAAAAAGCAATAAGTAAAACACTGAACGTTTTTCAGTTATTTGCGTTATATTATAGTTTTAAAATGTCAATGAAATGTACATGCCAATGTACAGAATTAAGATAAATCCCCATTGTCAAATACAAATAAACATATCTTTCAAGGAATGTAGTTTCTTCTTGTGAAAAAATTATATAATTATATTATATATAATTATATATATATAAATAAATATATAAATAAATAAATATATATATATATATATATATATATAATGTTCGCAATATTTTTCATACTTGGCGTCTATGAATAAATGATAATAAAATTGCAAAGAAAGAAAAACAATAATACAAATAAACATGAACTACTAAAATAATTTCTAAGAAGAATAAAAAAGAGGCAAAATTATTTATCGTATTGCATGTGTTGCGGAGTTCTTAAATGGTTGGTTGAAATGAAACTTGTACATCTAAACATGCTATGTTTCAATAACATTTTTCTTCCTTATATGATATTAAAGAAGACATTCAGTGTTAAATGATAAACAGTGAAATAGTGACAAACAGTTAAATGAGATTCAGTGTTAGATGACTCCATTAAAGCAGACATTCAATGTTAACAACGTTTAAGCAGAGATTCAGTGTATCTAGGTAAAATTAAATTTACATCGATTAAAATACTTTTAAATAAATCAAAAAATGTCTAATTTTTTCAATTAAAAAGATAAAAAGTTAAAATTTGAAATTATATTCATAAAATGAAATGTAAAATTTTTATACATAAATACTTGATTAGATTTTCTGTGTTTTAAAAATCTTTTTTGCATTTCAGAAATCATAATAACTACTTTAAGAATGCAAGTTCTTAAATTTTGAATACGCGGCTTACGTTATACTGACCAACGACAATGATCCTAGTTTTAAAACACTCAGAAATATTTTTTAAATAGTCAAATAATATTTAGTAGAAAAAACTTAGAAGTTTAAAAGCACGTTTCGGATATTAGTGTACTACATAGTATACTATATATATATATAAATAAACATTTCAAAAAACACTCACATAATATTTAAAAATAGTTATAATTTATAAATATTGTACGAACATTCAAAAATATACTCATCATTCATAAGTTAAAGACTTAACTTTAAAAAAGAAAATCTTATTAAAATATTCGTAGCAAAGTTTTTATTCCTTTTTTCATTTATACTTTTCAAAAAAATGCGGGAAATAATTATAATTATGACGATTTTCTCAGATAACAAAGGTGAATATATACTATGTTTAACAATAAATAAGTCTAAATGAAAGCTGAATTATAATGACTTCAAAATAATGAAATATCAAAATTATCTTGATGCTGTATGTATACTTTTTTGCTGTAAGGAAAAAATTTGACATTTTATAATATCTCATTTTAGCTGGATTTTATCCGTATGAAATACGGACCCAACTGTAATAATGACCCAGCTAACGGTAAATCTATATTAAAGAACAAATATATATTTTAAGATACGTGTATATGTATGTATAATATAAGCATATCTATAATATTTATGCTTTTAAACACAAAAATTATAAAATGATTATGAAGAAAATAATTCAGTTTTTAATTGATATCACAAATGGATAGCTGAAAACAAGTTATAATCCTAATGAATAATTTGACGCATAATTAAGATTATATTTTAGATCATTAATAAAAGGAAATTCCAAATTCTTTTAATTAAGTTAGGCACGAGAAAATATGTAACTTGATAATGTTTGTCGGCGAAAACAGATTGTTATAATAAAGAACCCCTGAAAATTAATTATCAAACAAATTAGGTCTTTCTACAGATAAATGACCTATTTATTACACTAATTAGATAGTTTCATGTATACAAAAGCAGTTAAAGTTAGATTACTACACTTTCATTATCGGAACGAGGTAGAAAGTATTAAAGTGTGTAATATGCAATTTCTCAATCGAATATGATTTATGAAATTAGTTAATTATTTTAAAATTTCATTAAAAACGGGTTTCTGTTTCTTTCTTGGTATGTATTAAAATATCCCACAGTTTTACTTTAAAATTTGTAAATAAATTTAAAATACAGGGTGTTTCTAAATGAATATTGGAGTTTTAACACTTGGTAGTATTTATTACATAAAACTTAAAATTATAGTTAATACATAAAATGACAGAGCAACTCAAACAGTTTTACCTACAGGCTTACAAGTGTTCAACAGGCTTACAAGTGCATGTGAACAACTTAATATAGCTTAATATAGAAACTTAATATAGAAACACTCCAATAGCTTTCGTCACACGGTACACATCAAGTCGATAGCTCAGTTCTTCCCAAACGTTAATTAGTGTTTGTGGGGTGATTGTTGCAACAGCTGGCTGGGGGATCACATCTTAACTTTATCCGGAACGCACGTTGCACAGTGACGACAGCTTTGGTCTTTGCAAACTGCAGAACACAAAATGCTTTCTGCTCACTAGTCGCCATTTTCGGTACTAGCGCTTTCTAAGGGATCACGGAAGAAACATTGCCTACGAATGTGCATGCACAGGTACCAACAAACTGTTTGAGTTTCTCTTCTATTTTATGCATTAAGTATAATTTTAAGTTTTATATAAAGATACTACAAAGCGTTAATATCCGATATTCATTTAGACGCACCCTGTATATTGATACGCACGCTACAGTAAAAAATCATACAACCCCACTAATAAGATTTTTTTAAGAATGAAAAAATAAAACATCTATATTAATGTCTAGTAATAAAGAAATTCTTAATGTATGCTGTATGCATTAAACGTAGAAAATGATGATATATAAACCCTGCATTATAATGACTTCTAATTTATGAAACATCCGCACAAGTGTAATTGTCGATGGGTTTTCTAAAAATAAAGGAAACAAATTATGATATTTTGTAACATCTCATATCAGGTAGATTTTTTGCCCTATAAAAATAAATTTACATCGATTAAAATGCTTTTAAATAAATCCAAAAATGTCTACTTTTTCCAATTAAAAATATTAAAATTTAAAATTTGAAATTATATTCATAAAATGGAATTAAAAAAGTCCTTCCGGCCTGTACCGGGAAGGTCTTTCCAAGTAGCTTTCCTAGTCTATGTTTATAAAATTTCAACTCATTTTACTCAAACACAAGAAGCTAAAATGCTTGGAACCCGATTATAGAAGATTCAATCCCGGTTTTCGGTAACACTGAATTTGAATACGAATTTCAGCATGAGAGTAACCGCATAACAAAAATCAGATAGTTTCAATATGTCAGCCACCCTAGAATGTCAAACTGCCCTATCTCAGCCATTTTTAATGATATATCCAAATCAAAAAATGTTCCAGAATCCTTGTATCACGTTCTTATACTTTACGGAAACAATATTTCCAATTTATATTTTTTTGTACATATTTTTGAATTGTTTGAATTTGTTTAACTGGACGCCATTTTGAAACAAGACGGCGGATGAAGCTGACCAACGAACTCGGTCGAGACTTTTGTATGTCCTATACACATGCTCAGTCACATCCCAATCGGTTAAAAAATAAGAGAGTTGGAGCATGACATATGTCGTATATATATATATATATATATATATATATATATATATATATCAACATTTGAACGGAGGGTGGTTTGGAGGTCCGGGGGTCATGATCGGTGAATATGTACCAAAATTTTTTAGAACCGCTTTCCTCCGAACGACTGCAATAGGTAGCTTTTTGTAATGAAAGCTACCTAAAATTTTATACATAAGTACTTGATTAGATTTTCTTTGTTTTACAAATCTCATTTTCCGTTTTTCTCTTATTCTTTTCGAACGTGAGATAATTATAATTATGACGATTTCTTCAGATAACAAAGGTAAAAATATCTTATGTTTAACAATAAATGAGCTAACTATATTGAGAAAATATTATAAAATGATTATGGAGAAAAATAATTCAGGTTCTTATTTCATATCACACATGGATATAGATGAAAATGTGTTATTATTCAAATGAATAATTTGAAACATAATTAAAATTAAATTTTAGATCATCAATAAAAGGGAATTCTAAATTATTCCAATTAAGTTAAGGAACGTGAAAATATGTAAGTTGATAATGGTTGGCGGCGAAAACAGTTTATTATAGTTAAGAACATACGAAAATTAATTATCGAAAAAATTAGGTCATTCTAGAGATAAATAACCTATTTATTACACTATTTATATAGTTTCATGTATACAAAAATAGTTAAATTTATATTACTATAAATACATTAACGAAACGGTGTAGAAAGTCCTTAAACTGTGTAATATGCATTTTCTAAATATTTTCTCAAATATGTAACTTGATAATGGTTGGCGGCGAAAACAATTTATTGTAATAAAAAACCTACGAAAATTAATTATCGGAAAAAATAGGTCATTCTAGAGATAAATAACCTATTTATTACACTATTTATACAGTTTCATGTATACAAAAATAGTTAAATCTATAATACTATAATTTCATTAACGAACCTTAAAGTGTGTAATATGCATTTTCTCAATCGAATGATTATTATACTATTAGTATCATTTACTGTTTTATAATTTTATTAAAAGCAGTTTCTGTTTCTTTCTTAGCATGTATTGAAATAACCCAAAGTTTTACTGAAAAAATTGTATTTTAATTTTGAATTTATTGATTCACACGCCACAATAAAAAAATATACAACCTCTTAAAGAAGTTTTTTATAAATGCAAAAAAAAAAACATCAATACTAACTATTAATACGTAATTATAAAGAAAACATATGCGGTATGACTTCTAATTTATAAAGCAATCGCACAAATGTGTGTATGTTTTATTTCTTTTAACCAGCAATAA
This sequence comes from Maratus michaelseni, assembly GCA_963931845.1. NCBI lineage: Eukaryota > Metazoa > Arthropoda > Arachnida > Araneae > Salticidae > Maratus > Maratus michaelseni. The sequence goes on from OZ007590.1 coordinate 214,109,607, forward strand.
ACAAATTGCGGTGTTTTATAATATCTCATTTGAGCTACATTTTTTTCCGTATAGTAATAAATTTACCTAAGACCTACATTAGAAGGATAAAACACACAAACAAACTAGATATATTTAAAATTATTTGTAATGTTTGTTATTTTTTGTCCAGTAATTTCTTGAGAAATGATTATAAAATTATTATGATGAAAAATAATTCAGGTTTTCATTTAATATCACAAATGGATATAGATGAAAATATTTTTTAATCTAGTGACTGATTTAACTCATAATTAAAATTATATTTCAAATCATTAATAAAAATAAATTATTAAACACTCTAATTAATTTACGGTAGGGAAAATGTGTAATTTGATGATTTTTGCAATGAAAGCAGAGTATTATAAGAAAGGAACTCTGAAAATTAATTATCGAATTAAATCACGTCTTTCTATAAATAAATGACCTATTTAATACACTAATTATGTAGTTTCATTTTTACAAAAGTAACTGAGTCTACATCATTACAGTTTTTCGATCAGAACAAGGTAGACAATTCTAAAAGGGTTTAGTATGCAATTTCCCAATCGATTATTTCTAATTAAATTATTTATAATGTCATTAAATACAGGGTTATGTTTTTTGTTGATATATATTGAAATATCTCCAGTTTTACTGTAAAACTTTTATTTTAATTAAATATTTTCTGGAAATTAAATATTTTTTTGAAACAACTCGTTCGTCTGAAGTTCTGTATTTAAGATTTTAATTTAAAGTATAATAAAAAACTATTGAAAACAGCATTTAAATTAGAATAGTTTCCTGAAAAATAAATTATAAAAAAAAATGATGTATGCAACGATAATATGTTTTATAATATTGCTTGTTAATGCAATAAATATTTAAACAAAATTAATGATCTATGTGCACTACCAGCATTGTTTATTGCATGCTTGATATTAACATTGAATTGAATAAAACTATATATTTTTAACAATCATAAATAAAATAATGAGGAACATAATTTTTATTAAATGTTAAAATAGGAGTATATTTTATAAAAGGAGGTGATTTTCGATATAATGTGCGACAAAAAAGTACCGTTACAGTTTTAGAAGATTATTGTAAGGACAAGTACTTAAATATGGAATATATATAAATTATTAAAATTATTTAATAATAATTTAATTATTATTTAATTATTTTTTTCTCGAAGTCAATGAATGTAGCATAAAAGCAGCTGGGCTGAGAAAACAAATGCGAAATTTTCCTGTCAAATTACTGAATATTTACGGAGGGTAGCGTAATGAAGTATTAGTTAAAAAGTTCATATTTTAGCAGCTCACTTGATGTCAAGGGAGGATTGAAACAGCGGAAAAATAGATAATAATTTGTATTTTATTCCTGCAAGAAAACATCAAGAGTAACATATTCTTTCATCTGTAAATATACTACAATATTGAAGAAGCGTTTAATTATAGACTATGCCTAAAAATGTATATGCCGACAATTCTAAATTTAGCATAGCATTGAATGCTGAATTGAAATATTTTCACATTTCAGTTTAAATATAGAATGTCATACGTTGTTTGAAGCAAAATTTCAAATATATATATTATTCTTTTAACGCAAATTTCACTTCGTTGAAAAATTGACATACCTTTTCATCACAATTTTATGTAGCCATAATGTGGCCTAGAACAGTATGGAGGGTGATGTGATCAAACATGACATAACTCACTCGATTCAAAGCTATCTTTTTTTGCGCCTTCATTTATCACGTATTATATTTAAAATTTCTAAAATAATCTTAATATAAGTTAAAGTATAATAATTTACATGACATATATATTTTTAAATAATGGAATGTTATACATGAACATATTCATTATTTTCTGCTAAACAGTAGAGAAAAACATTAATATACATATTTAAAAGTTCTGTGTCTTTTTCAAGTTTTAGGATAGTGTACATAAAAAAAAATATATATTTTAATTCTTTATTTGAACTATAAAAATTCCAGCGACTAGTCATTCATGTCAATACCAGAACTACCGATGCGGTTTTCCCACTAATAAATTTTTAATGCAGATTCATATTTCAAATATTATTATTTATTTATAGAAATACTTTTTAAACTTTTGACTTTAATATAATAAATGTTTTGCTGATAAATATATTTCTACGATATAAATAACAAACTTTTCAGAAAGATAAATTATATAAATGCTCTCAACCATGCGAAAAATTCTTACTTCATTTGTAAATTAAGCAAAATTTATCATTAGATGTCACGTTTTCTCTCAATTGATTTTTTAAAAAAAATTCTTCTTGATTTAAATATGGAAAAAATAAAATTTCCAAAGGTATATACCAATAGCTGTATTAAATATAATATTTAAAAATATTTAAATTAAAAAGTATTTTTTATTTGTAGCTCAAAGAGAAAAGTTCGTCTGGGCCTTTAAAGAGTAAAATATGCAATAAATCTCAAATTTTATTTTGTAACTAAAGAACATATAAAAAAAAATTAGAGGTCATTTTAATTTTACTATTATTGTGAATCAGCCATTTTAATTTCTTTATTGCACTCTATTTTTTTTTAAATCTTGCTTCTCAATTTTTCTAAAAGTTTTTTTCGTTCACTTTATGCTAGATTATAAATTGCCAAATACTGTTATCATTGCGATCATTTATATATTTCAGTCATTTCATTTAAAATATAAACCTATCACTCATTTCATTTAACGTACACAACCTTCATTTAAAATACATATATGTTACATGTATTAAAAATACATGTCTTTCTTTCATTTAATTTTAATACAATTTAATATTTATTAAAAATAACTTTACAAATCTATGTACATTCCTGGATAAAAAAGTGAACACCCCCTACTAACGCTGCAACAAATTATTGTAGAAGAAAGTTACTGGTACCAAACGATTGGAAATAAAGTCTACTTTTAAGTGATGTATGTAAAATATTCTTAGGGGACCATCTACGTATCAATATAAACCCAAAATTTGTTTTTTTTTCAATGGTATGACCCAATTTTAACAAGATATTTTAAATCTTCGGTTCAAACTATGCCTACCAAATTTCATGAAAGTTCTACGAATAGTTTCAGAGAAAATAATTATTTTAAAATGAGATAGACTAAGTAACTTCTACAACTGCATTATTTCTTACCAATATGACCATTTTACTCCCTTAATATGCTTCAGCTATTATTATATACGGCAAAATCCTTTTCAATATTCATTTTATAATGTTTACAAGAGTTGAATTATCCGATTAAAAATAGATACGGTTATCTGTGATTAAACTAGTTTTGAAATATGTGAATGTGATTAGAATTTTATAGGTGTTTTTATAATAGTTTTTCCCAGATTTTTAATTTATTTTACTTGCTCTTTTCCAAATTTATATGTGAAGAATATCGGTAAATACAAAATTTAGAATAAAAAATTGTATGAAGCAGCATAAGGAAACGATGTAGAATAAACGCAGGCAAATTGCTTTTCAGTCTGAATATAAACCTTATGTCGATTGCTAATGGCATATTTTTAAAACTTTTTCTGCAAATACACAACACATATGCATTTATAAGAAACTTTGCTCCAAACATATATATCGCAGAAAAAATAAAATAGCACTCAGAAAAAGGAATTGATTAAAACTACAAAACATGTTTTGTTGAGTACATTTTGGTTGTTTTAGCAAAATTCAAGTAAAATTGAACCATTTTACTCGAATTAACGAAACATTTTTTGCTGACGATACAATTTTTTTTTTGTTGATTCAAACAAAATTTCCATTGACCTATATTTAAACAAAACTTTTTGTTTAAATATAGGTCAATGGAAATTTTGTTTGAATCAACAATTTTTTTTTTTTTTTTTTTTTTTTTTTTTTTTTTGCAATTCCAAAAAAAAAAAAAAAAAATTGTGTCGTCAGCAAAAAATGTTTTGTTAATTGGAGTAAAATGGTTCAATTTTACTTGAATTTTGCTAAAACAACCAAAATGTACTCAACAAAACATGTTTTGTAGTTTTAATCAATTCCTTTTTCTGGGTGAGGTGTATTAGACTGGAGAGGAAGCTGGAAATGCAATTAAAGGTAACAAAAATTGTAAGCAAGATTTTGTTTCTAAGCTAGGACAGTTCATTTTTTTTTAATGCGCTTTGTTAATTTAAAAATAAAAGAGAAACAAATTTACGTAACTGACGTAAAATTATATTTCATGCAAATACGATGTACGTAATTTTAATTTTTAAAAAAAGTAAAAACGGACTGAGAAAAGTAAACAAAAAAATCTTATTCTGATTAACAATAATATGAGTATTTTTTTTTTCTAATTATGCTTTTCGGCATATCATAGATCTACCAGCATCTGCCGTTTTTTAAGCCTAATTTGAAAATTACTTGGCAGAGATTTTTAAAATTTTGAATGTGCATAAATCCGGACATAATAAATATAAATCCATAAAAAAATTGTAGGCTACAATTCATATTTTTTTCCAACATTAATTTCATAATTCATAATTCATATTACAAAATTATAAAAAAAATACAAATTCGGCTTATTTATGTTTGGGGTTTTTTAGTATTATAACCAAACAAAAAAAATAGTACAATACGATTATAATTTTAGATGATATTAATAAAAATATGAAAATGTAATTTAACATTAGAAGCTCTAAATTTTTAATATTTATAATTCAAAAACGTATCATCCAAATGATTTTACATTTGGTATCTAGCCATAATATGAACCGAAGATTTAAAATATAGTGTCAAAATTGGGTGTTGCCATTGTAAAAAACAAAATTTTGTCTCGTTTTGATATGTAGATGGCCCCCTAAGCAAATTTTGTATACATCACTTAAAAGCAGATTTTATTTCCAATCGTTTGGTACCATTAACTTTTTTCTACGATAACTTGTTGCAAAGTTAGTGTGTGGTGATTGTTTTTTTTTTCCACGGCTATCCATCGACATAATAAGAATATAATTAAATACACAGCATATTTACTCAAATAAAAGTAAAAAAACCATTGAACAGGTATTTCAAAAATAAATAATAAATTTAAAATGTAATTGTGGCTGTACTATATTTACTAAAATAATATATGTTGGTTATGGCGATTTCTTTTCATTTTTCAAGTTCTTTATAGTATTTCATAATAGGGACTTGTGTAAGATATATGTCATTGCACTGTCCTCCTGTTTGAAGTCCTTTAAATCCCTTTATAAGTAAAATGCATGTTTGTCGATTTCTTATTGTTACATAAAGAGCAATTTCTTTTTACAAAGATATTACCTCATTATAGGAACTAGATACGAAATTTCATTATGAAATATTCTACTGAATTCTGTTTTATAAATAACAGCTTGCAATTTCCGTCTACATAGAATATCTGACATTGCACTTGATTGATTTGATTAAAGTAAAATTCATTCCGATACATATATTAAAGCAAATAAAGTTGTCAGAACTGATTGAGTTAGCATTACAATGATACGTTTGACTCAACATATATCAAACTAATCTAATTAAGGTGAAACTTCATTGAATTAGATTTCGTTGCTGATTTCGCATAAACAACTGTTTTCGTAATCTTTGCATGCTCTAATTATACAACAGTATTTTCAATTATTCCATATCCCTAAATAAATTAAGTGCGCTTGAAATTAATACAACTTGACATATAATGGCGTATACAGTTGCGTATCAATGAATGTTTGATAAATATGAAATTTGTGTATAAGTGAATTTTTATCAAATGTATGCATGTGACGGAGTTAATATAATGTGAGATTCATAAAAAAGGAAAAAAAAAACCATACGAAATTATTCTGAAAACATTTATAATAATAATTAAATTTTCTAGTACAGTCGAGTTATTTTTTTTCTATGACAAGTATTAAAGGATCTTTTAAATATGTCTTTATACAAAGTGTATTATATGGAAATATTATAGAAAATATTATTTATATTACTATAGGAAATATTATTTAGAAATGATTTGCTCTTTAGAGATTAAAGAAATAAAGTAATTTTAATATTATAAATTACTTAGCAATGTCTTATGAATAAGAAAAGAGAAATTCGAGTAAATGTTCTCGCTGAATACCGAATAAAAAATTATAATTAAATTTTAAGTGCCTTTTTTTTACTATAATAACATAAATATTTTTAAAACAAAGCATTTTGTCAAGTTATAAATATATACATATTGATATATATATATACATATTAATGTATATTTACATATTGTTATACATAGAAATAAATAAGTTATGCTATGTATACTTTTATCATATATCACTTTTATGCTAGATATCAATTTTTCTACTAAAAAAGAAAAAAAAGTAGATGAAAATTGCTATGAGAAATTATCTTAATATCTTTAATAATTTTAGGATGTATGTTTTTAAATTACAAAACTTCTTGAAATTTCCTAAAAAGAAAAGGCAAAACACATTTAACAAGTAAAGCATTGGTGGTCTACTAAAAACGAGTCTATTTCAAAAATTTATTTGATGATATCTCCCATAGGTTTTAATGACAATGTCTTATATTTTAAGAATTCCTCAAATAGATAAAATAAACTATTTCAGACTTAAATAATTGTTTTTTTAAGAAAAAAATGATACATTTTACCCGTCTGAGTCTGATCGACCACATCACTAATAGGCATAGAAATACATAAAAATAAATTTATTATTTTTGGATGTAATGCATTTTGAAAAATTATTGATAGACGGCAATACGATACTGATATCTTCATGTAATGTTCTGCTTGTTAGGTGTGTTTTGCTATTTTATTGTGCCATATGGCCTGTAATCAGAGTGGTGAAGAAGAGATCAGAAAGTTTTTAATAGAGATCAGTGATGAATCTACTAAAAGAAGTGGTAGCTGCATCTGTTGCGGCGAAACTGGGTGTGACCAGCTGTCAATCAAAAGAGGGCGTAACCGGAAGTGACATCAATGGTGAAGTTGGGTTTTTTTCTCCTGGATGGTTTGATTTCGTTTTTCTGATGATATAGTACGGAGATTTATGTAGAGTTGTTTTTAGTTGAATGTTGAGTTATAGAGTTCTGAATGCTTTGATTTTCTCCTGTTGGTGGAGTTGTTTTTGCTGAATGTTGAGTTGTAGAAGGCTGAATGTTTTTGTTTTTGTTTTTCCATACTATACTACAGGTATAAATGGTTGAAGTGTTTTCTCCTGCAGGTCCAGCTGTTTTTTTTTTCTGAATGTTGAGAATATTAGAACATGTCAGTTCACCTATACTAGGAAGCTGCAAAGAATGCTGTCCAAAGAAAGATCGGAAAACGAAAATAGGGTGTGATTCATGCTTAGTGTTTCTTTGACGAAATCGTGTAAATGTGTACTAAATCATGTTTTTCATAAAAAAATATAAAGATTAATGAAATAAAAACATATTTGTAATAACAAAAATTCTATTATTTCCCAAGCTTTTAAATTCTAAACACAGATTATAAAAATAAGGGATTGAAAGAGACGGGGGATGCAAGAAAAAAGAGCGTGGGAGTTATAAAAGATATAAAATATACTGCCTCTATGAATAAACACAAAATTATACGAAATAAAACTATATAAAGATATCTGTTAAGATCTAGACTAAATACAAACCAAACTGTGTCTAATAGATCCATACAGGAGAAATGTAACTTTTTTTCAACAAGGTTAGCATTAAAGCATATGGAGAATATGTCTGTAAATATACTACAGAAGGATAATGAATTTAATGCAGTCACTTTGAAAATATTTATTATTTCTCTCTTTTCACAATATAATCAACATCAAAATCTTTAAACTTTGAAAAGAGTTACAAAATAAATATAAACCAAACTATGTCTAACAAACCCATACAAGCAAAACGTAACCTTTTCTCTCAACAAGATTAGGGTAAAATATATGGAAAATATGTCTGTAAATATGCTTCAGAAGGATAATGAATTTACCACAGTCACTTTGAAAATTTTGTTCATTTCTCTCCTTTCACAATGTAATCAACATAAAAATCTTCAAACTTTGAAAAGAGTTACAAAATAAATATAAACCAAACTATGTCTAACAAACCCATACAAGCAAAACGTAACCTTTTCTCTCAACAAGATTAGGGTAAAATATATGGAAAATATGTCTGTAAATATGCTTCAGAAGGATAATGAATTTACCACAGTCACTTTGAAAATTTTGTTCATTTCTCTCCTTTCACAATGTAATCAACATAAAAATCTTCAAACTTTGAAAAGAGTTCCAAAAATAAAACATATGTATATATACAAAGTAAAAGAATGTCCTGACAGAATAGAAATGGAGGTGGGAAACGGTATGCAGTTTTTCTCTAAAAAAAATAAAAATACATTGTATTATTTCAAGGAATATTCTAAAATTATATTTGTTACGTCAGCTCTACTCTTTTCAAGTTTAATTATATTTATATTGCTAATGTAATATATACCTGATTAGGACTATACATGTCATTTTTATAATTACACTTTTTATTGTAATACTTGAATAAAATATATAGATTTTCATGTGTTCATTTTTTATAACTTAATTATAATATACTTAATATTTAACTACAATAGCTCTTAATGTATCCTATTTATTATATAAAATGATATGATAACCATAAATCGCATCTATAGGAAATGCACAATAGTGAATTTCAATAACATATATTTATATCATGCTATTTAAAATATTTTAACATCGTTAAAACTCGCTTCAAACAATTACCGATATTATATTGTAATGTATAGGATTTTATTATATGCCTTTTAGTAAAAGATCAATGCATGTTATAAAATACTTTTCTAATTCGTATTATACTAAAGTAAATTTTCAGTAACAAGTATAAAATTTCTCTTGCTGGAAGTGGTATAAAAGTGGTAAAATACTGTAGTTTATACAAGGTGTTCTGTCAAGACCGTATCGAATGTGCAGAGCGAGTATTCTCTCATCGAGTTCATGAAAATTGACCAATCAACCATACATCTACGACGTATCAATTCGAGAGAAACGTAAAAGTAAAGTATGATATCCCATACTGCTTATAAAAGATAATCTTTATTATAATCAAAATAAACTTTGGTTTTACATATGCTTCTTTCAATATCGAGAATAGTTTGGGTTCTGATGTTTCTAAAGATAAAAAACACTTTTGAGAATCATAGGTAACTCAGAAAAGGTTATTATATATTTTTATTCGTGGTTATATTATACTTTTGTAAATTAAGGAGCAATTGTATTTTTTTACAGAGTAACTTTTTTTTTTGTGCTGTACATATTATGCGGATTATTTTTATATAGTCATAAATTATTTAAAGAAGGTCATAGTGAAATTAATCAAAATAATAAAGAATCCATTTCTTTCCTTTCAAAATATAATCAAAATCAAAACTTCATTTTCAAGCTTTGAAAAGAATTTCGGAATAAAACATATGCAAATATGTTCAAGTAAAGAGAGTTCGTGCATAACAGAAATAGAAGTCTGATACAATATACATATTTTCTCCTGGAGATGTAAAAATAAACACTTTTCGTTCTCGAAATATTCGCAAATTGTGCTTGTTATAAGAGTTGTACACTTTTGCAGCTTAATATTTGTCTAGCGAATGTAATTAAATTTATTCCCTGTAAAGAAACTAAGAAGCATATTTGTCTTCTTATTTTTAACGCGGTGTATATGTGAATTGTTGACAAATGTTATTTCCCTTTGCGAAATAATATAAAAACTCATGTTTCAATAAAGATTTTGTGTTAAAGACATCTTATTAGGATATTTCTATGGAATTATTTTGACACTTTTTCATTATGAGATTAAGTCTTAAATTTCAGTACATTTAATGTGAATATTTAGGTATAACTATGGGAAATTAAAAATCATTTTCCAAAATATTGGGTTGTTCGGAAAATTCCTTCCGTTTTGGAAAAGCTATTCGTACAGGGTAATTCTAATACATTAGATATCGGAATTAATCTCTAATAATTAATGATAAAATTTTCCGGTATTAACCAACTTTTCCAAACAGAAAGACCTTTTCGAACAACCCAGTAGTAATAGAAAAATGCAGATTCTTAATCAGCTACTCCTAAAAAGTGTTTAAAATAATATAAAAAATAGTTTACGTACATTTAAGTAATAGTTTATGGAACATAAAATTTACTCGCAAGTTTTATGAACAATTTCCACAGTAAAAGTAATATACTATCAGGGATATTTTTTATTAAAGAATGTTAAACATTAAAATAATGACGTAACGTACGTCATAAATGTAATTACAAAACACAGATGGTGTTGCTACCAGTAAAACATTATAGGAAAAAAACTAATGTTATATAAACCGTCATATATTATAGTACTATAATTAATTTTCCAGAAAAATAAAGAATTGAAATGAAAATAAATTTTTGACCAAAATATTATTATACTAAAATATTATACAAAAGACTAAAGTATTATATAAACTAAAGTAAAATATATGACTAAAGTATTATACAAAAGTATTATGGTACATGAAAAGAGATACATTTCATACCTTTTTGTTTGAGAATAAGCCTTTCAATTTATGTTAAAAGAGACAAGGTTAAAGAGCGTCTCCATATTGAAAATGCAACTTTAAAATTTCAAATCGTATAGATCAGCCAATTTTAACTTCATATTTTGATTCTTCGCTAACTGTTACCAGCGAATACGAAACGGGAAGTTATTTGGTAAAGTACTTTTTGAATTGTGGAGATGTAAAATTTGACACCCCTAGTTTTAAATTCACTTTAAATAATTGCAAAGCAAACGACAATGCTGGGAGTTTTTAAAGCAAGAATTATAATCTTGGATTTGCATTTTAAAAGTTTTTAGAAAGCGATTTCTATTGCTTTTTTATAAAGTTTAATAGTTATAATCTTTAAATACTTGTTTCATTATTTAAATATTTTAGTGATATTTACACGAGAAGAACTCGAAATGTGGATTTCGATTTAAATATTCGTTTTTAATATGGTTTTGATATTTTATTAGCACAGAATTTATGGTATATACTAGAGGGTTCAGTTCCACTGAATGTAATAACAGTCAAATCAACAATGGTTTGCAAAATAGATTACGCATTTAATACCCCTGTAGTGATACGTGACTAACTTATGATAGTTGTTATATTTTGCTATTTATGACTTGGGACGGAAAATTTTATTAAATTTCAAATTCCTTTTCCTTTTTTATTAAAAAAATAATTTCGCAGTTTATGAATCTACAATAAAAATATTAATAAATTCAATATGATAAATATTTGTATTATATTTTCATTTCTGGCAACGTAATTTTGCAGCTTTTTTCAAAAACATTATTACAAATTGCTTTTAATTAAAATGTATTTATTAATTAGCAATATAGTTTAAGCTGTTTCAAACATATATTATATATTTCTGAATCTACTTGGTGCTAAAAAGTATGGGCATGTCACCGGACTTCCTAGTTTCATAGCAACTTTATACCCTGACTTAAAGTGTTTCTAATTCTTATAATTGAGACTTTTTTAATTTATGCAATTACATTATATAGTTTTTATTTATTATTTCGTGCTTAAAGATTTCCATTAACAGCATAGCTAGAAACCATCGTCAATTTCTTCCCAAAAATTTTCTCGGATCAACTCGACGTGTCCGAAATTTCTGAGGTCTAATCTGAAGTAAAAATATTTCACAGAATTCTGTATGAATCGTACAGCATACTTTCAAGTGGTCTGCATTTGTTTTCGACGGGCAGATTTGAAAACTTTTTTTTTTTTTAAATTATTTTGTAGTTTAATTTTTGCAGGTGTTAAAATCTTCACCAACGTCATGAAACATCGCCATAGGATCATAGTAGCATTTTGGATAAACCTGAAAGGTGCTAAAGTATAGAGTAAAATTATGCTTCTTGAGGATACTTTTAGGTGATAGTTCAGTTTTTCTGAAAGATAGGTGCACGTTCCGCTTAGATGTATGTGAAGAGGTGCTAGAGGATACTCGACGAGTCTTTGTCGACAGTCGAAACACACCATTGCGTAGCTAAATCATTCAGCTCGGTAAAATTTTTGTGGTGGGTGGAAATAAATTTTGATTCTGTAGTAGCTGTAACCAAGATTTGCTGAAATCTCGTTCCAGCATTTAAAGCTATGGTTTAAATGGAGCTCCAAATTGTGATGCGTGATATCGCCATCTTATTGTTGCAGCTGCTGCAGCACCAAAAGTTGCTTCAACCCACTACAAAATTTCTAACATTTAAAATCCGAAAATCAAATGTTGTAGGGGCTTCATGGCTTAATTTGAGTAAATTATGACCAAACGTTCAAGATATATGTAAGGATAAGGAACAGCATTTGTAACATAAAATGATTACACTAAATGTACAAAAAAAGAGTAATTTTTATTTAGATCTCTTCTTTGTTTTCTTTTAATGACTGTTACAGTAAAATATAATAAATACTCCAAGTTTATGTAGTTCTTCAAAAGTCATAAAAGTTTGAGAACCACTGCATTTTCCATAAAATTTGCCGGAATGTTTTCTTAAAAAAGTACTCTTGGTATAAAGGCCTTTTCGTCTGACAGAAGTTGCAATATTTTCTATACAATGAGATAAACAGTAGACAAAAATATATGAAAAATATTTATTGCTAAATTTCTAATGGTAGCGAAAACATATAATGTAAACTTGCGTGCATTATACATAAAATTTAAAGTACAATTTGAAGCAGCAGGCAAAAATAGGAAAATGCATAATATAATAGCTGGCAAATGTTATATTTAATAAATCGGTTAAGTGTGAGTATAACTCGCGCTCAAAGAGTTCCGTACATTAAATTTATAAATTACTATTTGTTAATAAAATCCCACTACCCCTAATTTTTTCATAATTTTAGTTTCAGTAGATTTGGAAATAGGAAAAGAGGCTTATATTTCCAGTACTTTCGACGATATCTCTTCAAATCTAATACTTAAAATTAAAACAAATATATTTTTGAGTTCGATGTTACGCGATTATCCTACACGATAGATGAAAATATTTTTTTTTCAAGTAACTGAATTAATATGTTGGCTAATCACCGACAAATGTTTTTCGAAAATCATTATCAAATATCTTTGGATGATTCTGCGTCCGTAGATACATCACCGCCCGAAAAGTAAAGTTTTTGTGCAGCGGAAAAAATGCGTTTTTCTCATAAACTATGTTCCTAGGAAAAACTCTATAGTTATCCTGCAATGTTTAAATAAACTTCTCTTTCCCCTATTTTATCATAATTTTAGTTTCAGTAAATTCAGAAATAGTGGGGGAGGGGGGAGGATAAATTTTTGCACTGCATTTTCGACGATATCTCTGAAAGTATAATACCTAAAATTAATACAAATATATCTTTGAGTTCGGTACTACGAGATCTTTCACACGATACCCACACGATATACAAAAAGAAAACTTTTTCTTTCTAATAACTTAAGTAGGCCCCTAAGTTTTTCCTAAACACATTTGTGAATGGCTAATATTCTGAAAATTTGTGGGTAAAAAGATTGTGGGTAATTTGTGGGTATAAGATACAGGAGTGATCTTATAATGGTTCTTCTTTTACTTTTTAAGTACGGGACCCTAAAACTTATAATTTTCTAATATAACGCATTATTATATTAAATTTAACCTTTAAAATAATTAAATGTTTGAATTTATATTTTATTTGTTCATGTCATTATAATATTATAATATTCATTATGTCATTATAATATTCGAAAGAACTATATCAAAACGTATTACTTTCGTCTCTCTAATCTCCTAAATAATTTCGTGAATTCTCAAAAAGAATAGTAAATAGTCAAACGGCTAAATTGAGTCTAAAGCGGTTAGGGAGACAACATGTAAATAAGCAATACATTTTATTGAATTTTATCTTTTTAAGTAATTAAATTACTTGTTTGAAATTGTATTTCATTTGTTTATGTGTAAACAATTTACTAAACAAAAGTTTAGGTTTTAAATAACATAAATATACTACGATAGAAAACAAAACAATTAATTCATTAGTTACAAGGTTTTAAATTTTTTTATACACATATATATTTCTAGTTTTTGTTCTAATTTTGCTCAAATAGATTATATAAGGTTGTGTGATTAAATTGTCGCACAGTGGAGTATTTCATGTAAAATTATCGCCAAAATTACGTTTCATGTGTGTTAAAGTTTAATCCATTGCTGTTGACTTACTCTTAGTAAATACATTTAATTAATGTTATATATACATAAATGTATGCCTTTATTTAAAAAGTAAATATATAATACAACGTTTACTTATTTATCTACTGTTTATAAGAGTAATTGTTGACAGGGTTACTTTATTTGCAACTAATGTTTAATAAAATGTGGTTAATTTTACTATACATAAAAGTTTAATTTTTTATGCAAACCAATGTATATAATATGCAGATTGCTGGTATTTAGTATTTAGCGAATTTGAGTTTCTATGGTAAAGAGGTTCTGGTGTTTGAGTGTTTTTAATAGATTATAAGCTTACTCCTCCCCCCCTCAATATATATATATATATAGATAGATAGATAGATAGATCTAAAATTACCAACAATATGCGGAATATTTTTAAAAAATAAATTTGCCTTCAAACTATAACTAACACTATTATAATTCAAAAGTAGTCCGAGAAACCCCGAAACAGCTTTTAAAAGCTTTAAATATTTTAGGTAATATATTTCAATAAATGTATTTCTATAGATCAGATCTAAAAATTCTTAAAAATAACCCATTTTCAATTTTAACTATTTTTTATTATAGGAAAAATAAAACTATTTAAATGCACATGTAAAAGTACAGAATAACAAAGTTGAAACATAACAAAAAAGTACGTCTTCTCACAAAGAAACTTTCTCATCAACTGAGGCTAGGAGCCGCTGGATATGAGCCCTGCTCCTGAACTAGACTGTGAGGACTGCGCATGCCTTTTCTTGCTCTAGTAGCGCCCCCTTCTGGAGAAATGAGAAAAGCGCGGCAGTAGAATTTGGAATGTCAGCGGCGAAGAACGTCGTTTGTGATATGAGAAACCAGAATTTGTTATGAAAATGGCCGTAAATATTACCGGTCATGAATCTTGAAAAATATGAATAATATTTTATGTTTATTGAATGTACCTGTCCTTGTCATCTGTATTTGTCATCGTTACGTCATTGTTTTATTAAACGTGTGTTCGTCGTTAGAAAGGCCTGTTTAATTAGAACACTTCCACATTCGGAAGAGACTTCACATTGGTGTCAGAAATAATGGATGAAAACAGGCTGTAAATTTTGATTACTGAGTGAAAGATTGTAGTGAAAAATTTTGGATAACTTATACAGAGGTAAGGTAAATTTTATTGTTTAAGCATCGCTGATCAACTGACTAAGCTTTAAAAAACTAGAGGCGTAATAAAAGCATCTATTACCTATATCGTTAAAAAGATCGAAGATGCATGGGTTTTGGAATCACCGAATTTTGAGGAAATAGAAGAAAATTTAGCTCAGCTGGAACAAAAAGGTATTTTCCTCAAACAGGAAGATGCCCACATTTTATCGCTAATTAATGATGAAGATGAAATCGAAAAAGACGCAAAAGCTTCCATCGAATATCATGAAAAAATAACTTTATGGAAATTTAGAATAAACAAGAAATTGAAAATAATAGCAAAAGCGAAATTTCCCCCGTATCTCACGTCAATAATAAGCATGCGGAAGTAGTTTCGCAATCTGCTAAACTCCCTACCTTAAAGATTGAGAAATTTTACGGCGAAATAAGTAAATTTCAAAATTTTTGGAACTCATTCAAAATAGCAGTCCATGATAATGATTGACTGTCAAATATTGAAAAAATGAGCTATTTACAAAGTTATTTAGGCAGTAGCGCGTATAATTCCATCTCCGGGTTTGCGTTATCAGATAAAAATTATTTGGAAGCTATCCAAATTCTGAAACAACAATTTGGCCGAAAGGATCTCATTGTGACGGCACACATAAATACATTATTATCTTTGAAACCCGTATTGAAAACGAATGATGTAATCGCTCTGCGAAAATTATTTGATACCATTCAATGCCAAATAAGAAGTCTCAGGTCTTTGGACATTGAATCAAATGGATTTGATAACCTGTTGACACCTATAATTCTTAAATCCCTGCCAAATAATCTTTCGTTAGAATATAATAAGCAATGTATAAAAAATTCTAGTCACTCACAATCAAGCATTGATGATTTGTTATTATTTATTCCTACCGAAATAGAGTCGAGAGAAAAACAAAATTATTTAACTGGTAATTTAGATAACCCAAGGTCAAAGCAGTCGTATAATAATGATTCGCCTGCATTTCGTAGACAAATGTTCGCTAGTGATAGAATTAATTCTGAAGTATCTCATATTTTAGCCACCTCTGAAACCTTTTGTATATTTTGTTCTTGTAATAGTCATTCGACTGAGGAATGTAATAAATTACCCATTGACCAGAAAATAGCTAAATTAAGAGCTCAGGGACGCTGTTTTTTATGCTTAAAAAGAGGTAAACACGTCGCTAAAGATTGTACCATAGAAGATAAAAAATGCACGAATTGCGGCAGATACCATAATATTACAATATGTAGTTATTTATTTGGCAATGCCAATAAATTTGATAGGGAAGATAATTCGAATGAAAATGAAAAAGCACTCACTGCTAGAGTCAAATCGCATGAGTATTTTTAATTTGAAATCACCGCGAAAAGAACCGAAATTAATTGAAACATTACCGACAGTAGATATCGAATGTGGTAATAAAATATTACATGGCGTAGTAGATAGTGGAACCCAAATTTCTATAATAAAGACTGATTGTGTATCCGAATACTTTAAAAATCCTTCTGGTACTATAATATTGCAATCTGCATTCGGACACCAATTGAAAGCTCCTTTAATAAATATTCCATTGAGTATTGCAGTTGATAAATTAAACCCCAAGATATATTCTAATATTATGTTAACATGTGCTGTGGTTGATAATTTAATTAATGATTTATTACTTTCTCTTGATACATATAATGAATTAAATAATTTGAATAAATATAATGAAAATGAAAAGGCATTAAATTGTAATGTTGACGCGATAAGTGACAATACGGAAGAAACCAACACTGTAGATCTCTCTGCTTCAATTTTAGACCATGTGTCAGTTGAAAATGCGAATGCAAACGAGAACATTGACCACGCATCTGGCGACGACCCTGTTACTTTTATAAATGATTCAGAGAAATTTAGAAGGCAACAGAAAAACGACCCTTCGTTAAATCAGTGTTCGACAGCTAACAAAAATGAATTTAATAGCTTTTTCGTTCATGAGAATTTCTTATATCACTTGGATAAATTATTCGCTGAGACGAAAAATAACCCTCACCCGCGTACTGGTATTACACAATCGATCACGAAAGAAACTAATAATAATGAAAATGACATATGTACTGTTGCCGATTTAATCGTAATAGAGAGTGGAGATTAAATCGAAACGGAACCTCATTATAAGGAAGAAGATCTCCAAATTAGGCAAGCAGAAGAAATTTTACATAATTTAAAAGATTTTAAGTCCAAAATTATTTGCAGAGTGAACACAATATTATGAAGGATTCTCCCATAGTTAACAATGTAACTTCAATTTTCGAACCCTCAAACTATGCAGTCACACCTGATGAAGAAACCGAATACGAAACCTCAAATTATGCTAAAAAGAATGCAAGTGCTTCGGATAAATATTTGATTGCATCAGCAGACATGAAGGAAGAAAATATAAGACGAAGCATAATTTCTGAAAATAAAGATTCAAAAGTTGATGTCACGACAACAGAAGCATTTTACTCTATTTTCAATAATACAATGCCAGAAACACTTGATGGAAGTTCCTAATCCAACACGATTGAGTTCAGCGAGAAACAACCTCTTGTTTACCATGAAAATTCCGACTACATTATAGTCAATGGTTGTGTGAAATCACATGGAATAGCAAACAGAGAACCCGATGTATTCCTTAAGTTAAATCATTCTGAAAACATGATGTTAGAAAAATGCCAGAAGAAATCTGAGAAGATTGATGAGTTTACAAAGACTAAGGAAGTGACGATCGACGAAAATAAAAATGAAACTGAACTTTCTAAAAATTATGATAAAGTGAAAATAAAGGAAACTGTGAGAAAGAAAGAGTATACACGTGATGGCTTTCGCCGAATGAACAAGACTTTTAGTACGGGAAGACGGCGAAAACGAAAAAAAATAAAATTTCTAGGTCATGTAGTAGGATCCGGTATACATGCACCCGATCCCAACAAAGTATCAGCGATACAAAACTTAGAAGTTCCCAAGTCAAAGAGAGATGTCAGAAGCATATTATGTCTTTTATCTCATTACCGATCCTATGTTCCTTCATTCTCCGACATAGCTCGTCCATTGATTGAACTTACCAAGAAACGTGCCCCCAATGAAGTTACCTGGTCTGACGATTGTGACAAAGCCTTTTTTGAGTTGGAACAGGCGATCAGTAAATCGCCCATCTGTTATTCTCCAAACTTTCAGAAACCTTTCGTTATACATGCAGATGCTTCTTCGTATGCGATAGGCGCTTGTCTATCTCAAAAAGATGAAAATGAACAAGAGAAACCCATTGCTTTTACAAGTAAAAAGCACTCCAAATGCCAAGAGGGTTATGCTACCATCGAAAAGGAAGCTTATGCTGTTATCTTCGCCCTGAAAAAGTTCGAACACTATATTTATGGTTCGCAAGTAACTGTGGTGAGCGACCATATTCCTTTGAAATTCCTCACGGACTGTGCACCTCAAAGTGCGCTCCTTCAAAGAGTGGCCCTTGCACTACAGCATTTTCAAGCCCAAATAACGTACCGACGTGGGAAACTCCACGCGAATGCTGACTCTCTAAGTAGGCTACGTGCTTCACATTGGACTTAAAAACTTTGAACATTCTTTTTTTTTCTGTGTTACAAGTTTGAACTTAAAAACTTTAATTTTATCCTAGAACTTTAAAATATTAGTATTAGTGTTATAGTGTATTCTATTTGTTTATTTTCTTTGATATTCCTTAAATGTTTGAATTTTAGTATTAATATGTTTTACTTGTTTATTTAGATATTTACTAGATATTGATTTGTCTCAAAAGACTAAATCAAATTCTCAAAAGGGGGAGGTGTGAGGACTGCACATGCCTTTTCTTGCTCTAGTAGCGCCCCCTTCTGGAGAAATGGAAAAAGCGCGGCAGTAGAATTTGGAATGTCAGCGGCGAAGAACGTCGTTTGTGATATGAGAAACCAGAATTTGTTATGAAAATGGCCGTAAATGTTACCGGTCATGAATCTTGAAAAATATTAATAATCTTTTATGTTTATTTATTGTACCTGTCCTTGTCATCTGTATTTGTCATCGTTACGTCATTGTTTTATTAAACTTGTGTTCGTCGTTAGAAAGGCCTGTTTAATTAGAACACTCCCACATTCGGAAGAAACTTCACATAGACATTGATGGACGCACCAGTTAGTCCTTATTATAAAATATGTTTGTTGCAAATGTTGAACAGGTTTTGATTTTTGCATTTTTGGCCAGGATTTTGAATGAAATACTCCACTGTGTGGTGACATCCACCTGCACTAGCAGTGCTTATAACATTTTTACTAAAATTATATGCGTAAATAAAGTAAAACAAATATTGAATATTATAAAAAAGTAAATAATATTATTTTTTTAATCAATAATCATAATAAGCAGATTTCTGTCGTCATAAATCGGCGCAAGGCACAGTGCGCCGGACTGTCATAAAAGTAAAAAAACATAACCAAAGCAGAAAGTATTGGTATAAAGGATATATGTTGAAAATATTAATTACTAATGTTTATAGCAATTTTAAAAATATATGATAATTGTATTCTAATATACGGCAAATGAAATAATAATTAAAAAAAAATACATTCAAATTTGAGTAGCACAGGAAAAAAGGAAAAGATTTTGGCCCTGACATGTAAATAGCACATTGACTTAAAATGTCATGAATGTACATATGCAAAAACAGAAAGCATCGATATCATAGATATATGTTCTAAATACTATTTATTAAATGTTGGTAACAATTTTGAAATTATATAATAATTTTATTCTAATATTTGGCAACTGAAATAACAATATTCAAATTTGCCCCCAAATGAAACTGAGTAGTAAATTGCTCCCTTGACTTGTAAATAGTCGGACCACATTGATCTAATTTATAATGAACGTAACACTGCATAAATGAACTGATACAATATTTTAAGCTTTCGGGAAAATTCAATAAACTGATTTTATTCTTGTTTATAAGTGAATGACGTAAAATAGTAGATTTTATGATATTAGAAATACAATCTTTAATACAAGTTAATGTAAATTTTCTGTTACAAAGTCTAATGCACTTTTACTTTTTCATGTTTAAGCAGTTTTTGGAAAACAATTATCCACGTATTATCGTGATGCATTGAAATATATTAGAGTAAGTCATAATATATTGCGTCTATACTATTACAAATATTTTATATTTTGCACCATATTTGACGAAAAAAAATTATGGTAAATGATAAAATTATCATGGCTTTCTAAGTCATTTTTTCTAATTGTACATGTGAAACAAAGTAGATTAAAGAAAATATTTTAAATTTAACGTTATTAAATAGACTTAAATAAATTAATAATGTTACAAAATTTTACAATAATAAATGAAATAATAAAATGTGTTGAAATAAACAAATTTTGTCCATAATCTAACAGTATGACTTAACGTAGGATAGGTATTTTTGAAAGAATGTGTGTTTTCAAGTGTTACCTAGGTTACGTTAAGCACAAAACTCTGCAAATGATAATTTGTAAAAGACTTTTTCAACTGCATCTTCTGTAAAATATTATATATATATATATATATATATATATATATATATATATATATAAAGAGTAAGTGTCTGTCTGCCTGCCTGCCCGCGGATTTCTCCGTAATTATAACACCTAGGACTCAGAAATTTTTGTCATGTGTAGATGTTGTCAGCGGATAGTATACCTCGCGGCCGGATTTTTAAATTTTAATTTAGATTTTAAAAAAAAATTAAAACGTGTATAAGGAATTTTGGGTTCGAGGCTATTTCAAGCTCCTCCCATGAAATAGCCTCGGCAACGAAGCAGCCAGCCAATGAGAGCAGTGTAACGACCGAAGAAATCTATGGCCTAGCCTGACTCGTGAGTTGCTGGCCTAGAGTTGTCCAGTTTTTGTCCATGGTTTTGTCGCCTAGCTTCAGAGGTTGACTGCCGTGTAAGCCGTGGAATCGAATCGAAAGGACAGTTTTCGATATGCAAAGAGACTGCAAGAGATGTTAGTTGGCAGGTCAAAAAGAAGTGAACCGAGCTAAGCTAAGAGAGATGCAGAGAGAGTTGAACAGACGATGGTGAGCGGAAAATGATGTGTTCGCGTGAACAGTATATGATGGTTGTGTACGCTGGGGTTTTGATGGCAGAGTGTAATGTTTTTTAATTGTTCATCTTATTTTAACTTGTGTATCAACGATGCCTAATAAAAAGTGCTGGATGTTAATCATCACCTTGGATCACTGGAGTTCGTTAAGTCATTACAGTACGGCTCTTTCCACCCGACATCAATAGAGCTTACTGATTTTAGTTCGGATTTTCACCACAGGGGGCGCTTTCGTATCTTTGGTTCTATGGGTTGAATCATGACGGGGTATGCCTCATTCGACTCGACATCGATAACCTTAATGAATTCAGTTATGTTCGTATAGAACATATTGTGCCCCTTGGCGGTGGAAGATGTAACTAAAGGATTTTGCAGCTAACTCGGGTTCTATGGGTCACATCACGACACGGTTTGGCTCATTCGACACAACATCAATAGAGCTTACCTATTTTAGTTCTGAATTTCACCACCAAGGGGTACTTTCCTATCTCTGTTTCTATGGGCTGGATCACAATGGAGTATGGCTCTTTCAACTTGACATCGATAGAGCTGACTGATTTTAGTTCGAATTTTCACCACAAGGGGTGCTTTCCTATATCTGGTTCTATAGGCTGGATCACGACGGGGTATGGCTCATTCGACTCTACATAGATAGAGCTTTTCACCACCAGGGGTGCTTTTCTATCTCTGGTTCTATGGGCTGGATTATGAAGGGGTATGGCTCTTTCGACTCGACTTACGGTAATATATGGGAGTGTGTATGGCACGCCCAGTGTTTGCTGTCTAAGGTAGTGGGGCCCCCAACATTAGATTTGTTTAAAAAAAAAAAAAAATTCAACACTGATTTCAGGTACATTTAAGGTTGTTGGCACGGGCAACGCCGCGCGGGTAAGCTAGTATATATATATATATATATATAATTTTTACAGACTTGAAACTGATAGTATAATGTAGAAACCGAATTACATAACATTTTGTTCTATAATTGAGAATGTGATGTCCCCATGTTCTGTAACTATGCCCCCATTTTGAAGTGCATGAATATAATGCTTGGTGTTCCAGAAATATTTAATTTTTAATAAAATGTACGTGATTCTATTTTCTAGAATAATAATTAAAAAAAACGTATATTATACTGAGGAAACTTTTGAATATATATTAAATGTGGGAATAATTCTTCTCATTTAGGTTTATTACTAGCTGATCCGCCCGGCGTTGCCCGCTCTTGTCAAAAGAATAGCACGTAAAGCGGAAAAACTCTAAAATTCGTTGCACGAATTCCGAATAAATCTTACTGAAAAGAGAACAACATTTATTATATTGGACTAAAAGATTACAACCGCCTTCCTTATAAAAATGTGGAAAAATTACGGCGAATCGTGAGAAAATGTTAAAAGTCAGGAAATTTTATTTCAGAAGTCGCAGAAGACAAAGTTTACTATACTGAGCTAAACGATAAAAACAGGATTTCTTTTATGAATGTGGAAAATCACCGCGGCATACCAAAATACTCTAAATATCGCATGGAAAATACGCGAAAAGTTCAAAAATAGCTGAATGAATCCCAAAAAAACTTTATTAAAAGGAATACACAATTTACAATATTGTGCTAAAAGGTTTCGCCCAATTTTTTTTTTACTAATGTGGAAAAATTGCCGCGAAACAAAAAGAATCTCTCTAAAAATCGCATAAAAATTTCAAAAAATTCAAAATTCGCAGATGACAAAATTTATTATATTGGACTAAAAAATTTTAACCGGGATTGTTTCACGAATGTCAAAAATCGAAGCGAAATGTGAAAAAATAGAAAAAATTGCTTTGAAAATCGTGGAAGACAGAATGTAATATATTAGACTAAATGTTTCAAACAGAATTCCTTTTACGAATGTCAAAAATTCGCCGCGGATTGCGATAAAATTATAAAAATCGTTAGAAAATCGCATTTAAAAGAGCAAAAACTTCCCAAAACGTGGGAGACAAAATTTACTATATTAGGCTAAACGTTTGAAATGTAATTCTTTTTACGAATGTCCAAAAATTGCAATGGAACGCGAAAAATTCTAAAGATCAACTAAACAAATTCGTAAAAAAAAATAAAATAAAAATAAAAATAAAAATCACTGTACGAATTCTAAATAAACGTTATCGAAAAGAGGAAAAAAATTCTAAATTAGGCTGAAAGAATTAAACCCCATTCTTAATGCTTAAAAATTGCTGCATAACGTGAAAAACCACTAAAAATTGCATAAAAAATAAAATAAAAGTAAATCTAAGAAAAATCCAAAAGCGGGATTTGAGCTGCATAACTATATACCAAGGGTGATTGTGTTTCGGTATTTTGTACACCACTAAATTTATATAGTAATATTCTTAGCATGTCATCGCAGAATTTATCTATTAAAGAAGAAAAAGATTGCTATATAAATGTAGTGGTGTACAAAATACCGGAACACAATCACCCCTGCTATATACATAGAGGTATCTTCCTACCAAATTTTGTAGCTCTACTTACAGCGTTCTCTTTAAAACACAGTCCACAGACACATTCACACACACTCACACAAACCTATTTCTTATTATTATAGATTGTTTCCTTTTTTTCTGAAAAAGTTTCATTTTAAATGAGTAATACACTACGTGACATTGAAAATGCAACACCCAGAACGAGTGGCCATAAAGTGATGAAACTCGACAAACAGAGAGAGACAGCAAGGAACAATAAGTGATCTTTATTTCGAAATGATAGTCATAATACAAAGAGAGAACATCGTTGGCTCAGTAGGATGTATGACCACCGTGGACGGCGATACACGAAGCAACACGTCTAGTCACAGAGTCAATGAGAGTACGGATGCCGTCCTAAGGAATTGCTTTCCATTCCCTGTCAACTGTTTGGCACAGTTCGTCTTCTGAACGCGGCACTGGCAGGGTCTGAAAATGACGTCTAATCACATCTCAAATGTGTTCGATTGGTGAGATATCAGGAGAGTACGCTGGCAAGTAAACGGTCTGTACACCTTGCAGCGCACATTGTCTGATACGAGCATTGTGCGGTAGGGCATTATTTTGCTGATAAAGGGCATTGGGTACCGCTTGAAGGTAGAGGAGTACCACTGGCCACAGCATATCATCCACATATCGTTGAGACGTCATAGTGCCTTGAATACGAACTAGAGGTGACCTGGAATCGTACGCAATTGCACTTCAAACCATGATGCCGCGTTGTCGCGCGGTGGGGTGTTCCACAATTACTGCCGGATTGGACCTGTATCCACGTCGACGCCACACCTGTACGCGGCGACTATTACTGGAGAAACAGAAGCGTGACTCATGTGAGAACACGACACTGTGCCATTCCGTCGTCCATATCGCCCTATCCCGGCACCATTGCAAACATTGGCGTCTATGCTGTGGGGCCAATGACAGTCTTCTTATAGGAAGCCATGAGTGCAGGCCACTAGCAACTAATCGACGGGAAATTGCTCGGGTCGATATGGGAACAACTAGGGTGTCTTTAACATGCTTCAGGATGAAGGTAGAAGTGGCTTGCGGGTTCGCCACCGCTTGCCGGCGGTTGCGCCGATGCACGCGTGCTGACGTCACTCTTACTGCACCAGCACCTCTAAAAATTTCCACATTTCCCCGTTCCAACCATCTTCGCCACAGCCGGTGGACTGTGGACGCATCCCGGTGTGTCTCAGCTGCAATTTACCGTGTGGACCAAACTGCCCTTCACAGTCCTATCACCATGCCCCTCGTAAAATCGCCTGTCTGCTAGAACTGCCACCGTTGACGATGCCCTGGCATTCTCTGCTATTACACGCGTCCTCTGAGACAAAAACAAAATTTCTACCATGATTTCACTTGCAGAATTTACGGCACGAATATTGCACATTCTGCAGGTTCCTTCCCGTATATCTTATTTAACGTGCGTTGGAGAGCAGCGCATTTCACATCGTTTGAATAACTCGGTGACGTGCGTCTACGCTGAAATTTGCATACATTTCTGGCCACTCCTTCTTTCTGTTGCATTTTCAATGTCGCGTAGTGTAAAATGCTGAACGAGTCTTCTTAGACGACAAAATTACGTGTGAAAAAATTAAACTTCTGCGTAAGCACAAAACAAAAACTTTAAATTTGTTAGTTCAGTTTTTTAATATGGCATAAATTATTTTTATCTGTTTAGATTGAGTAATTTCTTTCTGAGGTATTGTATCTAACTTATCAATAATTGGGTTGTTTTCTTTTAAATTATATTCCGTGAAACTATTTATATATATTTTTTAAGTTTTGATAACATTGAAAAAATTTAGGTCAGACAAAATATGATGTTATTACTGTGATATTACTATTTTTTTCAAATAAGTTTGTGTAAGAATTTTTCATTCGTGGACCATTTTGTGTGTCCTAAATCTCCAAAAATGAGAAAATGTACATGAAAACTTAGAAATTCTGTACTTTCTAAAAGGCAATCTCCTTATTATCTATCATACATATTTCAAATTTATTTCAAATATTTCATAGAAAATTATGCTAATTTTTTCGGATATGTAGTCGTTATAACTTCTTATCTTGCGTTATATTTAAAATTGCAAAACATAAAAAAAATAAATAATTAAAAAAAGTTACTTTTAAATAAAATTTACATTGATGCATTATAAATGTATATAATGAAGTTTAATTTTAATACCTTTTTTACAATGTGTGAAAAGTATAACTTTTTTAAAAGCTCATTTAACAGAAAAAATAAATAACTCTCAGTTTTTTTTTCAATATAATACTCGGTCAGAAATTTCTTCCTTAATTATCTCTCCGCTATCACCGTCTTTCTAAAAATAAATTTACTCACGATGGGTCTGATAAAGACAATTTTTTTTCGATAATTTAAAACCAAATTTAAAAATACTAAAAGTATAAAAGCTTTCAAAAAGTAAAATATTTTCAATTAATATTTTTAAAAACGTTGCACTATTTTATTATTTTAAATGTATTTATGTAGCTCATTTTGTCATACTTTTTTGTTGTTGAAAACTCAAAAAATCAAATGGGCGTTTTACGTGTTCAATTCTCAGCATTCTTGGGCGCATGAATTCTTTCTCTTCTCTTCAATTTGGTAACGCACTTTTTATAGTATATCCTAGGGTTTTCAAGATTGGAACATTAACTACTAATCTTAATGCTAGGGGTTCTGTAAGCATCTCATTGAACGGTACATAGTCAATTTAACATGCTTAAAGACAATTTTATCACTATAGCTGTAGGCGTTCAAAAGTTAAAGTCGTGAGGATTGTAATACTTCTCTGAACTGGAATATGTAATTTCAGAATGTGGTTATATTGTGTAAGGAACACTGGAGTTTTATATCAAGCGCGAAATTTCTTCTGTAAATTTTTAGTACTCATTTTTGGAAGATAATCAAGAACCATTTAAATAGTTGGTACATAAGTTCTATTAGAGCAAAATATTTTATTGCACACTTCTAATTAAAATGACCCATATTTCTCTATGAATAGGAGCAGTACTTCAACTTTAGATAACATTACTCCTATTTAAAATTAGAAAACCTAAGCTTTTAAAAGTAAAAAGACGGATAAAATAGAAAAAATAAAGCCCAAAAGCCTTCTAGCGTGACAATGTGCAAAACATTAGAAAAATTGCATATCTTTTCGCGATGGGTCTAAAAACCGCAAATGTTTGAAGCAATTAGTGTAACTAATTCCACAGAGCTGAATTTTTGCATGAAAAGGACTGCCACTTTCGACTATTTTTTAATTCTATCTTGAACAATTTTCTAAAAACAGAAATCTTTTACAGATTCTTTGACAACATGTACAAATGAAATACAGTACAAAATTTACATTTTAAAAAGAGCCGCCAGTTTCAGCCATGCAAGAAATGAATTTTGAAATGAATTTATGCATTAAAGATTTCTGGAATACCTCCGAGTATGGAGGTATAGCGGCATCTATTCACGCTAAAAGGAACACCTAACTTATGGGTTTAATTGGACGCGTGGTGGGGAAGGGGGTTAAGAAGTGTGTTATCGGAATTCTAACATAATTTAAAATGAACTTTATATTACTCTTAAATGTAATGATAAATACTTACATTTTAAACAATAATAAGCTATCTTCGGTGGTTTTAATGATTAAATATAAAGGAAATATATTTCAAAATGTAACATTACGAAATATATATGGTGCACAAGTTAAAATAAGGAAGACTTTTTAAATTTGCCAAATACGACTAATAAAAAAGTAAAAAATGCACAAATGACTTATGATGTTATTAATCGCTTAATACATACAGTTCTACCATAAATTTCTAAGGTTTTTGTTCGCCTTATTTAACTGCAAAAAAGCATTTAAAAGTCTGTGAATGAACCATGCGATTACGAATTCTGTGTTTTTAAAATTGTATAGAATTTTCTTTACATTAATAGTGGTGCCAAACTCCTTGGAAATTCCAAGGCGTGTACGCATCTTGTACATCTTAGGATAAAATTTTGACAAGTTTTTGTAATTTAAAGAAAAATACCAAAAACAATTGTTTTTAAACTCTAACCAAAACAAACATTTTAAAAACGTGCGGTAATATTGAAAATCACTGAAAATTATAGAAATTGGTCATGAAATATCCTACATGATAATAGTAATAATTATCACATTCGTTTTACAATGACTAAGATGTAAACAACTAAACTAAAAAATATGTTAATAATCAATTCTTTACTTAGATGAATAGTAGATAAAATGATTCCTTTAAACTTCAATTAACGTAATTTAGGGACAATTAATTGACTTAAACGAAATGATAGTGACGACTGATGATTTAGCCGTGTAGAAAGTGTAGAGGAATCAAAGGAATCAAAGTACACATGTAGACCGATCTTTCAACGGTTCGCAGAACAGTACTATAGTGTAGTAAATCCCTTGGTTCATATTACAACTGATTCGTATTTTTATTTTTCCTCTACTACAAAAGATAAGTTTTTCTGCATCACGAAATGTGTAATTTTAAATAAATAATTTTTTTAGAGATAATGAGAAAGAAATGTAGATATTTTTGATTTGATATTTTACTTACGTAGAACATATTTTTTGTAAATATGCTTGATGAAATTGACTTTTTGGTTCCGTGATTACATTTCAGGTTATTGCACATTGCATTTCGAATATTGTTATATTTGCGTGTTCTACCATATCTCAAGATTTTAATTATTTTTTCCCTTATACGCAATTTGTTTGTTGTTGTTATTTTACTACAAAGGTTTTGGAAGAATTTTGGGCAAGAAAGGGTTTATCTAGAGAAATATTTGCGACACCCGGGAAAAAGATTCACTCAGACTAAAGAATCTATGATAATTGTAAAAGAGGAAGCAAATTTAAGTGTGAAACATAAGATTCGATGAATACGCCACGAACCTTTTTCATGAAAATTCCGTTATGAAATAAGCGATTGGCTTCAAATAAATGTCTACAAATGCACCGTCACTCTGTCATACATATAAGATGGACTAAAAACAACTCAGCAATATTGTTTTCTTAATAATGTTTGTAACAATGCCGCAAAAATTTAAATTAATAAGAAAAAGACAATTCAAAAAGTGCCAAAAATGGAAAAATGCAAAATGAATAGAAAATTAAAACAATTTTGTTTTGTTTATGGGCTTTTGTGTACTTTCGTCCGGAAAATGTTTATAGAAAGGAGTTCCTTCGACATCGGCGAATTAAAAAATAGGAATTTGATCGATTCCTTCTGTTTTATTTTCTGTGAGTTTTCTGAAACATAAAATTTTTTCCTCTTTTCTGGCGTAAGCAAATGTTCCATTCCCAAGGGATACCAATTTGGCTATTGGAGAATTTAATACATTCTTGAGAAACATCGTGGCTTCTAAAATTAAATTCTTTTTCAGAAATTCCGGTAAGAGATGTTAACCGTGAGAATTTTAATCAATTTCAATAAAGGCTTCGTATTTGATAGCTAATGATAATAGTCATTTTATCTAATTAAATCACATTTCTCAACTGTGCTTAGTTTATAAATATATAGTGAATAAGCGTGGTGTTTCTTGTCTATACTGATCTTTTATTTAAAGATTTACAAAAATGCAGTCGATTTTTCCATTATCTTTATATATTATTTTAACTGAATAAAACAAAACTACTCGAAACGTTTCAACACCAAATAATAAAATACAGATTGTGGTTTTACTAAGTATGGTATTTGTGCAGAATTTGTATATTTTAAATATTATTTTGCCATAAACATCGTAAATATAAATTCATTAAATTAAACTTTATTAAGAAAACATCTTCATGGATTAATTATGGGCTAATGAGTATTTGTGTGAGTGTGTGTACAATTGGCAAAAAAAAGTGAGAGAACACCCCCACACATTATAATCGCCAAATTGCTGCAGATGAAAGCGAGGTTATTTTTTTTATTATGAATTATGTCTTCTTAAAATTTATGTTCAAATAAAGATGCTTAGTGTACTATTTTAATAATGCAATTGTATCAAACATTGAAATTTCAATTACGAAAATCTAATTTTGACTTCATATTCGCTTTTTATGGAACATTTTACTCTGTTATACCAAACGTGCAGTCATTCAGTGAAGTAGTTTAGAAATTATGTACTTGTAAAGTGTTCCATTACCAATGTTAAATTCATTTTTAATAGTTGCAAAATAGTTGTTTTATTTTTTAAATAGCTGTAAAACAAATCGGAATACATTTAGTTTTTTAAACAATGCTCAAAAATTATTTGACAGAAACAGGTAAAACATTGGATTCACATATTTGAAGATTCTAAAAAACAAATTTTGCTTAACTATTTATAGGTTTCTCTCTTTTACTCTGTATGTATATATATATATTATTTTCTTAATTTTTAAAATTGCATTTTCTATGTATAAAAAAAATTAAATGGCAGTTCTTAGTAAAAATCTCGATCCCGGAAGGATTTTAATCCTGAATTTAAAAGTTGATATGTCATTGCTAGGTACAAATAATTATCTGAAACATTAAAGAATAATTATCAATTCCACCATTTTACATGTAATTTTTCATTAATACATCAATTACTCATTTTTTAATAAAATTGAATTTTTATCAACATAAATTTATTTATTTATTATTTGATTATCAGTTATCTGTATTTGGACAGTATTTCTTTTAAACTTTATCGAATAATAGTGAGAATTTTTTTTATTATATAATAGTATATTCACTAATTTTTCAATAGATGGCAGCACCTGATTGATTCATTTGAATACATGTTTAGAGTTCTATTTTAAATTTTCTATAGAGGGCACTGGTTCTATATATTGGGGTTTGTGCTTTGCTTTGATGTACAATGATGATCCTTGGTCAATCAACTTATTCAACCATCATTTAAAACTTATATTGGCAACATGTACGGATTTTCTCCAATACAATGCTTGAGTTTTGTGTTGACTCATGTTTGGATCATGAATTCTATCTGGTAATTTAATTTTTCTTTTCCCTCTATCCTTTTTAATCCTGTTTTATTTTGAACTTAATGATTATTTTACAGTTTATTTCTCTATTTTATGGGTGTGGATGTCCCAAAATCATATTCTTTAGCAATGTTATGGCTAATATGATGATGAAACCACACATTTTATTTGTGATAATTTTGGCATTTGGGACCTGAAGATTCTGTCTCAATTCCACAAATTAAATTTTTCAATTTTTGTAATTCAATTTCTCGTTTTTTTAACTATGTATATGGAATCTATATTCAGTGTGTTGGGGGTACACTATTGTTGTCAATTAATTATTATATTTTAATTCATAATTTCAAAGTTTTTGTTGGTGTATCGGTAATGTATCATTAACGGTTATATATATATATATATATATATATATATATATATATATAACAATTAATAATTAAATTTTAATTTTGTCGCCGTTTAACTCATCAATTCTATAATTCTGTTTATTTCCCATTATTCTAAATTATTTTCTCGTTCTACTATTTAAATTATAAAAATCCCGCATAGCTAAAAAATCTTTATTCTAAAGTTATTCTCTTGAAAAAAATGGCGCTAGTATGCTGTTATATTATAATTACTTGCTTTTTATTCCATTAAAATAACACATCCTAAATATTAATCCTTTTAAAATATCACTTTCCCAGCTAAATATTTTAATTCTCTCGAAAAACAACCTGTATCATTTTATTTTTTATTTTGTTATTTTTCCTGACAAAAAAGTATTATTTTCTCAAATATAAAAGTTAATCGCGGTTTCAATGTAAAATTTTATCCTGGCATTCTTCCAAGACCATGTAAAACCTACGCATTTCCTTTTTATTTCTACATTTCTTCGAAAAAATCAGGTTCATTCCAGTTCAGCCTAGAATGTTCTTTTTCCCGCACTTTTTCAGTTATCTTTACCATTTCTCTTATCATCATATCTTTCTTATCATAATGCCCAAAGAGTCCCGTAACGCTATTGGTCGAAAGACTGTTTCGTGGTTCTGTATTCGTGAGCTTTAGCAAATGCTTATATGTTTTTTCTTCGCGCAGAGAGCAGATTGTTGCTGGATCTCGATATATACTGACCCTGGCGCGTACTTTGCGACCGTGGAATTAAATCTCCTTGCCTGCTCATAGACCATACTACGCTGCTTATTAACATCTTGTGTCTTCTTCAAGCTTGATTTAATTCACTAAAGATCTCCTTGGTCCTAAAAGTCATTATTTATGGAATTATCATGTGAACTAGTAAAAGCATAGCCTCAGAGTTTTTCAGGATTTTAATAAAATGTGGATTGGAATCTACTGCCTATTTATTTTCCTTCAGTAAGCACACCATGAATTGGGATGATCGGTGGTACGACTGCAAATTCCTAAGTGGAAACCTCTAGACTTGATAGTTTTGATTTACAAAAAACAAGGTGATTCAGTGAAATCGTCACATATAGTATATATACTTCGACTATTAATTAAATAATTTAAAAATTGTGAAATTTATATTCGAAAATAAAATGCGAGTTTTTCCAAAATATCCAAATAGGATATTAACATTATGTGTTCGTTTGGAAATTTCAAAGGTTAGTACATTATCAATATTAATAGGGTCACTTAAGCTTATTTTTTTAACATGAGTTCAAAAAACAAAAAATTCTTAATGGAATATTTATTGTGGTGTTTCTCTGCAACAGTTTGCGATTAAAATGTATGGGATGTTCTCTTCTCTTTAGCGGACTGTACATGTGTGTTTATTTCTGAATATCCCTTTATTTATGATAGTATATATACACTTATCGATGTGCAGGTTGGAATAAAATATATGTCGTGCAATTTGTTTAATGTTTTACGGATTAATTGATTTCTTTTTGTATGAACAATGGTGATAAACTTATCTAAAGATGATTGTTCCATACCAAGATTGTCAAGCGGGGATGCACCCCCAGCTATAAGTGAACAACGAAAGTCGTTATTATTCACATTTTTGCAGACATGGAACAATATCATATCACTTTAGTAGTGAAGGTACAGGTTATGATGTGAAATCCCTGGTCACACATTTTTTAATCAGTTAAAAATAGGAAAAAAGTCGCAAAATTTTGAGCACTGTGATTTCAGTTATGGTAACCCGGGAGTAGGTAGATTGCTAGATTTAGTTATTTTTCGTAGATCGTTGGTGTTTTTATTACTAGAAATAATTTATTTGTTTTACCAGAATTTTATACATATGAAATGAAGCAGGTATTTTAATGAAAGGTAACTTATAGTTTATAGTTATTTAGAATTGTTAAATGAGTGGAAAGCAATAAATTTGCAAATACGGATGTAATATTTGTGATTGAAGCATTTACGTTCGATATTTGGTTGACAAAATATGTAACTTTTGGGTATTTTTAACATGTCCATAACAAGTATTTTTTTTGGACAATTTGAGTCGGATAAGTGCCTTCTATAGGCTCTTTTAAGTACCAACAGATGTCAGTATGAAGAAATTTGTGTTTGAGATAGCTATTTAGCGAAATAAATGAATTAAACAACGTTTTCTTCTCTCTTTTTCATAGAAATGACGTGTTGACACATATAAGGAACAGAAAATTAATGAAATTGATGTTTTTTAGATTTGCGAATGCGATAAAAAAATTTATGTTTCGGAGATTTTTGAATGCTATAAGGAATTTTATGTTTTTCGAATTTGCGCTTATACATGCGTCTGAGACCGCGGCTTTAACGAATTTGGGCATTTTGGAGATTGCTGCATCCAATGATGTTTTTTTTCATGTGCACTCAAGCGCTCATGCATACGTATGTGAGCGTGGCTTTAATGAGTTTCGTGCAATTTAGAGATTGCTCCACAGCGAGTTTGGTGCATACACTGATGGGTTTTTTTTTTTATTTGCTTCATGTGCGCCCAGTGCATATACATGCGTCTGTGACCACGGCTTTAACGAGTTTCGTGCATTTTACAGATTACTGCATAGCGGGTTTGCCGCATCCACTTATGTTTTTTTTTTTGTTGTTGTTTTATGTGCGTTCAGCGCTTATATATGACTCCGTCACCTCGGCTTTAACGAGTTTTGTGCATTTAAGAGATAGCTGCACAGCGCGTTTGCTGCATCTAGTAATGTTTTTTGGTTTTCATGAGCGCGCATCGTTTATACATGCGTCTATGACCGTGGCTTTAACGAATTTCGTGTATTTTAGATATTGCTGCACAGCGAGTTTTATTCATCCAGTGCTGTTGTTTGGTTTTCATGTGCGCGCAGCGCTCACAGATGCCTCTGTGGCTGCGTCTTTAACAAATATTGTTTATTTTGGAGATTGCTGCACATCCACTTTTCTTAATCGAGTGATGTTGTTTGGTTTTCATGTCCACGAAGCAGTCATATACGTGTCTGTGACCGACAATTTAACGAGTTTCGTGCATATTAGAGATTGCTGCACAGTGAGTTTGCTACATCCAGTAATGTTTTTTTTGCTTTCATGTGCACGCAGCGCTCATACATGCTACTGTGACCGCGGCTTTAACGAGTTTCGTGCATTTTAAAGATTGCTGCACAGCGAGTTTTCTGTATCCAGTGATTTTCTTTCATTGGCACGCAGCGCTCATACATTCGTTTACTGACGTCTTCAGTAACGAATTTTATAATTTTACAGTTTCGTTATTAGCGAATTACTTGAATTGGGATTTTTTCCCCTTTTCTATGTTTTTTTTTCTTTTATCTGTAAAAAGTATTTATACGCGTGTTTTAATGATCGCGGCTGTAATGATTGTGCACTATTCGAGATTTTTAAACAGTGAGTAATTTACTCATATTGCGACCTGCTGAATAGAATCCATTGAATTCAATCATGCATATATGTACATGTACAGGGTTTTTTTTTTAAACTGACGCTATTCAGAGCCGCGGTAATAACTGGCTCATTGTAATAACTGGATTGACACAAAATTTTATAAATGGACTAAAAAAACCATGGGAAAAAAGAATCCAACAAAAAAAATTAGTTCCAATCACCACCGATAGGGGCAAATGTGGCGTTCTTTTAATTTATGCAACTGAGAATTAGCATAAAATACGGGCAATAAATGAAAATGCAAATTTTTGCTTACGCAAGCGACAGTAGCGCCAATAGTTTAAGCTATAAATTCATACGAAAAACTTAAGAAACAATTTCAGCTCAGGTTGAAAATGAATCTCACGTTACCGCAGCGAGCGTTACTTTTGAAGTTCTATTATTGTAACTAGTGCAATGCACCAGCCGCTCTTCGTTTATTTAGAACATATCATAAACTGCGTAAAGTTCCTTTATCCGCTAATGCATTGAAAGCAATGATTCTGAAATTCGAAGAAACAGGCTCGCTAGCAGTTCGGCCAGGCAGAGAACGTAAACCGGTGTCAGAAAAAGCGATAATAGATGTTACAAGTGCGATCAACTACAGGCCACAGGGTACCTCTGCTGCTTGTAGTAGCAGCGCACGTGGTGTTTCGCGAGAACTGGATTTACATGTTTCGAAAGTATGGAAAGCCTTCCGGCGAATTCTCCACTACTATCCTAACAAGATCAGCTGTTTGCAACAACTTCAACCCAATGATTACGATAAACGACTGACATTTGCTCTGACATTTCTTGCAAGAATGGAAGTCGATGATGCTTTCCCGTTGTGAATTTTATGGGGAGATGAGGCCCATTTTCATCTGAATGGGTTCGTTAATACTCATAACTGTAGAATTTGGGCCACTGAACAACCTCATACAGTTCTAGAAACTCCGTTACATTCACCTTTACAGCTGAATTCATCCTTGGACCATTCTTTTTTGAGAACATTACTGCGACAGGACCAGTGACGTGTATCGTTAACGCAGAAAGATATCATAATATGCTGACTAGTTTTGTCGTTCCACAACTTCAACAGAGACAATGTCTGGATCAAATAATTTTTATGCAGGATGGTGCACCACTACATATTGGTGTAAAAGTACAGCAGCTGTTGCGCCATCACTTCACTGACCAAAGAGTTATCAGTCGTTGTTTTCAATATGACTGGCCGCCCCGGTCTCCGTATTTAACCCCATGCGATTTTTGGCTCTGGGGTTATTTGAAATCGAAAGTCTATCTTGGGAAAGTAACAAATCTGAGTATCTTAAAAGACAACATAATACATGCAGTAAAGGCTATTCCATGTGACATGTTAAGCTCGGCCGTCGAAAATGTTGTACAAAGAACGCAAGGTGTGGTGCAAGAGAACGGTGGTCATATTGAATGTGGTCGAATTCCTCGTCGGGAAAGTGTATACGATGAATAAAACATGGTATTTTATCCAAATTATTAATTTTATCTGTTTCTGATGTTTTCTTTCAATGTACAGCGCCAAGTGGTGGCGGTGATAGGAACTATTTTTTCTTTGGAATCTTTTTCCCCGTGGTTTTCTTAGTCCATTTGTAAAATTTTGTGTCAATCCAGTTATTAGAATGAGCTTCCGGCGGCTCTGAATAGCGTCAGTTTAAAAAAAAACACCCTGTATTATTAGAAAGTTCAAAACCTCCATTCAAAAGGCCTGATTTGAAGAAAATTATATTTACTTATGTTATTAAAAATGGATTATATTTATTATAATTCATAAGTTTATATATAGTGAAAATAATATTTGAAGAAGTACGTAATTATATATACAATAAAATATATTTCTGAAATATCTGTAATAAAAAAACTTAAAATCATTGTAAATTTGTATAAACATGTGAGGTGTTATTTTTAAATCATTTATTTTTCAATATATTTTTCAATTTTTCAATACATAAATATTTCTTTTACGAGGATTTTTCAGTAAGAAAAAAATTAACATTAATGTAACGACGCACTTTAAAATATGGAGAAGATGCGATGATTTTATCTGGAAATTACTGGCAATTTGGAATTTTAAACAATGAATGTTTACTTCATAAATATATTTTCGTAAAAACTGACTAATTAATAAATCATCTGCAATAGTATCCGTTATTTGGCATTGAAAAAAAATATATGTTTTCAGGTTACCATATTCTAGCTTGATGTTCTTTGGAATGACAGTTAATTTTTAAAACTGTGTTTTTCCCCCCACTTTATTTATTTATTTTGTATTTAGTTTCATTCCACAAACTCTTTTTTTATGCTGTAATGGGTATTTTGTTTTATCTTAAATGTTTTTGAATTTCTTACCACTTTGTTTCAGACTTTTGTTATTTTTTTTACATCTCTTTCTGTAATTTTTTTCATTGACACAGTTAGTTTTTTTTTTTAACAATTCTTTTTGGATTTAAAAATTATTTTGGTTTCCGTTTTTTTAATTAACTGATGTTCATCGTTAACAAACATCGCACATGAAAAGGTATGTTAAAATATTTATGTATATTTTGTACTAATGTTTTTTTTTGACGTTTAATGTTCAGCAGATTATCTATTTTTTATTATGAATTAAATTTATGTTTGAAATAACGTATTTTTGCTTTATTTTGACCGACGCAGAAAAATACGATTTTGTATATTTTGTAATAAGTCGCTATCTGAAATATTCTATATCCTATGATTCCGAAATAATAGCTTATTAGAAAAAAAAAGATATTCCCTGTAATTGGGATTCCTTT
Organism: Maratus michaelseni; assembly: GCA_963931845.1. NCBI lineage: Eukaryota > Metazoa > Arthropoda > Arachnida > Araneae > Salticidae > Maratus > Maratus michaelseni. The sequence goes on from OZ007590.1 coordinate 214,147,258, forward strand.
TATTTTCTTTATAATTCGTAAATAGTTGTTTTGTGCGCATTTCTAAATGAGAAAAAAAGTATTGCTGATGTAGCAGGGCATTTCAAATGTTAATATGACGCGATACTTTTATGTGACAGTTGTTGTGAAATCCGAATTTGAATTTTCAAATATTTACTCTGTAATAGAAAGGCACTTTAAAGATTCATATGACGAAGATTATCGATTTTCTATTCAATATTATTGTGTAAACAAATTATTTTTTCTTTATTTTGATAGACACTTAAAAATACGCGTTCCGTGCATTGTTGTCCATAAATATTTTATTACCCATCAATCCAAGATGTTGGGGTAGTAGAAAAAACAAAACTGGCGCGTTCTCGAAAGGCGCGCGAAAAAAAAATCGCCAAAAATCTTTGACCAGGGATTGCACATCTGTTCCGCGGTGTACGCATAAGTCTAAATGATACATATATGTCTAAGGGCTAAAAACTTTAATGTCTCAAATAACAAATCATGCAAACATTAATGATTTTAGAACAAATCATCTTTTATAATGGATTTGTATTACTTTTTTAAAGCTACAATTGTAAAGAAATTGAAGGCCACCAAAAGAACCTTTAGAGATCATCATTGCACCTAGGGATAGCCAGACTATAATTTGAGCCTTTTTACTTTCTTCTATCTATAATAGAAGAAAGTATTGTAATCGAAATTTTTTTCGACTTCCGGTTTTCAACGGATTTACACGTTTTAGAGGTCAGAGATTCCGAAAAACATGTTTTTACAAAATGTCTGTCTGTTCGTCTGTCCGTCCGTCCGTCTGTCCGTCCGTCCGTCTGTCCGTCTGTCCGTCTGTGTGTCTTCATTGTACCATCTAAAAGTGTATGATGTTATGCAAATTTTTTTTTCTATGTTTTCGGCTATGACAAGCAGGTTCTATCAGAATTTGGGGATATTTCGACGAAAGAGGGCGCTGTGATCGATATTTTTGTTCCATTTTCACTATTGTACCATCTAAAAGTGTATGATGTTATGCTTTAAATTGAACCAATTTTTTTTCTATGTTTTTGGCTATGGCAAGCAGGTTCTATCAGAATTTGGGGATATTTCGACGAAAGGGGGCGCTGTGATCGATATGTTTGTTCCATTTTCACTATTGTACCGTCTAAAAGTGTATGATGTTATGCTTCAAATTGAACCACATTTTTTTTCTATGTTTTTGGCTATGGCAAGCAGGTTCTATCAGAATTTGGGGATATTTCGACGAAAGGGGGTGCTGTGATCGATATTTTTGTTCCATTTTCACTATTGTAGCATCTAAAAGTGTATGATGTTATGCTTCAAATTGAACCACATTTTTTTCTATGTTTTTGGCTATGGCAAGCAGGTTCTATCAGAATTGGGGATATTTCGACGAAAAGGGGCGCTGTGATCGATATTTTTGTTCCATTTTCACTATTGTACCATCTAAAAGTGTATGATGTTATGCTTCAAATTGAACAAAAAAAAATTTTCTATGTTTTTGGCTATGGCCAGCAGGTTCTGTCAGAATTTGGGGATATTTCGACGAAAGGGGGCGCTGTGATCGATATTTTTGTTCCATTTTAACTATTGTATCATCGAAAAGTGTATGACGTTATGCTTCAAATTGAACCACATTTTTTTTCTCTGTTTTTGGCTATGGTAAGCAGGTTCTATTACAATTTGGGGATATTTCGACGAAAGGGAGCGCTGTGATAGCCATTTAAAGATTTAAAATTCAAAAAGATGTGCAAATTAAAAAAAAAATTAGATATCCTAAAACTTTTTTTCGTTAAATGTTTGGCCTTGATCCGGAGATTCCGCAGCAGTTTTTGTTTTGCTTCTATCTTAAAAAATGGCTGAGATAGAGCGGTTTGTAATTTTAGGGTTGCTGACATTTTCAAACAAGACAGCAGAATTCATCCATAAACGGGTGTAATTTATGAGTTTTAGTTAACATGGTTTCGGCAAATTTTCTTTCATTGTTGTAACCATTAATCCTATTATATGCTTATCACTATATATTTATATTCGCCAACGTCAAATTATCGCCAAACTTGGCGACAGTTTGCGGAATATCGACAAATTTGGCGACTAAAGTAAGTTGCCATAAATGAAGCCAACTTGGCTGTAGAGGACTAATTTGGCGATATTCTCATTCAAATTCAATGTTGACGAGAACTGGGATTGAGTGTTCTTTATTTAGGTTCCACGCATTTTACCTTCGTGTTTTCCAGTAAAATTAGCTAAAATCGTAAAACAAAGGAATAGGGAGGCTATCTATTCCTGTCGTTCAAGCCAGAAGGACTTTTCGTAGTTTAGAATACATCGATTGTTCACATCCCTGTAACCCGACGATTCGCAAGCAGCTGACGTACAACAGAATGACGAAAAATATTGATTTTATTGGCGATGTGATAGCGAATTTTTAAGTATTAACATGACTGAGATAGAAGAAAGTTTTGGGATTGGCACATCCGACTAGTTTATAATTAAAATAATATTTTGTAAAAAATATGGTAAAATATATTATTGTTGTTAGTATTATAATTTTCGGGAAATTTCCGTCTAATTACCGCTTACATTGTTTACTTTCGCGTATGAAATAATTCCCTAAGCTATTTGTAAACTATCCGCAAAAATAATTATGTCCTGATTCCCGAAATATATTTTTATATTATATCTCATACGAGATTTCTAAAGGGCGTGTAAAATATACTAGTGTAATAATATTACGCCTGATAAGATTTTGTCATAAGGACATGTTTTATTATAACTATTGTTACGTAATTTTGGGCGACTATTCAAACATTACAGTACAGCACAATATCTTAGGAAGCTATTTCACATAAAGCTATTTATGAATTCGTAATTCTTGTGATGTAGATTCAATTGCCTTTGGAATTTTATAAATATAGTAGGCTATTTAGAATTTCACGCTTACAGTCTTGTTATAAATCAGTTTACCTTATCTATTGTACGTGAGCAGAGCTTTCGGAATAAGTCTAGTGTGAATGCTTTAGTATTCATAATATCAGATGCTTTTAGCACTACATAAAATTTGCAGATTACTATTAAACATATTATTTCTATACCAATTGATACTTATGAATAAATATATGTAAAATATAGCAAATAGAAATGTGTTATAATTTTAATCAAAATATTAAAAATAACATTAGTTCCACTAACATATTTTTAGACAGTAAGAGATCACATTTTTTATTTAAAAGCAATGTTAAAATATAATTTAAGTTCAAGGACATTAAAAACAGTACAAAAACAAATATCGTAAACTGAACCTACATTGTAATTTTAGAGTTGATTTTGTAAAATCTGCAACAAGAATTTAATGCAACATAATTTTCAATTTTAATAAATATTTCCAAGAATTCCTACCTGTAACATGTCACCTGCGTTACAGGGAGGAAATTCTTGGAAATATTTATTTCCAAGATGAAGTAATATGTTACCTGCGTCACAGGCAAGCCTACCAATAATAATAGGACTGACTATTATTTTTTCTACTGTCACAATCGTTATTTTTATTAGTTTTTGCTGATCATACATGCACTGCTAGATTTGTGTTGTAATTTTTCTGAAATAAAAGTTGCGTTTTTCTTTTATAAAACGGCTTATTTAAGTAAGCTTTATTTATGTGTATGTTCTTGCAAATGATTGTTTAACTTATACCTGTAGAATCTTAATTGGCTGCTTATGTATCATTTTACTATTAATAAAAGCAACTATACACTCTAAAAGTTTTTTGAAAATAACCAGTTAATATTATTTTTTACTCTTTTTTAAATTTAAGAAAAAGAAGATGGAATATTTAACAGCACAGATATCGTATGAAGATATAATAAACTAGACAATTAGCGAATTTCAGAAATTACCGTTACAAATTATGATAAATGAGCATTAAGCAAACTCTAAAAAAAAAGGTTTCTTAATCTACAAAAGTATATCATAACCAAGAACGAAAATATAAAATAACCTCTTCTGAGTTACCCAGGATTCCAAAAAGAGTTATCTTTCTTTAGAAACCACAGAAAGCATTATTTATTCAAGATTTAAAGAATCATTTATGAAAACATAATTTCGTTTGCTGCATCTGATTTTCGGAAAAGTTTCGGAATAGTTTTTATTGTGTATTAACTAATTTTCTCGAACCGGAATATCGAATTTTAGGATACTATTACTCCTAAATTAAATATTTTCAGCTGCGTAATTGAATTTATACATCTAAGGGTAACAAAATAATGTTAATTTTTATGTTGATTTCAATGCTTTTAATTTATCGTGTTTGTCTGTAAATAATGTTTGCTGAGCACGAAAATGTTTACTCAAGAATTCATAGAATCCGAAAAACCTATATACCTATAAACCTATATAAATCTAAAACTTGTTTGCCAAAACTGATTAATATATTTTAAAAGCTTCTCGGAAAAGTTTCGGAAAATCAGTGGCTGCGAATGAATCTTTGTTTTTAAGAATGCTTATTTAAATCTAAAAAATATATTAGTTTCCGAGCATTCTAAAGATAAAAAATGCTTTTTGGAATCGTGGGTAATTCCTAAGAGAATACTGGATATTTTCATTCGTGGTTATATTATATTTTCCTAGATAAAAAAAAATCTTTTTTTTTCGTTTACTTTTTACTACTAGCGTTATTGAAAATTTTGATGAGATTAGAGTGATAATGATCTCTTTGAAAAACATTAAAGTATTTGAAAATAAAATAAAATATAGATTCATCTTTTTTTTTAATATTAGGAAATAGTTCAAGATATAACTTTCCCAAAAACTTCAGCAAATGAGGCAGTTTGTTACTCTTAGAGTTATTATATGGTGATGAATTAGCGTAAATATATTCTTTCCACTCACTTTCATATCCGTAACAGAACTTTGATTTTTAACTAACTATTAAAAAATTCCTTTCATGACTGTTGCTATTTTTACAAGTTAAATACAGTGACTATCACTTTTTTTACTTTTGATACATTTATCCCTTTAATACATGAAAATTCTACTTCCTTAAAGCTTCTCGTAGAAAATAAATGTTAATATAGTTACTAAAAAATATTGCTTTCTTTAAGACAAAGATTATATTATGAGCTGACATATAACCCACTTGTGGGCTATACTATCCCCACTCTCTCTCTCTCTCACACACACACACACACTCATATATATATATATATATTCTTCAATAAATGTATAAACTCAAAAATATCCGAATTTCAAATGTATGTGTATATAGATATCTAAAATATAAAATATTAGACTGTAAATAGAATGTAAAAGCATAATAAATTAATTTTAAACTCTAAAACAATACATAATATACCGAATCTAGCCTCATTTTTATCAGTAGAATGAAAAGCTGAGAAAGCTTTACCCCTCATTGTAAAAATCAAATTTCCTGGAAGATTCGAAAGACTTGACGCGACACACTTACATTCAAACATAAAATAAAAATCTTTATATATATATAGACCCCCATAATATTTTTAACTATATAAAAACTTCTACATTATATTCAACTGTAAAATCTATCGATCATTTAAATTTTTATTGTAATATATTCAAAACATGAAATGCAAGGTAGACCGTCTAAACCTAGACTTGAAATAAAAAGAAATATGATAATCAAAATGTCTTCGTACTAATACTTGAACTCAAGCATCTGTCTATTAGCCAGGAGCATTGAAAACAATATCGTTACAATATCCAGAAATTCCATTCCTTGCTGCTTCTGTCTGTTACTACATCCACATCCACATCACATCAACCCTTTCTATGCAAGTCTTTAGAGCTAATATGTGATCCAGAAACGTCTGAAAGCCAGCATTCGTATGAGGTCAAGCCGCCAAGCCGATCCGAATCGTTGCCACTCCTTCTTGAAATATAGTTTTCAGTGGTAGTGTAGAAATTTGCATTAGTGTTTATTACTATAAAATATATTCATATTTAAAAAACATGTTAATTAAAAATTAAACTCATATTACAGACTCTTTTATATCTATATATTTGTTTTTTAAATTCATTTATATTTAAAAAAAAAAAGTATGTAAATTTCATAACCAGCGAGGCATGTTTCTTGTACTATTTTTTTGTCAATTAAAGTTCTTACAAAATACAAAAAGAAATGTCCTAAACACTTGCAATATCATCACTATTATTTTATTTACTTAACTGTAAACAATCTGAATAAATTATGTTCTATGAAAAAAACAATTACAAATCTAATCAAAATAAAAAATTAAAATATCATCATTGTATCCAAAAATATTTAAATTTTAATTGCAATTAACTGTATAATTATATTCATAATGAAACAGAAATAGATTTTATCCAGTACTGGATTAGTTTTTGTCCACATCAATTTAAAAATAATATTATTAAAAGTGACTAATAATTGTAGAAACAAAAATGACGCACACTTAAGAAAATAGTTCCCTGTTAATCTGTAATTCAGCTGAGATATAAAATAAATCAAAAATATTCTTCAAAACATTATAAAGCAAATCAATAGGAACATAACTGAAGAGGATCTCAAAATCGAAAACCCGTATTTATTGAGGGATAAAAATTTTTTGTCAAAAACCGCTATACTATTATCTATTGACCAGAAATGCCCTTATATTTTATAATTTAAATTATAAGAAACGATATATATAATTTTAATAATTTCTGTAAGTCTGTATTAAAAATTCTATTCATGATTAAAAAAAATGGAACTAGAGAAGAACTTTATAAATTTAGTTGTCATAAAACTAAGAGGCAGTGATGATTTGAAAATTTAAATTTATATGAAACTAAGGATTTACACTATTTCTTATAAACAAAAAACTTTTCAACAGCTGGATTTTCCTCTTGGTTAATCTTAATATAATATCTTTCATTATGCAATTTATTTATTACTTTCCTTATATAATTTTTTTTTCATGACAGACCACAATTGTTTACTGCTTTGCCAACTGTCCTAAAATAAAATTATTTTTTTAATCCTTATCATAATTTAAACGATTTCCAGTGAATATCTGACATTCATATTTTTTTATAATTAAAGAGATTTAAAAAATAAAATTTCCATACAAACTATTTCTGTAACTTTGATTTTAACTAATAGTGTCAATATCATGATTAAATACTTTCATAACCATATTAAAATTAATTTTACTATTTATTCTGAATTTGGTTCAAAAGTTCTTAAAAAGGTAACATTTTTATTAGTAATAATCTATTATCAGTAATCACATCGCAATGAGAATCATCTAAATTATTAGCACAATTCTCACTATTGCTGCAACAAGCTAAGGATACACCACTGTCAGAAAAGCAATTAGTTAAAAGTTTTGTACTGAGGTGTATTATAACTTTACGAAACATAAATTTAATAGTATTTTACAGGCAATAATTCATAAGTATCGCTAAAGATTTTAATAACATTTAAATTATGAAGACTTTTGATGATTTTCCTTTTAAATAAATGTTATATTTGTTACCATTATCACTCCTCAAACAGCTGTAATTAACAAGATCACTAACCAAATCCTTAAACTGAAAAATTTTTAATTTAAATTTCACAAAAAAAATTCATTCTTTTTAACGTAAAAACTTCAGTTTTAACAATTTTAATATTATACGTAGAAATAAATTTATCTCCTAAACCTTTTAAACAAACCTTAGGAATAATATAATTAATACTTTTACTGAAGTTATGTTACAATATTATTAAATTTTCAGAAATTAATAAAGTTATTTGACAAGATCCCTCTATCAACTTGACCCCCGACATACGTTTTTCACAACTAACTTATTTTTTCATTTGTAATGTTTGAGAATTAATACCTATCAAAAATTTATATAGAAAACCTTTTTAAGTACATTCACTTAACAGCAAAACAAACGCAACAAAAATACCGCATACACCACTTTTATAAAAAAAAAATGATAAAGAAAAAATATATAAAAAACGGGCAATATGCAGCTTATTCATTTCATATATAGCTATAGTTAATTTGTTGCGTATGAAAAATATCGTATTAGCAGTCGCTTAAAGCAGATCACAAAAAATGCAATATAAAATATTTTTGAATAAATCTATGATCTCAAATATATCAAAATAATATATATATATATATATATATATATATATAACTAAATTATGAAATATTAAACACTAGAATGAATTAAAAAGCATTATACATTAATTATAAAATCTAATACAATAAATAAACTATCCAAGTTCATAGACTGCCTCATTCTCATCAGTAGGTTGAGAAAACTCCAACTTCATTGCAAAAATGAGTTGTCAGCAGGTTTGAGACGCTTCGAAATGCCACACTTATATTCAAATTTAAAATAAAAATCTTTATTTATATCTCTTAATAGTCAATAAAAAACAAAAGCTATTGTAATCAAATCAAAATTTCCATAATATTTTTAACTATATAAAAAACTTCAATATTATCTTCAATTATAAAACTCATTAATTGTTTCATTTTCTATTGTAATATTATAAAAAGATGGAATGTAAGGTTGACCGTCTCCTCCTAAACATACAAGAAAAGTAATATGATAATCAAAATGTCTTCTTACTAATACTTGAAATACAGAATCAGTCCATCAACTGGGGCATTGAAAAACATCAAATTGTTTCTTCAATGTCCAAACACATAAAGACATTCCATTTCTTGTAGCTTTTGTCTGGTACCACATCCACATCCACTCGTTCCAATTGAAGTCTTTAGAGCTCATATATCATTCAGAAGCTTCTAGAAGACAGGATCCATATGGGGTAACGCCGCCAGTCCGAATCGTTTTGACTGCTTCTTTAAAAGTAGTTTTAAATGATATTGTAGAAAATTGCTCGGGCGGATACTATTATACACTAAATAAATCAAAAATTTTAAAAACGATTTATTAGAATTAAAAGCGGACTGTATTGAATTTATTTCTTTGGTTTATCAATGTATTTTGGATTTTTATTTTTACCTGGGAGGCATATTTCTTTCACAAAAAATTAAACTATTTCTTTTGTCATAGAAATTTAAATTAATTTCGTTATCTAAAATACAATACGAAATGTCCAAAAAATCTACAATATCATCACTATTAGCACGTTAAAATTGAAAAATTCAGACATAACTAAAATACTAAAATACAATGTAAATACAATACGAAATAGACGTTTAAGATTCAATTCTGAATCTCTCATCAGTATACAACGTTACAGTTACACAGACAATCACAAAGAGAACCAAAGTTAGTTAGTTAAAGTTTTAATCAGCGTAAATTATATTCAGGTGGAATCGGAGCTGCTTCGCTTATAAGCGATTCAGCCAATTTTGTGAACCATTCCTCTAGAAAAATGCGGCCGTTGTAAATGCTGCAATTTGACTTAATTTTCTGTGCATTTGCAAAATCTGGAATATGTTCATGTTTTAATGTATAAGTACAAGAATTTTCAAGTTAAGAGTCTGAAAAGAGTGTTTATGCTCTTTAATCTAATGTTAAGAGTACGACCAGGCTCGCCAATATAATCATAATTACAACTTGAAAATGAAATTTTATATATGACTCCTTTCTCAACTGATTTTCAATATTTATATTTATAACCATTTAAAAACTTTGATTGAATTCTGAGGTATATGAGCACAACACACTAGCACACTGATAAAGCATCACTATTATTTTCTTTATGTAGACAACCCAAATAAATACTATTGTATTCATTATGCAAATCAAAATAAAAAAATAGAATATCATCAATGTATCGAAAAATATTTAATTTTTTTAATTAACTATATATGATAACATAATGAAAATGAAATAGATAAAGCTGCAGTACTAGAACAGTTAGTATTTACACCAATTCTACATAACTGTTTAAAACTAACTTTAGTCAAGAGATACGTAATTATTGTAAAAACAAAAATGACACAAACTTAAAAATAGTTCCCTGTTAATCTGTAATTCACCTTGGATATAAAATGAATAAAAAATAATCTTGAAAACACTATAAAGCACATCAATATGAATATTAATGAAAATATAATACTTATTTGTATATTTGTATATACTTATTTGTATATTTTTGAACTTTCTAAGGTAACAGAACTGCTTTCGCATTGTCTTAGAATATGCGAACATAATTTTCCAAATGAGGTGTTGTGAAAATTTGTGTTAAACGCGTAGAAAAGAAGATTTGAAAAAAAGCACTTTAAAAGGCACATTTTGCATTGACGTCAGTTTATATTCTAAAGCACATTTCAGGGTATTAGAGTCAAACTGGACTCTTCTAAGAGATTGCAGCAGTTACTATATTTTTCATTTATGTTTAAAGAAAATTATTTAAATTTTTATTGGGTTCGTGCATAATTTCAGCAACGCCTTATATAAGCTATTCCTTAGACGATTTTCAAGCTGTAAACTCTCTAAAGCGGTGTAATGTAGACGCGCATTGCGGTAATCGCACAAAAAAGTACGTGTCATGTATTAAGACGTTTTAAAAGAACCAATAAGAAACTAGTATAAAGTTAATTTTTATGCATGAATGCCATTTTCCTTTATACTTTTTACTCTAGTGGGTAGCGCTTGTTCGACATTTCCATGTTGTTGTTTTGTTCGAATTTTTCGTAGTGCAGACATGGCAGTTTTATTACACACGTCTTAGACAGCTTCTTGAATTTCTTTTTTTGTTCTTGAATATTGTCTTTCTATCACTCGCTTTAACAAATTACTGCTAAATGGAAATTTGTGGTGGCATACGATTAAGCATGCTTTATTTATATTGATCGAACAAAAAATAGTCCACTTTTTAAAAATTAATCTGTTCAAAATCTGTTTAAATATAATATGTTCATGAATGTCGAGAAAAGTTTTTGGCGAAATTGCTGATTGCTGCTGGATTTTGTAATGAAGTTATATTAAAGTTAAAAAAAGTTTCAAGTAAACTAAGATAAATTCACTCTATTCTCAGAAAACAATTTAAGAACCTATTTTTGAAGAAGAAATTCCAGTTTTATGAGGGAAATGTACCTGTAAATTCGAGCATCGTATCGATAAATCCTCCAGTCACACAGCCAAATTAACTGCCGCATAGTTAGCTAAAAATTAATTACAAAATACAATAAATTGTGTCCCATTTGAAACAAAATTATAACTGTAAAATCGCTTTACGCTTCCCCAATAAAATTTCCTCCATTTGGCTCGTTAACCCATCTGCATCATTAGCACACATTTCAAGATTTTTTTTTATTCAGAAATTCCAAATCCATACAGGAAATTCCAAAAGAATAATTTGTGCCTTATGTAATCCCGAAACGTGTGTCATTAAGTAATGCAAAAATTACAGTTCAAAAATTTTTAATAAAAAATAAATTCCTGAAATGCACTCATGTATGCACTAATTATGCAAATGAGTTAAAGCGAGCTTTAGGAAGACGCGACTCACAAATACTGAAAATACAAACATCGGAGAGCTGTTCAAGAGGTATGGGGCAAAGTCCACATGATTGTAGTAAGATCAAAGGGTAAGTGCGATCGAAGATCTCACAAACAGTTTAATTTAATATTCCTTTGTAAATATTTTATCCTTTAATTAATAAATCAAAATCATTCATTTATAATTATTCTTATCATTTATAAATGCACTTTATCAATAAGAAAATAGATGGCAGCACAATTAAATTTAATAATATAATTTAATTTAATTGTGAGAGAAAGCAAAGACCAGAGGATAACAAGAGGAAGCTATTTTTTAAATCAAATTAAAAAAATATTCTGGAATTGCTTTTTAGGTAATCGTAACAGCATACGAGTATGTTTGTATGTTTGAAAAGCATATTTAATTACATGATTTAATTTTAGCTTTAAAAAAAGAAACCCGTAAATTTACAAAAAATACTCTAGTACCTCCTCTATGCAGATCCGATTAGGGTGGTAAGTGGTAGCGTTCGGAACAAGTACAAAGAGAATTCTTTTATATCTTTAATAGAATTTTATTAAATGAACAATATAGGTTCTATAAGTAAACATAAAAATGGTATATACAGCATTTAAAAATTTATGATGGTCATCAGCTTATCGATTAATCTTTCTAATAACATAGAATCAAACTCCTGATTCAAAAGTTCTACAAAACACGGCTTGCTGCTGGTTCAGTGTTCAATTGTTCGGGCTCTTGGCGAACCCGTTCCCGCACTGGGATTTTCCTGGTTTCTATAAGTAATTGGAACTGAGTCCTAATTCACTGGCACTTGTTGTACCTTTCCCTCGACGGGGCTTTGTCAGATATACTGAGTATCAGTTGATCAAAGGTAAGATACCTCTCTAGCGTCTAAGTTACGCTAACTCAGAAACTAGGTGTTTCTAATACTCTCTTCAGAGAGTAACTTTACTGTTCGTGATCTTTCTTCTAACTCACCAAATCTCTCACACAGGATTTTCACTAGGGGGGGGATTTGGTCAAGGAGGGGCAAAACGTGGCCACTCAGGATCTGAGACACTCTGGGAAACGATCTCCCCATTGAGAGCAAGTCTGTTATTGGTTTCTTCATAACAACGGACATAAAATCGTGTGCAAAATTCGTTATCCCAGGCAGATGTTATTTCTCTCACGGCTCCGGTAATGATCAAAGCACAGAGCTTCTACTTGGGTGATCTTTACGATCCATCAATGTCCGAGAGCCACTCTCGCTGCACAAAGACGTTCGGTATTTCACTTTACTTCAAAGCAACACCGACGTGAGAAAGTATGCCAGAAATAGTTCTTTCCAAGCATTCTCACGGGAAACTCTAAGACCACACACGAACACCTGGATGAAGAAACTCAATTCTTTACAATACGAAAGTTGTTTTAATTAAATACATCGGACAATGGCATCGGACAATTTCAACTTTTTCAGCTTCCGTCGTCGGGTATAAAACCCAGAACCTTTGGGTTAGGAGGAAAACAAGCTACCACTGAACCATCTATCCTACGCGAAAAAGGCTGAACTTAAGGTTCTGTTTTAAGATCTACGAAAATCACAGAAAACATCAGATATTATTAAATTAATTCATTTAATTAAAATATTATAAGTGTTTTTCAAAATTTTATTATTTGTAGTGTGACAGGAGGTATTAAGCTATAAGTATGCACAATTTCAAGTCTCTAACTTATACAGTTCCCATGTACGAACTCTGTGATAGACAGATAGACATAGAAGTGAGACGACTATGGTTTTGTCAGATGGACCTGAACCAACAGTCAAGGTTTAATACAGTCAAATAGCTTTATGAAATGTCGGATGTATGCATAGAAATTAAATGTAAAAGTGGTTTTTATAAATTGCAATCGATCTTCTATACAATGAAACTCATCCTCATTCAGCAGAACCCTTATAATATTTGTGCTAAAGTATACAATGTCGTCAAATATCCGATCATAAAAACGTTGTATGAAAACCATTGCAATTAATTATGTATTATAAATCATTTATTCGCTAAAAATTCAACTATGAAAATATATAGTAGAATGTTTCAAATAGAACACTATTATTTCTTTAAACAATTTTTTTTCTTCACATATATATATATATATATATATATTTATTTTGCCAAAATTTAAAGCACAAGTGAATTTTAAAAGAAAACAAGGATGAAATAACAGAAAGACACACAAACATTAAACCACAATTCTTAAATACATATAAAGATAGTAAAATCTGATTAGGATTTAGCTTTAAAATATATCTTATGCTTTCACCGTTTAAATGCCAGGAAAAAAACAATACATTTAAATAACGCAGAAGAACACATTAAACCCGTCAAAATGATTTTCAATGGTATAAGATTTTGACTATCCTTTTATCTATTGTATTTTGAATTCTTTCTTTACGCCAGGTTCTTAAATAATGCATAAGGGTTCGATGAAAAATTCGACAGATCTCAGAATATCCGGGGTATAAGTGCACTTTCCATTTATCTTGATATTCACGGTGACAAAAATGCTCATTCATATTTAGCGTGCTGTAACAGATAAATAGAGGAAAGTATCGTTGTGGAAAGTATATAGAAATGTTCACATCGTCATATTTCTATTGTTCAGTTTCAGAGCGATTTCTTACTTGCGGATGTAGAAGGAAACATTAAGTCACAGAGCCTGGCATAATGATGTTGAATATAGAGATCGAATGAAGTACTTTTATTGTTGTTTCGGAATTCTCGAGAGTGGATGAATTATGCATGGTTGGATAAAGATGATTCTAATGCTTTTGTACATGGCATTAAGTTTAAAAAGAAAATTTGCATTGAATTCATAAGTGATTTTAATTATTGTTCAATTCTTTGAATGATATTAACATGCTAACTACATATCTGCTGCGGATAACATATTTTTCTAATTTTAAAAATGAAAAGCGTTTTGAATATTTTAAGTATTTGGAATTCCTAAAGGAGTTTGTCCGAAGTTTATAGGATATATATGTTTAAAAATATCTAAACTCTTAAAGTACATATTTAAAATAAATCCTGGAAAAAATATATATATAAATATAAACAACAAATACTCACTATTACGTGAACCATACTTTAATTTATACGTTCAATTTTAATATTAATTAAAAATAAATTATAAATAATAAAACTAAATTTGTTCTTATTTTCTTTAAAAATTCCAATATGTGAATTTGTTTAACATAAAAACTGATTGCATAAATAATGATCACAAGGTGAAAAATTTAAAATGTTCAAAACACATTAAAATATCATTCACTCTTGATTTACTTTTCAAGTTAACCAAACAAGGTTTCAATTTAACCGGGCTAAAATATTAAAGTAGTATGGGGTTTGTTTTCTTATAATTCATCATAATATACAATTTGATTTTTGTCAAAGCTCGATCATGAGTTATCCTCAATTCACAACCTTTTAATTTTGTATAAATCCTTCTTTGCCCAGAGAATAAAGCAGTTGCTGTGCCCAAATCTTTAAAACATGTTTTTGTATTGCGCCTAATTTTTAAAATGAGTACAATAAATTTCAGGAAAAAAAAATGTTTGCTCGGATAGAATATTTATTCAGTGCATTAGCTGGGGTCTCTTAACATATTAAAATTACTTTAAAATAATGAGTTTCTTATAAACTTAAGTTTCAATAATAGAAACATAAAACTCCAACATAATTAAAATAAAAATTGTTAAGTTTCGCTTACAGTCATAACACATTCTAACATAAACTAAATTTAATTTAAACTTAATTTCTGTAGTAAAAAATTATTTTCATGATCTTCATGTTGTGTGATGTAACAATATTTTGAAAATATGTTTTCGAATAAATTTATTTCGTTCGACTGAAATATATACAAATCCGGCAAAAAATTTTGATGGCTTAATATATTTTTAAAGAAGTTTCCAAAAGAAATTTTAAATCAATTTCCTCAACAAATATTTCTGAAGGCTGCATTTTTCTTATATTGCAAAAAGCTGAGGCAGGGAGTAAATCTTTCAAACTCAATTTTTTGCAACGTAACGGATTGAGATTTATATCAAAATGCATATTTAATACGGCGAATATAAGAATTTTTGAAATATCAGTTTGAATACGTTTGTGTGCTTAAAAATGATATTCATAACGAATATTGAAATTACGTTCTGTCTAATTCATCTATTGTGAAAATAAATTAAGAAAAACACATTGCATATTTTAACACTTCGTAAGTGAGCTACATTTTCAGTGTTCTTGAAAACACCAAAATGTTTGAATTGTTATTTTTACTTTATTGTAGGTTGATGTTAAAGTTCTGTCGTATTTTAATACCTAATTGTAATATATTTTATACCAGTAAAATGTTAATATCTGATAATTTTATTATACCTGCTATGCACCGATGTGTAAAAGTATCAGGTATTAAAAATTTACCGGTATTAAAGGCATTAAAATTACGTATTAGAATTTCATCAACATGATACGTTGATAGACATTCTGAGAATAGAATAAAATAGAATTACTCTTAAAATTTTTCTGATATGAAAACGGAATTTCCGAAAAAAAAATGCTCACCAGATTTCAGGACCGTAAAAATAGTTTCCCGCCTGCAAAGTGTTAAATGAATTTTGATGCCTTAATATCGACAAATTTAACTTTGGAAGTAAATTTCTTGGTTTGAACTAATTATTCATTTCAATATTTTTTTTTTATTTGAAAGTTTTAGAAATTGTTATGATGTAATTTTTATTGAAAAGCGACATTAATATTTAATCAAAATATATTTATTGTACATTAAGTTGATTAATGACAAAACCTATTTTAAATTTCTATATGACATTAAATTTAATTTATAGTATAATACTAAGAATTAGAATCAGCAAAGAATATCCGATTACAAAATTTAATATTTTCCATATTTGCAAACAGATAATTATAATTAATATGTCATTGTAAAGGAAAATGTTAAATTTTATTTTGTAACATTATATCTTCATCAAAGGTTTACCAACCGTTCTTTTTTGCCGAATGAGTGGTATTACCTATTTCGATGTGTTGAAAATTTGGCTTTTCACTCAATTGAAGGAAGATATGCAAAATTTCATTTTTCGACATGATGGTGCACCGCCCCACTGGCATTTGGAGGTTCGTAAATTTCTAAACAGAGATCTACCACACCATTGGGTTGGTCACACTGCAGCCGATGATTTGGTTCTACACTGCTATCATCCTAGGTCACCTGACTTAACCCCTTGCAACTTCTTCTTTTGGAGATATGTCTAAGAACTTTTCTTCATACCATCTTTATTTACAAGTTTCCTCGAACTTAAACAACGCATTTGTGATGCTTTACAAAACTTAATAGTGAAACATTACAATATGTTTCGCAAGAATTGGCATATCGCAATGATTGAGGGAGTGGGGAGTGGCAAAAGGGTGACAAAAGGATGTCAAATCGAACATACTGTAATACTTGTGATAATTTTTTTTCTTTACTATGACATATTAATTAAAATTTGTAATTATGGAAAATATTAAATTTTGTAACCGGGTGATTCTTTTCCGATTTGACCCTGTATTTAGAAATATTTAATTAATTGTCTTTAAACGTTTCGTTTTATAAACTTTATTATAAGCAAGCAAAAAACTTTAAATAGTTTTCGAAAAAGCATTTAAAAAAATTATAACTTCTAAAGTAATAGAAATAATTGCCACATATTCGATAAAAATCGGCCTGCTTTAAGACATACTACACTTTCATAAAATGCAAATAGGTCTGAAAATCCTTTTAATTGGAAAGGTTTTAGTAATATTTTTAATTGCAAAATGCAGCGCGTCTAAAGAATATATTTACTCATGTGATAAACCATAAAAAGCAGAACAAAGATATGCAGTTACTTGAAAAACAATAGTTAGTATCAGAGATGTTTTGATTATAAAAAAGTGGCTGCTGAAGGTAAGAACAGAGATCCATTGTCACTGATACATATATCTCTCGTATACCACGATATGTAAATACAGGTCTGCTTTATCAACCATAAGACTTTAAACAGTGTTAGTACAAGATTAATGAGAAGTTAGAAATCTTTATGCCATTTTAACAAAATTGAAATGTACAGTCTAATTTTAAACGAAATCTAAATTTACAATGTGTACTATAATACTATTACAGTCTAACCTTTATGCGATTCTGGTATTCGTTGTTGTGATGTGAAATCACATATAGTTTTAAATTAGCTATTTTTTGTTTACTTTTATAAATTTACCTTTCTATAATTCATTTATTAAAGTTTTGATAAATTTTATTTAAGCTCTTTGCGTTCTTATTCAGAACAAATAAGAGAAATAGATCAGCTTTTCTGCTCCCACTCAAATTCTCATCTTTTCGTCCTGACGTGCGATCAAACGCTTAAATCAGATAAAAACTAGAACTAAAAGAAATATTTCGGCATCCAAATTAGCTCTGCTCCTTTCATCTACGTTATATCTTTTTCAATATGCAGCTATTTCTTTTTGAATCATAAAGGCTATGCTACAGTCATTACGTCAGTATTGTGTCTACCCTTGATCTTCTCACGGGATCTGAAATTCTTCTGTAACGTAATTATTGGCGGGGTTTAATCTTGCTAAATTACTAGTTTGGCTATAAATTCACACAGCCATCCATAGGTCCTTATTAACGGATACTTTATGATTCATGTACTCTCGCCAAATGTATGATGCCAGAAAAGAAAAACGAACAAAGTACGGCGTATGAGTATTATTCATTCCT
Source organism: Maratus michaelseni (assembly GCA_963931845.1). Classification (NCBI taxonomy): domain Eukaryota; kingdom Metazoa; phylum Arthropoda; class Arachnida; order Araneae; family Salticidae; genus Maratus; species Maratus michaelseni. The sequence goes on from OZ007590.1 coordinate 214,165,511, forward strand.
TCTCTGATTGTCGGCTCGAAAACATGTAGATTGTGAGTCTATTGTACGAACATTAAGGCACCACCCACTGGTCTATTTTATGCTGTTGTTCTTGCGCTTTTTATTAAAAGTTCTTCAAAATCTTCATGGATGCATTCGACTCAATCTTTCTTCCAGAAAGGGATTATTATTATTTTTTTAAAGAACTTGCATTAATTATTTCCCACTATTTATTTTCAAAATCACTTTTCACGGCTAAATAAAGTCTTCATTATACACTTGAATACTTAGTGTTACCCGTCTTTGTATTTTATGGGAGTATTGTACTGTTCATCTGGTCTGATATACTGACCTTCTAAGCATAATAATATCGTAGGTAATGGTTTAATTGAAATCTATTTTGTTTGGTAAACGTGTAGGCTCCATGATTATGCAATATTGTGTTGAATGCAAGAACCTCAGAGAGGCAGTTAGGTGAGGTGGACTGTTAATTGACTTATTCACTGATGTTGAAGAGTAGATTTTCTAAATTAAACTTTAGGTATTTGGGGATAGTTTCTATTCATGCGTGGAGGTTTTGTGACAATAAATGAAGAAGTTTTTATGATTGATTATGATGCCTTCTATTTTGCTTGTAGAACATTTGTGTTAATTAAGAGAAAATAAGGTAAACAAATTATTTTTCCTTCTACTTGGCCATTTGTTAGGCTTATTTTCCTTTTAATATTGAGAAAACTTGCCCTTCCCTTTACGAGAGAGAAAAGAAAAATATGTGGTAAATTATATTTAGAAAATTGAGCACGTCGAATTCCGTGTAAGCTGTATTGTTGAGAAAAAGTTTTATAACACATGATGGGCAGTAGAAAACCTTCCTAAAATAAATCTACATAAAATGAGTCTGAAGTTGTACGCAACTACCTATAAAAAATAGCCCCAATTATTTGTATTTGTGTAAGTCCAATTAATTGGCGCCAAAGTAATAGCTGAAATAATTCCTCGCACGCTGCTTTGGAATTGGTAAATAAAATCAAAACGTGTGTTATTCAGGTAAAAATAGAACTCTTCGTTCTCTGGATATTATAAAAATAAAGAAATGAATCAGTAGACAATAATTTTGAAGGAAATAGTGGAATATTATTTTTTTAATACAAATAACGCCAAAGGTAATTAAAATCCAAAAACGATACAGGTGGCTTTCTTTCTTACTTTAAAAAATAAAAGGCTTTTTTGAAAAACTAAAAGTGATATAACATTTGCCAATCAACCGTTTTCGTTATGTACTTACATTTGTGCAACATATATTGTTTCTAAATACGTTATTGCACATTAAAATCATTTTGTGTTAAATAAAGTATACTACATTCATATAGAAAATTTTGAAAATTTTCTATACCGTTATGTATAGATATTGGATTTAGACGTTACAAAACTCATGTGCAGAAAATGGTTTCAGAAAATTAAAAAAAAGTCACAGTAATTTCTTGAAATATGAAAACTTGAAACGGGTTAGAGGGTTTAATTGACTATGGTATAGTTAAATGTAATAACAAAGAATAAAAGTTGACATTATTTAAACGCTTTGGTTTTCTAAAGAATCAAAAGCACCCAGGATATTTACTTCCATAAATGAAAACACAAAATCTACATTAAATATTTTAAAACAGAAAATTACTTTAAAATAACTTATCTCATCAAAATTATTGTAAAATATGATTTAATTCAGTTTATGTAGTAACATTTTGTTTTAAACTAGCATGTTCTACTATTATAATTTTTCAATAAATGTTTCATTCACAATAGATAAGGCAACTATAAAAATATTTAGTAGCTTTCTAGAATAATATCCTTTCTCATAAAATTCTGAAAAATTACCAAAAATGCAGTGTACATTACAATAATATTTGACGTACCCAAACATCCTTTACACGCTAAGGAGAAAAATGTTATCTCAACTTATCTTATAAAATTTATTGTAAAATATGATTTAATTCAGTTTATGTAGTAACATTTTGTTTTAAACTAACATGTTCTACTATTATCATTTTTCAATAAATGTTTCATTCACAATAGATAAGACAACTATAAAAATATTTAGTAGCTTTCTAGAACAATATCCTTTCTCATAAAATTCTGAAAAATTACTAAAAATGCAGTGTACATTACAATAATATTTGACGTACCCAAACATCTTTTACACGCTAAGGAGAAAAATGTTATCTCGTTTTATTCTGTTTACTTTCTCTGACTTTTCCTCAGGGAACGATATGTCAATTGTATTAGACCGAATTTTATCTATAACTCAGGATATCCTGCTCATTCATTTTAGTTATCTGCTTTAGATACCTTGAATTACTAGTTGATTTTACGTGTCATGATAAATATGCTTTTAAGTTTTACTTTGCATATTCCGTCCGGGATTTAAAACAAAAGTGCATCGCTGAATATCGCTACAAAAAGATGATCTATGCATTGGGAAAACAAATACTCTTTGAATAAGTTTAATATCTAAATTATATATTTTTATTTTTTTAAATAGAATTAAAGTTCTAGATGTGTGGATTTCAAATTAAATTATAAGTCTTGTATATACTTTTATTTTTCGTATCTATATATACAAAAGTATATACAAGGCTTTCATTTTGTCGAGCGTTTGCATATGCTTCCAGCTGCAAAAACTTTTTAAATGAAGTGATTATGTATGTTAAGCTCCTCAACTTAAATATTTTAAAGCACAATATATATTTTTCTATATGATCTGTTCATGTAATTATGGACATAGTCATATTTGTCTTTATTGTGCTGAATGAAACAAAATGTTTGTTTAAAAAGCATTTCGGAGATAATTATTTTTAAATTTTTGATCACATATTTTGAAAATTTCATGTTACAGAATTTAAGCAGCTATTATATTCATTTGAACGACTAAAAACTAAACAAAACTGTTTCAAACAGGTATCCCATGTTGAGAATTCTAGGAATGAGATACTCAGAATATTTGAAAATATTTTTTATTTTTTATTTCTATGAAATCATTTGTTTTTATAAGTTAGGATGCAAAGATAAACATAATTTCATAAAAGAAAAAGACACGTTTTACTTTTCTGAGAAGAGAATATGATGTTTAGAAGAAATCATATTTGTATTAATTGTGAATTAAAACGCTTCATTTTAGAACTTAATATAAATCATTTTTTAAGATTCTAAAAAACAATATTAAAACAGAATATAAAAATCAATCTCACAATATTCTACATTTATTTCTCAAGTAAAGGAACCAAAAATAAACAAATAAAGAAATTTTTAATGTGAAAAACGCAATTTTTGGTGATATTAAAAAAGAGATGCATCCGCCTGTTTTCATTAAAGATATAATAACATCCGAAACTTCTAAAGATATTCGATTGACATCGGCAGACTATATACGAATTCTCAGCAGAAAGTTAGTAATTGCCGAGTGATTTTATTAAGAAATAATTTAGACCATCTATTTTAACACAATTCTAGACAAGAATCGGCAGGGAATCCCAATAACCAAGGGAATAGACTACATGATATGTGTTTATACGAGTTCTCAGCAGAAAGTTAGTAATTGCCGAGTGATTTTATTAAGAAATAATTTAGACCATCTTTTTTAATACAATTCTAGACAAGAATAGGCAGGGAATCCCAATAACCAAGAGAACGAACTACATGATAAGTTTTTATACGAGTTCTCAGCAGAAAGTTAGTAATTACCAAGTGATTTTATTAAGAAATAATTAAGACCATCTATATTAACACAATTCTAGACAAGAATCGGCAGGGAATCCCAATAACCAAGAGAATAGACTACATGATATGTGTTTATACGAGTTCTCAGCAGAAAGTTAGTAATTGCCGAGTGATTTTATTAAAAAGAAATTGATACCATCTATTTTAACACAATTCTAGACAAGAATCGGCAGGGGATCCCAATAACCAATAGAATAGACTACATGATATGTGTTTATACGAGTTCTCAGCAGAAAGTTATTAATTGCCGAGTGATTTTATTAAGAAACAATTTAGACCATCTATTTTAACACAATTCTAGACAAGAATCGGCAGAGAATCCCAATAACCAAGAGAATGGACTACATGATATGTGTTTATACGAGATCTCAGCAGAAAATTAGTAATTGCCGAGTGATTTTATTAAGAAATAATTTAGACCATCTATTTTAATACAATTCTAGACAAGAATCGGCAGGGAATCCCAATAACCAAGAGAATCGACTACATGATATGTGTTCCACTAATAATATCTGGCCGATATCATATGGGAATGAATATTTGAGGATTATACTGACGATTAAAATTTCCCTGCAGAGACGTATCACATGACTAAAACCCAAAACCCACAACATCCTTCATAATATTTCCTCACCACCTCTCGAAATGCTTTTCGCACGTTTCAAGGACAAATCACTTTTAATCTGACAGCATAAGAAGGTACAGGAAGAGGAAATACGTGCAAACAAAGGTTTTGATCTTTTGAAGAACATAATTTTTTAAACATTTTCGCCAAAAATCAGTAAACTTTTAATCATGAATAGCACGTGTAATATTTAGAATGTGTTCTACGTATAGTTAGTGTCTAAAACTAATATTTTAAAGGAATTTATGTCTCTTTTCTTTTTTGAATTATGAAAAGTCATTTGTATTGAAAAATATTCTTGTATAAATGAAATATAGTAAATTAAACTGACATATTTGAAATAAGTGGTTTAAAAGACCTGATGTTTTGTTGATTTAGATAAATAAATTGAAAATATAGAAGATGAAGTAATATCTAAAATGTTGACCATTACAATAACTAGTTCCAGTAAATGCGTGTTTTAAATTAAGGATTATGAATTGCTGCTGTGTTTGTAAAAAACAATGTTTTACAATTATTCAGGTAAAATTTGGTGAATTTAAAAAATACAAAATTAGTCAAATGAAAGATGAGAAATTTTGGAAAAGTGTTTGAGATTTTTAAAAAAATGCTCTGATGTAATTAATTTTATCTAAAAGTAGATCATCTTATTTCTCCAGATGGTAAGCAATTTAATTTCAATGCATTTTAAAAATTAATAAAAAAAGGAATGTCTGAGCAAAGTATCTAATAAAATAATACTTTAGATATTAAAAAAGTTAAAGAAAAAGGTCATTTATTTATAAATAATCGAAGCGTAGTAAAATATTTTAAAGGATGGTATTTTTACAACTAGGAAGCAATAGAGGGTGATAATACTTCTCATTTTAATATGCAAAAAATTTTTAAATAATTAAAACGTAAGAAAGTTTGTTTTAATTCAAAGATTAAATATTGTTAGATAAAAATACATTCTACTATAAGATGTAAAGAAATTTTCATATTCATGGTATAACTGATTAAAACGTAATACATTTTGTTTTAGTTAAAATCTAAAGGCTGCTGTTATATTATGAGTTCACAATGAAAATTAGATTTAATTATATTTAAAACTAAAATTACAATTAATTTGTAATTGTAAGATTAAAACATAGTTGAAAAAGTATTTGTGTGTTTGATTTATTTATCAATAGTAAAAGTAACTAATAAGAAAGAATGTACTTTTAACATGCAAATAATACTATTAAATTGAAATATTTTTCTTTCTGAAAAACAAAACAAAACGAAAGAAATTTGTAAGTACATGAAAATGCATTGAAATTTTCCTATATGATATCACTAGCTATTAAGAAAAAATATCATATAACATTGCTATGTATTCGGCAAAAGATTAGAAATTGACCAAATAATCGAAAATTAGTAGGTAAAAGCTCCAAAATTGCTGCAACAGTAGTTGGGATGCGATTGTTAAGAGGCAGTTTGCTGAGCGGAGCGTGAGAGTCCGAGTAATACCGAGTGAAACTGGCAACTTGTGAAATCCTTCGGAAAAAAACAAATCGAGATTTGCCGAATGTAGAATAAGCTTTTCCTGCCGACTCCAGGCATCGAGATCACCTGGACGAAAAATAGTCCGATTAGGACATTTAAACGAAGTTCGACAGGGATTATTTGCTGTTAGGGATGTGATAGCTTAAAAACGATACATGCGTTCCACTTACAAGGGGACCGCCAAACATGATGCGCACAGATTTTGATGATTTTAAAGTATGTTGTAGGGGTCATACCCCTAATTATTCAGGTCAAAGGTTTCCTTCAAATGGGCTTTAGTTTTCGAGAAATTTCGGGTTAAAGTTCAGCATGCGTTTCAAATACCCATTAGTTCACGAACTTGAACAAGGTCTCCGTGGTGCAGAGCTAGCGCTCTCGATTTGAGAATCGGAGATGAGGGTTCTGTCCTCGCCTGTGACTTTTACCTTTTTTTAATAAATTTTATATATTTGTCGCATTGTAAGTTTTATGCAGAATTATGAATTTTGCTTCTTAGAATTTTTTGATATTTTCCTAATAAATTCCATTTACATTTTCGAATTTTTCGTGAAAATTACTTTTTTTTTTTTTTTTTTTTTTTTTTTTTTGTGCACTTTTGAAATTAATATTTCTATTGACGAAATTCCAAACTAATTTATGTCTAGATTTTGTTTATTTATTATTATTATTATTTACCCTTTATATTTTAATAACCGTTCTAATATAATACATTTTTTAACTTTATGAAATTTTAAATGAATTTTATATATATATTTTTTTTATAATTTATGCAAAATATTTTTATTTCAAATCTTTTAAAGGTATGCATGATTAGATTAGGTAATTCCAACAACATATCTTGAAAGGAGTAATAAAATATTAAAGCAATAACTCTTATATCCAAGTTTTAGCTAGTTATATATATATATATATATATATATATATATATATATATATATATATATATATATATATATATATATATATATATATATATATATATATATATATTATGTTATTTAAATACATTTAACTGTAAAGTTCAAACTCAACATCATTTTTGATTTGCACAAATAAAAAATAATATATTACAATTATTTTTTTTTTCATTCTAACAAGTCGATGACATACAGAAAAATTCAACTAGAAAAGAAAAATCGTTTGTTAATTACAATACATATAAAAAAAATCCGAAAAAAAATCGTCTGCAATGACTTTTACGGTAATATCAGAATAAATAAAATTTTCTTTTTATCCATTTCGTTTAGCTTTCTTTGCAGACATTTACCACGTTTGAAAGAATTTCTTTTTCAAATTTAATGCATTTTTTAACATATGTATCACAATTTAAGTATTTAAAGAATATATAATATGCTAATTTATACATTATTCCAATATTGTTAAAACAATTTGCCTAAAGAATATATTAAAAGGCGACTTTTAATGCGGAATTTGTTTAGAATATTTATGCGATATGTATCACACAATTAGTTCCATATTTAATAAACTAAAAATGTCGATGTCGGTGATGATAAATATTTTTGTATTTCAGCAGTTAACATATTTCAATATATTTAGAACAAATCATATATTAAAAGGATATATTATTTTGTTAATTTTTTGTTAGTCATTTAATTTTTTTTAAATAGAAAATGCACATAAAAAATGCATTTTTTCTTAAATAGGTAAATAAATAAGTAAATATACATAAATGTAAACAATAATCATTTTAAAAAGACGAGATATCAAGACATAAATTAGTTTGGATTTTCGTCAAACGAAATATTAGAATAAAAATTGCACGAAAACTAAATTTTCACGAAAAATTCGAAAATGTAAATAGAATTTATTAGGAAAATATCAAAAAGTTCAAAGATGCAGAATTCATAATTATGCATAAAACTTACAACACGACAAATATATAAAATTTATTTAAAAAAAGGTAAAAGTCACAGGCGAGGACAGAACCCTCATCTCCGGCTCTCAAATCGAGAGCGCTAGCTCTGCACCACAGAGACCTTGTTCATGATCGTGAACTAATGGGTATTTGAAATGCATGCTGAACTTTAACCCGGAATTTCTCGAAAACTAAAGGCCATTTGAAGGAAACCTTTGACCTGAATAATTAGGGGTATGACCCCTACAACATACTTTAAAATCATCAAAATCTGTGCGCATCATGTTTGGCGGTCCCCTTGTTAGTGTAATATTTTTTTGCGGAAAGTTTGTTTGAAATAATTACGCTAAATTTGTGTACGGAACATAATTGGTTAAATAAATATTACATTAATTGTCTATATTATAGATAGCGTTATACAGGACTGGCAATGGATATACGAAATCTGTATTAATTCTGTATTAGTCTGTAGAAATTGCTGATTCTTTTCAATAATACTTATTAAGAAAAAGAGAAAAATGAACTCTATTGCATAAAACTCTGTCGAGCTATGTCTATTTTGTTAAACTCTGGTTGTACAGTATTTCAAATGCTTTTTCCATAATACTCATGTTATAGCTGCTTTATATGCTACAAAACTATTATGCTGAAACACTAAAAAAAAAAAATCCAAGGCTTTATTATCATCTGAGATCTCTAAAAACAACTGTGTTTGTTAAATATTTAAAGTATTCTTAAGAATAAATGTCCAATTCACTGTTTCGTTACATATTTCAAAACAAACATTTAAACTCCAACGCAATGTATATATTGCCCAAATAAATTGTGGAGGTGTTATGTCTCAATAATTAATACTACATGTGTTTGAAGTATCGAATATTGTAATTTGGCACTCGCCCATTAAAGAAAATTGTTTTAGAAATTGTCCTTAATTTCTGAAGAATGGAATTACAAAAATGAAACTGAAGGTATCCTTTACTATTTGTAAACTCTGGACAAAGCTTGCTAGCTATACATATGCGCTGCACGTTTAAGCTAAGTTTGCCCAATCTGAGATTTTGTCAGTCACACTACTTCACGTGTTGCTCTGATACCACAGAGGAGATAACTAAGAGCATAGAATTTGCTCTTAGTTGAAATAATTCGTATAATGCTCGTATTCGTTTGTACAGCTCCATTGCGTTCTCTTCAAGGGTGGTGCTGAGAAGACAATAGACACCTCTAAACAAATTCGCTACATATATTCTTATACCCTAAACATTTGAATTACATTTTAATACTGCAGTTTTGTGATCGTAAAACGACTCTAGTCAAAGCCATAAAATTAATAATTAACAGTTAGAACATTTATTTATTACATATTTATATAGGAATCTAGGAAAAAAAGTGACCGGAAAAAATAACAGAAAAAACAAGAGCGGTAAAAAAGTAACCGGTAAAAAAGTACTAGGAAAAAAAGTACTCGGGAAAAAAGTAACCGGAAAAACGTGATCGGAAAAAAAGTGACAAGTAATTAATAAATATTGAACTTATTGATAAATAAGTGTTAAAAGCTAACGAGGGAACAAATGTCTGACTTATATCATTCCCGTAGGCGAATATTTGCTGTAAATATTTGTGAATGCTATTGGCAATAGTATAAAAAAAATATATTCGAGTACGAGAATGCTCGTATTCATCACTAGTTGATTTTTAACATTCGCGAACACGAATACGAATATTTTTCGTCGATGTCTACGAATGCAAATATGGAAAAGTAGTTTGAGTATTCGAATTCGAGAATATTCGTTTTAATTACTTCTTGATTGTTGACATTCCCGAACGCGAATACGAATACTTTTCATTTACGTCTACAAATGCGAATATTTAAAGGCGGTGTGAACTTTCGCATACCAGAATACTTGTTTCATTTGTAGACATCGATGAAAAATATTAGTATTCACATTCGCGAATGTCAAAAATCAAGTAGTGATTAAAACGAATATCCTCGTATGTGAATATTCACAAAAACTTTCAATATTCATATTCATAAACATCAACGAAAAGTATTCGTATTCGCGTTCCCACGTGTCAAAAATAAAGTAGTGATTGTGTGTGAGATGTTTACGAAAGTAAATATTAAAAAGTGATGTGAATATCCGCATACGAGAATACTCGTTTTAGTCACTACTTTATTTTTGATACTTGAGAACGCGAATACGAATACTTTTCGTTGGTGTTTATGAAAGTGAATATCGAAAGTTTGTGTGAATATTCACATACGAGGATATTCGTTTTAATCACTACTTGATTTTTGACATTCGCGAATGTGAATACTTATATTTTTCGTCGATGTCTACGAATGAAACGAGTATTCTCGTATGCGAAAGTTCACACCGCCTTTAAATATTCGCATTTGTAGACGTAAATGAAAAATATTCGTATTCGCGTTCCCGAATGTCAAAAATCAAGAAGTAATTAAAACGAGTATTCTCGAATTCGAATACTCAAACCACTTTTCAATATTTGCATTCGTAGACATCGACGAAAAATACTCGTATTCGTGTTCTCGAATGTTAAAAATCAACTAGTTATGAATACGAGCATTCTCGTACGCGAATATATATATTTTTTTACACTATTGCTAATAGCAAATATTTACAGCAAATATTATCCTACGTGAATGATATAAATCAGACATTTGTTGTCTCGTTAGTTTTTAACACGTATTTATCAATAAGTTAAATACGTATTTATCAATTTCTTGTTACTTTTTTTCCGGTTACTTTTTTTTCTTGTCACTTTTTTCTCCGATTATTTTTTTTTACGCTTTTGTTTTCTCTGTTACTTTTTCCGGTTACTTTTTTCCGGTCTCTTTTTTTTCCGGTTACTTTTATATAGTTATTAACACAATTATTTTCTATATTTTTCAATTAAATCAAATTTTAAGAATTAAACTGGATTTCTCTGGAACAAACTGTCATTACAGAAAATTGTGTGACTTGAGTGCTGGTCTAATATGTTGTATCATTACAATAAATTAGAATAGTTCTTGTCCAATAAAATTTTCTATCATAGGTAGTTGACGCTTCTAAAGAGACAAAATGTATATTTTAACACATTGTATAATTTTAAAGCGTATAAAACACTTTATTAAAATTTATGTCGGAATGCGAACTGTAACGAAATCCAAATTCAACTCAATGATGAAAGGACTTACCTTAAACCAATATTAAACGAAATATATATATAACGATTATTAAACGTAATAGTAAACTAAATAAAAGAAACATCAAATTACTCGTTTTTTCACAGCTTATGAAAGGAAAACCAAACAGGTCGGTTTTTTGGAAGATTTAATACTGACACTTTCAAATTAATAATTCGATCAGTTTTTATAAGACAAATACATTTCTAGTGTTTGTTTTATGCCAGTAAAGAGTAAATTAAAATAAATATATATAAAGGATTGAAGCAGCCAAATGGAGCGGTATATTTTGCAATTAAAATTAATGTTATATAAAAGATCGATAACATAAATATTTTTTTCAATAATTTTTTTTTTGTATTTTGAAGGAAATGCCTATGAACTGCAGCTGATAACGTAAATTCGGGGAAGGACATTCATGTATGAGCTGAATTCATTTTAAACAATTTAAAAGAATCATATATAAATAAACTAGCTGACATGCCCGGCGTTGCCCGGATCCGTGATAATAACCTTAAAAATACCTAAAATCAATGTTGAATGATTTTATATTTTTAAATGAAAATCTATCCAAACGAACTGAAGGACAGTCGTTATAGTTATTGCTGATTTAATTTCTGACGTTTTGATATATTAAACTTTCAATTCTGACCAAAAGTTCCTGAGGAAATCTAAATACTATAAAGCGCTCCCCATCTTTCCTCTTTTAAACTCAAAATAATATACAGTATTGGCCAATTTATTAGTCCCATTCGAAAAAAAAAAATTCAAAAAACCTTGAATTTGTTAACCTTAGTTAAAACCTTGTTATAGAAATTAAAAAATAGCAGTAAAAAAAATTGCAAAACCGAAATTTAATCGTCAACTGTTGCCATTCGCAAAATGACGTCAGCGTTATGCACGGACACGTTTGTCCTTTGTAATATAGATAGTAGATATATCTTTCATAATTGCATTCACCTTTCCCAATCACTTTCCCATTAGCTGTATCACTAAGCAACATAGAATGATATGTTATAGGGTCATTAACCATACCTGAAAAATCACTTCCATTAAAATTTGTTCAGTAGAATTTTTTTTAAGTAATCTTTAATAATCGGGTTCACATAATTTTAGAGCTTTCCTCTTTAGCTCTATAACAAAGCAACATAGCTATACGCTAAAACAATTCAAAAAACATTACCTGATTAAAATGCGAATATGCGGTTTATACTCATAGTAGATGATGATATGATGTTCTGTAGCAGGATTCATCATGAAGATTTCGCTTCAAACATAAACGATGCTTTCACCATTGTGGCTAATACGCCAACTGGCGAGGTATCCGATTGCGGAAAATTAGCTCTAAATCGTATGAATAACTACCCAAATAAAAAGAGAAACATGGCTGAAGACTGAAAACAAATAAAGAAGTAATATATAATACTAATCAGACCTTCGACACTTTATTTGGTACTTCTCCATTATGCCGTCGACCACTTTTCATAAAAAAACCCGCCAAACTATAAGATTTAACGCCAAAAATGCAATCCCATTCACTTGACGTCAGAAGTATTAAACATGTTTGTTATGTCATGAAGCGGTTTTAATTCGACATTTACCTGTATTTTTTATTTTGTTTTTCTGATATTTTAGTTATTTCGTTAATTAAAATAAAAATTGCGTCCTTAAACGGCTGTGTTATGACATTAAAAGAAAAAAGCATTGTAAAAATGTTACGTTTCATAGTTAAGTGCAATAGATCAATTTCAACTGACGTCACAAACATTTATTCACCAGATAATTAAGAAAAAAAAATAATAATAATCTCTATAATAAAACTGTAAGTCATGTGACTGTCCTCAACAGTTCCGGGATGCCGCATCGCTTTTTCATATGCCAAGCGGCCATTTTTATTCAAAATTATTTTTTCGAATAAACTGCATAAAAGTTACATTTTAAGAAAGATCGTTCAAAATAAATTAATATTTGAGAGATGACTTGCGTTCAATTATGTATATATTCTGCAATAACTTCAGTCGAAAGATTCGCAGTTCAAATTCTCTATTCATAAAAGTAAACAAAAAAAAGATTGATTCGTCGTGAACATTTAAAATATTAAATCATGGAGGTAATCATTCGCAAAGCAAGTTCTCCGCGAATGAATTTTTGGACCGCTGCCTCGCGTCAAAAAAATAATTCGCACCAGTGAGACAATCAAAGTTTACCATAATTATGTGCTATACAACTCAACTTTCGGACCTTTTCTTGACGTAAATTGAACTCATGTAATAATATTTAATGAATCAGATTTTTAGCATTTTTAAAATCGCTAATACAGCTTTTATTTATCGCGTGTACAAATTACAAATGATACTTTGATTTTGAAATCAAATGATTTATGATATTATTTCTTATTTATTTATTTATTTTCTCTTTTAAATGAAAAGTGTGAAGTATTTTAAATTTATGTAATATAAGCATTTTAGATTAAAGTTAAGTATTTTAAATGAAATGAGTGACAGGTTTATAATTTAAAATTAAATTAATTGTAGTATGAATGACGGTGATGGGAACGATATTTGGCGAATTATCATCTGCTCCCGGCTAACAAAAATACTCATAATTAAAAAAAAGAATAAAAATAAATAAATGATAGTTTGTTGTAAATAAATATTGATATACATATCAAAAATAATTTATAGAATTAAAATAAAAAATAAAAGTAAATAAACAACAATTTCCATAACAAAGTTTTCGCCAAATTGGCGGGGGAGGGGGGGGGGGAATCGTGCCAACGTGCGTATGTGACATTTGTGCCCAAAAAATATGCGAAATGCTACCATGATCGCAAAAGTTCATGATTTGTCTATTAGAATCTTCCGATTTGGCGAAGGATTAAGGAAAAATTAAATTATGAATAAATGTAACGTGTTGCAATGTTTAACATACATTTAAGGGAGACCAAACTGGTCGCCAGTGGCGGCTAGTGTAAATAAATAAATATCCAAGATTTTTTTTTCTATTTTCATTAATATATTGTAATTTTTTTGTGTTAAAATTTACTGGACACTTTGGTGAGTGGGGCTTTTCCGAATTTATTTTATTTTATTTATTTATTTTGATGTTCCAATGGCAACATTCTTCCATTTGTTTATTTAAAGTTCATGTTTGGCGATGATTTTTTTTTTATGATAAGTGGTCGACGGTATAATTGAGATGTACCTTTTATTTTAGCAATCACATTTTATTTTAAATCGTGGTGTTTCTAGAAATAATAATAATACACAACTACATAAATATCCGTAAGAATAATATTCAATTCCCAATTGAGCAGTTAATGTTTCTATCTGCAAAAATAAACAAAAAGATTTAATTTGAATTTCTTCCATTGCTATAGTAACGGACGTATTTTTAGAAATTATCACTTGTATTGTTAGAATTGTTGGATTTTGACGTCAAAGACTTCGGCAAATTAGAAAAACGTGCAATATCTCACGAACTATTTGACTTATGAGTATTTAGTTGATACCTTTCGATTCAGCATACAAAAATACATTAAAATATGTTATCATTTGTCACGTAACTATAATACCCGATTTTTAAGGATTTTTTTAAAAGTTTGTTCCTTTTTTTACCCCCTTTACGGGTGGAGTTTTTGAAAATCCCGTCTTAGTGCGCCTCTACATACTAACAAGTATTTTTCCTGCAAGTTTCGTCTTTGTAGGTTCAGTAGTTTTGGCTGTGCGTTGATCATCTAGCCAGAAAGGACTTTCTTTTATATATATAGATTTTGTGATGATTGTTTGTATAATATCTCAATATTAAACATAGCACATTATGAAGATTTCCAAATAGCCCAGTCTCAAGTAAGGACAAAGTTTCTTCTAAATATTCTAAATCAATTAAGGGTTTATACCTACCTGCAAGGTCGGAAAAACGTGTATTGGGGAAAGCTTTTAAGGAAACTGAAACAAAATATTTGAAAAACTCTTTTTTTTTATTTTGTTTGCTAGTCTTTAAAGAAAATAATTTTCTAAAGACTAAATAAATTTAGATGTCTCCAGCAGACTTGCTCTCTAAAGATGGTGTCGTTCTGGTATCCGCCCATGGTGATCACCACGATTCTGTCAAATATTATCTGAAATTGTAAAAAGAAAAATGTCTTTACTCCGAACATCTAAAACTACAGTGTAATCATACGGTTTTCGAAAAAAAAAAAGATTTTGAACAGAATGGCGGTAAAAGTTAAGATACTGATTTTTCCAAAAAAATTTGAAACTTGTTTATAAAAAATTGAAAAAAATAATCAGACTACTAAAAGGTGAGATTATTTCCTCGATAATATAGTTGTAAAAATAGGTCAAAATTTGAAAAAAAATTATGAGCTTTGTCCGAGTTAGTGTGATCACCGACTTTAGAAATATAGTTTTGAGATATTCACGTTTAAAGATTAAAGTTGTTATTTATGTACGATAGAACAAAGTAAATTAAAGCGGCGTATCGTCCTTTATTTTTGTCAGATCGACTAGAAAATGTAACTGAACATTCTTTGCTAATTGTACTTTCAGAAAATGGAATAAAAAGTACATGTTTTGAAAGTTTACAAGTAGTTATAACCAATTAATTGAAATTTCCTTTTATCTTATAAAGCCATTTATGATTTTCGTTATGTGAAACTTCTAGGCATTAGAAAAGGGTATGATGAATTTATAATACTACGATAATTTTTTTTAGTTATACATATTCCATTATTTTGAGTGTTTAATTTTTAAGTTGTGTCTGTGTATGTATGTAAACATAAAATTCCATCTAAATTTTTTAGCATATTTTTAATGTGTCCATAGAAAAAGTTCCACTGTAGTTTGATTACGCACTGAGTACACTAATTAATAAAGTTTCTGAACATTTTTATGAAGCAAATCATGAAAGTAGAAATGGACAAACTTACACACTTTCACAATGGATATTTTTTACCAGTCAACGTGAAACTCGATTGTTATAAAATAACCATTTCAATTTATCCAAGTAATTCTGAAATTTTTTGAAATATAGTTTGATATTAAAAATCTTTTATGCAGCTTTGTAAACGACCAATTTAAATGTGAAATTCTATTAGGAAATCAGTTGTAGTAAACTTTAGTAGTGTATCTGAATTAAAAATGTTAGATTTTACAAAATACCGTTTTTTATTTACTTCTTATATTGTAAAATTCAAATTTTTTGTTTGCAATGCTTGTACAAGAACTGTATCTTATACATATTTTCTCGATATATAATGCAATTCCATGATATACGGGAAGGTGCTAAAATTCTTCGCATATCTCTGTTATTTTGCCTAATTATGTATATAAGCAAATCATTAAAGCCATATCCCATTACTTTTTTTTACCATTGTTATATTTTACGTGAGGAAATAAAATTTAATATTTTCTTTTAATCTTTCTTTTACGAACGTAAAATGCTGGACAAGGACATTCTTATTTAATTTGTCTGCAAAATAAAATGCATTGTATATTTGAAATGAAATTCATTTTAAAACAGAAATTCAACAGTTTCATGAAAATGTCTTGTATATTTTAAAGAAAGTATTTGAAGTCATAAGATACGTAAGTTCTTATTTGTAAAGCAAATTTCTTTATGTGTTTTTTTTTATATTCATTTTCGTTACATTTGAAAATATTAATAAAACAGTCAGAGGAATGTTTTCCAAATATTTAAATATGTATAAAAATTTGAAAATAAAATCTTAACTCGAACTTTTAAAATGTCATATTTACATACATAAGCAGAAAAGAATTGCATTTTCTTAAACTTTTCTAGGAAATATATATGACTGAAGTTCCTATTTATGGATATATTTTTAAAGTTCCTTTTCAAAATATATTTATGCGCATACATTTTATTTGTGTTGTTATTATCTTTTATTTCATTTTTTTTTCAGTATGAAGGTTCAAATAAATGTATGCATTAAGTAATAAGTCAAGATAAACGTTCTATTTAATAAGGAAACACATTCAGTATTTAAAACCTGAAAGAATTGAAATTTACAAATGCAATAAATATTCTTCGAAATTTGTTATTCGTTATAGGGGTATAATAAATCGAGAATTTCTATAATTATACTGATGTGTGAAATAAAGGTTATTATTTTTATAAAATTCTACAATCTAAATTAATATTAATTAATTAATTATACGTGCATTAACCAGTTATTTAGAATTAAGATAAGATATGTATATGATATAATCAATGATTATTTTTTAAATTCAAATTATTAAATTTATAATATTCTACAACAGATATGAATAATAATTAATTTATGATAGGCTCATACAACAATTATTTATAATCAACGTAATGTATTTATATGATATCTTAAATGATTGTTCTGTTAATTAGAATTATAAAGTACTCTGCAAGTTTTTGGATACCATTATAAAAAAACAGTGAATGTGATTATTCAATCACCAAATCTATGTTTTATTTTTGTTGCATTGAATAACAACTACATTTTTTTACAAATATTTTCAGGAACAATTAACATTAGTCATACTTTTTTTGTGTCTGTGTGTGATTAAATAATATATTCCAATATATTTATAACTAAGATTATTTTCAATAGAATGTCATTATGAAATTCAATTTACATTAAACGTCCTAAGTCATAAAATTCATCATATTAAAAATTCTATAGAGATCTTATACATACTATTTCAAAATGAAGAAACTTTATAACATGTAAAAAAGAATATACGAGTACGCAATGCTTACATCCCCTTACGCAGAAAGTTTTCTCTGAATTGCGATGAATGTTTGAGTATTCAAACATGT
This sequence comes from Maratus michaelseni, assembly GCA_963931845.1. NCBI lineage: Eukaryota > Metazoa > Arthropoda > Arachnida > Araneae > Salticidae > Maratus > Maratus michaelseni. The sequence goes on from OZ007590.1 coordinate 214,183,289, forward strand.
CCTATATTGTAATAAAATACAATGTTTCTTAATGCAAGAAAATATTACCAGAAACGAAAATATGTAATAACTTCTTCCAAGCTACCCGTGATTACGAAAAGTGTTCTTTATCTTTAGAAACCTCAGAAACTGTAATATTTTAGATATTTATATAAGTATTTAGGAAAACAAATTTTCTTTTTTTGCCATTGATTTTTCCAGAACGTTTCTGAGTAGTTTTTACAGTGTACAAATCATTTTCTCGACCTGGAATATAGGTTTTTTGGATGTTATCATTTCTTAAGTAAACATTTTCATGTTCAACAAACATGATTTTCAGACAAACATGATATATCAACAGAATTAAAATTAATGTTATTTTGTTGCACTTGAATGTATAAATTCAGTTACGCAGCGGAAAATGTTTAATTGAGAAGTGATATCCTTCTAAAAACGGATATTCCGGTTTGAGAAAACTGATCCATACACTATAAAAACCACTCGGAAACGTTTCCGAAAATCTGTGGCAGCAAAAGAAACTTTGTTTTTATAAATGCCTCTTTAAGTCTCGAAGATATTTAATACATATGTATATATTACATATGCATTGGTTTCTGAAGTTTATGGGTGTATCTGTTCTATAGATACTGAACATTTTTCGGAATCGGCTAACTCGGAAATGGTTATTGTATATTTCAGTTCGGAGTTATATTAGATTTTCATAGATTAAGAAATATTTGTCTTTTTTATAGTGTAGTAGCTAGCAACTGTCCAACAAAAACTATCCACATTCTTAAAGTTAGCCATTTAATTCAACTTCATACGTATTGCTCCAAATACAAATTTAATTAAAGCTTTCAACGTATATGTACACGGTTTAACTTAAGGTGACACGATTCTCTCTAGGTTTGTTTTATTTTATTTTATTTTTTACTTATGATATTTTTCTGTACCTCACTACATATGATAAAGTGAAATTGTTAAATAAAAATTTTGTAAGGACAAAAGATATTATATCATTGCTATATTTTGGAAATAATAAAATTTTAAATTAAAATTGAGACATAAAAAAAAAAAATAAATAAAAAATAAAAAAAATAAAATAAAAAAAAATAAGATCCTCATTTTTCAAATTTTACTAGTTTTACAATTTTTTTTTCTTATATTCACAGGAAAATCATTCATAACTTTAGGGAATTATTTTTCAGAAAATTGATTAGTTCATGTGAAAAAAATTAAGCGTTCTTATTTATGAGTAAAAAACACGAATTACATTTCATTATATAAAAAATCATCTGTCAATCCTTACACATCTGTAGAAGTAGGAGAATTTTAAAGAAATCACAGTTAAAAAAATGATGTGAGAAAAACTAAATTGAATATTGCAATTCTGATACATTTAAAACGAAGTGGATGTACATTAGAAAGTTTTTTTTTTTTTTCATATTTATAATTATTGGATCTTTACGCAACTTCACCAGAATAATGTTCAATACATTTGAAGCAAAAAATTACAAAAACATGATATTTTCGTCATTTTTATCAAAGTGATGAATACCGAGTCTTCTTAAGTTTAAAAAAAAAAAACAAGAATATATAACTCGATCATACATAATACAAATATGTTAAAACAAATCCCAACACTATCAGAGTATTGTTAAGAAACCTAATTTTTCAAATGATAAAAAGATAAATCTAAAGTAGCAATTCGGGTAAAGCATAGCATAGTTTGTAACACATTTTATGCAATTGTGCTCTATATATAACAGGAGTTCAGAATCAGCGGTCAGAAGCAAGAAAGGCAAATGAAGCTTAGAAGGCAAAAGTAAAAAATAGTCCGTGTTGTCAATGTCAGATATTAGTATTCTTATTTACTATTATCCAAAATTATTCTTTTATAATTAAGCTATGCTTATCTAATTCATAAATAATTCACTAATCATGTAATTGAATTCGATAGACAGCATGTTTTGCCATGAATGCGAGCTAAAATTATCGTCACTGTATCCTTCTGCGCTGACCACTGGAAATCATATTGGGCATTAGGAAGGCAGATCTCCTGTTATATTTGGAGCTCAGTGTTTTATGCAGTTATCACTCACAGACGATAATGTATTGCAACTTTTCTAGTTAGCCCTGATGAATGAATTTGATATCTGAATTAATAATTCTTACTCAAATGAATAAAAATGTCTTTCCCATGTTTGAAAGATTCTTAATTGTTCACATTCTTTTAATAGTATAAAAAAAGAGTACAAAAGTAGTTACTTGAACGATATTTTTAATAGAAAATACACAAGTAAAGATACACATGAATATATAACATGATACTAAGATACTATAATAAACATGATACTAAGAAATCTTGATATTTTATAATTTGATAAGTTCTGAAAACATCAGTTTATAAAAAAAACATTTTGTAAAGAAAATGTTTTGTTCCTTGCACCTATCTGATTGGACATAATATGAAATAATTACATGTTTATAGCTTTGTAATTCTTGTAAGAAACGTTTCTTCATTTTCATATATTTTTTAAATGAACCCTACACTGCATAATTGTTGTATTTTTAAAATAAAATGTGATTTTAAAAACTGAATGTATAACAGAAGTTTCAAATAAAAAATAGGTTAATTGCTTTTTGTAATTTTTGAAAAAAAAAAATTAAAGTGAGTCAAATAGCTGCACCATGCAAATACGCAGAATTATACAATGGTATGCATGTTTTGCTGTTAAAAAATAAGAGTATTGAGGATTTTTAAATTGTTATGTATTGTACAATCGTACACATCAAAATTATGCAAATGATATTTGCCAAATAAGTTATTATTTTTGTTTAGACACGATGAAACATATCCTACTGCAAGCATTTCTTATTTTTACAACCTTTAAAAAAATGTACTTTGTATATTTAGGTGATATATTTAGGCAAGAGAGTTAACACAATCTGGGGTGGGACGATTTTGCAACTTGCTTTTACTTTTCATTTAAGGTCTGTTTTCAGTCGTTTAATGGTAAAGATCCAGGAATCAAAATGTTTATTTCGTAGTATGAATTATCATAGAATTGAATTTTAAATTTAAGTAATTTCACAGACTTGTGTTTGATTCCTGCACGTTTATGCACACGTCACTATAGTATCCAATCATTTGTAATTTTAAAGTTTAGGATATGTTAAAATAAATGTAAGACTAACCTTGTTTTTATCTCATTGTCAGTTGTAAGCATTCAAGTAGGCTATACAAATGATCCAAGTCACCTCTGAGTTTACTATACAATGTTATTTAATAGGGCCAAAACATACATATATGTACTCCACGTTCTGTTTTCTGTTCATGTCTTTAATTTTTTTCTAGGGATTTTGCCTGCTAATGTGCGTAACATAAAGTCTCATGTATTGTACTAATATGTCATATTATAAATATAAGCTCTATGAAAGTAGGGAACAAATTATTGTATTGTCCTTCTAGATTTAGTTTTCATTTCTTCTTCATAGATTATTTTACAATTTGAAATGCATACAATTCATATTAATATAATTATTTTGGTTTTAAAATAATCTATAGAAGTATAGTAATTAGCAAAATTTTAAAGTACTGTTTTTAATTATATGCTAAGACACCGTTTGAGTTTGTCAAAAGGCAACATTGTTTCTAAATCCAAAATATAGTCCAATAGAAAGATGATTCATGCAGTATTATTATTATTATTATTATTATTATTATTATTATTACTATGCCTTCACTATAAATTTTAAAATTACAATTAAAACGAGAAAATCCATCACTGATTCAAAGGAAATATACTGAAATATTGAATTGTATTGAAGTTCTCTGCTGCCTATCGTAGGCAAATGGCAACAAGTACTTTTCAGGCTAAAATATATTTTATAAAACCCAAATTACCGTACAAAACTGTTAATAAAATAGCATAAGTGCATTTTAACTAAGACAGTTTCACTAAATGAAACGGTTATATTTTCCCTACAAATTTCCAGTGAAGAATTGCGAACAAAACAAGAATCTAGGTGGTCCTCCATTTGCTTTAAGCCTAAATCACATAACGTATTTTACTAGAGTTTTTTTTTTCCAGCTTTATCGACAAAAAGTACTCCAAAGTTTATCATAAAGAGGTATTTCCAGTTACTAGAATAGTAGGTTACTTTCTTATTTCGAAATAAACAAGTGTTATCAAATGGCTACACTATATAATGCATGGTCAGAGTATAGTTTTATGTATTTAAATAGCTAATCATTTTAAAATCTTAAAGACAAAGTTATTTAATTGCTCTATTTTATTCGAAATATGTATATTATGTGATTTATACTACTAACAGTTTCTTTTTCAAAAATACATTTTCAACAAGCTCAAACCTAATTATATATATATATAAAATAATAATATTAATTTTGGTAACTGTATTAATACGTTCCATATATAATTCATGAAATTTTCAAAAACATAAATAATGTTATAGATTTTAAGAGGATCATATTATTATAAATAACATGAATTAAAGCTATTATTTTCGAAATACCGAATAAAATTAAAAGTCTACATTTATAAATATATATGGAAAATAATTATTATTATAAAAAACGTGAACAGAAACCTCATATTCATAATAAACAAAAGTGCAGTTTTGCTATTTCAATATTTTCATTATCTATAAGAAGATTTTAAAATATTTTCCAGAATAATGCGTTAAAGGAAATTTCAAATATGTTGAAAAATAATCGCATAACGCAGAACTGTATATCTTTCGTAGAATTTTTTCTTTCGACTATTTTCAGGAGAAATGTAATTTAATTTTAGCGAAAATGAAAACCGAAAACGAAATGTGAAGCTTCTTACTCCATTGGGATTTAAGATTGAAGTATTTTAGACAAAACCGTAAAGCCAATTTCACACATGCATAAAATGTTTTCCATCCGGAAAGAAAATACTTATTATGAATTCTTTCGTATTGTAATAAAATTTTTCTCTCTCTAATGCCATTATCATATTAATGAGAAGCCCATTTAAAATAAAGGCATCAGTGGATTTCTCTTTTCAACTGATTCATTTTTATTGACAAGGACTGTAATTATTCATATGTTTAGTAACAAGATTCAAAAGAGAAACAAAAGATTGGATAAATTTTAATTTATGTGTTTTGCATGTTATTTCTATTAGATTATGTGTTAATACCAGCAATATTAGTAAAGCATTATATATTCCTTAACGAGAACAGTAGTATTTTCATAACGAAACATACCTCACTATCAGAAAATCTATTTCTAAAAAATTAAGAGTAAAAAGTTTTTGAAAAGTCAATAAAAACATGTACAAAAATACTTCTTTTTTACAGAATACCTTCTGTCAGATGATATTCTACAGATCCGCTGAATTCATATTGATGTTCTCGTTTTGCTCTCGTACTGCTGTTCTCATTAAGGAATACATAATGCTTTACTAATATTGCTGGTATTCACACATAATCTTATAGAAATAACATGCAAATGATGGTGGCGACAACCTGACCGATAACTGTCACTTCTAATATAATTTTTTTTAAAATTTCTAAACATCTCACAATCTCAAGTTTTATACCGCCGAGTAGAATAAAAATGCATTTTGAAATACAATTTGTTTGAAAACTGTATGACAAGTTACTGATTTTGTACGATTTAAAAATAATTTTCAAGCATGAATTATTTAACCTTACGTGCAACCCATTTACGGGAGATCAACCCATTTTCACTTAAAACAATGTAATTTACTCGTATTTGTGTATTTTCGTGTAATATTCCATAACGAAAATGCTACAAAAAATATGAGCTGTGCGAATAATTAAATAAATAACGAATTTAACAGATGTATAGTCCATCTATGCGCTTAAAAATTTAAATTAGCAGAATCACAAAGCTTGCTATAAATAGTAAATTTTTGCGATTGACTTCTGGTAAGCGGCTTCTATGAGACTACCACAAAAGTGTTTTCTAGTGTCAGTGATAGGCAATCTAAGAAAATATGCTAAATGAAAAAATATATTAAAATTTTCGACTAAAAGCTATTTTTATCTACGTTCTGTACATCGGTTGCATGTCTAACGTGGCAGTTGCCGGCTGATTTATAAACACAATAAAAATATATTTATATACTAATTAATTTTTCAGCAGAGCTGAAATTACGCTGTAAATTATTGAAACACAAAGGATGTGAATTATCACTTTACTAAACAGCGTACAACCAATAGAAATAAAAAATGTCCAGACCGGGGTTCGATCCGGGATCCCTTGGTATAGCGCACCAAGTGCTATATATAAATATTCACCAATACTGCATTTAATTTATCTCATGTATGCCACTGGAGTTGTGTTGTGCTCATGATTGACATTCTATCTTGTGCTGCAAGGTTGTAGCCTAGCCATATTAGAGTGAGAGAATGCTAGACCGGATGTCGTCCGAATGGCTTAAATTGTAAAGTTCTTGGTGCGCTACACCTAGGGATCTAGGATCGAACCCCGGTCTGGACATGTTTTCACTCTATTGGTTGTACGCTGTTTAGTAAATTGATATATTTTGTAAAAAATATATTGTTTTAGAATTCTTATAATAATTAATTTAATAAAGTTTTGCCTTTTACGTGGTTCTCTTAATAAATAATGTCCAAAGTTGGATGTTTTGTTGCAAGACATTGTCAAAAGCATGCAATCTGCACATAAATACAATATATTCGTGAAAAAAATATTATTTTTTTAAGTGTTTAATTTCATTTTTTAAATTTAAGTTTCCAGCTCTGAAAATTTTGATGAGCTGTCATTTTCTTTTGTTCGAGCTAAACACTCTATGTGAGTTTATATATTCATAACATTTTACCTCCATGTAATGATAAAAAAAATTACACTCATGCCAGAACTAAAAATGACTAAACACCAATTCCTTTCTTACATTGACTAATGTTGTATCCTGGCTAATTCTTATTGATTTTAAATGAGAGCGTTGATTTTAAAGTTGTTTTCGAAAATATTTATGTGACACAAGTTTTCCATTTTAAAGTATTGCCGAGTCGGCTGTCTTAAATTTTAAAGAAAGTCAAGTCATCAAAACGGCTTCATTAGCAAAAGAAAAATGTTTCTAATGCTTATTGACGTTCCAAATAATATTTTGCATAGAAAAAAATATTCACAAATCTCCACTGAAAAACTGTAAATATACCATTTACCGATATATTTCTGATTTTTGTGTATTTCCTAAAAGTTTTGATATATTTTTTTTTAATGAGAAAGGACTTTATTTTAGTGATAAAGAACAGAATAATATTACAGTCTCGGTTAATTTATACATTACAAAATGTTTTTGTTCATAAATGATTTTTAAATAAATAAGCAATTCATTGAATTTTAATAATGATATATATTTTATAAATTTGCTTTTGAAAATATTCACTTAACAAATTGAAAACTGTTTGATAAATTTCGGGGGTCGTCTTCATACAGAAAATGTGAGAAATTCACGAAAATTTTAGAACGAAAACCTAATTTTGGTATCTCATTTGTATTGTTTAGTAAATTTAAACTTTCTCCTTTATTTTACCTTTTAATCAATCCGCTAAGTAGTTTTTTTTAATAATGCTTAAAAGACTGCCCGCATTGCAATCTGTTTTGCAACGATTACAAGTGCATTTAACTATAGATTTAGAAAATTTAAAGCTTCATAATTACTTAACTACCTGACCGAAGACTTGCCCGTGTTTGTATTAGGTGTTTGTATTAAAAACATTATATGTTTATATACAATTTTCAGAGTTTGATATAATTTCTCGATGAAGATTACCCCCTAAGCATATTGCTTTAACATAAATGGGAAAAATTTATAATTTCCAATTGAATGACTATTTTGTTTTGACAATTTGGATATGAATATATATCTTTTTTTGTTTGGCTGATTGTACATCTATGTGGGAATATAAATATAGATTTCTGCATTTAACATTAATTAATTTAATCAGTAATTTAAATTACATTTCATAGAAACAAGATAGAAATAATAATAATAATAATTTTCGAATCTTAATATTTCTTGCACATGTCACGATTGCCTGATACTTTTTAAAATATTTTTTTTCGTTACTTGATTTTTGACTTCAATGCCTGGTTTCCTAATTACAGTCTTTTCACACACTTTAATTGTACTCAACCTAGATTTTATATGTAAAGATGAAATTTTATAATCCATTGTTAACACACATCCTTATATGTTACAATTATAAAAATTACATACGAGTTTTACATAAAAATTGCAATTGTGTACGAGGTGAATCAAGGAGTTAATGGAGTTAATGGAAACAATGGAGTTAATGATGCGCCAAGAAACGCTCACCAAAGCATGCCAAATGGCTATTAAACTGCAATAATGAAACATTTTAAAGGCTAAAAAGTAGAAAATAAATTATGAATAAAAATGAAGAGCGTAATATAAAAAAAACGCGTTTCTCAATTAATAGTTTAATATTAGAAAATTTACGATTATACGTTGAGAAATCAATTTAGAGATAATAAAAATATAATTTAAGTAATTTATCTTGTTTTGTTTTCCGCTGTCGTAATTTAAAAAATGACATACAGAAAAAATTATATATTTTTATATATTTTAATATTTGTAACGTAAAAAAAAAGAACATTGAATGCATATAAAACTATTTTACTTTTATATATATTTTAATTTTTACGCAATTTGCTTATTTGTCTATTGGAAGCTTGGACGCATCTCTAATATAAAAGTAAGAATTAAATTGTCCGGAAAATGTGCTATATTTTTATGTTGCGATGTATTTAAGAACTATCAAGTAATAGCTTCGAACATAATTGGCACATGTAGCGTACATTTTAGGCAGAAAACTAAAAAAAAAATGATTTTTTTAAAATAATGTAAAACAAAAGAAAATAAATTCCATGTGAAATGCTAATAAATATATTGCGTTAATAGGCGGTGACTCATTTTTAAATGACACTTGATTTATTACTCAAGATCAGCATTACATCAGCAGCACATGATCTGTTTCCAGTCATGCTTTTTTATGATATTATTGTAAAGTTATTTAGCGGATAATATAATGCAAATCATGGCATTCACGGAACTGCTAATAATTCACTGAATCATAAAAAAGACAAATGATTCTTATTCTACGAAAACTAGTAGCAGTTATTTAAAAAAAAATATTTTTAAAGCAGGTTGCAGCTTTTTTTTTTTTTTTTTTTTTTTTTTTTTTTTTTTTTTTTTTTTTGCAGTTACTTAAATATTTTCAAGCAATATGAAATCGAGGTATGACGCGGGACAACATATTATTTTTTCTACTGATGCATTTGTTATTTATATTAGTGTTTGTCGATCATACATGTAGTGGGGGATTTATGGTGGATTTTTTAAAAATAACAGTTGCGTTTTTCTTTTATAAAAGAACTTAAATATGTGATAAACTTTATTTATGTGTATGTACTAGGAAATGATTCTTTAACTTATACATGTAAAATCTTAATTAACCATTAATGTATCATATTATTATCAATAGTAGCAACTGTACACTTTGAAGTATTTTGAAAAAAACCCTTAATATGTTTTCTTTTTTGTATTTAGGAAACAGAAGACGGAATATTTAACAGCACAGACATCGTATGAAGATATCTTAACAAAACGTCAGAAAGACTATAAACTAGACAGCTAGCGGATTTCTGAAATTATAGTTACAAATTATAAGAAATGACCATTAACCGAACTATATAAAAAACCAGACAAACATGTCTTAATCTAAGAATATATAACACCATTGGACCCGTGCGAAGATTTCGCATAGCATTCTTTTTTTTTTTTTTTTTTTTTTTTTTTTTAGCAATATCTCATATTTTTTAGATAAAGGTTTAAATTTCTAAAAAAAAAGGAAAATAAGGAAAAAAATATCTGCAAACGACATTAGTCAAGCCAGAATACCATTTCATTTATTCAATCAAAGTTACAGTAAAAACTATCCAAAAATAGCAAACACGAATATATATGAATATATATATATATATATATATCGTATTTTAACTGCATTAGAGGATGACACCATCTGTTTAGAAAAAAAACATGGGATAAAGAAAAAAAATTGAGTATTTGAATTTAAATTTTGCTTTGTAACCATAAATATAAAATAAACCCATACAACAAGTATGATCCACTTTCTCTTTATTGAACATTTTTTTTATATAATCATTGTTGCGGTATTTTATTTTTGTGACAATACTAATTTGAAGAAAACCTTTCATTTCATTTATAAAAACAATGTCGATTTATTTTTTAATAAATTGCAGTTTATAATCAAAATACATGTTTTAACGAATGAGTTTACTGTGTCAGAAGTGGCTTAAAAATCCTTTTATATGACATTTCGTTTATCGTTCTGCGTTTTCTATTTGCTTAGAAAAAGAGCTGTTGACAACAGAAATAATATATAGGATAACCACGAATGAAAATATAGAAAAACCTCTTTAGAGTTATTTACGATTCCGGAAAGTGTTCTTTATCTTTTGAAACCTGAGAAACCAATATATTTTCAAGATTTAAAGAATCATTTATAAAATCAAATTTTATTTTTGCCATTGATTCTCGAAAACGTTTCCGAGTAATTTTTACATTGTACAGGGTGTCCAAAATTAAACGACCCTACTTTAAAGTTGTCTACAGACGAAACTATCGGTCAGAAAGTTGTGAAATTTTGTGAAGGACATAATTAAGGAATGGGGATATGTTTAAACGAAAAAAAACTTTAGTTCTAAATTTCGCCACTAGATGGCATTTTTCATGAATTACGCAATCACATTTAGCTAACGCCCACTGAATACTAGGCCTGAGCTCTGACACAAAAATGGCAGCTGTCGTAGGCGGATTTTTTTTTAGAGTGTATACGGTCCGTTCAAATTGAACAACAATATTTTTTTTAAGTTTTTACACTTTATTTTTCTCAGATTAAATAAGACAAAGATACTGACCGCTCCCTGAAAAATATTCAGGAATGGAGACTTAGCATACATTTACAGCAGCATATTGATTTTGTTACAAAAAAACATTTTCAATTGAATTTTTTTTTATTAAATCAGAAATTTCGAATTCACATCAGGAAATCTCAGTAGTTCTTTCTGCTTTGTTTAACTTGGGATATTACGTGATTATATAAAGTAAAAAAAAATCAGAATTTCTGGTTAGAATTCCAAATTTATGAATTAAAAAAAGGCCAAACTGATAATAGTGATCTGGAATCGTCTGGTAAAATTTCTTCGCCATATAGGGCGGTTATACTCCAATTTAAATAAAAAATGGAAATAAATTTCTGTCGACGTCACGCAGCAGCTGTTATAAAACCTAGAAACTTTTGCGAAGATTTTTTTTTCAAAGTGCTTGCTATTGGTAAACAGAATGTCGTTACGTTTACTAGACTACCGAGCTTTGTTAGTAACATTCTTTTACCAAAACAATAATTCCACATTAGTTGCACTACGGAAATTTCGGACTTCGAAGGTTATGCGGAAAGGTCCATGGACTGTTTAAAATCATCGATAAATGTTTGCCAATTTTGAAGATACAGTGATCGCTGAATGTTCGTTCTGGAAGAAGAAGAAAACTGTTTCCTCAAGAGCAATAGAGAGGGTTGCGCTTCAGGTAGAAGAGGACAAAGCTTCCAACGTACAGGCTTATACCAGGGCTTCGGTGTGGCAGATACATTGGATATGACTAGTTCAGCTGTCCAAAAGATCATGCGGATTATCCTCCGGTATTATCCGTACAAGCTTCAACTTGTGCAGGAGTTGCTTTCACATGATTTCGAGACTCGACACCAGTTCTGACTCCAGTTTCTTGCTCGCTTTGAGATTGATTCAGAATGGCCTTGCAATATCCTCTGGACAGACGAAGCACATTTTCATTTGGACGGTTCAGTGAATACTGACAACTGCCGATTTTAGGAACGAAGAAAATTCGTGTACAATCTTACAGGCTCCGTTGCAATCCCCAAAAGTGACGGTGAGGTGTTCTCTGCATCGTTTATTCTCGGCCCATATTTCTTCGAGGATTTAAGTGCTACCGGTCAAGCAACATGTTCGATCACCGGGCAGCGATATGCATCCTTGTTAGAAAATAAAATTATTCTGGATCTGCAAGCAATTTTTTTGCAGTTGAATATGTCAAGAACGTTCTATATATTCATTGTTAAATTGAAATAGGGCATATATACACAGAAATATGCCTTTTTTTACCATTGCCGACTTCTTAATCATTAAATGAATCATACTAATTGAATAGAAACTACCACTTGTGCAAAGCAATGCTACAGAATACTTTCGTAAACTTTATCAGTTGTTTACGTACATCTTTTTTTAAATAGGTTATTTAATACCTTATATTAATTTTAACACAATTATTTCAAATTGGTAAATAAATCATACGAGTTGTAATTTTCCAACTGGACGAAAAATGTCCGGGCCAGGATTCGAACCTGGGATCTCTTGGCTGAAGATCTACCAACTGAGCTATACCAGTCGAATTTGGAGGGCAACTGGATGAATTATGCCCTCCAGATCCGACCGGGATAGCTCAGTTGGTAGAGCGTGGAGGCTTAGCCAAGAGATCCCAGGTTTGAATCCTGGCCCGGACATTTTTCGTCCAGTTGAAAAATTACAACTATTTAATACCTTGCCGTCCGGCGACACAATAGTGTTGTCGTACGTAAAGTAATTTAATTTTAATCCTTAAATGCTACATTGGCACCAGAATTTTGGAATGAAAAAATCCCTTTTATCAATTACACGAAGAAAATATTTTACTTATTTTCGAATAAATTTGTTTCTAAATGGTGCTTCTGGTGTCAATCAATCATTTCAACATTTTACGAATAGAAGTATTTTTACGAGACATGCGGACGGCAAGGTGTTAATTTAATGCGTCTACGATTGATAAAAACTATAATCCATTTTTTTCTGCAGAAAAAATTCTGGTTCCTTGAAAAGATTTAGAGAACCACACTCACATACAACTACTTTTTTGTTTATTTTTATGATTTTTTATAAAAGCGCCTAGATTTATGTTACATGCCGAAAATATATATTTCAGCATTTTGATGATTTTTTAAAAGCTTAAAAAAGTTAATGTTATCTTTCTAAATAAAAATTGCATTTTTGAAACGTAATTTGTTGGTTGTTCTATATTATTTCTACGTATCGTAGTACAACAAAAGCGATATTTCTTGTTACAAATTCAGATATCATATATATTTATTATCAAAACATTTTCTGTATGGATGCTTTTTTTAATTTTATTAAACTGGAAATATTTTTGTTGGACAGAGAACGACATTTATTTTAAAATATTTCAAAGTATTTTATGTCGTCGCGGAATAAGAGATTAAAGTAGAATAAATCAAATTTGATATATTGAAGGAACTTTTGACGTTTTATATTCCCAAGAGGGTGATAAAAGATTGGAAAATTCAATGCCAGTTTAATCTTATCTTAACACTCTAAACGACACCCTTATGTATTTGATACAACAGGTAGGGTGATTTTTTTTTCATAAAATGCATTTGACTTAGAAAACATTTCAAACTGAAAAATATATTAAAAATGCACATTTTGTTTCCGAAAAGCGTATTTTCTAATGAAAATGTTTAAAATGTTCGCCTTTCTTACATTGAACGTTTTAAATGAAATCCAGGTAATTCAATAAAAGATCAATTGTAAATAAGAATATAACAATTTTGTGCAACGTCAATATTTATTACACTGATTTACACGGTTTATATACTTTCGCCGAAATGTGTATTTTTTCATAGATTCTAGTGCACTGAGTACGGGAAAATTCTACGGGAAATATCCCGTCTAGTTAAAAAAATAATTATTAAATACTTAAAAAATAATAACATGAAATATAAAAAGAAAAAATTAGAAATTATTGATTTTACTCTCTTTTTTTAATATTTTTTTTATCTGTTTCTTTTAAAATAGACCAGCAGTAGTCCCCTAACATACTTTCGTCCCAAAAACCTTTTTGTCTGTCTTCAAAAAGTTTAAGGTCTTGGTGAAAACAATCACCCTTTTCGTCACTCACGCCGCCCAAGTTTTCAGGGAAAAAATCCAGGTGTGAATGTAGAAAATGTATCTTCAGAGACATGTTCACACCCATAGCATGATAGTCTGTACTAATATTATAAAGGAGTAAAGATTGTTTGTTTGTTCGTTTGTTTGTTTGTAGGGGGTAATCTCTGGAACTACCGAACCAATTTTAAAAGTGATGGTGGAAAACTGATGGTGACAACCCCTGCTCCAACAGAGGCTATATTTTATGTTGGTGCCACTAACACCAGGGGGGTGCAAAAACGAAAAACATTCTAAAATTGCGATTTTTTGTATACTGAAGGAGCTAGAAATTTGAAATTTGGCATTGTGGCTACTTATAAGATGTAAATGTTCTCTAAGAACAAATTAAAAAAAATTAAATTTAAAAGGGTGAAATGAGTGAAAAGCGTTCTAAAAACATGCTAAATTACAATTTCTGTGGAATCTCTGGAACTACAGAACCGATTTCAAAAGTGATGGAAGCAAATTGATGGTGACAATCCCTACTCCAACATAGGCTATATTCTATGTCGGTGCCTCTACCCCCAGGGGGGGGGTGCAGGAACGAAAAATGTTCGAAAATTCGAATTTTTTATACTGAAGAAGCTAGAAATTTGAAATTTGGCATTGTAGTTACTTATTAGATGTAAATGCTCTCTAAGAATAATAAAACAAATCGAAATTTAAAAGGGTGATATGAGCTAAAAGCTTTCTAAAATCACTCTAAATTACAATTTCTATGGAACCTCTGGAACTACAGAACCGATTTCAAAAGTGATGGTGGCAAATTGATGGTGACAATCCCTGCTCCAACAGCCTCTTTAATAAAAAGCTATGCGTTGCTGACGACTGGATTTTTCGCTAATTGTTGCCACAGATTAATCTCGGAAAATGAAACATTTGAACTTACTGAAAAAAATATTAGCTCAAAAAATAATTGTCAGAAAATTGTTAGACAAACTGCGTTTGAAAGATAAAAAATTGTATTTTTCTTGATATAAATTTCAAATCTAATGGTTATGCCGTTTTCCAAATGTTGCATTTCAAAAATTACCAAATTCCACAATGGAGTACCATAGCGAAACCTTCATGCGTAAAAAGATAATAATAAGGGCGACGTGTCCTGACGTGTATTTTGGCACGAGTCACAAATTATAGTAGCCTTATTATTCTGTTCAAATATAAGAGTGAATTATGAAATGTCAATATTTTGATTGATTAAAAGTTCGTTAAGAGAAATTGACCAGCGTAGCTTGCTAGTTTTTTAATAAAACAGCAATATTTTTTTCATAATTTTAATCTTTATGATTTCCTAAGAATCCAAGGACGATCGTTTTTAAAGAATCCCGAGCATTTTTTTTTATTAGTAGATAAAAGTTTTTCAAAGTCCTTATCTTGCATCAGTTTACGTATCTGTGGACCAATAAAAATTCCCTCTTTTAATTTTGCGTCTGAAATACTTGGAAAAAAAATTGTGTAAATATTTAAAAGCAGCACTGTTTTTATGTATGGCTTTGACGAAAATTTTTATTAGGTCCAATGTAATGTGTAATAGGGGCAAAATTATATTTTGCGTAACATAATAACTACTATTAAATCGCCACATATTTTCTAGTTATGCTGTTCATATTGTATCATTTTCATTAAAAGAGACATTGTTTGATAGATTTCTTTACTGTTTACGGCATGGCCAATTGGTAAAGATGGTTTTATATTACCGTTATGAAGTAATGCAGCTTTCAATCTATATTTAGATGAATCGATAAATAAACGTCATAACTTTGGATCATAATTTTGATTAATCACTTTAAATAGGCCGGGAATATCATGGCAGAAACAAAAAATCATCCTTTTTGGTGAAATAACTGCTGAAAATGTGACTTCGATTTCGGTAATAAGTTTCTTTGGTATTTGTTGTCAATAAGTTCCACTGTTTTAGACGAGAGGCAAGAATCCCTGCCTTAGATCTAGATAGTTGCAAGTCTCACACAGATACTTCAACTTATTTTGGTTAATTAAATGTGGCGATTTATCAACTTCGATTACGAAATTGTCATCATTTTTATCCTCCATAAACAGATCGTCACTATCTTGGCAACTCGCAATTGACCTACCTGAACATACGGGATGTGGCAGAGTTTCCTCATATTATATCGGTTTTGAGCCTGATAGACTGCCAGGATATTGAATTTTATGTTTATTTTTTTAATTAAAGCCTGAAGTTTTTGTCAAACAAAAATTAACAGTCATTTTTGTGATTTGAAGGTTCTCTCCACAGTATTGGTGATCCAAATAGAAGATACTTTTTTTTCCTCCCGAAGCCCAGCATGTAAGAGTAAGCCTATAGCTTTCACAAAAAACATGCGAGACCCATTTTTATCTTGATTACTCACAGAGAATCCAAAATAATGCAAATATGCTGTTTTAAGACACTCCGATATCGGTCTTTTTTTTTTCGAATATAAATTGCCCACAAACGTAACAAAAACGATCAGAATTTAATTTACACACTCTATTAGACATTTTATAAAAAAAAACACTTTAGTTGACAAACACACACACACACAAAAAAAATAATAATAATAAGTTGACAATGCTGGTTGGTTGAATGTGACGTGAAAGTGCGCAAAATATTTTTAAAATCTGAAATAATTAGATTTTTATTGACATTAAAATCCTGTGCGTAGTTTTAGAAATGTAAGTGCATTAAAATTTTAACTGTAGAAAATAAAATAAATAAATCGATGTCTGTTGTAAATGGTACCACGAGAATTCGCTTACTTGTTTTCTTCCATAGGTTTACCTTAAATTAAATTATATTGCTTGTACATATTTTATTTAAAGTTCATATCAATAACCGTATTTGCATAATTTCTTTAAAAACACTGCTCCTGTCTATGGCTTGTTGATTGTAAAGGGTTGTGAATCTGAAGTCGAAATAGAGCTTTATATGAATCATAAAGATATGAAAATGTTAAATAAGCATTTTTACCACTCAATTGCAAATAAGAATTTAAAAACTGTATGTTACAAAAAATATAAGTAATTAAATTTGCAATTCTGACACCAGTTTTAATAAAATATATATTGTAATTCAAAATGCTTTTCTAAGAGACATTTGTA
The DNA here is from genome assembly GCA_963931845.1 of Maratus michaelseni. Taxonomy (NCBI): domain Eukaryota; kingdom Metazoa; phylum Arthropoda; class Arachnida; order Araneae; family Salticidae; genus Maratus; species Maratus michaelseni. The sequence continues at coordinate 214,200,516 of OZ007590.1, forward strand.
TACAAACTTGAAGCTCACTAAAATGCATTTGGTGTTAAATTACAGATTGTTTTCTTGAGCATCGTAAAGTTGATGGAATGAAATATTTCTGTTTGTAGATTATGAAAATTACATAAATAATAAAAGTAAAATTTTAAAATATTTTTTTTAATATTATAGAATTTCATACAGTAAAAATATTATTAAATATATATTAAACAATATTTTCAAATATTATTAAAAATATTTATGTAAACTGAATATTGGGCCAAAGTAATTTTTTCAAAACTAATTTTGTAATTTTTGTACATACTTTAATATATATATATATATATATATATATATGCACACTGGGTAATACTTGCTTTATTAAAAAAATAAGCTTTGTCTAGGTATTTGTGTTATGTGTAAAATCTTCCGTGTTATCTTTATTCCGAAACTTCTCCAAAGCTTCTTAAGACATCATATTTTTTCTTTATAAGAAATACACTACAAACTTCATTTCAGAATCTTTCAAAACTTCCAGATAGTACCTGACTGTTTCATTACTTTGGATTTCAAGGAAGTAATTACAAATTGTGTTCAGTGTGCTATCTCTGGATGAAAAACATTATTGCAGATGGGTGTCTGTCAAATTCATCGTGATCCTTTAATTATTTCCTTCGAAAATATCTCAGTAAACACGAAAAAGATGAAACTGTTCCAGTTATGTTAGAAAATTACTTCTCCAGTAAAACTACAAGAAACAAATGTTGCTGACACAGATTGAAGATATTTTGCAAAAATTATTGTAATTAAAAATATATGTTTACGTTTCTGCATAACACAATAAATTTTAAGAAAAAGATATTTTTTTTTAAATCCACTACTTAAATAAAATTAATAAATAGTTTATAAGCTTATAACGTTTTGGAAAGTGCTTGATACATTTATGCATGCAACTAATATTTTGTAAAGAAGAAAACATAAAGAAAAAAAGAAAGGACATTCAGTTACTGGGAAAAATAAAATAAAAAATAAAGCATTTTTCATAATTAATATTTTACGTATGCAACCAGTAAATTAATTTTTGTAACATTTTTTTTTTACTGCAGTAAGCTTATATACAGGAGGATTTACGCACACATACGATTGCGCACTCGGGTTGCCAAATTTATCAATCTCTCAAAGTGAAGGAAAATACTTTTAACGTACTAGTTTGCTTTAGTTTATCGCAATAGTATCATCATTTTCCAAATGCTCTTTCTCAATTTCTCATAATTTTTATAACATATGGTCAAAAATGAACAAAACATTTTAATGGTTTATTATAAAGCTGATGTGTATGGAAAAGAAAAATAAAAGTTTCTCTTTATAAGGTTTTAATAACTGTAATACTATTTAAAAAAATCATATTTCAAAAGCAATAACTTCAGTTTATTGCGTTTAAGTATGTCGGGTTGGAAATAAAATATTGAAATAAATAAATTATTTTTTTGTCTTAATAACCAACTTTTTTTTAACATGGATTTTTTTTTATCTTTTAATAATTTATTTCTCGCAAACAATTAAATAAAAATGTAATAGAGTTATGGTCTTGCTATGGAAACTTTAAAACAAAACCTTACCTTATAATATGTAGTCAATTCCCGATGGGAAAATAAATCTATACGAATTATATTTATGCCTTTCTTTTATTCTTCCATCATTTTGTACAAAACGAACAAAATTCAATGTTTTTTTTTTCTGATATACACTGCTCAAAACAATTAAAGGATATTTGAAGTTTTATATAAAATAAAGATATAAACGAATTTTTTTTTGCCGAAAATAGAAGAAGAGAATCACAAATGCAAATTTTTCTGGTTTTCAAACTGTGGAGTATGCAAATTTTGAGTTCGACGTCAAAAACGTCGCTTCAGCGGCAGCGAATGAAATTTGGCTTTCAACTGGATAAAAGAGAATGAAGACAAGGATGATCGACATTCAGTAATTGCTTTGTTTCGATGAGTACGATGTCTCAGCGAAGTCATTTGACAGATTCAGAAGCTTGGAGAATTGTTGTTAGGTTAGAAGGGGGCCAAACTCAAGCCGAAGTAGCGCAAGCCATTGGAGTGTCACAAAGTGTCATTTCCAGGATCTTGAACCGTTTTTTGGAGAGTGGATGTGCAGGCCGAAGACCAGGGCAAGGTCGTAGACGGGCAACAACGCCCAATGAAGATCGGTATTTAGCGTTAACAGCTTGGAGACACCGAAACATGAACGCTACTCTTCTCCAACAACACCTTCGCTCGGCTACAGGCACCAGGATTTCAACTCAGACTGTTCGAAACCGGCTCCATGCTGTAGGTCTGTATGCTCGCCGACCGATGGTATGTGTTAGATTAACATCAAGGCATCGTCGCGACCGCAGGGAGTGGGCAACCGAGCATGTCAACTGGAGGAGAAATGAATGGAGCAATATTCTGTTTTCTGACGAGTCCCGTTTTTCTGTGCATCCGGATAATAGGCGTATTTTCATCTGGAGGGACCTTTGCAGTAGGAATAATCCTGCGTTCGTGCACGAAAGTGTCAGATTTGGCGGTGGAGGAGTGTTGGTGTATGGTGGCATCTCCATTGATGGGCGCACTGACCTCTACATCATTCGAGATGGAGCTCTGACCGGTCGCCGATATAGGGATGAGATCGTCAGACCTATTGTAGTCCCTTACGCTGCAGCAATCGGAGATACCTTCATTTTAATGGACGATAACTGCAGGCCACATCGTGCAAACCTGGTGGAGGATTTCCTTTTCGAGGAAGGAATCGTTCGAATGGAATGGCCAGCGTGTTCTCCAGACATGAATCCAATCGAGCACGTTTGGGACGCTCTAGGAAGACGAGTTTCTGGCCGCCAACAACCCCCACAAACTCTCCAAGAACTGGAAAGAGCTCTTCTGGAAGAGTGGTGCAGAATACCCCAACTCGTCATTAATAGCCTCATTGAGTCCATGCCTCAAAGGTGTTCAACGTTGCTGGCCGCCCGTGGAAACCATACCCCCTACTGAAAATGATTTTCTTTGAAGAAAAAACCTTTTCTTATTCTTTTTTTCTCATATGTACAAATTGTGTTTTTTTCCTTTGGTACACAAATGCGCAATAAAATGCATTTTTTTCTGCCAAACATGTGTAATTTATTCTCATATAACCTACTATGTCTGTCGACCATGTATCAATCAGCTAAAAAGTTTCCCAGATACAAAATCCACCTAAAACTGCAATATCCTTTAATTGTTTTGAGCAGTGTATGTTTGATAAAATTTGAAATTAATAATTGGGTTTTCAAGTAAGTTATAATTTTCATTGATTATTCTCCAAATATTGATTGATCGATTTGCAATTTTATTTTTGACAGAAATAAAATGTAAATACATTAAAAAGTAACTAAATTTTGTGGTAGAGTTTTAATTAATATTTGACTTCGCCGATATATTTTGTAATGTAAAATTATTGACATTTCGTATACAGAATTGAAATATCACTCTAAAGTTATAAGGTTTCTTTAAATAACAAAAAGCAAATAATTAAACTTTTAATTCATGTTCTTATGTGTTCCAGCATTTTTAGCTCAAACTTCAAATTTATTATTTTTTTCAGGACATTAGAATTTTGATTTTTAGCATTATACGCAAAACTTTGCTAAAAAAGGCTTACGGCATCTTATCTTAATTTTCTTAAAAAAATAAAGTTGCTAATTTTTGTTTTTAAACTAATAGAATGTGAAATTTTCGACGAAGAAAATGTGCGTAATTAAGTTACTTTAGGTACGACATAAGTTTAGAATTTCAAAACTTTGTAACCATGTTAAATCTATGAAATGAAATTGAAACTTTAATTTGCTCCTAAAACTTAAAAAAATAAGAGTTGAATATCTGAGTAAATAAGAGTTAAGTTAAAACTTTCAAATTTTGCTCTTATAATATTTCATAAAAGTATCTCATGTAATCTTTTTATATAAAAAAAATTTCATTTAATTTAATATTTAAAGTTTTGTTTCTTTAAAGTTAACATTTTATCTATAATAAAGCATGTTTTTATTTTTTTTTATCTAACGTAGACTTAAAAAAATAGAAAATGCAATTTTAAATGCTAATTTTAACTGTAAATTTATATTTTAATTAATTACAGACATACAATATCTAAATATGTTTTACATTTGAAAGGTAGAAATGGTACTAAAATATTCCTTTTTGTGTTTATCCAATCGCTTAACACTGTCTTTAGATACACATTAAATTCTATAACATTTTCTTCTCAACCTTTGTATTTTGGAGCTGTAAATATAGAACTGTCGAGAATTGAATCCACTTTGTTCAAATACATTTGGCACACGATCAATCTGGTCTTTTTATGTATATTCAAGATTGCTTATTAACATGTCATTTTAATTATCTATTCTGAGTCACTATAAATTCTATATGTACTTCTTTTCAACGCTTGTATTTTGTAGCTGTAGTTGGTGAACTGTCGTGAATTCAATCCTGTTAGTTCAAATACATTAGGCGCAATATCATTTGTTTCGTGTATATCCCAGATTTCTCATTAACATGTCATTTTAATTATCTATTCTGAGTAACCTTAATTCCGGATTCAAACCGACTTGGCTCGAGATAAGTCGCTGTGTAAGGGTTTCAGTGTTTTCCTTGCAATATAACAAGCTTAGGCTAACTTTTCTTCTAAATACGTTTTTAATAAATTTTACCTACACTGTTAAAATTTTGCAGCACTGTCCAGCCATTTGACCGTTTTTATAGAATACAGTTACATAATCGTAATTTAACTATATTCTGACCATATTATTGCCATATTATGGTCAGAATAGAGTTAAATTACAGCTATGTAACCGTTTTTTATAAAAACGCTCAAATGACTGAACAGTTTGCTGCAAATTTTTAACAGTGTAAGATTAAATATATCAAAAATGTTTCCTATCTTGTCAAAGACATAACACGATTATCCAGAAGTATTCTACCAATGAATTTTGTAGTAATTCAGCATGTTTTGGGCAAAGAGTTGTTAACTAAATTTACTTAAATACTTGATATAGGATGGAAATTGAAAAAAAAGGTTGTTTTTATAATATGCATGTCTTTCAGAGTATAAATTATATCCTATTCGAATTTTAGCTTGTATCAAGTAGCTAAGATTTTAAAAAAAGTTTTACAAGAGCACCAGACAAGATCCTCAAACCGATAAAAATGCCTGACACTATATTTTACAAACATAAAACAGTGTCCTATTTATTATAATATATTTTTAAGTTACATCAAATTTGTAATTTGTAGACCAGCGATTTTCAAATTCGGTGTTAAGTGAAGTTTTATACAGTTAGCTACCTGGAAGGTCATCCATATTTATTTGAGGTAATCAAGAAAAATATTTTAAAATATTCCAGCCTGCATCAAGTACTTAAATAAGCTTCTTGTAGGTAGTTCTAAACTCAATATATGTTTAACTTCTAAACTGTGAGTATGTTTTGACTGCCTATTCTAAATTTCATTATATGTTGAGAAAAAATATTTATTGTACATTTCGATATAGACAGTGTTATTGGATGCTAAACGCAGGATGTGTTTTTAGCTTTAGCACGCTATTATAAGTTTAGCGCATTATTATAATATGTCTTTCTTTTCTTTGAACTTTGAAAGGGGTGGGCTTTGATACCTATAGCTACTAGGCTGTCGTCTCGAATGATCCATATACATTTTTTTTAATTCATAGAAACACATACATTTACAATTACAACAATTACTTCAATTTACAATTACTTCAACAATTACATAAATCTTGACGAGAAAGTACAAGGAAATTTACAACACCAAGAGTATCCGAGAGCTCCACAAAGTGTGTGCAATGGAGCTGGCGGGAGTCGAATACCGCCGGCCTTGCTTCCTACGCTATGAAGCGATTAGCGGAGTGGTGCCTTAACCACTCGGCCACGGAGGCCCCCATTATAATATATAAACATCTTATTTTATAGGTCTATTTGTTTATTTAATTAGGTCATAACATCTAGATTAATAATTTAAAATATGATATAAGAATGCCAGAAGCGTATTTGGATATGTTGTAAGAAATAACAGGTATTGTTCTATTAGGATATTGCATCATTAAAAAAATTAACAAACAAATATTTCTATCATTTACAAATCATTATAAACGCACCCAATAAGACTTTAAAGGCCATTTTTGGAGTGTTTTAAAGCTGACACCATTTCACTAGTGTTAAAATACTTTTGATAAAATTCTTTCAAATTTCCCATTTTTTCATTATATATACTTTCTCAGCCATCAAACGACAACAATCAAATCAATCGTACAACATATCTTCACGTTTCTCACATTTTTTAACCCATTTTCGGCCAAAGGTGCGTAAACGCACCATTTCAATAAATATGTTTTTATTAACACTGTGACGTATATTTTTAACTAATTTTATTTTTCTGATATTTTTAAGGGTTCTGGAGACATCTATAAAATATTAGTAATTCAATTGAAGTAATCACTTTTTGATGAGAAATTTTCTAAATACGCTGTTTTTTTACTTAAACGGTTATTGGCAAATTCAACTTTTTGAAAATGTATAATTATTCCACTTGAGATTAATCACATGTTTTTATAATGGAGTAAAGTTGCAAGTTCTGTAAATAAAATAAAAATAAAACAAATGTCATAAGAAAACTTAAATTTTTTTATTTAAATTTAATGGTAAATTATTAATGGTAAATTAATAATGGTAACGTCAAATTAAATAAAATATTATTTTTCATGCACGAAACTTTTTTGGTGTCTTAATGAATATAATTTAGGCAAATTTCAATGCAAATAATACCACATTTTATAAAATTTCTATGCTTGGTCTAAAATGGGTTAATCTATTTTGCTCTTAAAAAGATATCTATAAGACCAAAAGTGAGTACGTAGGTTATATAAATAATTGTTATTTTCATTAGCAAAGTTTTCTTTCTTAGACACACAGCTTTCTAACATCCCCCCTTTCAATAAAAGAACAAAACTTAAATTACTATACATTTGCTAAAGAAAATGCAGAGCGACAAAACCAATTACAATATGATAAAAAAGGTATAAAAGGTTTAGGGAAAAGAATAATACGTTTTTATTTTGTTTTTCTAATGCTATTTTTAAAGGTTTCCCTTTATAAATAAATTTTTTAAAATATATATTCATTATCCACGAAATTATTTAATTTATGCTCAGTCTTATCCTGTCAATTAAGTATATTACTCTATGTGAAACAATAACCCAATATTCATAGTATTGATACATATTTTAATAAGAAATATTAAATATAAATATAAAATAACATGAAAAGCATTTCTTTGATTTGAACATAATTGTACCACATAGTATTTAATGAATTATGGCAAGACAGTTTTAATATTTTCTGCTTAAAGTATGAACATAAAATAATATTAAGTATGTATATGTATATTCTTTAAAAAATTCAAACTTATTTTAGCAAATATTTAATTTGTTCACATTTTTTATTCTTTTTTCACCAGTTAAAATATAATGAAACAACCACTAAAAATTATTATGTTGATATGTTAATCGATTTCCCAAATCAAATTTACTTACAATTAATTGTAACAAAATATAACCATAACCTACAAAATGCATTTAGGTTTTCTAATATTTAACAAAAAATTTCTATAATACAATTTCATGTAATTTATCATGCATCTATAAAAAAAAAGAAGTGAAATCCTAAGTTTTCTTTGCTGAAATACTTCCTTTATATATTTCAACAAGACTTAGTTCTTTTAATGCCCCTCAGTTATTTATCTATTTTATTCCGGATATTCAGTTTTACGTAAGAGTCTTAAAAAATGCATAAAACGTGAATGAAAAATACTTCACATCTGAGAATATCCACTGCAGAAGAGTACTTTTAAAACGCCCCTGAATTGACAATGACAAAAATGCTCCAATTTAGGAAGTTGGGACAGCAGTACATAGAGTAATATCTCGAAAAGAGTGTGATAATGTTCGAATCTCCATAAAGTTTAAGTTATTCCTTTGTTACAGTCAACGCATACAACAAAAAAACAAAACAAAAAAACAAACAAACAAACAAACAAAAACAAAAAAAAGTAAATGTATCGGAACGCCAAAAATACAGAAATAACTATAACTGCTTGAATGTTTGAATACATAAGCTTTCAGTTTTGTTTCATTGGCAATATACTTATAATATGAAATATCGCTAACCCATTTAACATGGTTTATCTAAAGTTTATATAATTTAGAACTCGTTTTCTATAAGTTGTAAAAAGTATTAAAATGACAGTTTTTTGTACAAGTCGTACAGACTTTTTTTTTTACTAATATATGAATAAAAAATTATTATTTTTCTTTCTTTTCACTTACTGCATATGAAATTTTAAAAATATATTCGAAAATTTGTTTGGTAAAATTTCAGTATATATTTGTACAAAATGTATTTCGGTTTTTCTACATTTAGCTGAAACATTTCGTGGGGGGAGTAATGCTTAGCATAACATTTCGTGTAATTTATGTTGAATTGGAAAAGATAAAGAAGTCAAATCCTAAGTTTTCTCTGCTGATAAAAACAGGCTGGCCATATAGTATTTCCCTGATTACAATAATTTATTGCAGAAAAACTAATATAATTAGGCATATGCTTGTTTCAATATATTGTAAAGACATTTATGAAGTTTTTAATACAAGTACTTACGCTAGTAAATTTCTATGTGAGTACACTTGGTAACTCAAATAATGTCAAGGCTATGATTCATTTCTCGCCATGTATTACCTAACATTTGCGCTATCACACTAGACACAGCAACTGTGATCCTGACCCTGAGTGTTTCAATATCTTTTACTGGTGTTACAAACACTCTGTACTTTATATACTCCCAAAATAAAAACCTAGAGGGGTTGGTCCATCCTGTCCGATTCATCTTCCAGGAAATTTGTCATCAAGGAACTCAGGAACGACGCGACGGTAGAGACTGGACTAAAAAAACCTTAAGAACTTGAAGTTTCCATAATAAATATTTTACTGTATTATTTTCAATAGTTATTTCGTAATATATATATATATATATATATATTTGTAATTGGGGAAAGACTTTATGACCGCCCTGTATATTTAATGTATTTCAGCAAGACTTAACTAATTTACTAGTCCTCATTCTTTTATCTATTTTATTCAATATTTTCGGATTCACTTAAGAATCTTAAATAATGCATAAGTTGAGAGTGAAAAATGCTTCGTATTTGAAAATATTTTTCGCTTAAGCGCACCTTTTTACACTACTGAATACACAATGACAAAAATGCTCATTCAAATTTAGGTTGTTGAAACGGAAATACAAAATGTAGCATTTTGAAAAGAGTATGGTAATGTGCAAACCTTTATCATTCTATTGACAAGTTTGAGCGATCCTTTTCTTACAGCCTATGTAGAAAATCAAAGAAGAAAAAGTTCTCGGAATGTCAAAAAGTTACAGATAGCGATAACTTTTTCAAAGACTGAATATTTAAGTTTTCTATTTTGTTTCTTTGTCAAGATACTTAAAATAGAATGCATTATGTATACGGATAACAACATAAGTAAATGAGAATTATTAGTGAATTTTTGGTGATGTGTTTTAGTTAAGAAATATTGCTACAACATGTTTTAATATTTTATCGAATGCCCATTTAATTTGGATTTGAGAATCATATTATCTGTTAACTGAAACATATTAAAACAAGAGTATTTTGAACCAAAACTGGGTCTTTTTATACCTTATATATACCTTATATACCTTATTTTATATATTTGACCAATACCGACTCTTTTTAAAATTTAATTGATGAGCAAGAATGACATTTTTTTCATTAGTTAATACACATAAAATAGTAAAGAAAATTTATAAAAATATTCTCAATAAATTTTCGACTGTCGTGTAATTGCAAACAATGCTGAAATAAATAGGAATCAATTAAATATTTATTTAACTTTTGTCACATTAACTTTAAATGTTCCTAAACATAAAAATTCATATAATTTATAATGCATTGATAAAGTCATAGAAGATGAATGCTAAATTTGCTTTACTGGAGTACCTCCTTAATATATTTCAATATTTAGTTCTTTTACATCTACTCATCATTCCAGGTATTTCATTCAGAATTTTCAGTTTATGTTAGGGCTTTAATTAATGCATAAGATATCAGCAAAAAATGCTTCATGTCTGAGAATGATCGCCGCTTAAAAGGACTTTGTTTTAATCACTCCTGAATACACAATTACAAAAAAGCTTATTTATATATCCAATAGTTGGAGTATCATAGTTGAGATTTTTTCAATAGAGCGAAAATATGCCGGGACCAGGACCTGGGTACTTTGGTTGGCCGTACCAACGCTCTCCCTACTGAGCTATCCTGACGATATCCTGGACTGGCATATTTCACTCTTATTTGTTGGACAAGGCTGCGAACTAGAGAGCTAATTTCATTCATTCAAGCTATAACTATAGCATTTACATGATGAATCTTTAAATAGCACGGAAACTCATGTATACCATGTAATTAGGTCATAATGCTTATTTATAGTTAGGTTGTTGAAAAGGAAGTACAAAAAGTAGTACCTTCAGAAGAGTATGTTAATATTCAAACCTTTATCATTCCATCGACAAGTTTGAGTGATTCTTTTCTTAAAGCCGATGGCAAGCAAAAGAAAAATGAAAAGAGAAAAGAAAAGGATAGATAGAAAAAGCATCAATATGTCAAAGAGCTTGTAACGATATATCTTTAAATGATGGTATACTTGAGTTTTTTATTTTCTTTCTTTTCTAAAATAACATGATTATAACTTAAAAATAACATGTATACTGTAAGGAATCTAAGCTAAACTAGAATATTTGATCAAGTAATTTTGTTTTTTAAAGTTATGGAATTAAACTAACACATTTTTAATTACTCATCTGTTGTTGAAAACATTTGGACTTTGGACTTTTGACGCTAAGACACTGCAGTTTTAGTGTGCGTAAACAGGCTTAATAATATATAAAAAAAGTGCTCCTGTTAAAAAAACATTTTTTAAATTTATTAAATACTTTTTTTTTTACTGTACACTAATTTTAAATTTTGAAAGTGTCATGCTAAATGAGAATTTGTGTGTGTGTGTGTGTAATACAATTAGATTAAACACCTAAAAACTTAATGATACTGTCAAAGTCAAATGCTTGATACTTCTTTCTCTCTTTCCTACTCAAATCACTGAAAATTACAGAAATATGTACATAAACAAAAGATTAAAGTCATTATTGGCATTGATTGTTTTAATTATTTAGTTACTATTTTATTGCATTTAACAAAATAAATTTTAGAGCATAATTTTTTCTTATTAAAAGGTCAAAACTTTTAACAATCTTAACTTTCTTATTTAATTTGAATAAAAAGTAATAGTCAATGTATGTCTTAAATAATACACAATATATAAATACAAATTCAATAGTTTCATCAAAAATTCTCGTTTATTTTTTAAGAAATTATTTGACGTCAACAGATACTCATTTATTTTAAAGCTTCGTATTCTTCAATTTTTATATTTTATATTGAATTGTAAATATGAATGCAACAGTGACAGAAATGTTTGCAAAATATTTTATTATATATGAAAATTAGAAAACGAAATATTTACTAGAGCTTTAAAATTCTGTATGCATATATACATATGCAGAAGAAAAAAATATTTTCTAAACTTTTGTAAGAAACACACAAATAACTTCATTTTGCTTTTATAGGTTTTTTTAAGTTACTTTAAAAATACATTTTTTGCAAATGTTCTATTTTATTGATATTCTCTTATTTAATTTTCTTTCTCGTTCTTATGCATTAGATTTTTAAACTAAATTATACATTAAATAATAAATTAAGCTATATGTTCTATTTCGAAATTATCATTCAGCATTTAAAATGTATTTGGAATTTAAAATAAAAAATCTATATGTGAAAGTTTGAATCTATATCGATATTTAATTTCCATTCTCGTTTTCATGCATTGAATTTTAAACTAAATTATACATTAAGTAGTAAGTTAAGCTGTATGTTCTATTTCGAAAATATCATTCAGCATTTAAAATGTATTTGGAATTTAAAATAAAAGTCTATTTGTCGAAGAAGATCTACGTAAATGTTGTTATTAGGTTACATAGGAAAATTAAAATGCAGAATTTCTATAATAATACAGAGACGTAAAATTTCCCGTATTAAATTTATAATGTTCTTCAATGGTTAGTAATATAATTTAATTTATGATAAGCAGATAAAATTATTAATTAGTATTTAAAAGAATAATTTATATGTTTAATAATTTATATGTTTAAATAGCCTTATGCACCCTTTAAGTGCTAATTCCATAACTTTGAACAGACTCCCACATTCTAGACATATCCCTAATTCTATCATTAGTGGAAACATACTGTAATTTTCCACAATAACAAACTTAAAATTCACGGATATAGCAGTATTTTTAGATATTTGAATTGGATATGAACGGACAGACCGGCAGACAGATTAATTTCATGTATTTTACTTTTGGTTGCTTTATGTAACAACTTAGTTGATTTTCTTTAGTATAAATAATGAAATAGAAATTTGTAGTTATTTCCAAATTCACAATTTATCATTCTGTTTAGGTTAGAAATGAGCTTAAATTCAAAATACACACTGCAGAGAGTCACCGGAAATCGTCACACAAAAGCCACAAATAGCCTCTTCGAGCTCGCCGAGTGTTAAAGGATTGTTCCGGTAAACAATGTCCTTTAATGTGCCCCACAAAAAGTGATCGCAGGGAGTTAGAGTTTGATCAATTTCTGCAACAGATGTCGATGTTTCGTGTTCGAAAAGTAAGTATTCCTTTACAACTGGGATAAAATCTTTCCTACAAGGAAACGGTTAATCTAAAAAAATTAGAGTTGTAGAACGTATCCATACAAATAATTGAAGCCTGAAATTGCATAAATACTGGAAATTGATTGCATAAAATTGAAGTGACAACGATTGGAGGGGGCTCATGAGGGCGGAGACCCCCTGAAAGTACTTTTCATTCTTAGAAAACCATAAGAATAGGCAGTTTATGGGAATATCATTTCATAAAACTATATTTAATGAGGCACTTTTGAAATTTCTGTAAGCTTTGAAAATCCGTTTATGCTTAGAAATTTATATAGAACTTAAATCTTTAAGTTGCGGATTGTATAGTATTAAATATTATGCAAATTGAGAGTAATAAACAATGACGTCTAGAGATGACGTTCAGGCTCCTGAACTGCAGATTTACTAGTATTGATATTAGAGATATAATCATGGAGAATCTTTCCATGATTGAATTAAAATGTGCACTAAATTGCTTTCATTTAGGGGTTTTCGGTCGGTTTTGGTTGAAATGCGCCGGATTCGGTTTGGATATAGGTCGACGCCTGCAAGAGTCTAGTGTGGATAACAATAAAGGATTGCCACAAAGCATGACGGTAAGACAATTCCTTGAAGTCGATTTTATTTAAAAAAATTGTTTGTTATTGCAGGAACAAGATTGCAAGTGGAATGAAGTTATTTACAGATTTTATCTTTAACTGTTCAGGGAACGCGGTGAATTTTACGACCAATGTGATATTTCTTAAATTGCTCATAAATACGACAAAAAATCTATCTGAAGGTCATTGTTATTCCTCAATTCTTTAACTACAAATGGAATAAAACTGGTTTCTGTGATTTCCAATACATTTTTTAAAATTCGATCACAATCTGTTCGTGCAAGTAGATATATTATTGAATCATTTCACGTTTTAAAAGTTCATTTGGGTGATAATGTAATTGATATTTGTTACGCTGAGTTATTATTTTGTTTTACGTAGTCAAAGGGAAAAAAAACATTAGTAGAATCTTTGTAATCTCAAAATTTGAAAAAATGGGAAGATATAAAATATCTATTTGACGAAAATCCAGAAAAATAAGTTGAAGATATTTTTTTATTAATTAGCAAAGAGAAGACTACAAAATGGTGTAAAGAAGTATATTCCAAGGTGATCAAAGAAATAAAGTCTTTTCGGCATAAAGAAAATGAAAAAAATAAAGAAGATTAAACTGGATCACTTTCTGAAAATAATATTTATTTTTTAATATGGTAAATTTTGTTATCATTATCAGTCTTCTTGCATTAAATCCTGTTTTATGCATTTTCTATAAAATAAACTTATTGTTTCATGTTTAATAATTGGCGCTTATCTTCTTTATACATACAGTATGCCCACTAAAGTCCCTTGCCACCCTCTTAACTTCGGATTGGCTTCTGCGATATTCATAAAAATTGTGTCTAGGTATAGTAAAGTAGCCATGCACTACTGAATGAAACCGCCTACGGCGCCACCTGGTGGAAAACTGAGAAGTTAGCATTCCTATCTCGAAAATGGAAAGCGATAGGGAAAAAAGTGATTTACAAAGTTGTAGAGCATCATCGATTTAGTACGAGAAAGCACATTGAGGACATTAATGGGAAGAAGAGAGCGGTTAAAACGCGTGTTTTATTTTTCGTGATTTCCTGCAGTGTGACACCATGGAACTTCAACGGAAGGAGAAATGTTTACCTTTCGGACAAACCACAACACTGCATTGTGGCACAGTGGTATCGCTTGTGATTCACAATCAAAACGACGCATTACGGATGCCTGTGCAAACGTGTCACCCTCTATGCTCCAACGTGTGCAACGTGAAATTCAAACAACGATCCAAATGTGCATTGCAACTGACGGTGAGAAGTTTGAACGTCTCAAACAAAGATATATTGTTTTAACTAGTTGTTTTTTCCCTTCTAAGATCGTTCTGTCATGTAACAGTCGTTACGTAACAGTGGTGTCACGTCGTTTGACACCACTTTTATGAATATAGAAGCAGCCGTTCCGAAGTTAAGAGGGTAGCAAGGGAGTTTAGTAGGCTTACTGTATATTTATGGATTTCTTTTTACTTTTCTGTCTTTGATTTTTTTTGTGCAAATTAATATTATTAAAATTTCATTTTCTGTATTAATTTCATTCTATATTGTCAATGAATTTGAAATTAATAGACACACAGCATAATACATAGAAGGGGCGAGGGGAGAATAGAAAAGAGAGAGATTAAATAAAGGCATAATTTCAAAAGTACCTTTATTATAATATAATAAAGTACATGTCTATTTCTTTCATCATAAACATAGCAAAATAATGCATGACCACAGCAAAATATTTAATAACAATTGTTTAAGCAAAGTTTCACAAAAACATATCACAGTTTAGGAAATGTATTTAAATTTCCATTAACTGCTTTCCAGTCAATTTGATAAAGTGGAATAAAACTTATGTATGTTTTTCCATTATAAATTCTACAATGTAATGTATGATCGCAGGAAAACATTTTACAATAATAGTTTAAAGTAAGGAAATGCATACAAAAAAATACATATACCTAAATATCACAGTTTAGCGAATTTACTCGCATTTTCATGAGCTGCTTTTGAAACACTTTGATAAAGTGGACTCTGTTTCTTCAATCATAAACGTAACAAAATAATAACAAATATTAGTAATAACAAATCACAGCAATATATTTTATAATCGTAGATTAAGGAAAGGCATTCAAAAGCTTTCACAATTCGCATTAATTTATGAGAATATTCTGATATTGATAAAAAGTTCAGATATTTTTAAGGCTGATGAATAAAACATCCCGATGTTGAAGCATCACTTTTCAATTTTTGCTGTTTTTTCCGCAAGATATCAGTATATGGAAGCTCTTCCATAGTCATCCATTTACAGGTGGCATTTTTGGTGGCATTAGGTACAAGTAAAAGTACTTTATGACTGTAGTTGTATTTTGGTTTGATTCTATGTCCCAGTTGTTCTTGCTTGATGCATAAGTTGTACCACTCTTGAGTTCTGTTTCGAAGCGCCTGCGTTTCTAATTTTATGCGATCTCTTCCAATATCGTCAATAGCTTTTTCAAATTTCTGGACGAAATGGTTGTATAAAAGAACATCAGCATGATTCAACTGCCGCAATACGGATTTTTCCTTCTCATTCAAGCGGCTTTTGAATTTAAGATCTCTAGCATTCAGTTTGAAAGCGATAACATCGTCTAGCTCCCAGCACAAAAGGCGTCGAAGTAGCACCAGCGATTCGTTCATTCTATCAGCCACGAGAACAAGATCAAACCAGGAATCCAATTTATTGAGATATTGTTTGATTAAGGTCTCGTTGCAGAAGATTTTCGGATCAGCTCCCAAATCATACATCATTTGATTGCTTCCAAATTTATATAAGTACCTTTTGTGAAGTGAACTTCTATTCATATATGGAATTCTTGAAGTAAATTTGTGCAAATTAGTCTTCAAATGCGTCTGCATATTATAATATGAATACATTGATTCGAATATCTCAATTGGATCTCTTACAATTGTAATATAAATGCTATCTTTATTCATGATGGACTGAATTTCCTGATAGTTAAGTCGCGTGTGGTGAGTAAGGATGTTGTATGAAAGATGTCTAGATGGTAACACCATGGTCCTATTGAATAGAGCTGGATGCCCTATATAGTTGTGTTTTTTAGGTAAGACAAATGATAAATTATGAGAATATCCATATCGCATGAGAATATTTTGAATGGATGAACCAGCAGATTTGTGAGTCTTAAGAAACACAATATTGGTCTTAGGAGAACAGGAATAACAGTTTGGCTCGGAACTAAAAAAAGGAAACAAAGATAGTTGAGTAAATTATATAGAATGTTAAATACTTCATGCTCTACTATGTACAAGTTTAAAAGTCTTAAATGTCACTGTTATCATTAGAATTTATTAGATTAATTAAAAATATGATTAAAACAGGACATTCAAACCAAGAAGATTAAGCAATTTTCAGAATTACCATTAAAAAAAAGTTCTTTTCATCATTTACCAGTGCGTAACTATAAATAGTTATAGCATATGAATTTTTTGAGTCAAATTTGATTCATACTACACTGTTAAACATTTTAGTTCAAAGTTAAGCTAGTCCATGGTTTAATATAATAAGAAAAACCATAATATGTGTCTTCCTAATTTTTACAAGGTTTCCTTCATCTTCCATTGGCGCCTGCCAGATAAGGGGAAAAGGCAACGGAGGGCTATTGTCTCACCTTAGATTTTCCAATTTAATTAAAATTTTTTTCTGATGGATTTGAAAAAAAAAAGAATTCTTCGCAAATGACATAAATTGATTAAACACCAAGATAAAAAAAGGAACTAGGGAATGTTTCGTCGGGGAGGGAGGATCTGCCCCCCTCCCCCTCCTCATGGAAGAGAATTTTTAGTTCTTATTTCTATTTACATTTATGTGCTTAAAAATGATATTAAATGGGAATTCAAGTGGGGGGGGGGGCGACTCCGCCCTCCTTATAAAGAAAATATTTTAGTTCTCGATTTTGAAAAAAAATAAATACTCCGTAGAAGCATTTTGGATTTTCAATAATTCTTATTTATTACTTATCTGTGTTGTTTTTATTATTGGTATTTTTAAAAATTGTCTTATACGGGTTTTCTGTCCAAAAATTCTTAATTTAACTTATTTAATGACAGGAAATTTATCGAAGGGATTCCCACACACTTTCAGCTTCTCATTTGAAGAACTCTACATGGTTTTATCTGGTTTTCAGTATTGATTTGAAACTTTTTCTAAAGTAACTTAAAATGAAAATTCTATATTAAAAATAATTATTATTAACTTCTATGCGATGAATGTTTATTTAAAAGATATTGAAAATATCAAAACATTTGGCTTATATGAACACGTAATGTATTTTATACCTTTTATTTCTGAAATTACCATTTCCTTTTTAATTCATGTGTAGCATTTATTTATTTATATTTTCATTAAATTATCAGCCGGCACGCTTACATTTTTTATACAAGCGTAACTCATTTATAAAGACAAATAAATCTTCTATAAAATTCACCTGTTTTGTAAAATTTGCTATAGCGAGCCCACTGGAAGCTTATTTTTGCGTATTATTAGAGGAAGTGAGGGTATTATAGAATATTCCGGTAATATGGAATACCAAGGTTTCTGTTTGGTAAAAAGCTGCCCCTAATTAAGAACGTTTCCAGAATGCCCCCCAGAACGCACAGTTCGTCGGTCGGAATCAGGGCGCGTTCTATAAATAAATATGTTTTTTCGTGTTTGATAAGTTTCAGGCGATATTATTTCAATACATTTTATTCATCATTACAAGTAATATTTGAAGTATATCAAATGAAGTATCTGAAGTATATACTGAAGTATATTGGCTGACTATCTACATACTATATTTTGATTATACTCGGTTAATACCATTAAATCTGTTTTTCTGTCAATTTCTTTTAGTTTTCTTCAGTTTTAATCACCTATTCCATATTTCCCGACAATCTCACAATATCCTCAAAAATTTAATATTATTATTATTTGTTTGCAAGTGATGAGTTTTTGTAAAATAATTTTAGCCTATAACAACTATTCGCAGATAGTTGAAGTTTGTAATTGTATTCGGTTTTCGGGTTTTAAACAATATCGGGATGTTGTATTGCCCCAAATGTAAACAGTATTCCATAATACCCGAAGCTGCTCTACCTGATTTGATATGATCACTGCACAATTACTGATCATAATGCACTGTTAAAAATTTATGTGAGGTACAATTAATATTTTAGTGTTGCAGTAATTGAAACTGTAAGATACAGAAATATTTGTGGTGTTTTATGTAAATTATAAAATTTTCAAGTCATGGTTCAACTTAAAGGAAAATTATTCAATGTAGTAGCATTACCGAATTTTTCTGGGTTCAAAAGATTTTTGAAGTGTTGTAAACTTCTATATCATAACTAATTTTGATTAGAAATACAAGAACTGTGTTCAAAGATAATTTCTACAGTTTTCAAATTTATTTGATTTCACAGTACTCTTATGACTTTGAAAAATTATACTTACAAGTTATGTTTGTTGATTAGATATATGTAAACGACATACAGAGTAAGGGAGAGTAAGATTACCAGCAATAGCAATCTCGTTTCCAGCTTCAACATACACTTCCGAAGCATTCTTTTAACGTATTTCAACATCCTCCCAAATCACTAAAAAGTAGAAAAGAATAAATAATATTAATGAAGCATTTTTTTAAATTTGTAAAACAAAAACAAATCAACAGGGTTATAACAGAGACATCTGAGAAAATAAACTTCTACTTTTTAGGAAGAAAAAATGTTAGATAGCATCAGAATATTCATAAAAAAATTCATTTCTTTCATTCGATGAAATGAGATATGTAAGTAAAAAATTTAAGGAATGCATAATGGTCATAATGTAAAATGGGTTTTCAACCCATTTTCAGCATTTATTGCCTATAAAAGTGTCGCATTATAATAGTCCATCGCAAAAAGCATAGAGCAAGAGCAACAGCAACAACTGTTGGGTATTCAATATCGAAATCGGAACAATATATATATACATTTATATGAACAATTTTAAACAAAAAATTGGGTGCATGTCTAACCAATAGAAACTCAGATACATTACAATTATATGTTCATCTCTCCACCCCCCCCCCTACCAAAAAAAGCATAGCAGCGATTCCTGTTAAGTGATTAAAACCAAAATTGGGTCAACAAGCACCTTACAAATTAAATTTGATCGAAATATTTCAATATATGTAGAGATATAACTATCACATATATCGGGAGAACCATAGCATAACAGTGCCATCTGTTGAGAGATCTTCACTAAAATGTAACCAGCAAAAATTCCTGTCATAGTCCAACTAAATATGAAGTTTTATAGAATTTCGTGTATTAGGTCTTGCATTTTTGCATCCGAATGTTTGAGTAACACTCATTGACAAACAAACACACATCGGTAAATGATTGTCAAATCTATTCAGGACATCCCAAAATGTTCACCGGAATTCGTTTGTATGTCCCTGTAAATGAAAATAAAATGCTATGCACCTTATATTCTACAGAAAGCATGTTATACTGCACATCATAAATAGAATTCCATGACATAATAGTCTACGGGGAAAAACTGTTTGCAGGTATTTAAACGATATTAAACTACAAATAAAATGATGTACATTACTGAAGATGATGTACATTACTTAATATAAGATCCTTGTTTCATAAAATTATGTGCATAGCATTTAACTTTTACTTGCATGGACACACTAAAGATTTTGGATACATTACTGTATCCGAAGTATTGTCTATAAGCGATAATTGCTGGAAGTGCGCTTTCAGTTAGGTATGCATTTTTAAGTTTAACTGAATTATTCCATACTATTTGGTGTGTATAAATGCTATAAGGGGCATATACAGGGCTACACAAAAGTATTCGTTATATCAATTTCATTATGTTTGAAATGGTGCAACATCATTAAAATGCACGTGAAAGGATTTCTTCTCAATGACTGCAACTCAGCGTAATACTTTTGACTGTTCCTGTAAACAAACCATTATTGCTAACGATTTTCAATAGGGATCATGCTATAGTAAACGTCACTAACATGCAAAAATCACAGTAGTATATTTACGGGGAAAAGACCACGGACGGACGGACAGGTGGATAGACGGGCAGACAAACCGAAACCATAAACATTTTTCAACTATTTTGGAAAATCTTAAAAAGATCTTTAAAAAAATCTAGTTTGTTTAATATTCCCCTTTGGATAAGATACAAAAATGAAGAAAATATATTTTTCTCTTTTTTTTTTATATAATGTCTTGTATAGAGCATTTTTTATTTTATTCTGTATCTTCTAATTAATTCATAATTTTCTGTACGATCATCGCCAATGGTTTTGAAACTTTTTCACGTAATTGTTGTATATGTATGAGACATTTCTAAGATATAAGGTTTATAATGCGAAGAATTCGTTTGTGTGAACATATTTATATCAAAATAATAATAATCTATATATTTAAAACACAAGGCTGCTTTTTTAGTCATCTGCCCTGAGCTTTCTACTGAACTAAATTTAATAGTTATTTTTTTAAATGAAAGCTGTTCATTCGTAGATATGCCCGCATTAGCTATTTTTTAAAACGATCCCATTTCTAAGCCATAAAATGAATTTTCCTTATCACACTCTACCAGTCAGAAGCATGATTCCATCACCGAGAATGCCGTCATATTTAAAATAAAACTCTCAATGTCTTTCAAAAATTTAAACATATTAAAATGGTTGCATTTAATTATGCAGTAATCACGGAAGAGCAGATAACAGATTATTGAGATATAATATTAAGATACATGCATAAACAAAAGAACAGTAAACAATGTAATTGTTTATGAAATATATAAAACGGAATGTTTCGGATGAGTAAAATGACGTCATTCGTAAGGCAAAAGATGAATTTTACTAAATGAATGTAATATATTTTACTAACACTGTGTCAGTATGACGCCATATTCACTGACTCTTATTCCTGCATCTAAATAACAATTTTTATATAAACTTTTATATAAAATTGAACTTATGCGATTTATATAAAGATTCTTGGTATATACAAAATAAAAGATTTTTAAAAATTACATAAATTCTGTTTAATTAATGAACTATTTAATGAAACTCAGGAATTTAAAAATAATTTCTGCTATGATTCGTACGGTAATATTTTCCTATATATTCGTTAATCCAATTACAAAGCTTTTTAAAATCTATTGTTGCACTAGCATGAAATATAATTTCATACTTTTTATATAAAATTGAATAAAATTAATATTTTCTTTTAAGTACATTTTTCTTTTATTCATAAGCTTAAATAGTAACATACTTTTTCGATGTATTCCCAACCGCCGAATTTCGACGGGTGCAACCAGTGCTAACAAAAATTATATAGAAAATTTACAATGCATATGTTTTGAAATTTTCAAAAACTTAACGAATTTTATAGATTTTCAAATATATATACATAATATCAAAAAACAGCATAAAATCGGTTTTTTAGATATGCTGAATGCAATTATGTCTTTATTTAAATAAATATAAAAATGATTAATATTATAAAACAAAATAAGAAAGTATTTCATATTTGCAATAAAAAGTGTAGTTTTTTAAAAAATTCCTATCTTCATTTTCTTTAAGATGAATTTTATGAAATATCTTTGAAAATAATACAATAAAATGAAATTTTCAAATATGTTTCGAAATAATCACATTGTGTCGGAACGTATTTTCCATGGTAATATTTTCATACGCTAAATTTAAAGCAAAAGTTAATTTAATTTTGGTGAATCTAAAAACAAAATGTTGTTAGGAATTAAAATTTAAATAATTTAAATAAAACCGAAAAATCAATTTCACACATTCACAAAATGTTTGACATCTGGATAAACACATTTTCTACGAATACTTACTTCGTATTGCAATAAAATATTTATTTCTCTAATGCAATGCAATTTTAATAATAAAATCCATTTAAAATAAAATCATCAACAAATTTCTCTTTGCATTACGTCAATTTTTTTTTTGACAAAAACTGAAAATTTTCATCTATTTAATGATACGATTTTACGAAAAAAAATGTGAAAACTGAAATTATGTATTTCAATGTTTAATTTTATCAGACTATTTGTAAACGTATTATTGAGGCATTCTGATTTTCTCACAAGCACATTTGATTTTTTCAAATTCATTTTTGATTATAAAAGAGCCATTCCATAAAAACTTGTGGTAAAAGCATAGAAAACGGAGTACGAGTAATAATTGCATGGTTAACTTGTTCAATCTACTTTTAAAGCAAACTCATTCAAGGTATTCTGTGGAAACTACTTAAATAAAAAGAAAAGTGCCCAGTTAATCTGATGGTATTGACCTCACAATAATTGTATATTATAATCTTACTTCAAAGAGTAATGCCCCTCGAAAAATAAAGAAAATGACAATAGATTAATACACCCCCGGTCCCCGCTCTTTACACTTAACCAATGAACCCCCAAAACTAATCAGGGAAGAACCTTGTTACAATGAACATATATACAAAATTTGAAGCAAATCGGATAAATCTGCATGAAAAAGCCACTTATCTAAATTAAGGGGGATTAGCCCCCATTCCCCCCTTTATACGTAACCAATGAACCCCCAAAACTAATCAGGGAAACGTCTTATCAGAATGAACCTATATGCAAAATTTGAAGCAAATCGGATATTTCTATCAAGAGTTATCGCGTTACGTACTCATACATACGTGCGTACATACAGAACCTGCGGGAACATTAGGTTTCAGGCTTTCATAGCCTGTGAGCTAATAAAACTTACACGACTGCAATAAAGTTTGTAATCACCAGTATTAATTTTTTTTTCGCTAAAACTTCTTTTTCATAGTCTTATCTAAAACTCTCCAACTGTACAATATTATTAGTAGTAACAACATTGTTTAATTTTTAAATTGTATCTAGAGTTGTTTTGCGAACCTATAACCCCATGGAAGAAATTAAAATGCAGACGTTTGCATTATTTTTTTCTGTAAGTTTTCAGTAAATAGTTTCCATAATATATTTCGCAATTTGTCAAAAGCAGAGTGTGTTGCAGGACTATTGGATAGAATCTGTTGGAACGGTGCTGAGAATGAGGGCATTTTAAGGCACTTCCTAATCGCATTGAAACTTAAATTCCAGACTAGAAGTAAGTATGTTATCAACTCATAGTGAGCCATAAGAAATTTTCCAACTCATAATTACTCATAGCATTAATTACATTAATTAATTCTATTCTCATCAAATAGTATAAAAATTAAGTTATAAAAATTAATTGTGAAGTAGACAATAATAGATAATAAGGAAAATAAAAAACTGGACTGTGGACATGTTGATAGAGTTAGGAAAGTGTGGTCAAGTGGAACGAAAGCAAATGAAAAGAAGTTTTCAGAGACATATAGTTTGTGTTTTGTAATATAATGCAACAGTGTTAAAAAATTAACAAAAGAAAAAAATATAATACATAAAAGCGTAAAACTAAAATACAGTCATAAAGAAAATTACTTTAGTTCGATTGTCTAAAATAGTTGCATATCTTAGTGTTTTCCAATTAGAATTATCGGAAATCTCATGATCGGGCATGACTAGTTTATTAGGTATATTACTAAATTCATTAAAAATTATTTTCAAGTTTTTAAACGTTATTTTCTAATACGTTTTTTATATTCCTGCGTATCATTCCTGCGCTAAATTGACAACCTATTCAAAATTTACGAAGATTTTTATTTTGCATGCTAATCTGAGTTTTAACAGAGATTTAGAAGCAAAATTACATATTTGATCTTTGCTTAGAAATCGTAAGACATAAAATACATGCATTATATTTAGATAAGCAATTTATTAAGGATGCAAAGGGAGGAATTATTTAATAAAGGTTCAAAAGATTTTGCGTAATCATCTAATTTTACTCTAATATTTCATCTTATGGAAGATCTTTAAAACAAATCAAAACTAGTCGTTGGGGACAACCGTAATACTTACCCATCATGGATATGCATAATATAAAATATGAAAATAAAACATATGTAAACTAATTATAAAATGCTTTGCAATTCGAATAAAATCGTGGCTTGATGACGTCATAAACTTTAAATAATCTATTACTGAATTGCGTAAAAGAAAGATCCTTATAACTCCAAAACTGATAATCATATTAGCTAAAAGTTTACTGCGTCGGATTAAGCGTCTATTTTCCAACTAAAATATATCATTGAATTGAAATTTGAATGAAGTAAAGGGTCATGAAAAATCGAAGCGTGTGAAAAATGTGATTACAAATATCTCGGCAACTAAGTGTCCGTTCGACTTCATTCCTTATGCAAAATTTATGTTTTTTTATTGTATTTTATATTTACTCCTTAAAATAAACAATTTGGGAAATTTTTATACATCTTTTATCAGACCGAATATTTCGAGAGTCCGAAATAAACAGTTCCGGATAATCGAGGTTACTGAAATTCAATAACCTTCTTCCCGTTATTACATACTAAGTACATATCAAATTTCAAGTCTCTATCTCAGTTTTTTCGGGAGATGTACCGTTTACAAGCACACACGCAGACACACACACACAGGCAGACGGACGGCAATTTTTTTTTTTCTAAAAATATGTTTTTCGGAATCTGCAGTGTCTGAAACGTGTAAATCCATCATTTTTTTTCGATTTTTAAAACGATTACATGATTTACCCTATACTAGGTATGATGGGTAAGTAAAATAAGAATATTTGTGTTTCCTCTGGATTTACACCAATTTTTAATAGACACCCTTTTCATAATCAAACGTTTTTAGAAAATTCTTTATTATTTGCTCTTTTCACATCATAGAATGTTGAAGAACTTCTAACTCTGGATTTGAATGCACTGTTTTTTTTTTTTTTTCTATTTATGTTGAATCTAAATTTCTATGTGAGGCTAGATATATATGCAATGCATTTTACCTCAACACAGTAATATAAGAACTTACATTTATTTATGTTAGACTATATTAGTTATTAACTATTCATATTTAAAAGAAAAACAATCATGTTTTCTTCCAGTAACTTATCTGTCACCCTGACTAATGTTTATTGATTTCCCATTGACGTTTTCAATTTAAAATGTTTTTTGAAAGTGCTTTTGTGATGTAAGCTATCAATTTTATGATATTTTAAAGCTGTGTTGAAAGTAAAAGACTGCAACATAGCTACATTAGAAATGATAACGTGTTTTTAATGCCCCATTATATTTATAATATTACTTCACTCAGAAAAAAATACAAATAAGTATACATTGATGGAGCCCTAAATAACATTTACCCATATATTAGAGATTTTTGTACTATTCCTAAAAGTTTCCTGATGTTTTATTAATGGGGAAAAAAATCTTTCAACGATGAGTGACATAACAAGGTTCTGGCGTAATGATTGTGGATGACCCATCTGGAATATGTTTATAAATGTATAACAAACTTTTGTTCCTTAATTCATTTTTAAAGAAGAAGAATTTATTCATCTTTGATAATGAAATGTACACTGTAAAAAAAACATATTTTCTTAATCTAGGAAAATATAATATAACCACAAACAAAAATCTACAATAACCTTTTCCTAGTAACCCATGATTCCAAAAATTGTTCTTTATCTTTAGAAACTTCACAATCTAATATACAGGGTGCGTTCACAAAGTTTCAATGGTCTGAAAATACGAAATTTATCAAACATTTTCATACAGCGAACAAAAATTTTCGAAATATGACCCTTTGGCATCAACACACCGCTGCCAGCGTTTTTGCCATTGTTCATAGGCTCCTGGGAAGTCTTAGCGCGCAAGGCTGTTAGAGGACCTCGTCGAAGCTGCCTGGATCACTGCATTTATGTCGAATCGCTTCCCTTTCAATCGCTTCCCTTGTCGTATTGATCCGGGAAAACAAAAAAAAGTCGCTGAGAGTGAGATCAGGGCTGTAGGTGACTTGCAGCAGTATTGCCATGTTAAACTTAGTCAAAACTTCGGTAGCGGCGAGCGACGTGTGAGAGGGCACATTGTCGTTGTGAACACGGACCCAATCGCAGTTCATCGGCAATTAATCTAACACTAAGACGACGGTCCGTGTTTAACAGTTTATGCACTTTCACCAGATTTTCATCAATTCAGTTTGTTGAAGGTCTTCCAGCACGGTTATCATCTTCGACGTCCTCGCGGCCTTTTTAGGACTTCTTGTGACACATGAAACCATTGAACGTGTCATGGCTTCTTCTTGGTAGGCCTCTTGAATGATAAGTAAAGTCTTTGTAACGGTTTTCTAAAGTTTCACCCAGAACTTTACATAATAACGCTGCTCCAAATGACGCTGCATTTTCCACTCAACCAATTTTCGACGGGGGTCAATGACACGCACTCACTCCACTAGCGATCGACTCACTCCAACGTCTCGGAGGCAACTGACGCACGTGTGCTCCGTTAGCTACCCCCCACTACCTTACACTGTAGGTGGAACGAGGATACGTGCGCGCACCTACTCAGGAAACAATCAGTTTTGAAACTTTGTGAACACATCCAGTAGTTTTGAGATTTAAAGAATCATTTATAAAAAAAAAAAGTTTCTTTTGCTGCCGCTGACTTTTGGAAACATTTCGGAGAAATTTTTATAGGGTATTAATCGGTTTTCACAACTCGGAATTTAGATTATTTGAATGCTATTAATTCTCAAGTAAACATTTTCATTTCCAATAAACATGTTTTACAGACACACGTGATAAATTAACAGCATTAATTTTAACATTAAAATTAATATTATTTTGTTGCTCTTGAAGGTATAAATAAAATTACATAACTAAAAATTTTCAGACTGGTAATAAACAAAATAAATTGTTTGATTAATGTCTGTATTAGAATTATACATTTTATCAATATACCAATTCGCCATGACATATTATCAAGTAAAGAATAGAGCACAACACACGTATATCTGAATCTGTTTTTCTTCCCTTTACTATAAAATATACTATTTTCGTTTTCTAAAACCCTTTAATTCTATCTTTTAAAAAATCACATTTATCATCACTCCGTAGAAAACATAACTTGATCACTTTATAAAAACATAGCTTTATCCTGATGTCTATAAGATACTTTTATACATATGAACTTGTACAAAATTATAAAAATCATTTCAATTCAAATTTGTTTTCGGATCTCTTCAATTTTAATTTTTAAGTCCTGTGTTTTTATCCTGTAAAAACATTCAAAAATACCTGCTGCAGATATAGAGATACGTTCTATATCATGTCGTTCTCCATTCCAATCGAAAAAATGTTTCACCTCACCTGAGGCTTCTTGAATTTTCAATGATTTACTTTTCATTTTTCCTTTTGTGGCTTTCTTCGAAAAACTTTCAAATTTTGGAAAGGAAAAAGAAAAATTTTCATACCTTTTTCGATGATAAGCGATGCCATACACACGGACACAGACACACAGGCACACGGACAGACAGATTTTTTGTAAAAACATGTTTTTGGGTGATCTTTGACACCTAAAACGTGCAAATCCATTGAAATCCCAAAGTCGACAAAAATTCCCCGTTTACCATGCTTTCATCGATTATAAATAGGAGAAAATAAAAAGGAGAGATGTTTCTCGATCTACAAATCCTTTAAGAAAATATAGTGTAACCTATTCCAAATTATCCATAATTTCGAAAATTATCTCTTTATCTTCAGAAACATCAGAAAACAATATAATCTGAGGTTTAAAGAAGCATTTCAGAAGTAAAATTTTCTTTTGCTTTTCGTTAAGAATAAAAGAAAAGAAAAAAACGAAATGAATTGTTTCCAAGTAAATTTTGCAATGTATTAATCAATTTTCTTAACACGAAATATAGCTTTTTCGGTTGCTAATAATTTTAAAGAAGCATTTTCAGGTACGTAACATAATTTACACATACAAAGAACAATAAATTAATGTTATTTCAATATTTAATGTTAATGCTGTTAATTTAGCATGCATGTCTGTTGATCATATTTGAAAACAGGAAAATATTGACTTGAGAGTTATAGTATTTTAAAAACCAATATATTATGTTGAGAAAACTTATTAATGAAATGTAAAAACTACAGAGAAACGTTTCGGTTTATTTATTTAATTATTTTTGAAGAGGGCGGAATAAATTTGTTTCAGAAATGCAACTTTAAATCTCGAAAATTTATTGGTTTCTAAAGTTTCGGGAGATAAAAGAACATTTTTTTTTTGGAATCGTGGATAATTCTGAAGAAGTTATATTATGTTTTCGTAAAGTTTTACTAAATCCACAATATTTTAGATTGATTACAAAATTATACGTCACTCGCTATCTATACATTTTAGCATTCTGGTGATTATTTTAACAACTCTGAAAAGTTAGTGTTTACATTCTGAATAAAAAATATCGTTCATTTCAATGTAAACTGTGAATATTTGTCTCTATATATTTTCATAATATTGTAAAATAGAAGTAGTATATTCCTAGTTATAGAATCACATGCCTTTTATTTATCTTCACAAAGTTATATGTACAAATACTTCTAAATTTTTATTAAATAAGAAATATTACAGTTGAACATAAAAATACATTTATTTAGGTCTATTCCGATGTATTTTAAGTCGTCACAAAATAAGAGAATTTTAGAAAAGTATAATAAATCAAGTTTGATATTGTGAAGAAATGTCTGACGTGTATAATTCCCAAGAGGGTGATAAAAGAGTGAAACGTCCAAAGCCAGTTTATTCTTATCGCAACAGCCTAATACATTTAAGTATTTGACACAATAGGTATTTTTCCCTAAAATTCAGTTGACATTAAAAAACATTCAAACTTGAAAATCCATTAAAAATGACATTTGCATGTAATTTTGGAATATAGTTTTGCAATATTGAACATGCATAAAAAGTCACCATTATTTATACTCAAATTTGTAAAATACATTCTTTTATAATCATTGAATATTTATCTTAAAAATTACGCTTAATTTTATAATAGCATTTCACGATTTTTCCATAACTTTCCCGTTAAAACACATTACTTTTGCTTGGGCATCGAACCCAAGTGGGGCACGATTCACCGTTTTCTTACGCTTGGTAGAAAGCACGACAAGTGTATTTATTTAAAAAATCTAATTTGTTTTTCTCCGTTTCTTTTTTAAGATATGGCAAGAGGAAATAAAAGAGAATTATCTAAACTATCTTTTTAGGGTTTCTAAGTTAATTTCTCAAAGTATAATGATAATTTTATTAATATTTAACAATTAATTTATTAAAGCGTATATTTAAATATATATATCGTGTGTCCCGAAAAGATCAGTACAACTTTAAAATTTTATTTAAACAAATGAATAGGTCTACAACAAATCTAGTTACAACAATAGATGGCATAACTCAAAAAGTTTTTTTAATGCCTTAGTAAACGTCAACATGACATCCTTTCGTAGTACGAAGAATATCAAGACGATATTCCAATTCAATCCATGAGCGTTTTCGCATGCTAATATCAACAGTAGCTATCAACAGTAATATCAACTGGCCCTCCCTGCCAATCATTTACGTGTTGTGCAGCGTCATCTAGGGCCAGAAATATACTGTAGAAAAAATCTTTTTGAGCTATTCTATCTATTGCTGTAACTAGTTTTGCTGTAGGCCTATTCATTTTTCTTGTTAACATTTTGAATTTGTACGGATCTTTTTGGAACAACCTGTATATTACATGCTCTATTTTCTAGTTATATAATGTTATTTATAGTGAAATATTTATTTAAAATATTTGCAGCTTCACACATTCGCCTTTTTTGGCGAGCATGGTTTGACGCATCATTAAATTCGTTGTTCTTGTTACTCGGACACAATTGTAACCTTAAATTTGACGATTTTTCACCTGTGGCGTTCTAAGGAAAAATGCCTAAAATAGGTTGTTAATTTATAATAAAGTTCTAACAATTGTAAATATTGTATTTTCCTCGTAAACACACCTTTGTACATAATTTTTATATTTCTAGCGTATCAGAAAGTGAGTAAAAAATAGATGCCGGCAGGACAGATAAAATTGAATCTTGCTCTAAAAATAAGTGAGTGACAAAATGTCATATTCTGATAGGGTGAAAGGAAATTATGGTCAAAACAAGATACCCAAGGGCGCACCCTCTCTACAACTTTTCTGTCGAAAAAGCGACTCTCACGAGAAAATATATGCAAACCGAGTAACTCCTCTCTGCACATTTCTAAATAGAGCAAAAATTAATGGTGACAGAGGTGAAGAGTTCACTAAATCACGAAAGGCAAGATAAGCAGAATTATCATAGACACTCACTCCCACACGAGAACCAAAAAAATTTTAAGAAGTGACAATAATTCTCAAACTGAGGTGATACACACACCCCAACAGATGTAACTTGCTGATTCTGAGCCTCCATACTAGAGAAAGAGTGGACGATACAGTCTCCGATCAACGACGTAAAGTAACCGAATGCCCGTTCCCTGCTCGCCTGAGTTGCGTCCGCTAGAGTGCGTATGGAGTGCATATGGACCAGGCCCCGGATTCCACCTGCTGATGCCGCAAGTGCCCGATGACAATACGAGTTCCGATCATCGTGGGATAGAAGAATACTAAAGATCGCTCTTGTGTAGCCTGAATGTCAGAGAACTTTGGACCGTACATGAATTATGTGCCTAACCTGTTACAGCAGAAAAAACACAAATTCTTCAAGAGGGAAAAGAAAACCCACCCTAGATGTATCATCTCGCTAAGAGTAAGAATTCCTTCAATGTCTTGATCAATTCTTTTTCCTGGCACATTTTTATATTTGTATTGTTTTATTAGTCTATTTTTGAAGTATGCTAGTGATATATTTATATATAATCAAGATTAATTTTTTTTTTTATTTATATGATTAAAATTTACAATTCAGCACATTTGCTCTAAGAATTTTGATACATGTGCAGTGAATATATTTGAATTGCAATAATTAATTTTATTGATATTTATACTCACTCAATTAAAATATATACATTAATAAAATAAATAAATAAAAATCTATTCTCTAAACATACTTTGTCTTTCTTCTATTTTCCTTCCCCTACAAATGTTTATCATTTTCTCTTTCAGTTATTATATTCTATTTCAGGATAATTTTGTATTTTAGGCCAATTTTTCCAAAAATTCTAAAATTAACTCATTTTTTTTTACTCTACAAATAATTTAATGTAGTTCACTCTTTTTGAGTTCAACATAACGAACCTCCTTACCTTCATCTTTATAGTGTTTCACAATTCCACTGAGAAGGTAAGGCCTCTGTACTACCACTGCCTTCCCTTCTCGTTCCCTTCTTTCCCTTAAATGTTGCGCCACTCATTTTCGGCACAACAGTGACTTCAGCTGGAAATTTCATAAAATAGGATACGATTAATCAAACCAAATAAAAGCTTACAAGTTCATTTTCCTGTCATCAACAAATTTGTTATTACAGTTATTTTTTACTCTCCGCGAATTGTAAGTTACATGGGTAAGGCAATTTTAAATCTATGTAATACTAGCGTGTTTTGCAAAACTCTGTATGCTATAGTAATTTTATAGTTCAGATTATTTACCAAATTTATTAGAAAAACTTTGTTTTTTATTTAGAGTGCGAAAGTAAAAATCAGATCGCTGACTATATTTTCCGTTTTGTTAACTGTAGAAAAAATTTCTACCAGTTTTCACTTCGATCGTACTCTACAAATGATTTACGTACACAGTATATTAGGTTTCGATATAATAAAATAATAGATGGAACCCGTCAAAATTTGACGGCAAACAACTTGATAGTACCATAAAATTAAATTTTATAGTTGCTTTAACTTGACAAATTTCATAGTGAGGAGCATAATATGATTAAGCGATCACAGACCTTTCCATCGATATATCACATGAGGTTGTGTGCAAAATTTAGAAAGTACCTCTTGGGGGGAGGGGCAAAGTGGGGAGATGGGCATTGGAGATGCATAATATGATTAAGTGGTCACAGATCTTTCCATCGATATATCACATGAGGGTTGTGTCCAAAATTTAGAAAAGTGCCCCCCTTAAGGGGAGGGGAGTGGCGGGATGGACCCTGAAGATGCATATGATTAAGTAGTCACAGACCTTTCCAACAATATGACATGAGGGGTGTAAGCAAAATTTAGAAAAGTACCCCTTGTGGTGGGGTGGGGGCAAAGTGGGGAGATGGACATCGGAGATGCATAATATGATTAAGCATTCACGGACCTTTCCAACAATATATGACATGAGGGGTGTCAAAAAAATTTAGAAAGTATCCCTTGGGGGGGGCGGGCAAAAAGTGGGGAGATGGACATCGGAGATGCATAATATGATTAAGCAGTAACAGACCTTTCCAACAATATGTGACATGAGGGGTGTCAACAAAATTCAGAAAGTATCCCTTGGGGGGGGGGGGCAAAGTGGGGAGATGGACATCGGAGATGCATAATATGATTAAGTGGTCACAGACCTTTCCAATGATATATAACATGAGGGTTGTGAGCAAAATTTAGAAAGTACCACTTGGGGGGGGGGCAAGTAGGAAGATGGACATCGGAGATGCATAATATGATTAAGTGGTCACAGACCTTTCCAATGATATATAACATGAGGGTTGTGAGCAAAATTTAGGAAGTACCCCTTGGGGGGGGGGCAAGTGGGAAGATGGACATCGAAGATGCATAATATGATTAAGTGGTCACAGACCTTTCCAATGATATATAACATGAGGGTTGTGTGCAAAATTTAGAAAGTATGTTGGGGGGAGGGGGGGGCAAATTGGGGAGATGAACATCGGAGATGCATAATATGATTAAGCAGTCACGGACCTTTCCAACAATATATGACATGAGGGGTGTCAACAAAATTCAGAAAGTATCCCTTGGGGGGAGGGGGGCAAAGTGGGGAGATGGACATCGGAGATGCATAATATGATTAAGTGGTCACAGACCTTTCCAATGATATACAACATGAGGGTTGTGAGCAAAATTTAGAAAGTACCCCTTGGGGGGGGGGGCAAGTGGGGAGATGGACATATCGGAGATGCACAATATGATTAAGTGGTCACAGACCTTTCCAATGATATATAACATGAGGGTTGTGCGCAAAATTTAGAAAGTACCCTTTGAGGGGGGGGGGCAAAGTGGGGAGATGGACATCAGAGATGCATAATATGATTAAGCAGTCACAGACCTTTCCAACAATATATGACATGAGGGGTATCAACAAAATTTAGAAAAGTGCCCCCCTTAGGGGGGGGAGTGGCGGGATGGACCACGGAGATGCATAACATGAATAAGCGGTCAAAGACTTTTCCAGCGATGTATCACATGAGGGGTGTGTGCAAAATTTAGAAAAGTGTCCCACTTGGGGGGAGTGGGGGGATGGACTCCCAGAAATGCATAACATGAAAAAGAGGTCACAGGCGTTTCAACTTGCAACTTTTTTCTCGAAGGCATTTGACAATAGTAAATTTTTTTTACCCAAGACAATTTAACGATATTCTTAATTTTTTTGCGTAATTCGTCAAACGTTCATAGAAAAAATCATGAAATTCGCTAATCAATAGTTGATAAATTATAAAATTCAACAATCAATAGCAGCAAAATTGGTCAATTGATAACAGAAAAATCACGAAATTCATCAAATGGTCTACCTAAAAAAACTGTCCTGCACACTGATGTGATGATCAAAAGGGTTTTGAAGTATAGGACAAAATTAGCACTTGCCAAACAGCGAGTAATACTGAAAATTTTGCAATGGACTTTATTGCCACCACTGGTCAAACATAATAGTCACACTCACCAATTGCAATGACTGAATGGAAAAAGATTATTTTCTCTGCTGTCGCTCGACAAATTTCAAAACAGTTGATGAATTTTCCGTCGATTAATGAATTTTGTGATTTTTCCTCTATCTATTGACAAATTTCGCAATTTATCGATTAACGAATTTCACAATTTTTTCCATAAACGAACAAATTGCGCACTTTATTTCCGCTAATGTCTGACACCATTTCGCCCTTTACAATTCAGCCAATAAATTGAACGTTGTTTCTTTCTAGAAATGTCAGGAATGAAACAATGATTCTTTAGGATGAATTTCCTTCGTTCGATGCCCCATGGAAGAATGTGTGCGATGCAGCAACGGGCGTCAGACTTTTTAGGGCACCTGCAGACTAAAAACATCTAACCAATCTTCGTGTTTTGAAAAAATCACAGATTTCGTCAAATGATTGAGAAAAAAACACTAATTTCATCAAAGGATCATGGGAAAACATGACTTTCATTAAAAGACCACAGAAAAAACGTGAATTATGCAAAAGGATCGTGAAAGATAAGCAAATTTTGTCAAAGAATCGCAAAAAAGGAAATTTCACCAAAAGATCACGCTTTTTTACTAAATTTCATCTAAAAATTGCGGAATAAAATGTATTTTATCAAAGAATCGCTGGAAAATGCGAATTTCGTTAAGGATCGCGAGAAAAATGCGAAATTCTTCAAAGGATCGCTGAAAAAACACGAATTTCGTCAAAGAATTGCTGAAAAAACATGAATCTCGCCCAATAACAGAAAAATCATGGTTCATAATCATTATATCTAGTAGTATCCAGTACTGGCTAAACTTAATAGTCACACTCGCCAATTGCGATGATTGAATGTAAAATGAAATTTTTTTTCCCGCTGTCACTCAAAGAATTTTGAAACCATTTGGTGAAGTTTTTCCCGAAACCATTTGGTGAAGTTTTTCCCGAAACCATTTGGTGAAGTTTTTCCCGAAACCATTTGGTGAATTTACCGATTTTTTCTTCAAAATCATTTTTCAACAATATTCGACCCAATACGCATGCGTAAAAAAAAAACACCGGCCATTAAAATGAGGGTCTATTACTGTCTCTAGAAACATGTTTGGGATAATCTCCTGTTTTTTTTTTCTTGCTCGTTGCATTAAACCTAGGAAGATATTTATATAGAACTCACTGTGGAGTGTTCAGAAGGTATTTATTTTATTTATTATAATTTGTATGAATACTTAGGTGTCCATTTCGGATTTACTGTTTAAAAATGAATTTAGGCTCATTTAACATTCGCGAAATCAATCCCGATGGAAATTGTGGTTTTAGGTCTCTATCATTTTGTTTATATAGTACAGAAAATAATTATTCAAATGTACGTAAAAATATCGTAGAACACGTAATACAAAATTGGACCACTTATAGTCTGTTTTTTATCGGGGATGAATCTTATGGTGTTCCGATTGCTAATGAAAACGATTATGTAAATATATGGTTCTTCATAGAAGTATGTGCTTCTTCACACTTCAATAGAAGCATTGTTTAAATTAATATAATTCTACAAATATGATGCAGTTTTAAAATATTGAGTAATGATTAATACTGTCAAGGAATCTACTCATATACGTAATTAAGTTTTGGTACTTCTCTATTATCTCATCGACCACTTTTCATCACAAAAAACTATCGCCAAACTGTAACGCCAAATAAACGGGAGAACGTTGTCATTACTACGCGCAAATGTTGAATTAAAAACCACTTGATGACATAACAAACACGTATAATGCTTCCGACATCAAGTAAATGGGACTGCATTTTTGGCATTTAATCATACAGTTTGGCGATAGTATTTTGTTATGAAAAGTGGACGATGGGATAATAGAGAAGTACCTAAGTTTTTTATACCAAGTTTGAAAATTTATCTTTTTTTGACATTTAAAAAAAATAACAGAAAAAACATTACAAATTTGCCCATTTGCTCAGCGGTCAAAGGATTAAGTAAATAAGTAAATATTAATGATTAGCGGAACTGGTTCTAGCTATGAAGTAATATTATTTTTCTCAAAAACCCCCAACAAAAAAATAATTACAAAGAATAAGTAATCGTCTTTAAATATACAAAAAACAATGTGATTAATGGCCAGGATTTTTTTACATATAACATTTTTTATATACAAAAGAAAAACCGAAATAACCTCATTCATTTCACCCGATGTCAAAAAGGTTTTTTTTCCACATTCTTGGGCAAAGCACTAAATCAATAAAATCACCAATTTGTGACAAATTATTAGTTTCATATGAATCGCCCATGAACGGACATGCAAACTGGTAAAAAATGAATGTAATAAATTAAAACATTCAAGATTTGTACACATACAAACAATACAATGTAAATATTAATATTGTTACATGATACATTGTTTGTATACATACTTCTTTGTATACATATATTGTTTGTATACATACAAACAAATATAATGTAAACATTATTCAAATATTAAGAGATTCTAAAGATTTGTATACATACAAACATGTTAATGCATACATACTCTTTACAAATAAAATAGCACACTTATATAATGACAAAACTTTTAAATCGAATAGAGATAGTATATTTCTGTTAAAAAATAATGCTAAAGTTCAGACTTATATATATTATACATTCACATAAAGCTAGTCACATTCCTGCATATTTATTAAATATTTAGTTGCTAAGTACAGAAATAATATTTTATAATTTATATTCAGACGCTCAGATTCGCTTTTTTCGAACAAATAATAAAAATATTACTGCCGTGCGTACTGTCTTTTGACATTATATTTACATAATCGTTTTCATTAGCAATCGGAACACCATAAGATTCATATCCGATCATAAACGGAATATAAGTGGTCCAATTTTGTATTACATGTTCTACTATATTTTTATTTACGATTGAAGAATTATTTTCTGTACTATATAAACAAAATGATTTGATTTTGCGAACGTTAAATGAACCTAAATTCATGTTACACAGTAAATCCGAAATGGATACCTAAGTATTCATTCAAATTACAATAAATAAAATAAATACCTTCTAAACACTCCACAGTTTTTTATATAAATATCTTCCTAGGTTTAACGCAACGCGGAAAAAGCCATCAAAACAACAGGAGTTGATCTTGATCCCAAATACGTTTGGAGACAGGAACAGACCCTCGGCCTCATTGGCCGGTCTTTTTTTGACGCATGCGTATACGGTCGAAATTCGATTGAATTATTTGACATTTTTAGCAAACAGCTTTAAATATATGGATAATGCTAAGGATTTGATTGGAAGAATGAAGCCTGCTGTGTTACGCGCTCCTGAAACCATGAGGAACTGTTATTGGCGAAAGTTAAACTCTTAAAATCAGTCGGCAGATATTTTTTTAAGTAGAACTCTTACTGCATATTAG
The DNA here is from genome assembly GCA_963931845.1 of Maratus michaelseni. Classification (NCBI taxonomy): domain Eukaryota; kingdom Metazoa; phylum Arthropoda; class Arachnida; order Araneae; family Salticidae; genus Maratus; species Maratus michaelseni. Next base: position 214,238,310 of record OZ007590.1, read on the forward strand.
CGTCTACCAGTGATTACTAAGGTTCTTTTACAATATGACGTTACTGTTCTAGGCTTTGGAGTTCCTTTTCCTGCAGTTAAATCACAAGACACAAATAATCAGTTTATTCATTAGTTGATTATGCCTTCACTGATTCTTTGGATATTATGATTTAACGCACGAACTCTAACGAACTCTTTATACCTTTCAAAACAATCTCAGTGAATTAAAATGAAAAAATGGATTTTTTAATAATTTTCTAAGATAAAAAATGTATAGACTAAGCTAATAAATTTTGTTCTATTTAATTTTACTAAAAAAATATTAAAACATGTCATACAACTTACTCGCGATGTATAATATATTGCATATTGCATAACATATTATATGTATTTGATATAGTAGACATAATATAAAACAAGAAAACACAAAATTCATATTCTATTGCATATCTGAAACAACTTTAAAGAACATACGTGCATTATATGTTATTAATATATCTACATAAACATGTTTGAACAATAATATGCATTATTGCTAAAGAAATAAATTTAAATAGGCGCATATCCTGGTTTCTCCAAAAAATAAAACTTTGTATTTCGATAGGGACATGTCCATGTCCTAAGATATAAATTTTATTTTTAGCTAAGCAGTTCTCGTAAACTTTTGTTAAAGTTGTTTTGAATTTATAAATATTAATACGAATATATGAATAATGTTTGTAAAATTTTTAAACACATATGAAACTAAATTTTATACTTGAGCTTTTAATATATAATTTTATACAAATATGTAAAATACACTTCTAACATTCAAAGTTTTATATCGAACACGTATATATAAGCGCAATAATTAAATTTGAATTTGAAAAATATTCCCTTTTATATCTTACTAAAGTATTATAAATCTTATATATCGATTTTTGAAATTCCATAACTTCCATTTCTGCTAATATTTTGTTTTATATAAGTACAGTAGTGAGATTATTGAAAATCCTCAGTACATAAGACTTTTTTGTAAATATTTTATCTGCGTTCTATTCAAGAAATATACTGCATCCATATATATTCTTGAATGTGAAAGAGATAAACAGAAAGGAATAGTTATTATGTTCTCAATCCCTTAGTGATACAAGATTGTGTGCAAATAGATTTATTTATTTTTGCATAGAATTCGTATTAAAATCTAAAACAACAGTAATAAAAAGAGATATAATGTGATTCTTGAAATATCTGTCAACACTTAAAAGACAAATCAAGCGTAAGGAATTAAAGAAAAGGTCATAGGATATACACACTGAGTATAAACCTTAGTAACATTAGTTGATAAGTCAATGAAAGGCCAACGATTAATAATGCAATATCCCATTATCGTAAACTTTTCATATAAGATATAATTTTCATTTAAAGCAAATAAAAAATGGCTCATTGAAAAATTCGCAATCATAAATTATGGTTCGCAAGTGGTTGACAGCCGATGAAATTTAAATGATGAAAACATGGGTTTTGCAAAATTTTTTCTTTTTCAATTACCATTTCGGAATGTGATAATTTCGAAATGATGTGTGGTGATATCTTCATCTTTAGACAGTACATGACAGATACTGCTCAAAGGTACTATCAGTATGTTGACACTTGATAGGTGTTAGATGAGACCTATTGCTGGTCAATTATATACGGATGTGCTGACGCTGCCAATGAAGAGTTTCAATTCATTATCTAAAATAAAGGGTAAGGTAAGCTGGGGGTAACTGGACCTCCAGCTTAGTAACATTAGTCACACTTAGTAACATTAGTTGATAAGTCAGTGAAAGGCCAACGATTAATAATGCAATATCCCACTATCGTAAACTTTTCATATAAGATATAATTTTCATTTAAAGCAAATAAAAAATGGCTCATTGAAAAATTCACAATCATAAATTATGGTTTGCAAGTGGTTGACAGCCGATGAAATTTAAATGAAAACATGGGTTTTGCAATTTTTTTTCTTTTCCAATTACCATTTCGGAATGTGATAATTTCGAAATGATATGTGGTGATATCTTCATCTTTAGACAGTACATGACAGATACTGCTCTAAGGTACTATCAGTATGTTGACACTTGATAGATGTTAGATGAGACCTATTGCTGGCCAATTATATACGGATGTGCTGACGCTGCCAATGAAGAGTTTCAATTCATTATCTAAAATAAAGGGTAAGGTAAGCTGGGGTAACTGGACCAAAGAGGTAACTGGGTCATAGGCTATTTTATAATTAACCATTGTTGTCTTTTAAGTTTTGGCTGTTGTTAATATCGCATCACCATCTGCACTTCTTAAAACAATGCGTGTGAGCGAAATCGTAACTCTCCCTTTGCTGTGATAAGTTGCTGAAAATTTAAGAAGGTTTTTTTTTTTTTATAAATAACGTCAATTCGGTCGAATTTCCTCGGCTTTTATCAAATTACTTTAAGTACTTTTATTAAATATTCTTTTTTAGATTAGGCATAAATACATTAATATTATTAAGTATCTATACATATTTATTTCATATTTCAAATGTAAGGTCTGTGTTCCAGGTACTCCATAAATGTTTCAAAAATGAGATAACTGGGACATTTCAGGGGTAACTGCATTTTACAAGGACCAGTTACCCAAACAGTTATAAAGAATTCTTAATAGTTTCGGATACTACAGGAAATTAATTTCTTTAATGTTTTTTGTTTGCAAAAAAGAAAATTATATAATACCTACAGTTTTTTAACTGAACACACGTTTGTGTATGTGACTTGATTTTATGTTTATAAAAAACTACTAAGTTGATAATGCTTTTCTTAATAGCTACTAGGTGATGTATTAGTCACTAAATTAATTTGGAGTATTTTTTATTATTATTGCAGGATATGGTGCAAATATAAATTAGGAAGGCGAACAAGGGTTTTAAACAAAAAAGTGAATGAAATTCCGTTCCTGTTTGTTCACAGATTTTTCTTTTTCTCCCCCCTTCACACACACGCCCATGTAACTTTTGTACTTATTACTTATACTAAAGTGCATACCGGGTGTCCCAAAAATGACCGACGAATTGAAAAATCAATTAAAGAAAAACGGAAAGCGATAGAAATGTACGGTTTGCTGCATTCTGCTTAGGTAACCAGGGAATTTATTTTTACCAATTTTCAAAATTAGTTTCAAAGTTCGTCAACAGAGTGCGCTGCTTACTAGGAAAAACTATAAAACCATGTTTTCAAAATAACCACCGTTTGCAGCAACAACGCGGCTCAGTTTGAGGACAAAATTTGCAGATTTTACGCCTTGCGATTTTTTTTGGGGGGAGGGGGTACTTGAAAGACCAGGTGTATCGTCACAATCTACAAAATTGTAAATGAACGGGAACAATACATCTTTGCTGCTTGTCAGAACATTCCAACCGAAATGTTTTCACGGGTATCTGCGAATTATGTCCTCAGACTACGCCACATTGTTGCTGCAAACGGTGGTTATTTTGAAAACATTGGTTTACAGTTTTTCATTTTGAGCAGCGCCATCTGTTGGCGAAATTTGTAACTATTTTTTTAAATGGGTAAGAATAAATTCCCTGGTTACCTAAGCGAGAATGCAGCTAACCGAATATTTCTATCGTCACCCGTTTTTCTTTAATTGATTTTTCAAATCGTCGGTCATTTTTGGGACACCCGGTAAGTACTTACTTAATTTTTATGTCTTTGTGTAAATAAACGTAATAACTACGCATCCGGTTCCTTTTTTAAACACCTTGACAGAAAAGTTATCACTTACAACATACTTTAGTTTATATATAATTTACATGATCTGCCTGGTTTAATTTCTTTAAAGGTATTTACACTTTTTGAAACAGGCCCTGATACCTCATCTTAAACATAATGTCGAGTTTTTAACATAGGACTACTTGGTCCTCTTTCCCCACTTTTATGGGGCAACTTGACCCATGCAGAGGGAAAGATGATATATATATATATATATATATATATATATATATAATTTAGATTGTAACGTGCAATTTTGTTTATTTGTTTGATAGAGCGAAACTAATAGAACACATTTACAAAAGTTCAGACTTTACTTCATGTACTAAACATTCCATGCACTTCTACTAAACATGGGCTTCCAGTTACTCCAGGTAACCTTATCTCATTTCAAGCCGAACCTGAATAACTTTCATTAAGATACTGTAACAATATTTGCAATTTTTTGTCTTTGTATGAATTACAATGAAAATATGAGAAGGGACTGTTGGGAAGATTTTGGGTGTTAATTTCCTACAAGGTATCACAAGTTGTTAAAAGAGAAGGAATAGTGGTTAGTACAATTTAGAAGAGCTTTATTGCTTAATCGCCGCGTTGTGAAGACGATAAAAAAAATAAGCAAGCTCCGGTTCGATATTTTTAACGCTGATCTAGAATATCTGTGACCGCAAAATAATAAGAAAAACTAACAAAAGAAAAGGGAATGCACTTAATGCATACAATTACAAAAAAGAAAGAGAAAAAAATGGAAAAAGAGCATCCTACATTTTACAAAATAATAACTTTTTATTTTAATTAAACAGAAATTAATTAGAATTAAATTGCTAAAAATGGTTTTCGAGACTCTGAAAAGAAACAGACACAAAAATACATAATCTTAATGGTTCATATAAATACAGTTTTTTTGTTAATTTAAATACCTGAAATACCGTTAAGTATTTAAAATAATTACACAAACAAATGTTTTTAAAGAATTTCACAAAAGTCACAATTACAATTAAAATTCGTGATTTATTTGTATGGTTATTTTTAAAAAATGTACAGACTTGAATTTTACACAGTGACCATGGAACTACATTGTTTTCAAAATGATGAATACTAGAATTTTTTACATTCCAGGTAATTATTATTTTGGAGACATTGTGGAAGAGGTGAGAATAAAATTTAAAAATAAACTATTAATGAATATGGGCAGAATGTTCCCTTGAAAATAATTATTTAAAATTTTGATAAAATAATAGTGAAAAAAATTGATAAATTTGAGAATAAAAGAATGAGGCCTAAAGTTACTGTTACATAAAAATATAAAATTAAATTAAAATGGACCAGCCGGGCACGAGGATCTTATTCTTTAAACAAAAATGACTCACCCATACTGAAAGCTGAAGATAACTGCATTCAGGCGTTAGGGCTAGGTCGCCCCGACCCGAGTCTACACGATACTTGGACGTCTACATCAGAGATGTTGCACTTTCCACAAATTTTGGAACACTGAAGGCTTTTTCAGAGGGGAGCCTGCCACCTCCACTGGGGGCCTTTTCTTGCCGCCCCTCTCGTTCCTCAGAAATTGGCTGGGTCAATTTTTGAAGTGGTCACTCTCTGTAAAAGTGACATTGAGAATGCGTACTTGACGCTATCATGAGGTCACCTTTCTCAAAACGACCCGTACATTCCTTTGAACTTTGGTGAGTATCAAGAGTTGCTGTTGCTAGGGTGAAAATTGCAAATACCCGCTGATCCAAAATAATAATGTGGAATAAAATTTAGAAAATTATATTAATGGAAAAATAAATAAAATATTGAAATTTAACTATTTAAATGCTTTAAAATGATATCCATATTTATGGATGGACAATAAAAATTAAAGAAGATATTTTAAAAAAACTTTAGAAAAAAAACAAAGAAAAAGATTGCTAAAATAAAAAAAAAACATTATTAATTACAATAAATTAAACTTAAATAAAGAAATTAAAAAATGTGCCATGTTGATTGTTTATCTCCAACATGGCTCTCACCTCTTTGCACAATAAAATAAAGGGTAAAAAAAATACAATGAACTGTCCGTTCAGAAAGAAGTGGTTGTTGAGCATGGCCTGTCCTCCTCATCCAGAACATCTGTGTTGTAGATTCACTGTATCTTCTTCATCTCCTGGTTCTCTGCAAAAGGAAACTGGAACTTGTTTAGGAAACTAATTCTCATAATCTTGTGTGCTGTTTATGTATGAATGCGTGTTTGTGTGTGTGGGTGGGTGAGCCTGTGATATGTTTACATTTAATAATCACATTCGCGAAAGAAAGAGTAACAATGCATAAAATTTGGAACAAAATATCGAAAACCAAATGGGGATCCAAAGTGTGAACATCTGCTATTAACAATACTTGTGCAAAAGAGAATGATAAATATACATAACAATCTGTAAATCAATATAAAAAAAATATATATATGAGGCAGCAACTGTTTCACAAATTGCAAATTTGTGTATAAAGAAAAACTACTCTTTTCTTTTTTGTTTTATCTAATCTCCAATTATTATTTATTAAATAGTAATACTTTATCTTACTACTATTGTATATAAATGTGACAAATATGCATAGGGAAGGAAACATTTTGAAACACACGAAAATCTTGTGTTTTCTAATCAAAACCGCGTATTTCCACATGTTGTTTAGAGATACAGACGTCACAGTTTTATAGTTTATGTAAGTGTAGGTGTTTAATTACCTTTTCAACACTTTCCAACATATTTGAAAAGTGCTAACAGTTTGCGTCTGTCCGACTGCCGTGTGCGATATGTCTGTACTCTAACTCTGGTGAATATACTCCGCTTACTACGTGATTTACATATGTTATTGAAGTTTAATGTGACAGCTTCACTATGGAAAATGGAGTTTGTAGCATATATGGTTCGTTAATGGAGTCACTCAAAATAATCCCGTTACATTATGATCGCTTGAGAAAAATCGTTTTCGTTGCATTGTAAATCGTTATGTTGTACTATTTCAAACATAATGAAATTAATCACAATTTAAGAGGTGCACTAAAACAAGATTTTTGTAGAACATGGAGTGCAAAGGCATTTTTTATTGATTGAAAGTGGAGCATAGAAGATTTCGGTTACATAATATCTTACGGGAAATATTATTTGCAGCACATTTATATGATATTACACTTTGTCACATATAATGAAATTTATATATATTATTGAGGTGAACTATAAGATGCTTATTGTAGAATATGACATTCTTAACAGTTATCTTTGATTTACAGAGACACACAACAGATTCCTGTTATTGCACTATCTGAGAGCGATACATTCTAGAAATGCGTTTGAAGTTGTGGTATGCATTTTTTTAGATTAAGTACATTTTTCCATATAATGTGATATGTATGAATTCTATAGATCATATACACGGCTATAGATCATATACCCGGTTTATATACACGTGTATAGATCATATACACGGAATAATTCGTAAGTATCACTGTGTATGAACGAAATTGATTAAAGGTGTTTTAATAGACTTATACATTTTCCAGATGAACTATATTTAGTATATTAAGATATGTTTTTAGAATATAAATAAATTCATATACGGGGCCATGCAAAGAATGGGGCAAATTGCCGTTTATGTATGGTAATTTCGGAAAGTACGTTTTCAATTGCATTATGCATTCTTATCCTGGATGAAATTTTATTTGAGACGTATACAAAAGTATATAGATAATATACAGGGATGTACAAAATTATTCGAGTGCAATTCCGTCTATTTGTGGAAGTTGCTGAAATTGAATTTTCGGTGCGCGTTTTGTAATTATACATTTTGTAACTAAACTGAATTTTAGTGCACTTTGTAGTGCATATACAGATCTACAGATTTTTAAAAATAGTGAAGTTCTGTTACAGTTTTCCAGAATTCTTGGAAAGTGTTTCATAATCTATGTTTAACGCATGATTTTTGTTTTCTGCTTATATTCTTGTCTTATTTTCTTTCTTATATTTACCGTTCTACTAATCTCCTTTTTCGCATTTTATTTTTCCTATTTTTATATGTTTTATTTTCATGGAAAATATTTATTTTAAAAGCTCTCGCCGTAGAATGTTATCAGCCTAGTTGTAACATGTTTTCTATATTTACCACAGCCAATATTTTATTCTGAAAACCAAACTGAGAACATAGTGCAGTAAATCTTACTGAAAATATTAAAACAAAATGTGTACTTAACGTTTACGTTAACATTAGAGTGATTAAAACACATTAATAACAAAATTAACGCTACATTTTTTATGATGCGCTATTTATATTTTAAAAGAGAAATTGCGTTAATAACAATTATTGTAAAGTAACTTCAGTAAATAATAAATTTGATAATCTAAGTTGCGACAACTTCTAAACTAAACGTGTTCAACATTGCCCAATAGCTACCAATAAACAATTTCAGACACAAAACAAATATGTTGAATGTAATTGAAAAATGTTTTTTTTTTAAATAAAGATATATTTATCAAGATAAAACTACATTACACAAGGAGCAGCGTCAATAAAATAACAATGAGATTTACATAAAAATAAATATACATCATTAACCAACTTTCGCAGCTATTCCTCGTTTGTTTTCCGCTGTATATTCCACAGAGACATTGACATATTGATTTATGTTCGAATCGAGGTAAGTCATTATTTTTGTTTCTTTTAACGCCATTAACTTCTTTAGTTAAGTCTGAAAGCGCCAAATAAAAGATAACATTATGATGAAGAATAAATGGTTTTGTTGTTTCGTACATATTTTGCGTAAATACTTGATAATGAAAATAACGGCGTGAAAGCGTGCAATTATGTTATAGTCAAGGGATTTTTATAGATGAACATTTATTATGATTTCAAATATTCAAATGTTTAATAGTCATCCTAAGCATACAAGTTATCTCGATATTTAATATGTTCTCAAATGTATTAATTTTTTTCAGCGCATTCTTGTTTACAAACTCACATGTGAAAAATGTGTGTGACTTCCATTTGCCTATCTGCTTTCTGTTTGTCTGCCTGACCTTCTGTCCATGATGCGAAAATGCTAAATCAACGTGAATTTTCATGCAAACCGTACATGTTATTGTGGAACACTATTGGATGTTTCCTATTGAAAATGGAATGTGTTATAAGTACAGATTATTTACTGTGTATTTTAATGTTCTTTCAGAACTTATAACATAATTTATATTGATACATTTTAATTGGGGATGTATATAAATATCTACAAATAATTTACAGGCAGAGTTTACTTGGTTTTACGCAACCTGCAAAAACCCGGATGGGTTTAAATAAAACCTTCTTGAGAAAACTCGTGAAAAAATCCAAGTGATTATTTTGAAAATCCTTATTTAAAATTGCACTTATCTAACTAATAATAAACATATGTATTTAAATCAAACATAATATGTATTTGATATCCTGGACGTAGAGTTTTCAGAAATACTTATAGAGTCCTAATTTATTTACACAACAAAAGCTTCAAAAATTCTCATGGAAAATTAATTATCTCATTAAAAACACACTGAAAAAAAAAATTTTAAACAATGTGATATCCGGAATCAAATTGCCTGAATGTTCTTTTTTAGTAACTTTTCAAGTTAGAAGTGACCAGAAAACGAGGAAACTGACAAGGAATGTTTAGAAAAGGGTAAATTGTGTGAGTGGTTGATTAAAAAGTGGTGGAAGTAGTCAACCATAGTTACCAGTCTGTACGTTTCCTTTACAAGTTGTTCGTTTTTTAGCACACTGTACATCGTACTTTTAAACCGTTACCTTATGCCGATTTTTCCGTTTTCCCAACTTATCTCACTTAATATTATTAAGTATTTTCTCAGTTTACATTTTCAATTTGCTTCAAAAGTTTTGATTCAAAAACCTCAATGTTGAAAACACCATTTTTGTGCCACAGTTGCACAGGTTTCAACTGATATTATACGGAACTAAGACTGTCATTTATCTTATTGTCTCATTATCTAAACTTGACATTATTGGAAGCTAAAAGCATATTTACATTATAAAATTTTTAATTCAGTATATTTATCTTAATGCATGTATTTCACTTTGTTGTTATTTAAATACCTTACCTTACTTTAAATACTAACTCTCTGGTTTTTTTGGATGCCCAATAATAAAGTTTTCCTGATTATTACTGAATTTTAGGATATTTCGAATTATTTCTATTGTTACAATTAATTTTCAATTTATAAAGGGAAATATGACAGCAAAATTAGTTAAAGAGAATATTGTAATGCAAATACAATTGGAAAATAATAAATACAACTATCAATGAATAAAATATTTTTAAGAAAAATTTCGGAAAGAAGATTTTATTTGTTCTGTCCTTGCAGTTTAACAGGTTGCAGAAAATGTAGGTAGTGTGATAAAACGAAAACTAACTACTATCAACTATCTACACTCTTCCTTTTTTTTTTCTGAGAAAAAATATCTGACAACCCTACAATCAACACTCCTTTTTCATTTGAGAAGAAATGGTGGGGGTCTTTTAAAGAGGAAGGATAGTAATTATATTATCACCTGTCTTTTACACAGAATATAATAATTTAATTCCATAAAATTTTGCATGATTAAGAGGTAATAAGACAACAAATTCCTTAATAAAAGGTTATTGAAAATCGACTATTCATAATATTTGTTTCTTTAAAAAAATTAAAAATCAGGATATAAATAAATTATTCTAATTGAAATTGTTATTTAAATATAAAGATGTTTTTGACTTTAAAAAAAATGATAACATTAATGAAAAAAAATCTAAAAGTATGTAAACAAAGTATGTTTACCTCAATTTAGACTTAATTGAAATACATTGTATATATTTTTAAACAGACAAAAATATTTAACGATAGCAATTAAAAATAAGTACACGTGGATATGAGAATAACTTATCTAAACAATTCTAGTACTTACAATCTACAAAAAATAACTTTTCAAAAGTAAAAAAACAGCCAAGCTTAAAAAAAAAAAAAAAAAAAAAAAAAAAAAAAAACGAAAGTTGTGGCTAAAAAATGGTGTGATATCAAATTTCCAAGCTTTTATTATAGTACTTATTTAACTTTTTTTCCTTTAAATAAATTATCATATATATAAGTCGAGTGATACGTATATGTTAATAGAAATCGTTTTCTCCTGTACTAAATACATCCTAACGTGTTTCTGAAAATTCAATTTTTTTCAATTTATGCATGATGGGCTTGGCGGCCATCTTTCCATATTATACACAAAATTCTAAGCACCCCTATCCGTAGTTAAAATCGGAAGTTCAAAAGTGTAACTTAAACAAATATTTTAAGCGTTTCGTTTATGGACTTGTATGTTCTGAAAATTGTGTCTTAAAATAATGATGACTTATCTTAAAGATTCATCTTATGATTTATTTTTTAGAGTAATTAATCATTTCAAATTAGTAAAAATCGATTTATCAAAATATCAGTCTTCCTCAATTTATCTGTCCGTAGTTAAAATCTAAAGTTCGACATTGTTATAAACATATTACATTGCAAACATATTACGCTTTTACTTTAGAAATTTGGGTGCTTAGAAATATGGAAAGATGGCTGCCAAGCCCATCAAGCATAATTTGAAAAAAATTGAATTTTCAGAAACACGTTAGGATGTATTTAGTACAGGAGAAAACGATTTCTATTAACATATACGTAGCACTCGACTTATATATATGATAACTTATTTAAAGGAAAAAAGTTAAATAAGTACTATACTAAAAGCTTGGAAATTTGATATCATTCCATTTTTTAGCCACAACTTTCGTTTTTTTTTTTTAAGCTTGGCTGCTTTTTTACTTTTGAAAAGTTATTTTTTGTAGATATCATTTATTTTTTTTAAAATAGATTATACATAATATAAATAATCTACTCTATGAAATTAACATGAGGATGTTATGTAAAATTACATTTTACTGTCAGTTATTGTTTAAAGGGTTAACTAGAAATACCAGTATATTTTTTAATTAAACTATTTACACACTTAAAAACAACATACTAAATGTGGCTTGTTATAATACTTGTTATCCTTCGTTAAAAAATATCACTGACTAATCCATGAGATGAGTAAAAATGGAATATGTACATAGCGCGTCAGCGCTGCATTTGAAATCAAACGTGATATCATGCTCTTTTATTATTAGCATTAAATCCCATTGATTGGCGAATCTTTATAAAACGTAGTTAATGGTGAAAAGTAGCAAAATATCTTAGCAATTTCTTAGATTTACATTATTTTATTCAATTAAACACTGTACTCTTACAATAAATTTAAATGGAAACTTAACTTCTAAAACAAAAACAATTTAAATACTGGATTCCATTAATTTATAGAAAAATGACGTCAAAGGACCTCAGCCTGCGAACGAAATGCTTGTCCTTTACCGTGGTTTTATAGAAATAAATTAATCATATTCAATTCCATTTCGAAAAGTTTGTTTACGTTTGAAAAGAAATTTTAAATGCCGATAACTCTTAATGTATACATTTCAGAAGGTACCTCTTCCCTCAAAATTATTATTTTTTTTAAAATCTTTCTAAAAATGTAAATTTTATGTATATTAAAAGCATGAACACTACGTCTGATTACTTTATTTTACAATATTATAAGAACACACATTTTATCAGACAATTAAATGCACTAAACCAACATGAGTGAAAAATTGACCTGCGCCAGGACTCAAACCTGGGACCTTCAGCGTACCGTGCTAAAGTTTTACCACCAAGCCACCCAGATCGATACTTTAACTCAGCAATTTCTCATTCTTATTCCTGTTGGAAACAGTCATCGGCCACAATTTGCAGTCACATTTAATTGTCTGATAAAATGTGTGTTCTTATAATTATGACGTTTTATTTTTAAAAAAATATCTTCAGAAAAAATGGCTGACTTGCAGATGAAATTTGATATGATTAACCCGTAACTGATTTGTGCTATTATAATACAGATGGTACACGGTCGTTGGCGGGGTTTTATCTCTGTTTTGGCATAATTTTTTAGTTGCCAAGTTAATTAACAGTTTTTTGCTAATTAAGGATAGAAATGTATTTATTTTTTCACTGTATTTTATAAAAGCACGTAGGTTAGGTTATTACTTGTCCAAAAATGCAATCCTTTTTCATTTCTGTCCTATATTTAAATCTGTAGGTTGTTTGAAAAAAAAGTTTGACGAAGAAAATAGTGATCATTTTAAGTAACTCGACGTTTTAAAAAAAAAAAATCTATATCTCTATTTATAAATTACGTATGAAGATGAGTTTGGTCTCAAATTGAAGAATTTCTTCATTAGATTCTTTTAGTTTTTGTTTTTTTTTTCTATGACGCTTGGTTCATTTGATATCTGATATTTTAATCTGGCATGTTTGGTCGATTTAACATTGCGAAGTTGATTGTTGTAAGTAAGCAGTAGCGGTCTAAAGTCTAGTTCTTGGCGTTGTTTGTTTGGCGATTTTTGTTTTAGCTTGGCTCGGCAGAGCGACCGCCCTGCTTGATGACATGTAGTAAATACCAAATCAAATAAGAAAAATGTCTGAATAATTTAACAACAATATACTGCTATTTAGTAGCAGGGCAATAATTAAAACCATTTGAAGAAATTCTATTAAATTGGAAATATCTAATAAAATAAAACTAAATAATTGACTGTTTAAATCCAAATTTTATTTGTAAAAGACAGAGAAAGACACAAAATTTTAGAATATTAATTATTTTTACTTTTCAAAATTTCCTTTCAACTGAGTCATAAAATGTTTTTAAAAAAATTAAGAATTTCAAAACATTTTTTTTAACTTTTTATATTAATAAAGCATTGATATTTATTTATTTTTAATCATCCTGTACATCCTGTACAAAACAACAAAAAAAATAAAACCTGCAAAAATCCCCAAAACCCTGAAAAAAACACTGGAAAAGTTCCAAAATCTTGAAAAAAAAAACGATAAACCCTGAAAAAAAACCTGACAACACATAAAACACCCTGAAAAAACGCACTGGGTTGGATTAAAAAAAAACTCGTGTTTTCGCCAACCCTGCATACAGGTCTGCACAAAATATTTCGAATACATTATGGAAGATTGGCGGTAATTGCTTAAAATGGGTGTTCAACTATGTTATGTGTTTTTTATTTCACCGTGTAAAATAAGAAGTAACGCTAAAGTAGTCTGAAATTGTTATAATTGTTTCATAAACTATGTGTGACGCATGATATTTCTTTCTCGTTTTATTAATTTTGAAAGTGGCTTATTACTTTTGATAGCCAAAAAAGGTCATATCAATTATGATAGTTTAAAAAAGCTCTTACAGAAATAATCCATTTTTGAGCAATAATTTTAATATGATGAAAAACATGATTACTCATTCATATTTGTATGCTATTAATCTTAAATACAGTTGAAAATTGTTTCATAAACTATGTGTGACGCATGATATTTCTTTCTTGTTTTATTAATTTTGAATGTGGCTTATTACTTTTGATAGCCAAAAAGGGTCATATCAATTATGATAATTAAAAAAAAGCTGTTACAGAAAGAATCCATTTTTTCGCAATGTTTTTTTTAATATGATGAAAAACATGATACTCATTCATATTTGTATGCTATTAATCTTGAATACAAATTATACTTTACCCTCTTCATGCCTTCTTAAAATATTTATCTGAATAAAGATTAAAGATGATTCTTTATTAGACAATATAACTTTCATTTTTTGCTGAAATTGTTTTTAAATCTTTTCGGTGTATTAATGTTGTCCGCAAGTATGTATGCATATTAAAATTGGTAGGTGCATAAGATGAATATATGAATGTAGGCAAATAAGGTAAGTATGAATGTACTGGTATCTAAGCATGAATATGATATTTTTAAACATGGTGTAGGCAGAGTAAACGTAATTAAATATATTAAGAATAATTTTTCTTAATACTAATAACTTTCGCATTTGATTTAAACATCTACCAATGAGGTAAAATTTAAAATTAATTTCTTCGAAACAATTCTATTATAATTTTATACATGGTATTACATAAGTAATTTTTATATACATAATTGGAATACATAACTATATGCAATTACATACATAATTCTTCTGATTTTAATTTTCTTGGCAAAGAAACAAATAGAAATCTTAAAAATCGATTATTCAAAGAATTATTTCTATTTCTATCTTTTTGACATTCCGATATCATTTTTCTCCTTTTACTTTTTTGCACGTTGCCTGTTAGAAAAGAATCACTCAAACTTTGTCAATGGAATGATGAATGTTTTAACATTAGTGATCTCTTTTTCAGATGCTATTTTTTGTACTTCCGTTTCAACACCCTGAATATGAATGGAAATTATTGTCTCTGTGTATTCAGGAGAGTATAAAAAGTTATATTAAGCGATGGATATTCTCAGATACGAAGCATTTTTCATTCACATCTTATGCATTATTTAAGACCCTTGCTTAAAATGGAAAATACGGAAAAATGTAGGTGAATGAATAAGGAAAAGATAACGAACTAAGTCTCGTTGAAATATATTATTTAAGTATTCCGGATAAATTTATTTACGATCTTTATTTTTATCAATGCATCATAAATGACATTAAATTTTACGTTTGGAAAAGTATTAACAAAACATAAATTCTGTACTTTATGTTTAAATTAATTTCAATTAAGTTATTGAAGCAGAAAATCGCCAAGATACAAACACAATAAATTTTAGAATTTTTTTTAAAAATATAAAAATCTTAGCATCATGTGCATCAGAATCTCCCCTTGAACTTTCCCTATCCAAATTTCCAGACCTTTACGTGCGGTATATTTTTCTAGCCATCGCCAACACACACACATACACAGGCAGACAAATTCTCTTCTTTTATTAGTTTAGATTAATATAAATAACATAACTTTAAACTGAAAGTCAATTTCTAAGTAGAAGCGTTTGTTATTGCAGGTTTATTATTATTATTTTTTTTTTACTTTTATTTTTTCATTTATTTTGTCGATGAAAATTTTTAAGTATTATTTATAGTTTAGCAATCATTGCCTATTGCTTAAACAGTAAATTTAAATTTTATTTAATTAGAAAAAAATTCAACATATTTTAAATTAATTATTTTTTTTTACTTTAGTTGAACAGAAATTTACAGCATTTTGCAGAAGTTATATGCTCAGAGTCTGCTCTAAGTAATCAACTTACTTCCTTTAACAAAATCAGTATATGTGTTGAATGTATGTTTTTATATTATATGAAACTGACAGTTTAATGTTATTTCGCTCTTTTAATTTAAAAATGGCGTAGCAATAAACCTTATTTTATATTCACAGTTATGGACATGTTCGAATTTTCAGTATACAATCCTAATATATTTTTTGCACAGCATTATATTTTTTAGCTGTAACTCTATACATCGAATGGAATTACAGTCAAGAAAATGCTTGGGGCAGACTTTATTCAATTATTTAAAAAGGTTTTAGATTTCTGTTGCCGAACTAATAAAACGTGACGTTTTCTAGAAAAGAGGGTGTAAATGAATTTTATGCAGCTACAGTGTCGGTTTACGTTTTAAATAAAATTAACTTAAATAAATGTGATGAAATAAACTACAGACCTTCAAAAGAAAAATGTTCTGTTAGTAATCTTTTAAAAGCATTTTTTATTCGTGTAAAAGGACATGGCGTTTAAATTAGATAAATAAAATAAGTTCTCAGATTTTTTTTTTGTATGCTTATAAAGTCTGTCTTTCATTTACGTTTTGTAAAAACTGTATACTTCTAGAGTTAGATAAATTAAAAAAATTGTAAACAATTTTAACATTATTGTAACTTTTAATATATTTATGTTCTTATTAAAGATGCAAAAATAAACTGGATAGTTTAATTTTGCAATATTGCTGATAGATTTAATTGTTAAATTTTTAATTCATTACTGTAGATAACTCAATTCATCAGTTATTTTAGATTTATGGAATTACCCTGTATATAGGGAAGATGGGGGATGAATGGGACAAGGGATGGATGGAACGTTCTCAATATTTCAGGTAATAAACATTTTTTTAGTTGCTTCCTATCACCATAGATTTCACTACCATAGTGTGCTTCAGAATCAAAAGCAAGACCACATGTTTTCTGTTTTCTCCAAAGTTGCATTTCCTGAAAACTCTGCTTAAAAGTAATTTTTTTAACATTTGAAGTTACTTAAATATCTTATGCAATATAAACAACTAAGATATGTTGTAGTTCTTTATTTCAAGGCTCAATATTGGTAATTAAAATGAATGAATATTAACTATTGTGACAAAATAATTTCTGAGTCGAAATCGCTGACAATGGAACATATACATCATGGGGATGATTGGGACATTTCAAATGGGGATGAATGGGACTGTCTCATTCATCCCTAGAGGATATTGAAAAACATATTTATTAACTAAATAATATATTATATAGGTTGATAAATTAAACATTTATGGTAATTATTCTTTTAACATCTTCTCATTGTAGCCACCGTCGTCAGCCCTTGAATGTTTCTGTTTATAGGCCTTTTAATGCAAAGCTGAGATCAGTCCAAGATGATTGGCTGACAAATAATTCTGGAAAGCATATCACAATTTATAACCTCTCAGCTTTTGTCACGGAGGCATTTTTGTCAGCTTTTAGTAATAGCAACATAAACATAACCAGTGGCTATAGGAAAACTGCCATTTTCCCTTTTAACAGCAATACATTCATTTAAGTGATTTTATGTCAGCTTATGAAACTGACAGACCACATTTAGAAGAACCAACAACTGAAAGTTCTAAAAATATAATTCATTAAAATATGTTCATAGTTGAAATATATAATATAAATCACAGTTTTTTCGTGCATAATTAACTATGTTTTCACTTTTTATAATACCAACACTGATATATAATAGCCATATAAGATTATATATTACAAATATAATTACATATAAGTTTATAATTATAAATTTTAATTTGGTAACATTGAATACAGAGAGGAAAATATTTGTGTCCCATCCATCCCTGCTATGGGGATGATTGGGACAGAGGGGAACATTTTTTTTTTTACTTTCGTAATATATTTCTGTATAATAATAATCTTGAATAAATATTGTGCATAAGATGTAGTAAAACACCTAATGTATGAAATGTGATACATATTATTGATAATAACTTAAATAAAATATTTAAAATAAATATTTTTGTGAAAATGTCCCATTCATCCCCCATCTCCCCTATTTGTTCTATAAAATATCCACACAAAATTTATCAGAAGTAATGTAATTACAATTTTCGTATATATCCCCACCTTTAATATCGAAATTTAAATTATTTTATATTAATCTTGTTTTCTGATAAATTTAATATATTCTTATAATCTTAAAAAGAATCAACAATATTTCTAAAAGTAAGTGTTAAAAATTTGCTTTCATTATACAGACTAGGTATGTTTTATTTTAAATGAAACGGCAAATTCTGAAAATGAAGGTATTTAAAATTTCAAAAGCCTTTATAAAACTCTGCTTACATTGAACAGGAATTATTTAGATTTAGATACATAAAGCTTTTACTTCCCTAGAAAACTCGCGACATTTTCATAAAGAGCTACTTACTATTGCAACTCTTCATATATATGCAAATTTCTATTGTAAAATACACTGAATGAATAAAAGCAATATGTTCCCAAAATGTTTAAAACATTTTGCAACAATAATATACATTTGTAACAAAATTAGAAGGAAATGTTTTTCAGGTTTTTGCTAAAGGTTAAATGAATGTGACTAAACATTTCGTTTTTCTTTTTATCATCTAAGTCCATTATTATAAAGTTGTTGAATATTTAAGCTTATGTGTTATATTAAATCGAAAAATATTATTCACTTTTAAGGATTAAAGAAAACTATATACATACAGCAAACATATGCTGTTGTTTGTAAAGCAATAAACTCATACAATATGTAATATCAATAGAGGTTTTATATCGCATTTGTTGAAAATACACTGCACAAATAAAAGACAACAATTTACTTGAAATACTATTTAAACGACAAGAAAGATATTTAATAAGAAACAATTATAATTAAAATATCGATAGCATGTGAGGAAGTGGTGCAAAGAAAAAACAAAAAGGCTTATAAAAATCTTTTAATATAAAGATCGACATATGTTTCAACGCTCAAACGGCGACAATATCAATATCTGCAAAAATAAACAAACTGTTCTCGCTAATTTTGAAAATAAACTTGGAAAACATAAAACACGAGATTATAAATGTAAAAAAGCAGGTGCTTAAAAGAGTCATCAGATGTGAAAATTAATATTTCCTTATTCTTTTTTTTAATTGACAAATACCTCGTGCCAAATTTTAAGTAATTCAAATTATTCATTGCAAATGTTCTCGTTACGCATAGATTTCTATTGATTCATGGATAATAGTCTATTATTATCCGTGTTTTCACGTTTACAGTTGACTATTTTAAGCACCTGCCTTTTTACACTGATGATCTCGTGTTATATGTTATTGAAGTTTATTTTCAAACTTTGCGAGAATAGTTTGTTTATCGTTCTAGATCTTGATAATGGTGATATTTGAGCGTTGAAACATACGTCGATCTTTATATTAAAATGTAATAATTTGCCTTTTTGTGTTCTGTTTATATCACTTAAGCATTTTATCTGTATTTTAATTATAATTAGTGATCTTATTATATGATTTTGTAAGAAACAGTTGAGAAATTTGCTACCAGGGCCAAAAGTAGCATTTAAAGGAACTGGAGAAACCTCAAAATGTTAGAAAATAATGTGAAACTTTTCTTTATTTCGTTTTATTTTATAACAAATTTATTGCCGAAAATCAGCTTTAAATGTCATTTTTATCACTGAAGCGAATCTCTGAGTTAATGATTTTCATATTAAAAGAACAATAGACTTTAAAATTTAATTTTCTACTCAAATTCGTACTTCTTTAAAAATAATTTATCATTTATATTTACATATTCATCTTTATATATATATGTATATATATATGATATATAGATAGATAGATAGATAGATAGATAGATAACTAGATAGTAACCCGAGTGACGCAGCAAAGCCCCAAAAACGACAGCCCAAAACAAATGAAGAAGTCCGTCACTCTATATATACAGCTAGTCTGACTTCAAAGGAAACTCAAAAAGCCGCTACTTAATATCTCAGTAAATATGGGGCATATCGTTCTGATTTTTAAAAAAACAATCTTATATTTTCTGTATAAGGCTGTCCTGAAGTTTATATATATCTCATTGCAGTATATTTTAAGATCTGGAAGTCCATTTTTAAGTAAAATTGTATAGATGTAAGGGTGTCTACTCCAAAACGGCTCGGACGATTTTTTAACAAATTAATATATTATATTAATTTGAAGCGAATAAGACTTTGCGTGAACTTACGAAAACTCTTGTATTCTACATAATCCAGTTTTAAAATCTGACTATTCGGTTTTCTCATAGCAATTCATGGGACTGCTTCACTCCTTTTTTCTACGCGACAATAAGGATACTAATAGCTCTGTCGGTTACAGTTAAAGCATCTGCATATGGCTTAAATGGCATCTATGTTTTTTTTTCATTTTTAGGTAGCTTTCAATACAAAAAAGAATAAAGCTACATATTGCAGCCGTTCGGAGGAAAGCAATTCCGGAAAAATTCGGTATATTTTCGCCGATCATGACCCCCAGACAAAAAAACCACCCTCCGTTCAAATGTTGATTTATATATATATATATAGATCCATATATATATATATATATATATATATATATATATATATATATATCTGACCTATGTCATACGACAACGCTCGTATTTATAAATCAATTTCGATGAAACTAATTGTGTGTATTAAGCTCACCAATGTCTCGACCGAGTTCGTTGGTCAGATTGGTCCGCCATTTTGTTTCAACATGGCGGCCATTTAAAAAATTGAAACTAAAATAAATATACAAAAAAGTTAAAAATTCAAATTTAATTTTTGCTTAAATTTTAGGCCTTGATACAAGGATTCCGGAGTATTTTTTGTTTTACCTCTATCTTAAATACAGCTGAGATACAGCAGTTTGAAATTCTAGGGTGGCAGACATTTTGAAACAAGGTAGCACACTACAAAATGTCCTTCCGGTTAGTACCCGGAGGAAAAGGCAGCTTTCCTATATCTTCGTTTTAAAATTTTAGCTAATGTTACACGAACACAGCAAGTTAAAATGGAAAGAAAATGTTTACAAAAGATTCGTTAATACTGAATTTTAATAAGAAATTCGCCAAATTATTGAGCAATAGCCAAATTGGCTTCATTTATGAAGACTTATTTTGGTCGCCAAATTTGGCAATATTTCGCCAAACGTCGCCAAGTTTAGCGAGAATTTGGCGCTAACGGATATGAATATATACTTTTATGCGTATGATTGGGAAAATTATTACAACAATGAAATTTTTTGTACTGTGCTGTCTTGTTTCAAAATGTCAGCCACCCTAGAATTTAAACTGCTCTATCTCAGCCATTTTTTAAGATAGAGGTAAACCAAAAAATGCTCTGGAATCCTCGTATCAAGGCCTAACACTTAATTAAAAATAAATTTGAATTTTTAACTTTTATGTATATTTATTTTAGTTTTAAATTTTTAAATGGCCGCCATCTTGAAACAAAATGGCGGCAGAGCTGGCCAACGAACTCGGTCGAGACATTGGTGAGCTTAATACACACAATCAGTTTCATCAAAATTGATTTATAAATACGAGCGTTATCGTATGACATATGTCAGATATATATATATATATATATATATATATATATACATGGCTATATCTATATATATAAATCAACATTTGAACGGAGGGTGGTTTTGGGGTCTGAGGGTCATGATCGGTGAAAATATATCAAAATTTTTCGGAACTATTTTCCTCCGAACGGCTGCAATAGGTAGCTTTCAATACAAAAAAGTATAAAGCTACCTATTGCAGCCGTTCGGAGGAAAGCAGTTCCGGAAAATTTCGATATATTTTCACCGATCATGATCCCCAGACCCCAAAACCACCCTTCGTTCAAATGTTGATTTATATATATATATATATATATATATATATATATATATATATATATATATATATATATATATATATATATATATATATATATATATCTGACCTATGTCATACGATAACGCTCGTATTCATAAATCAATTTTGATGAAACTAATTGTGTGTATTAAGCTCACCCATGTTTCGACCGAGTTCGTTGGCCAGCTTGGTCCGCCATTTTGCTTCAAGATGGCGGCCACTTAAAAATTTAAAACTAAAATAAATATTAAAAATATTAAAAATTCAAATTTATTTTGCTTAAATGTTAGGCCTTGATACAAGGATTCCGGAGTATTTTTTGTTTTACCTCTATCTTACAAAATGGCTGAGATAGAGCAGTTTGAAATTCTAGGGTGGCTGACATTTTGAAACAAAACAGCACATTACAAAAATTTTCATTGTTGTAATAATTTTCCCAATTATACGCATAAAACTATATATTCATATCCGTTAGCGCCAAATTCTCGCCAAACTTGGCGACAAAAATAAGTCTTCATAAATGAAGCCAATTTGGCTAATGCTCAATAATTTGGCGAATTTCTTATTCAAATTCAGTATTAACGAATCTTTTGTAAACGTTTTCTTTGCATTTTAACTTGCTGTTTTCATGTAACATTAGCTAAAATTTTAAAACAAAGATATAGGAAAGCTACCTTTTCCTCCCGGTACAGGCCGGAAGGACTTTTTTGTATTGAAAGCTACCTAAAATCAACGATTAATTTATAAGTTTTAGTGAATGCGACTTCTCGCAAATTATTTTCTTTCATTGTTGTAATCATTTTCCCAATCATACGCATAAAACTATATATTCATATCCGTTAGCGCCAAATTTGGCGACATTTGGGGAAATATCGCCAAATTTAGCGACTAGAATAAGTTTCCATAAATGAGGCCAATTTGGCTATAGCTCAATAATTTGGCGAATTTCTTATTCAAATTCAGTATTTTGGCTGAGAGGTTCTGCTCTCGAAGCTGGTAGACGGGAGGTGCTGGGTTCGATCCCAATCGCGCCCGTCGGCCTAATCGTTCGAAGTTTTTGTGGTTTTCTTCGAGCCGTGGATTTATCCATGCGTAAATACGGGTTAGGTTCCCTTAGAAAGACCCCCACGAAGGGCACTCCCCCGGGCCTATATACCAAGTGTAGATAATTGGCCGTCAATAATCAACCCAACCCAAGTATTAACGAATCTTTTGTAAACGATTTCTTTGCATTTTCGCTTGCTGTTTTCGAGTAACTTTAACTAAAATTTTAAAACGAAGATACAGGAAAACTACCTTTTCCTCCCGGTACAGGCCGGAAGGACTTTTTAAAACTATATCAGTTTTTAATGCAATTTTTATTTATGTAATATATATGTATTAAATTAAATTGTTGTTTCTATATTTTTCATTTTTGTTATAATAAAGAATTTTGCATTTCAAAATCTTTATTAGGTCGAATAAATATTTATATTACTTGTTTAAAATATTGAAATATTTTATAATTATATATATGCAATTGTTATTTATAATTAATTTGTCATTTTTTTAAAAAGGAAAAAATAATATTAAGATATTTTGTTCAGTTAATTTGCGCAAGAGAAACCAATCAACCCATCGCTTGGGTTTTAAGATTTCTTGTGTATCATTGAATCAGTACTTTATGAATATATTTCTAATTCGCCGTTTGTTTATGTACGATAAAAGACACTAAAGTTTGTTAGCTTCTGTCAGGTAAAATAAATAATTAACGCTTGTATGGTCAGGCATGAAGAATTGTACCTATTTACTACACCAATAATGAGCCTTGAAATGAATAAGTATAACATATCTTAATTGTTTGTAATGCATAAAATATGTAAACAACTTCAAATATAAAAAATTACTTTTAAGCAAAGTTTTCAGGAAATGCAACTTTGAAGAAATTCAAAACAGCCATGTGGTCTTGCTTTTGGTACTGAAGTTTGGTTCTATTATAGTGTCATCTATGAGGATAGGAAACAACAAAAAAATGTATATTGCCTGAAATATTGAGAATGTTCCATCCATCTCTTGTCCCATTCATCCCCAAGTTTCCTTATATAGTTTTGAAATGTATGTTATTTATTCAGTTGTATACTTTTAGGTAGCTTTCAATACAAAAATGTATAAAGCTACCTATTACAGCCGTTCGGAGGAAAGCAGTTCTGGAAAATTTCGATATATTTTCACCGATCATGACCCTCAGACCCCAAAACCACCCTCCGTTCAAATGTTGATTTATATATATATATACATATATATATATCTGACCTATGTCATACGATAACGCTCGTATTTATAAATCGATTTTGATGAAACTAATTGTGTGTATTAAGGTCACTAATGTCTCGACCGAGTTCGTTGGCCAGCTTAGTCCGCCTTTTTGTTTCAAGATGGCGGCCATTTAAAAATTTAAAACTAAAATAAATATACAAAAAAATTAAAAATTCAAATTTATTTTTTAATTACGTGTTAGGCCTTGATACAAGGATTCCAGAGCATTTTTTGGTTTACCTCTATCTTAAAAAATGGCTGAGATAGAGCAGTTTGAAATTCTAGGGTGGCTGACATTTTGAAACAAAACAGCACATTAACGCGATTACTCGCAAATTATTTTCTTTCATAGTTGTAATAATTTTCCCAATCATACGCATAAAACTATATATTCATATACGTTAGCGCCAAAATTGGCGACATTGGCGACAAAATTAGCAAAATTTGTGACAATTGGCGAAATATCGCCAAATTTGGCGACCAAAATAAGTCTTTATAAATGAAGCCAATTTGGCTATTGCTCAATAATTTGGCGAAATTCTTATTCAAATTCAGTATTAACGAATCTTTTGTAAACGTTTCTTTGCATTTTAACTTGCTGTTTTCGTGTAACATTAGCTAAAATTTTAAAACGAAGATATAGGAAAGCTACCTTTTCCTCCCGGTACAGGCCGGAAGGACTTTTTTACATCTTAGGTCGATATTGTTAAGGCAAAAAAATCATTGCAGGTCATATTTTCTTTGAAAAATTGCAAAGAATGTACTTCTGTTTTTATTTACAAAAAATATAAAATATTAGACGAATTTAGACTTTGAAAAATCAGTAGAGCAATTTATTATATTTATATCCTAACTTAGAACCTCTGTGCATTCATAAACTAGAGGGAGATTCCTCCAACTCATTATCTATCTAAGATAAAATCCCGTCACTTGAGGCAACCCCCCACCCCCCACTCAGTATGATAGTAGTGTTGGTTTCTATAAATGATATTAGATTGTCTAACAGTTACAATTACTTTAGCTCGAAAATATAAAGACAGCAAACTGCTAGGCTTATGGATATAAATAAAGATAAATTAAATGAGGTTATCATAAAGAAATAAATAAACATCTGGATAAAAGTGGCGTGGACACTACCCCCTATTTTGGTACGATTTTGTATTTCTTTCATGTTCACAAATTGTTAATTCACAGCGTAAAAATACTGCTAGCTTACCTTTAGAAGAGCTACGGTATAGTGAGAAGACTGCTAGTAATATTTCACCACCAAATGCCTCATGTCACGGGGTTTATCTTGGGCGCACTTCTTGCAAGCGAAAGCAAGGGACATGCACCCGTATATAGATACTTACTTTGAGAAATTGTAAGAAATTGGGTGAATGCGACTAATATTTGATTATTGCAATTATTAGACTGTCTACGTGGTGACATACGCACTGAGAGAATGCTCATATTGAGGTTTACATACAAACTGTGGTAAACCACATTCTGGACTTTTGTAACACTTGATTGGATGAGTTCACTTAAATAGTTGAGACGATTCAACATTAGCTTGTGAAACTGGTAGGCTTGGTAATATTTTGTCAAACTCATCTCAACCATCAGATTTTACTGGACATATGTCGCCACTTTATTATGTATAAAATCATTCTAGCTGATATAGGAAAAAGTGTTGCCATGCTCGTTGTAATCATAAATGGAATATGCAAATTAAAATCTGATTCAACAAATCAGACATAGGCAGAACATTAGCGAGTCTATCTTGTGGCACGGCAGTGCCTCGCCAAGTCGAGAGAAGACAGCCGTAAACATACTTTTCTGGAAGCAACTCAGGGCACATTTGACCCCCCATATCTCCGCACTGGAGTATTCCAAAAATTTGAAACTTCGTTTTTCTAGAGTATTTGGCACACAGGACCAAAATTTAAAAATACAACTTTCTGTCTTTTCTAGTTCAGACGATATATGAACTCAAACATTCGATTTTTTGTCACTCACTCAATCACTCGTTCACGCGTCATCAAAAAGATTAATTAGATCCTAAGATTAAGTAGCCCTAGAAACTTGACATTTGGAAAAACAGGTAGTGTTTAGGATACAAAGAAAGGAAAAATTATAAAATCCGGAAAATTCGAAAAAAAAACATTCGAAAATTCAACAAATTCCATCAAAATTGAAAATTGAAAATAACACGATCTTTTAGTCTTAGAAACTTAAGATTCGGTGTGAAGGTAGTGTTTAGTATCCAGAAAAACAAAACATCAAAAACACCAAAAAAATCGAAAGCAAAATTGAAAAAATCGAAAAATCGAAAAAAATCGAAAAATTTCAAATAATCCGATTTTGTTGCGCTAGAAAATTGGAATTCGGAATAAAGGTAGTATTTAGGATGCAAAATAAGGAAAAAATAAAAATTCCAGAAAATTCGAAAAAAAAATTTAAAAATTCGAAAAATTCGAAAACAATTGAAAAAATTAAAATAATTTGATTTTTTAGCCTTAGAAACTTAAAACTCGCAGTAAAGATAGTGTTTAGGATTCAAAATAAGTTAAAATAAAAAACGCAATAAAATCCGAAAATAAAATCAAACAATCGAAAATATCGAAAAAATCGAAAAATAAGGAAAATTTGAAAATAATTCGATTTCATAGCGCTAGAAACTTGAAATTTCGAATAAAGGTAATATTTGAGATACTAAATAAGGAAAAATTCAAAAATATGGATAATTAAAAAAATACCCATAAATTAGTGCAGACGATATATGAACTCAAAGTTTCGATTTTTTGTCACTCACACACTCACTCACTCTCGCGTCATCAAAAAGATTGGTAGAGCCACAGAAACTTAAAATTTGGAATAAAGCCAGTGTCTCGGATACAAAGAAAGGAAAAATTATAAAATCCGGAAAATTAAAAAAAAAAAATCGAAAATTCAAAAAAATCGAACAAAATTGAAAATTGAAAATACCACGATCTTGTAGTCTTAAAAACTTAAAATTTGGTGTGAAGGTAGTGTTTAGAATTCAGAAAAAGGAAACATTAAAAACACACACACAAAAAAAATTGAAATTAAAATCGAAAAATCGAAAAAAATCGAAAATTTTTAAATAATCCAATTTTATTGCGCTAGAAACTTGGAATTCGGAATAAAGGTAGTATTTAGGATGCAAAATAAGGAAAAATTAAAAAATCCAGAAAATTCGAAAAAAAATCAAAAATTCGAAAAATTCGAAAAAAATGAAAAAAAAATTAAAATAATTTGATCTTTTGGCCTTAGAAACTTAAAATTCGCGATAAAGATAGTGTTTAGGATTCAGAATAAGTTAAAATAAAAACGCAATAAAATTCGAAAATAAAAATAAAAAAATCGAAAGAAATCGAAAAATAAGGAAATTTTGAAAATAATTCGATTTCATAGCGCTAGAAACTTGAAATTTGGAATGAAGGTAATATTTAAGATACTAAATAAGGAAACATTCAAAAATATGGATAATTCCAAAAAAAAAAAAAAAAAAAAAAAAAAAAGAAAGAAAGAAAGAAAGAAAAAGAGAGAAATTGAAAATAATATGATCTCGTAGTCTTAGAAACTGAAAATTTTGTGTAAAGGTAGTGTTTAGGATTCAGAAAAAGAAAAAATTAAAAACACAACAAAAATTGAAAATAAAATCAAAAAATCGAAAAAAAAAACTTAAATTTGAAAATAATTCGATTTTGTAAAGCTAGAAACTTAAAATTTGGAATAAAGGTAGTATTTAGGTTACCAAAAAATAAATAAATAAAAAATCTGTAAAATTCTAAAAAAAAATCGAAAAATCGAAAAATTGAAAAAAAATTGATTTTGTAGCTTTAGAACTTAAAATTCGGCGTAAACTTATTGTTTAGTATACAGAAAAAGGAAAAATTAAAACACAATAAATTCGAAAATAGAATAAAAAACTCGAAAAAGATCGGAAATTTCAAAATAATTCGATTTTGTAGCACTAGAAACTTGAAATTTGTAAAAAAGGATACAAAACAAGAAAAAATTAAAAAATCCAGAAAATTATAAAAAAAATTCGAAAAAATCAAAAAGTGAAAATAATTTTATCTTGTAGTCTTAGAAACTTAAAACTCGGTGTAAAGGTAGTATTTACTATTCAATAAAAGGAACAATTAAAATATTCGTAAATTCGAAAATAAAATCGAAAAATCGAAATATCTTTAGGAAATCGAAAATTCGAAAACAATTTGATTTTGTACTTCTAGAAACATTAGTTTTAAGATAATTGTCCTATTAGCTAGTACAACGCCCCTAATTGTTTTATGTTATTTCCCCCGGATTATGGTTTTCTTTTCTTTCGTTTACGAATTTCGTTATAGAAAAGTTCCGCTATAGACTGGCTATGATATAGGCGATTTCTTTATAGACAGGTTTGTTTTCTTTCACAGGTTGTACTCTATTTACTTCACATATGAAATATGGATTGTTAAATGATGTTAGCCCCACAAAAATTTTCACAGCTCCCCCTACCCTCCCGACTTTACTGGCTGTTTATGGCTTGATAGGCCTTTCTAAATAAAATCATGGTGACTCTAAGATTCACTTCATTTATCTCTAAATTCAACCTAAATGATCCTAAGAAGACGGATCAAATAATTACTATATTGGCATGACAATCAGGTAACTTAGAATTAAAATCGAAAAATCAATAAATTTATAAAAAGTCGTTTGAAAATAATTCGATATTGTAGTCCTAGAAGCTTGACATTTAGCAGAATGGCAGGGTTTAGTACACAAAGTAAGGAAAAATTAAAAAATCCGTAAATAAAAAAAAAAAAGACTAAAAAAAAACGAAAAAAAAATCGAAAAAAGGAATATAGTTTGATTTATTGGAAATTTCCGGAAATTTTAATTTTGGCTTTCTTTTTATACTAAAAAGTTCTTTTATGTTAAATATCAAGTATCTAGGGCTGCGAGTAATATCTCAGATGAATAGCACCTATCCTGGAAGCAATTGAGAGTACTTTTGGCACTCCCCCTCCCATAACTTTGTGCATGCCTAGGAACCTGAAATCTCTTTTTATCTACAGTACTTTGCAAACGAAACTTCAAATTTTTGATACCTGTAAATAATAGGGACAGAGTGTGGGCTTAGCGAAAATCAGTGGATGATCTCCAAAAAGAACCCAAAATCAAGAAAAGGAGGATTACTTACAAAAAGAAGTGAAATCTCATCAAAAAGTCACCTGTAAAAAATGCAGCCAAGTCTCGTAACTCATTTACCGTAAAAAGTACTGAGATCGTATAAAGCCAAGTTTAACTGTCTTATTAATTCTGAAATTTTCATTCACAAATCACTCCTAGTCTCTACATCTTTAGTTAATTATTATTTTGTGACTTGGCAATTATGCAGCACAGGGAAGTTATTACACCTTACTATGTTATGGGATGGGATGGGATAATTTAATTAAGGCAAATTATATACGCACAGGGAAGTTATTATACTTTAATATATTATAGTATTATTTGATTAAGACTAACTATATACATCACATTCTCGTGCTACGTAATTGCCAAGTCACAAAATAATAATTAACTAAAGATGTAGAGACTAGGAGTGATTTGTGAATGAAAATTTCAGAGTTAATAAGATAGTTAAACTTGGCTTTATACGATCTCAGTACTTTTTACGGTAAATGGCTGCATTTTTTACAGGTGACTTTTTGATGAGATAGACCTTTCACGATCAGATAGTGCATCTAGTCGTGGTTTTTCTTTTTAACACTACCGTCGCATTCTAACCACAGTTGATCGTATTAAAGATGTTTTATTGGTCGAAAAGATCTTGACAATCTAATTTTTAAAGGTACTTGACTAGCCACAACGTAAATGAAATTAATTTTGAATAACAATACTGAGTTGTCAGAAAATCACTTTCTTGATAACTAAGTGCAATCATATTTCGAATTAAATAACAATCACTTGAATTTGATTCATTTTTCTTTTGCATAAAAATTATTGAATCAATCAGACACTTATTTATTTTATAGTTGCTTTAGATAAACATTTAATTAAGCATAGGTTCAGAAATTAGACATTAAATAATGTGTTAAAGGAAGGCGTGTTTTCTAATATTCTTGAAGAATACTTTTAATATGTCAATACATAGTGGAATTTATTGTGTCTTTTATGAATCAGAACGTAAAAAAACCCTTTAAAATACATCTTTGGATTTTAAATTATATTTTTTACTTAAAAAATAAATTCAACAAAACTAGCCATACGTCACTTTTTTTTAGAAATAGATTTCTTGCGAAAAAAAATCTTTTAATATGTATGTTTCTTTTTTCTTTCTTCACAATATCCCTATAATGTCAAAAACAAATGTCAATTTAAAAAATTGAATCCTCCAGATGCAAGTATAATTTTATGTTTCGGAAAAGTCATTTCACGTCTTAAAATATTAAAATTTGCCATTTCTAAACAGTTGCTTTACATTTTATTAAAATTTCTCTGAATATGTGAATAGTAATGAGAAACTCAGAATAATACAAATAGAATTTTTATACATACTTGAAAATAAATAAAATTAGAACTTAGAAAGTTCGAACGCTACCTTTCTAAACGTGAAGGAAAATAAATTTCATTACGCCAAATATTTTCTCTCGACACTATATGTTTGATAAAAATTACTTATATTTTATTTTTCTATTTTACATAATGAATATGTGTGACATTTTATTTAGTGAAGTTATTTTAGATTTATGTTTCTTGGGGGTTTATTTATGTTTCTTGGTATTACAATGATCTTTCTGCTTCATTATGACAGTTGAAATTGCCTTTAGGTCTTATTCTGGTAAAATTCAATGTACTATACCTTAATAATGTTTTGTCATAAAATAGGTAAAAATCCAAAATATTAAAAGGGGTTGTATACATGGAAAATATAGAAGAAAGTAAAAAAAGAAAGTAAATGATATTATAAATGAATGTAAAAAAAATATATTTAAAAGTACAGCTTTTTAAAAATACACAAGATAACTTATACGTTCGGAAATAAACAAAACATTCTTGTATACTCTTCTAATACATCGATTTAAGTAGTGGAGATACAAACTGACATATGTGTATTTCGTTGAATTTCAAATGGCATTTTACAATGATTACAATTAGAACAAATAAGAATAGCACAAAAGGGCATCCTGTCCAGTTTGGAAAGTTTAAAAATCGGTCAACAAACACGCAGGCACGAACGCACCCACCCGACGCCCCAGACACATACAAATATATACATAAACTAGCTGACCCGCCCATCGTTGCCCGGGCTCGTGATAAAACATTAAATAAAACGTAAATTTGTATTACTTTATATATTTTATCCGATATTGTATGACAAAAATTAACAAAAAAACATTTACTTCTTTTTTGAAGTAGAATCGTTATATAGTTTAAAAAAAATAGCTTTTCTTGTGCAAGCCCTTTGAAATTCTCAATGGCCATAAATATAAAGGTTTTACAGCCAGAGTAAAAAATACGTGAGAAGTATTGTTAGCTGGTTGTAAAATAAATATCTTTTCTTTTCGCGTCGGGTTCGTTAACATAAAAAAAAATAGTATCCGTCGTCCGATCTCTCTGAAATTTTAGTCGTTTATAAATATAACTGTTTCCAAATCCTCTATAAAATTATGTGAAAATATATGCTTTTAAATAGTGCAAAACGTTACCCGAAGCAGAGCGTGACCGCGGAAAACATCCCGTTATTATGGGTTTTCGCCGAAAATAGCTCAGATTTAAATTTTTTTAATACTTGTTCTCTTCCGAACGCTTCGAAATTGTTGTAGGTGATGTAAATCTCGTCTTTCGAGATGTTCTGAAAATATTGTGTCGAAAAACGAACATTTAGTAACATTTAGTGTAAGAAAAAAAATCTTCTGGTGAGGCGACAAATGACCTGCGTTCACCGGTATTTTTCAAGGGTTAAAATCAGTATTAAAAAAATAATTATGCCATCTATTAGACGAAGGTTTCAGCTTTAAGAGCATATGTTTGGTTTGTCCGTATCTCTAAAATTATGCTATTGAGGGGGGTTGGCGTAAGGGCGAAAACATAAGCCCGGGAATATGACTCTTTTTAAAAATGTTATTAAAGGGTTAACATATTTTTTTTTTTCAAATTGATTAACCGGAGACTTTAAAGTGCGATCTTTCAGAATATGTTTTTCGTTTTTAAATAAACCAAACTGTTTAGTCGATAGAATTTAAATCAGACTTCATGCAAATGGTTCTTCATTGCCGTACGATGTGCGGAATCGTGTTCTGGGCATGCGCGGATTCTGAATGCCGGCTCGTAAAAAAGAGATGAGTTATTGATCAGTTTTTAATTAATATCTTTATCAATTTTCAAAGTATTAAAATTCTGAGACTCAGGTGCCTATGGCCAGACCTTGGAGTGTCCACACCTAAATTTTCTGACTTCTAGGTGGGCTAGATTTTGCTAGCCATCGCAGACAAACAGACACACGCACACACACAGAGAGAGAGATACACTTTATTTTATTAGTATAGATATAGTATATATTGCACAATGGTTAATTTATTATTTACAAAAAAAGCAAGAGAGATGGCTATTTAATAATAATACATTGATTCATTGCTTATTATTCTTTAGTTGATCCAGCACACTTCCTTTATGTTTAACAGAAATGGTTTCATATAATTTAATTAATACAGTTTTAATTTCATTTATTGTTATTTAATTAACGTCTTAGCTTTGTATGGGACAACGTCCTTTCTAAATCATTCCATCCACCATCTTGCATTAATATACAACTGTATTTTTACATGCTTCCTTTAACTTACATTTCTGTATGTACGTGGCAGTCAAATCCTGTTACTCATTTTTCACCCACTTCCTATTCACATATAGAGCTTGAAATTTTGAATATATACACTGCCGGAAAAAAAAATCCCAACACCAAGAAAGACTTGTGTTAGATAAACGAAATTTGCTAGGAGTGTTTATACATCTGAAAGATGACATCGATTCAAATTTCGCGACTCGCGCATAAGTGTAGTGCTAGTAGCGCCACTCAGAACTTGCAAATCAGGTTTGCTTTAAATGCGTGCTGTAAAGTTCGTGAGCGTTATTTATCTTCGAAATTTGACGTATTGAGTGGATGTTAGCTAAAAATGCCTTTAGGAAGACGAAGAAGCCATTATCAACAACCCACCGAAGTTGAACGAGGTCGTATAATAGGGCTATGAAAACATGGATTTTCTTTCCACGATATTGCAGAAAGACTTGGCCGGAATGTATACACTGTGCATGATTGTTGGGAGTAGTGGTCAAGGGATGATACAGGCTCAAGAAGACCGGGTTCCGGGTGGCCACGTGGAACTACTGAGAGGGAAGACTGCCGTATTCGGCGTACGGCTGTGGCGCATCTTACTGCATCTGCGGCAGAAATTCGAGCTGCAGTTGGTAGCACAGTGACACAACGAACTGTTAGAAACCGGGTACATCAAGGGAAGCTCCAAGCCAGGCGTTCTGTAGCGTGAATTCCACTAACGCCAAGTCATTGTCATTTGCGTCGCCAGTGGTATCAAGCCAGCGCTCATTGGAGGACGGAGTGGAGATCTGTTGTGTTTTCTGATGAAAGTAGGTTCTGCCTTGATGCCATTGATGGCCGTGTGTTGGTCAGAAGGAAGTTTGGGCAATGCCTACAACCAAACTGTCTGCGGCCTAGACAAAATGGACTTACACCTGGAGTCATATTCTGGGGAGCAATTTTCTATGCCAGCAGGAGCACTCTAGTGGTTATCCCAAACACACTGCATGCAAATTTGTACGTCAGTCTGGTAATTCAACCTGTAGTGCTGCCATTCATGAACAAGGGGGAGTTTTCTAACATGATAACGCTCGCCCTCATACCGCTGTTGTAACGCAACGTGCTCTACAGAGTGTTGACATGTTACCTTGGCCTGCGAGATCACCAGATCTGTCGCCAATTGAGCACGTATGGGATAACATTGGACGACAACTCCAGTATCATCCACAGCCAGCACTGACCGTCCCAGTATTGACACAACAAGTACAACAAGCATGGAACTCTATACCACAAAGTAACATTCGGCACCTGTATGACACAATGCATGCACGTTTACAGGTTTGCATTCAAAATTCTGGAGGTTACACTGGCTACTAATGTAACAGCATTTCACATTTGAAATGCATTTTCTTGAGCTTAAATTAACCTGTGATCTTGAAAATCTAATCAATTAAACATGTTAACTAGACAAATGCATTGTCCAAATTTCATTGCTCTACAATAATTTTTTCTTGGTGTTGGGATTTTTTTTCCGTCAGTGTATGTATTCCTGAGGGCAATACAAGAATTGGATATTGATTTTTGAAAATTTGATACCTAAGAGGACACATCGTCCCAAGACTCAGTAACGTTATAAATTGAAGTTACGTTATTAATAGATGTAACGTTTCGATTGTTTAATTTTAATTGAAAAAAAAACGCTCCATTATTGCAACATCCATCCTTTGTAACTAACTACATTGTTGCCCACATCATTATGACGTCAGCATTGAGTACAGTACACATTTGTGTTTTGTAATATAAGTTGACTTTTTTGTGAATTTTCATCAAAGCATGTTTTTTTTTTCAATTTTACATTTAATTTATTCTCTTATTTAACTGTTTCCACCCCAATTTATTGATTACTTTTTTTATGGTATAATATTATTCTTTACTGTTATAGAATTTATTAATATATATATATATATATCTTTTTTTTATACATAATTTTAATATCAATTTATAATTCATTTAATGTTATTTATAGTTCAACCACTTAACTATTTATTTTACTTTTTACATTCATTTTTATAATTCATTAATTTAAGCTCAATTATTTTAATTGTAAGATTTTTCCCCATTATTTGAATAATTCTATTATTTCCATAATTGTAATTTTTGTTACTAGATGACAGCACTATAAATAATCTTGTTCAACTACTTCTGGTTTACTCATGTTATTTAAACTTCTCCGACTCCTCTATTTCCATTTTTCGTCAATCGTACATTTGTAATTTTATATTTATCCCGAATTAGTGAAAGTTTTTTGGCAACATGTGCAGTTTTGTTATAGAATGCATACTTTTCTACATTTTTATAAGGTAATGCTTCCTTAATTGTTTAATTTTATGTCTCATTTTATCAATTTTCTAAGTTTTTAATATACGATTACCGACATTTTATATTTTATTTTAGCTTATTATAGCTTGCACAAGGATGAAACCGTACTTATTTGTGAAATATGTTATAATTTGGGCCTGGTAATTCTGCTGCAGTTATGCAAATATTTCAATATTTCACTATCATCAATTTTCATTTAACGTTCCTTAGTTATGTAACATACATATATATATTTTTCTGGATATTATTGAAAACAGGTACGAGTTCATTTTACAATTATATATATACACTGTATGGCCATAATTGATAGGAACTTTCAGTTTTAGACATTTTTTCGAATATTTTAAAATATACATGATAGATTCTTTTGAAATTTTAGGATTAAAAAGAACAGGTTTGACTTCATATTTATCAACGTCGATTTCATACGGAGGACAATTAGGGGACCAACAAAAAATTAAAGAAAAATAACAATACTTGGGATAACTCTGTAAAATAAAATGCACGATATGATCTATCGCTACAGCATATACATAGGCAGACATTGTATAATATGTGTATTCATTTGTGTAAGAATAGCATGCATATTAATAGAAATAGAGCGATTTTTTTAAAAAATAAAAAAAAATCTTGCATGTTTTTTGCTTATAAAATACAGGGTTTTTAACCAAATTTAACGTCAGTTTCAGAAAAATTTGCAAAATGTAGTAGAAATCCTATAATGTAATTGAAATACAAATATATTAAATATTTAAGGAAATATGGGCAGTTGTATAAAATAATTTTTATCTGCGCATGCGCGAACGATAACAAGAAACTTTTTGCTTGATTTAATAGTCAATACTATGGAGCAACTTATAAAAAAAATCAGTCAAATATCGTAAAAATTCAGAGAGATATCGGCGTTAGAGTGAGCTGTTTTTTAGTTTCTGACTAAAACTCGTTGTATGATAAGGGATTGTCCACAAATTGTTATTTTTAGCTCACAGGCTATCAAAGCCTGAGAGCTAATGTACCCGCCCGTTCTATATGTACGTATGTATGTACGTAACGCGATAACTCTTGATAGAAATAAGCGTTTTGCTTCAAATTTTGGATATAGGTTCCTTATGATCAGGCCCTTCCCTGATTAGTTTTGGGGGTTCTTTGGTTAAGTATAAAGGGGAAAAGAGGGGCCAATCCCCCCCCCCCCTTAATTAGATAAATGGGTTTTTCATGCAGAATTATCCGATTTTCTTCAAATTTTGTATATAAGTTAATGTTGATAAGGCGCTTACCTGATTGGTTTTGGGGATTCATTGTATAAGTATAAAGGGAATAACGGGGGCTAATTCCCCCCCTTAATTTAGATAAATGGGTTTTTCATACAGAATTATCCGAGTTTCTTCAAATTTTGTATGTAGGCTCATTGTGGTAAGGCGCTTCCCCGATTAGTTGTGGGGATTCATTGGTGAAGTATAAAGGGTGGAACGGGGGGCTGACCCCCCCCCCTTTAATTTAGAAAAATGGATTTTTTATGCAAAATTATGCGATTTTCTTCAAATTTTGTATATAGGTTCATTGTGATAAGGCGCTTTCCTGATTAGTTTTGGGGGTTCTTTGGTTAAGTATACAGAGGGTAAAGGGGGGTGGGGGGTTATCCTCCCCCCTTAATTTAGATGAATGTGTTTTTCATGGAGAATTATCCGATTTTCTTCAAATTTTGTATATAGGCTCATCAGTCAAATATCGTAAAAATTCAGAGATATATCGGTGTAGAGTGACCTGTTTTTCAGTTACTGACTATAACTCGCTGAATGATAAGGGATTGTCCACAAATTGTTATTTTTAAGTTATCTAGCATCGTTCGGAGCAAATAAAAATAACTATTTAATTATAATTGACGCTTATGTTTAGGGAGATTTTGACTTTAAACTATGATGTAAAGGAAAATATAGTCCATACATTGATTACATTTAGGTAAATTGAGGAGTTTATGGTAAAATTTTGTGAAATTTAGCCCAATACGCAAAACACTCTACAGCTAATTATATCGCATATATATGTATTTTCTGTATACACGTAATTTGTATGCCAGTAGTGAAGATGATAAACTAAAATCTATGATATATTATATATTTTTCATAAGTTATGAGTCAATAACTTGCAATTTAATTTTTATAGTGATATTTCAATAGCCTTTTGAGAAATTACAGTTTGCGTATTGGTCCAGTCAAATTAGGAAAGTTTGCCATAATAAATGCTAAGGATATAAAAATTGGTAGAGTTGTTCATTGATGGCTACTGATGACTATGTAAAAAGTCCTGATGGATAGAAAGGGAACGAGGGGTTTTGTGTTCTTTAATTTATGTCAGAGTAATTTTTTTCATGAAAACCGACAGTTTCTGAGATATTTGTAAAAAATTAAAAAATATTTTGCCCCTCCCCCTCCCTTCCCTCGTTCATCTCCTATCCATCAAGACTTTTTACATAGTCATCAGTAGCCATCAATGAACAGCTGTACCAATTTTTATATCCTTAGCATTTATTAGGGCAAACTTTTCTAATTTGACTGGACTAATACGCAAACTGTAATTTCTCAAAAAGCTATTGAAATTACACTGTAAAAATTAAATTGCAAGTTATTGACTCATAACTTATGAAAAATATGTAATATATCTTAGATTTTAGTTTATCATCTTCACTACTGCATACAAATTACGTGTATACAGAAAATACATACATATGCGATAGAATTTACTGTAGAGTGTTTTACGTATTGGGCTAAATTTCACAAAATTTTACCATAAACTCCTCCATTTACCAAAATGTAATCAATGTATGGACTATATTTTCCTCTTCATCGTAGTTTAGAGTCAAAATCTTCCTAAACATCAGCATAAATTATAATTTAATAGTTTTTTCTAAATATTTGCTCCGAATGCTGCTAGATATCTTAAAAATAACAATTTGTGGACAATCCATTATCATTCAGCGAGTTATAGTCAGTAACTAAAAAACAGCTCACTCTAACGCCGATATCTCTCTGAATTTTTACGATATTTGACTGATGAGCCTATATACAAAATTTGAAGAAAATCGGTTAATTCTCCATGAAAAACACATTCATCTAACTTAAGGGGGGGAGGATAACCCCCACCCCCCTTTACCCTCTTTATACTTAACCAAAGAACCCCCAAAACTAATCAGGAAAGCGCCTTATCACAATGAACCTATATACAAAATTTGAAGAAAATCGCATAATTTTGCATAAAAAATCCATTTATCTAAATTAAAGGGGGGGGGTCAGCCCCCCGTTCCACCCTTTATACTTCACCAATGAATCCCCAGAACTAATCGGGGAAGCGCCTTACCACAATGAGCCTACATACAAAATTTGAAGAAAATCGGATAATTCTGTATGAAAAACCCATTTATCTCAGTTAAGGGGGGGGGGATTAGCCCCAGTTACCCCCTTTATACTTATACAATGAATCCCCAAAACCAATCAGGAAAGCGCCTTATCACCATTAACCTACATACAAAATTTGAAGAAAATCGGATAATTCTGCATGAAAAACCCATTTATCTAAATTAAGGGAGGAATTTGGCCCCTCTTTTCCCCTTTATACTTAACCAACAAACCCCCAAAACTAATCAGGGAAGCGCCTTATCATAAGGAACCTATATCCAAAATTTGATGCAAAACGCTTATTTCTATCAAAAGTTATCGCTTTAAGTACGTACATACGTACATACATACGTAAATACAGAACGGGCGGCCATATTTGCTCTCAGGCTTTGATAGCCTGTGAGCTAAAAATAACAATTTGTGGACAATCCCTTATCATTCAACGAGTTTTAGTCAGAAACTAAAAAACAGCTCACTCTAACGCCGATATATCTCTGAATTTTTACGATATGTGACTGATTTTTTTTATAAGTTACGCCATAGTGTTGAATATTAAATCAAGCAAAAAGTTTTTTGTTATCGTTCGCGCATGCGCAGATAAAAATTATTTTATACAACTGCCCATATTCCCTTAAATATTTAATATATTTGTATTTCAATTACACTATGTGATTTCTACTACATTTTGTCAATTTTTCTGAAACTGACGTTAAACTTGGTTAAAAACCCTGTATTTTATAAGCAAAAAACATGCAAGAATTTTTTTAATTAAAAAAAAAATCGTTATATCTCTATTAATATGCATGCTATTCTTACACATATGAATACACATATCATACAATGTCTGCCTATGTATATCCTGTAGCGATAGATCATTTCGTGCATTTTATTTTACAGGGGGACCCCAAGTATTATTTTTTTCTTTAATTTTTTGTTGGTCCCCTAATTGTCCTCCTTATGAAATCGACGTTGATAAATATGAAGTCAAATCTGTTCTTTTTAATCCTAAAATTCCAAAAGAATCTAACATGTATATTTTAAAATATTCGAAAAAATGTCTAAAACTGACAGTTCCCATCAATTATGGCCATACAGTGTATATACAGGGTGATTTTTTTAAAGTTGTGAAAGTAAAAACCTATAACGAAAGAACGACTGATCCAAATGACCGGAAATTTCACCAGTATGCTCCCAAAGCAAAGGGAATTTTTTAGGCATGGTTAAAAAAAAACTTAAAATCTCACAAATCAAAAAATATATAAAAAAAATACAGAATACAGTAATTGGGAAAAGGAACTGAAAACAACTGCAGAAACAGAGCGAAATAAAAATATGGAGTAAAACATTCGTACAGAACTGCGCAACTAACGCATACGATTTTTAGTGTGCTGTCCAATGTTTTCAGCTACGAGTTGGAAACGTGAAACCGCATGTTCCACAGCAGAGTGAAGAGTATCCACTGTGAGTGTGTCTTGCACAAGCTCCTCTCCCGACTTTACTGCATATACAGCGCCATCTGTCGGTGAGATTTTCAGTTTTTTTTAACCATGTCTAAAAAATCCCATTGCTTGGGGAGCATACTGGTGAAATTTCCGGTCATTTGGAGCCGTGGTTCTTTCGTTATAGGGTTTTACTTTCACAACTTTAAAAAAAATCACCCTGTATATATATGTGTGTACGTATATATATATAAATATATATATATATATAAATATATATATATATAAATATATATATATATAGAGAGAGAGAGAGACAGAGAGAGACTATAGTATAAGTGTGGCTTATATATATTTACATATATATTCATATTTCTAGTATCAAATACAAAACGGGCTACATTTGTAACCAATAGAATCTGTGATATTGTTATAATATTTGTCGCATAACCAAAACATAACAAAAATCGTAACATGAGTAAGCGATCAAAATAAAAAATGAATCAGGCAAATCATTTATAATATACACTTTAAAAGTTCCCTTTTATGCGATTTCTTCACGTAGAAGCTTAGATAAGGCAAGGAAACGTCATCTGTGGAGCGATATACAACCAAATCTGATTAGCATTGACTTTATGTCAATGTCCAAATGATATGCAATTTTAATGAATCCCGTGCATTAGTTCAGGAGACAAAAAATCAACAAATATTGTATGACAAACAGACATCTGTCCATAATTATTAGTATCATATTCAGAGCTTTCCATAAGATCTAAAACGGGTAAATAAAACGTGTAAATTAGCATGTAACGTGTTAATAACCCATCGAAAACCGGAAGTTTAAACTTCCTATGAAGCGAAAATCATTCTATACTTTCATCGGATCAAAAGAAAGAAAATATAAAGGAACAACTGTTGTCATTTTTTGTATGTTTTCCCATTTCTGATAATATGTTCTTTACAACAAAAACGGTCCTTCTATAAAAAAAAGGTATACTATTTTTCAAACATACTTCGAAAAAATAAAGATAGCAAATACTTTCTTGTCATAAATTTAATGTTAAGAATAGCTCTAAATTCATGCGCTTAGCTTGATACATTTTGAACAAAATCTAAGTTCCTAATAAATATGCAAGTAAACAAAAGTTTAGTTTGAAAATCCATTTTATATTTATTAAAAAAAAGTCTTATTTCAAACTTAGTCGTGTTCAAAAATGCAAATTTCTTTTCTACCAATTTACAAACTAATGAAAATTATACGTTACAATTTTGAAAATTTATCTAGACACTCTTAATTAATTATTGTGTTTATCTTTAAGCCTGATTCTCATTACGTTTAGAAAGTATCTTTCTTTTATTACGTTCTAGAAATTTCTCAGATTTAACAAATAAACGAAGTGATAATTATAATTGCAAATTAATGTCTCATTTGGATGTGTCACTCTGCGGAAAATAATATAAAAAAATCTAAAATTTTCATATTATTATTTCAGGGAAATGAATTTTCGTCTTTACAATCTTTAGACAGTAATACATTATCAAAATTACTTACTAGCATAACATATTATATAAAAATTTTAATAAAATTCGAAAATAAATTTTTATAGCCGTATCTAAGGTGTCCCAAAACATTGAAACACGCGCTTTAATTTTTTACATGTTGGAGATATAGCTGTAATGCAATAAATGTTCAAAAAAAGGTAGAATTTAAGATTACGTTGTTGAAATGGTCGTGCCATTAATTTAGTGTGAGAAAGAAAATTTATAAAATTCAACATATCATAATTCGGAAAGTTTTGGTCGTAGAAGAATAGATTATTTTTAATGTTTACTTTCCAGAGCATGGAGAAAATATATCTAACTATAACTTCTAGCACAAAAGGACACTATATAATTAAAA
This sequence comes from Maratus michaelseni, assembly GCA_963931845.1. Lineage (NCBI taxonomy): Eukaryota > Metazoa > Arthropoda > Arachnida > Araneae > Salticidae > Maratus > Maratus michaelseni. The sequence continues at coordinate 214,280,391 of OZ007590.1, forward strand.
AAAATTATCTTTTGAAAATGAATTGCAGGGAATTTTCATCTACATAATCTTAATTGCAACCTTATGAAAACTTCTGCAACTTACGTTGCCTACGTGTGAATAACTAATAAAATGCGCAGAATTATGACCAAATCATTACGTATCAGACAGTTGCCTAAAGTATGAACCAAAATGTGCATAATTTATGGGCAACGTATTAAGAACTGGAGTACTTTTTATAATATAACATCGATAATAGAACTATGGAAATACCAATTACTTATTAAACGCTTGAGGAATGTGAATAAAAAGAATTGTTAGTTTAATTTGGGTATATTCCGCCTGCAAGGGTTGCTATTATAGCCCCTTAAAGATTTCAAATTCAAAAAGATGTACGATAGAAAGCCTAAAAGCTTTTAACGTTAAATATTTGTCCTTGATCCAAGAATTCCGGAGACATTTTTGTTTTGCCTCGATGTTAAAAAATGGCTGAGATATAGCAGTTTGAAATTTTAGGGTGCCAGATATTTTCAAACAAAATTGATTCCAAGCAAGATTGAGTTTTAGTAAACGTGGTTTCTGAGAAATTTTCTTTAATTGTTGTACCCATCATTTCAACACTATATATTCATATTCTGCAGCGTCTAATTCTCGCCAAGCTTGGCGTTATTTCACGAAATATCGACGAAATATTGTAATAAAAAAATTTCTCGACTTCCAGTTTTCGATGGATTTAGACGATTTAGGGGTCAAGGATCTCGCTGTGATAGCGATTTCTGTTCCATTTTCATTATTGTATCATCGAAAAGTTTATGCAGTTCCGCTTACAATTGAACCAAATTTTCAGATTCAAGTTCAATTTGGAGATATACTTCCTGCAGGGGGCGCGAAAGATTTCAAATTCAAAAAGATGTACAAAAGAAATCCTAAAAGCTTTTTGCGTTAAATGTTCGCCCTTCATCCAAGGATTCCGGAGCCATTTTGTGTTTTGCCTTTATCTTAAAAAATGGCTGAGATATAGCAGTTTGAAATTTTAGGATGCCAGATATTTTCAGACAAGATTGATTACTCTGTAAACGAGTTTAATTTAGGAGATTTACTAAACGTAGTTTCTGACAAATTTTCTTTCATTGTTGTACTCATCGTTCCAACACTATATATTCATATTCTCCAGCGTCTAATTCTCGCCAACCTTGGCGATACTCGACGAAATATCTCCGAATTCAGCGACAAAAATAGGTTGCCCTAAATGAAGCCAACGTGGCTATAAATGCCTAATTTGGCGACATTCTCATTCAAATTTAATATTGACGAGAACTGGGAATGAATCTTCTGTAATCAGGTTCTAGTCATTTTAGCTTTGTGTTTTCTAGTAAAATAAACTTTTCGAATTTGTCTTGTACATCGACTGCTCGTGCAACGAAGGGTTCTTCGCACCCAGGTAACCCGACGATTCGCAAGCAGCTGACGTACAACAGAATGATGAAAAATATTGAGTTCATTAGCGATGTGATAGCGAATTTTGAAGTATTAACATGCATGAAATAGAAGAAAGTTTTGGAATTGGTACATCCGACTAGTTTGGTATGAGTTGGAGCCCATTATGGTATTCGTTGATATTTTTATCAGTTCCGGATTAAGCCATCTATAGACCTTCTTACACATTCACGAATTTCAAAACCAGACTATAGTTTAAGTAATTCGTATGAGCACAACAGAGCATTTTAAAAAACAGTGCATTAATTTATTCGGGTGTCCTTTTAAAAATATGTCAGCAACGCGCAATAAAAAAAGAACAAGATATAAATAATTCTGAGGTACATATCCTTAAAAATGTCTCAATGTTATTAATTTAAACGATACGCCAATACACGTAAGTAGATAGCGTAATCCATTTCACTGCATATCTAATGAGAAAAAAAAACCTTTACTATTACGATATTTGTAGGGTTCCGTACATAAAAAGTAAGAACGGAACCATTATAAGATCACTTCTGTGTCTGTCTGCTCGTCTGTCAGAGCCCTTTTTCTCGTCAACTATGCGACGTGGAAAGTTCAAACTAGGAAAGGTTATAAAGTCTTTTTACCTACATATTTTACAGATTATTAACCATTCACAAATATGTTTATGTAAAAATTAGGGCGCTAATTAAGTTACTTAAAACAAACATTTCAACATTTTCTTTTTGTATATCATGTGGGGTATCGTGTGAAAGATATCGTAATATCGAACAAGAAAAATATATTTGTTTTAATTTTAGGTACCTTATTTTTAGAGATATCATCGAAAATGCACCGCAAAAATATGCCCTTCCCCGTGTATTTCCTAATCTACTGAAACTAAAATTATGAAAAAATAGGAAGAGTAGGAGTTTATTTAAACCTTGCAAGAAAAATATACTGATTTTCCTAGGTAGAATATTAAAAAAAAAAAAACGCATTTTTTTGTTACACACAAACTTTACTTTTCGGGCGGTCAGCAGAAGAGTTGACGGGCACTCTATGTATCTACCGAATCATCCAATGATATTTGATAATGATTTTAAAAAAAAATTGATAATTAGCCACGATACTAATGAAGTTATTTGAAAGAAAACTTTCTTTCTATATATTGTGTAGGGTATTGATTGAAAGATCTCGTAACATCGAACTCAAAAGTATATTTGTTTTAATTTTAGGTATAATATTTTCAGAGATATCGTCGAAAGTATACTGAAAAATATGCCCCCCCCCTCCTATTTCCGAATCTACTACAACTAACATTATGAAAAAATTAGGGGTAGCAGGAGTTTATTAATTAATAAATAGTATTTAATAAATTTGATGTACGGAACCTTTGAGAGCCAGTTATATTTGTACTTGACCGATTTATTTTATAAAGCATAACTTCAGCGGAAAAGCATATCTATATTAATAATAGAAACATGTTTGTCTTGTGTGTGTGTCTGTTTGTTGAGGATGGCTAGGGAAATCTGACAAACGTAGAGATCTGCGAATTTGGATAAAGATAGACGATGACATATCCGAAATCACTGTAGATTCAGATTTTTCATATTTTAATTATTAGTTGAGATATTAATCAAAATTTCTCTTTTAATGCAAGTAAACCAGGTTCCATTGTTCCAGCGATCGTTTTTGCGCATTCCCAGGACAACCGAGGTTTTACAAGCACAGAGGTAATACACATTCCTTTTCTTCTGCATTTTAAATTTGCAATCGCCTGGTTCTCCGTGGAGTCACAAAAAATAGCTACGATTTAATGTACCTCTAAGGTACTGATGGCACTTTTTATTAAAAATAAATATTAATGGTTACTACTTCAAAAAAAAAAAAATCTGATGTTCGTTTTAATATTTCCCGTCCTTTTTTCCGTTTGAAATTAACATCCGCGTGGTCCTGTTCGTAGTAGAAAAAAATCTTTTATGATTTCAATAGCACCTTTCATTAAATAAAACATGAATATATTACTATTTCAAAAATAAATATTTTGCGGAGATTATTTTCATATTTTCTGTTTTTTTCTTCTGCTTGAAATCGCCATTCACGTGGTTCGGATAGAAAAACGAGAAGAAAAACGAAAATGTAGCCATTGTACAAAAATACTTCTGATTTCAATGGATCATTTCATTAAAATAATGAATATTTCTTATACTATATTATTAGTTGTTTTCGTATTTCCGATTTTTCTTCAGCTTGTAATCCATCGCCGTGTTTTAACTTTCAACATCTTAATTTATTTGCATTGAAAAAAATATAAATATTTACTGTTTCAAATAAATAAATAAATAAATTTAAAATCATTCTCATATTTTCCGAGGTTTTTTCTGTTTAAATTGTTTTCCGCGTTGGTCAGATAGAACTTAAAAATAAAAAAGATCACCCACGGATAGACGGCACCTTTTTGTGGTCCGTGCGACGCTGGACGGGCTTGCTAGTTTTTAAATAATCGCAACTCAGGGAGACACCAAAGACTGCAGGGTTTACAAACATTCTCTTTCTATTTGGTAACCCGGCATTGGTAATTATACTTTTAAGAATGTACTGTTTCCTATAAAAATCATACTATATGCTTTACATCTTTTAATTTTTTTTACACATATTATTTACGATAGGTGCACTTGTCCTGAAACAAATTGTAAAGGGCAAAAATAGAAATATATACCGTAGGATTTGCGTTGTGTAAATATAATTAAAAAAAATCGCTACTCCTTGATTCAGAGTTTATAAAATTATGTATTTTACAGTAATACAAATATGAATAATCGAAATTGGTTGCGAAACAAAAAAAAACAGATAATGTTATGACTATTTGATTTTTATTTCTCATTTCCGTCATATTTTATTCCCGCATCCAATGTATGTATAAATGGATGTAAAAAAAGAGAGAAACTTATCAACATACTTTTGTAAAGTGAATGGAAGTGAAAGAAGAAAATAAATAACCAATTTATTTCCCTCTTTATAAGCTACATTTGATACATTCAATTTTAATATTCTAAAGCAAAGTAAATCACTTAACGTCATCCAAAAATATTGAGTCAGAGTAAAGCAATCTAAGTGATTTATTTATTATTGTTCTGATATCTCGAAAATCTCAGAAACACATTTTATGTTAATGTGTTGCTTTGAAAAGTGATTTATAATTGAAAAATGGGAGATATTTTTCGTTTATCTAAATATGTATTTGAATGGGTGAAACAAATATTTTAACAACGATTACGGGATCATAAAGTTTCAATTTGCAACCTCCGCCCCCACTCCCCAAAAGAAACATTTTTTTGATTTTATTTCGTGTCAGTGCCAAACTTGCATTTTCTTCGTTTAATTTTTTTTTAAATATTTATAAATCATTCTTGATATTTATGATTTTTTCGCAAAATAATTTGAATATGCATTTTAGGAATGATATCGTTTTACGTTTTATGTTTTTAATATAGGTGCAATACAAAATGCCGTTAACGTTTTTAGAAAACTAACTTTTTTAATGATGACTTTGTTAATCATTATTTGTATTAAAGTCCACTAATTACACTTACCGGTTCTGATATCACTATTCCGATTAATTTATTAAGCAGAAAAATGCTCATCCATAACGCTAGGTTTAAGAATAATACTACATGTCACGTGAACATAGCTTATTACAACTTATTTATTTTGATTTTATTCATCTACCATCGATTCTAAATATCACAGAGTTCCAGTAAGGAAACTATTATTATAAAGCGAAACAAATATATTCAAACACAGATTGCTTGAAAATTTAATTTACTAACTCTTATTCATTTAAAAATTATGTTTTTTAGTACGTAATTTTTTTAAAAGACGGAAATTTGATATTTATATAAATTGTTTACTACAATGATGTAAAGTAATATTTGCAGTAATAAACCATAAATATATATCCCCAATAAAATGGGCAAAACTAAAGACACTATGGCATGATTATTACAATTGGCGTTATGTATTCACTAAGATTGGCAAAAGAACCCGTCTTCCGAGAAATCATTTCTGCAATAATGTTTATTTTCATCATGTACTGATACTATAATAGAGGTCATTGTGTTCCAGTATTTCTAATAACAGTATTTTTGTAAAGAGGTATTCACCTTAGTTAATTGGAGACTTTTATGATTAAATAATGCAGGGTTTTTTTTTCAAAATTCTGCTATTCAAAATACCAGAACACAATTACTTGTTCTAAAAGGAGAATTGTAATATACAGGTACAGAATAGCTACTCTCTGTTGAGATTTATAAATTGGTTGATTTATCAAATTCTAAATATTTTATAAAGATAAAGGTTGACTCATAACTAAATCATGAAAAACTTACCTAACCTTTAACAATATAAGATTTTTCTAGGCCTGTCTTGGTATAAAGGCATCCTTATAAATGTATTAAAGGTATAAATAACACAAGCATTTGAATAAATTGTTTCTTCAAAAGGGAGGATGTTTCTTACTTTTTTTGTATGCTAATTTCGGGAAATGTACTCAAAAAAGTTCCATTAATACAGTTTTGACTTAAAATCGAGAATTTAATTTTGGTGAGTAAATTATAAATTTATCCTAGAACGTGGCGGAATTTCCAACTAGTATCTTATTATAACTGAATTAAGTCATAAAGATACCAGGCATCGATAGGCATCACAGACTACTGATGTTTGTTACATAGGAAGAGGACTTAAGCAGTGCATAAGACAAAAAGTTCTGAAAGAGGAATGTTGAATCACATTTCTTCTTGCGGAAAAAAGTATTATAATGATTAGTAACTTTGCAACACAACAAATAACAAAAAATGTAGTACATAGCTTAATAATAAAAAAAATTCAATAAAGTGTTTTGATTTTGCTACATCTTACAATTGTTGTCCACGGATTTTTATCCTCACTTTGTGGAAAAAATACAGAAAACCGCAGCATTTTAAAACTTAGCCTGTTGAAATAACATTATAAACAGAAAACACCAAAAATTATTATTTTGAAGGACGGTGTAAAAAAAAACTACTAAAATGTATTATATGAAAATTTAAATAAACATATTTTTTTTTTAAATACTTAAATATATAAACACGGAATCTTTGTTCCCTTACTCTACTTCACCATAAAATTGCTGCAATATTATGTAGTTATCTCACTTTTATCTTTTTCTTCTGTATAATGTATCAAGGATTTTCGCCTTATCACCAGATTTCTAAATAATGCATAAGGTAAGAATAAAAAATGAAACAGATCGGAGGTTTTTGGCATGCAGGAGCACTTTTCATTCATCACTGAATATACATCGACAAAAATGCTCATTCTAATTCAGGGATCTCAGTGAAAGTGTCTTCTTAGAAAAAGGTAAAGAGATTTTATACTCTTTCTTTTAACGTTTTCAAGAGATTTTCATACATATGACTGATGGGAAAGGCAAAAAAAAAAGCGTTATGAACATATTAAAATTTAGCGTAATGGAATGGAAACAAAGGGTTAATTCTTTCTTCTGACTTTTAATTATTACAATTTAAAAATCATTTAAAAACAATATATTAAACGCTTGATTGTGAGAAGAAATTGAAATTGAGAAAAAGTGCCTCGCTACTCTTTAATAAGGACACTCTAATAGACGAGTGATTTTTTTCTTGCCATCAGATGGTTTTCCGTTACTGACATCGTGGGTGAGTGATAAATCTATACTGGTAATCTTTGACATTCATATAGTATGAATGGAATTTCCAGATCTTGGTTGTCTCGCGTATTTTGTGAAGATACACTAATTTGTCGCTGGAGTTTTGTTGTATATATAGTGAGATTTTAACAAGAAAGATCAGATTTTGAACAGATCTCACCAAAAACTATTTAAAGTTCGCAAAATAGTTTCCCTGCTTTATTCTCGCCATATGAAGATCGATTTCGGGTGGAGTTACCAATTTAAATGTTACCGATAGAACCAGCGGCTGCCAGTCACGTCTATTTCGAAAGGTGAATATTTATATCCTGTACATTCCGGCGTACAGCTCGCAGCTGAAACAAACACATTTAAAACCAGAAACTATTTTTAATAAATGAAGTGAAATAGTTATAAGGATTCAGTAAATCATATTTTATTAATTAATATTTCTGTGTCTAAGAAGGATTGTTTGAGCCATGCATTTCTACACCGGAATATACGTTACTTTAAATAAAGGAATAAAAATAATTCCATTGGATATTTAAAGTTACCTTTGAAATGGAAATTTTTTCTTAGTTTCTAGTTAATTTAGTTTCTAGTAAAAGCAATTGTTGGACATTGTGAGCTGAATCAAAATCTATACAATTTAACATATCTCTCGGAGTATTTAACCACTCTGTGATTTCTTTAAGTTGAGCTCAGTTTGAAAGAAGTCTAGCAACTGCACTGCTTATTGTTGAAATAAATTTGTTGTCTTTGTTAAATTTTGTGTCATGACCTCCTTTCAAGTTAACTGCTGTAGGATTGTTACAAAGTTTTAGACGTGCATGTTGTTGTTGGTGGGAAAAAATTGAAATATCTATTTCTGATTTGCTATAGCGTGGAAAATTTTCCTATGGCATATAAAAGATAAAAAAGATAAAACTAGATTTTTGAATTCAGATAATATCTTCCGATCGAGCATGCCGTCTAAAAGTTTACAAAATTAACGACTTTGAAGATTTCTTTCGTATTAACTCTAAAAATAAGCTCGAGTAATATTTTCACAAACTATAGTGTGAAAGAGCTGTATATGGCATTGGTAATGAAGAAGAGAAAATATTTTCAAATTCGGATAACATATTCCGAACGCGCATACCACCTAAAATTTCCTAAAATTCACGAATTTGAAGTATTTTTCGCATTAAAAAGAAAAACAAACTCCATTAATATATTGGCACTCCATAGCGTGGAATTGGTCATCTATGGCATTGATAATAATGACAAAAATATTTATTTTATTCGGATAGTTAAAAACGAGTACATTAATACAGACAGTTAAATTATAAAGTTTAAAAGCACAAATATTTAATTTAAAAAAAAAGTTTATACGTTCCGGATTGTTCCAGAAGCCTGAGAAGCCTGAGGAAGCCAGAGGATTTTTTATGTTTTTAATGTTAAATTAAGAACATAAAATCACGAGAGATGGTAATACAACGTACAAAAGAAAGCATTTGTCAGAAACAGTTAGAAAAATAGAGAGCATGTGTCAGAAACTGTTAGAAAAATATCTATAGTTCTATGGGGAAGCTCTTTAAATTCTGCATGATGTCCAAATTTCAATGATAAGTTTTTTAAACAAGTTAATGGGACTGCGATGGGATATCCACTCTCCGGCACTTTTGCTGAGTTGGTAATGCAGTTTATTTAGAATAGAATTATCTGCGAATAAGGTCCACCATCAAGAGTCGACGTCGCTATATTTATGATATATTCATGATTTCAGAAAACCATACTCTTCCTTTAATTCTACAGACAGCTAACTCTTTCTGCCTAACTGTTCAATTTACCATCGAACATGAAGTTACTCACTTTTTACACGTCCTAGATATTCATGATAAAAAAAAAGATGACACCATCAGTCAAAGTATCTACACCGCAGTATATCGCAAGAGCTCCTCTTCTGGACAATATCTGAATTTCATATACGGATACCCCATTTCTAATAAGATTGCGGTGGATAAAACTTTGGTAATAAGGAGAGCCAAGTTGGATATAAATAATGGATACAAATTGCTTTAAGTCTGTCCATAATGTTTACAGAGTGCGTTGACAGATTTTGTGTTTGTTGGGTTATTACTCTCCGTAGAAAATTTTCTATAATCATAAAATTGTCACATTTCAAATCTCCAGCCTTGCCATTTTAAACTGTAATTTTAACGGAAACAACTTTATAGTTTGTTTTTGTGAAAATCCATGTATGTTAGATCCGGGATTGTATTGTTGTTCTAATATGACCATCCATTGACTCTGGTCCACAAACATTTAGTTATGCTTCTGAAACTAGTTTTACGCATTTTTGCACAGACTGAGTGTGGCAGAGGCAGGGAATCTTTGTTACATCCCATTTTGGTATTCCACCAGATTGTATGAAAGATTTGATATCATCAATTAGTTATACTTTGAAGTATAGGTGTAGGATATAATTTGGCTGAGTTCCAATCAACGGGTTCAGTATATTCAGAGACGTTGAAGTTGATATCACGATAGTGTTGTAGCAACAAATTGTCTGATTGTTTTCATTTTCAAAACAAATTATCTGGCTTTTAAAACTCTTCTCAGATCCAGCTCTCTTATATGTATGCTATTGTCAAAACTCAAATTCATCAATAAATTTTATGGTTGGCAAAGAACGCATTCCGTTTGATCACAGGGTCTACAAACTGTTTCAGGCTATCGGACAAACAAATAGACGTTTCAATGATTCTGTAAACATGAATAGGTCACTCTATAAAGTTCTTGATTACATTAATTTCTAACCAGAAAGGGGTGGTCAGATTTAGTAATAAAATTAAATTCGGCTTTTAGTTCTTCTGGAAGGACTCAAATTGTTTATTGTTTTATAAGGCATACTGAATGCGAAGCAGGACCAAATTTATGATTAAAATAGTTGCATGTTTTGATTTTAAGGCATATATCTAGAAAATGTTTCTAATCTTTGTTTTTTATATCTCGATCCATTCAGAGATTGCACTATCGATTGTTTCAAAGGCTACCACTGGCAGTGTTTCACACCCCATGAAATGTTGTACAATTGTACCACAAAATAAATTAGGTCCCGTACTTGTTCCATAAATGTGACGAAACAAGTAACGGTATGTAAACCTGATTAAATTGCGCAAACAGATTACAAATTGCAATAGCTGATAACTTAATTCTCTCCGTAAAGAACCGACAAATCACATCCTCTTATCTAGGGAATTTACTTCCTGGGATATCTCTAGTATACTCAAACAAAAGAGACCAAAACGCCTTTCTAGTCTTCTCTTTGGACGATGATGGATGTATTTTTACAACGAAAACCAGAGCAATAAGTATTTTTAAAACAAGGAAATAACGAGAGAGGCAGATGTACAGGCAGGGACATCTGCTTGTCTGCAACTGAGTAAATATTAATTTTCAATACATCTGGAGTTTCCGTTATGGCCGTTATGGCTTGATACAAGTGGCGCATTGCCACGTGTTTGGTGGCGGGTAAGTGAACTATAAACTACTGACTACTATATAATTCATTGAAAGCTCTAATTAAGTAAATGTTGAATCGTCATGGAAATTTGTATAGTTTATTACAATTTCACAGCCTTTGTATTACTTCAAAAACAAACAAGAACAATAGATATTCGATTTTGTTTTCGAAAAAGAGTACAAAATGATGTTTTTATTTTTTTTAAGTTTAAAAAATACAAATTTAAGGTATATGCGCGATAGGAGGATGTTATCCAATCTCAATAATCATTTTCCTAATGAAAATTGTTTAATTGTTGTGTGAGGTAAAGATGTAAGTACAGTGGAACTTCCCTTTAACGAAGTCCCTATTTAACGAAGTTTTCTACTTAACGAAATTTTCTGCAGAACTTTGACTTTGAACACCATTAGCATGTAAATTAATCTCCACATTACGAAAAATATATTCTATATAACGAAGTTTATTCCACTTTTGTACGTGTACAGAATTCAAACTAAGAGATTGCTGTTCGAAGGATATGCAAATTTATTTCAGCGGATTCGATTGTATGAAAATGAACAGATTTAAATAATATCCATTCTACTTGGTGCTAAATAAAACAATTTTTTTTTCACACTGAGAAAAACACTTGTTATCATTACTCTCCCACAGCGAGACTCCAGCGGTGACAGTTCGGGGGAGTCAAAATCCCCTTTTTACATTCAATGATAAAAAGATGCAGTGACGGAATGACGTGTGATGCATTGAAACAAAACATATCAATATAATCAATTAGAGTCAGACAGTTACCATCGCTGATGGACAATTGATTTGTACATCCACAAGAATGTGCTTCAATATACAAATCGAAGAACATCAAAGTTATTTTTGTTCCTGCCAATACAGCTAAACTTCAATCATTAGTCTAAGGAATAATAAAAAATCTTGAAGTACATTATTAAAAAAGACAGAAAAAAGCCGATGTAGTGAAAACATTAGTTTGAGATTCTGTGTATCAGAGCTGATGAAAGCTTGGGTCAAAGCTTGGGAATGTGACGTGATTTCATCGACCGTACACAACTGTTTTGTAAAAGACGGTTTCATAATTAAAACTGAATCAAATGCTTCTGAATCCAATACCTGTTTGTCATATTTCAAGAAAAAATTTCATGAATTTAAGTTAATTTCTATTTAACGAATTTTCTTTATAACGAAGTTTTTAAGTGTAACGATGAGACTTCGTTAAATGGAAGTTCCACTGTATGTAGATTTGAAGATTTTAGATGTGCATGGTAGCAACGGAAATGCTTCATAGAAGGGATTCTTTAAACTAAAGATAGATTTGAACAAAATTTGTTGGCAACGAGTCTAATTACATAAAACTGAGTTTCCATGCTTTGTCTTGATACTTGAAGTACAGTTTTTGTGAAGGAAATTGTTAATATATGTCGTACTTGTCTTAGATAAAAGTTTAATAAATTGGAATTTAGCGACTATTGTCCGAATCTAGCGACTACTGTCCATAATATAGCAATTTTATGAGGTGTCACCAATTGTTTTACGTTTACTTGACAACAAACGATTTCCAAATGCAAAAAAAAATCTAAATTTCAAGCATTTCAGATATTTTTATTAAATGCGTTTTCTTTTCCAATATTATCATATACTGTTCTAAAAACAAAAGGGATCAACCCTACTAACGTTGCAGAAAGTCAGAGAATAAAATGTGACAAAATTGGTACCAAATTATTAGCAAACACGTCTACATATTAACGCTATATTTAATTTTTTCTTAGGAGTTATCTACGTATAAAACCTGTAACAAACGTTGCAATTGTTAATGCTAACTTCTCATTCTCACATCGTATTTGGATTATTAGGCACATTTGACCTTTGGTACTAAAGGGAAAGTCATTCGGCCAAGTAGTGTATAAATCATGCTTGTTTAAAGTTTAGAACTCCTAATACTAGACTCATTTTTAATTTTACAAAGCAGACTACAATGTGGGAAGTTTTTTAAGTAACAGAAAAGCTACTAGGTAGAATAAGCTTTAATTTTGGATTCGAACATATGATTCTTTTGGAAATCAATTTCTGTAAAATATTGTATAGCTTACAATTTATATACTTCCAAAAAATAATTTAAAAAATATATTTTACCAAAATTAAATTTAGACAAAATTATCAATCGTAACCTATGTATTTATTAACAGAAATCATTTTTTACATACTTCAAATATGTAACTCTAAAAATATTAGAGTGTGGCTCATATCGCCAAATGCAATTTATGTTTTTCCTATAAAACTACCCACATATCAACCTGTTTTACAATGATTAAAATTGAATTTTATATTAAACCGAATAATTCTTTCGCAAATATTAGACCAGAATAATTCCTACTTGACAGAATGGCTTCTCATTTAGTAACCGAAGACAGTTTTCTGAAGAATAAAAAAAATAATGATAATAATAAAATATTATATTAATATTGACAATTTTAAAGATTGTTATAATATCTGTATATAGGCGCTTCCCTAAGAAAAAAATAAATATAGCATTAATTAGAAGACGTTATTACTAATGTACTGGTAAAGTCATATTTTTGTACGATGATGTGCTACAGCATTGGTAGGGAGTCATGCTTTTTTTATTCTAGAACTGTACACTTATTGAATATAATCTCACAAGAATGATTACTTTGCGTTTGTTACCGCGGTGTACCATATTTACGTAAAGAGGAGAACAAAAAGAACTTGTTATTTCTGAAATATCTTACTCTTTATTGTTAAGGAAGCATATTCTTTAGAATATCTTGTAGAAAAGATTCATATGCACAGTTACGCAAACATATATTGCACAATTCACACAAACATATATGCACATACACATACCGACATACACACATACGCATATTCGTGCATATACATGAGTTCGATTTATATGACATTCACCGATTTCATATTTTACGAAATATTAGTGTATCTTTCTGATTGCTGTATTAAGAATTGAAAGTAGTAAATTGGACGGACAGGTGGGAGATGGTTTTATGAACAGCAATTTTTGAATGAATAGCTTCTCAACAAACAGTTTGAAAACTATATGGGTCATTTCACCAGATTTGAGAGAGTTGATAGTAGCAAACATTGAAACAATGTCAACGGGATGAAATCCAGATTTTCTCTGCACAGCATGCCTAAATCTCTAAAGGATCCGCTTTTTCACAGGCACCGCATTTATAGCAGGCAATCTCAAACGAATATTATTAGAAATTTGAGTAGTTCTGAGTAGCGAATAGAAATATCTATTGGTGAAAGAATACAATTCAAATGCAATTCAAAAGTATTCTTCTGATATTTTAAATCGGGATGTGTTTTTATGTAAAAGATAAAAGAAACAGTTTCCAGTAGTGATGGCCATATGACACAGCGTTTTAGTATTTGGAATTACCCCAATCACAACACTAAAATTTAATAATGCTTATAATTAAGCACATAATCACATAAAAAATTGTTTTAGCGTTCCTTAAATGATCACAAAGAGAACAAACGCGTTAATAAAGTGTAAATTTGTATCCATTCAATCCGATATCACATGGATGAAGAAGGTATACATATACTCCACACATAATATAGATATTTCAAACATACAATCGGAAAATTCCACTGTAAAAGGCATGAAACTTGAAAAAGTTATGATATATCGTTTTTAACTGTTTTCACCGGACAGGAACAAGACAGTAGCTTTACACGTAAAAGGATAAATAGAAATTCTTTGCACATGTTGAGCATTATTGCAGAAATAAAAACCCTAAGAAGATAGGGAACAAGTAAGTTTCAATATACTAAAAAGTAAAAATAAAAATAAGCTTATATTTATTTTGACTTTTTAGCATATTAATCTTTAGAAGGCGGGTGGTTGCAATACCGTCCAGAATTGTCTCTAATAGACGAGAAAAGTCTAAATATCTACCAATTACTCTTTTCCGCCTCAGTTAAGTTTTTACGAATGAGCTCTATAACTTGGCGTTTCACAGCTCAATGTAACACTCTCAGAATAACGCTCAATCGAACAAAGCATATCGATGCCTTGGCCAGTTGAAATAATCTTACATTTCCTTTTCATTTAAAATGCTTTCTTGTTGGCATACACTTATCGAATGTTAAAGAGTGAAAGCGAAGCCATTTACCTAAACACTTTCATCAGCAAAATAATTTAACACTTTTACAATCGATTTCGTGTTTTATAAAATATAAAACGATTATATTTCAAAAACGCTTTTTAAAAATGTAGAAAACGAATAGAAAAAAAATAAATGAATTACACTGTGGAAAAGGACATAAATCATGTACCATATCATAACTTTTATGCAGAAAGTTTTACTTAGCAAATTGCACTTTGAATTCAATGGTTAGCGTAAAATTTTTAAAAAAATACTCCAGGCAACTGAATGATACAAAATAGTCATTTCCGGACTATAGTGTGCTTATGTGTGGTTCTATCTTGGAATGCATGATTATAAAAGTATTTGTTCATACTTTTAAAAATATATATCATCATGTAAAGTATATGGTAATGTTTGGTTTTTCATCTTTTTATTGTCAACTTTGAGTGCTTTTTTATACTGGCCGATGTGTTGGAAAATAAAACCTCTGTATCTCAGAGAGCTAGAAATAATGATAATGCTTTCAGCGATCGAATGTTGATGGCTCCCATTTTGTCTCGCTCTCGATTACTTGAAACTGGATGAATTATGCATGTGGTTTTAAGCAGATGGTATTAAATGATTTCATAAAAAATAGAAAAATATTTATTTAAAGATGTCTTACATGAATACTGCTGTTAATATTTTAGAAAATATGCTATAAATATTATATACGAAAATAGAGACTTTAGGCAATTTATGTTATTTAATTTAAATAGTACTGATTTAAATTTTGCTTAAAAATAATTTTGAAATAGCCATGGGTGAAACATTTACATCTAATGCTTTTGTGTTTTGGAAAAATACATTAAAACGTTCTTAAATTTAAGTATAAATAGATAGTTGCGCTTAATAATGTTTTTCAAAACAGTATAAAGATGTGTTTTAGAAGTCTTTTGGGTAAGTAAATATAATATTTAAAAAATTGAAAATTTAAATAATAGTTCTCTTTGTTATTTAATATGTATACATTTTTTATATCTTTATATAGTTGCATACAATCTAAATAACTAACGAAATGAGAGAAAAATAATTATGAGTGATGTTGAACCACCTACTTTGTTGAATAAACTTTTTCTAAATAAAAGTAAAAACAGTTTTTTTTAAATACTCTTCTTCATCTTGAAAATCACGCCTAATTTTTTACTGCAATTGTGTTTTTCCCAAAAGATTCCGTTACAACCCGTTAATTTGGCGTAGGTGCCGAACTCTCAACAGTTAAAATCACTATAATTTTTACGCTTCACAGGAAGCGCAAGCAAGTGTAATTATTAAAAAATATATATAATTTTTGCTCTGTTTCATTTTTTAAGAAATGGAAACTGGAAAGAAAAAAATAATTTTATTTAAACTACCTGTTTTAGGATTTCTAAATTGATTTCAGAACGTATAATCTTAAATTTATTGATATTAAGCTATTAATTCAGAAACATGTATTTTATTTTAAATATTACTCTTAATTTTTTATTTATTTTCTACTTTTTAACCTTTAAAATGTTTCGTTATTGCAGTTTCACCGCCATTTGGCATACTTTGGCTAGCGTTCTCTGACGCATCATTAAATACATTGACGTTTCAACTCTTGTACAAGTGTACTAATTACAGAGAATATTTGTCGATTTATGATATGTGGCGGACAAACGAAAAATCGCCTTAAAATTAAGTTATTAATTTGTAATTCAATTCCAAAAATATTAGCATGTTGTATTGTAATCGGATACACACTTGTGGACGTAACTTTCATAGTTCTAGAATATCTGGAAATGGGTTAAAAATCGATTACAAAATTCTATCTTCACATACGAAAACCAGGTTGAGTGTAATAAAAGAATGTAAAAATGAGGTTGATATATGTAATTACTTTAAGTGTTTAATGAATTCAGAATAAAAGTAACGTGTCCAGTGAAAAAACTTTGAAAATAAATCATTTTCAAAAATACAGATGATTTACGGCAACAAAGTGAGTTTTTGCAAATAGTGCAAATACCGTTACCGTATGCACGAGGAAAAGAAATGTAAATAAATCTGAAGTGCATTTTGCTGCATAAAATACCAGCACATGATATATTCTTTGGAATATATCGTGTACCCGGGATCCCTTGGCTGAAGCAGCCGATGTTCTACCAACTGAGCAATCTCAGACTAATATGGCTGAACTATTTCACCAGTTTACTAATTATCAGAATATCTGGTCTGATATCTGAATCAGCACAACAGAATAAATCACAGGTGTTAGAACATCCAGTAAACGCTGGAAACGTGATTACATTATATTAATTTTGACACAATTATTCAAATTGGTAAAGAAATCATATGAGATGTAATCTTCCCAACTGGGCGAAAAAGTACGGGCCAGGATACGAACCTGGGATCCCTTAGCTGGAGCTGCAAATGCTCTACCAACTGCGCAATCCCGGACGAATATGGCTGAAATTATTTACACAGTTAACCTTAATGATCAGAACATCTGGTCTGATATCTGAATCAGCACAACAGAATAAATCACAGGTAATGGGACCTCCAGTAAACGCTGGAAACGTGACGGCATTAGATTAAGTTTGACACAATTATTCAAATTGGTAAAGAAATCATATGAGATGTAATCTTTCCAACTTGCTCAGTTGGTAGAGCTTCGGCAGCTTCAGCCAAGGGATCCCGGGTTCGAATCCTGGTCCGGACATTTTCGCTCAGTTGGAAAGATTGCATCTAGTAACACAAATCTTAGTCTGAGTTCTTCAAAAAATATAATTTGTAAACTAATCTTTGTAAATAACAATTTTCTAATACTTTTAACAAATGAAGTGTCAAGGAACCACAAATAAAACGTCAGTCCATTTTCCATGAAATTGAATTTTTGGTGACATGTTGCGTTTAATGAAAACATTAATGGTACACTTTCGTTTTGTCTGCTAAACAACGACTGATTACATAATGTTAGCCTGAAGTCATGCATTGTGATTTAAGAAACAAATTTGATTTGCGTTTATCTTTAAATTAATGCGATTGTATTGAAATGATTTGGCTTGTGTGTACTTCATATTATATACCTGTATTATTCAGTATTATTGCTTCACAGTTTTATTCTTTTTCACGAGAAAAGTTAGATGGATGAAGTCTTCCTGTTGTTTAAATATAATTTTAAGATCTCTGTTAACACCTAGCAAGGTAGTTAAAAGTTGCCCCTAAAGCTAATTTTATTATTTTGTCTGAACCACGACTGTTCTATCTCCTTTTAACTTGTTAATATCCGAAGGAATCGGCGTGAAAAAACGTTTGTAGGATCATGTTGAAATATTCAAATGTAATAGCGGGTGTGGTGTATTCTGGAGATGTTCACGTACAAATTAAAAATATATTGGTGTTCTCTTAGCTTTTAGTGATGATACCTTGGTATTCTAAAGAAATGATTCAATTTTCTGACTATATTCTTGAGAGGTTTTCTTTGAGACGCCAGTCCTACGTCGGTAATTATAAAAGTTTCAGTTTTATATGATGGGAATATTGATATAAGTTCTGAGAAGTTCACATAAGAATCACAATGATATTTCTTCAAATGTTTGCATAAAAAAATTCAATGAATTAATAAAAGATTAAATTAATATTACAAAGTGTTATTTGGAGCAGTAGAATGAACAGTACTAGTAAGTTGTATTTAATAGAGACGTAATACGCATATTTCAGAATGACCAATATCTGCGGCAAAAGTCTTTTTTACAAACAGCAAGATTATACTTCCTAAATATTATGTATTTAGAAAAAAAATTACTTTTTATCCTAAAGTTTTCTATGAAAGTTATCACTTTTGTTTCGTTGCAGACATAACACTTTCCAACCTAGTTGAAAAGTGTTTACGACTTTGGGAATATGACGTCTGGGCGTCTTCTGCCGTGCTCTAACTCGTATAAATATACTCAGATTGCCCTGAAATTTTTGTATGTCATTGTCGTTTACTACAGCATGTTCTCTATGGAAAATAAAATGTGTAGCACTTATACATTTTTTACAGGGACAATCAAAATTATTCCGTTACATTACAGTCAATGGAAAATAATCGTTTCAAGTGCATTTTGATGATGCTACGTCATTTGAAACATGATGAAAGTGATATATGATTATGAAGCGCATTAAAACATGTTTTTTGTAGAATATGGGGTCCAAAGCATTTATTATTATTTACACGGTCAAATAAAATAATTCTGTTACGCATTGTTCTACGGGGAGAAATCGTTTGCGGTGTAATTTAATGAAGTTTCGCCATTTCAAATATAATGAAAATTATATGCATTACTGAGGTGCACTATAAGTAGCTCTCTTAAAAATATGGCGCGCATTGCGTTTATCGTTCATTTACAGGGACACAAAAAAGATATCGGAAACAGTATACGTACGATAATTACAGTCTATGTGTTATAGGTGCGTTTTCAACTTTGGTTTGCGTTTTAAAGTTTAACTAAATTTTTTCATAGTAAGTGGTGTGTATAAATTCGGTTTATCCTATACAGAGTTACACAAGCGAATTCGTCAGCATTACAGATTATGGGGAGTGTGGGGGGGGGAAATTGCTTAAGAGTAGTTTTTAACTGTGTTACACATTTTCCTGCTGAACTATATTTAGTAAGTTTGTAAATAAAAATAAATTCCTATACAGGGCTACACAAAGAACAAGGTACATTGTCGTTTATGGTTGATAATTGCTGAAAGTTTTTTACTCGAATGCGTTTTTAACCTTTTAGCTTAATATATTGTGTATACAAAAGTCTTCAGATAATATACAAGGCTGTACAAAGGATTTCGAGTGCATTTCCATCGATTGGTGAAAATTGCTAAATGGAATTTTCTAACTGAACTAAACTTTATCATGCTATGTAGTACATATACAAATTTATAGATCATATACAGGGCTGCATAAAATAATTCGACCAATTTTTTGACAAAGGTAGGTAATTTCGGGAACTGTATTTTTCAATGTATTATATATATTTTTTTAAACTGTTTACTTACATAGCTTCTTTCACCTTATTTAACGGTGAAATTTCGTTACAGTTTTTTGGATGCGTTGGAAAGTGTTTCATAATCTATGCTTGACGCATAATTTTTCGTTCTTATTATTATAGAAGACAATTCTTGAGAAAGACAGAAATGGATTAGTGAGCACTGTAGATTTTGCTCCACAGTGGCAAATGTTTATAAAAGTTTGGCTGAAACTCAAACCTTTTTTCTACATTCCCGAGACTTTCGACAAAAATGAACGAGTATTTAAATATATATATTTGTTCTATTAATAGCTATGGGTCAGTATTGTATGAATTAAATAGCTCATGGAGTACTAATTGAGAGGTATGTTATTAGAACAAAATCCAGCGAGTTTAAAATTCTTATTTAGTAAATTAGTTGTCATAAAAAAACATTTTTTTAAATATCATATAAAATACAGCATATAGCATTTTAATTATTTATGTGTCTAACATTTTGTTTCTTTTATTCATTATTTCATTGAATTCCAAAAATTTTTTATGAATTGCTGTAATTACGCATGCCTTGGTAGCTTTTATCTTACCCATTTTTCCAAGTAATAAGGATGAGATAAAATAATTCAATAAAACATAGAAACTCAATAAAAATTCAAAACTAAATAACATACAAACTCATTTAATCTATTCAACTAAATTGTCCTGAAGTACAATCGTATCGTCAGATCTTCACCTAAACGCCATTTGCCACACTAAGTTAAAATTTACATTTATTTTGTCCCTAATCTAAAATACACAGTCCTATGTAAATCTGTTGTCATATGTACCATTTTCCCTTTCTAAAAATGCACTTTAAGAAGCAAAACTTGAATATTATAAAGCTATATACATAAGTTTTAGATGTGTTCAAAAACATAAAACAAATATCAATGATTAACATGTCTGTAAGAATCGAAAATTATACGTATGAAAGCATATCTGTTTTGATAGTCTAGTCAGCTGTTGCACCAGTGCAATTGGGTAGGGTGTTTTAACTCAATTTCATCAAAATGAAAAGCGTATTCTAAGCCGACAATATTGACCTATCAAAATAAGAAAGAAGGAGATATGAAGATAATTTATTATTGGAATGTACAGAAACAATATTTTTCGCGCTTAAAAATAATTTTAATGTCGATAATTTTAGTTTGTAGTTTGTTATCATATCTTTAAATTTTTCTTGAAAACTATTCCATCGCTTTTATCCGACAGATAAAGTTGAAAGTTACAATTTATGAAAATGTATTATTTTTTATAGAGATGGATTAGTTTCGCATGAATTGGTTGCATACATAGAAAAAACTTCATCGTCAATAAAAAGCAAAAGTGAAAATTTTCCTTTCAATCTATGACACAAACTAATGGACATTCATATATATGAAGAAGATTGATGATACGATTTTTATAAAGTACAATTTGAAGCATTATTAGACGTATTGTAATATATATATACATTTTTTTTTCTATTGCGAGAATTTTAGGATATGTATGTCATGTATGGCTAAATCCTTCTGACTATGTAATATTCTAGGAATTTGTATCAGAGAGTATGTAATTTTTATTTGGTACTTTATAAAACTTAAAGTTACTAGATCGAAAAAAAATGATAAATAAAAAGTAACACGGTCACGTTCATACGTTGTAAAAAAAAAAAAAAAAAAAAAAAAAAAAAAAAAAAAATATATATATATATATATATATATATATATATATATATATATATATATATTAACCCGGGAAAAGGGTGAAAATATAAAATAATATTTTCCGATTTACCCACGATTCTGAAAAGTATTCTTTATCTTTAGAAACGTTAAAACTATTATATTTTAAAGATTTATAGATTTAATCATAAAGGCTTTTAAAGTTTCTTTTACTGACACTGATTTCCAGACACGTTTCCGAGTAGTTTTTGTAGTGTATTAATCTATTTTCTCAACCAGGAATTTTCGAATGCTATCAATTCTTACGTGAACATTTTTCTCTTCAACATACGTGTTTTACAGACAGATATGATAAATGGACAGCATTAACACTTACATTAAAATTAATATTATTTTATTACATTTGCATGCATTACGCAGCTGAAAATGCTTAATTGAGAATTGATAACATCCTAATTACAGATATTCCGGTTTGAGAAAATTGGTTGAAATACTATAAAAATTACTCGGGAAAGTTTTCGAAAATCAGTGTCAGCGAAAGAAAACCCGTTTTCACAAATGCTTCTTTAAATATAAAAAAAAATATATTATTTTATAGGGTTTCTAAAGATAAAGAACCGTTTTCGAAATCTTGGGTAACTCGGAAGAGGTTATTGAATGTTTTCGTTCATGGTTATATTATACTTTCATAGATTAAGAAACATTTGTATTTTTTTACAGTGCACTTTCTTTCAACTCCAGAATTCCATCTGTCATAAACATTAAATGATTGCAATACTGTATTTTTTTATTTATTTTTTACTATGCGTTAAAAGTAATATTATTTAATGTAAGCTTTTAACGCACACTCAAGAGATAATTGTTATAATGTTAAACTGTTTCTTTCGCAACTCATAATATTTAATATTTGTATATCAAACTTACTTAACGACATATTTTTAATACGTGATATCTCTAATATTTCATTTAATATTCGTTTGTTCATCTGTTAGACTTTATAGGAAAGAGGTAGAAGAAAAGGTTAGTTTTCCTTTAGAAGATGATAAATCAATGTCATAACTTCTTCAATGATTTGCGTTTAAAAATTATTGCTTGTAGACACAGATGTTTATAATCGAAAAACATATTTTACATACAATCATCTTATCCTCAAATACCTTTTATAAACTCTCTTTTGTTTTATCCAACAACAAAACTATGAAATGTTCACTACTACGTGTATTTAATTTATTACTATTTAACTTATTGGAATGTAAACAAGCATGTATTTCTCCTTTATTATTGTGTTCCAAGTGAAAAACAAAAGAAAATTATAAAGAATTCTGTAATAATTATTTCACAGAATGCTAGTTTGCCTTAAAATTAACTTTTATTTTTTAAATTTTTCCGCTGGTTTAACCTCATAATTTTGTTTAACTACATGCTATAACCCCATAACATTGAACTTTAAAAATTTGTATTCGCTTATTTGTCTAACAGAAGATGCAACATTTTGATGAATTAATTAATTCACTTTTAGAAGATCATATATCAATGCTTCCGTTTTTCCAAGGATTTACGTTCAATAAATATTGGTTGAAAGCAAACATAGATATGATGGAAAACAGCGCATATGGAATAATCCCCCATCATTAAATCATGTTTATAAAACTTAAAGTTTTATCCAACATCTAAATTATATATTGAAAGTTATGAAAAAAAAATAATAAAAGGTTTCGAGACAAATAATTTATTCAACTTCTTTTGAAGTTTAAGGTGCAGAAATAAAAATTTTCTAATTTTAACAGTTTAAATACTATTACGACTCAGTCGAATGTCGATAGTTTTCAATACTTCCGATTAATAAAACCTTAGTACTGATAACTTACTTTAAAATATCGGATTAGAATGCAGGAACTTTAGCAGAAATATATTTTTAATGTTCATACATTATTAATTAATTAATTTGTATTCGTAATACTTCTGACAATCTAGAATTTCTATAGTTGGTTTCTTAGAATATTTAAAGTCAATCAAACAGAAGTAAAACAATCTCACTGATTTACGTATTTCATTGATTATTGCAAAAATGAACTTTTCTTTTGCATAATATGAAATAATTTTTAAATTTCGTTAAAAACATAGTTCACATTTTCATAATCCTCTGTTTATTAGAAGCCACATTATCGAAAAAATGCTCATAGGTATATTTCTTTTAAATGCTAAAAGGTGTAAATTAACAAAATAATACATATTAAAATAACTTTTATTGGGTTGTTTTACATGTTTCGACTCACTCAGTCATTTTCAGAAACAAATGAGAATATTCCATAATTTCTCATTTGTTTTTGAAAATGACTCGGAGTGAGTCGAAAGATGTAAAACACCCTAATAAAAGTTATTTGAATTCGTATTATGTTGTTAATTTACACTTTTTAGCATTTGAAAGAAATATATTATTACAAGGTGTTATAAATTATTATATTTTTCATCCGTATATTTATGAGAATTAATGTTTATTTAATTATGAAAAATACATTTATTTCATAAATTTTCCTGCATAGTGTTGCATTTGAATAAGACATATTTGTACAACAACACGTTAATAAACACATAATGTATATTATAAAAATTAATAATTAGCCTAACCTTTTTTGTTGAATTTTACAACATTATAATTTCTAAAACTATCAGTTAATGAGAATTAATGAGTTCCAAGTTTACATTACATTACATTATACCACATAATGAAAAACAATTGCAAATTTAGTACTAAAAATTTTGACGAATATTATTAACAGTTCTAAATTAAAATATTTTAGCAAGTTATAATTTAACTAAATGCATATTTCAGTAATTTTAATGATATTTGAATAGAAATTTAAATGTATGCTTCACGTATTCATCCAGCATAAAAAAAAATTATATATAGCCAGATAGAAGAATATATATATACCAGAGGGCCCGTGTGAAGATTTCGCACTGAAATCTAATATTTTTTAGGTACTTCTCTACTATCCCGTCGACCACTTTTCATAACAAAAAACTACCGCCAAACTGTAAGATTAAACGCCAAAAATGCAGTCCCATTTAGTTGATGTCAGAATCATTATGCGTGTTTGTTACGTCATCTAGCGGTTTTACATTCGACGTTTGCGTGTATTTTTCATTATGTTTTACTGATTTAGTAGTTATTTTATTAATTAAAATAAAAATTGTGTCCTTAAATTCTTATATTTTATTTATTTATTTTTTGATAATGAAAAGAGGTCGACGGGATAATAGAGAAGTATCATTTTTTATCAATATGTAATATTTATTAGATGCAGGTTTAAACTTCTAAAGAAAATGCGAGGATAAAAATATCTGCAAACAACATTTAGTTTTCAGTCAAGCCAGAATATCATCTAATTTATTCCGTTAAAGTTAGAGTAAAAACGAATCGAAGATTGCTAAAAGTACGCGCGAGAGAAAAAAAATTAACAATCGTATTTTGACTGCATTAGAGGATGACGTCATCCGCTTCGGGAACTTAGAAATATAAATCTAAATATTTCAATTTCAATTTCGCTTTTTAATCATAAGTATAAAATAAACCCGTGCGGTGTTTTTTATAATAATTGCTATGAGCATCATATAATGTGGTATTTTATTTTTTTGGCAAGAATAATTTCAGGAAAACCTTTCATTTCTTTTATGAAAACAATGCCGATTTAATTTTTAATTTTCAGCAAATTTTAATCAAAAACATGTTTTAACGAATTGTTAAGTGGGCTATGTCAGAAGCCGGTTCGAAAACCTTTCATATGGTATCTCATTCGTTTTTCTTAGAAAAAGGGATGTTGACAGGAGAAATAATATATATATATATAAATTTTGTCTGATATATAATTATATTATCTTATACTTATGCGTTTCGCAAACGAAATATTTTTGTTCATACAGATTTTCTTATTAAATGTTCATACAGATTTAAAAACATTCTTTTAAATTTAGTGAGGTTTGTTAATATTATTTTAAAAAAGGATTAAAAAAAACAGCCAAATGGAGAATAATTTTGAGCATATTATAAATTTAAAGAGAAAGTCTAAATATTAACGTAATTCTTATTCAATTCACTTAAATCGCAATAACTGTAATCGATAAAAAACTGCTCGCAAATATTTAAGTAAACTTCACAAATTTATTATATCGTACTGAGCATTGTTATTTGCTAATGGGCAATCTCTCATTATATCATACATGTTATTTAAATCTTCTCAAATAAAATATATTGCAATTAATAACAATTACAATATTCAGAATAAAAGTAGAGAAGCTATAAAATTGAATGGATTAATCAATTAAAACCTTATAAATAATTAAATAAAATACGGGTTAAATGCCTCTTCCGAGCTACATATTTGTTCGTTTATTCTTTTAGTTTTATTTTTAAATTACTTAGTTTAACATATGTTATTTCTTATAAAACATTAGTGTCTGAAATTGAAGAAAGAGCAAATACTTTTTTTTTTCAAAGTAACATATAAAAAGGTATATATAAAATAAATAAAAGAACAAAATGGAGTAAGAATATCTCATAAATTTTTCCATCGTTTGATATTGATATAATATACATTCTAACCACAAGGGAAAAGCGGTGTGTCATACATGAGAATGTTTATAGTTCGAAATTAATACGCATAAAATTCTGAAGAACTATCTAAAATGTATAGTATATTATAATCACCCTTGGGCTGGATAAATATTCTTTATATTCCTAAAGAAAGGGGAAAAAGTGATCTTATTTTATTCTGTTTACCCTCTTTATCTTTTCCTCAGGGCCCCATACATCACTTCTATTTGCCTGGATTTTATCCACAACTCAGGATTTCCTGATCATTTCTTTTTGTTATCAGTTTCAGATACATTGATTCACTGCGTCACTTTATAATGCATGATAAATTTTCTTTTAAGTTTCGCATGCGTATTCGGTGATTTAAAAGTCAACTATTTCTCTTTGTTTGTTGAACACGTAATAATTTAATTCGACATAAAATTTATTGCTATCTTTGTCTCCGGAGATTAAAGATTGAAGATAGTATTCCTGTTTTTGTATAAATAAATATGTATAACATCCATTGCTTTAAAATATTTTCAACTCTTTTTTTTTATTAGAACAAAAATTATCAACAAAGATTTATCTTATTTTTTAACTACAAAACATTATATAAGGCACTATATCAAAAACGAAGCATGTGTTCCTTGATTTCTTAGTAGGATCAATAATACAAAAAATCAGCATGTGCAGATATTTATTACAGGAATTGTAAATAAAATATGTAAACATAATTTAGGATCAGAAGTTAAACTTTTGTGACATCTATACAAGGTGCCCCCAAATGGTTGAAACACGCCCTAATTTTTTTAACTATTGGAGATAAGTAGGCAATGGCAATCACAAAAGCGTTCAAAATAAGGAAGAAAAATAAGATTATGATTCTCAAATGGTCTTCCTATTATTATTATTTTTAAATTACACTTTTTGAACTTTTATACGGCTTTCACACCCTCCGCACCTAGGCAAAATTGGTCAGTCAGAAAATATTTTCTTGTGCTGCAACTAGAGTTTTACGAAGTATTTGACCAGATCTGGTATTTGACAATAATGAATGAAAAACCTGGCTGACATGTATTGTTTTCTCGTAGAATTTAAAATATTATTTTATCAGTAAAACAAATTGACGATATCATTGTTTAGACAAAAAACATGTCATCAAGAGTGAAAAAATTGCATCCGGAATATTCCAAAAAAAATTATGCAAGAAGAGATTAGGTAAAAATACTAATATAATTTTTAATCTTAGAAATGTGATTCAAACACAAAGCAATTTGTAAACTATTTTATAAGTGGTTTCTTTCAACTGAAATACGTATATGAGCTTTTCAAAGATGGCTTCTGTAAATGTTTTGGAATTTTTACCACCATATTATGCAGGTATTGGTTATATTTTGTTTAAATTTAACTGATTTTTTTTTAATCAAACGTTATGCCTCTTTTTTGTAACATCTCACAAAATGCAATTTTTAATTTATATATTTTCCACATTCACATTGGTCAAATTTCAATTAAGCACAACACATTTAGTTTTAGAGACAGGTGTGCTGTTTTTTTTAGTAAGAGTAAACACATCCTAATTGACCTTTTATTTTTCTAAGTCATACTAGAATTTAAACAGTGCAACATTTGAAAATTAACGGTAGGGTTGTTTCACCAACATAACCATATTTCCTAGTTTATTCTGAACGCTTTTGTAGTTTACACGTATTACTAGGAAGTAAATAATTAAGGAGTGTTTCGCCCTTCTTAGAAGATCTTGTAGTTTAAAAACATTTAGTTTACACGAATTGATTTTTTTTTTTATTTCAAGCGGAATGTACACATTATTGCTTGTGTATTGTATCTATATTTT
This sequence comes from Maratus michaelseni, assembly GCA_963931845.1. Lineage (NCBI taxonomy): Eukaryota > Metazoa > Arthropoda > Arachnida > Araneae > Salticidae > Maratus > Maratus michaelseni. The sequence continues at coordinate 214,308,310 of OZ007590.1, forward strand.
TAATCGCAAACGTGTCTGTCACACAGAAAAAAAAAACCTAAAATGGATAAAAAAAAATGGGTTGAAGGATTTTTAGTTATGAGGTTACCCAATTTGGGTTCATATCGAATTGGGTCATGACCAACGCCTGTTTTGGGTACTACTGTGTGTCCATTTTGGGCTAAATTAACAGAACTGTAATCCAATTTGGGTTTTCACTGTCCCCATACTGTGTATCCATTTTGGGCTAAATTAACAGAGCTGTAATCCAATTTGTGTTTTCACTGTCCCCATACTGTGTATCGTAAAGCTGTGTCAATGATAATGTAACTGTTTTGTTCCATTTTGGAGAGAGCTGAGACCCGTTATTGGTCTGATACTCTACAATAGGTTTATTACAGTCCAGTTTGGGAAGATAATACGGGTGTTATATCATTTTGCGTATATATATATAACCTCCAAAATTATTTTTAATTTATACTATTTTCAAACGCTAAAAACAAAAGTAAAGCTAGCTCTCACCTTTGCTTCTAAATGTTGTATATTTTTAACTTCCATTTAATCGAATAAAACAAAAATGTACTTTTAAATAAAGTTTGTTTGAAAACACTAAATAAATTTAACGATTTTTAAGACGTTTTAAAATGCATTTCACGCGTGTAATATTATTTCTATCAACATTTGCAGTAACGCTAATCATTTGTTTGCTATAATGATGTAAAAAAAGACATTTTTAATTCCATAAGATAAATATGCAACATTAAGGAAAGATAGAAAAGTTAACAAAATCGCACTTCATGGTAAAAGTATGACGACCGTACATTCTTTTAGTGCTTGAAATTTTTTTTTTTTTTTTTTTTTTGTCATCACGAACTAATATCAGGTATCTCCTGTAGAATTTATACGTCACTGCATTGGAATTACACAGTTTTATTAGCTTCAATCATTTTTTTAAAAAGAATAATGAGATTAAAATTTCACTTTTTAATAAGGAAATAGTGTTGCTTATTAAAAAGTGAAATTTTGATTATACTAAGAGATTATACTAAGATTGAACTTTCTATTACTTTTTAACTCATTCATATTGATTGGTATCATGCGACTTGAAATTCTTCCAAGTGAGTGAAAAAAATATGGGATGGGACTCGAACCCAAGATCTTTGGCTTAAATTGGCAAATTTCAGCCTATCGTGCTGTTTTCAAATAGATTGTCTGAGTGAATTGTGTAATTCACACAGACTACCTTATTGGCAGCATCAGATGATTTCCCATGCTAACAGCTCAACAGCATACACTCTAGGTAATGGAAGTCCATTAAATAAGGGATAGGTAGTTACACTTTACATTATTTTTATATCAATCATACTGATTGGTACAGATATCTTAACATTGTCAAATGCGCAACTGTGAAAATATTTGATAGACTGCGTTACATGTCAGATAAAATTGTAAACAAGAATAAGTAGTTGTGGACAAGACTAAGTACGTGATCACTCAGTAGATGAGGTCATATCAGTTTTATCGATTTTTATATTTGATAGAACGCTGTCATTCGAAAGCGACAATGGTGTAATTAAAATATTTTAACGAAATTATCTATTTCAATTAAACAATTAAAGGTTACTAGTACTTTACTACGAAGGCAGACCCAAATTTATAAATTTATAATACATTCTTGCTGTTTTCAGTCGATTATAGCTTTCTTTTCTAAAATGATTTGTGCTATTATCACATGCGGGATACAGTTTTTTCCAGAGAATACAAATTCCGCTTCAATGGTTTAGATATACTTCAAATTCTTGTAGGATACTGCAAGAGAATTTTAAATGGATATTTATAAAATATATGGATTGTAAGTGTATCTTTATTTTTTATACGTGTTATAATTAAAAAAAAAACAGAAATATGTGCACTAATGTAATTATTTGCAGAAACCCTTAAACTCTACACTAGTATGAATTTATGCAGACTGAAATTTTAAATATTGACAGTTTTTTAAAACATTCTTTCATTAATTTGCATTTTTAAATAATAAAATTAATTTTTGATAAAGATAAATATCGCAGTTAAATTCCTCATTAAATTACGTATAGGAATCATGCATTATTCTTCATTATCACTATATTGAAAACACAGTTATATCCAGTTGAAGTTACAGGAATTCCAAATCGCACTTGTGCGGAGCGCACGGGTTCTGTACCAAAGTCCGGAATCCGCGGGTTAAATATTCAACATTTCTGGATTCAAAATCAAATATAAAGCAATGCATTTTGAATCACTTTTCACTTACATGCTTTAGGATATAAAGTAATTCATAAAATAATTCCATTAACTTCATACAAAGACACATTTTTCATAAGAAATTTAAAAATATAAATTTTATCATGTTCACATCGAATGTCCAAAATTTTGATTTCTTGATATTTTAGCTTATTCCATTTAATCTTGACGTGTTTCATGTTCTGATTCTAAAAACATCTAATAATTAGTTACCCAAAATATATTTAGAAGATTATTTGAAAGGTTAATCGATATGGAGATTACATTCCTGTTTCTGAAACAATCAGTGATTTTATTTTTTTTCCTCTGTCACTGCAGAAATGAATAATACATACTACCAAAATTATTCTGTATTTATGGGTACATCAAGTATTAAAAGATGGGATATTTTTTAGTTTCAAATTTTGTGAAAAATTAATTTAAGGGTTTTTTATGTGGCAATAATTTAAATAGGCAGCATTTTATAAGAGGGCAACGTATTTGGTACAGCAATGAGTTTGCAAATTCTAAATGCTAAATTCAGTATATTGGGTGTTTATAAGCAACGGTACAAGATCAAAGATAAAACTAAAAAAAAATGATGACATATCAAACATGAATACTTATCAAGTTTTACATCTTATTTTAATGTTAAGAGTAATATATAGCATATCGATAATGTTAAATGATGTAAGCATAAACATTGTATATCGTATTTGTGCTAAAGCAGATGGAACGTGAGAAATTTACACCATGATATATTAAATTTTAAAAAATGCATATTCGCCATAATAATATAATGTATAAACGCTAAACTGTAAATTAGAAACGGTAAATATTAGTATATATCAGGAAACAGACAAGACAAAAGAAGTATTATTTATCCAATGTGATTATTTATACAGATTTTTTATTGAGTACGAATAATTTATATTAGTACGATCGTAGGATGTTTCGTCAGAGTCACTGTTACATACTCACGTAAAAGATAAGTTTAAGGATACATAAGAAAACAATTAAAACTTGTTTCCCTGCAATTTATCTTTTCTTTTTGCGAGAAAATATAAATGGTGTTTAAAATTTCCTTCAAATCCGTAGACAGTTGTAAATTTTGAAAAAAAAAAGTACATTAAAAATTTAGTCAAAATTTCTTTTCTAATCAAAGTTGTATGTTTCAAGAAACTTCTTAAATACATAATACTACTTAAATGCATATTACATAAATGTGCTTACTTTAGTCTATGATGAAAATTTAATATAGTATTTTTTAATACTTTATTACTTTATATATTTTTTAAAAAATCGATACATCCCATATACCTAATTTTTGTCTAAATGTATTTTGTTTTCAATCATTTTCATTTGATTATTTTTGTTCATTTGTAAGAGTTACGAAAGGTAAAAGATTCATTCACTGAGAAACAATATCATAAAAACACTTTTTAAAATGTTTATACTAAAGCATTTAATGTGTATTTCAAACACAATCTCTCACGCATTGTTTCATCTTTGAAAAAAATAGTACTTCTTTTTCCTTTCACAAAAAAGTAAATATATTTTTAAGCAGTCCTTTGAATCTGAAAATTGAAAATGCATATAAAATCCAACAACAGTAATATATCACTCTGTATTTGACTTTTGTGTTTTAAAAAAAACATTTTCTGAAGAATAGCAAAGTGTTATAATGATTTACTTTTTAAAATTTGCATCTGAATGGTATTGTACTTTAAGTAAATGTAAACTAAAACAATCAAATAAATGTTTTATAAGGAATTCTAAAAATTTCAAATATAAATAATTTATAAAATGGCAGTTTTGTGTAAATTTATAAAATTTTTTGTCGGAAACTATTCGTAATATGCTCTGTACATTTTCTATATATTGTTAATTTAATTCTACACAAAAAATACTCGCTACACCTACGTGGTAATAAATAGGTTCAAACAAATGATTTCTACAATATAAAGAAAGAATACATTTTTACGCAATATTTCGTCAACTATTTTAATTAAAATTAGGAAAACGATAATGATATATACAAACTTAAATTATTTGATTAAATTATTTCTTAGGTTAGTTTCTGACTCCTCTCTTCGAAATATGTGGAGTTTTTCTGAATCATTCATAATTATATTAATAACATAAAATTTTAAAATCTGAAAAATGTTATCTACTTTTGTTATATCAGATACTTACTACATTTATAAAAGTGATTGAAAATAAAGTCTCAAAATTCAAATTGGTTTAATTAATTACTTACTAATTAATCTTATCAAAAATCTTATACATAAATTACATTATACATAGATATAATATAATAACCAGTGATTTAAATAAATAATTTGATATTACTATAAATTAACTGTATATAATTACATGGTTAAAACTTCAATACACTTATCACTTATATCCTGTATAACTTGAAAAAATCTTCAAAAAGTTGTCGACTAAAAATAAACACTAATATGTTTCGGGCATCACAAAACTTTCTTCTGTATAAATCAAATTGTGCTCAAACAAAATTAAATGACAATCGATTCGTCCTTGAGACATAAATATTAAGGATATCTTGAAAAACAGAGCGAAACCTGTTGGGTGGTATACACCCAAACCTAATAAGTATCTATTTGTGTCACGGTATAACAGAATAGGAGATTTGTTGAAATTCCGTGAATTAGAAAAATATTTTTATGAAAAATGATTTACCTTACACATTACTAAAATAGACATCCGATAAAAAACATATGTACAAATGTCTTAAAACTTTAAAACACAAAACATTAGCAGTACATAACACTTTCTTAGCGCTTTCCGCTGTAATATAAGCCATTATAAATATAGCAGTGACAACAGCCATTAGGATTCAATGGACTGATCGCAAAAAGCGTATTCACGAAGGAAAAAAAAAATCAAAATCCCCAATGCTTGGGTGAGATAAAGTGACAAAGACAACAAAAATGAGTGTGCAACATCCAGAAATGTGACAACCACCAGTAACAGAAGTTACAATGTGACAACCACCAGTAACAAAAGTTACAATGTGACAACCACCAGTAACAAAAATTACAATGTGTCAACCACCAGTAACAAAAGTTACAACGTGACAAAACCCACGATAGTGACATAATAACCAGTGAAACTCTCGAAAGAAGACCAAGATTCAAAATGTGAAAACCAGCTCTAGCACAAGCTAGAGGTAAAAATATATCAAGAAAGAGACAAAAAACCAATGAATGATAGACAAAAAACAACCCACAACAGGGGGGAGCCTATAAAAACGCCAAAAAGCCTTGACAGAGACAAATACAACAAGAAGGGAATTCAGCCCATAAAAGAGGCGATAAACACTACAGCGACAACCCACCATGAACGTGACAAGCCAACAGACATGGTAAATATGTAAATCGGGTGGCAGTCAGTTCGTCGACAGTCATTTCGTCGACATATCATTTCGTCGACACCACTTCGTAGACATATTATTTCGTCGACATGTACACTTCGTCGACATATCATTTCGCCGACATGTACACTTTGTCGACATATCATTTCGTCGACATATATTTCTGATATGTATTGCGCATAAGTATTAATGTATTAATCACTAGATGGTGCTGGTTTAGTCATTTCAGTAATGAACAACCTACAGAAATAGATAATTGTTAATATAATTTTATTTAAAATCAACACTTAATGAGGGGAAAGCATACTAATGAAACAAAATAGGGCGTTTCAAATAAATTTAACAATTGGTATATCAATAACTAATACAATATTTATAAAATTAATTATTCAAGCTAATTCTTAATTGCTTTATCATAGGATTAATAATTTAATTATTTTAGATGGGTTATTTAAAATGGGCGATTATTTAAGATGGGCGATTATTTAAGATGGGCGATTTTTATGCGTTTGCGAATAAGAATGAAAGGAGGAATGTGTCAATAAATATCCAATATGAATTTAAGAACAGCCTCTACATACCTGGATAAAAAAGTAAAGATCCCTTTAAATATGAAAATTTAATCTAGTTTTTTTTTTTTTTTTTAATGAAGATTTTTGTAGATCTTTTCTCAGGCTACAAAGTTTATAAAACAGTAATTATAATAAATTATTGTTTCCTATTTGAACTGATTATCAAATATTTTTTATCTTTGAGAATATCTCAAACATTCTTTATAAAAGTATATTTAAATTATGGGGTATTACCCCATAATTTAATCGCCCGGATTTACCTAACCTTATTGCTCCAGTAGAGAGAAGCTTTAAATTTAGCAAACTATCTGTTTCTCAAAAGGATTCTATTAGAGTTCTGATTAAAAATACTATTGAGCATAACGCAGTGAATTTTACACCGAATGTTAACAAGGATCTCAGTAATGCATTACTTACAATAAAGTCCAACGAAGACATTGTTATTTCTAAAGCGGATAAAGGGGGTCAAATAGTGTTGCAGGATAAATCAGATTATTTTAATAAAGTACACGATCTCTTACAATCTGGTCCATATGTTAAATTACACCGGGATCCATCTAACAGTTATCTTCTGAGTACTGGAAAACTCATTAAAACTTCTCCATGTATTGATGAAAATACTATAAATTCTTTAACTCCTTCCATAGCTAACTGCAGTCGTTTTTATGCTCTTCCAAAAGTACACAAAATTGGTGTCCCCCTCCGTCCTATTGTATCAAATATTGGTACTGCTTCTTACCCACTCGCTAAATATTTGGTTAAACGGTTTTCTTTTCTTTCAGTTTCCAATTTATATACTATTCATAATTCAAGTGCTTTTGTGAACCGTATTAGGAACTTCCCCCCTCCCCCTCATTACGCATGGTGTCCTTTGATGTTATTTCACTGTTTACCCATGTTCCTGTCCAAGGGGCACTTCAATGTCTCACTTTAAGATTAAAAGAATTCCATTACCCAGATTATGAGATAAACCACATTATTGAGTTATTCAGTATTTGTTTAACGCAAAATGCATTCCAGTTTTTAAATCAATTTTATTCTATGTCAGATGGTTTGGCGATGGGTAATCCTTTAAGTCCTTTCCTAGCAGATTTGTATATGCATTATTTTGAGGATAAATTATTTAATTTTATAAATTTTCCATTTTATTGCAGATATGTTGATGATTCTTTTGCACTCTTGGACCTGTCTATTTCATCCATTGATAACGTCTTAACTATTCTAAACTCAATAGATCCTGTTATTCAGTTTACATATGAAGTTGAAGTTGAAAATAAATTGTCCTTTCTTGATGTGTTAGTCACACGTCAGCCTAATACATTTGATACCTGTGTATACCGGAAACCTTTTGCAGTCTCACTCCCCCCTCATTTTAATTCGTGTCACCCCCCTTCTCAGAAAGCCTCGGCTTTTCATTTCTTTATTAATAGAGCAATTTCCATTTGTTCTGATAATGTTTCCCTTGGTACAGAATTGAATTATATTAGATCTGTTGCTATTAATCGTGGTTTTAGTTTGACTTATATCAACCGTTTAATTTTTCGTTTTCTAAATAAAAATAGTAATCTTGTTCCTTCTGATGTCCCAGAATCTTTTTCTAACCTCATTATTTTACCATTTCACAATAGCATTAGCTATAAAATAGCTAATATTTTAAGGCAATATGATTTTAAGGTTGTTTTTAAGCCAGTTAATAAACTAAATTTTTCACAGTTAAAGGATAAAATTTCACATCAAAACTTTTGGGGCATTTACAATATCCAATGTCAATGTGGTTTGTCCTATATAGGACAGACTAAACGACAACTCCGTTTCAGACTCAATGAACACAGAAATTACATTAAGAACAAAGAATTACAAAAGTCCTCTATTGCCTGTCACTGTTGGAGTGAGGGACATAATTTTAACTTCGACTCAGCCACTATTATTAAGAAATGTAACACTCCATTAGATTTAGACTTCTTTGAGGCAGTTTATATTCATAAATTTGGTAACTCCCTGGTTAATGATTTTTCAAGTGTACCGTACATCTCACCTTTCTGGGTTGAGTTACTTTGTCATAGTGAATCCTCTACAACCAACCAACCGACTTAATCAGATTGGAGGAGTTTCTCGGTGTGTTGTTGTTTTTCATTTGGGTTTTTAGATTCATTTTCATGTCTTTGGGGGGATACAATAGGGTTTAGTTTATTTACACTGAGGAAATGAGTCCAGGATACTCATGAAACGTGCGTCTGTTTATTACACGATGTTATTGTGTGTCAAACGTTGATATTTTTAGTATAACATATGCTTAGTCAACACGAGACTTCCAAGCATAATCATGCAGCACAAGCAAGTAGAACTCCAGTTAGAATAGCCTGTACGAAATTGATTGAAATTGCAAAAACAACAAAGGATCAATCAGTTAAAATAATTTAGAATATCATCACAGGAACTTCTTCTGAAATTCTTCCATATATGCCCTCCAAGAATGGTTTGCGTCAAAAAATTAAAAGAGCTCGTAGAGAACAATGTCCTGCTGAACCAAAAAATTCGGAGGAATTTTCGTTACCTAGTGAATTTTTAATTACAGAAACAGGAATGACTTTTTGCCGAGACGTAGCAGCTGCAGGCCGGAGAATTTTGATTTTTACAACAAGTGATAATTTGAAATATTTATCAGATGCAAAATTTTGGATTCTTTACGGAACATTCAAAACGGTCCCTGTCCTATTCAGGCAACTTTATGTTATCCATGCTCCAGTTGGTATTTCACCTAATAGTAAAATATGTCCTTTAGTTTATGCATTAATGAGTAGTAAAGAAGAAGAACTTTATGTACGATTATTTCATGAATTGATTGAATGGGGTGAGGAATGTAATTTAGAATTAAAGCCAGATTTTATTGTAAGTGATTTTGAGAAAGCTGCAATGAATGCATTAGCTTCAGAAATTCCTGGCGCTCAGAGCAAAGGCTGTTACTTTCATCTCTGTCAATCAGTTTATAGGCAGATTCAGTCGTGTGGATTAGCATAAAAATATGGCTCTGAAGAGACTTTTAGTATTTTAATAGGCAAATACTGGCTTTGGCATTTTTAAGCCCATTAGAAATTCCTAATAAATTTGATGAACTGAAAACAGTTATGCCAGATGAAGCTGAACCTATTATTAAGTGGTTCGAAGAAAATTATATACATGGACGTGTACGTAAAATTTTCACGAAAGGTGAAATACGAAGAAATCAGCCTCTTTTTACACCAGAAATATGGTCTGTATATGAAAACAATGTGTTAAGATTTCCTCGAATACAAAACAAAGTAGAAGATTGACATAGGCGGTGGAATACTTTGGTAGGTCGTGCACATGTTGGGATTTTTGCTATTATTTCGGAAATTCGCAAGGAACAAACGGAAACAGAATCAGAAATAGAATATATTATACGGGGTGAGCCGCCACAGAAAAAACAAAATGCAGAAAAAACAAAGAACAGAGAATCCAAAATATCTTGGCAAAAAGAACAAATATGTCTAATTTAGATTTTCTACGAGGAATTGCACATAATATATCATAAATTTATTTTTACTGCAATTTGAATATGTTTTAATTTACATTTTTTTCGCGATGTAATTTATGTATTGTATTATTTTTTTGTAATGTATATTTTTGTAATGTTTTTTTTTGCAATGTATTTTAAACAATAAAAATAAAATAAAACTAAAAATAAAAATAAAACTAAGAATAAAAATAAAATTGTCGACGAAAGGTAAATTACATACAATGTGTAGACGAAATGCTATGTCGACGAAGTGTACCTGTCGACAAAATGATATGTCGACGAAATGTACCTGTCGACGAAATGATATGTCGACGAACTGTACCTGTCGACAAAATGATATGTCGACGAAATGTACCTGTCGACAAAATGATATGTCGACGAAGTGGTGTCGACAAAATGATACGTCGACAAAGTGATTGTCGACGAAGTGTACCACTTTCCCTGGTTAGCGGTATATAAAGAAAAAGCCATTATAAATGATTTCAATCAGCGGAGACCGATATTGTTCAAGACTAGAACTCAAAGTGACAAAAGAACCCATTATAGACATACGCTGATGGATGGACCCATTTTTGGTGAAGGGGTAACACCAATCACGACATTTTCGAAAGATCCGCTGATTGAAATCCCTGATAATGGCTTAGATCAAAGCCGAAAGCGCTAGGAAAGTGTTATGTACTGCTAATATCTTGTGTTTTAAAGTTTTTAAGACATTTGTACATATGTTTTTTATCGCACGTCTATTTTAGTAATGTGTAAAACAAATGATTTTTCATAAAAATATTGTTCTTATTGTGAACAAGAAAAGGCGAATCTTTCTTTTCGAATTCTCTTTTATTATTAAAATTATTTTCGTGAATTAGATATTGGGATATAGCTATCGCGGAAATAGCGCCACGTATTGGTCGATTTATACCAAAACATAATCAGCTTCAATTTATGTCAAGTTCTAACAGAATATGACGTTTTATTAAATTCTTTGCATTAGTTCTTACGATAAGATTGCCATTCCTCCATTGTTATCTGATTTCCGACGCCGATTTATAAATGCATTTCGTTCAGATTCGATAACCTTTAAAAGATTTTAGTTTAAAGCAGCTAGAAAATTTTTAATTCGAAATAACATATATCTGCTATATTTCTATCCATATGTCTATCTATATCTATATCTAGGTCATTAAAACACTACTTTTTTATATATTAAATTTTAATACATACATTTAATCCAAAACATTTATCTTGGAAATCGCATAGTCTTTTTAATATTTGTTGCTTAATTAATTTTATAAGGATTTAGAGGATAAATTGTTTATAATAATTCAACGGAGAATACAAATGAACAATGTTTTGTTTTATAATTCCAGTCTTATTTAGTGTTGGTTATTAAACTTAAGGTGACTATTTCCAAAAGTAGTTACAAATACGAATTAAAAACTTATTTTTATAAGTAATTGATGCTTATCTTTTTTAAATAAAGAACAGGTCATACAAAAGTTCAGGACTATTTCTAGTTCAGTGAGAATTTTTTAAAAATTCTTAATCATAAAATTATTTTAAAAATACTGTCAAATGACAATGTGCACATCTAAGGCTAATATAATGAATTAAAAAGGAATGTATCCTAAACCTGATTTTTTAGATGACAAATGCTACTATATTTTGAAATATATTCCACATAATTTTATTGGAACGGCGGATACACGAAAAGCTTGTAACAGTGTTCCAAACAGAATTTTTGAAAAAAAATATATTTATACATACTATTTAATCTATATTAATAAAAGAAAGTTTCGCTCTGTGTGTGTGTCTGTGTGTCTGTTGGCGATGGCTAGCGAAATCTAGCCCACCTAGAAGTCTGGAAATTTAGGTGTGGATAGTCCAAGGTCTGGCCATGTGCACCTGAGCCTCAGAATTTAAATATTTTGATAATTAGCCTAGATATTAATTAGATTCTCATTAACCATCACTTCTAAAATGACATCTTTTAAATAAAAATGGCGAAAGAAACGGACTGGCGCATTGGATTTGCAACCGGAAATGAACGAATTCGAAATTATTTAACTAATTAGCGAATTTTAAGAAAACTAATTGAGATATCAATTTGAAAATTTCTGAGCATATGTAAAAAAAAAATATTATGTATCTGACTATGTGATTTTTGAAAAAATTGGTTAGTATTTTTTTTAATTTATGCAAAAAACTGCCAAAAATCGGCCGGCGCCAGTGAAAACAATTCGAGACAGTTTCAGACAGGGATCTGCTTTCATTAAAAACTGAACTATAAAGAGGTCTGTTTCTCGGCCGATCCCTCCAATTAGTTTGCGGAAATGAAAAGAAATAATTGCCAATTTTTACTAATGAACAAAAATTTAGGTAACTAATTAAGATATAGATTTGAAAATTTCTGAGCATATGTAAAAAAAATATTATGTATTTTAAGAAAACTAATTGAGATATCAATTTGAAAATTTCTGAGCATATGTAAAAAAATATTATGTATCTGACTATGTGATTTTTGAAAAATTCGGTAGGTAATTTTTTTAATTTATGCAAAAAACTGCTAAAAATCTGCCGGCGCCAGTGAAAACGATCCGAGAAAGTTTCAGACAGAGATCTGCTTTCATTAAAAACTGAACTATAAAGAGATCTGTTTCTCTTGGCCTAATTCTCCATTTAGTTTGCGAAAATGAAAGGAAATAATTGCCAATTTTTACTAATGAACAAAAATTTAGGTAACTAATTAAGATATAGATTTAAAATTGAGGTCGGGAAGGGGTGTCATCTGCCAGCCATTTAAGCACAGCGTCTTAGTTATGTTCTAATTATCAGAAAAATGTAATTCTTTTTTTAATGATCGCGTTAATGTAGGTGACGGTGGTTCTGTTGAACAAATTATTCATTATATTTGCGGGTATGGGGAGGGAGGGTGTTAACGCCTTTCTCTGAGATTGTAATCATCTCGGGCCCTGTCAACGCCGGGCGGGTTAGCTAGTTTCAAAATAAAATTTAATTTATGTATGACAATTTTTGAAAAAAAAATTAGGTATAATACTAGTATAAACTAGTATAATAACTAGAAAAGTATAAAAACTAGTACATTTCACTGAATCTCATAGAGAAATTTATATTTTTTCTGCAAATAAATAGCATCCCCGTTAATGTAGAAATCTCAATACTTATGATCAGCGTCTTTCTTTCATAATTTTTTATCTTTCATTTTTACAACTGGCGAATAACGTGCACGTGTAAAATTAAATCGATTTTTGCTATCGAAAGTGAGCGTTATACGTCAGAATGTACAATAAGTACATATTTATACATATTTATAGGAATATATCGATATATTTTATAATCTTTGATTCTTCTCGTAACGAGAATTCCCATAAATTTTTGAGGGCCTGAGTGCTTTCATACACATATCGTTAAATACAGTATATTCCTAAAATTCTTAGAGTCTGCAGTAACCTTTCTGTTCCAAAGACAATGATATTTAAATTTCATTTAAAAATAAATATGAAATCATGCATTATTTTTATTTTTGAAAGTACAGAAATGTAGTGGAATTACCAAGTAAAAGAAATCTAAGTAATCATTTTGAACATTAAGTTTATTAAGTTTGTTTAATTGACTATATAAATTGAGTTTTATACAAAGCTGTCAAGAAATGTATGAATTGACTAAAACAAAAAACAATTAAAATATCTCCTAAAACATGTTCTATATGTTTAATAATAGTTGCTTAAGTGAATTTTCTATATTTATTTTAGATTACAAAAATGCTCATTATTATTTATGGTGTTGATACAGAGCGGTAAGAAAATTTATCATTTTGGCAACTGTATTGTAATGTTCTGATCACCATCTTTCCATTGTCGAGTTTAGGATCATCTTTATATATTTCTCAGTGTGCGAGAAAATAAAACATCTGTGTGTCAGAGTGCTAGAAATAATGATAATGTCTTTGGTGATCGAATGTTGATGATTCCAATTCTGTCCCGCTCTGGATTACCTGACTTTCTATGAATTATGTATGGGGTTGAAACGGATGGGTGTATTTCATGTGTGGCTCGAAAAATGTGACACAGGACAAAAATTATATTTCAACCTTGTACAGACCGAATACGAGGTTTATTTCTTTATATTATTTTGTTCTTTATTTGTATATATTACATTCAATGTTTTTAAAAACACATCTTTTAAAATTATGTTAAAAAATATTAATCATTAAAATTGAAAGAAGACAAATTGTGCATGATGTCTATTGTGTTCCTAATTTGACTTTTCGGAACCTCTTAACTATGTTGTTGCACATGATTTAAAACAAACATAATGTAGGAATGATTAATATAAATAAAAAGGAATGTAATAAGACATTTTGAAGTCCGTATCCATGTCGTTTAAATGAGTTTATGATGTGTTATGTGTAAAAGGGTTTTTGAATAACTGCGTTTCAGACTCTTCTTTGTTATTCCGCTTTATTTAACCGTCGATTAAATAAGAAGACGATTACTATTAGGAAGTAGCAATACTCAAACATTATACATATACCTATTTATTTGTTTACTTATGGAATATTTTGCTTTATTTTGTTATTGTTGATTTTGAGAGTTTAACTGAAAAATTATCATTTCTTTGAATCAAATATATTTTTTAGAAAATGCTTTTGTCTAAGATATCAATGCGAACTAACGTTTTTATTCAGATGGGTATCATAAAATACTGTGTAAAAATTAAATATAATTTTAAATTCTTGATTTCTCTTTTTTTAAATATAGAAATACAGTTGAATTATAAACTTGGTAAATTTAATTTATTTCTATTCTCATTAAATTTATTACTGACATTGTTCACTATCTAATTTACGCAACATATTTAGTATCACACAAAACTGTGAAAAATCGTATTAAAACCTGAAATATGCACATTTTTTAATGTCTTGGAACTAAATTTGTTTTACATTTCTCGTAGATTACACATTTACAAAAATGCTCATTAACATTTATGGTCTTGGTACAGAGCGATAAAAAATATATATATATCATCTTGGGAACCGCAGGAAAATGTTGTGATTACCAATCTTTCCTCTGTCGAGTTTCAGTGCATCTTTATAGACATAAGTGTGCGAGAAAATAAAACATCTGCATGTCAGAGAGATAGAAATAATGATAATGCGTTTGGCGATAGAATGTTGATGATTGCCATTTTGTCTTGCTCTAGATTACCTCAAATTCTATAAATTCTATATTGGTTTGGAAACAGGGGGGTGTATTGAATGTGTGGTTTGATAAATAATGTTCGAAGAGAAAAGCTTATTTTAATCTATCACAGACCGAGTTAATATCCAGGTATATATTATTCATTTAATTATTTATTTTATTTTATTTTATTTTAACTTTTGCATATTTCGATTATAAGAAAATATGGCACCACACTGTCCAGTGGTTAGTATACTGACACCAAACTGGAGAGCCTTGGATGTATTTGATAATATCTATACACTTGCCAGCGTGCGTTAAAATAAAACATTAGTGTGCAAGACAGCTAGAAATATTGATAATACCTTTTGTGAAACAATGGTGATGATTACCTTTTTGTCTTGCTCTGAATTAACTAAAATTCTATGAACTACGTATGGGGTTGGAAGTAGATGGTTGTATTTATTGTGTGACTCGAAAAAAAAAACGCTCGAGAGAAAATTTTATTTTGACCTTTTCCTGTCCAAGTTAGAATCCAGGTATATAAATACTTTTTCCAAATTTAAGATTTTAACCTTATTTAAAGCATTTTTTTTTAATTTAGTTTAAACATATTAAACATCAAATTGTGGAGAAATAATTTTTGTTGTTTATTGTGTTTATAATTGGAAAGATTGGTCACTTCTATAGATTATTGCTATTTAGTATTCGAAAAGGGAGTATAGTAAAGCATGGCGTGAATAATAAGCAAATCAGTAAGGTATTTTGATTTTCATGAAGTCAATGTTTGAGAATGCTAGCTTTAAATACAGTTGAAAATATTTAATTGTATCTTCCTAAATAATCTTTTGATTTATATTTTTCTGTTTAAGAAGATGCAATGAATAAACCTAAAAATATTACAGGCATACTTTTAGATGCAAAAACCTATTTTTTTATTATGGAAATTATTTATAAATTTGTATACAAAAAAAAAAAATACAAAATGTGACTTTTGCGTAAAAAAATAGTTTCGTCCAAAGCATGTCTTTGTGCTTTTACAATCCATCCTTGTTATTAGTTTAAAAGAAAGAAATGAATATTCCTCCTGAATGGCGCAAAGGGACAGCTCCATGATATGGTTGGTATAAATGAAAACTTAAAAAAATATATATCTGGAAAAGAATTCTTTTTCATATCAAATGAGTTTATTTTACAATTTAAATTTCTGGCAATAAGTAAATGTTCCGGTACATTTACTTGTAACAAACTTCTTAGGGCTATTAACTTTCAATAAAGAAATGATACCCATTTAACAACAAAATAACAACTTTTTCAATCATTTTTAGAAAGAAGAAGAAAACAGGAGTAGGAAGTTTAAATTTAGATGGCTCAAAGTACACATAAAAAGTATGCTTCCCAATTCGTTAAAATTCAGGTCCAACATTAAATTCGCAATGTTGCTAAAAACAATTATCTTTTTAGAAACACAATCCTTATTTAACCCTGTACTGCCCAGGGTAACATATATGGTACTATCAGTGTTGCCAATATACTGCATTTTTTAATTCAAATATTCTGAATTCATACCAGAAAATCGAAATATAAATCATTGCTTTATTAAATGCAGACATTCCGAGATTAAAAGAAAACGAAAATTAATAGTTCTTATTTCTGGTGTGAATTCCAATTTTCCTAATTTTGGAATTTTTAGAATACATTCTACCATGGGCATTAGAGGGTTAAAGTAGAAAACTAAATATACTCCGTAAACTTACCCGCATAGCATGCACAGTCACAGTGACGTCATTGTGACGTCAATGTGAGTCACGTACGTCACGTCACATCTGTGACCAAAATGCTACCACTTTGTAACGTCACACTGTGACCAAAATGTGAACGTCTTGGAGATCTAAAGAAAACTTAAAATAAACTTTAGAACATCTTATAACATAAAGAAAATTACTTTTTGACAGCTTTAAAAATTTTTGTGACGTTGCAATGACGTCACTGCAAGTCACATAAGTCACGTAAAACCTATGACCAAAATGCCAACACTCTGTGACTTCACGGTGTGATCGGAGAGTGAATTTGAAAAAAAAAACTCATAAAATATAGATTTGAATTATGTCATGTACCTAAATCACTAATAAAAATATTGTCACACATTATTTAAATATATTGAGTATTTCCAAAATAAAATAATAAATAAATATCTGTCTACATATATGAGGCAGATAATTTTTTACAATTTTCATTACCATTTTCATGAAATTTAACAAAATATACTATATAATACAAAGGTAAAAATCCTTAAATAGAAATTTAGTTATTTATCGAGTTATAAGCAATTCGTGTCACGTGACGACCAGTTTTTCTCCTGTCTTTCACTGTCACGTCGGATATTCAAATCAAAACGCCGACTTTGACATTCTTTTCTGAAAGATCTTCTGCTTTTAACAAAAAATGGAAAAGGTTTTTCAATAACATAGTTTCTGAATAAAACCACGAGCCAATTTCGTGTATTTCCGAGCACAAATGAATTAAAAACATGTTATAAAGTATATGTCATTCCTATAGCAATTTATCCAAAACTGGCCAGTGCTTAGTAAGATGTCACCTCTATTAAATATATTGCTCTTTTCGATAGAGTGTAAAAAATGAAAAATTTGTACTTAGGAAATTTGATTGCAATTTAAATTTATATCGAAATTACTTTATAAAGCCTATTAAATCAATTATTATTTAAAATTTATCTTTACTTTTGACGACTAAAGCAAATGCAATGGATTAAAAAATATATAAAAATGTAAATTTTCACAGCTTATTTCTAAGAATACAAAACTCTCTCATATAAAAAAAGAATATTATAGCATCATTAGAAGTTCATTTTTCAGCCATATAAATTATAAAGGTTTTGAAATGTCTTTATTTAAATTATTTTCTTCCTATATCAGTTGCGGTAAAGTTGGAAACATCTGCTAGCTGTTATTTTGTTGTGTTTAAACAATACTGCGCGCGCATATTGAAGGCAGACGATTTTTTCTCATTCGAAGCTAGGATTAGCGTGTGTTGCGTTCTTAAGTTTGTAGATTTATACTGTGTAAATAAATTAACGTTTTAAAGTGAACAATCTCCATTTTAAAGTAAACCATCCATTTTAACATCTCACTGAGTCTAGCCGGGTGCGTTCATAAGGCCTGGGTGATATTTGATTTCTCAGATCTATGAACACATCTCTTCTGCTGGAATAATTTGAAAATTATTGTAGTGGATTTACATTCTAATTTTTCAATGAAAGGGAAGCAGATAAGGAGCATTCCATCGTAACCCCTTTATCTATAGATCAGCAGGTAACTTTTAATGTCTTCGCAGTTTTGTTA
The DNA here is from genome assembly GCA_963931845.1 of Maratus michaelseni. Lineage (NCBI taxonomy): Eukaryota > Metazoa > Arthropoda > Arachnida > Araneae > Salticidae > Maratus > Maratus michaelseni. The sequence continues at coordinate 214,326,615 of OZ007590.1, forward strand.
ATAGTGCATGTTTAGTACTAGTACATTTAATAGTGCATTATTTAAAAGTTAAGATGTTTAAATTTTCTTTTAAAAAATCACTTGTATTAAATTTTATCTTTAATGTTTTAAATTTTTTAAAATAGATTGTTTGGAAAAACTGTATTTACTAAGAATATCTATTCTAAATGTAAAGTGTTATTTAAAATGAGGAATTTATTTAATATTTTGCATTTCTTAGTTCAATTTTCATAGTTATTCATTATAATTAAAAACACTGCAATTTTTAAAACTATTAATATTTGATTTGCAATTTGATAATTTCGTTGCTAGTGTAGGTTTCAAGAAATAATTTTCCGGTATATTTGAAAAAAAAAGTGACAATTTAATGCATTGAATAATTTATTTGTCGAGATATGTCAATGTTAGATGCACAAAAATAATAAATATTGATGAAACAATAAAATAACTGTTTAGTTAAGGTAATTTATCCAGCTGTGTTATCGAATGTTTTTACTGTAAAAATTGATATTTAAGTTCTGCATTTAGTATTCTATCAAAAACTATAAATAAAATAATTTGTAAAGAAAAAAATCATATAATTTTTTGTTTGGCATTTATGATCTTAAGTTCTATATTGCATTTACAACGAAAACTGTTTTACTGCTTGATACAATGTTTATTATTTAATAATATCGCACAATAGGTATATCTATTATTTAAATTGATTCCTAATATAAATTTTTCAGAATGCTTATTTGAAAATGTATAGTTATATTTTCTTTAAAGTTGTTCTCAAATACAAAATAGCTAATTTCTGGCATATTTCTGAATTCATTTTTATTCGGAAATACATGAAATTGGCAGGTGTTCTTATTCAGAATAGGGTAGATGTGCCAGTAATGGACCGCCTTCCAGTAATGGGACACCTTCAATGTGTTTGGTTTATAAAAAAATAACCAATAAAAATTCAGCTTTATTTATTTCATTAATATGCTATCTTTAAATTCTAGTTTTAAATGCAATCATAATATCAATTATCTATTACTTTTTGTGAGGTGTCCATTACTGGAATTTAGGGTGTTTTGATTTATTTCTGTTATTTACAATTAAATTTAGATTCACATTGGTAAATGTGACTATGAGCATGGTTAAATATTGTTGGTAGAGTAATATAATATTAAAAAATGTTGAATATAACAATTATAACTATTAATTAAAAAATAATTGTTAAAGAAATTCCTTAAGGGTGTCCATTACTGGCACATCTACCCTATATATAATCGAATGGCGTTATCCATTTTTTGGTAACGGCAGATGATGTTTCAGAAAACACTATCAAAGTCGGTGTTTTGAACCAAATTTCCGACGCGCAGCGTCAAAAACGGGTAAAACGTGACCGACATTGATCTTAAGTATTACATTTATCTAAAAATGGAAAACGCTATTCATTCCAAATAGCTTTAATAATCAGGCATGCAAGTGCCATGCGTTTAAAAATTTGTTCATAAATGTGTCAGAAAGTTTCGTGTTAACCGGTTTCTCAATCAGATGCAAAGTTTTAATTTGAATACGAGTTGCATCAATAAAAATGATTGCCGATCCAATCCTTATCGTCGATCTTATCCGTATTTGGTGAAATCTCTTTATCCGAATCTATGCGAAATCATTTATCAGGTTCGGTCGGGTTGTGGGCTTACAGATTTTTTGTTGTTGTTGTTGCTGGGTTAGGGTAAGAATACGGGTAGAATCAAAATATAGTTTCAGTCAACCATCATTCATGTTCAAGTTGACATTCAATCATGTTCAAGAAGTATATAACCGGATTCGTGTATGACTCTAGATCCGATCCGACATCAGAAATTGTATCGTAACACAATTTCTGATAAAATCTGGTTACTTGGTCGTATGCACGATTCTATTCCAAACAAGACTTACAGTAAAAACATTATACCCGACTCGGGTCAGATCGGGTTCACGGAAATCAGGTCACACGACAACTAATCCAAATCTATTCTGTAGCCAAACAAATCCAAAAAGATCGATCCGAAGTTTCTAGATTGGATTCGGGTAAATTCTGGTCACCCGACCCGGTGCAGTGTCGTCACAAACGTCACAAACTTGAACCATAAAAAAATTTTGATCCGAACAATCCGTATAGGATTCGGGTAAAATCTGGTCACCCTATCCGATGCAGATTCGTCACATTTTTCACATTGAAGTCGCACGGTGACTTCACAAAGTAGTCACATTGTGAGGTCACAGAAAGCCTTGAAAACGGCCATAATGACCTCGCATTTACGTCACAATAACTTCACATCGACGTCACGTGACGTCACGACGACGGTCACAAAGTCACAGTGTGACTTCACAGTGACGTCACCGTGACGTCACCATGTCTTACGGGTAAACTACATTTGATGTTAATTAGATGAAAACACTACTACTTACCATCCACCACAGTTTCATAGTAAATCCTCTATTAAAGTGCTAAACACAGCCCTCAGTACATTGAGCACGAGGAAACGTCCACGGTAGCTTTTGATCGCAGATATAATAACTTTTCGATGAGATCTGCTTAAATCAGAAGTTTCTAGCTAACACCTTATTATACATAGCCACCAAGCAACCGCTTTCACATAGTTAACATCTCATTGAAAAATAACCGTAACAACCAATTACAAAGATCCTTACGCACTTTGCAAACCATAAAGACGGACAGAATGGATTTCACATTCGCGGACAAATGTTAGCGATTCAGGACAAGACGATCCCATGCCAAGTCTCAAAATCGCACCCTTCCTCTTATAGTGAAAGTGTTATTGCTATTGCTAAGTATTATTGCTAATCTTATAAAAGATTAGCAATACCTGCTTCTAGAACTATTCTTTGGAATCAGTAAAAAAATGTCAGGCTAATTCTCAGGCAGTTCCGATATATATATATATATATATATATATATTTAATTCAGAGCCAACAAACAGTAAAACATGTAATGGACAATAAGTTTAAAATTTTGTCCAGAAATTTATTTTTTAAATTAGTTTTTCAAACATGGCTTTATTTAAATTCTCAATCCCTTCCGGATCGCTCAAATACTGATACAAACCCCTAAATTTAGGTTCTACCATCTACTTCTGAATAAAATGATCCCGCCATAAAAATTTTAATGACAACAAAGTACATACTTCTTTCTCTCAAAATTATTCATGGCTGATTATAAAATCCAACTTATCATTATTGTAGGCAAACCTTTACCATTTATTAACTTAGATTAAGCTGATTGTTCGATAATCATGTTTATCGAGAGATTATCATTAAAATGGCAAAGGAATTTGTTCAACGCCTTTGTAACAGCAAAGCATTCTCTTTTGGCATATAATAATTCCGTTCAGCCAAATTCTAAATTTTTGACGCACGGCATTGACCGCAGCCTACCACGAACCTACCTTCTGTGCTAACACTGAACCAACCCAACAGAACTAGCATCAATTAAATTTCAAGCTGCCGTGAATAATATTTATGGGCTAGGACGTAGGTAGAAATTAAAACTTTCTTTACTAATTCAAAAGATTTCTGAGTCTCTGCTGACTTAATAAAGTTTTCTGTTTTCGTTTTCAAAGCATACAAAATTTCACAGAACACAGACAAAGAGAAGTAAAGTTTGAAGTCATGCAACTATGACAAAGAATGTTCTACCTTATTTAGAATTCTTAAAGGATGAGGACATGAAACTAACAGCTGTGGGTAATAATTTTGTCCTGAATAATTTTGATACTCAAATAATTCATTTCTTCCCTTCAAAACGTATATTTTAATTTCTCCAACTTTAAAAGTAAACGAACATTACATATTAGAGTAAAAACCTTATTCAGACCCTTATCCTATTTTTAAATGCTTCTCCAAAGTAGCCGTCATGACGTTAATATCAACCTCAGTGAGCAGAACCCTCTTACCTAATACAGTAAACTCTGTCTAAGGCGGAATTAATCGGGACCAAGAAAATTTTCGGCCATAGACAATATTCCGTCTTATGAAAAACAGCCAAAATAAATAAATAAAATACATATGCGCAAGTCATATTTTTACGTTCGTAATCTTTAGTACAGTTTTTTAAATGAAATTATACGTCTTATTAAATTTATTATTAATCTCAAAAACATTATATGAATAATAAAATAAATAGTAGTACCAATGATAAATTTTGTCCATTTTAAAAGTTAATGAAAGTCATTTACCTTAACAACTACTTCATATTTCACATAGTGGCATAGTAGTTTTTAAACAGTCGAAAAATAATCTTTTATCGATGCTTGCTTTGTCTTTATTTTTACCAAGCCTTTTTCAGTAGCACATTGCAAGTCCGTTATTATTGGTATCAATTCTTCATTTTTTTGAGCAAGACAATTTTTTTTCGAGATACCTAATGCTTCTCAAGGCGTCTTGATACGTTTGAATTCCTCCATTGTCATCATGGTTTTCATAATCGTGCTCATCTTCATTTTCACTATAGCACTTTCCAAATCTTGATATCGCTGAATGAAATTGTCCACAGAAGTGTTAGCTTCAGTAGTGCACACTATATTCTTCTTCATTATTTTTTTCATTGCTGTAAGCACATTTTAAGTCATCTATTAGATTTTGTAACTCATTTTCCTCCAACTGGTCAACTGATTCATGGCCATTTTCTGAAACAAAACCAGCTTTTCTAAAACAATGAACAATTTTTTCAGGCGACATTTCTGAGCAGGATTTGGCAATCCATTTGACAGCATCTAAAACACTTATATTTTTTGCCATTTCGGTGGCAGAAGAGCAATTATCTAAAGACGCAATAATGGACCGCAAGAGATATTTTTTGTAATGGGTTTTCACCATTTTTATAACTCCTTGATCCGTAGGTTGTGTTACTGCAGTAGTATTTTCGGGAAGAAATTGTAATTTTATATTCGATTGTTCGAAATTGGCATGACAAGGTGCATTGTCGAGAAATAACAAAATTTTTCGATTTTATTTGATCATGCGGTTATTGAATTCAGTCAGCCATCCCTCCATTATGGCAGTCGACATCCACGATTTTTTTTTTTTAGATTTTCAAATCACAGGCAGTTTATCAATGTTTACATTCTTAAAACATCGCGGCTTTTGCGATTTTCCTATCACTAAGGGTTTTTCTAAACTGCCCTCCATATTCGCTCAAAGTAAAACAGTGACACGCTCTGTGGAGTTTTTACTACCGTGGCATTCACTTCCTCTTTTTGCAAGGGACTTAGTGGGCAACGCACGATAAAATAGTCCCGTTTCGTCGCAATTGTATGTGTTCTTAGCTTGATATCTTTCAATTAGTAGAGGAAAATTTATTTTTCATTCTTGAATTTCTTGGTCTGGCACGTCTTTCAACTCTCTCCAAACTTGCTTCATGGCAATATCGCGTCGATTAAGGAAACTCATTAACCATCCAGTAGAAGCCTTGAAATCCGTTTTACCCAATTTTTCGACTATTTCTTTTCACGCAACAGTGTTCCTGGTATGGGCAAAATTTTAGCTCTAGCGTTAGAAAACCATTCAAGTGTTAATGCATCAATGTCTTCATTTTTCACAGCACCTTTCCGCTTTCTGTTGGATGATTTGCTTTCCAACTCTGTTCTTCTGTTTATAGTATCCTAAATTTGTGTTTTACCGCATTTAAATTTAATAAAAAGATCTTTTACAGAATTTTTTTTTTTTTAATTTAATAACTTGTATTTTATCCCGCAGATAGCGTATTGAGTTTAGATTTTGAAGCCATTTTTTACTATCACTTAGTAATATAAGTAGACAATATAAAATAAGGAAGAACAAATAACACGTGCAATGACCTCGTTTTCTGACCATGTGATTTATTGAAATAAAACATACGTCACTTCGAATTCATCTTCCATTCCCTTCCCTGTCTGAAACCACAACCAGCAGACTCATACAGAATGTAAATGATTGTACACCCCCCCCCTCTCCCTTTCACATTAGACAAAGAGTTATGGCGACCAAATGACTGATTGCCATAAACAATGATCAGAACTCAAAAACCGAAGCAAGCAAAAAAAGTTATATTCTTTCGCTAATACAATGAAAAAGAGAGAAATGTTAATGTATAGGGATTTTTTTTATCAATTTCTTTTTTTGAATAATTAATTGAGATAAATGTAAAAAATGTACTTGGTATGATGTTTTTTCTTTCTTTTTTTGCAGAGGAAAACATTTTGCTTACATATGAGAAATAATGGAATAAAAAATTATTCCTTAAATATCTAAACATTTTCCGTTCTGATGAATCAACTTTATTAATCTATTACGAAATTTAATTAAAATGTTGAGCATTTGATGTATGTATATCAGTTTTGAAGTTTCATAAACCAAATGCCGTTTTTTTTTTTTTTTTCGTCTTATGCAAAATTTTGACTTCGATGGGACTTTAAAAACATTTCCGTTTCCGCGTTAGACAAATTCCGGCTTACGGAGCATGAATTAATGTTATTTCCTATGTGTTTGCTGGGACTTGAAAATTTTTTCGCGTTAGACAAAATTCCGGCTTACACAGAGTCCGCCTTAGACAGAGTTTACTGTATTTATTTAAATACTTCGACGTCATGTCGAAGTTTAGTCAGTAGTCAACTTCATTTAAGTCATGGCTTTTTGTAACATGGATGAGGCCCCAAATAAACTAAATAATATATAATAAATATAATCCTGATATTCACCAGCATTTTATTTATTACGAGTATCGGATTTTAGATATTATGCATCTAGGTATACACAGGTATGCATCTAGAGATGCATACTAGAGATGCCCAAATATCATTAACTTGCAGCAACAAATGCATATCTCAATGCCTCAACATCTTCAGAATATTTCCAGTTATTCTTTTGGCACAGAGCTACCGGTGGAGCAAAGAGGGAATCAGTTGCAATTATATTGTCATCGTCAAAAATTTTGTTGATTTAATACTGTGTTTTACCTGGTCATACCTGTAAAGTTTTCTAGCCATAGCTATTCACTCTATCGCTCTCATACCACGTGATATGAGTGAGCCGAAACTTAGCTGAGAAATATCATTTGAATCCCCCACAAATACGTGAAACCACTTTTACTCACCCTCATTAAGATCATTCTACTCGAGTCACTAGATCAATCTACTCGGTCAGTAAGCCAAATTACCAGTTACACATGATGAGCCAATTTTAAGATTATTGCCATTCCGTTTACCAAAAAAAAAAATAACTTATACTTTTATCCATCATAAAATCGACACGTACTGTACAATGTGCACCTAACCTCTCAATCACTTGCAATTTTCAAAGAGTTTTGATAGAGCGATTTTCAACATGTAAATCTATTACTCCTTTATTTACAGATACAGGACCTTGAGTCAACTGAACCATGAGATTGGATTATTTTAATTTCTTATACATAATATAGTTAATATAAAGCAAATAAGAAATAAAACAGTACTCAGCACACATATCGAATGGACATTTTACCATACTACCATTCAATACTCTTAACCACTCAGGAAATACAACTGTATTTAGAGTCACAGCATTTAAAAGAACTATAGAAGTATTTTCTTGTTTATCCTGTGACTGCATGCCTTCTAAGCTGCAGCCACTAACCATTTTAACTGTGCAGAATATCTGGAGACTGTCTTAATACCTGAGATCTACCCTTTTTACATTTAACTACACTCAGTTGTCTTAAAGGAGAAAAGGGGAAGTTCCCACGTGACCTTCACATCTATTTCTATTAGACGAGTTATAAAATGACTATATTTTCCTATTATAGTTTCAATGATAATTTATAAAATTTCCTCTATTTCTTCTCAAATTTCTAACATCTAATCTAGAATTATCACCAGTATTACAACCATTTTGAAAGTTACTCTTTCCACCATTGCTATGCACAATTCAATTGCCACTTCCAATCTCTCTACTTCTTTTTTTCGAAAACCATTCTTATTCATCTCAATTTTAAATTCATGTGAGCGGAAAAAATTAAATTACTGTGAGAATCTCTGTAACAGGCTACCAGATACTAGAATCACGATCAATGTCATTTCTACTTTAATATTTTAGAAATAACTGAGAAAGCTCAATGGAATTTTTTGTTTGGTGTATTTAAATATAGTCCCGTAATACTACATGGAATAAACGCAACAAAATGTCAAGATGATGATCAAAATAAAAATATAGTCCAGTTTGTTTTTGATTTGTAACTTGCATAAAAAAAATTATATATTTTAGAAAACATATTCTGCCACTTAGAATAGGATATCTGCCTTAAACTACTTTTATCACGCACACACGAAATTTTCTTTTCAATTTGACAATTATTTGCTCATATCATTTCAATAGATCAGTGATAAAAGATTTACCGACATTCTCAATCCATGAGTGTGGATCCCCCTTTAATGATTATTACAGTAACACGTGTTTTTTTTTCAGGCACACTGTTATACAGTATATATTATTCAAGGTGTGTTATAAATCCATTAACATCTTCCTGACCACATAACTCTCGGAATAATAAACAACGGCTTACATTCATATTTTCACAAGCCATTTCTGACAACCCTCACAAGGCAGTTAGCTTCAAATGACGACTTAATACTTATTTAACAACAAAAAACAACAGTTTATTAAATCACTTTAAAGAAGTTGAAGAGCAGTGAGAAAGAAGGTCAAATTTTGATGGCTTGCGATGGTATACGATAATAAGAATTTTTCCTAAATCGTTAAAATTCAAGTCCTGAATTAAAATCACAACGTCTATAAAAACTTTATTTTCTAGAAATACAGTACTTACATCATGTGCACATCTAAATAGACTCCATGAATCTAAATATTACTTTATTGTAAGTCTTTGAAAACCCAACTTCTTACCAACACTAGCAGCATTATAGCAAGTTCCAATCACTGCCTTCAGTAATTTGAGCACGAGTAAACCTCCACGTAGATATCTATTGCAAAGACTAGAATAAACCCGGTTTAAACCTGGGAATAAACCGGGTTTTTGGAAATAAACCGGGTTTTTTAGGAATAAACCAGGTCTTTTGGAAATAAACCTGGAAATAAACCGTCTCTATTGGAAATAAACTGGTTCTTTGCAACTCTATCCCCACGATAGCTTTTAATCGAAGACAGAGTACCTTATCTACCGTTTTAAATACCTTATCCGTTGTAAATCCTGTTTCCAGCTGATAACTCACTATATATAGCCACTATACAGCAACAGTCACTTAATTAACATATCTTTGCAAAATAACCGTGACAATTGATTCCCGAGATCCTTACGCACTTTGCAAAAATTTAAAGAAGGACAGAATAGATTTCTCCTTTTCTCACAATTCCTAGTGATTCAAGAGAACCCTATTACTCATAATATCCTCTATCGTTCACTGGAGTACCCTTATAAAATAGTAGAAAGGTCCTCTGTCACATCCTTTTACGATATTAATTTTTATTTATAAAATTTTATGTGCAAACCCTGAACATATTTAAAAAATAACTCCATGAATATTTTGGAAAAAGTCCATAAACTATACATTTTTCCAAGTTGCTTTGATTCAATAAATTTAAATAAAATGTCAAACGTTTACGTTACCATTTAAAAATCAATTTATTTCTATACTTCTCGCATTACTGTTCGACAATTTGGTGATAAAAATAATGTAACTGCGTATCGATGTACACGATTGTAGGTCCATCTTTCCTACTATTTACATTTTTACATACGTCTTTATACAGTAGCGCTTCGGTATATCACGCATTCGGCTATTTCGCTCATTTTTAGTTAGCCAACACCCAAGTTAAATAGAAAAATAACGAGAGTGACGGAGGAACAAGAAATTAACGAAGTTTTGTTTTTGTGGTTTAAGGAACAAAGAGCCATTGGAGCTCTTTTATGTGGACCTATCATAAAAAAAGCTAAACTTTTCGCTAAAATGGTAAAAGATGATTAAAACTACAAATTCACAACAAGTCATGGGTAGTTTTGGATTTTGGATGGTTGGTTGTGGTTTGGCAGAAACGACATGAAATAGGACGACTTTCAATACGAAAAAACATCTGCTGATTATTATTCCGTAGAAATTTTTCTGTTGATTTGAAAATCATTATAAATAAAGAAACGAAGGCTATGTAGATGAACAGATCTATGATGCGATGAAGCAGCTTTATTTTGGAATTTTTTGCAAAAGAAAACACAGGAAGTGAAAAGTGTACCTGGAACTGCAGGTTACAAAGAAGTAAGGAATAAATTTACTCCCTTATTTACATCAAATAAGACTGGAACTCACAAATTAAAATTGCTTTTAATTGCAAAAAGCACGACACCGAGAATTTTGAAAAACGTGAATTGGAAGACCTTACCAGTTTTGTATGATTTCTTAAAAAACTGTTGGATGACGCAAAAAAAGTTTAAGCGGTGGTTCGATGACGTGACTGTTCCTTCAGTTCTGTTACATCTTAGAAACAAAGGATTAGAACAAAAAGCTTTGCTCCTTCTAGACAATTTCAACGTCCATTCTGACGAAACAGAGCTCATTTCCAGGGATAAAAAATTCCATGGTATTTTCTTGCTAGTGAACGCAACAAACACAATAAGCCTTTTTGGAACAAGTAAACCTCGTAGCTTAAATTAGGGCTCTTTATGTTATATTTATAAACACTCTCCTTGCTCTCCCCCTTGTTATATCACATCCCTTGGTATATTACGTTTTTTTCTTATCTCCTAAGTACCGCGATAAATAGAGGGGTCACTATACTTACATACAAAATTTGAATGCGTTCTATATATAAGAAATATGTTTTCATAAAATGAATGTAATTCAGAAAATACTATTTATATTCATTGACATTTGGATTTTTATCTTTAAAATGTCATTTTAGAATAAATTAAGTGAACATAACTTTATATTGCATGAAATTCTAGTTAATGTAATTAGAATGTTTAAAATCAGTAACTTTAAAAAATTACATATGAATAATGTATTTTTTAATAACCTAATTTCACGGTAAACATAACATATCAATAATTTATATAATCTTGTCATCCTATACATTAACTGCTGGAAATACTTCTCTTTTCACTACTTATCCATCTTCATTTCAAAATAAGAAATACTAAAAATGATAGTTTTAAATAAATAAAACTATCACTTTTCAGGTCGTTATAATTTGAAGAAAGTGGAACACTTTGAATAAAAATAATCGTTATTAAGTTCTCCTCCTGAGTTTCTTCTTGACGTATGTCATGGAGTATTCGAAGAAATGCGAATACATCATACATAAGAAAGATATTTATGATACAGATTTTCTCAAACTTTCAAACAATCTTGAAATAATCATAAAAAATGAAGGTGTTTTATTTTCATAATTTTTTTGCAGACATGATTTATTCTTTAACAGTTTATGGATACAAAAAAATACAATTTATTTCCTAGGAAGTTTTTTTAGAGAATACTTATATTCTTTTGTAGTTATTTTTACGAAACATGTTTTAGTAATAAAAGTAATAATATCGAAAATTATAATTGAAATATAAATCATAGATCTTTCTAGATTTGTTTTCCTACTTTTTAATCTTTAATAGAAAGACTCATTGCATGCGTGGTTGTTCATATAATACAAGTGATTTTTTTAACTATTTACATTAGAGGAAATTATACTGCTACGAATAATTTAAATATTACCAATTAAACACGTTCCAACTCTTTTGTAGCCGTCTCCTTCAAAAGACAGATACAATGTAGTATACTTGGGAACTATCATATTGTACAGTGAAATAATTTTAAAAATCGGTTCAGTAATCTCAGTCTACTTTCTACAAACAAACATTTAAAAAAAAAGTATTAGTATAATTTGAATCAGTAAAAAAATTTAAATAACACGTTATGAAATATGTTGTAAAAATGGTTTAGTTTACTTAACCGTCAATTTTGTTGGGAAAAAGGCTAAATGTGAAGTGCTTCGTTACCTAATTGGCAATCGTATTGATTTATTACTCCCATTTTTATTCATTATGGTAGTTGCTGGTACTTGCATTTTATTTATAATGCTCAGAAAAGTACTAGCATGAAAAAATAATTGATTTTTCTTCTTTTTCCATGTTTTAAAAGTTTAAATTTAAAAAAAGTCACATTATTCGTGCGCATTTGCGTTTTAGCAGTTATTCCTATATCAAATTTAAAGTTTTTATACTGACAGTTTAAAAGAAATCACTGAAAAAATAAACTGTAGAACATTTTCTCCCTTTCACACATGTTAAACTCGAACTTTAAAAAAAAAAATTTCTCTATGGGAGCATCACGTTCTTATAGAAACCTACGTGCAAATTAAAACATTTTTAGCACAATAGTTTTAGTTAAATCAATTTTATAAAGTATAATTCAGATAACGTTAAAAATCAGTAGGTATAGCATTATGTGCATAGGTATGGTATTATGTACAATTCAGAAAATGGACAGATACACGACAGCGCAAGCCATACAATGAAACGAAGTTAAGGATATGTAGAACTCTTATACATTCAAACGAATGAATTTTTGAAAAATAATTTATATTAAAGAGTAGTCAATCATTTTTGAACATTTTGAAACAAAATGAATGGCACTCTTAATAGTTGTTAAAATGGAATATTTTCAAAAAGAGTACTTTTTCTCAAAAGACATTTTTCTCAAAATGTGATTTTTGAGCATTTCACGCAAGGTAGGTAAAACACTTTTCAATGTTTTTCATTAAATTTTCAGGATATGTAATATACTCTAGGCTTTATTGCTTGAAAAAGTATTTTTGTCTTGGTGTTATATTGCTAAAATTTTGAAAATTTTACATAAGAAATATAAAGTTTGATTTTTAAACATAAAAATACTATAAATAAAAAATGTTTTACGTTCAGTGTAAGCACATAACTTTCAAGTATAATAAGATGTCAAAAATTTTGTTTTATATTCTAAAATTCTTTTGTAATCATGCGCGAAATCTGTGATTCTAATTATCTGCTCGACAAATGTCTAAACGTTTAAAAAACCTTATAACAACTAATTTTCCGCATTATAATTTGAAAAACATATGACGCATCCATCTATTAGCAGTTTTAAAAATTGTGTTTTTTAATGTATACTTTTTAAGATATAAAATAATAAAAATGGTCATTATTTTTTCACTTTTCGACGTTTTAACAGTTCTAAGTCGCCTGTAATTATTTTATGATATACTTTTAAATTGTTTGCTGGAATTTCGTTGTCATAGAATATATTATGTAAGTAAAAAAATAATAATTAATAATAGGTAAAAAAATAACATGCGTAACGCTAGAACGTTCGTTGGCGCAATTTCGACACTAAACCGAATTTAGCCTTATCATATTTTTTCACGTATATTCTTCAAATTTTAGGACTTTAAACTAATTTACTTAATAAGTACACTGTCGAAATTTTTATTATGGGATTCAATTTTGAAAAAATTATAGCCAAATTCACCTAAAACTTCCGTTGGTGTTATTTGGATACCAAGATAAAAAATCTGCTTCCCTGACAGATAAAGCTAAATTTACATTTTCTCTAAAGCTGTGGGATTTTTATGATTATTGTTAAACTCTAAAAGAAAAACCCCGTAAAAATCCATAAATCATACTGGTAAAATAAGGAAATTATTTTTAGAGTGTAAAAATATAAAAGAAATCCTAATGTGTTAGCGAAAACGACAAAAAAACTCGCCTTTAAGCACTTTTATCTATCAAGAGTATTCTTAAATCTATATTCTCAAATTTCTGGTGCATTAACGAAATCATTTTATTATAGGAACAAAATCCGTAAAAATACGCGAAGATCGTACTGGCAATCAACATATTTTTTCTTTACAGTGCTTATAATGAAACTCCACTGTAGTGGACCAGTGGCATAACAAATCTATGGATATAATGAACGATTTTTTTCGATTACATTTCTTAGACATACACTATATACATCCTATATATCTGCCAGAAACCTTAAATATTATCAATGTGAAAAAAATTAACACATTTATTTCTCTTTAAAAAATACCGTTGTTTCCTTTTCTTTAAATGTGAAATTTAGCTTAATTTTTATGTATTTTCTGCAAAATAAATCATTGGTATTTTGTGAAAATGTAACAATATAAGCTAAATTAAAATAGAATGAAGCAATATAGTATAAAATTAAAATTTATAGCGTCCATGTTCCATAATTAAATTAGTGATGTCCAAATGACATAGGCGGCTGTTTTAAGATTTCGAACTTATCGGCGGTTTTAGTGTTAAAGCTTTGTTTCTTAAAAAAGAAACACAAATAAAATAAATATTGTTTATAGAGGTAAACGGCTTATTAAAATTAGCTGAAATTTATAAATAAATGATAAGATTGAATTTTTCAGGTTATATTTGTATTCCTTTTGCCCTGTGTATAAACAACTAATTTAAAAATCATAGAAAAATGCACAAAATTAGAAAAAAAGAACTACGTAAAATTGTGCATAAACAAGTGCTTGATCAGTAATATTTAAAATTTTTACTCATATTACTCTGCTTTGTGTGAAACGTGCATACATAAGAAGAAGTGTTGGGATTATTCATTGATTCAATCATTGAGACCATTTTACTAACCACAACAAAAAATAATTAATGTGTTCCATCCAATAAAATGACAAACGAAGACATAACTACTCTGTAACGTCTCCGAAAGACGGAACGTTACGTGAGAACACTTTCAAGTAACTTCAAACAAGAAATATCAGAATTAAACTTTTAATTTTTATTTAATCAAAACGGTAGACTAAAGGTCTTTCATAATTTTTCTAATTTTAAACTATTTAAAGTACTTTTACGTTTTGAACTAAGGATACCGATGAAAAAAATATAATTAAAATTCGTCGAGTAAAACAAATTTGGGAGTAACGGAGAGTTTAATTCATTGACAATCGTAACGGCTTCAAGACTTCTCATTACTTAGAGCACTATCTCCTAGAAACACAATCTGTAAATATCAATTTCTGAAGCACTAATATGAATCACTATCCAGTAACACATCCCATAACATTAAGGTATTTTTTAAGGCCAGTTCCTAGAAGAGAAGAGATTCCAGCAAGATCAATTTCCAAAACACATAACAAAATCCAATTTATTTTAATTAATGTAATGTGCCTGACCAGAATAATGTTAAATGACAATAGAATAATGCTGGAAAAATATAAATTTTTATCTTGCTGAAATTTGGTTTGTACGTCCAGAGAAAACTTCAAAGTCGTTATGTATCAACATTAAAATGAGCTAAGATTGCGTTGTGCCAAGTTTTTCATTCTTTTGAATATATAATTCAATACTACATAAAAAAAGACACATTATTATATTTCTATTTGCAATGTTGAATTACGATTAATTATGCTCAATTCATACAATGAAGATTTAAGTTTGTCTTATTGTATTCCTTCTTAATTGCTACTATCATTGATATGTAGCATTCAATGAAAATCTCTGATATATTTCTTTTCACAAAGCCATTCGTGCTGCATTCTTCAGATTTATAAAGCACAAGTTTGTATTGTGAGATTACTATTAAAAGTGTAAACAACTTCCAGCGAAACAAATTATCGCGTTTTATTATCAAATAAACATAGAATTACACTGGAAAAACATATTTTAAAAGATAAATGTGTTTTATCAGAACGTTTTCTCATTACACTTAAGTATGTTTTTACAAATCTTTTTAACAATGAAGTTGTGTAAAATATTTGAACGTGTTATGCAGAGTCCTGATAAAGTTTCAGCAATAACCACTTTCCTGAAGATTTAACATCTTAACTATTCGATAAACAAACACTGTATACATATCGTTTTTTTTCATCAGGAGATATTTATAATTCTGAAATTAGAATAATAATATTAATTTACATGTTCGGTAGTTTTGAACAGGGAATCTCCATCTTACTATCACTTAATGAAAAGATTTTGTGAAGGTCCCCTTTTAATTATCTCGCAAATGTTTAATGCATATTTGGTCGTAACTCTAATTATTTATATGCAATACACTAATAGCAATGAAGAAAGTTAAATTACAGACGCCTTGTATTTCTTCGTGTAATTTGGTCTAAAGTAAATTCAATAATTTCTTCAAAATTGATCTATGTAGAAGTAAAATCGAAGACATTCGATAATTTTGCACATCTTGCTTTACCTGTTTTTGTTTTTACCTAACTTGACTATAATCATACAAGGAAATCACTTATTTTCATTAAATTAAAGATGTATTTAGTTACCAAAAGGTATTTATAAGCCTTTATGTGTACTGTTATCATTTTAAGGAAATAAAAGTTTACTTTAATTTGAATATATAAAAATCTTATAGTGCACGAATGCATATATAATAGTATTTATTCACGTTAGAATAAATTCACATAAAAAACAGAGCATGTAAAACACATAGTACATTACAATCACTCTTGAGGCATATTAATATTACTTATATTTTCAAGGAAGCGAAAACAATGTTCTTATTTTATGCTGTTTACTCTCTTTATCATTTCCTAAGGGTCTCATATATCACTGCTTTTCGCCTAGATTTTATGCATAACTCAGGATTTTCCGATCATTTCTTTTAGTTATATTCACGAGTCACATTCAGTCACTGCGCTTTTTTATAATGCATGACATATACACTTTTAAGCTCTATACAAATGCCATTATTTAAAATCTAACTGTCTTTCTGTGTTATACATTGTATAATTTAATTTAATTTTACATTTATTAGTGGTGTCACGCAGCGAAAAGCGAGTTATTTAGTTGAAATGTACTATTTAACACCACGTATTACCTATAAAGATTTAAGGTTACTATTACTTATGTTTGTTATCAGTGATTAATATTGGATATAAGGTGGTTATCTTATGCGTGCATCCAAAAGATTTCTTTGTTGCGCTACCTCTCCTAAACTGCCTTGTGCATGGCTATCAACTTCAGTACAGAGATAGATACCATGGTCGTATGTGATCGTATGTGTATATACATCATTATATATGTATATATAATGACGTTTATATATACGTCAGATAATCTACTTATAATAAAATCCGAAGTGAAGAAAGCGTCTGTAACCATTCCGGACAGGAACACTCTTGTCTAAGTTCTGGTCTAAGTCGAATCGACCGTAGTTAAACGCCATAATAGGCTTAATGAAAAACCTATGCTAACATATCACAGCTAAATGATAATATCTTCTTCTTGAAATCATGTCTGTTCAGCATATTTTTCCTATAAAACATGTATATCATATCCTATTATAATGTTTTAAGTTTTTAATTGTAAATCCAGATTAAACAATCCTAGGAATCCTAGACGAACACTGTTGCGAACAGTATTGTTTTGGCGCCATCTACCGGCTTTAAAATGTACTTTTCTACAATACAAACCTTTCATACTGTTTGTATGAAGTCTTATGAAAATGGAACGCAGATCAACAATCCGTCATTTTTGACGGGGATTATATACTAGCTTTTTACAAACTTACTGTATTTAATTTTTTACAAGCATAATTAATTACGTTTAGAAATAATTATTAAAAGTTTTTTTTGATTTTTCATAAGGTAAAATATCCATAGAATATTTCCAAATTATTTTGATCTTAGATTTTATTATTTTTTTATGTCATTTTAAACATTTACTAAATTTATGATTTAAAAAAAAATCAGTTGATTTAATTCAATGATTTAAAGAAAACCCGTTAATTAAATTCAATGACTTGAAGAAAATCAGTTGATTTAAATCATGATTTAATCCCCAATTTAAATCATCTGATTAAAATCGTTGACGCCTAGATTGTTTTGACGCCATCTACCGGCTTTAAAATGTACTTTTCTACAATACAAACCTTTCATGCTGTTTGTATGAAGTCTTATGAAAATGGAACGCAGATCAACAATCCGTCATTTTTGACGGGGATTATATACTAGCTTTTTACAAACTTACTGTATTTAATTTTTTACAAGCATAATTAATTACGTTTAGAAATAATTATTAAAAGTTTTTTTTGATTTTTCATAAGGTAAAATATCCATAGAATCTTTCCAAATTATTTTAATCTTAGATTTTATTTTTTTATGTCATTTTAAACATTTACTAAATTTATGATTTAAAAAAAATCAGTTGATTTAATTCAATGATTTAAAGAAAACCCGTTAATTAAATTCAATGACTTAAAGAAAATCAGTTGATTTAAATCATGATTTAATCCCCAATTTAAATCATCTGATTAAAATCGTTGACGCCTAGATTGTTTTGACGCCATCTACGGGCTTTAAAATGTACTTTTCTATGAAGTCTTATGAAAATGGAACGCAGATCAACAATCCGTCATTTTTGACGGGGGTTATATACTAGCTTTTTACAAACTTACTGTACTTAATTTTTTACAAGAATAAGGAATTACCTTTAAAAACAATTATTCAAAGCTTTTTTTGTTTATTCATATTTTTTTTTTGTTTATTCATTTTTTTTGTATACCCATAGAAACTGTCCAAATTATGTTAATCTTAGATTTTATTTTTTTATGTCATTTTAAACATTTAGTAAATTTATGATTTTAAAAAAATCAGTTGATTTAATTCAATGATTTAAAGAAAATCAGTTGATTGAAATCATGATGTAATCCCAATTTAAATCATCTGATTAAAATCATTGACACCTAGATTGTTTTGGCGCCATCTGCCGGCTTTAAACTGTACTTTTCTATGAAGTCTTATGAAAATGGATCGCAGATCAATAATCCGTCATTTTTGACGGGAGTTATATACTAGTCATTATATAGTATCAATACTGAGGAAGCGTTCTTCTTATACAAGGGAGTGTCGAAAATAAGTTTTTCTTCTTGCTTTTCGTGGGAAATCGTTCATCATTGGGGAAACCAGACAGCCGTTAATTGCGAAAAACATCTTTGCACCATGTATTTTTATACGACCTCGCTCAAGTAGATGACGCTATCACACTGCTTGTGCAAAGAGGGGATGATTCTCTCAGCCTTCGTCCATGACGCGTTTTGAATTCGTGGTCAAAAAAATAAGTAAGAGCATATGAACGGGTACATGGAATATTGAGAACAGATATTCATAACTTCCACATGGATGTCTATGGGCCAAATGTGATGTCGAAGCGATGGCATAGCTAAACCATTATGCAACCCTTGTTTCCGATTCTCTTGACTATCCACCGTACATTCCTGATCTTGCGTCAAGTGACGCCCATCTGTTTCCGGCTTTAAAGGAGGCTCTGGATTTATGGAGATTTGGAAGCAAGTCACACAATCCGTTCAATTCTTCTTCCGTATGCAGAACAGTCATTAATTCAAAGAGGGTTTTTGATGCTTATAAAGCAGTATGACGAATGTCTCAATGTAACTGGTGCTTATGTGGAAACAAACGAATTCATCTATTTATAGTATCGTTATATTTGTTATTTTTCATACACATCTCTGTCCACAGTCCACAGGGAAAACTTACTTTTGGAATTCCCTTTTATAATTGTAAAGTGTAGGCATTACGATTTCAAGAGAGCCGTTTTCTGAGTTTATTTCTGCTCATCGACAGTCTACTGCCATGCTACCACTAAAATATGAGTAGAGAAAGCCAAAGCTGAGAACAGAGAAAGCCAAAGCTATATATTGCTTTTCTGTGCTATAAAAAAGAACAAATTCGAATGATGTGAAGATATAGAACGAAAAACAATGAATCGATGTTTTCTGTCGTGATACGGCAATATCTAGGATCTTATTTTAAATACATTTAAGTCTGAAATTCACCTGAATCGTGAAACAACATTTTTAATATCGCGGAGTATTACTATTTTAGCAGTAAATTATCGTCATATTGGCAGGAATTAAGGGCATGCACAAGATGAAGTTTTGGGTGTTCAACCCCTTCCATTCATGTTGTATTATTTCATTCAAGAGCAAGTTTCAACATGTAGAATAGTTTAAGACGGGTCGAATTTAACAAAATATTTAAAATTTGTAAATGTATATTTCTATTTGTTTTTTCTGTATTTCATATATATTTATTATTTGTATATTGGATTCCTTTTGTTTAGCTGAAAATTAATTGTATTTTAGCTTTACTGATGTATATAAGACTACTTATCATAAAATTGCTTTGGTGTGTAGGTAAGACAATGTTTCTTGTTTGGATAACTATCACTTTAACATGTGTTATTTATTTAGTTAAATGAACACATAATTTGGACTAATATTTATTTGTACGAGGTTCAAACGGTAAAAGCGGTTTCTCCTCATAATTAACACTCACAAATTACAGTTATTTTGATGGTATGCAGATAACGTACTTCAAGGTGTAATATCAATTTAAATCAATGTACAACTGAATGCTTAACAAATTAAAGTTAAAGCATAATTAGCGTAAATTAGTGTGTAAATAAATATAGTACTTTTAAAAGTTAAACTTAAGTAAATGCTGCAGATTTAACCGCTCCCTTTTGAAAATCCTGTGCAAAGACTTGACAGGAATATTAATCAACAGAAGCAAACTCGCGAAACCTTTTCAACAGGAGAATAAAATTGACCCAATAAAATTATCGAGGTCTAATAAAGTCAAAAGTCATAAATATAAGATTCTTACATAAGAATCGAATGCATGAATGCATTTTGTGTGCGCCGATGTACGGTAACGGCAATTGTGTACGATTTATCTCTGTCATGCCAGTAAATGAAAAAGCGATCTTAAAATGTGCGCACAATTGCATGTGGTGCACTAACGTCCTGATGAAACCTCAACAATAAAATTTGTTCCCGAACACTTAGTGTCTTTATAAATAACATTATATTTTGTACTACTGATCTTGTCAATACTTCTACTTGCAAAACCGTAATATATATTTATATGGTTTCTACTTACAAGTAGAAACTCGCCCTATGTTTGTGACATAGCGAAAAGATATTTTTCATAAAAATTTTGCTTTAGATATGTCTTAAACGTTTATTTAAAATCTGGAAGTAAACCAACTTTGTTTTATCACTGTGGAAATTTAATAACGCACAAGCTGTATTTATACGTGTAATAAAAACTTCTGATGTGAGCATATTATAGAACTTATGGGAGAAAATTAGAAATTTTCTTGAGCCCCTAGATATTACTCCTCTTAGATATCTATGGTCAAAGATGCATTGCGTTGAAAATGGTACATAACAACTCAATGAGTCATTGACAATATATTTTTTACCGTAAAATTGTGTTGGGGAATTTGATTTCTTTTAAGCAGTTATTAATCCTAAATTGTTGTTTACTTGTTATTTATTTCCCCTTTTATCTTTCTGGTTATGGCTGAAAGATAATATTTTGATTAAAGTATTATGCCATGTAAATATGTGATATGAATATTCATATTTTTAATAAAGATCGATAAATATTTTACCAAATTAATAAAATATGCACAACAAATAAAATAAAGCATTTCTTTTTTTTAAATATTCGAAAGAATAATTTCAGTTTAAAATATTTGATAAAAAACAGTATAATACTGGTTTAATATATGTATATATTTAAATGTATTTCTACAACTACTTAAATAACGATATTCTGGAAATACGATTTAATTCAAACATATCAGAATTTGCTGACTCTAAAGAAAGTATATTAAATAAGGTTTTTGAAAAGTGAAAGTTAATATGTTAATGCATTTTTGAATTTCTTTCCGGTGCTTAAGATTCGATTCTGAAGTATGTTTTCTACATTCTTTATATATTTAATGTTATGCAAATGAATGTGAAAAGTTGATTTCAATCAAGCTGAAATTTACGATTACATGGAACTACAGTAAAAAAATGGAATACAAAGAGAAGTCAGCATTAAAAATTTTAAGAACAGTCCAATGATTAAGTAAGTAGTCAGTACTTGAATTTCAATTCAAGAAGAGTTCGTAGTGAATTCATTTCTTGATACTTTAAAAGAATAGATAAGTTTGAAAGTCTTAGAAATGTAAAAATGTATAATTCTGATCTGATGATTAAATTTGGTATATAGTTTCATTTTAGATTTTACTTTTTCATATTTCATTAAATATTTATAGGCGAGATAAAAACGAAAAGTAATATTTAATTTCATAAATATTCCAAGAATAAAAATATTTTCATTTTAATGCAATTATTTTGATCATATTAGTATTTAAAAATTTAGTATATTGTTCATCACGAAGAAAATTTTATATATAAGTGAAATCGTGTACAATAAACATCCTATTTTTCTGTGTACTAATATTTACGTAATAGTTTACAGGCCTACTTCAAACTGTAATATCTCCTAAGTGCTATAACTGTTTAAGCGTTTTTATGACATTGGAACTGTTAAGTTAATGATATTTATTTATATGACTTAAATTGCTTGAATAAAAATTATAATTTAATCGCTGACATTAAAAAAAAAAAAAATCAATGAACGTTAACACAAATCTATCACTTTAGAGGTACAAAACGTCGGTTAGATTTTAACCCCCATAGTACTCTTGGGGTTTTTATTGGCTCCGTTTAATGATTTTGATGTATTTTATGTTTAGAACCAGAAAAAATAAATTATTTACGTAATAAATAAATTCGCATAGACACCTCGTAAGAAGAAACTGCCTCTGACATTCCTAATATGGTTTTATTCTCATTTTTACTGAAAAGAAAAATTGCATTTTACATTTTTTCACTTAATATCGCATATCTTAAGCTTATGTTTCGATTTATTTTTAGCAACAATATATTATAATTCAGAAAAAAAAATGTATGGCTCTAAAAACCCTCCACCTACCCTTTTCTGCACTGCAGTTTCATCAGTTAACCATCATCAATGCTCCCTGTGTCCCTCATTCCAGCAAGAAATCACATCACCTTGTATTTTGCTCTACCACAGCCCATATCTGTGAGATGAACTTTATATTAGTATTAGCTGACCCCCCCTCCCCATGTCCGTAATAAAACCTTAAATAAACCCCAAATTTGTATTATTTTACATATTTTACCCGGTTTGTATGAATTCATATCTTTAATGACAAAATCGCAAAATCGTAAAAAACTTTTACTATTTTTTTCAAGTAGGATCGTTATGTAGTTTAAAAAAATAGCTTTTGTTGTCCATACCCTTTGGAATTTTCAATGGTCATAAATATAACGTTTTTACAGCCCGTGAGAAAAATTACATCAGAAATATTGTTATCTGGTTGTAAAATAAGTATGTTTTCTTTTCGCGTCGGGTCCGTTATGATAAAAAAAAAAGTATTCTTCGTCCGATCCCTCTGAAATTTTAGTCATTTAGAAATATAACTGTTTCTAAGTCCTCTATAAAATGAAAATATATTCATTTTAAATAGTGAAACGTTACCCAAAACAGAGCGTGACCACGGAAAACATCCCGTTATTAAGGGTTTTCGCCGAAAATATCTCAGATTTTATTTTTAAAAAAAATACTTGTTCTCGTCCGGAGGCTTCGAAATTGTTGTAGGTGATGTAACTCTGGTCTAGCGAGATTTTCTAAAATATTGTGTCGAAATACGAACGTTTAGTAACTTTTAGCGTAAGAAAATAAATCTTCTCGTGAGGCGCGAAATGACCTGCGTTCGGCGGTGTTTTTGAAAGGGTTAAAATCCGTGTTTAAAAAAATAATTATACCCTCTATTATAAGAAGGATTCAGCTCTAAAAGAATATGTTTGGTTTGTCTGTATCTCTAAAATTGTGCTATTGAGAGGAGTTGTCGTAAGGGAGAAAACATAAGCCCGGGAAAACGACCCTTTTTCAAAAATGTTTTTCAAAGGGTTAACATAATTTTTTTTCGAATTGATTACGGCATTGGAGACGTAAGAGTGCGATCTCTCAGAATATGCTTTTCGTTTTTAAATAAACCAAATTGTTTAGTCGATAGAATTTCTTCATTCACGTGCGCTGTGGTAAATCGTGTTCTGAGCATGATAGATTTCTGAAAGCCAGCTCGAAAAAAAAAAAGATGAGTTATTGATCATTTTTTAATTAATATTTTGGCTAATTTTCAAAGTATTTAAATTCTAAGACTCAGGTGCACCAGTTCGGGCCTTGGACTACCACACCTAAATTTTCAGACTTCTAGGTGGGCTAGACTTTGGTAGCCATCGCAGACAAACACGCACACACACACACATACACACAGAGCGAAATATATATATATATTTTTTTTTAGTTTTAATTATTTTATTAGCATAAATGTACATATATCATAACATTTTTCTTAGCACAATAGGTTAGACGCAAGGTAAACACAAACAATGCGACTTTAGTAAGTGCTTATGGAACAACTAATACACGGACAAGAAGCTACATTTAATATAATTAAATTTCTTATCCAAATCATGCAAAATTATCAACGCTCATGAAACATTAAAACATTTTACTAGGTGTGTTATTTATTTTGTGTTATGTTTACCCCACTTTTATAAACACTAAAAGCTATTTGATTTACAGCATTTTCTGCTGAATTAACGCCTTTAGAAATCTATGTCTTTAACACTTCATAAGTATAATACAACTTTTTGAAATTAAACTAAAAAAATTGTTTTAATGAATTTTTGTTACTGTTGCATTTATTATTTACAACAAATATAATTGCTTGTAAGTCCATCTTGTACAAGCCCTTGCTTCTATAAGTCGTGTATAAGTTAAATAATTCCACCTTTTGAATTTACCAAAATACTCCCATAGTACAAATATCCAAAAAAAATTGCATTTTATAAACGCTAAACAATATTCGAATCTCGCATGAAATTGGAAGCATATGACCTCCAAATTGGATATTAAGTCATAAAAATTTATTTAAATTTTTGAAAGAAAGTATTGATTTAAAATTTTAATCTAGATTTAACAAATATTGAATTACTTTTTTATATAAACAGTTTTGTTAGTGTACATTTCCGAACAACGTTTTTGCAAATTATTTCAGAAATTATTGTAAATAAAATTAAAAACAATAAAATAAAATTAATAATTGTATTTTATTTGTTTAATTATTATCTATAACGTATTTCAAATTAGAATAATGATATATTTATATTCCTTCTAAATCAGGAAATTGAAAATTTAATCATTTTATAAAGGAACATTGTGAATATCATAAAATATAATTTTATTATTCTTCATCAAAATATATTAAAACAATTAAACAAAGGTTATTATAAAAAATACCTTTAAATTTATTGTACAAGGTGACGAAGAGAAAATAAATTTCCCGTATGCTCAATAATTTAGAAAAGATAAGGAACTTTGGAAACCAGTTCACCGAGCAAAATACTGCTGACCACAAGGGTCCTATTAATCAACGTATACGAGAAACTGTAATTTCTCCATATCAGCCTCGATTCGATCATTTTTAATTTTATGTGTTTTATTTAGTAAGCTGTAAATACGGGCTTTATTAGTATGAAATTTCGTTATTTGTATCTTTCTGTCCTATGCGTTTTTCTAATTATAGGGGCCAAAGTTATATTTTCTGAAATGTCAATAATAAAAATTTGAAGTATTAAAATATTTATATTTGTAATAGTTTGTAATATTTATGTATATCAGAGAGATCATTTCAGAAAATGTTATGTTTTATACAAAGTACGAGATTATACAATTAGGTTAGATTAGTGGATTATATTATATTATATTATATCAGTGGATTAGTTGGATTATAGTTAGATTTAGGTTAAAGTTGATGGTCTAAAACTACGAAATTTTCCTTTTTTTATTTTGCTTTTTACCTGCCCAAATATTGTAATATTAATGTCTGTCTAAAAAAATAAAAGGGAGAGAGACAAGAAAGCACGCCATGCATTTTAATTGCCAAATTATCGCTGCAAAAAACAAAAGATAATATTAGCCTAAAAACAAAAACAAAAATAAAAAAAAACAAGCTTTTTAAATTTATTGTTTGTCTTATTAATTTCTCCATATCAGCCTCGATTCGATCATTTTTAATTTTATGTGTTTTATTTAGTAAGCTGTAACTATGGGCTTTATTTTTATGAAATTTCGTTATTTGTATCTTTATGTCCTATGCGTATTTCTAATTATAGCTGCGAAAGTTATATTTTCTGAAATGTCAAGAATAAAAATTTGAAGTATTAAAATATTTATATTTGTAATAGTTTGTAATATTTATGTATGTCAGAGAGATCATTTCAGAAAATGTTATGTTTTATACAAAGTACGAGGTTATAGAATTAGGTTAGATTAGTGGATTATATTATATTATATTATATCAGTGGATTAGTTGGATTATAGTTAGGTTAAAGTTGATGGGCGAAAACTACGAAATTTTACTTTTTTTATTTTGCTTTTTACCTGCCTAAATATTGTAATATTAATGTTTGTCTAAAAAAATAAAAGGGAGAGAGACAAGAAAGCACGCCATGCATTTTAATTGCCAAATTATCGCTGCAAAAAGAGAGATCATTTCAGAAAATGTTATGTTTTATACAAAGTACGAGGTTATAGAATTAGGTTAGATTAGTGGATTATATTATATTATATTATATCAGTGGATTAGTTGGATTATAGTTAGATTAAAGTTGATGGGCGAAAACTACGAAATTTTACTTTTTTTATTTTGCTTTTTACCTGCCTAAATATTGTAATATTAATGTCTGTCTAAAAAAATAAAAGGGAGAGAGACAAGAAAGCACGCCATGCATTTTAATTGCCAAATTATCGCTGCAAAAAACAAAAGATAATATTACCTAAAAAAAAAAAAAAAAAAAAAAAAAAAAAAAACACGCTTTTTAAATTTATTTTTTGTCTTATGGCCCTTTTATAGAAAATAGTAGGCTATGGCAATGGAAGAAGATTAAGGAAGATTAATGGTTCTAAATGGGAATTTCGCCAAATTCGCCAGCTATAGCCAAGATGGCTTCATATAAAGCAACGTATTTTTCGCGATATTTCTCCAAGTTGGCCAAAATTTGGCCTTATCCCTGATAACCTTGACATTAGCACTTTTCAACAAATACTCATTGTATTCATATGTATTCATCCATACATACTCATTCATATGTATTTCATATACATGCTGACGTCATAATGATGCGGGCAACAATGTGAATAAAATGGATGAATGTTGCAGCAGTGGAGCTATTTGTTTTCCAATTAATATTAAACAGTCGTAACGTTATCTCTATAGGGAAAATAAAAGTTTTCGGCCAACGTTGCCCCATTCTCCCCTTAGGAATCGAATTTAAAAGAAAACTATGTCCTATTCATGTATTGCCTTCATGAATACATATGCATTCCAGATTTTAAAGCTCTTTGGTAACCGAAAGAGGGTGAAAAATGAGTGACAAGATTTGGCTGGCATTACATAAGTGCAAGTTAAAAGAAAGTACAGAGTGTCTCATTCATTTTGCAACCCGCGTAAATGCGAAGCAAATGAACAGCACGAGTGCACGCGCACACCATTAGAGCAGTTAGCGGTGTGGAGGCTCGTGCGCACAACACTACCAACATGCTAAAAAACCGCACGAGACACTTCAGTGCTAAGGAGAACGAAGTGAAAGGTAGTTTTGCGTCATGGTGCTATGTGCAGAAAAACGCGCGTTTATTATTGAACATTATTTTCGAACGTCTTCGTTCAAAACAGTCAAAGAATGATATGAAAACAAGTTTCCAGACTAGGTGGTGCCGAATAAAAGCATAATTAAGCGAATCGTGGACCATTTTCAAACAAAATGGACTGTGGAACCGAACGGAAAGAACCGTCTGTCGTTTGTCCTAACTGACCACAAAATGAAGGCAATCGAGACGAAAATCAAGGAGAAACCGGCCACTTCAGTAAGAAAATAAGCTTTACAAACAAACGTTCACCGAGCAACTGCATATCGCGTCTTGAAACGATTGAACATTTCTCCGATAAATTTTTGGTGATCGGTTAATTACAAAAGGACTATGGCCTCCGCGCAGTCCAAACCTGTCACCGCCCGATTTCTTCTTGTGGGGCTATTTGAAAAATCGCGTGTTCCGTGAACCGGTAGCCTCGATTACTGAAATGAAAACTCGCATTACGGAAGAGATAAACACTATCACACCTTATACATTACAGAATGTGTCTCGAAACCTCCTCAAACGGGCCCAGATATGTAAAGGTGAAGACGGCGGTCACTTCTAACACCTTTTGTAGTCGTTTAAGCATTTCTGTAAAATAAAAATTAATGTTTATACATTGTTCTTTTTTTGGGGTTGCAAAACAAATGAGATACTCTGTATGTAAAAAATGAACTTATTAACCAATAAGATGATCTTAGGGGATCATCTTAATATTAAAATAAAAAAAAAAAACATTTAAATTTCTCAATAGCAATACCATAAATCGAATTCGCATTTCTATAGTTGGGTACATTTTAGCTTAAGAAACAAAATTCTAATTTCAGTTCTAATGTTCACATACTAATTCTATGCAGATAATTTAGTGACAATTAGGTTAGATCAGTGGGTCCCAGCCTTTTTTTTACTACGTCCCATCTAATCATTTCTAAGATCGCTATACTCCCCTCCCATCTTTCTGTAACAAATAAGTCTTATTATTTAAATAGTGAATCCTTATTCACACGGAGAAAGCTTATAAAGCCTTCGCAGTCTCAAGTCACTTAACAAGTTGTTATAGGAGCGAACAGATAATGTGTCATGAAAATCGTCATAGCCGTTTTAGATATATAGCAGAATTTTCAGTGCTGAGTTTGTTTCAAACTGTCAAAGCTAACTTTTCCGAGTTCGGGAGTTAGCTACATCGTTTTATCGTGATTCACGTAGAAAAAGAGGCACGTTTCGCGAAAATGATTTGATTATTTTTCTATTTATTTCAAGTAGACCTTTTCAATGCTGAGATTGTTTTAACCTGTCAAAACAAATTTTCGTGAATCCAGGATATAGCTAGATCGTTTTCTCGTGATTTATTTAGTATAGGATCTAGGTTTCGTGGAAATCGGTACAGCTGTTTCCGAGATCACCCTGACACCCCCAAAAATGTTTGCTCGTTTAATAGATATGATATGCCTTTTTTTTTAAGTTTGGAACGAGGAAGAGTTTTCGGAATATTTTAATGGGAATTTCAAGGATGGCAGGATTTTTAAAAAATCTGCAGTGTTTTCTGCCTTACGAAGTTTATGCATGAATTTCGAAACTGATTAATGATTGGAACATATGATATTAAAAAAAAAACATAAAAAAAGATTTGCCAAAATACATTGTTAATAGCTGCATCAACGCCGTTTTCAGGTAATCTTCTTTTCAACAATTGTGTAATCTTGTTTTAGACAAACGTGCACACTAATTTTAATTATAGTGTCAAAACGACCTTAATTATTCTGATTTTGTAAAAACCTTATTAAAGGTTTACGCCCCTTTTCATTGTGAAGCGCGTACCGACACTTAGTTTTATAACATTGATAATTCTATGTTTTTCATGCTGCAGAGAGAAAAGAGTGCAATTTTAAACATTTATGGAAGCACAAAAAATAACTAAAATAGAAGACAAATCAATGATCATTAATATATATTAAAATACATTTATAACTCGCGTTTTTAAAATCTTAATAGGCGATAATCGTACACTTAGAAATTAAGAAATATAAAATTAAATTAAAATTAATTCATATTTGTGCTTATTCTAATACAACAATAATTAATGTATTTTTTAACCAATTTATTTAACTTCACTTCATATGAATTTTGTGTTCAAAATAAAATTAAAATCTGTCTTTTTTGTTGACAGACAGACTTTTATTCAGCACCAATGTGCAGTATATTACGGTTTATATGCTTTTAATATGTTTTCTATTTTACTTACCCATCATACGTAGTATAGGGTAAGTCTTGTAATCGTTTTGAAAATCGAAAAATTTTTTTTGACGGATTTACACGTTTCAGACACTGGAGATTCCGAAAAACATATTTTTAGAAAAAAAAAATTTGCCGTCCGTCTGTGTGTCTGTGTGTGTGTCTGTGTGTCTGTAAGCGCTCTATCTCCCGAAAAAATTGAGATAGAGACTTGCAATTTAGTACGTACTTAGTATGTAATAATGGGAAGAAGCCTATTTCATTTCAATAACCTCGATTAAACGGAACTATATTTTTCGGACTCTCGAAATATTCGTTCTGATAAAAGGTATATAAAAATTTTCGAAATTGTTTATTTTAAGAAATGAATATAAAAGACAATAAAAAAACATAAATTTTGAATAAAGCATGAAGTCGATCGGATAATTAGTTGCCGAGATATTTGGAATCCTATTTTCCACACTCTTCGATTTTTCATGACCCTGTATTTCATCCAAATTTCACTTCAAAGATATATTTTAATTGGAAATTTGACGCTTAATCAGATGCAATAAACCGCTAGTTAATAGGATTATTATTTTTGGAGTTATAAGGAAAAACCTCTTTCAAGCAATTCAGTAATCGAGCCTTTAAAGTTTGTGACGTCATCAATCCACGATTTTATTTGAATTGCAATGCATTTTATAAGTAGTTTACACATTTTTATTTTAATATTTTACAATATGCATATCCATGATGGGTAAGTATTACGGTGGCCCCCAACGACTAGTTCTGTTAGCAATCAATTGCCAATTTTAATAATTCTTCTACTACTTCCTTCACATTGCTATATTTCGAAGACCGAAAAAAGTCATTAAATCTAGCTACAGAGTTCAAACAAATTTTGATTGACAGTACATTTTTTTTTATTCGATGGTGTAACAATTAAAATTATGCAATAATTACAAGTTTGGAAGTTTTTCGGGGGTGTCCAAAAGTGGCTTACAGATTTCTGATGAAGGCAAAAAGGTCCGTAGTGAAATAAGTAGGAGTATGTTGCTAACAAAGATACGTTAAAAGAAAAGTTGAGATAAAAAAAAAAAAAAAAAAAACCTACTGAAATAAGGAATGTTTTTCAAAAGGAAAAACAGAGTTTTCATTTTAATTTGTTAGCAGTTTAAAATTAAATATTTCTTTTAATATTTGATCGAGTGCTATTTCTAAACTTTTTAACTTAGTACTTCCATTGATGCAATTTCCCATTAAATAATATTTTAAACTGTGTATAAATTAAGCATACCTATTAAAAATGTAAGTATTATTAAATAAGAAATTTTATATATGTCCAAAAATCATAGTTATATAATAAATTATTATTAAAAGAATATGGATTCATTACTAAATTAAATATAGCAGCGCCACTTATTGGGCGATTTTCACCAAAAACTAATCAGCACCAATTTATATCAGAGACTAACTGATTATAAAGTCATTATTTCTTGAGATAGAGCGCCCACAAAATTTTGTCACATACAGACAGACAGACAGACAGAGTCACAGACTCACAGACAGACATTTTCTAAAAACATTGAAATCGTATTCAGGACCTTCTAAAACGTATAAATCCGTCCAAAACCGGAAGTCGAAAATTTTCATGAATCCAATACTTTCTTATTGTAAAGATAGAAGAAAGTAAAAAAAAAAATGTTTAAACTCTTATAAAGCGTTGCTTTATACTAATTAGAATTTTTTAGAACTTTTCCCATCGATGTGATCATAATTACTTTTTCCAGAAGTTGTAATTTAAAATGCATCTAATTATGCAACAAAACAAACAATTAACTCTCCCATAAACGTCAAACTGTTTACAAAATTCCTGTCCTGAGTATTTCATTAAATTTTGTTGCTTGAAAAGAAATCTATTTGAAAATAAAAATTAAAAAGCAAAGCTTTTAATTCGAAGCTATAAATAACCTAGGTATTTTTTTAGTAGTGTTAAAAGCACATAAATTACCTCTCTACTTCATATTTTATAAAAGATAAGAAACTTTGAGAAGTAGTTTACCACAAAACAATAAAGATGACCACAAGGGCTCTATTAATCAAAGCACGCTGAAAGCCATTATTTCTTGCTATCAAACTCCTTGCTCGTGTTTAATTTTATTGTCGGTTATTTTGATGCTTTATAATGATTTCTATCTTTCTTTAATGATTTGAAAGAAAAACAGTATTCTCTCAGGAGCAGTTTTCTTAAAGTACAGGTTTTACTGTTTTAATTTATAGCACACATTTCTTGAATTTTGAATTTTGTGGTTTATGAGTTATTGTTTGAATGTAAATTTGCTTAAAAAAGATTGACTATATACGAACGAATTAGATTAATTAAAAAACTAATTTTTTTTTTTTTTTTTTTTTTTTTTTTTTTTTTTTTTTTTTTTTTAGTATTTCAATTTGAGGCTATGCGAAAATATTTAAAAGTCACTTGTAACTCATAACTCATAATTTATCTTTATAAATTTCAATAGTAATGTATCAATAATCTCAAATCACAAAATAGATTATACGGAAATTAGGTATTCAAATCCAATTTTGAACCAACAAATGTATTTTTCATTTATAACCTCGACTGTAAAATTTGGTGAAATCTCTTTTGATAAATTAATCAACATATTGTTTCATAATAACTAGCTCACTTAATAAATTTGATGCAATTTAATGCTATAGATGCAGAGAGAGATATTTCATGCGCATCAGGAACAGTGTGGTATAGCAGTACCTTCTTCTGAAAGAACTATACCAAACTATAATAAAAAAAAATTCTATGAAGATCCATATGAAATATTAGTTAGAATTTTTTTTTTTTATAAGTTTTACAACTGTAGCGAAAACAAAAATTTAGATAATACTAGATGAAACTCCTCAAAACTTGACGGAAAAAAATTACTATAACAATATCAGTAAAATAAGCTTCTTTATAACAAAAGATGTATAAAACAGTCTTTCAAATATTTTATTTTAAAAGTTTTCCCCCCAGTGAAATACAGTACTATTTCCGATGCATCCAAACAAACAATCTATAAACAACTGTGTAAAGCAAATCAGTTTGACATTATACTGCCATATTCCCCACGGCAAGAAAGAAAATTTCATGAATCTATGATGTATCATACAAATAGTATATCCCTACTTTCATCTCATATTCAGTAAATAAAAGAACATAGTAAATAAATCACACATCCCCCTCCCTCTGTCATAATTTAACCGAATGAGCTCCTATGCGCAGGTGCATTGCATCTGCCCAAAGACACCGTTGAAATTCGGCGTTAAAAAAGTTTTAAAATGTTTAAATTAAAAGTTTTAAAATGTCCTCATTAATCATTGTTCGTTTCAAATCCATATCTTCTAAAACGCATCCATTTTTTTAAGCTAATTAATTTTTATGTAAAAATGAAGAATTTTTTTACAATAATAAATCAATCTGTAGATGACCGAGATTTTTAATGTTTTCAAGTGTAATTTATTTGTATGGTTTCTTCGGTTCCTTTACATAATCAGGATGATTATTCCTTTTCCATAACAGTCGGGGATCTTTTCCCTCTTATGCAGTTAAATATCCAATGGATCTTTAAAAAAATAATAAAATACAGTTCCTAGCATGTTCTGATGAAATATATACATCAACGAATTCAACATATCAATTTTATGTTAATCATAAGCTGAATATATATATATATTTGACAGATTTTAGTTTAGCGCCAAAATGGTCTATCTTATGGATAATCTGATCTTATGATTTATCAGGTTTTTAATTAATATTTTTTTTTTCACTTTTCATGATGGTTAGGGAAATCTATTTTCAATTGTGGCAACTTTCCCAGCAGCTAACATTATTAAATCAAACTGATGGTCATTGTTCAAATAGAATTGAAAAATGTTTCATGCTTGAAAATTATTTATAAAGTCGTTAAATTAAGCGGCAGTTTTCCAATAAATTTCAATGGAAAGCTAATTTTTTTCTAATTGATGATGTAAAAATTGAAATTCTAAAATGTAGTAAAAAATTGAGATTTGTAGCATATAAAAGTGATGTAAGCGCGACGAAATCTAAAGCGATAGCGCCGTTTGTTGTCACAACCGTTATACATTTCTAAAAATTGCCAGTGTGTTTTGGCTGGCGTCCAAAAGTAGACTACAATTTTTTGACATCGAAAGAGAAGTGAAATAGGACTTTGCCGCTAATAAGGAACTGTTAAATGAACTTATAACAAACCTACCAAAATAATTCCTATAGAATGTAAGCCTTACATTGTTTATTCTAGATAAAAATACATTCATTATTATTTTTTTAACCATTGGGAAAGTGGTTGTTGCTTTCAGTCGAGAATGCAGGTTCGTATTTTACTACTTTAACCGTTTTTAACGAAATTCTGTGATTTAGAAGAATTTATCTTTGAATAGGCAATAGAAATGCATAAAAGCGTTACAAAAATATTAAAGTTACAAAAAGAATAGATGCAAATTATCAGATATGAAAAATAAAGTAGAAATTTGGT
The DNA here is from genome assembly GCA_963931845.1 of Maratus michaelseni. Classification (NCBI taxonomy): domain Eukaryota; kingdom Metazoa; phylum Arthropoda; class Arachnida; order Araneae; family Salticidae; genus Maratus; species Maratus michaelseni. Next base: position 214,360,985 of record OZ007590.1, read on the forward strand.
ACTTTCGTGTTATAGCGGCCCCCAAGGATGAAATATTTTTGTTTCTGTTTTCATTAATATATTGTAAATTTGGTACTTTTGTGTTATAGCGGCACCCAAGGATGAATCGCCAAGCGACCAAGATTTATCGCCTAATTATAAAGCATGTATAACATTATACTAATATATGATATATATATATATATATAACATTTCTTGACGTATGTGGCCAAGTCATAGTCATATAGGATGCATATATGATGTATATAATGATGTATAATCGACATATAAGACGTAAATTATCTGTGTATAATGACGTATATGGCACATATAGGAGTTATATATGCGTATATAGAATGCATATATAAGCTTTGCGATGATCTTGGCGAAATCACAACTACCACCTACATAATCATAAATGTGGGGGCCGCTATAAAGCAAAAGTACAGTATTTTCTTTATTTACTTATTTTTTTTTAACCATAACATTATTTTTAATAATTTTAATTTTTCCTGAAATCCTGTACTTTTGTGAATTTTTTTCTTAAAAAATCAAATATTCTAACCTATAATTTAAAAAAAGTAATCGGTAGCATGTAATTAAGGAATGCAATCTCGATGAAACAACCTATAAAGGCTCCAGTTCTAATATTTAAAATTAAAAAATCAATTAAAATTACGCCATGCTGACACAATCATATACATTTTTCTTTTTAGTTTTATCAATGTTACAATGCATTTCAATCTAAGCATAACATCATTTTTACCGGCGCAAATTTTTCACACTTACTTAGTATATGTTACTTTTATGCGTAAATACCATGTATACAAATAAAAATATATTTGTATTTAATTGTAATGAAAAATGGCATCAACAAAGTTGTATTGTATAATAATAAAATAAACCCAATGAACAATATTCCCGTGACGTCACAATAAATATGAATTTTTATTCGCTTATAAAACACGCGGATAAATATTTTTAACGAAATTTAACTTGCAAATTAAAAAATTCGGTCTAAAAGCCGTGCTTTTAATATTATTTATATTTTATCCTCTCAACCATAGAGTTCAGAGAATAAACTATGTACCTCGTAACAGTGGGCGTTAATCCGATTGCCGACTTTATGACGTCATAAGCAGATGAAAAAGTTTAATTGAAAATTACGGCTAATTAATTAAATTTTTGAACAAACGAATGCACGATAACAAATCTGTGTCCGAATATCTTTCATTTAAAAAAAGAATGATATAATTTGATGCAGTAGTTTGTTCTCACGGATTGTCGAAAGAAATCGCTTAGCGTTTTAAATATATAGATCGGTTCAGAAATAGTCGAATTGTATTCAGTATATCCAAAAATCATTACACATTCATCAAAAATCGTAAAGCGAAAAATTTGAGGAATCCAATAATTTATGTTTGTCAATGTAGAATAAAGTAAAAAGAACGAAACATCATGCGTCAGGCATCGATTATGAAACGCATTCCAACACTTGCAGAATGCTTTGAAAAAACTTCCCGTTTAATAAGGTAACATATAATGTCTAATTGAACAATTTGGAAAACTTATAACACATCATAAAACCCAATACCAGCAATTGCCGCCAAAAGACGGAAAAGTATCCGATTTGTTTTGTGCATCTACGTATATGTTATATAGATTTGTATTTATACTACAGAATAGTTCAGTTAGGAAACGCGTAGCGCAGTTGTATGTTCCCCTTCAGCAGTTTTCGTTAATAAACGGAAACGTTTTCGAGATCGTTTGGGCTGCCTTGTATATCAGGATTTATGAATACCAAGTAATTGGCAAAAACTTAGTTTAATTTAAAAACACGTATCAAAACTTAAAACGTATTTCCAGTAATCATTCTTTTTAAACCGTACTGTAACCGAATCCTTTTGTATATCCCTGTAAATGAACGATGAATGCTATACACACCACATTCTATAGTAAGCCTCTTTTAGTACACTTCAGTGATATATATCAATTTAAATATGTTTGAAATAGTATAACATCATTAAAATACACCGTAAATAATTTTTCCCCCATAGAACATATTGTAACGGAATTCTTTTGAGTGTCCCTAAAAATGAACTATACTTCATTTTCAATACCGAACATGCAACATCATTAACATATATCAATTGCATGGTGATACGACTATTTTACGTTAGTTAGAGCACGGACAGACGGCAAACAGACAGAAAAACCGAATCCATAAACATTTTTCAACTATGTTATAAAGTGTTAAAAATTAAAAAGGGTTAATAGTTTTAAAATGTTTAATTTTCATAATAATGAGAAGCTAAAAAATAACGACTGTTTATAAACTGCTTTCTACGAATTTTAACAGTACATTGTAAAAAAATCAATTTCTTCTAAAATTAAACCTTTATATTTCAGTTGGGAAAAATATCTGGCAGAACAATTGTTTTGAACATTCGGCAAAATAAAACATGGAAGGGACATTTTTATAAATTTTTATTTTAAACGATTATTTCCTGTGATACGAAATAAAAACTTATACGTATATATATATATATATATATATATATATATATATATATCAGTTGCTTCTGTTTCAATGGTTAATTTTTGCAATAAGTTTATATATATAAAGTTGGCCAAAAGTAAAAAAAATCACGTCTTTTTTTCAATTTATGTTAAGCACATAGGCTTAGGGTGTTGTCTTGACAATGAAATTGCACTAAACATTGAAGTTAGCAATCCGAACACCTACGTTTGACGCTATTTGCGTTTTCGGTAAATTTTACCTTAAGATACCAAATGGGAAATCATTCGGTCACGTAGTTTAGTAATTATGAACATTTAAAATTTGAAACTCTTTATGTTAATTCATTCGTAATCCTTGCAAAACAGATTGCACTGCAAATAGTTTTTAAAAATTAACTCAAAAACTAGTTAGTTCTACTAGATGTAATTTTGTATTAGCGTTTTTGAAGGCTCTAGAAGTTTATTTCTCTTAAAAAATCCATTTTTTTAATATATGTATTTTTAAAATAATTCCCGAAAAGGGAAACATGAATCGTAGCCTATTATTTTTTTAACAGAAATCTATTTCTAGAAACTTTAAATATGAGAATGAAAAATGGTAGCTCATTCCACCAAGTAGATTTTCAGTTATTTTGAATGGGGGGGAGGGGAGGGGAAGCTACTTTCCTTAAATATGTTTTGCAACGATTACAGAAGATTTTTAACCTTAAGAGTTCACCTTCATAATTTGTAAACTAGTTAACGGAATGAATTCTCGTTTTGTATCCTAAGGTAAAAGCCAAATATGATGTTAAAATTTGTTTTGAAAATTTTAGATTTTTGTACAATTTCAGTATGAAGACGACACCTTAAGCCTTTTCTTAATATAAAATAAAAGTGGGCATAATTTTCAGTTGAATAACTACATCCGTTTTTTTCTAGGACAATTTGGTGATTAAAATGTATGGGAGGTTCACTTTTTTGTTGGCTGACTCTACCAAAGTATTATCATTCGGATTTTTTATGCAAAAAAATTTAAATGGGAGTAAAATCTAAAAAAAGTTTTATTATTTCTATTAACTATAAGTTTCAATGCATGTTCCATATATATGATACTTTTCCTAAAAAAATTATTTTATAATTTAATATAAAACTTGGTTAAATATTGTAATTTGTGTTTTGTTTTTTTTTGGGGGGGGGGAGGTTTATGTTTGCTTGATATTTGAAAAAATGACTGCTTCAAAATTTAAAAAAATGTGAAATATAATCAAAGATTTTCAAAGACGACAAATTTACGCTGTTTGGATTAAATGCGGCTCAAATACAAAAAATAATGAACCGATATTGAACGAATAAGTCTTACTTCAATATCAATAAAAATTTTAAGAATGCATGTGTAACATGAAACATAAAACATTGTTTTTTATTACTTTATGTAAAAGAAAAAAATTTCTTAATAATCTGCTAAACCTGACATTAAAAGTGAAGATCAATCTAGAAATTTACTTTATTTAAAAAAAATAATAATAATCACATCAAATAAATAAATCACGAAATAATGGTGAAAGTGGGAATTTTTCTGCACAAATAATACAAATCATTTGTAAAAATATATTTCCTTTAGCCATTGCATCCTTGTATGATTTTTTCCTGTTCTCTTCGACATTTCGTATATATCTACAAGAAAGAAATCTTTTATGCTCACTAACGAATAGTTTTTAAACAAAATTATTAAAAACTAGATGATGAAATGACCCAGAAAAGAGAATCTAAATTAACGAAAGAAAAGAAAAAGGAAGTTTCTTACCTAGCTTCGATTGCATAATCTAACGTTTCGCAAAATAATGAATAATTCATTTTTTCGCGAATATCTTGAAACATATTTTTAGTTTATTCAGAAGGCTGATAAAATAGTTTTTCGTGCTCTGATAAATGCGACGTAAAAAGAAACAACGGATCACAAAAATGCTTATTTTATGAACTTTAATTACTTTCTGATGAGGTTTTCTGAAATAAAAGTCATACAATCAGAAATTTACTTTGACTTTTTTTAGCTAACTATTCACACAGTGTTTAAATATTCAAAGATTTGTTTTTAGATTTTCTAAAATAAAGGAATGATTCAAATTTAATTGAATATTTAAGCTCTGAATACAGTGATACTTTCCATATATTTTGCTTTTATTATAAGTTGCTATACCCACCATCAGATGGTTCTCAGTTACTTTTATTCCAGTGTTTTAATAAACTAAATTTCTCCTCTTTAATCGTAGGACATTCCACTATTAGATAATGTCAAATTTAATGTACTAAAATTCTGGTATTAAAGTAATTGTGAACCCCCTAACGAGTGCCACTGGCCATGTGAAATAAGCATGAAAAAAGCATGTTCAGCATTATTAATAACCGTGATATATTAATCGTATAAAAAATGTAAAAGTGAATGAGGTTATTCAAATTCAGATATTTAAATACAATTAAATTATTCATAAATATTATGATTTTGGGTTGTTATATGCAGTATATGACCAAATATGCACAATATGGATATCTTAAAATTTCTAAAAATCTTAATGCTGCATTCCTCGCATTTTTTTAAAAATATTTATTTTCATTTTTATCATATTTATTTATTTTATTTTATTTTACTCCATCTAAAATGCTATCTTTAAATTTAAAAGTATGTGTAGCCACGACAGTGCCTCCGCCTAGTCGAAAAAGTACAGCAGTAAGCATCTTTTTATGGAAGCAACTCAGGACACTTTTGACCCCCCCCCCCATATCTTTGCATTGGAGTTTTCCAAAAACCTGAAACTTCGTTTATCTAAGAGTATATGGCACACAGGACCAAAATTTAAAAGGTAATTCTCGATTATCCACTTTTTATAACAAAAAACTATCGCCAAACTATAGATTTAACGCCAAAAATGCAAACCCATTCACTTGACATTGTGCCTTTAAACGAAGGTGCCATGATATTAAAAGAGATAAAGCATTGAAAAAATGTTGCAATGCAAAGTTACGTGCTATAAATCAGTTTCAGCTCTCGTCGCAAACATTTATTCATTAGGTGAGAGTCATAATTAAGAAAAATGATGTAAATAACTATATATCCAATATTATTTTCTTTAATTGTTTTTTGTTATGAAAAGTGGTCGACGGGATAATGGAGAAGTACCTTTTTTGGTTATATATTTTAATTAAGCATTAGTAACTTGTAATCATTCAAATCATATTGCCCTAACAGTGATTTTTGCTATTGTTACATCTGTAATTAAGTAAAATCCTAATGGCCTCATTTACAAATCTTTTTTCGGTACTTCTCTATTATCCCGTCGACCAATTTTCATAACAAAAAACTATCTCCAAACTGTAAGATTAAACGCCAAAAATGCAGTCCCATTTACTTCATGTCAGAAGCATTCTACGAGTTTGTTATGTCATCAAGTGGTTTTTAATTCGACATTTGCCTGTATTTTTCAATATGTTATTACTGATTTATGAGTTATTTCATCAATTAAAATAACAATTGTGTCCTTAAACGGCGGTGCCATGATATTAAAATAGAAAAAAGCATTGAAAAAAAACCTTATATTTTCTTATATTTTATTTATTTATTTATTTTGATAGTCCGATGGCAACGTTCTCCCATTTATTTGGCGTTACAGTTTGGCGATAGTTTTTTGTTATGACGATTGGTCGACGGGATAATAGAGAAGTACCATTTAAAATTTCCCGTTTCTGTCTTTTCTAATTCAGCCGATATATGAACTCAAAGTTTCGATTTTTGTCACTGACTCACTCACTCACCTGTCATCAAAAAGGTAAAGCCCGTAGCCTAGAAGCTTAAAATTTGGGGAAAAGGTAGTGCTTGGGAACAAAGAAAGGAAAGATTAAAAAATCCGGAAAATTAGAAACAAAAAGTTCCAAAAATTCCAACAAAAGTGAAAATAGTTTGATCTTGTAGTCTTATAAACTTAAAATTTACCGTAAAGGTAGTGTTTAGTATTCAGAAAAAGAAATAATTAAAAACACAATAAAAATCGAAAATAAAACTAAAAAACCAGAAAAATCGTAAAAAATCGAAAAATCGAAAATATTCGATTTTATAGCGATACTTGATACTTGATACCTGATACTTGAAATTTGGGATAAACGTAGTATTTAGGATACAAAATAAGGAAAAATGATAAAATTTGAAAAAGATCGAAAATTGGAAAAATTAAATAAAATTTGAAAATAATTTCATCTTGTAGTCTTAGAAACTTAAAATTTGGTTTAAAGGTAGTGAGTACGATTCAATATAAGAAAAAAAAATTAAAAAAATTAAAACTTCCTCAAAGAAATCACAAAATTGAAATATTTGTAAAAAAATCGAAAATGCGAAAATAATTCGATTTTGTTGTCCTAGTAAGTTGAAATTTGGTATAAAAGTAAGATTTAAGATACAAAGAAATAAAAATTTTAAAAAATCCGAAAATTGAAAAAAAAAGAATCAAAACATCAAAATTCGAAACAAAAAATCGAAAAAAAAATTCGATTTGTTACAATTTTTGGTAGTTTTTACTTTTTTTAGAATTTTTATCTTAAACAGTACTATAATAATTGTTTAAAAAAATAACACAAAATGTCACAAAAAACATATATGCATCATTTAATAAAAATAAAAACTTTTACTTTAGGTGTTTTAAAATATACAAAACTGTATTTCACATTATAAACCTAGAGCTTTCAAGCCGTCCTGGCTCATCATCAGGGTTAAAAACGTTAACACACAGATACACACAAAAAACACAAATAGTACAACTATTAAACACAAAAGCACAACTATTTGTGTTTTTTGTGTGTATCTGTGTGTTAATGTTTTTAACCCTGATGATGAACCAGGACGGCTTGGAAGCGCTAGGTTTAAAATGTGAAATACAGTTTTGTATATTTTAAAACACCGAAAGTAAAAGTTTTTATTTTTATTAAATGATGCATATATGTTTTTTGTGACATTTTGTGTTGTTTTTTAAACAATTATTATAGTACAGAGATGAATTTGATTCAATTGAGTGGTGTGTTTTTTCATGACTCAAGTTTATTTTGTTAAACAGTACTTTTATGCCAAATATCAAGTACCTAGGTCTGTGAGCACATATCGAGAGCACCTGTCGTAGAAGCAAGTCAAGATACGTTTGATCCCCCCTCCATATATTTGTACTGGAGTCGTCCAGAAACCTGAAACATTTCTAGTTCATAAACTGTATGAATTTAGAGTAAAGAGATGTATCAATCAACTTAACCGCGTCAGCGAAACGTATATATGTAAACAAAATAAATATACTTAGCATAGGACAAACACTCTAAATTACTCAAGTAAGATCTTTTTATGTCTTTAATCTAAGCATTTAGATATGAGGTTATTAGCATAGATATGCGGATATGCGGTTATTAGATATGCGGTTTCTAGATATGCGGTTATTGTGCATAATTAAACAAAGAAAAGCAATAAACTTTAGCTATCTGGAGGTCTATTCCGCCAAGTCGAGAAAGCCCAGCCGTAAGCATACTTTTCTGGAAGCAACTCGGGGCACTTTTAACCCTCCCCCCATATCTTTGCACTGAAGTTCCCCCAAACCTGAAACTTCGTTTATCTAGAGTATGTGGCACACAGGATCAAAATTTAAAATTTCATTTTTCTATATTTTCTAGGTCAGACGATATATAAACTCATAGTTTCGATTTTTTGACAATCACTCACTCACTCACCGATCATCAAAAAAGATATGGTACATCTGGTAGCCCTAGAAACTTGACATTTTGAATAAAATTAGTATATAAGATACAAAGAAAGGAAAAATTAAAAAATTCCAAAAATATTTGAACAAATTTGAAAAATTATGAATAATTTGATCTTGTAGTCTTATAACTTAAAATTTCGTGTAAAGGTAGTGTTTAGGATTTAGAAAAAGAAAAATTAAAAACACAATGAAATTCGAAAATAAAATAAAAAAAGCGAAATAAAACCGAAATCATGAACATAATCCGATTTTGTAGCGCTAGAAACTTAAAGTTTGGAATAAAAGTAGTATTTAGGATACAAAAAAAAATATAAAAATCTGGAAAATTCGAAAAAAAAATTCAAAAATTCGAAAAATTAAAATAATTTTATCTTTATAAATTATATTTGATTCTACTAAAATAATTTAACTTTAAAAATCAATAACCCAGAAACGGTGATAGATAGAAGCATGAAACCAGTGTTATGTTTATTAAAAAACCCGTAAGAATCTTATACATATAAACCTCAAAATTTAGTTAAAATAGCACCGATAGATGGCGCTGAGAGCGTTAAGAATCCTTCTAAAGAGAGTTCAGAAGCATAGAAAGACCAGCCGTCGACGATTTCACCATTGAAATCTGACCGCTATTAGCGTATAGTAAAAATAATTCGCATCGGATTTGTTGCATGTCTGTTGAACTTTTTTGAAAAGCTCACGAATTGATTTCACATCTGGGCCTTTTGCGACTTGAAATCGCGTTTGAAAACTTCTCCTTGTGGCAGTAGGACTCTGATTTATTCGGCGGTACTCCAACACAATAAACACACGTTCCACCACGGTATACATCACTTTCGGAATTATTTTCGCTATACGCTAATAGCGGTCAGATTTCAATGGCGAAATCTTCGACGGCTAGTCTTTCTATGCTTCTGAACTCTCTTTAGAAAGATTCTTAACGCTCTCAGTGCCATCTATCGGTGCTATTTTTAACTAAATTTTGAGATTTATGTATAAGATTCTTACGATTTTTTTAATAAACATACCACTGGTTTCATTTTCTATCTATCACCGTTTCCGGTTATTGATTTTTAAACTCAGAGGTCCCTTGTGAAACATCCTGTATGTAATGTATGTAACGTAGGTATGTAATGTAATGTATAATAAATGTAGGACGCATAAAAAATAAATTTTCAATTTTAATATATAATAAGCCCCCTTGCAAAACAAAATCCATATCTGAAAGCTAAACTTTCTTTGTATACTTTTTGTACATTGCCGTCCGTTTCAACGAGTTTGGCAATAACCAACCATTACTGCGTTTTTGGTTTAAAAGACTATGTACCTGTATCACTTTAGCTGATTTTACAGATGTTTTTTCTTATAGCCCGGGTACCATCTCAACGTCCCATTTTTTTTAAACCAATTTCAAAGTCGATTATTTTTGTGTATGATGGATTAAATGGTGCAGAAAATTAAACTTCCCGTTATCTCGCACTCCAGCGGATTGGGGGGAAATTGACAAAGCAATATCGCATAGCCCGCTGCAATATGAAACGAATGGGAACCCAATTATCGATGTTATCTCGCCTTCAAAGCATCGTTAGTAACCGGGTTACCACCAATGATACGCGTGAATGATGTTAACTCCGCCTCCACATGTGCGCGAGCTGACAGGCAGTTTCGTTGTTTGCAACATCTAATTTATCATATATTCCAAAATCACCGGCGCTAAAATTGGTTGCAAAAATGTAACGCTGTCTCCCGTGCTATTTTGAACTAGAAATAATATACGTATAAAGGTAATAATTTATGAAATGTGATTTATTTCATTTAATCATTAATATATTAAAGAAACGAATATTTCCTATTTGGTATGTGTTTTCTCATGCAAAAAATATTTTTTACAAATAAAAATGTATTAATAAAAATATTGATTATAGATACAATTTTTGATATAATTTTCCCTGTAGCATAGAATTACTAAATTCTTTTTAATGAATAATCTAACAGCCATTACTTAAATGATGCATGGGTAGAAAATTTTCGATGTTATAAGAACTGAAGTATTGATTCGTTCAAAATTAAATTCCAAAACAGCATTCCTTCCCATGAAACTGCCTCAGAGGATTTCATTCTTTAAGTAGAATATTTCTGAATCTTTATTGCTTTTCAAGATGGCTGGTCAGAGATTTTTATCCGCAGCTGCTAGAATTATTTATTTAAGCTAACATGATTTTATAAATTGCGCTTCAAATATGGTAGTTCACATAGTGTAGGAAGTTTGTAACTAATTTAAATCCTAACAAATGTTTCAATTTTTCCTAATTTTAGGTGCTGCATTTTGGGAACTAATATTTTTTAATCTCTTTTGTTGAGAAGATACGATGTAAAATAAACAGGGAAAATATTATGTATGGCATATATTTTTAACACAAATAATGTAAAGAAAATAACTACTTGTGATTGTTTTTTAACCCATGACTTACAGAAACGCCAAAACATATATGAAACAATTAAGTATTTTTTTTTTTTACTTAATTATTTCACGGGCGTATTTTAATGAGAATATTTTGAGAAAAGAGAATGCTTTTCAAACTAGCTTTTATTGTAATTCAGATTTACTTTAAAACTTTCTTGCCTGTTAACGCATGTTTAACACACATTGGAAAATTATATCTATACTAATATTATAAAGTATTAAATATTGTTTTTTTGTTTTTTGTTTTTTTGTTTTTTTGTTTGTTTGTTTGTTTGTTTGTAGGGGGTAATCTGTGGAACTACCGAACCGATTTCAAAAGTGGTGGTGGAAAATTGATGGTGACAATCCCTGGTCCAACATAGGCTATATTTTATGTCGGTGCTACTACCCCCAGGGGGTGCAGAAGGGAAAAACGTTCTAACTTTTCGATTTTTTATATACTGAAAGAGCTAGAAACATGAAATTTCGCATGGTAGTTACTTATAAGATGTAAATGCTCTCTAAGAACAAATTCTAATAAAATTCGAAATTTAAAAGGGTGAGATAAGCGAAAAGCGTTCTAAAAACATTCTAAATTATAATTTCTATGGAATATCTGGAACTACAGAACCGTTTTCAAAAGTGATGGTGGCAAATTGATGGTGAAAATTCTTGCTTCAACATAGGCTATATTTTATGTCGGTGCCACTACCCCCAGAGGGTGCAGAAGCGAAAAATGTTTTAAAATTTGGATATTTTTTTTCTATACTGAACAGCTAGAAGCATGAAATTTGGCATGGTAGTGACTTACAAGATGTAAATGCTCTCTAAGAACAAATTTAAAAAAAAATCGAAATTTAAAAGGTTTGAGATGAGCGAAAAACATTCTAAAAACATTCTAAATTACAATTACTATGGAATTTCTCGAACTACAGAACCATTTTCAAAAGTGATGGTGGCAAATTGATGGTGACATTCCCTGCTCCAACATAGGGTATATTTTACGTCGGTGTCACTAATCCCAGGGTGATGCAGGGGCGAAAAAACGTTCTAAAATTACATTTTTTTTTATACTGAAGGAGCTAGAAATTTGAAATTTGGCATTGTAGTTACTTTTAAGATGTAAATGCTCTCTAAGAACAAATTCTAAAAAAATTCGAAATTTAAAAAGGTGAAATGAGAGAAAAGTGTTCTAAAAACATTCTAAATTACATTTTCTATGGAATCTCTGGAACCACAGAACCGATTTCAAAAGTAATGGTGGCAAATTGATGGTGACAATCTCTACTCCAATATAGGCTATATTTTATGTCGGTGCCACCAACGCCAATGGGGTGCAGGAGTGAAAAATGTTCGAAAATTGCGACTTTTTTTATACTGATGGAGCTAGAAACTTGAAATTTAGCATGGTAGTTACTTATAAGATGTAAATGCTCTCTAAGAATATTTAAAAAAAAAAATCGAAACTTAAAAGGATGAAAGGAGCGAAAAGCGTTCTAAAATCATTCTAAATTACAATTTCTATGGAATCTCTGGAACTACAGAGCCGATTTCAAAAGTGATGGTGACAATCCCTGCTCCAACATCCTCTTTAATAGAAATCTATCTGTTGCTGACGACTTTGTTTTTCGCTAATCTTTTCCACAGATTAATCTCGGAAAAGAAGTTACTGAAAAAATTAATTGCTCGAAAAGTATTTGTCATAAAACCGTTAGACAAATTCCGTTTGAAAGGTAAAAAATTGTATATTTCTTGATATAAATTTCAAATCTAATGATTATTCCCTTTTTCAAATGTTGAATTTCAAAAATTACCAAATTTCACAATGGAGTACCATAGCGAAACCTTCACGCGTAAAAAGATAATGATAAATGCGACGTGTCCTGACGTGTATATTGGCTATAGTACGAGACAAAAATTATAGTAGCCTTATTATTCTGTTAAAATATAAAAGTGAATTATGGAATGTCAATATTTTGTTTGATTAAAGGTTCGTTAAGAGAAATTGACCAGCGTAGCGGGCGTAGCTTGCTAGTATATTATAAATTTTATTTTTTGATGTAACTGTTAAATTAAATAAAGGATTCTCAGATTGTTTTTTAAAAGGGAAGAATAATTGTGTGCCATAAAATTGTATTCAAATTTTGTGGCCATTGCTATTTTTTCTTATAAAATTGCGATCCTAGACAAATAAAAAACAGGCAGATAGGAAAATATATCCTATTAGGAACTGGACAAAAATTATGAACTGCCATCAAAGCCAGCGTTGAAATAAAGAAAGAAAAAACAAAACTATCAAAATCGGAGCGTCCTTCAAAAGGTATGCGTGAGAATATATTTAAAATAATATATAAATGGACTGTATAGTCGCCTTTGTTTCAAATCATTGTTGTTTTATACTAAAGAATCTTCCAAACGTGAACTTGTTATGAGGGAAATATGTACCAAAATGGATTCATTTTGTCTATATATACAGTATTTAGTAGTCATTTACACTTTTTCATGTTGGTGACTGTGATCATAGTCCTAAATAGAACAAACGTTGAAAGCAGGAGACTGTAATCTCAGCTGCGGGATTATTATTCCAAATTCATTCCAGAAAATTTTGAATACTATTTCTTTTATTATATTCACGAAATGTTTATCATTTTGTAAAGCAAAAATAACTATTGAAAAATTTGTAGTAAGAATTCGTAATTTCTGAACAAACAAAACCGCCAGATTTGGCATCACTGCTGCAGTGATCATGGACTTTCAGATATTGACAGTAATTACTCAGAGGATAGGGAAATTTTTCCAATGGAAAAACGCCCTTGTACTTACCATTTTCCTAGCAGTGATTCGAAAGCAGGTTATGAAGTTGATTTACATGCGCAAAAAGTGGATTTGCATGCTACAGGTTCAAAAAGACTGCAAATGCCGCCCGCCTACAAAGTGTTAAAGTATCTCTGTTCAGATTTGAAATTTATCTTAATAGTTTATATGGATTTTGACTCAATACTCTGGATCCACATCACAAGGCAAACTCTTATGTTTACAGAAATACATTCCTAGAAACAGATCATACTTACAACTAACATAAGATTATGCTTTTTTAACCTATTTTTTGTTTTTTTATGATTATCATTTCTTGTTTACTTTTTTCCCCGTCTAGTACCGTAATTCAGAAGGGAATCATATATAGTATTTCTGATGTCAATATCCCTTTTTCTATGCACATACAAAATGCATAACTATGAATTAGGTCAAGGTATAGGACAAAATCTTAGGAACACCTGTGAAAGAGTACAAACTTTTTATTAGTAAGGGGTTGGGCCCTTCGTGGCCTTCATTACAACTTGCATACGACGTGAGATAGGTCGAATATAGGACAAATAAAGGTCGTGCGCAAAGTTCAAGAGAATGCGTACCCATTGCTCGTGTAGAGCAGTCTTGAGCTCAGCTAGTGTGCGTGGAATAGGAAACTAAGTACGGACTTCGTTCTCTAAGAAAACCCACAAAGGTTCAATGATGTTGAGAAGAGGGGTCTGAAGCCACCATTTGATATGGTCCATTTCATCATCCTGTTCATGTAACCATGTTTGAACATAGCTAGCCGTGTGAGGAAACAGAGTCTGAAGCATTAGATGGAAATTATTTTCGATAATGCTCGCCTGCGATCGTCCCCCTCAGGACTTCGAGTGGCCGGAAGCCACGCCAAGATATCGCGCCCCATATCTTCACATAGCCCCCTCCATGTTTCACGGTAAGAAAGCAGACAGAAAATATTAAATGCTTCGGTCGATGTTCGCAAGACGAACACTCTCCTTGTGCTTTAAAATAATGTATATGATGATTCGTCACACCAAATGACCTGTTCCCATTGCTGTTGTGTCCAGTTTCGGTGGTCTCGGAACCACTGTCGTCAGTTGATATCATTCAAGGGCGACACTAACGGCTTTGGAATAGCCACTCTCCATGATGGTCGCAGCATGAAGCTCTCGGTGAATATTTTTTATGGCTACGTGTCTCTGGAGATGGATATTCATTTCGGATGTGGTCATGCGTTTTCGGATGACAATCCACTTCGACACTCGTCTGTCCTGCTCGGTCGCCCATTGTTCTGCTTCGCAGAGGACACGTTTCCCGGGTTTGTGTAGCCTGTCAAAACCCTTGACACAGTTGTCCTTCAAACACAGACAAGGTTGGCTGTTCTCAATATGGACACTCCAGTGAGACGAGTCCCAAAGGTCATGCCTCTTCTCATGTCGGGAGGGTCGGAAATAATGGAGTATTACTGGGAACTGAATTTTTTCATACAACTGTCACAACGGCAAATGCTCTACTGATATCTTCCTTTTCTCTGCCATTAGATGGCAGCCTAATGCGAAACACGGCTGCGTTGTATTGGACTGTCGACATGCGACACATTTTGAAATGGCTGTGACTATTATTTTCTCTTATACAAGTACTATTCAAGAAGTTTTTAAATAAACTTTTACACTACCCATTGATAAATTCTTTGATTAAAATGGCAGTTAATGAAAAATTAATGGAATAAAATATCAACAAATACTCTCAAATGTAGCAGTGAGAACACCTATCATGATTCCACTGGTATATATGTATTCTGCTATAGAGGTTTTATTTTTAAATAATAACAATTTTTTTCAGACAATAAAAATATTTGCCATTCTTATTATCAAAAGTGGCATTCAAACTAAAACCTATACGCAAACTCTTATAACGTTCGATTCTAGAATTGTAACTTATAATTTTTATTTTTGTTAACATTTGCATAATTTTATTCAAGTCGTCGGATGTTGTGTTTAGCGGAAAGAGATATTTGCATTTTTTTAAAGTTATGAGATCATATTTACTAAGTTGAATTTGCCGAATACTTTCATAATATATCTATAAACTTATTTTAAGTATTATATTTATCGTCAGGCAATGATTTTAATGTGGATGTAAAACTAACAGCTTAATTTTACTATTAAAGTGATTATTGTTATAAATACTAATAACATAATAATTTTATATTAATAACTCGAATTTATAGTTTTAGAAATGGATAGAATATGATGAATATCCAACTTTTTAATGCAAGGACATATTGATAATACAAATGTGCGTTCGGAAATCAATGTTCAATTTATGGAAAAAAATTATAAATGCTTAAAATTTATAAAAAATTTTCATTTTGGGGTAATTTTAACCCTTTTCATTCAGGGTAGTTATAATTAAACAGTCGATATCCAAATCAAATGGAGAAGGTGGAGGGGGCATTCATATCAGACATAAATGAAAATTTTCACATTTGCAAAACTGGTAATACAGAAACATTTGGAAAAGAGACAAGAAAAAAAAAGAGCGTCATTCGAAATATCGCCATAAGAATCAGTATTTTAAAATTTCACTGTTTACACATCGCGCCGATAGAGTTTTAAGTAAGCACATTTGTTTTAACTGATACATACAAATAAGATAACACAACTCTTTTGTATGCCTTTTAAAAAATATTCATCCTAACATAGTTCTTTTGCACGGGCGCTTCGATTTTATTAATTAATTGATTAGCATGCTACACCCGCTGTGCTAGTCCATTTTTCCAAATGAACCTTGAATCAAACGAAATGACATTGTATTTTAAAACAATATGGAGCTTCAATTGGAATGTTCTTCACACTGCTGAAAACTATGTGAAAGTCATTACGTCATATTATCACATAAATTGAACAAAATTTAGGCTATTAAAAAGCAACTCTTTTTATTGATCATTTATAGTAGAGGAATGAGGCCATTATGACAACATTAATTAAAATGTTCTCTAGTCAACACACTACTAAAATAGGGGGGCATTACAATAATTGTAGAGATTGAGCATTGAACTTAATGTTCGTGCAATTAATTTTCGTTTGTTAGTTCTTGAACTCCGAGCCTCTCTTCTTGGCGCTTGTGTGCAGTTCTGGTAACTTAAATGCAATCTCAGACTTTACGTTACATTATATTTTATAATATATGTCTTCTTCTGGCAGGTCTAATACGATTTTTCATCTTTTGACTCCCGCAGAGTAAATAAAGTCAAAAATGTAATAAATTGTTTCCACGCAAACAGTGTAAACATAAAGGTAAAACATAAAAGTAAAAGGTAAAACATAAAAATGTGCATTTTTAAACCTGAATTCTTTTAATATAATTAAAATAGTGTCATTTTTAATACTTTTCTGTTTTTTAGACCAATTGCATTTGTCTCACCGTTAACCTGGGAAAAAGTACAATGATTGACTCTTTGGTAGAAAAAATAAACCTCTAGTTTGCATCCAATAAAATATTCTTAATTTTCCGTAATCGAGTCCACAGGAGATATACAGGGTTATTATAAAAAAAAAAAAACTTTCCCGATATATGAGTCCTTAACTGTAACACCGTTCACAGAAAGTGGCTGAAACTTTGTTTTTAAGTATTTTGAAGTATGCGCTCAAGAATCGTATGAAAAACAACAGTTACAGTTACAGTGACAAAATTTTGAAAATTTCAAATTGCAACACCTATTTTCTTTATTGGAATGTGATCTTCATAGTGAAAAACCATAAAAAGCGTTGGAACGGTACCTGTAGCACGAAAATTGCCGGCGCTAGACAGACTAAGAAGAAAAGTGAAAACAACGAATAAGGACAGAGAATCAACAGAAAACAAAACATTTTATTGTGTTTCAGAAATTTTCCACGTCACACACGAAGACACGTTGTATGCGGCAGATGGTAAATAGCACTTAATAATAAAATGTTTTACTTTCTGTTGCTTCTTTGTCCTTTATTAGTTGTTTTCACTTTTCTTCTTAGTCTCTCTAGCGCCGGGAATTTTCGTGTTACAGGTACCGTTTCAACGCTTTTTATGGTTTTTCACTATGAAGATCACATTACAATAAAAAAATAGGTGTTGCCATTCGAAATTTTCAAAATTTTGTCACTGTAACCGTAACTGTTAGAGTTTAACTGTTGTTTTTCATACGATTCTTGAACGCATACCTCAAAATGCTTAAAACCAAAATTTCAGTCAGTTTCTGTGAACGGTGTGCCAGTTAAGGTCTAATATATCGGGATAGTTTTTTTATAATCACCCTGTATATGATAGATGCTGAATTTGGTTTTTCAAATGTGATATGCCTTTACCAAATTTTTTACTTAGATATAATTTTTCACTTTATTAAACGGTGAAATTTTATTATATTTATGATAATGTATTGTTAAACTATTCTGAATATGATGTAAAGTTTTTCTTAATCTATGATTGTTACATGATTGATTTTCTTTCTTGTTTAAACTGGTATGGAGTACGTATCATTCTAAACTCTTCTTATGTTATAAAAGGTACATTTTAATTTGTAGCTCAGTGTGTTTTTTTATTCTTTTACAGCATATCTGAAAACACAATGTGTAAAATGGTGTCTGATATTTTCCCTTTAACGGCACGAAACACACAACTACTAACCGCACCGAGTTTTTTTTTTCAATTCAACTAAACATATATATTGCCAGACATTATAACTGAAATGTGAATAAAAATAAAAACCCCAAAGAATCAGGGAAAATTTTATTTAAAAAAATTCTGACTTAAAATTCATTTATTTAACTAAAATTGATTTATTAAAAAAATGAAACGTATGACAACTATTGGAAAGATTGGTGTACTTCCTAATGTTTTGGTAAAAAATATCTTTGTTTGACGGTGAAAGGTACAAATATTCAACTCGTAAACTTAATCAACATGATCTCTACAATTATTCATTTGTTAATGTAGATTCACATTGATTTTCAAAGTCACTGATAATGAATAATTCTTCATTAAAGGACTGAACTTGAAAAGTAAAATTTTTCTTCAACTGTTTTTGGCATATGTCATTTTCACACACGACAAATATATATCGAGATATTGACAACATATGTAGAGAAAAATATTGAATGAAACATTTAAGAAAAAGGGAATTCTATTTTCAATAATATTTTCTACAAGATTTGAAATGTCACTTCAGTTTCTGATAGGAATGCATTTTGTAACAGGATAAGCAGTTTAAAGGCATATATATATAAAATATTTTGCTTGAAAATAAACAATAAATGAAAGAAGAGTTATCTTGGAGAATATAAATGTGGATATTTGATAAATAAATATAAATATTATAATTCATTAAATGTCAATAATCTTCAGAAATATTTTTAAAATATAGCGAAATTTTTTAGTATCTTTCAGAGTTCTTAAATTACGATTAATGTATAACGCTTTTTGGAAGAAAATAACCTCAACAGATAAGAAAAAATCATAAAAACAAGTGATTCCGACGGAACAAAGTCTTTCAAAATAATTAAAAAATAGTATTATCTGTTTTTAGAAAAAAAAATAACATAATAAAGTATTTTCGTTTTTTAGATTTTGGCAAGTTACCGTCGATTAAATAAGCAGCAATAAAACAAAGAAAAAGTTTATGCCCTAATGGACAGAACTATCATTTTTTCTAAGAATCTTTCCCTCACCTGGTTTCTGCGGAAGCAATTCTTATGTGTATCTAGGGTACGATTAACGCCAAAGTAGTTGTCTAAACTCTTTTTGCTAAGGCAAACTCAGTAACATACTTTTCTCCAAGGTTCAATTTGACTTTATTCTTACCTTAGCAAAAGTAATCCTTTTAGCAAACTTTCTTGAGAAATGCCAGGGATTCTGCAACTAATATATTTTTCTTTGTTTCATGTTTCGATATTTCAAGGGGTTTGTGTTATCAAATACTAAGAAATATTTCTTTACGCAATCTGTATGGCAGTAACATGAATTAGTACGATAGATGAGCATTTTAAAGTTAAAAATATAAGCATTTAAAATTACACCTTCTCAATGCATTTAGAAATTTGCAAAATGTCTTCCAAATAACACCTATGTATAAAAATAAAGAATTCATATTTAACTGTGTTAGTTAACGGATATTTTGGATTTAGATGAATAAATAATATCTAACTATTAAAAATGTATGCAGGGTATTCAGTTAACGTACGACAAATACATAGATATGATAATACAAGTCAAGAGAAGTAATTTCTACATAGAAAATCTCGCTTGATAGTCTCCTTATATAGTCAGAAAATACAACGTGTCTCACTAAAAGCTCACCCCAAATTTTCATCCATTACTGAAATTAATGTAGATAATATGAAGAAATTTACTTCGTCTTCTTTGCATAATGATGGCATTGCACGATGTGATGGAAGTGTGATCGGTAAGCAACAGTACGAAATATAACACACAAGGATGATGTCACCTTCAATGTGTGATATGATGTTAGGACTTTACAGACAAAGAAATGTAAATCTTTTAAAAAGGTCTTAATAATAGCTTCGTTGTCAAGATTGTCGTGCTTGGGGGTGAAAGTTAAGGTTCACTTGGATAGGGAATTCTGCATTTCATGTTCTGAAAAATGTGTTTTAAGATCTGTTTGTCTATGCAAAAATTGTTTTTTGGAACGTGTACTCTCATTTTATTCAGTGCATCGACACATTAACTAACATTTAGCATAAGTATTATTTAACAAAATTTATCCAGTAAAGTGATGTAACTTGTGCTACTATATTGTGGAAAGAATAAATTATAAAATTACTTGAAATGGTGATTTTTATCTGTTTTCGACAGCACATTTTATATAGTAATTGAACATTCAGATTCCATAATTAATGTAAGAAATTTAGCAGTAGTCGGATTATATGAGACACAATAGAAAAACATAGCTATAAATAAATAATATGACATTAATATAGAAAAAAACAGTTTTAGAAATTCAGCACTGTATTTCAAATAATAATAATAATAATAATAATAATAATAATAATAATAATAATAATAATATATGTAAAAGGTACAGTCGGCCAAAAACAAAGGACATATTATATCTTTTAAACCCCAAATTACCACAGTAAAACAAATAATAATTTCCTTGGAAATTATGTCTTTTTTGTCATTTTATGTTTCAAAAATTAGTTTAGATAGTCGTCTTCATACTGAAATAGCCCCAAACTGTAAAATGTTCACTACAAACACCTAATTTTTACATCATATTTCGCATTTTCACTAAATGTTATCGTAACACACCAAACAGGAAGTTTTTCGGCCATGTACTTTATAATATGTGGCAGTTTAAAATTTGGAACTCCTATTGTTAAATCCATTTGTAATCATTGCATGCAGATTGAAATGAATGATTTCTTTAAGAATAATTCCAGAACTTGGCAGAATATGCTGGGATTTTGAATTCACATCTTTACAGCTTCTTAAAAGTTAATTGTAACCTGTAATTGTTTAAAAAAATCGATTATTAGAAGCTTTAGATATGGGAAACTAAAAATTACAGCTGATTACGTTAAGTTGCTTTTATGATATGCTTAAAAAACTACCCACAATGCAATATGTCCTGCTAGGATTACAAATGAATTGAACATGGAAATTCCAATCTTTAAACTTATGTAAATCCGAAATTATTTGTCCAAATGCCTTTCTATGTGTTATCCTAAGGTACAATTTACAGAAAAGTTCAAATATGGTGTCCAAGTTAGATGTTCGTACTGAAAATTTCAGCACTTGATACAATTTCAGAATGAAGACGACCCGATAAGCTTATATTTGTTTTATCATAAAATGAAAAAAACACACATAATTTACAGTAGAATGCATATTACCGTTTTTTTCTTTGATAGTTTAGAGATTAAAATATTATTTATTTTTGTAGGACTCTACTATATATATACTGCATTAAAAATATCTCTTACGTTAGTAGGGTAAACCGAAACAAAATTATTATAAGTGCCTGAAATCAATAAGTTAAATAAGTGACCTTTTAATTGAAGTTTTTGGAGTCTTTTAAGCTTTGCGAAATATCAAATGTTGATTTCCTTTTTTACAACTCAATAATGCACCAAGTGTCCAATTGCATTTAAGACTTCGATTGAACTGCATGATATGCATACATTTTTCACGTATATTTTTATTTGATTGATATATTTCTATTTATAGCTATAAAATAAACATTGATTGCGCCATAGTAAAACATCGGTGAAAATTATTTCAGGATTGACATTATTTTAATTTATGGATTTCGATCGCACGTCGTCATAATGTCTTTTAATGTTCTTTGTTTTATATTTAGTAAAACATGGAAGATTCTATTCGACAAATGTTTCTTTAAAACAACATTTCTAATGTCTAATAAAACCTTCCATCTTTTCATGTTTAGTCATATATATAAAACAAAATTGTACTTTATTTAGTAAAAAGATATTTTAGATACTAAATAAGGTTTACATGTTTAAGAGGCTGTTATTTAAATTCTAATTTTAAAATAGATATTAAATTGACTTATAGTCCCATTTTGAAAATTCATTTTATTTTTTACAAGTAAAATAAAATATTTAAATTAGAATGTTTACGTTTTTAAGTTCTACAGAAACAATTCTCATTAACTAAAAATTGTGAACTCGGCTTACACTAGGTAAACAGACCAATGTCGGGATTTGTTGATATTAAAACGCATAATTTCAAAGAAATCGATAATTTCAGTTAAAACTGAAGAGCAGAATAAACAGTCGATAATTCGTTTCATTTTCTACCAACATGTTTGAATATTGTATGCTAAAATAATATTATGTGCCTTTTAAAAATAAACTCTAATTTATTTAAGAACAAAATTAAGCATTTCTCTTAGCTACTAATTTATATTATATCCTAATCAAAAAATAATTATTATTATTTAAACATACTATTTAAAACAAATTAATTAAAAATAACGTATTCCACAAAAGATTTTGAGTTTATGAAACAAAAAATTATAGATAAATATTCTGTTTCATTAGACATCTTGAAAGGTGAATAATTTTGTTGGGGTAAGACTCTTTATCTGTTTCTTTTAAATCAGTGGAATATTATTTATGATTTACAGTTTTATATATTTATAGCATTTATATGTTTTTTCCTCGTCTTCATAAAATTCGGAATATTTCTAGACTTCCTAAAATCCTAATATTTCTACATGTAAGACATCATTCATACTAAATCGTCAATGGTCTGCATTTCTGTAAGTGACATTTCTTCGTTGTCTCATATTTTGCGAGTTAGGGTCGGTAAAGTCCAAATTTCACCAGTCACTCTCTTATGATAGCGTATAGTCGTTTTACTTTACGTAAATACTCGTTCCATAATTCTAGCTTTATTCTTTGAAGAGATATTTGTGTGTACCCGTATTTTACTTTTCATCCTTATATTGTTGCAAATCTCACACAACATATGTGTTTTGAACCTTGCATTTCTTACCTTATACGTAGAAGCCTGTAAATGTCAACAACAATGTCTCAAAAACAAAGTCGATTATGTTATGTTGTTTCCGGTGGAACTAACGTTAATCAAAGCAGAAGTGTCCCTTTTCATTTTAGGTTTTTGAAAATGAGCGTGAATTTTCGCATTTAATTTTTGAAGGGATTTTAAAAATGAATAAACCATTAAATATTTAAGGTTAATCAGGAAGGAAACGACTTCAGTAGCTCTATGTGATAACATTGCAAATTAACTGGTAAAATGACAAATTTTCAAAGAAAGTTATTCAATCGTTACAGCTAGTTAAAACAAGGGGCAAATTCTTGGCGACAGGTCGTGTGCAGGCTACGTGTTCAGGCTAAGTGGTAATCAATGAATTGATTTCTGATTTTTAATACTGCAAATATTTTTTTTCGGTACAAAAAGTTGTACTATGTTATATATTTGAAATATGTACAGTTTGTTATAACATGAGCAGTAAGATGGCAAGCTTGGCGATTTGATCGTTTTTCCTGCAACAGTAAAATAATGAACTTTACTGGATCCTCTCTTATAGCCCAACTATACTACTTCTGATTCTGATAGTTTGTAGATGTCGATTTCAGATTTATATGTGCGCCTCTATAGTTACATTAAAATTCAAAGGGATTGAGCAGGATCCATATCAAAACTTAGGTCACTTGATATTGAATGACACCAATATAATGTCATTAAAAGAAATATTGGTTTAACATTTACATTTCATAAGAAATATTTAAAATGTACTTCTAATACTGCCTAAATATTGAACTTATATTGGAATCATTTCCAATGAAACCCCAATCTTACTACTATTGGCTTTATATTTGAAATACTCGCAATAAAATGCTAATATTGCACTAATTTTTGACTTTACATTGACCATTTTTCTAATGAAACACTAATATTTCGCTTATTTTCATTTTATTGACTCTAAATTAGTTAACTATTTCTTGCCAATCTTGCACAATGTCAATACTCCAATTTTGGAACAATATTTGATATCAGTAAATGCAATATTAGTCTCATGTCGGACCCCAATATAGTCAATATTGCGTTGCTACTAGAGAAATGTTATTCAAACATTTTATTTTAATGTATAGTTTTACTATTTATCGTGTTAGTATATAATTCTTCTCATCTTTAATATAGTATTAACATACCATAATTTGCAAAACAAATATAAACTTGTTGAAAAATTAAAAAATAATCTGGATTAATATTACATTATTTCAAGCATCACGATGTGCATTTTGTAAATTTCTAAAATTTAAGTTTCAAACCATGCATGTATAAAAATCTACGTTTAGTTTTTAGATAAAATAACACTTCTAACAAAAATCACTTTAATTTTTCTTTTTAAATAAGAATTTTTGAAATTTTTTCAGACAAATAAAAGATTTCGTGATCTATTTCATCCTAGACAGTGATCATTTTCAGGAAAAAAAATGTTAATATTATAACGTAAAAGTTTTAGTTTTACGAAATTGTAATTTTATAAACAATAATACATTTTGTTAAATCGTCAATTTTCATAGGACGTTGAGTGTTTTATTTATAATCGAAACACAGAGAATACAATAGATAATTGTTTACATATCCCATTATACCTGTTGAATATTTATGTTAAAATAACAACAGTTCGGCTTTGGAAACAATTGCTCATTTGTTTAAACGATTTAAACGTTCCACTTATCAGAGATCTAATAGAGCTTTGAAATGAAAGGCGTACAATGAATTATTTAAGCAAACTATCTAAGCGCGTAGGCAAGTATAAATATGTCATTCCACAATAGGATTGGACTTCAGCGAATAAGGGAAAAAATCGTTTGTATATCTTAAAAGATGAATAATTGTTTATGAATATGTATGACATTTATTTGCGAAAACATGTAATTGCAGCATTGTTTTCTCGTTTTGTGTTTTCACGGTCAATTATATAGATTTATTATACTTTTAACAAAAGTTCTGTTTGTTGAAAAGACATTGTTATTAAAAATAGGACTCTCAAATTCTGACAAATTTCTTAATTTAAGTATTTGTTCATTAAGATTTTGTTAAAACAAAAATGTGGATTTTCTTTAAACGTTGAAAAATAAATGCGATTAGCTTTGTGATAAAATTGTTGATTTATGATACAGAAAAGAAAATGCTTCTTTAAAATATATATTCAATAAATAAATAAATTTGTAGAAATTTTCATAAAACAGATTGGTCATTTTAAAAGACTGCGTAGTTTTCTATTGTTTAAGACTATACAAGGGTGTGTGCAGATTTACCACATTTTCGTAGAGCACTTTCGTCTTAATTAATACCAGAAATTATTAGAATCTATTCGATTAACCAGAGAGAAATCCGAAAAAAATATTAATCAAGCTAAAATAGTGGTGTCATACTTCTTGGACATTTTGTGGAGTGTAAGCATCTTCCTAGACATTTTTTGGTTACTTCAGTTGGTCATTCATTAGCCATTTCATTTTTCTTTTCTCGTACCACTATACAGCTTTTATTTTCTTCTGTACTTTTACAAGAAAAAGTTCTCAAACGGGTCAGACGAAATTGGCTGAAATGTGTTTAAATCGATAGTACTCATTGAGTTTATAAAAATTGCGATTGCTTTCATTTCGTATACACTTATATGAAGAGAAGTACATCGTCAAAGTTATAAGAATGGTCACAAAATCCAATATTAATTTAGGTTGTTTAATGAACATTTTTGGAACAAAAAGTTTGCAACAGACTATGAAACAAAGGAGGAATCGTCCCAAACGAAATTTGAATAGAAAAAACACTGTTAATAGAATATCAAAACTAATAGAGAGGCACAAGGATCAAGTAACGTAATTCCGCCGAGCAAAAGGAAAAAATTGTAATGTTGTTTTACCTATATATATTTTTTTTAAATGCTAAAAAAAATGATTTTTTCTAACATGATATAAGAAACGTAATTACGTATACAAATGTGATCCATGAGAGTATTAATCATTACTCAGTGTTTTACTACTTCATTATATCTGTAGAATTATAATAATTTAAATAACACATGTATTGCAACGAAATCTACAGCTTAATGAACGGATATATCAGTTCACAGTGCTGAAAAAGTTAAGATATGAGCCTGCCAAGAGCAACTAAAGAAACGCATGTATTTACGGTTTCCTGAACAAAACCTGGCGCCCAATAGCGTTTGTCTAGATGATCTTTTGAATGAGTTTTAGACATCCGTTTTAAGATTTTTAGCAATGCTAGAACATCTTTATTACTATATATATATATATATATATATATATATATATATATATATATATATATATATATATATATATTGTATCTAAATAATAAAAGAGTATTTGGATTTAAAAAGTAAATAATTCCTTCACTATTATAAGATAAAATAAATGATGTGCTTATACTGTAGCTCATAAATTTTGTATGCAGTAATTAAAATTTACGTATATTTAAATTTTGTCATTAGGTGGCGCTGTATTGTAAGAATCAGAAATAACGCTCAAAATAGCATTAAAAGTTCTATAAAACATAAACAATCCTTAAACGCTTTAAATTACATAATTATATAAGTGAAGATGGTAAATTCTAATGGCTTTTACACTCACTTCCTGATGTGCTAGAGTTTTTGAAACTATGTACATTTAAGTGTTCACGATGGCAATATAATATAGTTATATTTTCAATTAAAGGATTAATTTTAATTACATTTTGATTATACGTTAAGAAACCAACCTAGAAATCCTAGATAGTTTAAACAATTTTCAGGCATAAATTATTTTTAATTTATTACAACGTAACTTAACAATTAATATTTGTTTATTACAAATATGATATAAATGATGTAATAATCATGTCAAAAAAAACATTTTCAGTAATATAAAACAGTTCTTTTTTGGGTTTTTATTTGTTTCCATACTTAAAAAACTAGTCGTTGGGGGCCACCGTAATACTTACCCATCATGGATATGCATAATGTAAAATATTAAAATAAAAATGTGTAAACTACTTATAAAATGCATTGTAATTCAAATAAAATCGTGGCTTGATGACGTCAGAAACTTTAAAGGCTTGATTACTGAATTGCTTGAAAGAGGTTTTTCCTTATAACTCCAAAAATTATAATCCTATTAACTAGCAGTTTATTGCATCTGATTAAGCGTCAAATTTCCAATTAAAATATATCTTTAAAGTGAAATTTGGATGAAATACAGGGTCATGAAAAATCGAAGAGTGTGGAAAAATAGGATTCCAAATATCTCGGCAACTAATTATCCGATCGACTTCATGCTTTATGCAAAATTTGTGTTTTTTTATTGTCTTTTATTTTAATTTCTTAAAATAAACAATTTTGAAAATTTTTATATACCTTTTATCAGAACGAGTATTTCGAGAGTCCGAAAAAAATAGTTCCGGTTAATCGAGGTTATTGAAATGAAATAGGCTTCTTCCCATTATTACATACTAAGTACATACCAAATTGCAAGTCTCTATCTCAATTTTTCGGGAGATAGAGCATTTACAGACACACAGACACACAGACGGACGGCAAATTTTTTTTTTTCTAAAAATATGTTTTTCGGAATCTCCAGTGTCTGAAACGTGTAAATCCGTCAAATTTTTTTTTCCGATTTTCAAAACGATTACAAGACTTACCCTATACTACGTATGATGGGTAAGTAAAAGAAGAAAATTATTCTATTTTAAAAACAGCATTTTAAATGCTGTAATTTTGATTCTTTATTAGGGTAATAGGGTGACTAGGTGGCCGGGGTTTTATTTATTTTTAACGATTCCCTCTTAGTTCAGGACAAGTACAGAAAATAGAAGTGGCAGATTATGAATGCAGCTGCACATATAAGTGTTTGTATTTGTCCTGAACCAAGAGTAAATAAGTAATGCAATGATAAAAATAAGTAATGCACACGTCTAAAAAAACCCGTTTACAATACAGAGCTGTTACATGGCAATGTGATTTTAAAATTAGTTTTGCTGTTGCAAAATAGATTATAATGTGGGTAGTTTGTTTAACGAAACTCAAAAACTATTTGGCAAAATGAGCTGTGATTTTGGGTTCGCATATTTGAAAATCCTAGTAATCAATTTCAATAAAAAAAATATTTGGGTACAATTCATACTATTTTCGAAACATAATTTCAGATATATATATATAAGTATACATATAATATATATATATTAAGAGTGTAATTTCATATGCTTAGAAATCATGTTATTGTATCGTTAATGGCGAAGGAAAGGTAGGACATTATATTGTGGGTAAATATGTATTGGAAAAATGCTAATTGTTATTTAAATAAGTAATATTTATTAGACAGAGCTGTCCTGCCCGCATACCGGTAGAAAATCAGGAATTTGGGTTAAATGATATTTAAAGTAGTTAATAAAGTATTACATTTTGAAATTTCTATGAGGTTAGAATCTTCTGAACATCCATGTTTCAACACATATAGCTTGCAACATACTACAATTGTTAAGGGAGAATGCTGATGTTTTCATTTATATTTTGCTCTCTTAATTCATCTGGAATTGACGCAGCATTTGAGAACTCAAACTGAGTGACCTCTTTTTGTATATTTAATACAGTCTACTTGTTAAGAGCTTTTACCTCAAAAAATAAAAAATTGACTTTCCCCTAGTTTCCGGATGAAGTAGCAAAGCTTTTGAAAGTAAGCTTTGGTAATAATAGCTTGTATTTTATCCCTGATGATGGCTATGTGTATTGTGTAACGTGCTTGTAGTAATTGACATTGACTAATATTAATGCAGTTTAACATCTTCTTTATCATTTTATAATTATTTAAGTAATATTAATCATTATAATTAATATTAATATTAATAATATCATTAAGTGTAATTTTAATTTTTGAGTTTTTAAAGATCAATTTTAACATTCTACTTATTTATTTGAGCTGTTACCTTCCATTCTTAATTGTTACAAATGTTTTTTTTTTAGATTTTTATTCAACCTTATATTATTTAACTAATTATAATGTTCTTTCTGTTGTGACTAAAATTTTTAACAGCATTTCCTAAAGACAGAATATTAAATATTTCTTTGACATTTTTACATTTTTATCAAATGTAATATTTTCACTTTGAATTATTACATTTTTATGGATTTGTGTTAAATAATACATTACCAAACATATTTAGTTAATAGCTATCGTTAGTATTAGGTTAATATTAGAGTATTAGCTGCCCCAAAAGAGAATTTTCTTTCAAATTTCACCCGAAACAATATTTGCATAGCAAATGTTGATCAAGGATTACAAAAGAACGGACACCTCTCATTTAGATGTTTAATTTAGCACGCATGCAATTTTGTTTTCTTTTCAAATTATACTCCCTTTTTAGGTGCGTTCGTACTTATATAAATACGTAGCACCTATTGTCGTCGTCTGGTCCGTCCGTCTGTCTGTCCGTCCGTCTGTCTGTCCGTCCGTCCGCATATAACAACGCAAAAACTACCCAACCGAATGGTTTGAAATTTAGGATATATTATCTTTGCAGAATTTTGTCGAGACATTTCAAATTTAATAAAAATCGAATTATAACTTTACAGGATACTAATAAGAATATTTATTAACAAATGTGATTTTTTTTTAAATCGGTGCTTTCTTGTAATGGGAACTTTCCAGGTTTAATCGTCAAGCGACCGAGATACTTATTTTATTACAGAAATTAATCTGCAGACGATATAAATCATTTCACAGAATTAAAAATCATCAAGATCTGAATATTTATATAACTAGCTATAGTACGAACGCACCTCGTTTGTCACATTTGACGTACAATTTCCAACTTGTTAAATTTTATAGATAATTAAAATGTATTTTTAAAGAAAGTATAAAGTAAATGAAAAGAAAAATGTTTAAAGCTTTAAAGATTGTTCAAAAATTTAAAACTTTGTCTAATTAAAAAAAATAATAATAGTAATATATGCCATAAAGCATATAACGAAAAATCTTGGAATAATACAAATGCAATGAACATGATATTAAACATGTTTAAATATGATTTTAATGAAGAATGCGTTACATAATGCGTTACATAAAACTATATAAAAAATTAATACAGTCCGCAAGTTTTGCATGTTTATTCATAACATGTTAGAACTTCCATTTTAAAGAATATTACGTTTTATAAAAGCATATTTCAAAATAACTTTCATATATATATATGACGTCAAAAAAGTATGAACTTACATCTAAAATTTTATGACAGCCGTAAAATGCCAATGGATATAGGAAATAAAATCAGTGAGCCGTATAACGTTCATTTTTTCGCTTTTGTATTTTCCATAGAAAGTTAAAATATTCAGCTTGACGTTGAAATTTCAAGTTTTGCTTAGCAAATTTTGCTAAAGAATGAGATATCCGTACATTTATGAAAAATTTAAAGTACCGATCAATATATTTTACGGATATTGTAGTTGTAATGTTTAATATTGATTTATGTAATTCATTCTCCACTGATGCTTAAAATCTAGAAGTTTGCGATTAACATAAAAATCACATCTCTGAATATCAATATCTGAATCTCTCGTGCATATTTAATCAACAGTTTTCTTTGAAAATATTTTTGACTGTAAAATAAAATAAAATAAAACATTTGCATATTTCATATCTAAATTTTATTCGATGTTCCAATGCCACAAACTTTTAATTACCCAAGTGATGTTTTTTTTTTTAAATTCCGGACTAATTTTTGTTCCATTAGAAAAAAACCTTTAACATTAAATATTCTGTTAACTTACGATAGAATAAATATGTGCTGATACTAAACACCATATGTTTGTGAAATATATTTCTAAAACCGTATTTCACGTGACATTACGAATCCCGTAAAAATCGTAAGATATAATGTGTAGATTTTCGTAAACTGTCTCCTCCCATTTGCCATACCTCATAAACATAGATAACATAGAGAAAAGCACAGAGCAAAGTCAAGAATACAATTCAAACAATCGGCATGTATAACCATCCCCTAAATAGATATTCCTTATACATTATTAATGTGTATGAAAGTTGAGATAAAAATGGAAAATATTAAGGACGAAAGAATTTTGCTCTGTAACAATGGAACCGTTCCAAATATAGTTTTAAACAATAAGAAATATTTCTTTTGGCGCAATTGATCCTTCTCGGGACGTTATGTTTTTTCTTCTAGTATTGAATTAAAAGGCATAGAAATTTTGGGCTTGGAATATTAGCATATGTTATGAAGTGTTTTGATGGTCAGGAACAGTGTAGAAATATGTAAATTATCGCAATAAAACGCATATTTTGAACTTTAAACAATTAAAATTATTTAAATTTTTATTACTAACACGACTTGATATGAACTTGATATCTTTCGATGTTGTACAGCGTGCAGTGTTCCTCTGTGCCCAAAATTTCTCTGACAAGGGAACCTACCCAAAAGGTAAACTCCGATTTCGATGAAATTTTATCAGACAAAGTACTCATGGTATGATGAAGAACGATATCAATTTCATCGGCCATCGTCAAGGTTTAGTATTTTTAAAAATAATATTTTTTATTTAAAAATAATATTTATAAAGCTTCTATGATGTAACTACTGAAAATCGTTAAATGTTTTATTCAAAAATATTTAAAAAATTTCATGAAACATAATCGTTTCAGATTTTATAATTAATATAGAAATGAGTAAAACACAGTGATTTTTTACACCATCCACAAATTTTAAAATGAAAATTTTCACATTCATCGCATCCGGTTCTATTACTTGTGAAGCAAAGATGAACTGAATTATGGAAATGCCTTTCATCGTGTTTTACAAATTTCTGTAATAATTATCATTTCTGTGACGATTACGTATGACATTATTGAAATATTTTTTAATAAAACATTTAGCGATTTTCATTACTTGCATCGTAGGTGCTTACAGATATTAAAAAAAGACTGAACCTTGACTATGTCCGATAAAATTGGTATCTTTCTTCACCATATCATGAGTACTCTATGATAAAAGTTTCTTCGAAATTGGGGCGTACCTTTTCGGTAGGGTGCCTTGAGAGTGGTTTTATCTGAAACAAATGAAACACGTCAAATTTCTCTAGTCCTTGTCCATCAGTTTTTTTTTAATTTATTTTAAATATATATATATCGGACTATTCTACTTAACCCCCTAAGCGTGTGGAACGTAATATTCCGTTCACTAAACTCCAGGTTTCACTGCAATATATGCAATGTTTAAGATAATATAATTCTATAGATTTAATGAATTTTCAAAACATTGAAGAATGATTAATACTCTCAAGGGTTACATTCATATTTATAATTAAATTTTATTTATAATGCTGAAATAATCATATTTTTTTAGCATTTAAAACAAAATGCAGTGAATCAAAACGCTCAGAGGGTTAATGTAGCAGTAACTTCATTTTACAAAAGAAAATAATCTCATTTTGTTTTATTTGGAAACTGGAACGAATTAACATTTAAATGTTATAGCATCATTTAAGGATAATCGAAGTATACAAAATTAGAAAAAAAAAACAAAAAAAAAACGTAATTGTTTCGCCGGATCCCGACATATTTCTGGTACTGACTTAAAAAAAAAAGGTTTCGAGAGAATCACGTTTAAAGTTTTACAACGATCTCGCTCGCTTGTGTACTGTTCGAGAAGAATATATATATACATATTATAAATGTGTTTAACTTTTTACAAACGGCTTCTAGTGAACCTATACGGAATGTCTAACATTCAGAAAATTAAAAAAAAATAAAGAAGATGCATTTATTGTAGCCGAGAAGCTCATCTGCAACATTAAAGACGATTTTTTTCTGCAAAAAATTACATTGTAGTGTTTGTTGTATTGTATTTTTCTAATGTATCAATACCAATATAACGATTACATAATTATTATCAACCAAATGTTTAGGTGGTATTTAATATAATGCATATTATAAGAATTATTATGTATAGTGATAATCTTATAACAGAATGTAATAGAACTACACTCTCTCAGACGAAAATGAAGATTTTTTTTCTGCAGTAAAATGATGGGGAAAGGTGGAAATTTAACTTTGATACTTCCTTATACCTATAATAGAAGAAAGTATTATAATCGAATTTTTTTTACTTCTGGTTTTCGACGGATTTCCACGTTTTAGCAGTCAGAAATCCCGAAAAACACGTTTATACAAAAATGTCTGTCTGCCCTCTTGTGTGTCCGTTCGTATGTCAGTCCTCATTGTACCATCGAATTGTGTATGGAATTATGCATCGAAATGAACCAATTTACATTTATAGAGTTTTGGCTGTGGCCAGCAGGTTGTACTTGAATTTGGAGATATTCCACTGGAATAGGTCTTTGTAATAGCGATTTTTGCGCCATTGTCATCATATTTTCATCGAAAAAGTGTATACATTTATCCATAGAATTGAACCAAATTTTATGCGTATGTTTTTGATTATTTCCTCTAGATTCCAATTGAATTTTAGGCTATTCTGACTGAAGAGGGCGCTGTGAAAGTGATTTTTGTGCGATTTTCTCTATTTTTCGTAGTTTTGTTGAAAATCGGACAGAGAAGGTAATCTGACGTTTTGCAAGCAACGTCTTTTTGGCGCAATTTTATTGGCGTTTGTGCTATTGAATTTCAAAGTATTAACATTTATAGGATAGAAGAAAGTTTTAGGATTGGCACACTCAACTAGTTTTTTACTGTGTTCTCTACCACTTCTTTCACTGAAGTTTTTGCATTTTATAATATTGAATGAGTCCTATAACATATGTTAATTCAGTTATTGTGTCCCACCTACAAGTATAAAAGTTATAATTTATTTTCTTCTATTAATATTTGACACAAATGTAATTAATTGAATGTATGAATAAAATCTATATCATATAATACAATAAAAATATTAGAAAAAATATGTCGTTGTTTTATTTTACTAATATCATAGATATCAGGATATTAGAAATTAATACAATACTACATTTGTGTGCCATGTTTCCTTTTAAATTTGAAATTCACATTTTTATTATTTAGCTTTATAGATTCTTTAAACAAACCATAGAAGGGTAAACGGCATTAAAATATACATAGAAATTATTTTGTATGGAGAATATTGCATTTAAATTAATTTATGCATACCTTAAAGCAATTATAAATATTAAATTTTCTACTTTTGACAAGGAATACATTAAACATACTCAAATAACATTTATATTGTCTTACAGGTTCTAGTATACTCAAGAAAATTAGAGAAATCGATGACA
Source organism: Maratus michaelseni (assembly GCA_963931845.1). Taxonomy (NCBI): domain Eukaryota; kingdom Metazoa; phylum Arthropoda; class Arachnida; order Araneae; family Salticidae; genus Maratus; species Maratus michaelseni. Next base: position 214,395,306 of record OZ007590.1, read on the forward strand.
AGCAGCAAAAAATCTGATAAAGTGAAACAAAAAGTAAACTCATAGTGTATTTTCAATCTTTATGAAATTGAAACAAGAGTAAAATATGATAAAATATTACATTTGTTTCAAAGGCTATGCAAAAGAATTTTAAAAAAAATACTGTGACTATTTAAAATAATTGTAGTGACTTACAAATTATAGCTTCTGAAGTGAACTTTATCGATGGGCTTATTGATATCTGAATTTGATTTGAAACTGGGGTCACTTTTATACTGAAATTTTTCTGAGACCAATTTTAAAAATAAATTGAGAAACCATTTTTTTTAATATTTGAGAATGACACATAATGTCAATTATACAAAAAGGTGATGTTTAAAAACATTACATGGAAAAAGCAACAGCAACAACACAGATATATAGAATGGAAACCAAAATACCAATTATTTTTTTAAAATGATTTAGTGTTTAAATGAACATGACTTTATCAAAACAAAGGATTGATTACTTGTATTTTGTTAAGGTCAAGCTAAATAAGTTTCATATATCCGCACTTTCACTGAGTTGAACAATTTTTCAAACTGACTGATTTTGTAAAAAAAGAAATCTTTACACTTCGATAATATTTATTTTAAAAAAGCAAGAACTTTTGCTTGATAACATTAAAAAATTTGTTTTTGTATAAATAAACAAAGAAATTAACTATACGCTTTTATGAATTAAATTTTAACCTTTTGAAAATTTAGCAACTTTTTGTTAACATTCATTGAGATATTTACATTTTTATTAATTGTACATCCCTTTAAAATAAACAAATACAGTAAAATGGTATTATGCTTTTTTGTTCATTAATAAATAAAGTTGTCTAGTTTTAATAACATGACATAAGTGTACTTAAAGAAAAACAAATATTGACTTTTATAGTAAGTACGCTTCTATATATATTTACTCTTGCAGTTAACCATTTTATTATACATTTTTGTTAAAGTAATTATTAAAATAAAGTATTAAACAAATTCCCATGAGAATTTAAGCCAGCAGTCACATTAAATTATATTTAACAATTAAATATACTTTTGGATTTTAAGAAATGTTTACTTCGCAATTTTTTTTATCACATATTTAAAAATACATGCTAATTTTTTAATAAACTAATACTTGTTATTTATTGTTTTTTGGAAGCCTTTTGTGTCTCTGAAGAAAAGGGAATAAGGTTTGAACAAATAGTAGGATTTCTAAAGTTTTAATTATATTTTCCACAATTTTATAAATCTCACACTTATTACTATTGCTTTTAGTGACATTCAATGATTATTAATTCGTAATACAGCATTGTTACATTTTTTTTCCGTGTTTGCTCTTTGTTTTAAAATAAAAGTTGAAAAGAAAATGAGTTATTTGGGAAAAATTAGTTCAGTACTAGGAAAACATTTCTAGAAGAGATAAAGCAACAACCGTTAAACTATTTCAAAATGAACAAAATCAATGTTGTATTTTAAAACAAGAATATTTGAATCAATTGTAAAAGAGAAATAAATATCAGATGTAAATAATTTGATAATAGTAAAATTTAAAGTTTAATAATCCTACCTCTCCTTCTTAGACGATTCGACACCCTAATTTTACTTTGTTTTCTCTGATGTTTCGTGCACTTTAATGTATTTGTTTCTTTACAAAACCTTTAATTACCAGTTTGTTTTCCTTTTAATATACGTTAAAGTTGAATGCATTTATGTTTATTTTTTTACCAGCTGCGCGTAAGGGGATTTAAGTTTTTTTTTTCTTGAAGATATTGTCTCATTTCTGAATGATTTCTTATGTAGATTTGGATGGTGTGCGACATTCAAGCAATTTTAATTCTGCTGCTTTATTTTTTTTTATCACATATCTTAAATATTCATATATGCTTTATTCTCTTTCGGCTTACGTTTTGTAACAAGGAACAATTATAAAAACAATGTTGTATTACGAATTAATGACACTGGTTTATACGGTTTATATACTTTCGCCGAAATGTGTATTTTTACATAGATTCTAGAACACTGAGTACGGAAAAATTATTGAAAAAAACCTGTCACGTCTAGTTTAAAAAATATTTATTAAATACTTAAAAAAATAATAATAACATAAAATATAAAAGAAAAAATTAGGAATGATGAATTTTACCCGTCTTTTTATAATATTCTTGATCTGTTTCTCTTAAAATAGACCAGCAGTAATCCCCTAACATACTTTCGTCCCAAAAACCTTTTTCTCAGTCTTCAAAAAGTTTAAGGTCTTGGTGAAAACGCTTGCCCTGCTCGTCACTCACGGAAGCCAAGTTTTCAGGGGAAAAAATCAGGGTGTAAATGGAGAAAATGTACCTTCAGCGACATGTCCACACTCATTGCATGATACACCCAGAAAAAAAAGTTTTGTTGAATCAACAAAAATTTCGTTGACCTAACAAAACATTTTGTTTTAATATAGGTCAATGGAAATTTTGTTTGAATCAACATTTTTTTTTTTTTTTTTTTTTTTTTTTTTTTTTTTTTTTTGTAATTCCAAAAAAAATTGTATCGTCAGCAAAAAATGTTTCGTTAATTCAAGGAAAATGGTTCAATTTTACTTGAATTTTGCTAAAACAACCAAAATGTACTCAACAAAAGATGCTTTGTAGTTTTAATCAATTCCTTTTTCTGGGTGTAGTTTTTTAATAAAACAGCAATATGTTTCTCATAATTTTCACCTTTATGATTTCCTAAGAACATGGACGACCATCTTTTTTTGTGAAATAACTGCTGAAAATTTTACTTCGATTTCGGTAATAAGTTAATTTGATATTTGGTGTCAATAAGTTCCACTGTTGTAGACGAGAGGCAAGAATCTCTGCCTTAGATCTAGATAGTTGCAAGTCTCGCACAAGGTCGTTCAACTCATTTTGGTTTATTAAATATGGCGTATTATCATCTTCGATTACGAATTCGTCATCGTTTTCATACTCCATAAACAGATCGTCAATATCTTGGCAAATCGCACTTGACATACCTGGCCATACGAAATGTGGCAGAGTTTCCGAATGTGATATCGGTTTTGAGACTGATGGAATGTCAGGATATTGAATTTTATCTTTATTTTTTTAATTAAAGCTTGCAGTTTTTGTCAAACAAAAATAACTGTCATTTTCGTGATTTGAAGGTTCTCTCCACAGCATTGGTGATCCAAATTGAAGATACTTTTTTTCTGCCGAAGCCCAGCATATAAGAGTAAGCCTACAGCTTTCACAAAAAACATGTGGGACCCAGTTTTTATCTTGATTAATCACTGAGAATATAAAAATAATGCCCATATGATATTTTAGAACATTCCGATATCGGTCTTTGTGAATATAAATTGTCCACAAATGTAACAAAAACTACCAGAATTTAATTTACACACTCTATTAGACATTTTATCAAAAGCAAAACCACTTTAGTTCACAAAAACACAAGAAAACAGAATATAGAATCAAAGTTGACAAAGTCGGTAAGTTGAATGTGAAATGATAGATATATTATAGAATTAAAAATGTGAATATTGAAAAATGTAAAAATTTTAAAAATGTGATTTAATAGATTTTTTTTCAAATACTGCCTTTCATTAGTAAGAGGTAGTATAATAAGAAAATAGGTGTTTCATCAAAAGTATATAATAAATGTTAAATTTGTAAACCAGTGTAATTATTGATTTATCTGGAAAAGAAAGCAAATAATACTAAGAATAGTTAATTTCGTAATAATAATATTAAAACTTTAGTAAACTTTATTTTGTTCAAATTTTATTTATCTGATATAGAGAACATTTTATTAGCATCAAAATTCAATTGTTTTCAGAACGTGAATAATAAAACATGTAGCGATGCTCTTAAAGTAATAAGGTAGGCAGATATCGTAAAGATAGTGGCTACGACCTGATCTAAAGCGCATACATTCATCGCTAAATACTTTATAATTTATTTTTTTACATCATCAATTCGTAAAAATGTACTTTAAAATGAAATTTGTTTAAAAACTTGAGCTGAATTTAAACATTTAAAAAAATTATTTAAATCTATTTCAACGATAAACATTGGTTTGCCACAATTATCTAAAGTAAATATTAGTCCAGGCATTAGGGGATAAAAAAGAGCATATAAAGGAAAGTTTTGGTTTAGTTTTTTTTGGGGGGTCCCTTTATGTTTTTTGGGTCGCTGAACACGAATCCGAGGTTTTCCAATAAAATTTTTTCCGGGAAATACGTTTTTTTTTACAAAAAACGTGTAAAAAAAAACGGACTTTTCTCCGTTTTTTCAAAATAATTCCAAAATTGTGCATTTTACGTGAAAGTCGGCAGTATATGAATTAAAGAGAAAAAAATTTCCTATATTTTAAGTATTGAAATTTTTTTCTCTGATCAATGGTTTAGCCGTGAGAGTGCCGCAAAAAAGGGTGTTAAAAACAAAAAACTGTAAAAAAAACGGGAATTACGGTAGTGTATGTCGACGTAACATGGAAACTAACCATTTTACGCAAACGGTAACCAGTAATGATACTAAAGATTATATGTTTGACTACATTTTATGCATTTGAGGTAGAGGAAAAGTGCGGATCCTGCGCCAGGGGAAGGTGGGAGTAGTGGAGCAGTTCCACCTTCTCTCATGAGTCGAAGGTGCTCCTCCGCCGCAGTGCTCATACTGTAAGAGGCGGTAAAATTGGGAGGTGTAAGAGACAAAAAACTGTAAGAAACGGGAATTACGACCCTGTACATCGATGTAACATGTAAATTAACCATTTTAAACAAACGTTTACTGTTAATGATACTAAAAACTATATGATTGACTACATTTTACAATGACGTTGCCTGATAATAAATACGGCGACTCATTATGAATCATTATTTAATTATAAATTATTATGTACATTAGTAACAAACATTAGTATATTTACATGAAGTAAAAAAGCAAAATTCTTATTTCCGCAATCTTTTATTTGAAAGTCCCAGCTGTTCATCGACATCTACAACATAGAAAATAGACGTATAGAATTAGTGGATTTTTTATTTTCTACCAATATTATAGAATAAATGTTTTCTTAATGGTAAATATTTCTTACCTTGTGGCATGGCTTATTCCTCTTCCATTGGGTCCACGGATTCATTGCATGGGCAATCCATCTCCAGCCCGGTTTCAGGGTATAACACGTTTTCCTTATCTTGATTCACCACTGAGATGTTGTTGCAGTTCCCTTCGCAGTTGAGGCACATGTTGTAACAACAAAAACCTGCCTTCTTGCACCCACAATTTTGTTGACAGTTCTCTCTGCACACTTACATGATACATGATACACTTACATGCTCACTTACATGATACATTCTTCAACAACGCAGGGGAGCAGGAGGTAGTAAAGTAAATACAGGCTCAAGGCCAATATTTGAATTCTTCCATCCCCACTCTTCAGCATTTTTTTTCAACTCCTCGCCATTGCTGCACGCGGTGATATACGCTCAAAGAGTGCTGTCGTGCTGCAGCTGCAGATGGTGGTAAAGCAGCAATATTTGAATTGTATTTAAATGCTGACTTCTTGTACGAAATATACCTTAGGTGGTTCAGCGAAGGCACATTCGTCCCACTATAACCGTACAGCAAGACCAGGAAACGTTATCCAGCAGCTGAAATCATCTCTTGAGTAGCGTTGGAGTCTTTAAATACTTTAACAGCGTCAGCAACATCTGAATTCTTCACAAGAGTTTTGAGGAACTTAATTTTTTCTTGCATAAATGGTGCTGGCGTTGTATCACACCCGCTCATAGCATTTAGGAAGAGGATGTTTTCCGCAACCGTTGAACTCACAGCATTAATTGGAGAAAATATCATTGGAGAAACAGTGTCCTTTCCAGGTTTTAAAAAGAAAACATTTTCAGCCCTGCAGAGAGCGATCAAAATGACCAAGAGGTCTACATCCTCCCCAACTATAATCACCGTCTCATTTGATGGAGCCAAGGACAAAGCAGTGTTTATAATGAAGGTGTCTGTGTCTTCTTTTGCTTGCTTGCATGCAATGAGAACATATCACTCATCATAGATATTAACCGACCCTTGTTTTTTTGGGTTAGCAAGAAACTTTTCTTTGCAAATGGTAGGTATCATTGTACCGTCAAACTATATATCCGTTGAAGAATGTTCCCTTGCTCGTCTCATACGCTTAGCAGTTTTTGTACCACTTTGTAAGTCATCAGGGTAGCCATCAAAGACAACTACTGCCTGCAGTTGGTACCGTGATTGTACGTACTCAACATATTTATCGCAGATTGTTGAAAAAAGCTGATTCTCAACCCTATGCAATAAAAACTTCTAGGAACTGAATTACGTGTCAGCTCTTCTAAGCGAAATTGTGTTTTACTTATTTTATTTTTCTGTTATTAAAAAGTCAAATTAAAAAGCTTATGTTTTTATTATTATTTTATTTTTATGAGCAAATGAAGATTTTGGTCACAGACTGTTGTGGTTCTTACAACCACTGCCATATTTTTAATTCAATTTAAGAAATATTTTATTAGTCCTTATTCATTTAATTTTAAAATTCACATTCAAAATTATTTTAATTCTTTCCTTTTTAAATCTTCCCCTGTAAACTTTTCTTTCTGTCATAACATTTCGCTTTAAAAAAGAAAAAATGATAGTGATTGTTACCTCTGTACTTCCGGTATTGGATTCTACTAGATGCTTCGATAACATTCTTTGCCTATGCCCACTTCCTGTTCTAAGCTCTGCCCCTCGCCAATCATATTCAAATGTTTCTAATACGTAATTTTTTATCTCTGCCGATTGGCGTTTTTCAATTTTTTGGCACCCCCTCCCCTCCGTTCCGAGTCTGTGCTGAATCTGCGCGCTCACACACACACTGAGACGTTTGCCATAAGAGTATAAGGTGATTGCTTGGCTTGCTGCTGTAAAAAAATGTACAAAATGCGTACATCGAATGCTACGATATGAAGAAAATATCGTCTTTAAAAAAATTGTGATGATCTGATGTTATTACAGCAAAAATGAAATTTTTTTTCAAGAACGTAGTTAAAAAGACGGTTGTGTGCGATGGTAGCTCACTGGAACCTGGAATATATGGCGAAAATGGCTTATTGTCATTCGAGTGGTGATACCTTTTTTTGTTCTACAATTTGCGTGATAAAGTCGTATGTTTTATATTAGCTTTAAAATCAACATATCCGAGTTTCCCCAAGAGAAAAAAAAACTTCAGTAATATTTGTGATGGCGTTTATTTAAAAACGTCAATTATGTGCTTTTAATTTAAGAAATAGAGGTGAATCTATAAAGAAGAGATTCCCTCAGAAATACTTCTTTTTCAAGATTCTTTATAAATAAAGATTTTATATTGAAGGTGCAAAAATTTTAGTGCAAGTTCTTTTGATCACGTCTCTCACTTGTGTTCCTTTTAGGTTGATGCAGGTAATATTTTAATTTTATCTTCATTGTTCTTGATTATAAATTTACATGAAATATTATTTAAGGAATTCTTTTTTTAATAATTAATGTCATGTCGAAGTGGTCTTTTGCGGCCATAACAACAATGTACTAACTATATGCTTTTTGATCACAAGCAAAAGAATATATATATATATTATTTGGAATATTAACAAGATTCAACTGTATAAAAAAAAAGGAACTATCGTCCAACCACCACAGATCCCTCTTTGGTGCCGTGAACCGTTGGAAACCTTAACGACATGACAATTATTAAATTATATTTTGTTATATTATAAAATTTGATTTAAAAAAAATTGCATTCTTATTGAAATATTTGATTAGTGGAATATGTGATATATTTGATAAGTATTTTAAAGTGTTTGGATTTAAAATAATTTTGCCAGATAATTGCATTGTGTGTTTTATTTACTTTTGACAAGTCATTTTAGTAATGTTTAATGCATATTTTTTGAAAAATTTTATGAGAAAAATACAATTTTATTCTCAGAATTCTAAGAATTTGTTTTGAAAACAAAACGTTTTCATATGATTCTACATAATCCATGGTGTTCTTTTATGCAATATTTACATTTTATTACTAAAAAAATGGTTGTTTATGTTGTTATTTACAAAAGAAGATGACTTTAGAAAAATAATTTTCTTACTTATAAGTGAATGATTAATTTCGATTTATACCATTTTGTTTTGATAATATTTTGAGAACTATTGCATTCTTAAAAATTATTCTGGTGATTTGACATTATTTTAAAAGGTGATTTCATATGAAAATTAATTTTTGTTTAACTTCGGTTTATTCATAAAGCACATTATTTTGAAATTTATTAAGAATTATTCTCAAATTTGTCACCATGCCTCCGAAAGCAAAGTTAAACCTTTCCATTCAACCTTTTGATGGGAATCCTCAGACGGTCGAATTTTTCTTCGATCAGTTATCAGATATGCAGGAATTGTATAATTACTCAGACAAAGAAATTTTTGCACTTTTCAAGTCAAAATTACAGGGTAGTGCATTACATTTCTTTCTTGAAACACAGTTTCAATTTAAAAACTCTAACTTACAAAGCATTCGAAATGATTTTATTAACTATTTTCTGCCAAGTAAAAAAACTGACTCTCTCAAATCTCTTCAAAATTTAAAATTGGATTCGAATGAGTCCATAAAAAATTTTTCATATCGCCTGACTAAACAGCTTCGACTTGTGTATCCTACGTTAGCACCAGATGCTCTAGATTCTTTAAAATTTACGCATTTTCTTCAAGCTTTGCCTAAACAAATCAAGCGAAAAATTCAAGAAGCAAATATTTCCACTTTTGAGTTAGCTCTTGAACGAGCACAATTTTTACAGAATATATATGATTCACCACCTCTTCAAAAATCTAATCTTCCACACTATGACCAAGTTTACAGTCTGAATAATGAAAATAGTAGTGAAAATTCAAAACTTTCTGATAGTTTTGTTGAACAAGCTCCTATCAGACGTAGAAAGGACAGAGTCTATAAAAATTCGCAAATTGCATTATCACCATCTGAATCTCATAATGAACGTTCTCCTAGACTTAGAAATGTTAAGCAAAATCATGTAACTTACTCTCCTTCTCCAGTTAGGCAAAACGTTGCTTCTAGAAGCAAAACAAACTTTATTCAGCATAAGCCATACCAAAAACGATCTTTCTTTCAACCAAAGTTTGACAAGTTTTCTCACAAGAAAGGCTTTTCAAAGTCTTTTTACAAACAAAATGTTACTCAATGTGCCTTCTGTGGACGCTTTAACCACCTTATGGAATCATGTTACAAGTTTAAAAATTTAATTGACTCATCTAGGCAAAATGCCAACCACACTAAAAACTCTCAGTTTTCTGTGAATTCTTCTCAGAGAAAGAAAAACTTTAGTTCTTTTTCTAAAAACAAAAAAGATTACAAAAATTACCATTTAAACAGGTAAGGGAGATTGGTCCCGCTGACCGCCTTCTCTCCCAATCTTCCTCGTCAGGGTCAGTACACTCCTGTGACAAAACAAACGAATGTCACATTGATAAACATCCTTCTTTGACTACTTCCCCTTCAAGCGCTGCTACACAAACATCTCCTTTCTGTTCTGAAAATTCTTTGTCATCAAAGTACTCTTTTGAAATTGATGATCAACAACGACACGTAATTTGCAGCTCTTTTGACAACATGTATTCGCTTCCATGTATAATTATGAATGTTCAACATAATGAAATATCAACTCTCGTCGATTCAGGCTCAACCTTATCTTTGCTAGATAATGAATGCTTTAATAGCATTAAATCCAAAATTCATTATAAATGTTTATCGAGAAATGTTTCTGTATCAACTATAAACTCTAAGGTTTTCTTTAAAGGATGTATCGAGATTGCATTCAAAAGAGATAAATTCTTTTTCCATCATGTCTTTTATCTTACTGATATAAAGAATGTTAATTTTGAAGCCATACTTGGTTTTGAGTTTATAAATAAGCATTCTATAACCATCTCTCCAGCTTTTAAATCTATATTAATTAAGGATAAACATATACCTCTTAACATTCAAAAAGAGTCTCCTACCAGTTATTATTTGAATGCTCAGTCTACTAAAGACAATATAACAGTTCCATATTCTCTTAATACACACAATGTGCCTATTTATGAAAATTCTATGTCAGTTAACACAAATAATGGTAATTATTGTGATAATGTGAATGGAAATTTTGGTGATAATTATTTGCATTTATTGCATAATTATGAAAATTGTCCTTACAAATACAGTTTTCCAAATAATGGTTTGTTTATAAATAATGTTGGTAATACTGCTATGAATTATGATAATTCTTTAATGAATGCTAATATCAAAAATTAAGATGGTCATGCTCAAGTTTTTACCCAGTTTCCTAATTATTTTCCTACTGACACAAACTTTGATTATGCTAATGTTATAAATAATTTTTCTAATACCAATAATACCAAAATTACCTCTGATGACAATAATGTCACATGTGAAGGTGACAATGACATTATTTATGTTGGTAAAAAGTATACCAATTTGAAAAATGGTAATAAAAATTTATTGAATTCTAACATGGTACATGCTGTAAATAGAGAGTTAATCCCCCCAATTCTTCTGTGTATTTACATGTCAAATACTTGAATTCTCCATCTGAATATTTTATTTTTAAGCCTGCTTTGAAAAGTAAAGCTCTTGTTTTGCATTAATCATTGCATTCAAAATCTGCAATTCAAAAAGACTTATTTTTAGTTGTATGTCAGAATATATCCAAAGTGGATGTTCATTTAAATAAAAATACAATTCTTGGTGAATGCATTAATGTAGATGAGGAGGATATTGAAAAATATTCCTTTGATTCAGATTTAGAAAATGAATATTGTAATTTAATTTTACCATCTGAGGAAATTAAAAGAAAACGGATACAAGAACTGTCACCTAATGATTTTGATTTAAAACACTTGCCCCCACATGAAAGTGACTGTTTAAAAAAATTATTGTGCAATAAAGCTCAAGCATTTTCTAAATCCTTAGACACTTTGGGTCATACAGACCTAGTTAATCCTCAGTTCTCAATGATGAATTCTCACCCGGTGAAAACCCTACCTTTTCCTGTGCCACAGGCATTAGAACAAGAAGCTCTTGACCAGATCAATCAAATGCTAAATGCTGGCATTATAGAAAGATCAAATTCATCTTGGGCTTGTCCCATGCTTCTTGTTAAGAAAAAAAGAACTGACATGTCAAAACCTCAAAAATATCGTTTGGCATTGGATTTACGATTATTAAATTCTATTATTATTCCATCTTCATATCCTCTACCTCGCATTCAAAATCTAATAGTACAATTGTCAAAATATAAATTCTACACTACATTGGACTTGCCCTCTGCGTACTGGCAGATCGCTGTACCTAAGGAGATGCAAGATAAGCTCAGTTTTATCACTCCATGGGGACTGTTTACCTACCTTCGTCTTGTGTTTGGCTTGAAGACAGCTGCGAGTACTTTTCAACAGTTAATTGATTCTGTTATTCAACTGTCTGAAATTGACTCTTGCTACGCATACCAGGACGACATAGTTGTCGGCGCTAATTCGTTTGAAGAAATGGTTGCGAAACTCACAAGACTCTTGGACACTCTTATTGCCAACAATATTACTCTTTCTCCTGAAAAGTGTTCTTTTATGCAAACTAGCATTAACTTTTTAGGCTTTCAACTCACAGATCATAAAATTCTTCCAATTACAAGCAATATTTTGAAAATTACTTCCTTCCCAAAGCCCAAAACTAAGAGACAAACAAAAGTTTTATTGGCTTATGTTCATTTTGCAGGTCAATTATACCTCATTTTGCTAGATTGATTACTCCTCTTATTGAAATCACTAAACCTAAAAATAAATTCTGTTGGAAATCTGAGCAAGAAAATGCATTTAAAAAATTGCAAGAAATTTTCTTCCAAAAACCGATGCTCAATCTTCCAAATTGGAATGAGACATTCTATGTGAATACCGACGCTTCAAAGACAGCAATCTCAGCTGTTCTTATGCAGAAAATTCAAGGTGAATTACGCCCCATTTCTTATTACTCCAAAACTCTATCTCAGTCTGAAAAGCAGTACCCAGCCATAAAATTAGAACTGTATGCCATTTATAAAGGAATAACAGCTTTTAAATATTACATCTTTGGCAGACACTTCATTCTTTTATCTGATGCTAAACCCCTCAATAACTACAAAAAATCAACATCTCCTGCTGACATAACTACACGTTGGATGTTAGAACTGTCTGAATACTCTTACACATTTCAGCATGTTCCAGGCAAAGAGAATGTCTTGGCAGATTTTCTAAGTAGGACACCTCACATTCCTACTGAAGATCTCCATACTAATCCAGATCTCATTTATGAACAAGAAATACTGCCTATTGTTGATGATCAAAACGATCTACATAATGAAATTGTTCAGTATCCATGTGGATTAATTGGAAAAACCCATCATAATTGCCATCTCCAAATTGATTCTCCATCTACAAATAGTGCTAATAATGAAGACCCATTGCTAGAAATCTTTGATCAAACCATCCTTAATGAGCAACAAAAAGACCCTCAAATTAAGAAAATTTATGAAGATATTAAAACTAATAAAAAATCTAAAAGTTTAAATGGTTATTACATTAATCCAAGTAATGATTTGCTATGTTATAATGGACACTTCTCTTCAGAAGACATTGATCTACATAGAGCTGTTTTACCATCCGCACTTAGAGCTAAAGCTTTAAGAATTGCTCATGTTACTCATACTGGTATTCATAAAACCATTGTTAATTTAAAGAAAAGGTTCACTTGGAAAACTCTAGTTTCCGATACAATCAATTATGTCAACTCGTGTGAAATTTGTTTAGTAAATAAACATCATAAAAAAACACTGCTCCGTATCTCCCAGCACCACTTCCTACAGCTCCCAATCAAAAAGTTTCGATGGATTTACTTGGTCCTTTGAGAAATCACCAATTTGTTATGACTGTAATCGACCATTTTTCTCGTCATCTTGAATTATATGCCTTGAATAGCATTCATGCTGAGTCGGTTACTAAAGCTCTGTTGCATTACATTTCTACTCATGGAAAACCTGAGTTATCTCTTACTGATCATGGTTCCCAGTTTACGAGTGATATGTTTTCTTATTTCAACAAAAAACTTGGCATAAAACTAGAGCACAGTACAGTAGCGCATCCACAGGCTAATGGATTGAGTGAGAGATGTAACACTCAAATAAAGTCATCTGTGAATACAATGGCTTCCCAAGGATTTGATGTTCCAACTGCTTTAAAAATCCACCAGTCAATATATAACGCTACACCTCATCCAGCAACAAAATTCACTCCAAATCTTCTTCATTTTGGAAGGGAGGTGAATGATATTTATGTTAATTATAAAACCCATTCTTCCTGGAAAATTCTTAACACTGCATATGAAATTCACAAATTAATGGATGTTATTGAAAAAGTATACTATCAAGCTTACAAAAATAACGAGTCTTCTAGGCAAAAAGTGTATCAAAAATCAAGGGAAAAATTAAAATTTGCTAATATCAAAGTTGATGATATTGTTTATGTAAAATTTCCCAGTGTATTTAACAAAAAAGTACAAGGACCTTATATGATAAAGAAAATAATTTCACCTGTACTTATTCAAATTCAAGATTGCAACAATAATCAAGCATCACCTATGTTAATTCATACTAACAGAATCTTGAAACTCCAGAAAAGAAATGAAGCATTGCTTCATCCTGCGGATTCATCTAGAAGTGCAACACATGATCAACCAGCTGTTGATAGTGCATCTTCTCCTGTGAAACGACATATTCGTGCTCATACTGCTGATTGTGATTCTTCTTGCTCTCACACTAATAACAATACATCTCCTCAAATTCACACCTCTTCAAAGTGTCAGCAAACATCTTCGCATTCACTTAGTTCAGTGCATTCACAAGCATCTGGTAGTAACACTACAGTTCTAAACAAATCTACTCAAAGTAAAAACCATTATGATCTTCGCCCTCGTAATCATAAACAGTATAACTTGTAAACTAATCTTCATTTTTTTCTTAGGATGCCTCTGCCATTGCTAAAAATCTGATCTATGCTAGCTAGATTGGATTGTCAAATGTGAAGACTGACTGATTATTTTTATTTGCTTACTTCTATCAAAGCTGCAGGCAGCATTTGTGTATTTTTTATTTTTTTTTAAGTCACCTTCGCCTTGACTCAATGGAATTGTCATCCTGTAAAAGTATGCAAATCTTATTTTGGTTTCTCCTGTTAACTATGTTTCTCACTGAAATATTTCTTCAAAACCATATTCATTTTTGGAATTTATGTTTAATATGAAATGTGCTGATAGCTTAAAACTCTAAAATTCAGTGTTTGATTTAAATTGTAATTCTTTTTAAAACTTATAATTCAATATCATAGTCGGAGATGAAGTGTTATTGGTTAAATTATTTTGATAAGGTAATTTAACTTAAAAAGTAAATTGTTATTGATATATGGTATGAGTACATATGTCATCACTTTCCCTATTGTGACTTTTAGAATAATACAAATGTCACTTCTTGTATGCCCTAACATCTAACCTCTTTTTAACATCTAAAGAGTATGCATGCTAATACTTCTAATATTATTATTGTTGGTGTATTATGTAAAAGGATTAATACATTAAGCTCTATAGGTGTTTGAAAACCCACAAATTGAAGAAAATATTTATGCATATGCAAATTATATGCTTTGGATCCAAAGTTTGTTTTAAGTCATTACATTTAAATAAAATACTTATGTATTTTATATGTAAAAAATTTAAATTACATCTTTATTCTTAAAAATGTTTAAAAATTCGAATTAAACATTCAATAAGCATTCAGGATATTTTTGTATAGATATGTTGTGTTATTTTTTTTTACAAGGTCAATATTATTAAAGTTATGTGGTAGAATGATACATTTATTTATGTACTTTTCTGAGAGCTTAGATATCCTCTCTTTGCCATTATTTACTTTGAAGGTATTAATGTTGTTGTATTAGAGTTGTTCAACTAAGAAAAGTTGATTTCTTAGAAAGTGCTATATATATATATATATATTTCTTTTCAATGAAAGTCTAAATATTCTCTCTTGACCATTTGCTTACATTTTGAATTTTTGTTATGGAAAAATTCTCAAATGAGTAATTTATTGAATTTATATAAGCATTGTTCTAATAAAAATGTTAATGCAAAAATTGAAATATAGTTCATCGACTGTGACTGGAAATACAGTTGTGATTCAAAGGTCTTATTGTTGCTATTTCTTTTCCAAAATGGAAATGTTTTATTGCTAATGTTATGCTATATTGAATTAGGAAAGCCATTATTAGTATGATTACCAATTTGCATCATATAATATTATTTGTTTTTTTTGTGTACATTATTACAACCTTTTTTTTACTCTTTTAGTATATACTGAACTTACTTTATAGTGTTGTATTTGCTATTTCACATATCAGTGAATGGACTTTTAGCAGCTTTATTTCAAAAGACTTTGTTCACTTTTTGCTACTGAACTTACTTTATAGTATTGTATTTGCTATTTCACATATCAGTCAATGAACTTTCAGCAACTTTATTTTGAAAGACTATATTTACTATTGGACTTTCAGCATAGACTGTTTACTTTTTGGACTGTTAGCAACTATATTTTGAAGGACTTTGTGTATTTTTGCCAGAAGAATGTAAATTTATTATTATTATTATTCTTTTTATTTTGTTTCTCATTATGTCAAGTTATATGTATATTGTATATAGGTGAGAAAATATTGACTCGATGTCAAAATTGTTTAATTTCTCCATCTCACCAATATTTTCTCTTGGGGAGGCCGGAGTATATGTTGTGGTTCTTACAACCACTGCCATATTTTTAATTCAATTTAAGAAATATTTTATTAGTCCTTATTCATTTAATTTTAAAATTCACATTCAAAATTATTTTAATTCTTTCCTTTTTAAATCTTCCCCTGTAAACTTTTCTTTCTGCCATAACATTTCGCTTTAAAAAAAAAAAATGATAGTGATTGTTACCTCTGTACTTCCGGTATTGGATTCTACTAGATGCTTCGATAACATTCTTTGCCTATGCCCACTTCCTGTTCTAAGCTCCGCCCCTCGCCAATCATATTCAAATGTTTCTAATACGTAATTTTTTATCTCTGCCGATTGGCGTTTTTCAATTTTTTGGCACCCCCTCCCCTCCGTTCCGAGTCTGTGCTGAATCTGCGCGCTCACACACACACTGAGACGTTTGCCATAAGAGTATAAGGTGATTGCTTGGCTTGCTGCTGTAAAAAAATGTACAAAATGCGTACATCGAATGCTACGATATGAAGAAAATATCGTCTTTAAAAAATTGTGATGATCTGATGTTATTACAGCAAAAATGAAATTTTTTTTCAAGAACGTAGTTAAAAAGACGGTTGTGTGCGATGGTAGCTCACTGGAACCTGGAATATATGGCGAAAATGGCTTATTGTCATTCGAGTGGTGATACCTTTTTTTGTTCTACAATTTGCGTGATAAAGTCGTATGTTTTATATTAGCTTTAAAATCAACATATCCGAGTTTCCCCAAGAGAAAAAAAAACTTCAGTAATATTTGTGATGGCGTTTATTTAAAAACGTCAATTATGTGCTTTTAATTTAAGAAATAGAGGTGAATCTATAAAGAAGAGATTCCCTCAGAAATACTTCTTTTTCAAGATTCTTTATAAATAAAGATTTTATATTGAAGGTGCAAAAATTTTAGTGCAAGTTCTTTTGATCACGTCTCTCACTTGTGTTCCTTTTAGGTTGATGCAGGTAATATTTTAATTTTATCTTCATTGTTCTTGATTATAAATTTACATGAAATATTATTTAAGGAATTCTTTTTTTAATAATTAATGTCATGTCGAAGTGGTCTTTTGCGGCCATAACAACAATGTACTAACTATATGCTTTTTGATCACAAGCAAAAAAAAAAATATATATATTATTTGGAATATTAACAAGATTCCACTGTATAAAAAAAAAAAGGAACTATCGTCCAACCACCACACAGACATACCATTTTTTTTTTAGTTTTGAAGAAAACAATGAACCTCAGATGCATAAAATATAGTTAATCATATGACGTACGTACAGTGCCGTAATTCCCGCTTTTTGTTTTTAACGCCTATTTTTGCGGCACTTGCTAATATTTGTTGCTAATCTACATAATTATTTATAATTAAATAATGATTGATAATGAGTCGTCGTATTTATTATCAGGCAACTTCATTGTAAAATTTAGTTAACCCTATATATTTTAGTATCATTTGCTTAAAATGGTTAATTTTCATATTACATCGATACAGGGCCATAATTCCCGTTTTTTACAGTTTTTTCTCTTTTATCCACTCCCAATGTTACCGCCTCTTAGAATACGAGCTCTCCGGAGGAGTAGCACCCTCGACTCATGAGAGTAGCTGGATCTGCCCCACTGCCCCCACCTTCCCCTGGTGTCGGATCCGGACTTTTCCTCTACCTCAAATGCATAAAATATAGTCAAACATGCAATCTTTAGTAACATTAATAGTTAACATTTGCGTAAAAGGATTAGTTTCTATGTTACATTGACATACAGTACCGTAATTCCCGTTTTTTTACAGTTTTTTTAACGGCCATTTTTGAGGCACTCTCACGGTTAAACTATTGATCAGAGAAAAACACTTTCCATACATAAAATGTAGGACATTTTATTCTGTTTAATTCATATACTGCCGACTTTCACGTAAATTGCATAATTTTGGAATTAATTTGAAAAAACGGAGAAAAGTCCGTTTTTTACACGTTTTTTGTAAAAAAACGTTTTTCCGCGGAAAAAAATTTGTTGCAAAACCTCGGATTCGTGTTTAGCGACCCCAAAATCATAAAGGGACCCCCCCCCTCCCCAAAAAAAAAAACTACACCAAAACTTTCCTTTATTTTCTACCAAATGACTGGACTATATGATAAATTAATAATTACCAAAAAAGATATTGATTGCTTAGGCTTGGTGAGAGCAAGTTAATAAGAAAATAAAAGGCATTATCTTCCTTTTTTTTCGTTTTACAGTTTCATTAAAAGTAACTACAGAATGTATATGATGTTCGTGTTCTAAAATAATGTAAGTTTTATTTTTACTAAAGCACCGTTTATATTGTTTGTACATAGATATACAGTTACATCAGAGATTGGGAATTATTTGTTTTGGAAAGTAGGCTTTTAAATCAGACTATCAAACAGAAAGTAATTAAAATATATTTAGCTGAATAAATGTATTTTATTTCTGTTCGATAATCGATTTTAACAACATGGTCCTATAAAATTTTAATTCAGTGAACAAACTTTTCACCATTCAACCGTTTACGCAATTTAAAAACATTTTAGAAATTCGAATATGATAAACAATTTACGCAATTGTACCGAGCACCTTAACTTCGCAGAATTTGAATTCCCCTATTACTCCATCCATTTCATTCATATGAAGTTACGATTGAAGTTTTCGATGAAGTTACGATTTTATAATTCATGTAACAGCAATTAATATACAATTATAGGCAATATCCGTGTTAAAATAGTAATTGAGTAATTTTTTTGAGTATGTCTCATAAAAATAAAGTAAGTTACATAAAATATGTCTTCAATATATTTACTGAAAAGACTTGCAAAATACCAGATAACAAACACTTAAAAAATATTTTTTAAATGTATATTAAATTCCCGTATGTGGTTCAAAAATACGAAAAAAATTCTTCATATTATTTTTAATTTCTTAATTTATATAAGAGCAGTTAATATAGAACATAAAGTCTATTTTTAGTCATATAGTCTTGTCTTTGACCTAATTAGTAGTACGAGACAAAAGCTAATTAATTATGACACATAAAAATAAGTAAATTAAATAGAAAAAATTACACAATATGCTTTTGCTAACAAGAATATCAAGCATACAATTAATAAAATTAAATAATTTTCATAACGTATATACCATTTGCACTAATTCGTTATAAGGCCGTCAATTACCAAGGGAAAAAAATTTAAATTAAAATTAAAAACATTTCTCATTATCTTTATCTAAAAGACTGTCATATACATAGGATGAAAATGTTACATCAATTTTCAGTTAATTTTGAATTCATAAATTAACAAAGAATAGTTTTCTCTACAGCTCCCGTGAAATCAAATTCACTAAACAGCATATTAAATAACATTATTTAAAAAATATTTTTATTGAGTGATTTATGAATCATATGCCTTTTTTATTGCAATAAGTTGATAATACATAAACTGGCAAAGTATAATTTCCTCTAAAGCTCTTGATAAGTCAAATTCACGTATTAAATGAGATCATTTAAAGTGTACTTAATGATAAATCTATCAATCATATACTTTTTTTAATAATGTTAATAATGCATAAATTTTATTTATTTTATTGTATTTTTTAAAGTATGACAAAATCTGTCAATATCACTCTGAGTTGATAATGATTAATGCGCGTAATATCATATGATAATCTCCTTTTGATACAACAGAGATTTGAAATAAATAACAGAAAAAATCCAGAATATGTCTCTTATTTATACTTTTTCATTGGTTTAAAATACACATGGAAATATTATTATAAAAAATAAAGAAGCAAATTGTATGTTTGCTTTACCTGTTTAAGAAAAAGACACCAAGGCTCAGAATTTTTTATTTTATAGATTTCTAATAAATCTTCTACCAGTCTGACAAATTCATTCAATGTGTCTAATTAACCATAAATCTGACATACTTATACAGATATATAAGGTTATCAAACAGTAAATATATTATATAAAACAACAGCGGGATTTTTTCAAAAGTTAATATTTTTGATCTACATAAAATAATATTTTTAATTCACATTGTCTTAGCACTAAATAAATTAATTATATTTACTGATAGTGTTACATTAGCAGACATTGAATGTTTCAAAAAAGTGAGCAGAAATATAAAACGTATTTTATACTCCTGTTTATTTGGATTTTTTAAGGATTAAAACATTTAATCAAGTATCTAGTATCTAGTATCTTCAATAATCTTAGAAACATTGTTCTTTAATTTTACCTTTCAACAGGGCAACTATCGCTAAAGCCGGTTTTTCTCAATAATTTTCTATCAGCGACACACATCGAGTCTATGAAGAATTCTGTGAAATAAAACATTTTTTTTTTTTATTTATTTCTGTAGGGTCCAAATGTTTTCTTTTCTTTTTTTATTTTATATTGATAAAATTACTTTTACATTAACAGTATTCAAAGTAGCTATAACTTGATACATAGAAGCAATACTCCAATTTAACAAATAAATCATTTAGTGAAATCTAATGAATACAGTTATTTTGCGTTTTATTTATATAAAAATCGGCGAAGGAGGAATTTTTGAACACGTTTAAAAAATGTCATATTACACAGGATGAAATAAACATAAAAACTTGATAAATCTTATTGTTCCAAATTTACGGATAATCCCCAAACCCATTTTTTATATTTCTTTGAAAATTTGTACAAAAGTATATAAACAATACATTTTTAAGCGCAGATTTTTTCTAAAGGTAAAAAAAAAAAAGTCTGAAATGTAAGGGTTAATATTTGAAAAATAACACTTGATAAAACGCTTATTCGTAGAAAACCACTTTAGCTAACTTTATTTATGATTTATAAAGTTACTAGCAGGTCACTTCCATATGGGGCCCAGATGCTTTCTGCAGTGTATCGATCGGACTTCGGGTTGGTGCCCAGAAAGTGCACAGAAAAATATAAATGAAATACTTTATTTTAACATATACGAAAACAACTAAAAAGAATATCAGTAAAACACGTAAACGAAGATTTCGCGACCTATTGTTCTCATGACTCCCTTGACAAAGAACTGCTCAGACCTTCCCGTGGGAAAGGGAGTGCTTTCCGACAAAATAAAGAAAGATGGGATAGCCTAAGATACATGACGATAATTGGAAATGGGCAGTATGGTTTCACGCCCATAAATTTTCAATGCGGTGTTCGAAATAGTGGGCCCTGTATACTTCTCAGACATATATCGTTAATACAGCGATCTCTATAATGGGGCCTTGTGAATTCTGCGTGAAAAAGTCGTTAAAATGACAGTCTATTTAACAGAGTCCTGTGGGTTTCACGCCTATAAACTGTTTATACGGCAATCACTATTACGAAGCCTTGCGCTTACCGGACCTATAAATATGGCGATCAGTATTTAAATCGCAAATATTTACCTTCGAAAAATGTATTTTAGGAAGAGGAGGAAATATACTATATTTTGTATAAAAATAGAAATCCGATCGCTATAGAAGAAAAGTGCAAAAACAATTTATAAAATATTAAATAATTAAAAAAAGACTTTTCCTTGAAAAAAATTTCAAGCACTACACATAATAAAAAAATAATCAATATTTGTCTTATTCGCCTCTTCTTCTAAAATCGGGTTCATAGTCGATGTTGGTGACAAAAATGCTAGCTCAAAAATCGCTGAAATATGTGTTTAACTATACTTTTTAGTAGAATCTATATGCTGAATTTCGTGCACGGACTTAAAACTACTGCTAAAATATGGCCAAATTAACTAAAAGTGTCGACCCCCCCAAATTCAGCTACTCAGGCACTTAAGCCTTAGAGGTTGAATTTCTAAAATCTCAGAAATACGCTTTTAACTATTTTTTTTAGTAGATTTGTTAATCTCAATTTCACGCTCCTACCTAAAACTGCTGCTGAGATATGTGGAAATGACCTAAACTGTCGACTCCCCATGTAACTCTCTTAGTGGTTAAACTTCCAAAATCGCTGAAATACGTGTTTAACTATTTTTTTAGCAGATCTGTTATTCCGAATTCCACGCTCCTAACTAAAACTGCTGCTGAGATATGGCGAAGTGATCTAAACTTTTCGAGCTCCATTTAACACCCTCGGGGTTTGGATTTTAAAAATCCTTGCTTAGTAGGTGACTACATTCTATAAGGCACATATTTTCCAAATTTCATTGTCCTAGGAGAAACGGCTGAGGCTCGGTATTGATTATGAATAATCAAGACATGTTCTTTTATAAGTATAGATTTAACAATAATTAGATATGACGGGTAATAATATAAGCTAATAAATTATAAATAAGAACATTTCTTAACATTTCCTTTTTTAAAGGAAAATGATAGATCACAAGTACTCTTTATTTTAGTTTAATAACAAACAAATACTTATTGTTTCAAAATTTTGATCATGTTTTAACGTTTTACAAGGATGTAAAAGTTCATAAATTACATTTCGAAAAACAAATCCACTGTGTATAAATATATAATTAAACTGGGATTTAAGATTTCAGAAAACAAATGCATTTTACTTTTATTTCTCAAAACGTATAGAATAATTCAGGCTCACCCCGTGTTCTTTAACTTTCGGAAAACAATTCTAATCTGTTAAACAATTGTTCAAAACATTCAGATAACAATCGCTTTTCGTAAACAAAAATGCATTAAATATCTTTAGCTCAAAATAAAAGAATGTTCCTGATAATGAAGATCTAAACACTTTATTGCTTGAAAACAGAAGTTTAACAGCAAAAGGAAAAATAATATATTGATTGAAAAATTCAGTGTGTTTTGCGAAGAATAATCCTTTAATAATAGTAATAGTTTGCTTGCAAAATAGGAACTTTACGCAATGTTCGGTATATTTGACACTATTTTATTTACTAAAATAGCTTTGCTTTAAAATATTTTCTTTTTCAAATTCAATCATAGATATAACACCTGTTACATTTACATAGTTCAGTACTTACAAAATCTTAATTAAAAATTGGATATTTCTATGAATGTTACTGAATGTGTTTTAAATATTCTTTGTTTCAAGATTTAAAAAAAAAATCAAACTTTTTATTGAAAATTGATTGACCGAAATCAGAAAAAAATAAAATAAAAATGGCACTATTTACTATGCATATTCATAACACTTTTTATCTAGTAATATTAAAATTCCTTTTCTCTTAAATATTCAATAAAAATTTAAGCTGCTTACACCGAACAAATATTGGATCAATTTATTACGTCAAACCAGTCATTGATTATTAACCCACAGCTATGACTAATCAATGAAGATAATTTTTAAATTATATTAATTTTTTACTTGCATGAGATAAACATAAGTATTTTCTAATAAAACAAGTAACTATACATTCGAGACACACTATTATTAGATCATGAAAAGCTTACGGTTACACTTTAGAATCTAAACATAAATCCTTTAATTAAAGAAAAAAAACTCACAATGTCAATGTACTTGATCAGTTTTCTTCCTCTCCAGTTTGCATCTACAAATGCTTTCATTTCGTGCCTCGCAATTTCATCTTATATGTTACTTTTTATTAGCTATTTATTATTATTATTTTGCATTAAATATAAATATATCTTTAAAATAGATTTCGTATTGATGTCGTTACTCTCTGATGTAAGTTTAAGTTAGAGTCTGAAAAAAAAACAAATAATTCTGAAACATTCATGAAAATGATATATGGATATGTATGCCTGAGTTAATGCGATCTGTTCCTTTTTTTTAAATGTTTATCTAATTATACCTATTTTCTTCCAGGTTCAGAAATTTCAACTACAGTAATTCTCTGAAATAAATAATACTCTGAAAACCGGATATGATGTGTTTGATGTAATAAGGTTTTTATCACAAAAAATAGCATAGAAACGTAATTTTGGAAGTAATCAATGAAGCATTCTTATTTACTGAGAATACCGATTATCAAGTATGCTGGTAATTGTCGTCATCTTTAAGTGAAACACTGACATGTGAAATATCGCATGACTTTTGCAAATATAAAGCGTTAAAATTAAAGTATTCATATAATTTAAACAATCATTTATTTTTTGTTTTCTAAATTCTTTTTTGCAATCTCTAAAATTCTTTATTTTCCATACAAATCAATTCTTCGTACAGTAAAACCCTGCTTAAGGGACACTTCTCAATAAAAATCACCTCTATTTAACGGACAGTTTCCAATGTGTATGTCCTTTCATATAAGATATGCAATGCATTTGACCTCCAAATAATTTACTCTCAATTTAAAGAAAATTAACAGCCTCGTTATAAAAAATAATGTATTTTACAAAATATGTTTTTTAATCCGTTAATAAAACACGAATTGGCAATTACAATGACAGACATTAGATCTTTTCGCCAGAATCATTCAAATTGGGAAGCTTCAATTTGCTGGGTAAAATTATGTTAGTTGATGACGATGAAGGTTCATTGTAATGTAAACGAAAATGTAACATTCGGTCATCTCATGAAAGACTCTTGCGACACTAGTGTTACTGTTGTAGAATATGAGAAAATAACAGACGGTCAGGTCAGCTAGATAGATATTATATTAACTAGATAGATATTATATTATATATATGATAGATATTATATATAAACAACAGATTATATTTAGTTATTCAACAGAAACCAAATATTGATTTATACAAATTTTGTATATATATGTGTGTGTGTGTGTGTGTGTGTGTGTGTGTGTGTTGTGCTTTAAAATTAATTCCTAGACCCTGTTTTATGTACAGGTGAGAGCGGAGGAAACACAAAAAAGAAAGTTTGTCAAATGATTTTACAAGCCAATTGCTTTTAACTGAATAACCTTAAATAAAAAACTGAATACGAATACTGAAAGTATACAACTAAGAATAATCTAAAAAAACATCAAATTATGGACTTACATTTGTATGTATTCCTTTTTTTTTTGTTTAATCATAAATTATATATATTACACCGGTTACGGATAGTTTCAAAAATTACAAAATGCTAACTTGCTACTTTTGAGTTTTTAAAAGAAAACGATAGAAACACAAACTTTAGCAAACAGGTACAGCTTAGCCGGTCGATGTGATATCAGTGTTAGGTCTTTCACGCCACAAATACTCACATTTGTCAGAGTCAATACCGTGAACCAAAATCTGATATCTTCCATTAGTCTCATTATTACTCTTCATTTGTTTATTGGTATTTTGATAAGATTATTGGTATGTTAAATTATGAAAAATGAAATTAACAAACATGCCTAATTGGAAGAAGTATCAGACAAATACTGAACTCACATAATTTAACAAGGAATAACGGAAACAAACGCCATTGGCTTCAGCTGTACTAATAAAGTGCCTTATATCAAACTGGTTCCGGGAGTAGGGACGACTCTTTGGTTAAATGAATAAACAACACGTACATTGGTTCCGGATAGATGCTTCATTTATTGGCTCCATGTGGATTAACTTTTGATGTTTAAAGATAGTAAATTGTTTCCAAAAATGACATAAAAGGATCTTTAAAGTTATATAACTTGAGAAGGGTACTTTGATTACATTTTCTGTTTTAGCATTAAAAAGGCTTTATGCCTTATGCATTCCGAAAATTGTGTAGACTACTGTTATGTAATATCGTAAATAACATAATATGAATGCTACCAATTGACTGGTACATTGGTTCGATGACTATCTTTTCACGCACCGGCGTAAATGTATGTTGGCTAAAGTTGCAAGCACCGTCGGAACTGCATTACTCATGAAGTCCGTCAACCATATCATAGCAGACTCAGAATGCATTTTTGCCACAGGCTCTCATTGAGTATAAATAATTCACTGCTTACTTGAAAAATCGGTAAATGTTCCACTATGGTAATAGTTTCAAAGTATACAAGGGAAATACAGTATAGAAGAATGAGGATGTGAAAAGCCTTTTTCGAATAAGCTAAAAACATTCATTGTAAATAAAAATGACATAGATGGAGTTAAGGATTGAAAACCCACAACCAGTGACTTAATGCTAATGTAAAATAAGAATGCAATTGAGACCGTCTTTAAAGTCTCAATAAAATGAACTAGAATTTAAAACTTACAAGTAAATTTTAATTATTTTTTTTCAATTAATTTTTCAGCAGTGAAATTCGCCCAAAACTAATGCGTAACAAACAAGTGGAGTTTTTCAATGATAAAATGAGCGTAAAGCCGACAGAGTGGAAAATGTCCCATGACGACGGAATTCGAACCCGGGGCCTCAAAATAGCGCTCTGCGGCTCTACCACTGAGCTACTAGGAACGATATCTCAACTCGGCATCTCTCACTCTTATATATGTCAGACAGGCTGCAATCTGTCATGCTCAGAAGTCCTTGGTTTGATTCCCGACTTGGAACAATTTTCCCTCTGTCAGTTTTACGCTCAGTTTAGCATGAAAAAACTCACTTGTTTGTTACTCATTAGTTTCGGGTGAATTTCACATGTCTGACATATAAGAGTGAGAAATGCCGATATGGGATACTGTTCCTTGTTGCTCGGTGGTAGAGCCTCAAAGCGCTGTTCTGAGGGCCCAGGTTCGATTCCCGGCTGGAGACATTATCACTCTGTCGGTAGTTTAAAGCATAATATAGAAAATATTGTGAAAATAAAATAATAATGTCCTCCAAAGCACTTGATCGGCTCTTTGAAATGTCATCCACTGGAGGTGATGTTATTCACTTTGGAAATCAGTGATTTACATTAAAAAAAGTCGAATACAACAAAAATTTATTTTCAAGTATCATCAGATAACATCTGCAGAACACAGCTAAATTTGCTATTCATCTGCTGCAGAAAGTGCTATTTTACATTAATTTGAAATTTTCCATTGGATGAAAATGATATAAAAGTCGGAAGTATCAGTATAACACAGCTATTAATCATTGTATTTCTCTATTCAATTTCTATATGCCTAACGTTTAGGCGATCGCTTTAACTTGAATTACGACATATTGGTTACGTTCAGCGATATTTTTATTTAATCTGATAAAATTATCTGATAAAATTAAAGATTCTAGAAAAAAATTTCTAAATAAAAATTTCAATTGAACAATTGAAGACACAATCTTTAGGATATATTTCACAATATTATCATCAACATATTCTTTATTTTATCAAAAGCTAATTTTAAAAAGGAAAAATTATGCTCGAAGTATAACTTTCAAAAGGATATAAATTTCTTTGATTACATTATTAGTCAAATATTCATATATAACTTTATTGTATTTTTAAATATAAATAAAGCAAAGGATGCATTTTCAAATCTCATTACATATTTAGATATTTAAAAAAAGATGTAAATATGCACTTTAAAATGCATACTGCAATATTTAATTTACAGCAAATATTTAAATCAAGTAAAATATTTTTTTAATTGAATAATTTTTGCAAATATTTATATTAGTCATGTATGCTTGTTAAATAAAGAAGATGTGTGTAATTAAAACAGGATGAATTTTCTAATAATTTTTATCTTAATTCGTTTTATAAATGTTATTTAATCTTTATTTGTAAATTTATTTTAAATTTTAATTGTATCTATAGTACTTACATAAATGATAAAAAAAAAGGTTACAAATCTAAATTATTTTATTTGTAAAAAAGTTTATTTAAATAAATATATCTATCGATTTTAATTTTGCAAATTTTTCTCTTACTGTATAAAGACCTATTTGGTGTGCTTCTCCATTTATGCATTCCGCTGTTATTTATATTTAAATACAGAAAACTGTAATTTTGATTAATTTATTTTGAAGAATTTTATTTAATCAAATTTCTCTTGAATGTAGTACTATTTTAAACAGAAAACTAACAGTTGAATACGTGTAATACGTCAATAAAATGTTTTATATTTACTTATAAATATTATATATAGTAGTTAATACTACATATTAAACGTTGACACATTTTTAAGGGTCTTTTGCCTTTCTTGAAAAATAAAAAAAAGATTTTTTTTTTAATTTCAACATTGAAGTTTTTTTAGAATATTTTTAGAATATTTACAAATACTTGTAAAATATTTTTTGAGTAGCACGAGTGCGCGCAATGAAGGCATTATTTTACTTTCTATAAAAAAAAGTAGTTCAAAATATATAATATATGACAATACATTTCAATAAATAATTGAAGAATCAGGAGGAGAGAATGATGATTATCACAAACTACGTATATTTTTGTCTTCATACAAGGTTACCAATCCATAGAACGCGTTTCACTTTAACATAGGGCATTATAACCAAAAAATTTAACTAATTATGGATTCTAGTCGTTTTTCTCCCTGTTACTTAAATTGCTTATAACATACTAGAATTCCTTTAATGGTCCTGCGTAGCTGTCATTTATCACATATACACCACGTAATATACTAAATATCTGTTAGTTGAAAAATGCACTTACAAAAATAACCACCCTTAGACGATGCTATTTTAAACCCTTCAGGGGCAAAGTACTGTTGTAGCTAAAATATTGAAATGATTGATTGTCACCAGGATTTACGAACTAATTTATTTTAAAATAAGTAAAAGCTTTTTCTCATGTACCTTATAAATTCAAAATTTTATTATAAAATTCTGGTGGCATTGTGACATTTTGGAATTAAAATTAAGTGGTATATATAACACCGGTGCCCTTCAAGCGGTTAAACACAAGTTGTGATGGTAAAAGTCTAAATCAATTGAAAGCACGCTTAAAAAATTTCGATTATATGTCCCAGTAAAGGAACTAAAAATATTTCACACACCATTTTCAGGAGCAAATATGCTACATAAAATCTTTACATACTATGTTTTTCGATGTAAATGCATCACTCGTGAATTTTAACATTTTAATTGTGTCCGGGAATGTTTGGTACATAATAGTACCACAGTTGAAAATAAAATGTAAAAACATACTATTTTCTTTAAAGAAAAATAAAAAATGCAGAAGTATAAAAATTAAATTCATAGGAGTTATTCCTGGTTCGTATATGCTAATATCAGCATAAATGATTCTAACACATAATGACGATAATGCAATATGAATTAAACGTGTAATTTTGCTTGGAAAGTAAAATAACAAACATCAGCAACTAAAAATTTACAAACATTAAAATTCACTGTACACTGAATATATATGAAATATACCTTTAAATTGAAAGGGATGTTTATTAATGTTATGACCAGGTTTTATTTAAAAGAATTTGAACGATATTTTTTTATTAGAGAGTCATTATAAAACATTATACACTCTTTTCATAATAAATTCTATTCTCTAGATAAGATATATGATTAAAAAAACACAATACTTTTCAATTTCTGGTCTAGTACATTGTTAAGTAGTTAAATATATTTTATGATTAAAAATAGTTCAAACATATTTCTGGTATAATACAGGGGAGTTAATTATCAACGAAATTTGTAAAAATGTGAAAATTTACAAAAGTTTTATTATACTCCATTATTATTATACGTACAATATTTGGTAAGTTATAATTCCGAATAATTCTAAACTGTGAGGAAAAATCCAATTATTGAATGGTTTAAAATTTAAAATTTCTAATTATATAGAATACGAAAGGCTTATAGAGAAGGGAATAGTTGTCCGTATTTTATATTCTAAATGCTTTTCTTAAATATAGGTTTAACTGTGAAGTATATTTGTATTCATACTTTTTTTGGTATGAATCATTAGTAAATTTTGGTTATCATTAATTCTGATAAAAATATATTATTATGTTTATAAATATAATTTTCGAAAAATTTTCTACTGAATCAGATAATATTTCTAAACATTAATAAGAAAATTTCATATATATCGTTATTTTAAATAGCATCTTATTATTTTATAATTGAATAAATTTTAATAAAGTACTGTGCACACGAAATATTTTACATACTCAAAATGAACTTTGATATTTGACAAGCATTTCTGTTAATGTAGATTTAGTAATGCATTTAAATGTCTTTAAATATAAAACAGCAAACATGCAAGTTTTTTAAGATTAACAAGAAGATTAATTTTTACATTTCAGAAATGTATTTTTGTGCTACGTTTGATATTTGTGCATAAAGGTAAATGGGATTTTAAAATAATAATAAAATTTAAATGTATAATCTTTATTTCAGAAATTATAAAAATATAATTTATTTTGAAACCAATTAAAAAACAAGAGGGGAAAATTCTGCTATAAGGCCGAATATAGATTGCCACACACGGCTTTTATTTAAAAAATAAATAAACTAGCTGTAACTCAGAATGAAAACGCAATGACAACAAACAATTTTAAAATATCTAAATAACAAATAAAAATTCCCCTGTTAAAGTGTTGAGTTGTTCAATAACCATTCGATTTAGAAAAATATTTTTCTACCACTGAGCAATTTTTTTAAATGAAATTTAATTCATGTTGCTATGGCAGCAGACGATAAAACGATATCTTTGGAATAAGAGAATAAATAGAAGAAAAAATTTTGTTGATGTTTGCGATAAAATGTTTTTCTTTATTTTTTAAAAATGTATATACATAATTCACTTTTATATTTTAACAGAATAATAAGTTTACTATAATTCGATACTCATGCTATGTCCAGTATACACGATACACGTCGAGCCACAATGCCTTTATCATTACCTTTTTACGCGTAAAAGTTTCGCTACGGTACTCCATTGTGAAGTTTTGTAATTTTTGAAATCTAATATTTGAAAAACGACATAATCATTAGATTTGAAATTTATATCAAGAAAAATACAATTTTTTACCATTCTAACGCAGTTTGTAAAACAATTTTGTGACAAATACTTTTCGAGTTATTAATTTTTTAAGTAACATCAAATGTTTCATTTTCCGAGATTAATCTGTGGCAACGATGGATTGCTGTGACTTTTCATAAACATGAAAAATGATAGAGATTGAAAGAATAAGCCACCCTGTGTGTGGCTAATAAAATAAAGAGTAAATTGACATAAACAGTTTCCTTCTTAATTTTATAACTTATGTTTATTAATTAATCAAGAATAAATACAAACATTTAATGTCTAATGTGCATTATTAACCCTTCTTTGCATGAGTTTTTCTTTTACAATTGTTTTTTTATACATATATTAAATATTAGACACCAGAAATTTTAAGATAGATTTTTAATATTGTTCAGCAATATAGTTCACGGGAAATTTAGTACATTAATATTTCTATATAAATATAGTGGTGGCGAAGAAGTTGATTCATTTATTAAAAGTTAAATAAACAGTGATGGAAATTTCCATCATAATGCAAAGAAGGGTTAAGCCTACTGAATCAACGTCATTGAAATCAGATTTTATGATAAAAATGTATGTTGCTCTATAAATTTAATCTCCATTTATATTTCAAGAAACGCAGCATGAAGGTATTTTGAAAATTGTTAGCGATAGTATATTTCCTAACCCAAAAAGATCGAAACACATTTTATTCTTAAATACAGAACTTTTCTAAATTTTTTGTGCAAAATGCAAAGTTAAACTTACTTGATTTCCCAGATGTTCCATGCGTTACAATTTTTAGTTGAAAAAAAGGTATTTTATGTTTGTAAATGCCATCAATTTTTGTATCTATATGGTTCTTTTAAGGTTTAATCGTTATTTATTTTTATCTTTTTTAAGAATTTCCAGTTGGAACTTCATTTTTGATTTTACAAAAGTAAGACGTGTTCATGCATTATTTTTCATGACTGAAAAGGAAATAAAACGCAGTGATTTAAGTGATTTATCATCATTAGGTTATAAAGTAAAATACTATAAATTATTATAATCCAATTATACTTGGAATAATTAACTGCGTCATATTTATTTACCAGAAATACCCCTACAAAATTATTGGATGATTTTAATTTATCTTAATTTTTTCTAACATGAAGTTTATAATGAATAATTGGGGTTTTGCTTATTCTGATTATTTACTTCTTTAGGAGTTAGATGAAAAATACCATTTAAAATTGTGTTATATTATTAACGTTAGATAAAAATGATTGTTCGTTCTTGTCAATATGAATTTATATGATGAGAAGCAAAAGCTTAGTTTTCAGCAATTTGTTTAAATCAATATAACATGTTCTAAGGAATATGTATGTCCACTTGATGATAGTCATTATGCTTCTGCTAGTGCTGTATTTAGAATTTTTACTTTTCTTAGAACAGACTTAAAAATGTTTTAATATATCTGTAATTTGACTAAACCACAGTTTAAATGAAATTTATCAGTAGCAAACAGCATAGTTAGTTTTGGTTGTAAAATTGTGTTTTATACGAAGACATCGTTGTTTGTAGTGCATGAAAAATTGTCTTAATTGACATTTTAGAGTACATAATATATATATATATATATATATATATATATATATATATATATAATTAACGTTTATTAGAAGATATTACTCACTTATATTCTGGAACGGCTGAAAAAGTATTTTTCGAATTCATCATATTTCTGTTATGGTAAATTGAGTTATAAAATGATAAACTTATAGTTTTTGGTTATGCGTTTTGAGTGTTATAGTGTGCAAATAACTTTCATGTTTATATAATTTCTATACATATCAATGATAAATACATTTTATTTTTCAAAACGCGGAAATTTGTATTTCTTAATTTACTTTAATAAATGTGTTTTAAAAAGTTACTTTTTAATATATACATGAACAAACAACATTCTCTTAACAACAACGTGTAGGTATTACGTAAAAAAGTACAAAACATACAGCTCAAATGTCTTTCTTACCAAAAATAGATGCTTTCAAACCTCCTTTTGTTCTTTATTATAAATATTATCACCACCTCTACTGATAAGCATTGTACTTTAACATTGTTTACATTTTACTTTTAATAATTTTTCTTTTAAAAATAAACATTAGTAGCACTAAATACTGAAAAAAACAGTTTTAATGTTAATATCTTTATTGCAATAATAATTCTTTATATATATGAAGCCAAAAATGTCTTTTGACTTACCTATAAAATTTTACCTATAAAACAGCAGTAAAATTCGAACAGATATATAATATATAAAGTCAGTGAGTAGTAAAAAGTTCTTTTTTTTTCTTTTTTTTTTGCATTTGGTATTTTCCTTAGAAAGTTAAAATATGCAACTAGAAATGGAAATTTCAGCTCTTGCATTGAGGATTTTGTTAAAAAAAAACGGTTTATTCATATATATTTCAAAAATTGAAAGTGTCAGCCAATAAATTTTATGAGAATTGTAGTTATATTATTTAATGTCGATTTTTTGCAAGCCATTCTTTACTGTTGTTTAAATTCAAGAAGTTTGAGATTAACATAAAAAAGCATTGCTGAATATCGGTCATTTGAATTTCGCATCTATAAATACTAATTTCTTTAAAAACAAATTTGAGCGTAAAAAATATTTAAAAAAAAACGTAAGTCGTATATTAGGGATTTAATGTCTATCATATGTTGCACAGATGAAAGTTTTCGATATATCAAGAGATTATTTTTTTTCCAATTTTCGAATAAATGTTTTCTCATTAAATATATACTTAACATTAAATATTCTTTCATATTAACCTGGTAGTAGTCAAGTACCGGTCCCTTTGCCTCCCATATCAGTTATAGTCCTTTCAGACATCTTCCTTTATAAATACAATATTGAGTTTTCATGTAGCTGACCTTAAATGTGTTTCCTCTTCGATAGTATCGTTACATGGTGTTCTAGATTTTATTATTTTTTTCAATTATAATTGGTCGAAAAGACAACGAAATAATCACTAGTGAGAGTTGATTTTGACGCTTCGAAAATATTTCTTAGCTCGCAAGAAAACTGACTAATTTATGAAGTACTATTCAGGACTTTTAGGAAGTACAAATTGCGACCAATGACATTTCAAAAAGACACGCCACTACTGTCGGGTTAGATATACTTAGCTTTATCTAAGGTAAATAATGTTTTTATTTGAAATATACTTTTTAAATAGTTGATTATGGATATAATAAATTATAACACATTGTAATAATATATTTCTTTTAAATGCTTGAATGAGTAAATTAACAACAGTAAAATAAATTTATTAGGTTTTTGACAAAAACCTCCTCCGAGCCATTAAAATAAATGTCAATGAAAGTAAGATAATTTTTCCCTCTAGTCTATCCATAATAAGAGAAACCTTAGAGATACTAACGCGCAAAAATACAATATGCAACGATGCAGCATATTTTAACTTACCCAAATTGTGGCTCGAGTTACTCCATTGTTACAAATATGAAAATAAACTACCAAATAAAAATAAAAGATAACGTGCGTATTTTTTAAAAAGTACATGAAAATTAAATTATAGAATTTTAAATAATCGCTTCAAAGACCGTGCAATTATAGAATATTCTCAGATGTTTTTAAAAATGGCCCGGAGTCAGCCGAAACATGTCAACAACCTACTAAAAGTTATTTTACTGTATATTATGTTGTTAATTTACACCTTTTAAAAGAAATATATTTGGTTAAGCATTTAAAGCAAAGTTTAATTTGAAATATAAATATTCGTATCATTTTCACCTTTTTCGAAATATCTCGGATATATAGATAACACGAAACTAAAATCACAGATATTAAAAATATAGCAACAGAGGAATGTCAAAAACAGCATTCCTCTAAATGAAGAATACTACAGAATTAACGCAAACAAATCTGATAAGAAAATTAAAGATATCCCGACTGAAGGAATATTACTTTAGAACAATGAATATCTCCCAAACATAGTATGAAACGTAATAGAATTATTTTCTCTCGCTTAATGGATCCCCTACATAAATGATCTTGTCCAGGGAATTATGTTTTTCTCCTCTAAGCATTGAATTGCAGATGATTTTTTCTGACGAATAATTATATTGCAGCGTTTACACTGTGCAGTTGAATAATTCAATTTAGGATTTTTTCCCCTTGTAAGAGGAGAAATTCAAAAAAATTCGACTGCGGAAAAAGTCTTTGAATGAAAATGAGGGGATAAAAGCATTGGGAATGAATAATGAAATAAGGAATGAAAGAACAACCACAACAACAAAAAATACTATGAAAAGTAAAAATATCCTCAAAATATTTTTCTTGTAATTTTCAATAGGTGTACAGTTTTCAGTATTCATTTTTTTAGTATTCCTATTTCTAGGGAGAGGGGGAGGGTGTTCGTGGATGTAGGGTATATTGTTAGGGGAACATTATGACTAACAATATTTATGCACAAAACGCGAAGTAGAGAATCGAATTTTCTTATGCGTATTTTTATTTAGATTTTTTGTTCGTGATGTTGTTATTGTTTAACTTTTGGTATTGTTTTTTGTTTTTGGTATTGTTTTTTGTTTTTGGTATTGTTTGGTTGTTGGTATTTAACTATTTTTCTGAAATATATATTTTTTCTTTATCATAGGATATATATTTATATCTAAACACGCTGTTTCTTAAAGTAGACAAAGCGTACACAATGGAGATACACAAAGTGGTTCTATGTTGTAAGCGACAGGTATGTCTCAATAACCAATGTATAGCACGTAACAATTGTACGATGTAGTGAAAAAAAGTTATATTTAATTTCATCGGCTGTCTTACAAGCAAAATGTAAAAACGCTCTAGATGTTGAAGATTACTTACGTTGTTACCCCAGGTAGATAACACTAAAAATTCAACAAATATGTAAGGGTATATAAGTGTATTCGTCACATTAACACATGGGCTGAAAAGTTCCCGGTCTAGTAAAGAAAACACAACTTTTTAACATAATTTTATAACTTTATAACTTTATAACTTTAATAAATAACATAACTTTAATAATAAATAATAATTTAATAATAATAATAATAATAATAATAAATTAATAATAATTTATTAATAATAATTTAATAATAATAATTTAATAAATTAAAAAATAATAATAATTTAATAATAAATAACGTAATTCTATAACGAAAAAGCTCCAAACAGTGCTAAAAATAATCGATTCGTTGTTGTTTTTGGTCAAAAGTCAACACGCGCGACAGCCACTTTGACAACAGCTTTTTCATAGACAAATGTTCATTCAAAATAAAACCTACACGTTCCTTGGATATCTTCAGAGTCTGAGCTATATCCTGCAACCTCAATTTACGGTTCCCCAAAACGATTTTGTGGACTTTCTTTTTCCGTAGTAACCAGCTCTTTCGCGTGGTGAATCTCTGGTGTCCGTACGACCACGTTTAAATTCAGCAAACCAGTCAATAATGGTTGATTTACCTGGTGCAGAGTCCAGATAACGCTTATCAAGCCAAGCTTTTGTTTGAGCGGTGTTTTTCCCCATCAAATAACAATTCTTGAAATTCTTATTTATCCATTTTTTTGTTTATCAACAAAGTCGTTCAACTAAAACCACTCTAACGTTTTATTCACACGGCAAATCGTCATGATATTTTTTCTCCTACTTTTTAAAGGTTAGTATTTACTAAAAAAAGCATCGGTTTGGCGATTGCAACGCCATCTGTGTGCCAGACTGGGAACTTATCAGCGGACGTTTTTAAATACTTTATACCAATAATGCTTATGTTAAATGTACAAGAAAAATACTTCTATCAATTCATTTTTTTCTTTTATATTTGTTTGTTAGTTTATTTTTCTATGTCTTGTTTTTACAAGTACAAAAACGGGTACGCCTTGTGCATGTATTTTTTCAAGAGGAATGCAAATTTTCACAACCATTGTAGAAATTTCTATTTCTACTCATCTCAGTTATTTTTGTTGAACACGTTCATTAAGTGTTAACGTAATTTTATTTATTTACAATTTGTTCCAATGTTTGTCGTTTAAAAATATATGTAATTGAATCTATTAAAAACACATTAATCTCGGACATATAATTAAGAGTACTAAAAATTAAAATGTATTTTACCAGTGATTAAAATAGGAATAATAACATACTGTTAAAGAAAAAAATAGTTTTAAATAGTTACAACCACATAATAAGAATACATTAACAACTAATGTAATAACTTTTATTTTCTGAAGCGTGTATTTTAATGATACTTTGGTATATTCGCCATTCTATAATGGAGACTTCTGATTTGTAAATAGGGGCGGTGAAAGTGATGAAATAAAAAAATGAGACGTTTACTTTCAGAGTATTGTAACACAAGATAGTTATCAACTTTAACTTATTACTCTAAAATACATAAATATGTCGAAATCTAAATAATAAGTGAATATTTTTATACAGTTCGTAATATGAATATGTGCCACTCAGGTGATATTAAAGTTTAGTAGCTTGTTTCAATGCTTGCGGTCATTCAAAAAAATAAATAAATAAATATTCAGCGGTGGAAACGTGTAATTCTTATGATAACTAAAGACGACTGTTTTTTTTTCTACCACTTTTTGTAACAAACAATCCTCATGATAATTCTTCATCAATAATTAGAAAATTTTAAAAACTATTTACAAATTCCATTGTTGAGAATTAAATAATAATAAATAAATTTGGTAATTTTGCTGTTTTTACTTTGCTGCTTAAGCATTGCCTTCAAATATTATGCAAATGGAAACAATTTTAAGTCTATTTTTACACTTCAGATTTCCACAAATATTAAAATTTCTTTTTAATTATATTATACTTCTTTATCAATTAGAAAAGTTACTTAATTGAAACATACATCTCATTTTATATTTTAGCAAATCAGAGGAAGATGCATTTAAATTCAGATATAATTTTTTTTAAGTCACATGTTTAAAAACTGCCTTATTTGCAAACATAATTATTGTTGAATTATTTTATATATTTTGTTTTATTTATTTTTTGTTTTTTAAATAAATATATGCTTTATCTTTCTACTGAAGATCATGCTGTAGAATAGTACTTAAATTGGATTTGAAAACGACACATGGAGTTAGACATGTTTAAAAAAGATAGAGCATTTGACAACACACAATGAAATAACAAAAAGGATATAAATAGAGACAAACTAAAAATGAAAATACTTTGATATATTTTCATTAGCCTATTGCTGTTGTCGAAGCGTTAAGTTGTGAAACGGCTACAAAATGTACTTAAAAAGAAGAAAAATGTATATAAAAGATAATATCAGTTTTCTATTTCAAAGTGACTATTTTTATTAAGTAAGCCTATGTCAGTGATATATCAAAAATTTTTATTTATATAAATTTATATAACACATTGTGAAAAGAAAATACAGACACGTGTACGGAAAACAGATTGACAATCTAATTATTTTACAGATCATACTAAAGTATTATGGAAGTAAAAAACTTCAGCAGTGATATAGAAATAAAAATTCATAGAGTTTAGGTATAGCATGCATATAAAAATGTAGTGTCTACGATTTATTTTGCAAAATTGAGATATAAGTCGAATTAACAAATACAAACACAGGCGAACGCACAGATAAGAAACGTTTCAATTAAGTTTTAACAACGTTTTAAATACCCTAAATTTATTTTAAAGTAATATAAAACATATATTTTTTTTCAATTTGAAATAACAAATAACGCTATTAAAAACATTTAAAAGCATAACCAACCATAGACGTTAAAAGTTTCTTTTTTTTCGCTCCATAAGTACGAAAACTCGAAGTATTAATCACATGTTAATAGAGAATATGTATATCTCTTTCACGTTTTAGTTAATTTTAGCGGCTATCTGAAATATATACAAAATATAGAATTCAGTTACAAAAAAAAAAAAAAAAAAAAAAAAAAAAAAAAATAGTGAAGAGCAAAATCGTAAACATTCTAAAATAATTTTGGTTTAAAAAGTCATTTAATTTAAAATTCTTTTAAATTAAAGTCCTTTAAATTAAAAAGAAATGCAAATGCAGCATTTTCATAAAAGTTTTTAGGGCCATTCGCAACTAATGTGAGGCACATACAAAATGTGTCTACTTTTTATAGTAATACTATTAACTTTATAAATTATTTTGGAAGTAGCACATCACTTCATATCTAATCATTACAAATACACTGAAAATTTTAAAAGGATTTTTTTTTTGTCATTGCATAAGCTTAATTCTTTGATAAGTAAAACTCATTAATATAATATTATTATATTCTTGTGAATATAATAGCATTATGTTCGTGATAAGTTCATCGTAAAAACGTTTTTATATATTGATTTTTCTTTTATCGAATATTATGGAGGGTATCAAAGGTATATTCGGCATATTGCATTTCATATTTTATTTCTAAAATATAACACTAGTAAAGAATTAAACAAACAAAAGAATATGCCTTACATTATTAATATTATTATCTTATCATTTTCTTACGATATTTCTTTAGATTCTTTTCAAGAGTAACAATGCTTATGTGTATCTAGGGTGTGATTAAGTCCAAGGTAGTTGTCAAAACTATTCTTCTAAAGCAAAAGTAAGAAGAAAACTTTTCTCTAAGGCTCAATTTGACTTTATTCTGACCCTAAGTAAGAGTAATTCTTTTAGATAACTTTCCTATGAACTGTCACTAAATCTTTACTAAGCATACTGTAGATACTCTCTACTTTTCAGTTATTCTTCTTTTTAAAATGTTACAAGAAACATAGGCATCAGTTTATGTTATTGTTTATTTCTAGATATAAATACAATATTTTAGAGAAAAATAATCAAAATTTTAGCAAATATGAATATTTTCTCAAACAGTACAAATGTACAGTTTTTTTTAAATTGATAGTATATAATATTATATAAAAATAACGAGCATTAGTACGAGATAAAAAATTTTTTTTACAAAATTTACTTGTTTTCTGTTTAGTTATACTGAAATTCTATTTATTACAGTTATTTTTTTTTATAATTACATAAAATATTTTAAACATTAATTTAAAAACAACAGAGCAAATCACAACAATAGTGTTTTCAAAAATTATTCAAATTTCGAAATAAATTACAATTTACAATCTGTAGAAATTGTTTGTCTACTTATGAAACTACGTTTGACACCCATTAATTATATAATGTCAAAATGAGTACAATATTTTCAATATGTATACATTTAACGTCTGAATGTAAAAACTATTAAAACACCAAATAAATTAAATTAAGACAGACATGAGTACACTTAAAATAAAATTTATAAAAAATATACTTAAAAACAATTAAAAATACAAAAACGGAAACGTTTCACCAAGCGACACGCAAGGCATCATCAGTACAAAAATCATCAGTGCATCATCAGTGCAAGGCATCATCAGTACAAAATGCAATAGATTGTTTTTGTAATTATGATGATGCCTTGCGTGTCGCTTGGCGAAACGTTTACTTTTTTGTATTTTTAATTGTTTTTAAATATATTTTTTATAAATTTTATTTTAAGTGTACTCATGTCTGTCTTAGTTTAATTTATTTGGTGTCTTTAAAAGTACAATATTGATTTTTCAAATAAATCAAATCTGTATATAAAATGTTGATTTCAATTGTTAAAGGAAATATTTGGATGGAAATTTTCGATGTTTAAAAATTTAAGGTAAAACAATGAAATACTTCACAAGTACTAAGAGTATCTTCACAACAAAAACATGGTAATTACTTTATTTTAAAAAAATATGTAATTTTTGTTATTAAGATTGTAATATATCAACCATTTTAGGAGGTTAACTAAACACAAATAATGTGGATTATGTACTCAGAGAATCTACTCAAATTTTTTTATCTTCATTTTACGTAGATTTAAATTCATAGCATCTTTTAAGCACATGAAATGTTTAAAAATCATAACAATTTTGTAAAATATCGGAATCGTCAAGTTTAGAAAAAGAAAATATCAAACCCCATGTCCCAGTGTCATACTCCCTTGTACAACAGCAAATATAGGAAATTGAAATAAATTAACTATCGAATATCTAATAGTTTGGCTAAGAATAGCACATTAATGTTCATTTTATAGTATAACAATAAAATCATTATAATATAAAGAAAAAATATTTTATTACTTTTCACCCAGTCTACAGGGTAATCAGAAAAAATACTGAATATAGTCCATTTATTTAATAATAATAATAATAATAATAAAACAGGATGTCTTATTTGAATCTAAATTCGGATTTTTTTCTTTAGTATTTTTAACTATAATGAAGATATTTTTAACAAAACTTGAAATAAACATATACCTTTCTTTGTGTAATATATAAGTATATCACGAGAAATAGTAGAAGTGGCTACCATCCTTTTCAAATATTGCTGAACTTGACGCTTCATATTTCCTAATGTAACAATTCCTAATTGATATAGTTTTTACGTATCAAAATGATGTATATTTCCTACATTCTTCATGATATCACTACATTCCATGCAAACAATGTGCATCTGTTCAAAATTCAATTCGAGTACTATTGTTTTAATTAAAGTTATGAACGTTAGTTATGTTCGGAAAATAGCGAGGCATCCTGTATTTTTGGGTGAAAAGCGTTCGCGTAAAATGATTTGGTTTGGAGAGCACCACCATCACTTAAAATTAGTACAATATATTTTTTTAATCACCCTGTATAGATCTCCGTAACACCTGTCTTTCTTTTCTGCAATTTAAATAAAATGCAGAAAACGTTGATATATGTTTTATTTATTTAATTTTCTATTAAAATAACATAAAATTGTAGTTTGTTTTTTACGTAATATTACTCTTGCTGCTAGGATCAACAAGTTTGGAGACTCATTTCAAAGATATATTATTTACTGTTATCCTGCGTTACACTCACCTACTCTCAATGTACTTCTTTTTTTGCAGCTATGCATTTCTGTCAGTGTGGTAAGTTGAACGAAATCACTGGAGTAGATAGTATTAGTTGGGTAGCTTCCTCAACCTCAGATGGACTCTTGAAACGGCTACTTTCAAAACACTTTCGCACGATATGTTGCTCTTTCACCATATAGCTTCTACATAGTATCATCGATTTCTACAATTGCTGACATTTGCTATTCGTATGTTGTTCTAAACTGCATAATTTTTCAAAATATTTTTTCACAAATGCAATTGTCTTTTTATATGCTAATTTATTTGACACAAACCCACTTTTCCTACTTTTGCCTTATTTAAACAAGTGAGTTTCAAACGTTGTGGGATCCTTAATAACGATGGTCATGCCTGGTGACGTCAGAGCGTACGACAACCCTTTTTTTCTACTCCTGAGGGAGAGACACAGAGAAGGAGTGATTGGCGGGAGGCCAAATGTATAGGATGTGTGTGCGGTGGGCACTGAGATATGAGAAAAAAAATATAGTTGTGTTAGTAGAAATATTAATATTGATATCTGTTGCTGCTATTGTGTCACCTTTATATATATATATATATATATATGTTTTGTCCCGTGAAATAAACTTGTTTTGCTTGTGAAAGAAGCTGCATTTTTGTATGATAACAGAAGTATAAAAATAATATGAGATCGATAAATAAAATAACTCTTTAAAATAAAGAGTACGAGCGAAGAGAAACCCGGAGGAGGGTAAAGGACATTACAACGAGCAAATTAATTAGTGCTTAAAAATTTTAGAAGACAGGACAATAATAAACAATTTATTTCCTTTTAAAGAATACCATTATTAATAAATATAATAACTAATTGGAGTTAGGCAGTTCAGAAAACACGCGTAATTTTCTTTTACTTATCAAACATTCTTTTAATAATTTAAGCCGATGTAAAAGTCCTTAACTTTCGGAAAATAATGCAATTTCTAAACAAGCGTTTAAAACGTTTGGATAACAAAGGATTTTTCTAAGCAAGAACACATTAAGGATTTTTAGCTTAAAATAACAGTATGATAAAGAAAATCAAAATACAGACGCTTTATTGCTTGAAAGTAACGATTAAACAGCAAAATGAAAAAGAAGATATCGATTAAAAAGTATTAGTGTGTTTATAAAAAAAAAATCGTTGAAGTATAGTATTGTATGTTTACAATATATTAATGTCACAAAATCTCACAATTTTAAATAGCTAAATTTGTTCTTAATATTGTTTATATTTCTTACACTAATCATTAATATAATCTGAACTAAAATGTTACTTTTATATAATTTCTTAATTTAAAGTGTACACTCATTTAAACATCAAGACATCAATGAGTAAAAGACTATGATTCATGCGTTTGCATTGAAATTATTTTATTTTAATGATTAGTTAAAAACATAGACTTTTAAATAAAAATTTTAATTGAAGATAGTCATCATATAATATACTTCTTTTTCTAATGAAATACTGAACTGTGTTAAACTTATAATTAACAAAATAAATTAAACTTGCCAACATTTTTTATTATTTCGAATTGTACATTCAAATATTTGCGCATAATAGTTTTTATTCTGACAAATGAATTGCAGAGCTATGAGGAAAAGAAATCAATTATCAGTAATACATATAGTTTTACATAGAAATGCGATTTCTAATTGTTTTTCGAATTGTTTTTATACGTATAGTTTTGGAAAAAAAGTAATCACCTCTATGATACGAAATCATATATTTAAAAAATCAAATTCATTCTAAATTACATATTATTTTTATTCCAAATTTAAGTACCCCATTTTACATTAATAAAGGGTTATAAGTTATTTATTTTTTGAAAAAAAAAAACCTTTATTCTAAGTTATTAGCGATTTTCCAGTTAAAATCATTTCATAATAATGTAAATACAAAAGAAAGAAATAAATTAATCTTATTCGCTAACGTTCTTTATTCTAGCCGTATGAAATTTAAAATAAACATTATCTAAAACCATAATTCTTCTTAATGACTTGATAATAATTTACTGTCATCTTTAAACGGTAACGGCCTAAATCAATTTTCCCTAAATTACGCAATCTTCAACTTTGATTATTTTATTATTTTTACTTATGTATTTAAGCATAATAAAAAGCGAAATGATTATTTCAAATAGTTATTTAGTGAGTTTATATCTATTTTTATTTCTTCTCTTAATGTATAACGTTCATATTTGTTTATATGATGAAATCGTTAATTACTTTTTAAAAGCCCTCATGAATGTA
This sequence comes from Maratus michaelseni, assembly GCA_963931845.1. Lineage (NCBI taxonomy): Eukaryota > Metazoa > Arthropoda > Arachnida > Araneae > Salticidae > Maratus > Maratus michaelseni. The sequence continues at coordinate 214,439,177 of OZ007590.1, forward strand.
AATATACAAGATGTCCCAAAAGTCCTTGACACTTTTTAAAATTCAATAAAAGATCAAATGTTTGGATAAAAATACTTCTTATGATCCAAAATTTTGTTTAAGCAAATAAAAAAACTAGTTTCAAAATATTTTCATAGATGGCGCTGCTTCTGGGAAGTTATCGAATGGGTAGAACGCCTCTATATATATATAACAATGGCGAAAGACGCACAATGTGTATGCACAGCTTATGTCCATACTATGGCGACCCACATTCCAGCACTTCACTATACTCGCCCTCCTGAGTTCGATTAGTCGAGTGAGGATGGGTAGAAGAGTATTGTTAACTTCTGAAATGTGGGTTGCCATAGTTTGAACAAAAACTGTGCACACGCATTGCGTATATTTCGCCATTGATATGTATAAAGGTATTCTACCTACTCGATAACATTCCAAAAGAAACGCCATCTATGAGAAAATTTTTGAACTAACTTTTTATTTGCTTAAACAGAATTTCAGATCATAAGAAACATTTTCCTCCAAACCGCAATCTCGTGCGCCAATTGCTTGATATTTTATTGAATTTTAAAATGTGTCAGGGACTTTTGGGACACCATGTATAATAAATACGTCAGCATACTATCATTTGAAATCTTTTATAGATATTTTCCATAAACTTGTAATTATATTTATTTGAGTAGATATTTGGGATTGCTGCAATCATTTCCATTGAAGTACGTTATTAATCATGTCAAATAGTACTGTTGGAGAAATTCAAATTAGTCTAAAATGTAACGTATTTTAACGTTGGCGATTTTTCATGTCACCATGATTTGATAAAAATAAATCTTGGCGTTAAAATGAAGGTATTGTTCTACTCCCTTTTATTGTAACTGGTCTGCTGGTAAGACATATCTATGCGGCCATCCCATTTGTTCGTTTGATTTTATGTCTGATTTAAAGAAAATAGGGAAAATGTTGCAACTAATATTTCCTCTTCAATTATTAAAGCCTCATCGCATAATATTAGTTTCACAGGAAACAATCCCTTTGTTTGCTCTGAAGAAGCGCAATGTATGTTATATAAAATTTGAGCACAATAGGCCTTAAATAAATTACTCCATACTCCAGATTCTAAAATATAACCTAATACTAATGCTACTAAAAATAATTTTACAAAAGAAGATATATATAACAATCGACTATAATATCTACTAATATCTATAATATATGATATGAATAAACTATGAGGGCCGTCTGCATATTAACTTTAATTTTTCAATGGATAATGCCTACTCATGACAATTTATTTGGGTGTCTTTGATCAAAACAGCCCAGTCAAAGTATATAATATATGCAGTTTTCAAAAATTTTCAGAGAATTTTGAAGGAAAATATGTTAGGACTTTTCCCATATATATTTAGAAAATTAAAATTGTTATCTTGGATGGAAAAATACTTTAAGCGTTTAATTGGTAACTAGTAACATTTTACAGAAATTTAGTTTAAAAATAAGCTAATAACAAACGAAAATTGTAAATTTTGTCGGTGTACATTACAAAATTTTCTTTTCTGTGATGCAAATGCTAATAGTAGACTGTCCTCTTAGGCCTTCAAAAAATAAAATATTTCTCGAACTGAGAAACCAGTGACAGGAGTAGGTAAAAAAACAAACTCATATTTTTGATGCCGCTAATTCTTTTTGTGTAAAAACTAGTGCAGGTATTATTTCATGAAAAAGTTTAATATGGAATTATTAATAGTTTTCATAATAAAAATAAGTTTTTTATTTAAAATTATACCTAGAAAATGTCTGAATTCATTAAATGCATCTAATTAAAAATCATACATTTCAATGAGATTTTTGGAGGAAACATATAAATTAATGTTTGGGATGTGAATTTGACATTAGCATCTTTGAATTTTAAACCCTTTTAACTGTATGAAAGGTTTAGAAACAATACATAAACTACATACTTTTCTCGGATAATTCAAGACAAAGAATTTAAATTTAAATTCAGACAATTTTATCACATCCAATAAGGCTCAAAATGTAATATATATATATATATATATATATATATATATATATATATATATATATTTCACCAGATAAAGGTTTTTTTTCGAAAATGTAACATAAAAAGATTCAGCTACTAAATATTAAGATATCCGCACACTTTTGGAGGTGATTTTTTGAAATTTTTGAAATTTTCTCTTTATACTATTTTTTTCTAATGACATTTAAGTTAAAACTTTGAAAAATATATAAACATTTTAGAAATTACACAGAAACAATTTTTTAAAAGTGAAAAATTGACATTGGTGCAAAACTTCATAACTCGAAATCAAATCAATGCATTTACATTTTTAAATTGCAAAATAAAGAAAATAACTTTCTCTAGGACATAGTCTAGCCGCATTATAATAGCATCTCTATTGCAGAAGCTATGGTACTTGAAGTACTAATGTAATGAAAAATTCGTAAAATTCCTTGCAACTTTTTAACTCTTCAACTGTATAAATATAAAACTAATTAATATATCAACGTGATTGTAGTCTATTCCTTCAATAAGCATTTGTAAAATACGTAAAAATAATTCAATGCATTTCATGCATAATTTTTGCTATAGGATGTTTTGCTTACAGTAAAAATCTCAAAAACTTCATTTTGAGAAAAAGCTAAAAATAACTTTTAAAGGCGGTTCTTGCTATAAAAATCATTTTTACTTTTTAAAGGCTTAATTATATACTCCATGTATTTTCTTGAACTTATAATCAAATTTAAATGCTAAATCTCGAAAAAGAAGAATGTAAGCATACATTTCAGCTTAATTCCGGTTTGCAGAACAATATTTCCGATTGTAAAATTATTCGGCAAGTTGTAATAGACGTAACTTTAAACGGCTGTAACTAGGGTTATAATTCAGAAACAGGCACAATTAGAGCAGAATTCAATAAATAAAAGATTGGATTTTAATATTATTGCAAAAATGAAAAATCCATACTTTCATCGAAAATGATGTTTCAAAAGTGTGCAGATACCTTAAAAAGGGGGTTACTAAAAGAATCAATGTTCTATAATTCACGGTTACTAATTCTCCTTGATTTTTTTTAGTAAGATTATTTTTGAATAAAACATTTGCTTAATACTGGTAAAATGCATATATTTCCGAATTAATAAAAATATTATCTCTATTTGGAAACAGTGGTATTCAAACATCAGAAGACTTTGAAAATGAGATAATGTATTAAATTTCGATATTAGTTAGAAAATATATTTTAATGATTATTTTTAAAATAGCACTCTAACTTTTCAAGATATTCACAGAACGCATTTGATCTTAAATCATGTGACGAACTGAAAAAATCTTAATTTAAAAATAAACATAATACATTACGTTTATTAAGGATGAACAGCCTTAATGGATTTTCCTTGTTTCTCCAACTATTTTTTTTTATGAATCTGCAACAAAAAAGATCAAATTTGCAGATTTTAAATATTATGGAGAGTAATACTAAAAGAACATATAATACATTACATTTCAATATCAATTAGAAAATTCTTTTTTAGAATTTCTTTAAAAAAGTTTACATTAATTATTTTTTTTTACATTTCTTTGATTCTATTTTAGTGCCTGAATGTGTCAAAATTATCTATATGTTACCAGAGCTCAGCTGTACTGTATTATGATAACTTTTGAACAGTTTAAATATAATTCAGCAATAATAAAGCCTTAAGGTTTTGAATATTTTGGAATGTTAGGCAACTGTATTCTTAATATTCAGAGGCACAAAAATTCAGAATGTACCTCTTAAATCAGAGACACAGTTTTAAGAGCATATATATGTTACCAGAGCTCAGCTGTACTGTATTATGATAACTTTTGAACTGTTTAAATATAATTCAGCAATAATAAAGCCTTAAGGTTTTGAATATTTTGGAATGATAGGCAACTGTTTTTTTACCCATTTAAGTTTATCGTAAAGTTTCATTTAATGTAATAATTTATCATGGATTATAACTTCCGATAAGTACAGTATGTTCAATTATTTCACTCAGATAATGGGTAATAGTGTATGTCATGACAAACCAAATTGTTCTGAAACCTAAATCTTAGTAATCAGGTTCAGTTAAGAGAATAGGAAGTTTTACATAAATACACATGAAATTTTTCATTAAAACCTTTAAAAACGATGAATATATCAGAGTTTTTTAGTATAATTATAGACTATAATTGGAACAGCAAACTTTTTTACATCCGCATGCCAAATTTCCTCCAAAAAATAATTTACACAATCATGACGGGTTAAAAAAAAAAAAATTAATCAAATAATAATGATTTTAAATTACTTAAAATTTTATTGTTAGGAGTAAGAAAAAAAGTTACTTTTAATGCAATTAATTATGTTCATCTAATCAATATTATATAAATATTTGTAAAGTCCCAGGTCTACACTACCATTTATTGTTGTTTCTATACATATATATTGTTATGATAAGGACCATACCGGGATAAATGCATCTCCACTTGCAGCATAATATTTGCGCTAAGCAATTATATTTGCTATATTTACTTGAGAAATTGAAAATAATTGTAAAATACAAGGTATTTAAATTAACTTTTTCCAAGAAATTAAATTTGTAATCTATAGCACTTATACGGCAGTATTTTAATCTTTATGTTTTTTTTTGTTTCTTAGCTTCAGCAAATCTTTAATTTTTCCAGAGAAAAATTATAGTTTTCAAAGTATAAATTACAAAGGGATATAAATATTTTCTTCCAAGCAAACATTCTTATGTAACTTTCAATCATTCTTAAAAATAATACAACGTTTTCAATGTACATTATAATAAAACTCACATTATTCAAATATACAGTTAACAAATATTTAAAATCGGTTTAATTTTGCAGAAAACAATTAAAATTAGATAAAGTACATTTTTAATTGATTCACATCAAATATTTAATTTTCGCGAAGCATGTTTTTTTAAACGCAGATTTTTTTTTTTAAATTAAAGAATAAATTTCATATTGAAATGTTTAATATTCATTCTTTTAAAAGTTTGATAAAAATCATTTAATCTTTATATAAATTTGGGTTATACTTGCTTCACTTGCGTAGATAATATTATAAATCGGGTGAAAATTAAACCATTTAAACAATATGTGCTTAAGTAAAATAAATAATGATTTTAATTTTGAAACTATTACATAGATAAGATAAATATATATTTCCAGTTTGTTTTTTCATTTTTGCCATCTGTACTGTTTATATAAAGAAAATTATGCTTTCTTAAAAAATTCTATTTAACTTATTCATTTTGTTATTGAATGTAATAGTATTTTAAACAAACAAACAAACAATTCAGTTTGTGAATATTTACAAATAGACCTGTAAGATATATATATATATATATATATATAACTTAATGTAAAATTTAACGATTGAAACATAAGAAATATATATATATATATATATATATATATATATATATATATATATATATATACATATATAAGTAAATGTTAGTCACGGACATTTTTAGAAAATAAGATTGTTTTGTTCTAAAATTAAGAGATATAATATTTTCACCTTACCATATTCTTGCGAATCATTTAATTTACATGAATCTAAATAAATACAGGGTGAGAAAAAATAAAGGTTATTTATCTACAAAACTAAAATATATTTCAATTCAAACTGCAATGAATGTTTTGAAGTAACTTATACTAAAAGTTTCATTCAGTCTGTATAAAATTATTAGAAGGACAAGTAGAGATTCTCTTGAGAAATGACAGTAAATTTTCCATATTTTCAGGAATATTTTATAACAATGCTTAATTATTTTATATATTATATATACTTTTAAACACAATGAAGTCTGTGTATATATATGTGGATTTTTGTTGAAATTGTAATGTAGAAATGTTCGGCAACGTGATTTTTGCCACATAAACATGTTAAATAAAATGCTGCATGTTCTTGTTGTCTAGAGTAACTTGGGGTAAGATGCAGTGTTGGACAAGATGACGTGTCACTTGGTTTTCCTATGCGTAGGCGCTGTAGGTAGACGCTACTCAGTCGTTTGGAAGAGGCTTCCCTACTGATAATTTAATTTCAGTTTACGTTGTTGTAAGTTTAAAATAGTGCATTTCTGTTGCTATTTTGTCTTAACATATTTGGTAAGGGTACGCTCTTTCTTTATGTAATTCCTATGTAGTTGGCCATCTTACTCCAAACTGAGGGTAAGATGTCGAAATGAAAGCATTTACAAAAGTAAAATTTTTGATAACTTCTATGACATTTGTAAAATGAAATACATTTTTAAATCATACATAAATGTATCAACTTTAACTAGAAATTAATGAATAATAAATATAAACAGCAGACGATTTTATAAAAAATAAATTAAAGCTACGGCATCGTCACTAATCTACACTATATATATATATATAAGTATATATATATATAATCCATCAAAAAAATGTGTATTTGATTTGATCAGTCACCCCCCCCCCCCCTCACATAACAACTGAAAACAAAATACAACTTGAAAAACTAAAAAATACAACAATAAATTAACAAAAACAAAAACTGACAAAAATTGAAACAAAAAGCAAACTGCAGCCTCGTCAGCAGTAAGTTCAATTCAAAAATTCAGTGAAACACTCCAGAAAAAAGTCCTCCCGGCCTGTACCGGAGGATTTCGTAGTCCATGTTTTTAAAAATTCAACTCATTTTATTCAAATACCCGAAGTTAAATTCCTTGGAACTCGAATATAGAAAATTCAATCCGGTTTTTATTAATACTGAATTTGAATGCGAATTTCAGCATGAGAGTTACAGCACAACAAAAATCAGGTTGTTTCAAAATGTCAGCCAACCTAGAATTTCAAACTGCCATATCTCTGCAATTTTTTTAGATAAAGCTAAAACAAGAAACGTTCCGGAATCCTTGTACCACGATCTAACACTTAATTGAAACAACTTTTTCAATTTATATTTTTGTATACATCGTTTTGAATGTTTAAAACAATTTCTAAAAATATTAACTTCCGACCATTTTGAAAAAAGATGGTGCAGGAAGCTGGCCAACGAACTCGGTCGAGACCTTAGTATGTTCTGTACACATGATCAGTCACATTCATATAGGTTCATAAATATGAGAGTTACAACATAACTAATGTCAGATTGTTTTAAAATCTCAGTCACCTTAGAATTTCAAACTGCCATATATCAGACATTTTCTAAACTATAGCAAAAACAAAAAATGTTCCAGAATCTTTGTTTCACGTTCTAACACTTACCAGTAACATTTATTTTCGATTTATAATTATTCTGTACAACTTTCTGAATTTTTAAAAATTTTATTTATTTTTTAACTGGCTACTATTTTGAAACAAGATGGCGGGTGAAGCTGGCCAACAAACTCAGTCGAGACCTTGGTATATTCTATATGCGTACTCAGTCACATCCAAATCGTTTCATAAATAAGAGAGTTACAGCATGACATACGTCAGGTATATATACATACATACATACCTACATATATACATATATATATATATATAATCAAAAGTGCTATATATATATATATATATATATATATATATATATATATATATCAACATTTGAATGGAGGGTTGTTTGGGGGTCTGGGGGTCATGATCGGTGAAACTATACCAAAATGTTTTGGAATTGCTTTCCTCCGAACGGCTGCAATAGGAAGCTTTTTGTAACGAAAGCTACCTAAAAACAATATGGATTTGTGGCAGTGGTTCCAGATGGTAATAAGCTTTGTGGCAGATGATAATAAACAATTTAATTTTTTCTCACGTCCACGAAATTATTCCTTCCTGCCCTTTCCTTAGCATATCAAATTTAAAATCTATAAAAGGTTTAATAGAGAAATTAATTTACTGCACTTGAATTTTCAGTTTCTTCTTTTATTCTCCAGCAAAAGGCGTAGCTTTTAGACGTTTTGGAGGGAAGGGGGCAGATAAAGAGAGACAGCAAAATTTTCCTCTTTCTACCTATTTTGTATATTCTGAAACTTGTGTTTTGAATACAAAACAATTTAATACATTTTATCTAAAGATAGCTAAACTGTCCGGCGTTACCCAGGCCCGTGATAAAATTAAACAAACCTAAAGTTTGTGTAATTTTATATATTTAAACCGATTTAGTACGAAATTACTTAATTAAAAGTGCTGCGCACGCGAGAAAAATCCTTTATTTCCACTTTCAGCTGTTAGGGGGTGCATTCTGATATAAATGAACCTCCGACACGTGTTCCCGCTGTCTGCGGCACTGTATAGTAGGCGTGGAAGGCCACGCTGCTAAATCTTTTAGTTCCATCTTCCGCCGCCAGAGGGATCACTTTGTTCCAAACAAACAACCTTCCAAACGAAACTCCGACACGTGTTCTCGCTGCCTCCGGCACCGTATAGTAGACGTGCTGAGCACACGCTACAAAATCATTTAGTTCCACTTTCCACCGCCAGAGATTGCAATTTATTTTAAACGAACATCAAATCCGCTGTATCAAAAGGGAGTTGAATTAACCAATTCCCGTCGAAATCGGGCCTATAGAATTCGTGAAAATTATGCGCCCCCTGACGGTGGAAGTTGAAAATAAAATCTGTAACGCGATCGAAAAGAATGTCGAATCATCCAAAACCCGTTGTGAGCGGGTCCATAGAACCCGAGATAAGAATGCCAGTGCTCAACAACAAATCATTTACTTTGTTTGTTGGTATACATCAAGTAAATATGGGTTGTGTACTTTTATTACAACATTAATTTCATTTTTACGAAAATCGATATTTGAAATTTCCGGTATTCTCTATATGTAACATTTATAAAACGCTACGGGAGAAGATAAAAATATTAGATTTCTTAAATGGAATTTGTTCTGTGTAATTCAAAGCAAGGCGTTAACCCCTCCTTCTCCATACCTGCAAATACAACAAATAAATTGTTCAGGAAAAAAAAAACCTTCTCCTACATTAACGTGATCATTAAACAAGTGGGTAAGTGTGATCGAAGATCGCACAAAGCGTTTCGTTTAATATTCCTTTCAAAACACTTTATCCTTTCTTTACTAAATCCAAATAAATTTCATTTTCCGAAAAAAAAAGTCATGTTTTTTATAAAGTAAAAATTTACCCGGTCTATTTTAGTCGTTTCTTCGAATATCTGAACCGGCCCAATAGCCGGCAAAGCCCGCTATTATACTCTGTCATAATAATATCTGTCATGTTGTATAAATGCGATATTAAAAAAAATAAATTTCAAAATTAAACATTTATATAGAGACCTTCAAACTGTTAAAATATGCCAATATTTCCATAGTCGGGTTTTTAACATGCTTCAATACTTTCCTCAAACTCATATGACGTTATAATCACTTGCTGACGTCATATCTACTTCCTTTCTCTATTACCTACATTGATACTCTCTTTGTATTATTTTCAAGCATTTGAAAAAGTCCGCTAAGCTTTCAATATGGCGTCAGATAAATTTTATTTTTAATTCTATAAGTCAACATCACCGAACATTAGAGGAAATAACCCTCTACTGGTAGACGGGTTTTCCTGAGACGAGTTCGTTCTAAGATAGTCGTACGGCATAGGATGCTAATATTTGAGAGTGGCGACATACGCACAGGTCGAATGATTAGACTGTGTTCTGACAGAATTTATTATCCAAACTAGGGCAAATCCACATTCCAGATCTTGGCGATACTCGCCTCGACATGTTCTACTAGACGAGTCAGACAAGCTAACAAACATTAATGTGGAGATAATGTCAAGCTCTTCAAAATGCTTGGCGATTTATTTTTGTCCAAAATCATCTCAACAAATAAAATATTACATCCCGTATGTCATCCCTCTCATATGGACGCAGCCTATTACGTGGAATTCTGTGAAATGAGTACGTCGAAACTACATAATCAGGAATGCAAATGCCCGGTCAATGAATCGAAATGTGCTTACAGAAGAACCATTCCTTGTCAGTGTATTTCAATGCGAAGAACACAACATGTCTGCGTAACCAACCACATATGTCGTGGCATAGTTAATCGAGACACTGATTTTGAAACAAGCTACTGCTTTTAAAGTTGTTTTTTAGGAAATAGCTGAAATGAAACCTACTTCATCGCCGACATATTCTTGAGTTTCCCAATCTTTGTCTGCCCATATTACATGAATTGCACTATATACTGGACTGCTAAATTATAAATTAAAATAAGTGGGCTAATATTTGCGCATGCGTAGTTAAACAATATTTCATACAATGCTCCTATTTTATCAAATGTTCATTTTACCCATTTTCAAATTTCAGTATAATGTTTCTACAGCCTGTTGCCAAGTTTTAGGCAAGTGGCTTTAATGATGGTTGACAACTGTATATGATATTTTTAAAAATCAAGGCATTACTTTGAATAAGAACAAAAACATTTATATCAGCATTAATGAATATTCACGATATTGCACAAACATGCCTATTTAACAAATGTATATACCACTAAAATGCATAAAAATGTTGTACATGACCGATAATACTATTTCTTACTTTTATAGATTATTTTGAGTGACTGAAAGTATCATTTATTTTATTCAGTTTGTTGTTGGTTCCTTAACTATAATGAGACTATTCTTCTTATAAAACTATGAGATCGAACACTCTCTTAACATTTCCGACGTTCAATAACAGTTCGTCAAATGTATTTCTAGATATTCGACAAAACGTCTAAAGTCGGAGATATTCCGATACTTTGGACCATATAGTATGTAAAACTGAAACACCTGTTGAAAGTGTCTTGCGATTCAGCTCCAGATACCTAGCAATAAATAGCCTATATGAAAAAGAAAACAAGCGTACCCATCACACTAAAATATTTGCTGCATATAATGCTTACATTCAAGGTATATAAATGGTTATTTATATCCATTCTTTTTTTCCTTGTTTTAAATATTTTTATTGTTTATTCTTAAAAGTAAACAAATAGATGGTGCAAAATTTACATGCGAACCTTCAACGGTGAGCGTGGTGTAAATGTTTGAAAAATTCTGCTATACTAATGCATGGCATTCTAGTCCACTAAAGTTCGGTGACCTCTAGTTGTTATCTTGCTCCTTACTCCCGCTGAATTTTGAATACAGTGTTCCAAAAGACAAAATTAACAAATCTAACAAAAGTTTTAAGCTAAAACCATTAATTAAAACTAATAAATATTTACATTATTTTTAATGAACACAATTTTTAAAACAGAAATTCATAATTTCACAAAGTAGTCTATCTTTTTATCTGAAAAGCATTATTTTATAAAATCAATAGTAAGAAACAAATATTAACAATATCTAAGGCATATATAAGTAAACTATATATCCCCATTTTAAATAGATTTTTTTTTATAAGAAAGCGTACTGTGTTATATATATATATATATATATATATATATATATATATATATATATATATATATATTAAGAGAAACGGGAGAAAATTATCATTATATACCCTTTTGCAACGATACAATTCTTCACTGCAAAAAGTCCAGAAAATTTTTAATGTGAATTATAAAAAATGTGTGTATATAAGAATGAATATACATTATTTTTAATGAACACAATTTTTAAAACAGAAATTCATAATTTCACAAAGTAGTCTATCTTTTTATCTGAAAAGCATTATTTTATAAAATCAATAGTAAGAAACAAATATTAACAATATCTAAGGCATATATAAGTAAACTATATATCCCCATTTTAAATAGATTTTTTTTTATAAGAAAGCGTACTGTGTTATTATATATATATATATATATATATATTAAGAGAAACGGGAGAAAATTATCATTATATACCCTTTTGCAACGATACAATTCTTCACTGCAAAAAGTCCAGAAAATTTTTAATGTGAATTATAGAGCATTTCTAACTTTTTTCGTGCAAAATTGAAACAAAAGCTTTTTTGATTTCCCAGATGACCCATGAATTACTGCTGTAAGTTTAAAATAACTCTTTTTCTGCTAGTAAAATCTATCAATTTTGTATCTGTCTTGTCTTTTCCACGGCGCAAACATCTTCAAAATTATATTTTGCCAGGAGTATGAAGTTTTACTTAGCTTTAGATTTAAAAAAGAACGCACATATCTGCATTTTTAGGAAAGAAAAATAAATTAGATTACATATTTATACAATTTTATCACCAGTAGATTATATGGTGTAGTGTGCGATATAAAAATTGTAACATAAGTATTGTTTTGAAATAAATAAAACATTTTATATATAAAATATAAAAATGATTGGTTGTAATTTGATTGATTTGATTCATTAATGGATTGCTTATGGTTCTTATCCAGCTAAGGATTTCCCATTAAATATTAGCTACTGATATGATATAAAAATGTACTTAAGTTTCGAATTTAATTTAATTCATAAAGGATATTTTGTCTGTGTGAGAACACATAATATGAAGTACAGAAATATTCGAATTCTATCGAATATGATAAGAAGCAAAAACTTAGTGATAATTTTAATGTACATTTAATATTTCTAATAAAATTAATTAAATTTAATCAGTATATTTATTGATTTTTATGTTCCTGGTAACGCTGTAATAAGATGATCTATTTTCCTCAAAATATGAGCTTGCAGGACTTAAAATATATACGAATATTACTAATTAATTAAATAAAATTTCTAAGTGTCAAATTGTATCCAAGTTTTTAATTAGAAAAGAAAATCTGCGTTTGGTAACAATGCTATTTGGAGTGCATGAGAAATTTTTTAAGAAAAAAAAAGAATCAAATGTAAAAATTTCTTTTAAAAAATTGTTAAAAAATTAATTTGATTGTTATTTTGCTTGATGCAAACATTATTGTAAAGGGGCAATAACAATTTCTAAATTACATGTAAACAGCTGACATTGATTCACCCTTTTCTCGGGATCTGTTGAAACGATTTCAATAATTTTTCATTGTTTTGAGCTAATCAGTAAGTCTGAAAAAAAAACATATAAAGTTTAAAACGTTGTTGATATCACGATAAAAATACAATAAACGCTACAGCGTTGTTTTGGATCATCTAAATCTATCCTTAATTATGTGTAGAAAGCCAACATGTGGTTATAGGTTAACGTACCAAGTGAAATTAACAGAAAACCAAAATGATTAAGTGGAAAGGAATATTTTTTGACCACAAACGATGGAACAGAAGAAGAAGAAACAAGAAAGGATTCAGGGACGTTCAAAATAAGATAAGAAAAGAGGGCATCGAAATAAAGCGAATTTTAAAGAAAGAAATAATAAAATTAATAAGTAATTCTTATATAATATCTAAAACAATAAAAATAAAATTAGAATATAATAAAAAAAATATGTAATGAATCAGTTAAAGGAATAAAAAAGAGGATATAACTATTAAATAAGAAAAAAAAATAAATGATTTGAGATTAAAAAAAAAGAATGAAAGAATTAAAGGAGAATTATATAAGCAATTTGGATGCATTCGAAAACTATTCCGATGTGCCAATCCCAAAACTTTCTTCTAACTCATAAATGTTAATACTTCAAAATTCGCTATCACATTGACAATAAAATCAATAGTTTTTGCCATTCTCTTGTACGTCAGCTTCTTGCGAGTTGTCGGTTTGCCCTTCGTTCCAAGAGCACCCGATGTACAACACGACTGAGAAAAGTTCTTCTGGTCTGTACTGGTGAGAAAACATAGCCTCCATATTCCTTGGTTTTAAGATTTTAGCTAATTTTATGGAAAACACTAAGCTAAAATGCGTTTTACCCGACGAAAGAAAATTCATTCCCAGTTCTCGTCAATATTGAATTTGAATCAGAATTTCGCCAAATTAGTTCGCTATAACCAAGTTGGCTTTAATTATGACAATCTTTTTTCTTCCAAATTTTGTAGTATTTCGCCAAGCTCGGCGAAAATTAATATACAATGTTAAGCATATAAGTGTTGGACGATGGTTAAAACAATGAAAAAAAATTGCCAGAAAGTACGTTCACTTAAACTCATAAATTAAATCTTTTTACGGAGGAATCCTGCTGTCTTCTTTCAAAATGTCAGCCCCTCCCCCCTCAAATTTCAAACTGCTATATCTCAGCCATTTTTAAAGATAGAAGTACAACAAAAATTGCTCCGGAAGCCTTAGATCTAGGCCAAACATTTACGGGAAAAAACTTTTGGGATTTCTATTTTTTTTTCATCTTTTGGAATTGGAAACCTAAGTGTCTGTCACAGCGCCTGCTTACGCTGGAATATCCCCAAATTTAACTTGGACCTGTAGGCCATAGTAAAAAATATATACAAAAAGTTTGGTTCAGTTCTATGCATAACTTCATACAGTTTTCGGTGATACAATAATGAAAATGAAACAAAAATTACTATCACAGGGTCCCCTTCCGGTTTAATGTCACCAAATTGAAGTGAGAGCTGCTGGTCATAGCCAAAAAATCTATAAATGAACTTTGGTTCAATTCTATGCATAACTTCATATACTTTTCGACGGTACAAAGAGGACACACACAAGAACACACGGACAGACAGATATTTTGTAAAAACACGTTTTTCTGAATCTCTGACCCCTAAAACCGAAAGGCGGAAAAAATTCGATTACATTACTTTCTTCTATTATAGATAGAAGAAAGTAAAAAAGAAAAGGAGAGTTCATTAGCATGCTTTATGAAAATCCAGGTGGGAAAAAAAGATAGGAGAAAAGTTAATATTAATATAAGGAAAATCAAAACAATTAGCAAATGTGCAACACTGGGAAAGAATTGAAGTCTTGAATTACTTTATATATAAAAAAAATCATTAACAGATGTTTTATTAGGATGGGGCGTTTAAAACATCGACAGTCAAAGTCGTTAGAAGCAAACTCATTGCTCGGCGGTTGGATGTGTAGACATATGCCTACTCTTGTGTAACTCGACAAAGAATGACTGATCGGAACTTTTTCATGATTACTCAAGACACCACCTGAAAAAATGCAAAACAAAAGTGATTAACAACCGAAAGACATCAAAACGCAGGTTGGAACGACGGAATAGGTCTAGTTTCAATATGATTCTCAATAAGAATGAGCCATATTATACATCTTTAAAACTCAAAATCAATTTACCGCAAGCAGTAACAACAAGAAAGGCAAAAAATAAAAAATATTATAGATAATTTTTAGAACTCCTTTTCCTTCATTCAGTAACCTTTATATTCTTTTAAAAACAACACAATTGTTAAAATTTTGCCGAATAAAGCTACGAATATTTTGCTGTTTTTTATATTACAAATGCAGTTCAAATCTTAATAAAAACATTTAGTATTTTGCAACGTGCGTGTTAAGGCCATTTCCGGTGAGCTGAGTCATGATGCGAGTTTAAGGTTTAAAATGTTTATTTAACCTATGCGGCCAGGGATGTGGGAGAGTCACGTCGCAAGGTCTTTCCTATCTTAAACGGTGATCCACAATATGTGAACACTAACTTGATCGTTACTAGAATTGACATTAGCAGTTTTATAATAACAAAGTTCCACTTACGTAAAGATCACTGATAGTAGAATCCACTACTAAATCCAGCGGTCCGAAACACAAGAAGCACTCACAAAAATCGTTAATCTAATTAACTTTTGATGTACTAGCAACCCGTGGTTGCTAAAAAGATTTATTCAAACTATAGCGCAAAATACTTTAGCAACAGCTAATCTTTGACTCAGTTAAACTCCAACTCTGTGATGCGTGATGCACAGTTGTCGCTTAACAGATCAGGTCTTAAATTACACACGGGGAGAGATCCTACCCAAATCCACCAATAAAACTTATCGTTTGAGCTTTTATACTTTGTCGATTGACCAATGAAGCTAAAGTTTGCATAAACTGACTGCTAAACACAGAAACCGCAAACGCCGAAAGCTCCATGAAAATTAGAGTAAAATATAGTACAGATGATGCTGTTGCGCACACAGTTTACATAATGACATCACATTCGCATTCTAAACTCTAGAATGCCTTTATAAGATAGTTGCTAGTCCACTACAATTTAATATATTTAAAATAAATTTAAATGCATAAATGTATAAATGATTATAAACATTGTTACTGTTGTAATAAAATTTGTTTTCACTTTTGTTTTGTAAAAAATAAATATATTAATATGTTTAATATATCGATAAGAATATACTCTTTGATAAAATATGTAAGTGAAATGTTATTAAAAAAGTTGTTTAAACTTTGAAATTACCATTATTTTTAATAAAATAACTTATTTTATCTATTAAAGTTCTACATAGTACCGACATACGAGGCTCTCAGAATACATATGTTCTAATAAAATAAATAAACAAAAATAAAACAAGTATCAGCATCGTGTTTTAGTCAGATATGGGTAAATAACCTCAAACCTGATGTGATTATATGCTAATGGCATACAACATTACTGATAGCAATCATACCATTGTAGGTTTCTTAACATTTTGATAAAATGGAAACAGTTGTCAAGGATTTTTGCTTCTTGATGTTATAGGCGCATATACCTGATATTAAAAAGTTATCACTTTTTTGCAGCCATAATCTGCATATTCTAGAATTTATTCCTAAAATAAGATTTAAGTACTGTTAAAACACATTTTTAAGCGGGATCCATACACAAAACTAAAGAAAACCTCTGACTGAAAAAATTTCTGAAAATGGCAAAGGCTTTGGCAATAAAATCATTGGGATGTAAAAGCTCTTGCATTTCATTTCCCCATATGCCATTAAAACTATTTTCTGTTAAGTATATTTAATAAAGGAAACGCAAGTCATATATATATATATCTACCCTATATATATAAAATCCTAATGAAACGAATTTGTGAAACGATTTTATGAAACGAATTTATGAAACGATTTTATGAAACGACTGGTTAAACGATTGATTATGTTTCAGGGCTATTTTTAATAAAATATTAAACGCTTGATAATGAAATTAATACCAATTGTCCATAAAAATCCGCGGATGTCAAAACTGGTAATAGAATTTTGAAATTGGAATTAGTTTTCGAGATATTAATTTTTTTTTCTAATTTTAATTGACATTTCTGTAATGATGGCAACTAATTACTCAGTTTTTTTGTGACAAAAAAGGAAAAAAAATTGAAAAGGATCCCGATAGGTATTATTGATTTATTTTTATTTGAATCTACTTTGAATCTCCTTTGAATCTATATTCTTTTTACTTTGAATTTATCTTTTATTTCTATCATTAATGAAGACAAGATTGTGATTAAAGTATGTTTTTCAGGAAAATTTGAAAACAAAATCACATTTCTATCGTCAGGATTCAATTGTCTGTCAGCATTTAATTTAATTTATTCTGTGCTTTTCCAGTATATGGGGCCTTGACGAAATAGGGAAAATAGCCTTGGCGGAAAAGGAAATTTGGCAACATACTTTCTGTCAACTTATTCACTTTGTCATTTCGTATACAGAAGCATTTTTTCAATATTTATACAATTTGTTTAGCGTAAAATGTCATTTATCCTATTTTATATATAATCAGAAGTAATTTGTATAGAAAAAACAATAATAATATACGTATAATTAAAATACGCATTTAAACAAGAAAATCGTCGAATTTGTTTCCATGGCTGTTTATGTCATTTGGCAACAAATTTCACTTTCTGATGCCCGAATTGTGCCAAGCTTTTTAAAAAAGCGTCAAGACCCCTATAATAGAAACGCACCAAAAGTTCATTGGGTTTGTTTTGATAACTTTTGGCAACAAATCTATGTATATTAACGAATCTATCCCTGTTTGAAGCTCGAATTACGCCAAACCTAAAAGCAAAGGATCCTATACTGGAAGAGTACCCGATTTTCTTATGGACAATATTCAAGTGACATAACATGGTGTAAAATTATCGCGGATAGCAAATTTGTTTAAATATCTCATCAATTGATGCCGAATAAATGCAGGCATGCATGCACAAAATATTTAATTAATTTTGTATGATAAATAATTATTAGAAAATTCGTATATACACACTAATTAAAATAAATAATTTACATATTTAAAATAACATGAAAATATGCATGATGGTGCACTAAAATAGAGAGAAAATTAAAACCTGTTATTGAAAATGTCTATAACATAGTACTTTTCAATACCGTGGTTCTTAATGTTATTCACAAGCAGATGGAATTTTTCTCATCCTTAAACGCAAAGGAAGAATAGAATACAGATCGTTGTTATAAAAGTCCGAGAGGTAGCCACAATTTAAACCTAACCATTTTATACCAGCTGGTTTTAAAGTTGTATTGATTTTACTCCCGAAAACAGTCATCAATTGTCGCAACAGCTGTGTATGAGGCCATGATAATCAAAAAATGCCCCATTAAAACGCTAAAAGCATGGCAACCCAATTACAGATTTACCAATATTTTTAAAACAAAGCACGTTGTCATGTTTTTAGAGGCCTCGAAGACTGAACGGGGGTTGGTGAGCGTAGCTCGCAGGGGGTAGCCCCCCTAGTATATATATATATTAATTTTATAAGAAAGTTTTAAACATCGTATTTTATT
This sequence comes from Maratus michaelseni, assembly GCA_963931845.1. Taxonomy (NCBI): domain Eukaryota; kingdom Metazoa; phylum Arthropoda; class Arachnida; order Araneae; family Salticidae; genus Maratus; species Maratus michaelseni. The sequence goes on from OZ007590.1 coordinate 214,457,746, forward strand.
GACTTCACTGTTTTGAATCTAGTAATATACATTACAAAAGACCTTATGTCAAGAAAATAATTTAAATAAAAGTAAAATAATAATGATTGGCAATTTAAGATTCAATATCTTATATCAAATTCTCCTAACGATACTGCCTCAATATTTTCTGATTATAAATTTCCTTCAAATGTTTTGAAATAAATTAAGAGTTATTAAGTCATTCTGTATCTTTAATATCTTTAAAAAATTCTTATGTGTTTCATATTTAGGTATATTACTTTATTACTTTATATTACATTACATTTTTAACTACGCACATTTATTACTGCAACGTAACAAACTTTGTCCATTAAAGTATTTTTATTATATTGAAAAAATGTTTTACTTCACTCATAAATAGAGTAAATATTTTTTCAATACCTGGGAAATTGCTTTTATTAATTATGTTTGTTATATTTCAAATCTTAAATCAAATGTTTAAAATAATGTTGAAAGATACAGATGAAATGAAAATAACTCTTTAAGTACTCCATTAAAAGACAGAAATGACAACACACATAAAAAAATAGAAGTTCTTTCTTCAAACCAAATGAATGTGCTACTACTGTTAGAGAAATACATTAAATATTGTTTTCTTCTGCTATCAATGTCAAGATACGGCTTATTTATTTAAATTATTTTCTAATAAAAATATAACCAGAATCAAATATTATTTACTCGATTCCTATAGATTACTGTATGCTTCTTCTTTTAAAAGGTAATTTCAAAATACAATATGTTAATAATGAAATAGATTACTCTGTCTACATTTGTATAATGTATTATTATTATAAAATAGCAAATATTAAGATTTATACAATTCTAAATAATAAGAAAGGAAATAATATTCATTAAACGTTTTAGAACAGAAAGATACAATAAGATTTTAGAGTTATTTCTTCTACATCGTTTTATATGCAACCAAAGTATACTGAAATGTAACACAACGTTTTCCCATAAAACGTTTATTTACAAAAGATCAACGAATTAGCTTCATAACTAAAATTTTTATTGCCTTTTCTCTCTTAAAACTTTTAAAATAATTATTTTACATTAAAGAATATCATCAACCGAAAAGTTTTGAAATTGAGATCCGAAAGAATTATATTCAAACCATATTTAATGGCTTTTCAACCTCTATTTACAGTGCAGAAAATTTTCTAAATGCCTCTCAACAACAATTCTAGACAGTTCAATGTACGCGAAAGGTGCGAATAATTTTTTCGGAGACATTAAAAAATTCCAAAATTATGTTACAACAATGCTTTTGTATGGTGATTGAAAAATGTAAAATTCTCCCATTCAGTTTGCCGTTTCGTTGAAACATGTATTTACCTTTTGGGGCTTAAACTCTTTTATTAACACTTTTCAACATAGTTGAAAAGTATGTAAATTATAACTTTACTAAACAGCATACAACTAATAATAGTTGTACCTAATATTTGAACTAATAATAGTTGAAAAGTGTTTATGAATTCGATTTGTCTGTCTGGGGCCGTGCTCTAACTCTCATAAATATACTCGGAATGTGATGAAATTTTTATACATAATTGAAATTTAATATAGAATGTTCGGTATTCTAAATGAAGTGTGTAGCATTATTAGTTCATTTACAGGGACACACAAAAGAATTCCATTACATTATGGTCTCTCGGGAAAAATCGTTTGCGGCGCATTTAATTGATGTTACGATATTTCAACCATAATAAAATTAATGTGCATTACTGAGGTGGACTACAGCTTGATTTTACCGGAGTATACAATAAGTAGCATGTATAGTTCAATTACAGGGACGTACAAAGTAATTCCTTTACATTATGATCTATGGGGAGAAATCGTTTGCGGTACATTTTGAACATGTTATGTTACTTGAAATATAATTAAATTAAAAAAGATCACTATGTCTCAGTACAACGTTTTTAGGTAGATTTCGCAAGAAATACTACCTATTACATTCTCCCCTAAGTTGGAATTTTGGAAAAATTTTGCAGATCTACGACGATTATGACTCCCAGAATCCAAAACCACACCCCCAGTTCAAACCTATATATATAAATATATATATATATATATATATATATATATGTGTGTGTGTGTGTGTGTGTGTGTGTGTGTGTGTGTGTGTGTGTGTCACATTTTTATGGACAACATAACTCCCATAATGCTGCAGAACTCTCTTCCAAACTGAATTAAGGGGCATAAAATCTCGGTCAAGTTCGTTAATGGCCAAAATCGAAACAAGGGGGGGGGGAGAAATGGGGGGTCTTTTTGTGAAAACGGAAAAAAACCCATAATTTCTTAATTATGATACGTATCGAATCCGTTTAAAGTTATTATTACTTCTAGGAAAAGGGCCGAAAATTTATGTAAGACAGATTTTCGATATCATTAAAAATGGCCCCAAGGGGGGGAAAAAGGGTGGTTTTAGAAGAAAAAAAATTATAACTTCGTCAATTCAGAAGATATTAAATCCGCTTAAATTTATTATAATTCCTCTTAATATTATCTAAAAATTTTATATTGACAAGTTTTTTATAGGACCAACCCTTATAGCAAAAAAGAAAATTAAAAACCAAAAAAATCCCTGCTGGCTCTGCCTGCAAATAAGTTAGGTTTTGAAGTGGACGTTTCCAAATGCTGCATCATGGCAAAAACGTCATTTCTTCCGCAATTCCCAACAAACAGGCGCCTCACGGTCTGCGTCTTCGAAATCTACCTGTGCCTGTAGGCCAAGTCGTCAGGGAATTTATATATATATTATGGAGTGTGTATGGTGTATGTACGTATAGAGACGTTCGAGATAATTCGGTTAAAGGGATGGTCATAATTGCAAAAAGTGCTTTTTCTGTTTTGATATGCGTTATGTTCCGTTGTGATATGTGATTTATGTAATTACTAGGGATAGTGCCAGAGATTCCGTAGAAATTGTAATTTAGAATGTTTTTAGAACGCTTTTCGCTGATTTCACCCTTTTAAATTTCGAAATTTTCTTTAATTTGTTCTTAGAGGGCATTTACATCTTATAAATAACCACAATGCCAAATTCCTTCAGTATAAAGAAAATCGCAATTTTAGAACGTTTTTTGCTCCTGCACTCACCTGGGGTTAGTGACACCGACGTAAAATATAGCCTATGTTGGAGCAGGGATTGTCACCATCAATTTGCCACCATCACTTTTGAAATCGGTAGTTCCAGAGATTACCCCGTACAAACAAACAAACAAACAATCGTTACTACTTATTAGTATTCGTATAGATATAGATTAGTGTACTTCGTCTTGTTTACAAATTTTGTAAGTCATATACAGGGCTGAACGAAAGATTTCGAATATGGGCAGAAATTGCTGAAAATGGGTTTTTACAGATTTATGTATTTTTTAAATTGATTATTTAGATAACTCATTTCATCGTATGAAAAAATTAAATTTCGTAATAATATTATGTTAGTGTTGGAATGTGTTTCATAATATATGCCGGATGCATGATTTTTTGTTTTTGTGTTTTTGTTAAACTGGGTTCCTGTATATAAAGAAGGAATTTTGTAATCGATTTTTAACTTACTTCCTGATATACTAGAAATAAAAAATAATCACACAACTGTTATTCCGTTGCTAATACTACACTTTCATTTTAGATAGCTTTCATTACAAAAAGCTACCTATTGTAGCCGCTCGGAGGAAAGCAATTCCAAAAACTTTTGGTATATTTTCACCGATCATGAACCCCAGACTCCAAAACCACCCTCCGTTCAAACGTTGATTTTGTATATATATATATACATATAACCATATATATATATATATATATATATATATATATATATATATATACAGGGTGTCTCAAAAGGTCGTTTACAAACTTAGCATGCTGGTCTGTCATATCATAATAAACAAGATTTACATAGGAACGTGTGTTCGAAAATGCAAACTGCGACCGCTAGAGGGCCATGAACGCAGGTTTACAGAAGAGTGGGAAGCGTAACCATTTCAGACGAGGCCGTTGCAGGAAAAGGATGAATCGGTTTAGTAACGCAAAAGTGGCCGATATGCATTATGTATATGACGCCGGGGTTGGAAATGCACGATCCATGGTACGGATGTACCTTGAGCGCATCCCAAGCAGACGTCAGCCAAGTCATGTTTTGTTTGGACAATTGCACCGCAGATTGCGTGAAGCAGGAGCTTTCCAATGCGTAACCACATAGGTCGAGAACGCACTACCCGCACACCTGTCGTAGATGAAACCGTGCTACTGGAATTTGACAGAAAACCGCAAACAAATCTACGAGCAAGCGAACGCGTCTAGGGTGTACATCGTTCCAGCAGTTGCGCATACTGCATGAGGAGACGCAACATCCCTACCACTTACAAAGGGTGCAGGCATTGTTCGTTGACGATTATCCCCAACGCGTTGCATTCGCACGCTGGTATTTGCAACAGCGGGTCGCACAGCCAGATTTTCCATCGTGGATTTTGTTTTTGGATGAATGCTGTTTGACACAGGACGGTGTCCTGAACCTGCACAACATACATGAAAACCAAAGGTGTACACGTGCCCATGTACGTCAACAACGTTTCGCTGTAAACGTTTGGGCTGGTATTATCGGTGACATGAAAATCGCCCTCTAGCGGTCGCAGTTTACATTTTCGAACACAAGTTCCTATGTAAATTTTGTTTATCATGATATGACAGACCAGCATGTTAAGTTTGTAAACGACCTTTTGAGACACCCTGTATATATATATATATATACATCTGACATTTGTCATGCTGTAACCCTCTAATTTATGAACCGATTTCAATGGGACTGAGTATGTGTATATTACATACAAAAGTCTCGACCGAGTATTTTGGACAGCTTCATCCGCCATCTTGTTTCAAAATGGCGGCCAGTTAAAAATTGTTAAATTTTTAAAAAATCAAAAAGATGTACAAACAAATTATAAATTGAAAAACTTGTTTATGTTAATTGTTAGAAAGCGATACAAGGATTCTGAAACATTTTTTGTTTTGGCTATATCTTTGAAATTTTATGTTGGCTGAGATTTTGAAACAATCTGATATTTGTTATGCTCTAACTCTCGTATTTATGAACCTATATGAATGTAACTAATGATGTGTACAAAATATACCAAGGTCTCGACCGAATTCGTTTGCCAGCTCTTGCGCCATCTTGTTTCAAAATGGCGTCCAGTTAATTTTTAATTTTTTTTTAATTCAAAAATATGTATAAGTTTCCGTTAAGTGTTAAGTGATACAAAGATTTTTTTTTTTGGCTTTATCTTAAAAAATGGCTGAGATATGGCAGTTTGAAATTCTAGGGTGGCTGACATTTTGAAACAACCTGATTTTTGTTGTGCTGTAACTCTTATGCTGATATTCGCATTCAAATTCAATATTAACGAAAACCAGGATTGAATCTTTTATAATTGGGTTCCAAGCATTTTAGCTTCGGGTGTTTGAGTAAAATGAGTATTATTTTTTATAAACACGGACTATGAAAGCTGCCTTTTTCACCCAGTACAGGCCGGAAGGACTTTTTTTAGAAATTAATTATAAATTAATAAGTAATTTTTAAGACATTGTTTCCATTAGCTGGACACAAGTGATAAATTGCCAAATACTCTTTATGATTACAACTGTATACGAGTAAAAGCATCAATGGAGTTTATTATGAAGTTAATCTAAGCTTCTTAAAATGGGCTAATGGGCTGTGAAATTACAAATAGTTGAAATATCTTAAGCAGCACAACGTAGAAAAATAAAATAGATATAAAATATTGTTTAATAATGTTTTAATAAACGACGCTTTTATGCTTTTGTTTTTTGATTGAATGCATTTTATGTCTTTATAATACAGTTTTTCTTGACTGAGATTCTGTATTTTTATATGAGTGGAGAGGACATTAGATTTTAAAATGTACCTCTACATCATCAATGATTAGTTAACAATTCACTACTATATAGATTTTTCTAAATGTTCTGGATTTATTTTTAATGTTAAATTATTAACATTTTACAAATACTATATGCGGGGTTACCACTGGTCTTCTTTTAGATATCACTTTTCCATGTAATAATTTTGGTGGTACGTTTCTATTACAAATGTTGTAGAATCATACCATAAAAATTATTCTTTGGAAATAATGGTGTCCAAAAAACGGACAAGTTGGAATCACTCACTCATTGATTTGTGCGTTGTACTTTGTAATTTGTACTTTAAATATGTCAGATTATAATCAAAGATGCAAAATTTTGTTTTGTACATAAAGGAAGACAAATAAAACATTTTATTTCTACATTTTAGGAAACACTACGGCGCCATCTTGTGGTAATCGTTTGAACCACAACTGTTTTTTTAATTAAATATGTCCGATCTCCCACTAATCTTCTTTGTACAAACCACAATTTTTCGGCATCATTTGTTCCTTCTTAATGATTTTTTTTAAAGTTTTAACGAATATATGGCGCACCCGATATTTTAGTACATACGTCTGGACGAATAAAATATGGAATAATAATAAAAAAAATGTTAAAAAAAAAAAATTTGAAAACTTTTCAAACCTTTAAATTTAAAGGGAATTCATGGATATTAAAATTTTAAAATCATGCAGAAGTTAACATTGTTTTTCTGGGATCAAGCTTTAGACAGTTGTCTTTAAATACTATGAGGAGATAAAACGAAAATTCAATTTTTTTTTCATAACCATACAAGAAATATGCGGAAAGGGTTTTAAACGTGATAATTATAATGATTTAATTAGTTTTTTAAACAACCGGGTGAAGTTGTCTGTATAAATGTCACCGTTAAAATATTTCTGTTGTGCCAATTTTTGGAGCTGCAATAGCTGCACCTATAATATAGTGAAATCTCATTCCAACATTTAGAGCTATGGTTCAACCACAGCTCCAAATGTTGGAATGAGATTTCACCATCTAATGGTTGCAGCTACTACCGAACCAACAATTGGTTAAATCTAGTATAGAATTTTGAACAAAGAAACGAGAATGAAAAATAATTATGTACAGTGACTTTTATAGTATTATAGGATGTTAATATAACAACACGAGTACGGAAGCCCCAAAACAGCGAGTTAAATATTTTATATATTATGTAGTTAATCGTTTGTTACACTTCTTGACTGTATTTATGTTTTCTTACAGAAATGGTGGATAAAGTAAATAATGTAGACATAATTGTTTCTAACTAGTTTTTGCTAAATAATGCCTCTCTTAAATTACATCCAATGTGTTGTATTAGTGTTGCTGAAATGTTGTAAGACAATTTGAATTGGAAAAATTATTGAACCAAAAATTGCCAAAGGGAGTTAAAATGCTGCAACCTTGCAGTGTGTGCACAAAACAATGCATAATATTAAACGTCCAACATTTTACTATAGACGATCGTCGGATGAATATCTTTGGAATTGAGTGCGTTCATTTGGATTAAATCAAATAGTTTTTGAAAACTCTGGTAAATTATCGAATGAGTGTCTTAGGTTCAATATTGCAGTAGGTACGAAATAATACACTGTTAAAAATTTGCAGCAAACTGTCCAGCCATTTGACCGTTTTTATAGAAAACGGTTACATAGCTGCAATTAAACTCTGTTCTGACCATATTATTGCCCAAATTTTGGGCAGAATAGTATTAAATTACGGTTATGTAACCGTTTTCTATAAAAACGGTCAAATGGCTGGACAGTTTGCTGCAAATTTTTAACAGTGTATTAAACGGACAATAGATACAGTTCCGCACATGCAACCCAAGAGACGGCCACGACCAATTGGCTCCAGGCAATTAGATGATTCGTGTGTCTGGATCAGTGTTGCCAGGTGTTCCAATTTTCACGGGACGTCTCTATTGTCAGTCATTTGAAGACCCTAGGAACCACTGCACTTGATCCTAAAAATCCCGACTTTTCATGATAAAGAAATTATCTTATATTTCTTTTAGTACAATGATATTCGTTAGCTTGCATAGAGTGGAACTTAATGAAGTATAACATGTGTAAATAGAACAAGCCTATAACTGAATTTTTTTATGGCACTGCCGAAAATAATATTGTACAAATCTACTTGCTAACACGGATACCTATCCAAAAACAATATATTTTTTACAGTCCCTACCGAATCGGTTTATACACGTTTCAATGTCCGTGGTTCAGTAACATCTGGGATAACAGAAGCTGTTCATAATGTAATTCTGACTTAAGGCGGTATTCAAAAAAAATATTTTTCCACGCTCAACAACTCAAAATTTTGAGACACATTCCCAGACTCATTTTTAAAAGTAACAACAGGAAACTCGGTGGGGTGATTTATAAAGACATTTATAAGGGCCCCATGTTTTTATTTTTCGTTCAATTAATTAGAAATTGATTTACAGACAATTATTTTCACAGTACAATCATTTTTTTTTGTTTCCAGCGCTGTCGCTTCTCGAAATTCGGTTCAAAATGTCCACTTTGACAGCATTTTTTGAAATATATTCTGCCTTTATCAAAAACGCGAGACAATACGGACATTATAATGTTTCTGAATAAGAGAACCTGCCAATTGGATGCATTTTAGAGCAAAAATGAATTTACAAATGTGTCTCAAAATAAGCAGTTTGGATTTGAATACATCCTTAAATGTAAAATTTTCTTAGTCCCTACTGTATTAGTACCTGGCAATTGTAACTACTCAATTGGAAACATCTCCAAAAGTGCATAAGGTATCGGTCACTAACGATACTGCTTTAACATATTTTACTGTGTCTGATTATTACGTTTTTTAATTCAGTAAAACCTGCTAAGAAGGAATCAGAAGTTTTCGAAAGATTCCGTTTTAAACAGGGCTTTTTTTTTACCATGTATAAAAGATTCTGCCATAGAGAGCATGATTTGTTTACGTTTGACTCGGGATTCCGTTATAGATAGGTTCCGTTTTCGTAGGATTTAATGTATTTTTGTGTTGATTTTGTGTCTCGCTATTCATGAGAATGAAACGGGCAACACCAACCTTGTATGGTCCTATCCGTATAAAAATGATGATAGTAGAATATGGACACACACTCTTTTCAAAAGAGTTTCCAAACTATAGGGTGTCTGTAAAGTATCCTAATTCTGGGTGTCTTCGAATTCCGTTTGACTAAAACTCAAACAGCACACAATGTCCTTGCTTTAGAATCATACCTAATGCTTTCAATTGTTCAGCTAGCGTGTGATATGAGTCTCCACTTCTTCAACTTCAAACGTCTTCGGTGCATCGGAGCGTTTTTTATCTTCATCTTCAAAATTATTATTTTTGAAGCATCTAAACCAATCTCTGCATGTCGTTTCCGACAGAGCATGGTCGCTGTAATTTACAAGAAGAATTCTGTGTGTTGCAGCTGCATGGTTTTTTAATGAAGTAGTACAGTAAAATTTCCCGCAAACACTCGTTTTTGGCACGAAAATCCAACATGATTAACACTATGAAAAAAAAACGTTGTTTACACTTCAACAAGATGACATACACTGAATTTGAAGCTTGCTTATAGTATTTTTTGTAGAAGCGTTACCATCTTAAACTACACGCACGAAGTTCTGGTACCACCATCTATTGGAAAACAGCGAGAATTTATTCAACGTCCTAATAATATACATTGCATTTTAGCTTCAATAAAAAAATCATATTTAATTATACTTTGTTACTGGAATTAATTGTCATTGCCATGGTGCAAAGTGTTTTATTTCTTAGTTCATCACTAGGCGGCTCTAATATACTCTTTAAGCTGCTACATTCTAGGGTTGCACATGTCCTTACAAGCAGTGGGTGTGTTTTTTCTTTTACAATAGTTAAATCTGTTTCATTTCGATACTTTTATTCATAAATTGCAACTCGCACTTAGTATCTAGACCTGGTACACTTTGTAGCCCTATACATAAAATTAAGAGAACCGATAAAATATCTCTGTTAAACACTATGCTTATATTATTATATACTTATTATATATATATATATATATATATATATATATATATATATATATATATATATATATATATACATATATTATATTTTTATTTTTTTAATATTGGATTTTTAATTGTCAATGTTACGCTAAAAGTGAGTATAGTAGCCAAATATGGTGCTACGAATCCAAACTGCTACTCACATGCAGCAGGCGGCTGTGACATTTGTCCAGGGTTGGCGAGAAATATTCTACGGTAACAAATAGAACCCATTTCGCGCCGCCAAAAATGCAATTTTAATGTTGTATTTTTTCAAAATCAAATTCTTAGGTTCTTGAAAGAATTTTTGAACTGTTTTCAATATTTTATTTTTATTATTGACTAATTTGCATTTTTAATTGCTTTAAAAAAACTTCCATGTTAATATCCGATAAGTGAAATAAAATAAGTTGAAACTGGTGTGAAACACTAAGAACTAAAATAACTTCTTAAAACACCATCAAAAACTTTAAAATGCGCTAGGCTTTTCGAAAGATCTGGGTCTTTCTTCGTCAGGCGCAAAAAGACGTGCGTCTACTATGAAAGCAGCAACAGTTGTTGCTGCTTTCATAGTAGACGCACGTCTTTTTGCGCCTGACGAAGAAATACCCATATCTTTCGAAAATAGTAATAATAATTTAATAATAAATAACATTAACTTTCTAACGAAAAAGCTCCGAAAAGCTTTATAAGAAACAGTGCTGAGAATATCGACTCGTTGTTGTTCTTGGTCAAAAGTCAACACACGCGGCACCCACTTTGACAACAGCTTTTTCATAGACAAATGTTCATTCAAAATAAAACGTACACGTTCCTTGGATATCTTCAGAGTCTGTGCTATCTCCTGCAACTTCACTTTGCGGTTCCCCAAAGCGATTTTGTTGACTTTTTTAAGTTTTCCGGAGTAACCACTTCTTTTGCGTGGTGCATCACTGGTGTCCGTACGACTACGTTTAAATTCAACAAACCAGTCAATAATAGTTTATTTACCTGGTGCAGTGTCCGGAAAACACGCGTATCAAGCCAAACTTTTGTTTGACTGGTGTTTTTTCCCATCAAATAACAATTCTTGAAACTCTTGTTTATCCATTTTTTTTTTGTTTATCAACAAAGTCGTTCAACTAAAACCACTCTAACGTTTTATCCACACGGCGAATCGTCATGACATTTTTTCTGCAACCTTTTAAAGGTTATTATATACAAAAAAAGCATACGTTCGGCGATTGCATCGCCATCTCTGTGCCAGACAGGGAACTTATCAGCCGACGTGTTAAAGAGAGAAATTTTATCGATTCTCAAACTTTGTAATGTAGGACTTTAAAATTCACCTGTTCTCAATGCTAGGTGCGAGCTGGACCAAAAGTAGTTCTCTTGTTAGTAAAAAGTATTTTCCGCATTGAAATCAGCACCTTGGAACTACATTGAAGCTGGGCATGGTGAAGTTGCTCTAGATAGTATTATTGATAGTGACATTGATAAGCAAATCGCAGATACAGATAAAAAATACTTTTTGAAATTTTGAAAGAAAGCTGTCGTGATATTTTTGTAGTAAAACTTTTAGAGGTTGACATAACATAAGTTGAAAATACCCTTCCTCAAAACATCAAAAGTCTTGTCGGAACAGTGAAAGTATGTCAGATTTCTGGGTCAAAATCAAAGCCTGCAAATATAAATGCCAGATCTCTTTCGTGTTTTCATCGAAAAGCAAACAATATATGCAATTATTCTCATATTCGGAGTCTTTCATTTCATAATGATCATCAAACAGATAAATTGGTTTTTGTAAGATTAAGTAATGACTTACTGCTTCAACATGCAACATAACATAGTGGCAGGTACTTTTCAAATTTAAATTACCTTTTGAGTTGCAGTTGTGCTCGGCAGATGAATGTTTTTCAAATAAGTCAAACTAACTTATTTTATTTTAATTTAAATGCGTATAAATCGAAAACAACCGAACAATTTAATTTCTTTGTTGGCATGGTTGATGATATTTCTGATCATGTAGGTAAAGTAAACTTTATGGTTAGTGCCGGAAACAAAGTTTTCACCAATTTAAATGGCCTATTAAGGAAGATTGCCGGAAAATACTTGGTAATAAATATTATTTCGAAATTTCCAGCATCATATATAATATCATCCAGTCATTTTACTTTTGCTAAAAATGTTGATATTTATAAAATGACATAAATAATATTTTTGTTGAAATATGAAACTTGGATGTTTATAATGTATTATAAAATGTAATAAATTACTTATAAAATGTAATGTGTATGATATTTTTTTATATTATTACCATTCTGCTGTGACTGTCATAATCATGTTGATACTTTTCCTTACCATGAAGATAACTGTCATTGCCATACCACAATAGTAAAGAAATTAATTAATTAAAGCCATAAATTAGGCAAACGATTTCTGCGCATATTTTTATACCAATGCAATCATTCCATTAGCACAAACAAAACTAGTCGTTGGGGGCCACCGTAATAGTTACCCATCATGGATATGCATAATGTAAAATATTAAAATAAAAATGTGTAAACTACTTATAAAGTGCATTGCAATTCAAATAAAATCGTGGCTTGATGACGTCACAAACTTTAAAGGCTCGATTACTGAATTGCTTGAAAGAGGTTTTTCCTTATAACTCCAAAAATAATACTCCTATTAACTAGCGGTTTATTGCATCTGATTAAGCGTCTCATTTCCAATTAAAATATATATTTGAAGTGAAATTTTGATGAAATACAGGGTCATGAAAAATCGAAGAGCGTGGAAAATAGGATTCCAAATATCTCGGCAACTAATTATCCGATCGACTTCATGCTTTATGCAAAATTTATGTTTTTTTTATTGTCTTTTATATTTATTTCTTAAAGTAAACAATTTCGAAAAATTTTATATACCTTTTATCAGAGCGAATATTTCGAGAGTCCAAAAAAAATAGTTCCGGTTAATCGAGGTTATTGAAATGAAATAGGCTTCTTCCCATTATTACATACTAAGTACATACCAAATTGCAAGTCTCTATCTCAATTTTTTCGGGAGATAGAGCGTTTAATGACACACAGACACACACACAGACACACACACAGACACACAGACGGACGGCAAAAATTTTTTTCTAAAAATATGTTTTTCGGAATCTCCAGTGTCTGAAACGTGTAAATCCGTCAAAAAAAAATTTTCGATTTTCAAAACGATTACAAGACTTACCCTATACTACGTATGATGGGTAAGTAAAAGGGATTAAAAACAAAATAAATATTTTTTTTCAAAGCTAAATTTTCCGTTTATCTGAGAATGACCCATATGAAAGAATTTTAATTTACAAGACGGGCAAACATGTTGTATCCTATTTAAGAACATGTCCGAACGTGAACACAAGCATTACTATCATTTGTCAAATTAATGGGAGGTGCTTCATGCAAATACTGGTCGTTTAAACCTTCAAATACTTTCTAATTAATGGATTATTTTCGATTAGTATAAATTTTACATAAATGTTTAATTATTCATAGTTGAATTTTTTTTCTTTATATTTTAAATGTTTCATAAAAATATTTTTTTTCATAAAACATATTATTTAGATTATTTAGATCTTTCTTCTTTGATACAAATTTCTACGCAAGTTGATTTTTTTCAAAAGAAAATCGTTTAGGTGTTTGCTATCAAAGCATAAAACATTCACTTACAAGCATTCCTAAATGTTTGAAGTCGCATCATTACTTAGAATAACAGTCGATTTGTGAACAACTGTTTGTAACGAAATGGATTAAAGTACAATGACCATAATGTCATTATTTTGAATTGTTAATTGTAAGTTTTTTAAAAATTTCTTATACTATATAAAGTCAGAATATATACTCCGATATATTCTATTGTTTGTTGTTCAAATATACATTAATTGTAAAATAAATTTTAAAGGTAATCATTTAAATTTTTATTTCATATAATAAAATTATATCTTTAAGACCAAATGATAAATTTATTTAACCCTTTCAGGGGCAATGTAGTTATGTTTCTAAAATGTGGAAATCATTGAATCACACCAGGATTTAACAACAAACTTATTCCAAAATAAGTAAAAGCTTTTCTACACTTATATTATAAAAGCAAAATTTGATTGCAAAATTCTGGTGTCATTGTAGCGTTTAAGAATTAAAATTAAGTGGCATATATTATATCCCACCGCCCTTCAAGGGGTTAAATAAAAAAAGTTATCCACTGAACACAAAAATATCCTAAATTCACAATTTACGTTAGGTAATTAAGTAAAACGTTATCTTTAAGTTATTTTTTTCCCGAGAGAACATATTAGTATTAGTAACAAGTTATACTAGGTTAATTATATTTGTTTGTAATAAAGACAGTAACGGCTTAATCAGTATTTATTGCATAAACAAATAATAACTTTTATTTATTGTTCATTAGCTATATACTTACTATAAATCAAGAAAACTAATTCATTGAGTAAGTAGCATTATTTTATTTTATTGCGACAAAGATCTTACTGAAGATATCTCAGCATATTTTAGCACATTATTCTTTTGACAAATTTTTTAAAAGTATCATTAATTATGGTTCTAAGACAGATTCCGTCCTTTATTAAGTATCTTTCTTTTAATATAATTAAATGTAGAATATTATATAAAAACATATATTTCTAAGAAATTTAAAGATTAATTATGAAAGAAAAACAAATTTATATTTATTGCAAATTCCTCTAATGCCAATTCCATTTTATATAATAATACTTGAAAATATTAGGAATTAATTAATTCACTTTTTTAATCACAGAGCCGATAGTAAATCAATTTTCTTTCTTATAACCATAATAATGAACTACTAAATTTTGGTTCTTTTCCAATAGCTAGAAAAAAATCCTTAACCAAAATTTGAGCAATAGTACAGCTATGTACGCGTTTGTAAAACGATTTTTAAGCTGTCGCATAGTTTCTAAAATGTGAAGTTCATTTATGCATAAGAAAAATACTACAAATTACCCTCGTTTTATGAGATTTCAGTTAATGCGATTTTCAGTGCGCGTGGTAAACTTTTTTTAGGTGCAACACAGAATGAACGTCAATGTTTCCTTAAGCCAAAAAGTGTAAATTTGTTGGAAGTGGGAATTGTGGAAAACTGTGAAAATAAAATAATAATAAAAGAAGTGGGCAATTTATCAACACCCAGACGACTAACCAGAGACTTTAGCAAATACCATGTAAAAATAAAAAGAATCGATGAACTTTTTAAAAGAAGAGAATTCGACAAACAACATTTGATAGACATATATACAGACATTAAAGTATTAAATAAACTAGTGTGGTACTATAAAAACATAAAAAACTTCTTAATAATACCATAAAATAAGCAATGCGGTAACTCTTTCAAAAGAACTTTGTATTTTTTCGTCAGGCGTAACGAAGATGTGCAACCACTTTGTCAATCTTTTTGATATTCATTTTTATGTTAGTTTATATTATGAATTTGTAATCTCTAATTTACTTTCATTTTTAATGCATTTAATTTTTTTTCACTATATTGTTTTCCAATTTTCATCGTAATTTTCCTTATTTTCTGTGTTGTAGGTAATTCTCGTCAGTGCTGGCTGATGCTTTCTGCTTTCCTATTGGCTGTTCCATTAACTTGTCCCTGTTTCACTCCCATTTTCTTTCAGTCTTGCTCCTGCCTTCAAAGTGGTTGCACGTCTTCTTTGTACCTGACGACTAAATACAAAGTTCTTTCGAAACGCCTAACACATTCCTTATTTTATAATGTTATTAAGAAATTTTTTATGCTTTTATGGATAGAGACATTAGTAGAAGTATGCAAAGGCGCAGAGGTTTAGAATATCAAATTTTGGGTAACCACAATATGTATTCCCAAAAGAAGAAAATCTGTGCAGTTGAAAATTGATAAGCTTTGATTTAAAAAGTTATGTAAGTTTGGAGTAAACAAATTGTCTTACACAATTAAATTTAAAATTCGACTATTTAATGTTTCTTTAATATCACTTATTAAATTAGCTTGCGCGTTTATGTTAATAAAACTTCAGGAAATTAAATAAATTAAAAAAACTTTTCAATTCAAGGTGTAATATATACTTCCTATAAAAAATATATCAATAACAATTTTGCAGTATTTAAAACAATTAAATATATATATTGATTTTTTATGAAAGTTGGCAATGAATCTATTATTGTAGCTTTTATAATTGAATATTTTTCTATGTATGCGATTATGATTAGTTGTCTAAGTGAAAACGTAGACTCATATAGAGCGCAATATTACTTTGTCCCATATATAGCTACGATGGATATTAAAACCTTTTGTCAAGCATAACTCAAAAAATATCTGACGGATGCCGTTCCAATTTTCACAGCAGATACCTATAAAGGTGACAACGAGACCTATTTATTACCAAGAATAAATTTCAAAAAGTTTATCGATTATATTAAAAAATAGATAAAAAGACACAATTAAAGTACATCGCCACGAAAATTTAGTGCGTACGTCATTTTCACCGGTGGAAGATTTTCGTAGACAATCTGAATTCAAAAGTTCATGGAGTAAATGCAACAAAAAAATATGCATGCACTAATATTGAGTACAATAACACATATTTCAATTTAATAAAAATGGAAAATTAATCTGGAATCTTTTCTGTCTGAAAGGAAAAAAACTCTAAACAATAACTTACTATTAGAGATTTGGCGCAAATCGCACCAATAGCAACTTTTTTTATTTCGCGTGTGTAAATTAGAAACAAGTCTTTGATTGTTTAAATAAAAGGTTTTGATTTATAGCTTTATTTCTTATTTTTTTCTTTTCCTTTTTAGTATTTTAAATGAAATTAGTGAAAGGCATGTATTTTAAATTAAATGAGTGAAAGACGTGTATTTTCAATGTATGTATTTCCAATGAAATGAGTGAAAGCAATATGAAGATGTTATGGGAACAATATTTGGCGATTTATTAACTGCGCCAGGTTGACATAAAATTACCAATACATCAAATGGTATGTAGCAGGTGACATAAAACGATTATAATTTAACCACTTATCGTACAAGAAAAATACCTAATATTCTGCATTTAGGGGGAAAAGTTCCACAACATGTGCCGGTAGATTTGGCGAGTTATTTCTTGGTAATAAGTGTTTCGATGTGGTTGTTGCGATCTTAAGTCTGTGTGTTACTTTTTCTAAATGTTAATTTTTGCAGATGTAATATTATGTAAATATATTTTCTGTCCATCTTTTATAAATTGTAATGGCAGTTGGGAATGAGATTTTTACCTTTTATTTGTGCTTTTGGAAATATTTAAAAATTAAAAAGAGATTTATATCAAGCGTATAATGTTTTGCATTTTTATACGGACCGCTTCTCCATTTCAGATTTTAAATGCTATTTATATCAAATACTTTGTTTCCTGGGATTCTCACAAGCTATTTCCAGTAAGTTTTTCGTTCGTTTATTAATCGTTTAAAATTTGTCCCCCTGACAGTAACAATTAATTATCACAAAAATGCCTCTTAGGTTTACTAAATATGTTTGTTTATGCAATTTGATTACTAAAATATCAAAAATGGCGATAAAATTTTATTTTAGCATCGCACTTAATTTTTTAAGATGGCGCAAAAACAAACAAACGCATGTTTGTAAATATTAGAAAAACAGGTTTTTTCCCTCTCTTGAAAAATTTAGTAATATACTAAAACTGCCTTTTGGCACCATTTTTAATTTTTTCGCCAATCGTGCCAACCGGCACAGGATACGGAATTTTTCCCAAATCAGATATACATCAAGGTTGGTCTCAAACAAGAGTAATGCTAGCAATAATATTGTTTTAACTCTGTAAGAATTACAATAGTGATATTAAATGCTTTGATTGGCTTTTGGCCCGATTACGGAAGTTTCTCTAAGAAAAATATCTGTAGAAGAAGTCTTTTACATTTGTTTCGAATGAAGCTTGGTCAACAAGGTATTAATTAATAATACAAACAACACTCATAAAAACATAGAGGCAAAATTTGAATTGAAATGTATCTAATGTGTATGTAAATAATACTGATGAATTATTTTGCTGGTTTATGCATGTATTTAAAAAAATTCCATCTGATAACACTTAATAGATGAATTACTTCTGTTTACATTTAATAACAGATAAACAGCTTCTGTATATTAAATGATCTGTGTAAATATTAGAAAGTGGTTGCGAGAGGTAGAGACACGAGCAAACAAATGGGTAGAGATATGAGTAGTGACATAGCTATACTAACGGGTAGCTAGACAGGTAAAAAGAGGGTTGACAGCGGGGTAGCAAGATGGGTAGAGAGACGGGTCACGAGACGAGTAGCGAGACCAGTAGACAGGTATGTAGAGATAAACGTTGCGAGACGAGCAGCGTGGTGGATAGAGAGACGGGTAGAGAGATGAGTATAAAGAGCAGTGACAGACGGGTCGACATATGAGTATATAGACAGACAGACATGTCAAGAGACGGTTACATAGACGGGTAATGAGATTGGTAGGGAGATGAGTAGAGAGACACACAGGTGGGTAGGGACATGGGTACAGAGACGGGTAGTGAAACGGGAAGAGAGACGGATGAGAGACAGATTGAGAGACGGATAGACAGATGGGTAGCGAGACAGGTAAAGAGTTGGGTAGAAAGACAGACGGATAGTGAGACGGCTTTACAGACGAGTAGAGATACAGTAGACAGATGGGTACGGCGATGAGTAGAAATGCGTGTAGACAGAGGTGTATTGAGACAAAATAGACGAGTAGTGAGACAGATAGACAGACGGGCGGGTAGCGTGGTAGAAGTGGATAGAGACATGGCTAGAAAATACTGAGTAGTTAGACTGGTGAACAAACGGGTAGACAGACGGTTACAGAAACAGATAGGCGGGTAGCGAGACCGGTAAAGAAATATACAGACAGGTAGCGAGACATGTAGAGAGAGACAATCGGGTAGAGAAATGGGTAGAAGAACAGATAGGGAAACAGACAAATTGTAGAGACCGACTGACAGGCAAAAGAAAAGTCTGGGAATTGGTACAATATAGGCAGAGGCCTATAGGCAAAGCCTCTTAGAAAATAATCAAGATGTATCTGTTAGGCTTATCTTTTAAATATTATATTATTTCAATTTCGCAGATATGGAGATTTAAAGTAAAATTTATTTTTACAGACGTAATCGAAAGATTTTTTATATACTTAGGAATTTAGAAAGTTTTGCAATTGGGTTTTTAGCGAAGCATGTTATCAATGTGGTTTGAAGTGTACTTGAGACCACAACGGTCTATTAATAGATTATTTTATAAATAGTTAAACAAATAATAGTATATAAATATGGAGGAAAAATTTTAAATTCAAATGTAAATATTTGTCACAAAGAAAATGTTGCAACAATGAAATAAAATTAAATGTGTACAAGAAATTTTCGTTAAGCCACGTTTTCTAAAATTCGCTATTGGCTGCAAATCTAATTACGTAACTTAACAAAGCTGGGCATTTTAAAAGATCCGGAGTTTTTTTTTCTTTTTTTTAAGTTTTGCGTAATTCTCGCTTAAGAAAATTGAGATTATTTGCCAAATGTTATAAAAAAAAAAAATCTGAAAACAAACCTGATGGACGGTATTTCTTTTCTAATTTTTTAACAGTGTATATGAATATTATATATGATATTTTGTAATTCTATCATTTAATTTGCTCTTTTTTATTATATCGCAATTGTTAACCTTATATTCTCAGCAATATCACTCAGACTAATAATTCCCTTTGAGGCAAGTCCTAGTGTAATAATATCGCGGGATTATTTAACCGCAACAATCAAGGAAAATATGTATTTACATACTGTGTAAATTTGTGTTCAATTGTTTCTAATAAAAATAAATAAAATGTAATTAAAACCAAGATCTTGATTTATAAGGTAAAATCAACTTAAAATTACTTTTCATTTGAAATTAATAATAAAAGTATGAAAGTTAATTAGTATTTCAAACATATATGAAATAGCGAAACCAAGCAGACCATATATATTCCCTGAATGATATATGACTCTAAAATAAAATAATATTATTAGCATTCTAATGTGTTTAAATTGTTCAGTTAATTATTTGCATTTCTTGGTTTAAGTTTAAAGGAAATCTTCTTTTATATTTGTCGGAAATAGCTAGCTAAATAATAGTTAACTAGTTAATATAACATGTTTACACCATAATATGTAATCATGAATACAGCAAATAGCTTCTAATTCGGCACGTTTTGTAGTTGAAGCATGCCGTGATACGAAATTTTCTGGTTTACAAGATGAATGTCGAGAAACACGTGTAGAAATTAGAATTAAACAAAAAAGGACAATAAAACATGTTTTTTATTATTTAAACAGCTTGAATATAATACAAAAATATTCAATGGTGCAAAGTACAAAATATGTGCATTACTATAAAAATGAAATGTGCACTACACAGTAAGTCTACCCGGAAAAGACATCTTAAACAAATCTCGAATATCAGTTTGTATGGTAGTAGTCTTCTCTCTTCTTTTTTGGAAATCATTTCGTATGATCTGGAGTTACATAATTTCCGCCTCATTGAACGAAATCCTGCGCTCAGAAAACTTGATAAATGCATTCAAGTCATCAACTGCTTTATTCAAACTGATTGTTTGACTCGTCTACATCATCTTCATCAGAGTCAACGTCTTTGGGGGCTGTTGGGTTTACAACACTCTGAATGATGACCTTACCTGTCAAAATTTATTCTGTCGCCACGTCAAAATATGCTTCCACCCACTCTATTATTTCTTCTCGATTCAGTTGTGACATGGAGTTCTCTAAAGGCAAACAACCTATAATATCTTCTAGTTCATCGTCAACTGTATCGATTTAAGTAACTTAAACATTTTCGTCTAATTCTCCAGGCCAAAGTTTACGCCATCACTTTTTCAAAGATTACTGTTTTACCTCACCCCAAGACAAATCAGTAGCAAAGATAATGTCTTAAATAGAAAACTGTCCTTAAACATATTTAACCTTGCAATCAGATGCCAGTAAATTCTGTACAAAGTAGCATCTGTAGTGTGACTTGAAATTTTGGACCACTCCTTTATCTATGGGTTGAAGCAACGATGTGAGATTGGGAGGAAAATAGGCTACTGAAATGTTACCAGACACCAATTCCTCCTTAACTGGATAAGCTTTACAGTTATTTAAAAACAAATTAGCCTTACTGTCTTCGGACATTCTAATTTTTTCAAAATTGTTTGTAACAGCTGGCACAAAGTATTTGAAGAACCAGTTTTTAAACAACTCTTGATTCATCCATACACTTCACTGCATTTCATAAATAACTGGTAAGATTTTCAGGTCCTAATATTCTTTGACTTTTCTATCACAAAAGGCTTTATTTTGTGATGAATTGGAGCACAGCAGTACTGTGAACCGATCTTTATTTTTCTTAAAACCTTTTACACATGTCTCATCCCCACCAGAAAGGGTAGCAATTAATAGGCAACGCCATAAAAGGCCGGTCTCATCTGCATTATAGATTTGACAAACTGTTGGCTCATTTTCAGACACAGTAGACTTAAATTTAACTTTGAACTCCTCACGACCTACGACATCGGCAAATTTTAGCTCGCCAGAAATATCTAATTTTCTGACACCATGACGAGTCTTAAAGCTCCTAAGCCAGCCTTCACAAAATTTACAATCGGCATCAATGTTCAAATCTCGTTGAAACTGTTTATCTTTTACAACAACCATAGGGCCAGTTATAGCTTTACCCTCTGATCTTTTTGTGAAAACCAATTGTTCAAAACCGAATATACTTGGTCTAACTACAGTTAGACTTGGTCTAGTTGCTCTAACTAGATTTTTTTAAAAGTTTGCCTTCCACTGAGATTCTTCAAAGTTTCCGATTCGTTCAAAAACTGTTTCAACTTGTCGTTTTTTTTAAACTCGTAAATTGTAGACGAACCTATGTCATAGTCATTCATAATGATATACCTACTTACGCCATTTTCAAGCTTATTCACGATTTCCAGGTTTTGAGCCAAACCCAGATACAGATGTTTTATTTTTGAAGACACGACATTAACTTCAGGCCATATGTCTCTTGCGAGTCACTATTAAATCACTCACAAGGTCTACAAAACACTAAAGCATAATTATTTTGACGTTGATGAAAATCAGTCTAAGTGTCAATGAACAGTGAAACGTAAACAAAACGCAGAACCAGAAAGAAGAGCAGAAACTAAACGTGAAACGTAAACCACGACGTAGTGGCCACCATTGAACAAATGGGTTCCCTACAAACATGCCGATATAATATGTCCTGCACGACGTCTATCCCTCGCGACTTCCGTTGTTTTGCGATCGATATAAATTTTTATGTACTCTGAAAATGCATCTAAATTATTTTGTTTATATTTCGGAGAAATAAAACAAACATTTGAATCTAATGACCTACATTCATTATTTATTATTTGATGACTCATATCAATTTCCGTTTCAAGTTGAGTATTCTTTTCTGAAATGGAAAAAGTATTTAATTCTGATTTTAAAAATTTATTTTTCCTTTCAACAGTTTGATTTCACAAACTATACACAAAAATGTTTTTTCTTCCCACTCGTCAAATGGGGTGACTGAGCTATTTATAGATTCCATATTCTCTACAGTTTGTAATGAGTTGTTATGTAATTCTTCTTTCTGAGGTTCCATCAGATTATTATAAACATAAGGAGTGATTAGAAAAGGAATACTACTATTTTGTTTACGAAAGTAGAGCCGGACCTTAGGATGCCGGATTATAGGATGTTTACTGTAATGCCAAATCTGCTATTATAACAACGTGAAAAATGATGCACGTAAACAAAGACGCAGAACCAGAGAGAAGAGCATTAAATTAAATATATATTAAATTAAATATATAGGTGGAAAAAACAAAAAGAAAAATCATGTGTCAAGCATAGTTTATTAAAGAGTTTCCAACACTTCCAATATACTTAAACACGTTTAAGTTAATACCTTTACCATTTAATACGTTAAAAATGATACCTAAATAAACATTTTAGAAAACTCATATCAAATTTCAAAACCAGACTTCAGCAATTAACGTTCATAGTTGGTAAAGTACTCCAAATCTTTTGCACAGCCCTGTATTCGATCTATAGATTTGTATATTCTACATAGTATGCTAAAAATTTAGTTTAATAAGAAAACGAAAATTAGATTGAAAATTCACTTTCAGAAATTTCTACCAATAGACAGAAACATACTTGAATTCTTTTGTACAGCCCTGTATATTACCTACAGCTAGTAAAACACGCCACATGTAAAACTAAAATTTAATTAAGGCTAAAACACATTTAAAACTACAGAAATCATACTTCCAGAACTTATCATCCACAGAAGGCTATGTGTCCAGTTCTTTGAGTGGCCCTGTGTATGATTTTATTTATATTCTACAAACATCTAGTAGTATATTAAATATAGTTCAACTTTAAAATACATGATGCAAGTAAAAGCCACCTTTAAGCAATCCACTCTCATACACAATAATACTTACGGATTTTTTTTTGTGTGGCCCTGTGTATGATCTGTAGCTTTTATACATACCACGTCGTATGCAAAAATGCAGTTAAACTAAAAAACGTATACCATAATTGAAAACGCACTTCCAGATATTATCGCTAATAGACAATACTTCGGATATAGAACTCTATCCGAAATCTCATATGTGTCCCAGTAAATCAACGATAAATTCTATTCATGTCAGATGGTACAGCAAGTATCTTGTACGAAACCTTAGTAATGTATATCAATTTTATCATATTATATAAATAGTGTAACGTAATTAAAATACGCAGCAAACAGTTTTTCCACCGTAGATAATTACGTAGCGGAATTCTTTTGTGTGCCCCTGTAAATAAATAAAAAATGATTTACACCCCCCATTCTACAGAAATATGTTTTAGTGCACTTCATGTATACATATGAATTTCATAATTTTTAAATGGTGTAACATCATTAAAATGCCCTTGAAATGACATTTTCGCATTCACCATAATGCAACGCAATATTTTTGACTGTTCCTGTAAACGAACTAAAACTGATACAAATGTTATTTTCAGTAACGATCGTACTATATTATCAACAACAAATAAACATTATAGGGCAATCAGAGTATATTTACGATTGTTAGAGTACGGTCAGACAAAGACACAATCGAACAGATAAACGAAAGGCATAACCACTTTTCAATCTATATTGGAAGATTTTAAAAATCGCAGTAATTCAAGATTCGTTTAATTAATGGATGTAGTCTTCAAGTGTACATGCTGGCAAACGAAGATATTGGAGCCTCCAACTACTTGATATTTATTTGTGGGTAACAACGACCAACAGAGCGAGTGAATTTTAAAATCGCTCCGTTGGTTGTCGTTCCGTTGGACTACTCCGCTAATGTCAAATGAGCATGGAAATATTCTTCATTTATTTATTCTAAAATTGAGATTATAATTTCATAGTTACATTATTTTTTAAATGAAATTGATTATGACCAGTTTCAACATTTTATTCATCAAATGCTTTGGGTAATTTTAATGATTTACTTATAAATAAGAAAAGACAAATCTCCTACACGCACCATCCTGAAAATTTTAATTAGACTGTTTTAAAATCAAATATATTCTTTTAAAAATATTGAACTATTTAATAAAACACTCAGTAATTTAAATAGAAATAAGTCAATCAAATATAGTTAAATATTTATTTGTATAATTGGAAGTTTATTCGTGACTTTGGTAAGTATTTAAATGATGCTAAATAAATTATTTCATGTTCATGCTTGATGGTTATTAATAATTTGAATTTAATTGCACACAAAATAATGCATTTTTAAAATATTAATGGGGGTAAAAATATGAAACCTATTTATCTACTCATAATATAGATATATATTTTTAAAATAAATAAAGAGTCATTAATAAAACTGAATTACTAGAATGTTTCTTTCAAAAATTCTAAGCAGCATGAGTATGCGTAATGACTTTTAAAATGTTCAGCGAATTTCATCTATTATGATTATATAGTTTTCGTGAATAATTCTATTTAATTTCGTTTGAAAATGTACGTAATCTTTCAGCAAATTTGCTTACATATTGTTACAAGAAAATTTATGTTTAATTTAGATTCAATTAAATTTTCGTTGTGTCTTTATGTCTATAATTCAACTTGTATTTTTAATGTTAAACACTGAGTCTTATAAATCTTTTTAATCAGAAATATAACTGAAATTAAAGTATTTGAATATTAACTTTAAATTACTTCTGAAAATAAACGTGTAAAAAAATAAATTGAATGATTTGCAGTTTATTAATTAAAATTACATTGGAAGACGTTCTAATTACATTTTTAGCTCTTTTATTATATTTCTATTTGCATTTGGTATACAATTTTAAAACTCGTATTATTCTAAAATTACGCAAATACATACATTTTTTTTTTTAAATTCGTATTTATTTTATTTATGGGATTTTTCTTAAATTGAAGTAATGTAAACAATTAAGAAGCTTTCACAAATATTTCAATCTAATTTCTTTTAGAATTTTATTTTAAAAATAATTTTGTAATTACTAATTAATTCAAAGAAATTGGAAAAAACTATTTTCTATATTTTATCGCTTATAGAAATACACATTTTAAACACATTTTTTTCGGTATTTTTTAGAAAATAAAATGTTGATATAGTAAATGTGATTAACATATAAAACATAAAAATAATTATTTATTTATAAGGCTTTATTTTTCATATCTTCATGCCTTTTGTGTGTTCGAAATTTTTCTTTGTAATACGTTTTTATAGAATAAGATCCTGAAATTAATAGCTTGTATTACTCTGAACATGCGTTCAACAACTGTTGTGTGCCATACCTATATGAATTATAATTCGTGTGCCCAATTTAATTACAACATCGCAAAGAGAAAGTACGTAAAGATGTTTTACGAAAATTATAATTTAATACAACTTCAAATGTGACATTCTGTAAATGTCTATAACTACTTAGTGTAAATATTTTAATAACATTTTAATTCAGATAATTAAATACACTAACCCAACATGAGTGAAAAATTGACCGGGGACAGGACTTGAACCTGAGACTACAGCGTAACGTGCTGCTGCTCTTCTACTGAGCCACCCCTGGTCGCTATCCAAGCCTGGCAAATTTTCACTTTTATACATGTTGGAAAGAATCTCCAGCCGATCAGTCAATCAGTCGGCCAGTGACTTGCGAACATTCTGCAGATGCAGATGAAGAAAATCAACCGATTGCCTGACGGACGAAACTGTTGGCGGATCGCCAGAGCATATCATGTGCTTCTGGGTGACTACTTAGAGCAAGTTCATTGCCTCAGTAATAGTCATATTCCTTATATACACACTCTACCCTGTACACAAAATTCACCACACTCATACACATGTCATTATAAATTATTAAATACATTACTACCAATATTTTATTTTCAATGTATTTAGAAAATTAAGTTGAAAAAATTATTATTTTTTCATTATTTTTATTAGTTTTTTGTATATGAAAACATTTCAATTAAAAAAAATATATATATAGGGTGGTTATAATATAAATATCCCTATTTGGAGCTGTCTGTAGCTTGAAGGAATAACCGAAATGAAACCAAAATCGGTACACTTACTATTCAAGAAGGGGAAAGAAGAATGGAACAACGAAAAAAATTAATTGCAATTATCGCCGACAGATGGCACTTTTGAGTTTGACATGTGTAATATCGTGTTCAGTGGAGGTGTCGCAAAACTCAATGACTTTACCGCATTTCCCAGCATGTGCGAAACATCACTCCTGATGCGTTACATTCCGCAGTTGAGCACGTCGTGCACCGCCTAGATTGTCTCCTCCAGCAAAATGGCCATGTGGCACCTGAACACGATGGGCGACGCCATGCGAAAGCTTAACCACATTCACTGTGATATTTTCGAACAAATTAGGTATGCCATCCGGTTTTACGCCTTCATGCTTTTTTCTTGTATTACACATTACATTTCACACTCAATAGCGCCATCTGTCGGTGATTATTGCAATTAATTTTTTTATTCTTCCATTCTTCTGCCCCCTTCTCAAATACTAAGTCTACCGATTTTGGTTTCATTCGGGTTATTCATTCAAGCTACAGACAGCTTCAAATAGAGATACTTATTTTATAACCACTCGGTATATGCATGCAGCTATACATAAAACTGCTGTTTTAGGGAATAGTGTTTGAAATATAAAATAAATAAACGAAAATGTTTTAGAAAACTTCAGTATTACTATTAATATGCCAAAATAAATAAATAAGTAAATGCTGATTAATAATTTGCAAAAGACAAGTCGTCAAATATACTTTTTACATCCCACCTTAAACTATTGCAGATCTTTTCAAATTTTTCAAATTAAAAAGTAATGAAGAAATTTATTAAATATTTAAAATCGCCATTATCTTTAATAACTTTTGAAATAAAATTTTATATGTATGAACGTTTCAGATTTATGGGCTTATCTCGATTTCTTTTCATAAGAGAAACATTACGGACTGTTAAAACGTATTTCTAAATGGAATTCATATACATAACTGAGACAAAATACGAACCTTAATGTGAAATTTTATGACAGCTGTAAAATGCCAAAGGTTTTGGAAATAAAATCAATGAGACGTGCAACTTTTTTGCATTCGAGCTTTTAATATAAAGTTAAATTACTATTTTGTGCTAAGCGAAAGGGTTTTCTGCACAGCCTGCATTTACATTTTTCCATTCTGAAAAAGAGAAATCATTTTGTATTTTAAAATTCTCCTGTTAAGACATATGGCATATTATGAAAGTATTTTGCGTTTTTGAAAGGCTTTTTTAAAAGTCTGTTTAACTCGAAAAAAATCTGTGAGGTCATCTTTAAGTCCTACTTCAGTCACTTGAAGACACACACAAGCTAATGTTAAACCTATGGGAGAGTTCTTTTAAAATATCTCGTTTGCATTTCGATATTTTAATTTTTTTTTTTTTTTTTTTTTTTTTTTTTTGCATTTCATGGCTGGGGTCGATTGCTAAGAAGATCCTTTTTCACTTTTAGTCGCATTGTTTTTAGAAGACATTCTCAAGTACGAAACCGGTTCCTAAATCCGCATTTTCAACTGGAACCTGATGCCCATAGTGTAAAACATATATATATGTTAAATATGGCATTTCAAAATAAAGAAATCGAATTAGCACTCCAGTATTCCGTAAAAATAGAGCAGTGGACGTCGTAAACATACATAGCAGTCGTAACATACATAGCAGTCATGATTCCAAAGGCAAGACGATGTTTATACAAAACATGGAGTTTTCCTGTAGGAATAAAAAAGATGAGTAGTTTATATCAGTTCTTTTATTGACACGATACTAAATATGAAGAAATTCCACTAACGAATAATTTCACAGTTCATATCTGACAGCATGTAGATGTTACAATAATTAGAGATAATTACAAGATCCCTCCTCCAGGTGACGTGCTTGTATTGACAGTAAGAAAAGCGTACAAATTCTGCACTCCAAGCCCGTGCAACGGCGTTTTAAAGGTAGCGAGAGTATGAATATTTTCGCAATGCAGGGGAGGACTAGCCAATAAGGAGCACGTCACCTGGAGGAGGGATCTTGTAATTATCCCTAATTCTTTTAACATCTACATGCTGTCAGATATGAACTCTGAAATTATTCGTTAGTGGAATTGCTTCATATTTAGTATCGTGTCAATAAAAGAACTGATATCAACTACTCATCTTTTTTATTCCTACGGGAAAACTCCATGTTTTGCATAACCATCGTCTTGCCTTTGGAATTATGACTGCTATGTATGTTAAGACTGCTATGTATGTGATGACTGCTATGTATGTGACGACTGCTATGTATGTTTACGACGGCCACTGCTCTATTTTTACTTAATCCTGGAGTGCTAATTCGATTTCCTTATTGTGAAATGCCATATTTAACATCAGCCGGCAGGATTATGGGATATCGAATGTTAATATTAATTAAAATAAAAATGATACTAAGAGACGTTCAAAAGAAATAAAATTTAAATGTTTCAAAAGAAGAAATAAATTAAGGTTTTTACAAATAAGTGTAGATTTAACAGATTAAGATTTTTAGAATAATAATTAAAAGAATATTTTGATTAAAGCTATGGAATAAAAATATAAATTAGATTTAAGAGATATTTTAAAAGACAGGGAAAAAAATAAGAATTGTACGAATTTGGAATAAATTAATTAAGGAAAAATGGCGAAATTTTTTCTATTATTATATATATGTAGTTTGGTTGAAATTCTATCCATAGCATTTTATTTTCCCGATGATACAAAAAAGAAATCGCACCTAAATTTGCTAATACAGCGCCACCTTCAGGCTGATTTTCCCCACAATTTTATACAAAAATCGGCCTATGACATTACAACTAAATATAAAATTGTGTTGAAAAAAATCTCAAATTCTTCCCTGAAACTGCAAAAAATCGAAAATATCGCACAAAAATTGCTATTACAGCACCGCTTTCACGAGGAATGTTGCTATTTTCAACTAAGACTTGACTTCCGGAGTCAAAAATTTATATATGAAATATTCTTATGTTATTTCTATAACTCCATGCACTTTCTGATGATATAAAAGAACAAAAATCGCTATCGCAACGCCTTCTTCTGGCGAAATATCTCAATTTCAACAGGGGCCTGCTGGCCATAGCCCAATATGTATATGAAGTTCTGTGCATAACATCATACACATTTTGATGACACAAAGACACACGGGCACACAGACAGAAATTTCGTACAAACTTGTTTTTAGATATCTGTAAACGTGTAAATCTGTCGAAAACTGGAAGTAAAAAAATATTACAGTACCTTCTACGTATCTGAAATTCAGGAAATGTCATAATGTGAAAATACATAGAATTAATTGATTAAATTACTACTTTAAGCAAGTCAGTTTCATCTTATCATATATATTATTTCTGTTGTCAACATCCTTTCTCCTATGTATTTACAAAACGCACAACATTGAATGAGGTATGATTCGAAAGGTTTTTGAGCCGGCTTCTGACATAGTACACACACATATCGTTAAACCATGTTTTCTAATTAAAAATTGCAGTTAATTAAAAATTAAATCAGCATTGATCTTATATATGAAATGAAAGTTTTTTTTCCTCAAATCAATGTTGGCACAAGAATAAAATATCGCATTATATCGTGTTCAACAATAATATAAAAAAATAGTAAATAGTACAAAAGAGGTAAAGTGGGACTTCTCCGGAGATTTTCATTTTATACTTTTGATTAAAAAGAAAAATTGAAAATCCAAATTTTAGCAGAAACATACACCATCGATCATACATCATCGTATTTCACTTGTACCCTAAAATGTATACTTTGTTATTTTAAAGTAAATTGTATTTTATATGTATTTAGTTTATTTTTCTTTGTCCCATGTTTTTTCTGAAGCGGATGACGTCATTCCCTAATGCAGTTAAAATGCAATTGTTATTTTTTTTTTTCCTCGCGCATGCCGTTGACTACCTTCGATCAGTTTTTACTGTGACTGTGGTGGAAAGATGAGATGTAGAATATTTCATTTTTATGTAGATTATTTCATTCTTAATAAAATATTTTTAAAAAAATTAAAGACCTTGCATTTCTGATTTCAGATAAATCGTTCTTTTATGTAATATTATAATATGCTGGCACATGCGTATTTAAACATATTTCTCATGTAATACGCTGGTGTTGTATAAATGTGAGGTAAAAACTGTCTACAATAACATCTAAAGTTTATAAAATGTTTCAATAAAAATTTTAGCCAGTTAATATTTTTTCTTCAGTTCCTCGTCTGTTAAAATATGTTAACACCATTTTCTATTTTAACCTATTTACTTGCGAATTTTTTTTATCTAGGTCAACATTAACTTTATAAGGGTTATTGGCAGACGTCATAAATGCCTCATCAATTAATATCATGAGGGGTGTTCAAACACTAAAATAATCCTACAGGAAACCGAACTTTAATACACTAAAGCTCATAGTAAATCGCGTAATTTAGGAAGATAATTTTTCTTCTGTTAAATAGTAAAATTATGATAGATTGCTTGCAGCATATTGTTAGAAAACCACTGTTGTATATTTCTCAATCATATAAATAAATATTAAAAATAAAACAAAGAATGATTAAATATAAACTTGGTACATTTAGCCTTGTAACTAGGACGTGGTTTTTAAATCAACTGGTTTACAGCATTGTGAAAATAGTTTCAATGTTTAAGAGTTTGAGAGTTTCTATACTATTATTTCATTACTGAAATTTTTAGACAAGTATTGTTTTTGTTGGGAAGCCATTAATTTATTAATTAATATTGTACTAATATTTCATTTCCGCATTTTTTTTACAATTATTCTTCTTGTTGTAAATCCATTAATTAATCTGTTTTCGAAAGGTGATCCATTAAAATCTTTGCAATCTCAGTTCTTTGAAATAATTTACAAGACAATACAAAACCAATGGAAAAATATCCTGAATTGAAAATGATAAATGACAATTTAAACTGTGAAATTCTAACATTAATGAGATCAAAGTTTTCCAAAAGGATAAGAGTCTCGAAATTTGTTTAGATTCCTTTGTTGTTGATATAAATTAAATGGAAAATTACAAATGCGAAGCGAAGTAAAAAGTACATAAAATTTCTCGAAAATTAAAAAGGAAAGACACTTTTGTTTTTTAAATCATGGATTAACAAACAGTAATTATTTTAGAAAGCATGGGATATTTTGGACTTGAAAAATAAGCGTATTTTAAAAAGTCTTTTTTATGCTTCGAAACTAGATATATAGGCTTGTGGGTAAAGATCTCCACATATT
This sequence comes from Maratus michaelseni, assembly GCA_963931845.1. Taxonomy (NCBI): domain Eukaryota; kingdom Metazoa; phylum Arthropoda; class Arachnida; order Araneae; family Salticidae; genus Maratus; species Maratus michaelseni. The sequence continues at coordinate 214,489,714 of OZ007590.1, forward strand.
ACGAACTACCATTTTTTTTTATATATATTTATTGAAAAGTGCGCCTTTCTACTGAAAACAATGAAAAGAATGCAATATTTTATATAACTTTAAAGATTATATTATATAACTTTTTCGGTCACTGAATAAGATTAAAAAACAGTTAAAATTTATGTGATAGATACCACTAAATTTACGCAGTTGTCTAGTTCTTCATTTAAATATTGTGATATTTCTGTTATAATTCAAGAGACAAAGGGAAATTCAGGGTAAATATGGACAGATCTATCTAAATATTTGCCTTTATTGGGCATGAATTTTACTTCGACATTTAAAACATCACAATATTTTAAACAAAGACCAAAATACGGATATCATTTATTCATCTTTCAGAGAGACTCATTAGCCCAATAGCTAAAATTTGCATTCTTCTCTCGCTGAAAATGTTTTCAATAATTATCTCACTTGAAACGTTATGATACATTGAACAGTTTTGAATTTGAAATCAGAAGAATTCATTTCGAATTCAGTGTTAATGTCTTCCCATATACCATTCAATTTTTTTTTTATTTCTTTGAAAGATATTCCGAGCATGCGAAAAGTAGAAGTGAGTTGTCATTCTTAGGTATGCATGAAAATTCCATAACTTAAGTTTGAATCATTCGTTTGTACACTAGAGATTTGTGAATATACAATTTTCTCATTTAGTTTTCAATGTTGTTTAAAGAGAAATATTTAAATTTCAAGACCTTTCTATGAGTATTCAGATTTCAAAGTAGTGGATATATAATTGTTCATATAATTATATTTTTCTTTTTTTTTTTCTAAAAAAAACCCACTTAAGTTTTTCTAAATATATATTACCATAGTTAGTCTCTAATGAAAAAAATGTCAATTTTTATCTCAAATTTACAAGCAAAGCAATTTTGTTTGTGATACATTTTTGAAAACAATTACCACCTATTGTTTTTTAAATTATTTTAAAATTAATTTTAAAGTAATAATTTCTAAAGGTTTAAAATCAAAAATAAAATGACAGTAAAACCTCTAAAGCAAGAAAAAAATTTCAACAGTTTTTGTGCTAAAAGAAAAAAACAATCGTTATTTTTACTTTCTTCGAGACGTGTGCCACGTATGCCCCAAACTGTTTAACAAACTTTAAATAAAAAGAAAACTGCACAGTTAAACTAAGGGCATTGAGCTCACAGGCTATTCACATTAATTGTATACTATACTCGTATTTCAAAGAATTTGAAATAAGCCCCTTGAAAAATAAAGAAATCGACACTATATTAAGGGGGGGAGGTCATCCCCCCGTTAACCTCCTCATAGCATTATGCATTTTTTTCTGCTTTTAACTAAATTTAAGTGTGCATGTATTGCTAAATATGTTCAGCAGATGCACTACCTTATTAAAGGATGAAATTTTTAATTTCTGGACGTTTTTGTGTCTATGAATGTTTTACAAAAAAATTACATTCGTATTTTTTTTTTACTTGAAAAGGGAAAAGAGTGAAACAAAAACACATATTAAAAAATGCACATCAATTACTGCAAATGTTTATATATTTTTTTTGTCATTTTTTAAAATTTTTTTTTATATATTACATAGAATTAAATGGCGTTTATCGAATAATATTACATAAATTTCATATTAGTCATTTGAAAATACAATTTCAAAATAATATGAGATTTATTTATTTTTTTGCTTTCGGTAAATATATGAAACAACACTTACATTACGAATATATATAAATTTATTTATATTTACAATTTTTTTAACTCAACAAAATAAGTGTAACAGACATTCTCTAGGAAAAATACCTTAAACTAATTGTTCCTTGTAAGACAAGATATAGTCAGACAAAGTTAGGAGGACTGATTATTGCTTCAATCATTTTTCGATATTCCTAATAATGAACGCTATACATCTGTTGCAGTCTCACATGAATCATTGCTGCCATATTGGGAAAGTAAGATGCTTCTAGATTTACACTCATCCGATCTTAATGACTCTTGATTTATTCGAGGATTTACTTTTGATTTTCAGAAATAAATTATGTTCATGTTCTATAATGCATTGATATAAAAAAAAAGACATAAGATAAAAAAGTTAATTTAATTAGAAATTTTTTAAAATTAATTTTTACAAAATAAATTAAATATTTTAATGCATATGAAGAGTTAAGGACATAATCGATGATCGTCACAATAAGTTAAATAACAGTCAACCAACCTTCTTTTCTTTTCTACTATTCGTCGGCTGTGTTTTTATTTTTTTCAAACAACTTTAATTGTTCTTCATCTTAATACTCAACTTTAATTGTATCCTTTTTTTATTAGTCCAGGGATATCAAATGATAGTACATGTCTGAAATTTATCAGATAACACTTTCATCTCAAATTTCACAAAACTTGGATTACCATCGTTTTTCTCCTTGAAACTTAACATAGTATTTTTATTTGAAACATTTTTAGATTTTAATATTTAAACACACGGTCGGTTTGTAGTAACAAAAACAAAAAAACATGGGTGGTGCACCCCATACACCAACGCCTTTCAGAGACTAATATTAAACTTTTGATGTTGAAGAAGAATAGTATCTAATGTTTAGTATTCGTATAAAAGTAATGAACATCACATTTATAAATAAAAAAAGAAAAGTGCCCAGTTAAACTGATGGCATTGAGCTCACAGGCTATTCGCACTAATTATATATTATACTCTTATTTCAAAGAATAATGCCCTGGAAAAATAAAGAAATTAAGAATAAATTAAGGGGGATAAGCCCCCGTTCCCCCATTTATACTTAACCAGCGAACCCCCAAAATTTATCAAGGAAGCGCCTTATCACAATGAACCTATATACAAAATTTGAAGCAAATCGGATAATTCTGCATGCAAAACGCATTTATCTGAATTAAAGGATAATAGGCCCTGTTTCCCTCTTTATACTTAACCAATGGACAACCGAAACTAATCGGAGAAACGCCTTATCACAATGAACCTATATACAAAATTTGAAGGAAATCAGATAATTCTGCATGATAAACCAATTTATCTAAATTAAGTGGGGTTAGGCTCCGTTCCCCCCCTTTATACTTAACCAAGGAACCCCCAAAACTAATCAGGGAAGTGCCTTATCAGAATGAAACTATAAATAAAATTTGAAGGAAAACGGATATTTCTATCAAGAGTTATCGCGTTACGTACAAGTACATACATACATACGTAGATACATACGTACGTATATACAGATCCGGTAGGCACATTAGCTCTCAGGCTATGATAGCCTGTGAGCTAAAAACAGTTTAATTAAGAAAGAAAATAGATATATATACCAATAAAAATAATGAAAGAGAGAAGAAAAATTTGCAAACTTTAGCTTCAAACATAGGCTGAACATTAAAGGGACTTTGGGAAGAGAAGACAAATGAAGCGCAAATGTTAATTACGTAATTATTTTAGAATTCTTAACTGTTTTTTCACTGAGTGGTGCACACAGTACGCTACCCGCGTCAGTAAAGGTTAAAAAACGTATTTGAAACTTATGCAGGACAATATTTGTTCACACAATAGTGTTAAAAGGTCTTCAGTACCTGATTCCCAAATGAAAAACCAGGGTTTATAAACTTTGGGGGTAAATAAGGTACAATTTCAATTAGGTAGGTTAACTAAAAGAAACGTTTTTATTGATCCAATCATCGAACATTAATCCATAAACACAAGAATTTACATAGCATCAAAAACATGTTGCCAGTTATGATGATAACTACCACTAGTCATGAATAGTCGATGACATCATCGAAATGCGAGATTTTATCGTTTTACAAATATACATAAAATATCTATTGTCATTCTAATTTAGAAAGATATTTCATCTAATATATCACTTGTGAACAGCAAACAGAGTTACAGTCATCCCCTTTTCTCAGAAACTACTTATTTTACATGCATACCAAGAGTGTTAAAAGAAACCCCACCGCTGAATGTGAAATAACTATATCAAACAAACATTGCATCAAGCAAAATGAAGAATTATTGATTTTATCAGTCGCTACCTTACAATTACAAATTTCGTATAGAGCTGTGTATACGAAAACTACAATCAAGAATGTCGCATATTTGTACAGTTATTCTGCGGCAAAAAAAAATAATATTTAATTTAAGTAAAAGAAATAATGTTAAATTTTTTTAAATGTCTCGGACATGTAATGACAGATTGATCTGATTTTTCGAATAGTCGGATTTGAAAATAATTAATGTTTTTATAATCCTATGAAAACACTGGTTTAATCAAGTTGTGGTTGAGAGAAATAAAAATATCGAGCTTAATTCTGTATTAACTATTCATTATAATATATTTCTAGGAAATATTTTATTTTCAAGGTATGTGATAAAATAAGATAGATGATAATTTAATTATAAAATTATGATGGAATTTTAAAAAAGTTGATTTTTTTTATCTTCCAAATCCTGATAAAAATAGTTTTAGTTTATTTTCAGAAATCGTTATATTTTTAGATATGATTAAAAAAAATACAGTAATCTGCCTTTTAAAGTGAAATACGGTTTGCACCGGCAGGGATAAAATCTTAGATACTCTTAAAAAAAGATTTAACACTTGCTAACAACTATTCTAATAAATATTTCCAAACAGTTTTAATTTTGGTCTATGACTGGAAATATATGTAAACCTATGTATGTGAATCACTGTTGCAATTGCCATTTCTTATTTTTTCTTCTGTTAAACGTTTATCCGCTGCATGATTTTTTTCTAGAAAAGTTCACAAGAAAAAGTTTTATTTTACGATAAAAAATTATTTAACTACAAGGTAAGTGTCATTTATAATTATTTATATTTATAAACTAACTATAATATTTCTTAAATTATACCTATACGTTTTGAAAAATCAGAGTTAATTTTGCACCATCTAAAATCTAATACGAACGAACCCCACAGTATTTTCTTTATTTATAAACTTTATTTAACACAGTATCAATCTTATTAGCTTATTTGATGAAACAAATACAGAATAACGTGTGAAAACAGAACCAGTTTAAAACAAAATTCTGTTTTTATGGTCACGACTATTGTCGCCAGGTGTCCGTCCCGTATTTCCTGTGTTAAATTATACATCTCGCGAAACCATTCATTACTCGTGACGCAAAATATGCATATTTATCAGAGTTCAAAATAACTTTAACATTATCCTACGTCATTATTTATAAGAAAGCATTTTATTTTACATATTGTTTATTTTACAAAAATGTGGGGGAAATTGAAATGCGACATTCGAGGTAGTGATTGTTAGAATATTTTAAATTGCACTTCATTATTTTAACACGATCACACGATCATAATGATTGGTAAAAAAATCAAACGATTTACAATTACCTCAACATAGTGTAAAAGTGTCCAGGCCGGGATTTGAATCCAGGACATTGGCATAAACTAACTGTCAATGCTATTTCAATTCACACACACATATATATATATATATATATATATATATATACAATAACACCAATTAAGCTACTCTGGGCAAATTCGGAGGTCCACAATTCACTCAGAAAACATTCGTCTGTTATCTCAAACAGCTCAAGATAATGAATCGCAGGTAAAAGACTTCCAATAAACGTGAGATTCTGAATTAGACTTTATTATTGTAACCCAATCAAAGTAGTGTGTTAAAATAATACGAGTTGCAATTTTTACAGCTGACTGATAAAGTGATCAGCTCGGTACACCCAGAAAAAGGAATTGATTAAAACTACAAAACATGTTTTGTTGAGTACATTTTCGATGTTTTAGCAAAATTTCCATTGATCTATATTTAAACAAAAAGTTTTGTAGGGTCAACCAAATTTTTGTTGATTCAACAAAACTTTTTTCTGGGTGTAAATGAATCAAGGACATTGCTTAAGCTGTCAATACTCTCTGCCAACTAAGCTCTTTTTTAGTTGCTAATACTATACTTTAGTTGGTAGAGCGTTCGATGTCAGTTTAAGACAAGTCCATGGATTCAAATCCTGGCCTGGGCACATTTCCACTCAGTTGAAAAAATTACAACTCATATGATTTCTTTCACTATGATTGTGTTAAAATAATAAAGTGTAATTACGTTTCCAACGATTATTGTAGGACATTTACCTGCGGAGCATTCAGTCGATCGGATCAAGTCGATCTGAGTATATCTGTCGTCGCCGGATTCCATCAGGATTGCTTAGGTGGTAGAACTTTGGCTGCTTTTGCCAACCTTCGGGGTTTAAATCCTGGCCTGAATACTTTTTCACTAACTTGGAAAAATTACAGCTCTTATTTTAAATTGTAGACCATTTGCCGTAACGACATAATGGTCAAAATACAATATATCATATTGGCTATGAGATCAGTGATCCAAAGGGGTTTAGAGATCGACACCGTAGGATAAAAAAATAATGTTTTATACTAATATTATCTAGTAATATTTTATACTTAATATTTTATACTAATGTTTTATATAGTTTAGAATTCATGTAAGATTGGTGAGCTTCATTTATTATTATATCCATAACTGCTAAAAAGATTTTATGATGTTTTTGATTGGCTGTTTTGCTGCAATGAAGCAGCTAGAGTGATATGGACTTTATGGTTTGTTCAATAAATATTATTTGGAAAAACTCACTTTCAAAAAACTATTATTAAAAACTCCAAAAAATACTTATGTTTAATCCACTTCCTACCGAACTGTATAAAAAGTGAACTTTTTTTTTTAAAATCTAGCAAAACTTTACGAGAGATAACACAGCTTCTTCCGAGCCCAAAAAGCGTTTCTTTATCTTCAGAATCGTCAGAAACCAATAGATTTCAGAGAAATAAGCATTTCTAAAATAAAACATTTTTTTCGACTTTCCGAGAAAAAAAAAGTTAAACGTGTCCGGGTAGTTTTTACAGCATATTAATCAGTTTTACCTACGCAAAATATCGGTTTTGTGGCTTCAATCAATTCTCAAATAAACCTTTTTAACTGTGGAATGTATACATGCCAGAATAACAAAATAATATTATTTTTAATATTAATTTATATGCTGTTAATTTAACATGTTTTTCTGCTGGAAATGTATTTTAAAGATGGATATTTGTACTTGAGAATTGGTAGCTTCCGAAAACCCGATATTTCACGTTGTGAAGACTGAGTAACGCACTGTAAATGCCACTCTTCTACATTTACTTATTTCTTTATGTTGATTTTAAAGCGTGGAACAAAGCAACTTGTTTCAGAAATTCTGCTTTAAATCTTAAAAATATCTTAGTTTCTGAATTTTCTGAAGGCGTGATATTTCCGAATCACGAATAACTGGGAAAAAGTTATATCATATTTTCGTAAAGTTTTGCTAGATACATAAACATTTATCTTTTTTACAATGTGTACGCTTTAGAAATGGTTTAATTCATTAATATTTAATAGAATGAAAGAAAGTTCAGTTATAATTTATATGTGGCTGACTGCGAATCCGTCATTCCGGCTTTATGAATATTTGTTTGATAATCGGTTGTTGACAGGCAGTTTTGATAAGCGGGCTATTGTGAATACATTTTCGCTTTAATCCGACTTCATTAACAAAGATGGAAGGCGGCCTCTGAAATTGTTTTCTGGTCCTTTAGGATTCCCTCGTAGCAGGTTTCACTGTATGTGGTAATATTGTCTTAATATGATCATTAAACGTTTGACAAACTTTTATATCAATGATCTAATTTATCCTCTTTTGATTATTTTCTGCATTTAATCTTCCGATGGTTCTTTAAGATAATACGACAATACATTATCGTACATTACATTTTCGACATTACATTTTCTCGTACGTTACATTCATCTCGTACATTACATTTTCAACAATACATTCTCAATACATACTCGTACAGTACATTCTAGTGGTGTTTCTTTGAAAAAAAATATAGTATAGTAGCTGATCCGCCCGGCGTTTTCCGAGCAAAAAATACTTAAAACCCTAATAAAAAATAAAAAATCGCAAACAAAATTTAAAAATCAGTGCACGAAATCCGAATGAACTTTATTAATAAGGAATTGAAACGGGATTACTTTTACTCATGTAGAAAAATCGCAGCGAATCTTGAAAACACGCTAACATTTCAAAAATCACAGAGTACAAAATTTGCTATATTGGTCTAAAATAATAAAACTGGATTTATTTTACGAATGTCGAAAAACCTCTGCGAAAAGCGGAAAAATTCTATGAATCGCATAAAAAAATTCAAAAATTGCTAAACGAATTCCGAAAAAGCTTCATTGAAAAGAGGACAGAGTTTATTACATGGGGCTAAAATATTAAAATAGGATTCATGTTACTAATAGGGAAAAACTGCCGCGAACTGAAACGAAAAACCACATACAAAATCGCTAAAAACTCAAAAATCGAAGAAGGCAAAATTTACTACCATAGGCTAAATCAGTGTATTCGCAATTTGTTCACGAATGTCAAATAGCGACTGGAAACGCAAAAGAACGCTAAAAATAGCATTGAAAACCGCGTAAGTCAAAATGTTCTATATTAGGTTAAATGTTTCAAACGGAATTCCTTTTATAAATGTCAAAAAATCGCCAAGAAACGCTAACAGATGGTTAAAGATTAAATGGTTAAAGATTAATGGTGAAAGATCGGATTGTTTATAGTAATGCGGAAAAATTTAAAAGATAACTCCGATAAAAATCGAATACAAAAACGTTAACAAATGCTTAAAGATTAAATGATTAAAGATTAACGGTGAAAGATTAAAACCGGATTTATTTTACTGATGGGGAAACACCGCTTAAAATTACAAATAAAACTCCGATAAAAATCGCATACAATATCGCTAAAAATTCAAAAATCGAAAAAGGCAAATTTACTATCGTGGGTTGAAATAGTGTAACAGGAATTCGTTCACAAATGCAAAAAAAAATCGGCACGAAACACCAAAGAACGCTACATATTGCAATAAAATCTGCGTTAGACAAAGTGTGCTACATTAGGCTAAATGTGTGAAAAGGAATATTTTTTACAAATGTCAAAAAATCGCCGCGATACGCTAACAAATGGTACAAATCAAATTGAAAATCGGCAAAACGTCAAAAATCATGAAGGACAAACTTACTATATTAGACTAAGATTTTGAAAACAAATTATTTTTTTGAATGTCAAGAAATAGTAGCTGAACGCAGAAAAACGCTAAATATTGCATTACAAATAGCTGAAACGTCAAAGATCGCAGAGGGCAAAATTTAATGTATTAGATTAAAAGTTTAAAACCGAATTCATTTCACGAATGTCAAACAATCGACACTAAAAGCGAAAAAACGCTAAAAATAAAACGGAAAATAGCAGTAAAAATAACATTAAAAATCGCTAAAAAAATCGCTAAAAATATATAAATCGCACAGATAAATTTTCTCATATTAGGATAAAAGTTCGCGGAAAAGTGCTAAAAACACATGAAAAATAGTTAAAAATTCAAAAAACGCGCAGGAGAAAATTTACTACATAAGGCTAAAAATTTAAATATAAATTATTTTTACAAATATAGTATACCTCAAAAAATTGAAATCTGATGCGGAAAAACACAAAATATCGCATTAAAAAACATAAAAATTTAATAATTGCGAAAGAGAAAATGTACTACATTAGATTAAAAGTTTGAAAACAAATATATTTTCTGAGTGTTACAAAAACGTCGCAGAATGTACAGAAATACTAAAAAATCGCATTGAAAACTGCATTAAAAATCGCTGAAATATCGAAAATTGCACAAGACAAAATTTATTATATTAAGCTAAAAGTTTGAAACATAATTCTTTTTATGAATGTCAAAAAATTGCCGCGGAACACGAAAAAACGATAAATATGCTAAATATCGGCTTGAAAATCGCCTTAAAAATTGCAAAAATTTAAAAATCGTGGAAGACAAAGTTTACTATATTAGCTAAAAGTCTGAAACAGAATTCATTTTATGAATTAAAAAAATCGCCCGATATTCAAAATTAAAAAATTCGTGAAAAAATTCGTAAAATAAAAAAATCGTGATTAAAAAAAATCACTGTGCGTGTTGCTATTTAACTTTATTGAAAAGAGGAGAAAAAATTACTATATCAGTCTAAAATATTGTAAAAGAATTCATTTTAATAATGCAAAAAGACCACGCAAAATGTAAACAAAAATTCTATAAATTGCATAAAAAATACAAAATCAGGCTTCGATGTGCTTAACTGCATACATACCTTCTTGCCAAATTTTGCAGCTTTGAGTACAGCGGTCAGTTCAGATCACAGCCGACAGACAGACAGAGAAACGTCTTTGATTATTATTATAAATTATGTGGTACAAAGTCACTCGCTCCATTTCATAATCGTATTTTGATGTAAAGTTTAATATAGAATTGTTTCGAATGCGTAATATCTTGAGTATTCTAAAAATATACTAGTGTTGCATGCATGTGTGTGCTGACTGCTTTATCGAATATGTATCCACTAAAAAACTGTTAATCTGTCTTTCAACCTTTCAAGCATTATCTTAAAGTTATGCATTTGAATACTCATAGATCTTTTCTAAGAAATATTGGGTGTTCGGCATGCTGAATGTTCCCAGTATTTGTATCAAATGTCAAGTTTAATCTTTCTATCTAGTTACACTTTCTACCATGGGTCCTTTAAAGCAAATTGTACTAATTTCTGGATAATAGCTTATTTTACACATTAAAATTATAGTTATTATTTTTCAATAATTATTAATTTTTTTTTCTTTCGTAAATTTTAATATAGACGTTAAGAATCAATCAAAAAGAAGTTCTATTTTTTAATTAAATGAAAATTATAAACTAATTATTTTTCGCAAAATGAATAATTAAAATGAAAATATAAAACGGTTTAAAATGTAAAATTTTAAATTATAGAACATTAGAGAATAATAAAATAGTGTACAATACTGAGGTGAAAAAAAAAATTATTTAAAACGTTTTCGTGTCATAATGTTTGTCAATATAATTTACAGCCTTGAAATAATGAAAAAAATCACAGGCAAAAAAATAAACCAGCGGAATAAAATCTTTAAGTTAAGTCTTATGTCTTTCTTTAAAGACATATTCATTAGACAAAAATAACGTTACTTTAAAACAGATAACTGTATAAATATTAATAACAGACTATACAACCCATTAAAGATTAATTTTATTCTACTGATAATGTCATTATTATCTAGCTAATTTAAATTAGAATCGGGAACAGAATAATAAATCATCATTAAATGCTAATTAATGATAATTTTAGATTATCGTCATAAAGTTGTACTTTTAATTTAATCTCTGTTTGGAATATAAAGAGATTTACCTTTAATTCACGGATTATGACGGTGTATTTACACACTTTTAAATGTATTAATATTCTCTTATATTAAGATTTTATAAGATATTTTTTTTGTAAATTATATATTAATTTTATTTTCTAATTAATTTATATCTTAGTCGAACTTATTCAAAAAACTTTTCAAAACTATTTTTTCTGAAAAGATGTTCTTTTATTTTTATATGGATGTTCTTTTTTTCTATTAAAAATGCTGCAGTGTTTTCAAGCTTTCTTGAGAAAATTTAGAATTAAGAATAATACATTAAATTATAGTAATTTGCAATTTTTCCCTTTTAAAAAATTCATGATGCAATTAATTCTGCATCGTAAATCGTAATAATATATATGAAATAAAAGCTATTTCTGCGTTGACAAACAAAAGTGTAATTTAAATTAGTTTGAATAGTTTTTTCTTAACCCATTAAGCGCCATTGCTCCCATTTTGGGAACATTGCTTTAGGATTTTTTTCTAAAGTGCGTATTTTATAAATTGTTAAAAGGTTCATGTTATTTGCATTATGAATATATTAGATGACATATGAAATTTTTTTTTTAAGTTTCATTAGAATTTTCTATTTTTTAAAACGTATTAAAACAGGCGAAAAATAGCTTTTTGGCAGTATTCGAAAGAAATATTTAAAAAAAAACTTTATAATAAAAATTATATCACAATATAATAAAATATAACACCTTGTAATAGTATATTACTTCAAAAACAAAAATCTTTTTGTTTTTGAAAATGACTCAGAAGAGTCGAAATATGTAAAACAACTAATAAAAGTTATTTTAATTTATATTATAGTTGTTAATTTTACACCTTTAGCATTTAAAAGTAAAAATTATATCTTTTAGTTAAAATATGTTTATAACAGTGTATTATATTAAACAACTTCAATCCGGAATTAATATGTATAATAGATCAATCACAATTACCGAAAGCATAAGTTGTTCCCAAAATGGGAGCAATGGCGCCTAATGGGGGTAATGTTTTTGAAAACTTGTACATATGCCTCCATGCATTTGTGGTATGTATTTTTCAATTTATTAGCTATAGAACGTATAATATCATTCTGAAACTAATATTTTTAGGAGATTTCATATAAATTAGTCCAACTTTCACATTTATAATGAAAAACAAAAAGAAATTACCAGTTCTTTAAACATTTTCATTATCCATCTCTTTATTTTTCATTATTACATAATTTTTTCTGACTATTTTACAAGGAAGATGATTGAACAATTTTTGAGATTTGGATGATTTTTCGGATGTTCTGGAAATCGTTTGTTTGCCACCTGATTGCACTATTGTGACATATGAGGAAGATATCTTCCTCATATGTGTGTCGCATAAATTATTTTCTATTACATATGTAATAGAAAATAATTTATGCAACGATTTATCCCATGTTATATTTGGTGGAGTAGAACTTTCTGTAAATTCTAAATCAACAGACAATCAAGAAATATCTGATTTAGTGTTTAAAAAAGACAAAGTATTAAACACAGGCTTGTTATTTTAGATGAAAGTTCAGACGAATCTTCAAATTGGAATATGGAAAAAACTAAACAAAAAAAAATGTAAAAAACCAATTTCAGAAAACGAAAAAATTGTAATATAATGCTGCATAAAAAATGTTGTATCATTTTCATGTAAAATAGTAGGACAAAAATGATGTAATGAAGAAAAATAAAGAGGCGGATAATGAAAATGCTTATGGAATCGGTAATTTTATTTTTTATTTTTATTATAAATGTAGATGTTAGACTAGTTTATATGAATTCTTCGTAAATTATCAGTTTCAGAATGATATTAACCATTTTATAGCTAAAGAACTGAGAAATAACAAACATAAATGCACAGAGGCATAAGTAAAAATTTTGAGAAATTTTACCCCCATTAGGCGCCATTGCTCCCATTTTGGGAACATGCTATTTTTCCTAAATATTCGATTTTTTTAAATTTGTTTCTTCAGAAATACCTTAAAGACTTTCTATTCATGAATAAAAAACAACTGTTTCATCAAAAACCAGTTTAATATATATAGCAGCGCTTAATGGGTTAATGTAAACATCTTTTATGAATATTTATAAATTAATTACATATTTAAACGCATTTTAACACGAGGATATATATCTATATTATATTTATTATTATGAAGAATTATTTAATTTTCAAATTGAGGCGCTTATTACTTGGCAGAAATGCTTGCCAAAATTGTAATGCTTCATTTTAACTTACCAGGTGCGATTGTATAGAAGTCTTTGTTATTTTTAGAACCTATGACTTTTCCTGTTTTTGGACAACATTCAACACCAGTTTCATCAGCATTTTGTATACGATCGCACATAAAAGGTCAGAACAGTTTTACTCTGCAAGGTATTTTTGAAGTTGTTGGAACCACAATCAAATACAACCTTCTGTGAGACAAGCTTTCCCTTTTGAAATTAATTTTGCATTACGTTGTGTTATCCTTGGATGCCATTTTAGAAAAAAGAGTCACCCTATCCTCCCCTGGACTGTTATCTATAAATGGATTTTTTCTTCATTTTTGTTTCATGACATTATAAAGAACATATTTTTCTTCCCAATCCAATTTTCACTTTTGAAAAAATCAAATCTTCAAGGAATTTTCTTTCTAAGGATATCATAAGCAATGGTCCCATACGCCTAACTTCAATTGTTTTCCCTACTATAGTTTCATATACAACATTGCTTTTGGAATATTAAAATGCAAAGATGCCTTGTCCAAACTAAGCTGACTTGGCTTCACAGCTTGTAAAGCTTTTTCAAGTCCTCTGTGGAGTACATGAAGTTTCCGTATTTTGTGTTTGGGGAATCTTCTTGGTCATCAGTAAAAATATTTCTTTCAGTCATCTAAAAATCATGAAAAAATAAGATTTGAAGGACACCAATAATCATTACATTTGAAAATGTGCATGTCTATGTGCATGTGTACGGTATGTTTTTATATCTGTTAACATTTCATTTTTTACCATTGTTGTAAAATCACTTAACTCAAAATATAGGTTTTAAAATACGCCACTCTAACATAAAACGCAAACAGTTCATTTGCTAGGAAAAGTAGCCTAATGTATTCCTTCCAGTTAATGAACACTTGTGTTCATTCATTGGTTAGAAACTGTTTTCTGTTCATTCAGTGAATTTATTGTACATTTAATGAATAAAACAATAAGAAATTAAGTACTTTGCTTTGATTTTGTGCAACACAGACAAATCCCAGTGAATGAACACGTATTCATTAATTAGATTTTTAACATTTGCGTAACCATTTATTAGACACCCCTAATCTCAAATTCTACTTAGTCTACAATGGTTAAAACAATTAGAAATATATCTATAATATGTATATTTAACATATGTTCAATGAAGTTAGTGCATAATGCAAAAAAAAAAAAAAAAAAAAAAAAAAAAAAAAAAAAAAACAATCAATTCTTACCAAACGTATGAAATGACGTAAAGCTTTCGTTATTATTTCAGCACAGAAACCATGTGTTTCTCAGTCATGAAAAATCCAACATGTTCTCAAATTAAAGTCATGTGACTTCAGTAACTAATCAGAAATGAGATAGCTTCCTGTCGAATATAATTTAGGCAATATTGTAAATCTATCTAGTGGGGAGATTTTTAAACTTTATTCTATTAAATTATTCTATTTACTAATTATTCATTCACTGGGGGCTGTTCGCTTACTTACTGGTCGGGCTACCCTATATAAACAAAAGATAAATATTAACTCAGACTCAGCAGTAAAAGAATTTCCATTTCATTTTCTAATCGAAATAGCGCTTTAAAATAATTGAAAAATAAAACACTAGTTAAATAAAATATTTTGAAAAGGTTTAAAATTAAAATCTTTAAATAGTCTATGCCAACTGCGTAGAAGAAAAATTACGTGATATATTTTGTCACGATAGTTTTGCTTATTTCTTAAGTATCAAAGTCTAATTTGTCGATAGGAAATGTAGAAAAAAGTTTTTTCCAAATTTTTACCACAATACCGTAATGAAAACTAACCTTTCTTCAAAATCTGAAATATCTTTCCAGGAAAGAAAATCTTTTATTTTAATGATTTATGCCACTCATACGTTCTCAATATGTCCTTTATATATATAAAGGTTATCAAAGAAAGATAGATAGATAACTATATAAACTATACAGCCAGTTATATTATTTCAGAATTTTTTACTAAATAAATGTTCAGTTTGATTAAAAAAATCTCTATTTTAATAATGTTTCTCACAGCAGGTAATTAGAGACAACATTCTCTTTTTATCGAGATATAACTAGCAGTCATAACGAAAGCAATTTCAGTGGCATTTTTAATCAAATTGTTCTGTTTAGTAGGTTTTTTTGCCAACAGTATTAACAGTATTTGTACCATATTTCCGAAAACTAATATTTGTCTTATTTTATGACAAAAATGAGCAGTTACAGAAGACGAATAAGGTAAAGCTAGGATAGGCTGTGCATAAGTCAAAAGAATAACAATAAAAATCTAAATATTAATTTTTTGCTAAACTATCCATGAAATTTTTCACTTCATTTATTTTTTATGCATTTCCATTGCTATTTTGTTGTTATGTTGTAATTTAATAGAACAGTTGTAATAAAACCAAGAAAGTTATTTAGCGCAATCTGTCCTTACAGGGTTGGTGTGATTGCGCACATGGGTAGGAGAGATTGTTACTAATAATAACTACAATTAAATTGTTAATAATAATAATTACACTTAAATGACATTGTTGTAAGGTTTTTGTGAACAAATATTATTGTATTAGGAATGAATATTTCAACCTAATGATTAAAGAATCAGAAAAATGAAATAATTGTAAAAACGATTAAAAAATTTGAATTAAAGGGGAAAAATTAAAGAATCAGAAAAAACAAGTCCAGATAAGATTACAAAATAACATTAAGTTACTTGAAAACACGTTTAACGTAAAATTTGTCCATTTTCATTTTTATTTTTTATGCAAATTTACCAATAACCTGCGTAATCTCTCGTAGCATGGAAACTAATGGGAACAATGCGCTATCTCTCCTAAGCAGCAGATTCGCATACTCTAAAATTTCGGTAGGAGAGATTGCGCGGCCTTTTATTTAAACATGGCCGCTACTAAAACGAAACGTTGATGTTCACATTGTTAGTCTAGATTAGTAGCATATGAGAAATCATTTAAGTGTAAGATATTTTGCACTACTGACATTGTATAGAAATTCTGATGAATAGCTATAAAAATTCAAGCACTTACTTTGGGAAAACAAAACAAAATAGCAATGCTTTATCTTAGACGCTCAAGACAATCAACGTGCACTTTCAAGTAGACACTCCACTACTTCTGTTGTACAACTACCTGGAATCGATGCTCCCTCACCCTACTACTTCCCCCCAAACCTCTATGTGTGCAATCTCTCCGACCGCACCATCTCTCCTGGCTTTACCTTATTACTATTTCAAAATAATCGTACTGAAAAGTTAAAATGAGGCGAATATTGTTTTATGACTTATGTCAGATACGTAGTATAAAAAAGCAAATGCAATTGATTTTGCCTTCTATACACTATACTTACTACTGTTATACTTAATTTATGATTTCTGCATAATGTCTAAGTACTATATTTGCTATTGTCCCACGTATTCTGTTTCCGCTGATTAGTTTTCATACCACGCGAAAGACAAACAATAATTTATAAGAAAATGTCAATAGTCTCAAGCAATAATAATAGCTGGCCAATGAAATATACGCTATATTTCCAATGATGACCGGTCACTTGCGGTTTTAGACGTTTTGTTAAATATCTGGAAAGATACATGAGGAATTATCCAGAAACTTCAGGAGTGTAAACAACATGATAAACGTCATATATTTCCGCGAAGATTTTTTCCCGAAACCCCATAAGGAGCCGTCAACAAATTGAAGAAAAACGAATAAATTTTGGATAACCCTGTAAAAACTAATATTGCAAAAGCATTCAAACTGTAGACTATGATTAAGTGGATTATTGTAATAATTTGGGTTCATTTATATGAAGATAGCATGTATACTCGAAGAGAAATTCAGGTTTTTATAGAAACAGTCCCAAATTTTATCAAGTGTTTTGTTTATAATTTGCAGAGTTTTTAATATAAAAACAAATTTTTCTCAGAAAATATGACAAACAAAATTCTACACAATACCCTGCAATCAAAATTAAAAAATAATAATAATTGTATGAAAAATGATACAGGTTTACTAAATATTGTTTCACTGCGCATGCGCGAATTCAATCAAAATATACTGTGCATAATATATTAGCTAAATGTATAGACCAACTTTTATGAAAGTCTCAAAAACATAGTTTGAAAATTCTGATAGTAATCGTCGATAGAATAAGCTCGAAATTCGCTGTTTCCAATAGGAAGCAAAAAGATGAGGGGTTGTATCAAATATAGAATGAGAGATACTTCATTCTTATTATGTCAACTTTGATAAGCTAGTACATATGGATACAACTGGAGGTATATAGGGAAATACATATGGACTTTGTTTGTCATATTGTCTGAAAAAAACTTGTTTTTATATAAAAAACTCTGCAAATTATAAGCAAAAAACTTGGTAAAATTTGGGACTGTTTTTTATAAAAACCTGAATTTCTCTTCGAGTATACATGCTATCTTCATACAAATGAACCGAAATTATTACAATAATCCACTTAATCATAATCTACAGTTTGAAAGCTTTTGCAATATTAGTTTTTACAGGGTTATCCAAAATATATTCGTTTTTCTTCAATTTGTTGACGGCCCTTTATGGGGTTTCGGGAAAAAATCTTCGCGGAAATATATGACGTTTATCATGTTGTTTACACTCCTGAAGTTTCTGGATAATTCCTCATGTATCTTTCCAGATATTTAACAAAACGTCTAAAATCGCAAGTGACCGGTCATCATTGGAAATATGGTGTATTTGCTTAGAATCCAAAGAAATACTTTTTGAAGCAAATAATTAATGTTCAAAAACGTTCTATTCTTTAAAGACAGACAACGCTTATAGTGACTTTAAATATAAAAATATTTTTTAAGAACAAACATTGCATAAAAAATTGCATAAATATCCATAACACCATTGTAGGATGTTTAGAGAGATTTTTAATATATATATATCTACAGGGTGTCCACGTATAACCTGACCTACCTTTATTTTCGCAACCTTAGGTCCTAGATGCATACTTCCAATTACAAAAATGGTTTAAATAAGGTAAAGTATTATTTTTAAAGCGGTTTGGGTCAAGAAAAACATTTATTAAACAATTACGAATTTTAAATTATTGGAGGATATATATACCTCCATTCCTTTCAAAAAGAAAAAAAAGAAACTAAAAATTATACTGGTTTATTGTGACGTCAATCACGGGGAAACATTAAAAAATCTAGACAACATTGCAAATTTCTCATAATACTTGAAACTGTAAAAACACAAAATACATAAGATTGTCAAACATATGAAAAAAGACATCATTGCAGTATAAAAAATAATTATTTGAATTTATTTATACATATAAATTAAATACATCATCCTGCAAAAATTAATGTTGCATCTGATTACATTTTTGTTGCAGCTAGATTTTATTGGAACCACTTAATGTGAAATGAACACTAATTATGTTTTTAAGAAAATATATAATCATTAACTTCATATTTTAAACAATATCTACCGCTAATAAAACATGAACCATTTTGTAAGAAAAAAAATCATGATTTTCATCAACCTGTTAATAATAATTAGTGTCAATCTTTAAAAATATTTTTTGCTATTTGAATACCAGAGAGTAGTTCCTACAGAGAAGGTTATTAGGATCAAATTTTAAACTATTGTTTGCGTAAAAAAGGTCATTAATCTTGATTATAATAAAGACAGTTTGAGCACTATTTTACTAACGCATACGATAAGATTTTTTTTTTGTTTCAATAACATAATAATTGAAAGATTGTAAAAATAAAAAAACAAAATATTTCGATTAAAACATACTTATTTAAAAATTCTAAGTGGTATTAGTATATTTTTTTAATAAACAAATTTTCTCCTAATTGCTTTTTCTTCTGGGAAAAGTACTGCTGTTGTACAAAAATAAAACAATGCGTGCAAATTTCAAAAATTAAATGAAAAGCATTTTTTTATTTCTTCATAAAAAATTTAAAATACATCAAAAGCTGGAAAAATTGCAATAATAATAATAAATATTATTATTATAATCAAAGTGTTTAATTGTAAAACATGGTAACTGTAATTTCTAATACTTTCCAACAAATTTGAAAAGTAGTTTTGACTTATTCAGTGTATCTGACTGACTGGTCATGCTCTAACTATTGAATTGCCTTGTATTTTACATCCTTGTGCAAATTAATTGAAACAATTTTATCCAAAATTTCAAAATATCAGAACAAATGCTATTTTTCTTAACTGCATACAAAATCAATAAATATCAACACATAATATATTTCCCACGACTTTTTATCAACATTTAGACACGATTGGGTATGAAGTCAACCAATTTTCACAGTCATTTATGATAAAATTATATCATCATATTTTTGTCCTGACCACAAAGGAATTAACGCCGTGATTAACTGCTCCATAGTTATAAAGTCCATTTGTAATAGGCGATTATAGCATATAACCCAAATATTCTCAATTAGATAGATATCGGGAGCGATCTTAGGTCACGCCATTGTTTAAATTAGATTCTTAAACATAAATTCCCTGACCATTTTATACGTGTGGGATAGGGGCTAAATCCGTCAGAAAAATCACTGATCCATCGAGGCATTATTTCTTTAGCTATGGGACAATCCTTTTATATAGAACTTCAATATATAGCTGAGAATGTGTCACACCGTCAACAGACTGCAAATAACGAACACTATTGTAAACGAAACAATTCGAAAACGTTTTCTATTGAGAGTGTTTAACGTATTGGTTAACGTGGCAATCAGGAATTTTTTTGCCTGACGATCTCCGGGCGTCTTGACTTTGCCGTCCATGGACGAAAAAATGGCTTTCGTCATAAAATAACGCTTTCCCTCCATTTTCGATTGTACAATTTTTATATTTTAAATCCGACAAGTAGCGCTTCCTCTTCACGGTTTGGATCAGAAGCTGAGGGCTGAAGGACTCAACGGCCAGTTGCAAGAAAACGCTTCCGAACAGTAGATGAGTTAACAAGTATTCAATGTTCTCTTAAATCTCTATTTAATGCAGGACTAGTTTTCCGAGAGTGTTTTGTACTATGTTTAAGCAGAAAGGAGAAATCTCTTTGCGTTAATTTCAATTTTCGGCCATATTGCCCTTTTTGCTTTGGGAAAAGAGATTCCGTTACTTTTACTTACCCATCATACGTAGTATAGGGTGAGTCTTGTAATCGTTTTGAAAATCGAAAAAAAAATTGACGGATTTACACGTTGCAGACACTGGAGATTCCAAAAAACATACTTTTAGAAAAAAAAAATTGCCGTCCGTCTGTGTGTGTGTCTGAAAAGCTCCCGAACAAATTGAGATAGAGACTTGAAATTTAGTATGCACTTAGTATGTAATAATGGGAAGAAGTTTATTGAATTTCAGTAACCTCGATTATTCGGAACTATTTTTTTCGGACTCTCGAAATAGTCGTTCTTATAAAAGGTATATAAAATTTTTTGAAATTGTTTA
Organism: Maratus michaelseni; assembly: GCA_963931845.1. Classification (NCBI taxonomy): domain Eukaryota; kingdom Metazoa; phylum Arthropoda; class Arachnida; order Araneae; family Salticidae; genus Maratus; species Maratus michaelseni. Next base: position 214,510,777 of record OZ007590.1, read on the forward strand.
TTTTAAGGAATGAATATAAAAGTCAATAAAAAACATAAATTTTGCATAAAGAATCAAGTCGATCGGATAATTAGTTGCTGAGATATTTGTAATCCTATTTTCAACAGTCTTCGATTTTTCATGACCCTGTATTTTATCCAAATTTCAATTCAAAGATATATTTTAATTGGAAATGAGATGCTTAATCTGACGCAATAAACTGATTGTTAATAGGATTAACATTTTTGGAGTTATAAGTATGTTTCTTTTACGCAATTCAGTAATAGAACATTTAAAGTTTATGACGTCATCAAGCCACGATATTATTCGAATTGCAATGCATTTTATAACTAGTTTTTACATGTTTTATTTTCATATTCTATATTATGTATATCCATAATGTGTAACTGTTACGGTGGCCCTCAACGACTAGTTTTGTTTTACAATATGACTCACAGTTTCAATACTATTGTCAGCAATCTTTGAAATGCCTCTATAAGTTCTTGACGCATGTTCGAAGAGGCTAACAATCTTTGAACGCTTTCGAGGCGTCAAATTCATCTCGGGCGACGGTGAACTCTGAACTGATGTGATCGTAGCTGGGACTTCAAACGTGGCAGTTTCTGATTATGCGCTCCTACAGCCACCCTTATTGGTGGAAATCGTTGATGAGTTTAGGCTTTGTACGTCCCACCTTTATTTCGACATATTTTCGTATGATTGTTGCAGAACAATAGTAAGAAATTTAAAATCTGTGTAAAAATGGTATGTTACAATTAATTTGCACAAGGGTGCACATAAGAATATATTATTAAGGGCTACTATAGCATGTTTGCTATTAAAAATGAAGTGTCTAGACGGTATAGTTCGTTTGCAGAGACACTCAAAATAATTCCATTACATGATCGTGTATGGGGAAAAATTGTTTGTAGTATGTTTTAATTGTGTTAATTTATTACAAACATAATGAACTTTACGTAGCCAGCTTTATTACGCATTTAGTGTAATTACCCAGCGTTTACTGGAGTTCCATTGCCTGAGATCTGTTGAGCTGACTCATAAATCAGAGCAAATGCTATGATCAATAATGTTTACTTGGTGAATTATGTGAATTATGTCCTTCAGATTCGTCTGGGATGTCTCAGATGATAGATCATTGGCAGATTCATCCAAGAGATTCCTGGTTCGAATCTTGTCCCGGACATTTTTTGCCCATTTGGGAAATTCCAACTCATACGATTTCTTTACCAATTTAAACAGCTGCGTTAAAATTAATCATCTGGTATAATTAATTTAATATACATTATGGTGGTGCACTACAAAATTTCTTACTGTAGAAGATAGTGTACATAGCACTTATTGTTCATTTATAGGGACACAAAATATTTTGGTTACAACGCTGTTCTCTATGAAAGATAATCGCTGGAAGTGCGTTATTCCTTTTAATTATTTTTTGCATACAGAGTGGTGTGTATAAATGATAAAAATCGTATTCAGGATAGCACAAAAGAACTTGTAAGTATGACTGTATCTGGGCGTGAATTGCGTAAGGACGAATTTCAATTGTGTTACGCATTTTTCTACTGAAATTAATTTTTTATATTTATAGAATATATATAAATTCATAAACAGGGTTCAGCAAACTACTGTGGATGGTAAATGCTCGAAGTGCGTTTTAAGGTGTAATATGTATTTTTACGGGAGTTAAATTTTAGTTAAATCTGTGTGTTTTACAAAAAAAAATTGTACATCATATACATGAATATACTAAAGATTTCGTGTATATTTCTCTATATGGGCGTAATTTACTAAAGGTGAATTATTAACGGTGTTATGCGGCTGCTAACTGAACTAAATTTCAGCACATATTGTAGTATATATACAAAGTTATAGTTCACGTACAGGGCTGCAGAAAAAGCAGTTAATTACCTTTCTGACCATGGACTATATATGGTAAAATTGGGTTTTCAAATGTGTTATGCGTTTCGATATACATAGTTAACTTATTTCACCTTAATAAATAGTTAAGTTTTGTTGCAGTATTTTGAATGTGTTGGAAACTATTGTTTAATCTATGCTCACGAATTATCTTTCTTGTTTATATTTTTTTCTAAATTCAATGTAAATTATTTATATACGTCCTAAAATCCTTTTAAATGTCTCGTATTTAAAAATTTGGTCTCGTTATGTAACATGAATTTGCGATTTATCAAATATACACCTTGGTAGAAGATCAGTATAATTTGAAATATTATACTTATTATGGAAAGTATCATTAAACATTTCAATATTCATCCTAATTAAATTGCACTGAATCAAAGTTATGCTTTTTTTAATCCCCATCCTCACCAATAAATTATTTTCCGTTATCTTTTTATTTCGAGAACTAGAAATTGAATCAATTGTTCCTAAAAGTAAAATAGAAAATGCACAGCAATAAAAATATTACCTTTCAAAATATTTCCAGGATATTTCTAAAAGATATAGGTGAGTTTATAGAATTACAGTCCGATTGACATTGATTAATGATAGTTTAATCCTGTAAATCTCTGGTTTAAATAAAAGAACAAAAAGTGTGAAAATTTTTCGACATGCATTCATTAATTGAAATAAATTGATTGCCAAAATAGTGAAATTAAAATACGTAGCAATATGATGAATGTATTCTTATCTATTTGATAGGAGAAATTGCAGTAGTATTGATTTTGGTCACATTCATTTTTATTAACCCCTTAATCGTCGAGCTCGATACATTCACGGGCACTGTAGGCTACTTTTTTGAAATTCAGATTGTGTGATTCCCACCAGTTTTTAAAATAGAGTAATTGGTTTATGTTCGCATTATTTTATCTGCCATTAAGTAATCCGAATATTTCTACTTAAAAAAATCGGTGGCAATCAAGCAATCTGAATTTTAAAAAAGTAGCCTACGCTTATCGGGAGCGACGATTAAAGGGTTAAAGAACTTTCTTATGTGACACTTTATTGCATTTTTAACAAAAAAAAAATAATACCACTTACTAAATTCGTTTCAAAAGTATATAGAAAAGATAATTCCTCAGACAATATCCTCAAACAAAATATCAAGATGAACTTCATGTTTTCTATGGTCGTATTTAATAGTGGAGTATTTATTATCTTGAAATTAGCTTTTCTGTATTCCTTATATTAATACACATATTGATGCGCACGCATATGAAGCATTATTTTCTTAAAGAATCATTGCAACGTTTATTGCTTTACTTAATTTTTTAGAAAAATTATTGATGTATTTGTAATTATAAATAGCTTTACGTTCTAGAAAATTGTTTGTAATTGCATAAAATGTAAACTATGCACTATTGTAAAATACATTATACATATTAAATAAGAAACAAAAGCAAAATAAGTGAAAATGAAATCATTTATACAAACTCCACAGAATATTTTATCTATACTAATATAAGATTGGAATGTCTGTGTGTTATTTTTTAGAAAATATACCTATTTCTAAGTTCATTCAAACGTCGTATTGTCTAAAATAACATTTAAAAAAAAAGATTGTCTGTTTGTCTTTCTGTCGGTAAAACCCCAGAAACGTTTACATAGCAAAATTAAACTTCTCAGGGGCAGTTAGAGGCTGTTTCTAGCCACAATGTGCAGTTTATCGCATTCCGGTATCTAAACTAGTTTTTTAAAAAAAAAACAGGGAAATATCATGGAGATCAATCAATCAAGCAATCTTTCAATATTCAAAATTTCAGGAACAAACATATAAATTTTAAGTAATCTTACGTGATTGACTTGGTTAATTAAGCTTTATAAAGGATAATGTTTACTACAATCTGCATTTTGTCATATTCCGATAGCAAAAATAGTTTTGAGAAAACAGTGCAAAACCGGGCAAATTATCAATCACCCAGTCTTTCAGTGTCCATAAACTCAAGAACTAACCGATCAATTTTAAGGAATCTTACGGCAATATAAAAATCTAACAATTATTTATAAATGGTAATAATTACGATTTAGCTTACATCTTATACATTTAAATTTAAAACTGTATTTGTAAGTATTTTTCACTGGAAACTCGAAGTTTTTTTTTTTTAACACAAATAAAACAAACCGGGTTGCTGCGTAGCTAGTGAGTTATAAAACTATGTGTTACATAATGGAAAAAAGTACGAAAGCCGCATCGTTCGTTTTACATTATTAATCCATTCATCGGGAAAACTTTCATAATTTTCTACAACATTTTCGTTTAACAGAAAATATTTCTTATAACAAGTTTATCAGTTTTGAATCAATAATCCTTCCTGCAGCGATTTTTGTGACGGTATAATTCTAAATTAGTGCTTATGATTGTAAAGATATTGTATATCTATAAACGAGATATTTTTTGACAGATTTGAACTGTGGATAAATAAAACATCCCACATTGAGCCAGAATACGTAGTAGAAGTGGTGTAAAAGTGAAAAGTACATACCACTATTGTCCCTATCTTCACTGTGCGCGCGCAGAAGAGAAAAAAAAAATTACAAGACTAAACTTTGCTTCGCAGACTTTTATGATAACACTTTTATCAAAAGTCAGCAAATCTAATAAGATAACACTAGAAATGGCGGAAACAGTTGAGACTTTTTTTCAGCCTTCTCCATGTTTACTGGCATAATAGGTCTCTTTCAAAGATCTCTGTCATACATGTCCTCAATCACACCTTTGCTGACGACTACGCACTGGTGAAAAGATAGTAAAAGAACAATTCATAAATAATTAAAGAAGTTTAAACAAATGATAATGAAAATATTTAAATAATTTGATAGAACGTATTTTTTATCCTTTTGTGGAGAATGGCTCAAATATGGACGAGAAACTTTGCTAATTAATTTAGATTCACATTTCATTTAATTATTGTTACAAAATTGACCATATTAAAACAAAAAAATCCAACATTTTTTTTTTGCTTTTTGCACCTGTAATATAATTTATTTAGTCACTTCATAAATTTATTTTTCTGACAAAAGGTTTTTTGAAGCAATCTTCATGATATAATTGATGTAAAGAAAAATGTAAAAGTTTGTATAGAGAAATGACTGATATAGAGAAAATTTTATCTTTAAAAGGTTATTGAGATGCCTCGAGACAATATATACTTTAGAAAATATGTACGTTTAAAGTATATCTAGTAATTATTCTCTAGATTTCCATTAAATAAAATGCGGTTATAGTTTACAAAAGAAAAAAAAATACTTAAAAGTTCAATATCTTCTTGTGTTCAATTGTACTGCTGCAGTGAAAATTCATTAAAACCCCTATTTTCAACTTTTCATTAAAACGATCATTAGGAAGAATGAGAAAATATGTCTGTTATTGTTATTAAAATTGCAGTACTAAAAGCAATGAGGAAGTAATTAAAGTCGTTTTGAACTAAATGCAGATTGGTTGTTAAAATAATTTAATGGAATTTAAAAATGGTGTGATTTAATTACTGTCTCCCTAAAATAAGCAATAAGGAATGATTAATGAATTTGAACCATTTGTGGTTTCCTAACTATGCATTTTATTTGGAAATGCAGATCAATATTTTGTTTAAATACTGAAAAGAACTCTAGGTTGTGACAGAATTTAATGAATCATTAGAAATAAGGAATATTTTATCTTAAATGTAAAATTGAAACGTTTATAAAATATATTATTTCTAAATTTTATTTACAATAGCGGCCGAGAGCAATGAGTGAGCTCGAAGCCGTCGTTGTCATTCGACATATTAAACGTCCTGGTGCTACCGAAACCGAAGGTCGGTGTCTTCAACTTATTGAATTTAGATTTTAGTTTTTTTCTGGTGGAATCTTCCGTGATCAAGTCTACAACCGTTGAAGACAGGCTGGATTGGTTTGCTGATTTTATGACGGCCGATTATCAACAGGAGGGATATAGGCTCTGGGGGTGAGTGCCCTCCGTGGGGGTCTTTCTAAGGGATCCTAACCCGTATTTACGGCAAGGTTCGAAGAAAACCACGGAAAACTACGAACGGTTAGGTCGACGAGCGCGACAGGGGTTTGAACCCAGCACCTCCCGTCTACCAGCTTTGAGAGCAGAACCTCTCAGCCACTGGTGGGGCGCGAACAGGCTGGAAAATCCTACGACCTCGCCTCTTCTGCAAATAGTGGCGGTCGACCACATCCACCAACTGACCTGGAGTATTTGACCCAAAAACCAGGCCAAAAATGCAATAATTAAAATTTCGTCAACGATTGTAAAAGTCATATTTATTAATAGCTAACTAATTGGCGCGTCTATCTATGTCTATTTCAGGAAACTTAGTTATATCAGTTGGCTCCTGGCCTTATTTGAAGAGGAAATTTTTTTGTGAGAAGACGTGGTTTTTTGTTGCTTTTTGCATTGTTATTATGTTTAAATATAATTTTTTATGGCTGAATGAATTGTTGAACTGAAACTAAATAAGGCTTGTGTGTTTAAGAAAGGTCAGTGTTAAACTATGTGTTAATTTAAATAGTTTAGTTTTTAATATAATTAAAAAAACATTAAATTTGTAAAATGGTTATTTTTAAAGCATTTTTGGCTCTAATTTAAACATATTGAAAGCCTTTTAAAGGTGTGCCGGGCTTTGTCGGACCATTTTTTAATTATAATGGTATTAGTTATAGTCTTGAGTGCCAATTTCCTTAAAAAAATCTTCCGCATATTCTTGCCATTTTGTATATATATATATTTTCGGGATGACTATTTAAATGCTCTGTTTTGCAGCCACCGAATTGAAGGAATAAGAACTATATTTTTACTGCTACAGATTCTGTGTGTATGTATGGGCGTACGTATGTAGGTACGTACATACGCTCACAACTCGATATCTCTTGATAGAAATATCCGATCGCCTTAAAATCGTATATACTTATTTATTGCAAAAAGGTTCCCTAATGAGTTTCGGGGGCTCATATGTGAAACGTAATGAGAGAAAGCAGGGAATTAAAATTTCTGTTAAGAGATGGTAAATTATTATTATTATTTTTTTTTACTGACGGCTTTTGGCTCATGCCGCCCTGACAATTTATTTAGACCCTACAACTTCTTCCAGCTAGGTCCGATGGTATTCTTGATAAATGCCTAGAAGAGAGTGATGAAGAAGATGAAGAACAGAGTTCTGAAGAATCATATTGAAACTGGTATTGTATAAAATACACTCAAAACTAGCATATCTATACTATATAGTCTCCACTTTACTAAACCTATTATTAACTGTAACTTTATTAAATAAAAATTAAATGTAATAATTATTATTAAATGTAATAATTATTATTAAATGTAATAATTATTATTAAATGTAATTTAAATGTAATAAGCCTTATTAAATGTAAATAATAAGTTTTATATACAGGGTGATTCATAAAAGATGGGCAGAACTTTAAGGGGTTATAGTACACTTAAAGACAAATAATATTAAATAGGAGACTAAGGATCCCAGACGTATTCCCAAGGAGATAGGGGGCATTAAAGTTTAGGGTCCGAAATTTCAAATGATTATAAAACATGGAAAAATTGGTCGATTCGTTTGCGGTTTTTGCAAAAAATTTTCTTTATGCCAGTATTTTCTTGAAATAAAATTTTAAAGTTCAATTTCAAAAAATGCCGATAGGGGGCGCTTTAGACTTTGGAGTAACAAACAACTATTTTTTAACGTTATTTTTTGTATTTCTTTAAATGATTTCGAAAGCTTAGACTTAAACTTAAATTTTGATCTAAAAATCTGAGTCCTAACGAGTAGTTAAGTAGCGTAAACTGAAATTTGAAATTTGAAACCCTTCTCCCCCCAGAACAAAAATCAGTTATTCCCGATCTTTGTGTCGTAGATTAGGCTCTAACTACTGCCGCGTTTTGCTAAAATTATTCTTTATGTCAGTATTTTCTTGAAAATAAATTTTAAAGAAAATTTTCAAAAAATTCCGATAGAGGGCGCTTTAGACTTTGGAGTAACGAACAACTATTTTATACCGTTATTTTTTGTGTCTCATTAAATGCTTTCTAAATCTTAGACTTAAACTTAAATTTTCAGCTCAAAATCTGAATCGCTGAGCGTGGTTCAGTAGCGAGGGGAGGGGGTTCAAATTTCAACTTCTGAACATAGTTCAGTTTGCACTACTTAACCATGCCCAACGATTCTGTGCTGTGATACGAGGTAAAAATACAACTTTCGTCAAGGACTGCATAGTCGGAATTCACTCATAAAGGCACTGGCACAGTTGGAAACGTCGCTCATGCAAACGTTAAAGCTCCATTCCTGACGCTAGTCACCGGGTGAAGAAGGAAACAGAAAGTATGCAAATGTCAAATGGGGAAGAAGAAGAACACGTATGCAAAATTTCGACACGATTCAGGCAAAAAACCACTGAACGGTGAGTCAAGTGTAAGTCGCTGTAGTAATGAATCGGAAGATGGTGCCCTTCACGAATAAGGAAAAGGCTGAGATGCATTTAATTTACGGAGCGGCAGATGGAAATGGTGCAGAGGCACAACGAATGTACGGAGAGCGATTTCCTAACAGGCGGTTGCCTAACCGCAAAACTTTCGAGCGCTTGCACAGACAGTTGTGTGAGACGGGATCATTTCTCGCTTCCCGGTCGAATGCAGGTCGTGCAAAAAAGGACGAATCAGTAGTTGTTGCAGAAGCCATTCTGGATGTAGTAGCGGCGCAGCCAAGTACAAGTACACGAACAGTGGCTAGCCAGGTGGATACCTCACAGTCCACGACTTGGAGGGTACTGAAGGATGAACATTTGCTCCCGTTTCATGTGCAACGAGTCCAGAAACTGTCTCCAGGGGATTATCCAAATCGTATTGAATTCGCCCGCTGGTTTCTGCAGCAGAACGCGCTAAATCCACATTTTGGACGAACTGTGCTTTTCACCGATGAATGTACCTTCACACGTGAAGGTACATTTAACACACACAATGCACATGTATGGGCGGATGTCAATCCACATGCTACGTATCCACATGCTCATCAGAGACGCTTTTCCATCAATGTTTGGGCAGGAATCCTCGGAGACCACCTAATCGGACCGTACCTTCTTCCTGAACGCCTCAACGGTAAAACATACCTCACATTTCTGCAACATGTGCTGCCAGACCTGTTAAACGTTGTTCCTCCACGCATCCGGCGGGTCATGTGGTTCCAGCACGATGGAGCGCCAGCCCATTACGTACGAGACGTCCGCAACTATCTGGACATCACATTTCCGAACAGATGGATTGGTCGAGGTGGTCCTGTTGCTTGGCCTGCTCGCTCGCCAGATCTTTCACCCCTCGATTTCTTTTTTTGGGGACGATTGAAGGCTCTTATGTATGAGACACCCATTGAATCCCCCGAGGAACTGGTCGCCAGACTTTCCGCCGCTGTAGGGGAAGTGCTCGAAAAGCCTGATGTTTTCGCGAATGTTCGCCGTTCCATTCGTCGCCGTTGTTCTGCGTGCATAACCTCTGGTGGTCACAATTTTGAACATTTATTGTGATTACATGTTAATAAATATGCTTTGGTAACATAATCCTAATTTGTGTCTTTTTACCTCGTATCACAGCACACAATGTGTGGACATGGTAAACTGAACTGTGCTCAGGAGTAGAAATTTCAAACCCCTCTCCCCAGAAACTTAACCACGTCTAACGATTCAGATTTTGGGCTGAAAATTTAAGTCTAAGCTTTAGAAAGCATTTAATGAGACACAAAAAATAACGGTATAAAATAGTTGTTCGTTACTCCAAAGTCTAAAGCGCCCTCTATCGGAATTTTTTGAAAATTTTCTTTAAAATTTATTTTCAAGAAAATACTGACATAAAGAATAATTTTAGCAAAACGCGGCAGTAGTTAGAGCCTAATCTACGACACAAAGATCGGGAATAACTGATTTTTGTTCTGGGGGGAGAAGGGTTTCAAATTTCAAATTTCAGTTTACGCTACTTAACTACTCGTTAGGACTCAGATTTTTAGATCAAAATTTAAGTTTAAGTCTAAGCTTTCGAAATCATTTAAAGAAATACAAAAAATAACGTTAAAAAATAGTTGTTTGTTACTCCAAAGTCTAAAGCGCCCCCTATCGGCATTTTTTTGAAATTGAACTTTAAAATTTTATTTCAAGAAAATACTGGCATAAAGAAAATTTTTTGCAAAAACCGCAAACGAATCGACCAATTTTTCCATGTTTTATAATCATTTGAAATTTCAGACCCTAAACTTTAATGCCCCCTATCTCCTTGGGAATACGTCTGGGACCCTTAGTCTCCTATTTAATATTATTTGTCTTTAAGTGTACTATAACCCCTTAAAGTTCTGCCCATCTTTTATGAATCACCCTGTATAGTAAAATCAAATGCATTTAATTAAACATTAATAGTAAATATGACAAATCTATCAACAATTACTTTCCTCTTATAAACAGTAAATAGTTAAGGTTGCAAGTCACTCAACTTCCAAATTCCCTTCACTAATGTTGAGCCAACGGATGTTTTCGTATTTTTAAAATATCTCCTTAGGAAATTAATATTTTAACTTATTTTTTCTTTGTACTTTTCTTAGAGAATGTCTCTTTTTGTCTTAGTTGTCAAAAAATATATATAATGTATACTTATTTTTATATGAAGTGTAAAAATCTTACTTACTTTAAGATATAAAATATTAAAATACGCATAGATTTTCGAAATGTTTTGAGAACTAAGAAAACGATAAATATCTTTTAAGAAGAACCACGGCCAAACTCGATTCTCTCTTCCCTCATACGGCCTTCACAATCACCCCTTAGTTTCGGAATCGTTAAAAGGCTGCTTCGCCGGTAGATGGCGCGATATACTTACCATAAATAATGCTTAGTAAATGTTACTTCTATACATAAAAATATAAGAATCTTTGCAATTATTCATTATAAAAGGTATATATAACATATGTATCTTTTGTTTCGGCATTTTCTTTACTACAAACAGGAAAAACTAAAAGATTTAGAGATAAAATAAATAAATACAATGCTTTCAGCAATTAAAAATAGTTTAAATAACACGCTACTATAAAATGCAAAACAAACATTATAAGTAAATTTCTATATTTATATACATTTAAATTCTTGATTACTTGAAACATTGGTAATTCTGAGCGTAAAATGCACAATAAAAAAATTAAAAAATAATTACTAGTTTCATAATAGTAGTAAGAAAATTAAGCAAGTTCGCCAATATCCGGCAATGAACTCATATCGATTTTTTTCTCTCAAAACATGGATTATTTTTACACGATTCTTAATTATTAAAAATATGTATATATATATATGTATATTCAAAACAATTTTCAATAAATTTAATCATTATAGGTACTGATCTGAAATATATAAGCATTATATGTAACATATCTATCTTTTACTTCGGCGTTTTCTTTACTACAAACAGGAAAAACTAAAAGATTTAGAGATAAAATAACTAAATACAACGCTTTAAGCAATTAAAAATAGTTTAAATAACATCCTACTACAAAATGTAAAACAAACATTATAAGTAAATTTCAATACATTAAAATTCTGGATTACTTGAAACATTGATAATTCTGAGCGTAAAATACACAGCAAAAAATTAAAAAAATAATTACTAGTTTCATAATGGTAGTAAGAAAATTAAGCAACTTCGCCAATATCCGGCAATAAACTCATATCGAATTTTTTTTCCCTCAAAACATGGATTATTTTTACACGATTCTGAATTATTTAAAATATATGTATATATGTGTACATTCAAAACAATTTTTAATAAATTTAACCATTATAGGTACTGATCTGAAATATATAAGCATATAGAAATATAATAGAATTACATATAAAATTAAATATTATATTCTAGTTCTGGAAAGTCATGGTATAAAAGTATGTATATAAAAATAAAAATATACTTTCATGTTTCATAATATCAACAGAATAAGAAAACATATTTCGCCAATATCCGGCAATCAACTCACATCGCTTTTTTTCTCTCAAAACATGGATTATTTAACAAATTCATAATAATTTTTACAGGTTTTATTATTTTAGAGAATGAACAAGTTTTTTTTTTTCTTTTTTTTTTTTTGTTTTTTTGCTGTAGCATTATGTACTATGAGAGAATAGTTTTTGTGGAAATTTTAGAATATTGTGTGGTTACAGAAATTACAGAATATTTTTTCAGATTTTTAAAATATTAATTCATAAATCTATCCACCCTACTTGTATATATATATATGTATCTATAGGTATATGCAGATTCTATTTCTTGATTAGACTTTAAACATTGATAATTTTTACAGTGAAATATAAATTAAATATTATAAAATTAAAATTAAGTAAACTTTAAAATTTTTCTTGATAAAGAGTTCTTACATGCAGATAAATTGGTTCCATTTGTAAAATACCTTGCCATATTTTTTTAAATGATGGGCAAGAATTTTGCATATATTAATGAGCATATATTTATTTTATGCTCGTTTAAGTCACATTCCCCATAAGGGTTTTTTATTAGTCTTGGATATATCAATTCATAAATAGTTTTGACGAACGAAACGCAAAGATAAGGAAATTCTCCATTAGTAATGGTAAGTAATAGCGCCCCTTACGTTCTTCCGGGGATAAACTCTTATTCCTCTTGAACAAAGGGAAAATGACTTTTTGTTACGGCCGCATAAAGGGAAGGAGAAAATCGAGTTAGGTCGTGGAAGAACACAAAGAAAAAATGAGTTAAAAGTATTAAATTATAGAAGAGATCTTTAAAATATACGAATGCATCACATGCCCATCGACTTAACATTAGCGAAGGAAATTCGATAGTTGAGTGACTATAGCAGCCTTAAGTAAATTTTGTACAATAATTTTAATTTTTAAATAAATGCACATATTTATGTGAATATAACATTAAATAAGTGTATTTACTTATAGTAAATCAACAGCAATGGTTTTTATCTTTATAACACTTGAAAAATAATATTCACCAGGATTTTGTGTCAAATACTCCATTGTACACTGCATATCTGTGAGCGATCTTGAATTTAGCTTTTAAATTTTTCCTCTGGTATCCTCCGTGATAAGGTGTACCGTCGTTCCGGGAAGTCTGAAAGGGCCCGCAACCCCGCCTGCTCTGAGAGTAACGACCAATAATGTATATAGTGTTAGACAAACCAATGTATCCAATGAAGATGTTTAACATTAAAAACATTTATCATGCAACATATACTTACAAAGATTTTAAAACTTTAGATCTCCAACAAACATTAAATATATTTTACAATATACAGGGTGTCTCAAAAGGTCGTTTACAAACTTAACATGCTGGTCTCTCATATCATGATAAACAAGATTTACATAGGAACTTGTGTTCGAAAATGCAAACTACGACCGCTAGAGGGCGATGACCGCAGGCTTACGGGAGAGTGGGAAGCGTAATCATTTCAGACGAGGACGTTGCAGGAAAAGGATAAATCGGTTTAGTAACGCAAAATTGGCCGATATGCATTATGTGTATGACGCCGGGGATGGAAATGCACGAGCCGTGGTACGGATGTACCTTGAGCGCTTCCCAAGCAGACGTCAGCCAAGTCATGTTTTGTTTGGACAATTGCACCGCAGATTGCGTGCAGCAGGAGCTTTCCAAGTACGTAGCCACATCGGTCGAGAACGCACTACACGCACACATGTCATAGATGAAACCGTGCTACTGGAACTTGACAAAAACCCGCAAACAAGTCTATGAGCAAGCGAACGCGTCATGGGTGTACATCGTTCCAGCATTATGCGCATACTGCATGAGGAGACACAACATCCCTACCATTTACAAAGAGTACAGGCATTGTGCGTTGACGATTATCCCCAACGCGGTGCATTCGCAAGCTGGTATTTGCAATAGCGGGTCGCACAGACGGATTTTCCATCGTGGATTTTGTTTTTGGATGAATGCTGTTTTACACAGGACGGTGTCGTGAACCTGCACAACATGCACATATGGGTGCATGAAAACCCAAGGTGTACACGTGCCCATGCACGTCAACAACGTTTCGCCGTAAACGTTTGGGCTGGTATTATCGGTGACATGAAAATCGCCCTCTAGCGGTCGCAGTTTGCATTTTCGAACACAAGTTCCTATGTAAATCTTGTTTATCATGATATGACAGACCAGCATCTTAAGTTTGTAAACGACCTTTTGAGACACCCTGTATTTTCAGGGTGTTTCTTAAAGGACTCACTAATTTTAAAATTCAATAACGGATAAACAGTAATAAAAATAAATTATGTAACATATTTATTAAGTTGCTCAAAAGTTATGTGTACATTTCATTAAAAAAGAGTTACCGTTTTTGTCAGTAGATATTGCCCCTGTGTCTTAAACTGTTAGAATGCTCAAACCTAAGTATTAAACTGTATCAAAGGTATTTTAGTTTTACATTTTATTTTCTTTAGCTATAAAAACACAGACAAATATATTTTGCCCCATTACGTTTATATTCATTTTGATTAGAGAAACAGCCATTGTAAAAAAAATACCGCATTAATTTTCAATAAGTAATGTCTATAGAAGTAGTGAAATAACAGCTATGCATATTTGTCCTTCGCACGAAATATGTTTATAATAACAGTTCTACAGAACAACTATTCAACTTGTACGCTAAACTATGTCCTAATATATTTTTTGAACGTATGAAAACAAAGTTAGAAGACATACCTTCTCAAAGATAGTAATGATATTACGCTTTTCTATGAATTCATTTCCTAAAAGGTATAAATCTTTTCGACTATGTTTGCAATTTTCCTATAATTTTCAGTCAGATGTTTCTCGCATTAGGAGCAATGCTTTTCGTTCCTTACATAACGTAAAACGTATTGTAAAAAAAAAAAAAAAAAACTTTAGGAGACGATCTGCAATTTTGTGGAAAAAGTTTAAAATAAAATTTTAAATATTAAATTGTCTAAATTCAATATTCTACGAAATTAACCTTTTTCATGTAATAAACCATTTGCGTGAGAGATGCTTCAAAAGTAAATTTACAGCAATTTCATTATGCAAAATTCATGGCGATAGCACGGTATAGAAGTGCCTCTCATTTTTAAAACAAAATTAGATCCTTCGAAATGAAGAAACTTATGAAAACATATTCTCATTTAAAGGAACACGTAAACATGCAAGTGTGGTGCCTTATTGCATAATCGTTCGTATAACGTTTGCTGCCAAATGCAGTTCAACGATGTACGTTTAGTATGTTTGCTTAATAATGTACTTGGAAGTTCTATAATTCATTCTAACTACATTTTTATACAAACATATTATTAAGCAAATAAACGTACAACAACACAGCATAAAAATTAGTTCGTTGAGATATTGTAGAATGCCGTAGTAGAAGTATCGGCTAAGAATAAATAAATGAACAAAGATATATTTTATTTACAATTAAATTTGTATGTATCCAAACTGTATAAGACAAATCAAAGTTTTAACATTATGTAATCGCAAAAATGGATTTCACCTGTTTCGTTTATTATAAATATTACTTAAATTAGCTTTTCATCGATATTTCACGTTGCATTAACACATTACATATTTTTAGAAACAGGAACATTTTTAATATAATTTTTTTTTATAATTATACCGATTAAAAGAACCATGAGATCCAATCTGGGCTTACCAGGTTAAAGAAAATACTGCTCGATATACAAAACATAGGTAAAAACCTTTCAGAAATTATATTTTAAATATCGCATTTAGTCCGCATTACAGATATTATTATGACAGAATATAATAGCTATCAGGCTGGTTTAAATATTCGAAAAAAAGAAAAAATAGACCGGTAATTTTTTACTTTATAAAAAAACATGACAATTTTTTTTTTTTTTTTTGCTAAATGAAATTTATTTGGATTTATTAAAGAAAGGATAAAGTGTTTTGAAAGGAATATTAACTTACCCACTTGTTTAAAATAGGCATTTCTATTGAGGAACCAGAAAAGAAAACTGACGATCCTATTGCCCTTGGTCTTGTCCACGCCTCATCAAGAAAATCAAATAAACTTCATTAAATTGTTCTGAAATGTTACGCCTATTGGTTGTCTTCTTCTACAAATAATAACAGTAAAACATTTTTATTAAACTAAGTATACACTTCCACCTGTAAATATCAGATTTTACATTTCATTTATTAATTCTGACGTAAGCTAATTTTGAGTTACGATGAGTTTGTCTTTATCTAAACTTATTATAAGTAGAAAAGCGCCAGAAGGTAAATATAATGCCAATCGAAATTCTCCTATGTTAAATCCAACGATTATTAAAAACAATCAAAATTAATTTTTTATTTAAATTGTCACAGTTTTATTACAGATTATAGATTAAAAAATGTATTCGAAAACAAAATATTTTCTGTAACCGCAGTAGAATACTTGGTAATATCTTAATGAGACACAATGATTGGATTTGGTAATTAGATACTTCAGTAGAAATAAAATTACAAATAAATATGGAATGTGTTTAAACTAATAATAGCAATTTTATATTATCCAGGAGCAAAACTAGACATATGAATAACCGCCCTCAACCACTTGCTTTAAAGTAATGAAATATAGATACCGTATATACTCGCGTATAAGCCGACCCCCCTATTTTGAAAGACAAAATATTGATAAAATTCTTGACCCGCGTATAAGCCGACAATAAAAAATTCCAAAGACAAAAAAAAATTCAAAATGTTTTCGGACAAAATTTACATTTTTATTAAAATACTAAACAAGCAAAATTAAGTACCTAAAAAATTAAGAAACATCAAATGGTTCACTCAGATCCGGAATCAATAACTGAATTACCAAAAAGTTCGATGAAGTCCCGTTCTGTTGCTTCTTCGTCATAAAAATCTGATTCAGGATCTGATGAATTTTCACTCGTAGATTAAACCGTCATCAGTGCTATCCAACATAACTTTTTAAATGATTTATCAATCATATCACTTGGAGTTGACATCCACGCCTCTTTGACCCGAGGCAATAACATCGATTTTTAAATTGCCACCCTTTGTTCTCTGCACATCTGGTGAACGCATCCACTCAATTCAAAATTTTCGTAATCTATCTTTAAATGGTTTGTTGATGCAAACATCAAGTGGTTGCAACAGTGATGTGAGTCCACCTGGTATAACAACCATCGACTAATGTAGTTTTTTTAACTTTTTCTTTCACTTCGTCGGTGGTATGAGCGCTAAATGTATCCCATACAAGCATCGATGGTTTCTTAAATACTGCTCCTGGTTTTGCCCCACACATTTTCCAGCCAATCAATAGTTCCTATTTCATCCATCCATTTTTTTATGCCCTGATAATTACTCCTGTCGGAAATTTTACGTCAGATGGAATTTTCTTTCTTTAAAATACAATTACTGGGGGAAATTTGGAGCCATCTACTAAGCAAGGTAAAACAAGGTGAAACGAGTTTTCTCGTGATCTGTAGTGTTGATCAACAAAGATTTCTTGCCAATTGAGTCAACAGTTTTATTGCTGGGTAAATCAAAAGTAACAGGTGTTTCGTCCATGTTTCCTATTTGCGATAAATCAAAAATTTTCTTTTTTCGAAGACCAATGACAAACCTCTGAAAAGATTCAACTTTTTCTTCGAGCTGTTTTGGTAGTTTTTGGCCGATTTTAGTTCTTTGGCGAAGGCAAAGTCCATAACGATTCATAAATCGTGAACACTATCCAGCTGATGCAAAAAAATGTTTCTGGCTTCTTAACCTTGAATTTGTCATCCTTAGACATTTCTAATGCTTGTAATCGTATTCCAGTTCGCGTGATTACACAACCACTTTCGCGACATTGCATAATCCATTGATTTAATTCTTTTTCCATTTCAGGAAATGCAGCTATTCCCGTTCTCAACGCTTTTTTGATTTTTGGCATAGCCTTTAAAGTCAGTTTATTTTCCCACCATTCTCTCACTTGTTTTTCATGTATTCCAAACTGTCTAGCTGCGGCACAGTTGTTATACTCTTCAGCATACTTCACGACTTTTAACTTGAAAGAAGCACCATATGCAGTACGTTTGGTTTTTAAAGTTTCCATTTTGCTAAAAGCAACAATGCAAGAAAGATGAAAATCTCTTACATAACCAAACGATCACTTACTAGAGCATAGAAAATTAGAATTACCTAGTCAGAGACAAAAGCGTGAATAAATGAACGGAGTCAAGGTAAATTTTCCTTCTCCTGTCTCTCTCACGCAAGCGATCTAAATCAAGTGTTTTGATTCCCCCCCCCCTTTTCCCCCCATGCGCTGCTATGCCAGTCAGAAAGCTGTATGGCTTACAACTTTTCTCCTCAAATGTGATCCGCGTATAAACCGACCCCTCCTCTTCATAAGATAATTTTAGGTCAAAATTTCTCGGCTTATACGCGAGTATATACGGTACTTATCTTGGAATGATCACTCACAATAATTTAAATGCATACCGGTTGGTTATAATATAAGTATCTCTATTTGGAGCTGTCTGTAGCTTGAAGGAATAACCGGAATGAAACCAAAATCAGTACCCTTACTATTCGAGAAGGGGGAAGAAGAATGGACTAATAAAAAATAATTGCAATAATCGCCGACAGATGGCGCTTTTTTGCTTGAAATGTAATGTGTATTAGTGTGTACCGAGGAGGTGTCGGAAACCTCTATGACTTTACCGCATATCACAACAAGTGCGAAACATAACTCCTGATGCATTACATTCTGCAGCTGAGCATGTCGTGCACCGCCTGGATTGTGTCCTCCAGCACAATGGCCATGTTGAATCTAAACATTATCGGCACCACCTTGCGAAAGCGTAACCACATTCACTTTGACATTTTTCAATAAATTAGGTGTGTCATCCGCTTTGACAGCTTAATTCTTTGTTCCAGTATTACACATTACAATTAACACTCAGTAGTGCCATTTGTTGGTGATTCTTGCAATTATTTTTTATTGTTCCATTCTTCTTCCTACTTTTCGAATAGTAATTGTTCCGATTTTGGTTTCATTCGGGTTGTTCCTACGAGCTACAAACAGCTCCAAATAGATATACTTATATTATAACAACCTTATATATATATATTACTGTACGGGTAAATGGGAAAATAAACATCTTTTGAACGGGAATCAATATTTGGAACCAAAGGCAAAACCCAGCATTATTAGAATATATAGTTTTAATTGTTAAAGCAATACTTCTAAATGAAATCGATTTAATAAATTTAGCTTAGAGGATATAATTCAAATTAATGAAATGATATTGATAATACAAAAAATGAATGTGCCATTTGTGATAGCTATCTTTATACCATATTAATCTTCATTAAGTACATGAGCTCTTTAATGATAAACCTTTAGCTACTGATAATGAAATTATTAGATTACTTATACCAGTTTGCAATAAAGATAAATGTGATTTAATATATCTTAATTAAGTAAACGCTAATGATCAAATTAAACTATCTTCTCATAATCAAATTTATCATTGCGTCTGGAAAAGTAATTAACATTGCCTATATAAAAGCGTTTATATCTATTACATCATATATTTGTATTAATGAATATCCTCATTAAAATTTTAATATTACTTTATTATTAAAGTTTAATTACAATTAAATCAGTGTTGTGTAACAATATTTAAAGGAATTTGATTTTTATGTATATATAAACATTATATAAATAAAAATTAGGTTTTAACATTATGCAGCAGCTGTATGTATTTTTAAAACTACATAATCGTATAAGAAAAATGCAAAAATAATTTTTATGGAACTAAAATTATGAAATATATACGTACTACATTTCTGCAATTTATAATTATCACGCTTCTTATATGAGAATGCTATATGTATGAGCCATTTACAGAAGGTGAGCAACCAACAATGTATATGTTTTATATATTATTGGATTTATAAATCTATCATACAGTCTCCGTTTTTAAATGTATTTAAATTTTGATTAATTTTCCATCTAGTTGAAAATCTATCCCGACATTAAGTTTGAGTGTCAATCACTATGCCGTTGATATCGATTTCATATGTTTCGATTTCTAATTATATTTGGAATATTATTTATAATGTTCAGATAATGTAGGGCATATATAACCTTTTTGGATTTATTATAAATTTAGCTATTATATTTCATATTTTCTAATTTACGAGTGTTATTTTAAAAGTAATCTCTGTTTTGCAACAGAAAAAGATATAATAATAGGTATATTTTTAGAAAATTTTATGTTTTACAAGATGTTTCACACTCTTTTCTAATTTTTTACATTGTCATAACATTCCACGAGTTTTTGTAATTCTTCCTTGTAGAATGCCGCGGCTTGTGATGAAAGTCATACCTTAACCACCGTTTGTTACTTCTTCGTCAGTGTTGAATCTCTGGCCACCGGGAAACGATTCCAGGTATCAAATGTGGTGTTAGTCACTGTGCGCAAAATCAGGACTGTATGGAAGGTGCTCAAATTGCTCACACCCAAAAGATTCTATGAGAGATTGTGTTTGAGCAGTGTGCGGGCACTCGTTGCAACGGGGCCATACACCACATAGATCTGGCGATGAATGCCCGCTGCTGTCTTGTTTCTTACTGCCAAAAATCGTATTACTGACCATATTTCACAGTCTGCGGGATGATCAAATCGACTTGAACATTTTTATTGCTCACTCCGAAGTAATACACTGATACCATATGTGCATAACGGGCGTCTCATTTAGCGCAAGAGATGCCGTCAGCGCGCTTGGGCTTACCTGCAATCGCGCGAGATTTAAATGGATATTCGCTAATGTACCTTACTTTAAAAATAGCCCTCGTACATTATTTACATTATTTGTGTTTGAATGTATTTATATTATATATTCAACTTTTCGCAGTACAATGAACTATACAAACATTTTGTACAGTTGAAAATAAACATTTAAACATACTTTATGAAGTATTTTTATTTAAACATCTATCGTAATGACTGCATTAAAATATTCACGTGACAAAACTCGGAAATAATTTATTTGTCTTCTAGAATGTATTAATCTTGAAATACACCAAATGTCATTAACATCACTAACTGTATATTTCGTGGAATTTGCTATCAATATCAAATCATAGATCAGTGTGGGTCTGCAACAGATGTGTAGCTTCTTAGAAATACTGACAAATACCAAAAGTAATAATTGATCTACTTAATATAACTTTGATAAATATATTATCATATGTCCAATGTTGCATTTTATATACATTTAAATAAAGATAACCTTTTCAAATTAATAATTTTTTTTTTCAAATTTTGGCCTTTTACATTTGCTCTGTAGAAATTAAAATATACAAATATAACAATTGTCACAACACCTTGTAATTATATACTTCATTTTAATTGCTAAAAGGTGTAAAATATAAGATTATAAACAGTAAAATAGGTTTCATTAGACTGTTGACATATGTTTCAGCTCAGTCTGAGCCATTATCAAAACAAAAAAAAAAATACATATATTCTATAAATACATGAAGTCTATGAAGTTATTTGAAACGCAATCCTTTAAATTTTCACGTACTTTTAAAAAAATACGCGACGTTATTTTTATTTTTACTTGGATGTTTATTTCCTTGTTTGTAAGCATGAAGTAACTCTAGCCACAATTATGAAAAATTAAATGATTCTGCATCGTTACATATTGTATTTTTACGTGTTACAATCTCAATGTTTTCTCTTATAATGGATTAATAGTATAGACTGCAGGAGAAAAATATTTTACTTTCAATTATCATTTATTAAAATATACAGTCAAAATGAATGTTTTCAGTTTTGTTATTATTATTTTTTTCTTTACTTATTTACGCAATATAATTTGCATTTAATATAATATTTAATGTAATGTATTCATTTAATGTAAATTTTTATGTACCGTATGTCCTTGAAGGAACAACCAGATTTGTTTAAATGTTTGCTTCTATAATTAGATACTATTGCTAAATTATCCCACATTTTAAAAATTATAAGTATATTTTAAGCACTGCTATTTAACATTAAGGACAAAATATAATGTAAATAACTGTAACCTGAATTTTAAAGTTGTAGATCAGATGTTTTGTCACAATGGCTTTTGAAGTTAATGCTTCTGCTTCCAGACATGTAAAGAAATACCAGTTATTTGCTTTTCAGATTGAGTAATCTTGGTAATCTGGAATGTTTTAACGCTAAAACAATGGTAAACATAGTATAAACATATGGTTTAAATTTTTAAAAAATCTAAAAAAAAATAATTATTAAAAAAAAAGAATTTGTACTCTAATTAGACCACTATATCAAAAAAAAAAAAAAAAAAAAAAAAAAAAAAGGGATGTTCAATTGATTAAATATTAAAATTTTGGTTTTTCCGAAGAGTCGTAATGAATTTACGTCAATATGTAATTTCATTAAAATAAAATCTTCATTGCGTTAAGAAGCTTCTGTCTTACACAACTTTTAAAAAATATTTTTTTTTTTCTCTATAAGACAAAATACTATAGTTTTGCTTAAAATTTTTTCACTAATGTAAATTTTTATGTCTGTATTTAATTATCTTTTTCAATTGCATGTACTTATTAAAACTACTTTGCTCTAAATACTGCATTTTCACCAAACATATATCTTTTTGCCAATACAAATAATCTGACATCCTTCAATACATTACTTACAATTAAGTTAAAAAAATTTACATAATATATTTGCCTGCATTTTTATAATTTTCGATTTCAGCTTTATTCTCATTTTTCACAACTTCCTTTTAGAAATACCATAATAGAATGATAAATACGTCGTTAACACTGAGAGGATTGAGATTAAGATTTTACTACATACAACAATCTAATTTTCACAGTCTAATTTCCACAAAAGCACTGCTAAAGTACGATAAAGAAGGTTGTATTTTTTAATGTTTATGTTCATTTTTTTTTTCATTGTTCGACAATTTTTGCTAAAATGTAATTTTAGCTGGAAAAATAGATCAAAATTACTTGTAATCATACATTATTATATATATATAATCATTTATTATGGACACACATACACACACATGTATATACACATAGATGTATTATTATAGAAAAAGTATAAAGTGAGTTTAAAATGCTTTGAAATATCAAATCAATTTATATATATTTAATAAATATTATATTTCATCAAAATAGTACAGTTTAATTTAAAATTATGCACTTTTTATCCCCTCAAATATATCTTCCAATTCACATACATAATTGATATTTACTATGATTAATCAATTACATCGGTATAGTTTATTTTAAATATTTAAAAAAATCGCACTGTTAGAAAACGTGAGATATATAAAAGTTTTTCTGTATTTTTAGCTGAATATTACAGCAAAATGCATTACCTTTGCACGTTTTCAGCGTAATTTTTTTATTTATTGAATATTTAAAACTAGTGTGCTAGAAACGCTTGAGCGAAATAAAATCTAGCAACTATACGGCTATACGTCTATACTTGTTATACGGCACTTTTTTCAAATTTTCCTTTTAGTGCAACACATATCGGAATTTAATAGACCATTTTTTAGTTTATTTTTTAGAAAACAATTTTTTAGTACTGTATATATTTTTTAAATTTTAAAACAGGATAATTTTCTAGAATGAAAATGTCCTTTTAGGGAGTAAGACCTTTAATTTTTTTTTTATTCATTTAATTAAAATCTTAATAAACTAAAATATCAAATTAAAACATAATTCGGAAATAATTATTGTGCAGTAAAATTATGTTATAACAGTTGGTTATTTACTAATACAAAAAAAAACTAACAAAATTGCAACTTTCGAGATATTCAGTTTTCTAATGAGAATCTGCAACTAAAATCATTATGTTTGCTATTTTTAAAACATCTCAGTAAGACCCTACTTTCAGTTAAGTGTGTGCAAAATTGTTTGTCTGGTACATTTAAATTTATTGGACATAATGATTTTAATAACAAAAACTTCTCCACTTTTATAAAATTTATCGTTGATTATGCTGCCATCAACATGTTTTACGCCCGATGCTTTCATATAAAATCCAGCAAATATATATATATATATATATATATGTGTGTGTGTGTGTGTGTGTGTATTACAGAGATATGTGATTTATGGTGAATATTTAGAAGTACAAAGTCTTGTTTAGCATGAATAAAATTACAGTTTATGTATATTATTTAAGACCAGATGTTCCAATCTGCAATTCTAGGGCTACAGAACATACTACCTGATATACAGAATATGTGTGAAAACAACGTTTACTTGGAAGCTGCAGTACATGTATTACATTTAACATATATATATATATATGACCGAGAAGCTTTTTTACATGAAAAATATCAATTACGTTTTCAAATACACTTTTCAATTTATTAAAAACGATAAAGCTTTTCGTATCTGCCGGATAACAAGGAATAGGGATGCCAAGGGATATATCCTAAGGATTTCACTATTTACAACAGCTTTTTTTAATCTGATTGTTTCACTGTTTAAGTGCGTATTTCAATTACATTTGTATTTTTTTTTATTTGATTATTCATTTATTGGTGTTGTTTCAATTTCGTTATCGAATATTGGCCGAAGATAAATGCTGAACTACTTATATTGTTTTTTGTGCAAATAGGTTAATCTTCCATAATCCAGCTACACGCGCTATATATAAATTAAAAAGTTATGCTTGAAAATTATTCTAAATACCATAAAAAATCAGTAAGCTGATTTACAGTATTATAACAAATTGCATGGAAATATACTTTTCTCTTTCGAAGGTATAAAAAAAAGATTGTTCGATGTTTAGAAGTTAAATTGGAGTAAAAGTTAAATTTATTGGCCAGGCAGTTGCTACCATCAATATGACATCAACGTTACTCACGGACATATTTTTTCTTTGCCATATATATAGTAGACCATACTTTGAAATTGTTCGGCAGAACCAGAATTCCATACCATATTTAAACATTAACAAGGACAAAACAACAAAACATCAAGGGAAAAAAATAACAAATCAAAGCAGAAGAAGTTAACTGAACTAAAAGGCTGTGGCTTCATCTACAATGGGTATATTATAAAATATCAGCCTTGTTTCATATTGAAAATTATGCAGGATACATTAGTTGCACAAGTGGCATTAGGTTTCGGCCAGATTGTCGCAATGCGTAAATGAAATACAAAGCATTCGACAGCATATTGCAAATACTCCCTAACCGGACCCGACATCACATTAACCAATATATCGCATTCACAAGAAACAGCTGAATGAAAACTGATACATGTAAAATACAATAGAAAAGAAGTATCATTGTACCCAAACTTTAGCCACACAGCCATAAAACAAACCAAAATCCAATGTTCAACAATCCATCCAAGTTAATTCCGTGTCCATCGCAACACAATTTCAGGCTTCATTGTAAAGCCGTCCAAAAAAGGCTTTAAGCAATACAAGCCATTGGCTGTTAACTCCACAGCAAACACTCAAAAATGGAGGCTTTACACTAAAAAATAGAGATCACATAAATGCTATTGTTGTTTTGAAAATTTACTTGGCATATATATATATATATATATATATATATATATATATATATATATATATATATAAATGTATAATTTTACTATTAGAAGTTCTAAATTAAAGGTAAATCTTGTCACATTGTAGGTACAGAGAACATCAAAAGCACAGCTTCATGAAGATAGTCTGAAATATTCAGTAGCTTGTATTAAATAATGATTCATTATTCTCTACCCATAACTAAGTTAAATTAGAGAATCAATAACGATATTATCAATAGATTAATCAGTATTTTTCATGAGGTTGTATGATTCATGCTATTAATAATTATAAAGCTAACTGTTTTAAACAAACAATATTTTTATCTAATGAATATGTATTTAAGAAACACAAGTAATTTAATATAATATTTTTTATTCACTTTATTTATCGATTGTCTTTAAAAATAATTTCATTACTTTTTAAATAAATTTTCACTATAAATTACATTGACAAACGTTATGATATAAAATCTTTCTCTAAATAATTAAAATAATTTTATATATCTTTCCTGCAGGCACTTCTGTGATCGTATGAAATTCTGCTACTGTAATTAATTTTACATGTGGAACAATAACACTTTTATTATTTATATTTATTTTATATACATAATTAAGTTTATAATATTTCTTGTACATAAAAGAATAAGATTAATTCTTCTTGACGAACAATTTTTAATGCGCCAATGGTGTACAATGAGGTAAAGCACCGATTCCCATCACAATACCGAAGTTAAAATAAATCAGTAAAATATGATATAGGATTTGAATTTCATCATATATGGCAGAATTACTAATACGGAATTATACATATTGACTATCAAAATTAAATTTACTTCTAAATGATTTTTATTTTAAATATAATTTTGCGAAATCATATTTTTTTTTAATTGTTTTGTTTAGTCTTTAATTATTTACTATTTATGTTTCAAATATTTTTTGCGCATTTTTCATTTAACATATTTAAAATGATTATGTATTTTTACCATTCATAATAAAGTTATAGATTCCTACATAGAAAATCAAACTTTAGTTATCAGCAGGTGCTAAAAATGTTTTTCTACAAAGATTCATCACGAATTTCCTAATTAAATTAGCATTTATTTTACTTTTTCGAATACTCCTTTAGTAAACTTTTCGCAAGGAATTTATTCTAATGGATAAATGATGTTTCATTAAGCTAGGGATTTTGTTATGTCTGTTAACCACAGTTTCAATAAAACTATATTTCTATAGTATTAAAAGATCATTAATAATCTTCAAATCTATTTCAATAAATCTGATTAATGCATATTTTAACATACATGACGTTTAGTTTTTTTATTACAACGTAATTCGCTGCAGAAAAGTTTTTAATCTTAAATTTATGGGGATATATGATTTATTGATAGTGAGTAAAACTTTAAATATTAGAAGTAGGCTATGAGTTAAACATGCAACCTTAAAGGATTGATGTAAAACATTTGTTAAGGGATAATTCTAAAAATCTATTACTTTTTTTACTCTGATATTTTAATAAGATAGCCATTACCACGATCAGCAAAAAATATTTATAATTTATTCATTTTCATAAACTATTGTGCATTTTTCATCTTATTAATTAATAATGTAATTTTTGTTGTTTCGCTTTTCCCATATTCCGGCACTCAGTAATTATGTATTGAAATATGTAGTGTTTAAAATTCCTTAATATATACAATCTTAAAAATGAGTTTGGTACATTGAATATATATTAGTTTACCCTTTTCAGTCTTTAATTCTAAATCTATTTAGAATGACATATTTTATATCCAAAAATAATTGTAACTTAACAAAAAGTAATGTTATTAGCAAAAAGCTAATATTTATTATGATACAAATTTTGATTCTCATAATACTTAATCCAAAATATATATGTAAGTTTTAAGTACCTTCTGCTATTGTTTTAATATCAATGCATTATAGAACATGGGTTGTATTTTTTTTTAGTTGCAAAAATAACAGTAAATCCTCGAATAAATCAAGAGTCATTAGGATCAGATGAGTGTAAATCTCGAAACATCTTACTTTCCCAATATGGAAGCAATGATTCATGTGAGACTGCAACAGATGTATAGCGTTCATTATTAGAAATATCGAAAAATGATTGAAGCAATAATCGGTCCCCTTAGCTTTGTTTGGATATATTTTGTCTAACAAGAAATTAGTTTTACTTCTTTTTCTATAGGAACAATCTATTAAATAATTTTTACTAAATCAAAAAATGTTTATATGAAGATAAAAAAATAAATAAAGAATTACTGACGTTTTGTAATTAAAGAATTGTTTATGCACTAAGAAAAAATTGTTTGAAAATTACTTTTACAAATAGTACTATTTCATTTAGATCATAATTATTCGTAAAACACTATTCCGTTTTATGATAGTACTTTTAGAAAATAGAAAGAAATAAAGTAAAATGTAGACACTTTTAATGTTTGATTAATAAGTCTTTTTGAATTTCCATATTTGTTTCTTATTTTACTTAAAGAACGTCATACTGACTTTTTCTCAAATATGTCTCAGACACAAATATATTTTAAACTTGATAATTTATTTTAAACTTTATTTATCCTTCATTTAAAACAGATACATCGAAATTACTTGCATATCCGAATTATGTTGAAATCTCAAAAAAGTTAATATGAGTACGTTCACAAATAATAAGTTTCTGTTATTAAAATCTTAAATCTTTAAACCTTACAAATAATGTGTATATACCATTCTTCAGTGCACAGGGCCAAAATTTAGATGAAGGTCGATGTCGACATGTAGTTTTAATTGTTGTTGGAGATAAACAATCAACATGGCACATTGCGGCAAAAAAAGGCCCCCAGTGGAGGTGGCAGGCTCCTCTCTGAAAAAGCCTTCAGTGTGCCTGAATTTTTTACACAGTGCAACATCTCTGATGTAGACGTCCAAATATCGTGTAAACTCGGGTCGGGGCGACCTAGCCCTAACGCCTGAATGCAGTTATCTTCAGCCTTCAGTATGGGTGAGCCATTTTTTTTTAAAGAATAAGATTCTCGTGCCCGGCTGGTCCATTTTAATTTAATTTTATATTTTTATGTGACAGTAACTTTAGGCCTCATTCTTTTATTCTGAAATTTATCGATTTTTTTTAAACTATTATTTTATCAAAATCTAAATAATACTTTTCAAGGCAACATTGTGCCCATATTCTTTAATAGTTTCTTTTTAATTTTATTCTCACCTCTTCCACAATGTCTCATAAAAGTAGTTATTAATGTCAATGTTAAAGAAAACTATAAACCAAGATTTTTTTGTAATCTCATGTTGTTTGTACAAAAAAAATGTCTGTTATTCTCCAAATTCATAATCATACGAATAAAATTACGAATTTTAATTGTAATTTTTAGTTTTGTGAAATTCTTTATAAACAGTAGTTATGTGTTTACTAAAATATTTGGGTATTTCAGGTACTTAAATTAATTTTAAAAATACTGTATTTATACGATTATTAAGATTTTGTATTTATGTGTCTTTGTTCTCTTTCAGAGTCGCGAAAACCATTTTTAGCAATTCAACTCTAATTATCTTCCTCTTAATTAAAATAAAAAGTTATTATTTTGTAAAATTTTAGGATGCTCTTTTTCCATTTTTTTTCTCTTTCTTTTTTTGTAATTGTATGCATTAAGTGCATTCCCTTTCCTTTTGTTAGTTTTTTTTATTATTATTATTTTGCGGTCACAGATATTCTAGATCAGCGTTAAAAATATCGAACCGGAGCTTGCTTTTTTTTATCGTCTTCACAACGCGGCGATTAAGCAATAAAGCTCATCAAAATTGTACTAACCACTTTTCTTTCTCTTTTAACAACTTGTGATACCTTGTAGGGAATTAACACCCAAAAATCTTCCCAACAATTGTCTTGAGCGAGTTATAGAAAGAATATTTGGAACATTGACTGTTTAAACAAATAACTAAAACGAATATCTATTTTAGTTGTTCTCTGCGCTTATTAGGCTAAAAAATGGATTGGGAGTAGATTTTTATTAACTGTACTTTTATAGAGCTATTGAACATATATTTTAGAATGAAGTCACTTGTGTACATTTGCCTGGCTTTTAAAAATTTGGGTGAAGTCTACACAAAATAAGCGTGTAAGTGTACACCTTAAATTGAATAGTACTAAATCATTTTTTCTCGTCGTTTATCGCTACGTCTATTTTTTAAACAATGTTCTATGAATAAGAACAATTAATTTAATAAAAACTCTAGATGAAACCCGTCAAAACTTGACGAAAAAAAATACTATAACAATATCAGTAAAATAAGCTTCTTTATTACATAAGAAAGAATGCGTATGCAGCAGTCTTTCAAATATTTTATTTTAAAAGTTTTTCCCCCCAGTAAAATACACTACTATTTCCGATGCAAACTCCAAACAAAAAATCCGTAAACAACTGTGTAATGCAAATCAGTTTGATATTACCGCCCTATTCCACACGGAGAGTGTAAGTTTTAGTTCCACTTTACAACGACATGGGACACATTCTGTTCTAAACAAACCTCTTTCCTAACGAAACACCGGCATGTGTCCCCGCTGCCGACGTCACCGTATATCAAGCGTGCTGTACACGCGATGAAAATCGTTTAGTTCCACTTTCAGTTGCATGGGGACGACAAATATATATCTTAATTAGTTCATATTAAGCTAAAAGAACCAATTCTCATTGAAATTTGGCCCATAGAACCCGATAAAGTAAATTTCATGGACGTATGAAGTATCATACAAATAGTATATCCCTACTTTCATCTTATATATAGTAAATAAAAGAACATAGTAAATAAAGCACCCCTCCCCCTGTGATAACGCAACCGAATGAACTCCTATGCGCATGTGCATTGCATCGGCTCAAAGGCGCCGTTGAAATTCGACGTTAAAGTAAAGTAAGTTTTAAAATGTCCTCTTTAATCATCGTTCGTTTGAAATCGATATCTTCTACAACACATCGATTGTTTTAGACCAATCAATTTTTATGTAAATAGGAAGATTTTTTTTTTACAATAATAAATCAATCTGTAGATGAGAGAGATTTTTAATGTTTTCAAGTGCAATTTATTTGTATAATTTCTTCGGACCTTTTACATAATCAGAATGATAATTCCTTTTCCATCACAGTCGGGGATATTTTCCTTTTTATACAGTTAAATATCCAATGGATATTAAAAAAAATAATAATAAAATACAGTTCCCACCATATTCTGATGCAACGTATACATCAATGAATTCACCATATCAATTTTATGTTAATTATAAACTGAAAATAGGCAATAGTCCTACAATGATCAATCTGTTATAATATGTAAACCTGGAATTGAACAAAACTCCATCTCGGGTCCTCACTGTTTACCGGGACGTGCTGCTCACGCGCCTGAAAGTCTTTTAGTTCCGTCTTCCACAGTCAGGGAAACATTTTTTCTAAACGAACCTCCCACACGTGTCTCTACTGTGCACGCGCTGCAAAACTCGTTTAGTTCAATTTTCCACCGCCAGGAGGCGCAATCTGTTCTAAACAAACTTCTTTCCGAATGAAACTGCGGCGCGTGTTCGCACTGCTTACGGCACTATATAGTAGGCGTGCTGCGCAAGCACTGCAAAATATTTTAGTTTCCCTTTCCAACGAATGGGACACATTCTGTTCTAAACAAACCTCTTTCCGAACGAAACACCGGCATCTGTCCGTCACCGTATCTGCCGACGTCACCGTGTATCAAGCGTGCTGTACACGCGATGAAAATCGTTTAGTTCCACTTTCAATCGCATGGGGGAGACAAAGCTATATCTTAATTAGTTCATGTTAAGCTGAAAGAACCAATTCTCGTTGAAATTTGGCCCGTAGAACCAGATAAAATAAATCTCTTCCTGCCGATTAATATTCAGAAATGGTGGTAAACAAGTGCTGAAAAAATGATACCGAAGTTTATTTAGTAGCTGGGATATCTTTAAAGAATGTTAGAAAAGATTTCATTTGAATCGGGTCAATATTTAAAAATTTGAGGTTTGAGGGGTGGCAGGGGGGAGCGCGAACAGGAAAGACTTAAAAATGACAACTTGTCTATCAAGAGTCCAATTTAACTTAGCTCTCAACTAATACTGCTATGAATATAGCTAAAATAAAACCAAACTCAGTGATTATTGTTCAGAAATGGTAGTACATCTGATCTTATTTATACATTTCTAGTTCATTAGGCTGCTGGATGGCCAAATTTTCTTCTTCTTTCCCCCTTTCTAATTTCTGGGAATTGAAGATACGAATAAATGCAGAATAATTTTTCCCATAAATAAATCAGTGTTTTGATAAAATAAAAAATATATAATTGATTATTTTTTAAAATTTTCGATTTCGGAATTAGGATAATTTTCTACGCAATATATCAATTTTTAAATCCTTACCTGAAATAGTTTAAAAATTTTTAATATACCATATAATTTTTGACTGGTGGTTTTAACTGGCAACACTTTATGTTGTCGAAAGTAAATGGAAAAACGAACACCATAAGAGGAAACTAATTCAAAATGACCCACGGTGTAAGATTTGCCGATTCTAGCTGGCCAAAAGTCGATTTTTCAAAATTTATCCAACTGGATTTTTTTTATACCACATGTACCTTAAAAGTGCGGGAGGTGGACACTGCTGATGTTTTTTATATGAATGCAACCACACTGCCAGTAGGTGAGTATGAAGTTGGCGTTTATTACAGAAGAATAAATCGATGACTTCTAGTATATTGTTTTAATATGTGAATGTAGAAGAAATTGAAAGAAATTGTACATTATGAGTACTTTAGAACAAGGTTTGTACTTTTTTTTTATTTATATGCAGAGTTTTTTCTTTTGTCAATAGTTATTTCACATTTAATGTCTTTAATGACTTTATGTATTTTTAATAATTTTCATTTTGAAAATTCATAAACTTATATTAAAAAGCTAGATAAATTTAAATTTTTAATTTTAGTAACTAGTTTAGAGTCTTAGATATTGGATAAACGTTTACTTGTCTGCATCTATCTGCTTCCGTAGATTTTAAAGTTGTTTTTATCATATGAAGTCTAAAATTATTTTTATATTTTTTATTCTAAGAACACTTTACTTCTACCAGGGTCATCAGAATTTAAACCAATCACACGAATAAGCTTTTGTAATATTATACAGAAGCAACAAGCTTCCACATTTAACGAAAAAATCGAATTGACCGAAAATGTTTTGTTGATAAATGAAAATTATAACGAAGTACAGATGAACATTTTCAAGCAGGAAATAATTATACAGAAGAACAAGTTTAGGCAAAAATGGACTGCTGTGCATAGAGCACTTGAGAAATTTCTGAAAAAGTATGAAACTATCCATCTTACATGCCAGGATAAGGATTTTTGAGAATTTGTTACATCTTTCATACAAATTACCCTTGAAAAATGGCAACAGAGACTAGACAATAACGAAAAAAATATTATTCAGAACAGAAAGAAAAAAAAATAAAGATGAATTCAAAAATAGAATGGGCATCATTATTGATATGCCGAAAGCTGGATTTCTAAATACGAATAATGGCAATATAAGTAGAAGATTTTATAGGGACCAGACTTATCAGCTAATATAATTGGAATAGACGTAAACTTAATTTATCGATTCTTAATTACAAGTGGCTACAAAATTGATACAGAAAAGTTCGCTAAATTCACTATGGATACTGCGAAACTTTGCGTAGAACTTTATCCATGGTATCCTATGACTCCCACTCTACATAAAGTTCTGATTCATGGACCTGTTGTTATACAAAATACGCTTCTTCCCATTGGACAATTATCAGAAGAATTTGTTGAAGCAAGGAATAATTATTTTCGTGATTATAGACTTAATTATACCAGAAAATTCACGAGAAAAGCTTGTGACCTAGATGCTATCAACAGACTATTATTAACTTCAGATCCTTTCTTATGGAGTACAAAAACAAAAGCAAAAAATAAAATTGCTTCTTTCTCTTCCCGAAATAACTACTTCCCGAAATACTACTTCTCGAAATAACAGAAACTTCTAATTCTGAGGAAAGCCAGAATGAAGAACTATCGGATGGTGAATTGTCAAAAATTTTCTAAGCAATTTTCTTATTCCATAGTATATACAAGCATTACTCTTTAATATTTATTTTGTATCCCAATTTCTAATAGATTATTATAAAAAAATTACTTCTATAATTTGGTATCATATAATAAAAAAAAATATTCTATCGCTTAAATCTTAATAATATTATAAAAATTCATAAATATTGTCCTTTTTAGTTATCAAGTAAAAGAGTATCTCATTCATTACATGTTTTAAAGCTTTAAATAATTTAAATAATTTTCTGAATGGTACATCATAGTAATAAAATACAAAAATTCACTTCTAATGTACTACATTAATAATTTTTAATTAAATATAATGATTTCTTATTAAACTACCTTTTATAATGTCATATATTTTCTTTAAATCAGCCTAATATAACGTTTATATAAACGAAAAATAGATTTCAAAAAATAGAAGTTGTAAAATAATTTTGGCCAGCTAGAATCGGTAAATCTCCCACCGTGGGACCCCTCAAATGTCTGGATCATTCGATTCATGGCGGGTCAGTTTTTAGCAAAAATTGAGAAATGTTACCGTCCGATTTTCTCAAAATTTTTATTTTCGGAATCTTAAAAATAAAACACGTATATACTGTGAGTTTTAAGTCGATAGCTACAGTAGTTTATTTTAATATTCGCAGAAGAGTGAAAATGAGAATATTTCGTTGTCTGAGATTTCGAAGCAAAGCTAGTGTTGTTTTCTATCGCCATTTTTTAGATAAAAAGATCGCATTTTTGATGCAATGTTTAATGCGTTTATAATTAATACCTCGGCTAATTATCAAAATATTAAAAATATGAGCCTCAGATGCATCAGGACATGCCTTGGACCATCTATATCCAAATTTTTCGACCCGTGCGAGCTGCAGATTTTGCTAGTCAACGCCGACAGATAGACACACAAAACTTTTTTTTTTTAGTAGTATAGATAAGGAAGTATATATTTATTTTTGAAGAGTTTTAAATATACAAGTTAATATACAAATAAACAAATTAAAATATATTAATATACAAATACAAATATACAAATTAAAATATAAAAATATACAAATGAATTCCGTTTTTTCCTTGTATGTAAAATTATTTTCTTTTTATATGACAATTTAACTACAAAAATCCTGATGAAATCTTTTACAACCTCCATGTGTGCAACTTGCCAAATGAAATGCAAAATTACGGGGAAAGCAATCATATGAGGATTGCATTTTAACTTTCTCTGGTATGCCTATTTAGTTAAAATTAAATTTATTCATGCGGAGTAGTCTTTTTACGAAATATTTGAATAATAATTTTACACATTTACATTATTTTAGACAAATAATGCGTTTATTACACAGCATCTAAATTGCATTATAGATTTCCCGTTGTACCATATATAATTGCATGGTTTGACATATGTACAGACTTATAAAAATGTACGTTCTTAAACAACTTTAATAAAATCAGAATAAAACTGTTTTTTGTAAAATTTGGAATTCAAAAGCAATTATATCAATTATACCCAGATACCTATAACTATAGATTATTCATCATGTTTATTTCCATGATAATATCCTACAAGTCAACGGAACGACGCAACTGAACGGTTGTTATCTGATTGAAATAGAAATATTAAGGATTTAATAATAAAAAAAATAGTTGAGTGACATAATAATTTTTCTGTTCATTTCTAGTATCCGACTGATATTATGCTTTTAATTCTATATGATAATAATTTGTCATAAGCTGTCTTTAAATAGTTATTAAAATTCCTCAAAATAGGTTTAGGTAACGCGTGAAAATATGTTATATTTTCCGAGATTCATTCTTTCCAAAACTAACTATTGATTCTACAAACACGTTAAAGCTATTAATATCATGTGTCATATTCATAAAGTATGTATAAGGAAGTAATTTATTTAGATATGTGTAAATATTTCTATGTGATGATAAAGTTGCAGTTATGATAATAAATATTTAACTACTTCTCAGGGAGTTATTCGTATTGAAGATAATGTGAGTAAATTATCAATGCCCATATTCTTAATCTTGTATTATTTGCTTTAAAAGAAGCAATTTAATTTTTAATTTGTCTGTTAAACACTTATAAATAAATAACCTTATAAATAATTGATGATTATGTTCTTACAAGAAAATACTCAAGATCAATTTGTTTTATAATCTTAAAACATGTTATTAAAATCAATAAACATCCATTCATAAAAAAATAAATAATTTAGGAAAACATTTTTGTAATTTTTGAAAAATACAGCAATTTAATATAAAAAAAACTGCTTAAAATATCAATATAAGATAAACAATTTTATTTTATTTTATTTTTCTCAATAAATTTTCTGATTCCGATATATTGTATAGTTTTATTTCTTGCAAAATGTCCTATGTGTATTTAACTAGCTAACTTGTATCATTCTGTGTGTATGTGTGTGTGTTCACAACAGACATTTATTTATTAGTAATCTTAATCCTAAATTACATTTTTTATGTTATTTATCTTTAAATATTAATATCTTTAATATTCGAATATTTTTATGTTTTATTTCGTGGAATAATGAGCTATGTATATTTAACTAGTTAACTATTATACTTCTGTGTGTATTTGTTAATGCATTCATAACATTTTTTTTATTAATCTTAATTTTTATTATTAATCTTAAAGTTATATCTTTAAAAGTAAAAAGTATTTAAAAAATAAATTTTACAATGTTATGAAAGTTACTTTTCTTGAAAAGTTGTCACCAAAATATTAATATAATTCAGAAAATTGAAATAAATTTAACTGCACTTTTATTGTTAGAGTAATTACATAAATAGGTTTAGAAAAATTTAAGTTACAATACTTAAAAAATACGATAATCTCAAAAACAATTATATATATCTGTCACTTACTAATCTCCATACACATAGAAAATATTAGAAATTTAAACATATATCTTCAATCAACACAGCAAACTAAATGAAAAATTTTATATTTGCAAATTCCTAGTGTACAAAAGAATGACTCAAAACAAGTTACGAAATTTTTAAGCGTACCTAAGAATGATATACGACCTCATCCCTACTTTTCTCCCGTGATGACCGTCATTCTAAGAAATATTTAAAAAAAATAAATTTGAATGGAATTTGAAAAGCCATTAACACTGAATTCGAAATGAATTCTTCTGATTTCAAATTCAAAACTTTTCGATGTATCGCAACATTTGAAGCCGGATAATTATTGGAAACGTTTTCAGTCAGAAAGGGAATGCAAATTTTAGCTATTGAACTAATGAGTCTAGCTGAAATTTGGAAATAAATATTTACATATTTTGGTCTTTGTTTGAAATATGTTGATATTTATGTTGCATGAACATTAAAGGATGAAGCTAAATATATGACAAATATGATACATTTTTAATATATCTGCCACATAAATAGTGCTTCTCAATTGACATTTCTTATTAGTTTTGTAGCATAAATTAACCTTTCATGAATGTGTTTAAATTCGTAGTAAAAAGTGTTGGGGAAAGTTTATACAAATATATTTCTTTCCTCGAAAAAGAAAATGTTTGAACTTCAAAACGAAGTCAAAATAGGTGTCTATGTATTTAAATTATGTATGTCATTGAATCTAAAATTAACTAATTAATTGTAGTTTTAATTTAAAATTTAAATAAACTTTGATCTTAAAAATTTAATAAAAGAAACAAAACATGGAAGAAAAAAGTATATAATAAAAGTTACGAAGGTACCTTGTCCAATAGACTGATGCGGGATAAAATCTGTTGTTTCATAAATGAAAATAGTTTAACTACACTGGATATTTTCATATACTTTAAAACGTATTTTCTTTTAAGTGTAGTCGAACAAAAATGTTTAAATAAATAAATAAAAGGAAGGTATTAAGAAAAAATATCTTCGAAATTTTATTTGCCAATTTTTGCAGGTAAGTGTAAAAAGTAATTTGACCGTGATTAATGTCCTTTTAAATAATAAGTTCCAAGCATTGCCTGTATATTGAAAGACGAATGATTTTTATGTTTTTCAATAGTAACCCCCAATTATGACACAAAAATATTAATCTAGACACTCATATTTTCCTAAATATAAACTTTACCGACGTTTTAATGAATAGTTTACCTATATTCATTCATAAAAATTAAGCTAACTTTTTAGTAAACGTCCTCAAAAGTGACATCTGTTATTTTATGTTCGTTATTTGATGGCATTGTAATTAATAATTTTCAATGAAAATATTCGTAGTGTCAGAAAATGTTAAAAATCTGTATTAAATATTTTTTAACGGTGAGTGCTGTTGCATTTATTAATAATTTTAATAAAGTTTTTTCCTTTGACTGTTTTTATAGTTTCTCAAAATGTTCCATAAAGTATGACCAAAATCCTAACTGAAAGAAAGAAGAAATGTTGTGTATATATAATGGTACCTTCCAGAAATCTACTTTTGTTAAATTTTTATAGGTTACTTTTTCAATATTTTTTTTTCGAATATTAAAATCATAATAAATTGCATTTTGCGTATTGTAACCAATTTTGTTTCAATTTTTTAATTAGTTTTATCCCAATTCTTACATTTTGTAAGTTATTTTTTTTAATGCAACCGTCTATTTTTCTAGACAACTCATAATATAAACAAATACTGAATGGAAAGAGAGAATATACATATAAAAAAATCTTTTTTATTATTATTATGTTCTTAAAAATTTGAAATTTCACTTTTAATTTCTATCAATGAAAAAAAGTATCCTATCAAAATTGCAGCTTTATTTTTAAACCTTGGCCACATTAAAGGAACATTTTCAGATATTTAAAGTGTCGTTAATCATTCTCAATTCAGAATGCTCTGCCATTGATTTAGCAATTATTTTGTGGATTGTTTTTTTAAATGATTTGAGATTTTAATAGATCGCCTTTCGAAAACAGGTTCATTAATCCGCAATTAGCAAAATTAATTATTAACAAATATGCAGGTTGTCAAAGTAAAGACGCCTATAGAAATTCAATAATTAATTAACTATAATAAATATAATAAGTATAAAGATTAATTAAGTGACATATTTATGAGTTAGTTCATACATTTTGCATACAATATTAAAAAAATAATTTGAATTTTCATTAATACATGGCGCTGTTTTGTCTTAAATTGCTAAAAATCTCAAATTCTCATCTAAAACTTCACCAAATTTATCTAAATGTTTACCCTTTTTTCTATATATTCGCAAAAGAAAGTTTTGCATTTTTAAATATGCGTTAATTGAAGCATACTTACAGCTTCAGATGGTACAGCATATATTGACTAAAATTTAAACTACTTTTAATCCCTGAATAAAAGTTTATAAGCTACTTAAACCAATGTCACCTATTCTTTTCTATAATTATTATAGTTAATGAATTGTTGAAATTTCAGAATACAACTTTTTTCTGCCCTACCTATATGTATCTGGGTTATCTATATGTATATTGAATGGTTCCCAAATTGTAGTATTATTCTAACATTTGAACGTGAATGAGTTCCTTATTCTGTCATTTTTTGTTCTTTTCTAAATTGAGTTTGAATCACCGGGAATCTGATAGTCACGGTTATTTTCTGGAATGATATGATAATTAGGCATCTGTGATATTCTAGCTTCTAATAATACAGCGGTAGGAGTTAGATCCAGCTGATGTTCTTGCATCAGGCCCTAAATAAAATCAATACTAGATATCGGCTTCATCGAGAGGTCCAAGTGCTGATAGCCAGACACGGAAAGTCCACGTGATGACATTTCATTTTGACTGAGTTTAGAGCAGATTCTTCGGCCGAGAGTTCACCTGCGCAAAAAGGTGTTATAACGTGGTATTAAAAACTGAGAAATATTGGAATCCACGGAGTTTTCTTCTACAGTGCCATTACCTTAGTTTCTAAAGGCATTTTGTATAGAACCATTTCAAAGATTATAGAGAAATTTTATAAGTGAGCTGGAGTGAATATATTTTAGTTTCCGGCAGGCAATCAACATAGACATTTTATTTTGAGCCAGTGTCAGAATTTCGTGAATATCTTGCGGATAGCTTTATCCCTTTCATTCTTTTAGTGTTTGAACTTATACTTTGATCATGGTTAGATTAAAATGCTCTTCTCCAATGCTCCACTGCCATCCACCTTTATTATTGCTTGCTAAAACTGTTTTTATTGTTAATTTTGTTTCATGGCTGATTTTCTAGATGATGGGCGTCCGCCACAAAATAATCTGCCAAACGAAAGGGGGTGTTATAAGAGTCCATGTTTATCATAAAACAACATAGAATCCCTGTCTTATCTCCCTATCTCTAATCATTTCTGAGTTACGGTAAGGCAAAAATGAGTGAAATCTCAAAAACTCCATATTTGTGATGTTTCTAAAAATCTACACGCAACGTAAGAACATATTTTGAAAGTGCCGACAATATCCTATAAGGTGAAACCATTTTCATCCGAATATCTAGATTTAACGGCAAGATACAAATGCTTATAGATTGACGAAGCACAAAATCAAATTGTTGCCATAATCTTTAACCGGCCATATCTCAAACTCCCTTCTAATTACAATGGGTGAAATGTAACAAAACTTGTCGATTCTACCTGAAATCGAACCAAAATAAACCAAATACAATAAACCAAATACAATAAACCAAATACAATAAACCAAATACAATAATCCAAATCCGTTTTCTACATCAGGACAAATTTAGTCTTTCATTTGAAATGCATCTCTGAAATCACTCGGGATAGTATGTTCAATTTACAAATTTGGCATCATTATGCCTAATAAAATTCATTTGGAAGGGTTAAACTCATATTCGAGCGATAAACTCACCACTGAAGTGATCGCCAACCATACCAAAAAAAAAAAAAAAAAAGCTGAATCGTGTCTGCATAGATTAGTTTCGCCTTTGGTAATGGATTTTACGTGTAGGTTTTATAGAAACATAAGAAATTTGGGTTTTCTCAGATACATTTCAGGCGGATTTTCTTCAATCCACCATATAACTCGGAAACGGTCAAAGTTGGGATATTGCTTATATTGAATTTTATGATCCACATGGGCTTTTATGATCTACATATCACACCCTTTCGTTTGGCATATTATATCAAATTCACCGTGCATATCTGGCGTTATGCACCTCGAAGCCAGTATTTGGGTTTGTGCATCAGATTATTTTTAATTAAAAAAAAGTATGCGATTATTAACGTTTTTTTTTATATTGAGGCAATTTTTCTACATTAGTTAATGAAATCCGGTTTCAATGTTTTAGCCCGACATTGTAAATTTTGTCATCGTTTCAATAAAATTTATTCAGAATTTGTACAACAATATTAGCTATTTTCGCACTTTTTTATGCGCTTTTTTTAGTTTTTTCGCATTTTGCGACGATTGTTTGACATTCGTGAAAAGAATTAGGTATCAAACTATTACCATAATATAGTATATTTTGTCTTCGGCGATGTTAGAATTTTTAGCATTTTTAATGCCATTTTCAATGCGAATTTTAGTTTTTTCGCATTTTGCAGCGATTTTTTTACATTTGCGAAATAATTCCACTTACAGTGGTTTAGCCCACACTAGTAAATTTTAGGACAAAAATTCAGAAATAAGAATTCAAGAATTCAGAAATATCTCAATTCTTAGTTTTTTTTTTTCGTTTTTTTTATTCCGTTTCGCTGCAATTTGTCCACATTTGTAAAATGAATCCAGTTTCAATCTTTCCGACTAATATAGTAAAGGTTGTCCACGTTTCTAAAATTTATTCGAAATTCGTACAAAGATATTTGATTTTTTTTTTTTTTTGAAATGTTGTTGTGCGATTTCTACAGTATTTTCGCGTTGTGTGGAAATTTTTTGACATTCGTAAAATGAATCTGTTTTTAAGCTACTATTCAGTATAGTAAACTATCAATAAAATTGGAGCTCCATAATTCGTTTAGAAAGGTTTTAGTTTAATAAATATAAAATCCTACAAGTTCTAGGTACGCTGCCAAAGGCAGTAGAGCCCAAACTGTGGTTCGTTTGGACAGAGTTTAATTTGAAAATATACACGCATAAAACTACGAGGGTATACGTTGCCGATGGTTGTAGGTCTTCCACCTCCCGAACATCAGATTCATTTGGAAAGATTTTCATATAAAAATATGAAATCATGCAAATTCGAGGATTGTTTGCAAGAATGAAATACCGAAGGTGTTGGTGGAGATCCTCAACGCCAAAAATACCTCCCGGAGAAAAATATCTGAATTCAACACTTTTTGTTTGTATATTTCATATTATTATACTGGGCCCGGGCAATGTCGGGCTGTCAGCTAGTTTGTATATATGATTCATTTTTCTGTACAAAAAGTGTATAAATATAAACTATTATATTGTTTGAATTTGTTATTTTACATATCAGTGAAATATAAATTAATTAATTCTAGCTGACCGGCCTGGCGTTACTCGGGCCAGTGATAATAATTTTTTTAAAAAAAGCAAGTTTTTATTATTTTATATCCTTAACCTGATTTTGTATAAAATTATATTAAATTCGCAAAAAAATATTTATGTTTAGTGATAAAAGAGCTCATTTTCTTGTTCTTTTTCTCATTTTCTTTTGTTCTTCTTCTTGTTCTTTTTCTCATTCCCTGTTCTTCTTCTTCTTGTTTTTTTTTTATAATTTTCTTGTTCCGAACTCTTTGAAATCTTTATTGGTTATAATAAAACTGTTTTACAGCCCGTCTAAAAATTTCGTGAAAAAATATTCTTATCTAGTTATAAAATAAATGTTTTTTACTCGATTTTTTCTGTTTTCGCGTCGATTTCTTTAACATAGCAATAAAAAAATAGTTTTCATCTTTCGAACTCTTTGAAATTTCAATTGGTTAAAAATATAACTGTATCTAAGCTCTCTTTAAAATTTTATGAAAAATCATGCATATTTAGTAGTGAAAAAATGAGTTCTATTTTTTAAAAAAGCTTTCAAAGCATTGACCATATTACACCATCCGTTTTCAACCCCCCTAGGCTAAACACGTTTCCCGTTTCTGAGGGTAGAAACCTTCAAAAAAAAAAAAAAAAAAAAAAAAAAAGTTGAAGCATGAGACGATTTTTGTGTGGAAAAAGAGAATGTGAATTTGACAGAATGCGCTATTTGCTTTAAATATATATATAAATTATTTAACACAAAAAAGTATGTTTATAATTTATGGTATCATCTACACACTGTTGTTTCAAGAATATTATTTTTGAAACAAAGAAACATGTAAGTTTATTTTAAGTGTTCTTGGTATCCTTCGTGATGCAAAAATAGACGAAAACATTAATTTTCCAATTTTTTGCTTAAAATTATTTTGGACAAATTTCAATGAAGTTTCGTAGAGATGCCAAAATTAAAAATATGCAAAAAATGCTTTTATTGCATCAATTTCCATCTAAATGATCCAAAGATGTAATCTTATAAATAATATTTCTCAGTTTTTATTTTTATTATCATTGTTTTTATTGTTTTTATTTTATTCAGAATGATCAAAATGCTAAAACTTTAATATGTATTTTTCAAATGACTATAATGAACGTTCCTAATACTGTGTTTCATAAAATTATGGATCGATTTTTAGTAATGTAAATAATTTTGAACAAATGTTGATGCTAAATAAACGTTAAACAAATTTAAATTGTAATTAAGCCGTTTCTACCATTTTTACAAATGTCTAGATAATCCATTATTTTTTTCATTAAACTAATTACACTTTTGGAAAACTGGTCCTTACAATTATAGGCTACAGTCCTGCCTACTGACTGTTGCTTGGCATCTTAGGCCTGCTCCTTCTAATCCACCTCCTTCTTGGCTGCTGAACATAATTACGCGTCCCATCTTAACTCATAAACTTTCAGAAATTTGCAAATTACTAACACACCTATCTAACATAACCTAATCATTCAAAGCAGTTTTCTTTCTCCATAAATTAATAATAATAACTCGCTTATTTTAGTCATTAACGTAATCATTCCGTCATTTTTTATCTGCTTAGCTTTCTACATTTAGCTATTTTGCAGCTTAATAGTTTCTCTCATCCGCAAGTTTTGTTCTCTTCCTAGCAGGGGCTGAGTCCCCATTAATTAATTTATTCTTATCGGGAACCGCAAGTTTGGTCAGCAAGTAACGTATCGGCACCTCTAACACGAAGTGCATCCAGCCTCCATCCAGTGTGAGGGTTCCAGCGCAATTGTGTGGCGCTCCTTGTCGCGTGGGAATCTCACACTGGCACCTCCACATCTCAAGTGCCGTCATTTACGAACTGTACAATTGGTACAGTCTTATCTAAGAACTGCACCCTTCTACTAAATTAGCGAACTGTACAACTGGTGCAGGCGCACCTGTGGACCTCGTTCGCCCTGTCTGTCGCTCCTTGTCGCGTAGGAACGCTAGTTCCAGCGACAGACCCTGTATTTTTTTTTTTTTTTTTGTATGTCTTTAGTTCCTGCCACCTGTCGCGTGGGGCTTTGCCCGGCAGGACCAGCCATTGGCGAAGCTTGTACTACCACGTTTAATCCCTGCGTAAC
The DNA here is from genome assembly GCA_963931845.1 of Maratus michaelseni. Taxonomy (NCBI): domain Eukaryota; kingdom Metazoa; phylum Arthropoda; class Arachnida; order Araneae; family Salticidae; genus Maratus; species Maratus michaelseni. The sequence goes on from OZ007590.1 coordinate 214,555,013, forward strand.
GGGGAGCTAGCCGGGGAAGACATTAAACGCTCAACGGCTGGGTTCGCCCTCAGCCGAGTGGTCTTCCTCAGACATTAAAATTAAAATTATAGGCTACAGGAAATGCATGAAAGAATATTTTGCAAATAGTTCAAAATTGCAGAAATGTGGTTTTATTTATATATTTATTTATTTAAGCTTTTAAATTTGCATTATTCCTTCATAAAACCATTTAATAATATGTCAAAGAGGTATGAAATATTGAAATAAAAAATTTGCTGTGGGGGGGGGGGGGTATCTTTTTTAGTTAGAATCATTGCTGCTTTTATGCTTTTATTTAAACTAGTTGGCACACATGTATGTATGAAGCATGTGAGCTGTGTTTCTTATTTTATTCATTATCTTACATTCAAACAAATAAATGAAATTTGCATTTTTGAAATAGCAAACACTTAAGAAAATTGATTTGCTAAAATATGCAGAGTTAATTTTGTTCAGGTTTTTTGTAAAGGCTTCAGAAATAATTAAAACTTTGTATTCCGCGTAAATTATTTTTTAAACTAAGTAGCAATTCTGAAACTAAGTATCAATTAAGTATAAAATGGTTTTTTTTAGATTCATGCATTATAAAACCTATAGCAGTAAATCATTGAAAATAAATAAAACAGTGTGGCCAGAAAGTAACGTGAGATGTTCAAAAAATCTATTGGACGAAATGTACCAAAATATCGTGTATAAGTACATATTTAGAAAAATATGCGATTTCGGTATCTTAAGAAATGTGTACCAAACGTCATCTCCATCGAAAACTGTTAATTTTAATTAATATATATATTCTAATTTACATACGATGACAAAATGAAATATAACGAATGATTTTTTTAAAGGATATGCGTTTCTAGATTCTCCAAATATCCAAATCCAAAGTTACAGCTCTATCTGTCAAGCGGTTTTTAACTATGCTTAATTGCAATCTGTTCTGCATCGATTAAAAATAAATTAACCATTAGCTGTTTCTAGTTTTAAATCTGCATAATTACTAAACTATATGACCTAATGAATTTCCGTTTCGTATGAGAAGATAAAACATACCGAAGAATAAAGAGATAATGCCAAATTTGGGTTTTAGTAGTGAAACTTTTAAAGTTTGATACACTTTCAATATGTAACCGATCCCTCAAGAAAATTTCACTATAACAGTATTGTAAAAAATAATCAACAAGGCGATTTGGTGGAAACGGATTTATTTAGCAACTTTAAATTTTTTTTAAATATGGATTATTCCATAATCTCGGAAGTATTCGACAGCGCAAATTTTATAAGAATTTGCGTCTCGCACTTCCCTTTAATTTCACGAAAAACGTTGGCTGTGTCCATAATTCTACAACTTCCTAAATTTAGAAAGACATGGTGTTGTGTCCTTTGCAAGTGGAGACTTTGAACGTGTAAGCGTAATATACATCATTACTGTCGTCGGTATAGATTAGTGAGTGTTTGGTGAAGAGAATATATCGACCACCATATTCCATTGTCAACAACACGTTTACTATAATAATATTTAAAAAACTTATATGGAGTCAAATTAACACATGCCGTAAGACTTCAATCTCAATACCCAAAGATTTTGCGTTAATTTATGCAAATTTTGCTAGATGTCTGTTAAACTCTCCAGAAACAAGTGTGTGTCTATAGTTTATTTTCACTCATTTTAATTTAATTTCCCATTAATTTCGTATCCCCATCACATAAAACATCAGACACCATTTCGAAAATTCCTCAAGTGTTTGTTTCAAGTTGATTGAATAAATATTTGTTCGAGAGACTAATAAACACATCTCTGATTTGAAAGATTTCCATAATTCCACGATAATGCGTAAAAATATATGCGAATTAAACGGTTATACAGTATGGTTTGCACATAATCAAGTTGTACTATTTTAAATCCAATTGGTGATTTTTGGTATATCATTTTAACTAACATATAATGTTTCTATAAGCTAGTATAATGTTTCCGAAAATTTCATAATGTACAGGGTGTCCATAATTAAACGACCCTACTTTAAAGTTGTCTACAGACGAAACTATTGGTGAGAAATTTGTGAAAATTTGTGAAGGACATAATGAAGAAATGGGAATTTGTTTAAGCGGAAAAAAATTAGTTCAAAATTTCGCCGCCAGAGGGCTTTTTTAATGTATCACACATTTAGAATACATTTACGATCGGTTACAAATTTTATTACAGCAAAACATGTTGAACAAAACTTTTTTCGCGATATGTTTTTAGCATTTCCCAGAACACACAGCGGTCGACTGTGGAACATGCTATTTTACGATTCCAGATGGCCGTCATGTGGAACATGTTTTGTTGCAACAAAATATATAAACTATTGTGAAAGTATGATACATGTGTAATTCATTAAAAACGCCATGTGGTGGTGAAATTTTGAACTCTTTTTTTTTCCGCTTAAACAAATTCCCATTCTTTCATTATGTCCTTCACAAAATTTCACAACTTTCTGACCAATAGTTTTATCTGTAGACAACTTTAAAGTAGGGTCGTTTAATTATGGACACACTGTATATTATGAAATTTTCGGAAACATTATAAAAGCATTATTCAGCTGCATATAAGATGAAATAATTATTTTATGCGTCTCTTATTTCATGACTAATTTCCGATATCTTTACAGAATAACATAATTATAGAAAAAACAAAAAAATTAATTAAAATGTTAATAAAATTCATTAACTTGGCGGCCACATATTTTATCAGATAGACGTTTATTATATTTTACCATTAATCACAATGTCATATACTGTTCTTTGTCCTGCAGAAGTTGTTAAAACATTACCTTCATTTTTATGGGTGTTTTCATTCATATAACACAACAAATTAATTTGCGATGGTTTACATACAAATGGATGTACCATAAAATTTTTATTTTGTCTATCAGATTAAATCCAGAAATAATCTAGGAATAAATTTTAAATAAATCACCAATATTTTGTGAAAAGTTATCATTTAATACATATTTATCTTTATATTACAATGAATGAAATAATACATATACTATAGAAAATAATTACAGGTATTGCAACAATTTTGACCTATAAAGAAATATAAAAAAAATAATATAGCGAAGTTCGATTTTGTATGTATGTAACAGCGATATTTAAAGCTTTATTTGTACTAAAAACGTTGTTTGTTACCGGCAGGAAAATGATCAGTGTTTGGCCTGCATTATAAATTCGGATACACAAGCCCAAAGGAATTTCCGAACAAAATACGGATGCGACCCACCACCCAGACCCTCAACATGCGAATGACACAAATAGCTTATGGAAACCGGTAAAATGCTGCACCGGTAAAAAGGCCGCCCGCCGGCCGGCCAACCCTTAGTCGAAAGCTTACCGAACGTGTTCCACAAAGTTACCAACGAACTCCAATCGTACGGCGTTCAGACATTTCAGGCCGAACAGCGATGCACAGGGTGCTGCACCAGCAGTTGCACCTACTGTCGACAAAGGCCTATGGAGGGTCAAAAATTTAAAAATAAATTTGGAACACACCTTATTTTTAATTGATTAAAAATAAATCCAAAATCTACATGCTTATATACATATATGCTTATATTCATTAAATGCCAGTCAACCCTCAGTATATATTTATTAAGTGCAATATACAATTAAATTTATGTTGAATATTAAACTCAAACTTATTTGCATATCACAATACAGTAATTAAGCCACCAATTGAACTTCTAAAAAGCCCTTAAATGCATTCATTTAGAATGGAATAAAAATATATAAACACCCCTTTTAGAAATGCAACAACTAAAATGACAAACTTTATATTTGCACACATCTATAGAAATGGATTGGTGAAACGCAGTTTTGAATATTTTAAACATTTCTGTGAATAATATTAGAACCTTTCGCAGTTATTCCGCTTGTCTAAGTTGAGCGGCATTAAAAAAAAAAATTATTGAATGTATGTAGAAAAGCCATTAAAACTGAATTTGAAATGAGTCCTTCTGCTATCAAATTCAAAATTTGTCGATAGCTGACATTGTTTAAAAATGCATAATTATTTTTAAAAATTCCCCTCAGAAAGACAATGGAAGTTTAATTTTTCAAGCTAATGAGTTTAACTTTGTTTAAAGATAGATTGTTATTCTTTAGAGTATATTTATTGCTTTTATGAAACGCGAACATTGTAAAATACGAAACGATACAGAAATGAAAGAGCTAAATTATTATTTGTATCTTTCTCGATTAAAGATTTTAATACATTACAATTTTATTTGATGTTGTTTTGAATTGTATAAATTTTAAACCTTGATATGTTTAATAATAACTCATTATGTGAGCGTAAATATAGGAAACATTTGCATCATAAAATATTTTGGTATTTAAATTATAACTAGATGGAACCCGTCAAAGCTTGAAGAAAAAAATTACTATAACAATATCAGTAAAATAAGCTTCTTTATTATTTAAGAGGGGTAGAGTATGAAACTGTGTTTCAAAGATGCTATTTAATTTTTTCCCCAGTGAAATACAGTACTATTTTCGATGCAAACTCAAAACAATCTGTAAATGACTGTGTAATGCAAATCAGTTCAACAAAACTGAATTATCATGGCTTCACATTCACTTGACTTCAAATACGTTACACGTGCTTGTTCTCATCAGGTGATTTTTTATTCGACGTTTAATGTATTTGGTAAGAGTTCCATATCCTTGTGCCGGTAGGTTTGGCGAGTTTTTTTTTCACGATAAATGTTTGATGTCGTTGTTCAGATTTTCAGTATTTGGGGTTGATTTTTTAACTACCGGAATAGACTTTATTGACTTTATCTGCATAACGTCACACCCCTTTTGGCGCCATTTTGGGATATTTCTGCCAATCGCACAAAAATTTCGTCTGAGACATCATAATATTGAAAGATAAAAGCATTGGGAAAATGTTGTGGTGCGTAGTTACGTATAATATATTAAGTTCAACTGACGCCACAAACATTTATCGAACAGTCGAGAGGGATAATTAAGAAAATTAATTTAAATACATAAATATCTAAGATTATTTTTGTTTCTGTTTTTACTATATATTGTTAATTTTATTGTTTAAAGTTACTAATAAATCATACTCAAGTGAATGAGACTTTTCCTAATTTCTTTCTTTTTTTTTTTAAATTACGATAACAACATTCTTCCATTTGTTTATAGGGCGCTAAACTTTGGCGAATAATTTGGTGACAGTTTTTTTAATGAAAAAGGCTCGTTAACGGTATAATGGAGAAATACCAGAATATTTTCGTTCATTTTATAGTTAGGGAAGTGTTCCGAATCCTGTGCTTTTTTTTTTGGCGAGTTGTTTTTGCCGATAAATGTTTGATGTGTGTGTTGCGATTTTCAACCTTTGGGGTTTTTTAACTACTGGAATGGACAGTATCTACGTGACGTCACACGCTTTTGGCTCCATTGTGGAATTTTTTGCCAATAGCTCCAACCAGCATAGGATATGGAAGTCTTCCCATATTAATAAATATAGTTTTTTAAGATTTGCTGAATCACTTATTTGTTTAATTTTTCAAACACTACGTTAGTGAAGATTGTCTGTTCTGTTATTATTTTTAAATATCCCCTACTTATATAAAAATAGCGCTGTTATTAATGTGTATTAATATGTAATTATAATATGTTCTCTGCATAAACGTTGTAAAATTAAGATTATTAGATTTTATCAAACTTAAACTGCCATAACTGCTGATGCAGAAGTCATTTTTTGGCGATTTCACCTGTAAAATGTTTGTTTTTGGTATAGCCAAAACTAAGAAAAAATTCTAATCGCTCAAATAATTGTATTTCTTTAAGCATTACATTTTCTTATTTTGTAATCTGAGAAAGAAACATTAATCATGGATTTAAATTAATTTTGCAATGTTCGATGCAATCCAAACAATTTTGATTAAATTGGTACAGATGTTACAGACGCAACGGAGTTTCATTTTGGCGCCAAAATGGCAATTTTTGCTTTGTATGGCAACCTGGTGCTTTATAATAAAACTGAATATGTGTGTAAATAAAAAAAAATAATATAAAAATTATTAATTAATACAATTAAACGCGCGTGTTTAATAAAAGTAATGTGTGAAAATTGGATTTTCTCGCCAAAATGGCGCAAAAAATAGCGCCAATCCCGGTGCGTATGTGAAATCTGTTCCATTAAATCATGCAAGGGTATTTTTTATTTAATAAATAAAATTTATTAATGTTTAAAAACAAATTTATGAGTAATTTAATATATTTTAATATTTTTGTATTAGTTTTATTATTTCAGTAAACGTTAAAAATAAATAAATTGGTGACATTGATATTTTTAGAACGTAATCGATCTTTTTTTCAATTCTTCCTGCATATGTACAGTCAGAGTCAGATTCTGGGCAGAGTTGCAGCGTCCTCTGGTGATTCACTTTACTATGACGTCAAATGCAGAAGTGAAAGTTTAATTAAAAATTACGGCTAATTAATAAAGCTTTTGATTAAACGAATGTGCGATAACAAACCTGTTTCCAGATATTTTTCATTTAAAAATAGAATGATGTAATTTGATGCAGTAGTTTGTTCTCGTGGACTGTCAAAAGAAAACGCTTAGCGTCTTACATATATAGATTTTAAAATATAAAATATATCAAAAAGTGTAGCAATAAAGTAGGTTTTATATACTTCTCATTGTGCTATTATTAGAAAATTATTTAAATAAATATTTTGCATATTACACATAGATAACATTAGTGAAAATAATTTAAATTTTTTAAATATAAATAGTAACGAAACACAAAAGAATGAATGTTTTGCTTTATCTTACAGTAATAGCACGTTTCTTTTAAATGAAAAAAAAAATTCTAATTACACGGAAATTTCTGCATTTTAATAGTATATAGAATATATACTAAAATATATAATAGTATATAAAAATATTTTATTTTTATCTGCTATCTGCCACATCAACTTTTTTACATATTTGTATGTCTGAAAGCATAAACTGTTGATTTATTTTATAAATTCCTTTTTCCCGGTTTTAATTATTAATTTTAGTTTAGTTTTAGGACTATAGAAAGATATTTTTCAATGCTTACATATAGTTAAGCTTAAAAATACAAATAATTTAATAGACACGTTTTGCAACATCATATTTCCAAAAATGTTTATTTTTGTAAACATATATGCTTAATCATTTAATAATATTTTCATATTTAATGCTCGCTTAACTTATATCATAGCAACTCGTTTCTCCCCAAGCAAAAGAATCAACAACGCAATAAACAGCAAACGAAAGGAATTTGCGTCAATTGATGTTAAACGATTTACAAGATTAATTTCGAGCTCTGTCTAGTTTATATTTTGCGGACTGACCAAAATGAGGTTTTAACTCTTCCATAACTCGCGTTCTAATTGAAAGTGATATATTTTCTTCTTAACAAAAAATGGACAAAGCTATTCGATTTCGCAGTCTCTGAAAAAGAACACCTGCACATTTCTTATGGCCGAGATTCAAAATGCCATCGTGAATGATTTAGAAAGTATCCACTTTGGAATTGATTACAGACTTTAAAAAGGAGAAATTTATAATACTGTATGCGTACTGGGCATTAAATAAGAATATGCTTTTCTTGATTAAAAATATGCAGATTATGAAATTTTTGTAATTAATAAACTGAACAAAATTCATTTCTGATTTATTAAAAAAATCAAAATCATTTATTAAAAAAAAGCTCCCACTTACTCCTTAAATCTTGGAAATGTGGTCTTTTTTAACAGCAAGAGTGTGAAAAATGTATTTAATAACTTAAAAGTTTAATAAAAACAAATATCACAATTTTCAATATGAAAAATTTGAGAAGAAGCAATTTTTCTTAAACTTTGGCTTTGAAGCAAGAGTACCCGAAAAATTTCCTTTGTCATATTTGTGAGGAAATGTTTGTCTCGGGCTTCACATATACACTGTACTCTTGTCCCCTCCCCTTACCCTTCAAGATTTTAAACGTCACTGACTTATGTTCTGCTATTTATATGTCTAAAAATAATATAGTGGGAAATATATGATTTCTTTAAAAAGAGGTGAAGAAAAGCATGGATGAACAATAATCCTTTTCTTTAATTTTGTTTTAATTGCATTATACCGGGTGGTTATAATATAAGTATCTCTATTTAGAGCTGTCTGTAGCTTGTAAAAATAACCCGCATGAAACCAAAATCGGTACATATACTACTCGACAATGGGGCAAAGAATGGAACAACAAAACAAATATTTGCAATAATCGCCGACAGATGACGCTTTTGAGTGCGAAATGTAATGTATAATACAAGAACAAAGAATTAAGGCGTAAAACCGCAAAACAAGCCTAATTTATTGGAAAGTGTCACAGTTAATGTGGTTGCGAATTCGCATGGCGGTGCCAATCATCTTCAGGTTACATATGACCACTGTGCAGGAGGACACAATCAAGGCTGTGCACGACATGCTCACTGCGTAATGTAACGCATTGATGATTCCCACAAGTTGTTATATGCGATCTTTTAAGTCATTGAGGTTTGCGACGCATCCACGGCACACAACGGCGTTTGCACCGACATGACTCGTAACGCCCTCTGTCGGCAATTATTGCAACTGTTGTTTTTTATTGTTCCATTCTTCATCCCCCTTCTCGAATAGTTAGTGTGCCAAATTTGGTTTCATTAGTGTTATTCCTTCAAGCTACAGGGAGCTCCAAATAGAGATACTTATATTATAACGACCCTGTATTTGCAGAGCTTACTTTCAGCGCTACTAACAAGGAAGGTCTCCATAAGCTCATACTCAGAAAAATTTGAAAAAATTACAGAATATTCTTCTCATGAGGTTATACACGTTTATAAAAAAATTTTGCGGCGGAACCTCCATATAATGTCCGTAAAAAAATTATAAAAATTTCGTGTTTTGGCGATTTATCGCTGGGTGGGCGACACAATTAAATAATAATAAAAAAAAATACGCATTTACGATAAATACTATTTTAGAAAAAACTCTTTCTACTCTTTATACTGAACTAGTTTAAGTTTGTTTATTTTAAATAAATTCACTTTACCAGGAATTTTCAAATACATTAAATTTGCTCGCATTTAGCGAAGAAAAAGTGTTACTCGCCAAATCGCTTTTTTGCGCCAAATACTCGAAAGATTTTATTTTTTTACAGATTTTCGACTGGGATTCCGCAGTTAAATTTGACTGATCCTTTATAACGTACATGAGTAGTTCCATTAGCATTTTTTTTCAAAAAATTCTGAGTATGCGCTTTAAGGAGAACTTCCTTGTAAGTACATGTTTTACTGCTTTATTTTTCCATTGCTTTCTTAATATATTTGGATATCGCGGTGGTCAAAGTATAACTGGAAATCTATATTCAAGATTAATTTACCACTCCAGATTGAATTTCGGAACTCATAAACATTTTGTTAGACACGAAAAAATTATGCTTGACTTTCGATAGTACAGTGCTTTGCATTGCAAAAAGGCGTCGTGCAAAATATTTTTTATTTGCTTAGAGCTGATAAACATTGTAATAAAATGACAACATAAAAAAAATGAAAATATGACTTCGTTGTTAGTGTTTTGTAAAAAGAAGTCTTTAATCTGAAATATCTTCTATGTGATTTGCTTGAACTTTCATTCTCATTTTGTTGAAAAACCTTACATGATACAGAAAAAACGTTCGAAACTTCTAAACTGAGTATATCATAAAACGTAAGAAAAACATAAAACGGAACAGAAAAAAATGACCTAAAAATAGATGTAGATGGTAAATATGTGTTGTATTGAATACATTTAAAATGAATATATATATAATTTTAAATATATTAATGACACTAAGAACATAGGCGAATAAATATATGTACATTGTAAGTATGTGTTATTAATAACTTTAAGAACATAAGCGAATAATTTAAAATTAACTATTTGATAATTCGCTCAAATTACATTTAAGTTATAATAGATTTATATTAATTTATTGAAAATAATACACGGTTATAAATAATTATATTTCATTCACTTTTACCGTATAAGAAGACATGCTAATATAAGTAACAAAAACTTTTTGTAAATTCAAACATAAAGTTTGAATTTCAAATTTCTGAAATATATAGTTTTGAAAATGGATGCGCCTAAAAAGCACCATACAGATACAAAATTGATAGGTTTTACTAACAGAAAAGAGCTATTTTCACCTTAAAGAAGTAACGCATGGGACATGTGGGAAATCAAGTCTGAATTTCTGTCTCAAAATTTTGTGTGAAAAGTTTTATCATTTTTAACGATTGTTTTTTTTCTTTTTATTTATTCTGTTTGCTGTTTTTCCTCAAATACATTTTAAATCAAACTAATAACTCAATAAGTTTCTTTTTTAACCAATATACGTAATTAAAACGATTATATGTAATTGGTTTGTGTAATTTAAGTACTAAATATATGAGTATAATCTCTTTTAAGATTATCAAAATTTAACATTTACTGATATACATAATATTGAAATTAAATTAAAAAACATACAGTTGCGGGACTTTCACATACTGAACCATTATCTTTTTATTTCAACTACTGCTATATTGATCAGAAAATTATCTAGATTTTAGACAATTTAATTATAGATATATTTTTACAGTTAAATAGAAATAGAATACAAAAGCAAATGTAGAAGGAAAGGGCATTATTTGTTATGTCTTATAGCTGCGACATCAAAAATAATAGAGCTAAACTTTCTAAGACGGAATTTTAAGTGTCTGGAACAAATTTCAATTTAGAAAGACATAAAACGTATTAGGTAAACCATCCTGAAGCTTATGTGTAGCTCAGAGTTCGATCAATGTACTAAGATTCGTTCAATTTTTATGCTTCAATATCCGTATTTCGGTATAGAAATCTTCGTGCTGTTTAATCACTTAATTTCTATCACTTAATAAGTCAATTATTTCAATGCAAAAATATTGGTGATAAAACTAAAAATCTGCATATAAAATAAAATCTATATATATTTAACAAAGTACACAGCGTACTTTATTGAAGTTAAGTGGTCAAATTGAGTAATACGCTTTTCGTCAGTATCATGAAAATTTCCTTCTACGGTAGATTTTCGTTGTTGGCAGGTTTTACTCATTTATACACTATGGATAAAAATTAAAACTGACATAATATTTTATAAAATGTTTAATTATTATGCTCATATTTTAGAAACAAATATATGGAAAATTAACTAACATTTAGCAAACACTCAATAGAATACAAATTAAGAATATTTCAATTAAATCGTCAAGTTTATTTAATTAAATTAATCTGCTACGTTTGTAAAACGTACTTAACTAATATAAATATTTGAAGAAAATATTCAGTTAAAATGTATTTTATTTAATTTGCGTTATTTTCTGCTAAATTAAACAAATTTACATATTCGTTAAATGAATAAATATGGACTAAGATATGAAAATTAAACTTTGTATTATTTACATTTTGAAATGGAATAAAAATCTACATACGAATATTTGCTTTTTAATGTAATCGAACATACTTATACCCTTTTTAAATATATGATTCTGGATTATATATTTTATCTCGCAAAACTAAATATATACTGGGATTAAAGAAGTATATAATGAGAATTATAAAAAAACTGTTTTGTAAAGATTAATTATTTATTTGCTTAGAATTTTTAATTACAAAACATTATATTTCTTGAATATTTACATTTATCAGGAACATATAATCAAATGTAATGCTTAACGCAAATATTATGTTGCAATTACAGTAAAATTTCTCACTTGAAAGATCCTTCTTATAGGAAGTAATATAGGGTGACCCGAAACTTCAAATATAATTTTTGTAGATAGTAGCTCACACTATATCTTATGCATATGAAACCCAGATCTGAATATATTTATTCAGTTTAAAGTAAATTGTGTTTCACTCAATATCTAACCTACATTTTGATTGATTTAGTAATTTCAGCTGGTGTTTCATTAATTCGTCCCGCACACTTCATCGCAGAACAATTCGTCGCAAAAAAATTCATCACAGCGTCAATCTATTGTGGCATCACTTTTTATCGTGGCATAGATTTTTCGTGGAGGTGATTCATCGTGGAGTAAATACATCGTGGCATCAATTCGTTGTGACAATAATAGTTTAAAATATGATAATAAAATTGTAATGGTAATTTATTAATGAGATAACAGTTTTGCCGGCTATCACGAATTATAATAATTAACATTTTGCTAAACTATTTCAAATGCAGGTATATTTTAAATTATTTTTATATAATATTTCGAGTTTTACAGGTTTAGTCTAAAAATAACAATGTATTATATATATATATACTCATCAAAAGTGACTTTGAAACACCATGAATGAGTACGTCTAGTCATGTGAAAATCACTGGGTCATTAGTGATGAAATGATATATAGAAATGACATATAGAAATGATTAAAAAGGCAAAGAATAATATTTAACTTTAATATTTAATAATATTTAATATTAGTAGTTTATCAGTAATTTATGTGGCCCCACGAGCAACTATACATGCCACTAAATGGTGAGGCATACTGTAGATGAGGCCATTAAGGGTCATCTGAGCTACCTTGCCATGCCGCGTCCACTGCAGCACGCAGTTACTTTACGTTATGTAACGATGGTGCTACGATAGTGTACTGTGGAACTCACGCCCAATATAGTGCCACAAGTGCAACATGGGGATTAAGGTCGAGGCTGCTGGCAAGGGAATCATGTCGATTCCGCCCACGTTGTTAAAAGTTCTCCGTGAGCAGCGTGGCTGGGCATTGTCCTGTGAAAAAAGTGCCAACGGCAGCCTGCACCAATGGTAGAACTACACCCAAACAACATGCTTGACCTTCCGATCCACATTAAAACTACCAGCAATGTGTACAAGGGTTGTTCTAACATGAAGCCTCTCCAAACCATTATTCCCAGTGTGGGAGCAATATGAAGCTCGACGATACTGGCTGTCAACTGCCGTCACCTTAAAAGCTTTCACACCCGTCCACTGCCATATTTTGTGCATAGAGAAAAGCGGGATGCATCCTTTGAATAATAACCGGTGCCATTCGTTTGTTCAATTTCGATAACGACAACACAAAATCAGGCGTACAGTCGCATATGTATCGCTTAATAGGACCTCAGTGACTGGTTTCGCAAAGCCGTACCTGATGCAACATTTTGCAGGCGTATCGCATATAACATATCAAGCCACGTGACATGGCAGTGGTTTCGGTTATGCGATTCTTCCAGCAATTGCGCTCTGTTGCTCTCTTCTTCTTTAGCGTTTTCCCTTATAATTCTGAGTCCATCGTTCCACGCATCGCTGGATGTACTAATATCGCTTACAAAAGGCGTGCAATTGCGCTTATCTACAAACCTAGGTCGCGTATTTCCAGTATTCTCTATCTCTGAACTGCCATATTCCGCTCTCTGATGCATCCAAGGTATTTTATTTCTGACGCTTCTTCAATCGTTTCGCTACTGTAATCGGTACCTGATAGATTTACAAAACAGTCCAGCAACTGGCTTTAATAGCCATAAACTGGGTACCATGTGATTCAATTAGAACGCAAATATATATGTCGTGATTTAGTTCTGTTTATGCCAAATGTTGGTCTAATGGTAAAATCACCAGTTCAAAATAAACACTGTGCAATCGTTCTGAGAAGCTTTCGCGCCAAGTAAAGGGTGAAACCATTGGAGATTTTCTCAATAATAAGGAGGTCAGCTTAGTTGACATGAATTTATTCAGTCAACACTAAGAAAATGACAGACAAAATCTTCGAAAATTATAACTGTTAACATTCTTCATTTAAACACGCTGGCGTGGCTTACACAACAAAAGAAAAACACGACGAAATTCTTCAATGATCCAGTGCAATGTATTGTATAAGTTAGATCGTAAAGATACTAATGCGAAGCCTATGAACAATGAGAAAGCGAATTTTAGTGGAATCGTCAAATGGCTGTATTTTGGTTCTCCAAAAAAGGTGGGAGAGTCGTTCTGGTAACTCTTGGAAAGTTCAAAATTCAAAAAATTTAGAAAAGATAAATATTACTGGCCCAATGCGAAAATAAAAATAACACACACTCGTAGGATATCAATTATATTTTTAAAAAGGGGAAACGATAAAAAGAAAGATTAATAGTATATTGATATATTTAGAAAAACATTAAGATATGTTATTTATTAAAAATATGTTATATACATGCACACACTCACACACACACACACATATATATATATATATATATATAAACAAATATGTTAGGGTTGCTTTTCCATAAACGTTATATTTCCAGGAAACGAAAATGCTATATAAACACATTTTACTTAATAGTAATAAGATAAATTAACTATCCGATGAAATAAATTGACTTATTGCACTTTGCGTCTGCCCCACAACGGAGACACTAAGCACATTTCCTCTGCGAGTAGAAAAGGGTATTTCATTTGAGATTGAATATGCGAAAAATCAGATGGTCGACATTATAAAAAAGAATTGAAAACTTTTGAAAAGAGGGTGGAAAAATACAAAGCGCATGGGAATCCAAAACTAGAAGAATAGCAAGCGTTTAGCGCCAATGAATTAGAAAGGGAAGGCTAATTTTAATTAACTTTTAAGTTTAGATATCACCAAACAGACAGAATAGTCACCTATAATATCTAAAATCCTTTTCATCACTAAAATATTTTTAGGGGCTGATTTCTGATAACAACGCAATCGAGAAATAAAATAAGGCTAAATAAATTCTAGAAAAATTCTAAAAAATATTGTTAATTGGCACGTAAACATTGGATGTATTGGATGTAAACATTTTGAACAAGCTTTGTAATCTTTGCGCAAAGTTCTTATTTTACAAATTTTAAATGCTTTTGTACAAATAAATAGCACAATTATTGCCGAAACGTCAGTTAAGGCTCACCGTGGAGATGCGAAAAGAATTTGGCTTCTGTCTGTCTGTCTGTCAATTTGTTTGTCTGTCGGTTCCGCGATAACTGCCGTAAAAATCGTCCTATTAGGTTGATTTTTGGTGGATATGTTGATGAAGTACCCGGAATTAGCTGTATAGTTTTTAGTTACATTTGGTTCATTCGCTCGAAAAATATAGAACATTTCTTTTTAGGTCATAATGCTTTCCTATGAGAATAGACGATTTTCATATTTCATTTTTAACTGAAATGAAAATCGCATATTTGAATAATGGATTTAAATGTAAAATTATTAATGAAAAATTTTCGATATGGAGGTTTTAAATATATCCAATAGATTTGAAAATTTGTGATAGTTTCATTAGAATTTAGAAATTAACTGTTTAAATTATTGGAACATTTTTTGCATATGTTCGGGAAATATAAAACATTTTATTTTCATATTTTTTACAAATTATAAAAAGCGTTTCTTTTTACTTTGCTCTTTAATTTATTATTTGCTTAGCAACCATATTTCAAAGATTATCAAAATAATAAAATTCAAGTAACTCGCACTATTTTGCTGCAATATTTTATTATCAAAATAAATTATTTCTGTATTCTATTGACATAAATGAAAAATTTATTTTAATACAAGTTTATTTATTTTTCTAAAAAGTTACATGAATAAGAAGTTCATAAGAATTTCAGATTATCATTGCATAAACCGTGTTTAATTTAAGGCTTCTAATTTCTGAAACCTCCGAAGTATTTTATATGCCTATAAATATGTATGTAATATAAAAAAAAGCCGAGGTTGAATGTTTTTCGTGACACCCTGTATATGTCACAATATTACATATTGTAATACATACTACATATATAATGTGTATTGAAATATATCTATACATTATACATTGAAATATATATATCCAAACTGGGTATTTTTTATATATTTCACTTACGAAGACATTTTCATTCGTAAACGCATAAATTTCGAATGTATTTTTATTCAATTACCAAGAAATGGCTTTTTAATTTTTTTATAAAAACATGGAAATTGTAAAAAAAATGGTATCAATATTTGTGTATATAATAGTCTGCACCTGAATTCGGCCTATAAAATGTTTAATATAGAAAACAATCACACTGATTAATTATCTTTTTTTTTATTATCGTTCACCTTAAAAAATTATTACAACGGTTAATTGACGAAATGATGAATTATGCCTGATGGATTGTACCATGATGAATTGTACACTACGAGTGACCGCCGAACAATTTAAGACACACATGTACGGCCAAAATCCTTGACATATTTTAGAATTCAATAAAAAACAAATGAATTGGCGTGCGAGTGTGCTATTGTGTTAGATTTTATTTATAGTGAGTTCAAGAGTTTAGTTTAAAAGTTCAAGAGTTCGTTCACGAGTTTAGTTGAAAAAATTCCAATAAATAGCGCTACATTTTGAAATGCGGAAAAAAAACAGAAACATAAGATAAGCAGTTGTAGACAATTTTTTTACAGTCTACTATCATATTTCAACGGGTGGAATACAATTTGATATCATTTGTATATAATTAAAGTTACAAAGAGACCGAAATTTGAAATATTGTAGTACATTGTACAAAGTAGATGACTGTTACTGGTTGAGTTTGAGATGTTCATTTGCTGTTTAGAATAGAACGATCTCTGGGCCATATTTTGAACTATATATATATATATATATATATATATATATATATATATATATATATATATGACGATTTAAAGACGACAGATGATACGTACATTGGCAGTTCCATTTTTTATAAATGGTACTTCGAATACTGGAGGTTCTTTTTCAAGATTTAGCCGAGGATTTTACCTCACTAGGGGTTTTCATTGCAGTTGGAGATGTAGTTTTCATTGTAGTAGTAGAATATGCACATCAGATATTATGTGAGTAGCCGAAAATAAGAACTCCATCTAATTGCCAACAAAGTTTTATTTGAAGCTTATATACTTAGGCGGAGATCTGTTTCACCTCGTTCCTCGTCTCAGTCAAGACAGATCTTCAATAAAAATGCTCATGATGTCTGTAGTTGGTATTAGCTTTAAATATCCATCAATATGCATTCACAGGAAGAAAGTATCTGGTCAGTTTTACCAATACCAGGCAAACGTTCTAATTTATTTTAGCTCAAACGCCAAACACCGTCGCAGCACCTCTCTTTTCCACTCCTCTCCGAAGCAAAGAGCGGCGGTATATCATTTCAGTTAAAAGTTGGAATACAGGGGCCACGTGACGGCTTGTGCGCCAATCGAGAACCGGGATTCTATGCGAAACGCGCCAGAATATTGAATTAAAGTGGTTTTCACTAAGAAATGGAGCAAATGAAGCGTTGAGAAGATTCTATGACCCAGAATGTTTTAAGCTAACTGATTATCGTTAGTTACTGGTTTGAGAATATCGAATGATTTTTACTTTCACGAAAAGGAAAAAAAGAAAATAATAAAAATGGTTTATTGAACTTGGATCAAAGCCAGAATGGAATTAAAATGAAATGTTTTACATTTTAGTATAAGAAAATTATTTTATCATTTTGAGAGTTACTTTTAATATATGAAATTATTAAAATAAATCAGCCTTTTTAGGAATTTAGAAATATAAAAAGGATTTTTTTAAGGGATGAATATTTGGAAGCTTTTATAATTTAAAGATAAAGATGCCATTTATTGAGCTAACGAGTAGTAATTAAAATATTGAATTTAGATATGAAATTTTTGAAATAAATATAGCTAAAGTACATTAATAAACGAAGTAAATAAATATTATAGAGTAATTTAGAATAATATGGGATAAAAATAATTTAGCGGTTCGCGATAAATTTAAAATTTTGTTATATATATATATATATATATATATATATATATATATATATATATATATATATAAGGTTGTCTAGTATTCTATATTAATGAAAATATACTGTTTAATTATTGGTGAATGATATACAAGATAAAAGAATAAATGTCATTATAAAAAATACTTGAAAAGAAAGCGAGTACAATACAATTCTGTAAATATGTAGATAATTTTGGCAAAATCAGTGATTAAAAATGTAAGGTAAAAATAGTTAAAATAAAGTTTCTGCAAATCATTAAATTAAAAATATATATAATATCGATTTGTAGCACATCACATATTTAAAAAAAAAATTGTAATCACCCCCATAACATTTAAATCTGCAAATTTTGCCTTTTTTGTTCAATTTCGTAAAAACTTTCATGTGATGAAACATGGAAAATCCATTAATGCTGAATACTTAATGAAGAATATCTGACTTTAAATTTGTATTTTTTGATGAATCATATGATTGAAAGTAAAATAATTTCTGAGAATTTTTTTGAAAGTTAAAACTAATTTAAAGTTAGAATCCTAAATTAATGAGTCGAAGTAAGGTAAAATTAAAACATTGAAAAGGCAATTTATTCTTGTTATGAAAAGTTTTATAATAGCATAGTGAATTGAAAAGTTACGTAATCTTTCTTCTCTTTCAAAAAAAGCAACTATATAAGAGTTAAAATTAATAATAGAATTCCTTAGCTTATATAACTATTTGAGATAAAACTATAACATTTCTTATAACATCTTATTACATAAATTTAACAAAATAACGTAAATTATGTTCATAATACAGAAATGCACGATGTAAAGTTTCGACATGGTGATTAAACTATATTGAATTTCGAATATTTTCTAATTTAGTACAAAACATTGTACGCGTTACGATGTAATGAATAAAAGCCTCAATACAATTGCAAATATAGACTTTGAAATTAAACGTGTGCATACTTATCTACTTAAGAATAGAACTGTGATTGCAATATAAAAAACGGATATTCGTATTTTGAAACTTCCATTTTTTAAATGTGAAACACTGAATTATGCACAAACTGATTACTAAAGCAATCAAAAATTATACTGTCTGATTCAAATGAATTGTTCAATAAATTGCATTGAGATAGATAACACAAAATCAACCCATAATAATATATAAAATCACGGTCGCAGAAAAAACATAAACCACAGAAAAAGTAAAAGGTACAATCTATAAGTGGGTATTTCGTTCCGAAAAGTGGATGCAGACTTTTTAAAATTGCAGAAGAAATGAAAATCCTGAAAACGACTCTTGGGAGACGTTGTATGACTATAAAACCATAACTTCCGCGTCTAATCTGCCGATCAAATAAACTGGTTTCGACTTAAACTTTTTTCTATAAACTGTACATTGGAATGTTTCTCATTATATTAAATACAATTTCTAGTTTTTAACATTCTAGTTTTCTCCCTGTGTTATTCACCGGAAACTCACTGTTAATTTCGACATCGACATGAAGCCTGCATTATTTTGAAATGTAGAAATTTCGAACGCTTACGGCAAACTTAGTTTTATATATTATTGCTGTATAAAAGCCTATTCTGAATCACTTTCTATATGTAACTAATATATATGTATATATGTATATTTTGCATATGTTTTCTGACGTATAGACTGCAACTGAATGGCTGACACGTTCTCTACTGATCCAAAAACTAAAAGAAAGTCAAGCGAATACTTTGAAGGACTTCCAGGTTTTTCTTTTTCTGTTTGAAATAGTCAATCTTAATATATTTTTTAAACAAACACATCGTTAGAAAGTAAATAGTACCATGTATAAGTGGGTACTTTTGATTTATTTCGTATTTCGTTCAGAAAAGCAGATGCAGATTTTTAAAAATTGCAGAAGAAACGAAAAACTCGAAAACGTCTCTTGGGAAATATTTTTGAAAGGGTTAATATTTATATATTTTTAACAAATCGCATCGTTAGAAAAAAAAGTGTGCGTAGATTAAGTGGATATTTTTGTTTTGCTTTTACGTATTTTAATCAGGACAGCCGATACTGACTTGTAAGAATGCGGAATAAATTAGACGATCAGGAAGTATTTTTTGAAACTGTAAAATTAATATTTTTAAAATGAATAACACAGTTAGAAAGAAATATGTACGAAAATTAAGCGGAAATTTTCGTTTTTCCTTTATTCGATTTGTTAAGCCGACGTCGACTTGTAAAAAGGGAAAAAACTAATGTTTTCTATTCTTTTTTGTGCTCTACTACGGAATTTGGGAATGCTGTGTAAGTCCTTACGATCGACGGTGGCACAGCCGTTTTTTATGTTAATTATGGTTTTTAATTAACATCTCGGCTAATTATCGAAAATTGAAAATTTTTAGCCCAAGGTTCATTCGGAAATGTCTTGGTCTGTCCCCATCCAAATTTCTATACCTTTACGTGCAGTAGATGATCCTAGCCATCGCCAATACACACAGAGTCACGCAGACGAACATCCTTTATATTCATGAGCACAAATATATTCGAAAGTTTACTATTTCAGTGTTTCCTCAATCAACATGTATAAAAAGTTCAATGTATAAATGAAGTTGAAATATAAAAAACATTTGCAAAGAAAACTATTTCACATCATGTTTCTTACGTTTATAGTAAACATTATTGTTGAAAATAATATATTTGACTACATAAATAGTGAAATAGAAAGAGGAACACATGCGCAAATAGGATAAAAATATATATGTTAACCTAAGTTTTAAAATATTATCACTAGCTTCTACCCGAAACTTTGTACACGACATATTCGAGTAAGAACAATGCTAATATTTAAAAACATTTTAGTGATCAGTTAATTAACAGTCAAAAAAGTAAGAGAAAAAAAAATTAAGATTTATTATTTATTTTCATTAAAATAATTTCGGTAAAAATTGTCTTTTTTGGTGAAGCGACACGGCGACGTATTTCCACACATCAAACATCGTGTCTTATTTCATTAAATGTTTCATTAAAAACAAAACCGTTAAACTCTGCTTATCCGAATTAATTAGGAACGATACTTGTCCGGATAAGAAAAATTTTGGATTATAAGAAATTCCGGTATAATTATAGAAAGCAAAATAATTAGAAAAGGCAGAATGCAAAAGCGATTGGAAATTAGAGACATCTAGCAATCCATTAATTCACTGGCAAGAGCAAAAGAGTAATGCTCTTACTAAAAACTTTCTAAGGGACAGTAATCAGAAGAAATTGAGGAGAACGATAGTATTGGGTATCACATTCGAATATGCAAACGCACTACAAATAACTTATCGCCATGTAGAACAGTAAGCAGACGCATGGTAAACTAATGGCATATTCATGAAAAGTTTCTATAAATATAGCGACCTTGCCAGAAAAACTTCATTTCGTTAGGCAAATGAAAGAATTCTTTATCCTAAGGAATCATTAATGATATTTGTTAAACTCATCATTAAAATGTTTCTGTATATTAAGAATTTTTTTATACGTTTTACAAATCAATACAATAATTTACATACCATTTTTAAGCTTTTTTTAATGCTAATTTCTTTAATTTCGTCTTTATGAAGAATCATTTCATTTTTTTAAAAAAATTCAAACATATTTCAGCTTGATTATCCGAACTTTCGAAATAGCAAGTTTAACTACATATATATTATCAATAACCATTATTAAAAGTAAAATTTATTCAAAACAACCACATGAATCATAAATCGTATTTTGCTCTTTGATATGTCTAAGTTCAGAGATGTACAGTTTTATTTAAAAATATAAGAGTAATAATCTTTGATAATAGAGAAGATATTTTATATCCAAAATTAAAAATAACAATACACATAATATTAAAAGCCGAATTAACATTGGTAAAATTGTGTCAAATAATTAAAGAAAAATTTGTTAAACCAATGTTTTCGTAAGGATAGTTTATGTTATCGACAAACAATATTATTTTTAAAACATTGTTCTTCCTTGAACACACTGAATTTTTCAATCGATATCTTCTTTTTTCTTTTACTGTTTAACCGATGCTTTCAAGCAATAAAGCGTCTGGTTCTTGATTTTCTAGAGCATGATTTAGTTTTAAGCTAAAAATCTTTAATGTATTCTTGCTTGGGAAAAGCAATTGTTATCTGAACGTTTTAAACAAATGTTTAACAAATTAGAATAGTTTTCCGAAAGTTAAAGGCTGCTATTTCGGCCTGCATTATTCAAACAACTTTGTGATAAGAAAAACAAAATACATTTGTTTGCTCAGCTCTTAAACTCGAAGCATAATTATAGATTGATGCACAATGGATTTGTTTGAAAGAATAATAAATGTATTGATGTTTTCCTTGTTTTTGAAATTTGAAAAGATGATAGAAAGATCTAAGCACTTAGTGTTTCTCTGTTATAAGTAAAAATGAATTCATGATTTCATATATTCTTCAAACAATGTAATAAATTAATAATATTTTGTATCCATTGAATTTATGAGCTACAATTAATAAAAAAGATTCAGTATCTGAAGTTTTATTAAATAAAAAAATATACCAAGTGATGTGGTGGAAAAATAAATACTTTTAACAACTTTGATATACAAAGAACGATGGGTGCGCTGTATTATTATTATGCTGTATCGAAAAAAAAATGCTATACAAAAAAAAGAAATAAATAAAATAAATAAATGATCATTTTACTTCAGAAAATGTTTTACGCAATCCAGAGATTTTAGAATTGTGGACTCTTAATAAAATTTTACTACGTGTAAAACAACCTTCAATTTGGGAGAAAATATATGTATGTTAAAGTGTATTAAGTTAATAGTAGTAGAAAAAAAGTTCGGAGACCGTTTTTTATAACGCATATTGTTTATTGATATCATATGACATAACAACCTAGAAAGTAATCCCTTTCTGCAGCTTACGTACTTCTTGCCAGTGCCACATTTGATGAAAACAATTTAAAGTCTCTGCTCGTGATGGTCTTTGTTGCAGCCATCGCAGCTCCTTCAAACTATGATTCACTCTTAAAAAAGTGATATTTGAAAACACTTTCGCAGGACACATTGCTGTATCATGTAAGATTTCTCCAAATAATGGCAGAAATTGATATTCGCACGTTGTGCCTCAAACGCCGTTTTTCGTTTTGACGAATCGGAACAAGTACGTTTCACCGACATGCACTGTCTGGAAATATCCTGCATTTTAGAAGTACATCACCCTCACCAGATCTCAAATCACATGCGCCTCTATGCCACGATAAAATATATCCCCATTCCTGCAAACTGGATTCGGTGATATGAGCAGAGCACATTCTCTCAACATTTTGATCCTAGTAATAAGTGTATGGTGACGTTTAAAACTTGTTTTCATCCAAAAAAATTAAAAATAAAATCTGTCAGGTAAAAAATGGTTATTTTTTCTGAAAATTTTCACAACTGTACACGAGTTTTACGATACATTATTCGCACATTTTTAAAATGTCCCTTAAATATAATGTGATTGTAATGTCATTATATACAGTTTTTTTTTAACAAATAGAAAAATCAGGCATAAAGCATCGATTATGAAACAGTTTCCATGACTTACAAAATATCATTAAGAAATTTCATTTTTTTCGTGTAATGAAATGAAATATATAAATAATCAACTTAAATAAAACTAGATGGAATCCGCCAACACTTGAAAAAAAACACTATAACAATATCAGTAAAATAAGTTTATTTATTGTTTAAGAGGGGAGAGTGTGAAACAGTGTTTCAAAAATTTTATTTTAGAAGTTTTTTCCGTCATTGAAATACAGTACTATTTTCGATGTAAACTCCAAACAAACAATCCGTAAACATCTGTGTACTGCAAATAAATTCGACATTACCACCATATATACCACTGCAAGAAAGACTATTTCAAGGGCCTATGAAGTATCATACAAATAGTAAGTATATTCCTATATCCATATCATATTCAATAAATAATGAAAACCAGTGGACCCGTGCGAGGACTTCGCACTGCAGTCTAATAATTGTTTGCTATATCTAATATTTTGTAGTTACAGGAATAAACTTCTAAAGAAAAATTAAGGGTAAAAATATCTGCAAACAAGCCACAAAATATCTGCAAAATATCGTCTAATTTATCCCATCAAAGTGACGATAAAAACTGATTGAAGACAGAAAAAAGCACATTCGGGAAAAAAAAATTAACAATCGTATTTTAACTGCATTAGAAGATCACCGCAACCGCTTCATGAAAAAAAAACGAAATTTTGCTTTTTAACAATTAATAAAATATAAAACCTTGCGGAGAAATCATCCTTTATCTTTTTTGTACTATTTGTTTTTTTATAATTATTCTTGAGCAGCATATAATATGGTATTTTGTTTGTGGCAACACTAATTTATTAAAAGCTTTCATTTCATTTATGAAAACAATGTCGATTTAATTTTTATTTAACAGCAATTTTTAATGGAAAAAGCATGTTTTAACGAAATGGGAGTGTGCGTTTCGTAAAATCACAGAAAAAGGGATGTTGACAACAGAAATAATATTATACAAGTGTACCCGTGTGAAGATTTCGCACTGCAGTCTAATATATAACAATATCCAACATTTTTTAGATGCAGGTTTATACTTCTAAACAAAATAAGGACTAAAATTTTCTGCAAACAGCATTAGTCAAACCAGAATATCATCCCATTCATTTCATCAAAGTTAGAGTACAAAACTGACCGAATTTAGCAAACTGAAAAGAAAAATTATCAATCGTATTTTAATTGCATTAGAGGGTGACATCATCTGTTAAAAAAAAAAAAAAAAAAAAAAAAAAAAACATAAAACATGTGATAAAAAAAATAAATTGAGCATTTGAATTTAAACTTTGCTTTTTAATCATAAATATAAAATAAGCTCGTGCAACAACTATGCCTCCACTTTATCTTTATTGAACATTTTTCTTTTATAATCCTTGTTGTGCTATTTTAATTTTGTGACAGCACTAATTTAAGAAAAAC
This sequence comes from Maratus michaelseni, assembly GCA_963931845.1. Classification (NCBI taxonomy): domain Eukaryota; kingdom Metazoa; phylum Arthropoda; class Arachnida; order Araneae; family Salticidae; genus Maratus; species Maratus michaelseni. Next base: position 214,579,878 of record OZ007590.1, read on the forward strand.
CTTTCATTTCATTTCTGAAAACAATGCCAATTTAATTTTTAATTCATTGCAATTTTTAATCAAAATACATGTTTTAACGAAATGTGGGTGTACTATGTCAGAAGTCGCTTCAAAATGCTTTCATAAGATTTCTCATTTATCGTTCTGCGTTTTGTATTTGCTTAAAAAAGGGATGTTGACAGCAAAAATAATATGTAAGGAATATATGATATATGATAGTAAATATAGCACACATCTCTCCACCTGTGATAATGCAACCGAGGGAGCTCCTATGTGCATGTGCACTGCATCTGCCCAAATGCACAGAATTGTACATATACGCTGCGCATGCTCAGAAGTAAAATTTTAATTGAAAATTTCTGCTAATTAATAAAAGTTTTGAACAAATGAATGTACGATAACAAATTTGTGGCCAAATATATTCCATTTAAAATAAGAATAATGTAATTTGATGATGTAGTTTTTCTCTCATGAACTGTCGAAAGAAACCCTTAGCCTTTTAAATATATAGACGTACCGAAGTGATATTCTCTTATAGAATATACTATAAAGGATTTTTTTGTACACCCCTAACCGAACTATAAGTGCTACACACTTCATTTTCAATAGCGAACGTTCTATAGTAGACATCATTAACATACAAAAATCATAAGCATAAATCAAACACTTTGTGCGAATTTTAATACATAACCTAAAACCTTTAACAACGTTTAAACGCACAAATATGTACAATCATGACACAAAAAATTACATACGGTCATTTCAAGGATTCTTGGATACCCTTCCTCAGTGCGGGAGAAAAATTAAAAAGCTTAAAATGGGTTCAAAGAACCCTTCGGTTATAGTCCCGAGTACTGTGCTATGATTGTACGTATTTGTGCGTTATAACGTTGTTAGATGTATTAGTTGTTGTATATAAAAATCATGTCAATCCGAGCATATATGCGTGCGTTAAAGCACAGATAGACGAATAGACACAAAGTGTGCCGAAATGACGAATTTCCATGACATAGGGGAAAATGTGTGTAGTTTCACAAGAGGTTTGTCAACCATGTAGAGTTGTTCTATAAGTCTCACATCATAAGGAACCATATGTGTTTTCACTTACATATAGTCTAGCCTCATTTTTAGAAGGAAATGTATTGGAAAAGTAGAAATAACACCTGAAAACATAAAATTAGCAACTGATAAACAAAAATTGTTATTCAAGTACAATTTTTAATATATTTGTAAATTGTTTTTTTTTCATTGTATGAACTACAATCGGAGTCTATATATAAATATTTTAATTGATTAGGTTTTGTTATTGTCGTTGGCGTGTCAGAGAAAGTGCCATGGCACTTCTCTGGAAGGCGGTGTGCCAGAATCTCGTGAGAATTGGATTGCTAGAGTTGGTCTCCTAATTTTGAACCAATTCCATATACGAGACCTGCACCTGGATTGGCACCGCCAAAGGTATCGTTTTCAAACTTCGAGGACGTTGGAGCCACGAACAGATTTTACGTGCACCAACTCCCATTAACGTACACGATTCCACATAAGCCGCAGTCGAGATACGTTGTCACTCTCACAAGCATTGACCATGGTCAATGCTGCTTCACTTTCGGTGATCTTGACGAGAACCGAGCATAATTATCTGCGCCACTGCGGGACAATTAATTGTGTTTTGATATTTGTGGTGTTTGAAATTTATATAATTTTTAATATTTTGGTCTTGTTATGTCAAGATCTCGCTACATTTCGCACAATAGTTGGTACATTGCTTTTCTGTAGGCATTTGAGAATTGAAAAACATTGGGATTAACCGCACCCTGGTGCAACTTTGGTAGTTAGTAGAGTCTGATGGAATGAAAGTCCACGTCAAAACATCATGCTTCTACACCAATCGCATTTTTCTAAAGTTTTTATTTGTTTAAAAATATTTAAAACTTGATATTATTGAATTAAAATTGCAAAAAATTAACACTTTGAATAAAATGAACAAAAATTGTCGTGATTGGGAATTGTGAATCATCTCGATAAATATCGAAAACCACTTTGTCAATGTCTGAAAAAATTACCACATTGTCAGAATGTCAGACAACCAGACAGTCAACCAGACAGACAAACCGAATTCATAATCACTTTTCAACTATATTCGAAAGTGTTAAATATTGGACTTCAAGGGATATTTCCTTATCTTCGTGCTTTCGTGGCAAAATTTCAATGTTAGGTTAGGTTAATTTAAATGTCACAATAGAGTCCTACACGAATTTTTTAATCCGAGTCGGGTTATACCAGACATCGACTCGAAAATCCCATTTAGAGTTAACCTGATACTCGATTCTGAAACATATATAGAAGAAATCCAGAATGAGACAGAAATTCAACAAAAAAAAAATAAATCAAATTGTGACACACAGTTGCTAGACATATTATTTATATAAATTGTACACTATATACAACTATACATTTTTAATATATAACTATAAATTTTATATGCTAATAGCTATTTGTGAAAACGGAATGGCGAGGAACCAGAATGAAAGAAATGTTTTATTCATATAGGCCTATTCGTATGATATCCCTATCAGAACTTTGGAATTTTACGTTTAACACAGGAATATGCTATAGATAAGTTCCGTTTTCACAGGTTGTTTATTATTTCAATGAGATACATTTTTATCTCCCAGAATAAGAAATAAACGAAAAAAGTGTATATTTTCTAGCAATCTTTAAAAGAAGCAAAAAAAAAAGTCATAATCTGAAAATTAGAGAGCATCTAAAATCTCTTCAGTGAAGATTTAATGACAGTTCATAGGAAAGTTATCTAAAAGTGTAACTCTTTCTTAGGATCAGAATAAAGTCAAATTGAACCTTGGAGAAAGGTTTGTTTCTTACTTTGGCATCGGAAGGAGAGTTTTGACAACAAACTTGGACTTAATCACACCCTAGATACATATAAGCATTGTTGCGCTTGAAAAGGGTGTATTGGAAGATTGAAAGAAAAGGAAAAGAGAATCACAATGTTATTGATGGCAAATTACCTTTATTTATTTTATTTATCAACAATGTTACTTTGTAATAATAGAAACATATATAATATGCCAAAAAGTACTTTATTATCCTGTAAAGTATTTAAAAAAATCAAATATAACAAGTCATTAACAAAGAAATTCGAATGTACATGTTGTATATATTAATCATAAAATTAGTTTTATTAAAACCTTCTTTTATAATTAATATTTATTTTAAATCTATCTTCATGATGTATTTTCAATTGTAGTTTCTAGAATTTCTAAATCTTTTTTTTATAAATAGTTTGTTAGAAAAAATTAAGGAAGACCAAAAATTATCAGATTAGCAAAAATGAAAATAATTAAAAAAATTACGAAGAATAATTAAAAAAGTCGATTCATTACATGTTTAAATATCGGAATTTCGTTTCATGCTAAAGCTTATAAAAAATACGAAACCAACTAAAAAAACGTACATATTAGCACATTTGTATTTAAATGTATATAAGTTAAACGTTTTCAAACTAATTAAACGTTTAAACTTAAAAGTTTTATTTGCCATGTAATGTTCAAATGGAAAATATCCCAAACAATTTAAGAAAATTTCTTGATAATGTGATGGCAATATAAACTTTTTCAAAATGTATAGAGGTAAATGCATTTAAATTTTTATCACTATTTTCAACAGTTGGCGTGTGTTTTAATAATATGGTTAATGCGTATTCGGATAAAGACAGTATTTGGAAGATACGTACTGTAAAACGTAAGTACTATCATTGTATCTTTGACTCAACATTTTTATTGAAAAATTTTGAGAGAACGTATCCAGTAACACGATAATTGACTTTTCAAAAAGAAAATTTACAAATTTAAAAAAAACTTCATTTACTAAAGTTTTTAGATTACTATCTAGAGATTAAATGCTTTAAATAGACAAAAATAAATTTTAAGAATAGAAATTTAAAAGTAAAATTTTAAATTAATTATAAAAACCTGAAATCACTCCACTCAATAGAATCTGCTGGACTCGAACACTGGACATCCAGTTTTGAAATAAAGATTGTACCTCTGAGACACTAATGTTTGGTTACAGCACCGCACTATTTATTACTTTGCCTCTGCCAGATTTCCTTGGTGTTCATTTCCTAAAGAATAGGTCGCAAAATGGCTTTAAAAGAATTCAAATGCCAAATCCGTCTGTCGATTTGTACGAGACACTCTCAGAAAAAACTGTAAATTTATGAGCGTTTGCCCTTCAATTTTCACGGGCAACAGCCTTATTTGATGAAAAACGGTCTGATCCACTAAATAAGCGGCCTTTTCCCTTATATACTTAGAAAATTAAGAGCAATCCACATATTCTTACAGTTCTAGCCCATATGTTAGCAAAAATACGGTACGGCCCCATACATTGTCCTACGCTAGGGTGTAACCCTTCATTTTACTCGTGTTTCGAAAATTTTAACCCGCCAAAAAAGCGATTCTGTGATGATTATCTAACGTGCTAAGTGCTACGGAGCAGTAAGTAAAGTGTTATTGTGTTTTAAAGTGCATTACATCCTGTGCATTATAATGCTGTATTACTTTGCCCCGTAAAACTACGGGCTGCCCAAAATGATGGGCATGGATTTTTTTTTTACGGGGTATGACTGGAATCTTTGCTGCCGGCATCTGCCCGTAAATTTACTGCAATTTTTGTACAGTGTATACAGTTGTTCCGAGAGTGTTGTATAACATATTCGCCAAATGGGACCTCAATCAGAGGCATCGTTTGGAACTTACCATGTTCATACACACACTCACACACCACATACATTAGGATTTACAACACTTTCTTTACATTACGTTCTCAGAAAGTAAAAGTTAATTTTATTACTTATTTTCGATTTTTAATAATGACAAAATATGACAGTGCAACACTGTTACGAAATATAATTTGTGTACTGATAAGCTAAAACAATGATTAAAATCTTATTTTAATTACATCATAAATGTTTTGTATTGAAAGAACTTTCTGCTCTTTTTGCATAAAATGTTATGTATATATTTTATTTTAATTCCGATTTTTTTCACTTATATGTCAGTGTAATTATGCATGATTTAAAGTTTCTTAAAACTTATTTCACTAACTTGTCTGGACTCAGGGAATATTTATGCGAAATCAATAAATTCAAATATCTGGATTATGGCACGTTATCTCTGTCTGTTTCAATAGTAAAAAAAAACCATTCATGATATGTTTGTTCATTTTTTATACTAGTTGGATACGCGCTTCAAATCGATGAATAAATAAATTTCAGTCATATTCTGTATTATTTTTTCATTAATTTCAAACTTTGTTCGTATCAAAAGAAGATATTCAGATCATTAAACACTCATTAATCATTGGTTGCTCAGAGGGATACATGACAGATTTCGTCATAGTTTTGAACATGTATTGAAATAAATAAAATTTTTATGTTATGAAGTGTTGTATTAAAAAAAAAAGACATGATTGATAAATATATTTTTAAAAAAATGGCTGTAAATGATTTCATTTAGGATGTAGTTTACTGGAATAAATTTCTTGAGAATTTAAAAAATATTAGTTAAATTCAGTTTAAAGTTAGGCCAACGATGGCGATCTCTTGTATTTTTTCTAGGATAATTTAAATAATTTCTCTTTGATATTTTTGTGAACATTTGAAAACATCTATTGCATTTATCGGAGAAAGAAAACTGCAGCAATGTAAATATGGTAATAGGATTTAGAGAAATATAAATTTGTATAAATTAATGACAATATATAAAGAATTATGCATATATTAAAATTCGAATTAATATTTTATTCGTATTCTGCGTTAATTTTCTAGTTTTACGAATGGCCATTTGATTAAAAATTGTAATAAATGGAATTTTACCATTAAATCAACATCCAAATTGACACCTTTATTTCGATTTGCATAGAGATGTTAAAACCCTACTTTCTTATTCCGCTGGATTTTTTTTATATTTTCTATTTCATAATTGTTTTTATTAATTACATAAATTTATAAAAGTTTTCGAATTCAAATATATAAATGTAAAATAGAAATCTGTGTCCTATACTATTTATATGGTCAAAAGTGAAAATATAATTTATACTGAATAACATTAGTTTTGTGTTGAAAGACGGAATATGGATCAATCAGTGAATAATTAGCATCTGTTTTCATATATATGGTATTATGAATAAGAGACTGTTTACAAAGACTGTAAAACAGTCAAAGATGTTGCTACATTAATTTAGTTTGATATAATGGGATTAAGTTTTCAAGGGGCTCTTATGAATACAAAGGACTCATACAAAATCCCGTTGGATGTATACAAAGTTTACAAACTAGCAAACTCTTTCTGAACATAAAACATGTTTTACTGGTACTGATATTTGCAGTAACTTTTACATTAAAGCACTGTCAAATAAAGATATTATTTACTCAGTACTTTTTTAGCTTACATTTTAAAACATAGACTAAATATAAAATAAACAATTTACGTAAATTATTTTAAAAAAGGAATCTGGACGGTGCCATACAACAAGTATTTGTATCACCCCTCAAAAATGAAGAATAAAGGTCAAGTAAATAAAAATTATAAAAATATATATTTGCTAATACTATGTATGGAAATTTGTCACGTATGTATTGCTGCTTACTGACAAAAGTGTTTTCAGAGTGTCTATGAATTTGTCAACTATTTCTTTCCATTTATTTTTATCTTTTACTAGCAAAGATAGTACCATCATACTTTTCGACCGTATGTACCAAGTATAGCATTTGTGTGCCTATGAACAAAAAGCAAATATTATTTTGTAACTGACAATAAAAATTTACCAATAAAACATCGATAAAATGCCAATGCGTACCACTACATATGAAATATCTGTATGTATTTTTTCATATATTTTAACATAAACAAATTTGACTGATTTAAAATAAATTATTCATAATATTTTTAAAGAAGTTCCTAGCTCACTTGGACACGAAAATATTTCATTTTGTTCTAAAATATATGAAAAATATATTATTAAAATGACGTCATTTTTAAGGTATCTGCACACCTTCGGCTGCAATTTTTTTGAAATTTTCTCTTTATACCAATTTTTTCTAATGACATTTAAGTTAAAACTTTCAAAAATATATAAACATTTTATAAATTACACAGAAATATTTTTTTTATTGAAAAATAGTCAAAATTATGTGAAAATTTGACATTTGTGCAAAACATGATAACTTTGCATTCACATTTTGTAAATTGCATAATAAAGAGAATAACTTTCTCCAGGACATAGACTAGTCGCATTATAATAACATCTTTATCGCAGAAGCTATTTTTATATACAATATAGAAATGTAATCTATATACAATTATATACAATGTATATATTTGATGAAATAACACAGCAAATAAACAGGCGAGGCCTTGGATCGAATATATATATTGAGTTACAAAATAACATTACACAATGACAAAAACATAGTAACTGAACTGAAAATAGAACATCACTTATATTTATAAATTCGTCTGGGATTCTCCAGTCACGCTTCTCGGACGTGAAAGAAAGCTTACACAAAAGTATAATCCAATAAAATGCTACGATTACAATTACGATACGATATACTAACACCCGCCCATAATCAAGCATTACATTAGAAAAACACAGGATAAAAAATTACAATAAACAAACATTAAAAATATGACACAGTTAAAACATTACTTATACAAACAGCAAAGAAACAACAATTCATAAAATTTAACTTTAGGCAATGCCTTTGTAAACATATCAGCAATTTGCATATTTGTAGGAATATATTCAATTTTGATATTATTTTCTTTTACAACATTACGAACAAATTTTAGTTTTATATCTATATGTTTCATTCTACCATAGCTACTTTCATTACTGATACATTTTATGCAAGACTGATTATCCTCTAAAATAACTAAATCCTTAATACTTACAATTTCACAAGCAATATTTTTGAACCACAACAGGTCTTGCAAACTTTTAGTTAAGGCAATGACTTCAGCTTCAGTTGAAGATAATGCAACTGATTTTTGTTTATTACAACACCAGAGAACAGGCATGTTACAAAACATTAAAATGTAACCTGATACTAATTTTCTATCATTTGTGTTAGCCCCCCAATCAGAATCAACATACATAGATAATTTAGGATCAGATTTTTGCTTTTTATACACAAGTTTTAAGCACAAAGTTCCTTTCAAATATCTTAAGATTTTCTTTAGTGCAATCCATGCAACTTCAGTAGGATTTTCCTGCATTTGACTCAAACAATTAACACTATATAAAATATCAGGTCGTGAAATATATGCTAAGTACAATAAACAAAATACAAGTTCACGGTATGGACCATTAAGTGGTTTTCCATTTTTGAAATCAGATGGAGTGGATTTAGGAGAAATAGGAATATCACTAGGTTTACATTCTAGCATATTAAATTTACTTAACAATTTAATTATATAAGACTCTTGATCCATTATTAAACTATCAGATTTAAATTTCATTTGAATACCCAGAAATTCTGAAACACATTCTGATTTTGACATATGAAACTCTTTAGAGAGTAAAGAAATAACTACATTAGTTTCATTTAAATCTGAACCTGCTATAAGCATATCATCAACATACAGAGCAATAATTATTTTATGACCATTACTATAACGAATAAAAATACAAGGTTCATTATCAAGAGATTTAAATTTTAATTTTGAAACAAATTCAAGAAACCTTTCAAACCATTGTCGTGGGGCCTGTTTCAGGCCATATAAACTCCGTTTGAGTTTACATTTTAACCCACTTTTGTCATCATAGCCTTGCGGCTGATCCATAAAAACAAGTTCATTTAACTTACCAATCAGGAAAGCTGTTTTTACATCCAAAACGAATGCATGTAAGTCTTCATTTAAAATCACAAAAAGCACTAAACGTAAAGCAGGTACACTTATTACAGGGGCGAAAGTTTCACTATAGTCTAGTCCTTCTTTTTGCATAAATCCACGGACTACAAGGCGAGCCTTATAACGTCCATCTCTTTTGATGGTATACACCCATTTGCAGGAAATAGCTCGTTTGTCAGGTGGTAATTTTTCGAGATCCCAGACGTCGTTGATTTTCATGCTTTCTATCTCTGCATCCATAGCTTCCTTCCATAAACGTTGTTCATCAAGAGGGAGAAATTTGATCTCATCAAAAGATAAAGCTTCTTGTTGGCAAAGTAATGCTCCATACACCTCAGGAGCTGGATACCGAATAGGTTGTTTTCTTGATCTCTCGGATTTTCTCATTTTATCTTCTCTCTCTTCAGAATCCTCTGATTCTTCACTAGTTCTTTCTCGAGAATCTGGGTTAATTTTACAATCAGTCAATTCTGAATTTTCCACTATGAGTTGTTTTGAGTTTATGGTATGCTTCTTCTCTTCATCAAATTTGACATTTCTTGAAATAGTTATGCGTTTCGTCTCAGGATCTAACAATCGATATCCCATTGAAGAATAACCTATGAAGATCATATGTTTAGACCTATCATCAAGCTTCTTACGATGAACGGAAGGAACTAACATGTAGGCACTGCATCCAAAAACACGTATGTGCTTCAACTCGGGATCTTCTCCAAATTTTAAGAAATACGACGTTAAGTTCTCAATGGAGCTGCTTGGCATTCGATTTTTCAAGTAAGCTGCTGTAAGAATAGCTTGACCCCAAAAAGTCTTAGGTAAATGTGATTCAGCAATTAAAGCCCTACCTATATCAAGGAGCGATCTATTGCATCTTTCAGCAACTCCATTCAAAGCTGGAGTGTATGGAGGAGCGGGATCAATCACTATACCAAGATCTCGAGTAAAATTCACTAAATCACTGCTTAAATATTCTTTTCCGTTATCACATCTGATTTTCTTCACTGTAGGATTGGTTTTAAAAAAAAATTTCAATTCTTCTGAAGCTTCACTTTTATGCTTCAATAATCGAACTTCAGTAAATCGTGAAAAATCATCTATGATAGTCATAAAATAGCATTCACCAGAAAAAGTTTTCGGAACAACAGGGCCACATATGTCAGAATGAATAGCAGTCATTGGAGTACCTTCTCTTTTCCTAGGTCCTCTTCCCATTGGTGTTGCACTCTGTTTTGCTCAAACACAAACATCACAAAAAGAAAGGGGTATTGGAAGTTTCATTTCCTTCAACACTTTGGCGCTTGGATGGCCCATTCTGCGATGCCAAATTTCAGAATCACTTTCTTTTGATATGAGAACAGTTTCATAATTTGGGACAAAATAACTAAAATATTGTCCATTTGAATCACGTTCACCAAAACAAAAACGATTTCTTCCTTTTTCTTTGAACGCCTTTTCATTCTTGAAAATAACTGCATAATTTGCGTTTTGGATTTTTCTAACGGAAATCAACTGTCCACTTAAATCTGGTACGTAACGAACATTATTTTGTGTAATTTCCATTCCGTTTGATAATTTTCCAATAATATTTCCAACACCTTTAATTTCAAGATTCGTTGTTTTCGACGCACACTTAATAGTTCCTGAAGATGGTTGTAAAGACGTGAAATATTTCTTATTAGAGCACATATGGGAAGTCGCTCCAGAATCCACTATAAATTCTTTCTTTTTAATGTTCCCCGCAACAAAAGATACCGCTCAAGAAGCAAATTTTTCCTCATTTAAATTTTTAACAGCTTTACAGTTCCGTTTAAAATGGTCAGGAAGTCCACATTTGAAACAAGTAAGTGTCTTTCTACAGTATTTAGCTATGTGCCCCTTTGAATTACAGTTTTTGCACACATATTCTTTGCGAGTTGATACAAATGCGGTATTATCTTGAGCAGTTTTGGACTGCAATTTTTCTTTCTTTTAATCGAGCAGAAGTGCTTCAGCATCTAACAGCCGTTGCGTGACAAAATCTAGAGTCAAAACAGAATTCGGTTGATTTTCTAACGCAGTTTTAACATTTTCAAATTCTTGAGGCAACGACTTTAGAATATAAACAATAGTATCGGTTTCACTTACTTCAGCACCGGAAATTTTAAGTTCCGAAATTAATTTATTTATTTCATCAATGTGACTTCTCATAGACACAACACGATCCTTTTTTAATAGTTGCTAACCTCTTTCTAATTAAAATTTGATTAACTTCACGCTTGGTATCATATGTTCGTTCTAATTTATTCCATATCTTGTGCGCAGTATTTTCTTCTTGCAATGACGCAAGAACCCCATCGCTTAAAAGCGATAATAATAAGGCATAAACCTTTTTCGATTTTACAACTTCGGCAGTTTCAGTTGTCGCTTTATTGTCTAAAAACTTATCCAAATCTTTCGCCGCAAATGTGGCTTTAACACGCCTTTTCCAAACAGAAAAATTTCTACCGTCGCCGTCAAAAAGAGCAACTTCGTATAATTCTTTTTCACTTTCCATCGCTGGGTAAAAAAAACAGAAACAAAAGAAAAATAAAATTTCTCTTCTCTCAAAACCACAGCAATAAATATAAAAAGGGACTAGCGTCACTCTGTCTGCGATTTAAACCAAGCTCTGCTGCTGAAATAACAAAGCAAATAAACAGGCGAGGCCTTGGATCGAATATATATATTGAGTTACAAAAGAACATTACACAATGACAAAAACATAGTAACTGAACTGAAAATAGAACATGACTTATATTTATAAATTCGTCTGGGATTCTGCAGTCATGCTTCCCGGACGTGCAAGAAAGCTTACACAAAAGTATAATCCAATAAAATGCTACGATTACAATTACGATACGATATACTAACAATATTATTGAATATATTGTATATATTATTGAATATATTGTATATATTATTGAATATATTGTATATATTATTGAATATAGTGTATATATTATTGAATAAATTGTATATATTATTGAATAAATTGTATATATTATTGAATATATTGTATATATTATTGAATAAATTGTATATATTATTGAATAAATTGTATATATTATTGAATATATTGTATATATTATTGAATAAATTGTATATATTATTGAATATATTGTATATATTATTGAATAAATTGTATATATTATTGAATATATTGTATGTATTATTGAAATTTTTTTGCAACATTTTAACTTATACCAGTGTAAATATAAAACTAATTAAAATATCCTCATGATTGTAGTCTATTCCCTCAATAAACATTTTAAAAATAAGTTAAAAAAATTCAAGGCATTTAATGCATAATTTTTGCTATAGGATGTTTTGCGTACGGTAAAAATCTAAAAAATATCATTTTGAGAAAAGGGTAAAAATAATTTTTAAAAGCGGTTCTTGCTACAAAAATAATTATCATTCTTTAAAAGTTTGATTATGTACTCCATGTATTTTCTTGAACATATAATCCAATTTAAATGCTGAATCTCGAAGTAGAAGAATGCAAACCTACATTTCAGCTTACTTCAGGTTTGCAGAACGATATTTCCTGTTGTAAAATTCTTCGGCAAGCTCTAATAGATGTAACTTTAAACGGGTGTAACTCGGGTTCTAATTCAGATTCAGACACAATTACAGCAGAATTCGATAGATAAAAGATCGGATTTTAATATTATTGCAAAAATAAAAAAATCGATATTTTCATTGAAAATGACGTTTCAAAGGTGTACGGATACCCTAACTTTCATTCCACTGATTTATTTCACCAGAACATACATATGACTTCAAAATATTATTTTATTTTATTTTTATGTTTAAATCAAAATAAAGTAATTATTATGAAAATTAAGGACACGTTACTTGGAAAAATGGTTATATTTGTGTAAACGATATCATGTTTAAAGGAAAACATGCATTTTTAATTCATAAAGGAGAAACATTTGGACCAATTTTATACAAATGAAGTAATTTTCATTGGCTTATAATTCCACTTGTTGAGACTTTAAAATTCAGGAAATTAAGGACTTCTTTAATGAAAACATTTTCAAATGCATTTTCTCAAATTCTGCACCAAATCATACAAAAAATATTGCTAATCATATGATGCACATCAAGCTACATTTTCATTGATAGAAAAGGAACATTTTGTTAAAACTAAGTCAAAGTGACGCAATATTTACTCACATTTAATATCGTATATTTCAAGATTTAAATCCATCAAATGAAGAAAACATTTACATGTAAAAAATATAGATACAACATTTTTTTTAGTGTTAATTTCATTAAAATATCTATACGGTAGTTTTTGCGTTATGCTGTAACAACGCAATCATACTTACCGTTTATAACTTAATTTTTTTTTTTTTTTTGTACTTTGAAACATGAATATCGACTGTAAAATTATCTTCTCATTTGTAAATAAAGACATAATTTATATTCAAACGTTATGAAACAATTGTATTTGGAATTAAGACTATTTTATTGATATTAAAGGGTCACGTTACGTTTTAAACATTTCTCTTATTTTAAGAATTCGGATAAAAAATGTTACCGCATTTAATTTGAAAATGGAACAAAAATTCCATTTTCAGAATAATAATAATAAATTTAAGCTGCACATTATTTTAATTAAAAAATATTTAAAAAAAATTAAATTAAAAAAATCGTTCTAATTTTTTAAAAATTATGGCATTTTTTGCTCAATATGTTTGTTTTTACGTTTAATAAAATACATTACACGAGACTGTGAATTGATTTTTATATGCATCTAATATTGGATTTAAAAAACATTTTTTTTCATTTATAGTGTAATAACATGAAATCTAATGCTTCTTCATAGAGATTTATTTATCAAAGAAAAAACAATGCTAATTCCATAACATGTTCAAATATGTATAATCCTCTAACTCAATTAAAAAACAAGCCTTACTATTTTTAAAACATGAAACGAAGAAAAATGAAAACGAAAAAATAACCATTTAAAGCTTATATTAGTTAAAAAGGACCCCTCGTACTGAATACCTGTTCATAATACACATATAGTAATGATAACTGTATATATTTATGCACAACATCAATAATCTGTAATCTGATAATCTATATGCAATATTTTTAATTACATACATTCCTATGGAAACTAAGATACAAAGTATAGAACTTAAGGCAAAAAGAAATTAAACGCATTTTCAATGACGAATAAATACAATAATTTTTTTAAAATTAATAGTAATAAATTTTTAATATTTATTGTATTTTTTTGGTTGCCTAATGTTCTTCAAAACAACTTCTTTGGAAACAATGCTTGATTTGGAATTAACCCTTTGAATGTCAGAAGTATATTGTTTATACCAATTAATTTTAATTTCAAAAGCTCAATCTCAACCATAATATTTCTATAAGAGTTGCTTTTACAATGTACGTTCTGAAACGAATTTATTAATTCCAAATAAATTTATTCGTAAATTATGGTGACATTAAATTACTTCAACATTTTTACCAATGGTATTCAAAAGGTAATCATCGTTTATAATGCGTACACGATGTTTGATAATCACGATAAACACGAAAATATTATATATTATGTAAATTGTTCATAGAAACCGCAGATGCTAATCGGTATGATAGACGAATGTATATAATTATAAAAGAAAAACAAAATCCAATTCCAAAATAGAAAAATATTATATATTATGTAAATTGTTCATAGAAACCCCAGATGCTAATCGGTATGATAGACAAATGTATATAATTATAAAAGAAAAACTAAATTTCCAATTCCCAAATGGAAAAATATTATACATTATGTAAATTTTTCATAGAAACCCCAGACGCTAATCAGTATGATAGACGAAGGTATATAATTATAAAAGAAAAACAAAAAATTCCAATTCCCAAATAGAAAAATTACACAGTATTTTCTGAACTCTCGCGCTGTTCAGCCAAACGGCAGGACTATCGTTTTGTTAGTTATCTGTAATTTTTTTGCAATATTCTAAAATATTCTATTACTTCGTTATTATTTATTTAATGTAATATTAATGCAACATATATTAAAATATTATTATGTACAGACTTGAAAAAACATAAAAAAAAAATAAATAAATAAATAAGAAGAGGAAGAAGAAAAGAAGAAGAGAACATTTCATACATTTTATTCTCGAAATTGCCTCAAAAGAAAAAAAACAAAAGTAGCTAATTGACTGGAAATTATGACGTCTTTCAATGTAAGTTTAAAAAATAAGCTTATGTGGTCATCTTAATAATAAGATTCTTCAAAATGGCAATTTTCAACACAAAAATATTTGATTTTTACATGATGATGGGTTTTTTGGGAATATTTTATTTTCAGATACCAAAACGGACGAGCATTCGGTCAAGTAGTATAAGAATAATGAAATAATAAAATTTTTAACTCCTAATGTTAAATTTGTTTGTAGTCTTTACATATCAGATTGCGATTCGAGCTGTTTTTATGGAAAAATCAAAAACTACTTAGAGGAATGAGGTATTATTTTTGATTAGCATATTTGAAAGCTTCTAAAATGAGATTTTCCTTTAAATATGTATAGTTTACAATTTATATTAGTTTCAAAAAATAATTTTAAAAATATATATATATATATATTTTAAATACACCTTCGAAAAAAATAGGCATTGTATCCTAGGATTTTTTTTTACAGAAATAGATCCCTTGAAACTTCAAATATGCGAATCCAAAATTAAAGCTCATTCCATCAAGTAGTTTTGATTTATTCTTAACAATTTACCCTGTTGCAATCAGTTTTGTAACGATTACAAATGAATTTAACATTAGGAGTTCCAAACATTAAACCTTATTCATTAATATACTATATGACAGCTTGACTTCCCGTTTGGTATCCTAATGTACAATTTACTGAAAAATCCAAATATAATGTCAAAAGTAGGGGTTCCTATTAAAAATGTCACAGTTTGGTTCAACTTCACTACGAAGACGAGCCTTTAGGCTTACTTGTTAGCACAAATTAAAAAAATAAAGTGATAATTTCTACTGAAAAACCTATTTTGGGGCGGATTTTCTGTGGCAATTTGGGGATTAAAATGTAATTGTTTTTGGCCGATTGTACAAGAAGATAACCCTATAAGAATGTTAACGCTTACGTGATGTTTTAAAACTGCTAAGCATCGTTGAAATGATACAAATTTACATAATACATGCTTTGCACTGATAACGGCAACTCAGTGAGTGAACCGTTGGACATTGAGCTCATTTTGGACATTGAACTCGGGTTCGACATTGAACTGATTATCTTAATCGCCGATTGTGGGGTAAAATATTGACAACTGTTTATTGATACGCGTTTTTTCAGTTCTTCTCCTTTTTCTAGTGTTACAACGGATTTTTTTCATTTCCTTTATAGCAGTTTTTTGGCTGATTTTGTTCACAAAATTTGAATTCAGAGGATTACAGTTTCACAAAAATTAGCTATAAACAGTTCACAGACACTTTAACACGAATCTTTTGCAACTAGTATTATTATATTAGGAATGCATAAACCTCGCCTTAAAATACAATCTCGAACAGTGTTCATGTTCATGTAAGCAACACTCAGCACGCATTACTGAAATAAACAAATTATCTTACAGCTATTATAAAATCGTAACATTCATGGAAAAATCTAAAAAAAAATATGGCAAGGGAACTGGAATTCTTCTTTTTCGTCTGCAAGATTTTAAGCAACATGGTTGGGACGTTGGAAAATATTGCGAAAAAAAACATATTAAAATATTTTTTCCCCTTAATATGGTTACAAACTTTTTATCTATTAGATCGGTAACTGATTTTGTTTATTGATTCGTCTACGAGATTAAAGTAATTCGTTTAAAAGTACATATTTAACTGAGTAGTACTTTCTGAAATGTTTTCCTATAATGGACTGAACAAAATGTAATGGACTGAACAAATTCGTAAATAATGCACAATTCTCTTATAAATCATACATTTTAGCAGAAAAAGTTGCGCTTAGATAAATAATTTAAAAATATAATTTTAATTACTCATAAAAAGCCTGCTTTGGAAAATTAAATTTAAATGCTTTTACCCTCGCTTTTCTTTAATATTAAAAATTCTCTATATCAGAACAATATTACTTTTCTTTCAAATTACTAAATATATATTTCTTAATTAAAATATATTTATTATTTAAGTATAATTGTATGCGATCATACTTGCTAAATTGATCTGTGTATTGGTAAATTATTTTATTTATTTATTTATGTATTTAAAAGGTATATTAAAAAATATTTACCTTGCAAAAAAAAGTTTATTACAAAACATTAATTTAAACTGTCAATATTTATTCTTATTTAAATATAAACATGCCAATATATAAAACAAATTACAAAGAACTGTGAACAATTTTAATTACTTCTTAATGCAAAAAATCTTTTTATAATCGTTTCCAATTTATACTCATTTCAAAACGATAAACCGTTTATAAAATAAACTAAATATCTGAACTAATTTAAAAGAGAATATAATAAATTTTGAAACGTTTTAAGTATATTTTTATAGTTTATAGTTGTTGTTTTAGCTTGTTAATACGCATTTTTTTTTACTTTTATTCGACAAAGGATGTTGCTACACCTGTGGTGAAGTAATTAGCGATGGTGTATTTACAATCGATGAAAGTTTTTTAAAAGTAAATATTACTTGGTTGATAAATTATCTGCGGAGAGCCGTGATTTAACAAGGGCATTATAATAAAATATTTTCCAAGATCAAACTTTACATATAAAACGCATATTTATTTAAAATACACACTCACAAATACATAGAGATTAAAATAGACAGAGTGTCACAATAAATATGAAAGAGAATCTTTGACAAATAAATGCCGGTGCTGGAGAAGGGGTTATACTTTATGACGTGTTGCTTAGCAGTAGAATCGCGATGAAGGGTCAATTTGACACGTGCCAAATGAGTAGATGTTGATTCGTACCAGAAATTTTTTCATAAAATAAGTTAAATATATACTACTTAAAAATAATTTAACTAAATAAGTTAAACAGCTTTAAATAAAATTTCTGGTGTGAAATATTTTAATAAAATTTGAGTAAAATTTCCCGCGGTTCTAGTGTTAAAGAAGCAGGGAGTGAGTGAATCAGTTTTTCTGTCTCAAGGACAGAACAGTAGGACAACTACAAAGATAAATCAGTCAAATAAAAATATTATTTGTCGAGAAAGGGATAAGAAGTTAGGGTTTTCTTAGCATAAGCCTAAAAGGGGCCAATTATGAAATCCAACTGCATAATGATTAAAATGTAGAATTAGGAACACGGAGGATTCGAGTTTAACTTCCTCAGAGAATCCTATGTGAAAAAGTGGTGCGAACAGATGAATTAGTAACAAACGGATGCCGAAGAAATACAGTTATCATAATTAAAAAGGCCATTAAAACTGATGAAGACAACCGTGCCAGGCTAAAAAGAAACTAAATCGGCAGTAGAACCCAAATTAAAGACTAGCTAACGACAGAAAACCTAACGAGACGGAAGAACCTGCCAACGGCTGGAGATCAGAACGTTGAGCCTAGTAACCATTCGCAAACCTCCAAAGTCTAGGAGTGGCCCGCCGCAACAATCACCAGCAAGCGAGGGTCACAGTGACATCTATAACTGATAATAAAAAAAATTTTCTTAAATGTGGGACCTAATTTTTCCATCACACCAGTGAAGCCGACAAGCTATCGGTTGGTCTTTGAGTACTTTTTGTACTGGAATTTTAATCGTTTTGTGCTGCTTATTTTTATTGCAAGGAATGCAATTCACACAATTATATTTTTCGCCCTACTACAAACCGTACCAGAAATATCTAAACTAACTTATATCCATTGTTTCGGAAAGCCCAAAATCAGATTTATAATTATAGTTACCTTTAAATCATTTGGAACAATGATTAACTCATTTTAACACTTTCGAAACTAATTGAAAAGTGTTTATGACTTCGGTTTTGTCTGGCCGTCTGTCTGTGCTCTAACTCGCGTAAATATACTCGGATTGTCCTGAAATTATTGTATGTTATTGTAGTTTACTAAAACATGATGCCTATTGAAAATGAAGTGTGTAGCACTTATAGTTTTTGTATATTGACATTCTGTTATATTACAGTCAATGGGAAAAAATCGTTAAACGTGCATTTTCATGATGCGACGCCATTTGAGACATAATGGAATTGATTTACAATTATGAAGCGTACTAAAATATGCTTTTTGTGTAATAAAGGTGCAAAGTATATATTATTATTCATTTACAATGTCCAAAAAAAAAAGAATTCTTTTGTACATTCTTCTTCGGGGAAAATTCGTTTGCAGTGTAATTTAATGAGATTTCACTATTTCAAAAATAATGAAATTTATATGCATTGCTGAGGTGCACTATAAATTTCTCACTTAAAAGTATGGTGTGCATTGCGTTTATCGTTCATTTACGGGAACGCACAAAATATATTGTTCTAACTCTTGTAAATATACTCCGATTACCAGCTAATTGATTTATGCTATTGAAGTTTACTATGGAATGTTCGCTATTGAAACGTATCGTGTATATTGTGATTAATCGTATATTGTGTGACATTTATAGTTAGTGTTAGAGAACCGTCGGTAGCATAATAAATTTTCTATCTTTATAAATTGTTATATCAGTCTTCTATATTTTAATATACATTTTCATCTTTTGATAACGGTAAAAAAGTTTAGTTCAGCTTATCTGAAATTTTCTTTTTGCGCAGAGAATAATCCACAGTAATCCAAATATTTATTCCTTTGAATAATAATCGTGTCACTGTATTTGAATAAGACACGATGATCCATAGATGATCCACACGATATCCATTTTTCGTTTGAATATAATATTATTATTGAAAATTCTTGGCTTTATATACACATTTAAATCGCGATTGGAGGCTGCATAAAAGTACTCCAATTTTACATTATATTTGGGATATTTACAAGGGCGTCTTAACTGTTCGGTAACATTTTAGATTCTGAGGGATTGTTATTGAGTTCAACGCGCGGGGCATCACGTTGTAGGTTGAAGGAGAGAGTCTGGAAAATTTCTCAGCTGATTAGTTTCGACAGTCTCTGGTTTTATTCACTATGGTTTGCAGCTGCGGTTATCACTTGAAGTACTTATAGTTAATTGGGGTCTGGTTTTTAACATGTTCTAAGTGTTCTTTCGATCGTTCACAACACGTGGAGATTATTAACTGCATAAAAAGGTTTCTCCGTCAGTTAGTTTACAGGGACACTCAAAAGAATCCTGTTACATTATGAAATATGGAGAATAATCGATTGCGGTGTATTTTAATGATGTTACACAATTTGAAACATATTGAAAATTTATATACATAATTGAGATGCACAGCTAGATGCTTAATGTAGAACATAACGTGCATAACAGTTATCGATCATATACAGAGACACACAGAAATTTTCGTTCCAGTACTGCGTATTAGCGATAAATGCTGGAAGCACGGTGTTAGTTGTAGTATGCTTTTTTAAGAATTTGTAATCTTGTGAATTGCTTAAGATTTTTTTTTTAATGAGGTTATGTATTTTGTAGCTGAATTATATTTAGTATACTAAGGGATGTTTGTAGAATATAAAGGAAGTCATGTATAGAGTTGCGCAAAGAACTGGATATATTGCCGTGTATGGATTTTTTTTCTTTTTTTGTGAAAGTACGGTTTTAATTGTGTTATGCGTTTTTTCCCTGAATTAAATTTTAGTTTAATATAATGCGTGCGTAAAAATGCTTTGATAATATACACAGTTGTACAGAATTATTTTCGTATTTTTGTAAAAACTGCTGAAGATGTGTTTTAAGCTGTATTATGCGTTTTATAACTAAGTTAATTTTTAGCACACTAAGTAGTGTACATGCAGATCTATAGATAATGTATAGGGATGCACAAAATAATTCCAATATCTTTCCGTCCATGGTCGCCACTTGCTGAAATCTGGTTTTCAAATAAGTTGTTTATCTATATATCTTCTTTCTCTTTTTTGAACTTTGAAGTTCCGTTTCAATATTCTGTAAGTGTTGGAAAAGGTTTCGTAATCAATGTTCATCGCATGATTTTCTTTCTTGTTACATTGATTCTTATTTATTTAGAAAAGTCTTTCTTCACAAAAAATAAGAATTTGAATTATATACTTTTATACATAGGCATACCAAATTGCATTTCCCCAAGTCTAGATGGTAAGTTCATATTTACCTTTAAATATAAATAAAATTCTTCACTTCTACTGTTCACTAATATTTATATTCTTCCTTACTTTCAAATTTAATTAGCCCTTCACAATACGCATTAATCACTTCTTACTCTCTCACCTTTGATTCATAATTTGATACCTCCTGAAACAATTCCTGGTCAATTAAATTTTATTCTCTGAGGAGTTTCTTGAGCTAATTGTCAACAAAATTGTTAAAAGTAGAACATACATATTTAAGAAAACTTTTACCAGTTGAACCAGTATATGCACAACACATTAAATGTTCTGCAGCTTTCTCAGCATATATCAGAAGTATACACCTAATCTGAGGCCAACAGTATGAATGATATTCAGTCTTCTGTAATATTTTACATTAAATATGTCTAAGGCTGCTCTTTAATAAAATTAAAAAATGCTTAAAAATGCGATATTTTTCTGACACGATCACAGAGCTAGTTTTATATGTGCAAAAAATTTACGGGCATTAATATCAAAGTATTTTAAAATCTAGTAATTTCAATTTGTTATTCAACTTTTTTTCATTTGTCTATAAATATACTGAAGCGTTCCTTAATGAAGAACTTTCCCTATGAGTTGTGTCTATAAAACTGGTTTAAATCTCCAACTTTGACTCCATTTAATAAAAATCTTTAGTCTTTATACAAAATTCTATTTCATTTATTAGTATGTGAATCATAATAACTATAAATTTTATGCATTTAAAAATAAAAATTACTTCATGAATACATCAGACAATTTACAATTTAGCTTTGAAAAAAAGAATTGAATAAAAAATTGATAGAAAAAAGAAAAATAAATAATTCTGAACTAATTCGGCTAAATTCCCAACAAAATTTTCAAAGTATTCTGCGCGAACTACTGTTCAATACTCGGCCAACGGAATTATTCGGCAAAAGGACCAAATAGACCGAATACTGGTCAAATATGCATTACATCCCTACTATACATGTTTAACCTAACACGTGTTTACTTAACCCATATTAGCCTAGCATTGCATTAAACCAACACCATAGCTAAAACCACTTTTGTTGTTTGCACACCAGTAATTCCGAAGCGAACGAAATACTTTATTTTTTTTATGACAAAAAAAAAAAAAAAACATCAAATTTTTATTCTAAGAAAAGTGGTGTGAAATGAATTATTTTCCATTTTTAATAGAAAAATAATTGCAACCATAATGGGTTAAATACCATGCTACACAATGTTTAATATATATAGTTTTACTTACTGGAAGATAATCTTTTTTTTATTGTGTATGTTTTATTTAATATAATAGATTTTTAATGGATAAATATTCCTTTTGTTTAGAAATTCATCTGCTTTTCCAGATACTTAACAAAACTGTCTTTTTTACTTATTGTAAGTCAAAACTGTTTTGTGAAAGCATTCATATACGGTTCTATTGCCAACCACATAAATTACATTAAAAATAATAATACATTTTGGTTTGCAAAGCGTATTATTATTAGGAAATATAAGGAAATAACGTTAGGCGACGAAAGTTAATTTTTAATTTAAGTTCAAATTATCGCAATTTATGTGAAACGTTAGAATAGTGATTTAAACAAACTATCATGTGTTTTTTAAATTAAAAGACTGATATTAAAATAAACTAATTAACATGTTATTATAGACAAAAAATGTTTTAGTATTTTAAACAGATCAATAGTTTTTTACAGTACAAAATTACAGTTTTACAAACTGAAACACTGTTATAAATATTCGAAATGTACACAGTCTTTAAGAATATGTACAGTTTTAATTAAAAGAAATGTAGAAAGTTTAAAAGTTAGATTTATCTCTATTGCATTAATTTATAACTACTCTAAATTATGTACTTAAAACTAAGATTCTTCATTATCAACTTCAATTAAATTAAATTTAGAACTGTATTCAATGTATAAAATTATATTAACATCACAATAATATAGCAAACAAATATTTTAAACAAATTAAATCAAGCATATGCCCACTCAACTAGAAACTAAAAATAACACTGATCGTTCCTTAAAGTATTCTAATTCTTTTAATGCACGAATAAGGAATAATAAATCAATTTATGCTTATTATAACAGATAATGTTTGCGTAAATATGTTTATGCATTTCAAAAAGTTCTATAATAGCCTTTTTCTATTTCAATATTGTGAAAAACACAATTTTATTTACAAGAAAGCTTATCGCCAATTAAGCAAATTTAATGTGTCATAAAAATATTAAATGCACCCATCTTTAGATATTTTAAAACTATATATACCATTTGATAAAAAAAAATATATTATAAATACAGTTTAAATGTTTTAATAGTCATTCCTTGGACATTATAAACTCAAAAAAAATCTAATTACGGAATATTTGATTTATTAATACAGAAGATTTAATCATGAATATCTGTAATTGATGAGACAATACCTGAATTGCACTTTAATGTTTGTGTAATTACACATTTTACATGATCATTAAAAGATAATACTCTTTCAATAAACTTAATTAAAAAGACATTTTTCTTTCTTACTTCCAAAGGTCAAGCTCTTTTGTACAATGAAGAATTTCTCTTTTAATTGTCTCACGGATGCTTTGATAGTTTGATTATAACGTATAAATGTGCTTTTTTTGTATGCAGTAGTAATGTCTGGAAAAATGGGGAAACAATTTAAAACGTTTTTAAACAAATGAATGCAGGTTTTTTAATCGGAATATTTATATGTCGGCATAACACACTCAAATTTGTTTATTTTCAACGAAATGTACCACCTATGCCGACGCGTAAAGCGCACCTACGTCATGAGACTGTATTTGTCTGTTTTACGAGTACTTGCATTTGCCGTATTACGTGCACACCTTTTTTTGCAAAGAAATCTTCTTGGGGCATGTAACATAAAAATACAATAAAGCGACTTAAAAAGTATAGTAATTAATACAAACATAAAGAAAATAAGGAAATACAAAGTGAAAAAAACGCTATTGCCAAGATTATTTGCTTGAATCCCCACAAAGAGTTTGGAATCGTATTCTTGTTAATTTAAATAATCACGTCTTCTTCTCCTGTCCATTAATATAGAAATCTCAATTCATATACGTTCATTTTTCTTCGCGACATTCAAAAAGTAACTCTAAAATTTGACCAATTTTTTTGTTTCAAAATTCGCAAAATTCGCCGGAAAAAATAGTATTATAAATTGTTTTCTCCATATTATAGAATCTTTGTAATGTACCAACACGATATAAATTATGAATTTAAGCGTTTCTGGGAGATTTTCTGATTTTAAAAATGCATTATTTCATTCTTGCGATTTCAAAATTCTTTAAAATTTATAAATGTACTCTGAAACAGTTTTTAAAAATTAAAACACATAGTTATGGCGATTTTTATCGCATAGTATGCAAGCTAGCTATACTTGATGCAAGGATTTAAACGCGATGTTTTTGAAACAGTGATTTGCGAGTTGGAATCTAAATACCTCAGTGACAAATGAAATGAAGGCTTATATATCTCCCTAATTTATTGGCAGATGCTTTTTTAAAATCTCTAATTTATTCATTTTTTATAAACCAAACAAAAATCGTTTTTTTTTTTTTTGTTGAAAACTGATATATTAATTATAATAGTCTGCGTCATTTTGATAAAATTACAAAATATGATGTAACGGACTAGATGATTATATATATATATATTAATGTTACCTTTAATTATTTGATCTCGGATCAAGATATTTAGAGAAACTGTGGAATGCGGGACGGTATACATTGTAATAAACGAAAAATGTTTCCAAATCTGAGAATATATAATATAACCATGAACGAAAGTATACAATATTATTCCCCGTGTTACCCCCAATTCCAAAAATCGTGATTTATCATTAAAAAATCCAGTAACCTACGAGAACTTTTCAAAAACATTTCTGGATAGTTTTATAATGTAGTAATCAGTTATCTTAACCTGAAATATAGATTTTTAGAATGCTCTCAATTCCCAATTAAACCTTTTCACGTTCAACAAATATACTTTACAGACAAACGGGATAAATTCACAGCATTAACATTAACATTGAAATTAATATTATTTTGCTACTCTTAATGTATAAATTCCATTATGAATCTGAAAATGTTTAATTGACATTTTTGTCCTGTGTGCGCCCGCAGAAAATGCGAGTTGAAAAAGCGTATTTTTCTATAAACATTAATAAAAATATAGTTTTAGAAAGTTGCAAATATCTGTTTTTTTACAAACTCACGTAGTTCTACCTCGTTCATTCACGTCAAAAGAACTTTACAAAATATGTTACATTTTCAAGCAGGAAACACCCATAACCCCTTAAGTATATTGTAATCAGTTATTAAGGTTCATTGTTTCTTCATACTTTTATCTATTGCAGACGCTTTCATTATTACCCACATATTATATAAGTAACACGCTATAAAATGTAATTAACACAGAATTTTTGTGTTTATCTTCAGGAGGATTAAATGTTCTTTTTCTCTACGGTAAACATGTAATACATTTTTAGTAGAAGATTATTATACTCATACAACTTTATGGATGAAAATTGACATTTCTGATAAATTAAAAGTCTTGTGTTTTATACTTTGTCCTCCTGCTGAGATTATGAACTTTAAACGTTTAAAAATATAATCAAGACAAGCTTAAAATTGTAAAAAAATGTTCCTTATTCACATATTTTAGTTACGTGCCAGAGTAGCTATTACAATAAATATTTTATAATAAAAAGAAACTCTATACGTTCGTACATTTTATCTCCATACTAACGTCCTCTACTTATTACATTACATCCATAAGTTTAGATACCTAAATACATTATCTGATCAAAAGTTGTAGCGTCCTCAAAGGGAATACTTGTTAAAGCAGAAGCCTGTACCCTGCAAGTAACAACAAAACGCATTTAATAAAAGCAATAAGAAATTGGGTTGCAGTGGAGCGAGTAAATCTAAATTAGGTGACAAAACTTAAATTTTGATAAATCTGAAATAAAACACTAAAAAAGCACTTTATCAAATTCAAACTCAACTTATATGGCGGGAAATAGCTTTTTCAATATCACTTTGAGAAGCCTGACATCTGCAACTTCTTGGCTCCTGCTAAAAACATTCGAAAGTACGGCAAAATGTCACTAACTGACGAGAATCACCAAAGTTACTTTATTCAAGGTACTCAAACTTAAATTTATACCAAAGCACGCAACATAAGTAGATTTCAATCTCACGACCAATTGAGCCGTTACACTGGAA
The DNA here is from genome assembly GCA_963931845.1 of Maratus michaelseni. NCBI lineage: Eukaryota > Metazoa > Arthropoda > Arachnida > Araneae > Salticidae > Maratus > Maratus michaelseni. The sequence goes on from OZ007590.1 coordinate 214,606,349, forward strand.
AAATACGGTGCCGGAAATTGATCTACAGAAACTGAATGATGCTCTCCGATTAGTTGAAACTAGCCTAAACCGATCGTTCAAATTTTTACTCCCATAATTATACTCGCCAGCGGACCACCGTGACTTAATTATCATATAACTGCATAAAATAAAGGTAAATCTCAGATTCAAGAAGGCACAATTGCTCTTATGAAAATTAGACAAACGATACATAGATGTCACTTTCAAGCAACTATGTTAGCGTCGGAAAAAACTCTCACAACCCAACTAGACTCCATTTTAAACGAGTAGCTTGCTCCTACCATAAACGATCTAGACACTGTCGATTTTAGACATTTTGTAGAATATCAAGAGAAATAGCGAATACTTCTGTAACTTCGAAAATGTGAAGAACATCTTTGACATAAAGTATTTCAGCAAAGATATATTCCCAAGGGCAGTTAAGAGATTAACACGAATTTGAAAAATTATTTGGTATCATTCTGTAAATTAAAATGTTCGAAATGATATGTAGCTCTACAAAAAGACTATGTATGTACTATACCACAAAGATGTCATTTGGTTCGGAATGGAATCTTTTTTTTTTAAATATGATTATAGTTATTAATAGGCGCCATCTACAATTTAAAAATTGAACTGACGTTTTTTTTTTTTTTTTCAAATGATAACTCACATTTTTAAAAATATATTTGAGTTACCCAAATTAATTCATGCAAAAAAAAATTATTGATCGATTTTGTGTATTTAACTTAAATATCCATAACGTTATGAAACAATATGAGTTATGGGGTTATCAATAAATAAAAAAAAAAATTATTCAAATATCGAAATCATTTAATATGTAGCCAGAAAAAAATATATAGAAATTTTGAATATAGTATAAATTCATTTTATATTAACAGTATTCTCTAAAATGTTTTTAGATTCTCTTTAAGAATTTATTTACTGTGTATGCCGACGATAACAGATCATCCCATTATACCATCGTATTGTAAAATTCCTCTATATTTCAAGAATAGATGAGAAGAATAGGCTGTATGAGCACAATCCCTGTTTTGTATAACACCCCTTTTTTAATGCGAAAATTCATATTGTTTTAATATTAATTTGTTAATAGTTTTCTTAATTAAAATTACGTTTTTGAACCTAGAAACACGTCTGGAATCTCTTTGGGGCCATTTATTCTATCTTATTAGAAAAAACGCATTTAAATCTGACTTTTTTGGTATATATAAATTAATTTGTGTCATGTATATTTAGGTTTTGTGTCCTCAAACTTTTACTTTTGCAAACTGTTACGATTAGGAAAAACAAATTTGGTACATTTTTTAATATGTAGATAGCCCCTATTTCAAAAATGGATTTCATATTCTAAAAAAATACATTCTGTAGTCTAATGACACGTTTGAATTTTGTTGTAATTGATCTGCGAATAAAACCGGATTATCGTGTTTGACATGAACTGTACGTTACATAGAATGTATGAAGCGGCACATTTTTAACAACTGAAGTAATAACGATTACTGTTTCGTTAATGATTAATCTTTCAGAATAATTTTCCAACTAAAACCTTATAAATAAATATTTAAAATAGGGAATGCATCACAATCAGAAAGGGTTAATTTTGATGCTTTGAGCAATGCTTTTTAAACCCACGGAAATTTCGCTAAAAGCATATTAATGCAGCAAATTCCGTTCCACATTTTACATAACTAAACATGAAAACTCTAAACAGTAAAACAATGCTTTAATTACGTTCTGGCGTTTACACACATTCTCATTTATTCGTTTTAAAGTACGACATTGTTTCCGTCCTTATTTCATAAGCTGATTTTGTAAATTTTAGTTAATGACGATTGCTTCTAAATATTCTCAAAACTAAATCTTTCTAATATTAAACTTTTAATTTTACTTCTACAGAAACTTTTGAAATGAGATTATATGTGATTACGAATAATGAGATTATACGTGAGTGTTTTATCAGATATAAAAAGAGAATTTAAATGTTAAATATAATTCAGCATTTAAAATATTTTCTTCCTACATTATTCAGTGACTGGTCTATTACGCACACATGTAAAAGTACTAATTTGAACATGCTAATAAATTGCTATTTGTTCTATAAAACGTTTGCTGTTCTATAAAACGTTCAGTAAAAGTTTTTTAAAACTTAAATTTTTTTTCAACGTAATAACACATTTTCTCTCATGGCATATATGAGAATAAGATAAAAAGTGCTGAATTATCTGAACGACTTATTTTGGTTATGATCAGAAAATCCGTCTTTACTTTTTTCTTTTCTTTAGGCAATCATGCTGCCTGTAAAAAGATGCATGCTGGAGTTATAGCAAGTGCCTAGCCACTATTTATGAAGGTAGTCTATGGTCGAGTCAGATTTGAGTTTTTTGCAAGAGATCTTGTTGTCCTGAATTGAAACAACTGTGCGAGAATGAACTGCCTATTCTGTGATCCCTTAAAATTTTGCAAAGTATCTTTAAATCTCCAGGCATATGATTTTCACGGTTATTTTGTGCAGTGATATGATAATTAGGTATCTGTGGTTGTTTAGCTGCTATATATATACGGCGCTAGGAGTTATATTCAGTGGGTTAGACGAACATCGCCCATAATGGTAATTGAGTCAAGATTATCATCGCTTCCTTTTTTTGAAGGTGAAGTTTTCCACGTGTTGAGTAGCCAGTGGAGTTTTCATTTTTCAAATACAATTTTCGGCTGCGATTTCGCCAGCGTGGTAAGGAGTTCAATTTTCGTGTTTCAAATAAAAGATTTTTGGTACCCACAGGGTTCCCATATTTAAAGTGGCGTTCTATAGTACTATTTACAGAGTATATTGTGGTGTTGTGTAGCGAGTTAAGTGATCTTTTCTTAAGTTATGGCAAAATATCAACCTATCCCTTTTGTTTTGAGAAATTTCTAGAATTTAGTAAATTTCTTGGCAAAATCATTCCCTCACTCAATATTTAGTAATTCCAGATTATTTGTGCTCAACTTTAGTTTAAGTGTGCCAGCTCCACTGTCAAACACCCCTATTTATTTCTTTAAATATTTTTTTTATTGTTAAATATTGTGTCGTGTTTACTTTTGAAGCTGAGAGGGACAAAGTGTTTGTCACACAAAATATATTCTGCCTTTGTAGGTTAAAATAAATATTTAGGCAGTTTAAGTTTACTTTTCATCATATATCGCACATTTCCTATTTGGTATGCAAATTCCTTTCTTCTTTTTTTCCCTCCAAAATCTAGTATGATTTATCATTATTGGCCAATTTTAATGTCCCCAAAAATTTTTAATGTTTTGTTAATTTAGTAAGAAAACAAAATATCAAATTACAACTTTATTAGTTATGTTTTCGTATTACCTTTTGTATGTTATACATATAACATATTAATTCCAATTAAAGATGAACCTGTACAGGATATTACTCTGAGTGTGTTTTTGTTTCTTATTAAGAAAAAAATAATGTATCACAGTAAATTTTGAAAATTATTTTTAAAATATATTACTACCAAACAACCAAAACAAGTTCAGATTAATAGTCATTAGCTATTTAGAGAAAAAAATATGGTGAGTTTGAGATTACTCACTTGTTCAAGTGACAGCATGAACGAGTGGTCCAACTTAAGAAGCTGCATCAATTAGGGTACTGGAGTAGATGCCTATGAGCTTATTTAAACTCGTAAAATACAGGAGAAAACATGTCTCAAGAATTTGGAAGTTGAACGAAATAAAAGGACTATCTAATAAGAAAATACGTTAGTCCACAGATTGGAATAAATCATTTTCAACTGCAAGTAAATCTCTTATCAAGTTAGTGGGTAGTACATAACAACGATTGTCAGGCGTTTAGTACTCATAATTCAAAAGTAATTATATTGGGGCGTAATGTCTATATAAAGAAGTTGTAAAATGTAATGTCTGAAAAAACTCCAAACACCTAGTTTTAAATTAAGGAAACACTCTGTCTCCCCCAATTTGAAGTGATCACTGACAGAGTGTCCTCTGCTGTAGGAGGACCCCCCTTTAACATTCACTGCCTCTCTGGACCTCTTGCTTCGATTGGTCAGATGGGTGTGGTCAATTGCAGCCGAGCATCCTAATCGCACCCCACGTAAACCGCAATTATTAAAAACAACCAGAATTATTTTTGCCCCCATCATATTTCTAGAGTCATATAAACTTCGACACCATTGTATCGCTGTACACAATGGTCGCCAGGATGCCCCTAAAGCTGAAAAACACTTTATACAGGAGGTTCATGAGAGACCATAAAATAAATATTTAAAAAATATAAAATAATATTAAAATATTGTCAAATTAGTTTAAAATTTACAAACAGTAGAGTATAATATTAATACTTCATAACTATGCGACGATTAGAAATTTCGTTATTTGCTGTTGAATACTGCGTTTTGCAGCTCTTACGCAGACTTAAATACAATCTTTTTTCGAAAATGAAAGGATGCACATTTATAGACAGTATATAACATTTTCAAAGAAATCGCATTTTAAGTACATTTGGTTTTCTATTCGGCGGTATAAAAAATTTAATTTGAGGTTTCAAAATATGCCATATTACGAAATTGTAAGTTCAGTTTGTTGCCACGGCCAACATGACGTCAATGTTACTCACGGACAGTTTTCGGTTCTATTACATGTATAAGTTTTACATTTAGGGTTTTTGTTCTTCAAAATCAAATGTAAAAACACTGGATGTGTGTTATACGCAGAAAAAATGAATATTATATTGATTTTATACCTTTATTTTTTGTGGTATGAATTAAAAAAATATATTCATTCCTTCAAAAAAAATGTATACGGACATTTCTGTTAATATATACATGGGCGCCGACTTCACGCTCGAGAAAGAGACAATAATAAGGCATACTTAAACCACTAATTTTGAAAAGTGTTTTGTCCTAATTTCTCATTAGTGATTTATTAAGGCAAAAATAACATTTTAAAATTAGTGGTGGAAGTTTGTCTTTTATAATGGAAGTTTGTCCGCGTAGCTCCCGTTAAGTTGGCGACGATATCGGCGATGGTACAGAATTTAAATTAACTGCATTTAATTTAATGGAATTTATCCAGACAGAAACACAAGAAAAATGATTTGAAAGACGATAAACATATGAAATATATTTTTTGAATTCATTTTTATAAACGGTTATTTCTCGTATGTATTTCGCATTAAAAAACAAATATCTTAATGAACTAATGTTGCCATCGCATGATTTTCGTATTATGTAAATGGATTTTGATAATGCAAATTTGTTTTGAAAACTTTCCACACCACATTTAAAATCTTCTAAAAGACTATTAAATTAAAATTTGTTATATAAATCTGGCAAAATCTCTCGTCTGCAAAATTTATCTTTTTGATGAATGAAACCAATTACGGAGAAACACTTTAAAAATAAATTTTCTGTAGTTCCATTACACAAAGGTTTATGATGATAAAGCCTGAAGGAAATGCATTTCATTCTTTATTTAAAAGGAGAACGCTTATAATAAAGAAACATTAAGAAAGGAATCTCATTTCGAAGAACCAGAAAGCATGCATGTGAGGTTTTCTTGAATAATACATTGTGTAAACTAAGCGATGCTGCATGTTCCAAGAAAGCTGATTTTAAAGAATTTGTTAGGAAAACTTTAAATCATGCGCTAACAAAATTGTGTTTGTCGAATTAATTTTTTTAAATGATAAAAAAAAAACTGTTTTTTTTTTTTCAAAATTTAAAAATATATTGTTTAAAATGCAGGATGTCTTATAAATACGGTCACATTTGAAAAAGTCATAAAATAGTTTATAAATTGTCCTATTGGAGTGCGGTTTGTATCTGAAGTCTCGCCAAAATCTCAGATGTTTTAGGTTAAACAACACAAAAAAAATAGTTCAAATTTTCTTTGATCTTTTTGCCACAAACACACGATCATTGAACAAATTTTTATCCATCTTGTCAGACTCTATTTCGAAATATTGTTAATTTTCTATGCGTTCTTGAATAGTGAACGGAATTATGGTGATTATGGTCCACACATTATATAGTTCACACATGATATAGTTCACACATGATATAGTTCACACATGATATAGTTCACAAAAATGATTATCATTCACACATGATATAGTTCACACAAATAATTATTGTTCATACACAATAATAAAAAAAAGCACATTCTCGTTTTTTTCTTCACAAAAACTATTAAGTTAATAATATGTTGAGACGAATGAAAAACAGTAAAAACTTACTCAAAAAAAAAATTTTAAATATATGCGGATTTTAAATAAATTTATAAAAGCTTCAATAGTTTCAATAGTTTCAATAAATTATCTTGAATTTTACAATTCAGATAAACAAAATTTCTTATCATCTATTTAAAAAAATATTTTTTATTTGTATTTCTTAAAGAGTTGAAAACTAGAATATAGGGACAATTTTCTCATAATACTAACGGCTTTTTTGGAAAATTCTTATTTTTAGTGTGATATAATGTGAAACTTGCTCAAATTTATTAAATTCAATTGTAGATTGTTTTCCCATTTAGATTGTTTTTAAGAGCAAATGATAGTTCAATTGAAGAATGGAAAACTTTTTCGAAGATGCAGTACTATGCCACTTATATGTTACGATAATTTCTACCTATCATGTGTATATAGTTGGAACTGATGATACTCTGTTAAAAAAGCGTTACCATTTAATCGTAAAATTTAATTATACTCTGTTGAATTTTTTTCTTGCAAACTATTGTTTAATTTATTAGCTACTGGTTATACATGTTCCAAGAACGTTTAAAATAACACAATTCACTTTGAAATTCACTGAAATTATACCATGGTATATTTTGAAATTATAGGTTTTAAGTTACTGGAACTAATAGTTTTCTGTGCTGAGGCATGATCATTAGTGCTCAGTTTTATTGAAAACAATAATTTTGTTTTACTTTCTATTTAAACACGTAAAATGACAATCCAAATTACAGAATTGCTGTATTTTATGCTCTACTATTAGAACTACAGTTCATGCATGCGTAAAAACCGAACCAAAAAATTATGTAGTTCAACATTGACTTTTTTTAATTTCCATGTTATAGTAGTTTATGTTAAGTTTAGATGGAATGCCTGGACTTCTAGCAGTGATAGGAAAAGCGCGAATAGATTTAAGTTCATTCAAATATTTTGAATAATTATAATCATTCTAATGTGAACAACTGTATTGAAATTTTATGCTGCAAATTACCTTACTCCTACATTTCCCACTCACCGAATCTTGGACAATATAGAATGGGAAGTGAAAATTACCTTAAACGACTTGCTATACGATTGGCAGTATAATTTCCTCCACACAAATACACTTAATAGATGTAAATGAGTTGTTACAACTCATACGATTTCTTTACCAATTTGAATAATTGTGTTAAATTAATCTTGTGAAATACACTTAATCATTATTTAAATGCTGAAAACAAATAAATATAGAAATACAAAAAATCTACAAACACATTTAAAAAGTTTACCCACAGGTAACTCACATGATTTATTTCATAACATAGCAGTAATAAAATATAATTATAAAAAAATTAAGGGCTATGTACTTTCAATGTATATTATTAATCTATTTCAACCAAAATGTCAATAAATAGGTTTTGAAAATGTATGTTTTTATATGCCATTTTCATGTTTGTGTAACATTCGGTAGTAATTTACGACGATACGTATTCTTAAGTAAAATGTTATTCTCCTCCTACAGAATATCGAATTAATATTTCATAAGGTTGGTTTCGAACTGATAACATACATATTCCCTCATATTGGGTTTCTACTCACAACAAAACAACATTTGGTGAAGCTACCGCCAAGCATTGAGACGGTTGGTGTATTTTATAGCCGTAGAGACCAAATTTAGAGAACAGATAAAATATGTCTACAAAAATAATCGTACATATTGATTTTACAGCAGAATAACATTCTGAAAATGCAATTTTTGAGACCACTTATCAGAGTATTAACATAGAAGTGTTATTTTAATACTTTAAAATACAAATTAGTTAATTATCAGAATAAAATATTGAAAGGAAATTTTAAAAATTACTTCATGAAACTACGAATTTCATTTCGAAAAAAATGCAACATTTAATTGCATTTTTTGGCTGCGTGAAATTGGTTTTATTCGTTACTGTAGAACTTTCTCAGTAATTCTAGCCGAATATCATAGTCGTTTTTTGTGTGAGAGTAGTGGTTTGGATTCGTAGCACCATATTTGGCGATTTAACTCGCTTTTGGTGCGAAATTAACAATTAAAAATCCATTACTTTAAAGTTAAATGTATATAAAAATATACACAATACGATTTTTGTGGAAAATTTTTATAGGTTTGCTAATTTTGTGCAATAGGGCAATGAAATGCACTAGAAGCATAACTACTAGGGTCGAGCTTTACCAAAAGTGGTTCCCTTGTGAGTATTTTTAAACGTAAGTGTTGGAATGAAACTAAATTTTGAATAGGCATAGATAGCCTTATCATGTAACAAGAAGAAATAAACTTTACATTATTTAATAAATATAACTTTAAAAAAAGCCGTGATTAGTTGTAATTTTCGTGAACAAAGAATTTAAGAATTCTACAGAAACGTATTGTTTATGAATATTTCACAAAATACATTGTAAAAATGAAACCAAATGTGAAATAGTTTGGTAAACTAGAAATTTTTATTTCCTATTTTGAAAGATTTATTCAACTTGAAAGAAATATTAGCAGCATTGTTACTTAACAAACTGAGTTATAAATCTAAGAGTTACATAAGGAATCTTTTTAAAGGGTGTTAATAATAAATTAATTCTTTTGTCGCCGTCAAAACCCACGGAAGAAGGCTCATTCAGTTTTTATATTTTAATACCAGTATTCCCATGCAGTAGTTTCGTGTTATTTAATCACAGAGTTTCTAACACTAAAAAACTAAATATTACTATACTAAAATAGTGGTGTATAAGTTAGACGTCCGAACAAAAACTTCAACAACGTTTGGAGCGTACGAGGGGGGAAGGGGTTAAGATGCTGATTATAAGATCGTTAATAAATGACACAAAAAAATTGAAAGCTTCTGCTTTACAAGCTAATTACTTTATTTTTTATTTTACTTTTAAATCATGTAGTTATTGCATTTATTTTTCTTAATTTCTTTGTAAGAGTGCGGAATAGAGAAAAAAATGCACATAAGCAGAAGTCTTAAAACAGCTTAGCTTAATTTTATATAATCGTATTACAATAAAATACGTAATATTAAAAATATAATACATAAAATATTAAATGTTTTTATTTCTAATGCCATAATTATAGATTGGAAACAGGTAGAATATACTCAAAAAAGTTTGATTATGTCTAGTAAGTCTTAACAAATTTTCCAGTGTTAATGAACGCATATTACCGTCTTTCAAAAATGTTTCTGTTCATCAATTTTATATATGTATTTAATTTTTGTCTAATTATAAAAATAGCTAAACCAAATTATAATTATCATCAAATAAATGCATTTAACAACTTTAATTAGATTATCAACTAATTGAAGAAGCAGCAAAAATGTTGCAAAACTTTAATGAGTTTAATTAAAATCATATAATTTTAATACAAGATAATTATGGTATTTTACAAGTATTTGGATTCATAATGGTCTATAATTAGGAAAAATTGTAAAATGCTAACAAATATATTTTTAATTCGTACCTATAATTAAAAGAATGTTTCGAAATAAATAATATGATGCCGTACTCAAAACGTGAAATATATATATATATATATATATATATATATTGTATGTGTGGGTGTATAGAGCTAGGAAATATTATTAACGTAAGATAAAAAAAAGATTAAAAACAATGTTTGAGTTCTCATATGCTATAATAATGGAATGGGTAAAGATGCCTAATATAAATGGATGCGTAGCTTAGTTTTGAAAATATTACATATTAGATTAATTTTTGTTCAACCATCTTAATAAAAAAAATTAAAAAAAACTTTTTAATTGATCTACAAAAATAGCATTTATACATAATACTATTTAGCACTTTTAACATTTTTTTGTTTTATTACATGAATATACCTAGCATACTCTATAAAAATGTTACATAATCAACAAAAACATAATATAACGACGAAAGAAAATATACAGTAACCTCTTCCGAGTTACCTATGATTTCTTTTATCATTAGTAATCTCGGAAGCCAACATTATTGGTGTATTAATTATTATCCTAAAACCGAAATATCAGGTTTTAGGATGCTTTTCATTTTTAGCTAAATGATTGAGTTTATAATAATACTAATTTTAATGTTAATGTTAAATCTGTTATCTGATCAAGTATGACTGTAAAACATTTATTTCAGTAAAACTTGTTTGTTGAACATGGAAATGTTTACTTGAGAATTCATAGCATTCGCAAAACCTATATTTAGCGTTGAGAAAACTTGTTATATAACACAAAAACTTAATGGAAACGTTTCCAAAAACTAGTAGTAGCAAAACAAGCTTCGTTTTGATAAACTCATCTTTAAATCTCAAAAACGAGCAGGGAAGACCGAGCTATGCTCGGTCAAAATTAAATTTGAGTTCAAATATCATGACCCATGACCAAAATGACCCACTAATTGAATTTTTTCGAACATGTGACTTAGCCCAACAGTCTTCTCGCGCCCGAAAACCATAGGATGCAAAATTTAGTGTAAATAGTCTGAGCCGTTTTTAAGATAAAATAGCATGACCCATAATGACCCATGACCAAAATGACTCACTAATCGAAATTTCTCGAACATGTGACCTAGCCTAATAGTCTTCTTGTTCCCTAAACCTGTAGGGTGCTAAATTTATTTCAAATCCTCTGAACCGTTTTTAAGATAAAATAGCTTGACCCATAATGAACATGACCAAAATGCCCACTAATTGAATTTTCTCGAACATGTGACCTAGCCCAACAGTCTTCTCGTGCTCGAAAACCATTGGATGCAAAATTTAGTGTAAATTGAGCCGCTTTTTAGATCTTGACCCACAATGACCCAGAAATGACAAACTAATCAAATTTTCTCAAACATGTGACCTAGCCCAATAATTTTCGCGTGCCCGAAACTCGTAGGATACAAAATTTAATCAAAATCGTTAGAGTCGTTTTTTAGATAAAATTAATTTGACACGCTTTGACCCAAAAATGACCCACTAAGAGAAAGTTCTCGAACATGTGACCCAGCCCAATAGTCTTCTCGTGCCCGAAAATAGTCGGATTCAAAATTTCGTCAAAATCGTTTACACCGTTTTTGAGATACAATTAGCTTGACCGTGACCCAAAATGACCCAAAATGACCCACTAATTGAATTTTCTCGAACATGTGACCTAGCCCAACAGTCTTCTCGCGCCCGAAAAACATTGGATGGAAAATTTAGCCGCTTTTTAGATCTTGACCCACAATGTTACCCAGAAATGACCCACTAATCGAATTTTCTCGGACATGTGACCTAGCCCAATGATTTTATCGCGCTCGAAACTCGTAGGACACAAAATTTAATCAAAATCGTTAGAGTCGTTTTTTAGATAAAATTAATTTGACCCGCGTTGACCCAAAAATGACCCACTAATCGAAAGTTCTGGAACATGTGACCCAGCCCAATAGTCTTTTCGTGTCCGAAAATGGCCGGATACAAAATTTCGTCAAAATCGTTTGAACCGTTTTTTAGATGCAATTAGCTAGACCATGACCCAAAATGACCCACGATTCGAATTTTCTCGAACATGTGACCTAGCCCAGTGGTTTGCTGGTGCCCCAAAACGGTAGGATACGGAATTTCGTCAAAATCGTTAGAGCCGTTTTTAAGATAAAATTTGAATATATATATATATATATATATAACCACACACAAGATTTGCTCGTATTAGAATATATGATGTATTGGTTCCCGAGGTTTCTAAAGATAAATAACGGTTTTCGGAAGAGGATATTGTATACTTGCTTTTGTGATTTTATTAGATTATCCTTGATTAAGTAACATTTGTCTTTTTTACACTGTAGAACATTTTAATTCAGTACATAAAACTGAAAAATTGCAATTCTCATTACAATCTGAAAAAAAAAACAGAGAGGAGTATAAAATGGCAGAACGATAGAGTTAGAATTAGATTGAATAATCCTTAAATAATCCTCAAATAATCCTCCTAATTTTAACTATATCGTTCTGCCATTTTATTCTCCTCTTTGTCTGAAAATTTGCAAAACCCCTTTCTCGTTTCAATTTTACAGTTATCTCCAAACCAACTAATAAAATTAAATTCTCTTCGCTGACAGATCGTAGTCCTACTAAGAGATGGTGGAATGTTTATTATATTCCTTGTTCATGTAATTTAGATTAAATTGGTCAAACTAAGAGAGCATTAAAATTCAGATTAAGCGAGCATTAGAGGTATATATCAAATCAAGAATTTTCCAAGTCCTCGATTGCCTCTCACTGTTAGACTTCAAGTCACTCTTTCAATTTCTCCATGGCCAGAATATTTTCTTATCCCGTGTCTCCCATTCTCTTAGATTTTCACGAATGATTTTTTATTTTTAAAATTCTGATAATCTTGTCAATGATTTCTCATCATCTCCTTTCTTCGCTTCAGCTTGGAAATTACTTTTGTAATTTTTCCTCTTTTTTCTGGTCTCTTTTATTTTGGTTTATTCATTTATTATTCATTTATTATTTTAATTTATTTATTTTATTATATTTTATTTTATTTATTTTCATTTTTTGAATTCATTTTTTTAATGCATTTATTTTTAAATTTGTTTCTTTTAATTTATTTATTCATCGTTTATTTTGTCTATCATTTTGGCTACACTTTCCTCTTTCACATGCGATCCTCTATGTTTGGTGTTTTCCTTTCAGCTATCGTCACTTGTCGCATTCTGACTGTGTGACTGACACGTGTTTACTTTGTCTGATGACGGGATGTTATAAATTTCCAGTCCGAAACGCGTCCTGTGTTTTCTTTTGTTTTCATGGTGATTCATACAATGTTTTAATATTTAATTGGATTTATTGTACTGTTCTATATAGGTTTAGTGTTTCCATAATAGCATTAGTACCATAATTACGTGAATTATTTTAGAAAGATTCTAGGTCTTTAATTTAAAAATAGTAATAATTAAAGGGGGAAAATGTTTAATAAATAGCAAGAAACATTCGAACAGAAGAAAAATAACATAATTTGTACTGACTTTTCATTTCAAAGTCATTGAAAACTTTTTCATAATAATTATATTTTCATATTCAGAAACAATCAATATACTGGGTGAATCTAAACTCTTGGGCAAAACATTAAGGGGTGATAGTACACATGAAGACAAACAATATTAAATAGGAAACTAAAGGTCCCAAACGTCTTCCGAAGGCGATAGGAGCCATTAAAGTTTAAGGTTAAAAATTTCAAATAATTATAAATAAAAAGGAAAAATTGGTCGATTCGTTTGCGGTTTTCGCTAAAACTATTCTTTATGTCAGTATTTTCTTAAAAATAAATTTTAAAGATAAAGTTAAAAAATTGCCGATAGAGGGCACTTTAGACTTTGAAGTAACGAACAAGTATTTTTACTGTTATTTTTTGTATCTGATTAAATGCTTTCAAAAGCTTAGACTTAAACTTAAATTTTGAACTCAAAATCTGAATCGTTGGGTGTAGTAAGTAGCGCAAACTGAGCTGTGTTCAAGCGTTGAAATTTAAACACCCCCTGAACACAGTTCAGTTATTCCCGATCTTGGTGTCGTAGACCAGGCAGAAACTACTACCCTCTACACATAAAATAAACGATAGAGGGATGACAAAATTAAATAAAAAATTATTTTAAAAATAAATTTTAAAGATAAAGTTGAAAAATGCCGATAGAGGGCGCTTTAGACTTTGGAGTAATGAACAACTACTTTTTACCGTCAACTTCAACGAGGACCTGGTTGCGTGGATTGCCGTCGTAGCAGGCGATATCCGGGAGATGCCCGGGGAATTCACTAATGTTCGCAACTCCCTCCGCCGGTGGTGTGAGGCCTGCATCGTTGCTGGTGGGCACTCTTTTGAGCAGTTTTTATGATTTCTCACGAACATCATGCGTGTAGCATTTTCTACCTGTTAACCTTCATTCATATTGCGCACTACATGCATACATCAAATTGTTTCTTTTTATTTTGAGCAGATAAATTGCTCATGTCGGTTATGAATAAATTTTCGATTTAATTTTGCCATTACCCTATCGTTTATTTTACGTGTAGGGGGTAGTAGTTTCTGCCTGGATTAATTTTAACACAATTATTCAAATTGGTACAGAAAACATGAGTTGTAATTTTCCAACTGGACGAAAAATGTCCGGGCCAGGATTTGAACCTGGAATATTTTGGCTGAAGCTGCCATGCTCTACCAACGGAGCTATCCCGGTTGAATCTGGAGGGCATGAACTGGATGAATTATGCCCTCCAGATTCAACCGGGACAGATCAGTTGATAGAGCATGGAGCTTCAGCCAAAAGATCCCAGGTTCAAATCCTGGCCCGGACACTTTTCGTCTAGCTGGAAAATTACAACTCATATTGTTTCTGCCTGGTCTACGACACCAAGATCGGGAATAACTGAACTGTGTTCAGGAGTGGGGGGGGGAGGTGTTTCAAACTTCAACTCCTGAACGCAGTTCAGTTTTGCGCTACTTAACCACTCCCAACGATTCAGATTTTGAGCTCAAAATTTAAGTTTAAGCTTTTGAAAGCATTTAATGAGATACAAAAAATAACGGTAAAAAATAGTTTTTCGTTACTCCAAAGTCTAAAGCACTCTCTATCGGCATTTTTAGAACTTTATCTCTAAAATTTATTTTTAAGAAAATACCGACATAAGGAATAGTTTTAGCGAAAACCGCAAACGAATCTACCAATTTTTCCGTTTTTTATAATCATTTGAAATTTTGGAACCGAAACTTTAATGGCGCCCATCTCCTTCGGAAGACGTTTGGGACCCTTAGTTTCCTATTTAATATTGTTTGTCTTGATGTCTACTATTACCCCTTAAAGTTTTGCCCAAGAGTTTAGATTCACCCTGTATACCTCTATTTATAGTATATAAAAATCTCTCTCAGGAAACACATTAAAGGATAAAACTAGATCCAAACGCATTCAATAGTTCTCGAAATTGGGCTGAATATACAGACAGATGCTCGCATTGATTTTGTTTTATAATATCTATGTACGTTGTTACCTGTATCTCGAATTTAAAAAGAAAACGTTTAAAAAGAAAGTTATAGCTTTTGTACTATTAAATAATTTAAACAGGTTCATAAACAAAATGGCCCTATGTATGAACAAAAATTAGAAAGTTACATAAAATATTTATTTGTGATGTTAAATTAATCATAGATTTTGTAAAAAAAAATATTGTTACGCCACATAATAAAAAATTCAGTTGGTGAGTCTTCGTTAACTTTTGAACATTTCTGTAGATTCTAATAACGTAGATAAAAGATTGACTTTTTTAAGACAAAAAAATATTTTCCTTATATTTATACATATAATTTAAAAATACCCATTAAATAATTTTTATATAATTAAATAATTTTGACCATGTTTATCTATCTTAAAATCCTATGTGCGTTGTAGAGATTTTTTAATATTTTTTAGATTTTTATATTTTTTTAATGTTCTTCGAGGAAGGATTCGAGGTTCTTCGTTCTGCATAGTTTATATGGTTATCTCAGAACATCATGTATTCAAATGCATTTACAGATAAGATAAACCATGCATTCAAATTACCATGTATAATTGAAAACAAACTTGGAATTCTGAAGTATGCGAGAATGGTAAGTTTACTTGGATTTATACTTGAGGGGAATATGTGATTTTTTAGCTAGTAACATAGGTTTCTTCTAAATCATTTGCAGCTGAAATGAGAAATATATATATGTACATATATATATATATATATAATTACATAAATGTAGGTTTAAGCTTTATTCATAGCTACCAACCTTCTAGTTTTTTCCAACTCAAATAAACATATTTGGAAGAGAAAAAAATATTTTTTTAAATAATAAGAAATAATTACTACAGAGAAACAATATAAACTACTTTAAATACATTTTCTAGTTTAAAATAAGTTTATACTAACATATATTAATGTATTATAATGAATTGAAAAGATATATTTAACCAGCCACGCCCTTTTTTAATTTTATTTAACTGCTCAGAAAGCATTGGTTATTTAAATTTATACAGAAAAATATACTTAAGCTGCATTTCAAATGATCTATCTCTTCAAGGATTTAACATTAATCTAAATTCACATTAAATACTTATTTTCAGTGTTTAGAGTAAAAATTACACTCTCAATTCATTTTGTTTTTCATAAAGTACTTCAAAAACAACATAAATATCAAGAAACAGATACGAAATTCTACAGAACATCAGAACCGATTTCTATCAGTTTTTATTAAGGAATAAATTTCATTTAAAAAGAAAGAATAATTGAATAAATCAAATGGACGTTTCATACTATTCACGTATGGTAAATATACACGAATATTAAATCATCCTAAGTAACTTTTTAAGAAAGTAGTAAATAACAAAGAAACAAATTCAATAAAAAATTGCAAATCTGACACAAAATAACTTCAATTTGTTTTTCGTGTTCAATGTGGGTTATTCTGTGTTTATAAAACCATCATTTTTAATGGAAGCATTTAAAATGTATTTACTGAAGTATGATTAACCTAAAATATATGTTTAATTATATTTTTGTAAAATTCTGTTATGGTTTTAGTTATTATTTTTAAACAGTGTAAATAATTTGTAAATAATTTAATTGCTTATAAATTATTTAGTAATAATGTAATAATTAGTTAATAAAAGAGCATATGGCAGATATCAAATATGACAGAAGAACTACAGCTTTGGAAATATTACGTAGGATCTATACTATAAAAATTCATTTTAAGAGTAGTAAAATAACTTATCAATCAATACTTTATTTCCCATCTATTATCCGTGAATCAATAGACATCTATATACGTAACGTGAACATATGCAATGAATCAGCCTCTTTTGTATTACCTAAAATATGGCACGGTGTTGGTTCAATTTTAAAAAAAAAGCAATAAGAAAATATTAATTTTCTTGTTCACAGTTGACTATTTTTAAGCATTTGCTTTTATTACACATATGATCTCATGATTTATGTTTTTTAATTTTTTTTTCTTTTTTAAATTGCGAGAATAGTTTGTTTATTGTAGATCTTGATAATGGTGTCGTTTGTGCGTTCGAAACATGTCGAGCATTATATTAAAAGGTTTGTATAAGCCTTTTTGTATTCTACTTTTATCAATTAAGCATTTAAATCTGTATTTTAATTTAAGTGTATTTAAATATAAATCACTGTCATCACAATCAATTTATGACATTGTTGTTTGTGTTACAGTTTATGCATGGAGAATAGGTAAAACAAATTCTGGACCTATTCTGGAAACTATTTTTCATTGTTATACATTTTATTTAAAAAAAATTAACAACATTTCTGCTCGAACAAACACATTCCCATCAAGAAGTAAAGTGCATTCATATAAAAAGTTACCAAAACAATTTTTTATATTTTTGTTAGTATTGCACATTTTAAAAATATTTATAAATTTTTAATTTTTAATTATTATTTCTATAAGGACAACATTCTTCAGCAATGTCCGTCTCAAATTTCAACGAAAGTCTATTTAAACGGATTAGCAAAGTCCGTGTTCATCCGCACACTTTATACTTCGGCTTACCTTGATTATTTTCGCTTATAATGAACTTAGTGTATTCAAAAGAGTTGTCTCTGGCATGTTTATTAAAAGGATATATTGTGACGCTTTTGACTTTAAATATAAATTCAATTTAGGAAAATTAAAAAATTAAAAAAAAACAAATTCTGCCGCTTGGAAAGCATTTGTAAGACACCGTTTTTTTTATTATTGGTTTTATTAAGATAATGTCAATCGAAAAAATATAATTTTTTTCAGTTAACCATAGCTAGATTTATTTCAACTATTTGAGTAGTATATTATTTTATACCTGCGTTAGTAGCATGTGTATCACTGTGGTGCAAGTAGCTTTTCTCCTCTAGTAAGTTTTTAACCAAGTA
Organism: Maratus michaelseni; assembly: GCA_963931845.1. NCBI lineage: Eukaryota > Metazoa > Arthropoda > Arachnida > Araneae > Salticidae > Maratus > Maratus michaelseni. The sequence goes on from OZ007590.1 coordinate 214,624,528, forward strand.
GATTCGGAATCTGTGGCTCCTTCTACCTTCCTCCTACCATTTTTCAACAACGGCAGTTGTTATCGAACCGGCTACTGTATTCGAAATTTACAAGAGGAAAATAGCGGCTTGTATCACGGAAATACACATGCGACTGACGGAGGGTGATGATGGTTTATTATAATGGCAATGACAAATATCAGATAACTAAATAATTTTACAGAACTATCAGAATCGAATTTATTTGCGTCTAAGACATGTGAATTATTTAAATTTTTCATGGATACTGTGGTTATTATTTGAAAATCATTACTTTTATTATTTTTTCTGAATAAAAGTTTCTTTATTCAATATATTAGGATTAGTTAAGTTCATAAATGATGTGTATTACTTAGTTTATATTTAAATTTTAAAGTACGATAAAGCAGAGCCTCTGGAGGTACACTTATATGGACTGCTATTATTTTCTATATAAAAAAATTAACCATTCGACTTTTTATAGATTTTGACTAATCTTGTATGTTGAACTACGTGCTCATACTATTAAACTACACCAATAAATAGTAACACTGATGATAAATAACTGATGAAGAATACGATAATAATAATTTATAAAGTAGATGGATAATGCTTTTATTTTATACCTTTAAAATCTGAAAATATTATATATTCCTTACTAATAAGTCAGTATTAGTATTCAGTATAAGTCAGTATTTCTAGTTAATTGTCAATGTAAGAAAACTTACTTATGTGTCATTTGACACATAATATATTTACCATACGTGAAGGGTATGAAACGTCCATTTGATTTATTCAATTATTCTTTCTTTTGAAATGAAATTTATTCCTTAATGAAAACTGATAGAAATCGGTTCTGATGTTCTGTAGAATTTCGTATATGTTTCTTGATATTTATGTTGTTTTTGAAGTACTTTATGAAACACAAAAGGAATTGGGAGTATACTTTTTATTCTAAACACTGAAAATAAGTATTTAATGTAAATTTAGATTAACGTTTAATTCTTGAAGGGTTTGGTTATTTGAAATGCAGCTTAAGTATATTTTATAGTATAAATTTAAATAACCAATATACACTGTATTGTACATTGAATTTACTTGAGTGTATTGTACATTGAATAGGTTAGCGTTGTTCATTTTTCTTTAAGTAAATTAAGAAAAAGATGAGGTACAACCCCGGAGTTATTCTTTTTCGCTATGATAATGCATTACTGCGATTTTGTGACATATCAATACGACTAAATTACAAGTATACCTTTTCACATGTGCCATTAACAACATATTTAATGATACAAATCTTTTCACACCCAGATATGGGTGTGGTAGTCCACATTTCTTCAATTGTTTTTTCTGATAATACACAGTAAAAATTTGCTTTTGAAAATGAGAATAACCTGCTTATATATTCCAAAAATCGTATTCTCGAAAACGTAAATTCGAAAATGTGAATTCGCTATTCTGAGTTTTAAATACTGTAGCGGATCATTGCCCATAACCACACATTTTAAATTACCTGATTTTGTTTTTTAAATAAAGATAAAAATTAGTAAAATGCCTAGCAATATTTTTTTTCTCACATTGAAGTTTACTTTATCTTGTGCTTCCATCTGTTATGCTAGTTAGAATATATCAATTTTCTGCCTATGGACATGACTCAATTTATAGCGACAGTAGTTATTTATGAAATATAATTTAAAATCAATAAGATAACCCTTTGAAATTGAATCTGAAATTAGCTGTACAGATCACTGAAGTAAAAGAAATTATCTTGCAAAAAATACACCTTACTGACACAGTAAGTGTTACAAGTCACTGTGACATTCAATGGACATGAGTTCTCAGGCAATGCAGGCACATTATTTATTTAAATATTGTTATATATATTGTAGCTCTTTACATGTGTTGTTTTTACCTCTTAACATGTGTGTATATCACACAACATCTTCATTAGAACATTTTTTCTATTAAATTATGTTTATGAAAAAAATTTTACATGACCATTTTTTTTCAGGTATCAAGGATAATCATCCAATTATTTTTTTTTTACTCATAAGAAATTAAGTATCTATATCGCAATGTTAAATAGGTTGTTTTGAGATTATCTTTGAAGAATGACGATACATGCAGCAAAATTTAGGAACTACTTAGGGCATGTTGCATTAATTTTCAGAAGAAGTTGTATCAAAAATAAGCACACGCGCAATGAATTTTGAGAAGAGAAAATATCTTAAAAATAAGAACATGAAATTTCGAATCTTAAGTATTTTTCTGTGTGAGCTCATCTGAGTATGTAATGTGGTTAGAATTAATAAACATTTTTTCAAGTAAAATAATCCAATTTTACCAGCTTATGTACAGGCGGAAAAAAATGTGAGAAAAGAATCTCTCATGTATTTTAATTTTCAATGTGAAAATATAATTTTAACATCTTATTTTTATTCTTCAGTAAATTTTACTTTAAGATACCATAGAGGAAGTGATTCGGTATAAAAGCTTAGATATTCTGCACATTTAAATTTTGAACTCCTAATGTTAAATTCAATATTATTACATTAAAGTTTTAAAAAACTGGTGTGATAAGAATAAAAACTTCTTAAAAACACCATAAAATACGGATTGCGCTAGCCCTTTCGAATAACTTTGTCTTTCTTCGTCAGACGCAAAGTAGACGTGCTACTATTTCGTAGGCAGTAGAAGACTGAAAGGAAATGGGAAGGAAAATGGGACATGTTAAAGAAAAATCAACAGGAAACAAGTTAAGGAAAGAGCCAAGAGGAAAGCAGAAGCCATCAGCCAATCACAGAAGATAATTACAGAAGAAAACATTATGAAGAAATGTGGATAAAAAACGGAGACAGAAAAGACAAAAAGAAATGACAAGAAAATATAATATATATAATAGACAAACCACAACAAGAGAAATTAATAAATAAATAAAAATAAAATAAATGAAAGAATTAAAAACAAATTAGATAAAAATCATAATAATGTATTTTTTTAAATGGAAAATTAATGACAGTAAAATAGAGATTAAAATTTTATAACAAGTTTTCCACGTTACAAATTGCATGGGGGAATGAGATTTTTCATTAACTATAACCTCACGATTAAGATAAATAGCTAAACTTTCAAGAAAGTCCAATACTGAAGGGCTATTGGCATTAAAGATAATTTCAGCATTTGCAAAATTAAAACTATGGCCAAAATCCGAAGAATGCTTGACAATAGAAGATTTAGAAATTTATTGATTAGTGACATAATGGGAGTGTTCTTTTAAGCGTGTTTCTAGATTTCTTTTAGTTTGACCAATATAATATAAATGACAACGATTGCAAAGGACATTATAGAGTCTCCATTTTCTAAGATGAGGAATGGGAGATTTAGTAGAGGGAAACTTAAACTTATTGACATGTTTAAAGATAACACTAAAGCTGAAACGTTTTAAATTTTAGCTACAAATTTGAAACATAAAGGAGGATAAAAAGGTAGAACAATAAAATTATCAGGTTTGGTTTTAACAGATTTAGAAAGTGTAGAATTTCTAATGGGCCTATTGAATTTATTCACAGTATTATCAATAACAGAAGGGTTGAAACCAATTTTGACAGAAACATATTTTAAATAATTAAGTTAATCATTAAAAGAAACAGAATCTGAAAAAATTTTGACAACACGGTTTACATAAGTGTAAAATACGCCAATTTTCTGTTTGCTGGATGATTTCAAAGAACATGAGGGGATTAGAATCAGTTAAAGGTTTCCTATAAACACAGGTTTTGAAAAAAGAATCACATCTGGTAATTAAAACATTAAGGAAGAGAAGCGTATTACAACTTTCAAACTCAAAAGTAAACTGAATATTTGGGGCGATAGAATTGGCAATTTGAAGAATGGTGGAAGTATCAAATGGATTATCAACTAAGGCAAAAACATATACATCATAACGTATCCAACATTATAAATTTAACAGATTCAATAACTTTACTTCAAAATAATGCATATAAATGTCATAGAGAATTGGTGATAAAGTATTTCCTATGCTTAAACTGTCAGATTGTTTGTAAAATTTACTATTAAATTAGAAAGTAGTATGAGTAATGCAAAGTTTAGTTAAGTTTTAGTAAATTTTTAATTTCAATATCAGAATAATGAAATTCGCGTAAATTAGTTTCTAAACATGAAAGAGCACCTTCAATTGGAAAATTAGTAAATAACAATTTCACATGAAGTCATAACATAGAACAATTAACAAGTTATAGATTGATATATTGATATTTTTTAATTTACTGACGAAATCATAAGAAATTTTTATGGTATGTGTATTAGATATGCATAAAGGAGAAAAAATGGAAATTAAAAACTTGACTAGAGGGTCCGTAGAAGTACCAATATTAGAAACAATAGGTATTAGAAGAATTTTGGATTTATTAACTTTTTTAAGAGCGCAGAAACGAGCACAGATGGCTGAAACAGAAATAACACGATGTTTAGTATAATCATTTAACACAACAGAATTCTTAACAGCTTTTTTAGATGCGAATTAGTAGAATCAATTTTTACTTCAATGTAAGGATCTTCGCTTAAAAAGGGACAAACTTTGTCGGAATAATCTTGTTTATTCATCAAAACAATTTGACCACCTTTATCTGCTTTAGTTATAGCTTATCATTAGACTTCAGTTCATTTAGACCAGCAGGTTGAGAGCGTGAAAGATTAGGTTTATAGTTTACGTTATTAGAAGAAATAGTATCAGCAAGGATATATGACGAAGAGTTTCTTTTTCAAAAGGAGTGATTTTACTAAAATTAAAGAAAGACTAAATAGGAGCAATCAGGTTGGATAGAGAGGGTTTGCAAAACTGGGAAAAAAATTAAACCAAGTTTTAAAATCCTTTTTGCACTGGAGTTAAAGCATGTGAAGAGAGATTAACAATGCAATTTTCGTTAGACGGATACCTGTTTAACCTTTGAGTTATTTTTGCTTAATACACAAAGAAGGAAACTTTGTATTTTAATGTATTTTATCAATATTATTATTTACAAAATGAACTGCATTACATGTAATCTTTTAAGCATGACTTATATAGCATATTATAAGCATAAATCACTTGACAAAATAAAGTGATGCTTTAGATTTGCAAATTTAAAGTATATAAAAATCGATTTTTGCTAAAAAATTAATAATTTACATTTCAGAATTTTTTTCAAATATTTATTCCCTAATTCATATATATATTAATAAATATTTGGAAAAACAAATGCATTTTTAAAAATTTTTTAGTAGGAATCGATTTTTTGAATCTTCAAATATGCGAATTTAAAATAGCACATCATTCTGAGAAGCTGTTTTTTTAATTATGCTCCAAGAACATCACGCATTAAAATTTGTTTTGGAACTATTAATTGTGAATTACGTGGATTTAACGTCAGGAGTTCAAAAATTTAAAAGCGTCACAATTTCTGAACTTCTTCACCGAAGTCTTTCTATTTAGTAACCTAAAGTAAAATATACTGAAGAATACAAATGTGACGTTATAATTAGTCTTTTGTAACGAAAATTTCACAATTTGGAATAATTTCAATATTTAACTTATCCTATTTTTTTAAACCATAAATTGAAAGAATGCGAAGTCGAATTGCTAATTCTTTTTTTTTACCATAAATTGAAAGAAAGCGTAATAAAGGAAGCGTATTTTTTGGGGTGGTTGGAGGGGGGGGGGGCAATTTGGTGCATAAAATGGGCGGTAGTGTTCACTTTCTTGACATTTTTTTTGCCAAATGTATATTGATTAGGGAAAGTTCCCTGAATTAAATAAGAATTATTTTTTAAGAAGTTATGCAAGCGTGCGCATACAGAAAAAAAGTTTCTATGCCTGATTAAAAAATATGTAATAATAAGGTCCGTAAAGTGCTCACATTTCACTGAATCTATTTCAGAATTATAATCTTGGCTTTGTATATTTGCAGATTTTTGGGCGTATATAAGGCGAAGATCACTATTCAAAATATTTTGTATGCAAATGCGAATAGTTATAAATCCCCTGAATAAACATAGAGATGTCTGATGATTAGTTATTCCAATGAATTTTTTGGCATTAAAATATATGCGGCATTTCATGCACATGTATAAATAGCTTCTGGCGTATCTTTGAATACTTCAAGCATTTTCTTTTCTAAAGTTCTATACACTTTGAAATAAGTTTAAAAAATGCTTAGATCGTACAAAATGATAAAAAAAAAAGCATAACATATATATAGAACCTACAGTGTTGGAAGAAAGAGGAACACGCAATAATCGTAGATAACATTTTAGGAACCTTAATCAATAAACCTAAATGAGACTGTGGTTTCTAGGAGCTTAAATTAAAAACGATAGCGTAGAATTTTGAAAAAAAAATATCGAAATTTTCGAAAATGTTATCTACATAAGTTTATAGACCTTCAATTTTTAATTTACAAACATTGCTTGAAAAATAAACTAATTTTAGTGCAATTTTATTTAAAAGGATGAAATTACACAATGTAATCAACCCAAGACTTATTTAAACGTTCTTTTTGACACCTGATTATAAAAATTCAGAATATTTGTAGAAACTAGTAACGTATTAACCATTTATTTGTTTCTTTTTTCTAACGAATTTGAGTAAAAAAGTATCATTACTTCATTATCCTTATATAAAAGTACAAAATAAGTTTTTAAAAATACACATATTTTATGATTTTTTTATTTTAATCATTCTATGCGAATTAACTAATGATTTTTTCGTTTTTTTTGTTGTTCTCCAAACTATTTGTAAGAATAGACAAGCAAAAAAAAACAAAAGTAATTGAATAACAGTCTAAATAATTGACTTCATTTTATGTAATTTAAAAATATTATAAACTGATACATTTAATATTTTTAAACTCAAGTGCTACAATAAGAACATACAATTTAGTGCAATTCAAGTGGAAATTCTTCAAATAGGACTAATTATTGTAAACAGCTATCCAAATGTTAATGAAATTTATAATTTTCGTTAATTAGTCTTTATTCAGCAATTATATCCTATTCAATTTTGTCGAAACAAAAAAAGGCTAAATCAAAATATAATTATCATTAACTAAAGGTATTTACTGACCTTAATTAGTTGATAAAGTAATTAAAGATTCAGCAATATAAATAGAAAAACTCTAATAAATTTAAATACAATAATTAAATTTTAACTGTAGATAATTATGACATTTTGTGACTATTAGATTCGTGATGATCTATAATTATCAGAATGTTTCAATAGATTTTATATAAAAGGTACTTTATAAACTTCAATTCCTCTAATATATAAAATGCTAAAAAAAAAAATATTTTTTAAATCATTTGTATAATTAAGAGAATTTTCGTAAAAATTAATCTCCCGAAAATCCACAATTATGTCATTAAAATATGGGGGTTTCCTTCAGACAAATACATATAATCATTAACGTAAAATTAATGTAATTAATAAAGAAATTTTAGAACATTGCTTGCGTTTCTGTACATTATAACAGAAGAAAGAATAGTATATGTCTAATAGTTTAAGAAAATTGTAATAATTTTCACGTTTCATACATCCCTATTTTTTGCGAAAATATGAATGTTCTTTTGGACTATACAAAATGGTACATCTTGCATCAATTTCAGGATAGCTGCAACAACTTTATGCTCGTTTTATACATACTCCTATATTCTTCCTTTGAGTTACTTATTAGAAAGATCATTTTCTTGCATTTGTGTGCCGTATGCTCAAACTATATATGATTAAAATGGGAAGTAATAGAAAAATTAGCTTAAATATAGATCAAAAATCACTATACAGCTAGGATGGGAAATTTTTTAAAATCCAGATCTTATAAATTAGAAAGGCAGATTTTTTAATATAGAATTTACAGAGTTCCTATTCTTCTACAAAACTTTTACAAACCTACTGATATTAAATAATTTTTTTCAGGTGACTTCAAAATCCTACATTTTGATTCCGCATCCTGCTAAACGTCAACATTTCTATTTGAAGACAGCAACTTATCTAATATCTGTAAAGGTCAGAGTTAAAAATTTTGCACACTTTAGTGTATTTTCGCTTTTTTACAATATTTTTACATTTTTAATAAAAAGTAATCTTATGTCTTATTTTTTACTCTTTAGTAACAATAATATATCCCTCGGCGTCTAAAACGTTTGCTTCATCCTGTCCTCCAACAGCATAAGAAGTTTTAAAAATTTAAATTTTTTATTGAAAAACTATTTGTTGCTCTTGAGTAACAAGAAATAATCAATCATCTAAATTACCTTTTCCACATCAGACATTTTCACTACCCTATCAGGACACGGTTTAAAATCTTTAACACTCCAGTGTATAAAACTTCTTTCTTCCCAGTTTGTTTGTTTGTAATAAATATAAATATATGCCTTCTAAATTTTCCATTTCCCATAATTTCTACTCCTTCTTGATAATGATTACACACATATTTCCACCTTACTAAGTATAATTGTAAGTTTTAGTTTTTCGTCGAGACCATCAAATGCAACCCCCCCCCCCCTCAGAAAAAGGGGGAATTTTGCATATGAGGGTAGGGGAGAGGCAAAGGAGAAAAATTTCCCTATTTGTAGTTTGATTTTAAAAGTACTCTAAAAAATATAACTTTTCGCCAGAAAAACTGATAAATTTTTATTTCCGAAATTGAATACGAACCCTAGTTAACAGATGCATATTCATTAAATTAATTTCTGAACTCATTTGATGGAACATTAAATTTTGAATTTTATTCATCATGGTAGCTACTAAACTGTACTTCATACTCGTCCATTTTTAAAAACTTTCTCCATATTTGCGATTTAAAAATTACATGTTTAAAAGGAAAAGAAATGTAGCAGAATATAAACTAATATGTAACAACTGCTAAGTATTAAAGAAGTTACAGTCTTAGCTATCAATATTTCATTCAAGTTTGTAAAGTACAGTTTTACTATTCAAAAATAACAATGAAAATTCATAAAATATATATTCTACTGAGATTTTTTGACTAACTTCAGAAAAGTATGGGACAACATATCCTGTTCATGTCGGCATCCTGTGTTAAACATATATACTTGATGGTCCCGACAAAAAACAAAAAGGTACAATTATTCCTGGTAAGATGGAAAAATGTGTAAAACATTATTTCCTGTACCCTTGCAATTCCGAATTATCAGGCTTTAAATATTTGTATTTTTATGTAATATTTATATTCATAAACAAGAGAGTTTGCTTGTCTGTCTGTTTGCCTGTGTGTGGGTGCTGTGGCTAGTAAAATCTACTGCACGCAGATGTCTGAAACTTTGAGTGAGGATAGTCCAAAGCAAGTCCTGATGCACCCAATACGTAGACATTCATTTTTTTTAACTAGCTGAAATATTAATTATAAATTCATCGAAAAAGCTTTTTTTTTAAAATTAGCAAACACTCCCACGCACTTCCACAATTATGGAAGCCGCTACGATGAGAAAAAGGAAAGTGCGAGATTAGTTATTTTTCATTGTCACTTTTCTTAACGCACTACGGCCGAACCGTACAAAATTCGGAAAAATGAGCGACATATTTTTAAATTTCGTTCTTTTAGGTTTAAACTACTCACTCTGTTCGAAATAATAATACCTTTAAAAAATTAATTATACTATGTCTCGTATTCGTGTTTATTTCTTTTCCCCATTTTACGAACCTCGCATTCGCCGAGCTAACCAAAATACGGAAAAAAACTAATTGCACCGAATTAAACACCGTACTTTTTTTCTACCAAAACGCTGCCCTCAGTTTTAAAAAATTTGAAGTTTAACCCTTGAAAAAAATCATTTTCCGTACACAGTTTTGTAATTTTTGCGATTTCCGCAATCTTTAAAAATCCACATCGGCACAAATACAAATTCCAGACTATATCTGTGTTCCTTCCCGTTTCGAAATCTCTGATTTGTTTTGAAAAATACAAATATTAAAACTTTGAAAAAATTTCATTTGCAAAACTCACTTTTGCGAATTTTGTTTCCCTACGATTTTTAAAATTGTGCATCGATTTCGTAAATGAAGTCCTAAATGAATGCCTTTTTGCAGTTTTTGCGATTTCCCAAATATTTTTTTTTTCAGCGCTTCCGTTCAAGATACAAACAAACAGACCATATTTACGTTTATTCACGTTTTTAATCTGCAATCTATTTTGAAAACATGAATATTATTTCTTTAAAACAAATTCGTTTCTAAATTTCCTATTTTTGTACCATGTTTAAAAATCTGCATCGGTTTCAAAAATCAAAATACGAACAAACGAAAGATACCAAACCATATCTACGTTAATTTTGTTTTAAAACGTCGCATTCCGATTAAAAAGTATCAGTGTTAACCCTTTTAAAAACGTTCGTTTCCGTACGTCACCTATGTTTTTTCGTGTTTAGTGCAATGCTTAAATGCTCTCCCCCGAAATTTTTAATCGAAGTGCGAAATAACAAATCGCACGGGCTTAACGAATTTACATATATCTTTAAAAAGATGTGTTTGGTTAAATAAAATAAAACGAATATTAACTCTTTGATAGAAATTCATTTCCAAAAGTCCCTTTTGACTTTTTTTTGCGCATTTGTCTATAGGATTATTATTATCCATATTCTGATTAAAAATATATATTTAATTTTAATTTAATTTTATACAATCAGTCTGAAATTTTAATACGATGTACTAACCTTCTAGCAAATGATAGAGTATAAACCTTTTTCAGAAATTTTCTGATTTTGGGAGGCAAGGGTGAATAATCAGTTTAAGTGGAATAAGAAAGTATATTAAAAATAATAGAAATTGAAGATTCCGTAAAAAACATTTTGAGCAAATGTAGTCAAAAGTACATGGGTGAGAGCGATTGCCATTTTTATAAAACTGATAAAGAGGTATGCATCTTTTCTGCAATTTCTCAAATACTAATGAAGATAATTATCCTTTGTCTTTAAATATTAAATCATTAAATTTATAAATGAAATATTGATAGTTTAGTTCCTTAATTAAATTTGTAAAATAATATATAGTGTTCGTTTTAAAATTTCATATCCTGTAAGATTAATATATCCATGCGGTTTTACTCCACCAGTGAGGTAAAACCGGGTGGCTTCGCATTAAAAAAAAATATATATATTTATTTATTAAGAGAATTTTGATAAAGTAGAAAATTAAAATAATATTATTGTACAATGATTAGGGCAGATTATGTATAAAAAGTTTAATTAGATTCTGTTGGAAATTCTTGCTTCTAAAAGTAAACGAATAATAAAGTATGCGATTTTACCCTCATTTCCATTACGCCATAGATTGACTTCGTGTACACCCAATGGATATGTGTATCACATTTTTTAAACTCTGAATTAGAAAAAAACTTCTCGGAACATATTCTGCGAAAAGTAGATTAATTTTTTTTTCTTGCAATAGCATATTAACTTTAGTAAACTTTTGTTGCAGTAGAAGTTTGACGAGTTAATAATTCATGTGGCGGGCTATGCTTTTGATATTTGTTGCTGTTTGGTATTTCGATGACAAAATTAGACTATTTATAAATCAATGATGTATGTCACACATAGAAACAATCTCCGTGTTTTGCTTGTCATAACTATGCCAAAACGACAGGTTTATTAGTGCCTTAACACCCGTCTTATACGAAAGGTTTCCCATTGTTTGAAATTGACAAAAATGTTTTATTTCACTGAAACATAAATGAAAAATACCGCAAGTTTGATGTTTTAGAATAATTAATCAGTTGTATGCAAAATAAAATACATAATTTTCTAATCCATTAAGGTTGGTAACAAATTATTAGCAATTTATAAAGGGGATCAAATAGAAAGTTAAAAAGTTACTAATTGTTAAATAGAATTTAAAAGACAATGTCATTATCTTTATTCGTAAGTAACGTTTTTTATGAATTAATTTAAAACATCATGTCGATGATACATTTTTTTTCAATCATTTTACTCAAGTATTATAATTTTAAATTTGCTGCGCAAAAATAACATAATGCTTCTTCCTTTAAAAAACATTACCTTTTATATATATAACATTAATTATTACACAATATTATGCTTCTAGGTTTGCATTAAAATTTTAATAATATGCACAAAAAGCGTCAATTTAAAATAACATAATTAAAAATGCAATTTTTATAATTTAAATTTACTCTCAAAACATAGATAAAAAAATCATGTCCAGAAATATTTTCTGCATTTCTGCAAGTTTGTGAAAATATGTTATTCCAAACTGCTGTCATGTTTAATTCATTTCGTTTTAAATAGAAAATTTCACGCTAACTTTGAAAAGAAAGATGTCTTATTTGTAAACAGATGCACGAAAATAAATTACTTTTCTTGTAAAAGTAATTCAAAGACTTTTGTAAGACTTTGTTTTAAAGTAACAATAAAAGTTTAGAAAAACTATCCGCTTGAAAAATGAATTGAAATTTAAGTTTGACAAAACTGTTTTAATTTTCAAATAAACAGTTCTGTTCAAATTTTGATGGTAAAAAAATATGACTTCGTTGAATTTTATTTGTTTAAAAAAATTTGACACACACACAAAAAGATATACACGTGCATTGGTCCATCTATAAATCATCCTATCTATTAATCTATATATTTATACCTAAATCATGGTTGCTAATTGCTGCTACTTTGATGCACCAGTAGTTTTGAATAGAAGTCTCCTCCTTATTTAATCGAAATACTCTAAGGTAAAAGTAAAGAAAAAAAATTAAAAACTAATGTTACCAAAAGAAGTGTAGTCGTTTATTTCATGACAATTATATTTTATATTAGAGTGAAAAAGTCCTCATTATTAAAAATGCTAAATTTTGAAATTTGCCGAATTTGTTTTTGCCAAATATAAATGAGTTACTTATAAGATAGTAAAATTTCTAATTTATAGTATGTTTGCTTTTAAATATAAATTTTCCAATTGACCCTATCAACTGACAGCGTTAATAAAGATAATTAATTTTTAATTTTCAATAATAAGTGAAAAAACAGTCATTTATGGTATATTTTGTGGAAAGGATAGAAGAAAGGTATTAATTAGATTTCCTTTTTGCGATATCAATACAAGTGAATCACAAACATATCTTCGCTACAGTGATTAGTAATACATCTAAATATCTAATATTGGTTTGGTCAATAAGTTCGTTCGGTTTTTATGAATCATTCGGTATCAGTGTTTAAAAAAAACACCCAGTTAAACTTAAAAAAAGGGCAATTTTAGCTTTTTCTTTTTAAGAAGTAGGAACAATGGAAAGGAAGAATGAAATTTTTATTTTTTAAAAATACAAGACTGCTATTCAGAGTTGCGGAATGCATTCCGCCGTGTACAGTATTGTAGCAGAGCGTATGTGCCAGAAGTAGTTTGAAACAATTCGTCTAGGCGAGTTTTCCGTTGAAGATAAACGCCGTTCAGATCAATCGTATTCCGTCAAAGGCGACTATGTTTTCTACTCGTACCACTTTTTCCAAAACTAATTTTTGCCACCACAACAATTTTGTAAATGGTGATACAAATAGAATGTAAAAATAGTCTCCAGATGCAGGTATGGTCACCACAAACACGCTTAACGCATTGTAAACCGCTTCTGGCAAATGTTCTCTTTTACGACATTGTTACCGTATACTGTAGATAACTTTCTGCAAATTTGAGAAGTAGTCTTGTTCTTACTTGTAAAAAATAATATAGTATGACATGCTAATAAGACCCATTTTGATTATCCATTTTTCTAGGAAGCTTTTCTTGTAAAATGACGCTACTGACATCGCAACAAGTTAAAGATATCAACACCTAAAAGCACAGATGTCCTATGCGCATTTTACGCGTATCTGAGATTATGATAATCGTTATCAGAATGGAGTTTGATGGAGTTTGTTTTCAAAGAATTTATCCACGGTGTAGTAACAAAATATAAAAATGAACTAAATTGAAAATGCTATGTCCCAACAAATCCTTTTGCGATAGTAAACATTTGTGCTATACTCAAGAATACGCAAATTTATACAATAACTCTAGCCATTTCAGTATAGTTCAGAAGTACTGGTATTCAAAGTTTAAAAAAACAGATGCCTGCGGCTCCCCTGCTCTTCAGAAATTCAGCCTACCTCTAAGCGGATGCATGGGGTGAGCAAAATCTCAACCAAAATGAATTTTATGCTTCACTTTATGCAGTATACACTATTGTTAAGTTGGATGTCACTCACTTGAAATTCCTTTACAGTCACCAAAGCTTTTTGGAAACAGTTAGTAAGTGTATAACCACTGAAAAAATTGGAAAACATAAATATCTCTATTTTCCTTAATTTCATAGAAATATTAAAACACGAGCAATTTAGTGTAGTTTTAATGAAGAAAGAAAACGAGAAGAGAAACAAAAAGCAACATATTAAGTAAAATAGTGAAACAAAGAGGAAAATGCTTCTAATTCGTTAAGAAATTTCAGGGCTGTATACGATTTGTACATAAATATTTCTTCTTCAAATACGTCAAACGTCCAATTTTTTTAAATTATCATACTTTCTGATTTATAATCTTCAGATCAAATGAATATATCCCAACTAGTTTTTTCTTATTAAAATGTAAGGTAATCATCGGTGGTATTTATTATTTTGTGGACGTAATATCAACACTTAATAGAACAGATGCTCTATATCCAATTTTTCTAATTCGTGGAAAACCAAAAAGAAGTTTTGTTTCTTGCTTAGCTAGAAAACTAAAAACAATATTCCTTTTTAATGGCTCACTGTATACATTCCAACTTTGCAGAAATAATTTTAGAACCAGACCTAAAAGTTTTGAGTGATTCATACCTACAAAATCACTCACCGTAATTACTAACTATCCAAATATTTTCTTTAAAAAAATATATATTTCATAATTTTTAGTTCATCTATACATACAGATAAGTGCTATCAAAGATTCTTTTACATTTTATTAAGTAAAATTTATGATTCAAACATGTTTAATTCGTTTAAAGTTAATAGACCTGAAATAATGATAATTAAACAAAAAATGTCATAGAACACCTGTGCACAAAGAATATTTAACTACCAATTGCATATATTCATGCAATTTCATAAATGATTACAAGCATTTTCATCTTTATTTTAATTAATAATGTGTGTTTTTTTGTTTATCTTTTCATCTCCTGTATCTTGTTGTTATTTTAAAAATATTCTAAATTTCTTGTTTTTTAATATTTTTTAGAGAATTCACGCAAACAGAGATTCTTACATATTTTTGTCTTTCGAATGATTGCACTGATTCAATCTATTTCCTTTTCAAGTGGTTCTGCTCGCATTCTATGAATTTCAAGCCAGTGACATTCAATTTGCCAATAGTATTTACTGTATAAAATAAAGCCGAATTTTTATTGTTGTTGTTCAGATTTTATCCACAGCATGAAACTTCCTATAGTGCAACATGCTCAATTTCTCATGAACAGGGTTGCCATAGGCGCCTATTTTTAAAAAGTTTGAATACCATTAATCAAACTACACTAGTGTGCAAAACTTAAGCAACAAACACAAAATGCTAATTTCTAAACACGTGCGTATTCAAAAGAAAATTCTATGAAGAGCAAGTGTAATAAAGTGGTACTACCCTAATAACACGACCAGTCGATGTGAAGTCCCCTTGACGTCACATATGGTTACAAGTGTCACAATCGCTACGGTGAATCAAAATATGGGATCTTTCACTCGTCTCATTATTACTCTTAAATGACTGCTATCACTGAAAAGTGACTGTGACTGCTGCTTTGTAATGGGTCACCAGGTGACATTACAATCAAGTCACCAAGGGATTCTCAAATCACTCTCAGTTGAAGACTGAACTTTGAAGTCATTGTGAGCATTGCATTGTGATGAGTCGCCCAATAATGTCACAATGAAGTCGCATGGTGACTTTCCGGTGACCGACACTCTATTGTAAAGTCATCATTGCACTCCTTTGTGAAAAGTCACCAGATGATTTCATTTTATTTCCCTTGGGAACTCGTCACAGAACAGCTATCATGATGACTTTACAATGGAGTGTCAAAATAACAGTCATAAGAGAGATGTCACAAGAGAGAAGTCATAAGAGAGAAGTCACAAGATGACTTCATTGTAAAGTCACTTGGTGACTCGTCAAAAAGCAGCAGTCATGGTGCCTGTTCAGTGGTGTGACCAAATGAGAGTAAAAATGAGACGAATGAAATATATCACATTTCTGTTCATTGTAGTGATTGTGACAACTGTGACCATTTGTGATGTCAAGAAGACTTCACATCGACTGGATTTGCTGTTAGGGTAGTAATTATTTTCTACACTTGCTGTTTATAGGATTTCCTTTTAAGTACTCACATGTTCAAAAATTAGCATTTTGTGTTTGTTGCTTAAGTTTTGCACACTAGTGTATGTTAATCTTGTTAGGTTTTTCCTAGAAACCTGTGTATTTTGGACATAGACTATTTGTGTACTAACAAACATGAATTTGCTAGCGTATGAAATAATCATAAAAATCATGATATTTTATAAACTTAAAATAAAGCATTTAGCATGTTGTATTTGATTCGAATACATTATTTTAAGTATAAATTATGGTGCAATTGTCCGATTTTTAATTATTAAAATAAAAAGATTTAAAATGAATTTTTTTTATATTTAATAGAAAAAAATTTGTTTTATCTTTCCCAGAGCAGGAAAATCGTGTGTAGGAATTAGCAATGACAATAAAACTGTAAAAATTGAATTACAATTTCGTACATGTGCGAAATTGTACGTCAAACGTAACAAACGAGGTGTTTTCGTATTGTTATTATTTCAGTGAAATTATATCGTCTGTTTTCATGTTATGATTAATTTCATTAATAAAATAAGTACATTTTAATTTGGCACCATTTTATCATTTGTTAACATCTATTGAAGATTCCAATGGTAAAGATAAGTCTACCTTTGAAAATTTCAGACCTTAAAATCCATATTTAGACTTTTTCGATATCTATCCAAAAAACTGTCTGTAGATTCTATGATTACCATAATTAAACAATTATAGTATATAAATTTGATTTTAAAAATCAACAATGACTCCAACCTAAATGATTTAATCACTATGGCAACTTATAATCAATACCTATCATGGGATATCATTGAATTAATTACCTGTGATATCATTTAATAGAATGAAGAAAACTTTTATTAATATATTTTAAAGTTTTGATTCCATTTTCATAAAATTTGAAATGATTCGAAAAAATTCTGCTACGATTATAAATATTAAATTTCAAACTATTCGGTTGGGTAGTTTTTGCACTGTTATATACGAACAGTCGGACGACGACTATAGGTGGTATGTATTTATATAATTACGAACGCACCTAAAAGTAAGATGTGGTGTTCATTGAACAGTTGCATAAAGATTTTTTTTATTGTACCAGTTCATAAGGCGGCATCTAATTGTGCATTTATTTGAAAATTGTTTTACACTAGTAACATTACAGACGAATTGAAAAATAGTACTTATTATGAGAAAAATCAATTGAGCCAAAAAGCTATTGGCAATAAATTTAATGCTTATATTAAAAAATGTAAAAATATATATTCTTCTCGTTTTGCAATCAACAATTATCATAGGTTTTCTTTTTTGTTTTTAACTCCTAAATTTCATAAAAACCCAAATAAATTCAGATTTATATGTTGCAGTTCTACATGTATTGGTAAAAACTTTAATGTTAATTTTCAGGTTTTTAAAACGCATTTATGGGTTTTTTAAATATAAATTTAAGAATACTAGTTATTTTTATGTATTGATAATAGTAGTGAAGTTCTGAATAAATTTAAAACTACGCCCACTAATTTATATACTTATGATTTTGAAATCCTTTTTTCCAATATTACAAGTGCTTTATTATATGGTATTTTAAAAATGTTTTCGATTTGTTTTATATTGAAGAGGAAATAATTATTAAAGATAATTTTTTCTTGATATTATGCAATTTTTGCTTTAAAAATAATTTTATTAAATTTAATGACTCTTACATTAAGTCTGTGGCATTGGTATGGGTACGAATTTTTCTAGTATTGCAGTTAATATTTTTCTTTTTTATTATTAATTTAATTATATTTTGAAATTCAATAATAGCTTTGAAGTTTGTAGATATATCGATGCCATACTTATATTTGATAATTCTTTGCAGTCTGTAATAAAAAAAATTATCCTAATTCTTTTAATTAATTGAGGAATGTAAAAATAGTTTACAAGTTAATTTTATGGAGTTATATTTACACATAGATAATAATTATCTACATATTAATATTTTTAATAAACGCAATTTTTTTGTTAAGTACTCAGTCTATGCCACGTTAGTTTGCTAATTTAAGTAAAATTGTTTTCATTAAAATTATTTTAGGCCAATAGATATTGTAAAATGTGCAACAATAGGATTTTTTTCATGTAATTTTTTTTTTAATTTACAGCAAATTTTATCTGTTTGATTTTATTTTTCCATTATGCAAATAATTTTATTAAATTTCTCGAATGGCAACGTAAGTAAAGCCAAACACTGTAAGGATGCTTGCGGAAGGTCTTGATACTTATGAAAAAACACAGCTAAAATCTTGGAAGAAAGGCGTACTTCTGGATATTCATCATTGATTTAAAAGCAACAGACAGGGTGGAATATGTGGAGTTTGGACAGACAGATCGACAATTCAAATACTATATTTGATGCTGCCTTTTAACATCTTAAGCCTATTTTGTTCTAGCCGAGTATGGAGTTATGGGGAGTCGAGCTTGCTGATATGAAGTATCATTTTTGAAAATCTTGTCAGGCTCATAGAGGCTTGAATTTTCACTTTATTAAAAAAAATTAATTTAATTAAATTCTGTGCTAGTTTTGATTTATTTAAAATTGAAATATGTATTGTTTTCATTTCAATAGGTCTTATACTGCAGTTATGATTAGTTTTACTATACATATTTATTTACTTGGATTAAAAGGGATGTGTTTTCATTAATTTTAAATTAAAGTTTTATTCATTTATCTAAAATTTTCTTATTTTTTAATGTACTTTGGAATATGAAAGAAGGCATTGCCTTACGAAATCTGATAGGCTCCAAATATTTTTGATATTTTTACTTCTCTCAGCTTCCGAAGAGCTAGTGTTTTAACATTTTTACAGAGCTAGGGGCAATACCATTTGTTTAATTGTGTTTATTGTTCATGTTTTTGTATATCTCTCTCTATATATATATGTATATATATGTAATCTTGTTATTGCACCTGCATTTCATCAAATTTCATAAACTATCATCTAGTATTGAAATATTTATACAGTTTGTGTGCTTATAAGAGCTGCTTTGCGCCTGTTGCACATAATTTGTATACAATTTTACACCTTATTGAAGTAATACACACGCACACACACACACACACACACACACACACATATATATATATATATATATATATGTGTGTGTGTATGTGTGTGTGTGTGTCTGCTTTAAACTCGAAAAATATGTATAGTATGTAACAACTTTCGTTTATTTTTCATATAACTTTTACTAATTCTGACACGTGTGGGCATTTTAAGGAGCATTCTAGTTGCACTTGAACTTATGATCCAAGATAGAAGTGATTCTTATACTACTTTATATTTTTAAAGTATTGTACAAAGCATTAAGTAATCATTGAATTGTTGTATTTAGAAATTGGCACAAAAAAAGCTAGAGTTACGCCGTAAAGATTATTTTATATAAATTAATTAATTTGTTATAGTCGTATGTGGAGAATAAATTCATTTGTTTATACATAAGTTTGTTTGCATTGACTAGTTTATCCTTCAAGCTTTTGAAATATTTTCTTTTGCAGATAGAAACAAAACATAAAATTAATTTGCAGAATTTTATGGTCTTGCAAAATATATGAACATGAATACTACTCTAAGTAGATCTTAAAATCTCAAATGTACTGCCTAATTTAAATTACAACATTGTTGCAAATCAAAAATAAAGTAAATGAAGTGACAAGAAAAATAAAATGTCGGAGACATATGAAGATAAAATTTGTAATTCATTTTTCTAAACAATTATTTCATATTTTCCAGTTTCATTTTTTCCTTAAAAAATAACTCAGTTATCTTATATTGCAAATAACATGATTTTCGCTTATAAACGATTTTTTGTTTACTTATCTCAAATTTATTAAAAATTTCAAAAAATAAACATCAGCACCACATTCAGAATTTTTTATGAGACTATTAAATTAAAATTTGTTATATAAATCTAGCAAAATCTCTCCTTTGCGAAATTATCCTTTTGATGAATGAAACCTATTACGGAAATACAGTTTAAAAATAAATTTACTCCTGTTCCATTATGCAAAAGTTTATGATGATAAAGCCTAAAAGAAGTGCATTTCATTCTTTATTCAACCTGAGAATTTTAATAATAAAGAGACTTTGGGAAAGGAATCTTATTTCAAGGAACCAGAAAGCATGCAATTTCGTGGTTTTCTTTAATAAAAAACTGTTTAATCTGAACTATGCAGTATGGTGCAAGAAAATGGTTTTTAAAGGATGTGTTTAAGAAAATCTGTGAGGTTTCTATGTTAAATATATTGAATTTATCTACCATAATTAATATTAGAAAGATAGAAAAATCAGCGTTTATTATAAATAACAAGAACGAAAAATCATGCGTCAAGCATATATTATGTAACACTTTCCAACGCTTCCAAAATAATTTTACAAATCATACCGTTTAATAAGCTAAAAGATAACATCTAAGTAAACAATTTGGAAAACACATAACATATTTAAAAACATAATTTCAGAAATTTCCAACATATACAATATTCGGAAAAATATTCGAATACTTTTATTCAGTCCTGTATAGGATCTATAGATTTGTATATATACTACATAAGATGCTAAATTTTAGTTCAGTTAGGAAACGCGTAGCATAGTTTAAAATTCTCCGTCTGGAGTTTCTGTCAATAAACGGAAATGTGTTCGCGAACTTTTGTGCTTCCCTAATAGGATCTACAGAATTTATACACACCACGTAATAGACAAAAAGCGAGTTAAAATTAAAATCGCGTTCAGTAATTTAAAACGCACTTCCAGAAATTATTGTTAACAGACAGTAGAGAATTCTTTTGTGTGTCCCTGTAAATGAACGATGACTGCTATACACACAATATTCTGTAGTAAGCCTCTTGTTATGCACCTTAGTGATATATATAAATTTCAATGCGTTTAAAATAGTGAAACATTATTTAAATAAACCGCAGACGCTTTTTTTCCATAGACGTAATGTAACGGAATTCTTTTGACTGTCCCTGTAAAGTAACTATAAGTGCTATGCACACCCTATTCCATATTAAGCTTCTTCTAATGCACCTTAGTGATATATATAAATTTCAATGCGTTTAAAATAGTAAAACATTCTTTAAATAAACTGCAAATTATTTTTCCCTATAGACCGCAATGTCACGGAATTCTTTTGAGTGTCCCTGTAAAAAAACTATAAGAGCTACACACTTCAGTTGAAATAGGGAACATGCTATAGATAACGACAATAACATATAAAAATTGCTGAGCAATCCGAGCATATTTACGGGAGTATACGGCAGACGGCCATCCGGCCAGACAAACCGAAGTCATAAACACTTTTCATTTATGTTGGAAAGTGTTAAAAAATGAATGCAGTGAAACCTCTGCTAAATAATGCCACTCTTAAAATATTTGTATGATAACAAAGAAATGTTTTGCTATATTTCGGATTTGGCTAAAGAATATGTATCCACCTTATGAATGTTTAATTGGATGCTACAACTAACATAACGCAGTGGTGTTGCATTTTAACACTGAATATACCAATAACCGGTCATTTGACCTTTAACAAATGAAAATATTTCGACTCGAACCAGAAATTTCTTCTTAAAATATATAAAATAGGAATCACACATAAATACGTTAAATAAAATAGTTAAATAGTCTTAAATAAAAATTCTGGCATAATATATTTTCATGAAACATGAGTAAATTTTCCAGTATGTTTAGTGTTAAGTGGACCAGAAATTAACATGTTCACTGCCGGGTTAAAATTACCGGAATTTTAGTTTATTTAAAAAGTTCAAATTCATACCAGAAAATACTAATAACAATATTTATTTTATTAAATTACAGACATTTCGTGATTACATAAAATAAAAAAATTTCTTTCGAAATTTTCGATACGAATTCGTAATTTTAGATTGAAAAACCACGAGTATACTCGGGGTTGACAGCAAATGGGTTAATTATGGTGACTGGTAGATTTCGGCTAGTGAAATGTGATTCCGGAATGAAATATCCTCGTTGGCGGAGCTATCATTGTACTTAAAATTCGATGCTAAATACTGTATCTTTGAGAAAATAAAATAAATAAAATAACTTTATAATAAAAACCACATATATTTTTTTAACCTGACAAATACTACACAAGGACTAATATGAATTGAAAATAATGAATCTACTTTATTTTTATAGCAGTTGTTAAAATAATTGCAGCCATTAATAAGATATTTTTAATTAAAGTATGTGTCATTAATAAATATAATTACATTTATAACATTTTTTATCATTCATTGTCAATAGCTAATTATATTGACTCTTCTTTTAATACTAAATAAATGTTATCATTCGAATTATTCAATAAGCGTAATACTTAACCCATAGTAATGTACGGTATTTTGACGTTTTGGATTTTTTAAACAAATTTTTATGAATTAACCCGTTACAATAACATATATAAAATTTTTGTTTTACATTGATTTGGCTACATTTTAGAAAAAAAATTTTAACAACAGCATTCTGAAGTTGAGCTGCACTTCTTATTTTACATTTGGATCAGTCTCTTTTCTGTTTTCTTAGAAAATACTGATATTTCTATAAATAAAATAAAACAAAATATGTATTTAACCATTTCCCATTTTTCGAACTTCGTTTAGTGCCCTAAAATAATCGGTTATTTGAGTTTATACAATGAAATCCTAAATCTGCTTTCTGAGTTATGTAGCTTTTGAAGCTTTAAACAATATTTAAATTTGTATCAACTCAATATTATTTTTAATTGAGTTCTGAATTATTGTTTTATAGACATAAGATAAAGAAGGATATATATAATTTAATTTATTTTTCCTTTTTAGAATTTTTCCAAAGAAAAGCACTTAAAATGTAACATTAATATCATGAACGAAGCATTCAAAATTCTACAAAGCCGTTCTATCAGTTTTGATTGCGGAATTAAGTAAATTAAAAATTAAAGAAATATTGAATGAGTCAACAAAGTGTTTAATGTCATTATATTATGACAGTGTTCCGAACCTTTTTCGAAACGGGGGTTGGATCCAGTGTCAATAACTCGATGGCGTACCACATCTGTTTATAGAATTAATAACTGAAGATTATAATGATAGAAATATGTCTAAAATTTCTATAATGCAAATAATACAGAAATAATCTTACAAACATACAATTAGTGTGGCATCTTGTGCCATTTATATATTGAACTAATAATACACAACAGTCTGGATGTCTCCTTATGTAAATAGCCATTTAAAGATATCCATTGCTCCCTTTTAACGTGTTTCAGTTTAGGATAAAAATGTTTGTAATAATTGCGGAACATTACCGCAATTTTTTTACCGGATTCTATTGAGGTGGAATATACAAAGATGTCAAAAAGAATTTCCAATTAAATTTTTAGCAGGACTGAAACTATGCCATAAATCTTTAAATGACACTAAAAAAGGATGCAAATTTCTTTTCATTTTGCTAAACAGCGTACAACCAACAGAGTGAAAAATGTTTTCAAACCGGGTGTCAAACCCAGATACCTTGGTATAGTGCCCCAAGTGCTTTGCCAATTAAGCCATCCGGACGATATCCAGTCTGGCATTTTTCACTAATATATGTTAGAAAGGCTGCAACTTCACAGCGCAAGATGGAATGTCAACAGGAGCACACTATTCAGTGGCATACAAGAGACAAATAAGTTCCCAGCATCGGATAATATATCTAAATTTCCAATTAAGTTTTCAGCAGGACTGAAACTACGCCATAAATCTTTAAATGACATTACAAAGGATGTGAATTTCTTTTCATTTTGCTAAACAGCGTACAAGCAACAGAATGAAAAATGTGTCCAGACCCGGGATCGAACCCAGATATCTTGATATAGCGCACCAAGTGCTTTATCAATTAAGCCATCCGGACGACATCCAGTCTGGCATTTTTCTTTAATATTTGTTGGCAAGGCTTCAACTTGGCAGGCGCAAGATGGTATGTCAACATGAGCACACTATTCAGCGGCGTACATGAGACGAATAAGTTTCCAGCATAAGATAATATAACTAAATTCCCAATTAAATTTTCAGCAGGACTGAAGCTATGCCATTAATCTTTAGAAAAACACTTGGTGCGCTATACCAAGGTGTCGGGGTTCGATCCTCAGTCTGGACACATTTTTCACTATGTTGGTTGTGCGCTGTTTAGCAAAGTGAAAAGAAATTCACATTATTTGTAGTGGCAGTCAAAAAGAAGTATCTTATAGAACTATTATCGATAAATCTTTTTCATTAAATTTTGATCTTAAATACATCAAATCACTCCAATAAGGCGAATTTTAAAATCCAATTTCAGAGATAGAAAAATTTTTAAAACTGAAAGAAATACCTATGCAAATTGGCTACAATGATGATTTGATTGACAGCGGGAATCATCGGTTCTAGCAGATTTGTCTGATAAAGAGTTTGCCCTGATTATCAGAGTAAAGTTAATAATAATTTTCGATTTCTGCTTGACATTATGTACCAATTACAGTAGAACTCCAGTTATACGTTTTGCTCGGGACCGGATAACAAAACGTATAACTCAGTAAAACGTACAACTCAATCAATGGTCTACCGGAACCATTTTTTAAACATGTCGTAAAAACTTTGTTCCGCTTAGGAGTTTGTTACATTTACTATCGAAAACGGAAGTTTCCTAAGTATTTTTGCACCCATGACATAAATTTTCGGAAATAGAACAAAGTAGAAAAAAGGCACATAAGAAAAGTACACATGAAATTATTTTATCATAAAATCTTTACTAAAAATATTTTTAATACACATAGAATACTTAAAACAAATCATTGGAATCGCCTTGGAATGTAAACCAATTATCAAAAGACATTTCAGCAGTTTGCTGAATCTTGTTGAAATAATCACTAATCTTCTGTTGTTTCTTTTCTTCAGAGACAACATTGAACAGCAAACTTTGGATTTCTGTTAATAATGCACAATGCCGCCGCCTTATCGTTACTGTTTTCACTACTGACGAACCACTTTACTGCGTCAAAAGGCCCCAGATCAGCTCCGAAGTTTGATCTTTCAAATCAGACTCACCTCGAGGCTAACGAAAGAGACAGGCTACCGCGGTAGATTCCACTTATCTTTTTTTACAGACCGCTAGATCGACGTAATGCACTTTTCGTACACCTTCATTGGTGCATTCGAACATCATGTGACTCCGGCGGTCTGTAAAAAAAGATAAGTGGAATGCACCGCGGTAGCCTGTCTTTTTCGTTAGCCTCGGACTCACCTGACATGTCGTCAGTGTTTTCGGTTACAAAATGTATAAACGACACAAATTTTGTCCGGGCACGCAAAAACGTAACGTATAACTGAGGGAAATGTATGACTCAAAACGTATAACCCAGTTAATTTTTAATGGCAAACGGCCGGGACCTCTGAGTTGAAACGTATAACTGAGGGAAACGTACAACTCAGGTAACGTATATCTGGAGTTCAACTGTAAAAGGCTATCCTACACTGTTAAAAATTTGCAGCAAACTCTCCAGTCATTTGACCGTTTTTATAGAAAATTGTTACATCACCGTAATTTAACTCTATTCTGACCATATTATTGTCTATATTATGGTCACAATAGAGTTAAATAACGGTTATGCAACAATTTTCTAAAAAAAAACGGTCAAATGACTGGACAGTTGGCTGCAAATTTTTAACAGTGTAAGTAAACCTAGTCCTAAATAACTAGAATTATCTGTATTTCAAACTAATGATAGGAATGAATTGGAAAAGCACATAGTGATGTTTTCGACGAAGCTTATTTCTCATGTAAAATTTAATGCATGTCATAATTAATATTTTTAATATGCATTTATTATTAATTTTCATATCTAAAAATGTCTTTTGATTCGAAAAAATTACTGAAATATGTTTGGGTCTGTTATTTTTACCTCTTTAAAAAGGAAGCATTTCAATTTGATAAACTTTTGAAACCATATAAATTAAAGTTTGTCACGTGCCTTTTAAATTAGAATAATAAAAAATTGACATGTTATATATATCTATGAATATTTAAGAAAAAATATATAAACTATAGCTTTTAATAAATAGTTTTGATCCAAGAAACCGCCAAAAAAAGTATGTGTTACTATTTGAAAAATCCCAGTTCATACAACATTTAACAGGCAAATGTTCCCTACTTAAAACAATTCCTTTCATATTCAGAAAGTATGTATAATTACATGTGAAATAGTACCTGACGCATCTCTCTGTAATGTTTAAGTGTTAAATAAGGATGTGGTTTAAGTTTATTTTTTTGACTACATTTATTTACTAGAGGAAAATAACATAAAAAATTTGTTTCATTTTAAAATATGTTTTTGAAATTCTATATTTATGAAATCTTAGTTATTAACTAAAGGAAAGCAAAATTAAACTTAAATTCAGGGACTGTTTTTTTCTTTTTTCTTTTTCCTTTTTTTTTTTTTTTTTTTTTTTTTTTTAGTTATTGAAAAGTTTTTCTGTAAATTAAACAATTCTGAAACTCCGGTCGCTTTGATAGACCTATAATGTTTTGCGTAACATACGCATATGTATTCAGCATGCAAAACGAATGTTCATAGATTTACTATACACCATAATCTATGGAGAAAGTTATCGATTTAAAGAAACTGAAGAAAACTCTCGGCCGAACACGAACATTCCCCTTTCTCAAAAAGTTCAATCTATGTTTAAAAAGGAAACATGTTCGTTTTATTACGTTTATATATTTATATATTTATTATTTATAATTTTAAATTACTGCTTCGACTTCTGCTTTTATACCCATTCTTGAACAATTACCTTCTTGAATTTTGGGGAAAGGCCATTTTAATGCCTTAGTATATGTTCGTGTTCATCAAAACGTTTCCTGTTTCGGCTTACCTTGATTATTTTCGTTGATAATGAACTTCATGAATTCAGTAAGAGTTGTTTCTGGCATGTTTATTAAAGTGATTTATTAAGTCGCTTTTGCCTCTACGTATGAATTCAGTTTAGAATAACTCAATATATTGCAAACAATTTCTCTCGTATAGAAAGCGTTTGGAAGGTAACTTTTAAAATACTTATGTTTATTTAGATATGCTTATTTAGATGTCGTCTATAAATAAAATAATAAAATGTGTTAAGTGAACAATAGGTTGTTTTATTTAAAATAGTTTTAAGTAGATATTTTTAGATTGATCATTACAATGATAATGATAAATATCATAAAAGAAATAGTTTTAAAAATCTAATTACAATGGAAGATTTTGCATTAAATATCAGTGGGATATTTGTACGTTTTTGACATACTTAGGCTTATCATTTGAAAGGAATTACTTTTATGATATATTTATATAGATTTTGACTTATTTAAGTTACAAGGGGGAAAGTAAAATTTATAGTAAGCTATGTTTTTTCTTAGTTTGTATTTAGTTTTCACATTGCATTAATGCTGAACATTAAAGACTTACCTCTATAAGATTTGACAATAAATAAGATATGAAATGCATTATGTTAACGACAGTTTGCTTTATTGAAAATATTCATGTTTTTTTAGATGAATCATTAAAATAACAATCATAAATATCAGAAAAGTAAATAGTTTTACAAATTCAATATTATTTTATTTTCAAAATTAGTCGAATATTTGAAACATTTTGGCATATTTAGGTAATTTATTTTAAAGCGATTACTCTTGTGTTACATTTATTTACAATTGGATTTATTTAATTTATTAGGAAAGTAAAATTTGTAATAGACTACGTATTTTGGTTGTTTGTATTTAAGTCCTTGCACATAGATAATGCAGTGTGTTATTTAAAAATACTTAGTAAACGAAGATGACACAATATTTTAACTTTAAAACTTTTAGATTCAGTTTAATTTTTTTAAAATTATTTTTTGCATTAGCTTTTTGATTTTTCAAGAAAAATACAGGATTCAGTGAAAACGTATACATTCATTCTAAAAGTTTTCAATGCGTTTGTGTTCACTTATGGCGCTTGGCTGGCAGTCTTTAAGTATGGTATGATATGTCTTTTTAATTGTGAAAATGATGTGAATACAGGAAAATATACTTAAGACGGTTGAAAATACTTCAGAAATATGTAGAAAGAATGTATACCAAACAAACCTAGACATTTTTATTACATATAACAACGATAGAAAAACATATATAAATGATTTTAGTTTAAATAAATAATTGAAGAAAATCCTATATCTAAGACAGCTGATAATAGTCAAGTTTCACAGATTTTAACAAAATAAAATGATAAATTATTATATTTTACTTTTCAAACATTTCTAATAAAATTAGGCAATATCACTAGAAATTTCATAATGCAAACTGTACAACTGTTATTCAAACGTTTTTCAATAGTGCTATTAATAGTTCGCTATAAGAAAATATATTTTTGGTATAGAGAAACACAACAATTATTTAGTAAAAAGAAAGTATTTTACAATATTTATTTTATTTGCTGTAGATAAAAAATAAATGCGTTTACTTTTCTTTTTTTTTTCTCTGACTATTTATAAAAATAGGGATGAGAGAAAAAGGGAAAAACTAATTGGATTGAACTGTAGAAGTAGCTTTATTTTGTGTAATTAAAGCATCTTATAAGAATGCTATCATTAATGTTTTTTATTTCAAGTGTTATAATAATAAAAGGAATGTTGGTAGAACTAATATGTAATTAATGCAAATATATCTAATTAATCTGAACAACCTTTTGGATGTTAATAAAATTTATATCATTTTTTAAATTACACTTATAGACATTTCTTATACGTTTATTCCATTTCTGTTTAGTTAAAAAAGTCAAATAAAAATAATTACCATTATATGAACATATTTACCGACCTTAACTACTTAAAAACATAGTAAAAAACAACAATATACAAAAATAGTTTAATATCGATAGTTAAAATTTTTAATTATAGTTAACTATGACATTTTGTAACCATTAGATTCATGATTACTTCTAATTATCAGATTTTGTGCCAGATTTAATGGAACAATTATTTATACTATTCCACTCACAAATATATAAAATGTTGTAAATGTATATATTTTAACTTTGCAATTTTTTTTTTAAATTGCTTAAGTTGCGATAGCAAAATAAAGCAAAAATAGATAATATATGTTTAATATAAGTGAATGTGTAATTCTCTAAAAAATAGTGGTATATTTTATATTCATACGTCTATTCAACTGTTCAACTTAATAAACACACGTGATTTCGTATGGCTATAACTGTGCCAATTCTAATTAATAGAAGAATGAATGAACTATACTATTTTAAATAAAATAATTTTGTGTGGTTTATTTTGTTAAAATGAGTCGTGTACATATAAAAAAAGTACAAAAATGTATTTTTTAAACAGCAACACCAGTTTTTACTCTCTGTTCTTAGCTCACAGCATCCCGAAAAATATATAACATACATTTTTCTTGAAATGATCATACATTTTTGAAATAAGACGTATTAGGAATTTATCTCAAAATATTAAAAAATAAAATTTATTTCTTATGAGAAATGTGTGTTCAGCGTTATTCAAGCAGTAAGATGTCTATGCAAAACCTATAAAAAAATACCCAAATTTTACATAAAAATTAAACTTATAAATTTATCGATTACAATCTTAGATCTTATTTTCGGTGTATGGAAACTATCTTGAAAAATAATAAAAGGAGGGAATTCTAAAAGCACATAGCCATGTTTTCAACGACGCTTATTTTTTTCCTGAAAAATGTAATTTAGACCATAGTGCATTTATTTTTTAATATGATTTTATTATTAATTTTCATATCTAAAAATTTGTTTTGAAATGACAAATGCCTGGAATATGTTTCGGACTTTTCATTGTATCTCATTAAAAAGTAAGCAATTCAATTGGATAAACTTTTGTTTATCCAAACTTTTGTTAAAAGTTTGTCATGCGCATTTAAAATTATCACACTCAAGTTTGTCAATTTATAATTATATGAATATTTAAGACAAATCATATAAACTATACTTGTTACAGGAGAGCTTCGTTCCAAGAAGCGTCCCACAGTGGGGCGTTTTGATGATCTAGGTGGACAAAATTCATTTTTCCGATATTCTCGGAATTTAACAAGATCGCACATTCTGGTAGCTGAATGTCTCTTTTGTCGAGATCCGTACGATTTTTGTCAAAAATATTCCTGGTGTCGATTAACTACGACCGTAAAGAAGACATTTGCGCAATTGGTTTGAGGGTGTTTCAACGGTTACATTTATTTCCCTAAGTTCGAAAGCACGTCTTAACTATTCTGTTTAATGTGAAAGCACGAGTTTACTGAAAATATATTACATATTTTTCAAGGTAACATTTAACTTATTGTTGTTTAAAAATATGCGCCATTAAACCAGTTTAAGTGCCTTTTTCGGAAATTGTGTTTTGAGATGATCCATGTTGTTGTTTACAAACTTTACCTTGACTTTTAATACAGTATTAAGCATTATTAAGCAATAAGATTTTTTTAAAATAAAAGTTTCATTCCTAAAGTATTGGAAATTTAAGAAAACTCCTGCGAAAGATTGCGAATCGTAAAGTTATTATTAATAAATCAGCTTTATATTAACTTTCAGTGTAAGTATTACATTTAGTTAAAATCTTGCAAGTAAATTTTAAACCACTTTTAATTATCCGATGGATCTGTAACTTTGAATTCATGTGTAGTTTTAATGATAATACAATAATATTATGATTTGACGAGCGTAGATGTTATACTGTTTCTACAGGGTTACACAAAAGTTTAGTTTAAATCTTGTAAGTTAATTTTAAGCCACTTCCAATTATTCGATTAATCGAAAACTTTCAATACATGTGTAGTTTCAATGACAATACAATATTATTATAATTTGAGGAAAGTAAAATTTATACTGTATCTACAGGGCTACACAAAAGTTTAGTTGAAATCTTGCAAATAAATTTTAATCCACTTATAAATATCTGATTGAGCTGAAACTTGGCTTACATGTGTATTTTAGATGATAATTTAATTATATTATAATTTGAGGAGCGTAGCGATTATACATTTTTTTACAGGGCCACACAAAAGATTGAGAAAAAATTGTTATTTATAAACACAAATTTAAATTCAATTTCAACAAAATTAATGTAGATTATCGAGATGCACAATACCATCTTATAAAGTGAAAATAAAGTACGCATCAGCTATATTTATTTTAAGGGCTACACACGTAATTCGGATACATCACACAACAGCATTTTTGCAACTGAAAAAAATTGGGTAGCATTTATATTTTTTACAGAGTCACACAAAACATAAAAGCATTTTTTTAAAAATATGTTTTTATTTTAAAACTTTTATTTTTCAGGATGAGTACACAAATTTCTTCAAAATCTGTTTTTGACGTATGAGTTGCCAACCAAAAGGAAAGTAAATTCGAAGCTGTCATTTCATTTTTGTTGGAAAAACTGTGGAATCCTCAATTAACTGAAGAAATTTTTAAGAGCCTGAAATCACGCTTCCGGACATTTTCTTTTGAAATTCAACAAAAATGGTCTAAATCGAAAAGAAATAGACAATGTTTTTATCAATACAATTCTGCATGGTTTCAGGGAACCTTTCACCTACAGGATTGCGTTATTCAAGCAGTATTAAACGAAAAAATCGTAAATAAAATCCACCCTGGTAGATCAGTGAAACTTTATTATTGTTATTTTAATTATTATTTAATCATTAAGTTATATTAACTTAGAGTGTAAGTATGTATGTTTAGTTCAAATCTTGCTAGTCAATTTTAAACTTTTAATTATCCGATTAAGCTGAAACTTTGAATACATGTGTAGTTTCCATGACAGTACAGTATTATCATATAAATAATTAATAAAATAATAATAATAATATAAATAATAATGATAATAATATAAATAATAATGATAATAATATAAATAATAATAACAATTATTATTATTATTATTATATAAATAATTAAATAAACCAAATATTTATCGCTGTTTGAGCATTTTATTAGTGATACATTCGAAAAACTAGCAAAATCTAATTAAAATCCAACGAAATAATTTTGTCCACCTAGATCGTCAAAACGCCCCACTGTGCGTCCCCGCAAATTGACTCAAGTAGGTGTTACTATTTGAAAAATCAAAGGGCATACATCTTTTAACCCTCTGAGCGTTTTGAAAAAGGGTAAAATTGTAATGTTGTTTTCTCTGCATTTTGTTTTAAATGCTAAAAAAATATGTTTCTTTCAGCATGATAAATAAAACTTAATTACAGATATGAATGTAACCCTTGAGAGTATTAATCATTCTTCAATATTTTGAAAATTCATTAAATCTATAGAATTATATTATATTAAACATTGCATATATTGCAGTGAAACCTGGAGCTTAGTGAACGAAATATTACGTTCTACACGCTTAGAGGGTTAACATGTACATGACCTTTATTTAAAAATATCCATTCATATTTAGAAAGTAAACAAAATTCGCTCTCGAATGGTACCTGACGCATACCCGTGTAATATTTAGGTGTTAAATTTGAATGAGGATTAGTATTTTTTTCTTTTTTTGACCGATTGTATATAATTTTATTTTAATTACTGGAGTAAAACACCATAAAAACATCTTTCATTATATCACATGTTTTTAAATTATGTAATTCTGAAATTTTAGCTATTATTTTAAATGAATGTAAAATTGTACTTTTTTTTAAAATTTGTATATAGTTTCTTATGCAGATTTATGTAATCGTTGTTTCTTTTACATATAATGGGTTTAGAATGACAGTGGAGTAATTCAATGTTTAGTAATTTGAGAAATGAAGGGTTTTGTGAAACTTGTCGTATTGCCGTTGCATTAAGTGGTCCAACTTGTTTTGCCAACTTGTTTTGCAACTCTAGCGATTCCCTAAGTGAACTAGGACTTATTTGACTTTCGCACTGAACCGTAATTAATATACGTTCAGTGAAAATATGGTTATCTAGATTTTTCAAATTTTTGAGTTACTCCCTTCATATATGCATTTTATGTAAGAGAAATAATTATAAAACTCCATTCGTTGTGATGGGCCTATATGTTTTGCACAACTTACGCATATAAAAAAGAATCTTTATAGATACACACTGTGATGATCCATTAATAAAGATTATGAAATTTAAAGAAATTGAATCAAACTTGTGTTCAACACACACATTCTCATTCCTTTCAAAAGCCCAATCAATAATTAATACTGAAATATGTTAAATTTATTACGTTTTTATAATTAATTATTTATAGTTTTATATTATTATATTACCGTGCAATGATCGTTTTGAAATTCAGGGAAGAGACATTTTATTGTATCAGTATAAATGTTCGTGTTCATCAAAAACTTTCCAGTTTCGGCTTACCTTTATTATTTTCGTTGATAATGAATTTCATGTATTCAGTAAGAGTTGTTTCTGACATGTTTATTAAAATGATTTATTAAGTCGCTTTTCCCTCTACCTATGAATTCAATTTAAAATAATTCAATATATGGCAAACAATTTATTTTGCATAGAAAGAGTTTGGAAGGCACCTTTTAAAATACTTATGTTTATTAAAATAATGTCTATAAATAAAAGTTGAAATGTGTTAAATTAATGATAGATTGCTTTTTCAAAATATCTTAGTATGTTTTTTTTTCGATGGATCATTGGAATAACATTGATAAATATCTGAAAAAGAAATAGTTTTACAAATCTATTATAATGGGAGATTTTGCTTTCACAACAGTGGAATATTTAGAATATTTTGGGCACATGTAGGTTGCTTATTTGAAAGTGATTACTTTTATCATATATTTTTTTAGAATCGGAATTATTCAAGTTACCATGAAAAAATAAAATTTATAAGAAACTGTGTGTGGTTAAGTTTGTATTTAGTCCTTTTATTGCGAGGACTAAACCCAACATTTTGTTATTAAAAAAACTTACTAAAGGAAGATGAGATAATATTCTGATTTTAAAACTTTCAGATACAGATACAGATATTTTTTAATAAATATTGAGTATTAGCTTTTTGATTTTTGACGAAAAATGCAGGGTTCAGTGTAATGGGTCCAATTCAATTGTTCTAAAATTTCGTATTACACTTGTGTTCACCTACGGCCCTTGACAACAGTCTTTAAGTATCACAGGCTACGTCATTTTGATCGTGAACAGACTGTGAATACAGAAAAATATTCTTAAGCACATAGAAAATACTTGATAAATAGAATATATACCATGAAAGAATATATACCAAACATACATAGGCTTTATCCTTACATATATCGTATATTACAATAAAAAACGCATATTAATGTAATTTCAAGAAAACCTATAGCAAAGACCTCTTCACCTATTCTTGTCATATGTTTTGAAGAATTTTAAAAATGAAGTTGTATAGATTTTATTAAAAGCAAAAATATAAATTTACATATTTTCCTTTTCAAACATTTCTAATAAAAATAAAGAGTATCACTACAAATTTCCTAGTGCAAATTGTTAAACTCTGATTCAAACTTTCTTTAATACCTGCTAATAATAGCTCTGAAAAATGATAGAAAATTTGTTCTTAGTATTGAAAAGCTCTACAATTATTTAGTTAAAAATCCGTTTTTTATGATATATACAGATGGGTGACAGAATACTACGAACACCCAAGAAAAAGGGTGAAGGGCAATATCTAGAAAAATATATGAAGCATTATCCTGAAACTTCAGGCATGTAAACAGCACTTTAGGTGTCATATATTTCTGTGAACATTTTTTCCTAAAAACCCATTGGGGACCGTCAACAAACTGAAGAAAAACGAATATATTTTGAATAGCCCTGTAAAAAGTAATGCCCCTTAAGCATTGAAACTTTAGCACATGATTAAGAGCTTATTGTAATAAACTGTGTTCATTTTTATGAGTACAACATATATACCCGTAGATAAATTAAGGTTTTTATAAAAACAACTCGAATTTCACCAAGTGCTTTGCTTATAATTTGTAGAGTTCTTAATATAAAAGAATGTTTTTTTTCAGAAAATATGACTAACAACATTGTACACAATACCACGAAATCAGAAATAAAACATAATAAATATTGGAAGAAAAAATGGCATGTTTAAGAAATAATGTTTCACTGCGCATGCGCGAATGTTATCAAAATGTAATGTGCATAATATTTTACCCAAGTGTATAGAGAAACGTTTGTGAATGTCTCAAAAACATAGCTTGAAATTTCTGAAAGTGGTCATCCATAGAATAAGCTCGAAATTCGTTGTTCCGGAAAAGAAGCAAAAAGATCGGGGGCTGTATCCAAATGATGACAAGTAGACAAGTTTTTCTAAAGAAATACTTCTGTACTTGTCATACTTTGGATCCAACCCTTCATATTTGTGCTTCATTTTGATAACAACGGATTTCGAACTTATTCTATAGACGACCACTTTCAGAATTTTGAAGTATTGTTTTTGAGACTTTCGTAAAAGTTGGTCTATGCATTTGAGCATATTATGCACATTATATTTTGATAACATTCGATAACATTCCCTCCAATATTTAGTATTTTTTATTTCTGATTGCGGGTTATTATGTACAATGTTATTAGTCATATTTTCTGAAAAAAACATTCTTTTATATTAAGAATTCTGCAAATTATAAGCAAAACACTTGGTGAAATTCGGGATTGTTTTTATAAAAACCTTAATTTTTCTACGGGTATATATGTTGTACTCATGAAAATAAACACAGTTTATCACAATAAGCCTCTTAATCATGTGCTAAAGTTTCAAAGCTGAAGTGACATTACTTTTTACAGGGTTATCCAAAAGATATTCGTTTTTCTAGAATTTGTTGACTGTTCCCAATGGGGTTTTTGGAAAAAATGCTCACACAAATACATGCCGTCAACTGTGCTGTTTACACACTTGAAGTTTCAGGATCATTCTTCAAATATTTTACTACATATTGCTCTTTTCACCCTTTTTCACGAGTGTTCGTATTATTTTGCCACCCATCTATATATATATATACATATATATATATATATATATTACAAAATTTAAATTTTTTCCGCAATTATTCTATAAAATTTGTCCATTCAATAATATTCGGTATATAACCCAGCTTATTAAAATAATTCTCATTCTTAAAATAGCCTTTTACTATCCATATGTAAAGCCAATTATTCCTAATCCACTTAATAATATTTATTCGAATGTAGTTATTCTAAAAATGGCGATAGCTTTTTTAATTTATTCTTTAAATAGAACATCTTTATTTTAATCCATTATTAAAATTCATTAGTATTATTCCCGTGTGGTCAAATTGCTATAACTTCTTTATTTAAATGCTAAAATATCGTATCTCTTAAAATATTCCGCTCAAAAAACCTTATTTCATAAAGTTATCCTATTATTAAATATCAAATGTCTATTAAAATATTTCCGAAAAACTTTAATTCTTTCTTTTTTTTTCCCTTTTATAAAGATTCATTTTCTTTTCTTCTTATTATTTTTATTACGTATTAAATTCGAAGTTTAGCTACAGCCTCAAAAACAGATAAGCTGGTTTGTTGATATGACAGGCATCTGGTACGAGATTATGGAATATTCTGGATGGGCGTAGAAAGTTTTTGCATTTTACAACAAAATAAATCCACCGGAAATATTGATAAAGTTCCAAAAGAGACCTTTTGATTCGATAGAAGTGGGTCACGTGACGTATTCTGTATTATTACGCAAGCTAGTTTAAAAACACGATCATCCTGATTCAGAGGATTTTTTGACGCTGGTGTTTGCTAAAAGA
Organism: Maratus michaelseni; assembly: GCA_963931845.1. NCBI lineage: Eukaryota > Metazoa > Arthropoda > Arachnida > Araneae > Salticidae > Maratus > Maratus michaelseni. The sequence goes on from OZ007590.1 coordinate 214,661,731, forward strand.
ATCGGGACGGATTATAGTAAATAATGGAACGTTGTATTTTTTTTTCGTTTAGCGTTGGCTAATGAGCATTTTCCCTGAAGAGATGTCTTAAACTGGAAATAAAAGGTTCTTCGACAAAAATATGGACTGACATTTCTTGTTGTTGATGATACCACCCGGCCGCCTGATGCGAATTAAAAGGGAAACCAATAACATAGCTAACCCAATTTATCACGAGCACGACTGCCTTCTTCCCGGATTTGAACTTGGAAACACGACATATATATATATACTGACAACATCCACTGATAATACACATTGTATAAAAAATAGCTATCAACTCGTCAATATTTTGAAAAATCTTAAATGTGTTAACAATATAATGACATATGATTTCAAAGATCTATTTAATAATATAGATTTATTAGATCTACATAATACTATAAATGCATTATTTAATAAGTATCATCATTCACTTAATTTACCAATTCATATAGATACAGCTTATTTTAAAACTTTAACAAATTTCATTATATATAATAATTATATAATGCATGATAACACGTTATATTTACAGAAAGTCGGTATACCACAAAAGGGATGTCATCCAGTATACTTTCAGACTTATACTTGTATCATTATGAACGTACTTTTATTAACAGTAATATACATTTATATCGTTATATTGATGATATAATTTTAATTGCAACTGATCACACTAATATTTCTATATTTCCAGTTGATTGTCCTACTAATTTAGAATTAACGGAAAACCTCCTTTCTAACAATACTATTAACTTTTTAGATCTTAAAATTACACTTAAAGAAAACAAAACAATAATTGATCTATTTGATAAACGTAAAGAATTTAAATTTAAAGTTAATTCATTTACTAATTTTAAATCATGTCTTCATAATTCTGCATATCGTAATATACTCCTTAATCATATTTATAGAATAAAAAGTTTATGTTCTTCTCAACTTATTAACCACAATATTAAAAAACTTATATATGATGCATTACAACATGGTTTTCCAAAAAAATTCATATATTCCTTAATATTTAGTTAGTTCTTATATGATCTTTGCAACCAAATTAACACATGCGTTAAAAATGTATAAAAAAAATCATATAATCTTAGAAAATATTAAAAGAAAAAAAATTATAACAGGACGGTTGGGTGGGTAGATATTGGATTGAGGAGGTGTGTGGCGGAGTTGTATGGGAAAAAACGCATGGTTAACTTATATTATTAAAAAAAAAATGGGGGCATTTTGAATTACACAATTGTTTGATATTACACATTTTATAATGGACTGTGATGTGATATTTTTATATGTATATTAATTTAGTTATATTTAAATATTCATTATTTAATTAATTTAAATGAATTTATATTCATTAATATTAAGAATGTTTTTGATCTAATGATTTGGATTAATACCTACGGTGGACAATATCATATTAACTTCTAATATAATGTATACTTTTTAAAGTGTGAATATAATATGTTTGAATTTTTATTAAACATTCTACCCTTACCACTTATATTAAGTGTTTATAATTTTTTTACTTTGTAGGAAGAAACATTATATGTTACTAATTCATTTCAATATGTAATTATTATTAATTTTAAATTCTTTGTATCTTATTTCAAATATTTAGTATTTTATTTTAATTTAATTTATGTGATGTTGCATTTTTGGCACAGTTATTTAAAAGTTTTTGTAATTTAATGGTACATATATTTTCATGTTGCTTTAATTATTACTTTTTCCATCTTACAACTGATTTTTAACGTAGAATTATTCATTAATACATCCATTACTTTAATGTAATTAGATATTCTATTTATTAATTAATTTCATCTATTTATTATTTAACTAATTGCTATCATTTAAGATAGTAATTTGGTTTAATTATTAAACATTAATTTTCATCCAATACTTTTTATTCAGATTATATTCACTTTTACCAATATAGATGGCAGCACTAATGTTCCTGTTTGCTTTTCAATATTCATATTATTCAAACATCATTTCTGGCAACATTATAAAGCATTTTCGATTTCTAAAATTGGCAACATGAATGATTGTTTTGGAATTCATTCCCTAGTTTTGGTTGTGTTTCATGTGTGGTTCTTGTGGTGCACAGGTATCTTTTTTAATCATAATGGATTTTATACTTTCTGACTCTGTTTAATGTTTTCTCTGTATATTATAGGTATGGCTTCTTTCCTTTTTAATATTGTATTTTATTTTTTATTTTTTCACAGATTTGCTTCATTGTTTATGAGCTGGTAGTCCCAAAATCATATTCTTTAGCAATGTATGGCTAATATGATGATGAAACCTCTCATTTCATTTTATTTGTGGTATTTAGGCATTTGGGACTTGATAATTCTCTCTAAATTCCACAAATTTCATTTCATTTCATTAATTTAATTCCATTTATTCAATTTTTAATTTAATTTCTTATTCTTTTAATATCTTTTTGTTTACATATTCATTGTGTTGGGGAATCTTTCATTGTCAACTAATTATTACATACTTAATTATTATTTCATTGTTTAAGTTGGTGTTATGATAATGTTTCATTTATGGTTATATATATATACATAAAAATAAATGCGTTTTTTCGTTTTTTTCTGACTATTTATGACATTTGGCTGAGGGAAAATGAAGAAAAACTAATTGAATAATACTCTAGAAATAAATTTATTTCGTATAATTTAAAAATCTTATAAACTGCTAGGTTTTTAAATTCAAGTATTATAACTGTGAAATCAATATTTGTAGAACTCATGTGTAATTAATATAAATAATATCTAGTAATAAATATGTCCTTTGTGTAATTAACCTTAATAATTTTTCGAATGTTAATAAAAAATTTAATTACTCTTTTAATTACACTTCTATTCAGAAATTATACTTATATTCCATTTTTGTTTAGTTTAAAAAATCAAATGAAAATATAATTATCATTACATAAACGCACTTTCTTATCTTAATTACTTAAAAAAACGTAGTAAAGAAGCAACAGCATTAAAATTTTATCTAATAAGTTCAATGACAATAATTTCTTTGTAATTGTAGATAATTATAACGTTTTGCAACATTAGATTTATTGATGACTTCTAATTACCAGATTTGTGTACTAGATTTAATGGAACAATTATTTATAATCTTTCTCTCTCAAATATATAAATTGTTAATAAATTTACGTATTTTAACTTTTATGTATAATTAAGAGAACATTACGAAATAAATAATTTCATGCATCTCTAAAATTAAAACATTAAGCTTTTTTTATAATATTTTTATTTATTTTTTAATGAACGTGTAATAAAATAAACTTTAAAGTAAACATAATTTTGAAATATAGCTTAAGTTGCGTAAGCAATCTATCGCAAGAACGGATAATTTATGTTTAATATGAATAAATGTATACAGTAGTACCCATACTTACGGCCCCTCGACGTACGTCACCTCGCATTTATGTCGCCTCGCCCAGAAAATGTGTTTTCTTTCATTTGATGCACTTTGAACATTTTTGAAAACATGTGACTTTATGTTCTGTAAAGGTAAAGTTTCCCGTCACAGTCATGTGATATAAACAAGTAGATAAAACAGAAAAAGACAATCGAAGCAACTACCTAGAGCGCGGAATGAGTATTTGGTTAGCAAGTCACACGAAGTAAAAATTCACTCATTCCTTGTATATGTAGCGTGGCACGACGGTTATATTCTGACGATGCCGCTTAAAAGAAAAACTAGAGATTCAACATCTGAAGAAAAGAGACAGCGGAATTTTTTTACATTGGAATTAAAACACGAAATCATCGAAGAATAGAGACACATGAAACCGCTTCAAATATGAATTTAGTCAGTACGAGTTTAATAACAATTATCAGATACAAAGAACGAATACTTGCCGAAGTGAAGAAGGCCTACCCAATGATTATGTTGATGATTCGCAATCAATAAGGTGTTGTTTCTCAAATGGTGTATTTGCTGATAATATGGTGTGAGAATCAGGGATGGTCAAAAAATGTCCTATCCACCAAAACACAACATCTAATAAAGTCAAGTATTTTTGAGAATGTGAAAGAAAAATCTGATGAAACGATCGAAGAATCTTTTATTGCTAGCAACAGGTGGTTTCATCAATTCAATAAATTTTGCAATTCCCATAGCATTCCATCGAAAGACAGCAAGTGCTGAAAAGAAACCAGCCTTTTTATTACCCAACCATTTGCAGAAGATGATAGAAGAAGTGGGATGTTGCTCAAAGACGGTTTTCAATGTACATGGAAAGGGTCTGTTTTAGAAAAATGCCAAAAATAACATTCAGCGCACCGGAAAAGAAAACGTTTCCCGAATTTAAAGTATCGAATAATACATTAACTATACTTCTTGGCGGACAACGCAAGACGTATAAAGCATATTACATGCGACGTTCGTTTTCCAATTTGAATTCAGCAATGAGAGAAGCTACAGAATTGACAGTGAAGACTTCTGGAAGAATACAGTCACAATCATAGGGGACTCATGGGTTGAAAATTACATGGAGGGTTTAACACAGCAACATTTGACTTTTTGTTTAAATACCTTGGGTCAAAGCATACGGAAAAATATATAGTATTTACACTTCTCCTGAATCTTCATATACGTATGAAGAAAATGTATTAGGGGTTTACTCAAAAAGTTGGAAAAGTAAAATAAATTTCTTATAGGATTATTTTTTCAGGGTTATTCGAGTAGTAAAAAGATTTCAATGCAAAACCTATAAAAATACTTTAACTTTACATAAAAATCAAAATCATTATCCTTTACATTTCTTGATTTTCTTTTCTGTGGATGGAAAGGATAACAGCAGACTTTGACTTTAGAAATTTCTCTATATTTTGAAAACTGAAAATAAGAATGAACTACTATCCATGATGTGACGAAGCCAATTCTTTTCATGGAAAAAGGATTAGAGGTCGTTATTTACAATTTTTGAAATGAATTTATTGTTGGACTTTGTAGTAGATCAATAAATTACACAGTGAACACATAAGACACAATCCTTTAATAACACGAGCACACGACTGTTACAACAAACATAAAACACTTTTACAGGCGTCACCAGAGTTTTACAGACATCACCAACCGATCTTGCGCTACGGTGACGCACCAGTCAACAGTTGGGAGAATTCAATAAATATGGAGGGTGATAGCAACACATTAGGTAGATATTATAATTGTATATGATGTAACTCAGCCACACGTACGTCACAATGTCGACACAATCACCCGAAGATCAGTTCTGTGCATTCGATACGTAGTATTTTTAAACTCTTATAATGGTTAGCAGATTGTAAAGCTTTAGTTAAAATATCACCCCTCCCCCATATTTCTATTGCCACAATATCAACATGCATTTGACCGTTTTTTACGAGCACCTCCTATAAAGTGATGTTAAAACAGAATCGTACTTTCTGAAACTAATAGCGTCTCATGCAGTTCTACATTTTTTGAACTTTATAGTAACTTCCGCTTCGATGAGAGCTTTTCCATGACCAGTAGTTCTGTAGTTCTAGTAGAAGATAGACTACCTGTTCTAATGTTTTACTCAAAATAGAAAAACTTGAGTCATTATTCCATAAATGACGAGTTCACCCACTAGCGTTGCACCATAAAATTTCCATTTTATCTTTTAATATCGTGAGCACCCGAACTAAGACATTTGCACTAATGAATAATCCAACATTAAATTAAAGTGTAATTATTGCTTAAAGTGATTAAAAAAACACAAAACGTTTAAAAATACCTTTTAATATAGATTACATATGTTTCCTTCGCTCTAACGGCGATATCTTCAGTTCAAAATGATAAATAAAATATTCTCGCAACTACTTTCTGAAAATGGTAGACATAAATCACGAGATCATATGTCCAATGCAAGCAGGTGCTTAAATTGGTCAATCTGGAAAACGTGAAAATTATTATTTATTTTTATTATTATTGCCTTTTTGATCTGTAAAGCATCGCTTACAAATTTTAGGTAATTCAACAGAAGCCAATTCGTTGCGAACATTTGCAACGAATCGGATTCTTTTTTATTATCTAAAATTTGGCACGCGATGCTTTACAGATTAAAAAAGCAATAATAATAAAAATAAATAATAATTTTCACGCTTTCCAGATTGACCAATTTGAGCACCTACTTGCATCAGGCATGTGATCTCGTGATTTATGTTTACCATTTTCAATAACTTTGTGAGAACATTTTATTTAACATTTTCATCTGAAGATATTGCCGTTATAGCGAAAGGAACATATGTAATCTGTATTAAAAGGTATTTTTAAACGTTTTGTGTTATGTTTTTATCACTTTAAGCAATAATTACACTTTAATTTAAAGTTAACAATTGATTTTATTATATTATTTAATCCAACATTGTGATGTTTATAAGTCGAAAACTCATTTTTATAGTTATCACATGGAGCTGCGCACTGAACAACGCGTTAGCGTTGAAAAAGTGATTTTTGTAGAATTATTATCCTTCTGTTTTCGGTAAAAGTTTTTCGAGTTCTTTTAAATTTATCATTCCAAACAGAGGCTTTTTTCGAAAGGGATTAGCCACGAACGTTCCTGAATAGCCCGAAAAGGATTGGTTACAATGTTTAATGCGTAGATCACCCTTTATGAAAAAATAAACTACATGTAATTATATATATAATTATACGAATTAAAAAGGGCGTTTTCTTGTATCCTTGCAATAATTAAAATACACAACATAGTACGGAAAAGAGAAAAAACATGTCTAGAAATCTCTCAAGCATATTTGCTACTTTGTGAAAATTACGTTTATCAAAACTGCTGTGATGTTGCTTTCCTTCCGTTCGTATAGAATGTTCCTAACTAACTTTGAAAAGAAAGTTATCTTAGTTTTAAAAGAAGCACAAAACGCAAATTACTTTTCTTGTAAAACTATTTCAAGCTCTTTTGGAAGATTTTGTTTTGAAATAACAAAATGTCTTTATATATATATAAAATATATTGCGTTTTAAAATTAACTTCAAGTTTAAATTTGAGAAAAGTATTTTAGCTTTTAAATAAACTGTTTTGGTCAAGAATTAATTTTCAAAGGCAACATTTATATAATTTACATAAATTTAAATTTTCCATTTCACAGATGAATCCTTTAATGTAGAAGTGTTCAACTTTACACGTCTAAGGAACACCTCAATAAATCCTTAAAGTCCCACAAGACACCAACATTCAGTTAAATGGCCTAGACAAACAATGTATAAAGGCCTTGGCTGGAAGACGAGGAATAGGTTATGCGCAGGCATTGAGGCAATTCAGAATTTTTATATTATTCATAAGTTAAAAAAACTGATTACATTTGTTAGTACCGTTGAATTTTAACATTTTAAATTATGTACAAGTGTGTGATGCGTATGGTTTAAAACATTATTTTATACGCAATCAAATTTATCTTAAAAATCACTGTAATTCATATTGTTTAAAAAAGATGCACGTAACAATACGTTAATTTGGCGTGGGGATTTTTGAAAAATTACTGCTTTGAATTAAGCTTGATAGGAAGCGCAAATTAGTGAATTTATTTTAAAAAAATATAATTTTTCTTCTTTATTTTAAGATATTTCATCAGGAAAAGAAAATATAACGTATAATATAACGTAATAATACATTATTAATATATACTATTAATTATGTCGTGATTGTTATCTGTTCAGTATTTCTAAATTGTTTTCTCAACATAAACCTTTCAGTATAATTTAATTAACATTAAAATATTAATTGATAAAAAAATATATTAATACACCTTTTTATTTTTTATTTATATTTTACATATTTTAGTATATAATACTTCTTTGTTGCAGTTTCACAGAGAGTTGTACTCTTTTCTCGGATGTAGATTGATGCAAAATTAACTCCATTGTTTTTGTAACTGGTAAACAGTTCAAACCAGAAAGGGTATTTGGCGATTTATCAACTGTCATCGACTAAATGAAAAATGTCTTAAAATTAATTTATTAATTTAGAATTAAGTTCTAAAAAAATTAATTTTTTTTTACTAGATAAACAATGTACATTATGTAATGATGATCTAAAAATATACACTGGTTGCAAGACGAGAGACAGGTTAAATGAAAGCACGGCAGAATTGCCGAATTTTTATATTCTTCATGATTAAAAAAGTGACGTGTGTCCGATTTAGCGATGTGTGCCGAACATGTAACGGGAGAAACTTTTAGGATTTCTTATTTTTTTGTACATATTTCTGAATTTGAAACTTTTAATTGGCTATCACAACGTCCCCTTGCTGCGGAAAATCCCCAAATTCAACTGGGACCTGCTTGCCATAGCCAAAAACATATAAATGAAATTTGGTTCAGTTCTTTATACACTTTTCGATGATACAATAATGATGGTCTCCCAAAAATATACATTGGTTGTAAGACGAGAGACGGGTTATATGAAGGCACCGCGGATTTGCAGAATTTTTATATTCTTCGTGTTTAACCCCTTAAGCACCACGACGTACCTGCGTACGTCATAAAAACCTCTATCTGTAATACCAGGACGTTTGTGCGTACGTGCGTACGTCAAAGTTGCCAGCTGGTCTTTTTTTTAATTCAAAATTTTGAATTCATACCAGAAAGTCATAGTAGTAATTTATATTTTATATAATGACAGACTTTTCGTGATTGTATATAAGGCATTCGACAAAGTCTGGCACTTGGGCCTCATTTACAAACTAACTATGCTTAAATTCCCTGCCAGACTTATGCACCTTATCTACTCTTATCTTAGCGATCGCATTTTTCGCGTCCGCATTAACAACCTCCTTTCCGCAATCTTCCGTATCTTATCAGGCATCCTCCAAGGGAGCGTAATCGGTCCCTTGTTGTTTAACATTTACTTTAACGACATTCCCAGAACACCCAACATTCACCTCGCTCTCTATGCGGACGACACCACAATTTACAACTACGCTCACCGCCCGTATACACTGTATAGGTACCTTCAGACCCACATTGATGCCTTCTTAAGCTGGTGGCACATTAAAATTAATTTTGGCACATTACAATTAATGAAAACAAGACTGCTGCTGTCTATTTCTCTAAAAAATTTATCTATCCTAACAGAATCACAATTAAATATACCACCATTCCTTGGACAAATGAAGCAAAGTACCTAGGGGTGACCCTTGACCGTAGACGTACATTCAATAAACACATCCTCAACATCAGGGGAAAAGTCGCCGGAGCATCCATTGCACTCAAACCTCTTCTTAATAGCAAAACTCTGGCTATCCACAATAAACTTCTCTATAATTCTTGCATTTTACCCATAATCACCTACCCATGTCCGGTATGGGCCTTCATATACAAAACTTCCATGAAAAACCTCAGTTGGCTACACAACAGAAACCTGCGCACTGTCAGGAATGCCTCACGTTATCTACGTAATAGTACCATTCGCAGAGACCTCAATACTACCACTCTTAGCACTAGAATTAACCACCTTGCCAATAAATTCTTTGACAAATTATACGATCTACCTAACGAAATCATCGCAGAGTTGCCGGATTGTGACGCATCCGAGCCTCAACACCGCAAGCGACCTAAATACTCTTGTATTACCGACTCTGAACATTAGTCCTCACCACTCTCTGCAAAATATTTATCCTCTTATTCACTTCTTTTTGTTATATTTAAAAAAAAATCTTGTATAGCCTTAATTTCTTAATTAATCTTATTCCCAGCTATACCAAAAAATATATATATTGTATGGCTACTGAATAGTGTATTTTTTTTAAAGTTTGCTTTGACCGCCTTTCCACCTGCCATGTATGTGCTGTTTGTTTCGAACATGTCCCGAACCCTATATTTAATCCTTATACTTTTTATCAGTAGTATATTACTACATCTATACCATTTTACTTTCCTATTATTGACTCTATCCTTAATCTCTTTTGCTTTTCTATATTATTCCAAATTTATTTCTTCCAGTTTTTAAATTTCTCTTCTTTTCCTTTTATTTGCTATTTAATGCAATCTTATCTATTCCCAACGGCTCACTATTACAAGACAATCAATTCACAATAGACTGGGCGTAAAGTTGCTGCAACTAGGAAGCCCCTTAACCGGCATCAACTGTTCCGGACTGTTCTGTGATTGTATAAATTAAAATTATTCTTTTAGAATTTCCGGTATGAATTTTGTATTTTTGTATTTTTCTGTATTTTTGACGAAATTTAACATAGCTGGTATTTAGCATACTATCACTAAATTGAATATAGTACTTAAAGGGTTAAAAAAGTTATGTGTGTCCGATTTAACGATGTGTGCCGAACATGTAACGGAAGAAACTTTTAGGATTTCAAATTTCTTTGTACATCTTTCTAAATTTGAAACTTTTAAGTGGCTATCACAGCGCCTCATTCCGGCGGGAAATCCCCAAATTCAACTGGGACCTGCTGGCTATAACCAATAACATATAAATGAAATTTGGTTCAGTTCTTCACACACTTTTCGGTGATAAAATAATAAAAATGGAACAAAAATTGCTATCACTTTTCGATGATACAATGAAGACAGACATACATTTTGTATAAACATTTTTTTCGAAATCTGTGACCCCTAAAACACGTAAATCCGTCAAAAACCGATGTTGAAAAAATTTGTATTACGATACTTTCTTCTATTATGGATAGAAGAAAGTCAAAAAGTGATGTGTGTCCGATATTGCCCTCGAAAGCACACATGTTTACATATTTTTTTATAATTCTAGCATATGATGAAGTGAGTGAATAATCGAATCCAAAAAAATTCCATCTTTACATACAGAAACCAAGTTAAGTTAAGTAAAAGAGTGTAATAAAATACATTCTTTATTAGTCAATTTTAGTTTTGAAGAAAGAGCCATTTATAGTAACAAAAAATACTGTCTAATTTTAATTCTGAGAAATATAATTTAATTCTCCTTTTTTGTACGTCTTTAAACTCTGCAGATAAGCAATATTTGTTATGCTTTCAAATAAACATATTTTTGCTTCTTTTGCGTCCGTTTTCTGACATAACGAAGCCTTTTCATTTCCCATGATACAATACAGATTTGGCAGCTGGAGAGACATACAGAATATGTCTTTTTGAATTATAAATTATAAATATTTATATTTATAACATAATTAGAAGATAAGTATGATGCGTTTTAAATAAAAAAAAAAAATACATACCTTATTTGACTATCATACTTTATTTTACTTCATGACACATGATTTAGTATACACTTATAAAAATTTTGTTTCAACTGCATTTTTTAAATAACTGCTTTTATTAACTATTTCAACTGCATATAATAATAAGCGTATTTTTAGTACTTTCAAACATAGTTGAAACGTATTTTGGAATTCCATTTTCCTCCCTGTCTGTCTGTCCGTGCTGAAACTCACGTAAATATACTTGGATTTCTTGGTAATTTTTATACGTTATTGAAGTTTACTATAGGATGGTAGGTATTGAAAATAAAGTGTGTAGCACTTATCGTTCGTTTAAATAGACGTACAATAGAATTTTGTTACATTATGGTCTCTAGAAAAAAATCGTTTCATATGCATTTAATTGATGATACAATACACCCAGAAAAAAGAATTGATTAAAACAACAAAACATGTTTTGTTGAGTACATTTTGGTTGTTTCAAGCAAAATTTTTAGTTGAAGTAAAAAGTTGGTCTTGTTCCATTGACAAAAAGATATTGTTAACACTCTTACAAAATTTTAACAAAATTTCCTCAATTTTACTTGAGTTAACAAATTCTGTTTTTTTTTATTTTACCATAATTTTGTAATTTATACAACATTTAAATTATTGTGTAGTAGCCATAACTATCTCACATAACTTAGTTTATTTGACTTATATAGCTATATAATTAAAGGATTAACATAATTTTTGGATAATTAATTACCACGGACCAAGGTAGTTTTAAAAATCCCCCTATCCCATTTATTACTTTCTTCTGTCGTTACAAGAAGAAAGTATTGGAGTCATGAAAATTTTAAACTTCTGGTTTTCGACGGCTTTTAGAAGGTCCTGAACACAATTTGACTGTTTTTAGAAAATGACTGTCTATGATTCTGTCTGTATGTATGTGACAAAAATTTTGTGGGCACCCTATTTCAAAAACTAATGCACTGAATTTAATAAAACTTTATATTCAGTTACTTCCTGATATAAATTTGTGCTGATTAGTTTTAGGCGTAAATAGCGCAATAGGTGGCGCTGCTATGTTGCAATTTTCGTGATTTCTCAAGAACTAATGCACTGATTTACATCAAACTACAGATTGAGTTACCCTTGACATAAATAGAAGCTGATTACGTTTTGGTGTAAATAGCCCAACAGGTGGCACTGCTATGCTGCTTTTTTCATGATTTTCACTATAAATAAATTTCAAGAACTAATGCACGAATTAATTTTTAATTCATTTTCAGCCGAGATTTACGCCTGTAATTCTTAAATAATAACCAGTGAATTTTTATCCCGCTTTTTTTTCAAACATAAACCGACAGAGTGAAAAATGTCCCATGCCGGGAATCGCACCCGGGTCCTCAGAATAGCACTCTGAGGCCCCAGTATACGGCAACACAGTTAATTTTTATTAATTTTCTGCATTGAATTACGCCCTTAATCCTTGAATAATAACCAGTGAATCTTTATCCTGCTTTTTACAGGCGTAATTCACTGCTGAAATTGAATTAAAAATTAACTATATGTTGCCATATGCTGGGCTTTGTATTTTCGTCTCATGTTTGCCGCAGAAATTTGCATGCTCATGCAGGGTCTGTTTACAGAATAGGCCCGGGAATCCCATGCTTACCCAAAGAAATACAAAGGTACCCCCAAATTTATTTTTCCAAATAACTTTTTACAAAAAAAAAAAATCAATCAGGGTAAAAAATGCACCTTTTCCTTACGAAATTTTTATCTAAGAAGCTTGCTCTTTCTAAATTGTTGTTTACTCGAAATTTTGATGGTAAAATTTCAAATTATTGCAGCATACAAAAAATGAATTTAGTAAATAACAAAGCAATTGATAGAGTGGGACCACAGAGTAAAGTCTGGCATCCCCTACTTTTATGTCTTAAGAAGGCCCTGTGCCCATGATGACATTTCCATATTGTGCTGCGGTTGCAGCCGGTCCGATATATATAAGAGTGAGAAATTTCGCGTTTGGATATCGTTCCTTGTAGCTCAGTGGTAGAGCCTCAGCACGCTGTTCTGAGGACCCGGGATCGAGTCACGGCTTGGGACATTGTTGAATCTCGTCGGTTTACGCTTGAAAATAAGCAAGATAAAAATTCATTTGTTGTTATAGGCGTATTTCACTGCTGAAAACGATTTAAAAAATAGTTAAGTTTTGATTGGTTCTAATACAAAAAATTATTTTAAAGTAAATATTATAATTGTTTCTGTAACAAAAACCTTTTGCTGTTAAAACAAAGAAAATTCTTAAAATTACACAAAACAATTGTTCTTTAAACAAAAGTTTTAGTTGCCGAAACTGAAAAGAACTCTTAAAGTAACAGATAATTATATTTATTTTGAGAAAACTTTCAACAAAAGAATTATGTTAATTCAAGTGAAATTTAACAATTTTTACTTGAATTAACAAAACATTTTTTTATTGATGATACAAAATTTTTTGTTGGAACTGCAAAAAAAAAAAAAAAAATCAACAATATGTTTCTTGTTGATTCAAACAAAATTTCCATTGACCCATATTTAAACGGAAAGTTTTGTTGGGCCAACCAAATTTTTGTTGATTCAAAAAAACTTTTCTCTGCGTGTACTTAAAATATTGTTCACAATTAATTAAATGGATAATCTCTTTTTTTGCACGAATAAATAAAATAAAATACGTTATATACATCTATAATATGTTATTTAATTGTGTTTCATTATCTAAAAATTTCGAAAATTTGAGGAATTAAAAAAAATATGCTTTAAGATTTTAATATGATTTTTTTTAATCTCGGATTCTTGATTTTTAATTAAAATAACTGTCTATTTTATAATTATTTTTAGCAATAGAAATTATTTTGTTATGTTTAATATATTTTTATAATACCAAACTGTATTTTTATAATTATATAAATACATTATAAACTATGAAATTTTGCATGTTTATATATTTAAATGAAAGTAAAGACTAAATAAATAAATAAATAATAAACTAAAAAAAGTAGGTAATTGGTACTTCTATAGACCACAAAATTTTGTTGAATTGTTATATTAATTAAATCGGCACGATTACTTACAAGATTAAACTACTATTATTCACTATGAAATAAATTAAAATGTGTTAAATAAAATTACAACATGCTTCTTTAGTAATTTTTCTATTATCATAATACTATTTTAAAATATATGATTTTTCTAACAACTAGCTTTTAAATTTTTGATTTTTTAAAATCTTGTATTATTGTATTTCGAATTAAAATAACTGTCCATGTACTTAAAATAAGCTTTGAAATTATATTGAATTTCTAAAGATAGTAATTAAGTAGGCAATAACTACAAGATCAACAATCTGAGATTTAAAAAAAATATATATATATATATATATATATATATTAAAAATTTAAAAGATTTTTTTTTAAATATTTGCATAATGAAACTAAACTAAACTAATATGTTATAGATTTATATCACGTATTTTAACATTTTTCTCTGTGAAAAAAATGAGAATATTCATTTAAATAAGTGTAAATAATTTTAAATAGCAGAAAAACATTCCTGTCTAAGAAAATACACATTTGTCACTTTTTTTATTTTTACTTTTCACTAAATATTTAAAATTCAAAGTTTCATAGTTAAAATTGCACTTATATGGTACAAAACATATATTTAATTTATATTTTCTGTAAATTTCAATGATTATACATATTTTCACAATTGATGTTTGAAAATAATTGATAAAAATATTCGACGTGAAAAATGTGAGTCCCACTGGTATCCGAACTCAAAGAAAATATACTGGAAAATAGTGCCCTACCAACCATGTAACCGAACCGCGCGCCAAAGTAAGTAATTTAACCGATTATAAGATGTTACTTAAACTTTGTGGCTCATTTTTTCAAGACCCCCTCGGGTATTGCGTTTTATGGATTTTAGATATACTAACTATACTATTTATATACTAACGATATTCTATCGATGCACAAACGTTCACCGCATTCTGTGTCCCCGACATCGGAACCTCCCCTTGTGAGTGCATCAACTGAAGTCGGGGTATAATTAAAAATATTATGAATATACTTGAAACAAAGCGTTTTGTCTCGGATCGAGGTAGTCAGGTACATGTTTGAGTATATTGTAATCCCTTCTTACGAATAAACTCGGAGCGTTAAGGCAGAAAACCTCATTTTGTACACAAAGCACAAATATTAAAAGGGAATTGGATTAAAGATTTGGTTAAAAAAAAAAAAATGCAGCTAAAGCACACGCGCACACACACACACTATCACACTATATATATATATATATATATATATATATATATAATTTTTAAATCGCTTTTTTTTTTTTACTATTACGGTTAATGTTTAAAAATTTACGTTTGTTAAGGATTGAAATGTAAATTGTGGATAAAATGTATTTTCATATTTTTTAAACGTCTAATTCAAGTATGCAAGTCAAACAAAAAGTGCTTGAAGTGGAAAATTCTGGTGTAATTGTTTTTTGTGGCTTATTTTATGTTTTTTGGAGTGCTGAATACGAATCTGAAGTTTTCCAACAAAATTTCGTTCGGCAAATTTGTTTTTTTTTTACAAAAAACCTGTAAAAACACGGACTTTTTTCGTTTTTTTCCAAATAACTCTAAAATTGTGCATTTTGCGTGAAAGACGGCAGTATATGAGTTAAAGAGAATAAAATTTCCTACATTTTATGTATTGAAAGATTTTTTCTATGATCAATGGTTTAGCCGTGAGAGTGCCGCAAAAATGGGTATTAAAAACAAAAACTGTAAAAATTCGGGAATTACGGCACTGTATGTCGATGTAACATGGAAACAAACCATTTAACGCAAATATTAACCATCATTTATATTAAAGATTATATGATTGACTATATTTTATGCATTTAAAGTAGGGGGAAAGTGCGGTTCCGGCACCAGTGGAAGTTGGGAGCAGTGGAGCAGCTCCACCTACTTTCATGAGTCAAAGTTGCTCCTCCTCCGGGGAGTTCTTACTCTAAGAGGTGATAAAATTTTCTAAAAAGAGGTCAAATTAGGTAAAGGAAGTAAAACTAGGCAAAATCGTCGAAAAACAGTACTTTTTGGAAAATAGCAAAAAACACGTTTTTTTACAGCCTTTCTGTTCATAAGGCCTAAAAATAAACATTTCACTGTATACATTATACTATGCTTTAAAAAAATAGATAAAATTCTCTACAATTTATGTGCAAGTAATTTTCTTGGACCTTGAATAATTATGAAAAAAGCAATGACGAATGCACGAAGTAGTCATCCACCTCCTTATTAAAGGCATATAACTTATATGCATCATTATACATGTGTGCAGATATGTAAAACGTTGATGTTAGGTTATATAGGTACAAAAAATGATAAATGATTCACGATTGATTAGTATGAAAACTATTTAATGTTAAATAATATAGTAAAATAGGTAGGTATGTATTTTATACAATATAATTTATTAAATTATTATTGACATTGAAAAATGAACTTGTCAGTTAAACCGAGTCCTCTTGGCCAATGGTTTCATGGTTTTTGATGGTATGCCTTCTAGGTCTTCTACACCTATAAAAAATAATTTAATTATATAATAGCTATTTACGCATACGGGGGCAAAAAGCCGTTTTTGTCCTGAGGATCGAAACTTATGCTCCGGAGAAGAACTGGTGTGTATAATATTTTTTTTAACGGTGGAATTAATTATAACTAAGTTAAGATTCATACAGCATTTTATCATAACATTATTTTTACCTCTTTTTACTATCAGCCCTCTTTTACAGCTCATTTCAGGAATCGGTCACTTTTGGACCCCAAATCAGGGAGCAAAAAAGCTATTATACTACGTATCAAGGTTTTAAAAAATAATTAATGACATAGTTTTAATTGTCTAAAAACTAAATAGCACAGTGTATTGGGATACATATTTTGACCACACCAAATTAAAAATGAATGAAAAAATAAATGTGAAATGGAATGAATTATGTATAATTACCTTCAAGTACTTCAGGGTATTCCGGGTCATCCTCGTTTTCTTCTATTTCAATATTAGGCATGTTATTACAACTGCTCTCGCAGTTTAGACACATATTAGAGCAGCTGAGGCCTGCTTTTTTACATCCACAGTTTTTACGGCATGTCTTCTTGCATTTGCAAGAAATGAGTTTTAGAACAGCTTGAGGTGCTGGTGGCTCTAGCGTGGTTATTGGCTCTAGACCATCTTTGGTGCTTTTCCAACCCCATTGTTCAGGATTTTTTTCATTCCCAAGCCATTGCTGAACTTGAAAATACACCCTTAAAGAATGTTGTTTAGCTGCAGCCTCTGTAGGAGGTAGGGATGCCAAATGGGTTGATGGCTTATATGCAGACTTAAGGTAGCATAGATACCTCAATTTGTTTAATGACGTGGTTTCCTTGTCAGATAATTTGTACAAGGAAGTCAAAAAACGATTGCCAGCATCAGTAATTGCATCAGCATCTGCCATAGGGTCTTTAAAAATTTCAATGGCTTTAATTAATGCCGGGTTTCTTTTGAGAGTCTGAAGAAACCTCATTTTTCCTACTTTGAAAAAGGCTGAAGTAGTATCACAACCACTCATGGCATGTAAAAATAATATGTTGTCAGCAACCGATTGTTCAAGTTCGCAGTCAGGAGAAAAAATGAGTGGTGAAACTGACCCTTTGCCTGGCTTTAAAAAATATACATTTGAATATATGCCCCTACAGAGACCAATCATGATCACCAGCAAATCTACGTCTTCACCCACGATAACTACAGAGTTATGTTGTTGCGCAAAATCCCTTGCTGTGGTGATAATCAGTGTATCCGCATCTTCTCGTGCCTGTTTTGTGTGAATGTCAGCTGCTGCAAATTTATCTTTCAACATTAAAATCAAACGCTCTTTGTTTTTTATATTGCCTAGGAATTTATCTTGTGGTACTGTAGGCACCATTGTTTCGTCGAACATCAAATCTACTGAAGTTTGTTTGCGTGATATTCTTGCTCACTCAAAACATTTAGTACCTCTGCAACTTTCTTCAGGGTAACCATCGAACACAACTACAGCACTATCCTTGTATTTGTACAGGGGGGGAGGGAGGAAAAACATACACATATTTAAATGTTAAGTTTTGAATTTAAAATATTGTTTGTGTGTCTGAAGAGGATTCATTATTATATTTATGTAATTGTTCAATGGATTTTTTTAAAGTGTTTATTGCTATTTTCCAAAAATTACTGTTTTTCGACGATTTTAGATAGTTTTATCTCCTGTACCGAATTTTACCCCCTTTTTCAAAATTTTATATTCTCTTAGAGTACTAGCTCTCCGGAGGAGGAGCACCTTTGACTCTTGAGAGGAGGTGGAGATACTCCACTGCTCAAAACTTCCACTGGTGCCAGATCCACACTTTTCCTCAACCTTAAATGCATAAAATATAGTCAATAATATAATCTTTAGTATCACTGATGGTTAATATTTGCGTTAAATGGTTTGTTTCCATGTTACATCGACATACAATGCCGTAATTCCCGTTTTTTTTACAGTTTTTGTTTTTAATACCCATTTTTGAGGCACTCTCATGGCTAAACCATTGATCATAGAAAAAAACTTTCAATGCATAAAATGTAGGAAATTTTATTCTCTTTAACTCATATATTGCCGACTTTAACACAAAATTCACAATTTTGGAGTTATTTTGAAAAAAAAACGAAAAAAGTCCGTGTTTTTACAGGTTTTTTGTAAAAAAAAAAAAATTGCCGAACGAAATTTTGTTAGAAAACTTCAGATTCGTATTCAGCACCCCAAAAAACATAAAATAAGCCACTAAAAACAATTACACCAGAATTTTCCACCTCAAACTACAATTTGACTGGGCTAAAGCGTTTTGTCTCGGATCGAGGTAGTCAGGTACATGTTTGAGTATATTGTAATCCCTTCTTACGAATAAACTCGGAGGGTTAAGGCAGAAAACCTCATTTTGTACACAAAGCACAAATATTAAAAGGGAATTGGATTAAAGATTTGGTTAAAAAAAAAAAAATCCAGCTAAAGCACACGCGCACACACACACACTATCACACTATATATATATATATAATTTTTAAATCGCTTTTTTTTTTACTATTACGGTTAATGTTTAAAAATTTACGTTTGTTAAGGATTGAAATGTAAATTGTGGATAAAATGTATTTTCATATTTTTTAAACGTCTAATTCAAGTATGCAAAAAATGTATTATATTACTTCTGAACTTAAAAAAATTATGTTTAGATTAATTATGCAGATGACATTTCATGAAAAGATAACCTATATAAAGTTATAAAGAACTTTTATGAGATAAAACAATGTTATATTTTTATTGGTATTGCTTAGAATTTAAGTTGTGGTCCTTGTTTGTTTTTCCGTAAATAATTTGCAACAGTAGCGTTTTTTTAACAGTGATATATATTTTTTTTCAGTTAAGTATAACCTACCTGAAGTGTACGATATCAGCTACAAATGCAAATTGGAGAACATTTTAAATTAAAAAAATCCTTTGGAAATGTATGGCTGATCTTCCACATAATGCAGATGTTTAACAACAAGTTAAACATTGTTTAACTTTAAAAGAGGGATTTTCTTTGGCAAATCACTTCGGGGTATTTGTTAAGGTGCCTTGTAAAAAATGATATCAAGTAACAAAAATACATATTAAACCTTCACCTCGTTTCTTGGTGTTTGAAAATCTTGTATTTTTAAACAACCTACGTATGTGATGCGCCGAAATAATTCTAATGTTTTTAATTAGTCCATTACACATTATTATTTTGTATATGATAAGTTTTATATTATATGTATATGCAAAACAGTATCCCTGTTAAATGAGTAAAAATATAATAATTTCATTTTACAAACAATAGAAATAAATATAATCCTTACTTTAGATGAAAATTTGTTTTGTTTCATAGTATTTAAAAAAAAGATATGTTTTCACATTCATTACTTACTCATCATTCGTAGTATAAGGTAAGTCTTGTAATTGTTTTGAAAATCGAAAAAAAATGACGAATTTACACGTTTTAGACACTGGAGATTCCGAAAAACATATCCTTCTATATTAAAAAAAAGTAATCTGGAACTGAACCAAAAACGAAATGGACAAATCAAATTCTGCTTAGATATTCCGGGTTATTCTCATCGCATTTTTACTACACTGTAAAAAAAAAAGGGAGTATTATTACGCTTAATTTGGGTTTATGAAATGCCAAAATAGGTTTAAATATGCACTAATTTTGGTGTCAACACTGAATTAAGTGTTATAATACACTTAAAATAGTTTATCTTTACTCTTTCAAAAAGAATCGGTGATATCATACACCCTGAATGACGCTTTCAAATTAATTTGGGAAACCAAAACTCCAATATCGGTGTACAATTTTATCTCGCTATCCAGCTTTTGGTGTTCAGATACACGATGACGTCAGAATGTTGCGTCAGCACACGACCACAGAGAACGAGAACGAAGCATTCGCCATTTTGCTTTCATTTAAAAGCAAAGGGAAAACGCAAGGGAAGCAAAGTAATTAGTCCTTATTTATTTAAGAGTACTAACTAGCAGTTGCACCAAGTTATATGGATCACTGGGGCCCAAGCCCATCCAATAATTTGATATCCCAGCTTACCCAATTTCCATTATTGTGTTATTTATTTAAATTTACTTCTGAAACGAAATTTCATTATGTTGACGTTCTCAAAATTGTTTTGTTTGAAAAACAGTGAGACAGACAGGAGGACTATAAGTAATTAAAAAGACGTATAGTTTGATTTCATTTAAAATTATTCTTCTTGCATATTTTACCTCTGAGTATAAGTCAATGCGGTCACTTATACTAATGTTCTGACTCAAAAACCTTAAAGCAATTAGATAACTGCATTTATTTTCTCGATGTTCAGCTTTTTGTGCATTTTATTTGTAATCATATCCATTGTATGATAATTGTGATAAATACTATTTTTTTATAAGGAAGAGCTCATGATAGTATAATTTCATAAAAATACGATTTTTATACAATAAAAAAAAATATTTTCCCCTTTTTGTTTGCAGACCACAAACATATCTAAGCCGAAATTTCTTATGAATTTGGTAGCAAGTTGAAAAAAAAATATATAACGCCATCTTCAAATGGGAAGTGGGGAGAGGGGTGGCAGTTTACTTGATCAGTACCCCAGTATCCTTAGCAGCAATGTTAGTTTTTGTCACACACAAGATATAAAATTCTATAAAAATGCAACATGTGAAAAGAAAATTTGAAAAGTAAAGAACATTTGTTATCAACATTTACTATGATTTTCTAAACAAAAGGTTTGAGAATTATTTTAAAAAGTAAATGAAAAATAAAAAGGAGTGGTTTGTTTATTGTTAGGAAATTAGCTGAAGAACAACCAATTTTTTCAAAAATTTTACTCATTATAACAGATAAAGTTTTTTTTCTTAAAAGATTATGGGGGGGGGGGGGGGGGAGTGTGTTTTAAATGATCATTTTGATGCATATAAAATTAAAAAAATTGTCTAATAAGGACTATTCAAGATTTTGTTTGGTGGATGCAAGCCTCTTGTAATTTAGATATTCATTTTTCAGCTACAACACAAATGGAAACTGGTACATTGTTTTAAAGTATATTTTGGTAACATTAAATGATGTTCCATACATGGAATGCAATACTTAAAAATGTTTTGTTACGTATAAAAATTGTAATATTGTGTGTAATATATCTTTAACAGTATACAAGTCCAAAATTACAATTTTAGAAGAAAGTAAAAAATTTTTGTATTCCTGTTTTATGTTTAACTGGGTATAGGCTATTTTGGTTAATATCAATGTATTTAACCATGAAATGTGTTTTGATAATGTCAAGTAATAATTATATGCTGTTTGGTTTGGTGCACTGCAATATGCAAACTTTTTTTTAAAAATTATGATTCATTAAAACAGTTTTTTACTTTTAACGTTCTTTTAAGTGCTTAAAAAAATCACTTTTTTATTGTGAAATTGAAATATACTCATTAAACCAAAGACTTGTCAGGATCCTTGGGGTATTTTTGAGAAAAAAAATTGAGAAATTAATCCAAAACACAAAACATTCATTACTGGGATAATAAAAACTTATGTGTAAATAAGAGTGGGTGATGGCTAAAACTTCAACAAAGCTATATTGAATGTCGTTTAAACCCTTTAACTACTAACAATAAATGCAAATAGTTCCATGTGGATCCATTGTTAAATATGTAAGTATTTTAATATGAAAAAATACAAAGTCTAACAGAATTCCCTGACTAAGTTTATTTCAACAATTATGTAATCATAACATTTATATTGCTAAATTTCAATGGAATTCTTTTTAATTATAACTGTATTTGAATAAGTCTTTATTAATGGTGGCAACAAAGTGGCTATCATAATTGTTGTAATTAAACACCAGATAAATCTAAAAGCACCTAATTATTTTTAAAGCTCTCTTCAAGACTTTGACCGGAAATCTGTCGTCCCAAATTGTCCTAGGAGAAAAAGTGATTGACAAGTAATGGACATTTATGTAAAACTTCAGGCATTTTACTGTATTTTTCCCCTCTTGATTAAAATATAACATATTTTGAAACATTCATAAACTTTTATAATTGAAATTTAAAGAAAAAAATCGCGAGGATTTCAATTACAGATTTGTGAACAGACTTTTAACTATCAATTTCTGAATCAAAGTGAAAAAGATGGCTAATTTTTATGTAAATGTATAACAGTGCAAACGTTTTTCTCCATCAGGATAGCAGGGACAGTGAATTTATTGAGCAGATTTGGAACACCAAATTTGTTGTTATGCTCCATCTAAGTGGCATATTCTAAATTAACTAGTAGAACACCTAATTTGGTGTTAAAGCACACCAAATCAATGATGGCGTTTTATTACTCCACTTTTGGTGGCAACAAAGTTGCCACCAAAAGTGGTGTTTCTTTACACGAATTAATTTTTGGTGTTTCTTTACACTAATTAATTATTGGTGTTTCTTTACACTAATTAATTTTTGGTGTTTCATTACACCAATTTACAAGTGGTGTTTATTTACACCCTTTTTGGTGCAAAGTAACACGAATATTTTTTACAGTGAGGGACTTTTTTGAGAAGCTATTACTTTTTTTCTAACCATCCTACGGATTCGAAAATCATACCACCAGACGCGAAATATAACAAGCTTTCAGAAATTAAAAATATTATCACGGCCGTACCATAAAAACTAAAAAAGTCCTTAAAAATCGAGTAAAAAATCTTTTATTGAAAAAGTCATTTTTTTGTATTGTTGCCAATTTCTAAATAAGTGCAAAGGATTATGTTTTACCTCAAATAAAAAATGTATTTGCGCGAGACTATTAAAAACAATAATGAAAGTTTAAAATAATAATTAAATGATCACGTGTTGAAAGCAGGAAATAAAGAAACTTACGTCATAAAAATTGTGTTTACAAATGAATATTAAAAATAAAAAAGATGATTTAAATGAAAAAGCATTATAGCTAGTTAAATGAAAAAGCATTATAGCTAGTTAAATGAAAAAGCATTATAACCTGATTACAGAAGAAAGTCGCTGTTCGTGATATCATCATCCTCATCTTTTTAAAACAGAATACATTACCAGGTTTTAAGAGGCTGTGAAATCAGAACGGGGGTTTGTGAGCGTAGCGAGCAGGGGGCTAGCCCCCTGGTTTTTAGAAAGAAAACATTGCCGTTCATCTGTCTGTGTGTTTGTGTGTGTGTCTGTAAACGCTCCATCTTCCGAACAAATTGAGATAGAGACATGGAATTTGGTATGTACTTAGTATGTAATAAGGTAAAGAAGCTTATTGAATTTCAGTAACCTCGATTATCCGAAACTATTTTTTTCGGACTCTCGAAATATTCGTTCTGATAAAAGATATATAAAAATTTTCGAAAATGTTTATTTTCAGAAGTGAATATAAAAGACAATAAAAAAACAAATTTTGCATAAAGAATAAAGTCGATCGGTTAGTTAGTTGCTGAGATATTTGTAATTATATTTTCCAAACTCTTCGATTTTTCTTGACCCTGTATTTCATTCAGATTTATATTTTAATTGGAAATGAGACGTTTAATTCGACGCAGTAAACCGTTAATTATTACTATTAATATTTTTGTAGTTATAAGGATGTTTCTTTTACGCAGTTTAGTAATAGAGCATTTAAAGTTTATGACGTCATCAAGCCACGATTTTATTCGAATTCCAATGCATTTTATAAATAGTTTGCACATGTTTTATTTTCATATTTTATATTATGCGTATCCATGATGGTAAGTATTACGGTGGCCCACAACGACTAGTTTATCATTAAAAGTTACATACATATATAAAACGTCCAGCACACTAGATTTTAATGTAATCTAAATTAATAAAAACAATACATATTGCATGCATTTAAAAGTCTCTATGAACCATTCAAAACATAATCATTTCTAGCAGAAAAGGATCATTTTATCTTTTCAAACACATTAATTAAAACACTAAAGCATAACCTATAAAAAAGTCTCAGGTGCGTAATTTCTCATTGTGATTAATGTAACTAATTAGGTGTAAATTCATTTAAAACGGGATGAACCGCCCTTTCATTCGGCAAGTAATTAAGAACAATGGGAGAAATGTTTGTTATTGTTATTCCAATAAGAGATGTAACGTGGAGATTATTAAAGGCGTTGTTTCAAAAATGAAATACAGATCAGTTACTTAAATGTATCATTTAAATATTAGGGAACTGACGTAATTTTGGTAATTAGTTTAGCGAAAAGATCAATAAAGAATGGATATTCTATGTTGAAAAAAGTACCAATTAAATTTCAAGAATTGTGTGTTTTAATTATATTTTAAACATTAGAACAATAATAAGTGGAAAACGGAACATTTCATTATTTCAATAAATCTACAGAAATGTGATAGGGTTTTATATTGATATGCGAAATAGGGTATGCAGTTATCATAAATATTAGTATCCTTGGAATAATAAATATAGCTGTATAAGTTTCTACTCCATGCTGTGAATATGGACTGATTAAGTAAAAATTAGCATAAGTTTATTTTTTAAAACAATGCATTTAATTATAATTAAGTTCTATATAATAACAAACTTTTTGAAATAATGATATTTCTTTCATGAATCATTAATTGGAAATGGGTTAAATGCTACATGGAAGTATATTTTTATTGAATAGAGAGTACAATTTTTTAAAAATCTACAGAAATATGATAGTACTTTATATTGATATGCGAAATAGAGTATGCAGTTATAATAAATATTAGTGTCCTTGAAATATTCAATATAACTGAATAAGTTACTACACTATGCTGTGTTTATGGACTGATTAATTAAAAAATAGCATAAGTTCATTTGAAAAACAATACATTTAATTATAATTAGGTTCAGTATAATAAAAAAATTAAAAATAATGATATTTGTTTCATGAATCATAAATTAGGAAGAATTTACTTGCTACTTGGAAGTATATTTTTATTGAATAGAGAGTACAATTTTTGAATAATCTCAAAGTATAATATTATTAGAAGCACGCTATAATAACGGTGAAACTTTATTTATTTTTTACTTTGAAAGGAAAATATCAATAAAAACATATTTAAAATATATAGTAGTTAAAAAACTCGATATTTGATAAGTGTCTTAAAATTATGGATTTCAATAGCAATAACATTATCAAAATCGATCAAAGAGCGAAATTTAAGACATAAAAAATATGTATTTCATTTCGTGAAATGGAGAAAGATATCTTCTTCATATGTATGTTGCATAAATTACTTTCTATTACATATGCAATAGAAAATTTATGCGACGATTTATCCTATGTTATATTTGGTGGAGTAGAACTTTCCGTAAATTGTAAATCAACAGACAATCAAGAAATATCTGATTTAGTGTTTAAAAAAGAAAAAAGCATTAAAGACAGACTTGATATTTTAGATGAAAGTTCAGACAAATCTTCAAATCGGAATATGGAAAAAACTAAACAAAATGCAAAAACAACAAAAAAAAGTAGTTAAAAAACCAATTTCAGGAAACGAAAAAATGTAATATAATGCTACATAAAAAATATTCAATCATTTTCATGTAAAATAGTAGGACAAAAATGATGTAATGAAGAAAATTAAAGAGGTGGATATTGAAAATGCTTATGGAATCAGTAATTTTATTTTTTATTTTTATTATAAATGTAGACGTTGGACTAATTTATATGAATTTTTCGTAAAATATCAGTTTCAGAATGGTATTATCCCTTTTATAGCTAAAGAACTGAGAAATAACAACCATAAATGCACGGAGACATAAGTAAACTTTTTAAAAACATTTACCGCCCATTAGGCGCCATTGCTCCCATTTTGGGAACAATTTTTTTCGAATTTTTGTCGAAATTTTGAATTTTTTTTCTTCACAAATACCTTAAAGACTTTCTATTCATAAAGAAAAAACAACTGTTCATTAAAAAATAGTTTAATACATATAGAGGCGCCTAATGGGTTAAGTTCCCTAAACTCTCCGCCTTGTGCTTTAGGACTTGGTCCTGACCTTACACCAACAGCTGGTCCTCAAGGCGCGTGATTGTCCTAAAACTGAAAACTATTGTATTAATATTTTTTACTTCACATTAGGAATGAAATATTATGTTTGTTGAAACATTCTGATACAAATTTATTTTTGTTTTTATTAAAAATAATAAATAACTTTAAAACATTTTGCCTTTACATTTTAATTATCATGTAAACCGTCGGCTGATTCATTGTCATAATAATATATGGCATCTTGCGAATCGCAGATGTTTCACAGAACTTTTTTTTTCATGAGGTACACTTGTCAATCATTATGTACAATACAAAACATGCGTCTTTAATTGTGGAGTCAACAAATGTGGCTCCAGAAAAGTTAAATCCTTCTCCTTACCATTTTTTTCTTGTTCTCTATATATGTATGTTACGTTCAATATGATTAATCCGGTCATTATTAATAATAACCGGTTATTTTTAATAATGACCGGATTAATCATACTGACCGTAACATATATATATATATATATATATTGTATGTGTGTTTGTGTGTGTACAGGGTGTACGAGGATGATTGAAACGATTGATTTAACGATTGAAACGATTGATTTATTTTTCTACCTGTTGGAGATGTAAATTCCTAAAGTGTTTAAAATAAAGAAGGATTTACGATCACATAGATAAAATACTAATACCATTAATTTTCTAAAACGTTACACTTTTACATCGTTTATACGATCCTTGGATCCTATAAATTACTTTTAGAATCATTTTATCCCTGCTCCAATTAAAGTTTAATGACGTACAATTAAAAAATTTTATCCTTCCATTTTAAAGACACCCAGTTATAATAATTTTGCAGTTTCCCGGGCACTAAAATATCGTCTGTCTATTTTTAGTGCCGGAAAGGTCAGATATTTCATAAAATTCAAACTGTCGTAACTCGTCGTAGAAGAATAAAATTATTAATAATGTACATGGAGAAAAACTTTATTATTATAACTTACTCAGGGATCGCATAAAAAATTAAAAAGTGTAACTTTTTGAAAATTAATGGGAGACCAATTTTGAACATTTTCTAAAAAAGTATCTCAAACAGGTAAAAAAGTAAAGTACATTTAATTTTTTTGGAACAACCTGCATATATATAATATGTGTGTGTGTGCGTGTTTCAATAATTCGGAGCAAAAACAAATCCTGATAGAAAAAGAATATTTATAGATCGTAGAGATTTACGGCTTTCAAATTAATATTCACTTGTGATACATCATTTTGAATGGCTTGAAAATAATTAGTTCAAACTCTCGACCGTAGAGGAAGATGGCGTTGTTGTACGTAATCTCAAAAAGGTATAAATTTACACATATTTAAATTATGATCATGGAAAACTGCATCATTTATTTCCGGATGTGAGGGTACCTGATATCACGTGTTTGTAAATAGAATCTCCAACTTTAATCGGCATTGAAAAAAGCTATAGGACAGGAGTTAACAGCCATCCCGTTTATATGCAATTGTATGCTTTATCAGGCGTAACAGAACGACTGCAATCTGTACTCAAAAAGGGTGGTTGACATATTGAGCTTTGGCACTTATAAATCAAGCTCAAAATATTTCTATATAATTTCAAAACTATCGTCTTTCATTGTTACCTATTCAGTACTTTATTCTAGTGTAAAGTTCTTTATGTAATTTTTCATCCCTGGAAAATTTCCTATCGCTTTCAATAATTGTCTGAAAATCCCAAGTTTCTCCGACCCATAGATCATTCTTGGTTGCGTCTTACTTTCGTTTTTGACATTTGGAACACCCTATATATATATATATATATATATATATATATATATATATATATATGTGTGTGTGTGTGTGTGTGTGTGTGTGTGTGTGTGTGTGTGTGTGTGTGTGTGTGTATAGTCTATAGTCGTGTAAATGATCTTTAACTGAGAGTGTTATTTGTTAAACTGAACGAGCAAGAAAGTATCCTGAGGCAACCTTTCAGTAGATATAGTTCAAGCTGTCAGCATTTTAAGCATGTAGATTTATCTATAAACTTTAAGTAATAAAAAAACAAAACTTTCATATATAATGACACACTTGTTTATCACTATACTACATCATAATAATGTAAAATATAAATTAAATAAATTTCCTTACCAATTTATTTTTTTCTTTTAAATGTTTTCACATTATGATGGTTTCTGTTTGTAAATGTGTTTTAAAATAGGTATAGACCAGGGGTCGGCAAGTAATTTTAAGTAGGGTCCGAATACTTTTGAAAATTTTTATCGAGCTCCAGAGAAAAAAACACTTAAGTAATATTAGTACTTATTATTTTTAAATTGTTATTTTTACACATACATACATACACTATAGAATAGAAAAATCAGGTATTTGTTATGTAAAAATACTATATACACAAGTATGCGTTCTGAAAAATTGTATATGCATATTATAAAATAAGAGAAGCACATAATTGTTGAATAATTAGAGATAATTGAAGATAATTGTTTTAATAAAGTATTTATTCAAATTGAAAATTTTTGGCGGTCCACGATTTGATCTTCCGTGGTCCGGATGTGGACCGCGGTCCACCAGTTGCCGACCATTGGTATAGACTAAACACTAATTATTACAAGTGTTTAATTTTTTGTATTTACAATAGACGTAATAAAAGGGACATGAGATGGATTAAAATATTGATTTTCATATTTTTCAGCACTTTCATTTAATACTGCTTTTCCATAAATTATACATGGAACAATATATGAAAATTTCCAATTTTGTTCCAAACTTTTCATATATATTTTATAATTACTACATTTATGCAGTCATTTGGTTGCAAAATTTTAAAATAATTCTTTAAATAATTGCATTTTTTTCAATAGTAATCATCTTTCTAACAGTTGTTTGACCAAGATAACTTCTAATTCATAATTCGAAATAGGCAAATTTCTTTTCCAAATTTTCCAAAATTATAACTTATATACAACTAAAATGCTCCTTGCTGATGTATCTATAATTTAAACAAAATTGTAAATAAATCTCATTGCTTAAATTAACCTTCCAGTTTTTTATTTGTGTGAAAGACATGGAGTAACTCCATACAATGAATTATGCACCTCTTGCTCCTAGTACAGTATCTAGAGTACTATACTACTACATTAATATTTAGTAATATCATATACGACATATCTTTTATTATTTTATTGTATGAAGTATTAATTTATACGTTTACAAATTTTTTAAAATGAAAGGACATTGTTAGTGTTTCAAAAAGAATAAATAATCTTTTAATTCAAATTTTAAAGAACACATACTAATTCAAACTTTCGTCAAAAATTAGAATATTTCGAATCAATATAATGATGAATAGAAAGACATTTGCAACAACTAACTACGAAAAGTTAATTACAGGTCATTCATTTCTTTAAATATTTTACATTGTTATAGATTTAATTATATTGATTATTTTCTCAAAACTTATGTTAATTTGTAACAATTTTGCGATGAATAGAAGAACATTTGTAACATCAAACTTCAAAAATGTCATTATGGATTATTAAATGCTTGAAATAATTCACAATGTTTTTAAAAAGTATTTAAATTGGTTAGAATAAAAGAGTGAAAAGAATTAGTTACTAATTATTTTGATATTTTACATTTGGAAATATTTTCTTGCATAAGATTAATTGTGTTCATTGGCATTTTAGTAACGGAAAAAAATCAAATTAAAAAGTACAGATGAATATTATTACGGACAAAATGCTTCAATGTTTTATTTTGAATTTATTGTTTAAGATATGCTTATTTTAGATTGTAGAAAATTTACTTTGCAAAATCTTCTCTATTGTATTATTTTTTTCAAAAATAGTGCAGAAAAAAAAAACATTTTGTTTTAATTTATAAAAATCAATTAGAATTAAAAAACAAATTCATGTCATGTAATTTTCTTTAAATCGAATTATTAACATATTTTTTTCATAAAAAACAGCACACTTTTAAAAAATAATAAAATAATCTTTTTGTATCTTATTTTACTTATCTTAGTTTGAAAGAAATTAATTGAAGTAAAAGTTTTGTTGAAGGAATTCTACTATATGCAATGACGAGCATGTGATTTAATGCCATTGATCTGTATGCAGGTTCGGAGATAAAATACATATAAGTATATCTATTAATTTTGCGACTAGCAAAGATTAGGAAACACTTTTCAACGCATGCAGAATACCGTAGCGAAAATTTACCGCAAGTAAGGATGAAGGAGATATCTATGTAAAAGTAGTCGTTGGGAACCACCGTAATACTTACCCATCATGGATATGCACAATATAAAATATGAAAATAAAACATGTGTAAACTATTTATAAAATGCATTGCAATTCGAATAAAATCGTGGCTTGATAACGTCATAAAATTTAAATGCTCTATTACTGAATTGCTTAAAAGAAACATCCTTATAACTCCAAAAATTATAATCATATTAACTAAGAGTTTACTGCGTCGGATTAAGCGTCTCATTTCCAGTTATATATCTTTGAATTAAAATTTGAATGTAATGCAGGGTCATGAAAAATCGAAGAGTGTGGAAAAATATGATTACAAATATCTCGGCAACTAATTACTCGATCGATTTTACTCTTTATGCAAAATTTATGGTTTTTTATTGCCTTTTATATTTATTCCTTAAAATAAACAATTTCGAATATTTATATGTACCTTTTATCAGAAAGAATATTTCGAGAGTCCGAAAAGAATAGTTTCGGATAATCGAGGTTACTGAAATTCAATAACTTTCTTCTCATATTACATACTAAGTACATAACTAATTTCAAGTCACTATCTCAATTTGTTCGGGAAGACAGAGCGTTTACAGACACACACACAGACACACACACTGACAGACGGACGGGAATTTTTTATTTTTCTAAAAATACGTTTTTCGGAATCTCCAGTGTCTGAAACGTGTAAATTCGTCAATTTTTTTCGATTTTTAAAACGATTACAAGACTTACCTATGCTACGTAAGATGGGTAAGTAAAATATAGAAAACGCATAACACATTTAAAATTACAATTTCAACAATGACGCTGTATAGTCGGAAAAGTATTCGAATTATTTTGTGAAACCCTGTATATGATCTATAGACTTCTATATATATAGTATGCTAAAATTCACTTTAATTAAGAAATGTATAACACAGATGAAAATTCTCCTCGAGCAATTTCGGTCAATAAACGGAAATGTACTGGAGATTTTTTGTGAACTCCGGTATATAATCTATAGAATTTAAACAAGCAAAATAATATATAAAAAATTAGTTACATTTGAACGCATACCACAATTGAAAACGCACTTCCTACAATTATTGCTCATGCACAGTAGTGCAAACGAATTATTTTATGTCGCCTTGTAAATGAATGATAAACGCTATGTTTGTGCAACATGTTCTACAGTAAGCATGTTGTAGTGAACATCAGCGCCGTCTATCGATTTCAATACGTTTGTAATACGTTGCAAACAAATTTCCCCCCTCGACAATAATGTAACAGAATTCGTTCTAGTGTCCCTGTAAATGAACTATAAATGCAACACACTTCATTTTCAATACCAAAAATTACATAGTAAACTTTAATAATGTATATCAATTACATGACAATCAGACTATATTTACGCAATTTAGAGCACAGCCAGGCAGGCCGCCAGAAAAACCAAAGTCATAAACACTTTTTAACTGTAATGAACAGAAAAAGTATATCATAGTTGTGATGTAGTATCATAGTTGAGATTTTTCCAACAGAGCAAAAATATGCCGGGACCAGGGATCGAACCTGGGTACTTTTCTTTGCCGTACCAACGGTCTTCCTACTGAGCTATCCTGACGTTGTCCTGGTTTTCCAACAAATAAGAGCGAAATATGCCAACCAGGATATCGTCGGGATAGCCCAGTAGGAAGAGCGTTGTTACGGTAAACCAAAGTGCCCAGGTTGGAGTCCTGGTCCCGGCATATTTTCGCTCTGTTGGGAAAATCTCAACTATGATACTCCAACCATCGGGACTTTTTAACTATGTTGAAATGTGTTTACAAATGTTGATTCTGTGGTAAATAATTATGTGGTCATCTCAAATTTTAGCTATAATTTTCATTAATTTAAAATAGTATGCAGTATTTGTGTGCATATATTAGTTTCCGGAAATGAACGAATGTAATATAAAAGTTCTATAATGTGAGAACAACGAAAATATAAAAATTTAAAACTTAAATTTAAGATGGATGTCTACTTTATTCAATAATTTTAGTTTAGGTTAAATGACTTGTACCAGAAAAAATAACTGTGCACTAAAGAAAAAATGTCTCTTAATCTAGAAAAATATAATATAAACACGAACAAAAATATGCACTAACTTATTCCGATTTGCAAACGATTGTGAAAAGCGTACTTTGACTTCAGAAACTTCACAAACCAATTCATTTTCAATATTTACAGAAGCATTTATAAAAACAAAGTTTATTTTTCGGCCACTGATTTTCGGAAAGATTTCCGAGTATTTTTGACAGTGTATTACTTAGATTTTTTTAATTACGGAAAACAGGTTTTTCGGATGCTATCAATTCTCAAGTAAACATTTTCATGTTTAATAAACATGTTTCACAAACATACTAATTTACAGCATTAACATTAGCATTAGTATTATTGTGTTACTCTGGAATTCCGCAGCTGAAAATATTTACTTGAGAATTGATAGCCTCCTAATATCGAAATCCGCTTTTCGAAAACGACATGGAAGCGTTTTCGAAAGTCAGTGGCGGCTATAGAAATTGATTTTGTAAATCGTTTTATGTAGATTTCGTAAGAAATACTACCTATTACATTCTCCCCTAAGTTGGAATTTTCGAAAAAAAATTTCATCTACGCCGATCATGACTCCCAGAACCCAAAACCACCCCCAGGTCAAAACCTTATCTATCTATCTATATATATATATATATCACTTTTTTATGGAGACGATGACGTCAATAATTTTACACAAATCTCTTCCAAACTGATACATAAAATCAAGGGGAATAAAATCTCGGTCAAGTTCGTTAATGGGCAAAATCGAGCCAAGGAGGGGGGGCAAGTGGGGGAGCTTTTTATGAAAACAGAAAAAAATCCATATCTTCTTAATTTTGATACATATCGAATCCGTTTAAATTTATTATTACTTCAAGGAAAAGGGCCAAAAATTTATGTATGACAGATTTTAGATTTCATTAAAAATGCACCCAAGGGAGGGGGAGAAATATGGGTTTCAGAAGAAAAAAATTCATAACTTCGTCAAGATATCAAATTAGATCCAGATAATTCACACGATATCAAATTAGCTTAAATTTATTATAAATCTTCTTAATGTTATCTACAACTTTTATACTGACAAATTTTGTATAAGAACAACAATTACAGCAAAAAAAATCCCTGCTGGCTCCCCCTACAGGCAGAGGTATATTTTGAAGTGGGCTGTCCCAACTGCTGCATCTGGGCAAATAGGTCTTTCTTCCGCAAATCCCAATAAAAAGGCGCCCCACGGTCTGAGTCTTTGAAATCTACCTGTGCCTGTAGGCCGAGCCGTTAGAGATTTTATTTTTATTCTGGAAAATATATTGGTTTCTAAAGTTTCGAATGATAAAGTACACTTTTTGTAATCCAGGGTAGTTCGAAAGAGTTTTCAATAAATTTTAGTTCGTGGTTATATTATATTTCCGTGGATTAATAAATATTTGTCTTTTTTTGCAGCTTACATAGTTGTTCTTCTTTTATAAATGTAAGGGCGCTTTCATTTGATCTAAGTGTATACGCTATCCTTATGTAATTACAGTGCACAATTTTTGAGACCATTTCGGTAGCCTTGCTTAAACCTTCACATTGAATATTAAACTTTGTACTTCGCCTTACCTTGATTGTTTTCGTAGATAATGAACCTCTTGAATTTAGAAAGAGTTGCTTTTGACATGTTTATTAAAGTGATTTATTAAAAGTCGCTTTTGGATATAACTATGAGCTCGCTTTAGCACAAAGAACGCTTTTACCCTTCCAAGAAAACGGATTTGAATAGTGTTTAAATTTTCCTGTGCTCGTAAAGATAATATGTTTAATTTAAAGATGAATATACTTTGCTTTGTTGCAAAAGAGAAAAACGTGCTTTATTTTAAAAGATATGTTTGCTTGGAAAACGTTTAATTTCTGCGTGGGGTATAAATTGTAGTTTTTTCTAAATATATTAAACACATCATTAATTTCGTATTAGAAAATAACATCTGAACACAGAATATGTTACAAAATTAATAAATACAAATTTCTAATCTAATGTTTAAGTAAATTCATTAATTAATTTACAGAGTGCGTAAAAAATTCCGTTGCTTATAAATTAGATAAACTTGGATAGTAAAATGCAATACAATATAGAAATAAATAGAAGTTTTTAACTAATCCTGTTTCGATCTCCTTTGGCCACATAGAAAATATGCAAACAGTAATCCGTTCCATATACTTTCTGTCTCAAAATTTTAGGCACACAATAAGATATCATGTTAAAATTAAAAGGTGATTAATATGTCATAATTTGACAATGAATATTCAAAATATATTTAAAATGAAGCTAATTAGAGATATTATAATGGGGTTTCATCAGCATTATTTATTTTTAAAAAAATAAAACTTTATATATTTTTGTTAACAAATCATTATCTGCCAGATTTAGGCAAATTGTGCAAACGTTAGCAAATAATGGATTGGTTTCAACCAACCAACCTTTATAACCAAAGAACATTTTTTTCCTGCGCAGTATAACAACAAATATATAATTTCCATCGGTTATTTAAGAAAATTTTAAAGATATTTAATTTGAAATAGAAAAACAAGCCCGTTATTGAAATTTATAAAAAATTAAATTTTTCGAAATGATGGCTATATAGAGTAAATGTTAGAAAGAACACATTTGAAGAAATACCAAGATGCAGCCGGCCACGTATAACAAGTGTTCAGACTCATAAAAAATTGGAAGATTG
The DNA here is from genome assembly GCA_963931845.1 of Maratus michaelseni. Taxonomy (NCBI): domain Eukaryota; kingdom Metazoa; phylum Arthropoda; class Arachnida; order Araneae; family Salticidae; genus Maratus; species Maratus michaelseni. The sequence goes on from OZ007590.1 coordinate 214,697,626, forward strand.
GTACCAAATCCAAACATGTTCTTAATGCAAATTAAAATTAATTTCGGTATCAATGCTTCAAATGACACAATACATAGGCGCATAATAGACTATCAGAACACTGTTTTAAATAAACTATTTTGCAACCCACGCCTAAAATTACACCAGAAACAGACCAGTATCGATTGGGCACGAACGTACATGACATACGGAGAGAAAATCTCTGTATTATTTAGAGACGAAAAGAAGTCGAATCTGGATGATCCTGATGGTTAAAATCGCTTCTGGCATGACCACAATAAACAGCCACTTGCTGGTTTGGGGGACTTTGGTGGACACTTTGGTTTGGTGGACGATTATCTTTAACGGTCAAATATGCCTGGTATTTTTCCATAGGAAAGAAATTTCAACAATGCAAATTAAAAATAATTTCGGTATCATTGCCCCAAATGACACAATACATAGACGCATAATAGACTACCAGAACACCGTTTTAAAGAAACTATTTTACAATACACGCCTAAAATCACACCAGAAACAGACCAGTGTCAATTGGGCACGAACGTGCATGGCATACCGGGACAAATGGCGCATTGTATTATTTAGAGACGAAAAGAAGTAGAATCTGGATGATCCTGATGGTTAAAATTGCTTCTGCCATGACCACAATAAACAGCCACTTGCGTTCTTCAGTAGACAAAGCGATAAGACTCTGGTAGTTTGGGGGACGATTATCTTTAACGGTCAAACATGCCTGCTATTTTTCCTTAGGAAACAAAATTCAACAATGTATTAGGAGACACTAGAGTAACATATACTTCGATTTTCTAACATCTTAGCGGGTACTGAGTGGAGATTTAAGCACGACGTTGCTTCATACACTACTCACATAGTGCATGACAGTGGCTGTCATCGCGAATTGTTAACGATTTAGATAGGCCAATTTCACGACCAGACGTGAACCCAAGTGAGAAAATTTAGGATATTTTAACCCGTGGAGTATACAAGAATGAAAAGCAATACGACCGTATTGAACAACTAAAAGTAACCATTGAAAAAGCATGCTATTCTCTGCTACAAATAATATTTTCAAAAACTAATTGATTCAATGTAAAAACGATTATTTGAAGTTATCCAAAACCAGGTAAATACTAATGTTCAATAGCAACGTGTAAAAGTGTTAAATGATAAATTTTTTTATTGTGCATAAACTTTTGACACGCTGTTGACTTACAGACTTTTATAATTTTTTTTTTTTTTATCAAAATTACTATATTATACTTATTTATTCCTTTTGATATGGTATATTTGAATAGTTCTACAGAATCCAATAAGCATACAATATGTTTGTCTAATTTTTTGTTGGTATTTAATAAGCGGCATTTTCTAATTGTGCCTAAACATTTCAGACAGACTGAACACGTTTCATGTCATCCAAGATATTTGTAACATTTAGGAGTGACCTCTGCCTGTAATTGTTATCTAGGAAAAGAAAAAGAGAACCCTACAGAACTGTTTTTGAAATCTCACAAAAAAACCATGACTTTAACAGAGTCCATGTGATCAAGATGACACTTGAAATGTAAAAGTGAAATGAGCAGTTGAAATGTACATGTACACAACAGTAAATTTCCTTTTGTAATTTGTTCAATTTTTTATGCTTGCATTCAATACAATCATTCTGAATCATCCTGCTTAAAGAGAGTGCCAAAATATAATTTATTGTTTCAATTTATATATGCATTTATATCCTATGCATAACCGCCATTTTCCGATTTTCTCCGAAGATATAATTTTCTATAGACATATTTTGACTCAGAAATTTATACGAAAGGAAGATAATGCGTCATAAAAAATAGTAGTGTTTTTTAAATATACTATTTAAAGAACCGTGCTGCACAGCGGGTGCAATACATACGTTTTCACTAATAATACGAAACAAAAAAAAAACGTAAATGATTCTAAATGCATTATCGTTACATGTTAATCCTCATTGTACGACAATAAATTCTTTACGCTCTAAATAAAAAATACCTAAATTTCATAAGAGCAATAGTCTTCCATTGCTTAAAACATAATCATTTTTAAATGATAATTTACCTTTTCGTTGATAAGACATAAATTTGCTAAGACTGCCTCAAAACCGCATCCACTTATTTCCCTCTTTTTTTAATAAAACGGATCCGGATTTGAACAGGCACAAAAACATACAATGAGGTCAAAAATTCCATTTAAAACATTACTATAAAATTGTGAAAATGACGTAGTTTTCAATAACTTTTTATTCCGCGTTCTGCGTTTAAGGCCCTATACTTAGAATAAAATACCGTGCATTTTATACGGATATTGAAAAAATATTTTATTTAGGTGGCGCAAAATTTTAACTTCGCATTCTTAATAAGGCTATTAGTACTTATACATATAAGACTATATATATGTGCTATTAACGACGTTTTGTTAACACGTTGAAAAATGTTATTAGAAGGGTACGTTTGATTATTTATATTTCATTTTGTTTAATATTTTTTCAATAAATCCCTTCATGTATATTCATAATGTTACATTACAATTGTTGTTATACCTATTATCTTTAGATATTTAACATATGTTCATTTTTATTCAATTTTCTTTAATTGTTAGATCGTAATTGATCGGGCAATTTGAATGAATTGAATTTGGCTTAGGCTTATTTATTCAAACAGAAATCAATGGCGTTGTACTTATATTTGTGAAATATTGCCCTTGATAAAGTGTTTCACGATATAAGTCTAAATTTGCTTCTTATCATTTTTTTTACAGTATTCACATTGGGATTTTTTTCTTCACATAACTTCATTTTTTCTACTTATTTCATTTTGAGAATCTCACATTTTTGGATATATTTCTTTTTATTTTATTATAATTATGTTCTTATATTGTCGATTATTTATGTGATTTGATGGTTAGTAGTAACAAAAGTTTTATTAAAAATACCGGGTGGTTATAATATAAGTATCCGTATTTGGAGCTGTCTGTATCTTGAAGGAATAACAGGAATGAAACTAAAATTGGTAAACTATACTATTCGAGAAGGGGGAAGAAGAATGGAACAATAAAAAATTAATTGCAATAATCACCGACAGATGGCGCCTTTGCGTGTGAAATGTAATGTGTAATATTGTGTACCGTGGCGGTGTCACAAACCTCAATGTTTTTACTGCATATCATAATATGTACGAAACATCACTCCTGATGCATTACAATCCGCAGTTGATCACGTTGCGCATAGCCTTGCGTTGTCCCCCAGCACAATGACCATGTGGAACCTGAACATGATTGCGACACCACCATGCAAAAGGGTAACCACGTTCACTGTGACATTTTCCAATAAATTAGGTGTGCCATTCGGTCTGCGCCTTATTTTTTTTGTTCTTGTATTACACATTACATTTCACACCCAGTAGCGCCATCTGTTGGTGATTATTGAAATAATTTTATTATTATTATTCTATTCTGCTTCCCCTTCTCGAATAGTAAATATACCGAATTCGGTTTCATTCGGATCATTCCTTCGAGCTACAGACAGCCCCAAATAGAGATGCTTATATTACAACCACCCTGTATATATATTATATTTCTATATATTTTTTTCAATTTAGTTTACTTATTCGCATTTTTAAATACTTCTTTTCTTTCGCAGTTCAAAACTCAATTGTTTCTACGCCAGTTATCTTAGTTTTCCTCTATCAAACTTCATTTCATTTTCGAATATTCTTCATCTGTCTTAAAACTTGTATTAACATTAAAAGGGACGCGGATTTTTCGAGACAATGTCGAGAAATTCATTTCCATGCGCCATTAAAGATGATTACCTGACGCAATCTAGCACAATGCGGATTAAGTATCTGTGTATTCTTACACATTCATCGATAAAAGAGGATGCACGCCATCAGAGAGATTTTGTTTTCTGTTTTCCTTTCTTATACACATCAATACAATCATCATCGTGCTCTAGAATTTATATATTGATTGTGGAGAATTATATGGAGATAGATCTAAAAATAAGTGAGTTTTATGAAAACTCGTAACATGTAGTTTTAGAATCAGCTTTAATTACATTAAATGAATAATGCAGTGGAATTATTTACAAAATTTAATATGCTAAAGTGAAATGATTTTCATTGTGACGATGTGATTCTAGATTCTTCTGTCAGTCTTGTACGATGCTACTAGTACTAGAATAAATATGTGAACTGAATTAAATTCATTCTTCGCTCGGGAAAACGTTTCCATTCAACTCCACCCATGATTCGATATTAGTTTGGTTTCTGAAAACAACATTATATTTGCTAAGTCAAATTTAATTAAACAGCGAATCTCATTATACTGCAACAGTATGTAACTCTCAAACAACAATCTAAAACCTTCAACTGTGATAAAACTGCTTTCTACTAATAAAATGCCACGGCTTAAAAAACAGCACGGCTGGGGTAAATGTTTATACATTGCATAAGTTAAGTCAACCAAATCCACATTCCAGATGTTCTTGATGTCTGTCAGCATCTTCAATCTCCATAACAACATACCAAAGATTAGAAAATAAAATTTAACAAGATACTACGGTAAAGCTAAATACGAGGAGAAATTTTTCTTATCTGTAAAGATGCTATAACCTTAATAGAGTTTTTTTAAATATTATTTTTACATTTGAAAAGTTTATTGCTCTTTTATAATTAAACAATTTATATTGTTGTTGAAATGTTTAAAGTACTTGGCCTTTGGTTTTAAGATAGAATGTCAATTTTAATCTAGAATTTTATTAGTGTCTTATGTATAAAATATGTAGTGACATAAAATTTACGTAACTGAACGTGATTTTACGACTTTCTGAAATTAAAATTTTATATAAAATTATAGAAATCGATTGAGCATTGTGGTTTTCCTAGAAATAAATGTGAAATATTATTTTTCTGATAGGAAATAAAACTATATTATTATGGGGTGGGTAGACCTTTCGGGTGTAATATATTAATTTAAGGTGTTAATGGTAGGTATACAATAAATACAATTTCTTATATTTTAAAAGTTCCCAATCGTAGGTAAATTACTATTTTTTCCTGTATAAAATTATATGAACTAGACTAAATTTTGAGAAATTGATTTTTTTTGTTAAGATTGAAATATTTAAATTAATAGAATTAAATAAAATTTTATTTTTGAAAGTAATTATAATTTGTATTTTAATATGATGTATTTTCTCTGATTTGATTTCTGGTTGAAGCTGAGTTAACAATTTCTTATAGCTACTATGTTCAATAAGATATTTTAAAGAGAAAGGAAATTTTTCACCGGGAATTTAAAAAGTGAAATATATTTAAAAATATATAATCCTTTGTTAAGCTAAATTAAAAGTTTAATAATAGTAATAAAGTCTGTAATAAATCTTAATCTTTTGTTGTCATCCAAAGAAAATTAAATTAATAAAAACTAAGAATATTTATGTAATCATCATATTGTTTTTCATTATGTATATTCTGTTTTACTGGGAGAATCATTTTGAATTGGTATACAATTTATTTTCGGTGTATTATCAACTACTTACTTAATTTTTATTTAAAAAATGTAGGGCATTTCTTAATTACATAAGTATTCTTGCCAACCAGAAGTTTGAACTGATTTTTTTTTTAAAATCCTTTCTATATATGTAATTAAATGATGAATATTCTACTCTAATAGAGTAGAATATTCATCACACAAGGAACACGGTATCATAGAGTAGTACTCTATGATACTGTGTTCCTACAATTTTCCTATAATATATTTAAAATTAAATGAAAATATTAAATGTAAATTAATCTTCATAGTATAGTGCAGTTAATTGTTATAATATATGCCTCTTCAACTCTAAAACGAGCGGCAAGTACCAATACGGATTCCAGTATTCCACGTTCTTTGTCAGGACAGTGATTTTGAAATATTTCAAATGCTCTTTTAAATTAATCTTCAAGTTATAGTAAAAATAAAATGTCAAATAGTACAATAAATGTACTATTAAACTCTGAAACAAGTACAAAGTACGAATACAGATTGCACCGTTATTCGTCAGTGCTTTGGTTTTTGAGGTTATAAGCACTGCTCTTCTAATAAGTAAATTATTTTTCAAAAAATCTAAATTTAATTTTAAACTCAGTATTCGTTTTTAATAAATTATAAATATTAGGATTTTTTCATTATCTTCTTCATTAGATTTTTAATAGTGGTTATTTAATTAATGCGGTAGTTCTAAGCAATAGTAGCATTTTCATGGTTTATTTAGTAATAGGATGATTAGTAAACAGAAGAACATGTTCAGTTAAATTTAAAATTCTTGCGTTTTGCACAATGCTTTGGTGTTTTTTTTTTTCAAGTGCACTCTAGGAATAATTATTAGTTTGTGGAATGTAATGATACTTTTTTTGTATGTTTTGACTTTTTTATGCGGGCGTAGGACAAGTTTCTGAAGGCATATAAACTTCTATTATTGTTGTGTATAAAGGTTTATAAAATCATATAATACTTAATTGTCTTAGGATACTGTTATACGTAGCTTTACAGCTTTAAATTATTGGTATGATTTAAAATATTCAGATCATTAAATGATCAGAAATCAGATTATTAAATTATTAAAGCTTTGCAGCTTTAAATTATTCAGATAATGAATTATCATACTTATTCTTCTAACATGTAACAATCTTTACCTCTCTAGTAATTTAATAATGCATACTTGAGTAAATATTTTAAATACGCTCTTTATTTTGTTTATTAATAACGTATTTGTTATTTTAAGCAATTATATTTTATTTGATTTATAATATATCGTGCATTTATAACGATGGAGTATTTTTTTAAATTTTAATATTCAGTGAGTACTCCAGAAAAAAGAACTAAGATTTAATATGAAAAGATGTTCTTAATAATTAGCAGATATTCAAGAAAGAATGCTAGTATATCATCGTTGATAAAACATACTGGAGGAAAAATAAACTAAAAGACTAGAATCGTGATGACATAAGGTTCATTATGCCCCATCTAGATACAATTTACTCTATTTTTTGTAATCAGTGATGAATTTAATTAATGTTTAGATTGACCTATGAAAAGAAATACTTCAGTGTCTTATTCAGGTAATAATTCCTATAAGTTTCAGTTAAGAGTTAGACAATACTTGAATGATTTTACACTCCTATTGTTATGTTTTCTAAATTTTGGAGTCATGCCCTCTTGAATTAAACGTGTGTATGCCATTCTATTACTATGATATATGTAATATACCAGTACTTATGAAAATTGATGAGTTAAATAATAATATCATAAGTTATTGCGAGATTAATTAAATATGATATAATTTAAGGAGATTTGAATTAATATGATGTAATTATAAAGGATATCTCTGAGTAAAGTCATATAAAATATACGATTGCCAGTTTAACAGTTTACACTGATAAAGATATCAACAACTAGTCTCAAGACTACTCTTTAAGGTATGAAATTTTGGAAATCGTAACGTCAGTACCCATTAAAACATATTTTAAAGAATATTTATAATAAAGACAATTTACATTTTTTTAAATTTATCTTCTACTCTGGCGCGTATATGAAATCTGCTGATATATTTTCTTTCTTTTTTTAAATTTCTTTCATTATACATCCTTATTTTAGTATATAAATATAAAACTTACCATTCTTTTTTCGATAAATAAACTTAGAGAGCCTATAATTAAGAATTGTGCCTTAAAGAAATAATTTATATACCGATTATTATCATTTAAATCCACATAAATATATCTTCTTTAAAACATACTCTTTAACAACAACGGGAGTTACAAGAAGAGGAATTGGCGGGAAATGTAAACGATATTAATTGTTAGGATATCTCTGAATTTTATAAAATATTTTTGTTTCATTCATCCATGTTCAATTTAAATCACTCTCGAATAATAATAACACAACCAAATTTATAATAGTGCATTAGAAAAATAATTCTGAGTAACTCCACTCCACTTTTCGAATACAGGTACACGTGTCCAAAGAGTAAAATAAACACCTATTCCGTCAGCAAATCTGCACAAAACTCTACAACAGTCGTTGATAATATGTTTGCTAATTAGAAGCACAATCGGAAGTACCGTATGGGAGTTGTCGTGTTCAAATACTCACACACACACAAATCAGGATTAAAAAAATTCCTTACACAATTTTTTCGAAAGTACAAGCAACACGTTTGATGTACGATTAATTAAGGTACTGTTTAAAAGTCATTTTATTCAAAACAGTTATTTTGCAGGTTGAGCGAATGGTTTTGCACAAAAGGTTTACTATATTTTAATGATTTTTTTTATGTTTTCCATAGTAATGGAAAGTATGTGAATCTGTCAGATAATATATGATATTTTATCTATCAGATAATACATGAAAAAGTTCCTATTATTAATTACTATTCTTAAAAGGTGCTTGCTTATGTTTCTAAAACAATTTTAATTTCCAACTTTTATGATATAATTATTTTATATTATGGAACCAACAAAGTTTTTTTTAACAGTATGTTACTTTATTTACAATCAGTTTATCCAACTATTATTTAAAATAATTCTTTCTTCTCAGATAAGCGACTGTTATCCTGAACGTAGTTCATAAATTCTTCGAAATATATGCAGCTGTTTACAATTTAAAATCAATGACGATTAAATATATTTCTTAAAAAATATATTTCAAATATTAAGGATGCTTAAATAACTCTTTAAACTTTCGTAGAAGTTTATGTAATATATTTTCTAAAGAATACAATCTTTTAAACCTTCAAATCTTTTGACTGTTAAATGATATCGACCTTTAAAATTTATTAATTATACACAAAATCTTGCAAAGCAAAATAATACATGATGGTTGTACTCATGTAAATGTTTTTAATTAATAGATGAAAATACTATTGAATTAATTTATCTCAAAATCGGCTTCAGATTTTTAAATTAATTAGTGTGGATTTATTTATCGGATACATTAGATTAAGATTAGTAAAATTAATCTACATGAGGACTTTATGAAAAAAATTAATTGCAGCCAGACAAAAAGAAAAAAATGTATTCAGGTAGAATGAGGTTCATACACATTTAATTTAATTATATAATTAAAAAAATGGAATGATAAATAATAAATATATTTGATATTTGGAGGTATTCTATTAGATTTAAGAAATTACATTTTAATTTCACTCACATTCTAAAAAAGCAGTATTTTCTGATGTAGAAAAATATCTTTAAATTAATGTTAAAAAAAACCTCTATTAAAAATACAAATTCGACACATAATTATCATTATGTGAAGTATTTAATTATTCTAATTAACTCGTTATGTAATTATATCAATTAAAGATAGCAGAAAGGAGTGTTTGCCAATTTAATTACTGTCATTTACTTTTAATTGCTTAGAATTATGATGTTTTTAAAATATCACATTGCAATTTATTAGTAATCGTTATAATCATCTTTATTTTGTATGGTTCAAGTCTTTGTACATTTAGGATATTAATTGTAAATACTTCATTAGCAGGCATTATTTATAATTATGTAGAATATAAAAAAAAAAAATCCTGAATTTAGCAAATGAATAATTGTACGCATATCATTCTAATTTTTTTTTAAATAAATAATTATTTTCCATTAATTAGTAGTAATCAGAGCAAAACGAGAAGTGAGTACAAATAGATATAATTCCAATTTGAAGAAACAGAGGTGTACGCACATTAATTTAAGAAGATATTATTTTTTCTCATAAAATGCTTAGTTAATATTTTAAGTTTTTCTTACTAAATTACGTACAGTGTAAGCTAGTTTTGTTCCATGTTGAACCATTTAATTGTGCAAACATACCAGAGACACCAAAACATCGTTAACTGGATTTTCCAAAACTCCTGATTATGGGAAAACTGCACAAATATTTAAAATTTTCACAATCCTATTGCAATATATAACAGCCTATCGGAACAAATAGTTGTATGTCCTCTGATTATGCCGAGTTATAGAGTTATGATATCCGCCTGCTTGTATAATGGTTAAAATGTTTCCTAGAGACAAGTGGTGTCAGGTGTGGTTCCTGGATCAAGCATGGGTGTTCCTAGAATATCCGATTCTATTTTAAACAGGGGACTTATTAGTCCTTGTTGGCAAAGGACTTTGTGGTAAACATATTACCAGGTGGCGATTTAACATTTTAGAAGTTTTTTATTCAATATTTTACAAATTTTTGGTTCAAAATTTCACCATGTCATGGAGAATACTTCACCAAGTCATGGATTAATACTTCACCAGTTCATGGTTGAGCCTACGAAAACCTAATGTTCAACCGGGACACCTAATGTTAGAGCAAGGTTTCACCACGATATGGTATTAAAGTCTTTGGATCCATGTTTTGTGAAATGGTAAATGAAATTTTTAACATTCTAGGCTCTTATTTTCTGAGAAAAGGGAGATTTTTATTTTTCATTCATGCTGTTTCCAGTAAATTTAAAAATAAATTCTAATCTTTAGGTATATTGATGACGTATTGATTTTCGATTTTCAGTTTTTAAATGATTATGGCTTTTAACATCCTAGTTGTTAAAAGTTGAACAATGGCAAACAATGGTGATTGCAGGGCACAGTTTTTGGATGTATCTTTTATTATTTTGGATAATAATTTAAATTTGGATTTATTTGACAAAATAAACAGTTTTATTTTTTTTCACCAGAAGCAGGCCTCATTGGTTTTCCAATTCACATAAAAAAATTTATATCAATATTGTTATAAATCAGATAATAAAATTTGTGGCAATGATTTCATTATTAATAAACAAATATTTAAATTTTTAGCTAATTTTTTTTATAGTAACAATTACACATACGATTTTTTAAAATATTATTTGAAATTAATACTGAAAGATAAACGGTACATTATGATTTGGCTGGATGACTACACTTCGATGATTGGTCTGGAACATTCTATATGATTATGTCTCTATCGAAGTATGGGTTTACATAGATGATCGAATCGAATGAAGAAACAGATTTGGCTTGTGAAATTGAGAAGTTAGGATACGGAATTGGTTTTCTTTTTGTTTCAATCAGGCTTCTGACTTCTGTTTTAAGTAATTTGTGCGATATTTTTGTCCATTTAACCTTCTCCTGTATGTATGGACGGAAAAGGCTGTCTGACATTCTTTTTTATTTTATTTTACTTTAAAATTGAATTTATATACCTTCGTTTAATTTAACTTACGAGGCTATCATGTTTTATATTATTATTTAAAGCTTTGTGTAGTTTGTTTTATGTTAAAGTAGTTACTGTTTTTGCATTTTAATTTACGCATGTTGTATTATGCGTTTAATTTGTTTTCTAATAAAGTAATTTGGTTTTGAAATTGCTTTTAATTTGTTTTCTAATAAATAAATTTATTTTTTAAAAATTTTATTAATATAAGGCTTGCTTGTGTTTCAAAACCTACAAGTTTTACAGTGAGGGGGAGATAGTTCGTCTGTCCGAGTACTGAAGGGAAACATACAGTCATTAACATGTGTAGTTTTAATATTTTAATGTTATAAATGTTTATAGTTAATTGATATGGAATTTCTATATACACCTTCTTTCGAAATGCTTAATGAATTAAAATGTTCAGATATTGATGAATTATATATATATATGTTACGGTCAATATGATTAATCCGGTTATTATTAATAATAACCAACCATTATGTCCGGTCATTATTAATAATAACCGGTTATTATTAATAATGAACGGATTAATCATATTGACCGTAACATATATATATATATATATATATATATATATATATATATATGTGAATTAAAATAATAATTAGTTATCTTAGTTTTGTGCATTTTATTATTTACACTTTTAAAATTCTTTTCCCCATATATTTTTTCTTTCTGAAAATTGTTTAACACATTCATGCATTATTTATATTCGAAATGAATTAAACTTCAATGTTTTTCGAGTATTCCATATAAACAGTTCTAATAAAATAAATCACATAATATACAACAATAGTCTTAAATAATTTTATCCTGGGCTTTTACGATAAAAATATTATAAATGAACAGCCTTTTAAAGTATGTGCTTTATTTTAATAATGTCAAGGGGATCATAAAATACTGAGAATGACCTGCCATAAATACAAAATATCACCATTCCTATGCATGTATATTGCAGTGCGTTACCGAGCTGCATACAGAGAAGTGCCATTTATACATAAAAATGCATTAAAGTGATTTATAGCATACATTCTGGAAATGGTACTGCATGAATTATGTCTTATTAACTTAAGTGAGGTATTAAAATGTATTAGGTATTTATCACAAAGAGAATAAATTCTTTCTCTTAAATCAAATCTCTCAAATGGAAATAACTATAACAATACAAATAAAATATTGAAATGTGAATAAATACTTTATAGAGTGATGGATGCTTTTTAGAGAACAGAAGAATTTAAATGTTATTAGATAATACTCTTTCACAAAAAAAAAAAAAAAAAAAAAAAAAAAAAAAAAAAAAGAACTTTCAACGATTTAAATTATAAATATACAAAATATAAAATTATAAAATTAAAAGCTTTAATAATTTACACTACACGATACTTGCCTGAGAGACTCTACTACATAAAAGAAAGTCGCCCTAACGGCACTGTTTATTAATAAAGTTTCACGTGAGATTTTCACATTGAAAAAAATAACGCATTTGATAATGTTTTTTTTACGTCTAGAAACTAGGTAGAAATATGTAAGATTTTCTACAAAAATACACATGTTTTTAATTTAAAAAGAAACAAAAACAAATTTTTATTAATTTTTATTAAGAAATGCTTTAAGATTCATTTTTCATTGATGTTAAACAACGTGTACCGTTGCTATGATCATCACAAGACATATCTGAACTGTTTCATCTGAAAGGAATAAAAAACAAGAAAGAAAAATCATGCGTCAAGCACAGATTATGGAACACTTTCTATGACTTGCAATATACGGTAACGAAACATTACCGTTTAATAAGGTGAAATAATATATTTAAGTAAACAGTTTGAAAAAAGCATAAAATATGTAAATACACAATTTTAGCAATTACCATCCATACTCCCAAAGATAGTCGAATTCTTTTGTGTACAGATGTATATGATCTAAAGTTTAGTATATATACGTATTACATAGAATGTTGAAATTAATTTCAGTTATAAACCGCATAAGACAGTTGAAAATATATCTTCAGAAATTTAAGCCAATAGAATGAACTGTTCTCTTTTTTTTTCTAAATTATATTATCTGTATATTATCTACAGATTTTATACACATCACACATATTAAACTGAAATTTAATTCCTTTAAAAAATTATAGCAAAACTAAAAGCGCTCTTTCACCAATTATCAACTATAGACTACAATGATCTTTACGTAGATCTATATATGAATTTATTTATATTCTACAAACATATTTTAATATAATAAATATAATTCATTTAGGAAATGCATAACATAATTAAATGCCACCCTTAAGTAATTCACGCATATAAAAAATAATGCTTACGAATCATTTTATAGAACTCCGTATATGATATCTAGAGTTTATACACTCTAAGTAATATCCATAAATTTAATTATAGTTAAAAACGCATACCACAACTGTAAATGCACTTCCAGTATTATCGCTAATATGCAGTCCTGTTACTGAACTGTTTTTGAGTCCCAGTTAATGAACGATAAATGCTCTCTATGTACATTGTATTTTACTGTAAGCATCTTGTACTATACTTCAGTAACTGAAAATAATTTTATATTTTGTGTGAAAAGTATAATCAATAAAATACACTGCAAACTGTTATTTCCCGTAGTTAACTGTATAATGCAATTTTCCCGTGATCGTGAAAACGATTGATACATGCTTTTCACACCATATTCTATAAAAGGCTTGTTTTAATGAAACATGCATATCAATTTCTTATGTTTGAAATAGTGTAACATCATTAATATATTGCAAACGACTTTTCCCACAGATCATAATTTAGCGGAATTTGTGGAGTGTTTCTGTAAACGAACTATATATGCTACACACTTAATTTTCAATGGTGAACATGTTAATGGAAGCCACACTGACATATACCAATTACATGATAATCCGAATATATTTATGAGAGTTGGAGCACAGGTAGACCGCAGACCGATGCGACGATGACCAGACGAATAGAAGTCATGAACACTTTTCAACTATGTTGGAAAGTGTTACAGAGTACATAAAATATATACTATAATTGTCTAAACTTTGACAGACGATTTTTTGAAAGTTTGCATTTTTTACAAAATGGTGAACTGTCAAGCTTAAGGCAAAAGTTTTCACTTAAAATATCATATTATTTTGTTTAAAAAATCGAATGATAAATACATAAACAAAAATTTCTGTTAACAACTATTGAAATACAATAGCTTTCATTTTTAAAATAAGCAATTAAGATTCATCCGTTACTGTAATATTTCGAATACCAATTATGAAAAACATTACTTGTGGGAAATCAAAACCTTTTAATTCATTGCTTGAATAGAGAACATATAACACAGATTTACTCATAAATATCAAACATTTTACAAATTGTTTCAAAATTCCGAAAAAATATTGCTCTCTCATATATTGTTTTACGAAAGATCGAATTTTAAAAGTCTTTAAATGTGCTATGACCGCTTGACATTGACTACAGCCACGAGCGATACATACGTACTTGAAACTATATGGGTTTCGAGCACGAAGTATGCACCGCGCGGTTTCTTGTGCCGAATTTTCTTAAATTTCTTGCAAAATATAGTAGTGGGAGGCCGTTGACTTCTTATGCGGACGTAGTGAAAGGGTAGATGTTGTTTCTATGTTTATCTGAAAAACAAATGTTATGGATTCGAATATTTTAAAGTTTAGAAATATTTAGAAGGTTATTTTAATTATTAATGTTATTAAATTAATCTATTAATAACACTTATATACATCAAACACGAAGTAGAAATATAATTATTACAACATGTAACTTAACGTAATTAAATTTGTTTGCACTTCTTGAAATATCTATGACAGTTCCCAGAAAAGTGTACAATAATATAAAGGAATATATTAGTGAAATTACTATTAAAATAGTCTCAATATTATACCACTATTTTGAAAGTGAATATTTTTTTGTTCGTAATTAAAAATCAATCAATTTTAGAAGTCATTTATTATTTTTTTTTTAATATTATCGACACAACTGTTTGAGTACTTTATGGATTTCAATTTCGAAGATAAAGAAAAAGTGTATGCTAGCACAAAACTGTAAGTAAACTAAATATAGGAGTCAGAAAGGATGAAAATCTTTAAAACGTTTATATAAAGAAAAAGTCAAATAAGAAGTAGTTGAGTAATACTATTAAGGAAATTAAAGATATCTAAATACCATTACATGAACTTAAACATACATTCAAAGTAACTTATTATGAAGTGAAGGGGTGAAGAATGAAGGGAAAATGAAGTGAATCGGTTTGAACATGCGACAAAGTGGCCTAAACTAGATTAGTTTGTGTAAATCCCAAGTACTTAATATTACTTGTATACAGCAAATTTATGTACATAGTTCTGTAATATAGTTATCAGTTAATTTCAAACCGAGACTTTGATTTTAAATAGTGTCTCGTTTTCTAAATATATATATTTGTCAGATTATTTTTTATTTCAAAGGTATTTTCCATATATTTATATATATGCTATATGACCCTCCAGGTATTGCCAGTGGCCGGGATAATAACATTAAATATAGATAAAATTATGGTAGAATTCCTGTATCTTTCTCAAGGTGGGTTTCAATTTTGGGCTGTATATTAATATATCACACACAAAATTTTACAAACGATTGAAATTTTTCTTAACCAGAGAATTCAAATCTCATTTTTAGGATTTCGTTCATCTCACGAAACCCAATTACTCCCGATCCGTTGTCTGTCTGTCACAGAGCCATTCTCAAAAACTATGTAACTTACAGATTTTAAACATTGTGTATATACCTGAATACTAGCTATAAAGAGCTCAAAATATTAAAATTTGAAAAATTCGTATTATTTTAATAAATAGAGATAAAAAACCAAAATTCTATCAGCCTTTTCCTATTAAATTTAAACATTTTTCGTTACAGCAGATGCCAAAAATTAAAAATCCACGATGAAATTCTTTCTACAATAATTAATTTTCTATCAGACGATTATCACGTGAAAAATGAAAATGAAATAAAAAGTTTAACCTTGAAAAAAAAAGATTAATATGAAATAAAAGTGATTGACGTCATAGTGGTAATAAAACGGAAAGATTTCTCAATAATATAAGGAATATGAGTACAGTATGAGTATGTGTATGTACGCAAAACAGATTAATATCACGTCATTAGAGAATTAAAAAGAAAATCTGTCGTCATATCGGAAGTTTAACGGATTTTTCAAATGTTTCAGAATAATACAAAGCGAGTATCAATATAAATAGTAAATATATGAGTTTGAGGAAGATATTGAATCATGATAAAAACCAGATAATGGAAATATTAGCAAATTTTAACATTTTGAAGGTGCAGAACATGTTTAATTTTGAAATTATTTTTTTTTTAAATATCGCATTTAGTCCACATGACAGATATTATTATTTCGCCCGCTATCGGGTTTGTTTAGATATTCGAAAAAAACGAGAAAAATAGACCGGTAAATTTTTACTTTATAAAAAACATGACTTTTTTTTTTTTTTTTTTTTTGGTTGCTAAATAAAATTTATTTGGACTTAACGATAAAGTGTTTTGAAATGAATATTAAACGAAACCCTTTGAGCGATCTTCGATTACACTTATCCACTTGTTAAAGTTATTCCTTCTAAAACACCATAAGTGATTGGATGTGGTAGCTTAAGAATATCCCCAAAAGAAACTAACCAAATATTTTTAACAAATATGTGATATATGTATATTATGCATACATTATACAAATTTCAGTTTTAAGTACTTGTATTCGGAATAACTTGTTTTAATTGAAGAACATTATGTTTTTCAAATTACACTTCACATCATTTACTAATATCCATTTTTCTATTCAGAAATATTGTATAAATCGAAATATTGTATTATAGTTCATATTT
This sequence comes from Maratus michaelseni, assembly GCA_963931845.1. Classification (NCBI taxonomy): domain Eukaryota; kingdom Metazoa; phylum Arthropoda; class Arachnida; order Araneae; family Salticidae; genus Maratus; species Maratus michaelseni. Next base: position 214,714,784 of record OZ007590.1, read on the forward strand.
TAGACAATAATTATTACAAATTATAGCACTGAAATGAGCTAATTATTATTTTTTGATACAATGAAATCCAATAATTCAAATGTGTTAAATTTCACTAGATAAAAAGTTTCAGATGTTATACGGGTCAAACATACCTTAAAAGCGGTATGTTTCATTTCATTGTTTCATCAAAGCAAGGAGAGTCTGCGCACAGTTCAAAATAATAACAATAAATAATCTAAATATTATTTTTTTCTAAACTATCCATGAATAATTTTTAATTCATTTGTTTTTAATGCATTTCCATTGCTATTTTGTTGTTATGTTGTAATTTAATAGAACAGTTGTAATAAATCTAAGAAAGTTATTTTGCGCAATCTGTCCTTACAGGGTAGGTGTGATTGCGCACATGAGTAGGAGAGATTGTTACTAATAATAACTACAATTAAATTGTTAACAATAATAATTACACTTAAATGACATTGTTGTAAGGTTTTTGTGAACAAATATTATTGTATATTAGGAGTGAATATTTCAACCTAACGATTAAAGAATCAGAAAAAGGAAATAATTTTACAAACGATTCAAAAATTTTAATTAAAGAAAAAAAAACAAAGAATCAGGAACAAAACAAGTCCAGATAAGATTACAAAATAACATTAAGTTACTTGATAACACGTTTGACTTAAAATTAGTCCATTTTAATTTTTAATTTGTTTATGCAAATTTACAAATAAGCTGCGTAATCTCTCCTAGCATGGAAAGTAATGGGGACAATGCGCCATCTCTCTTAAGTAGCAGATGCGCAAACTCTCAAATTTCGGTGGGAGAGATTGCGCGGCCTTTTATATAAACATGGCCGTTACTAAAACTAACAGTTGATGTTCACATTGTTAGTCTAGATTAGTAGCTTATGAGAAATCGTTTATGTTTAAAATATTTTGTACTACTGACATTGTATAGAAATTCTGATGTATAGCTATGAAAATTCAAGCGTTTAGTATGGGAAAATAAAACAAAATAGCAATGTTTTATCTTAGACGCTCAAAACAATCAACGTGCACTTTCAAGTAGACATTCCACTACTACTGTTGTAGAACTACCAGGAGTCGCTGCGCGCTTATTCAACTCCCCTCCCCCCCCCCCCGAATCTCTATGTGCGCAATCTCTCCGACCGCGCCATCTCTCCTGGCTTTACCTTATGGAAAAAAATCTAGGGGTGTATCTTGATGCATACAATTGTCTTTTTCACAGAATAAAGGTGTAATACACTCTATGTGGTACAATCTAAAATAAGAATATCTGTTTTATTTAGTGTATATAACATGCATCTAAGTGGTATTTGCTGGGATTATTGCACCTTTCTACATAGCGAATAAACAAATCCGTAAGCCTCTTACACACACAATTAAAATTTCAAATGAAACCTACCGCCAGTGTGAAAATCAGATGTATAATTATATATAAATTTAATCGGTGCTTTTTTATTCCAAATATTACTATTGCATGAAAAGAACAAAACTAATATATTTATTAATCTTTTCAAATGAACTTATTTAGAAAGAGCAACACCACGGACGTTTACAAACAGTTGGATATATTAAGTGAAACAAACCCATTTCGACGGGAAGAAGCGTCAGTTAATCTCACTTCCGCTAGAGACAGATGAAAAGTCATGCACAATTAAATATTAGGCTGTATTATCATGTGGACAATATTTTTCTTCACAAAATAATATTGAAATTAATTACATGAATTGTACATAATAAAGATTTATATTTATTTACTTATTTATTTGTTTATTTATTTTTGCCAAAATAAAATGCAGAATAATAATATCTGCTACGTGAATTTGTTTTTTTCCACACAAAAAAATAATAATGGGAATATATTTTTCACCTCTGAATCAACAATTAATAATAAAATTTCACATTAAACCTACAGCTTCTATGAGAAATGAATGTATTAAATATAAAAATGATTACTTGGTACTTAATAATGTCAATTAATATGAATCTATGAAGAGGAATATTTATTAATCTTGTTTGTTAGGCTTATATAATTAGGAAGAAGATCCTAACACACATTTATAAATCGTTCCTAAAATTAAATGAAACAACCTATTTGAAAGAGAAGATGAGTCCATTAATCTCGCTTTTACTTTAGACTGACGTAATGCCACGCTCATTTAAATTTAGGTTTGAATCATGGGATAATCTAGTCTTTTCTCCATAGAATCAGCATGGAACTTAATCTATGAACTGTAGCTAATGTAAGCGTTTTCTTTTATATTTTGAGGTAAAAATATGTAGAAATATTAACTTAGAGTGAGTATTTGTATTTTATATACATCAAAGGATGATCAACAGGAATAAAAGCTTTGTTGCTTGGAGTGATAAATGCATATATTATGAACCCTACATGGGATAAGATTTACTCATTTTTTAACAATTTCAATTAATACGAATGTCTGAAAAGAACAAATCGAAAAATAATAATTAATCTAAATTAATGAATTTATTTAGAAATAGTAACCACACGCAATGAAATTCAGGTAACTATGTGAGACAAGCGTATTTCCAATAGATTCGATTAATTTTGTTTATATTTGAGAAATGTGTAAATATATGTGTGGTAAAATACAGGTTTTTAGCTTGAGATATTCTAATATTTTTTGCAATGCTGAGTGTGAATAAATACAAAATTCTATGAAAGAGCAATGCTTCTTGTGAAACACTCTGCAATATGAAATTTGGGTCTATTACAGATTTAGACATTTATTTGCTTCCTATTAATTTTAGTTAGTAAAAATTCCTGAAAACAACCAATGTACCAATTTTAATTACATAATTCAGAATGACCAACTTTAGAAATGAATTGATTTAAACCTTTACTCAGACAAATTCATGCCGAAAAGTAAATGAATGGATTAACCCCCATTCTATTTAAAACAAACATAAAACCAAACAACAAATTCTACCGCTTAAGCATACGTTATACAAAGGATTACTTCATAGAATTTCCTTGAAGCTCCCTCTATAAAAGTGTAATTAATATAGGCACAAACTTTTACTTAATTCATAACTCTTGCGAGATACAAAACATGACTTGGTTTGATTAGTTGCTGTTTACTTCCCAAGAGAAAAATCCACACGCGCAGACGAATACATCATATTATCAAGCAAAAATTTAATTTTTTATAAAATGTACAGAAATATGAAAACAGAATACATTATATATGTAGATGATTAAATGATAATTAATAATTTTATTTAATTCAAATTTTTGAAATGAAAATAAAGCCATACTTAACCGTGTCAGTTTAACATGTTTAGGAAGAATAATATCTCATTTATAAACTGTTTGAAAAATAATCGCTGACAGATGCATTTCTAGGAGAATATTCTATTAATCTCGCTTACGTTTTACGCTGACATAAATCCATATTCTGTAAAATATAAGATTTTATCATGATATACACTTGCGATTTTTTCATATAATTAGATTAGAATTTATCATGTGACCGATATATAATAAAACATCCATTTTAGTCGTTCGAGAAAAAATAATTGAAGCAAAATAAAATTAACATTGATGGATTTCTAGTTTCGTAAATAAGAAAATAATGCAGTGAAACAAGAACTACAATTTCATGATAAACGATACGGAAACCTTAAATTTGAATGTGCCAACTGTATATGCGATTACTCAGTCGTTAATAACATTTGTTGCAATGAATGCATGGGAAGGAGCAAAGTAATTTATTTAATTAATCTTGCATATTAAACTTACTTAAGAATCTTAACCCTAGACATTCATTTATACGTTTTTGGTGAAATAAGCGTGAGAAGCATATTTAAAAAGAAGAGGCCATAAATCGCACTTTCATTTGAGGCAGGATGAAAGCCTTGGGCAATAAAAATCTAAAGATTTATCATGAGATATCTATTGTTTTTTTTTCTTTATCATTGAATTAGAAGGAAATTCACACATGAAGTGCATATCTAATAGAGGAGTATAGTTCTACATTTTGGTAAACATATGTACTAAAAAACTGTTTCTTGTAAATGTATTATTATGCGTAGCAAAAAATATTGATTTGGAGTAAATACGCCATTCTAGAGATGAAACAACAATTGTTTATTTTTGAAACCAATATAGCTTGTTGGTGCAGCAAATTTCTAAATAATTATCCGCATAGTTAATCTTATACTTATTTATGTATCATAGAGATACAAACAAAGAACTAAAGTACCTTATTTAAAGTGCAGTCATTAATATTAGTTTTTATAATATTAATAAAAGTAACGTCTTCTAACAACCAAAATCATTTACCGCATTAATGAATTTTCGTTGTTGAACTTATTCAAGAAGAATAACCTAATTTATAAATTGTTCCGGGAATTACTTCGGGAAAAGCCATTTTGAATAGAAAGGACTCGATTAATCTCGCTTTCTTTTGAGACCAACATAAAGCCACGTGCAATAAAATACAGGGTTGTATCATGAGGGATATACTAATGTTTCCTCTGTAGTTTTTGTTTGGAATTGATTACATCAGGCGTATCTAATGGAGGAGTACATCTGTATTTATTTGGTGAAAGTAGTATGTAGAAAGAAAGATTTGTTTTATGTAGCTGTTTCTGTTCTATGTACGAAATAGGAAGAAGATAGAAAAGATCCTTTATCTCTTAAAAAATAATTAAAATGGATTGTCTATAAGATGAAAGAAAGAAAATATCTTCTTCCTAATATAAACCAGACATTCAAACTCGGGTTACTGAACATGCTACACACTGTAGAGAACAAAGAGGAAACAATTTTTAATTGAAAACTGTAATATATTACATTTAAAATATTTTTAAAGATTGCCTTCTAACAACATCAAAAAGTATTTTTATATGAAAAATACCAATTAATCAATACAAATTATGTATTCAAATAAAGTTTTCAAATTTATTGAAAGCTATAAATGTTTTTTTAATAGCTGCATGAAAATTTTTAACAATCCAAGTTTTCACTATTACTTATCTGTGAAATTTGTATTTTATTTTTATTTTTTTCTTTGATAAAGTTTCAGTTTTGTTATGGAATGTTAGCCGGTGAGAAAAGCTAAACTATTTATATAGTTTTACTGTGCAAACGGGATAATCATCCGTAATCGGGTCGTATGCGATAGAGAGAGATTTTTAAAAATTACCCTTAAAATTACTTTAAAAACCATAAAAATAAAGTAAAATGAAATACAGTTTTCAAACAAACTGCATTTGAAAGTAAATGTTTTCATTGTTCGAGGTAAATTCAAATTCTATTGAGGTAATAAAAGTTTGACGACTTGTATCTGATGTCAAATGGTTAATAAAAAAACAACTAAAAGAAGAAAAATACGAAATTTCATGGTCTTCATTTTAAAAGAAAAGTACTTTGCACTCGTCACACTGCAACTGATATTTATTTTTCTTTCTTTTCTTTTAGTCTTTGGCACTAGTAATTACAGTTCTGTAAGCTAGATCTGCTGCAAAATCCATATAAAACTAGAATTGTTACACAAGTAACAGTTTCTAATCTTATTTCGATTTGCCTATCATTTTTATTATGCATACAATACAAAATAGCGGGAAAGGACGGTTTCCATCTTTCTTGATAGGTATAAATAATTCTACTTTCCATTAATAACAATCATAATAGTTATTGCTACAGCACAATATGTTTCGTCCAAAAGTCTCAGAATAAACAAATCAACATGGTTTGGTTTAATGTAAAGAAGTAGCTGGAAAATCTGCGCATGCGCTAAAGAAGTCAGCTCCGAATATATTGCTGCGCTTGCGCTGAAATAAATTTTCAACTATGATAATTAATAGTAATTACGGTCACAACAACTAAATTTCACACATCGATGGACTAAAACTTTTCATTTAAGGCCAGAATTATTTAAATTGATACAAAAATTTTCTCTCACGGACTCACGTAAGAATCTATCTTGCGTTGTAAATGTACATGGTGCAAAATTATTGAAACTGTTTCATTTTTTGCATGTTAGCGATACATTGGCAATGTGAATTGCAGACGTGTTCAAAATAAGGCAGGAATTATGACTTTATTGATTAAATATTCATTCAATTAATATTGATAAAGGTACATTTAAAAAATATATAAATAAAAATTTAAAATATATATAGTTTCTAATTTTTGTAAGTTATATTTAATAACTTTTTTCGTATTCTGAGAATTAAAACAGAAAATTTCCATTTTTCTACAACCAAAATTTATCGAGTTATGCCGCTGTGTCATTTCGAAGCTTCTGGCACTAAAAAATCGTCTCCGAAATTTTTGTTGCAGGAAAGCTTCGAAATGTCATAAAATTCCCAGTATCATAACTTGGATCCTTTTGGTGTAGAAGAGTGGGGTGTTTACTGTTTTACTTCTCAGAACATGACAAAGATAATATAATATAATATAAGATAAGTCTATAAATATAACTTATAGGATCACGAAATTCTATAATTTTTTTAAAGTGTAACTTTTCGACAACTTTCAATTTTCAAAATTTCTTTCAATTTTCTTGGGACGCCGCGTATAAATATGTCTGACCATGAAAAAAATAATAGTTATACATTTAATTCACTGAGAAAAATTAAATTGGTACATTATGATTGTTTAAAGAAATGTAAAATATTTTTAATAATGCATATCAATTTATAATCATTATCCAAATTAAAACTTCATCAGTAAAATGAAAATATAGTTAAGTTCTTTCTCCCAAAATCATACTTTACTCTGATACTGTAAAAATTCTGACAACATAAAAGTTCATAAACTACATACTTTCGGATTTCGTAAAGAAAAATCTTTAAATGCGCAACTAAGTAAAATTTGCATTCAAGCTATGACACTAACGACCATCCGCACCAATTAAAATATTCTGAAAATATACAGTTATTAAATTCCAGGCATTCTGTGATCATTTTATGGATGCTGGTAGCCTAAGCATGTTTAAAAATAATTACCAGCAGAACGGGCATGTGTTGAATACACAGCGCCCTTTTCAAATTCGGGTTACTTCCCGCGGAAGGAAGATATTAAAATAATTATGGGTTGTTTAATTAGAGCTCAAATATAGGGTGACGTTGGAAAACTAAAGTACTGTTAAAGATACGTGCATCTAAAATGTAATTTATCTCTGGTATGTAACAACGGAATCTTACATAAATTTATTTAAAGTAATTACTTCTCTTTAAAGTAACGCATTAATTATAAAAAATCAAAACTATTTGTTTATTAAAAATCTGAACTAATTGTAATTTTCTGGGTTTTAAATTAAAAAGGGAAGCCAAACTTGACCCTGTTTCAAATATTTTCAATTAGTAAGTTTCAGTATAATTTCTATAGTATAATATCAGAATCTTACAATGTGCACAAAAATATCGTTCATAGAAAATATCGTTATAAGAAATTAAAACAAGTTTCTAATTAGCATAAAACTTTAGAATTAAAATTTTACTATCCTTGAACTGACATTGAAGATTTTTGGTAATGATGAAAGTGTACATATTTCTTTTGAACATCTTCCAAAAGAATTCATATTGGTATAAAATTTTACCAAGAATATTAGTTGCTCATTCTTCAGTTTTAATTTTTATTTTTTTCTTAATTCTATTTTTTTTATTCTATTTTTTCTTAATTCTTTTTTCTTAATTTTATTTTTTTAGTATTTTTTTTCTGTTAATTTTTAATTTTTAATATTTAATTATTAGTTTTTAATATTTTTTCGTCTACTTGTGAAGCTAAAAATGTATTTGTTTTGTGTATATCAGAGCAATACAATTGTTTTCATTAATAAGAGTTCTAAATTAATGAACAACTCGCCGTCAGGGGGCGCGATGTGAAGTATAATAAATGTGATATTAAGTCTGTTATTAAGTCTGATATATATCTGCCATTATATCTGCTATTACGTTAATTGTGATAACGTCTTTTTAGACGTTAACCCCCCCCCTCCCTCCTCATACCTGCAAATATAACGAATAATTTGTTCAAGACAACCCCCTTTCCGTACATGAATGCAATTAAAAAAAAATTATTCTATATTTCTGATAATTAGAACATGACGAAAACACTACGCAAAAATAGCCGCCAAATGGCACCCCTTCCCATCCTCAAATTCAAATCTATATCTTAAATAGTTTTCTTATTTTTTGTTCATTAGTAAATATTGGCAATTATTTCCTTTTATTTTCGCAAACAGCGAATTTTCTTTATAGTTCAGTTTTTAATGAAAGCCGATCCTTCTCTGAAAGTTTTTTTTTTTCTTTTTTTTTTTTTTTGTTTTTTGAGTAGCGCCGCAAAATGTTTGCCGTTTTTTGCAAAACTTAAGAAAAATTACCGGTCGAATTTCACAAAAATTGCATTGCCGGATACAGAAAATTTTTCTACATATGCTTAGAAAGATTCAAATCGATATATTATTAGTTTTCTTAAAATTCGCTAATTAGTAAATAAATTTCAAATTCGTTCATTTCTGCTTGCAAATCGAGAACGAGAACTGGATTTCTTTTCTTTATCTCTTTTGATAAAAAATATGGCATTTTCGATACGATTTGTAATGAATTTAATTAATATTTCGGCTAATTTTCAAAGTATTAAAATTCTGAGACTCAGGTGCACCAGAGAAGTGTCTTGGACTATTATCACCTAAAGGTTCAAGCATCTGGGTTCGCTAGATTTCGCTAGCTATCACAAGCTATCGCAGAAAGACACACACGCATTTTCGATACGATTTGTAATGAATTTAATTAATATTTCGGATAATTTTCAAAGTATTAAAATTCTGAGACTCAGGTGCACCAGAGAAGTGCCTTGGACTATTATCACCTAAAAGTTCAGGCATCTGGGTTCGCTAGATTTCGCTAGCTATCACAAGCTATCGCAGAAAGACACACACGCATTTTCGATACGATTTGCATTGAATTTAATTAATATTTCGGCTAATTTTCAAAGTATTATAATTCTGAGACTCAGGTGCACCAGAGAAGTGCCTTGGACTATTATCACCTAAAAGTTCAGGCATCTGGATTCGCTAGATTTCGCTAGCTATCACAAGCTATCGCAGAAAGACACACACGCATTTTCGATACGATTTGTAATGAATTTAATTAATATTTCGGCTAATTTTTAAAGTATTAAAATTCTGAGACTCAGGTGCACCATAGAAGTGCCTTGGACTATTATCACCTAAAAGTTCAGGCATCTGGGTTCGCTAGATTTCGCTAGCTATCACAAGCTATCGCAGAAAGACACACACGCATTTTCGATACGATTTGTAATGAATTTAATTAATATTTCGGCTAATTTTCAAAGTATTAAAATTCTGAGACTCAGGTGCACCAGAAAAGTGCCTTGGACTATTATCACCTAAAAGTTCAGGCATCTGGGTTCGCTAGATTTCGCTAGCTATTACAAGCTATCGCAGAAAGACACACGCGCATTTTCGATACGATTTCTAATGAATTTAATTAATATTTCGGCTAATTTTCAAAGTATTAAAATTCTGAGACTCAGGTGCACCATAGAAGTGCCTTGGATTATTATCACCTAAAAGTTCAGGCATCTAGGTTCGCTAGATTTCGCTAGCTATCACAAGCTATCGCAGAAAGACACACATGCATTTTCGATACAATTTGTAATGAATTTAATTAATATTTCGGCTAATTTTCAAAGTATTAAAATTTTGAGACTCAGGTGCACCAGAGAAGTGCCTTGGACTATTATCACTTAAAAGTTCAGGCATCTGGGTTCGCTAGATTTCGCTAGCTATCACAAGCTATCGTAGAAAGACACACACATATACACAGGCTTTTATTTGTATAGGGACAAAGCGTGAAAACAGGTGTGATTGAATATTTACGAAGTTTGTTTTAGCTCACAGGCTATCAAAGCCTGAGAGCTTATGTGCCCACCGGTTCTGTATGTACGTACGTACGTATGTATGTATGTATGTGTGTACGTAACGCGATAACTCTTGATAGAACTAACCGTTTTACTTTAAATTTTGTTTATAGGTTCCTTGTGATAAGGCGCTTCCCTGATTAGTTTTGGAGGTTCATTGGTTAAGCATAAAGGGGGGAAACGGGGGGCTAACCCCCCATAATTTAGATAAATGGGTTTTTCATGCAGAATTATCCCATTTTCTTCAAATTTTGTATATAGGTTCATTTTGATAATGTGCTTCTGTCAATAGTTTTGGGGGTTCATTGGTTAAGTATAAAGGGGGAAAGAGGCTATAACCCCCCTAATTTAGATAAATGAGTTTTTCATGCAGAATTATCCGATTTTCTTCAAACTTTGTATATAGGTTCATTGTGATAATGCGCTTCTCTGAATAGTTTTGGGGGTTCATTGGTTAAGTATAAAGGGGGAAAGGGGGGGCTAATCCTCCTTAATTTAGATAAATGAGTTTTTCATGCAGAATTATCCCATTTTCTTCAAATTTTGTATATAGGTTCATTTTGATAATGCGCTTCTTTCAATAGTTTTGGGGGTTCATTGGTTAAGTATAAAGGGGGAAAGGGGGGATAACCCCCCTAATTTAGATAAATGGGTTTTTCATGCAGAATTATCCGATTTTCTTCAAATTTTGTATATAGGTTCATTGTGATAATGCGCTTCTGTCAATAGTTTTGGGGGTTCATTGGTTAAGTATAAAAGGGGAAAGGGGGACTAATCCCCCTTAATTTAGATAAATGGGTTTTTCATGCAGAATTATCCGATTTTCTTCAAATTTTGTATATATATTCATTGTAATTAGAGACTTCCCTGATTAGTTTAAGGGGATCATTAGTTAACTATGAGGGGGGTAACGGGGGGATAACCTCCCCTCTTAATATATTGTTGATTTCTTTATTTTTCGAGGGGCATATTTCAAATTCTTTGAAATAAGAGAATAATATGCAATTAGTGTGAATAACCTGTGAGCTCAATGTTCTCAGTTTAACTAGGTAGTTTTCTTTTTTTAATTTTTTAACATTTGAAATTTTGAAAATAAAAATATAGCATAATTTAACCATTTAAAAAGTAGAAGTCCTTAAACGAAATACTTTGTTTGTATCAGCAGTTGATAATATGGATTTCGTTACAATTTTTTTCCATTATTGATACATCAAATAGATTTGCAGTAAGTTATTGAGAACCTGCCAGTTTCATTAAAATGTCAAAACTTAAAAATTAAGTATATTTTTAGAAATGTTTCTTTTTTCCAAATGGAAAGTAACTGTATAGTATTTTGGAAGACCACACAGAAAAACATTTAAATAAACGTTTTATTGAAAAATGTTTTTATTCAAAAAGAAAATAAAAATCCTATAGCTGTTATTATTCGAGTGATTTTATCTTAGTATATAAATAGTGGTTACACTAGGAGAAACTATAATGTTTTGGGAAATACTCCTTTAATTAAAATTAATAAAAATAGAGGGTGATATTTGATGAATTTTAATTATTTAAATATGAAAACATTGTAAGTATGTAAAACTGCAAGTGATTTTATTATATTATTTGCAGAGTTTTTTATATACAATTAATAAAATAAAAGTTCAAAAATACTATACAATTACTATACTATACAATACTATGCAATGCAAAATACTACACATTAAAATTTAATGAATACGTAAATGCGTACCGAAGAGGAAAATTGAATTCAAAGATTGTGCAGCATGCATATGAAACGGATCACACTCCTCAATCCGCGAATGCCTGCGTTGTCAAAATGCGGTGCAGCAATTACTACGGCAGAATTTTTCTTCAGGGATGGATTTCGCGCCTGGAAAAGTTCCCATTGCATGATTCATGTGTTATACCGAGGGAATATACAGATTTATTGAATGCTTAATTGGTTTTGTAACTGTTTGTGGCTGATTTTCTGTTTTTTTTATTTTTTGTGTTGATCGACGATTGATGATTGAACTGAAGAAGTAACACGTTCCATTACGAAACGCCTTTTTATTGTAATTTTAAAGTGTTTTTTAATAGTGTTTTTGCCATTTTATGTTATTAATTGTATAAAAAAGAGTGGTTTAAAAAAATTTTTGGTTTTTAAATTATAATTATTTTATATGTATATTTATGTACGCTATAATGTGTTTCAATTGAGGCTAATGCAATTGATAAACGTATAACATACTTTAAGTGTTTCAAATCTATTTGTATGTATGTCAGGAATTGATATGTTGGGTTTTTTTATTCATGAATAATTTATCAAGAATTCGCAATATACATGTGCGTGCATTTTTAAATGTCACCACGTAAATTTAAATGTTTGGTTGCATCGTGCTGTTGGACTAAATGCAAGAAAATACAATTACATTCATTTACTATTACTTGCATGTTTCGAAACTTTGGCACGCAAGTGTAAATTTCTTGAAAATGATATCTGTGCTAATGAAGTACCCATTACTTGTTTTAAAAGAAATAGTAAGTTCAAAGTGATTTCAAATGCTATTAGTAAAATTGTTATCGCTTTGACAAGAGCATAAAACACGTCATTTAACCTATTTTATGGGTATTAATACTTTCGACGTTAATGAATGCTTATTTTTATCTTTTTCTGGACAAAATGTAAATTTTCGTAATATTGTAACATTACAATTCATTTAGTATTTATAAATGCAAAATAATAATAATAATAATAATAAATAAACAAATAAATAAAATAAAATAATAATCTTAAAAAGGAAATCCGTGTTATATTGTGTTATGTCACTTGTAAGATTCTTTTATTTTTATTTTATATACACGCGTTTAAAATTTTATTAGCTTGTCAGTATTAGGTTTTTTAAATTACATCTGAACATATTGAAAATCAATTATTTACATTTAAAACTTAACCCTCTCAACTCTATTTGTTCGCAGACTATAAGTGCAGAAAAAACTCGATTGCCTACCACCTATGTATTGTAGGTCGAAGGTAAAGCAGGGAAAAAAAGAAAATAGAAAGAGCCCCCCCCCCATACAATTTTATAACTAAACTTTTGCAGAGGGATGTGAGGGGTTCGATTTGACTGGGAACTTTGTCTCTTTTCTTAATACGATTGTAATTTCAGAAATAAAGGTCGTCTACATATTAAAAGTTCAACCAACTTTGAATTGTCTTAGGAATTTTCTAAGGCATTTTCTTTGAATTTACAACTTTAAGCCCTCTATTTGAGTTCCTTAGATCAAGAAAGTCAGGAAAAATATATAGTTAAAATGCTATTTCTTAAATCTACATAAAGCACTAAACGATGATTTACTGCTGGTGTATTGTTAAATTTCGAAAAATAAAAATTAGGATCTTACATAAGAAGTACCGGAAATATTCAATACTGTGCTAAAGCAATTATAGAGAAATTATAAATATATAATAAACTTATTTTCTAAAAAGAAGATATAATAATTTTTTTTCTGATAACAGTCTAAACTTTTTTTTTATGCTCAGGATAACAGTAGACAGTAATCTTAGAGCAACCACTGATATCTCTAACGAGTACACTTTTTACGTCTCAAATAATTGGGCACATAATGAATAAAATATATAAGTACACACACACACACACACACATATATATATATATTTATATATATGTATAGATTATAAAATGTATTTTATAAAGATACTGTGATTTTTAAAAAATCTGTTACGATAAAAATAACCAGAATGCTTATATGAAACTGTTTCCTATTTGTAATGCGAATATTAGAATAGATTATTGGACGTCTGATCTCTAGCGTTTCATTTCATTTTTCTGATCACTGATTCTGTGCATCGACTAAATGTCACGAGTTTAAAACAGCTACATCTAACAAATCTTGGATAATTGCCGAGTACTTTGGAAAGCAAATAATTGAATATACTCAACTACTTTTAGAGTTGTGATTGTTTCAAATCCGTCCAATCTTTTTCGGACACCCTGTATTAATATTTCTATAATTGGCTTTTTGTCATTATTCCAATATCTTCCTTACAATATATATGAGTGAGGAAAGTGATATATTTTTGACTTAGAAAAATGTCGGAAATATGCTCGGGTCTATTTATTATACCTTATGAAAAATAAATCATATGGATGATTTTTGGGAATGTATAAATAGAAATTTGTCACTTGATTTTAACAGAAGCATCCTAAAATTTCTAACTTTTATTAAAAATATCCTATCTCTTGAAATATTTAAAGAATATTATATATGCTATAACTTTTTGGGCTCCCTTTATCCAAGGAACTGAAACATTGTGTGATAAGTAGCTATTACTACTTGAAAATTCTAATTTTGTGAGATTTTTCTAATGTATACGATCCTTGTTTCAAAAGCTCTACTTATATTCGGAAAGATGTCACAATTCTAAGTCTATCGGTACCTCTCCACACTCTACTGTTCAATTTGGTGATATAATAGTGTAGATGAGTGTGTTTTTCTATCCAAGATGTAAACTTTATAATACTAGGCGATATATTTTTAATAACATTGATTAATGCTCAGAAAGTAAACACAATTATCTGTTCAATGGTGCTACACGCATCTCTCGGTATAATTCTGTAATGACACACTATGGAGGTTCTTGTTTCTTTCTCACATCGAGCATCCTCATAGATTTTAATCACCCAATTAGGTCAGACAAAAACGAAATATGCCATTGAGATTTGTGACATCTTTGAACTTATTGTAAAAACATAAGATTAGGAATTTGTCTCCATATTGAAATTGTTACACACTTTGACATTTTCATTACGGACACTTAATTTTGTCATCATGTTTGGTTTCGTCATGAGATTTTACCTCCAGTCACTAAATAGAAAGCCAGTCGGCGAAGAAGTTCAGGAGTTATGTAGTTGTAAAGTTTTTAAGTCTCAATGTTAACTTAATTTCTAATAGTTGAAAACAAATGCGGGTAGTTTTTTTAATCATAAGTCAAAACTACTTGGGGTAATGAGCTGAAATTTTGGATTCCCTTAGTAAAGGCATATCAATTAAAAAATATATAGTTTTCAATACATATATTTTTAATAGCAAATTTATAATATATAAATTATGAAGCTACTATTCGAATAAATAAATTAAGAATATAGGAGGCAATCTTCATTATTTTTTAATATAACATAGGAATGAATAACATTTTATGCACATTTAATAAAGGGAACAAATATTGTTGAAATATTAGTTTATAGTTTATATACATATATATTATCTCAATAAATATTAGTCACTAGAACAAATTTAATAAGTAGTAGTTATAAATATACACAATTTCCTTTTATTTTTTCTATGTAATCTTAATAATCTTAATCATTAGTAATGTAAGTTTGGATTTGTTTACACTTTACAAATCCAAACTTACATTACTAATGCTTTATAGTAATAAGTTCGAGGCGTTTTTATTACACTTCCATTAATAGGAGATGAAATATTAAAAGAATCTGATATTTTATTAGACTCGTGTTATCGGGGGTTACGTCTATAATTTCCAAACTCTGCCAATATTTCAAGAAAGGCTGAGAGCATAACTTAAAAAAATTTATTGAAGAAAGCATTTTGGTGATGTTTAATCAATGCAAATATGTACACAGTATTGAAAATTTTCCATTGTTTGATCTCCAAATTTAGAAAAAAATGAAAATCGATATCCCTTTTTTGCATTATTTGTGTGTTTCGCTATATAAGCTGAACCCATTTATTTAATTATTTATTGAATAAATGTATAATGGAATCTGTTTGTGATACAATATTGGAAACATAAATCATACTTTACTCGAAAACGTTATTTTACACGTCTAAAAATTGACGTGTGGAATTTTATCTACTATATAGGAATGTGTTTTAAAACATCTGTGAATAATTTTGAGTGGCAATGTCTAAGGAAATGAACAATTAAAAAAGTTAGTTGCTTACGAGAAACATGCATGAACCAGGAATCTTATTTAAAACTATTTTATATAGGAAATTGTTTCTGAAAAGTGATTGCTCCCGGATCTTTGAATTTCTTTCTGATTTGTCGCGATTTATTTATACTTATAAAGGAGTAGCTTGATTTTCTCATAATCAACGCCGAGGCTCAACCGTTTGTCCTAGAACAATAAAATTTGGAAGATATGTTCTTTACACAATACAAGCGCGTACTAAGAAAGTATTTTTGAAAATTCACAGCATAAAGGGGTCAAATGGGGGGTCGAATGTTTTAGATAATTTCGTCTTTCCGGCATATCTTAGCAGGAGTTTTAAGTAGGAGCCTGAAATTTGGGATAACAATTCTATTAAAGAATAGTTAAACATGTATTTCAGGCAATTGTAGAAATTCAACCACTAAGTGGGTTAAATGGGGGGTCGAACATTTTGGTGATTTCACATTTTCACCATTTATCATCAGCAGTTTTAGGTAAGTGCGTGAGATTCAAGATAACAAATCTACTAAAAAAATAATTAAACACGTATTTCAGCGATTTCAGAAAGTCAACCACTAAGGTGGTCAAATGGGATGTCTAAAGTTTTAGGTCATTTTACCTTTTCACCATATCTCAACAACAGTTTTAGTTAAAAGCGCGAAATTCAAGATAACAAATGTACTAAATGTTAGTTAAACACATATTTCAGCGATTTTAAAAATTCAAGCATTAAGGGGGTTAAATGGGGGTCGAAAGTTTTTAATCATTTCGCGTTTTGACCATATCTCAGCAGCAGTTTTAGATAGGAACGTGAAATTCAGGGCAACAAATCTCTACTAAAAAAATAATTAAACACATATTTCAGCGATTTTAGAAATTCATCAATTAAGGGGGTTAAATGGGGGGTCGAACGTTTTAGGTCATTTTGCCTGTTCGCTATATCTCGGCAGCATTTTTAGTTAGGAGCTGGGAATTCGAGATAACAAATCTACAAAAAATATAGATAAACATATATTTCATCAATTTTAGAAATTCAGCAACTAAGAGGGGTGAAATAGGTCATAAATTTTAGGTCATTTTGCCATATCCCAGTAGAAATTATAGGTAGAATCATGAAACTCGGATTAACAGATCTACTGAAAAAATAGTTAAACACGTATTTCAGCGATTTTAGAAATTCAGACGCGATTTTGCCATATCTCAGTATAAGTTATAGTTAGGAGCGTGAATTTCGGGATAACAAATCTACTAAAGAATAGTTAAACATGCATTTTAGGCGATTTTAAAAATTCAACTACTAAGGGTGTTAAATGGAAGAGGGGGTCGATAATTTTCGATGATTTCACCTTTTCACCATATCTCATCAGTAGTTTTGGATAAGAGCGTGAAATTCAGGATAACAAATCTGCTATAAAAATAATTAAACACATATTTCAGCGATTTTAGAAATTCGTTAAAGGCTAAATTAAGGGGGCTAAATGGGGGTCGAAAATTTTAGGTCATTTCGAATGTTCGCAGTATTTTTAGTTATGAGCTTGAAATCACAGATTCAGGATAAGAAATCTACTAAAAAATAGTTAAATATGTATTTCCGCGATTTTAGAAATTCAGCCACTAAAGAGGGTTAAATGGGGGTCGGATTTCCTATGTTATTTTGCGATATATTAGTAATAGGTAGATGCGTGAAATTTAGGATAACAAATGTACTAGAAAATAGGTAACTATGTATTTCAGCAATTTTAGATAATAATCCATCAAGGGGGTCACACTGTGTGTCGAAAATTTTAGGTAATTGGGCCATATCTCAGCAGCAGTTTTAAGTAAGAATGTGAAACTCCGCTTTACAAGTCTACAGAAAAAAAGTACATAATTAGTAGTGTAGTTAATGATGTATTTAAGCGATTTTAGAGCTAGCGAGTTTGTGGGCAACATCGGCTATGAACCCGATTGCGGAAGATTAGACAAAAAACAGAACTATTACTGATTTTTTATTATATACTAGCCGGTCGCTTCCGAGTGGGGCCCAGATACAAAGTACTACTTGAGCCCCACCCCTAGATAATCACGGTTAGGGCCCAATAGTGTTTTGTCAGAAGGCTCATGAAAAAAAATATGTCGAGAAATCTTTATTTAAGTACGTTTTTATATACTTATTAGTTATTTTCGTATACTTTTAATTTAAAGTATTTTATTTATATTTTTCTGGTTGCATATAAAATGCACTTTCTGGGCCCCAAGCGAAATCAGGGCGGTACGCTGCACTATGTATCTGGGCCCTACTCGGAAACGACCGGCTAGAGGGGCGAAGACCGGCTAGTATACAATAAAATTATAAAATACATTTTTTTAATAATATTTTACACACCGTTATTAAAGGGGACAAATGCTGATGATACAATTAAGAAAATACTAGCTAATTGATGTCATAGACAATAGCATTTGCACTTCGAACAAAATCAATAAAGAAAACAATGAACAATATCCCTTAGTTAAAATTAAATAACTGTAAGACATAAGATACAATTTCTTTATTCATGTTTCTCTGTGTAATATAAAAGTACATTTACTAACGCTATATTGGAATAATGTAAGATGTGTTTTTATTATATTTTTGCGACGAGAAAATGAGATCTGGAAAGAAATCTAAGATTTTATTAGGCTCTTTTTATAGAAGGCGCGTTTATAATTTCAAAACTATATAATTCATGCCAATATTTCATGAAAGACGGAAAAAGTAACTTTGAAAAAATATTGAACAAAATTGCATTTTCGTGACGCTTAATCGATACCAATATGAACGCAGTATAGTATTGAAAATCTCTTCAATGTTTGCTCTCCAAATAGGAAAAAAATGAAATTCGATATGTTTTTTGACGATTATTTTGATGCATATGTTTCACTATATAAGTTGAGCCTTTTCATATAATTATTTATTGAATAAATACACGAAAGAAAAAACCACTTCTGTGATACATTATTGGAAATATAAAGCTTGTGTTACTTAAATGTATTAGTCAACGCATCTGAAAACTGACGCATTCAAATTTATCTTCTGTATATGAATGAGATTTTAAAAATCAATGAAGTATTTGGAAAACTGTTGTATAATGCATTGAACTTTAAAAAAAATAATAATAACAATCTTATTAGCTTATATCAAATTTCCTTGAACAAAGGATCTAGTTTAAAATTATTACATACAGAAATTTATTATTGAGAAGTGATTGTTCCTGAGTCTTTGGCTTAATCACTGGTTCGACGAGAATAATATAAAATAAAATACTGAGTCTCAATCAATTATGCGTGCATGACGAAAACGTAATTACTATTTAGAAAAACAGCTTAAAATTTTGAAATTGCATAAAAAATTAAAGATTATAAATTATTTAAATATATTTCACGAATTATATAATATACTTAAAAGTATGAACATTTAGTTGATAACACTTAACTAGATAAATTAAAATTCAGAATTAAAGACAAATAAGAATAAATGAACAATGTTTGAAAATTATAAAAAAAAACTTGTTTATTAATACTTTTTTCGTGTAAATCAATGATAATTTATTTTTCTGAAATTCTCAAATACCCCGTCACTCAACTGACATAGGTACCTATTAAGACAAACTACTTCGGAGTTTGTTCATTGTCTATAACAGAATTTTATTAAATGGGTGTTTTCAATAACAATACCATTTAGTCTTAACGAGAGTATTCAGAATAAGAAACATAAATGTCAATTTTTACGTTTTCGGAAAGCGAAATGCTGTATGAATTGTTCCAAAATATTAATAACATAACCTACACGGTTGAAAATCTTCTGAAAATTGACCAGTCCTTCAACCGTTTGTATAGACTAGGGTTTCTTGTTAATATTATGTAGCATTCTCAATTGTCAGAATAGAGGTAAAGAATAGTTTAGATTTCTATAAAGACGATCGCGAGACTGGACAGTTTGCTACATATTTTTAACTGTGTCCTTGTTATCGAAATCTAAAACTTTTGGAGCATGAATGTAGGCGAGAAAATATTTTAAGGGAAAATATAAAAAAGTTGCGCAAGTGTAGCTGATAAAAAACATTTCATGGAATTTGAAGAGCTTCGAAAGGAACATAAATGCTCAAATGATTTCTTAGGGAGTATCTTCTGTTTATACGTCTAAGTTAAGTACGTCGTTTTTGAATATTGCTTTCAGATATTAAACTTGAACTATAAATAAACCATTGTTATCAGACTTGTACATCATACAGTGGATTCATTCAAGCAAAGTGGTGTGGTAAGGTTTTACTCCAGTCATCTAACCTAGAATAAAAGAGAATAGATTAAAAAGAAGTCATTATGTGACATTCAAGATAATACTAGTTTTAAGAGATCTTTATATATATATATGTGTGTGTGTATGCACCTTCAGATTTAACGTTTAATTTTTACAAACAGTTGCATGAGATATTTAGCAGTAGCAATAGAGATTTCATCATCTTAATGAACAATGAAACTGATTTATTCCTAACATTTGTGTAGTCAGTATCTATATTTTATTGTAGCTTGGGTAATACAAAATTTTCAAGCTCTTTAACTAAAAGAACTTTTATTTACAAATTAAAGCTTCCACTCATAAGCAGAACAAACGTGTAAGTTATTCATATAAAGCCGGCAAATAAGCAAAACCTAATGCATTTCCTTCGGGCTCAAGCTCAACTCTTTTAGAGTGGGCCTTTTTTCTGATCTGGATTCTAATTAGATTTATAAACACAACAAGAGACGTTGCTTTGTTGAAATTCCCCATTGAACATTAAAAAAGAAATAGATGGAAATTGGGTCATACAGATAACCATTTCAAAATTCTTCTGCTCGTTTGGATGGTAAATTTTCGTAAATTTAACGTTTTTTACTGTAACGAAACATTACTTATTCCATCGCCAAATTTATAAATATGTTATATTCAGAGTTTTCATTTAACACTTGTCAAAAATTAATAATACAAATTACTTTTACCTAAATGGTTAACAATTTATCTTCTGATATTATTATTTAAATATATGATAAAATATTATTTATCACCCCATTGTATTCCATTTCTAGCACATTCTGTCTTTGAACTTGTTTGTTAATGCAAGAATTTTTAACTCTATTAATATGCCGTGTTCAACTTAATATTTTACAGTCATCTAAATCATGGTATTTGGCTTTTGTTGTCGATGTGTGTTGGAATTTGGATAGTGAAATGATATTTTTAAATTGAAAGGGTGACAATCCTTCAACTGTATCTAAGTTATAAAAATATATATTTTAACATAAAAATACCCATTAGGCATTTTGCCACAATCTTCTTATAAATGTTTAACTACTCACATCCATAACATTAAAAAAAAACAGTTTTGTCTTCAAAACAGATTTATCTTTAAAAAAAAATAATAAATATTTAAGAATTAATAAAGTGCGAACAATGGACATTTTGAGTAAACTTTAGCTTTAATTTTGCCTTTATTGTTTTCTAGCTGATCTGTACGACATTGCCCGGAAAAAAAGTAACTTTCTTTTACGGTATCGAGAAAAATAGTCATTTTCGGCGCGCATTCTCTTATAAACAGACCTTTTTCCGAACGAAACTTCGGCACTCGTCCCCACTGCCTCCGGTATTGCATAGAACGTGCTACGAACGCGCTACGATATCGTTTAGTTTCAATATCCACCACTAGGGGACAAGAAATCATCTTAATTAGTTATCTATATCTTAATTAGTTCATGTTAAGTTGAATGAACCAATTCCCGTTGAAGAAGATTCCAAACATTTTTTAGAACAGTTTTGTCGAAATATGAAAATGCCTAGGCACGATTAGGAGACTCGAAACTACTACCACACACAAAAAATGGTCTGAGCTCAGTAGTTGTAGCGTCAAAAGGAAATATGGGGATACACACGTATATTTATATATATATATAGTGAAACCTCCTTGAATGGTCACCTCTAAACAGTGGCAACCTCCGAAGGCCGACCACATAGTGATGAAACCAAGCACGTTCCAAAGCATTAACATTAGTACGAACCTCTAAATAAGGAATTCTGAACAACGGCTGCTCAAAAGTCACAAGAAAAAAATTTAACAGCTCCCGCTACAATTTCATATTTGTTTAGAAACTGAAATGTGAAGCAGATCAAACAAAATTTACTTGATATGTTAACAAAAAGTCACTTAATTTCTTAAAAATGTAATCATTTTTCAAAAACTAATCTCTTAATCATTTTGATTACCACTTCTGCCTCAAGATCTCGTATATTCGTCAAGACTCAAGAGGAATAGAGTGCATAGAAATAATTTCGTTCCTGTGAGGAGACAACCGACAACAAATAATCCGTTACATGTACAATGTGACGAGCGAGTCATTTTTCTAATTTTTTTCTTTGGTGTAGAATCTTGAAAATCTCCCTTTGTCCATAGAAATTTCCGTGAGAGTTTCATTCGGAGGGGGGGGGGGGGGTTAAAAATTATTTCCATTTGAGAACAAGAGAGAGATCAATTCTGTAAACATTGACCGCGTTGGAAAGTTTTCTGGAAACTTCCGAAAAAAAATGTTAAAGATTGATAATTTTATTGTTGAACTTTTCTGCAGACTTTCTGATTTGGGCTCCTTCTTATAACTTGAAAGTACAGTTCTTACTTGTCCGTCATTCTTCGTGCGTTGTTACCAACTGTCATATAAAATTCATCATTTGATTACGAGTGGAAAATCACGATGAGTTCTAAACGAAAATTCCAAAATTTTCAGTATTAACACATATACCGAAGTTTAGACGAACCTTCGTGAAATCCAAAATTTTGCTTTAAATCATTATGAATAATATGTAGCATAATAATAATGTATAGCAAAACTACTCATAGTGTTATTTCTTTCGAGAAAGGTATTTGCAGCAATAATAATAAAAATAAGCAACTGCAAATCACTGATTTTTTAAATGTATTAAAACAATGAGGATTATTTAAAATGACTGTGTATTTCTATTTAAATTTATATATTTTGATTTTTTAACAATGAAACCTCTGAATAACACCCACCTCTGAACAGCGGTCACTTTTCACTGGTCACATGCGTAGTCGTTATTCTGAGGTTACACTATATATATATATATATATAGATAGATAGATAGATTATTTCTTACCTACTTTGTCTGAGAGTGAGCTTTTTTTTCTTTTATTACAGCAGTTTTTGGGATCTTGATGGTTACTCAAAATGTAATTAAATGGAATAAATAATAAAAAAAATCTTAAATTCAATGTTTTTAAATATATGTTTCAAGTGGAGTTTTTCCAAAATTCTTAGCTCTGCGACCAATAGCTTTTTGATTATACGTCGTTTACAGGAACACCAATCCTTGCAAATGATATTTTTATTCTAAATTTATTATATTCAAAGAAAGATTTCAAAACTTATTTAAACTGTTATATACTATAATTTATAAAAATGAATTTATAACTGTATACGATAGACATTTACATAATACTGAAGTAAACTGATACCCTTTTTTTAATTCTTTAAAATAATTTTGTTTCTCCAGTCTCTAAATCAATAACGTAGTATGCAATTAATCATTTACTTATAAGAAAAAGTCTCCATTTCGATTCATTTGGGAGATCTCTTTAAGGACAAAGCGACTGAAAGAACTTTATTTGAATGCATCATTAACCTTTTTTTTATGTGAACAAATCTTTTAACAAAAATGAAGAAATTTTCTTATTAATTACAGTTTGCTATTCCATCATTTTATTATTAATGTTTTTATTTATCAAGAATGCCAACGGAATACGCGAAGATGTGTGTGTAAATGAATTTAAATAATTTCAAAAGAGATATTAATTGATATTTATTTAACTGTAAAAATGCGTGAAGTTTGTAATTTACACTTGGAATGTACGAACCAGATTTTTCATATATGTGGATTTTTCCCATCTATATGTCAGAGCACAATTGTCGATATTTCATTTAGAAATTTAAAGCACGTTGAAATTTTGTATTTAATTAATACAAGAAATTTAAATTCCAGTACTAGAAAATATTAAATTATCACGATTCTTGAAGCAATAAGTAATATGTTTTAACAACAACGTTCTAATGCATAAATATTGTTTAAACGGAACAAATCGAAAAATAAAAAGTATTTAAATAAGATTGCGGTTTAAGAAAAAATTTATAGATAAATCTGATATTTTTTTAAAGTTTAATTAAGTACCCAATCAGCCCGGTAGATCACTATGTGAGAAACTTGGGCCGATGTTTGTGGAGCTTTTCAGAAATTTTCTTGTACGAGAACAATAATTGGGGTCATATTCTGCTCAGAATTTTCCCTGAAGGGATCATTTATATAGCAATATGACAGAACTGGTCGATACTTATCAAAATCTCCCCCTCACTTACTACAAATTTAATTTTTATAGAACTAAATTTCAATTGTATTTGTGATTCATTAATCTATTCTCACAATGGACAGATTTCTAATGGAAATACGTCCTTCTGCTGTTTTAAAGGTTTTTATCGTGTTATTATAATCACTCTATACTAAAATTTAAGGCCGTACGGTTAAAAAATCGACATATTCTACCCCCTTTATAAGGATTCCGTTTCCATTGCAAAATAGGAGTGTTTTACGATAGTTACAGCCCGAGTTATAAGTGTTTAAGATATCGGCACCTGATATTCATTAAATACTAAAATATGGGGCATTTCGATTAAATAAATGGACAGAGTTAAAACGATAAACCACCCTTAAAACGATTATGTATACCATACAAAATATTTGTAGGCTGCGTCAAATTGGAGAGCCGAGTTATAACTGTTTGGTGTTATTGTGCCCTTATATTTGCGCAATATTTAAATTTAAGGAGCTTCAGTTAAAAAACCCGACAAGCATCTACACCTTTTATACACCCAGAAAAAGGAATACAAAACTACAAAACATGTTTTGTTGAGTACATTTTGGTTGTTTTAGCAAAATTCAAGTAAAATTGAACCATTTTACTTGAATTAACAAAACATTTTTTGCTGGCGATGCAAAATTTTTTTTTGAAATTGCAAAAAAAAATTTTTTTTGTTGATCTAAACAAAATTTTTATTGACCTATATTTAAACAAAAAGTTTTGTTGGGTCAACCAAATTTTTGTTGATTCAACAAAACTTTTTTCTTGGTGTAACGATTGCGTTTACCATGCAAAATATAAGAGCAAAAAAATCTAAAAATTATCTAAAATTTTGGGGGCCCCATTTGATGGCACCTTAGGGACTGAAGGCCGAGGCTATCTGTAATCGGCCGATGTATAAATCAGGACTGCTATAAAATAACAATCTAATATAGCGGAACCAAACATTAGGGACTGAAACATAGGAACTCAAAAGGGAAAAGGGACTGAAACGCCATGACACAAATGTCATGTACTCTAAAATTGTATACTATGTATACAAACTGACAATAAAATTTCGATATAACAGTAGAATAGAAAACCATAAAAAGGAACTTTAATTCAAAAACCTCTATCCTGTGTTCTCTAAAAAGGTAGTTATAATTTCAGTTTGTATAATTTGTATAAAAGACATATATATATATATATAGTTGTAACCTATATTTGAATAATAAATGTATTTACTTTTTTATAATGATTAGGAAATAATATTTACAGTGTACGTTTAATGAAAATTAGAAAAATTACATTTAGAAATATAGGTAACTGACTGAGTTATTGCAAAATGTTATGGTTCTTTTATTGGAAATGTTCGTCCAATTTACGTCCGATGAAAGAATTTAGTCTATTGATGAATTGATCTCAAATTTCAGAAAATGGCAAAATCAAAAGATTGAAAGTGACGTTATTTTGACATGATTATAGAAAGTTTTTTGAATTTCGGTAATAAAAAAAGCAAAAAAAACTGTTTTTGAAAATGCTTGACCCTTATTGGGCGGGTGAAATTCATTTTCACCCAGAGAAGCAATCCACATTTAAGGCCTTTGGTATCTGTCTTAAATGCATTTATTCAATGAAAAATACAGTAGCACTTACTTATATCTTACAATACATCTCTTACAAGAGTTCCTAAAATTTTCCATCTATAAAATAGCGGAACTGCACAATTATTTTTAAGTTTACTATATGTCAATAACACCATTATTTGCATATAAATTAAACTTGTTTCAATGATAAAATGTTAAAAAACTTATTTTTTTGCATTAAGTACACATAATCTATGATTTACTTATATTAATGCACTTCTTTCAAAAATGTCCTCGTGTAAATAATCATTTGAAATGAGGTATCTGTTGGGATTTTTAGTAAATCGATGTTAACATGCCTATGACTCGATAATTTTCCAACCTCATTACTAACGGAAGATAAATGAGGTTTTCCTTTTTCCTTTTTACTTACCCATCATACGTAGTATAGGGTAAGTCTTGTAATCGTTTTGAAAATCGAAAAAAAATTTTGACGGATTTACACGTTTCAGACACTGGAGATTCCGAAAAACATATTTTTAGAAAAAAAAAATTGCTGTGTGTGTCTGTGTGTGTGTGTCTGTGTGTGTGTCTGTGTGTGTGTCTGTGTGTCTGTGTGTCTGTAAACGCTCTATCTCCCGAAAAAATTGAGATAGAGACTTGCAATTTGGTATGTACTTAGTATGTAATAATGGGAAGAAGCGTATTTCATTTCAATAACCTCGATTAACCGGAACAATTTTTTTCGGACTCTCGAAATATTCGTTCTGATGAAAGGTATATAAAAATTTTCGAAATTGTTTATTTTAAGAAATGAATATAAAAGACAATAAAAAAACATAAATTTTGCATAAAGCATGAAGTTGATCGGATAATTAGTTGCCGAGATATTTGGAATCCTATTTACCACACTCTTCGACTTTTCATGACCCTGTATTTCATCCAAATTTCACTTCAAAGATATATTTTAATTGGAAATTTGACACTTAATCAGATGCAATAAACTGCTAGTTAATAGGATTATTATTTTTGGAGTTATAAGGATGTTTCTTTCAAGCAATTCAGTAATCGAGACTTTAAAGTTTGTGACGTCATCAAGCCACGATTTTATTTGAATTGCAATGCATTTTATAATTAGTTTACACATTTTTATTTTAATATTTTACATTATGCATATCCATGATGGGTAAGTATTACGGTGGCCCCCAACGACTAGTTTCTTACTTTATAAATTTTTTTAAATTAAAGATTGAAAAGAAAATATTTCAACACAAAATTTTAGTTCATGTCTCAATGCTTTTAAATGCATAAAAAAGCGAATAATAATAAATCATTCTGGGATTATTAAAAATATCTATTTTAGATTAAAACAGAATGAATTTTTGGATATTCCATTTAAATACATTTCTTCAGATAATTCATTATGAAGGATGGAAAATGATAGGAAATCAATAAAAGTTATATATATGTGAACTTTTTACGAAGATGATTTAATATTCCAGGAGAAAATGGCAGTTTGTTAAAGATGTAGAATGATTGAAGTCGGTATCAAGAATCATGGCAAGGAGGTTATAGGCAATGATGAGACACCACAAGAGTTTCTTCAATAAGGAGCAGCCAATTTCCAGATAAATCGTTTATTAACAACCATGACGATGCCAATAACAGTTCCCACAGTATCCTGTGTAAACTTATAGCCCTCAGGCTTGACGATAGCTCACTACATCATCTAATAGATATTAAAGAGCTGTTATGAAATTCTAAGTCAGTTGAACACCAGATAACCATTTGGTCAGCACTTTTGGTCAGCACAAACCCGACAAAAATCTGCTCTCCAAAAGCTTGCAAGTCAGTTTTGTTCACGACGCGTAGAGTTACTGAAAAAACATAACAAGCGCACGATCCACTGAGTGAGAGGCTAATTTAAGCTAAGCAAATGAGGAGCGAGGGAGATGATTTAACACGAAAGAATCCCCATCGTAGCTGCGCATTGATTTTGACGTGAAAAATACCCAGCACGCGAAGCAAAGCATGGAATAAATTTTTAAAAAATGGCTTTTTAAAAACATTAGAAATGACAACATGCGTCTCTCAGAATTTTATAGACTGGGTAGTTGATAAAAGCTACGAAGAACTTAAAGTTTTAGATTAAGATTTGGAATAAGATAATTATTAATATACGTGTTATTACTTTTAAAAGGACATTAAATAGGAATAAATATTATTAAGAATTAAGGAAATAATGACTATATCAGAAGTTAGATTAATTTAAAGGAATAATGCGAAATAAATGCGAAGGATATGCGAAGGAAAATAATTTTTTCATAACACACACACACACACACACACACACATATATATATATATATATATATACAGGGTGATCTTTTTTAAAGTGACAGTTTTTGGAGCGCTCTGTTGCACGATCTAATAGTCGAAATGGCACCAAACTTGGTATTTCGACTAATCAAGACATGGGAAAAAGGGATTTCGTGAAAAAAAAAAGTTCCAAAAATCACCGATAGGGCATTTTGCGGCGCTGTTGTAGCTTACAATAACTAAAATTAGCATAAAACACGAATAACAAGGAAAAATGCAAATGTTGTGCGATGACAGTGCCAGTAATAGGGGCTATAAAAGCAAGTAGTAGACAGCTCCGACAAATAATCTCAGCTGAAGTAAACGAGCTCCAGTGGGCATGCCTCTCACGTTACCGGAACGTGCGTTACTGGTGAAGCTGTATTATATGAATAAATGTAATGCATCCGCAGCTCTTCGGGAATTTCGAACCAGAAAAAAATTACGAAAGGGACCTTTATCGCTGAATGGTCTTAAGAAAATGATTAAGAAGTTCGAGGAAACGGGGTCACTGACCATTTGCGCTGGGAGAGGACGTAAACAATTATCAGAAGATGTAATAACTGATGTGGCAACTGCAATTGTCGAAGGATCGTAGGGAACCATTGCTGGTACTAGCAGCGCCCGGTGTGTAGCTCGACAATTGGACATGAATTATACCACGATATGGAGAGTTTTGCGGCGCATTATTGGATTTTACCCCAACAAAATCAGCCTCTTGCACGAACTGAAACCAAGTGATTATGATAAGCGAGTGACATTCACTCTATCGTTTCTTGCCAAAGGTGACATTGATGATGCTTTCCCATGGCACATTCTGTGGGGAGATGAGTGCCACTTTTATCTCAATGGGTCCGTAAACACACAAAATAGCCGAATTTGGGTTCTGAGCATCCCCACACCGTGCATGAAATCCCATTAAATTCTCCAAAAGTCACTGTTTGGTGTGGTTTCACAGCCGAATTCGTAATTGGGCCATTCTTTTTTGAGGCCATCACTTCGACAGAACCCGAAACGTGCACCATAAATGCAGAAAGGTGCCACGAAATGCTGCAAACGTTTGTTATTACACAACTTCAGCAAAGAAACCGTCTCCAACAGACAATCTTTATACAGGATGGTGCTCCGCCACACATTGGTAATAAGGTAAAGCAGCTGTTGCGCCAAACCTTCACTGATGATAGCGTCATAAGTTGGAGTTTTCCAGTTGCATGGCCGCCTCGTTCCCCTGACCTCACGCCATGCGATTTTTGGCTCTGGGGTTATTTGAAATCTCAAGTTTATGTTGGTGGAGTATCAAATTTGTCTATTCTAAAGGACAACATAACAAAGAGAGTGCGGAATATTCCTCGTGATATGTTATGTACGGCTGTGGAGAACGTTGTGCACAGAATGCACGGTGTTATTTCTGAGAACGGTGCTCACATTGAAGGTGGTCTAATTCCTCACCGGGGAAGTTAATGTAGTAAATAAACATTAATAATTTAACTGTACGATTGTATGTGTTAGTATTTCTCTTTTCTCACATTTTATACATTGCAAAGCGCCACAAAATGCCCTAGCGGCGATTTTTGGACTTATTTTTTTTCACGGAATCTTTTTCCCATGTCTTGATTAGTCTAAATACCAAGTTTGGTGCCATTTCGGCTATTAGATCGCACTACAGGGCGTTCCAAACACTGTTATTTTAAAAAAAAGATCACCCTGTATATTGCATTATCGAATAGGTATAAAATTTTAATGTTCTTTCTGGAATGTTTATAAATTATTTACTAAATGGCATGACTAAATAACTATTCTAATAAAACAATTTTATAGACTGAATCGTATTTTGACATACACGTTAGAAGATTTTATATACAATATGAATGTGATTGATAATTAAAACATTAAAATAATGGCATATCTTAATTTATGTTTTTTTAAGAAATTTTATTATTGAATTCAACTGTTAACTGATTCCAAATGACGTAAAACCTTTGTAAAACCAATACACTTTTGGTATTTTTCTTTCATAGCTCAAATATCACAAAGGAAATATAGACTATGTACATTTTGAAATACTTTAAAATGCTGTGACAAAACTATTAATCGAAAGAAAACATTTCACTCCTGTTCTGTATCATTTTATCACAGTGCTTTTGTGTACACTAGTTTTGAAACACAATTTATAGATTATTTGAAATTTTAATTATGTTAAGTGATTGTTTACATGTAGAAAAGGATTGTTTACATGTAGTGTAGGAAAGTTTCACCAATATTTCAGAAAATATTTCGACACTACTGTTATTTCACAACGCGTGAGTAACCGGGTGCAAAATTAACTGTTCATATATTTCTTAAATTTAAAGTCCAGCAAACAAACAATATGCCTTTCTATTGTTATGTTTTTTGTATACAGATTCTCAACATTTGTCATTATACAGTAACTATTTCCTCGACCGTCATTCTCAAACGTATGGTTTCATTTCTAAAAGTGTTTTAAATGATGCTCTTCATCACATGAAAATCATAAAATGAATCCACTTACGAAAAAGTCATTATGTTTTAAAAGTAACGAAATAAAATTTTTCATCTGGTTTCTGTGTTATACACCTTTAATTTCGAAGAAGTTTCGCCTTTCTCTAACAAGTAAATTAGTACAAATTCCATTGTTATGCAACCAAAATTTACCTCTCTACGATATTTTAAACTGTGCGTATTCTCAGTGATTTTTGGCACGAAAACCGAAAACGACTTTTCTATTTATTGTTATATCGATATATTCATGCATAACGAGCTATATATTCTTGTATATTGAATTACATATATTTTTTGTTAAACGTTGCAGTATACCTTTTGTGTTTAAAATGAAGTTTTTAAAGTGTGAAAAATCGAATTAATATAAAGGTTAATTATCACAAAAACATCTCCAGTGTCAACCTTTTATCTTATTCCCCTTCTCCCATTAAATTTAATAAAAATTCCAGAATTAGATACGGTAAACTAAAATAATTTAACAATTTTTATACTTCCGCAAAAATGTAATACGAAAAGCAAGGAATCTCGAAAAGTAAGGAATTCAAAAATACAATTACGCACATTGTCGAAAAAAAACTATTTTACCTTGAATAAAAAAATATAAATTAGAAGTTACTTTTTTTTTTATCTATGTACCTTCGTTGAAGTATATGTTTTATTAGTGGATATACTTATGACCTGAGCAAAAGATTAAGAAGATGAGAACACCTGCATTATAATGCATTCCTTTATTTGAATTATATGAAGCAAGTTGCTTTCTACGAAAAAATAAAAATATTAAATAACCATAAAACAAATAAAGAAGAATTAGCTCAGGAAAAACGTTCTATATTTTTTAAGGAAGTAAAGAAATAGTGATGCATGAGAAGAGCCTTATTTAGCACAGGGTGAATCACACTCCACGTAGTTAAAAAACTGTTTCGTTTGTCCATCTGTGTGTCAGTTCTCTAATCTTAAATGTGTTTGTAGTGTTATGCAATTTAAATATGTTATTAAATACCACAATAGCACGTCCCCTATTCAGAACGGTGTGCGCTTTTAAAGAGACATAGTTTAATCTTAAATGGTATTTTTTCAGTCAGTGCTAACAAAATTATATAGTCTGTTTATCTCCAATCTAATGTTCGAAATATGTTTATATTGGCGCTAAATTGACAGGTTATTGAGATTAATGTCAGTACTTCTCTATTCAATATGAAGAAAAATATTTATTAATATTTAATATTTGTTAATCCTTTCTAATGAACTTATTTAGAAAGAGCGACCTCACTGACATTTACAAACTGTTGGTAAATTAAGTGAAACAAACCCATTTCGAAGAGAAGAGGCGTCAGTTAATCTCACTTCCGGTAGTGACAGATGAAAAGCCATGCGCAATAAAATATTAGGCTGTATTATCATATGGACGACATTTTTCTTCACAAAATTATATTGGAATTAATTACATGAGTTGTACATAATGGAGATTTGTATTTATTTATTTATTTATTTGTTTACTTATTTATTTTTCCGAAAATAAAATACAGAATAATAATATCTCTTTCGTGTATTTTTTTTCACACAGAAAAATAATAGTCTGAATATATTTTTCACCTCTGAATCAACAATTAATAATAAAGTTTCTCATTAATTCTACAGAATCTATGATAAATGAATTTATTAAATATAAAAACGGTACATAATAATGTCAATTAATATAAGAACCAATTAAGAGGGGCGAAGTTGAATATTTATTAACCTTGTTTGTTAAGCTTAATTAGGATGAAGATCCTAACATACATTTATAAATCGTTCCTAAAATTAAATGAAACAACCTATTTCAAAGAGAAAAGGAGTTGATTAATCTCGCTTCTACTTTAGACACACGTAATTCCACGTTTATTTAAATTTAGGATTTGAATCATAGGATAATCTAGTCTTTTCTCCATAGCATCAGCATGGAAATTAATTTATGAATTGTAGCTAATGTAAGCGTATTCTTTTATATTTTGTGGTGAAAATATGTAGAAATATTAACTTAGAGTGAGAATTTTTTTATATATACCAAAAGATGATCAACTGGAATAAAAGATTCGTTGTTTGGAGCGATAAATGCATATTTTATGAACCCTATACGGGATATACTTTACTCATTTTTTAACAATCTCAATTAATACGAAGGCCTGAAACAAACAAATCGAAAAATAATAAATAATCTTAATTAATGAATTTGTTTAGAAATAGTAACCACACGCAAATGAAATTCAGGGTAACTATGCGAGAAAAGCGTATTTCGAATGGAAAGGAACTCGATTAATTTCGTTTATATTTGAGAAAGGTGTAAAGATATATGTGGTAAAAACAAGTTTTTAGCTTGAGCTATTCTAATAATTTTGCAATGCGAAGTGAGAATAATTACACATTTCTATGAAAGAGCAGTGCTTCTTGTGAAACACTCAGCAATATGAAATTTGGGTCTTTTACAGATTTAGACATTTATTTGCTTCTTATTAATTTTATTTAGTACAAATGCCTGAAAACAACCAATATACCAAATTTAATTAAATAATTCAGAAAGACCAACTTTAGAAATGAACTGGTTTAAACCTTTACTCAGACAAATTCATTCCGAGAAGTAAATGAATTGATTAACCTCCATTTTATTTAAAACAAACATAAGGCCATGTGCAACAAATTCTACGACTTAAGCATGCGTTATACTAAAGAATACTTTGTAGAATTTACTTGAAGCTCTCTCTATAAAATGTAACTAATATAGGCACATACTTTTACTAAATTCATAAAACTTGCGAGATACAAAACATGTTTTGGTTTGTTTTATTTCAGTTTGATTTACAGGAGAAAAATCCACTAGCGGGACGAATACATCATATTATCAAGCAAAAATTGAATTTTTTATAAAATGTACAGAAATATGAGAACAGAATATATTAAATATATAGACGATTAAATGATAATTATTAATTTTAGTTAATGCAAATTTTGGAATGAAAATAAAGCCATATTTAATCGTTGCAGTTTAACATGTGTAGGAAGAATAATATCTCATTTAGAAACTGTTCAAAAAATTATCGCTGACAAATCCATTTCTAGAAGGATATGCTATTAATCACGCCTACGTTTTAGTTTGAAATAAAGCCATATTCTGTAAAATGTAAGATTGTATCATTAGATATACTTGCGATTTCTTTATATAATTAGATTAGAATTTATCATGTGACCGATATATAATATTTGCATACATTTTAAGTCATTCGAGAAAAAAATAATTGAAACAAAATAAAATTAACTTAGATGGATTTCTCGTTTCGTAAATAAGAAAATAATGCAGTGAAACAAGAACTACAATTTCATGATAAACGCTCCGGAAACCTTAAATTTTAATGTGTTAACTGTATATGCGATTACTCTCTCGGTAATAATTTTTGTTGCAATGAATGCATGGGAAGGAGCAAAGTAATTTATTTAATTAATCTTGCATATTAAACTATATTTAAGAATCTTAACCCTAGACATTCATTTATACGTTTTTGGTGAAATAAGCGTGAGAAGCATATTTCAAATGAAAGAGGCCATAAATCGCACTTTCATTTGAAGCTGAATTAAAACCTTGGGCAATAAAAATCTATGGCTGTATCATGAGATATACTAATATATATATATTTTTCATTGAATTAGAAGGGGATTCATATATAAAGTGCATATCTAATAGAGTAGTATAGTTCTACATTTTGGTAAAAATATCATACTGAAAAATGGATTCTTGTAAATGTATTATTATGCGTAGCAAAATATATTGAAGGGGAGTAAATACGCAATTCTACAGATGAAATAACAATTATTTATTTTTGAAACCAATATAGCTTGTTGGTGCAGCAAATTTCTAAATAATTATCCGCTTAGTTAATTTTCTACTTATTTATGTATCATTCAGATACAAACAAAGAACTAAAGTACCTTATTTAAAGTGCAGTCATTAATATTAGTTTTTATAATATTAATAAAAGTAACGTCTTCTAACAACCAAAATCATTTACCGCATTAATGAATTTTCGTTGTTGAACTTATTCAAGAAGAATAACCTAATTTATAAATTGTTCTGGGAATTACTTCGGGAAAAGCCATTTTGAATAGAAAGGACTCGATTAATCTCGCTTTCTTTTGAGACCAACATAAAGCCACGTGCAATAAAATACAGGGTTGTATCATGAGGGATATACTAATGTTTCCTCTGTAGTTTTTGTTTGGAATTGATTACATCAGGCGTATCTAATGGAGGAGTACATCTGTATTTATTTGGTGAAAGTAGTATGTAGAAAGAAAGATTTGTTTTATGTAGCTGATTATTTTCTATGTACGAAATAGGAGGAGATTGAAAATATCCTTTATCTCTTAAAAAATAATTAAAATGGATTGTCTAGAAGATGAAAGAAAAAAAATATCTTATTATTAATATAAACCAGACAATCAAACCCGGAATTCTCGGGTTACTGAACATGCTACACACTGTACAGAAAATAGGGGAAAACATTTTTTTAATTGAAAACTGTAATATATTATTTAACATATTTTTAAAAGATTGCGTTCTAACAACACCAAAAAGTATTTTTATATGAAAAATAACAATAAATTAATATCAATTATGTATTCAAATAAAGTTTTTAAATTTATTGAAAGCTATAAATGTTTTTGTATTAGCTGCATGAAAACGGTTAATAGTCCAAGATCACTATTACTGATCTGTTAAATTTGTATTTTA
The DNA here is from genome assembly GCA_963931845.1 of Maratus michaelseni. Lineage (NCBI taxonomy): Eukaryota > Metazoa > Arthropoda > Arachnida > Araneae > Salticidae > Maratus > Maratus michaelseni. Next base: position 214,750,284 of record OZ007590.1, read on the forward strand.
TTTATTTATTCCACTAATTTATTCATTAATTGATAAAGTTTCAGTTTCGTTATGGAATGTTAGCTGGTTAGAAATGCTAAACTATTTATTTTGTTTTAATGTGCAAATAGGATAATCATCCGTAATCGGGCTGTATGCGATAAAGAGATATTTTTTAAAATTACCCTTAAAATTACTTAAAAAACAATAAAAAAAAAATCTGTCAAATGAGATACAGTTTTAAAACAAACTGCATTTGAAAGTAAATGTTTTCATTATCAGGTAAATTCGAATTCTATTGAGGTAATAAAAGTTTGAGGACTTTTATCTGATGTCAAATGGTTAATAAAAAAAAGACTAAAAGAAAAAAAATGAAATTTCATGCACTCGCCAAACTTAGACGGTTTAACTGCTATTTATTTTATTTTATTTTTTAATTTTTGCTACTAGTAATTACAGTTCTGTAAGCTAGATCTGCGGCAAAATCTTTATAAAACTAGAATTGTTACACAAGTAACAGTTTCTGATCTTATTCCGTTATGCATTTTTTATTATACATACTATACGAAATACCGCGAAAAGACAGTTTCCATCTTTCTTGATAAGTATAAGTAATTCTGCTTTTCATTCATAATAATCATAATAATTAATGCTACAGCCCGTTATGTTTCTTCAAAAACTCTCAGAATAAACAAATCAACATTCTTTGACTTAATGCAGTACTGCCAACTTTTACGCTTTTTTTCTATCACTAAAATTTTATAGTAAATTTAAACTTATTAAATCGCCGAAATCATGTAATTCAATAAAGCAAAAATTTCTATCAATTTGTAGTGGTAGCAAAAAGCGTAAAAATTGGCAGTTATACTTAATGTAAAGAAGAATCTGGATAAATTGCGCATGTGCTTAAAAAGCCAGCTTCGAATATATTGCTGCGTTGCGCAGAAACAAATTTTTAACTCTGCTAATTAATAGTAATTACGGTCACAACAACTAAATTTGACGCATGGATAGACTAAAATGTTTCATTTAAGGATAGAATTAAATACATTGATGCAATAATTTTCTCCCGCGGAATCACGTAAGAATCTGTCTTGCGTTTTAAATATACATGTTGCAAAATGATTGAGACGCTTTCATTTTTTACATGTTGGCGATACATTGGAAATGTGAATTACAAACGTGTTCAATATAAGGTAGGAATTAAGACTTTATTGATTAAATATTCCTGCAATTAATTTTCGTAAAGGTACATTAAAAAAATATATATATATGGTTTCTGGTTTTTATAAGTTATATTTAATACTTTTTTCGTACTCTGACAATTAAAACAGAAAAATCCCATTCTTCTACAACCAAAATTTATTGAGTTATCACACTGTGACATTTCGAAGCTTCTGGCACTAAAAAATCGTCTGCGAATGTTTATTGCAGAAAACTTCGAAATATCATAAAATTCACAAAATCATAACTTGGTTCATTTTGTTTGTAGAAGAGTGGGGTGTTTACTGTTTTACTTCTCAGAACATGACAAAAACGTCTATAAATATAACTTATAGGATCAAGAAACTCTATAAAAAATTTTAAAGTGTAACCTTCTGACAACTTTTAATTTTCAAAATTTCTTTCAATTTTTTTTGGGACGCCGTGTATAAATATGTCTGACTATAATAAAATAACAGTTGTACATTTCATTCACTGAGAACAATTAAATTGATATATTATAACTATTTAAAGAAATGTAAAATATTTTTAATAATGCATTTTAATCATTATCGAAATTAAAACTTCATCAGTAAAATGAAAATATAGTTAAGTTCTGTCTCCCAAAATCATACTTTATTCTGATACTGTAAAAATTCTGATAACATAAAAGTTCATAAAATATATACTTTCGGATTTCGTAAAGGAAAATCTTTAAATGCGCAACTAAGTAAAATTTACATTCAAGCTATGACACTAACGACCATCCGCACCAATTAAAATATTCTGAAAGTATACAGTTATTAAATTCCAAGCATTCTGTGATCATTGTATGGATGCTGGTGGCCTAAGCATGTTTAAAAATAATTACCAGCAGAACGGGCATGTGTTGAATACACAGCGCCCTTTTCAAATTCGGGTTACTTCCCGCGGAAGGAAGATATTAAAATAATTATGGGTTGTTTAATTAGAGCTCAAATATAGGGTGACGTTGGAAAACTAAAGTACTGTTAAAGATATGTGCATCTAAAATGTAATTTATCTCTGGTATGTAACAAAGGAATCTTACTTAAACTTATTTAAAATAATTACTTCTCTTTAAAGTATCGCATTAAATTTTAAAAAAATCAAAACTATTTGTTTATTAAAAATCTGAACTATTTGTAATTCTCTGGGTTTTTAAGAAAAAAGGGAAGCCAAACTTGGGACTCTATTTCAAATATTTTCAATTAGTAAGTTTCAATATACTTTCTATAGTATAATATCAGAATCTTACAATATGCACAAAAATATCGTTCATAGAAAATATCGTTATAAGAAATTAAAACAAGTTTCTAATTAGCATAAAAGTTTAGAATTAAAATTTTTCTATCCTTGAACTGACATTGGAGATTTTAAAGAAAGATGAAAGTGCACATAATTCTTTTAAACATTTTCCAAAAGAATTCATATTGGTATAAAATTGGTATTTCTTAATTCTTTTTTCTTAATTTTATTTTTTAGTATTTTTTTTTCTTTTTCTTTTTAATTTTTAATATTTAATTTTTAATATTTAATATTTAATTATTAATTTTTATTATTTTCTTCAATATTTTTTCAATTAATGAAACCTCGCCGTCAGGGTGAAGTATAATAAATGTGTTATTAAGTCTGCTATATAGCTGCTGTTAGTCTGCTATATATCTGCCATTATATCTGCTATTAAGTTAAATGTGATAACTTCTTTTTAGACGTTAACCACCCTCCCTCCCTATAACTGCAAATATAACGAATAACTTGTTCAAGAAAACCCCCTTTCCCTACATTAACGCAATTTTTAAAAAAAATTATATATTTCTGATAATTCAAACATAACGAAGACACTACGCTAAAATAGCCGCCACAGCCCTTCCTATCCTCAAATTCAAATCTATATCTTAAACAGTTTTCTTAATTTTTGTTTATTAGTAAAAATTGGCCATTATTTCATTTTATTTTCGCGAACTAAATTGAGGTATCTGCCAGAGAAACAGATCTTTTTATAGTTCAATTTTTAATAAAAGCCGATCCTTGTCTGAAACTTTTTTTTTTTTTTTTTTTTTTTTTTTGAGTTGCGCCACAAAATGTTTACCGTTCTTTGCAAAACTTAAGAAAAATTACCAGTCGGATTTCACGAAAATTGCATTGTCGGATGCAGAAAAACTTTCTACATATGCTTAGAAAGATTCAAATCGATATATTATTAGTTTTCTTAAAATTCGCTAATTAGTAAATAAATTTCAATTTCGTTCATTTTTGCTTTCAAATCAAGAACGAGAACTGGATTTCTTTTTCTTTTTTATCCCTTTTGAAATAAAAGATGGCATTTTCGATACGATTTGATATGAATTTAATTAATATTTCAGCTAATTTTCACAATATTAAAATTCTGAGACTCAGCTGCACCAGAGAAGTGCCTTGGACTATCATCGCCTAAAAGTTCAGGCTTCTAGGTTCGCTAAATTTCGCTAGCTATCACTAGTTATCACAGAAAGACACACACATACACAGGGCGAAATTTTCTTTTATTTGTATAGATACAAAGCGTGAAAATACGTATAATTAAATATTTACGAAGTTTTTTTTTAATTTTTTAACATTTGAAATTTTGAAAATAAAAATATAGCATGCTTTAACCATTTAAAAATTAGAAGTACTTAAACGAAATGCTTTGTTTCTATCAGCAGTTAATAATATGGATTTCGTTACAAGTGTTTTCCATTTTTGATACATCAGATAGATTTGAAGTAAGTTATTAAGAACTTGTCAGTTTCATTAAAATGTCAAAACTTAAAAATTAAGTATATTTTTAGAAATGTTTTGTTTCCAAATGGAAAGTAAGTGTATAGTATTTTGGAAGACCACACAGAAAAAAATTTAAATAAACGTTTTAATGAAAAATGTTGCTTTTATTCAAAAAGAAAATAAAAATCTTATAGATGTTGTTATTCGAGTGATTTTATCTTAGTATATAAATAGTGGTTACGCTGGGAGAAACTATAATGTTTTGGGAAATAGTCCTTTAATTGAAAGTAACAAAAATAGAGGGTGATATTTGTTAAATTTTAATTATTTAATATATGAAAACATTTTAAGTCTGTAAAATTCAATTAAAGAACAATTTTTTTTAAATCAGACTTTTTACATTGAAGTGTAATTACTGCGTAAAGTAATAAAAACATAACACAAAAGGCTTAAAAATACCTTTTAGTATAAAGATTACTCATCTTTCATATGCTCTAACGGCGACTTCTTCAAGATTAAAATGATAAATAAACTATTTTCGCAAATTTTTTGAAATGATAAACACAAATCACGATATCGCATATATAATGTAAGCAGGTACTTAAATTGGTCCAACTGGAAACGTGAAAACTAGTATTTTATTACTTTTTAAGCACCTGCTTACATTAAACATGTGATATCGTGATTTGTGTTTATCATTTCAAAAACTTTGCTAAAGTAGTTTATTTATCATTTTGATCTTGAAGAAGTCGCCGTTAAAGCGCATGAAATATGTGTCATCTTTATATTAAAAGGTATTTTTAAGCCTTTTATATTATGTTTTTATCACTTTAAGCATTGATTATACTTTAATTTAACGATAACAAATGAGTTTATTATATTATTTGTAGACTTTTTTATATACAATTAATAAAATAAAAGGGCAAACTACACAAAAAACCCATTAACATGTAATGAATATGTATATGCGTACCGAAGAGGAAAATTTCCCGCATAGCATGCACAGTCACAGTGACTTCATTGTGACGTCACTGTGAGTCACGTACGTGACGTCACATCTGTGACCAAAATGACACCACTTTGTAGCGTCACACTGTGACCAAAATGTGCACGTCTTGAAGATCTAAAGAAAACTTAAAATAAACTTTAGAACATCTTATGGCATCAAGAAAATTACTTTTTGACAGCTTAAAAAAATTTTGTGACGTTGCAATGACGTCACTGCAAGTCACATAAGTCACGTAAAACCTATGACCACAATACCAACACTCTGTGACTTCACAGTGTGATCGGAGAGTGAATTTGGAAAAAAAAAAACCTCTTAAAATATAGAATTGAATTATGTCATGTACCTAAATCATTAATAAAAACATTGTCATACATTATTTAAATATATTGAGCGTTTTCAAAATAAAATAATAAATAAATATCTGTCTACATATATGAGGCAGATCATTTTTTACAATTTTCATTACCATTTTTATGAAATTTGACAAAATATACACTGTTAAAAAATTTCGTTTATTGTCAGGTTGTCTTCCGTGAATTTTGATCAGAAAGTTTCCGTTTTGTTAGAAAAATGGAATCACTCCCGTATATCTGTTGCTACCCAGCTAGAAAAAGTTTGCAAAAAAAGTGCACAAAATCCGAGCGTATTTGGCACCTCTACTTATGCATAAAAACTGCAAACTGAATTGGGCACAAAAAGTGCATAAACGGTATCCCTAAATTGTACACTTTTTAGACTTTTAAGATTACAGAGTTTCAAATACGGAATTATTAATGTAAAAATCTATCATCCAATGGGATTGCAGTATTTTGATCGCCACACATGCGCTTAAACTCCTTCGCGTCTGTATCACTCCATTTATTGACTACAAAGACGGAACATTCCTCAAAAAACAGAAACATTAAGGCAACTCTGCTGCCAGTCCTTTTTCCGTAAATTGGCGGAATTTTTTTTTTTACAGTATACTGTTAAAAATAATCTGAAATTCACGGGTATTTTTTTCCTGAATTTTACAGAAAAAGTCCCTTTTCATGAAAAAAGGGCATTTTCAGTTAAATGCAGAAAAATTCCTCATATAAGAAACCAGCCAACGGAGATATTCCGTTATCTGTATCTGCTGCATTTTTATTTTCATTGTTTCAAAAACTGACATGTTGCTGCACAAAAAAACTAAAAATTCCATAAATTAAAATTTCAAGTTTATGTAAAACAACAACAAGAAAATAGTGCTTTCGAATTTAAAAAAGCAAAAATTAATTCTTTCCATTCTTTTAATATTATTTGCAATTCATTTTTTAAAGTTATAAAAAAGTATTCGCATTTAAAATATAGTCTAAACAAACAGATTAATATATATATAAAATAGCTAAATTAAGTGAAAAAAAATCGATTCTATTTAAAAAAGCAACAAACAAAAATAATGCTTTCGAATTAAACTCATTCCTTTAAAATTATTCGCAATTTATTTTTTAAAGTTATAAAAAACACTCACACTGAAAATATATTCTAAACGAACACATTTAAAAAATACCATTAATAGTTGATTAAAAATCGATTTTCGCAAAAAAGCAAAAAAAAAAAAAAAAAAAAAAAAAAAAATCATTACGAAATATCCCCGCAATTAACTTCAAAATTACCAGTTTTCTAAACCCCAAATTGTTTAAGTCCCAAGCTGCGATTTGAAGACATCCCGTATAATCGTTTCCTTCTCTTACTCTCGCAAGGACCCGCTGGTCTTACGGTAAAGCACTCGGCTCAAGCCGCTAACGTCCCCGGTTCAATCCTCAGGTCTGGCAGAAAATGTTTATCAAATATTAAATACTCCCGTAATAATCAATAGATGGCAGCACAAATAGAGATGACATTTTTTAAAACCGAGTTTATTTACAAATAAAATAAAATAAATAAAATAAAATAAAAATAAAAAAATTAATAAAAATAAAATAAATAAATTAATAAAAATAAATAAATTTACCCTTCCTTTATCTTTCAAAACGGAAAATGTACTAACGGAACGGAAAAAGTCCGGCAACTTTGCTGCCAGTAGTTTTACCATGAATTGACGGATTTATTTTTAACAGTGTACTATATAATACACAGGTAAAAATCCTTAAATAGAAATTTAGTAACGTATATTATATACTTAATATTATATACTTAATAATATAATAATAATATTATATACAATATATTATATAATAATATTATATACTTAATAATATAATAATAATAATATATACAATATATTATATAATAATATTATATACTTATTATTATAAACTTAAATTAAAGTAATTGAAGCAACTTCATAATGGATAACTCGAGGTGGACTTTAACATGTTTAATTTACAATTTAAATCACAACACTTACATCTACACAAAACACGTAACAGATACATTCTTAAGAGTAAACAAAACTTAATACCAGTAGGTGATGTAGTTCGCTGTGGTGCTGCCATATATTAATTACATTTCTAACTAAACACCACATACTCTCCCCTCCTTAATTTGGGAATTTACAGGGACCTTTTCTTTTCCTGTTGGATCTTCTAGGTACCTGTTAGGAAGAAGAAGAGTTATTTAAAGTATCTTTAGCATCATCAATAGAAGTATTGGGCACCATAGTTTTTGGAACTGAAGAGATCACTTTAGAGTCCACTGGAGGAGGACTTGGAGTATTTGGGAGGACAAAGTCATCTGGTTTAGGATTTGGAGAAGCTGGGACAACACAATCATCTGGTTGAGGATTTGGAGTAGATGGGACAACAGAGTCAGCTGGTCAAAAATCTGGGACACTAGGAGGCATTAGCTGAGAATCACTTTGATTAACAACCTGCATTATCACTTTTGTGACTTTCTGTACCACTCTCTTCAGAATTTAAATCATTAGTTAGATGTATCTTCGAACCGAAATTAGTTATCTGATCAACATTCCTTTTCCAAATATTCGAACCAACTTGAATTCTATAATGCAACTTGCCCTCTCTTGCAATAATGCGACCAATTTTCCACTTGGCTTCAGGAGTATAATTTCTTACAGCCACTTTCTCTTTAATTTGAAATTCTTTTACTTTAGAATTGGCGTTTCTCGCATTTTGTTTATCATGCACAAAATTTGTGACATTTGGAATTATCAAATCTTTTTTCGTTCTTATATTTCGTTTTAGAAATAGAGATGCAGGACTTTCCCCCGTAGTAACATGAGGCATCATTCTATATTGTAAAAGAAAGTTATTTATTTTCATCTGTAAAGTACCAGATTCTGAAGATAAGGCTTTTAACCATTTTTTATGAATCTGCACATATCTCTCTGCCTGACCATTTGTAGCTGGATGGTATGGAGCACTAAATCTATGTTTAACCCCATGATTCTTCAAAAATGTCTCAAATTCTTCAGAAGTAAATAGTTTTGCATTATCAGATACCAGAGATATAGGATTCCCGTATCTGGCAAAAAGAGAAGAAGGACAAGTAATTGTTTGTTCTGACGTTATATTAGGAACAATAAAAACTTCAGGCCATTTGCTATGAGCATCAACCACAAGCAAAAGCATTTTACCCATCACAGGACCAAAATAATCTATATGAATTCTTTGCCATGGAGCTGTAGGCCATTCCCAATGATGAGTATCTTAGGAGGATTATTTTTTAAATTGACACAAGTAGTGCAATTTCGTGCAAGATCTTCAATATCTTGGTCAATCCCTGTCCACCAAACAAAACTGTGAGCTAAGGACTTCATTTTCACTATACCGAAATGTCCAAAGTGTAAATCACGTAAAATTTGTTTGCGGTGAACTTCTGTGATAATTACTCTACATCCTTTTAAAATGCAACTATATTGAAGAGTAAATTCTTCTTGTTTGCCAACAAAAAGTAAATTTTTAGGAATTGGAGAACCAGAAATTAGATGATGAAAAAGTTGACGTAATAAAGGATCAGATTTTGTAACTACAGCAATTGATTTGGCGTTTAAAGGCAATGTAGAAATTTGGTTAATTTGAAAAAATTCAGATTCATCAATTACATTACTTGAATTTAATTGTGGGGGTAAATCTTCACTACGTAATGGAAGTCGTGAAAGAGCATCGACATTTCCATATTCGGATGTTTTCTTATAGCGAATATCATATTTAAACGCTTGTAAGTATAATGCATACGAGTATCTTTTAATCCGAGCAGCTGAAAGAACAGGAATACTTTTATTTGCAGAAAATATGGACACGAGTGGTTTGCTATTTGTAAATAAAGTAAACCTATTACCATATAAATATAGAAAAAATTTCTTTACTCCAAAGATAATAGCTAGTGCTTCCTTATCCACCTGGCTATATTTTTTTCTGCATTCGTAAGCGTTCTGGAGACAAAACCAATTGGTTTTTCCACGTTATCTGGCATCACATGCGAAAGAACTGCAGATATACCATATGGAGAAGCATCTGTTGCTAGCACTAAAGGCAATTTAGGGTTGAAATGAGTAAGAACTCTTTCTGAAATAATTTCATTTTTTATATTTTTAAATGCTTGTTCACAAACAGGAGACCAAATACATTTTACATTTTTTTGAGCAATTGATTTAAAGGATGAGCAATTGTAGATAAATTTGGTACAAATTTAGAATAATATGTGACTAAGCCTAAAAAAGCTTTAACTTGTGACATATTAATTGGTCTAGCAGCATTGACAATAGCTTCAATTTTATCATGCGTTTTATGAATACCTTGCTTATCAATTTTATAACCACAATATGTAATATGGTCAGCCAGAAAAATTGATTTATCTTTATTTATCCTAATATTATATTCACGTAACCTAAGACTTGTTTTAGTCTTTTTAAATGAATTTCATCCGTTTCCTCTGTAACACCAATAGCATCAATGAACACCGCGACACCATCAATACCACTTAATATTTGTTCAATAGATCTTTGCCAAATTGCTGGAGAGCTAGTAAGACCCATTGGTAACTCTAAAAATTGAAATAAGCCCTTCGGAGTATTTATAGTTAACAATTCCTGTGATTTTTCGTCTACAGGTAACTGAAGATAAGCTTGATTTAAATCAGTTTTAGTAAAATGTAAACCACCATCGAAAGTAGCTAACATGTCCTCTACCCTAGGTAAAGGATATTTTTCCACCTTCAAAAATTTATTTACTGTAACTTTTAAATCTCCGCATAAACGTATTTTACCATTTGGTTTTACCACTGGAACTATAGGAGTTGCCCACTTACTACTGGTGACAGGTTTAATAATACCCTCATCCTGTAACCTTTGAATTTCATCATTTACTGCATTACGTAGAGCATACGTGACTGTTCTAGCCTTACAAAATATGGGCGTAGAACCTTTTTCTAGATAAAGTTCTGCTTTCAAACCATTTATTTCCCCTACTTTATCCGAAAATAAATCAGAAAAATCATTTAATAATGCTTTCAATTGATCAGTAGAATTTGCAATTTCATTGACATACACATATTTAAAATTAGTGGGAAACAAATTAAATGCAGCTACCCAGTCTCTGCCAAATAAAAGTGGGAAATTATCTTATTTAATTAAATATTAATTTAAGCTTTTTAGTAATATTTGCATAAGAAACATTTACTGTTACATACCCCACAGGTGTAAACACCTCACCCGTTGCAGTTCTCAATTGACCGTCTGGTGGAAAAATTTTATTATTCGGAAAAAATCTCCGAAAACGATATACAAGTACCGCAGAAGTTCCGGAGCCCGTGTCTAACTCCATTTCAGCTTTAGCTTTGTTTTCAATTAAAACCCACACTTTTATAGATGTAGAACTTTTATCATGGCTGACAGATAAAATGTCGACAGTTTGCAATACATTTGTTTGTTCCTGAGAATTACTTTTACATACTTTACCAAGATGGCCTCTTTTTTTATATATTTTACAAATAGTATTTATGTGCTTACACTTGTTGGCAAGATGAGATGGATTTCCACATCTATAACATTGTAATTTATTTTTATTTAATTCAAAATTCCCCTTATTTACATTGTTAATTTTCGGTTTCTGGAAAATATTTGAATTTTTATTCGGTTGAACATTTTTAGAATATGCCAATTTATTAACATTTACATTTTTGTGTTTCAATTCAGAAATATTATGTTCGTTATTTTTCAAAATAATTGTTTTTTCAATAGCTTTCTTAAAAGTTAAATCATCTATTTGTGAAAGTAATTTACTTTGGATGCTTTCATTTTTTAAACCTCGCAGAAATTGTTCCAACAAATTTTCATTAAGTGTTTCACCAGCAAAAGCACAGAATGTAGTTAACTTCTTTAATTTTGAAACAAAATCTTGTATAGATTCGTTTTTATTTTGATAAGAATTGCGGAATTTAATTCTAGAACAAAATTTATTAGGGGCGGGGCTTAAGTGCTTTAATAGAATTTCAACTATTTCTTCGTATTTTAATGCTTCCGGATTTTTAGGAAAAGTTAAATCTGACAGCAAATTATACAATATAGGGCCTATACATGAAATAATTGCAGGTACCTTTTTTTCTTCAGCATCATGTAATAAAAAACTCTGTTCCAATCTCTTAACGTATGATCAAAACGTTTCAATGGAATCATTGTATTCAATAACATTTGCAAACATTATTACTTTTTATTTATTGCAGAGAAGAAAAAAAATGTCAGCACTTACCACCCTCGAAATGACGTACGTATTTAGAATATTACTCTACAGCGTATACTCTTGTAGATGTAAAACCCGAAGCTTCGCCATTTTGCGAATCATCAGTTGGAATTTCTTTTCAATTTAATTCCGGTAAGAAACTTGACCTGCGTCGCCATAATATTATATATTATATACTTAAATTAAAGTAATTGAAGCAACTTCATAATGGATAACTCGAGGTGGACTTTAAACATGTTTAATTCACAATTTAAATCACAACACGTACATCTACACAAAACACGTAACAGATACATTCTTAACAGTAAATAAAACTTAATACCAGTAGGTGACGTAGTTCGCTGTGGTGCTGCCATCTATTAATTACATTTCTAACTAAACACCACAATTAATAAAAACATTGTCACACATTATTTAAATATATTGAGCGTTTCCAAAATAAAATAATAAATAAATATCTGTCTACATATATGAGGCAGATAATTTTTTACAATTTTCATTACCATTTTCATGAAATTTGACAAAATATACTATATAATACACAGGTAAAAATCCTTAAATAGAAATTTAGTAACGTAGGAAAGTTTTGGCGGGAAGTAATTCAGAAATTGATCTCCCATTCTAATAAAGCTGTTAGCAATTTAGAGATTTGTTAGCATTTTAAAAACATTTAATTTTTTTTCGACTACAACATGGAACTCATTTGCTAATTTTGTGATGCTAAAAATATTTCTTTAAAAATCTCCAATCTTTAATTATTTTGACGGGCCACTCAACGCAATCATCAGCTTTCTGTTTAAAAAGTGAGGACATCATTTTGCGAGTTCGACACAAACACGGCCTGCTCGGGATGATCGTCGAACGTGTTCAAGATTTTCCTTGTACTGAATAATTAAGGTGGTTCTCAACTGACCTGCGGCAGCATTCTCCCCTCATCGGAACGGAAGACTTTCTCGTAATGCGCCGACGAAGTGATAATTTCGCATTCTGCCCCTACCGTCTCGGAATTCGTTCCCGTATTTCGGGGCTGTTATGTGGTAATTTCTCCGACTGCTTTAGGCAGCCGGAAAGCGTTCCCTTTATCGTTTTAAGATGGCGCGCGTATATATGCAGAGCTCCGTTATATATGAGGATAGTTATCCGTTAGTATATGAGGATACAGGGCAAAAAGACAGTGTTTTAGAATAGGTAATTTTCTAATGAATACAGTTTACACGAAATTTTTAAACATAAATTATTTTTCAGTTAAAATTTTATTTTAATACTATTTTGAATTGTAAATAATAAAGTATTATAGACCCGTTAGGAAAAGAAAAAAATACGCCCTAATCCAATAGTACTAATAATTAGTTAAAAGTTCACTAGAGTGAAAAGATTTTTATTTGCTTACGAAATTATTTTTGCATGTTACAAGAAAACAGTTTTACACTACCGATAGAATTTATATACTAATGAAATTTACCGGAATATTTTTGCACTGTCTTGTATATGTATGAAATATAGTGTGAGTCATAATACATACATAAAGATTGAAACATATTTTCTATTGAAAACTAATAAGGGAAAGCATTACTACTTATTTCGTTTTGTTTCCAAAATGTAATTAACGCATTTCGTTAAAAAGATAATTCGTAAAATAAATAAATAAATAAATAAATAAATAAATAAAAATAACTTAATGAAAGATTTTGCCTACATTAAATATTTATTCAACACTAAAAAATTGTTTAGTTTCAATCATATTTCACAAACAACATTAAAAATGTATATAGTTTAATTAATATATTTCGCTAACAGCATTAAAATTTTTCAAAATCTCATAGCATAATTAGCATAATCAGAGGTCTGTCCAGACTTAACACCCTGGGTCCTGTCCTTGTAAATTATGAGCAGCGTTTTACATTTGTGAAAAATCTAGTCATAATTTTGTGAATTTGAAAGGATCGTCATATTCTGGTTCTTGTTTATACATTTTTAAGAAGATATGTGTATGTAAAATATACAGTTTCTTTATGTAAAAGTGACAGTTAGATTTTCCTTTTAAATAATTAAATTTGTAAAAGTTTTTTAAGACAAAGAATTTTGTGAATGGTCCTTTTTTAAGACAAATAATTTTTTTAATGGTCCTGTTTTGAGTTGAAAATTTTTGTCAAGGGTCCAGTTTTGAAATGAAAAATATTGTGAAGGGTTCTTTAAAGAGACCCAATTTCTTCCTAAACAGATCCCTAATAATTTACTAATTAACATAATAAAAAAGGTGGGAGTGGGCGATATTTTAGTGCAACCGGTCCCTGTGTAAGAGATTAAAAACATATTAATCTATAATTAAAAGCCTCAACATTATTAATCACCCACTACGGGGGAAAAAAAACTCGCTTTGAGAACGTTTTTGCTACAAGTCATAAGATAATGTAATATATGTTTAAATAAGTCTGTATATCTATAAAATTTAGATAAACACCTCATAAAAATCTTATTTAGTTTGAAATATACTTGCTGCATTCATACTTATGCGGAATGTAATTCAAATTGTGGAAAGGAAATACAATTTGCAATATACATAATTCAAGTTTTAAAATGAAATCTAAAAGGTATATTACACGAGATTAAAAAAAAAAATCCCTGACGGCTCGACCTACAGGCACAGGTAGATTTCGAAGATGCAGACCGTTGGCCGCCTGTTTGTCGGGAATTACGGAAGAAATGACCTTTTTGCCATGATACGGCAGATGGGAACCGCCCACTTCGAAACCTAACATGTTTGCAGGCGGAGCCGGCAGGGATTTTTTTGTTTTTAATTTTTTTGTGCTATAAGGGTTGGTTCAATAAAAAATTTGTCAATATAAAAGTTGTAAATAATATTAAGAGGATTAATAATACATTTAAACGTATTTGATATCTTGTGAATTGACGGAGTTATGATTTTTTTTCTTCTAATCCCCCCTTCCCTTCTCCCCCCTTGGGACCATTTTTAATTATATCTAAAATCTGTCATACATAAATTTTCGGCCCTTTTCCTAGAAGTAATAATAACTTTACACGGATTCGATACGTATCATAATTAAGTAATTATGGGTTTTTTTCTGTTTTTACAACCCCCCCCCCATTTCCTCCACCCTTGGTTCGATTTTGCCCATTAACGAACTTAAACGAGATTTTATGCCCCTTGTTTTTATGTATCTGTTTGGAACAGATTTATGCAGAATTTTTCCAGTTATTGTGTCCATAAAAAAGTGACATAGATAGATAGATAGATAGATAAAGTTTTGAACTGGGAGTGTTTTTGTGTTCTGGGAGTCATGATCGTCGTAGATGTGCAAAAATTTTTCAAAAATTCCAACTTAGGTGAGAATGTAATAGGTAGTATTTCTGACGAAATCTATCTAAAAGGAGAGAGTGGGCGGAGGGAAGGTGTCATATGACTACGAATATTTAATTTATATAGAAAATATTTATTTAATTTTAAGTCTAATGAAAAAGGCATAAGAACAATTCATATTCACTGAAAAGTAGAAAAAAAAGGGGGGGGGGAGAGGGAAATGTCACATGACTACGAAGATTTAATTTCAAATTCAAGTTACAATAAAAAAAATGCGTTACAACAATTCAGATTAACTGAACAGTAAAAAAAATAAATGTATAATTTACATTATTTACAAATTAGCAATAAAATCTTTGCTGTATGGTCATAAGAAAATGTAGTATATATTTAAACAACAATGTACATTTACAGAATTTAGATAAATACCTCATATTTTTTTTTTAATAAATTTGATATATTCTCCTTTATTTCATCAAAATATTTAAATTCTAACCTAAAATCCATATCCCATCTAATCTCCCTAGTCTCATCATTAATTAATATTTTAAAATTATTTCTTAATTAATATTTATAAATAATATTTATCATTGACTTCTAAATTCCCGCAAACCTAACTTCGGAAAAAAATCAATCATTTGAAAAAAAATTTCAAAAAATTCTGCATTTAAATAGGTATAAAACACACGTTCACATCTCGCGTAAATAAACAAACCACGCGTGACCTTGGAAATGATTGGTCGAAACTGGTAAGCTCAAAGCAGGGAGATTGAACGTCGGTCGAAAAATCCGATCGCAGAGCAGAATTGCAAACTGTCAAATCTCGTTGTGAATTACGGGATCGGTTGGTTCCGAGTCGGTTTGTTTCGTTAAGGGCAGAATACTGCCACTGCTCAACAACGCGAAGCTTTCTGACATAATTTCTGACTCATTTTTAAACGCAAAGGCATAAAATGGGAAGGACTGACTATGGAAGCAATTTGGAATCGAAATGAATTTTCCATTTTTTGATAAATAAATTACTTATCGAGTTATAAGCAATTCAAGTCACGTGACGACTGGTTTTTCTCTTTTCTTTCACTGTTACGTCGGGTATTTGGTTCAAAACGCTGACTTTGACATTCTTTTCTGAAAGATCTTCTGCTTTTACCAAAAAATGGAAAACATCTTTCAATTACATAGTTTCTGAATAAAAACCCCAGCCAATTTCATGCGTTTCCGAACAAAAACGAATTAAAAATATGTCATAAAGTAGATGTCATTCCTATAGCAATTTATCCCAAAACTGGTCAGTGCTTAGTAAGATATCACCTCGTTAAATATATTGCTCTTATCAATAGAGTGTAAAAAATGAAAAAAATTCGTATTTAGGAAATCTGATTGCAGAATAGTATTTATATTTATCTCGTAATTATTTTATAAAGCCTATTAAATCAATTTTTATTTAAAATTTATGTTTACTTTGGACGCCTAAATCAAATGCAAATGATAAAAAAATATATAAAAATATAAATTTTCACAGTTTATTTCTAAGAATACTAAACTCTCTCATATAAAAATAGAATATTATAGATTCATTAGAAGTTATTTGTCAGCCATATAAACTACAAAGCATTTGAAATGTCTTTATTTAAATAAATTGTTTTCTTTCTATTCTTTTTCTGGAAACGCTTGCTAGATGTTACTTTGTGGTAAACAACAGTGCGCAGATCATAATCGCGCATATTGAGGGCAGACGGTTTATTTTCATTCCAAGTTCGGCGGATTAGAGTGTGATGTGTTCTTTTAAGTTTGTGGAATTATATTGCGGAATTTATACCGTGTAAGTAAATTAACGTTTTACTGTGAATCATCCATTTTAACCTCTCCCTGTGTCTAGCTGGGTCCGTTCATAAGGTCTGCATGATATTTGATATCTCAGATCTATGAACACACCTCTGCTGGACCACTTTGAAAATTAAAGTACTGGATTTGAGTCTCATTTTTCAATGAAAAGGAAGCAGTCAAGGACCATTAAAACTTGTGGTTTTACTTATAGATTAGCAGGTAACTTTTAATGTCTTCGCAGTTTTGTTAATAGTGCATGTTTAGTACTAGTACATTTAATAGTGCATTATTTAAATGTTAAAATGTTTAAATTTTCTTTTAAAAAATCACTTGTATTAAATTTTATCTTTAATGTTTAAAATTTTTTTAAATAGACTGTTTGGAAAAAAAACTTTATTTAATAACAATATGTATTCTAAATGTAAAGTGTTATTTAAAATGAGGAATTTATTTAATATTTTGCGTTTCGTAGTTCAATTTTCATAGTTATTCATCATAATTAAAAACATTGCAATTTTTAAAACTATTAATATTTGATTTGCAATTTGATAATTTCGTTACTAGTGTAGGTTTCGAGAAATAATTTTCTGGTATATTTGAAAAAGTTGTGACAATTTAATGCATTGAATAATTTATTTGTCGAGATATGTCAATGTTAGGTGCACAAAAATAATAAATATTGATGAAACAATAAAATAACTGTTTAGTTAAGGTAATTTTTCCAGTTGTGTTATCGAATGTTTTTACAGTAAAAATTGATATTTAAGTTCTGCATTTAGTATTCTATAAAAAACTATAAATAAAATAATTTGTAAAGAAAAAAAAATATATTTTTTTTGGCGATTATGATCTTAAGTTTTATATTTCATTTACAACGAAAACTGTTTTACTGCTTGATACGATGTTTATTATTTAATAATATCGCACAATAGGTATATCTATTACTTAAATTGATTCCTAATATAAATTTTTCGTAATGCTTATTTTAAAATGCATACTTATATTTTCATTAAAGTTGTTCTCAAATCCAAAATAGCTAATTTCTGACATATTTCTGAATTCATTTTTATTCGGAAATACATGAAATTGGCAGGTGTTCTTATTCAGAATATATATAATCGAATGGCGTTATCCATTTTTTGGTAACGGCAGATGATGTTTCAGAAAACACTATCAAAGTCGGTGTTTTGAACCAAATTTCCGACGCGCAGCGTCAGAAACGGGTAAAACGTGACCGAAATTGATCTTAAGTATTGCATTTTTCTAAAAATGGAAAACGCTATTCATTCCAAATAGCTTTAATAATCAGGCATGCAAGTGCCATGCGTTTAAAAATTTGTTCATAAATGTGTCAGAAAGTTTCGTGACACTGAGCGAGGGTGCATGTTTAAATGGGGAAATATGGCAAAGTATGCGCATTTAAAAACTTCAATACTTAACAGCAAAATAGCATAGTTTTAATTATTGTCAATATTTTTGGTGGTTACATAAAACAAATGAAGTAGAAGTTAATTTAAAAAGTTGTTATTTGCACAATAGAATTTCATATTATTGAAATATTTAACTTTTATTATAATTTTTAATGGATTCATCTATTATTTTTATATTAGTATGTGTTTTTTACATTTATAACTTTCTTGCTTAACGGCTACATTAGCCGGTTTCCCAATCAGATGCCAAGTATTAATTTGAATACGAGTTGCATCAATAAAAATGACTGCCGATCCAATCCTTATCGTAGATCTTATCCATATTTGTTGAAATCTTGTTATCCGAATCTATGCGAAATCATTTATCAGGTTCGTTCGGGTTGTGGGCCTACATATTTTTTGTTGTTGTTGTAGTTGGGTTAGGGTAAGAATAAGAATTAGGGTTGAATCGAAATATAGTTTCAGTCAACCATCATTCATGTTCAAGTGACATTCAATCATGTTCAAGAAGTATATAACCGGATTCGTGCATGACTCTAGATCCGAGCCGACATCAGAAATTGTATCGTAACACAATTTCTGATAAAATCTGGTTACTCGGTCGTATGCAAGATTCTATTCCGAACAAGACTTACAGTAAAAACATTATACCCGACTCGGGTTGGATCGGGTTCACGAAAATTAGGTTACGCGACAACTAATCCAGATTTATTTTGTAGCCAAACAAATCCAAAAATATCGATCCTAAGTTTCTGGATTGGATTCGGCTAAAATCTGGTCACCCGACCCGGTGCAGTGTTGTCACAAACGTCACAAACTTGAAACATAAAAAATTTTGATCAGAACAATCCGTATAGGATTCGGGTAAAATCTGGTCACCCTATCCGTTGCAGATTCGTCACATTTTTCACATTGAAGTCGCACGGTGACATCACAAAGTAGTCACATTGTGAGGTCACAGAAAGCCTTGAAAACGGCCATAACGACCTCGCATTTAGGTCACAGTGACTTCACATCGACGTCACTTGACGTCATGAAAGCGGTCACAAAGTTACAGTGTGACTTCACAGTGACGTCGCCGTGACGTCACCATGCCTTACGGGTGAATTCAAAGATTGTGCAGCATGCACATGAAACGGATCACACTCCTCAATTCGCGAATGCCGGCGTTGTCAAAATGCCGGCGTTGTCAACAATTTCTACGGCAAAATTTTTCTTCAGGGATGTTTTTTGCGCCTGGAAAAGTTCGCCTTGAATGATTCATGTGTTATACCGACTGAATATACAGACTTATTGAATGCTTAGTTGGTTTTGGAACTGTTTGTGGGTGATTTTCTGGGTTTTTTTTTTTCTTTTTGTATTGATCGACGATTTATGATGGAACTGAAAGAGTAACATGTTCCGTTGCAAAATCTCTCTTTATTGTAATTTTAAAATGTTTTTTAATAGTGTTTTTGCCATTTCATTTTATTAATTGTATAAAAAAGTCTGGTTTTAAAAATATTTGGTTTTTAAATTATAATTATTTTATATGTATATTTATGTACGCTATAATGTTTTTCAATTGAGGCAGATGCAATTGATAAACGTATAACATACTTTAAGTGTTTGAAATAATCTATTTGTAAGTACGTCAGGAATTGATATGTTGCGGGTATTTTATTCATGAATAATTTATCAAGAATTCGCAATATACATGTGCGTGCATTTTTAAATGTCACCATGTAAATTTACATGTTTGGTTGCATCGTGCTGTTGGACTAAATACAAGAAAATACAATTACATTCATTTACTATTACTTGCGTGTTTCGAAACTTTGGCACGCAAGTGTAAATTTCTTGAAAATGATAGCTGTGTTAATGAAGTACCCATTACTTTTTAAAAGAAATAGTAAGTTCAAAGTGATTTCAAATGCGATTACTAAAATTGTTGTCGCTTTGACAAGAGCATGAAACAAGTCCTTTTAACCTATTTTATGTGTATTAATACTTTCGACGTTAATGAATGCTTTTTTTAATGTTTTTCTGGACAAAATGTAAATTTTCGTAATATTGTATCACTACAATTTATTTAGTATTTTAAAAGCAATAAATAAATAAATAAATAAATAAAATAAAATAAAATAAAATAATAATCTTAAAAAGGAATGTCGTGTTATATTGTATTATGTCACCTTAAGGTTCTTTTATTTTTCTTTTATATACACACGTTTATAATTATATTAGCTTATCAGTATTAGGTTTTGTAAATTACATCTGAACATATTGAAAATCGAATATTTACATTTTAAAATTAACCCCCTCTCTACTGTATTTGTTCGCAGATTATACATGCAGAAATAAACTCGATTGCCTGTCACCAATGTGCGGTAGGTCAAAGGAAAAGCAGGAGAAAATGAAAAGAGAATGAGCCCCCCACACCCCCTAATGCAAATTTATCACCGAATTGTTGCAGAGAGATGTGAGAGGTGCGATTTGACTGGGAACTTTGTCTCGTTTCCTAGTACGATTGTAATTTCAGAAGTAAAGGTCGTCTACATATTAAAAGTTCAACCAACTGTGATTTTTCTATGAAATTTCCTAAGGCAATTTCTTTGAATTTCCCACTTTAAGCTGCCTATTTGAGTTCCTTGGATCAAGAGAGTCAGGAAAAATCCATAGTTAAAATGCTATTTCTTAAATCTACATAAAGCAGTAAACGATGATTTACTTCGGGTGTATTGTTAAATTTCAAAAAATAAATATTAGGATCTTACATAAAGAAGTACTGAAAACATTCAATACTGTACCAAAGCAATTATAGAGAAATTATAAATATATAATAAACTCATTTTCTAAAAAGAAGATATAATAATTTTTTCCTGATAACTGTCTAAACTTTTGTTTTTTTGTGTGTGCTCAGGATAACACTAGACAGTCCTCTTAGAGCAACCACTCATACCTCTAATGGGTACATTTTATACATCTCAAAAAATTGGGCACATGATGAATAAAATATATAAGTACACAAACACACACACACACACATATATATATATATATATACATATATATATACTCTGATTTTTTTTAATTGATACGATAAAAATAACCAGAAGGCTTATATGAAACTGTTTCCTATGTGTAATGTGAATATTAGAATATAATATATGACGTCTGACCAGTAGTGTTTCATCTTTAAAAACCTCCTCTATTCGCTAATGGACTTTGACTACCATCCCATTAACATAAGGCGGTTAACACTGGTAAAATTTTTTATTTAAGTATTAATAACAGTACTTCATTTTATTGTACAGAAATATCACAGAAAAAATGCAAATGCGGCTTTTCGCACCAGATTTTGGTGTATACAAAAAAAAAAAGATAGTAGCATCAAAGCAATGTTTTCTAATTTTTCTTTGCCCCTCCATGTCAAAGCATCTCTAAAATCATAATGTTCTTCTTCCCCCTTCTCTCTCTGTAGCATATAATTATTGTTATTTAACAAGTGCTTAACATCTGCTATTCACATGAAAGAAGCGTAAAAGAGTAGTGAAATATGTTTTTAACACAACTAACTCTATGAAACCAACGAGATCATGCATCTTTTCCTTTATATTTGAAGGAGTTTTGTTGCCCACCAACTGACACCAGTGTGAAACACAACTATTCTATCATCTGCATTTTTGTCTTCACAAAATTGCTTCAAGAGACTGTCAAATTTGGCAATAAATTTCATAGCATTGATGCATTTTACGATTATATTTAGTACCTCGTTAAGAACATGTGGAATTTTTTTTGGTACTATTTTTTTTAAACATAATACATAAAAACCATTTTTAGTTTCTTATCTTTATTAATTTTAGATGACCACTTTTCTTTTTTTTCATAAAACATTTTTCTGTTAGCACGCTCTTACTTTCACATAATTACCAGTTGACCGTCATATATAGTCAATTTTTAAATTTAAAAATGTATATGCCATATAATGTATATATATAGACAATATGATAATTCTTATATTTGTCTAATAGCTAATTTCTAAATGGTTAGCTTTAGATGTATAGTTCCAAATGCAATAATATTTCTAATTATTTTTCATTATATATTATATATTATTCTATATTTCATATCCATTTACGTCAATATGGTTAATATTTTTAATTTGAAAAATTTAAATTTACATACGGCGCCTGGGTCTAATAAATTCCTTACTGTTTCAACAAAAACCAACCGAATTATGACACTTTGTCTTTTATATTTTCACGTTTTCTGACACTTTTAGTCTACGTTAGAAGGATAAAAGTATAAATAATTGCCCATTTTCTTCCGTGATGCTCATTTGGTGGTTTAAAATTTTAAAAGCATGTTTTAGGTATCTCAAATTTATATTTTTTAGTTTAAATAATTTCAAGACAGTCAATTTATTAATTAAAAATATTTTTTTTCAATACATATATTTTTAATAGCAAATTTATAATATGTAAATAATGAATCTACTATTCGAATAAATAAATGAAGAATATAGGAGACAATCTTCATTATTTTTTAATAGAACATATGAATGAATAAGATTTTATGCGCATTTAATAAAAGGAACAAATACCGTTGACATATTAGTTTATAATTTATATATATATTATTTCAATAAATATTAGTCACTAGTTCAAATTTAATAAGTAGTAGTTATAAATATACACAATTTCCTTTTATGTTTTCTATGTAATCTTAATTAAACTGTAAACAAATCCAAACTTACATTACTAATGCTTTATAGAAATAAAAACGATGCGATTTTATTACACTTCCGTTAATAGGAGATGAAATCTTAAAAGAATCTCATATTTTATTAGACTCGTGTTATCGGGGGTACGTCTATGATTTCCGAACTCTGCCAATATTTCAAGAAAGGCTGAGAGCATAACTAAAAAAATATATTGAAGAAAGCATTCTGGTGATGTTTAATCAATGCAAATATGTACACAGTATTGAAAAATTTCCATTGTTTGATCTCCAAATTTAGAAAAAAATGAAAATCGATATCCCTTTTTTACATTATTTATGTGTTTCGCCATATAAGCTGAACCCTTTCATTTAATTATTTATTGAATAAATGTATAAAGGAATCTGTTTGCCATACAATATCGGAAACATGAAGCTTATGTTACTCGAAAATATTATTTTACACGTCTCAAAATTGACGTGAGGAATTTTATCTACTGTTTAGGAATGCGTTTTAAAAAATCAGTGAATAATTTTGAGTGGCAATGTCTAAGGAAATGAGCAATTAAAAATATAGTTGGTTACGAGAAACATGAATGAACCAGAAATTTTCTTTAAAGCTATTTTATATAGAAAATTGTTACTGAAAACTGATTGCACCGGATCTTTGGATTTTTTTCTGATTTGTCGCGAATAATTTAAAATAAAATAATGAAACACATTTTTTAAAATACTATTTTACACACAGTTATTAAAGGGGACAAATGCTGATGATACAATTAAGCAAATACTAGCTAATTGATCTCATAGACAATAGCATTTGCAGTTAGAACAAAATCAATAAAGAAAACAATGAATAATATTCCTTAGTTAAAATTTAATAACTGTTAGACATAAGATACAATTTTTTTATTCATGTTTCTCTGTATAATATAAAAGTACATTTACTGACGCTATATTGGGATAATGTAAGATGTGTTTTTACAATATTTTTGTTAAGAGGAAATGAAATCTTGAAATAAATATAAGATTTAATAGGATCTTTTTATAGGAGAAGTGTTTATAATTTCAAAACTATATATTTCATGCCAACATTTCATGAAAGACAGAAAAAGTAACTTTGACAAAATATTGAACGAAATTGCATTTTCGTGATGCTTAACCGATGCAAATATGAACGCCGTATAGTTTTGAGCAATAATTGCTCTCCAAATAAGAAAAAAATGAAATTCGATATGTTTTTTTACGATTATTTTGCTGCATGTGTTTCTCTATAGAAGTTGATCTTTTTCATATAATTATATATTGAAAAAATGTATGAAAGAAAAACAACTTCTACCATACGTTATTGGAAACATAAAGCTTGTGTTACTTAAAAGTATTATTTAACGCATCTGAAAACTGACGAATTCAATTTTATCTTCTGTATATGAATGAGATTTTAAAAATTAATGAAGTATTTCGAATATTTTCGTATATTGCATTGAACTTTTCAAAAAATAATAATGTCAATAATATTTGCTTATATCAAATTTCCTTAAACAAAGAATCTAAATTAAAATTATTTTATACAGAAATTTATTATTGAGGATTGCTTGCTTCTGAGTCTTTGGCTTAATCACTGGTTCGACGAGAATAATATAAAATAACTTACTGAGTCTCAATGAATTATGCCTGCATGGCGGAAACGTAATTACCATTTAGAAAAACAGCTTAGAATTTTGAAATTGTATAAAAAATTAAAAATTATTAATAATTTAAATATATTTCTCGATTTATATAATATAGTTAAAAGGATAAAAAATATAGTTGATAACACTTAACTAGATAAATTAAAATTCAGAAATAAAGACAAATAAGAATAAAAGAACAATGCTTGAAAATTAAACAAAACACCTGTAAATTAATGATTTTTTTGTGTAAATCAATTTTTTCAAATTCTCCGTCACTCAACTGACTTTGGTACCTGTAATTGAACACCAAGAAAACCACTTCGGAATTTGTTCATTGTCTATAACATAATTTTATTAAATAGTTGTTTTCAATAACAATACTATTTAGTCTTAACGTGAGTATTCAGAATAAAAAACATAAATGTCTATTTGTAAGTTTTCGGATTGTGAAATATAGTATAAATGTCCCAAAACATTAATTTGCTTTCAGAGATTAAATTTTAACTAGAAATAGACCATTGTTATCAGACTTGTACATCATACAGTGGATTCATTCAAGCAATGTGGTGTGGTAAGATTTTACTCCAGTCATCTAACCTAGAATAATAGAGATTAGATTAAAAAGAAGTCATTATGTGAAATTCCAGATAATAGTAGTTTTAAGAAATCAATATATATATATACGTGTGTGTGTTTGTGTACTTTAATATTTAATGTTTAATTTTTACAAATACACTGTGATTTCATCATCTTAGTGAACAATAAAACTGATTTTTTCATAACATTTGTGTAGTCAGTGTCCATACTTTATTGTAGCTGTGGGACTGGTGCAGTACAAAATTCTCAACCTCTTTACCTAAAAGAATTTTTATTTACAAATTAAAGCTTCCACTCATAAGCAAAACAAACGTGTAAGTTATTCAAATAAAACCGGCAAATAAGCATAACTTAATACATTTCCTTTGGGCGCAAGCACGACTCTTTTAGAGTGTACCTTATTTCTGATCTGGACTCGTGTTAAATTTATATACACAACAAGAACCATTGCAAGAGCCATGTCACTGTTAGTGACAATGAACAATGCTAGTCAGCCGAAACAGAACACACGACGTATGAAATTTAAAAGTCAAGTTTATTAAAATCTTAAGTGGGTAGGGATTTTGAGATAGACTCTACTAATTTTCCTTATGTCAAAGAAATCAGTTCCCACGAGACTTCACTCAGAAAAAATACAACTTCAAATATCAATTATAAAGAACTCAAAACGCAACTTACAACCTTGGCATTGCAGAAAGTCAAGATACCATCAGTAAAGATTTAATGTCCGCTTCTACAAGCTAGTCGAACTCTGATGTCAAGATGTTCGCCTAGGCTATAACTGAAAGTGGCGCTCCGTGAGCACCGAACTAACTTTATTTTCAATTATCAGGAAATACCGTAATAATTCGCTTACCAATGGCTACACTCCTTTCTTAGCTTCGGATAGTTGGACAGAATAGCAAGATCTAACATCAACTCACGGGGAGGAGAAACTCGATCCAAGTTCCACTTTCTCAACGCAAGCCAATGCTTAAATACTAACACATCGATTCACCAGACGTAGACGCATAAATATCGATGTAAAGCAAAAACGCACAAGTTCTGAGGTTTTCACGCTCATTCATCGAAAGTTCAAGAATGGTAGCCTTGATCACTTTTACACACATTGACAATTAGTGGACAAAAAAAACGTTCACAATCAAAACTTCACCTACTCTTATGATCTGAGTAGTCGATACATCATAACATTGCTTTGTTGAAATTCCCCATTGAAGATTAAAAAAGAACTAGATAGAAATTGGTGCTTACAGATAATTATTTCAAATTTTTTTTGTTCGTTTGGTTGGTAATTTTTTGTAAATTTAACGTATTTAATGTAAAGAAACGTTACTTACTCCATTACCAAATTTATAACTATGTTCTATTCAGTGTTCTCTTTAAACTCTCGTCAGAAATTAATAATACAAATTACTTTTACCTAAATGGTTAAGAATTTATCTTCTGATAGAAAAATAGTATTTATGTACTTATCACCCCATTGTATTCCATTTCTAGCACATTCAGTCTTTGAGCTTATTTTTTAATGCAAGAATTTTGAACTCTATCAATATGCCGTGTTCACTTAATATTTTACAATCGTCTAAATCATGGTATTTATATTTTTTACCGATATCTGTTGGAATTTGGATAGTGAAATGATATTTTTAAATTGAAATAGTGACAATCCTTCAAATGTATCTGAGCTATAAAAATATTTTTTTTAACATAAAACACTTATTAGGCATTTTAACACTGTCTGCTTATAATTGTTTAACTACTTCCATAACTTTCCAAAAACAGTCTTGTCTTCAAAGACGGTTTTATCTTTTTTTTTTATAAATCAATATTTAAGATTTAATAAAGTTCGAACAATGGACATTTTGCATAAAAACTTTGGCTTTAATTTTGCATTAATTGTTTACTAGCTGATCCGTCCGGCGTTGCTCGGAAATCAGTAACTTTCTTTTGCGGTTTCGATAAAAATAGTCATTTTCGGCGCGCATTCTGTTATAAATAAACATCTTTCGGAACGAAAGTCCGGCACTTTACCCCACTGCCTCCGGCACTGTATTGCAGGCGTCCTATGAACGCGCTACAATATCGTTTAGTTTCAATATCCACCGCTAGGGGGCACGAAATCATCTTACTTAGTTATCTATATCTTAATTAGTTCATGTTAAGTTGAATGAACCAATTCCCGTGGAAGAAGATTCCAAACATTTTTAGAACAGTTTGGTCGAAATATGAAAATGCCCTATTACGAGATGTGCACGATGGGCGTCTCGAGGCTACTAGTACACACAAACACTGGTCTGAGCTGGGTAGTTGTAGCATCGAAGTGAAATATAGGGACACACTCGTTTATATATGGGTGATTCCATCGTTACTTGTGTGACATTTAGAGAGTGTTTTTTTGCAAATTGAGACAGATTTGGAAGTGAAAGTATCTAGATAGCGTTTTACTTTTTTTATTGCTATTACAAGACACATACAAAATCATTTTTGTAGTGACACCTTTAGTCTAAAGTAATAACAATTAAAAAAAAATAGTAAAGTCGTTGTTACATATGGGAGTTTTTTCTGGGTCACGCACATAAGAACGACTTTACTATTTTTTTTCTAATTGTTGTTACTTTAGATTAAAGGCGTCACTACAAAAATGATTCTGTATCTTCCCTGCAATAGCAATAAAAAAAGTAAAACGTTATCTAGATAATTTCACTTCCAAATTTGTCTCAATTTGCAGAAAAAAAACACTCTTTAAAAATCTCACACGTAACGGTGGAATCGCCCATATATATATGTATATATACAGTAAAACCTCTTTGAACAGTTACCTCTAAACAACGACAACTTCCGAAGACCGCCATATGTTCATGGAACCAAGTACGTTCAATAGCATTAACATTAGTACGAACCTCTAAATAAGGAATTCTCAACAACGGTTGCTCAAAAGTCACGAGAAAAATTTTAGCAGCTCTTGCTACAATTTTATATTTATTTAGAAACCTAAATGCGAAGCAGATCAAACAAAATGTACTTGATATATCAAAAAAAAGTAACTTAATTTCTTAAAATTTTAATCCTTTTCCAAAAACTAATCTCCTAATCATTTTGATAACCGTTTCTGCCTCAAGATGTCGTAAATTCGTCAAGACTCAAGAGGGATAGAGTGTATGGAAAGAATTTCGTTCTACTGAGGGGAGAAAGGACAATGAATAATCTGTTAAATGAACAATGTGGCTACCCAGTGTCTTTTTTTAATTTTTTCTTTGGAACTGCCGAGCAAAAATGTTAAAGGTTGATAATTTTTTTGTTTAACTTTTATGCAGTCTTTCTTATTTGAGCTTCTTCATATAACTTGAGAGTGCAGATCTTACCTGTTCGTCATTCTTCGTGCGTTGTTACCAACTGTCATATAAAATTCATCATTTGATTACGAGTGGAAAATCACGATGAGCTCTAAACGAAAATTTCAAAATTTCCAGTATTAACACATATACCGAAGTTTAGACGAACCTACGTGAAATCCAAACTTTTGGTTTAAATCATAATGATGATGAGTTGTATATCAATACAACGCAGAGCGTTATTTCTTTAGAAAAAGATATTTGCAGCAAAAAAAAAAAAAAAATAATAAAGGCTCCTTGCAAATTGCTTGATTTTTTTAATGTATTAAAACAATGAGGATTAATTAAAATGATTGTATATTTCTATTTAAATTGATATATTTTGATTTTTTAACAATGAAATCTCTGAATACCACGCACCTTTAAAGAGCGGTCAGTTTTCACCGGTCCCGTGGGTAATCGTTATTCAGAAATTACACTGTATATGGATTTATTATTATAGATTATTTCTTACCTACTCTGCCTGTCTTTTTTTCTTTTATTACAGCAGTTTCGGGAATTTCGTGGTAACTCAACATGGAAATAAATATAATAAATAAATTTTAAAAAATCTTAAATTAAATGTTTTTAAATAGAAGTTCCAAGTGCATTTTTTCCAAAATTCGTAGCTCTGCGACGATTCAATTATTCGATTTTTAATTATTCGTCGATCACAGGAACAGCAAGCCTCGCAAATTATATTTTTATCCTAAACGTTTATGTACTATAATTTATAAAAATGAATTTATAACTGTATACGATAGACTTGTACATAATAATTAAGTAAATATACACCCGTTTTTTAAAATTCTATCAAATAATTTTGTTTCTCAAGTCCCTAAATCAATAACGTAGTATGTAATTAATCATTTACTTATAAGAAAAAGTCTCCATTCCTATTCATTTGGGAGATCTCTCTAAGGACACAGCGACTGAAAGAACTTTATTTGAATGCATCATTAGCCTTTTTTATGTTAACAAATCTTTAAACAAAAATGAAGGAATTTTATTATTAATTGCAGTATGCTATTCAATCATTATATTATTAATGTTTTTTTTTTCCTATTCAAGAATGGCAACTGCATACGAGCAGATGAGTGTGCAAATGAATTAAAATAATTTCTAAAAAAGATATTAATTTATGTTTATTTAACCATAAAAATGCGTGATGTTTGTTGTCAGCCCGAGTTATAAGTGTTTAAGTTGTTGGCACCTGATATTTATTAAATACTAAAACATGGGGGATTTCAATAAAAAATGGGCAGAGTTCCCCCACCCTTAAAACGATTACGTATACCATACAAAATATGTGTGGTCTGCGTCAATTTGGAGATCAGAGTTATAAGTGAATGGTGTTATCGGGTCCTTATATTTGCCCAATATTTAAATTTAAAGAGCTTTGGTTAAAAGAACCGACAAGAATATCCACGTTTTATAACGATTGCGTTTACCAAGCTAAATATGAAATCACAAAAAATCTAAAATTTACATGAAATTTTGGGGGGCCACGTTTAATGGCATATTAGGGTTTGAATGCCGAGGCCCTCCGTTATCGACCGATGCATAAATCAGGAGTGCTATAAAATAAGGCTAATATAGCGGAACCAAACAAGAGGGACTGGAAGATCGGGACTGAAATGGCATTGGTACCGAAACGCCAGGACAGAAATGTCATGTACCCTAAAACTGTATACTATGTCTGCAGACTGACAAGAAAATTTTATTATAACTGTAGAATAGAAAACCATATAAAGGAACATTGATTCAAAAACATTTATCCTGAGTCCTCTAGAAAGGGAGTTATAATTTCAGTTTGCGTAATTTGTAAAAAAGACATACATATTGTTGTAATCTATATTTGAATAATAAATTTATTTACTTTTTATAATGATTAGGAAATAATATTTACAGTGAAAAATTAAAATTAGGAAAAATACATTTTGAAAGATACGTAACCTTGACTGAATTATTGCAAAACGTTATAGTTTTCTTATTGGAAATGATTGTGCAATTTACGTCCTTTACACTGATGAAAAATTGTGTCTTTTGACGAATTGATCTCAAATTTCAGAAAGTGGCAAAATCAAAATTTAGAAAATGACGTTAATTTGACATAATTATAGAAGGTTTTTTGAATTTCGATAATAAAAAAAAAAGCAAAAAAAAATCTGCTTTTGAAAATGCTCGACACTTACAGGGCGGATGAAATTAATTGTCACCTGCAAAAGCACTCCACATTTAAATTCTTTGGAATATGTCATAAATGGATTTATTCAATGCAAAATACCATAGCCCTTAGTTAGATCTTACAATATATCTCTTACAAGAGTTCCTAAAAATTTCCATCTATAAAATAGCGGAACTGCACAATTATTTTTAAGTTTACTATATGGCAATAACACCATTATTTGCATATAAATGAAACTTGTTTCAGTGATAAGATGTTAAAGACGTATTTTTTGCATTAAGTACACATAATCTAAGATTTACGTATATTAATGCACTGCTTCAAAAAAAAAATGGTCTTCATGTAAATAATCATGGAAATGAGGTATCTGTTGAGATTTTTAGTAAATCGATATGTTAACATGCCTATGACTCGATAACATTCCAACCTCATTACTAACGGAAGATAAATGAGGTTTTCCCTTTTCCGTTTTTCTTACTTTATAAATTTTTTTTAAATTAAAGATTGAGAAGAAAATATTTCAACATAAGTAAAATTTTAATTCATGTCTCAATACTTTTGAACGCATAAAAAAGCGAATAATAATAAATCACTCTGGGATTATTATAAATATCTATTTTAGATTAAAACGAATGGATTTTCGGATATTCCATTTAAACACATTTCTTCAGAGAATTCATTATGAAGGATGGAAAACGTTCGGAAAGCAATAAAAGTTATATATACAAGCTGTCCGAAAAGTCTGGAAACGGTCAAATAACTCTAGAAATATACATCGGATTGATAAACGGCAAAATGCATGTTCAATATCTTTGAAAAATCTGTTTAGGGATATGAAAGTTGCCCCCCCCCAACTTTGCCCCCCGGAGAGGAAAGGGGGGCAACTTTGAAATCTTAAATGATGACTCCATTTTTTTACTGCAGATTCCGATTCTACGGAAAAAAAATACGTAACTTTTGTGATGAACATTTTCTTCGAAACATTGTAGATGGCGCTGTAATCGAGTGCAATGTTGTGAGAATTGTTACCATTGCAATGTCTGGAAACGCTCGAGAAATATACATCGTATTGAAAAACGGAAAAATGCATCATCAATAGTTTTGAAAAATCTATTTAGGGATATCAAAGTTGCCATTTTTCTAAAATATTAAACACGTATTTTTTCGTTTTTCAATCTGATGTATATTCCTCGAGTTATTCGAGCGTTTCCAGACATTTCAATGGTAACAATTCTCACAGCATTGCACTCGATTACAGCGCCATCTACAATGTTTCGAAGAAAATGTTCAATACAAAAGTTACGTATTTTTTCCCGTAGAATCCGAATCTGCAATAAAAATGAGGCTCATCATTTTAAGATTTCAAAGTTGGCCCCCTTTCTCCTCCGGGGGCAAAGTGGGCGGGGGACAACTTTCATATCCCTAAATAGATTTTTCAAAAATATTGAACATGCATTTTGCCGTTTTACAATCCGATGTATATTTCTAGAGTTATTTGACCGTTTCCAGACTTTTCGGACACCCTGTATATATATATATATATATATATATATATATTGCATTATAGAATAGGTATAAAATTTTAATGTTCTTTCTGGAATGTTTATAAATTATTCACTAAATGACTAAATAAATATTTTAGAATAATTTCTAATAAAACAATTTTATAGACTGAATCATATTTTGACATGTACATGTTAGAAGATTTTACATGAAATATGAATGTGATTGATAATTAAACGACTAAAATAATGACATATCTTAATTTATGTTTTTTTAAAACACATTTTATTATTGATTTCAACTGTTAACTGTATTCAAATGACGTATCTTTGTAAAACCAATACACTTTTGGTATTTTTCTTTCATAATTCCAATATCATAAATGAAATATAGGTTATGTCATTTTGAAATACTTTAAAATGCAGTGAAAAAGCTATTAATGATATAAAAATGTCACTACAATTCTGTAATATTTTATTAGAGTGATTTTGAGTACACTAGTTTCAAAACTCAATTTGTGCATTTTAAAAAATTTTAATTATGTAATGTGTTTGTTTATATGTAGTATAGTAAAGATTTACCTACAGTTCAGAAAATATTTCAACACTACTGTTGTTTCACAACGCGTGAGTAGCCGGGTGCAAAATTAAATGTCCATATATTTCTTAAATTTAAAATCCATCAAACAAATATGTATTTCTATTGTTATGTTCTTTGTATACTCTTTTGCAATACTTATCATTATCCAGTAACTATTTCCTTAACCGTTATTTTCAAACGTATGGTTTCCTTTCAAAAAGTGTTTTAAATGTTGCTCTTCAACATATGAAAATCATAAAAGTAATCCATTTACGGAAAAGTCATTATGTTTTAAAAGTTACGAAATTAAAATTTTTATCCGGTTTCTGTGCCCTACAACTTTAATTCAGAAGAACTTTCGCCTTCCTTTAACAAGTAAAATAGTAAAAATTCCATTGTTATGGAACCAAAATTTACCTTTCTACAATATTTTAAACTGCGCGTATTCTCAGTGATTTTTGGCACGAAAACAGAAAACGCCTTTTCTATTTATTGTTACATCGATATATTCATGCATAACGAGCTATACATTCTTATTTATTGAATTATATGTGATTTTTTTAGTTACACGTTGCAGTACATATCTAGTGTTTAAAATGAAGTTTTTTAAAGTGTGAAAAATCGAATTAATATAAAGGTTAATTAGCAGAGAAGCATCTCCATCGCCGCCATTTATCTTACTCCCCTTCTCCCATTAAATTTAATTAAAAATTCACGAATTAGATACGATAAACGAAAATAATTTAACAATTTTTATACTTCCGCATAAAAGTAATAAAATGTTTCGAAAAGTAAGGAATTCAAAAATACAATTACATACATTGTAGAAAAAAATCTGTTTTATCTTGAATAAAATAAACAAATTATAAGTTACTTTTTTTTAATCTATGTCCCTTTTATAAGTTTATTGGTGGATATACTTATAACCTGAGTAATAAATTAAGAAGATGAGTCCACCTGCATTATAATGCATTCCTTTATTTGAATTATATGAAGCAAGTTGCTTTCTACGAAAAAATAAAAGTATTAAATAACCATAAAACAAATAAAGAAGAATTAGCTCAGGAAAAACGTTCTATATTTTTTAAGGAAGTAAAGAAATAGTGATGCATGAGAACAGCCTTATTTAGCACAGGGTGAATCACACTCCACGTAGTTATAAAAATGTTTCGTTTGTCCATCTGTGTGTCAGTTCTCTAATCTTAAATGTGATTGTAGTGTTATGCAATGTAAGTATGTTATTAAATAAAACCACGTCCCCCAGTCAGAACGGTGTGCGGTTTTATAGAGACATAGTTCAATCTTCAATGGTATTTTTTAAATGAGTGTTAGCAAAATTATATTGGATGTTATCTCTAATCTAATGTTCGAAATATGTTTATATTGGCGCTAAATTAACAGGTTATTGAGATTTATGTCAGTACTTCCCTCTTCAATATAAAGCATAATATTTTAAAATAACTATAAATGATCGCATATAACAATACTTATATCGTCCATTAAAATATGGTCGGTAGAAAAAAAAATATATGTGTGAAATCGTCTAGGAGCGGCTATTAGTAGTTAATATATACATTATAGAATTTAAAATCATTAATTATAAGAAATGTTAGTGAAGTACATTCCAGAAAATGACATGCTAATATTATATGATTAGTCTCAAAACAAGGCCTCTAGAAATATG
Organism: Maratus michaelseni; assembly: GCA_963931845.1. Classification (NCBI taxonomy): domain Eukaryota; kingdom Metazoa; phylum Arthropoda; class Arachnida; order Araneae; family Salticidae; genus Maratus; species Maratus michaelseni. The sequence continues at coordinate 214,784,772 of OZ007590.1, forward strand.
TATAAATTTTATTGAATTTAAGCGGCCGTGCGTGTTATATTATCAATTTTACAATTGCACTAAATTAAATTTTACCTGTTCTACATTCTTTGTGTATCATCTATAGACTATACGCATGGCCAAAATTATACGAGTGCATTATAGCCAATGAAATGTTGTTTGAATTTTTTTCATTGCACACTTACGGATTTAAACAGAGCGATTATTTATAATTATTGCGTAACATCTAAACTGATGTTCGATCAAAGCCAATTCTGTAGCTTTAATACCATGGTGTTCAAAACCTAAACTAGAATCATAAAAGTTCAATTTCACGCACAAAACGTAATTGTGAGTAATAAAAATGAACTGATATAAACAGGAGGTGTGGCAAATAGGTACTGTCAGTCAATGCCACTAAAACAGACTACAGATGTAATGATAGTGTGACGTTATGAATTGTTCGCAATTGTTATAAATTGTCGCTACGGTAAATCCGTCTCATTTTTACTCTGAAATGACCGTCTTTTTGAGACTTTACTGAGAATTTATCGTGACTGTTGCTTTGTGAGTAATCACCAGGGTATGGTAAAATTGCCAGTGTCATGTTTCGTCATTTGAAGACTCTACTGTGAAGTCTCCATGACCATTACTTTGTGCTGAGTCACCAAGTAACGTTATAATGAAGTCACCTGAAGACTCTTAGTTGGTAGTCGTTTGGAGTCTCCAGTGTAAAGTCACTATGACAGTTGCTTTGTGAAAAATTTATAGGTGATTTCAATGCGATGCACAGTGGGACGTTTTGCTGAACTATGTGGAGAAAATTCATTTTTTCGATATTCTCAGAATTTAACAAGACCGCATATTTCTGGTAGCTGAATGTCTCTCTTGTCGAAATCCGTACGATGTTTGTCGAATAAATTCGTGGTGTCTATTAACTACGACCATAAAAAATACATTTGCGCAATTGGTTTGAGGGTGTTTCAACGGTTGCATTTATTTCCCTAAGTTCGAAAGCACGTCTTAACTATTCTGTTTAATGTGAAAGCACGAGTTTACTGAAAATATATTACATATTTGTCAGGGTAACATTTAATCTATTGTTGTTTGAAAATAAGCGCCATTAAATCAGTTTAAGTACTTTTTTCAGAAATTGAGTTTTTGGATGATCCATGTTGTTGTTTATAAATTATATCTTGACTTTTAATACAGTATAAAGCATTATTAAGAAATACGGTTTTTTTCAAATAAAAGTGTCATTCTTAAAGTACTGGAAATTTAAGAAAACTCCTGCGAAAAACTGCGAATCGTAAAGTTTTTATTAATAAACCAGCTTTTCATTAACTTTCAGTGTATGTATAATATTTAGTTATAATCTTGAAAGCCAATTTTAAACTACTTTTAATTATCCGATTGATCTGAAACTTTGAATTCATGTGTAGTTTTAATGATAATACAATATTATTATAATTTGACGAGCGTAGAAGTTATACTGTTTCTATAGGGTTACACAAAAGTTTAGTTTAAATCTTGAAAGTTAATTTTAAACCACTTCCAATTATTCCATTAATCGAAAACTTTCAATATATGTGTAGTTTCAATGACAATACAATATTATTGTAATTTGAGGAAAGTAGAAGTTATACTGTATCTACAGGGCTACACAAAAGTTTTGTTGAAATCTTGCAAATCAATTTTAATCCACATATAATAATCGAATTGAGCTGAAACATGGCTTACATGTGACCTTTATATGATAATTGAATTAGATTATAATTTGAGGAACGTAGCAATTATGCATTTTTTACAGGGTCACACAAAAGTTTGCGGAAAGATTGTTAAATATAAACACAAATTTTAATTCGATTTCAACAAAATTAATCTAAATTATCGAGATGCACAATACCATCTTATAAAGTGAAAATAAAATGCGTAGCAGATATATTTCTTTTAAGGGACTACACAAATAATTCGGATACATCACCGTCTATAAGCAAAAAGTTTATTTCAAATTCAATAAAATTTATATAGGTTATTGATTTACACAACAGCATTTTTTCAACTGAAAATAATTTGGCATTTATATTTTACAGAATAACACAAAACATAAAAGCTAATTTTTTAAAATATGTTTTTATTTTAATACTTTTATTTTTCAGGATGACTACACAAATTTCTCGAAAATCTGTTGTTGACTTATGGGTTGCCAATCCAAAGGAAAGCAAATTTGAAGCTGCCCTTTCCTTTTTTTTTTGGAAAAACTGGGGAAACCTCAGTTAACTGGAGACATTTTTACGAGCCTGAAATCACGTGTCCGGACATTTTATTTCTAAACAAATGGTCTAAATCAGAAAGAAATAAACAACGTTGTTATCTATACTATTCCGCCTGGTTTCAGGGAACCTTCCACCTACCGGATTGTGTTATTCAAGCAATATAAAACAAATAAGCCTTAAATAAAAGCCACTTTGGTAGACCAGTGAAACCTAATTATTATTATTTTAATTATTATTTAATCATTAAGTTATATTAACCTAGAGTGTAAGTATGTATGTTTAGTTCAAATCTTGCTAGTCAATTTTAAACCACTTTTAATTATCCGATTAAGCTGAAACTTTGAATACATGTGTAGTTTCTATGACAATACAATATTATAATATAAATAAATAATAAAATAAATAATAATAATAATAATAATACAAATAATAATAACATAAATAATATTAATAATAATAATAATAGTAATAATAATAATAATAATAATAATAATAATAATAATAATAATAATAATAATATAAATAATAATAATATAAATAATAATAATGACAATATAAATAATAATAATAATAATATAAATAATAATAATAATAATAATAATAATAATAATAATAATAATAATAATAATATAAATAATAATAATAATAATAATATAAATAATAATAATAATAATATAAATAATTAAATAAACCAAAAATTTATCACTGTTTGAGCATTTTATTAGTGATACATTCGGAAAACCTGCAAAACCTAATTAAACTCCAACGCAATAATTTTGTCCACCTAGACCGTCAAAACGTCCCACTGTGCGATGTGTCACTTGTTAACTCGTCACAATGCAACTATCTTTTTTTTACAGACCACTAGAGTGACGTGATGCTCTTCACGTGCACCTTCATTGGTGCATTCGAGCATCACGTGACTCCCGCGGTCTGTAAAAAATGATATGCGTAAAGCACCGCGGTAGCCTTTCTTTTTCGTTAGCATCCGACTGGCTGTGTTATTATGGTAGCACATATTTTTTTTACTCGTGGCACTTATATCAGTTTATTTCGACCACTCACAATTAAATGTTGTATTCGAAAATTGGCATTTTGTGTTTGTCTCTTAATTTATGGATACCAATGAAGTTGTTTTACAGACATTTGCAAGAAACTTAAAGTAAGCATGTGTTAGTATACGTGTCGGAAGTGACAGTGTTTCTAATTTTAAATCAAGTTATAAATAGGAGATTTCAATAAAATGTTTAAACTGCTTGATGGCAAAGGTGGGGCCTTTTTCATTATACAAATATTGTTCTTCTTGATGTGTAGTACTAATGTTACCCGTTTGTGGCAAAATTAACTCAACTTTCTGTCTATGTATTAGTTGTAAGTTTTTCAAATTCCGAAGCTAACAACAACTAGTGTAGGCAATATATTTAACTGTTTTGTCAAAGAATTAATATTTTTTTAGCGTAAACAAGTTAATAATTTACTTAAAATAAATAAATGAAAATTTTTCGTGGAAGAAAAAGTTTATCAGACGACTATTACGGAGATGTTTGATAATGAAAAATAATATATATCCGCTTTCAAAAGAACTATATTAAACAAAAATATTAAAATATTTTATGACGTTGTTTGTTATGTAATTTATAGTCTTTAAGATCGTTAAGGTCTTTAAGCGAAAATATATTTATGTATCTGTTAAACGCTATATTTACATATTTTTGCCATTAAAAATGTATAAAGTATAAGAGTCAGTTTATCGTTAGCAATGATGTAGAGAAAATATAGCCTCAAAGATAAAAAAAAAAGACATTTTATTTTAAAGTTAATTAAGAAATGTTAGCATACGAAATCTAATGAAAGAGATAGCATTAACTAGAATTAAAGTTTTATGAAAAATTTTCGGAAGGTGTATTAAAAATTGGATACTACAAATTAGATAAAATTACGAGCTTTTATTCCTGTATATTTATGTTTTTACGTGATCTATTTTAACGTATTTTATCATATTGCCTAAGCTCATCTAATCTGAAGAAATGGTTTATATAAATTAACAATAAACATAACTATAAATAACAAGTAAATGATCTTCCACCGTAACAAACCTACGTAAATAATTAAAATTCATTTTGATTATGAACCTATACTCAGCTATTCTAATTTGAAGATGCGTTGTTTGATACTATCTAAAAACAAACTAATATAATTTTCAATTCAAAAAAGATATTCTACAGTTCGGAAACAAACCTGTATTTTTTTTACTTATACACAAAATTAGAACTATTAAAATTCAAGAAGTGAAGCTAAAAATTGATTTTCAGATAGCAAGGAAAAATATTATTTAAAATATGTTGGTCAAATATATTATGTATTTTTTATTGTTGTCTAACCTTTCAAAGTTGTATACCACTCATTTATCAAATGTCGCGTCTATTATTATTTTTCAATACCGATTGAATATTTCCATCCTTAATTTAGTTGGTATATAATAGGAATCCAATTTATACAAAAAAAAAAAAAAAAGATGTATTGTGTCACACAGTCAAAATTCATTTAAGGGATATTAATTTTCATTTACTTTTCTATACTTTCGAAACATGTTTAGAATCATAAGATAACGATAATTTATGCAATTCCTGTTTTTTTAACATAATTTTCATGTTCTTTTAATCTAAATCGAAGAGCTCGTTACATATGCCTAATATAAGAGAGTCCACATTTACAAAAAAGTCTATAAATACTATTACAGAGTTAAAACACACAAATTCAAACTATCCAAATACTAAAACCACATACGGCCGTTTCAAGTTGAACTCATATCCCCTTCATTAGTGTAAAACCGAAAAAAGGGTTCAAAGAACCACACTCGGCTATAGCTCCGACTACTGGCTTATGAACTGACCAAAAATGGCAACGGAAAGAGTTTATATACCGAAAAAAGAAGAAGTGACGTACCGAAAAAACAGGCATCACTACAGTCATGTCATTAACCAAGGAATCTGTATATTTATGGATATGATATGCCACGTAAAAGTCAAGATCAAATTTCGAATTGCAGTTTTGATTTATTTTACCTGCGGAAAAGTTAAACTGATAGTTCGAATTCCAGCAGCACTTTGCTATTGTAGATTTATCCAATTCCTGTTTTTAACATAATGTTCATGTTCTTTTAATCTAAATCGAAGAGCTCCTTTCATCGTCCCAATATAAGAGAGTCCACGTTTTCAAAAAATTCTATAAATACCCCAACTATTATGACTGTGAATCGGATGCTTAAGATTGGAGAAAGCAACTTTATTTACGGGAGGAAAAAAAATGAAACCAAAGTTATTGGCAATAAGTGAAATTTGAACATTCATTTCGGGAAAATAAGGTAATACAATAACATTTTTAAAATTCTTATTTGCAGGTACAGAACCAGTGACCTTAGAGGATTTAAATAAAACTATCAAACTGCGTCCGCTACGCTGGTCGGTTTTTCCATTAAAGAAAAAAAAATACTATTTTGTTTTGACGCAATCTCATTTCTTGATTTAAAAAAGAATTGCTGCTAAAAATTCTCCTGCGGTAAACTTTTTTTAATTTACAAATATTCTATCTCCATGTATCACTTCAATTTTTTTAAAATTTTAGTATGAAATAAAACAGTTTCAGCTGACATCACTTCTATGTCTACTTTTACTGTGACGTCTACGATGGTGCATTCGCATGGGTCCAAAAGTCTAATAGTAACTCTTAAAATTTTAAATTTAAAATATCAAAATAGCTATTAATTTTTTTCAGTAAATTCAAATGTTTAATTTTCCGACATTAATGTTTGGAAACGATTAGCAAAACAGCCAGTCGTCAACAACGCGTAGCTTTTTATTAAAGAGGATTCCGAGATTAATGTGTGGCAACGATTAGCGAAAATAACAGTCGTCAGCAACGCGTAGCTTCTTAATAAAGGGGATGCCACGGCTGTACTATTTTTTTATTAGTATTGTTGAGCATCACATAATGCGGTATTTTATTTTGTGGCAACACTAATTTGAGAAATTAACCTTTCATTTCATTTATAAAAACAATGCCGATTTAATTTTTAATTAACTACAATTTTTAATCAAAAACATGTTTTAATGAAAAAAAGTATCATTTATTGTTTTGCGTTTCGTATTTTCTGAGAAAAAGGGATGTTGTCAGGAGAAATAATATATACGATGATACGGTCAAATGACATCCAATGGAAAACCACGATCGATAGCAATACCCTTGATATAATTAATTTTACTATTAAATAATTCTGAATTCGAACAGTTGTTACCAGGACCGGAAATAAAAGTATTGAAAGAAACAAAATTTTGCGCTGGGGGATGGTTGGATCTAAAAGGGGGGAGGGCGCAAGCTAACTGCAAAAGATTCATGACACACTGTCAGAATCATGTCGAATTTCCAGGGAGTCAAGAAAAGCAATGCGTTGCTGAATTTCAATTTCAAAGGTAAACTGGATGCATGGATCAACTGAAATCAATAAATTAAGAAAAGTGTCAATATTATGTTGAGAGAAATCAAGTAAGGCAAAAAAAAGCATCCACATAACGAGTATAAAACGGAAACTTTAGTAATTTAACCAACTTAACTTCAAAGTAGTGGATATATATCTATCACTTAAGATAGGGCTCAAGGGGATACCCATAGCTAAACCATAACACATTTTGTAAAATTTCTTCTGGAAAACAAAAGTATTTTGAGACAAACAAATGCTATTTAAAGAAATCAGATTATCAATCTCGAACTGAAAAAAAATTAACTTTATTCAATCTATTTCTTAAACACTCCAAAGCACCTTTTACGGGTACATTTGTAAAAAGTGACTTAACATCAAACAAAACCAAAGCAAATCTTGCTTTGGTTCAAGTTATCAAGTTTTCAAGTTATGTATTTTATTGACAAATTCAACTGAATTTTTCGACGTGTAAATATTGTTAACCACGTGTGGGGAGAACCTGGAAACTAACTGATTAGCTAAATTGTAAGACACGATACCAATATTCGAAACAATAGGATGAAAAGGAACATCGTGTTTATGTACCTTAGTTAAGGCATACAAACGAGCACAATTAACAAGAGAGAAAGGAATCAAGGAATCGCATATGATGGGAGATGATTTAACCGCAGATTTTATTTTATTGAGTATTTAATACCACAGTTTGACCTCCCTTATGTGCTTTGGTTGTAATAATATCATGAGTTTTGATAGATTTTTGAACTGAATTATTCAAATCACTGTGGTTTATCTTTGTATTAAAGTCAACACATATCTCTGAATCCACACAGTGAAAACTTTCTGGCTATGTTTAGAAATCATCTAGAAATAATAAGATGATTTGAAACATACATCCTGTTATCTGTATACTACTGAATCTTGCACATATTTTTAAAAATAGAAGAAAAAATTGTTATGCGCGGATTATGTCGCCTTTTGAAATTTTTTTATTTTACTGAACTGACAATTACATTCTTTTTAAATATTTTTCTGGGATACATTCTTTTTTTAAATTTCCTAATTATTAGTTACAGAAAAATTACCTATATCATGAAAAAAATGGCATACTATCACTATTCATAGAATTACAAACATGTTACTTCTTTTTCAAAGTATTCCTACATTGTTTGAACATGCAGCAACATTTTATTCTGTAATTTTTATTCAACATATCTTTGCACATTACGAAAAAACCCCTTATAGTGCTTTATCGCTCGATATAGAACAACGCATTATATCGTGATTTATACCTGCATAGAAGTATTGTATCTCCCTTATGCGTCCGTGCTAATAATTGTTTTGTACTCTATCCCATTAGTAAAACATAAATAAATGTTATTTTAAAACTTGTATTTGAATTTGTTTAAAACTTTGTATTTAAAATTTTATTTCAATGTTTCAAAAATCTGATATCAAACTTTTAGCAAAAGTTAATACTAAGACAGATTGATGTATAATTCGTCTGTCAGGAAACATGAAGACATGAACATATTAGAGTTCCATAAAATCAAAATCTGATAGAATTGATATGCCATTATATAGAACTTTTTTTGAATTACACAGATAAGTACTTATAAACAAAGTAATAATTTTTATTATAACAAAACTCTATTTTAACCAAAAAATATTGGGAGACTCGTGGATTTTCTTCTCAATGGGCCTACATTGTAAATTATGCGCTTTTTAGCTTATTTCATAATCAATCGGGTTTACTTATTTCGAAATTCAAATTTTATATTTTTAAATAATAAAAAGAAATAAAAGCAAATCTAAATATTCATAATTCACTAAAATTTGCGCCATGGAAATGAAATCATTTCGTTATTCACAATGTTAAATAATTAACAAAATTGTGAAAAATGATTACTTTTTCTGAAACATTGTTGTATTTAAAAAAAAGTAGATATTTTTCGGTTTGGTTGAATAGAATTGTTTCAATAGAAATAAACTTAATTACTTTCTGTTAGTATAAAGTAGTGTACATTTCGGAATACAGTGATTAATTTAAAAGATACTAGGATAACGTAGAACTAGTTTTAATTATTATTATACATTATGTCCGGAAAAATATTTGATTAATTTTCGTAAATAAAATAATTAAGCACTGTTTTAAAGCTATTTTGTTTTTCTTCAGCTTTGAAAATAAGTTTTTTTTTGTTATTTAATTAATTAATTATTTATTTTTTACAAAATAACAGTTATTCATTCCATTCATTCTTCCTATGGAATTTTCTTTTATCATGCGAAAAAAGATTATGAAATAGGGTTGTTTTTCATTTATTATACATAAAAAAGGCTAGCATTTATTATGTAACATTTTATTATTATAAATAAAATTAAATAGCGAAAATATATTTTATCGTAGAAACTATACTTAAATAAGTTTATAAATTGTTAAAGAAAATCCTTGTTCAAGTCTCATTGACTTCTTTTCTTTAAATATTTTTTTTCCTCGGTGCATACTGACTTTCGGGGCTCCTGCTCGACCCCTTTAAATTGTAATGTAATCACTGTAGGAAGTAAATATAAATCTTAAATGGACATTTGAAAACTGTCAGACGTTGTGTAGTTCTGGGCTGCAAGAATGCTTCTGTAAATTTCAGTATTTTACTGTAGCAGGAAAAATGATCAAATTAACAAGTTTGTGATCGTACTACTCATGATACAAGAAAAAACTTACATATTGCAAATTTATGATGTAATACAACTTTTTACGCTTAAAAATGTAATTGCTGTACTGAAGGCCAGAAATCATTATGTCCCTCATCACTCGGCCTCAATCTGGCCATACAGGCTATTGCCATGAATTTGACACCTTTCCTCAACAAGCTGTAACTATAGAACAAATTATTTGAAACATTTGCCACATTACCAATTAATTATCCATGAACATGTCAATAAGCTGCTGAAGTCGTTTTCCGTCTGCTTATCTTTTTATTAATGTATTCATTTTTGAAATACCTCAAAAATTAAATTCATAAATTGTAGTCCATTTTCAGAAGCCTGTGTCTCAAAAGAAACACTTCTGATTTGATTACTGTTTGTACCACTGGAAATAACACGCCTTAATTAACAAAAAAAAATTTTGTTTTATTTTGGACATCTTTAGTATAAAATAAAGAAAAGTAAGGTGCAAAACATCTACTCTGCGTGAGATTCGCAATTATATTAGGTACACTCAAATGTCTCTTCAACGGATAAAGCTAGAATTATGAAATAAAATTATATTTATAGTAAAACAATTATGCGCTATAATATGCGATGAAATGCAATACCCTTAGTAGTGAATTTCAGAAGATGTCTATCCTATCTTGAAAAATATTAGAGAAAGTGAAAAAATAGACAAATAATAGACTATACCTAGACACTCTTTCTACAATTCTTACTTTATCCGTTCAAGTGATATTTAAGTATACCGCGACTTTGCACCCGAACATAGTTGATAATGTCACGTAAAATAGTTCTTTTAAACTTTGCCCATTTTAACCTTATACGGAAAAGGCCCAAAATGAAACAAAAGTTTTCTTGTCAAATAAGGTATGTTCTTTCCAGTGGTACTATTGATAATCATATCAGTACAATGAGAAAAATGACACTTTTAAATCTCAGTAAATGGATGTTTTCATTTTGTTATGAAACTTTTTGTTTCAAATACGACGACCGAATGCTTTCAATTCTGAAACACCAGAAATACTCAGATCACGTGGAGATCAGTTCATACTCATTTTTGAAACATAGACATACCCAAAAATGATTAGAATAAGTTAAAACTCATTTTTGAAATATGGAAATACTCAAAAAAGAGCACATAGAAGTCAGTTTATATCCATTTTTGAATCATGGACATAGCCAAATATGAGCACATGATGTTTTATTATTGAGAGTGTGCATGTTTTCAGAAATGAGTATATGCATGTTTCAAACTTGAGTAATTATGTTTCGGAGCCATTTTGACTATGCGACATACTCCGATTTGAGTATTTTTTGCTCAGTTTTGAAAATGTCGTTTTTAGAGTGTAGTCTCCCTTTCAAAATAGTCTTCTGACAATCTGCTTGAACTAATCAATTTAATTTTTTGGGGTATTTCAAAGATGAATAAATTAATAAATATTTAGGTAGAGTGGAAACGACTATAGTTGTCTATGATGTGTTCATTGATAGTCAATTAGTAAAGTGGGAAACTTTTAAGAAAAACAATACACCATGCAATTTAAAAAGAAATCATACGAAATATGTTCAGGAGCAGCAACGAAAAGGCAATATGACGATAACATAAACAAATGCTGTTTCTTTAGGACTGCAAACCATTTGACGATATTTTACAATCTATTTTGGAGATATATCTCTGTCATTTTGCGAATCCTCCTCGGATTCCGCTATAAAAAGAAGTACATTTTTATTATCATAATTCTGTTTGCTTTTGTTAAGTAAAATATAGAAATAGCGTTATTTTTCCTATTAAGTTACTATAAACTTTTTTTATTTTATTATATTATTCTATAAGTACGTTCCATAAAAATACTCACGACTATTCTAACAATTTTAAATTTTCATGAAAGATTTCATACAATTTATATTTTTGTCTATGGGATTTATTTATAATCTTGTATCAATTTTCCATGATGTTAATTTATGATTTGTTTCTGATTGAATTATTTATTCATGAGACAATCATTATTTTTTCACAATTTATAAAAAACTTCAAATCAAGTAAAATATTGAAAAGACTTTCAATAAATAATTAAAAATATTACGTTATTCATATTGTATTAGAATATGATAGATCAGTAAATTTTGATGATTTAGAAAATTAAAATTATAACATGCAGAACATTAGGTATACAAAATTCAATACATATAATGCGAATGATGCACTATACATAAAATTTTAATAAAAAATACCACTGTTTTTCTTTAAGAGGAATCAAAGAATACTTTCTTTAACATATTTATAACATAATCCGACATGATTTTTACTGTTTTATATTTATTACTTTTCTCACTTAAAATCTCTTTTCAAGAAAGTTGCTACAGTATCTAAATTTGTTTCGACATTTATATGATAACACTATACATAACTAAAATAATAGACATATGTGGATAAGATTATGAATGTGTAGTTACGTGTAGATATAACTGTACACATAAGTAACAAGATGTGAAACAAACGACACCAACTCCGTTGAGTCAATTGGACAAGCATGGAATAGTATAAAAAATGATGTCAAAATTGAAAGAAGGGACTAGGTGAAAAAGGCTTGGTTGATATTAATTGTTTATGCAATAGCAAGTAATGTATAAGTATACGTTTTATTTATTTTATTCATAAATTTGACAATCATTGCGAACTCTTTAGCTTATTTCTTAACAATGTAGTGCTTATGTTTTTCACACACCTTGCGTTTATTTAAATATTTTTGAACGTTGTAAATTGATTGTGGACATTTCACGAATCTTGTAGTCATGTTACTTGAATCATCTAATAAACCGATATTTGCTTAGTCGTTCATTTTAATGCTGTCTTAAAAATGCTTTACATTGACTTTGTAAAAATTATAATCTGTTTCAGTTAAATTCAATAATAAGTCTTTAAAATATCTATTGTGCATTTCTTTACTTGCAGTTAATTTGTAAAACATGCCAGCTCTAATTCATTGAAGTATTATTCTAATGTGAAATATTTCATTTTTATTATATCCGCCCCGCATCTAATATATCATATATTATTGAAAATGAGATATATTGATTTGTGTTCTCATTTTCTGTTTAATTTGCTTTGCAACCTAACACTATCAGTAAACCATTACATAACATTCCGAATAATTTCGTGTTTTGTTGCAGAGGAATTATATAATATGGACATATTAAATTATAGTTACTCTGTATCATCCTGAAATAATTGGAACTGGTATCGCGTTTGCAATTAGGTCTCATTTTACACAGTTGAAATTAATTGTATCTCATAAACTGCACGCAAATTAACAATTAATGGGTGCAATTAGATTATTTTTAATTAAAAGTAAAACATGTATTTCTATGGGAAAGGTGTAAATAGTTCTTCTTTCATTTTCAGATTAACGTTGAATAAAGAACACGTACTAAACAAAGAGACACATTCCTCATTAACAATATAAATAATGACTTATAAAATCAAACTGCGTTATTACAAACATTCAAGAAACCATATGGAATCAGACCTTAATTTAAAAAATCATTAAACTGTCACTACTTTTCATGAAAATTATATTACCGATATTTTTTAAGAATGAGTATATATATATATATATTTTGCAGGTTTTTTCATCTAAAAATTAAATAAATTTTAGTAACTGAATAAGTTATCTGATTAATTTTTTAATTGTCATGCTTTCTTAAAGTTTATTTCATTTTCTTCCAAATTTATGTTATATTTTCAATATTTTTAACTAAATATACAAAATTTAATTTTGGGAAATTGTTTATTAAAATGTATTTTTATGTGCATTTTTATAAAAAATAATATCCACATTAGAAAGGCATCATTTATAGGAATCTTGCATGTGTTCCTGCCACATAGAATGATATTAATTTATAACTAAAAATTCTATGTATATTTCATATAAATAATATATATATATATATATATATATATATATATATATATATATATATATATATATATATATATATATATATATCATTGACGTGCTTCTAAACTAATGAAATCATTTAAAACGTTAAAACATTGTCAGGATATGAGAAAAAAAATTATCTTTCTATAAACAAAAATAAAAGAACATACAAAAAAGGTGATGTAAAAAAAGAAATAATGAAAACAAATAGATTGTATTAATGAGATAATTCGTTCGTTTAGTTTCTGTATCATAGTTTACTATATGAAAATTTAGTTTTTTTTAATAACTTAAACGCAATCTAATGTTTTTTTTAATTAATTTTATAAAGTATTTTCTACAAAACTAAAAGTTTTAAGTACTTTTCTGAAGATTTTGTAACTGTATGTTAATTAAACACACCTGTATGATTTTTCCAAATATTATTCGAAATAAAAAATAAAATAATTTAAACAATACATGCTAAATATAAATAAAACCTTTTTTGCTAAAGAAGACATTTTTTCCTTTTTATCGTAGAAATAGTATAATTTACAAGTTCAGTATTTTTTTTTTAAAAAGACTGATATATCACTTTAATTAACAGAGAAAAATTGCCATTCATAACAAACATTATTTTCTTCGAAATGTCGTCTCGACAAATGCTTTCAGTTTAAAGTTAAAAAAATACCTTCAATCGATCTGTATATTTTTGTACTATACACTGAGTTCTATGTTGTATTTACCATATGTGCATTGATTTCAATGCATATGTTTACACATACATTGCATTCCATATTGTTTTTCCCTTAATATGCTACTGTAGAGTTAGTTCTCAAAATAAAAAATGTATTTTAATCACCAAATTGTCCTGAAAAAAAACGAAAGAAGCAATTCTACTGGGAATTATGTCTTATTTCAATTTATTTTAAATAAAAATCTTAGGGGTAATGTTCTTGCCGAAATTACACCAAACTGTAAAATTTTCAATACATCATAATTAATAGAATATATTTATTTTTTACGGCAAATTTTACCTCAGAAACCAAACGGAAAGACATTCGGTCAAATATCTTACGTAGTAGGAAGGTTTAAAGTTTGCGACTTCAAATGTTAAATTCTTTTTTAATCGTTACACAAAACATTAAAACGTGGGTAAATTTGGGATGTGAATTTAGATTCGGATATTTGAAGCTTCTGGAAATAGATTTCAGTTAAAAATCTTTGTTAAAATATGTGTATTATTAAATTAATTTTTGAAAGCAATACGAATTCTGACCGTTACTTTTTTAAAACAGAACACGATTTCTAGAAGCTGTAAATATGCGAATCCAGAGATACAGTTCTTTACGCTGCGTAGTTTTTGAGTTATTCTTTAAAAACTACCTGCATTACAACCTGTTTTAAACCATTAAAAGGAATTTAATATCAAGAATTCCGGGATTTAAAGCTTCATAATTACTAAACTATTTAAAATTATCTTTTGGTATCCTTATCGGTTTTAACCCATCATTTGGTACCGAAAATGCAAATATGCTCTCAACACCGGTGTCGTGTATAGGACATTTTAGAGTTTGTACAATTGCAGTATGAAGATGACTCCCTAAACTTATTTTTGTAGCATAAATATAAATAAACTATGATTTCCAATCAAATGACTATTTCTATTTTTTTTTCTTTTTTGGGGGGGAGGGGGGGGCGGGGTGGAAGAATCTGGTAATTAAAATGTATGTTTGTTTTTCTTTTTTTGGTCGACTGTAAATTACTCCAGACATTGTGCGCACAATTATAAGCAAGCTAGCAAAAATTTCCCATTTTTTTATTAAACATTTGTAATGTTGTATGAAATCTGCTATTGATTTTTCATTGATGCATCACACTTTAAAATTAAGAACGTCCTATCAAGAGTTATTCTGAAAGCATATCAATAATCTATATAAAGAAATACTAATTTTGAATTTACTAAAAATAAGCATATTAGATAGAGTAGTATTTATTATCACATATTTTAAACACAAAACATTTCTAACAGAGGAACAAAAATGTAAGGCATAAAATTTCGAAGACGATTGTTTCGTAATACTCATACTATCATATTAACTAAAAGAGGATAAGCATATAGTTTTGAAACGATTAAAAGGAATATAATATCAATCATTCCAGGATTTAAAGCTTCATAATTCTTAAACTATTTAAAGTTCTCTTTTGGTACCCTATCTTTTGGTATCGTTATCGGTATTCACCCATTTTTTGGAACCGAAAATGGAAATATGCTACCAACACCGCTGATTTTTTTTTTTTTAATGAGCAGTTACGACCGAGCTATGCTCGGTCAGAATTATCTTTGAGTTCAAATATCTATGATCAAAATGACTCACTAATCAAATTTTCTCGAACATGTGACCAAGCCCAATTGTGATCTCATACCCAAAACCCATAGGATATAAAATTTAGTCAAAACAGTCTGAGCCGTGTTTTAGATAAAATTAACTTGACCCACATTGAGCCACAGCAACGCCAAATGACCCGCTAATCGGATTTTCTCGAGCATGTAACCTAGCCCAATGATTTTCTCGTGCCCCAAAACCGTAGGATACAAAATTTAGTTCAAATCGTCTGAGCCGGATTTCAGATAAAAATAGCTTGACCCGTAATAACTCATGACAAAAGGACCCACTAATCGAAACTTCTCGAACATGTGACCTAGCCCAATAGTCTTCTCCTTCCATAAAACTGTAGGATACTAAAATTAGTTCAAATTCTCTGAGCTGCTTTTAAGATAAAAATAGCTTGACCCATAATGACCCATGACCAAAATGACCCACTCATCAAATTTTGTCGAACATGGGACCTAGCCCAAAAGTCTTCTCGTGCCCGAAAATCAGAGGATGCAAAATTTAGTCTAAATAGTCTGAGCTGTTTTTTAGATAAAATTATCTTGACTCACAGTGACTCAACAATGACCCACTAATCGAAAGTTCTCGAACTATTTGACCCAGCCCAATAGTCTTTAGTCAATAGTCTTTCAAAATTACTCAATAATCGAATTTTCTCGAACATATGACCAAGCCCAATGGTTTTCTGGTGCCCCAAAATGACCCACTCATCGAATTTTGTAGAACATGGGACCTATCCCAACAGTCTTCTCGTACCCAAAAACTATAGGATGCAAAATTTAATCTAAATAGTCTGAGCCTTTTTTTTTTTATAAAATTAGCTTGACCCATAGTGACCCAAAAATGACCCACTAATCGGATTTTCTCGAGCATCTGACCGAGCCCAATGATTTTCTCGTGCAAAAAACCGTAGGATACAAAATTAGTTCAAATCGTCTGAGCTGTTTTTAAGATAAAAATAGCTTGGCCCATATACGCCCATGTCCAAAATGATCCACTAATCGAATTTTCTCGAACATGCGTCCTAGCCCAATAGTCTCCTCCTTTCATAAAATTGTAGGACACTAAATTTAGTTCAAATTATCTGAGCCGTTTTTAAGATAAAAATAGCTTGACCCATAATTACCCATGACCAAAATGACCCACTAATCAAATTTTCTATATAATGTGACCTATCCCAACAGTCTTCTCGTGCCCTAAAACCATAGGATGCAAAATTTAGTCTAAATAATATGAAACATTTTTGGATAAAATTAGCTTGACCAACAGTGACCCAAAAATAACCCACTAATCGAATTTTCTCGCACATATGACCTAGCCCAATGATTTTCTCGTGCCCGAAACTCGTAGCATATAAAATTTAAACAAAATCGTTAGAGCAGTTTTTCAGATAAAAATAACTTGACCCGCGAAGACCAAAAATGACCCACTAGTTCTCGAACGTGTGACCCTGCTCAATAGTCTTCTCGTTTTATGCTGTAACGCTCAAAAGCATGGTTCGCCAAGCTGAGGGGCCTCCCTTAGGCATTGAATAGTCTTCTCGTGCCCGAAAATGGTAGGATACAAAATTTAGTCAAAATTGTTTGAACTGTTGTTTAGATACAGTTCGATTGACCCTGACCAATGTTGACCCAGCATGACCCAATAATCGAAAGTTCTCGAACAATTTGACCCTGCCCAATCGTCTTCTCGTGCCCGAAAATGGTAGGATACAAAATTTCGACAAAATCGTTAGAGACGGTTTTAAGATAAAATTTCCATATATGGGTTATATAACCACACACAAGATTTCCTTGTAGTAGAATATATATGATACTAAATTGACAGTGTTTCATGTCACGCATTTCAGCACATGTGAAGCATCATTAATTTAATTTTCACAGAGTATTTTACGCTGAAAATAGCATTAAAATTACTCATATGTGCTTATTTAACATGTACTTGGAATGTTTTTGCATGAAAAGAAATGTGAATAGGGATAACAATGAAAATAAATAGATTAAATATTAAAATAAATTTATACATAAGTGTTACTAAATTCCATTTTTTAAATTTTATTTTCAAAAATTTAACCTTAAGACGCCAAAAATTTATATGCGAATATCTTTTTATTAAAAAAATAATTAAAAGCATATTTACATCTAATTCTCCCTTTATGTAAATAATTTCTTATAGTTACGAAAAACCAATATTATTTTTATTAAATTCAATAGTGACAATGCACTTAACAAATACCTAATATTCTTCTTTTAAATGCTCTTATAATTTGTATACTTCGTTCTTTCGCCATTGACGGATTCTCTAGTATAAAATATTATAATAAGGATTTATAATAAGAGTTTAGTATACAATATTATATATAAGAGTTTTTATAATGATATTTCACGATTAGCTATTTTTTCGTTGCAATCTTTCGTAATCTTTCTCTCATCGTATCTCTTTCTTCGTCTTTAAAATAAAATTTAAAATAAAATAAACGTCGTCTTTAAAATAAACATTTACCCAGGTTCGAGTCCTGGTCCCGGCATATTTTCTCTCTGTTTGAAAAAATCTCAACTATGATACTCCAACCCTCGAATATAAAAGTATGTTTTACTAAAAAATAAAAATTAGTTATATCTAATTTATGTTTGTAATTCCTTGCTTTTTAAAATTATATTATAAAAGAAAAAAGAAACATTTAAAAAAAGTTATATCACATATCTTTTATAATTTCTGTTCTACTTCGTTTACACCTTTATATACAATTTTTCAAATACATATTAAATGGGCATACCTATAAAACATAATGAAATTTTTTTTTTATAACATTGATTAGATGTTCAAATGGACTAAATGGACTAAATTACAAAATTAAAAAACAAAAATGATAATTTGAGTGTGGTTTGCAAATTTAGACTTGACAAATAGTAGAATGTTTTGTAGCAAATCGAAAAAAAAATATTCCAAAGGTATCAGTAAGTAAAATGATATTTCAAAATTGCATAAAAAGTAAACTAAGATGTCGTATCTGAGTGCGGTTTGCACAAAAAGACGTTTTAAATTGGGAACTTTGTATTGACAAAAAGAAACAAAATAGTATAAAAGGTTTCACGAGTTCCTTCACATTTCAAAATCTTCTAAACATATAACAAATTGTCGTACAGGAGTGTGGTGTACACCATAGGATTTGGCAAGGAGTCACAAATTTTGCAGCAAAGAAGATTCAAAGAAAGTTTAAGCTATTCTTCTCTTTTCCCACAAAACGTCCCACACAAGTCTTATGGAGCAAACCACAATTCGGTACGACAATTGCTTTTCTTTATGGTCTTTTAAAATTTTGAACGGACTTACAAGACACGCTTTGAAAAAAAACATTGTTTTCACAAATAATTTGTTTCTAAGACGTTTGAATTAGAAAATTTATTTATTGCTCACTTTCTGAAAAAATACGAAATATATTGAAGCTTTAGCAAACATATAAAGTACGTACGCCTGTTACGAAATAAAAAGATGATTGAAAATAAAAACAAATAAAAAGTTTACTCAGTGTTTCTTTTTCCACGTTTCCAAATATGTTTATCTAATTAGAAGGAAATATTAGCAAGAAAACATTTCGTTCCCATAAATTGAAATATAATATTATTTCATTCAAAATGAAAATTATTTTAAAAGCTTCATGTTTTTACGAATTATTTTTGTTTTTGTTTTGTTGTGATTTCACGCTAAACAAATTTTGCAAAACAAACTTTTGAGATTTCTTGTACATTAAAAAGAGAAAAAAAATCTAATACACGGTCATTGGGCAGACCGAGAAAGTAGGACTAGAAATGCGTATTTTCTTTTTATGACTTTATTTTTTTTTAAGAAAATGGTTTAAAAATTTGTTTAGAATACGTTATCATTTTACAGTTTCTTTAGCGCTTTATTTTTTGAAGGGTACAAAAAACTCGATTGTATCTGGAAAGTTTACTAAATGTTTCTAGTACGTATGCCTGTCAAGAAATAGATGGATAACATGGATTCTTGAATGAAACGAAAATAACAGGGTGATTTTTATATGACTTGTAAGTTAAAACATAAAACTAATCAAAGATAAAGATAAAAAAAATTATTTAGCGTTTCTTAACTCCGTTTCCAATTTTATTTATCTACATAGACGGAAACATTAACAACAACAAAACAAATCTGCCAGAAAATATTTCGTCCTTTTAAGATAGAAGAGGATATTCCTTTCTTTCAAAATATTCTTCCTATTAGAAACTTCAAGCTTTTAGATTTTTTTTTTGTTTTCATATTAACCAAATTTGGTTAACGAAAGTTTTGAAAAATTTCTTTTTCACATTGAAAAGAATAAAATCAAACACACGGTCATTGGTCAGACCTAGAAAGTAGAAATAGAAGTATACGTTTTTTCATTATTATCTTTGAAATATTCTTTCAGAATTTGTTTACAAGACGTTTTAAGTAGAACATTTCTTTACCGTTTTATTTTCCAAAGACAGATTGATATCTTGAAAGTTTAGTAGATGATCTTGGCACATATGACTGTAAATAAATATATGGATAACATAGATTATGGAGACTAAAGAGAAAATATAAAGGTAATTTTTATTTAATTTCTAAAATTAAACCTAAAACCAATCAAATATAAACCGAAAAAGATAATTTCCTTGTTCCTTTTTCCTCGTTTCTAACTTTGTTTACCTAAATAAAAGGAAACCTTAACAAGAAAATATTTCTTCCGGAAAATATTTTATCCATAAAGGATAGAAGTGGATATTCCTGTTTTTCAGAATTATTTTTCTTCTAGAAATTTCATGATTTTAGAATTTGTTTTTCGCTTTTACTAAATTTGATGAACCTAAGTTTTGCGATTTTTTTTCACTGTAAAGGAAAAAAAATCCTATTCGCGGATATTGGGCAGGTTCTAGAAAGTAGAAATAGAAATATATTTTTTTTATTATTTTCTATAAACTGTGCTTACAGAATTTGTTTACAAGACGTTTAAATTCCAAAGTTTCTTTAGCATTTTATTTTCCAAAGAAAAAGAAAACTCAATATCTCGAATGTTTAGTAAATATTTCTAGTACGTATGCCTGACAGGAAATAGATGGATAACATACATTCTGGAGTTAAAAAAATGTATCAGGGAGGTTTTTATCAGAGTTGTAAGATAAATCATGATACTAATAAAAGATAAACAGAAGTAAAATACAGTTTGTTCTCCGTTATCCCTGTTTCCAGTTATGTTTATCTAATTAGAAGGAAAACAAGTATAAGAAAAAGTCTATTGCAGACTTTTTATATATATATATATAATATATATATATATATATATATATATACAAGATGGTAATGGTTTTTCCTTTCTTTTGACGATTTACTTTTTAAGAGCTTTATATTTTTAGAAAAAATAAATTTTCAGGGTTAGAAAATTTATTTTTAATGAAACTGAATCTTGTTCTTTTTAGTAATATAAATTTATTACCATTTAAAATTTATAATATAATTTTATGTACCAATGTAGTTTCTCAATTAAATAAGTTTAATTAAAAATTCTTCCATACAATGCGTTTATATTTAATTATTAGACGATTTATTCAAGAACAGCTGTAAGGTAATATATCATAAAATAACATTATTATGATAATAAAGTTACAATTAGTTATTTGTGTTTTTATTTTTTTAAGTTTGTTTTGCTAACGTTTTTAACATTACTTCAAATAAATAAATAAATAAAATAAATAGTTTTTGTATAACATGTTATTTGGATAGATCCATAAGTTAGGAAAAAATAGTAGTTAATTAGTGTTATTAAAATTTGTTTTGAGATACTCTTTTTAAAAACTTTAGATATAGGATGTTTCTTTATCGTTCACTTTTTTAGGTTCGTTCGTAATTATATAAATACGCAGCACCTATAGTCGTCGTCTAGTCCGTCCGTCTGTCCATCTGTCTGCATATAACAGCGCAAAAAAATACCAACCGAATGGTTTGAAATTTAATTTATATAATCACTGCAGAACTTTGTCGAGTCATTTTAATTTTTTTGAAAATCAAATCAAAACTTTAAAAATATTCATAAAAATATTTATTAAGAAATTTGATTTTTTTAAAAATCGATACTTCCTTGTTATAGCTGTTCCGAGGATTAATCACCAAGCTATCGAGATGTATTGCAAAGTTATCTGAGATGCATGACGTTATATTCATACATGATGTATATGACATTTTAAAACCTCTATGAACATGTTAGAGCCACATTCGTCATTTTATTAAATCATATCATACGTAATTAATTCAATGATATCCCATGATAGGTAATGATTCTAGGTTGTCATGGTAATCACTTCCTGTTTAAGATGGAATCGAATTATTTCGGTATTACTGAATTTAAAAATCCAATTTGTATATTAAAATTGTTTAATTATAGCAATCACATAATCTACCGACAGTATTTTGGATAGATGTTTCGAGAGAGATAGATATTAAATGGAAAAATAGTCTAAATATAGGTTTCAAGTTCTGAAATTTTCAAAGCTATACTTAAGTTTCCTATTGGAATTTTCATTAAATGTCAACAAAAGATAAAATGTTACCAACTTAAAATGTACTTAATTTATTACGGAAATTAATCATATCGTAACAACAGACGTTATACAGTAATCTTCCACTTATACGTCGGTGCAAGGGACTAACCAAAAACGTCGCATAAACGAGAAAGACGCATAAATGAAATCAAACTAAAAATTGCATTTGAAATAAATGTTTAAACAAAATTCATGCATTAAGTTGTTAAATAACATGCAGAATAATGAAAAATACGAATTATTTAGATTGTTAAAATTTACTAATTCAAATATAAAATACATACATCTATAATTTTTAATTACATACTATATTTTTTTAAATAGTGTAAAATGGAAGCTTGTTTATAAGCTTGATGTCGGTCCCAAAAAATAGATTTTTCGAGTTGATTGAAACATTAATATGTTGAACCAGATGTATAAGTTTGTTGGATGTAGTGGTGGAGGGTTTCCAGAGAATCTATTGCCTTTGCAAAAGTCGGTGGATGGTGTTTATATGTTTTCTTCATTATCTTATTCATTTTCATTAGTATAACCTTTAATTTCTGCGACTATTTTGTGTATATCCCTCTTTTCTGCTGTTATTACATTTTCATTAATATTTACATATTCGTTAAAATTAACCATTCCCCCAAAAACGGCATTCCCTTTTTCATATAATGCTAACGGTTGATATTTCGCACAAAATGCATCATTTTTAAATTCCTTTAGAATGAAGCATGCTTTTTTGTAAAAGTTCTCTTAGAAGTAGCAGGTGTGAAGGGGTGTGACACAATAATGCAGCTTATAATAGTGTCCAGAAAACAAATGCAAAAATACAATCGACTTCTCATTTACAAGCTTATGTGAAATTTCTTGGAAAGGACATGTGTAAAATGGAAAGAAATGGCAAGGGAAACTTGAAATTTCTCCGACGTATAAGTGAAAGAAACATTCACGTTGTTACGCGTAAGTAAAAAAAATTAAATTACATTGCTATTTTTTTATCCGAGAATACCGAGAATCGACGTATAAATGAGGGAGACGCATAAAAAAGACGACGCATAAGTGAGTGATTACTGTAATTAATTTCACTGAAACATGTTATAGTAAGAACGCATCTTATTTGTCACGCTTAACGTAAAATTTTCAACTTGTTAAAAAATATAAAAGCATATTTCAAAAGTTTAATAAATACATCTACTACTCACACCTGCCAAGAAACAAAAGGATAATATAGCTTCTAGAATGTAAAGAAAATAACAAAGATATTTTTATTTGACATCTAAGATAAAACATTAAACTAAAAACAAAGATAAACAGAAATAAAATATACTTCGGTTTCCGTTATTTCCGCTTCCAATTAAGTTTAGCAAATTACAAGCAAACACTAATAAGAAAATTTCTCTTCCAGAAAATATGTGTTATTCCTTAAGGTGGATCTGGGTTTTACTTTCTTCCAAGATGTCAGTTCTTTTAGAAGTTTGAAACTATCTTTTTTTCAATTTTTGTTTTCTGGTTTCATAACTTTATTTTTTGCTAAAATAATGTGAGCATATACTTTTTGGTGATATAGTATTTAGTAAAGTGTAATACAAATATTTGAAACACCAATACAATTTTGAATATAAATTATGCCAACTGAGAAAAATGTATAACTTTATTCTTTTGCTGAAATCATGTGAGCATGTATTTCTTGGTGATATAGTATTTATTAAAATGTAATAAAAACATTTTAAATACCAATACAATTTTGCATATAAATTATGTAAACCGAGAAAAATATTTCTGTGCAGTTATTAGACAGTTTAATTAAGCAGAGCAAATTTATGTAAGATAGAAGTGGTTTACTTTTCTATTTTCACTAAGTTAGTATTTTTCAAAAAGTTGAAATATTGGAACTAAAATACAATAAATCATAACATCTTGTAATAATATATTTCTTTTAAATTCTAAAATGTGTAAACTAAAAACATAATATGCAGTAAAATAACTTTTATTAGATAGCCCACACGTCAACAATCTAATAAAAGTTATTTTACTCAATATTATCTTTTTTTTTAAATGTTTACCCCTTTTATCATTTAAAAGAAATATATTGAAACTAATTTTATAGTTTTGTGTTCCGAATAGGAAAGTGTTATACTTTTCAAAACTTATGAAAGCTTGGAAAGGTCAAGAATCTTTTTTTTGTATGCCAATAATAAGTATCAGTATGTTTTTAAATATATAAAATGTACACCCAGAAAAAGAAATTGATTAAAACTACAAAACATGTTTTGTGGAGTACATTTTGGTTGTTTTAGCAAAATTCAAGTAAAATTGAACTATTTTACTTGAATTAACAAAACATTTTTTGCTGACGATACAATTTTTTTTTTTTTTTTTGGAAAAAAAAAAAAAAAAAAAAAAATGTTGATTTAAACAAAATTTCCATTGACCTATATTTAATCAAAAAGTTTTGTTGGGTCAACCAAATTTTTGTTGATTCAACAAAACTTTTTTCTGGGTGTAATATGTTTTTTAAAAATATAAAATATAACAGCAAATAATGCCAACATTTCTTACATTTTATTTATTTTATTCAAATTGAACAAATGTGAAAATGGAATTTTAAATAATGCATTATATTGACAACAAATAAAAAAAGGTAAATATTGTTTTTAGATTGCTCCAAATTTTTATGTTAATTTCATCCCATATACATTATTTCATTATATACATCCATTATATACATTATTCCATTAAAAAAAAAAACAAGAAAACTTTTATTTTACTTCTAAGATAAAACATAAAACTAATCGAAGGTAAACAGAAGTAAAATGTACTTGGTGTTCTGTTATTTTCGTTTATAATTATATTTATCTAATTTGAAGGACACACTAATAAGAAAATTCTCTTACAGAATGTATTTTTCCACGTAAAATGAAAGTGGGGTTTCCCTTTTTTTTAAATGTTATTTATTTTAGAAGATTAAAAATTTTAACTCCTTTTTTTTTCATCTTAACAAAATTTTATTCTTTTAGGGAACGTTTATGAGCATGGCCATTTTGGTGATATATCAGCAAAAATCGGAGAATATTTAATTTGTATTGGCAATTAAAGTTTAGCTATTACATCATTTTTAAAATGTTTTCAAATAATACATCGCAGTATAATTGTATAAGTCAACAGATAGAAGTCTAATCGGAGAAGGGATTTGTGATATGACATTTTAGTGTTGTTTCACAAAAATATTCCTTAAAATTTGGCACTTTATACTCACATATCAATTTTTATGTCTCAAAAGGTCTGATCGTATCTATAAAATTTCATTTTCAGTTATACATGAGTAGAAATGATCAGTGCTGGTATTACATACTTATAAAAAAGGATAGTCATTTGCTTCGTTAAGCTTGGTTTTCGTTATGGACTGATGAATATATAGCATGCAGTCCATGGAAACTCTTATTTAACTCACTCAAAAATAATCAAGGAAACATTTTTAAAGAATGAAATAATATTATATAATAAAACTGTCCCTGTTTTTTATTCACATTTACAATTACTTGCTTTGTTTCCATCAACTACCTGAACAGGTATGCTTGTGTACCAGAACTCGTATGTGTACCAAGTTTGGGTAACCATTCTAGAGTAAAAAAGGATACACGAAGGAAGTTTTTATTTCACTTCTGAGATAAAACAGAAAACCAATCAAAGAAAAACAGAAGTAAAATGTAGTTGGTCTACAGTTATCCCCGTTTCCAATTATGTTTATCTAATCGGAAGAAAACGTTGATAAGAAAAACTGTTCGGTTTCTGTAACATGAAAGTGGATTTTCCGTTCTTTCAAAAGTTATTTCTTTTAAAAGCTTAATTTATTTTTTGTTTGTTTTAGAATTAACACAGTCTTTACTGAAATATATGAAATTATATAAGAATGGGCTTTTTCATGAAATATTTTTTATTAACATTTAAAAGTGAAACAATTTTAATAACCCTTAAAAATTTGTAAGTTAATTAAATTAAACAGAGAAAAATGGCCCATTTCATCCAATTCTGTGTAGTTAATAGTATAATGAGGCATAGTAGATTTCATTTGAGATTGAAGACGTTTCTTTATCGTGCTCGTTTTCAAACATACAAAAATTCCATAATGTCCCGAAAGTTTAGTAATAATATATAGTACGCGCGCCTAAGAAGAAGAAATAAATAGATAACATAGCTTCTAGAATGAAAATAAAAAAACTGCGAAGAAAATTTTATTTCACTTCTAATATAGAACAGAAATATAATCAAAGATAAACAGAAAGTAAATCTACTTGGTGCTCTGTTATCTCATTTTCTAATAATGTTAAATAATTGAAAAAACTCTAATAAGAAAATGTCTCTTTTCCTGGATAATGGAAGGGGGATTATTTTTCATTCAAAATATAATTTCTTTTAGAAATTTGGAAACTTTTTTAACTATTTTTTGTGTGTTTTCGGGTTAACGAAGTGTTATTCTTTAGTGTAATAATAAGAGTATTGGTGATATACTTTTTACTACCGTGCAAAACAAAAACGGTTTTTAGTACAAATACAATTTTGTAATTAAATTAAAGTAAACAGAGAAAAATGCGTTTATTTTATACATTTCTGGAACTGTTAAATCATACACATTACACTTCTGTAAATTGGAATTTTTATTTTTATTTATTTATTTTTTTTGCGAATGTTATTTCTTTTAAAAAGTGCAATTTTGAAACTAATTTTTCTTTTTCTTGTTAGGTTAATGGATGCGTTAGATCAACCATAACTTTTCAATAGAATTTTTCGTCTTATTTAATTTATGACGGAGAATTGTGTGGATGAAAATTAAATAGAGATTTTTCTAATCTGAAATAGTTGTTGCAGACTCCTTGTAACTTAAAAAACTTGTAACAATTACTAAAATTGTATGATCCTCCTTAGAGTGTTTAGTAATATACTTTTACATCCCAGTAAAATATACGTATATATCATCATTTAAAATCAAATTAACTATAATCGCAATAAAGTTAACTTCACACGTTATTTTATACTTTCTCCTTTTTAAACATAAAAAAGTTCATAATATCGCAAAATATTAGCATATATTTTTAGTACACATGCCTATTGCATAACTTGTAGAATGAAAAGAAAATGACGCAAGGACATACGAATTCTAAGATAAAACATACAAGTAACGAAAGATAAATAGAAATATCTTGGCGTTCAGTTAAAGCCATTTCTCATTATGTTTATCTAATTAAAAGAGACACTCTTAAGAAAAAATTCTTACAGAAATACATTTTCCCTGTAATATGGAATCTTATTTCGTTTAGAAGCTGCAAATTTTGGAACTATTTTTTTACTTCCCAATGACATACTTTAAGGACAATACTGTAATCAATTGGGCGAGTGAATACTTTAAATCCAAAAAGGGATTTCCGATTGAGCTCCTATTTGGCGAATGTTTTATAAACAACTGTCACAAGACATGTGTACATTTTTATAAAATTCTGCTGACAAATTTAGTATTTAGTCCATCTTTAAAATATTTTAAAACAGTTTTGCAATCGATTCTACACAGTAAAAAATAAAACAAATGTTCCTGTCTACCAAAATAGACAATAGACGCATTCCGAATTTCCCATGATTCTCAAAAGCACTCTTTATCTGTAGAAATCTCAGAAACAAATTTATTTTAGAGATTTAAAGAAACATTTATACAAAAAAAGTTTATAAGCAAGTTTTATAAGGAAAAAAAAAAAAAAAAAAAAAAAAAAAAAAAAAAAAAACTAGAATGTTGGTGTTTAGGATGCTATAAATTATTCATAATCATGCTATAAATATAAGACATTCATCTGTGTTTTTCAATTTATACATGCAAGAGTAACAATATAAAAATTAATATCAATGTTAATGTTGTTAATTTCTGATATTACTCTGTAATACAATGTTTGTTGAAAATGAAAATATTTACTTGAGAACTGATAACATCCAAAAAAATATAAATTTCGGGTGGTGAAAACGGATTAATTCATTATAAATACTGTTCGGAAACGTTTCCGGAAATCATTGGCAGAAACAGACACTTTGTTTATATAAATGATGTAACGCAGAAAGCCCCTTCAAGAAAAAAGTCCTTCCGGCCTGTACCGGGAGGAAAAGATAGCTTTCCTATATCTCCGTTTTAAAATTTTAGCTAATGTTACACGAAAACAGCAAGTTAAAATGCAAAGAAACGTTTACAAGAGATTCGTTAATACTGAATTTTAATAAGAATTTCGCCAAATTATTGAGCAATAGCCAAATTGGCTTCATTAAAAAAGACGTTTTTTGGTCGCCAAATTTGGCGATATTTCGCCAAATGTCACAAATTTTGCCAATTTTGTCGCCACCGTCGCCAATTTTCGCGCTAACGGATATGAATATATAGTTTTATGCGTATGATTGGGAAAATTATTACAACAATGAAAGAAAATAATTTGCCAGTAATCGCGTTAATGTGCTGTTTTGTTACAAAATATCAGCCACCCTAGAATTTCAAACTGCTCTATCTCAGATATTTTTAAATATAGAGGTAAACCAAAAAATGCTCAGGAATCCTTGTATCAAGGCCTAACACGTAATTAAAAAATAAATTTGAATTTTTCACTTTTTGGTATATTTATTTTAGTTTTAAATTTTTAAATGGCCGCCATCTTGAAACAAAATGGCGGACCAAGCTGGCCAATGAACTCGGTCGAGACATTGGTGACCTTAATACACACAATTAGTTTCATCAAAATCGATTTATAAATACGAGCGTTATCGTATGACATAGATCATATATATATATATATATATATATGTATATATATATATATATATATATATATATATATATATATATATATATATATATATATGGATATATATATATTTATAAATCAACATTTGAACGGAGGGTGGTTTTGGGGCCTGGGGGTCATGATCGGTGAAAATATATCGACATTTTCCGGAACTGCTTTCCTCCGAATGGCTGCAATAGGTAGCTTTATACTTTTTTGTATTGAAAGCTACCTTACGCGCGTATTCAGACCAAACGCTCGTAAAGTTGCGGGAGCCGATCCGCAAAAGGGGGGGAGGGTTACGAGAGAAGAGGGAAAAACACTGGTAGACGCGATTCAAGTCAAACATTTCCCCTTTCCCACAACTGCTGACGTCACGTAAGATTTGTAGATAAGAGAATCGAGTTTTAATCGAAGATCAGTCTGTATTAACCAATGAGAATGCATCTACAGCTTTTAAAGGGACAGAAATGGATGTTCTGAATAATTTTTGCAATATATATATTTTTTCATATATTCAGTTCTGTCTTAACGGTGGGTGATTGGGCCCGTGCCCAGGGCTCGCACTCAATAAGTCGCTTTGAATTAGCTGACTCTTGAATAATATTTCATTGTATGTTTTTAAATTGAAAAAATAAAAATTAATAAAAATAAATAAAAATAAATAAATAAAATACAATCCAAGGAGAACTGTAACAACAAGCTCATGTATATATGTTACTCCTTGATGTTATTTTCGTGAACACATCCCGTATTTTCCTATCAACTAAAAATTTATTAATTAAATATTATCTATCAAAGGATAACCTTTTGCGTATAAGTCAACAATACCTTAGTTTTAAAACGGTTTTCCATTATGGTATATTTTCACACAATATATATTTTTTAAAAAGTGAGAATTGATTAATACATTGGGACTTCCAAAAAAGCAATCGGGAACAGGGCCCTAAAATGCCTTAAAGCTGTTCTCAAATCCAAAGGAGCTACTTTTTGACATATTTTTTTAATTCATTTTTGTTCAGAAAGGCGTGAAATTGGCAGATGTTCTTATTCAGAAACCATGAAATCGAACAGCGTTTTCCATTTTTTGATAAAGGCAAAAGATGTTTCAGAAAATACTATCAAATTTAGTGTTCTGAACCGAAATTCCGGTGCGACAACGCCAGAAAACAGAAAAAACCGGCTGTGACAACTATAATTTTTAACTCGATAAGTAATTTATTTATCTAAAAAATGGAAAACTCATTTCGATTCCAAATAGCTCCAACAGTCAGGCTGCTAATTTTATACCTTCTTATTTCAAAACAAGTCAGAAAATTTCGCATTGTGGGGCAGGTCATTTGAGAACCACTTTAAAACGGTTCTGGATGCAGGATACATAAATATAACAATATATATATATATATATATATATATATATATATATATATATATATATATATATATAATTTTTGTATTATTTTTTCCTTTGATTTTTTTACGTTTAATTTCATTTTAACTATATAATTCGGTAATTTTTTGTACGAATTTGAAAGTTAATTTTTGATTCAAAGAGGTATTTTATATAAATATATATATATTTCTGCCCTGCTTTTTTTTTGCGGGGGGGGGGGGGGTTAAGGGTTCAAAACTTCTATATCCAGAGTACTTACAAACTGAGATACATATGAAAAAACTGTGCAAAGATAAATACATGATCTGCAAAACCAATGCAAAGAAAAGCACAAATATACACAGAAATTTTATCTTGCACTTGTTTCAAGACTTCATAATAGGAGCTTCTTCTTCAGTGCCAAACGAATGATAAAGAAATGAGTAATAATAGCAGCAGAATGTGTTATTATTACCCTGTTTTTCTCACTTGTTAACTTTTACATATTTATGTTTAGATATTTGTGTTGGGGGGGGGGGAGGGGATTTTTGATAATATTGTAAAATATTGAAACTGATATTTTTATTTATATTAAACAATTTTATTTTATATCATTTATAATGATTTTATTCAAATGAAAGGGTACATTTTGAAAAAAGGTCTGTTCTTTTGTGCCATTTTGATATAATGTGAAGAATTGTTAAACATTAAATTACATGATAATATATTTATCAATGTCTTTTAATTGGTATCTTTTTCAATGTATTTATTTGGCTTGAAAAGTTCAGAATTTAAACAAACTGTATATGCTATTGAAAATAGGAAAATATTTTACAAACTCTTTTTTTTTTTTTTTTTTTTTTTTTTTTTTAAATTACATATAACTACTATGTAAGAATCAATGCAATACCTCACCAATATTTCATTTGCACTGTTGAAATTTATACAAAGTTAAAAGTTGATAATCTCGTGTGTAAATTAATATATTTGAGAAATTTATTATACACTAAGGCGTTAGGAAAAAAAAAAGAAAAAAAAGAAAAAAAAGAAAAAAGCCGATATGCACCAGGGAAATAAATACCAACTAAGATATCGATATTTATCCAAAATTTAAGAGTAATTTTACTTTAAAATATTTTTTTTAATAAAAAATAAACATTGTTAAATTATAACTTCCAGGCATAAATTATAATTAAAAAAATTTTCAGCTTGAAAATAATACACTTTTGTTATCTGCAAACTCATTAATATTTATTATCATCATTATTATTGTTATTAATTTGAGTTAGGTGTAGAGCAGAGAGATTCATTAATTATTATTTTTTTTAAAGCTGAAGAAATAATCTTTGAGAATTAAATGTGAATTAATTACTTTCACATAACTCAATACTCAATCATACATTCTTACATACTCTCAATCAGCCACAATGTAAAATGTTTTGAATGTGTTATTATTATTATTAACATGTTGTATTATACTGGGAACTCACAAAACATTTTTTAAGATAAGGCATGTTTATAAATCTCAAAATTATAGTTTCAAGAATTATGATTTATTCATTTTGTTAATAATTTATACTATGTAATGAGAGATATTTTTAGTTCTTCATTTTATGATTAGAGACAAGCTCTAAAAAAAAAGAAAATATCGAAAATAAGCAGTATTTAATTAATAAAAGTATCCTTACAAATTTATATTTTGTCAAGTTTATGTTATTTTTTATGTGTGAATTTAAAAATTGCTTCTAAATTAACATCAAATACTGAACAAATTAATTCGCTGCATGTTAATAAAATCAACAATTAATAAAACTTGGAAATTATATAGTTGCTTACAAACAATTTGTTTACTTCAGAAAAATAAGAAATTTAAATTATTTTCTTAAATTCAACAATTTATGTGTCAACCTTTTATTATTATGCATCATCAAATCTAATTCTTGGTGATTCGTAACGAAAATTGACAAAAATCTTATTAAATTATTAGAAACTGTAGCAATTTTATAAAGGTAAACACTTATTTTTCAATGGACGCGCAGCACTTCACACGAGAAACTCTGTCGAGAAGTCTACACTGTCAACACCAAGATTCTAATAACATGTCTTATCTTAATAATGACTCTTATGAAGGTTTTATAAGAGTTCTTGAAATAGCGTTAAGCTATAGTATTCATCACTATAATATTCATCATAATACAACATATAAGATAACATAATAACACTTAAAAACATTTCACATACCTGTATTTTAAAGAATATCCACTAGCTATTTGTCTAATTGTGTTGTTTCTAAAACTATTTATGAGTAATTCATAAAGTGTAATATTTATTAGCCGTAAACGGCATTATTTAGTATAAACAAAACTGGAATAGCAAGCCTAACATGATGATTTTCTATCGCTATGTTGTCCGCCATATTTGATTTTCCTCTTACGAATGCCTTACGGCTGCTTCTAACCGTCCGCAAATACTGACCACGTGACGCTCTCATTTGCGAGCGCTCTACAAGAGAGAAACCTTCCGCATGTTTGATCTGACTCGCGAATCTAGCCGTCATTCGTAAATTTGCGGACGAAAGGGAGTTGTGAGCGATAAGCGTTTGATCAGAATACGCGCGTAAAACAGACTTTTCCCGGCGAATTGCGCAGCGCATCACGTGATCTAAAAGGAGACGTTTTGATCAGTTAACGCGTGAGCTTGGTCGTTTTTTTTCGAAGAGCGGTGATGTAAATAGAACGTGTGTGTTTTTTTTTTTTTTGTTCTCCGGAAATGTGAAAGTGAAGCCTTATATATACGTGTAATGTGCCGTTTTGTTATGTGTTTTGTGTCAACAAGTAATAAAATTTATGAAAATTCCAGCAAAGAATGATTTCTGGTCTTATAAAAGAACTATTCTTTCCGCCCCGAGATTCTAAAGGTATAAATATTCGACAGTATTGACACAATGCTTCTTTAAATCGCTAAAGTGTATTGTTTTTTTAAGTTCCTAAAGATAAAGAACGCTTTTCGAAATCATGGTTAACGCGGAAGACGTTACGGTATATTTTTACTCGTGGTTATATTATATTTTTATAAATTAAGAAACATTTTTGTGTGTTTTAAGTGTATTGGGAAATTATCAAGAAAATGTGAGCGTTAATAAATCGTGCGGCTATGTAATCATGAGTTAATTACACAGAGTTAACGTCTCCAGTTTTTAAACGTGAGGTCCAGCGATCCAATCCATCCAATTTCATTGCGCCGGAAATTTATAAAAAATCCTTTTTTTTTTTTTTTTTTTTTTTTTTTTTACTTTTTGGATACTTTTTTTTTTTTTTTTACTTTCTGGATACGTGTTTGGAAGTTTGAATAGTGTGGCAACTCCAACTGCCTATATTACTAATTCAATTGAGAGTTGCAACATGTAAATAATCAATTTCAAATGTAATTGATTTCTAATAAATTTAGTAAGAAACAACTTTTCTTACCTCTAAGTTCCAAAAGGGACATCGGTGCTCCGCGATCATCATAGTTCCTTATATTTCAAAAAACTAAATCCTTTTTCAGCATGAATACACTATTGACTCAAATAAATTCAAGTTATTAGAAGACATCACGATTTAATTGATAAATCACAGCACGAACACAAATAAGACGACGAACAAATTATTATATACAGCTTTTCAGACGAGCGACACGCTCTCTTACAATCATAATCATAAACAATACTAAACTGAAACGTTACAGTTCAAAAACGAAAGTTCTAAAAAAAATATTCAAGAACAGTTACAGGAGAGAAGGAAAACATAATGTTGCGCGCACGCGCCAGCTTCATTGTCTCTTTTCAGCTAATCAGAGCACATTCCTACCTCTACATTGCGTAGATGCTTTTTACGTTTCAAAACTTTGAGAAGCAAAGGGGGTTTTGGATGATGCAACAGGAAATGAATTCCCAATTACAACATCCTCCCACCTTTGAGTTTCGGGATCTGGAACTCAAACCCAATTCGTTCGATGTTTTATGATACGCCCGTATCTGGAGCGACGAACCGAAACGTCCGATGTACTGTCGCTGACCGAACCACTAGGAGGATTACTAGCACCTTTATGTTCATTAAAATCTTGTTTATTTTTAATGTCCTTGAAATGGTTTCTCATACTGTCATTATCTTGTGATACTTCTAAGGGTATTAACCTGCTTGTAGGTCTTAAATATTCCCCAGTTTTCATTCTTATTTTCACTAAGCGGATGTGTCCATCCTTAGATGGAAAAATTTCAATCACTTTGGCCAGAGGCCAATCAATTCTTTTATTATTGTCACTGGAAACAATCACAACATCACCTATAGCTATAGGTTTCTGTATTTTCTTCCATCTACTAGGTTGTCGCAATTGGCCTAAATATTCAGATCTAAATCGTTTACGAAGGTCTTGTCTTATTTTCTGTTGATAAAAAAGCTTTTTGTTCAATGATTTGGCATCTAGAATATCAATATCGGGTGTACCACTACCTTTCACTTCTAGCAAGAACATGGACGGAGTGAGAGGTACGAGATCATTTAAATCTTCTGACACATAAGTAAGCGGGCGACTGTTGATAACACTTTCTAGGTCACATATAATGGTTTGTATTTCTTCGTAATTCAGAGAACTTTTTCCTAAAACCTTTCTGAGTATTCTCTTGGTTAGGCCAATCAATCGCTCCCACCACCCTCCCCACCACGGAGCTGAAGGAGGTATAAATTTCCAAATAATTTTCCTTGATATACTATCATTTTGTACTGAATTCCAGTTTATTTCTTTCAACACATTTTCCGCTCCTACAAAATTTTTACCATTATCTGTATAGATAATAGAAGGTCTGCCTCTACGGGCTATGAATCTTCTCAACGTCATTAAAAACACTTCCGTTGATAATGAGGTAGCTAGTTCAAAATGAACTGCTCGAAAAACAGCACAAGTGTATATTACTAGCCAGATTTTCCTATTTTCTTTAAGAATAAGCGGACCGGCATAATCCAGACCAACAATTTGGAAAATGGCAGCTTCTCTTACTCTATCTTCAGGTAAGGGAGGAGTGGAAATTTCTACTGGTTTAAAATCGTGTCGTCTACATCTTACACAGGTTCTAATAATTTTCCTGACAGTTTTTCGGAATTTTAAGATCCAAAAATCTTCCCTTAAATTAGACATCATAATTTGTACACCAGCATGACCTAGTTTCAAATGTCTAGATCTAATTAATTTTTCAACTACAGGATGGTCATGTGGAAGAATAATAGGAAATCTGAAATTCAGAATATCATCTCTCAAATGTATACGTGATTTCAGCCGCAGAACTCCAGCCGAATCTGTTGTGGTCTGAAATGCTTTTAGACGTTTATCTTCAGGACTAGTAAACGATTTTTGAACTAATTTCAACAATACATTTTCAGCTTCATTCTGCTCTTCTACAGTTAAAATTTTAAATTCTCTCTCTTCTTTAGCTTTCTTACAATTTTTGTAAAATCTGTATATCCACGCGATTACTTTTACTAATTTATCGTA
The DNA here is from genome assembly GCA_963931845.1 of Maratus michaelseni. NCBI lineage: Eukaryota > Metazoa > Arthropoda > Arachnida > Araneae > Salticidae > Maratus > Maratus michaelseni. The sequence continues at coordinate 214,820,790 of OZ007590.1, forward strand.
GGATGAAATTCTAGTGTAAAATTGTTCACTGTGAACATTTACATTCGTAGCACTAATAATTGTTTTTCTTCTTTCTTCATCGATTGTTTCAAAATCTGGAAACATTTCCGATTTAGGCCACTCGTCCATTGGTTTTCTCAACCACTGCGGTCCCTCCCACCATTTATCTCGGGCTAAAACCTCAGCGGTACAACCCCTTGAAGGCAGATCAGCAGGATTCAATTGGCCAGGAATAAAGTGCCATTTTGAAGGATCACTTATTGAGCGAATTTCGGACACTCGGTTGTAAACAAAAGGTGCCCAATTTTCATTTCTTTTTATCCAGTAAAGCGCATTGGCCGAATCAGTCCAATAAAAAATGGCAATGTTATCTAATTTCAAATCAGTTTTAACACTACTTGCTAATCTAGCCCCAATATTACAAGCCAATAACTCTAACCGCGGAATAGAAATTGTTTTCATAGGAGCAACTCGGCTTCTTGCTTGAACCAACTGACAGAAACCGCCGTTCTCATTTTCGGTCCGTATAAATATACACGTAGCATACGCTACTTTACTAGCGTCGCAAAAAACGTGCAAGGAATGCAACTTATCTGCATCTCGAGAAAAACACCTAGGTATTTCAATAGTCCCTAATTTTCCTAATTGTTTTTTCCATTTTTCAAATTTTTTCTTGATAGAAACAGGTAATTCCGTGTCCCATGTCATTTTAGCTTTCCAACACTCCTGTAATAATATTTTAGGTTCTAATGTTACAGGACATGTGTATCCGATAGGATCAAAAATTCTGTGTACAGACGATAAAATGTTTCTTTTAGTTACAAGGCGATCATCCTCTGAAATTTCTTTTAAATCAACTGCTAGTGTATCCCTTCTAAAATCCCACATTAGCCCTAAAACAGGGACATTTTCCCCTGTAAAAACTTCTCGAAAACTATGCTCCCACCCGCAAAGCTCGAATTTAGCATTGCTAAGAAGAGTTTTTGACTCTTCGATAAATCTGTTTAGCTGTTCCTTATTATCAACACTCGTAACACAGTTGTCTACATAAAATGACTCTAACAATTTTAACGCAGTGTTTTTAAATTGTTCAGGTGCATTTTTCAAATGATATTCTAACGTGGCACCTAGAAGGAAGGGGCTACAGGAAATGCCAAATACTACTCTTCTATGTTGAAGCGTTATCAACTTTTGAGGGTTCCCTTCTTCATACCATAGAAATTTCAAGAATGATCGATCTTTTTCTTTAATACCAATCTGTAAAAAAGCCTTTTTTATGTCAGCAATTACCCCTATTTTCCCCAATCTAAATCTGTTTAAAACAGAAGGAATCAATTCTACGAGGTTAGGCCCCTTTTCAATACAATCATTTATCGATGGTGAGTCCTTTTCCCGAGCTGAACCATCAAAAACCGGCACACTTTTGTAGTGGAGTTTTCTTTAAACACTGCTCTATGAGGAAGGAAATGCTCACTACCTAACGTTTTCCTCTGATCAACCTTTTCAATTATTTTCTCGTCTAACCATTCATTAAATATTTGATTATAATCACCTAATTTTCCTATCTTTTTTAATGAATCGACACATGTTTTTAATCTACGTCGAGCGATATTTTCGTAACTGAGTAGTCTAGGGTGGCCCTGTATCCATGGAAGACTAACTTCATATCTACCCTCGTCATCTACTCTTATATTACTAAGAAAATGTTCTTTAGTGGCTAACTCTATCTCTTCTCTACCCTTTTTCTTCCCAGGATCTCGAATTCCTAAAGTGTCAAGGTGCCATAACTCGGAAATTTTTGCCTCTTTGACATGAAGCGAGAAAACTAAATTGTTCATATTTTTATTTTCATAACCTTCAGTTTTCCCGAGAATTGTCCAACCTAAACGAGTTCCCATGCAAACTAATCCGCCCTGTAATTGTTTTAAATTTCCGGTAAATAATTTTCCGGCGACATCTGCACCAATTAACACATGAATTTCATCAGGAGAAAATTCGTATAGTAAATCATTAGTTTTAGTGACTCTATCAGTCAATAAAATTCCGTACCGTTTTATTTCATTAATAAAGGATCCTTCCGGTATAGGTGAAATTTCAGAGCAAATCTTTTGTTGGTCTAACACCTCAAGTTTACATCGATAACTATTATCCATATTTCCCAAATTAATTAAATATCTATCGTGTAGTTCTTCACATTGTCGACCCCCAAATAAACTATGCACTATTCTTTCTTTATTTATACTATTATATCCTAACATGTTAGCAGCAAATTTTGATATATACGACGGTTGCGATCCCGTGTCATATAAAATTCTAACATTTCGTACGATATCCCCATTGTATATGCGTACAACCAATGTTTGGAGCAAAACCCTTTTTCTAGAAGTTGTATTCGCAAGCATACAATCTTTATTAGGAGTAGAATCCTCTTTAGAATTATCGCCTAAATTAATTTTATTCTTTTCTATACACATGAACTGGTGGTGATTTTTCCCACAATGAGTACAATTAGTTTTAATTTTACAAGCTTTAGCTAAGTGGTTGGCATTGAAGCATCGAAAGCAAGCTCCTTTTTTTAAGAAAGCATCTTTTCTCTTCGCGAGTGTCATTTTCCATACCGCTCTACAATTTTGACTACGGTGTTTATTTTCGCAAAAAACACACTGTTCTTCCAATTTTTTATCATCTGCATTATACAGTTCGGCCGCCGTAGGAAGGGAAAAATTTTTATCCTTACGATCGAATCTAAGTTCTCTATTTACTGAGACATCTTTATCGAAAGAAAACCCACTCTTAGCCAATTTGACCTTTTGCTCCATTTTAACTTCAATTTGTAAAAATTTCATTAAAGTATCTAATTTATTAATTCCCTGATCTTTATCTTTATCATTAACAGATAAAGTGCCAAGATGTCTTTCCCATAATTTAAGAATATCTGAAGGCAATGCTGATTCGACCAATGGATATAAAATCGAAGAATAGTTTTCGCTCGATACTCCTAACATTTTTAATGACCGAAGGTATGTTTCTATTTTATCATACAACTTAACAAGGGACAGTCTCTGGCCTTGTCCTAAAGAATTATTAATAACTAATCCTAGTACTTCGCGTATGTATACTTCGATTAAACTATCTGTTCTACCGAACCGTGCCTTCAACGATTGTATCGCCTCTGGATAGCTATCGGCTGTAGGGGGGAAAGATTCAACAATTTCCCTTGCCCTAGATCCCTTTTGGGTAGACTGAATTAGATACTGAATTTTGTCCTCATTAACAATGTCCGGATCTTCGTGGATTTTTTCAAATTGCCCCCAAAAAGATAGCCAATTTTTGATATCACCATTAAAGTGCTTAAGCTCTAATTTAGGCAATTTAAACTTTCTTCTTGTGGCCATACTGTCTAATGACAAAGAGGTATCCTGATTGCTCTCTTTTTCTATTTTTTTTGATGTATCTAGATAGTTTATTTTTATTTTCCCAGTAATTTATATTATACTTGTCTATTTGCTCATATTCCGAATCGAAGGCGTCTTGTTGACAATTTTTATCTTCAGATAAATTATCTAAAATTTGATTATCTATTAATGAGAGCTCTTCATGTTTTGATTCTAACCTATCTAAAAGAGATGACAGACTATCGATATCATCACATTTAGCCTGCAAAGTATCTTCTATTTCTTTTATCAACTTTGTGAAGTTGGAACGCACCGGCGTCCTTGATTTCTTTAATTTATCCATTCTTAATGTTCAATTCTAGTTAACTAACTTTTAATTAACTTTCTAATCTCTAATTCCAATCATCTACGGAGCCACCGAATCCCGGCAGGGATGCCAGTTATGTGGCAACTCCAACTGCCTATATTACTAATTCAATTGAGAGTTGCAACATGTAAATAATCAATTTCAAATGTAATTGATTTCTAATAAATTTAGTAAGAAACAACTTTTCTTACCTCTAAGTTCCAAAAGGGACATCGGTGCTCCGCGATCATCATAGTTCCTTATATTTCAAAAAACTAAATCCTTTTTCAGCATGAATACACTATTGACTCAAATAAATTCAAGTTATTAGAAGACATCACGATTTAATTGATAAATCACAGCACGAACACAAATAAGACGACGAACAAATTATTATATACAGCTTTTTAGACGAGCGACACGCTCTCTTACAATCATAATCATAAACAATACTAAACTGAAACGTTACAGTTCAAAAACGAAAGTTCTAAAAAAAAAAATTCAAGAACAGTTACAGAAGAGAAGAAAAACATAATGTTGCGCGCACGCGCCAGCTTCATTGTCTCTTTTCAGCTAATCAGAGCACATTCCTACCTCTACATTGCGTAGATGCTTTTTACGTTTCAAAACTTTGAGAAGCAAAGGGGGTTTTGGATGATGCAACAGGAAATGAATTCCCAATTACAACAAATAGAGTCACTCCAGAATTTAATTTTATTTACATGTTAACAGTTTGAAACAGGTTCATGCTTTTTCTTGCTTATCTTAGTAGAAGGAAACACCAATAATAAGAATTCTGTTCCACAAAATATTTTCCCATCTAAGTTGGCAGAGGATTTTCCTTTCTTTCAAAATGTCATTTATTTTACACTTTAAAAAATGACCAATGTTCCTTATTTTATGAAAATATACTATAACCACGAACGAAGATATAATATAATCTTCTGAGTTATCCGCAATACCGAATAGCGTGTTCCATTGTCTTTTGAATCCAAAGAAACCAATACATTTTCAGAATTTAAAGAATTATTTATAAAAACAAAGTATTTTTAGCTGCCCGTATTTTTCAGGAACGTTTCCGAAGCGTTTTTATAGTGTATTAATTTGTGTCATCAGCCTGAAATACCTGTTTTTTGAATGCTATCAATTCTCAAGTAAACATTTTCATGCTCAAAAAATATGTTTAACAGACAAACATGCAAAACTAACATCGTTAACAATAACATTAAAATGAAGATTATTTCTTTACTCTTTCATGTTCAAATTAACTTCTGAAAACGTTTACTTGAGAATTGATGATATTCGAAAAACAGGTATTCCAAGCTGAGGACACTAATTAATACACTATAAAAACGCTTCGGAAACGTTTCTGAAAAATACGGGCAGCTAAAAATACTTTGTTTTAATAAATAGTTCTTTAAATTTTGGAAATGTATTGGTTTCTTTGGATTCAAAAGACAATGGAACACGCTATTCGGAATTTCGGATAACTCAGAAGATTATATTATATTTTAGTTCGTGTTTATAGTATATTTTCATAAAATAAGAAACATTGGTCATTTTTTACAGTGTAGAAACTATTTGTTGTTGTTGTTGTTTTTGTGTTAGCGGATTTATGTATTGAAATTATGTGAGCATGGATGTTTTAGTCATATTATTTTAAGTACCCTGTATTAAAAGTTCATTTTTAAGTAACAGTAAGATTTTGTAATTGAATGAAACAGATAAAAATGTGTTTATTTCATAAAATTCTAAGTAATTCAAAGACTACTTAATAAATTAAAGCTGTGTAAGATAGAAGCGTTTTAAATATTTTTAGTTTTTTATTTAACATGTATTAGAAGGTTGAAATTTGGATTTTTTTTAATATTTATTCTAGCTTAGCAGAATTTTATTATTCATTCAACACATAAGAACTTTGTTGTTTAAGATGTTGAAGTTGTTATGATGTTGTTGTAGAGAATGTTTAATAATATAATTTTACAAACAGAGCACAAAAATATATGAAAAGGTTTCGCAATTAAATATAATAACGTAAAGTGTCTACAATTGAAAGCTTATTTCAAAATTCTACACAGCTGAAATTGCGAATTTGAACGATTCGTTATTATCAATAAATTAAAAAATTAATCCCCTCAGGGTATCACTAATTCAAATAAAATACAACAGAAAACAAGTATGTGTAATGCATTATATTTACTACATTAATGATGAGTTAAATTCTGTCTGTTTTATGTGAATATGCATATACACTGGATATTTCTGTATGTGTTTTTCCAGTTATATTTATCTAATTAGATGGAATCTTGAACACAAATGTCTCACAAAAAGTGAAGCGCATGAGTACGTATCCTGTTTTTGATATGGATAAATGAAAACTGTATGTGCGTCATTTTATATGAAACTTTACTTTATTAGCGTGAAAATTTGAATTAAAAAGTTTAAGCCAGCACGTTTTATATCAGTATTTATAGTGAAGCCATCACCTCTTTAAACATTTATATAGATGGTCGTATAATCTTCTCATTATATGGTGCTTAATTTATTTTCTAAATATTTAGAGGATAATTTGTTTAATAATATTGCAACGGAGAAAATATATACTATGATACAAATACACAATATTTCTTTTAGAATGCAACATTTATATAGGTTAGGACATGACACTTGAAGTAAATATATCAAAAAAAAATTTATGTATATGAATTAGAAACTCTTTTTTTTTTTTTTTTAAATAGTTGATGCTTTACGGCAGGTTAAGTTTTTCATAAAGTACAGAAGATAAATAAAGTTCATGGCCACTAATAATTTAGTAAGAATATTTCAAAATTAATGGCAAACCACAATGTCCACATTTACGACTAACAATTGAAATTAAATATGGATGCCTCTTGCCTCTGAATATTTTTTTTATTCGGTGACGAATGCGAGAACAATTTAGAAATTATTGCACAGAATCTTATTCTAGCAGATGATACAAAAAAATGGTTGTAGCAGTGGTTAAAACATAATTTTTTCAACAAATTATTTTTTTACATAGTAAAATTAATTTTACATATTAAGCAATTTTCAGAAAAAAATACATTATTGAATAAATAACATATTTATCACATTCAAAAAATAAGTGAGGATGCTAATACAAGAAATTCAGTTTAACCTGTTACGGAGACATACAAGTATTCCATGAACATTTATTCAAATCTAAGAAACCAAACTCGAAATTCATTTCACGTGCAATAGAGACGGACCATTTACCTGACTTTGCGAAAACTGCGATTGTTGAACGGAATTGAAATGTCTACATAACTCGAATTTTCCTTGAATCCTGGAACACAAATTCATCAACTTATCCAATTAATGAAGCTGGAACTATTCCAACTGAATATTCTGTTCTTCTAAAATGTTAACTTTAAATTTAACTGCAATAGTTGTTTTGGTGCAGGTTTCACAGGAATAAGTTGTTTTTTATCATCTTTAGTGATTGTATGTAAACTGTATTGAAGAGGGGTGAAGCTTTCACCCAAAACGTCTATATTTATTTTTAATATTTTCATTGTTTTATGTCTATTTTAATTGAAAAAATTGTCTGTATTAAAATTAAAATTGTTTTAAAGTATACATTCGTTCTTTAAAAAGAACAAATAAAATCATTCATAAATCATCAAGTTTTATCAAATATCTCTATCGAATCTTCATCAAAATATATATTTTTTAAAGTGTTCTAGTGTTCTATTGTACGAAATCTAAAATATTTAAATATATATATATATATATTCTATCAAATATAACTACTATATTCCGAACTAGCTTATCAGCCCGGCATTACCCTGTCCGTCAGAAAATAATACGAAACGTGAAATCACTCTAAAAATCGCTACCGTTCCTATGGTAACTCTTTGTCTTTCGGAAATTAAATAGAGAGATGAACCCGGAAGTGGAAAAAAAAACTCACTACCACACCCCCAAATGTCTGGATCATTCGATTCAAAACGGGCCAGCTTTTGGTCAAAATTAAAAAAATAAAGGTTAATAAATTTCACAAAATTTTCATTTTCGGAATCAGAAATAGAATTTACGTGGAGACTGTAAGTTTCGATTCAACACCTTCAATACCTTTCTTTATACTCGAAGATGAGTGAAAATAAAACTATTTCGTTTTCTGGGATTATCAAATTGGTAACTTTCTTTTGCGGTTTCAATAAAAATAGATATTTTAGGCGCACGCACAGGAAAATATTTTAGTTCCAACGCCAGGGCATGCATTTTGTTCAAAACAAATTTCTGACACATGTACCCGCTGCCTACGATACCGTGAATAGAAGACATGCTGCGAATACGCTGTAAAACCTTCTACTTCCAGTTTCCACCGCCAGGTGGAGCATTCTATTCTAAATACCTCTTTCGGAACGAAATTCAGGCACTTGTTCCTGCTGCTTAAGGCACCGTGTAGAAGGCGTGCCGTGAATGTGAAAAAAATCTGTTAGTTCTACTTTCCACCGCCAAGAGCTTCCAATATTATGACTTGATTAATTAGCCATATCTTAATTAGATCATTTTAAGGTGAATGAACCGATGCCCGTTGTAATCGGGCACATAGAAGCCGAGAAAATAAATCACCCCTTGGATATTAATATTCATAAATGGTGGAAATCAAGGGCTGAAGAAATGATACCGAAATTTGTTTGGTACCTGGAAAACATCGGAAGAAAGAAAAGATTTCGTTTGAATCGGATAAAAAAAAAAGCAAAGTATTTAGTCCCACTTCCCACCGCTAGGGGCGCACTCTGTTCTAAATAAAACTCTTTCCAATCGAAACTCCGGCACGTGTCCCAGATGCCTACGATACCGTAAAGCAGGCGTGCTAAGCATGCGTTGCAAAACCTTGTAGTTCCATTTTCTACCACCAGGTGGCGCCAAATCTGTATCTGAATTAGATATCTATATCTTAGTTCGTATTAAGTTGAATAAACTAACTCTTGTTGAAATTGGGCTCATAGAACCCGAGAAAATACCCCTCCCTGGTGATTAATGTTCAGAAATAGTGGTAACCAACTGAAAAAATTATACCGAAGTTTATATAGTACCTGGGGAATCTGAGAAAAGCTTTCGTTTGAATCGGACACACACGAAAAGAAGTTCCGATTTTGGAGACAGGGGGAAAGGAGGGAGCTTCGATCAGAGCATTAACGCGATACTTAAATTACAATCGGACACTCACCTCCCCTCCCCCACGCATAATTAAACCAACTACGTTAGAAATTTAGGAATTATCATTAACTTTTGAAACAAAAACAAAATGACTTTTTTTTTTTTTTTTTTTTTTTGACATACAAAAACAGCAAGTTACCGTTTCAAATTTCTGAAATCAAGTATATAAATGACGTGACGTACATGAAAAAAGCTCTAAAAAACAAGTTGCGAAAAATTCACAACTCGCTGTTCGAATTGTTATCAGCTGACAACCTATTCATCTGCCAATCACAATTCCCGGTTGACTTCCAGCTGTGGCTACAATCCTATTAGCTACCAATCACATCTGCCCTCCAACGGTGTTTGACTTCTAGTGAGCGATTTGTGACGTCATTTGAAACAAAAAATTCTGCAAAACATTAAAAAAAGATTTAAAAACTCATAAAAAATGAAATTAAAGAAAATTTATCAAAAAATCCAAATCGGGATATTTAATGATCCGCTTTTGCTTTTTAAAATGATGATTTTTTATATGTAAAGAATTATCAACTCTCTAAGCTAAAGGGAAAAAAAGGGACGATTCTAACTGAGTACGAAATGGAAGTCACCACCGAACCAATCAAGCCTTTCGGGCAAAATTTCAAATGAAAAACTCCCCAAAAGTTCAAAAATCGCTGCACGAATTCCGAATAAACTTTATTGAAAAGAGGATAAAATTTACTATACTAGGCTAAAAGATTGGAACCGGATTTTTGTTACTAATGCGGAAAAATTGCAGCGAAACGTGAAAAAACGCTAAAAATCGCATGAAAATTTAAATTAAAAATATCTATACAAAAACTCCAAAATAGGTCTTTGAGGTTCAAAACTACTTGCTTATAGGTACCTTCCTTCCAAATTTTGCAGCTCTGCGTGCAAGCGGTTTCTTCAGAACGCAGCGTGCAAACACACAAACACACAAACTTCCTTCTTTATTATATTTAAGGACTTTATGTTTGTTTGTAAACGTTTTTTTTTTTTTTTTTTTTTTTTTTTTACTCCCGTAAAAAAAGGTAATTAGTCATAAATAGAAGCTAAGGTGATTAGGAACTTTCATTTTGGTTAAAAGTAAATTGAGACAGAACAAAAGTTATGTAGCAGCTCACAACCTATGACACATTACGTCATTAATACAAAGTTCTTTTTTAAGGAATAAGAATAGCGCATACACCATATAAGCAGTTTCTAGTTTTAGAGAGGAATTTATACAACTATATTAATATGAAAACGCATATTGCATTACATATTCGATTTAATTGATAGAGTAAATTCAGAAAAAGTTAAAAGTTTTTTTAATATACAAAAAGTACGCTACAAGATATATTTGTACCAATAAACGATTTTGAAATATAAAAGCTGTGTAAAAGATTATTTAGATTGTAAATATAATGTAACAAAAACGTAGGTCTGAAATAACAAATTTAAACTATGTAAGTTTGCGGAAAAAAAGTAATTTACAAAATGTAGATTTTAGATTAGTTTTATATTAAATAGTATCTTGTAGAAAGCTTAGGTTTTTAAAATTATTTGCCCATTTTTTTATTTTTTTTTGCAGAGAAGGCTTTTAAAATTATTTATGTTTGGTATGTATTTTTCATGTTTGGTATGTATTTGAAGTTGAAACAACTTGTACGTATATTAAAATTTCATAAAACAAACAATTATCATCTGATAACACATGAGCCAAAAATCCACTGGTTTAAATTATGTTTAAAATTGCTTCTTTTATATATAATGTGCAAAAAATGTACTAATCTCAAATTAACATATCAATAACCCACCATATACCAACTATTTACATTCGAAAACATTTCTAACATGTAAGCTTTATACATAAAATGAAAATACTTTTTCTTCAATTATTCTACATTATTAAAATTTAAAAATCTTCTTTCATACATATTAATATAAATCGTTACCGCAATTTAAAAACACTGTTACAAAAATAACCAACATATTGCTCTTAAGCTTAAAAATTCCCTTCGTTTATGGAATTTGTAAAGCATTTTAAATGGTTCATAAAGACTAAATATTATAAATATCAGAAATATTACATATTTATAATCAACTAAATATTCCAACACTAATAAATTTATAGTGAAATATTTATCGAAATTCTATCAGCAACATCAAATTAAAAAACTAAATGCATGAATAAAATATAAATGCAGTGAATTTAAGTTCGTTAATGCTGACTTTATGGGATTCTACTTTTGCCCGCACTAACCAAAATCCGCATTAAACTATGTAAACATTTGAATGATATAAAATAATTCCTTTCATTGAATAAACTGATTTAGGTTTTTCTTTGAAATTGAATAGGATACTAGCTTGAAGCTAAAATAAACAACTTTTCTTAAATTTAGTAATTTTAGTTAAAAAACATGTTAGTGACAACTTGCTATTATAAAATAATAAATTAGTGAAGACAAACAAAATATGCAAAGAAATTGACGTACTTATATAATTTAATAATATTTAATATAATATCTCACTTTTCTTTGTCTTACATGAACAAGTGATCTTTTTATCAGATGATTTAAAATTTTTGCGACACAGTAGAAAATTTGTTCTGTTATATCAGATTTTGTTCGGTAATATCTCTGAACAGTCATCGGTGAACAGAACTTTTTGAATCTCCCAGGTTTTTGCGGGTAGAAAATTTCCTTTATCTTTCTTATTGTCACTGACAATTTCTTGATTTTTCAATAATCAAAGTTACATCAAAGTTCCTTTTGAAAAACAAAATAATGCACAAAAGCAGTTTAGATTATGCTCGGTCAGTTTGTCAGTTCGATGAATAGTACGCTCTGAGTGATTATTTATGATTAATTTCAAATAGGAAATGACGGGGAAAACGAAATTGAGCTTATTGACAGGAGATACATCTTAAGCGGAGACGCATTAACGAGAGTCCACTGTATATGAAAAAGTTACGTTGGCAAAGACTTTTTTCTTACCCATTTTCATTGAATTTTTTGAAATAAAATAAAAAGTGGAATAAAATTATTGCATTTTATCTAGAGCTATGGCACTAGGTACAACTCTGGGTGATTTTACACAAAATGTGCTTCATTAAAAATTAAGATAGGTCATATACTTGATATCGCATTTGAATATTTCAGAAACTAGTTAAAACTAGATGTTGTATTTAAGTGAAAAACATTTTATATTCTGTAATAAAATAATAAAATAATTTTGCTACAAAATTATACTTTTGTGCTTGTAAAGAAGTTTTTCCACCTTCCCTCATTCACAACTTTCTTCATCCGAAATTCAAAATGGCTTTAATAGCAACAACTGGTGTAATCACACGTTTAATTACTCAGCTTAACCAATACCAGTTTAATAAAACTTAGACCCAATTATTATTTAATAAATGGCAGTGGCTCTGGGTACACTTGTCCCCTTATACTTAAATTTTAAAATTATACGTTTGCTGAATACTCCTGTCTCAATACAATATCATTATAATTACATACGCCATTTAAGTACATGTATCTTGACTTACATACATCTTAGATTCTCAAAACTGTCTTTTCAAAGAGAGAGAGGATACGAGCAAATGCTGAGGGTAATAAGAATTAAGGGGCGAAAAAAAAAGAAAATATTTTGTTCCGTAGCTGAAAAAAATTTAGTCCTTGGCATAGTGGCTACAAAATTTCCCTTCGCATATTACAGCTTACAACATTTTAAATACTTACATTCATCTTATAATATACATACGTACATAAAATAACTTTGAATATACACAACAGAAATAACTACCCTTTTTTCAATAAAGGAAATATTGACTAAAGAAGAATCTTAAACATTTCTAACAATGCAATAAAATTATTATGTCATTTCAAAACTTTATAGCATTTAATTTTTATTTTATTTGAATAACAGACAGAAAAAGTCAGTTATAGATTCTTCATCACAAGAGAAACTTCATTTTGTTTTCTCCAAGTGGTCTGATTTCATCATAAATAGAACATTATTTTCTGACCACATAAAGTAATAAACAACATTGTCACTTAAAAATAACAATAGATATGTGACAATGATATTTTACCCTGTTTCCATGTCCTATTTTTATTTAATATATGTCTTTAGTGTAAATGAATCAGAAAAAAAATACTGTTTCTTGTATAATGATTTTTTATAGATATGTATAACATTAAAAAATAGTGAAAAATTTTTTTATAGATATTTTCAAAATATATTAATAGAAAAAGTAATAGTAAGTTAGAAATTTAAATCATTGATCTTCTATAATCATATCGTCCAATAAAATATAAAATATTTTGATAAATTTGTATGCATAAAAAAACAACTGATTTGCAATAAAATGCTGAAAAGTTCCGTTATTCTTTTTCTTTTTTTTCTTTATTTCATAGTTCATTTAGCTTTTTATTGAAGTTTAAGCGCTATTTCATCATTTCATCATGTTGTCAGAAAATATTACATCTGGGACTTTACGAATAACATTTAGTATGTGGTTGTGTTAAAAATTAGATTGATTACACTTAATTCTATAGGAAAAAGAATATAACAAGGAAATGTTGTTTGACCTCTGAGCTAAAGCGTAAAACTAATCAAAGATAAATAGAAGTAAAATACAATGGATAGCGCTTTGCCCACGTTTCTAATTATGTTTATCTAATTAGAAAGAGACACTGATAAAAGAGAGTTTCTTGTAGTCTTTATCTATAAAACGAAATCAGCTACTTAGAAAAAGTTATTTCGTTGAAAAGATTGGGGGTTCATAAAAATAATATTTTTTTTTGTTTATATAAGAACAAACTTTTATGTTTTATCAGAAATATTGATACAGGAAATTGCGCATAAAATAATATTGCATCTGGAATTACAAAAAAATATATTAGTTAAATTAAGAAAGCCTATTTAAATACGTTTTTGAATCAGACATACTAACAAATAATGTTGTATTCACAATATTCTTTAACATTTAGTTTCAGAACTCGTTTTAACCATTTAATAGTCTGCCGTTTATCTCTTACATGTTTCTTTAAAGGCTAAAAATCCTTTTAACTAGTTAGTTGTATGATTATTTTTTAATTTGGGAGTGTATTTTCTGTAATAATATTTTGTATAGTGTAGGGGGTATGATTTTGTACTAAATACTAGAGCATACATTAAAAAATACACGAGTTAACCTCATGTTCCAAAGAAAAAATACGCGGTAGCAAGCTTGATGACACAGAGTGATGCAAAGTCGCAAACGTGAAAATTAATCGTGTTGGTCAGTCAGATGTCCAATTTTTCTCTTTTATGTAAATCCTACGGTCTTGAAGTCCGATTATCGCCATATAGTCAAAATTGTTCACAGATCACACCTGTGACAAAAGATGACTTCCTTATTTCGTTACATTATGACTCTCAAGTGTCTCAATAAGTCTGCGACGCGATTGAAAAATCAGTCACCTGTTTCTTAGTCATTTGTAACTCATTCATATAACGAGTATACAGATATATCTGTAAGGATAATTTTTCATGCCTATAAAGAGAACAAGAGGTAACTAATTTGCCATCATAATTTGGTCACTTTCGAGTCATGACGTCATTGCCAGTAGTGCAAGTATAAATATATGTAGAAATGTCTAATCTATAAATTGCATTTTGGATTTGTTCAAAATATACAAAAATGAATGATTTAACATAAATTAATTGTTTTTTTAATAAAATTGAGCAAACAGTCAATTACAAGGTATTAAAAATTATCATAAAAAATTAAGTATCAAAAACGATCTTCGTAAGTCAAATCGAAATTGTTTGTTACAATCGCAGTAAATCATAGTCTAATTTCTTTATATTGTAAAACAGAACAAAATTCACATCTTGAAATTAAACTGGTTATTAATATGAATCGGATCATTACACTGTCTACTCAGCATATGAAAATTCAGAAAAGAAAACGATTCGTTTTGTCGTCATCGAAAGTTATTAAAATTCAGTTATCGGTTTCTCTTAAGAATTGCTTTATAAAACCTTTTAATTAAACAATTCTATAAAAAAAAATATTATATATATATATATATATATATATATATATATATATATATAATTTCTATAAAGCTAATTGTGTTTAAGAGTTTTTAGATCCTGGTGAATTACGAGGATTTGTATCAGCATTTACGTAAATGCGTAGTTTGCATTGTTATATAAAAAAGTCAAAAGCAGCCCATACAGATTCATATTTTAAAAAAAACAAAGAGTGAAGACTGTGGAAGGACTGTGGAAGGACAACTGTGAAGATTCATGGAAGTATTTGAAAATTACATTTCTTTAGCACATATTTTCGCATGCAATAATTAGTGCATGAATAGCGCCCTAATTTCTTCCAGGATCTTTCGGAGTTGTGCATGAGTCAGGATGGATTAGAGAAGCGCATTCCGAAAGATATTTTCGCCATTTTTTGTCCATTGTAAAGCCATTAAAAGACGATCTCATTGTGTTGATATTGGACGGGTAGTATTCACATTCTCGTAACTTGGATGTCATTGATCTTGCACGGGAGAATGGTGCTATATTCGTGTCTTTGCTGCATTATTCAACCGTAAAGCTGCAGTCTCTCGATGTCGCGTTTATGTTTCCCTTTAAAACGTTTTATGCTTAAACAATAGAAAATTGTCTGTCAAAATATCCTGGTAGAAAAGTTGGAAACCTAAAAATCTCATAACATATCAATGAATCGAATGGGCATGCTGCTGTTGTTAAAACTGCTGCCAATGGTTTAAAAAGGACGGGCATCATGCCATTTAACCCCAAAATGTTTGGACCTCAAGATTGTTTGGTGAAACCTCATATGACTAAACATTCACGGTAGCTGATTAACCATCATCAAGCGGTCAGGTTCAGTAAACTGTTGTTGCAATCACCCATAAAGAGATTAGAGAAGTTCCAGTCATCGCACCAGCAACTTGTGCCCCACGAGGTTGAGGAGCATTGATCACTGGATCTCCACATAAAAACAACGTGAAATATTCACAGGCGAAGAAGAAATGCTCAGGTGAAAAATCTTCTGCCAGCCACTACGCTCAAAGGAAACGGGGAGAATCCACCATGTAAAAAATCCAAACGTGAACTACCCAGTGACTCTGATGACGAAAGTGACTCTTCTGTTGACATTTCTCATAATGATAATGCAAGCAATAATGATGGCGACAATGATGCAGAGTGCCATATCTGCTTCGAGCGTTTTCTGATGATAAACGTGGAGAACAATGGCTTCAGCGCCTTCAATGCTGCACTTGGTCACACGAAACATGCTCAGAAGTCCAAAACAATACAAAATTTATATGTTCCTCAAATTTGGATGGCTAATGTTTCTTTATGTTATTTTTCCACTGATTAATAGTATATTTCTTTGTTCCTTAAGTTAAGGTAAATTAAATTACTTACTCATTATGAAATAAATTTTGTAATTAGTTTTAAGTTAAGCCTCGGCCTTTTGGATCGTTTGAGAAAGACGAAACTGGGACCATTTTTTTAACTATACATAGATACTTTTGAAAATCAATTTTCCGCATTGTTAAATTTCTTTTGTACGAGATTTGCCTATGTTTCTATGTGTGTGGGGAGTTAGTCAATGTAAAATCCAAATTTGGTAGGTTATCACTGAAAATTACAACTTCCAAGGGCTTAAAAGTGCCTGGGGGACAAAATAAGGCACCTTACCTTATTATTGTTTTTTTAAATAACAATAAAAATATTTCTAATGTCACATGAGGATGTCATTAAAATCATGGTGTCATTACAATTAATTTCTCATTATTTTTCTTACTCACTTACATTTTAAGAAAATACTATGTTTATATTTTATTGATTTAAAAAGTATATAAAATAAAATAAAGGACGTTTATACCTTTAAAGGATCCATTTTGTGAACCAAAAAACTGGATGTATTTGGTATGCAGAAAGTTCCCACAAGCGATCCAGTTTAATTTTTTATTCATACACAGAAATAATTCATTTCCTAAAATGAACATAATAAATAGAATATGAAAATGCAGAAATACAATGAAAAATCCATTATTTGATATGAGGCAGCGTCTCTTTTAAATATTTGGAAAATGTAAAGTTTGCTTGATATTTTTATATACTAGATATTTTAGAATATTTGTGTATATTTTAAATATTTGGTATAATGTTATATTTTTTAAATTATTTGAAAAATGTTGAAATGTAGTGGATTCCGGTTAAATAGGACGCATCAGTTTTGCACAATTTGAGCGAATGAAGCAACTGTCCCAATTAAGAGAATTAAATTTTGTCCAGATATTTTGTTCCAAGTAAATACCTGATCCAATTTTACGTATTAACGTACCGTAAACTTACCGTATATAAAATGTGGATAAACTTAATTTTGATCAATATGCTACCTACATTTAAAAAAAATAACGTTTTATTCGTGGAAAGGCTGTTTAAAACTAAGCACCAGTAATTTATTAAACAACCGAAGCTTGCAAAATACGCAATATATTGTTCTCACAAGCCATGTTTTGCGTAGTGGTATACAGACGTTTGAAAATGAATAAAAATACAATATATTTGAAATGTTCAAAGTACTGAATGAAAATAAATTGTAACAAATGTAAATCTGTGAAATCCTACCGACACAAAATTAAACTTACTATTTTTTTTCAAACATACTTTTGTGATTTTCAGGTACACCAAATTTACATTTCTTATATTAACATATTTATTTTACAAGTAACACTAAATTTTATTTTGTAATGATTGAAAAGTGCAATATGGTAGATACATTAGACATATGAAACGTGCATTTAAATTATAAAATACATTATGCATGAAAAAACTTGAAAATAATTAGATAAACTAAAATTCACGGGACCGATAATAAAGTCAGTTAAAACAAACAAATTTATATAAATTAGATCATATACAAATTATATGTATCAACAATATGTTATTATTAAGTTTAATAGCTTTTTGATTTTATTGCATGTCTAAAAATTCTTTAAAGATATGAGAAATTGTAAAATTATTTTAAACATTTACAGGATGAAAAAAAATTAATTTTTGTAAGTTTTGCAAAATTATCTAAAATTAAATCAAAATATTGTAATTGACATTCAGCTTATTTTTTTTAAATACATTTTCAACATGAAGAATAAATATTTTTTTTTATTTTCATGATCAGAAAACTGCTTGAAAAAAATTAAATAAGAGAGAAAATATTAGAAAATATTAGTACCTTATATTGTACTGAATTTTAAAATTCGAAACTTAAAACATTTCGCAGAAGTAGGATATGTCTCTGCATAACATATCTGTTTTTTTTATGCAGAATCTGCATATTCATGTATTTTTAAAACACATGAAAATTTTAAATTTTCAAATATTTATATAAATTGAAAAATGAATTTAAATAAATTTAAATACACAAATAGAAAAGTACTAAAACTATTTATTTCCTCGTGATAATTTAACTTTCTATTAGCATATTTACTATTTAGAATGCATACCATATTTTTTAAATTTACACCGCGATATTGATAAATTTTAAAAGGATGGTTTTTATTTTCCATAATAATTTATTTATTGCCAAAAGTAAACATTTTTATCCTCTTTATTTTTCCACAATTACTGAAAAATTTAAATCACAATCTAAAATTATTTAAACTGTATTTGTTTTTAATGATGGTACGAAAATATCTTTCTATGTATAAATATGCAATACAAATGGAGTTACGTAGTGTTTTTTCCAATTTAATCATCTCTTGCAAAAGGTATTCTGTATCATTTAAAATAACAATCTTAGGTTATTCTTCCTTAATAATGATATTTTTTGTGCATCTAAGTTCAGTTCTCTAAAGAATGTGAAAATAAATGTTGAAAACTCTATTTTAATTTTTATGTACTACTTCATTATTATAAGAATATTTCTGTGTAACACATATATATTTTTTTTCATTTTTCTTTAGAGTCAGTAGTAAATACAAAAGTTAAAAATATATTAGACTTTTCAATTAAGTTTTCATGTTATAGGTAAAGTTAGGGGAAAAATATATTTGTAAGTAATACTTTCAGATGATATTTTATCTGAACTATAAAAATAAAGTAAAATTTTACTGATAGCGCTTTAAAATTTTAAGTGATGTAGCAGAATGTTTGAAAAAGATATATCGTGATTTATAACTAAATTCAAAAGTACCTTCAATGAATTCCTTATAAATGTATGTTTAATAAATGTAAGTTTAATGCTAGTATCGGTCCAGTTAGAGTTGGTACAAACTATATTTTTAAAAGTAATGTTCTGTATAATATGAATAGAAATCGTCAAAATATATTGAAACATCAAACTTTATATTGGCAAAACCTTACTCCACAAATGAATGTGTTCCAGAAAGATCTCTTATTTTTCTTTTTGCAAATTTTCGAAAGTTTTTAACTTGTTAGTATTTTTTTTTATCAGTTTGAGTTACGTCAAAGAATAATGCCTCAGAAATATGATAAACTTAACATTTAATGTCACATTTATTTTAATTAGTATATATAATTATTAAAAAAGAATAAATTTACAGATAATTTAAAATATTAATATTTTTTCACCAAAAATGGCCGTTTAAATCTTCTGAAATTACAATAGATGTTGTCTTTTATAAATCTAAGTTAAAATAATTTAAAAATTAAATTAAAAAATTAAATTTATTATAATTAAATTCATCCAATTGAAATTAAATTCATTAAAAATAGTTTCAATTTGTAATTTAGAGAAGAAACTTTTTAAAGTGTGTATTTTTTAAAGTTTCCAAGAGCAAAAACTAAAACTATATTTAACGCATTACCATGGTCATATAAGAACATCTATCAAAATTCGAAACATTAATTCTCTCCTAAATTTGAGTTTTTTATAATTTAATGCCGGTGTCTGTACATTTGCAAATCGATATATTTCATCAAGTACACTTTCTTAAAATAAATATATATACTTCACATATAAATAAACAACTCTAAAAAGTTGGCATTGTTATTTTTTACAAAAATTAGCCTTTTTAATTCAATGAACTGTGAAAACATTTTATTTTATTTTATTTTTATTTATTTATTTTTTTTGAAAGATGATAAAAATCTGATTAAAAAAACATTTCTTTGGAAAAGTAATTTTCTTTATAACATTCTCTAAATTAAATTAAGAAACGTTTTTCAATAGAAATGTGCATAATTCTTTCCCATTACCATAAAATTGTAACTTTTAGAAAAACAAACATTTTGAAAAAATGGTAATGAGATTACACGAAATAAACGTATCTTAAAAGTACATTCATTTAGTGGAATGCTAGAAATATGCTCACTTAATTTCCTTAATCTAAATAACAAAGCGATTATTTCAAAATATTTTCACTCCTCTTCTGTTAAACTACATTGTTAAAAATATTTATCACCACACAATGCTGCCTATTGTTTCGAGGACAGCAATCGGCTTTTACTTGTTTTCATAAATCGTTATGTTCTTTTGTTATACTTTAAGTTTTCTGTTTATAAAAAGAATGTATAAGTATTTTTTTTTTACTTCTTTATCGCAGATTGAATAGAAAATGTATTTTTCCTAAGCAAAAATATTTATCTCGATAAGATATTAAAGAAAAGTTATTTTATTCATAGGTTTTGTCTTAAAGGTTACTATTTTTTTTAATAGTATAGTATTTTAATACTTAAATTATTATTTACGACAACTGTTATGAAATTCCATAAAAATGATTATGGGTATATTTTTTGGATATTACCTACTAAAAATTGTCATTAATTCATATTTATACGATAATATATAGGCATTAGTCAGTTAAAAGTAGTTTAATTAGAAAAAAAAATATGCAAAGCGTTTAAGTATTATTTACATGGATAACAACACTTTCTTTATTCACTCCGCAGGCATGAAGATACTTTCTTGTTGAAACTAGATGTATTTTGTTATTTCGTATTACTCGCGCTTTCAATCAAATGATCTCTATATCAGTATGATTTCTGGTATTAAAACAACCATCATTTATCGCCAGTTTACCACCCCCACTCCAAGTCATAGATTTGCAAAACAAATTATTTCCAACACAGCATTTAACACTTGGAATCACGTTTTGGGATCACAAAACACTATTTTAAGTTCTTCGATTTGAATTTCGGTTATCTAAACATAATAAACAAAATTTACTCTTGTAGGTGAGTAATAAGTTCTTCAAAAAATAAAAACTTTTATCAACAAATTATTTTATTGACGACATATTCTAAGGTAAGCTTAAGTAAATAATACTACAGTGACAATATTTTTTATTTATATATTTTAACACACCTTTACTATCATAGACTTATTGCTAAAACCCTTGATATAAACATGATTTAATATTTAACACTTGGAATCGCGTTTTGTGATCACAAAACACTATTTTAAGTTCTTCGAATTGAATTTCGGTCATCTTAACATAAACGAATTTTACTCTCGTAACGTGAATAATAACTTCTTCAAAAGGTATAATTTTTTTTCAAAAAATCCTTTTACAAACTTCAATCATTATTTATATTTTTTTCAATAATACATGGTTTTATTGGAATTTATATTTTTCTTGCGCTAGTAATAATTGCTGTTTGAATGTGTAATGTTTGACGTAAATATTAGAACTTAAAGGAACATCTTCATCTTAAAGGTCATTGTTAATACAATGATCTTTTTCCACTGATTATTCGCATGTTTCTGCTTCCATTTATAGAATAGGATTTAGGTTGTTCAGATCTCATTTGATTTTCAAAATTTCCAGGAAGTGGTATTTTTCATAAAATTCATACATAATTTCATTCATATACAAAATTTTCATAAATTCATACAAAAAAGATAGAAACATTTCATTTAAAAAATTCTCAATTTCATTAAATAAGCAATTTCATTTTTTTATATAAAACAAACTTTTCATTCATAAGCAGCGACATTATTTTTCTCTTCATGTACAATAAATTTTCAAATTTAAAATGAAAGCCTGTTAAAAACTATTGTGTGTAAATAAACACACAAAATAATATCAAAGTTTATAAAAACATTTATGTTCCCTTCTTAGTACATAGCTAATAATTACAATACAACTACTGTTCAAATATCCCCTCCTTCCATATAAACTTCTATATTTTGTACTTTAGACGTCAACATTTATTATTATCACAAATTCTTTCAACAATCTGATTTATGAGTGAAGTGCACTTTGTTTCGTAGCATTTGCATGCAGAATAATTATTATTAATAAAATTATAAGGAAAATATGCCTTATTGAAATATTTTTTCGGCATTATATTAAAAGTCAAAATGTGTATAGATTATTTGCTTTTGCTACTATTTATTTTTTAATAATACAAGAAAAATACGATTGAATGCAACTAGAATCTGAACAATTACATTCTGTGTTTATAGGTAAAATAGAATGGCAATTTGTTTAATTAATATTTTTCAAAAAGTAATAATACAGTTATTGCAATTAATTAAATTTTACACTCTTAGTCTTTTAATAAAAGAAAATAGAAGGATCAGTATTTTTACAAAGGTTAGAATGTAATAAATTGTATTATGCTAAAAGCACAATTATAAATTGATAATATTTTATTTCAAATTTTAATTGCTTAAAAGGCGTATAGCCAACAGAGTGAAAAAGCATCCAAGCCGGGACATCAGCATAGCGCACTGACGTTCTACCAACTGAACCACTTGGAACGATACCGATCTTGGTAGTTTTCACTATCACATGTTGGCAAGGCTACAATCGCAGCACAATATGGAATATTTTCCATTGAGCCACCAACTCTGGGGCAAACACAAAACAAATGAGAATCCAGCATCGATGATTGAATAAATCTATTTAATACTTGGAAATTTTTCCATAGAAAATTTCTCACGCCTTGCATTCATAATATTTCAAATTTTAATTGCTTAAAAGGCGTATGGCCAACAGAGTGAAAAAGCATCCAAGACGGGACTGCAACCCGGGTCATCAGTATATCATCATGTCCGTTCGAGTCCCGGCTTGGATGCTTTTTCACTCTGTTGGCTGTAAAGTGTAAAAGCAAGTTGGAAATTGTATGTTAAACGTGACAAGTGAGTAATATAAGCGTTCGTAATATAACCAGCTTTAAAATGTAAAAAAAAAATCATCCTTGTGAAATGAATGATATCGTCTGCTATGAGCGAAATGATCATGTTTTTTTTTTATTATTAGGTATGCCACGCTTACAGGTGCGAAATTGTTTTTCGACACCAGACAGCGCTGCAAAATTCACCATGGAGATCTTGCTTTGTGAATGATTAACTCCATGGTTTAATATTTTTGTGATTCATAATGAACGAATCATCGTGTTTATTTTCGGTTTTGAACGTAATTTCAACTGAAGTTATCTGAGAATATATACATATTTGAATGTAACGCATCTTTCAAACAAACAATTTTTTTGAATGACCTTTCTAAAAATGTAACTTTTATGCAATTTTATTCGAAAAAGTAATTTTGAATAAAAATGGCCTCCTGGCATATGAAAAAAGAAATGATCTGCTTCCCTCAGTCACATGATTTGCGTGTTTATTGTTATATAGATTACGCATGATAGGATTTAATAGGCCGAATAATACTTTTTTTAATATCTTTTTGAGTTCTGATACGATTTTCATAAAATTTGAAATGACTCGACAAAATTTTGCATTAAATTTCAAACCATTCGGTTGGGTAGTTTCTGTGCTGCTAGATGCGGACAGACGGACGGATCAAACGACGACTATAGGTGCTACGTATTTATATAATTATGTACTCACCTAAAAAGGGAAAAAAATACTTTAACTTTTTCCAACAGTCTAAATGCTAAAACTTTTAAATTACGAAAAAGTATCTGTAAGATGTTTATTAGGTAGCTTTCAATACAAAAAGCTATCTATTACAGCCGTTCGGAGGAAAACAATTCCAAAAAGTTTTGGTATATTTTTACCGATCATGACCCCCAGACCCCAAACCACCCTCCGTTCAAATGTTGATTTATATATATCCATATGTATAGTATATATATATATATATGACATATGTCATGCTGTAACTCTCTTATTTATGAACCGATTTGGATGTAATTGAGTGTGTACATAGGGCATACGAAGGTCACGACCGAGCTTCAACCGCCATCTTGTTTCAAAATGGCAGCCAGTTAAAAAATTTAAAAATTCAAAAACATGTACAAAAAATATAAATTGAAAACATTGTTTCCATTAAGTGTTAAAACGTGATACAAGGATTCTGGAACATATTTTGTTTTTGCTATATCTTAAAAAATGGCTTTGATATGGCAGTTTGAAAACCTAGTGTCGCTGAGATTTTGAAACAGTCTGAGATTTGTTATGCTTTAAGTCTCGTATTTATGAACCGATATGAATGTGACTGATCAATCATGTGTACAGAACATACCAAGGTCTCAACCGATTTCGTTGGCCAGCTTCATGAGCCATCTTGTTTCAAAATGGCGGGAAGTTAATTTTTGACTTATTTTTTTTAAAATAAAAAAAAATATATAAAAAATTATAAACTGAAATAGTTGTTTTTGTTAAGTATTAGATCGTGATACAAGGATTCCAGAACATTTTTTGTTTTGTCTTTATCTTAAAAAATGGCAGAGATATGGCAGTTTGAAATTCTAGGTTGGCTGACATTTTCAAACAAACTGATTTGTATTTGCTGTAACTCTCATGCTGAAACTCTCATGCTGAAATGCCCATTCAAATTCAGTATTAACTAAAACCGGTATTGAATCTTCTATAATTGTATTCCAAGCAATTTAGCTTTGGGTGTTTGAGTAAAATATGTTCAATATTTAAAAACATGGACTATGAAAGCTACCTTTTCCTCCATCGGTACAGGCCGGAAGGACTTTTTTACATCGGATATTTAATTTTTACAATAGATATTTAATTATTACATCACATATTGTTTTCATATTGCAGCTATGTGATATATATACAGATGACTGGCGATGTATAAGATTTAAAATTAGCCCCATTTATCCAAAAAAAAAAACGTAAAGAAAGTAAGATATATTTTCATAGGTAATATAAATTTCTGATTACGTTAAATTGCATCTTATATACTATTTATACGGTCTTATTCAAAAAAGTTCAAGATAGCGAAAGGGGATACTTTGTATGATCAGGATTGCAATAGCGTAAATATTGGTATTTTAATAGCTTTACAGAGCGATCTGTTTTTTTTCACGCAAACAATCACTAAAATATCTATGTATATTTTATATTAAGTGAATTATAAAAGTTCTGCCCCAAAATTAGTAAAATATTTCCGTATTAAACCTATTAAATATAAGAAATCTTATGGAATTTAAACAAATACATAATTTCACCGGAGACGAAATAGCTTTTTTCGTTTTTCATCAATGTAATATCTATTAATAATAAAAAAAATATTAGTGATAGACATAACCCATTTAAAAAGGAAGCAATTTTGTACTGATAGAAAAATGTATACACCTATAAACATGAATTAAAAACAATACATGTCACTTTATATTTCATGATGGATGTAGTAAAAATATGTGAAGATTTTTATTATTCCAGTCTCACAGTATTGCTTCATAAAAAAACTAATTTCTTTAAAGTTTTTCTACAAAAACGTGGATTTTTTTATTATTCAGCTAAACCAATTTTATCTTTTCATAGAAAATACCACTTTTTAAATAATTACGTTTAGTGAAAGACATGCTTAAAACATGTAATGGCTTCACTTACCATGATGAGGTAATCTATTTACATTTTGTTTCCAAACTGTTGCTAAATCTATCCAATAAATTTCTTTCACAACTAAGTATCTTTACGTGAGATTAAAAAAAAAAAAGAAAAAAAATATATTTCTGTACTTTATTAAAATACTTAAACTGACAAACATTTTTATTTAAATTGAAGAATGGCTGTCTTTAGGCAAAAGTATATTATAAATAATATAATTGCTGCTAACTATAAAGTGATTCAAAATTTTCTGAATAAATTCTTTATGTTAAACAAATCTATATAATTCCGTTCTATTAATTTTAGCGTTAATTAATCAATCTTTTTTACATTAGAATATCATTATATATACCCGTACAGAGACATAACAACAGTTTCTGCTATTACAAACTGCATTAAAAGGTTTTACGATATTTTTTGTACAAGTTCACTGAGACCTATTAACAAGCATTAGCGTGCGGATAGGTGTCAGGCTTTTTAACAACTTGGACTCTGGCCAGATGGGGCCATACGTACAGTCGGTCGAGAAATGAGTTGTTCACCCTTCCCCTGTCTGCACGTCTCTTTTGCCCGCGTTTACAAATTTTATGTTGAAAAAGAAAGCGTTCTTCAACAGTGTTTTGAAGAAAAGGTGTTCAAAAATAATTGTTTTAAGATTGTCATCTTTGAATATATTTCTTGATGATAGGTTGGATCTAATAATAAAATTAAATATATAGAAAAAATTCTAGAATTTTTTCTCATTTCCACCCTTTGATGATGGCCTGATTCTGGTCGAAAGCGCTCGGGACTCCGATGAATGATTTTTAACATCTTAAAATGGTTTTAATGTTTTAGAACCTTTTTATTTTTACACCTATTTTATTAATTACACAAATTATGATCCAGTTTAATGGGTTCATATTTTAATCTAATAATGGAAAGCAAAATTTAAAAAGAAAGGTTTGAAAATTTATGACGGAGGTACCGGTGTTCAATTCATTTTGCTTTCGATTGTAAGTGGTTGAAAATGCATGGGTTCTCAGTATGAAGTACGTTATCTAGGTTGTCACTTTGTGATATGTCATATATTATTTCGAAAAAGGAAAAAGGCCATTTAAATTTACTTAAATTGTTTTATTAAAAATATATAGATAAACATCAAAACAAAGTACTTTCGAGCATCTGACGTGCTTATCATCTGTATTTAAATTGTTAGAAATCTCAGTTCAAATTCATTCATTTATACTTGATGTGCTGTTTTAAAATTCAAATTGAAAATGGGGGAGGGTTGTGTTGTTAGGACTCTTTCAAAATTCAAACTGAAGTGATGATGGGGTTTATGTTATTCCTAGTAAATTATACCAAATCTTGGGAATGGTGTACGTTAATGTATCATTACACATATAATCTGTTCGACATACAGTTTCAATTAATTTCATAAATAATAACTTTTGACAACTTGATAACTTCTTTATGGTCATAGCTTTCTTAGAATCAATCATATAATCCTGCTTTGGCTGCAGCTTAGAAATTGCCGTTCGACATCGGTTTAGTTTAACATCTGCTATGTATTCTGCTAAACGCTCTTTGAACTTTAGTAATATCATACCGAGATAATCTATTTTCTTCTTCTTATCTATTATTGTAGCAGAAATTAATTATACACCTGCGGAATATTCCACAAGATTAGGGTCAATACTATAATGCAGTATTGTCTTTAATTTAATAGGAGTGGTGAGATAAAATTTATATTGTATTTCTTTAATGTAAACCCGGAAAATATCGAAATTTACGTAGTTTTACTTCATTACCTATAATTTACTATTGCTATTATTTTCATATTGAGTTTGGTAAATATGGTTGTTAATAATGAAAGGAAGTGCTAAACTGAAAACCATTATCAATTGCTATAGTTCTAATGAAGCCCAACTTCTGATCAATACATTTCTCAGTACAAATATTTAACGCTCGTTTAATGTAAAATCTGTATTATGCAGCTTTTTACTATTGCTATTATTTCCATATTGAGTTTAGTAAATAAGCTTGTTAATATAGTTTCGTAGAAAAGCATTATCATTTGCTATATTTCAAATGATGTCCACCTCCTGATAATTGTATTTCTCAGTACAATAAGTGCACGCTCGTTTACTGTAAAATCTGTATGCTGCAGCTTTATAATTAGTTGGAGATGAACTATTAACTGAATTACTATCAGTTGATCGAATTTTTTTCCTCTAAACTTGATTTTCAATGGTCAAATTATTACTATTTCTTAAGAGTTCAACATTTAGAAAAGGTATTTTTCCGTTTTGTTCAATTTCTAATGTAAAATCTATGTTTCTATCTATTTTATAGATTTCATCTAAAATTGTCGTAATTGCTCCATAATATTTTATATTTATAGAAGAGAAAGGAATATTAAGAAGATCATTTAAAACACACATACTTAAAAATTAGTTATAGAGAAAAAGGTGACAAAAAACATTTTCTGTTTAACAAATTAAAAAACATTTCTATTTAACAAGTTATAAAACTCCATATCACATACAAGATAATTTATCTATTTATTTTCATGATTTTACATTCAAAACAGATATTGTTACAACAACCTTCTGAATAGATAATTATCTTTTATATTCCTTTTGTAAAGAGTAAACAAATGCAATCTATTTGCAAATTTTTTGGGAAGGAAGTAAAGTTCATATCTTTACAAATGAAGGTAGCACATATGAAAAAAAAATGGAACTGTTATCTATGAAAACAATGTTAAACTTGGGTACTCTGATAAATTTTACTTAAGCGCCATATTACACAAAAGACTAGCAAAAAAAAAATTCGAGAATTTCATTTTCTGTTAAATATAAATTAGATTTAAATTCGTATTTTAAATAATACTTATTTCCTCTTATCTAATTATTCTGCTACGAAACAATATTTCTGTTCAAGAAAAGTACTTAATTTATGCTAATACTAATGCTTTATTATCAGAAAAGCTGTTGCGGAATCGAATTTTGCGTTGGAATAAAATGTGCAAAATCTTATTAAATGTGACTTTCTAAAATATCAAATTAAATTACATTTTTCCTCTTTTCTCTATTTCATAAGTTTTTTTCTGTTCTATTTCTTGAGATTAAATTAACGGAAATGAAGAAAATACAGTTGAAGGAGGCTATTCGTTTTTTATTAATACAACCACACACAGTATCTTTTAGAATAAATGGATGTTCTAAACTATAACTGTTTCTTATATGAAATGTGTAAATGTGTGAAACGTGCTTAGTTATAAAAATAATATTGAAATCTATGACAAATTTTTAAAATTAATATTATGGTTTTCTTTTATTTGCTGAAATTTTTTTTATTAACTGAAAATATGATGAAAGTAGTTGTCTATTGGGATAAATATTCATATATATATATATATATATATATATATATATATATATATATGTGTGTGTGTGTGTGTGTGTGTGTGTGTTTGCAGTGCTGTAAGTTGAGAACTTGATGGTGTAGTCTAGTTATAGTTTGTCGGTGTAGTGGGTTGTTGGCTGTGATGTAAGTTCAGAACTTGATGGAGTAGTCAGGCTTTAGCATATCGGTGTAGTGGGATGTTTGCCATGATGTAAGTTGAGAACATGATGGTGTAGTCTACTTATAGTTTGTCGGTGTAGTGGGTTGTTTACTGTGGTATAAGTTGAGAAATTGTTGGTGTAGTCTGGCTTTAGTTTGCTTCCTTTCGTGATGTCTGTTTCATTCATTTTCAGTCTGTACTTGTCAGGTATGGGGAGTGTTGCATGTATAAAACTAGTTTAACCCAGCATGTCTCAAGCCATGCCACCTGACACAGGTTGTTTCAGCTTTTCTTTGTTGTTTATTGGCTTTTTTCATTTTTGCTGCAATTTGTTGTGTTCTTTTGTTATGAGTTTAAGTATTTAGTTGCGTTTTCTGGTTCTGTGTAAATGTAGTTTGTTTTGTTTTGTTTTTCTAGTATTGAATTTATGTGGTTTATAGATTTTGGTTGACTTTTGTGATAATGGTTCTGCAAGTGATTTTTCATTGGAGTTTATTATATATATATATATATATATATATATATATATATACATATATATATATTAAAATTGAACTAAATACAATATATAAATGAGAAACGTGTTACATAAACGATATTTTTACTCTGTCGTACCACAGAATTTATCGAACTTATCAATGATAATTTCTACGAAACATTCAGCAGTGGACAAGCTTGTAAACAAAATCTGGGGTGCATCACGTGTGTCATTTCCCATTCGTCCACAAAATGGGCATTTCCCATTCTGTTTTGGGTTTGTAATGTAGGCGCACGTCCACAACAATAGTAAATTTAAACTGGCAAACATAATATATCTGTGAGCTACAAATAAACCACGGACATAATCATGAAGTATATTATATTGATAGTAGTTGTTTTCCCCCGTCTTCATTCTCCCGTTATATCAACTCAGACTAAAATTCTATGTTTTTAAATATTTTGGGTCGGAGGCTAAACTACATACCCTATTTCGGTGATTGCGGGCGATTATAAATCGCCGTACGTCATACCTTCTTCTGATTCTGTTCACATACTTGTTCAACTCTAAAGGTTTTATGACAATTCTCATCAGCAGGCTCTGTAGATTCCTTTGTTAGTCAGAATATTATAAAACTCTATATACCCGCGCTCATATATTATGAAAAAATATAAGAATATATGCATAAAAATAATTTATAAATTTTTATACTTAGCTAACACTTTATTATTTTTCACTAATAAGTTACATAAATGAAATTTGTTAGTCATTCACGGTATATCGCATTAAAATATACGTTATATATATGTATATATATTGAATATCATAATACACGATATATCAATTAACAATATATTATCAGATTTCCGCATACATTTTAACATATCTCATTAAAATAGTAGGCTCAAGATAATATGTTCACATAGGTTATATTAGTATCATTTATTCGCGCTCTTGAGTTTTAAAGTGGTAATACAAGGACGAAAAATATGTAGCAAGTGCGATATTCCCTAACTAACTGATAAAGGAAAATCGACAGAAGTGTGTGCAGTTAATCAGTTATTGAAACTACGCATTACAAGACAGTATGATACAGGGCGCAGTACAATATAGGCAGATAAAACAACGTTTTCAGCATCGTATGGTTTTAATTAATTACAGCCAAATTCCAGTTGGATTGAGCGTATAGTCATCGTTAAAACGAATGATAGAATGTTGCCTATATATATACGGAGGTAATGCGGATTCAAGATTTAAAATTATTTTAATGATTTCTATAGATATGGAATGCTTTAAAAAGTTAATATCAGATAATTATATCACTTGAAATCAAGAACTTATACCTTGAACGTTACTTTCAATATCAGTAAAAATCATAAAAACATTGAAAACTGTGATTTCGCTATACCACCACTGTCGAAATGTTTTAAATATTATATTAAAGCATCCTTTTCATCATTTCTACGGACATTTTTACAGATTACAAGCTTCTTTAATTATGTATTTTCTTATTGCCTATTCCCTGTTATTCCCTGTAATTCTATTGGTCAATAAACGCAAACCTTCGAATCCGTTTCTCTACATATATATAGGCACAAACAATAACACCTTTTTTATAACACCTTGTACTGATGACACATCAGCTTCGGAGAGTGACTGAACTCGTTTACGAGGGCTTCACAAAGAAAGAAAAAATTCGTGACGTATTCGTAGACATTCCTAAATTCTTTGATCAAGCTCGGCATTTTGGGCTTATTTGCAAGTTGGTCATGCTCCAAACTTCCTTCCTACTCATTCGTATCTACAGAAACTACCTCAAAGGTAAAACCTTCTCTTTTAAAGTTAATAATTATATTTCTTCTTCTCGCAATATCGAGGTTGACGTTCCACAGCGAAATTTAACAAGTAGTTGGCTGTTCAGCCTCTATATTAGAGTTATTCCTAGTATTACTGGAATTTCTCTTAGCATTATGTGTGTATGACACAACCATTATATTAAAACAAATTTCATCACAAAATATGATTGTAAAATTCTAATCCTATCTTCGGGTCTTTTTTATCTGGCTCCCGAAGTGGAGCATCAAAGTAAATGCAGAAAAAAAGTTCCGTCATTATTTTCTGAAAAAAAACTTGTTTCCTCCGACATTAACCTTTATCTCAGAGGTTATCATATACCTTGGACTACAAATACATAAAAGTATACCTAGATTCTAAATTAGACTGGTATAGACAAATTTGTGATGTTTATCCAAAACTACCAATTTTATTGTATTCATTTTTATTTAATTTTCTTGCTATTTAGTATTATGCTTAATAAATATATATACAGGGTGGTCAAAAAAAAACTTGTCAATATATCGAACTCTAGCGGCCTATCGAGATGTTCCTATCGAGTTCAACCTATCGAGATGAGATTTCAGATATAGTTAGTCACAGTTATGAGCTCGGTATTCTGTGAACGCAACATATTTGCGCTCACGGTTACGGTTATAGCTACAGAACCTCAAAATTTTGAAATGGCAACGCCCAATTTTTTTCATCGCAAAATGTTCAGCTCATGCGAAAACCCTAAAGAGCGCTGGAACGGTACGTGTATTGAAATAAACGGACGCGTTATGCACGCAGAAAAACAGCTCTGCGAACGGCAAAAAAAAAAAAAACGATCAGGGCGCACGAAGGAAATTGCATATGACAGAGGCAAAACACCAATCACGGAACGCCATTCGCCAGATAGTCAGCGTAGAAAACGGATAAAAAGTGGGGCGAGAATGTTAGTTCTTGAGCCGGGAGCACGCACATGCCGACGAAATGACTCTTCCAGCAACAGTTATCAAAATGGGATGAATGCTGCGAAAACCTTGCGTGTTTATCGTCGAAACCGTCTCCAAATACGTGGCCCATGTAGCCCGCAAGCTCTTCGTGATTTAGTAAAGAAATTCGAAGAAACTGGCTGCACCTGTGATAGACCGCGATCCGGGCAACCAAAAAGTGGGGTGGGAATGTTAGTTCTTCAGTCGGGAGCACACACATACCGACTAAATGACTCTTCCAGCGACAGTTCGTGGTGAATTGGTAAAAATCTATTATCAAAATAGGATGAACTCTGCGAAAACCTTGCTGTTTACCATCGAAACCATGGCCAAATACGTGGCCTATCTAGCCCGCAAGCTCTTCGTGATTTAGTAAAGAAATTCGAAGAAACTGGCTGCACCTGTGATAGACCGAGATCCGGGCGACCAACAGTTCCTGAGGATGCTGTTATGGAAGTGCATCACACAGTAACTACAGGACACATGCAAACTGCAAGAGGTGCATCTCGTGCATTTTGTAGACCGAAATCAACGGTCTTAAAGCTACTGCGCTCTGTAATCCGCATGTTTCCTTACCGGTACCAGCGCGTCCATATGTTGGAAGTGGGGGACCATCAACAACGTATAAACTTTGCTAATGAATTTCTTATCGGATATGATGGAGATAATGACCGGCCTCTTCGCATATTATGGACGGACGAGGCACATTTCACGTTAACTGGCAACGTCAACACAAAAAATTGTGTGCACTGGCTAGACAAGAATCCCCACGCTGTGGCACTAGTACCTTTATACGTCGTCAAAGTTACTGTGTGGTGCGGCATTGCAGGCACAATTATTCTTGGACCGTACTTCTTTGAGGAAGCGACAACAACGGGATTTGTAACTTGCTCTGTAACAGGCTTCCGCTATACGTGAATGCTGAAAAATTTCATCAAACCAGAATTGCTGCAGCGAAATGCACTGAATGAATTCGTTTGGATGCAAGATGGTGCACCTCCACATATAGTGAAGGCTGTTCGCAGGGTCCTGGAACAGCATTTTGGCGAACGTGTCATCTCACGCCTTTTTCCATTTCCGTGGCCTCCGCGATCCCCCCGACCTTATTCCTATGGATTTCTGGTTCTGGGGATATCTCAAATCTAGAGTGTACATGTGCAATCCGCAGACTTTGCCGGATTTGAAAGATTCTATCAAACATGAGAGTGCAAACATCCCTCATGCGATGTTACGTTCGGCTGTATTTTCCACAGTCGCCGCATGCAATGTTAAATTGCCTGTGATGGCACCCATGTGGAAAATGTGTAATCAAAATAAAAGTTTTCTTTTCCCCGGTCTCTGCTGTTATCAGTAACTGGTGTACTGACTGATTGGTATACAATGCAAATTTTCTCCGTCAGCCCCGATCGGCCGAATATTGGCCGTTCGCAGAGTTGTTTTTTGTGCGTGCATAACGAGTCCGCTTCTTGCGATACACGTACGGTTCCAACGCTATTTAGGGTTTTCGCATGCTCTGAGCATTTTCTGACGAATAAAAATGCCCTTGCCATTGGAAAATTTCGAATTTCTGTACCTATAATCGTAACCGTGAGCACCACTTTGTTGCCGTTCACCGAATCCCGAGCTCATACCTCTGAATAACTATATCTGAAATCTCACCTCGATCGGTTGATCGGACCGGCCGCTAGAGCTCCATATATCGGCAGTTTTTTTATGACCACCCTGTATATCATATATTCTAATACGAGCAAATCTTGTGTGTGGTTATATATGCAAATTTTATCTTAAAAACGGCTCTAACGATTTTGACGAAATTTCGTATCCTACCGTTTTGGGGCACCAGAAAACCATTGGGCTAGGTCATATGTTCGAGAAAATTTGATTAGTGGGTCATTTTGGGTCATGATCTAGCTAATTGTATCTAAAAAGTGGTTCAAACGATTTTGACGAAATTTTGTATCCGACCATTTTCGGGCACGAGAAGACTATTGGGCTGGGTCCCATGTTCGAGAATTTTCGATTAGTGGGTCATTTTTGGGTCAACGCGGGTCAAATTAATTTTATCTAAAAACGGCTCGAACGATTTTGATTACATTTTATATCTTACGAGTTTCGGGCACGCGAAAATCATTGGGCTAGGTCACATGTTTGAGAAAATTCGATTAGTGGGTCATTTCTGGGTCATTGTGGGTCAAGATCTAAAAAGCGGTTCAATTTACACTAAATTTTGTATCCTATGGTTTTCGGGCACGAGAAGACTGTTGGGCTAAGTCACATGTTCGAGAAAATTCAATTAGTGGGTCATTTTGGTCATGGGTCATGATATTTGAACTCAAATTTAATTTTGACCGAGCATAGCTCGGTCTTTCCTGCTCGTAATTTGTATAATCCTGATTCACATCCTTGATGTTTAGTTGTACTATCTCTCTAAAATCAACATCTCACCAGATTGCAAACTTTCTTTCGGGAGGATCTTGCTCCAACCAATAAGAAACTTCCTGCTGGCTGCATCTATTACGTCATCTTCAAAGAAACAGGAATACTGCATTCTATTGTACATGTTGGCAGCTCCTGTGTTGCTGGCTTTGCAGCAGCGTGCAGAACTTTAGACTACACTTAAGTCACTACAATCTGCATGGATCGTAAAGGCCCGATGCGAAGGTCAATGAGGGCATTGCAACCCTAGTAGGTACTTAAAATGCCACTTGTTTTGACTTTGACTTTGTACTAATGACAACATGCTGAATGTGACCGAAATCAGTTTGCAATAAGTTAAAAACTTCCTGTGCTTAAAACATTGTTTTATTTCATTACGAATTACATATATGCATTTCAAGATATCCGATTGAATTTTGAATTCAACAGAATAAATCTACGATTTCTGTTGTTTATGGAGTCACTGTCAGAAAGGTAACATGTAGGAGTAATCTTAGATATGATATTCGGATACGATAATAAATATAAATATATAATCAAATTCGCATTTAAAGATTTTTTAATATACGTTATTAATAATGGGATACTATTAAAGTATGTGCGATTCAACCATCACGAACAAGAAGCTAATTTATCTGTGGTCATTTTCACCAATTCGAATCTTTCAATTCTTCAATGAAAATGTAGAGAATATGTATGGAAAGTTCATGTATAATTATTACAAAAATTCCAAGCGTTCATAAAATCAATATATTCCGGATAAAGTAAAGACTATGGAATACACACTAAGCATAAAATACACAAACATTTTTTAAATTCTAGCTAAAATTTTTGTATAATTTTACTGAAGTAGATGCTTTTATTAGCACTACTTTACTTATTTATTTATTTAGAATTTATATTATTTCACAGCTTATATTTGGTATTGCATTATACACTTAAAACAATATTGGATGTATATTTTAAAAATTGTATTATGATATACACTATACTGCCAAAGATGACCGTCAAAAGTGCCAAAGTCACTTGCGATTTTAGACGTTTTGTTAACTATCTAGAAAAGTACATGAGGAATTAACCTGAAACTGCAGGTGTGTAAACAGTATAGTATATGTTATATATTTCCGGGAACATTTTTTCACGAAACCCCATAGGGACTGTCAACAAATTGAAAAAAAAAACGAATATCTTTTGGATAACCCTGTAAAAACTAATGAAGCAAAGGCGTTCAAACTAGAGATTGTTAATTGGCTTATTGTAATATACTGTGTTCATTTTTATGAGAATAGCGTGTATACTCGTAGAGAGGTTTTTATAAAAATAGTCCCAAATTTCGCCTAGTTTTTTGCTTATAATTTGCAGAGCTCTTAATATAAACAAAAGTTCTTTTCAGAAAATATGACAAACAACATTGTACATAATAATCTGCAATCAGAATTAAAAAAATAATAACAATTGGATGAAAAATGAGCAGGTTTACTAAAAAATGTTTCTCTGCGCATGCGCGAACGCAATCAAAATATAATATGCATAATGTATTAGCTAAGTATATAGAGCAACTTTTGTGAAAGTCTCAAAACCATAGCTTGAAAATTCTGAAAATTATCGTCGATAGAATAAGCTCGAAATCCGTTGTTCCCCAAAAGAAGCAAAAAGATAAGGGGTTGTATCAAATATCTGTTGATTAGTGCCAAGATAGCGTACACAATATTGCACGCACTACTATATTTGGATACAACACCTCATATTTTTGCTTCTTTTTGGGAACAACGGATTTCGAGCTTATTCTATCGACGATAATTTTCAGAATTGTTAAGCTATGATTTTGAGACTTCCACAAACGTTGCTCTATATACTTAGCTAATACATTATGCATATTATATTTTGATTGCATTCGCGCATACGCAGTGAAACAGTTTTTAGTAAACCTGCTCATATTTCATCCAATTCTTATTACTTTTTAATTGTGATTATAGAGTGTTATGTACAATGTTTTTTGACATATTTTCTCAAAATAACTTTTTTTTATATTAAGAACTTTGCAAATTATAAGCAAAAAACTAGGCGAAATTCGGGACTATTTTTATAAAAACCTCTCTACGAGTATACATACTATCCTCATAAAAATGAACACAGTATATTACAATAAGCCACTTACTAATAATCTCGAGTTTGAACGCCTTTGCTACCTTAGTTTTTACAGGGTTAACCAAAAGATATTCGTTCTTTTTCAATTTGTTGACAGTCCCCTATGGGGTTTCGTGAAAAAATCTTCGGGAAAATATATAACCTATTCTATATTGTTTGCACACCTGCAGTTTCAGGTTAATTCCTTATGTATATTTCTAGATAATTAACAAAACGTCTAAAATCGAAAGTGAACGGTCGCCTTTGGCAATATAGTGTATATAACATATAATAATGTTTATAAACTTTTGCAATTATGCCAAAAGTACTAACATAGTATTAAAAGTTATTCTTTGACATCTTAATTTTACTCTGTGAAATTTAGGCAGATAAAAATGATTAATTTCGTATGTATAGATCAAACGAAATCAACTTTTAAGGAATAGTATAAATTTTTGTAAGATTTATTTGGTGCCAATATTGGCGATATTTTATCAATTATCTTCAAGGTTGGTGAAATTTTGTGAGATGCGCCCACGTGCATGTATATGTGTAGCGCAATTGTGTAATTGCATATTGACTCGCAAATAATACTGTACGTATGTACTTAAAGCAACTGGATATTATATTTCCCTCATTTACATATACATTTTATTTAATATCAATTGCGGCGTAATATTTTCATGCCTCAATTGTTATGTTACAGATTATTTCGTTTGTTCTCTATTATAATTAGTTACACGATGCAGAATGAGCAAAGATTTTCAAATAGATACATTGTAACCTGTCTTAGAGCCATTTATCAACGCTGTAACAATATTCAAAATCCAAATCCCTATTTTAAATAGCAAATGACAAAGTTATGCATTTCAAATATAGTTGTACGTAATTAAATATATTTGATAGTACATATTAATATAATTTCTGTCGCATTGTATTTAATTCTTACGCTGTTTCTTTAAGAGGAATAAAAATAGTAATTTTCACAAGATTTCTAAAAAACGATAAATATTTAAAAATAATTTATTATAATTTATTACTTGTACTGTCCTTTACTCTATCCTACTATTTATATTATATATATATGATATAAATATATTCTTCAAGATACAAACTTTAATATAAAAATAAATGATACATTTATTTTTATTTCTACTAAATATATCCCAGTTTATAAACAATAAAAACTATGATAAAGATAAGATTAAAATTACATGAATAAAAGCATAATTTATTATTTGCATTTACTAAATAAACATCTATAACTTAATATTTTATAATTTGAAAGAACAATAAGAAAATTTTCAAAACTATATTAAGCAAGACATACTATCTCAACTAGGTACAATATAATAATAAAAAGACACATGTATGGAAAAAATAATTTAAATGATCGCTTAAAATTGTGTGCAATTTTTTAAAAAAAGTAGCAAAAATTACACTTAAAATAAACACTTAGTTCTTTAAAAAATATATATTACCGCATACCGCAGAGCTTATCATGTGCTTATGTAAAAATTTGTGTTAAAAAAACCCATGTAAATTCGCCATTTCATTCTGAAAATAATATATTATTATCTTTAATGTTCTTTTTAAGAACGAAAAATAACCATGTGAAAAAGCGGAATTTGGAGGTAGGAAATGTAATTAGATGTCGTTTGAAAATAAAAGAATTTCATCAAAGAAATAGTGCCGAAACAAAACGTCTTTATTGACCAGAACAATCTGAGTATTTCTGTACACTGAAAATTTTCATTTTAAAAATTTTCTTTGTAGAAAAATTACAAAACATATTTTAATCATTTTCTTCACTATTTTACATAAAATATAATTGTATCTCATTCTATAAAAAAAAATATTATCATATTGAGTCATAACATGTATGAAATGTTAAAAGTATTTAATAATTGCAATGCTTAAAAGAGGTTAAATATATATATGTAGGATCTAAATTTATCTTATGTCATATCAACAAATTAAATAACTCTTTGGTTTTTGTTTATTGCTAATATCTTAAACGCATGAAATGGAAAAAGCAAAGTTCAAAGATCACGAGCACGGTGAGCAGAGCTTTTCAAAATAAGAAATTACCAGTCCATTTTCCATCATTTGTGATTCATTGAACGAATACCGGTTAATAAAACTATTGGCTATGTTAGGCCTAAATGGAATGTCTGGTAATTATTATGTAAATGCCAATTATTAAGTGTTTATCTTGATATATCTAAAAGACTGTGTATTATATTCTAAAATTCTACATATCGAAGTATTAAATTATGGTTTGTATTGATCTAAAATGATTTGTATTGATATATGATTTTAATTCATCGACATATTCATACTATCTTAATTTGTTAATAACCATACTACATATATATATATATATATGTGTGTGTGTGTGTGTATGTATGTGTGTGTGTGTGTGTGCGTATTTGTTGTAATGCTGTTTGGTTTTAAAAGGACAATTACTATTACAAGTGATTTGAAGAAGCTACGAATATCTATTATACAAATTATAATTTTTAAAGCATGTATTTTTTTCACCACGTTTGAAAAATCTAAAGTGATTGACATTCTAAAATTTATAAAATGTTTATTTCGCGATATTTAAAAAATATATATGAACATGGTTTAGACATGTATAGCATTTGTCAAATAAACATGCAAGTGTAAAAGTGAATAATTTGTTATTAACGGTAGTCTACGTTTTATAAATAATTACGCTTGTTCAAGTAGTAGTTATGAGTTTTCTATAAGTGTATTTATCCAGTCATACTTTTCTATACGTTTCTTTCTTTATTAGTTAGATTTTCTGTACGATAATATTTATGCTTAACTAGCCTAATTTGCTAATTTTGTATGTTTTGTCTTATTATGAATTAAGTAAGCAAGTCTGTATCCTTAAATTATCATTTTTGAAAATGTTAGCAATATTAATTTACAAATATACTTTTAAAAATTCTTATCAAATATTTCTTTCATCAAAATTTATTTTATTTTTGAGAATGAAATATTTACATTTTATAAGTAATTTAGAGTCCCGTTAATACATTTTATTTGCAGACATGCTCTTTAAATGTGTCATTTTTTTCGAAATGTACAGATAGAACATGCAAGTGTAAAAGTGAATATTTTGTTATTAACGGTAGTCTACGTTTTATAAATATTTACGCTTGTTCAAGTAGTAGTTATGAGTTTTCTAAAAATGTATTTATCCAGTCACACTGTTCTATACGTTTCTTTCTTAATATGTTATATTTTCTGTACGATAATATTTATGCTTAACTAGCATAATTTGATAATTTAAGGGGTCAGGTAACCTTTGAACTCACAAAATACATGAAAAAGGGACCTCTATAAGAATTACCATAACTCCGTAACTATTTGACTTTGAATTATAAAATTTTAAATGCATATTAATAAAGGTTTATTTTATAAATTAAAATTCTCCAAAAATATATACACTCATATAAAGCTTTTAAATTTATTTTAAAATATAATACATTTTTTACGAAAGAATTATTCTTGCATGTACTGCGCGCATGATTTTTCACATTTGAATTGCTAAAACCAGCCAAAATTTTTTTAATGAGTACATACAGGTGGTTACCAAAATAATGGAAACACTTGTGAATGAAAGGGACATTTAAGAATTCCCTTCGTAAGCATTAAAATATAATCTTAGCTACCAGATTTTTTTTAATATAAAAAGTACATGTATTAGGTAGTATGAGAGAGCTCTAGAAGAGTTGTCTACGTTTTGATTTTTTTTTGTCAGAAGCGTAAAATGTCAGACCTCACAGATTTTCAAAGAGGCCAAATTGTAGGAGCCCGACTAGCTGGAGCAACGGTGACCGAAACATCCCAGCTTATAGGCGTATCTAGAGGTACGGTGTCTAAAGCCATGACAGCATACACCCAGCGCGGAAAGACAAGCTCAGCAAAGCAAAATAGTGGACGGAAGGAGAAGCTGAGTGAAAGAGACCGACGGGTATTGAAGCGGATTGTAATGTCTAAAAAGAAAACAACTGCAGCCAAAGTGACTGCAGAGCTCAATCAGCATCTGGATTCTCCAGTGTCAACAATTACAGTTCGGAGATACCTTCATAAAGAGAACATTTACGGCAGAACAGCAATTCCCAAGCCACTTGTCACAGATGCTAATGCCAAACGTCGTGTAGAGTGGTGCCACAACCACAAAACCTGGTCGATTGATAAGTGGAAGACTGTTATATGGTCAGACGAATCATCTTTCACACTTTTCCCCACAACAGGACGGGTACATGTCTGGAGAACACCTGCACAAGCGTAAGATCCTGATTGCCTCCGTCCAACTGTAAAGCATGGAGGTGGATCGGTCATGGTATGGGCAGCCGTGTCATGGTTTTCTGTTGGTCCAATTGTAACCCTGAAAGGAAGGATCACTGGGGAGAAGTATAGAGAAGTTTTAGCTGACCAGGTCCATCCCATGATGCAAATTTTGTTTCCTGCAGGAGATGGAATTTTCCAGGATGATAATGCCCCTATTCATGCAGACAGAGTTG
The DNA here is from genome assembly GCA_963931845.1 of Maratus michaelseni. Classification (NCBI taxonomy): domain Eukaryota; kingdom Metazoa; phylum Arthropoda; class Arachnida; order Araneae; family Salticidae; genus Maratus; species Maratus michaelseni. The sequence continues at coordinate 214,862,476 of OZ007590.1, forward strand.
TCCAATCATGGTTTGATGAACATGAGGATGAGGTGGAACATGTACCTTGGCCCGCACAGTCCCCAGACCTCAACATAATCGAACCGTTGTGGTCTATTTTAGAGCTTTCAATCCGGAATCGATATCCTCCACCAGCATCTCTCACGGAACTTTCACAATATCTCCATGAAGAATGGTACAATATTCCTCTAAACACTATTCAAAATTTGTATGATTCGATTCCCAGGCAAATCCAAGCTGTATTACATGCCAAAGGCGGTCCTACGCCATATTAATAAAGAATTCCTTCAAAATCTAGGGTGTTTCCATTATTTTGATAACCACCTGTATATAATGTCTTCTCAAAATGACCTACGCTGAAAAAAATTAAATGTGTAGATCTTGAGAAAAAAATATTTAGAGGAATTTGAAATATCGTGTTTTTTGTTCTACAAAAGTAGTCATAAATTCTAAACTTGCTACTTGAGAAAAATAATAGTAGGTCATTTTGTGAATCTGTCTGGTTAAGACATTCAGTCAAAATTTTATGAAATTCTAACCAACCATTTTTCTTAAATCATGCGCGCAATCACCAAAATCGTTATTTTGAGAAAATTGACTTCAACGATCAAACTGTCCCTTGATCATATAAAAAAAAAAAAGCTCAGACTGTTTTAGACATAACTCCACTTCTAAAGTGATTTTTTGCATGGAGTTTATTTTAAATTGTTCCTATAGAATCATATTTAATTATAAGCTAATTATTTTTTTTCGAATTTCTGACACTTTAAAGGTTACCTGACCCCTTAATATGTTTTGCCTTATTATGAATTAAGTAAGCAAGTTTGTATACTAAAAATATCATTTTTGAAAATGTTAGCAATATTATTTTACAAATATACTTATAAAAATTCATATCAATTATTTCTTTCATCAAAATTTATTTTATTTTTGAGAATGAAATATTTACATTTTATAAGTAATTTAGAATTCCGTTAATACATTTTATTTGCAGACATGCTCTTTAAATGTGTCATTTTTTTCGAATTGTACAGATAGTAAATATGTCAAATATGTATGAAAACAGGATTTACAGTAGCCGCATTGAACAATAAATATAAAAAGGTTAGCAACGTCATCGTGAAATGTAATAAAATACGACTAGTTTTAAGTACTCAATGTTGTTTGGTTTGCGAAAAAAAATTACCTGACAATTGACAAAGTAATTTCTACGATTCAAAATATACCTTAACTTGGGGTTACTTGAAATCAAAACATTATTTGAACATATTTTTACGAAACTATCACCAAAAACCATTAATTGAGCTGATATGTCAATGTTTACTACACCTTTAGCCTAATTCAAATCATAACTTTAATTTTCTCTTTATATAAAAATTTATTGAAATTCGGCTTCAAGTAACTCCCGGGTTTTGGCTACTTGGATTCAAGCTATTTTTTTTCTTAAATTAAGCCATTTCAAACAAACGAAGGGCTGAAGCAAGTTCTAGAATCTGGGTGTAACAAACATAGGGTGATTTTATTTATAAAAGGAAATTAAATTATAAAATACATTGAAAATGTCTGATCAATTGTGCGATATTTTGTCAGCCCTTAATATCTTGATATCTAATTCTAATACAACAGAATAATGCGGGATAAAATTATTTTACATTGGAGTTGGATTTTTTTTGTTATCATTAGTGTAGATTGAGTAATTTTCTCTTTTATATGGTACAATTTATTTTGTAAAATATACACAGCGTTACTATAAAAATATTGACGCGTCTCTCTACGACATTCCTCTTGTCCTTATAGCATTTAAACCTTCTTTTAAATTTTCATTAATAAAATCGGCGTACTTTCAGCTCTCAGGAGAGCATAGGTAATTTTGGGTGATTTTTCGGTTTCAGATCTGGAAATAAATTCAGATGCATAGTGTATAAATCATTCAATGAGATAAAGTTCACAAAAACGTAATGATTAAAAATAACTTTTACATCAGTGCAGATTGAGTAATTTTCTCTTTTATATGGTACAATTTAATGTGTAAAATATACACAGCATTACTAGAAAAATGTTGACGCGTTTCTCTATGACATTCCTCTTGTCCTTATAGCATTTAAACATTATTTTAAATTTTCATTCATAAAAGCGGCGTACTTTCAGCTCTCAGGAGACCTTTGGTAATTTTGGGTGATTTTTCGGTTTCAGATCTGGAAATAAATTCAGATGAATAGTGAATAAATCATTCAATGAGATAATGTTCACAAAAAGATAATGATTAAAAATTACTTTTACATCAGTGTAGATTATATTGGGTAATTTTCTCTTTTATATGGTACAATTTATTGTGTAAAATATACACAGCCTTACTAGAAAAATGTTGACGCGTCTCTCTACGACTTTCCTCTTGTCCTTATAGCATTTAAACATTCTTTTAAATTTTCATTCATAAAAGCGGCGTACTTTCAGCTCCCAGGAGACCTTTGGTAATTTTGGGTGATTTTTCGGTTTCAGATCTGGAAATAAATTCAGATGCATAGTGTATAAATCATTCAATGAGATAAAGTTCACAAAAAAGTAATGATTAAAAATAACTTTTACATCAGTGCAGATTGAGTAATTTTCTCTTTTATATGGTACAATTTAATGTGTAAAATATACACAGCATTACTAGAAAAATGTTGAAGCGTTTCTCTATGACATTCCTCTTGTCCTTATAGCATTTAAACATTCTTTTAAATTTTCAATCATAAAAGCGGCGTACTTTCAGCTCTCAGGAGACCTTTGGTAATTTTGGGTGATTTTTCGGTTTCAGATCTGGAAATAAATTCAGATGAATAGTGAATAAATCATTCAATGAGATAATGTTCACAAAAAGATAATGATTAAAAATTACTTTTACATCAGTGTAGATTATATTGGGTAATTTTCTCTTTTATATGGTACAATTTATTGTGTAAAATATACACAGCCTTACTAGAAAAATGTTGACGCGTCTCTCTACGACTTTCCTCTTGTCCTTATAGCATTTAAACATTCTTTTAAATTTTCATTCATAAAAGCGGCGTACTTTCAGCTCCCAGGAGACCTTTGGTAATTTTGGATGATTTTTCGGTTTCAGATCTGGAAATAAATTCAGATGCATAGTGTATAAATCATTCAATGAGATAAAGTTCACAAAAACGTAATGATTAAAAATAACTTTTACATCAGTGCAGATTGAGTAATTTTCTCTTTTATATGGTACAATTTAATGTGTAAAATATACACAGCATTACTAGAAAAATGTTGAAGCGTTTCTCTATGACATTCCTCTTGTCCTTATAGCATTTAAACATTCTTTTAAATTTTCAATCATAAAAGCGGCGTACTTTCAGCTCTCAGGAGACCTTTGGTAATTTTGGGTGATTTTTCGGTTTCAGATCTGGAAATAAATTCAGATGAATAGTGAATAAATCATTCAATGAGATAATGTTCACAAAAAGATAATGATTAAAAATTACTTTTACATCAGTGTAGATTATATTGGGTAATTTTCTCTTTTATATGGTACAATTTATTGTGTAAAATATACACAGCCTTACTAGAAAAATGTTGACGCGTCTCTCTACGACTTTCCTCTTGTCCTTATAGCATTTAAACATTCTTTTAAATTTTCATTCATAAAAGCGGCGTACTTTCAGCTCCCAGGAGACCTTTGGTAATTTTGGGTGATTTTTCGGTTTCAGATCTGGAAATAAATTCAGATGCATAGTGTATAAATCATTCAATGAGATAAAGTTCACAAAAACGTAATGATTAAAAATAACTTTTACATCAGTGCAGATTGAGTAATTTTCTCTTTTATATGGTACAATTTAATGTGTAAAATATACACAGCATTACTAGAAAAATGTTGACGCGTTTCTCTATGACATTCCTCTTGTCCTTATAGCATTTAAGCATTATTTTAAATTTTCAATCATAAAAGCGGCGTACTTTCAGCTCTCAGGAGACCTTTGGTAATTTTGGGTGATTTTTCGGTTTCAGATCTGGAAATAAATTCAGATGAATAGTGAATAAATCATTCAATGAGATAATGTTCACAAAAAGATAATGATTAAAAATTACTTTTACATCAGTGTAGATTATATTGGGTAATTTTCTCTTTTATATGGTACAATTTATTGTGTAAAATATACACAGCCTTACTAGAAAAATGTTGACGCGTCTCTCTACGACTTTCCTCTTGTCCTTATAGCATTTAAACATTCTTTTAAATTTTCATTCATAAAAGCGGCGTACTTTCAGCTCCCAGGAGACCTTTGGTAATTTTGGGTGATTTTTCGGTTTCAGATCTGGAAATAAATTCAGATGCATAGTGTATAAATCATTCAATGAGATAAAGTTCACAAAAAAGTAATGATTAAAAATAACTTTTACATCAGTGCAGATTGAGTAATTTTCTCTTTTATATGGTACAATTTAATGTGTAAAATATACACAGCATTACTAGAAAAATGTTGACGCGTTTCTCTATGACATTTCTCTTGTCCTTATAGCATTTAAACATTCTTTTAAATTTTCATTCATAAAAGCGGCGTACTTTCAGCTCTCAGGAGACCTTTGGTAATTTTGGGTGATTTTTCGGTTTCAGATCTGGAAATAAATTCAGATGAATAGTGAATAAATCAGTCAATGAGATAATGTTCACAAAAAGATAATGATTAAAAATAACTTTTACATCAGTGCAGATTGAGTAATTCTCTCTTTTATATGGTACAATTTAATGTGTAAAATATACACAGCATTACTAGAAAAATGTTGACGCGTTTCTCTATGACATTCCTCTTGTCCTTATAGCATTTAAACATTCTTTTAAATTTTCATTCAAAAAATCGGCGTACTTTTAGCTCTCAGGAGACCTTTGGTAATTTTGGGTGATTTTTCGGTTTCAGATCTCGAAATAAATTCAGATGAATAGTGAACATTCAATGAGATAAAGTTCACAAAAAAAGTAATGAATAAAAACTACTTTTACAGAGACATTATATATACATTTTATATAAAGAGATTATTAAAACGGACTTAAAAGTAACATCTATATATATGAAAATGAAGATGTATCAATATAGGAAGCAACAAAATACTGTTCAAATAACAACTTTTAAGAAGACCAAATACTTATAAATAGTAACTTAATTAAGTTATTGGTCGATTGAAGTATTTGAATCGGATAAATATACTTAAATAAATGTAATATTCGTAACTAAGTCATTTTTACCTATACAATAATTCCTTGTATGGGGCTTCGCTGGAGGTTGATAGTACATTCCTGCTAAACTAAATAAGTTTTCCGCATATAAATCATATATGCTTAGGGCCCTAGAAAAACATATTGAGTTCTCTCTCCGACATTTTTAAGACAAAATGACTGACACCAACGTTTCGTAAGTTTTTTTTCAAATAGAGACTACTTATAGTCTGAGTACTTTGGGAACAGCATTTGTATAATAATTTATTATTATTATTACTATTATTATGAGATTTTATGCTACAGTGAGTGATACACAATTAAATTCGAATTTTACTTTTTCTTCCTATTTTCAACACATAAAAGGATATCACGCGCATACTTAGAAGATCACCAGGGGTCCGCGACCAAAGATTCTTTAAAAACTATTCATTTTCAGAACAAAAATTTATATAATTTAATATGAAAAAATATTTTTAAAATAACACTGTTTAAGAAGGTTTCTCTTCCTCATTAAGTAAGTGGTGACTTTTATATTTTAGTGGGTGTTTAAAAGGAATAGAACATTAAAAATATTCAATTACCCACAGATTTTTAAAAAAGTAAGAAAATCTCAATTTTATAGTACTTATTCAAAACATGTACCTTATAAATTTTTTGATTTGGTATTTTAGTAGTAATAAACGGTTAAATAAACACTTATAATGGTTAAAACTAATATTTAAAACCCTGAAAATATATACTGTTTACATTGATTAAGAAAAATGCAAGAGAATTTCTGTGAAAAAAAATATATTCGTAATAACTTTCCAAATTGTCATGCTTTATGTAGCGGTAAATGTCTTGACTATGGATGCTCTTTTATAGACACAATCACGAGCTTCTCTAATAAAGATCATACAGTAATCTACGAGCTTATTATTTGTCCACCTGCCTTGATATTTGGTTTCGATAGCAGAAATATGCTGTTGGAAGTGCTCTCTATTCTCGACGCTCACAGCTCCCATACTTTCAGGGAAAAGATTTAAATGAGACGCTGAAAAGTGAATTTTGAATAACATTAACATCCTTAATTTTTATAACTTTTTAACATGTCTTTAATCAATTTTTCATAGTTAGAACTTCGATTATCCTAAGAAATGTGTCACAGCATTTTAAAAATCAATCCATGCTGCTTTTGTCTGTCATAAGGTGCATAAATAATGGGACAACAAAAATACCCTCCTTAACATTTTTTAGCTTAGCGATCAAAATTGTTCTTGCAGATATTAAAATCCTCGTCCTTCTTTATTCAGAAGTTTAATGAAATTCTTCATCAATACCAAGTTTATGTATTAAGGTGGGAGAATAACTTTCTTAACTATCGATTAGAAGAACGTTTCAGATATTTTTTTTTCACCTGCAATATATTGTTTGCGCTTTGGACACTTCTTTTTGATATAATGCTCATATTTTGCTCTGCTGTCCCACTCGCATAAGAAACAGCAGTATTTTGCATAACCTAGTTGCATACCAATGAGAATGGCGATTACTTTAAAAGCTGCACATATGTTCCAATTATAATGTGGATAGTCAGTTGCATGAAGCACTATCTTCATATTTTCATAAGATTCTTTCATTATGCAATAATATGCTATTTGAACAGGTGGAAGAGCATTTCTATTATGGAGTAGCACTGGCTTCAAGCTGGTTCCCAAATATTTCTTATGTCGATCTCGTTAAATAGATATGTTAGTGTTCTTTTGGAGGAGATTCAAACTTTGCAATCTTCATCCAAGTAATTCTAAGGGTTTTATTGATAAATTTGAGTCGTTCACAAAATTATTTAATTATTCTTGAGTAATTAGGTTTGGTTCTTCATTTATGTCAGGATAATGGTTTATATAAGATGAAGTAGAGAAAGTTTCACCTTCATCAATTTAAAATTCTACTGCTGCATCGTTATATGTAAAATTCTCTGGAGGTTTCGGTATTCATCATTATGAAATACTGGTCACATTGCTGAATTTAAGTTTGCGTACTTAATTTTATGTTTATTTTTTGCCGAGAAACCTTTAATTTTTGTGATACAAAAGTATCAGTCATTTATATGATCCTTCGGATCGCGTCATATTATGGGTACAGCAAATGGCATACTTTTTTTGTACCTTTCACCCACGCTTGGAGGTTTTTTGCACATCGTGTATAACGAAAAAGAGGTGTCCATTTCTTATCTTGTTCACCTACTTTACATCCAAACTTGTGATACACAGTCTTTATTAGCTACATAAAGCACATTGATGCTTTTTCAAAGTTAGCTCCGTGCACACATAGCAAAAAGAATCAGGTTCATTAACACAACCTCTAGACATTTTTCACATATTTAGAGGAATATAGGATAATTATAAACAAAATATATGTAAAAAGACTTAAAGAGCAAAGAAATAATAGTACACTTGTGCCGAAAGACAAGTTACATTGCTATACGATAGCCTATATAATCCAAAACGCATAAATGAAATTCCTTAAAATTGGAGGGTGATAATTTTTTTCTACAAACATATTCTTTTTCAGCACCTTAAAATCAATCATTAACACCCAATGTACATAGAGGAACAGTGAATTCGTCAAGATTTGTTTTTCAGTGTAATTATAGATGACTATTTCTCTTAAATATGTAGTGTTGTATTTTGTAAATAAACAAGTAAAAGTTATTAAAATTTTTGAAATTTAGTGTAAATGCTAGTAAAATTATACTTCGAGGAATAGAAAAAAAAAATACCACTTAACAAAATTATTGTAGTAGCATATACGAGTACATATGTATTCAAAAATTCCAAAAAGAATGAAATACGTAAAAATAATTTTACACATTAAATAAATGCTGACAGGTATATATTTTTTTAATTAAAAACAATATTGATTCAAACATTAGAAAATAATTATATTGTCTTATTAATCTGCGTATATTTACTCTATCAGTTGTATGTAGAAATTTAATACGTCAGTTACATTTGTTCTTCATAATAAATGTTTATAATGATACAATGATAAAATTTTATTTGGAAAAAAGTTACCCGTGCATTGCACCAAACAGCTTGGAAAATATATTTGGGGAAGAAAGCGAATCAATAACTACTTTTTTTAATTAACCTTGAATAGAATCTACTATAAAAATACATTGTTTCTAACATGCTGCATGTATTGAGAAAGAAGAGCGAAAATCTTACGACTACAGAAAAATAGTCTATAAAATAATGACTAGATGCATCGATAGATAACTAGATAACTAGATGCATCGAATAAAACCCTATGTTAAATAATTTGGATTACAAAAAGAGTAAAAAACCAATGATTTACATCGAGAATACTTATTGATATTACAGTTAAATCTGTACAAAACAGAAAGAAAAAAACATATATATTAAAACATTTATAAGAACTGTTTTTATTATCCCAAAGCACTTTGTCCATGAAGCACAAAGGGACAAAGATTGCTTTCGGGTGCCATAGGCCCATGTCCCACAACCAATTATTTACATTGAGAATACTTATTGATATTACAGTTAAATCTATACAAAACCGAAAGAAAAAAAACATATATATTAAAAAATTTATAAGAACTGTTTTTATTATCCCAAAGCACTTTGTCCATGAAGCACAAATGGACAAAGATTGCTTTCGTGTGTCATAGGCCCATGTACTAATCGGAAAGTCAATATATATAAATGCATTTTCCTAGAAAATTTCACTTATATATAATTTTAAGAAATATTTTTATTTTTGTATAACCTATAATTAAAAATATATAATGTTTCATAATTTATAACTAAAGAAAAATGCCTTATATTCTATAATTATTTTATGTAATATATTTTATAACAGGCATTTTTTTTAAATAAATATTATTAAGTTTTAACTTTATGCATATTTAGTTGTTTTCATTTTTATAATAAATTTAGCTATATTTAAGACATGATAATAAATATGTTTAATTAATATCCTGTACATACATTATATACATGCATCACATTCAGATATGATTATTAATTATGATACGTTTTCTAATCGAATGAATTCTCGAGAATATTTCTTAAAGACTTTTTTATTGTTTTCGTATTAAATTCTAATTTTAATATACAATGCAAATGTAGTTCCAGTGACAAATGCTAAAAAATAATTGAAAAAAAGAAGAAAAAAATTAGCAAATTTATAAAAAGATTTTTTATTTCAAAGATTTATCCAAATGAAAAATTGTTTAAAACTGAAAATATATTTCAATACATTCAAACACGAAATCACAAGACTAAGTCTTACTCATTGAACTTGAATATATCTTATATCGTGGCACTACTTTGCACCCATAAGGCTAAATTTGCACAGCTGTTGAGAAAAGATTCAAGGCTTTCTAAAAGCTATTATAATAAATTTTTCCAAACACTTTTGATCCTGGTTGATAAGAACTACCTGTAAACGTATGTACCTAAATCACAGAACCTAAATAAATTTGTATACTATTTGTCAAAGGTATATCTATGTTTTTTTGCTGACATTTTCCTCAAGATAAAGATGTATTTGGTATTAATAAAAAATTTAATTACAAATAACGTTAAGTTTATGTATTCGCAGAGGCTGTACTATTACTTAAATTATACATGTAAAATCCCGATAAATTGATAATTTATACTAGTGGTTTAGGGGTAATGTTTTGAGCAAAATTGAAGTAACTTTGCACCACCTAAAAAGTGCTGAAAAATTACCCGAGAAAAGACGTTGAGTCACCGGCTATTTGCTTAGTTTTCATAGCTGACCGTAAGTTAACAAGAAAGTTTTTGACAAGTTTGCATTATTGTATGCTGCTGTGTTTCCATGCGAAATACAAAGAATTTCACTTTTATTAATTTTCATTATGGTCAACCTTTATTTGCATCATCTAGTTTTGGAGGGTGATTTAAGATAATACAATAAATTTTAATCTGTGTAAGATATATTTTTACTTAAAAATACTTATTACATTAGGTGGTGCAAAGTTACTTGCTAGTATGTGTTTTTTGCACCACGTTTAGAAAAGTAATAAAAAATAAAATATATAATGTGATGATTTGTATCATAATAAGTGTATTTTTTTTTCTTTTAGGATAGATCAAAATCATTTTTAAAAGTTATTCCGAAATCGACTTTTCTTTTTGCGAGATTTAATAAGATCTAAAAAGTATTGAAAAGTAGCCCAAATTACGGCATTTATTTTAAAAATTATTATCAGAAAAATGAAAAGTAAAGAACTAAATAGAGTTATCTTTGAAAAACATTGTCATTTTGAGAAGTGAAAATGTATAAAGCATATTTGTGTGTCAATAATCAAATAGACAATGTGACAAAATATTATAATGGATTTTCTCCGATATTAATTACATTTTGTGTAAAGTATCTATTCTTTCAAATAATATATATGTTTTGAGAGAAAAGAGAAGGTAGATATGATATTATACACAAATAACTTTCTTTGTTAGTCAGCGTAATTTTCTAAAAACCTTTCCATGTCTGAAAAGAAAAAAAAAATAATGAGATTTTTTTGTTATTTTGTATCGAGTGTCCACATTTTGTTGAATACGTATTTAAATGGATTCTTTTGTAATTAACTTTTTTCTTTTTATATACAAACAAAATGACAAGGTAACTAAATTAAATATTTCTACGTATTTTCTTGAATATAATGTAAATATTTTTGCTTTATTTCCAAAAGCAGAATGGAAATATGATATCTCATCTACAAGTTATTAATTATCGTATGTACATTACACATTTGCATTAGAATTTCTTTCTACTTTACAGATAATTCTAGACACATACACATATATTCAATAAATATGGAAAACAAGATAGATAAATGTAACGGAACATTGTGTCAAATCAACAAATTTAGACATAAATACAATGTGTTCAACTCAAATCTAAGTTGGATTTCTGATAATAAAATCAAAATATATATAGATTTCAAGGCAACTTTTAAGAAACTGACTTTGTTTGGTACAAACTGTGATAACAGTATGTAAAACACTAGAAAACAACAGAAATTCAATCAGAGATACCGCTAACACATGAAAAGATGAGGAGTTTTGAATCCATTCTGTCTGAAAGCAGATTGTGGGACTGTTTAGCACTTTTCTTGATGTTGTCACTTTTTGCACAAAATAATGTAAGTCTAATTAAATTTCCGTTATTTACTTTTTCAAAGAAAATCCAATATACAGGGTGTCCCAGCTAAGATATCACAAATTTTCGAGGGGATGTGGAGTACTCCTAGACGACTCAGAATCAAATAGGAATGCCGGGTCGGAAACGCCTTCCTGACCCAGTAAGAAGGGTCATTTTAAGAATTATTTTACGAAAAGATTCGTAAAATGATGAAATAATTGATTGACACCAGAATTTACAAATGAACTTCTTCGAAAGTAAAAACTTGTATTTTTAATTCTTCACTATAAACACAATATTTTATTAAAATATTCTTGGTGTTGTTTGTAAGTTTGGAATAAAAATTAGGTGGTGTCGCCGTGCTTGCTAACCCTGCGCTTGAAAGGGTTAAGACTCTCTCGAGAAACTTTGCGCCAAGAACTCTGCCCATCTTATCCGCTAGCACCATTCTTGCAACACCAGGACCCAGTGTGGCCAGTAGGCTACTTTTTAAATTTAAATTTCTTGATTGGCACCACTTTTTTAAAATGATAAAATTCGCCGTTTTTAAAGCCATATTAATTAATGCGAAAATGAGGGAAATTTTATCATTTCAAAAAAGTGGTGCCAATCAAGAAATCTCACTTAAAATAAGTAGCCCACTGCCAACACTGCCAGGGTCAACTATTATCTTTGTGTGATCCAGCCTTTTGGGTGCCTTTAGCCTCTGTTGGGTGAGGAAGGCGTTTCCGACCCGGCATTCCTATGTGATTCCGAATCGTCTAGGTGCACACTACCTCCCCTCGAAGCTTGTAACATCTTAGCTGGGACACCCTGTATATTGTAGATTATATATTGTAAGTAATTGGAAGACTCAGAATTCCACAACATTATTTTCATCATACCATTGGTCTATTTTCTATAAAATAAATTTTCTAAAAATTTATTGTACAATTTTTTGCTAGGAGGATATTTATATTTTTAGGTAATGAATTTGTTAGTATTTATATGAAACTATGTAAATTTAAAATTTGTGCTAAATTACAAAGATCCAATTTTTCTCACAATAAGAACATGGACAATTCCAATTTCCAATTTTATAACTATTTCCCTGCATCTAACGAAATACAATTTTTTTATCCATACCTATGATTAAATCTTTTCAGAAGCAAATTTTAAACGACACATTCTAATGTTGTTTCTCCAACTTAAACTCTCCAACTTAATAAGTGTGCAGACAGCAGTTTATGAACTTGTGCGCAGTACATTACATTTTCCTCAGGCCCATGATCATGAAGAAGAAGTACATTCTAGACTTTGTATGTCGTACAATCTCACAATGTTTAAGAAATGCTTAAAACCATAGTTGAAATTTCCTGGCTGCATCTACATTTGCAGAGAGATCGGTATTTACTTTCAGTTCTAGAATTCGCTAGATTGCTTTCCATCCAAGCAATCCTTAGAAACAGGATATACTTACTGGAAAAATTGGAAAAGGTTTAACTTTAAAATGTTTCATCCATACTGAAGTCAATTTGGTAATATAAGAGCATTGTTTAAAATATTTTTAAATATCTAGCATATGCTTCAAACGGTGCAGATTGTATGTTTTAAGAATTAATTTTCTACGTATATTTAAATGTGTTTCTGTGTTGGTGTCGATTTTTTGGTAATTTTTTAAACTTATTCTTATTCCACACTCACAAAAACTCTTTTAAGTGCGGTGCCTAAAACATTGAAAGGCTCTGTATCCATAAAATTGTCGGAATAAAAAAAATCTATTACAAGATTTTGTAAAATATTAATTAAATAACTGAAAGTTTTTCCGTTTTATAAGCTAAATTATGTTTTTACACTCTAATTTAGTTGAAAAACTGTTATTTAGCGCAGCTATATCTAATTACGCGATATTCTACAACAAATATATTTTCGCGAATTTCTTAAAAGGACGAGTAAGGTTTCAAATGATGAAAAACTCTGTAATTATTATTATTATTATTATTATTATTATTATTATTATTATTATTATGTTTTAATCTTTAAAATATCATACAGTTGATCCGGTGGGTACATTCTCAAAGTCCGTTCCAGCAGTAAACGTTGAATCACTCTGAGCAGCGACACATGTGAAGGCAAAATTTTAAGACAAATTATTTTAAAACACTGTTTTTCAGCGGTTTTTCCTCTATAACTTTTCAAAAAGTTATCGTATTTTCATGTTTCTTTTATTAAGAAATAAAATCAAATTCTCTACAATCTGTATCTGAAAAACAAACATAGAAATATTTTCAAACGATAGGATATATTGTTATGAACTTTGAATTTTTTATTATGCTTTTTAAAATGTTTTTCAAATTTGTGTGTATCGTTCAAGTTTATTTGATAGACAATGTAATGGGCAGCATAAAAAAGAAATGACGACTCAAAAATATGAAACCGTGACTTCACAATCGTGGCAGAAATAGTTTTGCAAGATTAATTTTATCGCACAGTATTAAAAGTATTATTATTATTTTTTTCAATTTAACAAATATATTTTTTTTATTTCCACAAAACACAAATAAATAAATACAAACAGAAACAATAGTCTAAATTAATTACACATTTCCTAATCAGGATGAACCTCCAGCCGATTTTCGTGTTTCTAGTCCCCTTAATATACAGGGTGTCTTTTTTAAACTGACGCTATTCAGAGCCGCCTGTAGCGCGTTCTAATAACTGGATTGATACAAAATTTTGTGAATGGACTAAGAAAACCATGGTGAAAAAGATGTCAGAAAAAAAAAATAGTTCCAATCACCGCCGATAGGGGGAAATGTGGCGCTGTACATTGAAAAAAACATCAGAAACAGACAAAATTAATAATTTGGATAAAATGCCATGTTTTCATCATTTACATTTTCCCTTTCTTTGATTGCAGTTGAAACATCCATTATCACTTTTTCTGCCACCGGTTTACGTCCTCTGCCTGACCGAACTGCTAGCGAGCCTGTTTCTTCGAATTTCAGAATCATTGCTTTCAATACATTAACGGATAAAGGTCCTTTGCGCAGTTTATGGCGTGTTCTAAGTAAACGAAGAGTGGCTGGTGCATTGCACTGGTTACAATAATAGAACTTCACAAGTAACGCGCGCTGCGGTAACGTGAGATTCATTTTCAACCTGAGCTGAAATTGTTTCTCGGTGTTTTTCGCATGCATTTATAACTTAAACTATTGGCGCTACTGTCGCTTGTGTAAGTAAAAATTTGCATTTTCATTTATTGCCCGTATTTTATGCTAATTCTCAGTTGCATAAATTACCACAGCGCCACATTTCCCCCTATCGGTGGTGATTGGAACTAATTTTTTTTTGTTGGAATCTTTTTTCCCATGGTTTTCTTAGTCCATTCACAAAATTTTGTATCAATCCAGTTATTATTACAAGCTACAGGCGGCTCTGAATAGCGTCAGTTTAAAAAAAAACACCCTGTATATTTCAAATTAACAGAATTCAAATTTATTCTAAATCGATATTGCGTTCCCAGTGACATGGAATTTGCTTTAGGGATATGGACAGCCAAAAAAATGACAATTTTCGCCCAGCTATAAAAACAGACGGAAAGGCAAAAACATTTGTAAAACATGTCGATGGGATATGTGGATATTGACTGCTAATTAAGCATTATCAAAAACCCTAATCTTGCCAAAAATTTTAATATTTAACGTCATCTAAACAAAAAACACTTTTCATACAATTCAAGCTCCTTGCGACAAACCCTATGGAGAATATATTTGACATTTAATATGCTTTTACATAATAATAAGCAATAACTGAATTTTCATTGGTAAGTTTGTAGCTACTTTATTTTGAATGTTTAAGTCTGATTTTGTTACCGAAATTCCAAAAAGTATACTTTAAAACCAAACATAGTACAAACCTCCCACAACAATTTTTTTTACTTTATCATATATCCCTAATGTGCTGTTCCTGGCAAAAAGTATGGTATCAGCACCTATCTATCAATAAAATGCGATTAATGTATATAAAGTTTTTAAGTTGGAGATAATTTGTTTACAATTAAAGATTCAGAAACATGTCTAAAACACACGGACAAAAAAATACAAAAGCACTACACAATTATCTTATATAATTTTATTTCTGCGAATGGTGCTGAAAAAAATGGATTCAAGCCATTTCCAAGAAAAAAAAAATGTTTTGAATAGTTGTTCAAAATACATAATTAGTACCTTGGTTTTCAACCTTATGCCTTGAAGATCGTTTTGATCTTTTTAGCCATACACTTAAGAAGGTCCTCGCACATTTTTGGATCGACGGCTTCCCATGCTTTTCGCGTGGAGTCTTTAGTTTTTGTGATAACTTTGGCTGTAACTTAATTGTTTTTTTTTCATAATATAGCATATATTTTCGATAGGACTTATATCTGGAATAAGTGCTGGACATTTTATTTCAATTCCATTATTTGAGAAAGAATTTTTTCACTATCTAGGACCTATGATGCGAAGCATTGTCATCCATAAATATACATAGTTGCCAACCTCCCGATTTTTTGAATACCAGTAAAATCATACAAAAATTTTCGCTTTATTAAATAGCAGAAATAGCACAATTAGATAAAACAAATATTTTTTCATACAAATACTGGTATGAAAAAAAATCGGGAGGTTGGCAACTATGAATATAACATAACAGTCTCCAAATTGATCAAATTGATATATATTTATAATTTTATAGAAGATGGTCTTTTAAAAACTGTAAAAACCTTTCAACTTCAATTTTAAATATATTCCTAATCTATTTTTCATTGAATCATGAATACAACAGCTTCATCAACCAAGACAGAGGTCTAAGGTTTATGCAATCAACCCGTTTCACCCATTGCTCTTTAGTAATAATTAAAATATTAGTATTTTAGTTGAATCATATAATAGATTATAACAATTTCATATGTAACACATCACAACACTTTGATACGTAAAATTTATTATTTTTAAAGAAAAATGTGAAAACAACTTTTGTATTTGTCTGTTAAATAATAATAAAAAAAGTTATTGTGTGGTTTTTAGATTCTGAAAATTGCATTTAGAGTTATTAACAATTTTGGTACATCGAAATTTTTGCATATATTTAAACATTAATCGAAATTTGCATATATTTTAACATTAATCGAAATTTGCATATATTTAAAAAAAAAACATTGAAATTTTTCATATATTTTACCATAAATATTTTTAATATTTTTGTCATGAAGAATGTGGGCGTAAAATGCAAAATTATCTGAAACACAATCAAACTGAGCGGGTTTTAGCAACATATACATTACAATTAAATATTCCATATTCCAAATATTTTGTTGCAATGCACAACATAAGAAATAAAAAGGCCCAAAATACATTTTTTTTTAAATTTCACATAGAAAAAGGTAGTTTGTGGTATCCTAATGTAAGTGATGTTTTTTACTTATTCATAAACATTTCTATTTGGGATAGATTTATGTAGATAGCAGCCATAAGGGATTATACGTATCTGCACATAACAGTCGTATTAATGTATTGTTACATAGCATTAACGTGTCCTGGAATAATTTGATATGCAGATGATTGCGCAAGCACAATAATGATAACACATACAAACACTAAGGCTAAATATAATCTGCAATAACAGCAATAAATTAATTATATGAAACAGTATTTAAAAGCATTTATAGTTTTCGGATAAATTCATTCATCTTACTACGAATAAAAATAGCTTTTAATCAGTAAATGTTATTGTTGGTGATATGTTTTTATCTTATGTTTATTTATTTCAGATATTGTGGAAGTGTAGAAAGTGGATAAATAATAGATCAGAACATATATTACAATTCTGAAATTAATTTTAAAGTGTATAATAAAAACTGTTACGCGAGCATTACTATGAAAATATTTATTTATTTAAAATGATTCAATATCTTTCAGATTGAAAAATTATATCTTAGTATTTCTAAAATTTTTAATTATATTTACTCTTGGACTTGATGAGACCCTTCGGTTATAAAAGGCTGTAGTTTAAAACAGGTTTGTGATTCTTTTGTTTACTGACAGTTCTTTAAAAATCCAAGCATCATTTGTAGCATCATTTTTATCATAAATAAAAATAAAATTTAATTTTACGATAAACTCATCATCAAATAATGATTTTATCGGAGATAATAACATAAATTACTAATAATAACACAACTGATTCTAACATAATTTAAATCTTCTAAAATGATAAAAAGTCAAAATAAAAGAACAATGTTACGATAAGTGCAAAAGGAATGTCAAGACATGTAATTTATTTAAATTGTAATATCAGTGTTCTAAAAATTATTGAAAAGTGTCACTATTCTTAATTATTACTATTTGATAATCTAAAAGTGATCAATAACTAGTTTACTATTCCTATTGGTAATGAAGTCAATTTTACACTGAATATTTGCCTTGTTTTTTGTCTCTTTCCGGATTAGCTACATTCTTTTGTACATGTGTACGCTAAATTTTTCAATTATACATAAAATAATTTTCTTTCAACTGTGTCTTCCAACACAACTTTATTATCCAAAATTATAATTTTTTTATAACATTTACTTGGTTATTTTAATTTTTAACTAACTGAGCGATGATGGATTTCTACTAAGTATTTTAAAATCCTCTTTTTTTAGATCCTTTCTATTTAATATTATTATATTATCTGACTATAAGCTAAGCTTATCTTTCTTAAAATTGATTGACTGATATTTTGGCTTTGTTTGGTCTACTTCTTGAATTTTTTCTTTTTCCCCTTTACCCTTTTATAATCATTGTGATATGTTTAATTTGGAAGGCATCAAACACAGAACTGAAGAGTCGCCTTCATATGCTATCCCCACGACGCAGAGCCAAGATCACATCTGCTTTCGCTTTGTACTGCCACATTTCTTTATGATTACCTTTGATGATATATTTTTTGACGGCTAATATCTTCTTACATTTATATACCAAATGAAATTGGTTGCGAAAGCGTAACGTTGCCTCGCGGAATATAATTCCAAACATCATATCGAACATATGCAAACCTAGTTTAGTTATGAATTGTCTAGCGTAATTGTACAAATTGCTGACACATCTGAAACATCTCTTCTTGGTTCTAAATCTAACTATCATGGATACAAAGTGTTCGCTAATAAAGGAAAATTTTTCTGCACATTTCGGTTAACATAACATTGTGACTTTTGTCCATACTTTTTTATTTATTGCATTTTTACTTCTTTTGTGAGTTTTAGATCCCTCAGTATATAATTATAACTTTATTTTTGTTTTTATCTAGCAAAAATATTGTATCAGATTTTAAATTTTTTATATATGTAGCGTGCATTCAGAGACTGAAACGCGGATTTCTCGTATAATTGGGGAATGATGTCATGTGAGTTTATCCGTGCAAAGGTGAGTTAAAACGGCTTTGAACGCTTTTAGGTAAAGTTTTAGCCATGTTTAGAAACAAATACTTCCGTCAGCCAATCTACAACTACATTTTTATCATAGCGATCACTGCAGTAATCGTCCTGGTGACGTTGGCCAATACATCACAGACTTGTAAAACGTATACCAATCAAATAATCAGAACTCAAGTGCACAGTAGAAGTCATAAACAACGACAGTTAGCTATAAAGCGAACAAACAAACCAGGTTTCCAAATCATCTGATCACTTTACCCAACAAAATTCTGTTCATTATTTAGATTTTCGATAGTCTCGTTACTTTCCGGCTCTGAACGATACGAGTAACCTGAAAAGAGACACGTGATAGCATCCTCTGAATGCTTAGGGCTACCCATGTGTTACCCTACGTAACTCCGACTGAGGTGCATGAACGCGCCCATAGTATTTTAATACACACAAGCTAAGCAATTCCTCAAGATGAGCAACTCTATCGCCTAAAATAGTGTAATTTTAATAAATGCATTTAATCAGAAATGAAATTAGTAACTGGAAAAATAAATAAATAGAACAATATATATTTTGTAGTTTTTTTCTTTTGTGTATTTCTTTATTTCAAATGCTTTCATATCTTTCTTATTTACCTATTTCTTTTGATATTTGTATTTAGTAAAAATATAAATTATTTTTTATCTTCTAAAAAATAAAGTATTATATTTATCGTTGTTTTTAGAGAAATAAACGTACAAATAACTAAGGATTCTTAGAGAGTAATAATAACTTTATAGAAATAACAATAACCCTCCAAGTACCGTTTGGGGTTTCTTTTGACCCCATTTATTTTTGTTTTGAAATTTTTCATGTCAACCAGAAACAAAATAGTAACTTAAACATAATAAATAAAGTCAAACAGACACCTCGGGAAAAATTAATAGAATTAATATCATTAATTTCTGGTTCAAATCATCAAAAACTAAGAACCCTCAACAAAAATTTAAACTTAGTACTAGGAGGGTCAAAAAAATAAAATTAAAAGAATCCACGAAGACAATTGGAGGGTGAGACCTTATGTACTCGTAAATTTAATAAGCGTAATCTAAGTGGTAATTTGAAATACAGCGTATCTGTCTTTCAGTATGAATATTTTACCATGAATCTTTACAGTATGAATACGATCATACTGTAATAGTATGACCGTATATCGTTACATAATAAGGTGATCACATTAAAAATTGAAACGACTTTTTTATCAATCGAGAGAGCAATTTTAGAGTTTGTGTGCACTGAGAAATTTTATTTATGTTACATTTAAATCATGAAAATTGCGAAATATAATCTAATATATACATATATAAGTGTGTATTTTAGGTAGCATAAACTAAGGGCGAACTTTTTAAATTTTTATGCAGGGATCAATTTAAAAATGTATTTCATGTGTTCATTTTACATATTTTTTACTTATAAACATATAAATCCTTCTTTGCGTACTAGAAAATAAGATGTGTATTTATGGGTTTTGTACTATCCTTGTAAATGAATAAGGGTATTTGATTTTCAAATTTGACGGATAGAAAGGATATTTTTACATTATTTTGTAATAAGTGATTCGCGTTAAAAACTCAAACTAAAATGATGATAACAAATGGTGATACAATACATCAGTTTTCTATGCAGGTAGTCATAAATATGTTTAATGAAATCGCAATCATTCGCAGAATTTCTATGTATGAAATAGATTGACTACAGTTACTTTAAAATAAAAGAAAATATAATAAAAAATATATCCGTAAAAAATAATAATCATTGTAACACTGCAAATTTTATCAAGCATATTGGATATGTCATTAATAAAAACAATGAGTCAAAAAACACAATGAATGCATTATCCTTTATATAAATTCAGTGTTGTATATCGTAAACTGGCTTTTCTTTGAAAAATGAAATCCGTTTATGAGTTATTCCTCTTCAATATAACTGAGGAAAATAAACAAAAGGAAATACTAATGGAGTAAGACTTTAAATGGATTTTATTTTGTTTGACTAATGTCTTTTTGTACGTTCCCCTCTATTTTCAATAAACAAATGTGAATATTAATGACTATTTGTAATCTTTTTCTTCTTTTTATATTCTGTTGCCAAGTTTAGATAAAAACATATTTTAATGGATTCCCATATAATTAACTCATATCATAGTTTACTTTTTTGGAAAACAAATAAAAAAATGACAAACAAGTAGTTTTGTGTATTTTATTTACAAATCTAAAAGGAATAATGCATTAATTAGAAAGAACGGGATTGAAACATTTTATACGAATAAAAAGCATCAGTAAGTTAATAGAAATTGAATGTAATTGTTACATACATATATTTTTGATACATATATCTTCTCATTTTAATTCCCGTATAATTCAGAATGAAATATGTAGGGTCAATAGAAGCTATTATGCGACATACTTCTTAAATTTTCATATTCACGTTTGATCTGTTAATTTTAGCCTCAAATAAAAATGCTATAATTTGTGTTTTTCAAGATTAAATAAAAAATATATAAAACACTGTCTCATATTAGCCACTACGGTTTAGTTTTAATATACGATTACTATGCGGCTAAAGTGGGACCCCATTACTTTTAAGTGGTTGTAAGCATTAAAGAAATGAGAGAATGTAACAAAGTTGCCATGAATATAATGTTCCAGCAGTATTATACATTTTTTTTAATATTTTATTTTGTCTGAGTTTTGGGACATCTTTAATGCATCTGAAAGAATATTGATAGAAACCCACCGCACTAAACTCCATCCTCAATTTATTAAAGAATAATTTAGATAAAAATCTAACAATAAAAATTGGTACTTCTTTTTTATCCCGTCGACCACTTTTCATAACAAAAAACTATCGCCAAACTGTAAGATTAAACGCCAAAAATGCAGTCCTAATTACTTGATGTCTGAAGCCTTATACGCGTTTATTATGTTATCAAGTGGTTTTTTATTCGACATTTGCATGCATTTTGCATTATGTTTTACTGATTTATTATTTATTTCATTAATTAAAATAACAATTGTGTCCTTAAATTCGTATATTTTATTTATTTATTTATTTTGATAGTCCAATGGCAACGTTCGCCTGTTTATTTGGCGTTACAGTTTGGCGATAGTTTTTTGTTATGAAAAGTGTAATAATAACGGGATAATAGAGAAATACCAAAAAAATATATGCAGCACATAAACTATATTGTTATGATTTTCAAAAATACATTTCAGTGGCATAACACGCGTTGCTGAAATAGAGTATAACTTTTAAAGACTTTTTTATGTTAAGTTAGATTATTGGATATTTAGAATTGCTATCCCATTTTTGTATTACAAATTGCATAGCCCTGTACTTTTTCATATAAAATCATAATTGTATTTGTTTATATTCATGGATAATTCACTAAAAAAAAATTTAACCTGAGTTTTGAATTATCAGCAATCTAGTAACTAGCTTTTACGCTACTAATTCTCGAGCGGGGGAGCTTGGAAGGGAGCTTGCTACGTCCCTCTGGGATCGTAAGTGGTGCCTAAGATTTCTCGGTACCGGTGTCCCTGAACGTTAAAAGGACTCTTCTGAGCTTAGTAACCAGGTAGGCGGGAGGTAAGGAGTATTGAATTTCGTAGGTCGGGGGCCGGGAGGTCCCAACCCTGTGGCCTACAGCCTAAGGTGGGACGTGTCTATGCGTCCAGGGAGTGTGTTTTCCTCGACCTCCTGGTCAAGAGAGGGTACCTATTTTTTCGCCGATGCTGACGAGTTCAATTGTTTACTTTGGAGGATTTCCATGTTCAAAGGCAATGGTAAATCAAGGCGTGCTGGAGAAAGTCGGCGTAAGGCCTAATGCCCTGTTCCCTGTTGTATTTTTAGCTTCGAAGCTGTCGGAGGATTCTGGTATGTCCCCAACCAAGTGTGAAGCGATGGTGTCCTAAGAGATTTGGTTTCATCGCAAATCGCAACGACCTTTTTCGTCAAAGTTTGGGTGCAAGTGAGTGATACGCAGGTGACGGTGCTCCCCTTGGCTGAAAGGCCCTCCTGTGAGGTGTCCCGGGTTAACCGGTATTAAAAAATCATTGTTTTTAATTAATTGCAAAAATTTTTGATACTTTTTTCTTTTTCTGATATTATATAATAGTTTTACCGTGTGCCGGTGTATTTTACTTAAATTACAGTGCATAAAAAAATACTCAAGCTTGTTTATTGAAAAATTCATTATTTTAAATTAATTGCATATCTTTTAATACTTTTTCTTTTTTTAAAATATTATATAATAGTTTTACTGTGTGCCTGTATATTTAACTTAAATTACTGTACACAAAAAATAACTCAAGATTATTTATTAAAAATATAATTATTTTAATTTAATTGATATCTTTGAATACTTTTTCTTTTCCTGGAATTATATAATAGCTTTACCGTGTGCCTGTGTATTTCCCTTAAATTGCCTTTCACTGAACTAAACAGAAAATTTTATAATTATAAGAAAATTATATATATAAGAAATTATATCTGATTTTTTTTTTATCAAATAATTTTCGAAACACAATAATATATATTATCTTTGTGATAAGTATAGCAATTCATCAATCCGGTTTGAATTTCCATGTTATGTAATACAAAACTCGATATTCGGGAGATTATACGCTAATGAAAGTAGGTCAGCTTTTATTCAAAATGCAAATTATCCATAATATTGTCCCTGAAATAGGATCATTGACTTCAAAATTTGCGCCCTTTACGTGCTAGATTGAAAGCGTTATCGATTTATGGTAGGTTGACCTTCAATCTCCATCTTTAATTTCAACCTTTAAGGCATAATTTTCCGGACACTGTTTCAATTCAAGGAATATTTTATATTCGATTTAAGATTATGCGATTAGGTAAAATATGTCCTCATTATAACGGTACTTTCTACTAGAGTGTAAAATTACATAAAATATAATATTAAATATGTTTCCAAAAATGTTGTTAAAATGAAATAAAACTAATTTATTTTTTAAAAATTTGAAAATAAATAGGACTTTATTGTATCAGCATTAATATTATGTCATAGCTGTGATTTTAGATAATTTAGATTTATTTGCTTAAAGTAAAACTTACACTAATTAAATATATATATATATATATATATATATATATATATATATTTAACATAGAATTGAAACATAAACTGCTTGCAATATTAAATGCTTGCAAAATTAACACAGAAAATTTCAATTTAAACCAAAGATATTAGACGCAAAAGTAGATAAAATCTCATGAACGCTGTTCTATTAATTCCCATTTTTAAAAATAAGACATATTCCTATTGTCGTTTATCTACTGATATCATTTGTAAATTCTTAATTATATTTAAATTTTAGTCTTAGATATCTACTTTCATTCTTATGAATGCTTACAAAAGAGTAGATACTAATTTTTGAAAACATTTCCTTGAATAAGCGAATTACAGAAATAGGAAAAAGAAGGAAAGTATACAGAAAATAATAAAAATTCTCCGGAAAAAACGAAGAAAATTGTATTCATTGTTCAAATTTTGAAATGTACACAATGTATTGAAATTAAATTTTCTTAATAATTGGACATCATTGCAAGAGCTATAATGACATAGAATTTTGACAGCTGATACTCCAAAGCAATGAACAGTGCCGAACTGTGTGAAGCAGGGTTCATAGCTGCAGTTGCAATTAATTTTATGTCCAGTAGAAAAGTGCGATGTCTCGCCAATAGATACAGACATTGAAAAATTAAGTTTAGCTGTAGTTATAGTAAATACTGTAAAATATTTTAACGATAGTGAATTACTTAAAATCAACCATTCAAGAGTTATAAATATACATCTGATTTACATAACTGGAGCTCATGTGCAAATTATTTAAATGACGAACTGGATAAAATAGAAAAAGAGACACTTCTCAGCGGGAGTGTGAATTTTTTGCTGCGTAAAGCAGTCCTTGGAACAAAAAGTTATTTTGAATGCAGTTATTTTCACTAGAATTAGTTTTCATCTTCTTCCACTATACCATGCGCATGCATAGATAGTTACTTATGTATATTTACTTATGTATATATATATAAACTTAATGTTTTTCTTCTATGTATAAATTTTCCGATTGTTTTTAATACATAGAATTGTATTTAGTATCAGTATGTAAATTCTGCTTACTGTAATTTTGAGTTTACAAAATAAAACTAATGAATATTCTTCTTTTTTTTTCTTTTTTGTGTGTATTAAGAATAAGAATTGGACTTATCCAGATAAAGTACAGTAAAAATTGTTTCATATGGTCTAAATTATATACACGAAATTATTGCTAGAACAATTTTCTTGCATCTTATTAAATCCTGGTATGTACGCTGCTCGAATGACCTGTTCTTATTGTCTATTTTTTTTTATTATTATAACATAAATTTATATATTTTTTTTATTATTGTAAAATAAAATTATTTAAAAAAAAAAGCTATATCTAAAAAATCTTTTCCTGGTATATTACAAATGTAATACAGAAATCCACTTGATACAAATTATTGCTTCCGAAAATTTTTACAGAATAAAACTAATGGAAAACATTTTATTATTATTTTGATATGTATTGTTTATCGTGAATATAATCTTTTTTAACATTAAATGAAAAATTAAGAAGTTATTATACTTTTTTGCCGAATAAATCACCTAAATATATTTTACCGCATTTCGTATTTAAAAGGGTAGTATCTGAAATTACAATTATTCTTTCTCGTTTCTTTTTCGAATGACTGCAGTAATCAATTATTATCCAAGGCATTTATGGTAAATGAATTTTGTTTTCCTAGATCACACTTTACTTAAATCAGTAAGTAACATAGTTATTTTTGTTATTTTTAAGCATTTTACTTAAACATGTTTTTATTTATTTATTTAAGAAACAACAGCGAGGAATAAATAGGATTTTAATAATAATATTTTTAATCCTTATTTGCAAGACGTGAGATGTTTTTTAACGACACTCGTGAAGGTAATAACTATGAATATTATATTACATTTTAAAAACTTTACAGCTATTTGTTAGATAATTTAAACATGCAATCTATGACTTAAGAAAGGTAAAGTATGTGAGTTATTTTAAATATTTTATGGATATTAAGGATAAATTGATCGTAAAAATTCGCGAGCATGTCAGTGTTTTATTTTATTTATTTAATTTTATTTATTTTTTTATGTTTTTTGATTTTGCGTTCCCGTATTCATGCATTAAGAAATATACAATGTATCATAAAGCATGAAACTCTAAAAGTGTGCGTCCGGGGTAATTTCAAAAACTACCCGATGGATTATTTTGAGGTTTGTACCGTCGGGTAGAGAAAATTCCCGCGGTCATTACGATTTACAACATGTTTATTTAACCATGTTTTTTTTATAATAAAAAAATGGTATTTTATCCTTATTTTGGACGAAAAGTTTGCCATTGGTATATGTTTTTAATTTTAGCGACAGCTGTTGTTACGATGCTATTGCTCAACTATGTTATCGTTCATATGCTATCGTTCGATGGCTAATGTTGTTACGATGCTATCGTTTGGTTAACGGTCTTTGGAAAACAATCTGTATCAGTTAGAGATTAAAAAAATATAAAAACCTCGAAAAATAAAGTATACAAATTATTATTGAACTTATTTAAAATACAAAGAAAAAAGCTCTAATGAGAAATAATATTACAAAACGAATATATTTCATTTAAATATAAAAGGAATAATTGTACGGCTACAAAGATGTATTCAAAGTCAAAGGCGGCCATTAAAACAATATTTAGTTTATCACTTTGATTGTCTATATTTGGCACCTGGATAAGAACAAATGTATATTTAGGGCTATGATATACAAGATTACCATAGAAGTAGCAGAAGACGATTTTTTGTAAATATTGTTTATACGTATTGTAAATTTTATCTATCATTTACAGCCTTTTTTTGCATTTTCAGTGGAAGTTTTATGTAAGACGTCGACAGTGTCTTTAGTTGATAGAAAAAAAAATCAAACGTAATCTGTAATTTTTTTTATTTTTGAAAATTAAAAATGATGTTGAGTTTGAACTTTACAGATCTTATTATGTATTTTGAGGTATCTTTAAAACATATTGGCGCCCATGAGAAGCTGGAGTGAGTTGCTAATATATCTGTAAAGTTTGATTCAAAGTTAACGGAGCAATTTTAAACGATATCAGAGAAACTAGAAGAAACGCTTTTTGTACAAGAAATCGAGATATCGATCGACTTATTTATTTAAAAATACAGGGTGTCTGCTTTAAAATCGAACACGGGTAGATGCTAAAAAATGAAAATATTCAACTATTTATAATACTTTTAAAAAAATTGGAACTTTAACATGCAGAAGTATTCAGTGACAGAATTCGTATATTAAACTTTTTCGTTTTTGAAATTTAAAATGAGAAACTGTGAGTGACGCAAGACCACAATGAATATATGTGCATATGTAACCGTCGCACAGTGTAAGATTTTGCGAATCTAGCGTGTCAAAATTCAATTTATGAAATTTACTGATATTAATTAAATAAAATTGCACTTACTACAGATAAAATTGTTCTATATTATGGAAAAATATATATTTACTCGTTACATTGTACACTTTACGTCGTCATCATTGTTACATTATCATAATCATAATAGAAAGAGTTTTCGTCATTTTCATTTATTGACTTTTGCGCAGTGTTATTTTATTCAGTGCAGATTTTAAACATATACAATACCTAACTTTTACAACACGAAGAGTCTTTTTTTTAGTAAATAGTAATTAAGTTATTAGGTACTGACATCGCTGTCAGTGTCATCATTAATGTTTTCGGCACTGCATTTTTTTTCATTCAATCTATAACCAATATGTCAAAGGAATTCCATAAATCTTATTTGTGCATGTAGTGTCGATAAGCCCCAAGAAAATGTGTGATCATTACTCGTATATGTTCAAATACATTTCAAATTATTCATAACCTTGGAAGTTGCGATAAAGATATAGCATTTTTGGGTTGCTTTATTTAAAGATAGAATATTGCACACTTTGCCATCTAAAATTGTTTCTTCAAATCTATGCTCTATTTCATTATGTTTGATCATCTAATTCTGCTATTGTTGGCACAAGAGCAGTAATTTGATTTCTGACATTTTCAAATTCTTCCGTTATTTACTGATCAGGTTCCTTGGTGAACTTAAATTTTATGGGTCTGCAGTAAGAAGTAGATGAAGTGTGTGCATTTTGCAATAATATAAAAATTTGAATTTCTTCATTACAACCATATAGTTTTAAAGGAACCACAGATAGGATTAGAATATTTGCATCTTCAAAGTTGTTTTCATTTGATTTTTGCTTGTATCTACTTTGTCCACCGCTTCCATCGACACCCCCACCCCCATTTAAAAATCATTGTTATACTTTTTAACACAGAACCTTTTTCTTTAGTAATAATATTTAACATCTGTTTTTGTATAATACAGAGTCTTTTAATCGTTAAATCTACAATTGATTGTAATTTAACTTCTGCAAATGATTATGAAAATATGCAGTTTTCTTGTGATGGATAGCAGATTTGTTTGCATCTTTTACCTGCTCATAGGATGGATAAATGTTCAAAACTTTTTGTAACGTAGAGTTTCTCATAATCCCGTATTTTCGGCAGCTTAATTTTATAGTGGTTATTAAAACCGACACTTCTTCAAGACAATATTTAAATATCGTGTATCCGGGTTTTTGAACGATTTTTTTAAAATTTAGTTGCTTTATTAGGGTTTACAGATATTTGCTTTAACATACCCGCGGTATCCTTTCGTCCAAATTATCTTAATTTTAAACACGTGGCATGTGTGAGTTCAATTAGTGAGTGTTTTGAGAAAAATGGATAAACCTTTTTTTTCCGATTTCGGTCCACGTGAACAAAATTTTCTTTGGACGTCCAACGTTTTTCACGTAGTTATTATTACTTCTGTCTAGTATACAGAGATTACTTATTGTTATATTCGAAATCTAGCCATCTCTCATTTTTCTTTAAACAACGTTCTTTATGCGATGGCAATTTCTCCATCTTCGATTAATGTCAATCCTAAACGAATGGATCAGCCGCTTAATCTGGTCTAACATAATATATGAGCAATGTTGAAGTTTGTATTTGTGTAATACATTTTCTATCAAGATATTTTAAGAATTCACTGGCAATGATTTATGTCCAGTAACATAATTTATAAATATCTCATAGAATTCCCTTTTCGAAATTACCACTTCAATACCTGTAGAAAATTACTTATATTCAAAAGTTGCAAATAGTTGCAGCTGAAATTGATTTATTTTATATGTATATGCATATATAATTACAAAAAAATTACCTTACAATGTACCAGAGTGAACAAAATTTTTGGCAGCTTTTTTAATTTATCATATGCTGTTAAATTTTCAAATAATTTACATATTAACTTACAAGCTTATTTTTAAGAAGTAATACTTTTAAATAACTATCGTAATTGTAAAATACAAAGTAAATACTTTGTTGTAACGATTACATACAATCACAAAACAATATTTACAAAATAAGTATATTTTTAGCCATAAATATCATTTGCAATTACATCTACAACAATCGCCACTCTAAAAAGGTTTACAGAAAACTTGGTTTTCAGCCGACTTTTGATGGTATTGTTGTGGAGTTAAACTGCTTTCACTTTATCTCTTTCCTCTTCAATGTGTTAGATGTAATTCAAAATGTCTAAAACTGAAATTATTTAAAATTGATTTTCTGAATATTTTTCTCGCTAGATTTGCGAAACCTTACACTGAGCGTCGTAAAAATGAAAACTGCATAATCAATTGACTGAATATTGTTTCAAAATGTCGAGTTTGATAAAACAGTGCAAGTATTCAAATCCTTATTTTCTTACATGATAATGATAATGTGATGGTAAAAGATAAATGAAAGAAATCCTTTAACTTTTTTTGTCTGGTGTCATAAATATTCAACTTACTTGGAAAATAATATATAAATATTTAAAAATATAATACTTATTTATTTTATAAATATTACGTTAAAAGGAAGGAGGGAATTTACTACAAATATGCAACTTTTCATCATATAACTTTGCATTTCATACACTGTTAAAAATTAAAATTTGTGATGAACCAAGTTTTCCTGTTACAGCAACTGTAAGTATAAGATTGTAAAACCCCATTCCAACATTTGGAGCTCCGAATGAATCATCAAATGAGAAGGTTTTGTGCCATGATTTGATAAAACTTAGACTAAGATCTGGTACCAATAAATTGGCAAGTTACTGAATCATTAAGTCACTAAGGTTAATAAGTGCTAACGAGCGTTAATTATAAGGGCTATCTGCTTAACTTAGACTCCAACCACATTCTGAACATGAGGCCCAAATATGGAATATGATGAAACTTGTAAGATTCTTGGTTTTTTTTAGGTGTATTCAACCATTTACTCTCGAAAGCCAATTCTAAATGTTAAATGGACCACCTTTAAGATAGTTAAATAGAGTAAATAAGACATATTTACCCGCCTAGGTTAAAAGCTGGACAGATACAGGTTGTATATAGGCATTGCGAATGTAAATATTCAAATTTTCTTTTTTAGTCATAAAAAATTATTTTACTTATTTTTATTTGCACATAATATTTCATTTTGGAATCAAAAGAATTAATTTGCTCTACTAAGATGCTACGAACGATTATTTCCGCTTTTCGGCACTAAAAATTCGTCCGTCGGTTTTTAGTATCGAAAAGCTCTAAAATTACATAAATTTTCAGGTATCATAACTCAGTGAGTTTTCATCCTAGAAGAATGAACGTTTTACTGTTTTACTTATCATGGCATGAACAGTTTCTAATTATAGCTTATAGAACAAAATATAGGATAAAATATAAAAAAAGTGTAACTTTTTGGAAATTAATGGAAGGACTATTTCATTATAATCTGAATTGCTACATTATTATGAACACTTTTGCAATTTATCTTGCCTACATATTTCCAACAAATAAAAAAATTAAAGTGCGTGTCATTCTTTTTGGAACACCCTGTAGAACACACTTACATTTTTAATGAAGGAAAAAAATCCTTAAATTCTAATCAAATTTATCAGTGTATATTATTATTTTTTTTATTCGTTACAACGAAATTATACTTATCTCTTTGATTGTGACTATAATCTAACGAAGAGAAAACACAATTTATTATCTTACATGTGTACTGCGTACATATTTCATTCAAAAATTCTACTCAAACAAGTTTTTTCTCTTTTTTTAACTTCTTAAACTGGCTGTATATTTATATATTTATTTATTGCATCGCTACCACGTTTCTTTTGCTTTTTTTTAACTACTTAAAATGATTTCCTATTTATTTATTTATTGTATTGCTCTTTATGTATTAAAAAAAATTGGTTGGCAGAACAGTGTGTGCACAAAATGTGCACAATACGATAAATATTTTTTAAATGTCAGCAATAAAGCGTAACTTAAGAACATATTAAAATTTCATGGTGATTGGACCTTTTTTTTATGAAAATCAGCAAAAGCAGCTAACCAAATAAAAATAGAACTAACGTAACATTTTTTCAATCCTGATGAAACGTATCGAGACAACTAGAGATAGGTAAAAATCACGTTAATCTTTAATAATTCAATCGTCATACATAATCAGATGAGAAAATGAATACACTTAAATAATATAAAACATTAATTGCACCAAATCTTATTTTGACATAAACAAAAACACATTCAATATGCTTCTATTAGCTAATATTTAATCACGAGAAATGTACATAAATATACTTACACTAAAAGAACTCAGTTGTTACACATTGAAGAATTAAATTAGGAATAAAATGTAATTTCTACACTTGGTAATTTAAGGCAAGTTTGCAGAGAATAACAGGTTTATTAGGATAATTATATTGGAACTTAAAAGATAATTAGTATGCTTTACACATGTTTACTGTTACGCAACATTTTACAACGTTAACTGGTTGTTTAAAGCTCATTATATGAATGATTTTCACTTAAATTTGGTTTCGCTTAAATCTCTGTTATACATATTAATTTTATGAAAATAATTTAAAATGTTTACAGAGATTAGGATAAATCGTGAAAACTTTAACAGTGAATTTATTAAATAAATGCTTATTAAAGTTGTAAACATATTAGGCCTCATTTCTGTAAATTATATATCTTTATTTTAATACTGAAATGCAATAAATGCAAAAGTTCTATTAGTTTAATAAAAAGTTAGATTTTTAGATTAGAATATTTCATTTTGCGAAATTTTGATCTCACTTTAAGAGTCCGAGTCAGATAGAGTACAATTGCCAACTTATGAGGTTTATAACTTCTATACTCCACCGGTAATTAGAAATAAAAGTTACAACATATGCAGGGTGATCGTAAAATCACCGGTAAATTTTTAAAGGATGGTAGGGGAAACCTAACTTAAACGAGCATTTTTTGTCATAAAATGTATGTCCGGAAATGGCACATTTAAGCGTTGTTGAGGAAGAAAAATGTGAAAGGTGCAATGAAAGTCAGTGTATAAACGGTAATAGATGGCTCTTATTCGCGTCATTTCCAGACACACATTCTATGACTAACAAGTTGGAAATTGTACGTCAAACGAGACAAATGAGGTACGTCCCTACTATAGCTAGTTAAATATTCCTATCTTGATGAATTTTAATTCTGTAAAATGAATTATATCGTCTTCAGATTAATTTCTGTAATAAAATAAGGATATCGGTAGCTTGACGATTAAATCTCGGAAGCTCCTATAACAAGAAAGCACTAATTTTTGTAATAAAATTCAAATTTCATAATCAATATTTTTATTAATATCTTTTTAAATTTTGACTCGTTTTCATAAAACTTGAAATGACTCGACAAAATTCTGCAAAGATAATAATCTTAAATTTCAAACCATTCGGTTGGTAGTTTTTGCGTTGTTACATGCGGGCAGACAGACGGACCAGTCGACGCAATAGGTGCTACATATTTATATAATTACCTA
Source organism: Maratus michaelseni (assembly GCA_963931845.1). NCBI lineage: Eukaryota > Metazoa > Arthropoda > Arachnida > Araneae > Salticidae > Maratus > Maratus michaelseni. The sequence continues at coordinate 214,895,357 of OZ007590.1, forward strand.
AATGGCTAATTTAATTCCCTTATACCACCCTTTCAAATTTTGTCAGATAGTTTCCGATTACCCCGGAATATATAAATTTCTACAATTAGAATATATACAAACAAGCCAGCAGAATTTAAGTATTTTCAAGACTTATATTTTCTTAAAAAGTTTTAGCAGTAAAAACTAGTTTATAGTTAAAAGGTTGGAGTAGCCACTCAACTTCGAATAAATGTTCCGGAACTCTTCTAAATTCATAAACTGTTATTATACGAAATAGATTAAAGACTTTAGAACAATAATTATAGCAACAAATGAAACTTTATTATTCCAATTACGTTCTTACGCTCATACCTTGCAATGTGTAATTTTCCACTGACGTATGCGTAATTTCCAATGATGCAATCATAAACTCTGAACTTATTATTTTTGACTTTAACTTCTTCAGTCCTCTACAAAAATGTAAACGCGTAAACACGTAGAGCGAATAAGCTCTAAAATGTCATCTAAACGTAATCTAAACTTAATGTTAGTGTGAATACTTGTAATGTCCATGCGCTCTAATTCAGTAAATATAAAGTTAATCAAGAATGTGAAATATGTGAATTTTTTCAGCCTCATACTAATATTTAAACTCAGTTTTTTCAGCAAAATGTGATATGTACAATGCCTTGGATTTAACCCCTGGATTATTCTTTAATTGGATTAAGCCATGAGATGCACCTTCAGAAAAGGTAAGAGAATTTTATCTTATCCTTTTTAATCTTCTTGAGAAACCATCCGCGCTAGCTCGACCTCCTCCTTCAAAGATTATGAGACTGAAAAATTGTCTCAGAAGGAAAGTGTGATTTTAAATTAAAAAAAACTAAAAACTATTTAAACAAATTTACAAATCACTTAGAACTGATTTCAAAAGAAAGAAAATAAATATAAGCATCTTTATAGAACTAATTAAATAAAACTTAATAAAAAACAATAAAGAAAAATCAATCGAAGAAATGGCGTTCTCAAAAGAAACACATATAATTGAAAAATTAAACCAAAATAACTATTCCATATGGAAATTCAAGGTCCAAATGTTATTAATAAAAGATTTATCTGAATTAATAACAGAAGAACCGCCAAACCCAATAACACCTGATTGGCAAAAGAGGGACAAGAAGGCAAGGGCCATAATAAATCTAAGTCTTGAGGACTCTCAAATCGTCCATATAAGAAATTTAAACACGTCGAAACAAACATGGGGCACATTAAAAAACATTCATGAAAGAGAAAATCTTTCAAGCAAACTTTACTTACTCAAAAAATTATAGGGAACCAAATTACAAGAAATCAGTAATATGCAGCGTCACATAACAAACATTCTTGAAACCATCGATAAACTCTCCGCAATTGGAGAAAATATTAGTAACTCGCATATATCAACACTACTTCTGTGCTCACTTCCACCTAGTTACAATACTCTAATAACGGCTCTGGAAGCCAGGCCGGAAAATGATTTAACACCAGATTATATTAAAAATAAACTTGTCGACGAATATACTAAACGAGTAGAAAACTCAGAAGCAACCGAAAATTCGGCAAAAGCGTTTAAAACACAGAAAAAGTTGATTACAAAAATCATAATAAATGTTGCACGTACTTTAAGCAAAATAATCTTAACTATAAAGAATGCTAGCACTTAAAAAACAGAAATTCACAAAAAGCTACACCAAAACAAACATTTAAACCAAAGAAGTTTACATCGTCGCTCTGCTTCGAAAACACAATCGGTGATAGTGAAAATGATAGGTACGAAACGAAAGAAAAAAATAAATAAAAACGTACAAATAAATCATAACAAAAATCAAGATGCAGCATTTATAATCGAAAAGCCCGGTAAACCTAGCTGGATTATTGATTCCGGAGCATCTTCCCTTTTAGACAATCATCTTTTAGATCAATCATCTCCCTTTTAGACATCTTTAGACAATACAGCCAGGAAAGAAATATTTACTGAAATAAACAACACCGAACAAACATCCGTAATAATCGCGAACGGAAACACACTCAATTCATACGGATCCGGTGAAGTTATGATTACAACAAAAACATCAAACGGGGACTCAAATAAAATAAAATTAAAAAACGTGTTATATGTTCCAGATTTGGAAATAAACTTAATTTCTGTGAGTAAAGCAACTCAACACGGTTACAAATTAATATTTGAAGACGAAAAATGCATGCTATCCTGTAACGGCAACACGTATCTAGAAGCGAAAAAGAAAAATAACTTATATGAGGTAATTCTCTCAGATAAAAATATCCCAAACACAGCAAATATCGCAAACGACTGCAAAAATAAAGAATGTATAGAACTTTGGCACAAACGCCTAAGTCATAGGAATTACGAAAGTATAAAACAAATGATGAAAAACAACTTGACCAATGGCATAAAAAAACAACTGCAGTCATACTACACACTGTGAAACATGCATAAAGACAAGAACTACTGATGCACCATATGCGAAATTATCTGAACATAAAACGACACAGGTACTCAACTTGATACATACAGACGTCTGCGGACCAATAAAAACAACCTCTTTAGGGGGAAAAAGGCACTTCGTCACTTTTATTGACGACCACTCAAGATTTACTGTTGTATATTTACTATCTCACAAAGATGAGGTCTCAGACAAAATAAAGGACTATACACAAATGGTTCACACACAATTCGGGAGATATCCCAAAGCATTCAGATCGGATAACGGAGGTGAATATATCGGTAAAAATACGAGGGACTTTCTTAGAAAAAGAGGTATAAAACACCAATTTACTGTTCCACACTGCCCGAGCCAGAACGGGATTCTGAAAGAAAGAATAGGAGCTTGATAGAAATGACCCGAGCTATGCTCTCAGAAGCTGGGTTACCACACAAACTCTGGGGTGAAGCAATAATTACAGCAACACATCTCCAAAACAGACTACCAACAAAGGATACAAATAAAACTCCGTACGAAATTTGGTTCAAGAGAAAACCAAACTTACATTACCTTCGAGTATTTGGCTGTAAAGCTTATATATACATAAACAAGATACATAGAGGAAAATTAGACAATACAGCCAGGAAAGGAATATTTATGGGATATGATAACCACTCAAAGGGTTACAGAGTATTTACTAAAAATAATGAAATCATAATCGGGAGAACTGTAAAATTCCTAGAGAATAACACACACATTCTGAATGAAGCAAATAATGAACCAGAATGCATGCTTGATGACAAAAATTATATTGAAACGGAAATAAACAATACAGAACAAACACAAGCAGAACCCTATCAAAACATCCCTGCATTTAGAAGGTCAGAAAGGACAAACAGGTGAGTTCTACCCAATAGATATACATCCGACAGTTATATCTGCATAGTGAAAAACAACGAAATAGTAGAACCGAAAAATTGGAAAGAAATCAACGAAATAAAAAATCCTAGAGAAAAAGAAAATTGGCTCAAAGCCACAGATGCGGAAATAGAAGCGCTGGTGAAAAATAAAACATGGGAACTGGTAGAACCACCACCAAATAGAAAAATAATAGGATCAAAATAGATCTTTAAAAGAAAAATCGATAGCTCAAGAAATTCACCCATATATGAAGCAAGATTAGTTGCTAAAGGATTTAGCCAAAAATTTGGTGACGATTATGATGAAACATTTGCACCAGTAGTGCAACATACCACCATTCGTGCATTTTTAACCGCAGCCGCTTATAAAAATCTAGATGTACACCATATTGATATAAACGCGGCATTCCTTCATGGAAATTTACAAGAGGAAATCTACATGCAACAACCAGAGGGTTACATTAAAACAAACTCTAATTATAAAGTTTGTAAACTAAACAAGGCCATATATGATCTCAAACAGGCAGCAAGAGCCTGGCACCTAAAGATAGAAAATTCATTAAAAGCACTTAATTTAACGCAAAACACAGCCGATACATGCTTATTCATAAGAAAAGAAAAAGAAAATTTCACATACGTAATAATCTACGTAGACGATATTCTTATAGCAAGTAAACCGGAAATAATAAAAGAAATCGTAAAAACGCTAAACGAAGAATATGAATTGAAAAATTTAGTACAAGTAAAGAGATACTTAGGAACAGAAATAGAAAAAAATACCGGACGGTTACGCACTAAACCAAAAATCAAAAATTAAAGAATTAGCTAAGAAATTTAATCTTGAAAATGCAAAACCATACGGTACACCAATGGAACCTGGTTTTAATAAAATAGAAGATGACGAAAATTTGTTACCAAACAACACAGAATATCGAAAAGCCATAGGCTCACTTCTTTACATCGCGACAGTTACTAGACCAGACATATCAGCACCAGTCAACATCCTTAGCAGACGTTATGAAGCACCGCGAAACAAGGACTGGAATGCAGTGAAGAGAATAATCAAATATTTACACTGTACGAAAAAATTAAATATAGTTTTAAATACAAAAAAGAAACCAATACTAGAAGTGTATACAGACTCCGATTTGGCAGGAGATACAGAAACGAGAAAATCAACTTCTGGCAGTATTTACATGTTGGGAGACAATCCAATACAGTGGATCACAAAAAGACAGACATGTATTGCCTTATCGTCTGCTGAAGCAGAATATATATCTGCAGCAAACGCTTGTCAAGAAACTTTATGGTTAATTAAATTATTAGAAGATTTAGGATTAACTCAAGAAAAACCTATTATAATGCATGAAGACAACCAAAGCTGCATAAAGATGATACACAACGAAAAGTTTGGTAAGCGTACCAAACACATCGACGTCAAATTCCATGCCATAAAACAGCTTAGAGAAGAAGGAATTACAGAATTAAAATATTGTCCTACAGATCAGATGATAGCAGACGCGTTAACCAAGCCCATACCCAAATCTGCACTGGAAAGACAAAGAAATTCAATGAAACTTTTTATAATCAATTCCTCGGAGGAGCTTAAGGGGGAATATTAGAAATATTAACCTCATCCGAGAAATTAAATTGAAGAAACCCACTTTTCATTCCCTCTCGCAATGGGGAAAGATGGAAAGACCTTGATCGTCTGATAAAGAAATGAATGAAATAGCTTCAAAGTAATCAACAAATCTTTCAACGCATAATGAATTGCAGAGTGATATTTATGACCACTCAACTTCGAATAAATGTTCCGGAAATCTTCTAAATTGATAAACTGTTATTATACGAAATAGATTAAAGACTTTAGAACAATAACTATAGCAACAAATGAAACTTTATTATTCCAATTACGTTCTTACGCTCAGACCTTGCAATGTGTAATTTTCCACTGACGTATGCGTAATTTCCAATGATGCAATCATAAACTCTGAACTTATTATTTTTGACTTTAACTTCTTCAGTCCTCTACAAAAATGTAAACACGTAAACACGTAGAGCCAATAAGCTCTAAAATGTCATTTAAATGTAATCTAAACTTAATGTTAGTGTGAATACTTGTACTGTCCATGTGCTCTAATTCAGTAAATAATAAAGTTAATCAAGAATGTGAAATATGTGAATTTTTACAGCCTCATACTAATGTTTAAACTCAGTTTTTTCAGCAAAATGTGATATGTACAATGCATTGGATTTAACCCCTGGATTATTCTTTAATTGGATTAAGCCATGAGATGCACCTTCAGAAAAGGTAAGAGAATTTTATCTTATCCTTTTTTATCTTCTTGAGACACCATCCGCGCTAGCTCGACCTCCTCCTTCAAAAACTTATACTCTACGCAAAATATTTTGGGAGATCTACTGAAGTAAACATTAAAATCTTTCATCAAACATAACTAGAAAAGCGTTTGTCGGAATTCGTTAAATTTTTTATAAGAGGTACCTATAAAGCAGATAAGATGAACCTCTTTTTACCAAGAATAAATCTCAAGCCATTGAGAAATCACTTAAAAATATATAAACAAGCTGAGCTAATGCACGATACAAGATTTGGTTTGTGGGGCTAGGGCTACGACAATATTAAAACATTTTGTCTAACAGAACTAAAATTGTATGAGGCGAATTTTACTCATATTCTCATAGAATGTGCCTATAAAGGTGACAAAGAAAAGCTCCTATTGTCAATAATATATTTGAAACTGCTGGGAATTTTTTTAATAAAAATATGGGGAAAAGCTCATTTAAATATTCGAATTAATTGCCTTTTTGACATACGTCAAGGAAACTAAGTGAGCAAGCGCGTAAATGAGTGAGAGTAATTCATTTGCTGTTTGTTGATGTTTATCATCTATATATCAACTTATTAAACATACAAATCTGCATCTTTTGATTTATACGTTATGAATCACCGTCAAGTACTTCCTTTCAACGTAAATTTCAATGCTTACGTAGGCTTCACGTGGCACATAAAATTCCTATCGTTTGTACCAATATATTTTCTTTTACTTGACTGTTTTTATCATGTATATATCAACAATTTGCGCATAAAGTCTACATATTTTGATATAGAAACCTTTTTGTAAACAGATTTCCTGCAGTAATATGTTAGGGACGTTTCTTCCCCTTTTTTTATTTTATCCCGATATACCCACCCTCAGTACCTATTGGCAGTACAGTATAATACAGTATAAGAAGACGCACAACTGTATACACCAATTTTGATTTTTATCGATATTGTCCTTCTTTTGAAATGACTCATAAAAATCTTTGAACTGACTTAAGAAATAAATTTCTAAGCAAGAAATATCAAAATTCAGTTTTCCAGCATTACAAAAAACCGACAAATACATCGAAAGCTCGCTCGCTATTCCGTTGTGGGTACATACAATTCAGAATGTTAATGGAAATCCAGTCGAGAATTATAACCAGTCAGAAAGCATACTCTTTGACAGCAGGTTCCGTCATTGTAAGTGAGATAAACACGAATCCTGATACTGATGTTCCTTATATCCAAGTCTGTAATTTTTGTTTAAGCTGAAGCTAATTCAAAGGATCTGCCAAAACTTTAAATTTTTTTTAAAGTCACAAGCGATGTGGTGATCGCTGCACTGAAATATGATTCGCCAAGGTTAAAAAAAATTATATTTTTCCAAAAGCAAGCAATTATGATCTACTTCAGCGATGCAACACGCTGTACACAAGAATATGGTGTGGTAATAGAAATTTTATTGCAATCATTTGCATGCTCTAAGCCTTTAACATCGCATTTTATTCCAATTTCAGGATTACTCATTAGATTATGATATCAGGAAAAATAGCCCACACTAATCCCTTATAGGATATGGCCTACTTTTGCACATTCCTACTCTGGAATTTATTTTAGGAAAAATTTTTAAGAAGAAATTTTTAAATAATACACATTTGAATTTTTACATTAATAACTAACTGTAAAACCGACAGGGTGAGTAAAGTCCAATTCGGGAATCGAGCATGTACCCTTGGAATAACGCTCCATTGCTCTACCATTGATCTACCAGGACGATACACAGGCTGGCATCTCCCGCTCACATATGTCAGTAAGGCTACATACGCAACATATGATGGAAATGTCATCATGAGCGCAGAAACACTGTGGCAAACATGAGACGACTCCCAATGTTTGACCTCGACTAAAAGGCGACACAAAGACGACAAACTCTCAAGTTTGCCTCAGAGTTTGCTCGCTCATGATGAAATTTACAACGTGTGCTGCGGTTGCAGCATTACCGACGTATGTGAGTGGGAGATGCCAGGCTGTGTATCGTCCTCGTAGCTCAATGATAGAGCATTGGAGCGTTATTCCAAGGGTCCGAGTTCGGTTCCCCACTTGGACAACTTCTCACTCTGTCGGTTTTACGCTTAGTTAGCAATTTAAATTCACATGTGTATTATTAAATAATTTCGGGCGAATTTCACTGCTGAAAATTAATTTAAAAAATAATTAAAATTACTTATAAGAAATTTTTATTTATATAAATTTTATTTTTATAATTGCAGTTTAAAATAAAGCAAGTAAAAATTCAAATTAAAAATAAAATATGTCGATTGTGATATACTGATTATTATCATTTGATATCGGAATCATTCAGACTATCTAACAAAAATAATTTTACATTATTTATTAAGTAATATGGAATTCAGAACATTAGAAATAAAAAGTAATCCAGGGACAACTTTTTAAACCGCCAGTCCTTTGATCCTGACAATTCTGACGGTTTAAACGGAGTAACGGTACAAGTGAATTAGATAATTTATTATAGTTAAATTGATTATATTCATTTTTTGTGATATTGAAAGATATTTATGGGTTTTATTATTAGCTTACATAATAATAGAGAAATGTTCTCAATAATATGCACAATGAGGCAAGAAATATTTAAAGAAGAAAATTCCTCTAGAAATCGTTACTAAAAATTGTTTATTTTACAACTGTTATTAATGGAAAATTATACGATTTTCGAAATATATTTTAATACATAAAAACTGGTAATTAAAACAAACATTATTTTAAAAGATTCTGATTTCACTTCTTAAATAAGGTAAATATTACCATTGAAAAATATTTGTACTCAATGTTTGTAAAAATGGAAACATATCATCGTGTAAAAGCAGAATTAAGGGTACATAGTTTTTGTTGTGTTATTTCAGTTGGATAAAAATTGTTTAAAATAAAGTAATTAATCCTTCTAAAATTTCATTGCAGTCTAAATAAACGCACAAACACAAATTCACAAACACACACGCACAACCTAACATTCGCTCACACTCAAACGATACGAATTATATAAAATTATAAAGCCAATTACAAGATTTTCCCCTTTTTGCACAGAAATGAAAAACAAATTCAAACTTGAAAATTACTATCCATGGTATGAATTCCATGATTTAAAAAAGATTTTAGTAAATTTAAACAAAGATGTAATTATCCTCCTCAAACACATACACATACATATATACATATAACATAAATGAGAAAACGTAATTATAACTGATATGTATTCTTTTTAAAAGTCTTAAGAAAATATAGATTCATTTTATACATGTCTTTTACACAAAATGCATATATATAGTCATATTTTTTCTGAACGTATGGAAAAACATATATAATATATCTTTAATTTTCCAAATGCTATATAAAAATTGTGCTTCTACATTTTTCAAACATATTGCATGAATAAAGAAATATCAAGAGAAAAGATCAATTTATTTCACGCGGAAAATATTTGAAACATTCACTTTTGATATTAGAAAAATAATGTCCAATATTTTCCCCGATATAAATGAGGTGGTTTCACAAATCAGATTGTGATATATTATTGACTTCAACCTGTGCAATAGTTGCGAAACAGAATATAAAGATTCTCCTTAATATCTCAAAACGTAGAAAATCTAGCTGAAGAACTTTTTTTCGTTGAGTATTTTTTTATATTTCACGTCATTTTTTGCTATATCTGTTGAAAATACTAAAGAAATTTTTGAATTTTTAATAAAGGATGAAACATTTTCATCTTAAATCCAAAATTTATTCACAGTTAGAGAGTAAATTTATAATAAAAATTGCATTCAAAACACTTCATTTCATAATTTAAATATTTCATAATTATGAAATATTTTCAGGTCGTTATACTTTTGGATAATAAAACTCAACTAACGTAAAGTTATTACACCATTACAATGTTTCCAACTCATGAAAAGTTAATAAAATGTTCTTTAAGATATGAATTTTCATGAATGACTAACAGCTCGTAAAGAATAGAAATTACATGACGATGCTTTGAAATTAATGAAAATTTATCATTGTCAATCAAATCTCATATCGATTTTTCTAATATCCGATATATTATTTATTTAATACTTCAATATTTAAAACTTAATATAAAATCTGTTTCCCTTCTATTTTATTACAAATTACGAAACATTTGGGTTAGGTTATTAGCACGAGAAGTCATGAAATAATTTATTCATGGATTAATTTATTCAATATATTTAATTTTGAAATAGGAAATTAGCGAAGAAAAGTTAGACTTGTCATGAAATACCAAATTATTTTTAATTCTTTAGTATTTTTAGTAACTACTTTAATGCATGTCATATAATTTCTACATGCATTTATTAAACAGGAAAAAAATAGCAAGAGACATTGATTTGTATTAAACTGTAAATTATCGAAACTAAATGCTTTCAGAAATAGGGGAGAGGGGGGTACAGTGGCACAATTTTCACTTGTTTTATGATAATTTCTTCTCTTTTAATTAAAAAAAATTAAACAAATACAGAGTAATAATTTGGCAAATTTTAGCTTTCATTGTAATTTTTTTCATAATTTATACTTATTTTATTCTTTGAAAAAAAAATAATTTTCGAAATGTCCTCAAGATGTCTCATTGGGAGCCCTGGCGGGGCACAGTGGGACAGGGAATGGGGCACAGTGGGACGGTGAGTAAGGCACATACAAAATTAGCAATATTATCACAACACATTTATTATTATTAAATACAGGTTTAGATATAGAACATAGAAGATATAAAAGTCATTTTCAAATGATAAGACTTAAAAATATTTATAATAATGGAACACATTTAAGAGTTGAAAATTTTTTTGCAAAATAATGCATGATGAATTGAAAATAATAAGGTGTTATCAAATTAAACATTAAAGGCTAACAAAAAGTTTTCAAAAGTTCATTTTATCATGGAATAACCTTGGAAGTCTACAGGAAGTTTACAGGAAGTCTACAGGACACATGATAATTGTGTCATTGTTCTTTCTGCCCCTCCGCAAGTCATTGGTTTTGGTAATTTCATTTCAATGTCAGCAAGATCATTTGTCTCATCATCAATGACAAAATTGTATGCTGGCAAAGTCTTTTCATATACTTCACTTCAAAGTCAATTTCACTTTCATTTATGATTTCTGCAACATAACATCATATGGCTCCTTCCCTTTTCCCACACACTTTGACTAATACAAAATCTCCAATATTAATAGAAACGCTTTCTCTTTCTTCCATATCATCCTCAAAAATACTTTCTCTTTCTTCCACCCCATCGTCTGAAATACTATCACTTGCAGAGAGCTTCCAATCTTTGTCTTCTGAAGAACTGCTTTCCCATAAATTTTTATTTACAATCTTTTTTTTTTTTTTTTTTTTTCGGAACATTAGAAGAATATGTTTTTTTACTTTTATTTTGCTTTTCAATTCTTTCAAAAGTTTCCTACTCTATTCTACTTTTAACAGGTGGTATCAGTCAATACTTCTGATTTCCTCTTCCTTCGGTTCCTCTTTGAAATGAATTATCAGGTGCATATCATTTTATTAGAGGCCTTATTAGTTCTGGTGACAACAGGTTCTTCATCTTTTTGGTTTTCCACCAGAGATAAATTTAAATTGTAGCACCGTGGTTGTGGCTCTTCTGTAATGGTCTAGATTTACTAGCTACACTTGACTCATGTGATAGAATGACATGTTCAGTAAATGATGTGTCAGCAACACATGCTGATGGAACATCGTAACATTTGCAGCTATGAAGTCTTCTTCAGTATAAACGTTGTTATTGTATCGAAAAATGTCCGTTGATGAAAATCCAAATAGAATATTCTTTGCACAAACGGCCAGAGGATAAGCATTTCCAACAAGCTCGGCTATCTTCTGGATTGTTATCCTTTAATATATTACATTGGGGTACAGTGGGACGTGTCCCACTGTGTACCTATCAACATGTCCCACTGTACCTCCATAGGAGCATTTTTAAATTCAAAGACAAAAGTTGCACAAAATGTATTAATATAATTAAGAACATTGCACACATGTAATGAAGAAAGTTTAAGCTTTAAATTAATGCAATGATATTCATTATTGGATGATATTTTATTCCTCAAATTCAAGAAAGTAAAAATTACTGATTTTTGCAACAGTGATAATAAAAACAAAAATGACTGTAACTTCCCTACAAAATGAAATGTGACTGGGACTAGTTTACACAGTGTTGCCATACAGGTTAACTAAATGATGCATACATTTCTAATTGTTGAGTATTTGAATGGTAGAAAAAATGTCTTTTGTCCCACTATGCCCCCCTTTCCCCTACATTTAGTGCTAAAACGAAGTGATGACATTACTGGTTTAGAAATATTTTAATGAACATTTGTAGAGGCCCATCTGGGTTATTAATTTGATAACTGGACATAGTGACATAGTTAAGTTTAATACAACTCAGATAAGATTTTTTTTTAAAAGACAGATTATTTCCAAAATTATTTATTGTATTTATTTTATTTGTTATATTTCGGCATGCATCATGCGTTTTTATTTCAACATTTTTTTTTTCATTTAATAAAACATGTAATCTATACTATTAAAAGAAAGTTTCGCTCTGTGTGTGTTTGTCTGTGATTGCCTGTGATAGTTCAAGGCCTGACCTGGTGCATCTGAGTCTCAGAATTATAATACTTTAAAAATTAACAAAAATATTAATTAAAAACTGATCAATAAATCATCTCTTTTTTGGGAGCTGACTTTCAGAACTCGCTCATGCTCAGAACCCGATTTACCACAGCGCACAAAAATGAAGAATTATTTACATGAAAAATGCCTTTATTTCGCAATTGTGTTTTAAATTCTAATGACTAAACCATTTGATGTATTTATAACCGAAAAACATATTATGAAAGATCGCACTCTCACATCTCTGTTGCCGTAATGAATACGAAAAAAAATATGTTAACCCTTTGAAAAACATTTTTGAAAAAGGGTCGTTTTCCCGGGCTTATGTTTTCTCCCTTACGCCATCGCCCCTCAATAGCACAATTTTATAGGTACAGACAAACAAAACATATACTCTTAGAGCTGAAACCGTCTTTTAATACACGGTATAATTATTTTTTTATATACGGATTTTTAATATTTTCAAAAACATTGACGAGCATAAGTCATTTCGCGTCTCTCGAGAAGGTTTTTTTTTTCTTACGCAAAAAGTTACTAAACATTCGTACTTCGACACAATCTCTTAGAACATCTCGGTAAACCAAATTTACCTTACCTACAACAATTCCAAATCGTTCGGACGAGAACAAATATTCAAAATAAAATAAAATCTGAGATATTTTAGACGAAAACCCATAGTAATGGGATGTTTTCCGCGGTCGCGCTCGTCTTCGGGTAACGTTTTCACTATTTAAAATATATATATTTTCATATAATTTTATAGAACATTTGGAAACAGTTATATTTTTAAACGACTAAAATTTCATAGAGATCGGACGACGAATACTACTTTTTTTTATGTTAACGGACCCGAAACGAAAAGAAAACATATTTATTTTACAACCAGATAACAATATTTCTGACGTAATTTTTACACGGGCTGTAAAACCGTTATATTTATGACAAAATTTCAAAGAGTTTGGACAACAAAAGTTTTTTTTTTAAACTATATAACGATCCTACTTGAAAAAAGAAACAAATGTTTTTTTTTCTTATGATTTTCCGATTTTGTCAGTAAAGATATAAATTCATACAAAATCGGGTAAAATATATAAAATAATTCAAATTTGGTGTTTATTTAAGGTTTTATCACGGGCCCGGGCAACGCTGGGCGGCTCAGCTAGTTTATGTATAAAAATAGCAGTCCACTTAAAAAAAAAAAAAATCCTAATACATGCTATTTATTGTTGATTTGTAGTTCAACGGAATATGATGTTATAAAGCACCGGTTTTTATTTGAAAAACGAATTGAGCGTTTGCAATACCTTAGAGGGTGAATCCTGGGAACGCTGCGCTGCGGGTGATATAGTTTTGATACCACAGACAGGCACAAAAAAATCAGAGATTTGCAGTCTAAACTTTCTGGAAGATTGACAGGAAGGAAAAGAGTGTCGACAAGTGAAATTTCCATCATGTCATTCTGTGGTGCTTCATCAAAAGAAAGCAATACACCTTTATCTTGTCTCGTAAGGACATCCTAGTCTCTACTTTCGTTAGCCTGGGAAGCATTTGTAGCAAAAACAATGTATTTGCGTCCTACTGAGTATATTTGCTTTCTAGAAGCGATTTTTAAAATCTCGAGGACTTCAAATTTGGCTATGAGGAAATTTTTTATCAAATTTTTATGAAAATAATATTTATGTTGCATATATCGTGTAAAAACAATGCGCATGTATATTTCTGTCGATTTCATTCAAAGTAGCAGATGCGTTACTACTTATATTAAAATTCCTTAAAATTCTATTTGCTATAAAAATCGTTTATGTACCAAGGTAATTATAATATTTTTTTGTCAAAAATAAGATTTTAAATCTTAAGTTATCTAAAAGAGAAAAGAACCTAACAGTGACTTTAATGTAACTTTGTTAATTAGGATTCTATTTATAACTCTTAGAAAACGCAAACCTTATATTTACTTTCACTATTTTAACAGATAAGAGCATTATTCAGCTTATTGTTTTTCATGTTAATGGGAGTTTTTTTTTTAGTAAAAGATGCAAATTTTCTCATTCTTCTTAAATTTGAAAATACATTACTTGATTCACTTGTTTGCTCATCACGGAAGAAATAATGCTTATTATATCTTCTTTTTAGATGACAATAGATTTTGTTTTTAATTGAGAAATAAACTTTCACAGAAAAAAAAATGAAATAGGTTTCTGAAATGCAAAAGTAATTTAATTTTTGTTTTGTTTACTATATTATACCTCATTTTAAAAATTCATAGAGTGAAATATTTTTAAAAATCTATTGTATATACACTCCGTTTAGCAGATCAAATGCATAATTTTCTCTTTCTTTCATAAATTACTATTTTATTTAGTTAGTATACAAAAATTTTAAATTATTCTGTAAAAAAAAAAATATTGTGTATGTTTAGTTAAAACCGAAACTTCGGGACTGTTTATTCCTGTGAGAATTTTTTTTTTTTAGAATTACATTGCAAATTTCGAATAATTTTAATACATTTTCCCATTTGAAAAGAACTGGAGAAGCTCTAATTATTTTAAAAAAAGGTGCGTATAAAATGGAACTTTTGTTTAACTATATGATATTAAAAATTTTTTTAATCCTCCGTTACAATTTAAAATTTATTTTACATTTACATAAAAACAAAACTAAACATTAATAATTCGAAAACGTACAATAATTATTCAGATGTCCTGAATAATAAAATTGATCTTACATAAAAATATTATTTGATATAATATTTGATATAAATATAATTTAAAATTTAATGGGTCATACATTACTAATATCAGCTTCTACAAAACAGATTTTATGAGATAATATATTGAAATAAATTATATTTATGTGGTTTATCGAAGATCCTTTTGATTTTCCAAATTTTCAATAATATTTATTCGATACTTAAAAAAATATAAATTGTTCTAAGACAGTTTTCTATTATGTTTTATGTTATAAAATTATCAAACTTAACGAAACATTTTGCATTTGTCATTGCTAATAGCACACATACAAAAATTAATAACGTTCTAATCAAGCGGCATTAAAAAATTGACTAGGTGTAGAAATACCAGGTTATGCAATTATTAAGCAATAAAAAAATAGAAAACAATAAATGTTAGTAAGTTAAATATTATTCTTAATAATTGTTTTTGAATGTATCAGTTATTATGACAGATTTACATAATTGTCAAATTGGAATGCCAAAATTAAATTAAACAATAAAGAAAAATCAAATGTAATTACTAATTTCAGCTCCTACAAAATAGATTTTATGAGACCCTACATGGAATTAAATGAGGTTTATGAGGTTAATCGAAGATCCTTTGATTTCCTAATTTTCAATAATATTTATTCGATACTTAAAAAAATAATAAATGATCTAAAACTGTTTAGCATACATAACATACATAATGAAACATTTTCCAACACACTCAGAATTCTATTAAAAAAATAATAAAATAAATAAATAACTTCACCGTTTATTAAGGTGAAAGATAAAGTCTAAGTAAACAATTTTGTAAAACATATAACACATTTGAATACCTAATTTCGTTAACTACCACCTACAGTCGTTTTTTTGACATATTTTATGCAGCCCTGTTTATGATTTATAGTTTTGCATATATGCAACCTAGTATACAAAACATTAGTTCAACTATGAAACGTATAACACAGTGGAAATATTTCCTTCAACCATTTCCTCCAATAAGTTGGAAGAAGTTACCTCCAATGAACGATGAATGATATACACAATATATTCTATTGTAAGTATATTATAGTGCAATCAAGTGATGTAATCATTTCAATATGATTGAATTAGTTACACTAATAGAGTTTTGTTATAGAACAGAATTGAATACATTGCAAACAATTTCCCCCCATTGATCATAATCTAACTTAGTTATGTTGAGTGCCCCTGTAAACGAATTATAAATGCTACACACATCATTTTCAATGCCAAACACTTTCAATGCCAATTACATTGTGTGTAGAGAAAGTGTTAAAAATAGGGGAAAATGGAGTAAAATCAAATGAAACATTGCGCAAATACTATGATATTTAATTTTACAATGATATCATTATAAATACATGATTTCTTTATCACATTTTGAATAACAAATGTTTTTTTTTTTTTAGAAAAATCAAACTACTTAATTTACGCATGGATATATTAAAGTTACAGAAAATTAAAGAGTTTAGGATTTATTTTAAAAAGGAACAAGATATTTTACCATGCAAATTTAACTAACAATATTTCAAATATAAGTTTAATGGATTGCTTTTTTAAAGTAAAAAAAAAAAAAAAAAAGGTTATTAGAATTTAAGAAATCACAGAAATTCTCCTCTTTATCATCTGTTAAAAATAATAATGACTTGTGACCATGTAGTTTCAACTGCCGTTTCTTCAAGAATTGTTTTCCGGATCTTTAAATATTGTATTTCAATATACGATGTTATTCAAAAAATGCAACCGATCTTAACCAAAAAGAATATGGATACTTAAGGAAGCCGTAAAAAATGAACATAAAAGCCTGAACAGTTTCATTCTGGGAAACAAATCATTATAATTATGCTACGTACAGCAATTAAAAAATTTCAGCACCTTTAAATTTGAACATATTTAGGAATTTTGCTGACTAGGAAACAATAAATCGAAAAAAAATGGCAAGATAAGATTTCCAACGCAGGAACAATACAAATGCTTATTCGGAAATACCACAATGGTGCTTTTTCTGCTTATCTAAAATTCAGCATTTAAAACACCAAACGCTAAATGTTTTCTCAAATTTGATCATAACTGAGATATCCTGTTTCACCTGGCTGTACTATATTGCCCTACATTCCTAAATTATATTCTGAGTTCAGTATTACCAAAAATAAAAATTTTAAAGGTTACATTAAATGTATTTTAACATGAAAATAAATGTCTCACTATTTTGCTTTTATTAACATATTATACACCGGAAACTTATTATTACACTTATATGTATTTCGTATTTCGTTGTATTCTTATATCTGCAAATAATCTATATCATGCATGATGTTCATTCATTTATACTGTAAAAAAATAAATGCAGGGAATTTATCATACAGTATAAGCGGAGTTTCATCTCAAGTTTTACTGTATTACTGTATTACTGGGGTGGGGGGGGGGGGCTCGAAAGCCAAAGCACCGCGACCAGAGGTCTATTGTACTTTCCGCCAAAGATGAAAGAGGAAAAACCATCCCCACTTAGTCCCTAAACAGGCCAGAGCTGACATAAAAATTCAGCAGACATTTATTAGAAATATCCTGAATTTCCCATGGCTCAATCAGATGTCGACCCAGGTGCTCAAAACGATAAGCAGCATATGCTTCACAGCTACAAAGGGCCCCACCAGTGGCTGAGAGGTTCTGCTCTCGAAGCTTGTAGACGGGAGGTGCTGGGTTCGATCCCAATCGAGCCCGTCGGCCTAATCGTTCGGAGTTTTCGTGGTTTTCTTCGAGCCGTGGATTTATCCATGCGTAAATACGGGTTAGGTTCCCTTAGAAAGACCCCCCACGAAAGGCACTTCCCCCGAGCCTACCCAACAAACACGAGATTTTTGGCCACCTGTTGTAAACGTTGTGGCCAAAAAAGTTTGCGGCAATTTGTATCCAGCCATTAATGTATTTTAACTGAAGCGCCCGCACACCGGATGTCTATCGCCAAATCGTTAACGGGCAAATGGCGGGGAAACTTAATGCAATTTCAGTGCCCAATAGCGAATGAAAGTACGTTTGCGGCCAAGATATACAAATCTATCATTGTTTAAAAGTCAGTGGCCCAGTATAATCTTCTCGACATTTTTATTATAAGAAATAAAAAGTATCTTTACTTCACATTTTATAAGATGATTTTCGCTATTTTAAACCTGGATTTATCTGAAACTATAAAATATGCTGCATTTAAATATTACATCTAATATTGCATTTAAATAAATGCAATAAAAAATACACAAAGTACCCTTCTTTAATTTAAAGAGTTTTTATGAAAAAAAATCATAAAAACTGTAAATGTTTTTGCTTTTAAAGTATGCATTAATATCTTTAAATGAATATTTTTTGTGAGCACCTAGAATGAAAATGAATATTGCAATCTTTAGACATACATATTATATAAACATATTAAAAAAATTAATGATAAATGGGAATTTATTTCAATTTCAATTTCAATGAAAAAATATTTGTCAAAAGAAATAAATGCCACTTTGCCAAAAAGCAGTTACTGTTAAACGAGAGAAAAAAAAAAAAATCTTTTTTTTCTTTGGGGGGGGGGGGGGGGGGTGATTTTATATTATCTGTATATTATCTATAAATCAGTTCCAAAAAATAAGTTATTTTCATTTTTTGAAACACTCAAAATTTAGATTTAAAAGAAAAAAAATCTTAACTATCTTAAATAAGCAATAATAGCAAATACCGATCCCCCCACCTCCCACTCCTTTCACACGGCAAGCCGGGACCGGGAGGAATGCAGGGAAAGATAAACTAAGATTTCCCCTTTTCCGACACATTTTTTTTCCCAGTGGGGATTTTTGTAAATATATTTTTAAATGTTTTCCGCTTTGTAATAATCAGCATTGAAAAATTTCCACTTTTAAAATTATTTAATAGTGTATGAGAAATTTTGAAGATAAAAAAAACCTTGAAAAAAATAAATCTATTGAAAAATAGCTTTTTTTCTGCGGTCTCGTAGGGATTTTTATGTCTTTTTTGCAGCGTCATCGCAGCAATGTTTACATTTTCCTTGCCTGGCATCGCATCGTGTTCGTGGCGTCGTCTATGTCTAAAAGTCTCGTCATTCACTGGTTTTTGGATATTTAGATTTACAAATTAGGTAAGATTTTTTTTCTATATTATTCCAAGAGTTAGTTAAAAATTAGTTTTCATCATTCTCAGGGACAGATTTAAGTTCAAGATAAAGAAAGCTGAGAAAAAGCATCAGCAATTGTGCAAAATTAACTGCATTGCTTTGCTTATTATGCGACTTAATTCTACAGAAGTGAATAAAAAAAAAAGTTCTTTACTGATCTTACATCTGCCCTGAATATGCTATTAATAAGTTGATTGTAATTATATATATATATATATCAGAGTAAAATGTGTCCGTAATGAACAATCTCGGAAGTTTTTGGTTTATAAAAAATTCAGCTTTTATTTTTTTTCATAATTCTCCGTTGCCTGTTTTATAATTTGCTTTATTGCTGACAATCTTAAACCAGTCAGGAAGCAGAAAGTAATATTTTACAACTCCAGTGTCTTTCAGTGAAATTTTACTTCATATGTTAAGATCTGGTTTTAATTAACTAATATATATATATTCTGTATTTTCTGATGATACTGGCATATTTTTGTTTTGATAGTAATAGAAAACTTCGAATTTTATGTACTAATTAATGACCATTTGCAAAATTTCACTTATTTTTAAGATTTTAATAAAGTAGGTAATTTCTTTTTAATTCATTAATGTGATTTTTAATTAATCATGTCATGGCAATAGTGCCCAAAATGTTTTGGTTTAGCCAAAAAGCTAAGTAATCTGATTTAATTTTTAAATTCCACTTATCAGAGTGTAATAGGAACACAACTTGGTACTTTTCTGTTATACCAACACATGCCAAAATATACGCTAATCTGCCATTTATTTCTACCCTAACCGTGTAAAGAATTTTTTATTGCAAACTGTACCAAACATTCTGATTGGACTATTTATTGAACGTGAATCTTTTATTTTTATTATTATTTAATCGTAACCTCATAAAACATCTTAACTTGCTACTTTTCAAATAGAAAATATTTATTAAATTATAACTTGCATTTATTATTGACACTGAAATGAATTTTACCATTAAGCTGTTACTTGATGATGTAGAAGCGGCAATAAAATTGTTTTAGGACTTTAGATACATAAAAAAAAGTTTTTATCAAAAAAACTCATAAACATCTTCATTTAAAAAATGAAATGTTTACAGCAGAACAATGTAAAGAATTTTTTATTGCAAACTGTACCAAACATTCTGATTGGACTATTTATTGAACGTGAATCTTTTATATTATTATTATTATTTAATCGTAACCTCATAAAACATCTTAACTTGCTACTTTTCAAATAGAAAATATTTATTAAATTATAACTTGCCTTTATTATTGACACTGAAATGAATTTTACCATTAAGCTGTTACTTGATGATGTAGAAGCAGCAATAAAATTGTTTTAGGACTTTAGATACATAAAAAAAAAAGTTTTTATCAAAAAAACTCATAAACATCTTCATTCAAAAAATGAAATGTTTACAGCAATCCTAAGAGACATTTACAATTTCAAGCCTGTAGTTTAAATAGAGTTTTATTTTATTACCTTATGTAATATTTATTTGTTCTTTTATTTTAAGTGCATATTTGTAGTGCAATTTTCAAACGTTTTATTTTTGAGTGCTTAAATTCGTGCCAACAATGTTATTTTTGTTTTCAAATGATTCGTTTCATGTGAATTTCCTTTTGTGCCGATTATTACGCTTAGCGACAATGGTGTTGGTATAACAGAAAAGGACCCAAACTTTTTATAAACAGTTGCTTTTAATATATTTTCATGTTGTAAATATTTTTTTAATAACAAACCAGATTAATTTTTAATGGGTTTTCTTTTTCCTAATGAAAGCACATAATTTGTTTAGGTACATTTTGGTTAGCCGGGCACCAGTGATATATATACAAGTATTGTATATATACACATATCTATGTATATACACATATGTCTGCATATACATATATATACATACATATATTTATGTACATATATGTATGTATATACATATATAGGTATATACATTATGTATTTATATATGTTGATATATATCACTGGCACCCGGCTAACCGAAATGTACCTTTTTTTGTTTCAAAGTATTGCATCGTCCCTTACCCCTCCTGCAAAAACAAATTTGTCTTTAAGGACGTCTTCATTTTTAAAACTTGTTTTAAGCCTTTGTAAGTATATTTTTTTTAACCTCATCTCCCCCGTGTCTGAAATTTTCTTTCTGTGTTTGTGACAACATACTCTCAAAGCATGCAATTTCTTTCTTGGAATCCAAAATAGTTGCACACTGTTATACTATACTGTTACATTTTTTTTTTTTTACACCCATCCAAAATATTAAGAGGAAAGAGCCTGTCTGATATTATACTTTTAATTTTATGTTAAATAAAACATTGGGTACTTTTCCGTTAGCCAGGTGCCAATGATGTGTACAAGTACATACATGTATATATATCACTGGTGTCCGGCTAACCGAAAAGTACCAAACATTGTATCAATTATCTTCCTTAATTACTTTCCTGGAATTATAATTTATCTCCATCTTTTATATTATGTTCTGCAGTGTTTTTCTTTTTCAGTACCATAATTTCAGTAAAAAGCGCTATAGTGCATATGCGTGTAAAAATTTAAAACAGTCTAAGTGCACAGCACTTCTGCTGGTGTGGCTGATTCAGTAATTTTTTTTCTTTTCCTCCCCATAGCAATATTTAGATAAGATGCCATTTTATTTAATGCAAATTATGTGTGTGTGCATGTTCAAATAAGTTTTGATTTAAAAGAAGAAGAAAATGATTCACTGGCATCAGTTATATACATTAATCAGTTGTACTTTTTCTTTTTAATTTTCTAGTTGAATATGATAAATGCTTAATATTGCAACCTATTACAATTTATTTTCATATTTTTCAGGAGACTGTGGTGGCGCAGTTCAGAGATGGCAGCAGAGATAGATAGTGTAGAAAAGATGACTGTGCAGCATAAACTCGTTTGGCATTCAAGCAAACGTAAGTTGTCAATTTACTCAGTTTGTAATGCAGGGCTTTTATCTTAGGGCCCATTTTGAAAAAAGTAAAAGTTATTTGTGCGAAATTTATTCTTTTTTAACACTTTCCAACCTAGTTGAAAAGTGTTTATGACTTCGGTTTGTCTGGCCGTTTGGCCGTCTGCCGTCTGTCTGTGCTCTAACTCCCGTAAATATGCTCGGATTGCTCTGCAATTTTTATATGTTATAGTCGTTATCTATAGCATGTTCCCTATTTCAACGAAAGTGTGTAGCACTGATAGTTTTTTTACAGGGAGACTCAAAAGAATTCCGTTACATTGCGGTCTATGGGGAAAAATCATTGACGGTTTATTTAAATAATGTTTCACTATTTTAAACACATTGAAATTTATATATATCACTAAGGTGCATTAGAAGAAGCTTAATATGGAATAGGGTGTGCATAGCACTTATAGTTACTTTACAGGGACAGTCAAAAGAATTCTGTTACATTACGTCTATGGAGAAAAATCGTCTGCGGTTTATTTAAATAATGTTTCCCTATTTTAAACGCATTGAAATTTATATATATCACTAAGGTGTATTTCAAGAGGCTTACTACAGAATAGTGTGTGTACAGCAGTCATCGTTCATTTACAGGGACGCACAAAAGTTCGCGAACACATTTCCGTATTATTTAACTCCAGACGGAGAATTTTAAACTGTGCTACGCGTTTCCTAACTGAACTAAAATTTAACATCCTATGTAGTATATATACAAATCTATAGATCCTATACAGGGCTGAATAAAAGTATTCGGATTACTTAGATGTTATCTTTTAGCTTATTAAACGGTATGATTTGTAAAATTATTTTGGAAGCATTGGAAAGTGTTACATAATCTATGCTTGACGCATGATTTTTCGTTCTTGTTTTTTTTTGTGAACGATAACATTTTGTAATGAATATGAAATTTAGTTACTCCAATTTGAACCAAAAAACAAATTTGTCTTTAAAGATTTCTTCCTTTTTAAAACTCATTTTTTTTAAGGTGCCTGTGTTATTTAAAAAAAAAATGGGAAGAGATCCTGTTTATTAAAAGGTATATTGTGAAGGGACCTGCTTTACTTGGAAGAATTTTGGGATGGTCCCCTAAATAGGCTCCAAATTTTGTCTGTATTGATCAATTTACATTAGTAAATTTACATTTGCATTTACTGTATTTTCTGTTTCTACACACTGCTTCTTTATCCAAAATCATAGTCTTTTCCAACAGTTCTAAAAATGACTTTTTTTTTTTTTTTTAATATAAAACTAAACTTTAATTTTGCATGAGGTTTTTTTCTTTATCTGTTTCTATGTGTTATAGATAATTTTTTTATGTACCGAGTAAATAGTTTTTATGAAATATGGCATATATTATACATTTATATTCAAATAACTTTTTATAGATCACTTATTGTCTTTAAATATGCTTAAAAAATGAAATTCTTGCAACTACCCGGCTGAAATATGGCTGATTAACGAATATATACCAAGTACTTGGTACAACTCTAGTTTCTCATAAGCATGGCTCTTTTCTCAATTTTCATAGAAAATCAATATCAATGTTTAAAAATGAAAGCTGTGTGTTTTAGAGATTGATACAAAAATGTGGAGAAATCATGATACAAATATAAAAAGCGAGAAGAGGGCTAAAATAAAATGCATTTTTAATATATAATATGCCAATATATTCAAAGTAATTAAAACTTAAGTTTAATTGTTGACTCCAGTTGAACATTAAAATAATTATTCATTACATACATTGCCACTTTTTATCTGGTGTTCACAATTTTACCAAGTATTTTTTTTTTTTTTTAATCTTGTACATGATCATGTACTGATACTATTAGTTCTGTTTTTCACTTGAGTGTGTGTGCAGTAATGTTTGCTTCAGTTTGCCTAATTTTGATATTATAGTGCAGAAATTTTAACATGTGCAGGGTAAGGTGTGTTTGAATTCAAAATTCATTATACATTACAAAAGAAAGAAAACTGACAGGAAAAATAGTAAATAAAAGGTTTTTTTGTTTTACTTTAATAAAATTTTGTATTATGCACATCACATACTTAAATTTTTCTGGTGAGTTTCAACTTACATATGTAACATAATTTTAGAAAGCAAGTTTTTCAAAATGATTTATTAAAATGTTGTTTAAAAGGAAATCCTCATTTCTATCTCTTGTGTGAGTTTTATAGAGTTTTTACTGTGTTTTATATATGGGAAAATATAATTAAGTCATTGTTAACTTTGATTTAAAACTTTTAAGACAAAAATATTCTTGTCACCTTGATTTAAAATTAATCACAAAGGAATATATAAAATGAGTACACAAATTACATGTTTCATAAAGAAGTTATTTAATTCATGTAATTTATAGAATTGAAGAATACTCAATACATCATTAAAACTATAATAAAAAAGCTGTTAAATGATATTTTTAAGTGACCAAAAAATCATTTTTTAAATTTAAGGTATTTTGAAAATATTCTTATGTTTTGCCCAAAATTATTTTGCAAATGTAAGATTCTGGAAAGGGGTTGAAAGCTCAAATCCATGTTTTATAAATTTTTGATTTAAATCATATATCAAATCATAAACATGTGGATTTTTACATTGCTAACTAAGCATAAAACCGACAGAGTGAAAAATGTCCAAGCCTGGAAGTTTGGTTACGCTTAGTTAGCAATGTAAAAATTCGCATGTTTATTATTCAGTAATTTCATGTGAATTTCACTGCTGAAAATTAATTGAAAAAATAATTAAAATTACTCAAATATAAAGTTTTTACAATAAAATAACTGTGGCATATTATAATTTTTTATGCTGAAAAGAACTTTTCCTAGTATTTTTATTTAGTATCCAAAATATAACTGTGTAATTTTCATTCATTAAAAAAATTGTATATGTGAAAAAAATATTTAACAAATACCACAATTTTGGGCTTATACATGTTTAAAAATAAAATTTTACCTATATCTACCAGTGCGGCATTTGATAATCTGAAGATGTGGTTACATTAATGGGTCGTGGGAGTGTTCAACATTGGCTGAGGACTTTGTTTCCCTTATGGGATCCCGGCTACGGAGCCGTTGTTCACTTCCGCGTTCCGCCCAAGTATGTTGGGGTGGTGTCCTCTGAGTTTCGGCTCCTATAAGGGGAGCTGATGCATATCCATTCTGTTTCCCAAAATAACCGCCATATTGCAACCCAGCTCAGCATTAGGAAACCGCCTGAGCAGGTGTTTGCCGTCCCTGTTACTGTCACTTGCCGTCCACTAGTATGGTAAGCTAACCGGTTTTAGCTTGGTTATTAAATGGCGATATGATTCAGCCTGTAGTATGAGAGCTCTAGGCTCCACCGTATCATCACAGTGACCTCTGACGTCATTCATTTGGAAAATGGTGATGAAGCGCAAGAGGCTTAAGCCCCTGCTTCTCCACTGGCCGAAGAGCACCACCTTAGAGGTGTCCGGGTAAACCGGCCCTTTTTGGTAGTGACCTCGTATAGGCTCACGAGAGCCTGGAATCGGCGGTGAAGTACGACTGCCTTCGGCAGCCATAGCTTATCATATCTACCAGTACAGTGTATACGAAGCAGTCGTGTTTATTATTATTTTTTTTTCCTTGGAAAAAAAAAACCCAATCATTTAATATTGTTGAGTGAACAGCCGAAAACAATATTAAAATTGCTTTTTTCATGGGTCTGCAATAATAATCACTCAAAATATGTTGTGCCCCAAAGCAGAATATTTTACAATGTTCTGCAACGAATCTTCAGCTGATCAAAAATGTTCTGTGGGAATTTGAAAAAAAAAAGACAGGGAGATGTCCTTGTATATGTATAGATAGGAGTGCAATTTCATCTTTTATAGAAATGCAAAAGACGTTTCATAAAGCACTGACACATACACACCAAAAACACGTTATTTTGGGTTAAGATTTATTTTTAAAACTGTCGCATTGACAAAAAATTTACAGTTCTGTCAATAACTATACAAAAGATATATTTTGAGATATCACCTTTATAGAGGAAAAGTCTGGAAATTTGGTCCATACATAATTATAAGTCCAGCTTTTAGAACCTTTCTAACAGATTTATATCCAAGCGGAGGCCCATGGGATTTTCTTTTGTTACTGAATACATGTTATTAGTAATATTTTTTGTAGCAACTTCACTGTACATGAGATTTCAAATTTTTTATTAGTAATGAATATAGTGTTGACTCTAGAACTAAAGCGTAGCCGGATGGAAATATTTTTAAAACGGTCACACTGTTCTCCAAAAGAGCACTCTTGCATCCTGTTCAAAAGATATATTTTGAACTGGTTTGTTTATTATCCCCACTTATCAATAGAATTTTGCGATATTTTCCCATGACCAATTGACTAATTTTGCGACCGACTGACAAATGGGATTTTTTTTCACGACCAAGTAACAAATTTCACAATATTTGAGATTTTTCACTCGATCGACTGGCGAATTTCACCATTTTTTCTCACAACCGATCAATATAGGTGAAAACTGGGAAATCGGATTAGTAGCCAGTGACCGGTAGACTCGGTTTCATTAATGGCCACTTTTTAAAGTACTGACTGATGTTTCAAATTTTCTAGATAAAGTTTAATCATATAGAAACATATTTTTGTATAAATCAGAGTTTTATACCAGCGAAGTGTTCATGATAAAAATAGGGAAGAAGTCAAAATTCAGGAAAATTTCCTTAAAATCAGAAAGTCTATCACATTAATTTTTTTAGAATATGTACATGGATTATTTGTCAGGGGTGATTGTGTTCCAGTTATATACTGGAATTGCAGTAATTTTTTCTTTTTCAATACCAGAATGCCTTTTTTTTTTCGTATAGATCGGTCATAGGGAAAAAATCTCGATATTCGTCAGTCGGTCAGGGAAAAAAAAAAACCCGTAAATTTCGTCAGTTAGATGCGGGAAGAATATTGCAATGATCGTCAATTGGTTGCAGGAGAATATAGCTAAATTTGTTAATCAATTGCATGAAAAAAATCTTGAAGTCTGGAAATTCTTTAGTCGGTCGCATGAAAAACCCCCGCAAATTTCGCTAGTAAGCTGCAGAAAAAAAACACGTAAATTTGCTGATTGGCCGCAAGAAAAAACTGAACAATAAGCCAATTGATAGGAGGGAAAAAAAGCGTGAAATTCGTCAATCGGGTAGCAGGGAAAATTTGAGAAATTTGTCAGTCGTCAATCCTAAGAAAAAAAAATCCCCAAATTCTTCTGTCGTTCACGAGGTGAAACTTGTCAGTTGATCAGGGAAAAAAAATCATGCAATTCGTCGATAGATCATGGAACAAACCTGCAAAATTTGCCCGTCGGTCAAGTGAAATTATCATGAAATTCGATCGTCAGGGGTGAAAAAAATTGTGCTATTCGTCAAACAAATGGAGGGGGGGGGAGAATCGCAAAATTCTTAACACATTCTTGGGGGAAAAAATCTTAAAATTCGTCAGTCACTCAAGAATTGCAATGGAATTTGTAACTGGGAAGTGACCGCATAGGGGTGGCAGGATATCAATGACAATTTTTTAATCGCCACAGGGCAAATGGCAAAAGTTTCAAGATTTTTTTTTTCTACGACTTATTGAAGAATTTTGCGATTTTTTTCCCGTGACTGATTGGAGAATTCTGTGATTTTCTTCTCGATAGACTGATGAATTTCACAATGTTTTTTAGATTTTACCCTTGATTGACAGGTGCATTTCATAATTTTTTCTTGCTACCAGTGAACGATTTTTGCGATTTATTTACTGCGCCTGGTTGAAGAATTTCTCGATTTTTTCCGACAATCCACTGACGAATTTCATATTTTCTTTTCTCAAGCGCCTGAAGAATTTAAAGATTTTTTTTCACGATCGACTAACGAGTTTCGTGATTTTTTTTCCTGTGACTGATTGTAGAATTTTGAGATTTTTTTTTTCTCCGACAATCCATTGACTAATTTTAAGATTTTTTTACCACGATTGGCTGATAAATTTGGCGATATCTTTTAAATGGCCAAAAAATCATTTTGT
Source organism: Maratus michaelseni (assembly GCA_963931845.1). Lineage (NCBI taxonomy): Eukaryota > Metazoa > Arthropoda > Arachnida > Araneae > Salticidae > Maratus > Maratus michaelseni. Next base: position 214,923,688 of record OZ007590.1, read on the forward strand.
AAACTTTTTCATATTAAAATTTAGTTAAATTGTAATATTTTAACAAAACTGTATTCAAAACGTTATCATAAAAAAAATCTTCGTCTATTACCAATTGCATAGGAATTGTTCATTTTTATTAAAATTATTTTATTCAAAATTGTTATTTTACAGTTTGTTAAAACAGTTTAGCAGAGTTTCACGAAATGTAAACATCTTGTACAATGGGTCCTTCAAATTACTCAAAATTTTGATGCTACAGCTCATGTGCTTAGAAAATGTTTGCTTTAAATGTTTTAATATTTGTTTCAAGAGTGATGATTCAGTTTTGTGATTATTGTGACACTTCTGGAAATATAGTGCATCTAATCTGGACTTACATTTAATAAAAATTAAATTAATTTAAATTTTTGAAATGTAAAATTTAATAGAAAAAGATTGAGTATTTTTAAAGTTTTGCAGAAATGTGTCAATTAATTTTTGTTAACAGGGTTTTTGACTTTCATGAACTTTGACAATACTTAAGATTACACAGATTTATGCTAAATAATTTTTTTTAATTTATGCTATGTATGTAGAAGAGGAAGGGAGAAGGTGATAAAATTTATTTAATCTTCTGACCTCTAAATTAAGGATTTTTTTTTTTAATATGTTGTCATATAAATTAATTTGGATTTTGATTATATGTATAATTTTTAACAAATTAAAAATAAAGCAGATTGTTTGGAGAAAGGGACCTTCTTTAATACTTTCTTTGACCCTTTTTTCTTGAAACTTTAAAAAATGATATTTAAATTCAAGGTATTTTTAAAACATTCTTATGTTTTGCCCAAAATATTTTGCAAATGTAAGATTCTGGAGAAGAGCTGAAGACTCAAATCCATGTTTTTAAATTTTCCTTTAAATCAAATATCAAGTAATAAAAACGGTGATTTTTTTTCATTGCTAACTAAGCGTAAAACTGACAGTGTGAAAAATGTTCGAGCCTGGAAGCTTGGTTACGCTTAGTTAGCAATGTAAAAATTCACATGTTTGTTATTCAATAATTTCGAGTTAATTTCACTGCTGAAAATTAATTAAAATTACTCAAATATCAAGTTTTTAGAATAAAATAACTGTGGCAATATTTGTATTGGAGTAATTAGTGTTTCCCCTAGACGTTTTCGAGAGGGCGCAGCACCCTGCCCATTTTTTTATAGTTGTAAATGCACCCTGCCCGTTTTTATATAGCTGAAAATGTGCCCTGATTATTGTGGATTCGCAAGAATTTGCTTTCGCGAATTTCACCAAAATGTAGCGGGAAAATATCACAAAAATCATCTATCGGTCGTGAGAAAATATCGCAAGATTCGTCTATCGGTCACAGTAAAATATGACAAAATTTGTCACTTGGTCGCAAGAAAAATTACAAAATTCAAAAATCTCGAAATTCGGTAGTTTGTTGTAGGAAAAAAATCAGGAAATTTGCTTATTTGTCGCAAAACCTCCCTCCCTGCACAATTCGGCAATTGGTTGCAGGAAAATATTCTGAAATTCATCAGTCAGCTGCGGGAAAAATCACGAAACTATTCAGTCAGTCATGGGAAAAAATAGCGAAATTCTTCCATTGATCGCATGAGAAAAATTGCGAAATTTGTCAATCGATTGCGGCCAAAAATAGAGAAATTTATATATCTGTCATGGGCAGGGCATTCGGGGCACGGGCCCAGGGTCCCCGATTTTCAGGAGTCCCCAAATGCTACTAAAAAATTTTCAATTATTGGCCACAACAGTTTTAACTGTTACAAAAACAAAATTAAAATGGAAAAATCTGTTTGTCAGAGATTGTCTATGATGTGTCAAAGCAGGGTTGGCAAGTTTCTTCCAAAGTGGAAAAAACCAGCTGGAAGAAATAGGTTTCTTCCAAGTGGAAAAAATGGAAGAAACTGTTTTTCTTTAAGAATTTACCATATAAGTTACAACTTTGTAAAATACAATAAAAATAAATGTATTTTCTAATAGATAACCTTACATAGATTTAATTAGACTTATAAAAATTTAATTATGTATGATAAATTGATAATTACACCAGTTTTTTAGCCAAGATCACACACCTGTCTAAAGCTTTCCAATCATTGTGTACCTGAATAAAATAAATGGGACTTTTCTAACACCATGCCAAAATGTATGCTAATGTGCTATTTATTTCAACCCTGAACGTGTAAATATTTTTATTGCAAACCGTGCCAAACATTGTGATTTGCTATTTATTGAACATGACACTTTTTAATTATTATTATTATTATTACTTAATTTACTCTGTAACCTAACAAAACATCTTAATTTGCTATTTTTCAAATAGAAAATATTTAATATTAAGTAGTAACTTATATTTATTGTTGATACTAATGTGGATTTTACCATTTGGCAGTTACCAGATGATGAGGACGCTGCAATAAAATTGTTTCAGGACTTTGGATACATAAAAAAAGTTTTTATTCAAAAAAAAGTATGAACGTCTTCATTCAAAAAGTGAAATGCTTACTGCAATGCTAAGAGACATTTACAATGCTATGCCTGTAGTTTAAATTGAGTTAATTTTATTAATTTATCATATAATATTTATTTGTTCTTTTATGTTAAGTCTATATTCGTGTCGATTTAATAAAATAGTTCGTGAAAGTCTGTAATTTTCAAATGTTATATTTTTAAATGCTCAATTTTGTGCCAACATTTTTTTTTCCAATTGAATCCTTTCACATGAATTTCATTTTGTGCCAATTATTGCACTTGGTGACGACAATGGTGTTGGTATAACGGAAATGTACCAAATAAATTTATCCAAAATACACAAAATCAATTAAATGTAATTCAATTCAAAAGAGGCACATTTTTTTTTATTTTTTATATAATTTAAACTTCTGTAACCAGTAGTAAATAGTATGTGGATCATTTACCTATTGTAGAATGAAACTCTTTTAAATAAAAGACAGTGCTTTGAATTTACGCCCATTTTATTAAGGAAACTAATATACAGTAATTACTGTATTGAAGGATTTCATTAAAATCTCCATTTTCCTTACTACAGTGCAACATTGTATAACAAAACAGAAGTAATTTAGCTTTAAGATGCTGCAATCAATTTCTCAACTTAGAATGGATGAATGCAAAAGATGCAAAAAATTCTTATCCCTGTAGAGTTTATTTTTAGAACATTTGTCTTTTAAATCAGCATGCTAGTATACATAATTACAAATTTGTTTGTTTTAAGTTTGCACAATAGTTTTTAAAATATTACATTTTTATATGATAAATAAAGAATTGGTAGGTTTTTTTTTTTTTTTTTTTTTTTTTTTAACAGAAATTATATAAACAATAAAAAAATACCCCCGTACCTCTAAAGTTGTAAAAAACATAACCTGTAAATACCTGCTGAACCTGAAGTTTGTTATTAAAAAATAACTTATTTTTCCATAAATAATATTTTTAATATTAATTAAAATTTCCAATTTAAATTTAATATAATTAGGTTTTGAATTTAATTCTTTTATATAGTTAATATATTTTAATTTTGAGCATCTGTTTTGTTTTCTGTTGTTTTCTTCCAGTTTTTTCCATTTCTTCCGGTTTTTTCCAATTTCTTCCGGAAGAAACCCAACCCTGTGTCAAAGTAACTTCATTTTTTCTTTATTGTCTTTTAACCCTTTGAGGCGTGGTGGGATATATTATATCCCACCTAATTTTAATACGATTCAAACCAGAAACTTTGAATTAAATTTTACTTTTTTAACTTTGACGGGGAAAAGTTGAAAAATTGCTTTTCCTTATTTTGAACTAAATTACGGTGAGAATTGAAATGCTATTGTTTTATGAGTGATAATATCAGATTTATAGCTTGGAGGTACACAATGTATTTTCCTACTTTACAAAGCCATTTTGAAGGAAATGTTATGTGAAAATATAAAGTGAAGAAAATAAAGAACTGCTGGTTTCTAGCAATACAAATTCTAGAAACATTGACAAAGTGAGCAATTCGACTTTTATGAAATGAAAGAAAGAGCACCCATACATCATATGTAAAGAATATGAATTTATATATTTGGAGTTATTAGAAAGAATTTATAGAAAGCCTGTTTTTATTTTGTTTTAGTGATTAACACAGAGATAAAGTATTTAATATATACAGCCCCCCCCCCCCCCCTGCTCTTAACACATAAAAATAGAAATAATATTATTGTTAACATGGTTGCAAAAAGAAATGAGAGAATATGATATAACATAAAATTGCCACCATGAAATGCAGTTTCGCACATAGAAAAAAAAAAAAAAAAGGAATTAGGCGTCATTTGACAACGCTGCCCTTTCATGAGTTTTTGTTAAAAGCAAATATAGGTATACTGCAATAAAATAGTTTCATTGTGTACAAATAACATGAACTACAAAGCTTTTTGTAAATAGTTTTTTTAACTATAATTTCTGTTCCGATTATATTTATAAATGGCTAATTAATAAGTGGTGTTTTTAAAGTAAGGCATTTTAATTTTGTTTTGTAAAATTTATTTTTTGTTTTTCAGAAGAAGAATAAAAATCTGGAAAGAAAAAAGTTCTCTGTGAAGATGACTGTAGATTTTCAGCTCTTGTTTATCAACTTAAATTAAGAAACATCAGAAATTTAATTGTAACAGGATTAAATTTTCTTGTAAAATATTTCTGATAAATTTTGAGCATCTTGTAAATACATAAATAAATGTTTTTTGGTTGGTTTGTTTTACATTTGTTGTGAAAAATAAAATTTATATGAAAAAAAAGCATTCAGTTCTAGTGTTTTTAAATATATATATTTATTTATGCAAGTGATGTTGTTAAAAAGGATGTACTATATATTTTCCCCTTTCTCATTCTAAGAACATTCCCCCTTCTTTTTACAGGTTAAGATATAATTCAATAAAAGTGTTTTATGTAGGCTATATTTTAAAAACTGACAGCCTGATAAACTGTTTTTGTTGGTTGATTATAAATTAGCATTGCTTGGAGATCAGGTATTAAAAATAATTTGCTGTATAAATACTTTTGAAAATTTTAATAAAAATTTCATCATAATCTCATTAAAAGTTGAGATTAAAATTTTAATGTACATAATATTGTATGAATCAGTTTGAAATTTTGTTAGTCAAAAAGTCACATACCTCCTGCTGGAAGGAAAAAATATTTTAAAGATTTCTTTATTGGTAATATATAAAAAAAAAAAAAAAAAAAAAAAAAAAAAAAAAAAAAAAAAATCAGTACTTATTACTTGCTAATCTTTAAAAAATAAAAACAATGATATATTATTATTTCTGAGTAATGTTTAGTCCATTTAAAAAAACAAACAAAAGATTTAGTGTATTAATGGTGAACCTGCCGTGTTCTAGAAGATCAACTGCCACTACTATTTTGAAAAAATATTAAACTTATTTAATAAGAGAAATTTTAAGATTACATAAGAAGGAAAATAGTGACAATTGGCTTTCTGTCAATTAGTAATATTTTGTAAATATATATACATTGAAATTTTGTTCTATGATGTGTATAAGGGGGGAAGAGTCCTTAACAGACTAAAACATTACTTTATAGGAATACTGCTACATTTTTCTGATATTATATGCCAAAGAGATGAAGATAGTGAAATGACATTTTTTGAACGGACCTAATTTACATATATGTATAGTTACATCATTAAAAAAAATTCTTAAATTTCAATGATCAGTAATGTCAACATTTTACCAATTTTATAAAATAGAGTTCCTGCGTTTTTGTTTTATTTTCAAGCTGGATAATTGGAAGAAACATCCAGGTAAGAAATTGTATTATAAAAGCACCAGTGGACCCATGCGAAGATTTCACACTGCAGTCTAATACTTTTTAGCAATATCTAATACTCTTTAGATGCAGGTTTAAACTTGTAAAGGAAAATTAAGGACTGAAACTATCTTCAAACAACATTAGTCGAGCCAGAATATCATCTCGTTTATTCCATCACAGTTACAGTAAAAACTGATCGAGCATAGCAAAGACAAAAAAATATATATATCTATAGTTAATTAACTGCTTTAGAGGATGACATCAGTTTCGGAAAAAACATGGGACAAAGAAAAATAAATTGAGCATTTCAATTTTGCTTTTTAGTCATAAATATAAAATAAACCCGTGCAGCAACTATGTCCCATTTTATCTTTTTTGTAGTATTTATTTTTTATAATCATTTTAAGCATTATATAATGTGGTATTTTATTTTTGTGGCCACACTAATTTGAGGAAAGCCTTTCATTTCTTTTATGAAAACAATGCAGATTTAATTTTTAATTTACAGTAATTTTTAATCAAAAAATATGTTTTACCGAGATGTGAGTGCAGTATGTCAGAAGCTGGTTCAAAATCCTTTCTTATGGCATCTCGTTCATTGTTTTGCATTTCCTATTTTCTGAGAAAAGGGGATGTTGATAACAGAAATAATATATACTAGTGGGCCTGTGTGAAGATTTCCCACTGCAGCCTAATATTTTTTAGATGCATGTTTAAACTTCTAAAAAAAAATAAAGCCAGAATATAATCCAATTTATTCTTTCACATTTTACAGTAAAAACTGACTGAAAATATCAAGAGCGATATATATTGTATTTTAACTACATTAGAGGGTGACATAATGTTTTGAAAAAAAAAATTGAGCGTTTGAATTTAAATTTCGCTTTTTTATCATAAATATAAAATAAACCCATGCAGCAACCATGTCCACTTTATCTTTATTGAACATTTTTTTTATAATCATTGTTGTGGAATTTAATTTTTGTGGCAACAGTAATTTGAGGAAAAACTTTCATTTCATTTCTGAAAACAATGCCTATTTAATTTATTACTTGCAATTTTAACCAAAATACATGTTTTAAAGAAATGTGAGTGTACTATGTCAGAAGTCGCTTGAAAATCCTTTCATATGGTATCTCATTTAACATTATGCATTTTTTATTTGCTTCGAAAAAGGGATGTTGAATATAATCATTAGATAACAATTTTCAATGGAAATTCTGGCTGGACAATCCACCTGGTGAATTAGCTTGAAGAAACATAAATTGAAACTACTTAAAAATTTACTCCTTTGAATAGAATGTTTAAACCTATAATTTAATTAAAAATTGAAGAAAATTAGTTTTTTGTTTCGTATTCTCACCATCATTGGTAATTTAACGCTCAATATATATTTTACACCTTGTGTTATCAACTTTTTTTTTATTAATTACAATTATGGCTTTTGCAACTTTTTCAGAATAACATTAAAAAATAAATCATAACCATATGGCCTTTTATTCCGATCTAATGAGATGAGTGGATACGGCCAATTTTTGCCTCCATTGGGACACTTTTTTTTTTTTTAATTATTATTATTGCTTCCAGATTGAAAGTATTCTATACAAGATCTGAAACACTTTCGATTTTATTGTATTTTGACCTTTTTAATATGGGGTGCTTATAACACCATTGCAGTTTTTAACTGAAAAATATTATAATAAAGGGAAACATGTATGCATAAAAGTCAGGTTGGTGTTATGAGCTCTTGTTAAGAAAAATATTCCAATAGATTTTTTTTTTTTTTTTCAAATTTTGAATAAAATATTTAGAGTTTTCAGACAAAAATTATGGACCAGTAAATTTAGATTCTAAAGTTTAAAATAACTTAAAAAAAGAAAAAAAAATTGTCCCTGCCAAAGGAGTAAAAATGAGCCTTTCTTGCTCAACTTTACTTTTTTGAGGACCATAAAAAGTATAATTCTGGCCAGCTTCCATTCATGATATCTAATAGTGGCATGAATATGGCTAGCTTTGGGCTATCATTCATTAATGATGCCCATTGATGGCGACAAAGTGACTAGCTTTCGGCATGCATTCATTAATGATTACCATTGATGGCAACAAAGTGGCTAGATTTCGGCTTGCATTCATTAATGATGGCAACGAAGTGGCTAGCTTTCGGCTTGCATACATTAATGATGCCCATTCATGGCAACAAAGTGGCTAGCTTTCGGCTTGCATACATTAATGATGCCCATTCATGGCAACAAAGTGGCTAGCTTTCGGCATGCATTCATTAATGATTACCATTGATGGCAACAAAGTGGCTAGCTTTCGGCTTGCATTCATTAATGATGCCCATTCATGGCAACAAAGTGGCTAGCTTTCGGCTTGCATACATTAATGATGCCCATTCATGGCAACAAAGTGGCTAGCTTTTGGCATGCATTCATTAATGATTACCATTGATGGCAACAAAGTGGCTAGCTTTCGGCTTGCATTCATTAATGATGGCAACGAAGTGGCTAGCTTTCGGCTTGCATACATTAATGATGTCCATTCATGGCAACAAAGTGGCTAGCTTTCGGCATGCATTCATTAATGAATAGCATTGATGGTATGTGGATGGCTGGCTTAAGGCTAGTTTACATTTATGATGACCAATAAATTAACATTTATGGCCAGCTTTGGGGTAGCTTTTATTCTTAACAAACGCAGGTGGCATGGCTGTGGCGATCTTCTGGCTAGATTTTATTCACGATGATCGTTAATGGCCAAACTGTGGCTAGTTTTCATTAATAATTGCCACTTAAAGTATAACTGTGGCCAGTTTTAGGCTATCCGTCAATTATGATTAACCACTTGTGGCACAATTATGGGCATCTTAATGTAGTTATGGCCAATTCTGTTGCGGCCACATTGTGGCCGGCGTGACAGTTTTTTTAAGTTGCCGTTACGGCAAACGATTGCGGCCCCTCATCTACTAGTTTGGGCCAAGGCTAACGTAGCCATCAGTGGCCCGCAAGTTCTGTGTTAGTTGGGTATATCCCAAGTGTAGATAATTGGCCGTCAATAATCAACTCAACCCAACACAGCTACAAAGGACATGTGAAGCAGTCTCTTCCTCGTACTTACAACCCCTACAAAGAGGACCACTGACCACCTTCATAATGCAAAGTTGTCTATTAAGTCTACAATGCCCTGTTAACAGTTCCACCATATTTCGTAGACTATTCCTTCTGAGCCCAATGAGTTCCTGTGCCCTTTTACTAGGGCAGCTACTGTTGAGCTATTTCGCTTGCCTCTGTCCATCATCTCAAGTTTACATAAACACCGGGGAAACTAGTAAATCTACAGATCAGGAGCCTCATAGTCAGCTTTGAAAGTCAATGTTTTTTAATATCATTTATCATAATATTTAACATCTTACAATCCGAAAATGAAATTTTTTATATTACTACATCTATATTTATACGCATATAAAATAATTCGAAGGTTTCAGAAATTAGAAACGTTAAATTAAACACGGTTTATGCAATAATATTCTGACATTCTTGTGAACTTCTTATTCTATTTTTTAGATTAAAAAATACATTTGTTCAAGGGGGCAGAGCCCCCCCCTGAGTCCCCCGTAATATTAATAAATTTATATTCGTGATTTCCTAAAGTTTGTGTGAATGATTCTAGTATATCTTGGATGTGGTTCTACACAGTGGTTTTATTAGGAGAAGCAAAAATTTCGAAAATAATTTCATGTTATCCTAATACTGTTTAGCAATATTTACTTACCTGCCAACCACGAAACACTCGCATCTGATAGATAAGTTGAATAATATCTCGTGTACAAAAGCAACTTATGGAAATGTAAACTAAATCTACTATATTTCACTTATATCTATTTCAGAAATCTAGTGTTACAATTTTTTTTTCGGAAAAACAGCTTTGATGGTCATTCTATAATATTTATTTTACCTAAGTACATCCTGATCTAACTCTATGGCAATAGCATACTAAAATCCCTTCAAAATAGGCTTATTTGGAAACTTTTAAACCTATTGGGTAATCATTCATAATCGTGCCCACTGCCAATTCATTAAATAGCAACCGTGATTTGGCGCTATAAACTATTTTTTGTGATAACATTTTATGATCTCAGTTTCCAGTAATTGTGCTATTTCAGGCTGTATGGATGCATTTTACTACGCCGATTTCTTTAGATTAACCATATCCTTGTACGAGATATTATATTCTATTTTAAAAATAATACTAATTTTCAACCACGAAAAATCCACATCTCTTCTAAAAAAAACAATAACATCTCATGTAGAAATCTTTCGGTTATCATTCTATAATAGTTAAAAGGCAACTTGTATCAAAATAAATTCTCATTTATTTCAATAAAATATTAAAATCACCCAAAAATATTTTATTTTGCGAATAGAATATTGTAGCAAAATAGTCTGAGATATTTTAATTTTATTATTTTGATATTCTTTGAAATATAGTTGGTAGGTTACGGTTAAATTAAAAAGGAAAATAAAAATAAATGCATTTTAAAATTTGCAAAAATGATAAAATAAAATGTATTATATTATTAGAATGAATGTATAAAATTGCACCAAAAAGTATACACCTAATTTTAAAAATCGGACGAATGTATTAAGAAAATTTCAAACTAGTTTGAATAATTTAAGACCTGACTTGATAAATTTTAGCCTTCATAACTTACCGTTTAAATACATTAATCAAATGCGCCATTTTATTTTCAACAAATGAAAAATTTCAAAATCGTCTGCATTCCCATAGGAAAGCATTATGACCTAAAAAGAAATGTTCTGTATTTTCCGAAAGAATGAACCAAACGTATCTAAAAACTATACAGTTAATTCCTGGTACCTCACCAACATATCTATCAAAAATCAAACTTATCGGATCATTTTTGTGGCAGTTATCGCGGAACAGACAGACAGACCGACAGACAGATACCAAAAACTTTTCGGGTCTCCACAGTGAGCCTCAACTGACGTTTCGGCAAAAATGTTAATTTAAAAGAAATATATGAATCATCGAATTTTAAACTTGATAAAGGCAAATGTACAAACGCATTATTCCAGAATAACGCCATCCGATAACTGTGCTGTGCGATTTATTGATTAAAAAACAAACACATGACTAAATTCCTTGAGGATATGTTGAAGTCACCGACGGACATGTCCACTGTATTAATATGCATTTTATCTGAACAGTTGCGTTAAGCTAAATGGTACATTTACAAAGAAAATAACGTTTATCTAATATTTGTTTTACGAAGAGCTGTGTAATAATTCACTCTGTATTAAAGGACACTATTCATTTACTTGTGTTGTTTTTCTTTGTTTGCTAAATCAAGTTTATCAAAATATATTTAAAAAATTAATATAATACCGGATCCAAAATGTCCTTGACACATTTCAAAATTCAGTAAAAGATAAAAAAATTGGCGTACAAGAGTGTAGTTTTGACGAAAATGCTTCTTAAGATTTTAAATTTTGTTTAAGAAAATACTAAAAAAAAAGTTCAAAAAATTTCTCATAGATGGTGTTGCTTCTGAAAAGGGTTCGAATAGATAGAATGCTTTTATACATAACAATGTTTTTTGTTGGTATGTCACCATTATCTTACAGAGGTACCCTATTAATCTTGGGGTGCTTTATATTATCACCAAACTAATGTTTGTTGACTTGTCTCACTCGTCTATTCGAACACAGAAGGGCAATTATTGTTGAGTTCTGGAATATGGGTTGGCATAGTCTGGACAAAAACTGTGCATACGCATTGTGCTTCTTTCTCCATTGTTATGCAGTATGCCCAATAAAGTCCCTTGCCACCCTCTTAACTTCGGAACGGCTGCTGCTATATTCATAAAAGTAGTGTCTAGGTATAGTAAAATAGCCATGCGCTACTCAATGAAACCGCCTATGGCGCCACCTGCTGGGATGTTGCGGAGTTAGCGTTGCTATCTCGAAAACGGAAAGAGATAGAGAAAAAAAGTGATCTACAATGTTGTAGAGCATCATCGATTTAATACGAAAAGACACATTGTGGACATTAATGCGAAGAATAGAACGGTTAAAACACGCATTTGTCTTTTCGTGATTTCCTTCACTGTGACGTGACAAAACGATCTTAGAAAGAAAAAAAGCAACTAGTTATAATAATATAACTTTATTTTAAATTTTCAAACTTCTCACCGTCAGCTGCAATGCTTATTTGGATATTTGTTTGAATTTCACGTTGCACACGTTGGTGCATAGATGGTGACACGTTGGCACAGGCGCCCGTAATAGCGTCGTTTAATGTCCTGCAATGTTTGTGGAGGGGTCGCACAGACCTGCTGTTTCATAACTGGTTGTTTCTTTCTTTCTAAGATCGTTTTGTCACGTCACAGTGTAGGAAATCACAAAAAAAGAAAAAATGCGCGTTTTAACCGTTCTATTCTTCGCATTAATGGCCACAAGGTGTCTTTTCGTACAAAATGATGATACTCTACAACCTATATCACTTTATTTCTCTATCTCTTTCCGTATTCGAGATAGGAATGCTAACTCTGCAGCAATCCACCATGTGGCGCTATAGGCGGTTTCATTGTGTAGCGCATCGCTACTTTACTATACCTAGACACCACTTTTATGACTATAGCAGCAGCCGTTCCCAAGTTAAGAGGGTGGCAAGGGACTTTAGTGGGCATACTGTATATAAAGGCATTCTACCTATTCGATAACTTTCTAGAAGCAGCGTCATCTTTGAGAAATTTTTGCAACCTTTTTTTTATTTGCTTAAACAAAATTTTCAATCATAATAAGCATTTTTGTCCAAATCGCACTCTCGTACGCTAATTCCTTGAACTTTCATTTAATTTAAAAATGTGCCAAGGATTTTTGAGACATCTTGTCTTAGCAGAAAATACATTTATATCAACAGCAAATAATATAATAACATCTAATACAATTATTTATTTCAATATATTATAATTTTAATTTAAAAATATTCTACGTAAATTTAATTCTAAAAAGTAATGTATTTCTTATTGGCAATGCATGAAATTTAGAGCTGTTCAAAGAGTTTAGGTAATATATAGAATGACGAAATTTGAATGTCAAAATATGAAAAGAATATTGTTCACACATTTTTAATGCCAAAAAAACAAACAGAAAAAGGATGAAATAAAGTATCATTATTTCAAGTTACCATTCAAGCCTTCCTTGTGGCAACAAGTTGGTGATTCTTAAGCATTCCTTGTGGCAATCAGCTTGTTATTTTCTACAACATTTTTATCAGTAGGGACATTTTTCATTTTAGTTGATATTATCTTTTTTAATTTATGAATTTTTAATGAAAATCTTTTTAAAACTCTCTTTTCAAATATTATTACTTTTTCGTAAAAAAAGCCAAAGACTTAAGTGAAATTAAATATAAAATCTTTTTCCTTCTTTGAATAAGTTCAGATTTCATTTATTTTTGTTTTCTCAATAAAAAGTTTTATATTCTATTTTGAATTTCCACCTTTTCAAACACATCTTTTCAGTAAAAGCGTTTTAATAGCCCTAGTTTAATACTTCGATTAAATAATTTTTTTTTTCATTCTACGCAATATATTGGGATTACATACAGAGTTGCCAAGTCTCCGGATTTTTGGACACCAGTAATTTTTTAGAGAAAATCTTGTTCTTTTAAATCGCAAAATGCTCTGATTAAAGAAAATTACATATTCTGTACTAAATTACTGGTATCCAAAAAGCCGGAGACTTGGCAGGTCTGTACATATAATTATCAGAAAAATTATTTGAAATATAAAACTAAGTCACATATTTCACACTTCCTTAACTCAAAACGCAAGACATTCTATATATTCCTTAGGAATTTTATATACTGCCTCGTTTTTATACTTTAGCAGTAACATATTTAAGAATCATAACAATTTATATTGGCTATTAGATACTGGAATATAAAGGGTTAGCTTAAATGACACATCGGGTTTCGAAAAACAGTTTATTTACGAGTATACGATATGTGACGTGTGATACATGAAAAGATACATACATTCACCAAATTTCTGACACATACTACAAATGTTCAATGTGGACGCCCTTTAAAGTAGACACCCGGCACACATCCCAACGGTAATCCAGTTCCATCCATACGTTCAATAGCATGTTTTTGTCAATGTCCGCCACAGCAGCTGTAATAATTTCCTGCAATGCTGGCAGTGTTCTATGCTCTGGGAGTAGATAAACTTTGTTCGTCACATAATCCCACATGAAAAAGTCACATGGCGTCAGATCTGGCGACCTGGGACTTGGCAACAGAGGAACATCATCCAGACCAGCGCGACCTATCCAGCTATGTGGCAGTTCTCTGATATTGATGTGAAGTTATTTTAAATTTGGTGAGTGTATGTATCTTGTCATGTATCAATACACAGTGTTCTGAACACACTCTCAATACACAGTGTTCTGAAACCCGATAAAACATTTAGGCTAATATTGTATAATGAAATACAATTGATGTGAGTACAGTAGTACTTTTGATGATGAGGTAAAAACCAAGCATTTTACAGAAGTGTAAAAACGGACTTGGTCATTTTCGAAACCGGCAGTTTTATTTGACGATTTAAAAAGTAAATCAAGAAAAGGAAGATATATTTGTTTAATAAGTTTTATTTTGAAGCACTAAAGTGTCTTCTGAACAACACTATTATTATTTGATTGAGTCAAAAGAAAAAGAAAAAGAAAAAGAAAATCTCTGATCCAGTTGTTTGCACACTTTATTGTTATGCAACCTACTTTAGAGGGATAGAATTACTATAGAGTCTTTTGTGTCATCTATCTTTTTTTTTCTCTTTGTGGAAAGTATATTGTCTCTCTGTGTGTCTCCCTGTGTGTGTGTCTTACCTACCCTTTTAAACATTTTGTGTAGCTAAGGATAAAGCAAAAAGAAAAATTACTATTTTTATAAATTTTAATAAATTTTGATGTCTTATTCAAATTTTAAATAGATATTGATATTTTAAAAATACTCAGGGCAGAAAACTCTCAAAGGCAGACAGCCAAAATGGTGATTTCTTTAAGTCAATCTGATAGACCCTCTAAACATGGTTTTAGAAAAACAGCCTATACTAATGAATTTTTACTCAACGCATAGATACCAGATGAGTGATAGATAATATTTTTGTGAAAATGTATTAATTGAAATCTCCTTTTACTGCACAAAAAAAAATGGAAATTATTAAGTAATACAGTGTGTTTCTAAATGAATATCGGGGTTTTAATGCTTTGTAGTATCTATTATAAAAAACTTAAAATTATACCTAATACATAAAATGAAAGAGCAACTCAAACAGTTTTACCTATAAGCTTACAAGTGTTCAATGTGAACACCTTTCGTCACACGGCACACATCAAGTCGATAGCTCAGTTTTTCCCAAACGCCACTCTACGCTCACCCGATCTGACGCCATGTGATTTCTACCTGTTTGGGTTCATAAAGGATCGAGTGTATGTGCTTCCACTTCCAGCTGACCTACCCAACCTAAGAAAAAGGATTGAGGCAGCTGTTGCAACAATTACCCCACAAACACTAATTAACGTTTGGGAAGAACTGAGCTTTCGACTTCATGTGTGCTGTGTGACGAAGGGTGTTCACATTGAACACTTGTAAGTTTTAGGTAAAACTGTTTGAGTTGCTCTTTCATTTTATGTATTAATTATAATTTTAAGTTGTATGTAATAAATACTACCAAGCGTTAAAATCCAGATATTCATTTAGAAACACCCTGTATATTATAAAAATACTGTTTAAAGTCAATGCGATTTATGGAATTGTTTATCACCAACGGCTGAATATGTATCGACATTAAAACTTTCTTAATTTTAATCTAAAGCTGCTCTTTACAGAAAGTTTAATAAAGTGCTGACTTTCTCTTAAACTATTTAAGTGTATGTTTCACAATATTTATTTTCAAGTTGTAACATATAATTTTCTCTACATTATTTCAGCAGATAAATGTGATTATAAATTTTGAAAACGTGGACGAACATTTCGCGACCCATGAAACGATCGCTCACGAAACATCAGTGAGTAGCAATCCATTTTGTTTGGGAAAAAATTCGCGTAACCAATGAGCTTACTTTGATATATTTTTAAAAAAGAGCGACAAAATATATTTAAAAATACATAAAATTATATTTTTAGGTATCAGCTGAAAAACAATCCTCAGCAGCGTCAATTTATGCATACGGTTATACGAATATGTATTTAATTCAAGAGCGTGTAATTTTAGAACATTAACGGTCGTATTCACCATTAACCTCAACCTAGAAAACCTGGGTCGAACGCTCAAATGGTATTCATCATTAATCTGATTGGACATCGGCCGCTGTTAGGTCCAATCAAGTTTATCGGGAATTCCCAGGCGTTCGATTGAGTTTTTCTAGGTTGAGGTAGATGGTGAATACAAGCATAAGTGAATTCAAGAAAAAATCAGGATTTTCGTGATTTAAAAATGGAATTGGTGTGAGAAGCTTTAGCTGTTTATTTTCACACCGTTAAATAAGAAAATATAATAAATGGAAGTATATAATATGACGTTTATTATTGCATTTCCAGTTAAGGTAAACAATAAGCAGTTTACACATGTTCATTTAATCTTACACTTGACTTGTGAAATAATGAAAATAGAGTGAAAGTTCAGAAAATACAAAGAGCAAAATATGTATGTATCTCAAAATGTTTCATATCCTTTTTGTTATTTAGCCACAATGACATTAAAATGAAGAAACTAACAAACAGCTTTAAACAGATGAAATATCTACTTTACCTGAGAATACGCTGAAGTAATATAAGGAAAAGTATATAAAGAATAATTTTTTAACGTATTCTTTGTTTATAGAATTATCTAAATTTCTAGGATGAATTTTTAAGTGTAAAATTGAAATTTGTTCACACCTAATAAACTTATTTTGTATCTTTTTTAAACCATTGTTTTTTAAAGAACAGTTAACAAATTAAGATTTACGAATAATTTCTTGCAGGATTTGAATTTAAAATATTACTTACAAATCTTGTACAGTACTTAAAAAAGGAAAAGTCTGAATCAGTTCTAACCACATTGTAAAAACGACAAACTATACCTCATCTAATAAAATACAATATAATGACGCACGAAAATAGAAAATAACCTCTCACGAGTCACCCACGTTTCCGAAAAGCGTTTTGTATCTTTCGAAACCTCAGATATCATTACATATTTCAGTATTTAAAGAGATATTAGAAAAAAAAGTAGAGGAAAGGTGTGTAATATGCTATACTTTCCAAATATGAGACACGTCGATTCTAGCTATAGTAAGGGTTGGTCTCTGGTGTTGACCTCATGAATTACTTCCCGAGAAGTTGTAGCGACTACTTTGAAAACAAAAAGGCCAGTTCGCTGCTATCCGGCGTGGTGCGAAAGAGATTTAAACTTTTTTTTTTTTTGAGATGTTTGCAGTTTTTGCTTTGAGTGAACTTATTTCTGTAAAGGTGAGTGTATTTAAATTTTATGTATAGATGATTTTATTTGTCATAAAGTGAACTATAAATTAGGGAAAATAGTTTAACGTTAAATTGAACCAGGAATCCACGAGGTTAAGGCTTTTGTTGACGAAGCTGTGCTCCTAATATGAGATACTATGGGCTGTGTTATTATGGGCTATGATACTATGTGACACATCAAACGTAGACATCGAAGAAGAAGACACAGAATGTCTATTCTGCACAGGCCGTTTTTCTGATGACAAGCACAGTGCACAAAATGTTACCGCTGGGCTCACAAAGACTGTGGTGCGAAAGGAAAAACTTTTTATGTGCCCTGAGTGTTGAAAATTGAAGCGCAAAATATAAGACACATTATTGACTTATACAAATTCAAACAATTCTTAAAATAGTCCGTACGACGAAGGGTTTGTACTGACACATATTAGGACACTTCTTCAAGCTGCTTATATTCTTTATTTATCTACATGAATCCGTTGTAATGTATGTATAATTATGCCGTTTACACACAACATTAATCGAAATTGCACTTATTTCAAATCTTACTACTTAAATATTAAGTACAAAAAGGGTATCTCATATTAAGCACTTTTAATAATTTGCTACCACTGATTTTCGGAAAAGTTTCCGAGAAGATTTTATAGTGAATCAATCAATTTTCCCAAACCCAAATATCGTTTTTATGACGATATTTGGATACTATCAATTCTCAATTAAACATTTTCAGCTGCGGACCTGATTTTGTACATGCAAGAGTAAGAATATAATATTAAATTTAATATTAATGTTAATGCTGTTACTTTATCATGTTTGTCTGAAACATGTTTAGTGAACATGAAACTTGATAACTGATAGCATCCGAAAATCCTATATTACGGGTTCAGAAAAATAATTAATACACTATTCACTAACCACTCGGAAATATTTGCGAAAATCAGTGGCAGCTTTTTATGAATACTTTTTCAAATCTGGAAATTTTTTTGGTTTCTGATGTTTCTAAATATAAAGAACGCTTTTCGAAATTGTGGGTAACTGCAAAAAGGTTATTGTATATTTTCGTTTCGATATATAATATTTTCCTAGATTAATAAACATTTGTATTTTTTACAGTGTAGCTATAAACAAAATGTATTAACCTGAGAATGCGCATTGGGCCTTTTAGTTCCAAATGCTACAAAAATTTGCCACAGTAATCCAACTTTTCACTAAAAATTGATACTTTTGCTCAATAGTAGCTTCCCGGGTTACCTGTATATCAATCATGGGTATTTCCAGTTCCCATTATTTTTATTATCAGAGAAAATAAACATTTCGGGACTTTTAAATGAGCTTCCCGTAATCATATTTGTATTTATATTCTAAAGTATAATTTGAAAATACATTATTTGAATTATAAAGATGAAGTGTAGTTATTATAGAAGTTATTAGCTGAAGTGACGACGGATGAAGAATCATTTAATGGAGAAAAGCATTAACCAGTTTATGAAGTATTCTGAAAAGGAATTGGGTTCAAGTGAAGAACCAGTCACTTGTGAATTTTAAGATTACTATCTTACCAGTGATGGTAACACCCAAACTCAATATATCGATAGAAAGGGATAACTTGCTCATATTTTGATAATTGCTCTCAGGGCCTCGCTAAGGGGGGGAACGCGGGGGAGCCTCCCCCACCAAACGTTCCCGAATGATGTTACACTTGGCAAATTAAAAAACTTTTAGTTGGCAAATTGGTTTAAAACTTTAATAAAAACTGTAATATACTTTCTATTTCTGATAGACTTGGCAAAAGTTATAAATCTAATTGGGAATATTATTAAACTTTTTACAAATAAGAAATATATTACATTTTATAATTGTGGTAACTTGGCAAAATTATAAAACTAGTTGGTAAACTGGTTGAATTGGCGAAAACTATTTATTTTTGCTTCTCAATGAGTTGTCAAATACTGAAATTTGACTTGGCAATTTAAGGTCCTCTCCCCCCCCCCCCCCCCAATAAAAAGTGTTAGCGATGGCCTTGATTACTCTAGATATTAATTAGAATATCATTAAATATCGCATTGAAAATGCCATTTTTTAAACCAAAATGGCTAAAGAAAAGAACTGTTGTTGTGGATTTGGAAGCGGAAATGAACGAATTCGAAATTATTTTACTAATTAGCGAATTTTAAGAAAACTAATTAAGATATCAATTTGAAAATTTCTGAGCATATGTAAAAAAAAAATCTGCATCCGTCTATGCAATTTTTGAAAAATTCGGCCGGCAATTTTTCTTAATTTATGCAAAAAACTGCTAAAAATCTGCTGGCGCCAGTGAAAAAAAATCCGAGACAGTTTCAGACAGGGATCTGCTTTCATTAAAAACTGAACTACAAAGAGATCTGTTTCTCTGGCCGATCCCCCATTTAGTTTGCGAAAATGAAAGGAAATAATTGCCAATTTTTACTAATGAACAAAATTTAGATAACTAATTAAGATATAGATCTGAAATTGAGGATGGAAAGTGTTGTGATCTGCCGGATATTTTAGCGTAACGTCTTCGTTATGTTCTATTTATCAGAAAAATGTAATTATTTTTTTAATTTTCGCGTTAATGTAGGTGAAGGTGGTTTTCTTGAACAAATTATTCGTTATATTTGAGGGTATGGGGAGGGACGGGGTTAACGCCTTGCACTGAGATTGTTGTTATCTCGGGCCCGGGCAACGCTGGGCGGATAGCTAGTTAGAAATAAATTAAAGTTTGTACATCCTATTCAAGATTAAATACTTTTTATTGGTATTTGTTTGATAAAACATGTAAGCTTTATTCCTATAGAAAATTTTATCAATTTCGTTTGTACACTATAAAACTTTTGTGCTAGGTTGAATAAACTGATGGTGAAACAGTAGCTGCAGCCATAAGATGATAAACTTACGTTCTAACATTTGGAGCTCTGGTCGAGCTATAGATCCAAATTTCGGTAGCGATTTCACCATACTATCGTTGCAACTACTGCAGCACCAAAAGTTTGTTCAACACAGCACATAACATTTAAGAGTGTAAACCGTATTTGCATTGTTTTAGAGTATAAATATTGCGTGCATACAAGTTAACTACAGTTAAACTGGATGCTTTCATAGCTTGATTGTTATATATTAACTGGAAAAATTGAAGTAAAACTTTTTGCAACTATAATATATTTCTTAGTGAATAGATAGATTGAAAAACATGTTGATTTTAGGTCACCTATACTGTCAGAAGAGAAGCTTTAGGCTGGAATTAAAAGCATATATTTTATATATAATGCATAAGCAAATAACATATAAAGCATATATTTTACATTTAGATCAAAGGCAAATTATATTACAGTATAAGCAATTTATATATAAAGTATAGGGAAATTGATAAAAACAAAAGTTAAATATTGGAATATTTTTTCGATTTGAATGACGTCATAAAATGTTCGATAAATCATGCGATGTAATCTTTTGTCTAGTTATTATATACCTATGCCTACTTTGTTGCGTCATTGGATTTTTTATGACATTGTATAGAACTAATGACACTACCAAAGAGTAACTACTGATATTCAGCATCAATTGCCAATTTTTCCTAGAGCAAAAATTTGAGATGTTTTAGGGTTTTTAATTTTCCATTGTCTAAATAATATTTAAACAATGTTTTGTCGTTAAATGGAAATTTTCTAATCGAGCTCTGAGCAGATTTTCTTTATGTATGGCCACCAGTGTTGCCAATTTAGAGAGGGGGGGGGTTATTAAAAATATTCATACTAGAATTCATACTAGAAATTCCGAATATTTATGTTCACTTTATTTAATAACGGAAAGTGTGGAATTAAATAAAGAAGAAATTAATATTCTGAAATTCTAAATAACAAAATCCGTTAAATCGGCGACACGCTGTTTAAAATTCTGTCAGTTTCATAGATATTTACTAGCTCCATAAATACACTACTTCATTAAAAATATGTCTGTTTAAAACGCATCTTTTGTTTATAAAGCAAAAATTTGATATGTTAAAAACGCTGTTAAAAATAAATAATAAATAATAAATAAGAGCTGTAAATACGTTTAAAAATTATTTATCTAACGCAAAACACGACCTAAAAGCTTATATCAAAGACCTTTGTTAATTAGGATGCGTATCTATTAACAAGTCAAAAACAAATTTTTTTTATTTATTTTCACTAAATTTAACAGATAAGAGCACTATTCAGTGTATTGTTTTCTGTGTTAATGATAGACTTAATAATAAAATATTAAAATTTTCTCTTTCCTCTTAAATTTTAAAATATTGTTTGTTTTTCGCGAAAAAAGGATATTATCTCTGTTTTTTAAATGACGACAAATTTTATTTTTTTCTGGGAACTAAACTTTCACACAAGAAACAATCAGTTTTTTAAAATGTGGTAATAATTTAATTTCAGTTCTGTTAAGGTTTAGTTTTACTACATTTTACATAAAGCGAAATGTTTTTTTTTTTATGTTTCTTTTATTTATAAATTCAATTTGTCAGATAGCTTACATATCTTTTGGCTTGTTTCAATAATTCTATTTTTTATTTAATAATATTTGCATAAAATTATCACTTATTAACATTCGGAACGTCGCGCTACATCGGGAGATGCATGATATGAACTTTTTTTTGTCATATTTTGCTACAGCTTCGGTGAAAATGA
Organism: Maratus michaelseni; assembly: GCA_963931845.1. Classification (NCBI taxonomy): domain Eukaryota; kingdom Metazoa; phylum Arthropoda; class Arachnida; order Araneae; family Salticidae; genus Maratus; species Maratus michaelseni. The sequence continues at coordinate 214,945,716 of OZ007590.1, forward strand.
CGTTCCGTTCTCATATCTTCCTGATAATTAGCATATTCCTGTTGTGTTATCTCTCATCCGTGTAGTGTGATGATATTTGCAGTTTGCACATGGTTTTTGAAACATGAAATTACATCTCTCAATACTTACATCTAATTTGTAACTATTTTTGATTTTTCAGATTTTTTTTTTTAATTCGCGTATTACCATATCTTATGTTAGAGTATTTTGTGCAATATTTTCTCTTTAGTATTATTTATTTATCCTTATTATTATAGATAAAAAGTAGAAACTGAATATCACATATCCCTTTTATGGTGACCCACAAACAAATCCCCCAAATTGTATGATATTTTACAACGTAATTGTTTCTATTTCATCTAAATGTACACATAAGTTGTTAATTATATACATAAAATAACCGTATTTTCTACAAATTTGTTAGATAGCGGGTATTTTATGCATTTTGTAGTAGAATTTAACTTTTAAAACAAGACTATTACTATGTGAATTTGTAATTTTTTTGCATTATTTAAGTTTCTAGAGATGCGTCATGATATGCAATAAAGAATTAGAGAAAGTGTTTTTTAAATTCTTGTTTTTTTTAAAAATATAATAGCAGATTAGTAAATTTCTATAAATACTTCCGGTTTCACATGTTGAATAAGTTATATGGAATTTTGTATTAGTTTTATTCACTAATCTTTACCTAGATTACTTAAATATTAAACCAAGCTTTACAATTAGTAAGCAGGTTAATTATGCGTACATAATTACCAAAGCCTTAACTCATGCAAATGGATGCGGCCCTATTGAACGTTTTCAAGTAAATATGAATTGGTCTACCAGTATGTGTCTCCAAAACATGCACGGATGTTCCCAAAGTCAGAAATAACATATAAATGTTCTCAAAAAAGAGTATTATCATTCTCCAAGAAGAAAATAAATATTTTTTGTGATACGTTGCGAATTAAAGGAATCGTATATTTTCTTTGTCCAAAAATCACTAAAAACATGCCTTTACCATTTTTTATTGTATTTTAGAACATAAATTTTACTTGTTTCTTAAATATACAGGATGTTCATAATTAAACGACCCTACTTTAAAGTTGTCTACAGACAAAACTATTGGTTAGAAAGTTGTGAAATTTTGTGAAGCACATAATGAAGGAATGGGAATTTGTTTAAGCGAAAAAAAATAGTTCAAAATTTCGCCACCAAATGGCGTTTTTAATGAGTCAATCGCATTTTAAACATTCTATAAGTCCATGATAAACCAAGAATTTTACCTGATCTTAAAGATATGTTCACGACATGTTTTTAGCATTTCCCAGAACACACAGTTGTCAACTGTGGAACATGCTATCCTACGATTCCATATGGTAGCTGAAAATGATGGACGTCATGTGGAACACGTTTTGTTGCAATAAAATATGTAAACTATCTAAAATGTATTCTAAATTTATAATGCATTAAATTTTCTTGGTTTATCATGACTTACAAAATGTTTCAAATGTGAGTGATTTATTAAAAACGCCATCTAGTGGCGAAATTTTGAACTATTTTTTTTTCGCTTAAACAAATTCCCATTTGCTCCAAAATTTCACAACTTTCTGACCAATAGTTCCGTCTGTAGACAACTTTAAAGTAGGGTCGTTTAATTATGGACACCCTGTATGTAGTTAAAATTGCTTTCAATACCTTATTCCTCTTTATATAATGAGAAATGTGTTGGTATTTTTGATAAATAAACCGATTTGGTGAGCTGCATGTGTCAGATGTATAGTGACATTCCCTGTTACTCTAAAGGTATCTTTGATATATTAACTTAGGTCTGTTTAAGTAATCCATCCCCAGAGACTTTACTTAGATAAATAATGTGAACAGTATAAAAGTAAAAAATAATAAATATGAAGTTTTGAAGTTTCGAACTTTTTAATTTTCAACATGACGGATATCTGACCATGGTTAAACATTTTTAGGGGTTACATATTATCTTTTGAAATTTACACGATACGCAGGGCTACTACTTTTAATCTATTACTATTACTATTTTCTAACACTAATTTTTGTGGTAGATTTATATAATACGTTAAGTAGAAATTTATCTTGTGTATTACTGATAGGATATAGTGGTACTATAAACATAGAACGCTACAAACCTTGGATACGTTCTATAAAAATTGACAAATTACTAAACAAAATGTAAAATCTTTAAAAAAATAGTAATGTAGGTGCACAAAAAAAATATTATTTTTACAATAGCATCTCTTGAATGAATATACAACGACACCATTGTTTAATTCTTTTCCAAAGCAAGTTGCAACGCTGTTTTCAGGAAACTATTTGATTAAGTCATGAATAACGGAAGTAAACCGTATAAAAAGAAATCTGGACTGTGCTACTATAGCCGTAAGAAGTTAGTTTGAAATAGTACATTTGTTGAACATTTTTTTAAGTCACCTATGCACACACACACACACACACACACACACACACACACACACACACATATATATATATATATATATTATTTTATACTTTTATTTTCATAATATTTCCAGGCATATATTTATAACGGACTAATTTTATTTTCATTTAAGACTAATAATGTCTAAATAAGGAAATATTTACTTTGTACTGATATACTTTGTTCAGAAAAAAAAGTTGCTTTAAACTCTTCAACTCTCATTCTTAGATGAATATATTTGAGGCAACCATGGGCAAAAAAATTTAATTGTTATTTTCGATAATAAATTTATTTCGTAATGGCGTTCTGATCCATCTAAGTGCCTCTAAGAGATCTTCAAGAGAATCTCTACTTTGATTTTTTTCAAAGATATTTTGTACCCGATATTCAACGGTTTTTATTCAGACAAGTTTAGGTTTTTCTCTGTTATCTACCATAATTATAAATCCTTTTATACTTTACCATTTTTCTAAATATTTTAGCTGTAATATAATGATAAATATATTTCTAAAATTTCGCTTTCTTACATAAAATATATAAATCTTATAAATATGTGGAAAAAACTGGCATTTTCTAGCCGTTATTTTTCTAATATCTTTAAATAGCTTTAGTTGCTTTCTTAAAATTAATATGTAACACATAGGTTCGAACAAAACCAACTTAGAGTCAAAATCGTTATGATAATGAGTTTTATACAAGCAGTTAATGTGATACAACACTGCTTTGCAGCAAACATGTGTAAAGCATACTAATTATGCTTAACTTTCAATATAATTATCTTATTAAGACTGCTATTTTCAGTAAATTTGCCTTAAACTACCGAAAGTACACATTGCATGTTTATTCTTAATTTAATTCAAAAATTAGCAACTACTTGGTACTTAAAGTATAATGATAAAATTAGATAAACGTATCTATATATGTAAATATAGGTGAAGGCTTGAAATTTTCTTTATGGGATATGGGATGATTTATCTATTTTTCAATTGTAATAAGATGCATTCATATAGGATAAATACATATAGGATCAAGTTAAGTACATGATTTTATATATTCTATCTCATTTTGGGATTTGATTATGAAGGATATATCAATAAGAAAATTTGTGTTCAAAATCTGTGTTTAAATTCCTGAAAAAAATTCCATGTTATTTCATATTTGTCGCACAAGCATGCTAAAGGTACCGTTTGACCTATTATATCTACTTTCCGAATAATTTTGTAATTGTATCTACTTTCCGAATATTCAATATTTGAAATAAAGGTCGTCTACATATTCGAACAGCATTAATTTTGAATTGTCGAAGTGTAAAATCCACTTTTTACACAATATTTCAGTTCTTTATATCAAATTAGGCGAAAAAATGTATAGTTTATATACTTTTACATTAATCATTATAGAGTTGTGTATAGAAATGTGTATGGGGTTTATCCATAAATTTTGAAAAAAAAAACATATTAAAATGAAAAATTTCTGTAAAAATAGATACCAGACAAATTATGAGTTATATCTATACTAATAAAAGAAAGTTTCGCTCTGTGTGTGTGTTTGTTTGTTTGTTTGTCTGCGATGGCTAGCAAAATCTAGCCCACCTAGAAGTCTGAAAATTTAGGTGTGGATAGTCCAAGGTCTGGCCTGGTACACCTGAGTCCCAGAATTTTAAAATTTTGCTAATTACGCAAGATATTAATTAGAATCTCATTAAACATCGCATCGAAAATGCCATCTTTTTTATCAAAATGGCTAAAGAAAAGGACTCCTGTTCTGTATTTCCAAATGGAAATGAAGAAATTCGAAATTATTTTACTAATTAGCGAATTTCAAGAAAACTAATTAAGATATCGATTTGAAAATTTATGAACATAAGTTAACCCTTCCCGGCGCGGAATAAATCGGTTTGTAAAATAATGAAATAATGGACTGACACCAGATTTTACAAACGATTTCCTTAGAAAAGAATAACTTGTTGATTTTCCTTTACTTTATAAAAGGAAAATTTTAATTAAATATTCTTGGTGCTGTTTGTCAGTTTTGGAATTAAAATTAGGTGTCCTTTTTTGTGACCACCGCCCGCTAAAGGGTTAAAGAATTTTCTGTATCCGTCAATGCAGAAAAATTCGGCCGGTAATTTTTCTTAATTTTTGTAAAAGTCTGACGGCGCCAGTGAAAAAAAAAATCTTAGAAAGCTTCAGACAGGGATCAGCTTTCATTAAAAACTGAACTACAAAGAGATCTGTTTCTCTGGCCGACCCCTCCATTTAGTTTGCGAAAATGGAAGGAAATAATCGACAATTTTATCTAACGAACAAAAATTAAGATAACTAATTAAGATATAGTTTTGACTTTGAGGATGGTAAGGTGTGCCATCTGGCGGTCAATTTAGCGTAGCATCTTCGTTATGTTCTAATTATAAGAAAAATATAATTCTTTTTTTAATGATCGCGTCAATGTAGGGGAAGGTGGTCTTCTAGAACAAATTATTCGTTATATTTGCGAGTATGAGAGGGATGGTGTTAACGCCTTGCTCCGATTTACACAAAACAAATTCCATTGAAGAAATTTGACATTTTTAGCTTCTTTCGTAGCGTTTTATAAATGTTATATATAGAGAATAACGGAATTTCCAAATAACGACTTTCGTAAAAATTAAATTTATGTTCCTAATAAAAATACACAACCAGTATTTACTTGATGTAACACATCGGCTTATAATTTCCAGGTCTGGCACACAGATGGCGTTGCAATCGCCGAACCGATGCTTTTTTTTTAGTAAATACTAACCTTTAAAAGATAGCAGAAAAAATGTCATGACGATTTGGCGTGTGGATAAAACATTATAGTGGTTTTAGTTGAACGACTTTGTTGATAAACAAAAAATGGATAAACCAGAATGTCAAGAATTGTTATTTGATGGGAAAAAAAACACCGTTCAAACAAAAGATTGGCTTGATAAGCGTTATCCGGACACTGCACCAGGTAAATCAACCATTATTGACTGGTTTGCTGAATTTAAACGTAGTCGTACGGACACCAGTGATGCACTAAGCAAAAGAGGTGGTTACTCCAGAAAACATAAAAAAAGTCCACAAAATCGTTTTGGAGAACCGCAAAGTGAAGTTGCAGGAGATAGCTCAGACTCTGAAGATATCCAAGGAACGTGTAGGTTTTATTTTGAATGAACATTTGTCTATGAAAAAGCTGTTGTCAAAGTTGGTGCCGCGTGTGTTGACTTTTGACCAAAAACTACAACGAGTCGATGATTCTGAGCATTGTTTTGAGCTTTTTCGTTATAAAATTATGTTATTTATTATTAAATAATTATTATTAAATAATTATTATTATTTATTTATTAAATTATTATTATTATTATTATTATTATTATTATTATTAAATTATTATTATTATTATTGTTAAAAAATTATTATTTATTATTAAAGTTATGCTATTTATTAAAGTTTTAAAGTTATAAAGTTATAAAATTATGTTAAAAAGATGTGTTTTCTTTATTAGAACGGGAACTTATCAACCCATGTGTTATACCAACAATCAAAGTAAAATATTTTTTGTTGAGCACTTGCATTCTTAGGTCGGGTTTTATGGGCAAGATCACAACTGGGTTTGAATGATTCGACTTGGTTTCCGATCGCGTTGTAGATTTTAGTTCCAACTTCCACCGCGAGGGGACGCATTTTATCAAGTTCTATGGCCCCGATTTCGACGGGAATTGGTTCATTCAACTCCCTTGATAAAATGGGTATCATGTTAAATGTTCGTATAGAACAAATTGCGTCCCCTGGCGGTGGAAAAATGGAATCAAAGGATTTTGCAGTGCGTGCGCAGCACGCCTGCCATACGATGCTGAATACAGCGGGGACAAGTGTCGGAGATTCGTTTGGGTTGTTTGGGTGGTTTGTTTGGAACAGAGTGTGCTTCCTGGCGGTGGATGGTAAAACTAAAAGATTTTACAGAGTGTGCCCTGCACGCCTAGTATACGGTGCTGCAGGTGGTGGGAACACGTGTCGTAACTCACCCCTATCGGCTGAAAGTGGAAATAAGGAATTTTCCTCACGTACGCAGCACTTTTAAATAAATAATTTCCTACTAAATCGGTTTAAATATGTAAAATCATGCAAAACTTATGTTTGTTTAATGTTATCACGGGCTCGGGCAACGCCGGGCGGTTCAGCTAGTCTACACTAACAAAAGAAAGTTTCGCTCTGTGCGTGCGTTTGTCTGTCTGTTTTTTTTGCCTGCGATGGCTGGCAAAATCTAGCCCACCTAGAAGCCTGAAAATTTAGATTTAGGTATTCCAAACACTCTCCTGGTGCACTTGAGCCCCAGAATTTTGATATTTTGAAAATTAGAATAGTTAATAATTAACAAGAACGAAAAAACATGCGTCAAGCGTAGATTATGTCACACTTTCCGACACTTCCAAAATAAGTTTGCAAATCTTTACCGTAAGGTGCATTATGATATCTAACTAATAAATTTTGAAAACGCATAACATAGTTAAAAATCCAATTTCAGGAATTACCAACAATATTCGGAGAAATATCCGAGCTCTTTTGTGCAACACTGTATATGGGCTATAGATTTGTATACATACTAAATAAAATGCTAAATTTTAGTTCAGTTAGGAAGCGTGTAGCACAGTTTAAAATTTCCCTTCTGCTATTTCCGACAATAAACGGAAATGTGCTCGAGAACTTTTGTGCTTCCCTATACACAATCTATACAATTTATATACACCAAGTACTAGTCAAAAATGAGTTAAATTTAAAAACGCGTTTAGCAACTGAAAAAAAATTCCCAGCAATTTTTATTAATAAGCAGTAATTTAAACGAATTCTTTTGTGTGTCCCTGTAAATGAACAATGAAAGCTATACACACTATTCTATAGTAAGCATCTTGTAATCCACGTTAGTGTTATATATCAATTTCAATATGTTTGAAATAGTGACATATTATTAAAATAAAATGCAAAAGATTTTTCTTCATAGACCGTAACGGATATAGATATGTAAAGGAATTCTTTTGAGTATCCTTGTAAAGGAACTGTAAGTGCTATGCACTCCACATTCTATAATTAGTCTTTTGTAGTACACCTCAGTGATATATGTCAATTTCAATATGTTTTCAATTATGCATCATCATTAAAATAAACCGCAAATGATTTTTCTCCATAGACCGCAATGTAACGGAATTCTTTTGAGTGACCTGTAAAAAAACTATAAGTGCTACACATTTCATTTCAATGGCGAACATATTAATGGAAGTCTCACTGACATATAGCAATTACAGGATAATCGGAATATATTTATAGGAGTTGAAACAGAGACAGACGGCAGACCGATGCGCCGACAAACAAACAAATTGAAGTAATGAGCACTTTTCAACTATGTTGGAAAGTGTTACAGAGTACATAAAATACGTACCATAGTTGTTTAAACTTACCGAACATGCAGTAGTAATCCTCAATAACATATAGCAATCGCATGACGATCCGAGCATATTACGCACGGATAGACAGACGGCAGACAGAAAGACACACAGACAGACAGACGGCAGACAGACAGACAGACAAACCGAATTCTTAAACACTTTTCAACTATGTTGAAAAGTGTTAAAAACTGATCAAAGATCACAAATAAAAAAATCACTCTTTTGAAATCAGCGTGCGCATGCTGAGAAGCCTTTTGTCCGTATCTCAGTAAATAGAAGAAACAAAGCACGAGTCAGCCCGTTCCTTTTAAGTTTTTCTAAATTCTCCATGGGCGAATGGCTGAAAATAAAAACAAACCATCTACATATTCGCGAAGAACGTAATTTTACGTCTCGAACTATCTGGTTGGTTCGAAAAAATTTCATATTTAACCCTTTCAAAAAAAAAATCAATAAGCATCTAATTCGTTTTTTATTTTCTCCCGTTTTCCGAGCCTTGCATCCACTGGACTACAAGAAATACGGAAAAACAAAGGTCACCAAATTAAAGAGCTGACTTTGCCCTTTTCAAAACCATATTTGGTTCTTACAAATACGAAAATAAACCCTTCAAAATGTACATTTTCTGTATGCCGTTTCGCGATTTTTGCGATTTCGGCGATTTTTAAATTTCGCATAGGCGGTTCAGACAAAGGTACGAAAAACTAAAAATACCAGACAATATCTACACTTATTCTTGTTTTAACATCTGTATTTGTTTTTGAAAAATTAGAATATTAACCATTCGAAAAAAATTCGCGCGCAGGACTCACTTTTAAAAATTCCGATTTTCTGCAATATATAAAATATAGCGTCAGCTTTTAAAAATAACCAAACAAAAAATAAACACTCCTAAAGACATTTACGTTCTATTGGGTTTAGGCAGCAACCTTTAGTTAAAAAAAATAACGTTAACCCTTTCGAAAACTTTTTTAACCGTAAGCCAATTTCGCATTTTTAACGATTTCTCCTGTCTTTAAAAATTGAAATCGGCATTTATATAGCAAGATACGAAAAATAAAATGTTTATTTGAGAATTCATAGTATTACAACAAACACCGTGCCTAGTCTACATTCCTTTGCTTTTTAAAATCTGGTATTTATTTTCAAAAATTTTTATTTTAACCCTCCAAAAAATCACTTCCAAAAAAGCTCATTCACGCACTTTTCGTTTTTCGGCCCAGGTTAAAAAATTGGCATCGACTCGAGAAATGCGAATAACGACAAACAGTAGACTGTAGATCATAGACAGGTTCATTTTATTCCAAACGCATGGTTGGGTTTTAAAATATATCTACATTAACCCTTTCGAAACCGATTAATTGCGTGACCTACTTTCGCAATTTCCGTTTTTTTGGCAATGTTTACCCGTGGTTAAATTTCAATTCTACTAGGAAATTTGGTTGGGTCGAGTATTCTGAAAAGGACTCTTCCAAAACAGATTGCGCCCCCTGGCGGTGTAAGGTGAAACTACATGGGTATCTCTGGTTCTATGGGCACCAATTATAACGGGGTTTGGCTCATTCGACTTTATTTCGATAACCTTACAGATTTCAGTCATTTTTGTATAGAACAGATTGTTATTATCTCTGGTCCAGGCAACGCCGTGCGGATTAGCTAGTTTTATTATAAAACAAACTCAGTATAAAGTATTTCACATCCATTTTTTATTAACGTTATTTCTTTGATATCATTAAATTCTTTTAAGTAATTTCATAACTGCAGTTAAACAATTTTCCATTGGCTCCAGCTATTAGCAAGGTTCTTAACTATACACTGGGCATGAAGTAGATGTCTATTCCAGATATCTTAAAGCTGCTTCCGCTGTTCTGAACTGTTGAAGATTTTCTTTTTTTGGATGCTTTTATATGGGACTATTTTGACTTTTTGTGCTCCAAAAGAAACAGTATTCAAAAAATAAGGACGAGCTTTAAACTTAAAGACCCACGTTTCTGCTGATCCTGATACCTTTTATGTAAAAATTAATGCACGTCATAATTCATATTTTTTAGTATATATATATGTATATATATATTCTTTTATAATTTTAATCTACTAATATTTGCACGTGTATATTTATAATGTACCAATTTATTTTCATGTAAGAATAAAAATGTCTAAATAAGGAAATATTTACTGATGGACTAATACTTTGTTGATGTAAGAAAATTAACAACAAAAACAACTTTGAAAAAGTAAAAAAAAAATATGAATGTTGTGGGTAAAAAAAGGTGTGATATCAAATTTCCCACGTCATATTATGGTACTTATTCAACATTTTCCATTAAATTTTTTACCATATGTAAGTCAAATGCCCACGTACATTTTGATAGAAATCTTCTCTACTGTACTAAATACATCATAAAGCGTTTCTGAAAAGTCATGTTTAACAAAAGTTATGCTGTATGGGGTTGGTGGCCAACTTTCCATATTTTACCCAAATTTCTAAGCATCCAATTTCTTAATAGCGTAAATTGTTTGTTTTAGTAACAATCTCGAATTTCTGATTTTATCTTAGAACTGATAAATTAAAAAATCCTTTTATTTTGAGAACATAAATTGATGTTCACTGATTTTAAATTACTAATTACTCTAAAAAATGAATCATAATATGAAACTTTAAGATACGTCACCTTTGTCTTAAGACACCAATTTCTAAACACACATGTCCATAAAGGAAAAGGATAAAATGTTTGTTTTAGTAACAATGTCGAACTTCGGATTTTAACTATGGATTTTAACTATCGGATTTTAACTATTCCACTATTTTCAAATGATTAATTACTTTAAAAAATAAATCATAAGATTAATGCTTGAGATAAGTCACCATTAGTTTAAGACAACATAAAATGACATGAAATGGAAAAACATAAAATGTTTGCTAAAGTAACAATTTCGAACTTTTAACTATGGATTGGCTGCTCAGAAATTTGTGTAAAATATGGAAAGATGTCCGCCAAGTCCATTATATATAATTTAAAAAAAGTCGAATTTTCAGAATCTCGTTATGATGTTTTTAGTGTAGGAGAAATAATTCATTTCTATCAACATATATGCAGGCACTTGACTTACATATGGTAACTTATTTAATGGAAGATGTTATATAAGTACCGTAATATAAGCTTCAAAATTTAATATGACACAAAATTTTAGCCACATCATTCATAACGTTTGTTTTTTTATTATTACTTTTGAAAAGTTGTTTCTGTAGATATTAGTTCCTTTTATTTATAATCTACTCGATGAAATTAACATGAGTTCTCGTAGAATCTTTGTAAGCAGAGAGAAAGCACAATAGGTATACATTTTGTTTACACATCAAAGATTTTCACATTTTAAAAGTTTATCTGAAACAGCAGTATATATCGCATTTAAGTTATTTAAACTTTAAAAAAATACATACTAAATTTGATGTCCCTCTGACTCCCCACTGCCACTTTAAACTTCATTCAGACCTTACATAAACTTATACTGTATTTACTATAATTTCGACTTATACTTACTAAGAATCAATTAAATTTCCTATTTACATTAGTTTGCATATTAATACAAGATAACTCTTGATGGAATTATAATTCAACAATTCACTTTATTAACTATTTTAATTTATTATAAACAATATAGATATCAGCAAGTACATTATTTATCCATATACATTGAATTAAACCTATTATTTTCTGTTGCTTTTAGAAGTAAACGTATTACGAAATATCGTTTTAAGACATAACCTGAAAAAGCTGTAGATTTTTTAATTAAACCATTTAAACTTAAAATTAAATGCATACTAAATTTGGTAGATCCACCACATAATCCCTTCTTTGCCTCATACGTTATTCAGACATTACATACATGCACATTATTTTTACCAAGAATCAGTTAAACTCATATTTAGATTAGTTTGTAGATTATGTATAAAAAAACTTCATACATTTTCAATTCATGTTTCAATACATTAGAATATTTTATTTTATTATAAACAATATATATAATAAAAAGTGCATTTTCTACTCATATAGGTAGAAATACACATAGTATTTTCAGTTGTTTTAGAAGTAACCTTTACGAAATATTTATTTAAGACTTAACCATATGATAGAATAAGATTTAATAGAATAATAGTTACTAGATATAATAGAATTAGTAATTAAACTATTTATTAATTTAAATTAGACTGCTACTGCAAATATTTAAACAATATTTAATCACAGTCCTTTATTTTTTTAAGCGATTTATTTTTCGAAGTATTTTATAGTAACGACAAATATATATATATATATATATTTTACAATAAACTTAAAACAAACGAAATACCGTGTTATTTCATGTGTTTAAGCAAGTAATATGTTAAGAACTCTCATGAATTAGAACTGTCTTTAATATTTTAGTTATCGTTATTAAATTATCTATTTTACATATCTGTATCCTATATATAACTTTGTACTCTTAATATAAATTTAAATGGAATTGGAAAATACAATTTTTCATTCCATCTGTTTTAAATAATTTAGTCATAACGATATTCCGTAGAAAATGGTACGCAGTCGTTTGGCTGTTGTATTCCTGTTTTGTAATCATTTTGTTAGTTTCAGAGATAACAGTTTTTGCTAATTAAGGGTAGAAATGTTATTTATTTTTTGAACTGAAAATCATAAAAGCACGTAGTTTAACAAATGTTCTGTCCGAAAATTCAATTCTTACCTTTCTCTGTCCATTAGTTAAGTCTGTAAGGTAATTTCAGAAAATAATTTCGACGAAGGAAATAAAGTGATCAGTTTAAGTAACTCTATGTTTTGAAAAAATCTATATTTTTGTTCATAATTCAGGTAATAAGATGTATGAAGAATGTGTCTCAAATTAAAGAATTTATTCATTAGATCCTTCTAGTTTTCATTTTATGTTCCTTTCGCCGCTTCGTTCCTTTGGTATCTGATATTTTACGCTAGCATGTTTGGTAGACTTAACATTGAGAAGATGTATTCTGTATAATAAGCTGTAGCGGTTTGTAGTCTGGTTCTTGGTATTTATTTGTCTGTATGGTTTAGTATTTTTCATACCTTGGCTTGGAAGAACGACCGTTCTGCTTGATTTCTCACACTTTAACTTTCTTATATCATTAGAAATAATCAATCGGATTTTTTTGGAAGATGTAAATGAAAGGTTGTCAAATGGACATTATATTAGCATCCCCATATTTTAATTTCTCCCCACCCAATGAAGATTTAAGAACAATTGTATAAATTATACCTTTTACCGAGCTGTCATCCAAGTAAAAAAAAAATGGTATAAAAACGGTTCCCATTTGCAAATTCAAATTTAGTACAAATTTCAACATGTACACGATCCTTATTTAAAAATTAAATCGATATTCAAAAATTAGATACGATTCCCAGTTGAACAGTACTTTTTTCAATGTATTTGCAATAATTTGGCAATGAAGTATTACGCATTGTTTCCCCTTCTTCAGGATTGTTCATACCCTTTTTTTAACAAATGCTTTGCTTGTTCATTACAGACACATACAAAAAAATTGGCATGCACATTTCTAGTATTAACTATGATATATTTTAGTATTCTGAAAAACAATTATAATACATACACTATACACTCTTTTTTTTCTCTTTCTCACATAGAAAGTTGTATAAACGCGTTCCAAGACACTCTCACGATAAAATTAATTATCCATCAAATAGTCCTGCTTTAGAAGCAAACAGAATGTTTCTGCATAAAAATTCGGATATATTTTTTTATTATTTCAAAATTAATAAAAGCAAAATATTGGTAAATGAGTTTTATAAACTTAACAACCCCCTAAAAAAAGACACATTTTTCTTCATATAGAAAATTATTATCTAATCGCAAACGAAAATATATAAATTCTTTCGGGTTACCCATCGTTCCTAAAAGTTTATTTGCTTTAGAAACCTCCGAAACCAATAATTTTTTTTATTTAAAAAATAACTTATTTTGCTGCCAATCATATTTGAGAACGTTTCCGAGTAGTTTTTATAGTGTATTAATTAGCTGTTTCAAATTGGAAAATAGGTTTTTCGAATACTATGAATTCTCAAATAAACATTTTTATTTTCAACAGACATGCTTCATAGAGAAACTTGATAAATTAAGACCAAGCATGCTCGTTTAAAATTACCTTTGTGTTCAACTCCATATAACAATAAATTCTCTGTACAAAATATAACAATCAGTTCTGTGTACTCTCTGAAAAAAATCCAGTGATTTTAACTCAGACTGAGTGAATTTTCACTCCTTTCCAGTATTGAAAATGCACTTATCCTATAGGAGTGAATTTCATCCATATTGTGGAGTGGTTATTTTCACTACTTTTTGATAAGACAATGGTTATTTTCACTCCTTTTTGATAAGACATTTCACTTTTTTTGACTAAATTTTTGACTTTTTTTAAAAGAAACGTGTGACTGCAGTCCTTTCTGATAAGCAGTTTTTCACTCCTGTTTTGACAAGATTAATATTCAAAACGAATAATTTCACTGTTTGTTTTTCTTTTTTAGATAAATTAATTTTTTACTTTGTTTTTTAACATATTTAATGCAAAAAATGAATGTTTGTTTTTTCAAAACTAATTTTGTTATTGAGATTTTTTTTCTACTTTAAAAAAAAATAATTTTAATGTAGTTTGGGTCCATTTTGGATATTTCATTGCTGTTTTTATGATTTTTTAAATTATTTTTATTTTTACTTTGTTTTGTATTTTAATACATATAAATGACACAGTTGAAGAAAAATTTTAAAAAACATTTAATCTATTTTTTTTTTAAATATTAAGGATTTAAATAAATCTCATGATACATACAGTATCGAAAATTCAATCTTAGAGAAACTACTAAGAGAGTATAATTAAATTGTTTTAAACCATTAATTTATCTTAATACTCTATTTTAGTGACTCTCAGCTGTTATTTTTAACAACTAGCTTTGCATTTTATCTATTTTTCATTATAAAATGCTACTTTCAGAAATAAAATGTCTTTGTTTTATTTATTATCATTGTAAGTCATCTCATCGTTTTTTTACATATACATGTAAGCAACAGTAAATGTTTTTAAAATTGCACCTGCACCAAAGTAAAACCTATTTTAGGAACTGCCCCCCCTCCTCCCCTTCAATATACAAACTGTATTATTTTTTAAACTAATTTCTTCTAGTTTAATCCAGATGTAGACGAACAGAAGATCTATTATTTTTCCTTTATCTTTTTATGATGAATTCCTTTGTAGCACTTTTATATTGCAGATATGTAATTTTAACATTATTTAACTTTATAAGTTTTAATCCGGAAATATTAATTTATTTAATTATTTCCTATATTATTGTATCTTAATATATGTTGCTTATCAATATTTGCAGAACACAGAATCCATGATAATAAAAACATGGTATAGTTTTTAAAGAATTGAGGATATACGTAATATTTTTGTTGGAATATTTAATTGCATACAAACATTTATTCACTTATGTTCACTCAGAATATATTAAAGCTAGTTGTGTCATAAAGTAAGTTAATAATATTTTTTTACTAATCTATTATTTTCTGGCATTTTTTAAATATATATTTCACATTTCATACTGTTTACATAATATTATGTCAATTCAAAATTAAATATATAAAATATAAATTTGCTCAATTTCTCATATAAAATTTGCTATTATTAGAAGATTGCGATTATTTTCTAGTTCTCATATAAACATATATTTACAGATGCATAGTGTAATTTTAGTGTACTATTTAGAGTACTATAGTAAATTAAGTGTACAGATGCAGATGTCAAGAAATAAGTTTTTAGTGCACATTTGTATGCATCTAAGTGAACATGATTTAATAAATACTTGTACGTACTGAAATATATATTTTTAAAAAATAGAACATATATCCTAATTTAAAAAAAAATAATAATGTTTTTATTATCATGGGTTCTGTGTTCCACAAACATTTCTCTGCGTCATGAGCAAAATGTATTAAAAAATAATAATATAAACAACAAATGATATTTGTTTACATAAGGTAACTCAATTAACGTAATTATACAGTTTGAATACGATAAAACTTTATAACTTTATTTTCAAGAGTATTTTATTGATTATAATATGCTTTAATTTTTCCAAAAATAATATTATATTATGACAACCAGAAAACATGTTTGAGTGCATTTTTTTATATTAAAAAAAAGATAATTGAAAAAAATTATGCTTCCGGTTTAAAAGTAATAACATTAAATAACGAAAAAATTTAAAAGTACAACAAGGAACTGATTACAAGACAGATAAAAGATGAATTGAAGCAACGTACCTTTAGGATATTGAGTAGGGAAAAAAATGTCCTGTAATGGCGGTATCCCTCTGGTTTTTGTTTTTTTTTCTTGCAGGGAAACAAAAAATCAAATTTCTTTCTATTATTTATGATTATCACTTTTGTTTTCGAGGATAACATTTCTACCCCATTTTTAAAGTAATAAAAAAGAAGTATTGATAGACTTATATAGTGTTACCGAGTAAAACGCTACTCTAACTGAACTAAACTTTGACGACAACAATGACAACACAATCTGTTTGTCTGAAACAAGCCACTCACTTTTCAAACCGGATCCCGCCAAACCAAATATCACGTGACAGGATTACAACCAATGTGGGAGTTCTCAAATCATTCTTAAAAGGATGATTTTCTGTTGCGATCTGAAATCTGAGTGTTTTTGAAGGCAACTCCAGAAGAGATAATTTATTAAAACAGTTTTTTTTTTTTAATGTCTATTTATGATAAAGCTTAGACTCAGAAGGAACGAATACCCTCACAAAATATTGCGTTCTTTTATTGAGTTAATAATTCACTCTTTTGAAGTAAGGGTGTATCCTAATTGGTTGAATTCTGTTTTTGAGAACTAAGGACTCTGATTGGTTGAATCATGCATCTCGGCTTATACAGGGTGTTTCAGTTAAACGTCTCAGAACTTCTAAGAGGGTTAAGGTACATCCTGACAACTCGAAAACATATAGCAATGTGGGGTAGGAAATGCTTTCCTGAAGCGGTGTTGTATACAGAAGCACCATAAAAAAAAGAGACAGTAAGTGAGAAATCGTTTTAATAATACATGAAAAGAAGCAAAAGGTACATGAATTAAAGTAAGTGTTCGAAGTTGCTTCCACAGGCTACAATGCACGCCTCACATCTCCGACGCATGGACATCCGAACATTCTGGAATACTCCAGGCGAATTTCGAATTTCTGCGGCAGCTACTGCTATTCTTGCAACCAGCTCCTCAGCATTGTCAACAAGGGTGTCATAAACTAGCGATTTCATATGACCCCAGAAATAAAAATCAAGACATGATAGGTCGGGTGACCGAGCAGGCCAATGCACGGGACCACCACGTCCGATCCACTGTTGACCAAATGTGACATCCAGGTAGTTACGAACAGCTCCGCTATAATGGGCAGGGGCTCCATCGTGTTGGAACCACATTGTCTGTTGCGTCGATGCAGAAATCTGTTCATCTCTCAAAAGTTGTGGCAATACTTGCTGCCGTAAGAGCAAGTAGTTATATCCGGTTAGACGACACGGTAACAGGTAAGGTCCGATGAGGTGATCTCCCATAATACCGGTGCATACATTGACCGAAAATCGAATCTGTGCTGCACGACGTCGTATTGCATGCGGGTTCTCGACCGCCCAGATATGGTCGTTATGCGAGTTGAAACTTCCTTCCCTTGTGAACGATGCCTCATCGGAAAACAACACTTCAGCAGGAAATGTGGGATTTGTAGCACATTTTCCAAGGTACCACTGTGCGAAAGCAATGAGAGGTGCATAATCCTCCGGTTGCTGTGCCTGGACACGCTGCACGGGAAACGGATGCATGTCTTGCTCTCGGAGAATCCTCCAGACGCTGCAAGGGGAAACCCCGACTACGTTTGCTAGACTTCGTGTACTCGTTCTTGGATTCCCCTGTACATGCTGCAGCACATTCTGTTCGACGGCTGGAGTCCGTGCTGTTCTTACCCTGACCCTGTCAGCTCTTTCAAATGAACCTGTCTCAGCTAACCTCTGGTGCAGTCTTGCAAATAAATTATGACTGGGAATACGCCTCGTCGGATATCGTTCCGCGTACAAACGCTTGGCGGCTGGCACACTATAAATTGCAGCCCCGTACACCAAATGCATATCGGCTAATTCTGCGTTCGTGTAATCATCCATCCTACTAACTTGGCGTTCTTGTGCGAAATGAAGATTCCCTGCACGAAAGCTCGGAACTTTCGCACAACGCCAGCTACCGCGTCAGGAAAGCATTTCTGACTGCCCATTGGTATATGATTTTGGTTCGTCAGGATGTACCCTACCCCTCTTAGAAGTTCTGAAACGTTTAACTGAAACACCCTGTAGATATGGATGGCTCAGGCTTGGCCTGAGACCCGTACCCAGCCCGGCCTGCGGGCCGGGCCTTCAAAAGGAAATCAAACTTTCAAATGGGCCAGACCGACAGAATTAGGAGAAAAGTTTTAATGGGCCGGGTCGATGGACAAAACAGACTGGCCAACAAAAAAAAATAACGGGCCCGAGGGGCAGGTATGGACCTCCGGCCCGTGCAGGTCTCTAGATTTTTACTTGATACTTTTTCATTGTATCGTCAGAATCAGAATTTTTGGAAGTTTAACATATTTTTTCTGTCTTTGAAACAAAATCAATTCATCACTGTCACTATCACATACCAATCTCAAAATTAACTTTACATTTAAGCGATCTGATATAAAAATTTAAACGAAGCCGATAAAATACGAACCATTTTCAACTAATATGACTTTCGCGAGAATAGGTATTAATGTACTTCACGAGCTGACGGCAACATCAATTCAGTAAAATAACATGTCAAGCGTAAGAGATCACATCGGATATTTTACATCGTGTCTGATTCCGGATTTAATTGCTTCAGCTGAGTCGGGTTGAGCGAGATCAGGCTTACATTTTGTACTACATAGTAAAACCAGGCTGGAACTGACTTCGTTGTTCCCAGAAATTTCTTTTATAAAAATAATAGGCATAATAAATTTCTGATAATGGAATCAGTGGAAATATACCTTATGTAGTTAATTCTCAACAACACGAAACACTCTAAAACAATTTATGACTGTAAATGCATAAAAGTGACAGATTTGAATTTTAAAGCGATTTAGAATCGAGAAGTGTTTTCCATTTTTAGATAAATAAATTACATATCGAGGTATAAGTTCTTCTTGTCACGTGACAACAGGTACTTATCTTTTTTCTAGCTATCACGTCCAGAAATGTGATTCAAAACGTCAATTTGGTCAGTATTTTCTGGAAGATCTTTTGCATTTTTTTAAAATGGAAAACGCCATTCCATTACATAGTTTCTGAATAAGAACATTTGCCAACATTATGCGTTTCTGAACAAAATCGAATTCAGAAATGTGTCAGAAAGTAACTACTTTCGATTTGAGAAATGTCTTAACAGAGAAATATTTCCAAAAATCTACTTTTTATTATACAGCTTCAACATTTGTGGTTTTTTTTATGCATATCAAAACCCTCTTTTTTCTTTTCGTCTAAACTACATTAATGAATTTTTATTTAATTATGGAAAATTATAAGTAGTTCAAAGTAATCATTAATGTTGCTATTGTGTTATTTCTGTTTTCCATACTTTAATAGGCTAAAATATACTGTAAAATTTCACCAAACATATGTATTCGGTATTCTGTAAAAGAATCTTAATTGTATGTTATGAAAAATTGGAATTTTATGTGAAAATTGAGTTGGACCTGAATTTCATTGATTTTTGCACAGGTCGGACAGGGCCGGGCTGGGCTTGTTTTCACTGATTTTTGCACTGGCCTGGAAATTCCGGCCCGTACAGACCTCTATCTCGACTCCTACTAGGGATTTCTAGAAAATTCTTGCAGATTCTAAAAACCAATTTTTTCACCAAAATTTGGCGAAAAGTCACAAACTTGGCACATTCTTTCATTTTGCGCCAAGCATGTGTTTTGGAATTTGTAATCTTGAAACTCGATTTTAACGCCAAATCTCGTCAACATTTTGCCAAATTTGGCGAAATTTGGCGAAATTTTGCCAACTTTGCTATTTTGCTTACGCCCAATTGTTTAACAGCTTAATAACTGTTTCAAGCTTCATTCGCATTGAAATGCCTTGACCCGTAGTGATCACTAAACTAATCGAATTTCCTCGAACATGTGACCTAGCCCACTGGTCTTCTCATAACCAAAAGCAGCAGGATACAAAATTTAGTCAAAATCGATAGGGTCGTTTTTCAGATAAAATTAGCTTGACCCGTAGTGACCCAAAAATGACCCACTAATAGAATTTTCTCGAACATGTGACCTAGCCCTATCGTCTTCTCGTAATCCAAGACGATAGAATACAAAATTTGGTCAAAATCGTTAGAGCTGTTTTTCAGATAAAATAAGCTTGACCCTGACCCATAGTGACTCAAAATGACCCAATTATCGAATTTTTCGAACATGTGACTAAGCCCAATGTTTTTTTCGTGCCCGAAAACAGTAAGATACAAAATTTAATCAAAATCGTTAAAACCGTTTTTAAGATAAAATTTGCATATATACACACAGGATCTGCTCATATTATAATATATGATATAGAAAACTTGTCTTGTTTACAATGCAGTTCAAATATATAAAATTCCAATTTGACTTTTTTACAGTGTAATATATTGAGATTTTTTACAGATGCAAACGCGAATTTCAGTACACATACGTTGCAAATAAGTATAAACACAATCATAAAAACCTTTCAGCTTATTACGTGTAAGATATATCGAAAACATCTATTATGAATTAAATATCTTTAAAAAATCCAGAAAGCCGTTTATCGTGTTGAATGTCACAGAAAAATATAGGGATGACCATTTTGACATTTTGATTATGGAAAAAAAATTGGTAAAAAATAAGCAATCAAGATACTAGAGGAAATCCGTTTCACAGTCTAGCAGTTTAAATTGTAAATGAGATTTTTTATCTAAATATAAATTTATGATATGAAATTTCTATTTTTAGATAGCAGTTTAAAATGTAAATGGGATTTTTTATCTAAATATAAATTTATGATGCGAAAATTCTATTTTTAGATCCCCTTACAGAGTTTATATCTTTGACATTTAAATCGTTAATAATATTCAAAAATTGGATATTTGTAGATAGTGAGTTGTAAAATATTTTAGAAAGTATTAATAAAAAAACGTTCGGAACATGTGTAAATTTAATACTTCAAATTTGATTTTCAATGAAAAAACTATTTCTTGTGCAAAACTATTTTTCAGAATATTCACGTATCAAGGATAATAACAAATGAATATATGTATGTGCGACCCACATACATTATTAACTGCTTAAAAAATAAAACAAGCCAATGAGTGTTTTCTTAAATAAATAACTAAATAAATAAATTTAAGATGTAAACATAATTTGTATTGTACTAAACACCGAATTTATAAAAACAGCGAAAGTTATTCAAAATATATCGAGCATTTTAAGTGGAAATATAAGAACTAAAAATTAAATTCACTCATGATATAAATTATGGTTTATATTTTTGAAAGAAATAAAAGCAAACACATTTTATTACATACCAAAAATAAACATTCATGTCACTTACCGAATGAAATGTAAAGTAATATAGGAAAATAAAATTTCTGCACCATTAGAGTTTTTGAGAAATGATTAATTTCACCATCCATTCGAAAAAGAATTGGGAAAGAAACATTGAATTTCTAGAGAACACTTTTTTGAATAATAAACAGGTAATAAAGCAGAAAGTGTAATATATTGAGTTTAATTCTGAAAAAAAAAAGAATCTCAAATTAGAAATTTTAGATTTTTTCGTAAAACTTTATCAGGTGTACTATAACTTTACGTAACGAATTATTTGTGTTCACTGAAATAATGAAAAATTTGAAAATTTATTTTAATATGTATATTAAAGAACATAAATAAAAACGAAAACTTGGAAGTAATAAAGAATGTTCTTTAGAATACCTTTTATTGCATTTAAATTTTTGAATGTACATATCAATATATTCTGTAACATTAAATTCATGTTTGTTTTTTATCTTATGTATGTTTGTATGTTTATGATAGTGTTTTTAAATTACAAAACTAGCAATAACACTTATTCTCACTAAACAATTATTTTTTAATGTTTTTTTTTTAATTATCAATCATTTGTAACAGAAAACTACATGATATTGTAGCATTAGATAAGCCTTTAGATAAGGTATCTAATAATTTACTGTACCACGCATGATTGTTTTATCCAGATAGTCTAAATTTTATATTTTAAAATAAAAGGTGAATTGTTTGACATTTGTCTTCAAATTCTCGTGTTAATGATCATCTTTACCTCATCAAAAACATATAAGTTTATATATTCCTTTTTTTTTTTGGCAAAATATTTAAACTTATGTGTTCTGCTCTTATTTCTGAGCTCAGAAATTAGAGACATTTTAATGAACTATCGATATAAAAAAATGAAAAAGTAGCAAGCACCTGTACACGAAGCATAATTACATGCTGTAATTGAAACTATTTACAAAAGAACAAAAAATATTAAATTGCTAAATACAGAATTCAAAATATTCCAGATCAACAAACATGGAGAGTTGGGAAATTTGTAATTGCAATTACAGTAGAAGCCCGAAATAACGCGGTCCGATATACCGTGAATTCGGATTTAACGCGGGGGAAAGTATGTCCCCTGAAAAAAAATGATGAATTTTAGGATAAATTTTGCGTTTAAAATTTCAGTGAAACATAATATTCTTCATAAAACGCTTTTTATCTCTGTTGACGATTTAAATGACTGGATAGAAATTGACAACAGCGAACCAATGTCAGAGGTCATAACAGATCAGGATATGATTGATGCTGTAACGCATAAAAATTGCAGTGAGCAAGATGATGATGATGAAATTGAAACTGATGTAGTAGTGAAAGACGGCGTTCCACATGTTAGTGAAGTCATTTCACACTTAACGAAGGTAATTTCGGGGATGGAGAGGCAAGACGATTCACATAGTGTTCATCTACTCCATCTTGCTAGTGTGAAACAATATGCCGAAAAGAAACGAAACGCCCCATTTCGCCAAACAACTCTTACGGACTTTTTTAAGACAGTATAAGATTAAATTTGTGTTCAATTAATGATATAGTTAATTACATTTCACAAAGCGGGTAAGTGTTTTCATCATTTTGTACCATTTCTTGACACCATTCCGATATACCGCGGTTAAGCTATAACGCGGGTGTGAAACATGTCTCCCAACAACCGCGATATATCGTGCTTCTACTGTATATGCAATATAATTGCAATTTAATTGTACGTAATTGATTATAGTAGCACACATTGAAGAACATAATTTTCGTCAAATAATGGGATGGAGGTGGTTCCGGCTACAGTGCTACAAGAAATTTTACGGCATGTAATTGTAACATATATTAATTATATACAATTAAATTATAATTACATTACAAATAATTGCAATACCAAATTTGCCAAACTCTGTCTGAAACTTTGTGCAGAGTTATGCATAAAGTATGTTCCTTGATAAGATGGTGGTTAATTAATATTAGAAGCAATTTTCTGTAATCAAACCCTAAAAATTTACACGTACTCTACATTTGTAAAACTTCTGAAATATTGAACACATAACTAAAACAAACTAGCAGTTATTCCATTTCATTCAAATAGTACGTTAGGGAGTGTTTTAGCTGTACAGATTACATAAAATGTTTCAAATTTCAACCTTTCAATTTTACACTTAAATCTTGACTAACTCAAGCATTTACAACTAATTTATATTGATTTACAACATATAAACTTATATAACGAGTCTTTAATTTCGTAAAGAAACAATACTTTTCATATATGTCTAACACACTTTTTCATTTTTTATATAAATGATTTTTTTACATATAGGTATAATTTTATAAAATCTGATATTATAGAAGGTTGAAACTTTAAGGCAATAAAAATATTTTTTTTCTTTAGAAACATCTATAATTATATATTGTAATATTTCAAAAGATATGGAAGAAATTATTAAGTATTGTCTATTATTGTCTAAGTGTTTAAGAAATTATTACTTTAAATATAAAAATATACAAATAATGTGATCAATTACCTAAAAGATGACTAAAATACTTTAACAGATGTTAAAAAAATTGCATTAAAATCATCTAGTAGTTTCCACTACGCACCCAGCCTTCATCAGGATTCAGGATCTAAAATGATGATATATATTCCGGTTGTCTGGATCACACTCGTAAATGACACACTTAAAAACTGAGAATTATGCATGTGTTCTCAGATTTGAAGGGTGCCATTTACGAGTGCGATTCAGACAAGCGATATTAATAACATCATTTTAGATCCTGAATCTTAATAAAAGCTGGGTTTGTAGCCGAAAGAACTAGATGGTTTTAGTGTAATTTTTTAATATCTATTAAAGTATTTTAGTCATCTTCTAGGCAATTGATCGCATTATTTGTGTATTTTTATATTGTTTTACAAAGATGAATTTTAGCATTCTGAAATAGTTTATTATATATTTCTTTCAAATTCACTTATCTTACAGAAAAATAAAAAATACTTGATACTATTATTAAGAGATAAGTACTTTAACCTGCATGTAAAATGTAAAGAAATTATGAGAAATATTAAATTGAAAAATTCTAATCAGTTAAGAAAAATTAAACATGCACAGTAAGTGCAATTATGCACGTAGGTAGTGTTTTTCTGTAATATATATCCCATCAAAAACGTCACTTGTAAAAAATGCATACACGTCTCGTGACTCTCTTACCGTAAAAAAGTTCTGAGATCGTGTAAAGCCAAGTTTAGCTATCTTATTAACTCTGAAATTTTCCTTCACAAATAACTCCTAGTATCTACATCTTTAGTTAATTATTATTTTGTGACTTGGCAATTACGCAGCACACGGAAGTTATTACAACTTACTATGTTATGGAATGGGATGGAGTAATTTTATTAAGGCTAATTATATACGCACAGAGAAGTTGTTACACCTCACTATTTATAGAATGGGATGGAATAATTTGATTAAGGCTAATTATATACGCACAAGGAAGTTATTACACCTTAATAAGTTATGGTGTGGAATGGTATTATTTTATTAAGACTAATTATGTGCATCACATGTCGTGCTACGTAATTGTCAAGTCACAAAATAATAATTAACTAAAGATGTAGAGATTAGTACTGATTTGTGAAGGAAATTTTTAGGGTTAATAAGATAGCTAAACTTAGCTTTACACGATCTCAGAATTTTTTACGGTAAAAGAGTCACGAGACTTGGCTGCATTTTTTACAGGTGACGTTTTTGATGGGATTTCATTTATTTTTGTAAGTAAGCCTCCTTTTCTTGATTTTGTGCACTGTTTGGAGATCGTACAATGGTTTTTGCAAAGCCCACACTCTGTGCCTATCATTTGCAAGTACCAAAAATTTGAAGCTTTAGTTTCGTTTGCAAAGTCCTTTAGATAAAAAGTAATTTCAGGTTCTAGGCAAGCACTAAGTTTTGGAAGGGGTAAGTCAAAAGTACTCTCAATTGCTTCCAGGAAAGGTTCTATCCATCTGAGATATTACTCGCAGCCTTAGATATTTCATATTTAGCATAAAAGTAATGTTTAGAATAAAAAGAGACAAATAAAAATTTCCGGAAATTTTCAATAAATCAAACTATATTCGATTTTTCGATGTATTTTTTTTTTCGGATTTTTAAATTTTTCTTATTTTGCATCCTAAAACCTACCTTTCTGCCAAACGTCAAATTTCTAGGACTAAAAAATCAAATTATTTTCAAACTTTCGATTTTTTATAATTTTTTTTATTTTTAGATTTTATTTCTAAGTTTCCTGATTGTCATGTCAATGTAGTAATTCTTTGATCCGTCTTCTTAGGATCATTTAGGTTCAATTTAGAGATAAATCAAGAGAATATTAGAGTCAGCAGGATTTTATTTAGAAAAGACTATCAAGCCATAAAGCCAATAATGTCAGGAGGGGAGGGGGAGCTATGAAAATTTTTGTGGGTCCATCATTTAACAATCCATATTTTTCATATGCAGATTAAATAGCGTATAGCAAGTGAAAGAAAACGAACCTATCTATAAAAAAACCGCCCATATCATAGCCAGTTTGTAGCGGAACTTTTCTATAGCAAAATTCGTAAACGAAAGAAAAGAAAAGCATAATCTGGGAAAATAACATAAAATAATTAGGTAGGGTGTACTAGCTAATATCAACAAAACTCATTTTTCTAGCACTACAAAATCGAATTGTTTTCGAATTTTCGATGTTTTAATTTATATTCGAATTTTCTAATTGTTCCTTTTATTGAATCGTAAATACTACCTTTACAATTTATTTTATGTTTCTAAGACTACAAGATTGATTTATTTTCAATTTTTTTTGCGAATTTTTTTTTTCGAATTTTCCGGATTTTTTATTTTTGCCTTACTCTGTATACTAAATACTACCTTTATTACAAACTTCAAGTTTCTAGCGCTATAAAATCGAATTATTTTCCAATTTTTGATCTTTTTCGATTTTTGATTTTATTTTCGAATTTATTATATTTTAATTTTTCCTTTTTCTGTATCCTAAACACTATTTTACGCCGAAATTTAAGTTTCTAAGGCTACAAGATCGTATTTTTTTTCAATTATTTTTCGAATTTTACAGATTTTTTAGTTTTTTCTTTTTTTTTTTTTTTTTTTGTATCATAAATATTACATTTAATCCAAATTTCAAGTTTCTAGCGCTACAAAATCGAATTATTTCCAAATTTTCGGTTTTTGTTTGTTTTTTAAATTTTTCTTTCGATTTTTATTGTTTTTTTATTTTTTATTTTTAAATCCTAAACACAAACTTTACACCAAATTTTATGTTTCTAAGACTACGAGATCGAATCATTTTCAATTTCTCTTTGAATTTTTGAAATTTTCGAATTTATTTTTCGATTTTTTCAGATTTTTATTTTTTTCTTATTTAGTATCCTAAATAGTACTTTATGCCAAATTTCAAATTCCTAGCGTTATAAAATCGAAGTATTTTAAACATTTCCTTATTTTTTTATTTTTTCGATTTTTTTCATTTTATTTTCGAATTTTATTGTGATTTTAATCATAACTTATTCGGAATCCTCTAAACACTATCTGCCGAATTTTAATTTCTAATGCTAGAAGATCAAATTATTTTCATTTTTTAATTGTTCGACTTTTTCGAATTTCCGACTTTTTTTTTTAAATTTTCCTGATTTTTTTTTTAAATTTTCCTTACTTTGTATCCTAAATACTACCTCTATTCCGAATTTCAAGTTTCTAGCGCTACAAAATTGAATTATTTTCATTTTTTCGATTTTTTTATTTGATTTTCGATTTTTATTGTGTTTTTAATGTTTTCTTTTTCTGAATTCTAAACATTACCTTAACACCAAATTGTAAGTTTCTAAAACTAGAAGATCGAATTATTTTCAATTTTCAATTTTGTTGGAATTTTTGGAATTTTTGAATGTTTTTAGTTCGAATTTTCAGAATTTTATAATTTTTTCTTTTTTTGTATCCTAAACACTACCTTTATTCCAAATTTCAAGTTTCTTGGGTTAAGGGATCTATCTCATCTTTTTGATGACGCGTGAGTGAGTGACAAAAAATCGAAAATTTTGAGTTCATATATCGTCTGAACTAGAAAAGACAGAAACATGAAATTTTAAATTTTGGTCCTATTTATCACATACTCTAGATAAGCGAAGTTTCAGGTTTTTGGGAAACTCCAGAGCAAAGATATGGGGGGAACAAAAGTGCCTTGAGTTGCTTCCAGAAAAGCATGCTTACGGCTGTGCTTTCTCGACTTCGCGGAGGCACTGCCGTGCCAATACAAGACAATCTAAAAAAATCACCGTTTTTATTTCAGTGAAATGAATTATACAGTCTGTTATTATGACATGATTAATTTCCGTAAGAAAATAAGTACATATAAAGTTGGCAACATTTTACCTTTTGTTGACATTTACTGAAAATTCTAATGGGAAACTTAAGTCTAACTTTTAAAATTTCAGAAATTGAAATCCATGTTTAGACTTTTTTTTCATTTGGTATCTATTTTCCGGAAACATTATATCCAAAAAACTGTCGCTAGATTATATATGTTTGCTATAGTTGAACAATTTAATATACAAATACGGTTTTTAAATTCAGCAATACGTAAATAGTAAGACTCCATTTTAAATATGACGTAATCACCATGGCAACCTTGAATCATTACCTATTATGGGATGTCATTGAATTAATTACGTATGATAGGATTTAATACAATGAAGAAAACTTTTATTAATATCTTTTTAAGTTTTGATTTGATTTTCATAAAATTTTAAACGACTCGACAAAAATCTGCAACGTTTATATATACTAAATTCCAAACCATTTGGTTGGGTAGTTTTTGCGCTGTTATATAAAGACAGACGGACAGAAGGACGGACCATGCGACGACTTTAGGTGCTACGTATTTATATAATTACAAACGCACCTAAAAATACAATTTAATATAAAAAACATTCATTTTTGACTACCCGTGAATTTCCACTGATTTGATCGATCCATGATGTCTTTTTCTTCTAAACGTTTGAATTTGAATTTTTCTTTTTAATCATATATAATGAACACGTACGCAAACATCCCAATTCATTTTTTTTGTACTATTTCATTTTTTTCTTTCTTGTAATCATGGTTCAGCTCCTTATAATGCGGAATTGTATTTTTGTGGCAACATTTATTCGAGAAAAACCTTTACTTTAATATATGAAAACAATGCCAATTTAATTTTTCAATTAACAGACATTTTTAATCAAAAAACATGCTTAAACGAAATGTGAGTGTACTATGTCAGAATCCTGTTCAAAATCCTTTCACATGGTATCTCATTTATCGTTCTGCGTTTATTATTTGCTTAGAAAAGGGTTGTTGACAGCAGAAATAATATATATGAAAACAATTTTTTTCTCGTTTCTTACAAAGCACAATTTTGGAAATTCTTATGAAATTGAGAAACAATCCAGTACTTATACAATTCGGTAATCGTACTTAAAATATTCACTTTACTAAATAAAATAACATCAAAATTTTTTTAACTGAAAAACACAGTTGAAGATATGTATAATGCGGAAAGAACGATGTAAATCCTTGAAATAAACAGTTGCAGATTGGTATAAAGGTAAAAGAAAAAAGAAGAGCAACTTTCATGTAACTTTTAGTGACTATCATTCCTTTTCCCCTGACATTCCGAGCATTATTAACTATTTAAAAGTCTACGTCGTCGTCACACATGAAACGGAGAATATTTCTACAAAATCCGCTTCACCCGTGTTTTTTTTTTCTATGCATGCTTAACCCGTCAAAACACGCGCCCCTTTCCATTACGTTACTGCACGCGTGGGATAAGTTTTACCCGATGGGTTTTCTTGAGTCAATTTCCACCCAGTTTGATTATTAAAAGAAATTATATTTTGAAATAAACTGTAAATGAATAAAGCACATAATTTAACTTAAAATAAAAGGTTTTTTATATTAAAAAAATAAATAAAAAATAAAATAAAATAAAATAAAATCTAGCATTAAGATTTTTTTTTATGCATATCATTCCATGTTTTTACAATCCAAATTCAGCCATAAAAATACAAAAAAATATAAAACTGATAATGTTAAGCTAGGAGAGTCTGCGCAAAATTCAAAAGAATAACAATAAAAAATCTAAATATTAATGTTTTGCTAAACTATCCATAAATAACTTTTACTTCATTTGTTTTTTATATATTTCCATTGCTATTTTGTTGTTATGTTGTAATTTAATAGAACAGTTGTAATAAAACCAAGAAAGTTATTTTGCGCAATCTGTCCTTACAGGGTTGGCGTGATTGCGCACATGGGTTGGAGAGATTGTTACTAATAATAACTACAATTAAATTGTTAACAACAATGATTACACTTAAATGACATTGTTTTAAGGTTTTTGTAAACAAATATTATTGTATTAGGAGTGAATATTTCAACCTAATTATTAAAGAATCAGAAAAAGGAAATAATTAAAAAAACGATTAAAAAATTTTAATTAAAGGGAAAAAATTAAAAAATTAGAAAAAGCAAGTCCAGATAAGATTACAAAATAACATTAAGTTACTTAATAACACGTTTAACTTAAAATTAGTCCATTTTCATTTTTAGTTATTTTTATGCAAATTTACCAATACGCTGCGTAATCTCTCTTAGCATGGAAACTAATGGGAACATTGCGCCATCTCTCCTAATTAGCAGATGCACAAACTCTCCAATTTCGGTAGGAGAAATTGCGCGGCCTTTTATTTAAACATGGCCGCTACTAAAACGATCCGTTGATGTTCACATTGTTAGTCTAGATTAGTAGCTTATGAGAAAACGTTTAAGTTTAAAATAGTTTGTACTACTGGCATTGTATAGAAATTGTGATGAATAGCTATGAAAATTCAAGCACTCAGTTTGGGAAAACAAAACAAAATAGCAATGCTTTATCTTAGACGCTCAAAACAATCAACGTGCACTTTCAACTAGACACTCCACTACTGCTGTTGTACAACTACATGGAGTCGCTGTGCGCTCACTCTACTCCTTCTTCCCGAACCACTATAGCCGCGTTTCCAATGCCTTTTCCAAGACCCCTATGAACGGTCTTTTTACCCCTACACCATTTCCAATGCACAAACCGGCTTGAAGGTGAAACTAGCCTAGGTCATTTTTTCCCCGAAATCAGACCTGCAAGGGATTAGCATCGTTTAGAAACTACACTGGAATCCTGTTTCAATCCGCGTCGATTCCATCATTGTATTTCCGAACCCATTTACAATGAACAAGCCGGTTTGAAGATGAAACTAGCCTAGGTCATTTTCACTCCTGCTAGCTCCTAGGGCATTAGTCCAGCATTTACCCATGATTCCTGTCGGTTAAACAAACAAGCGCCCGTCAGTGTGTTGTTGTGTCCATCATTTAAAAGTTTTGTCAGTGCTTTTATTTTTGCGCTATTTATTGTTTTTTTACAACTTTATTTTAAATTCTTTTTTGTTTTCAAAAATGCAAAATTACATCAATTCTTCGCGATGGACGGTCGAAAATTTTGCTTTCTGCGATTTTTTAATTTTTAGCTTTTTTAGCGTACCGCCGCGATTTTTCTGATCTTCATGAAAATAATTTGTTTTTAAACTTGTCGACTAATATAGTAAAGTTTGCCCCCAAGCTTTTTGATTTTTTACTGATTTTTAAT
Source organism: Maratus michaelseni (assembly GCA_963931845.1). Taxonomy (NCBI): domain Eukaryota; kingdom Metazoa; phylum Arthropoda; class Arachnida; order Araneae; family Salticidae; genus Maratus; species Maratus michaelseni. The sequence goes on from OZ007590.1 coordinate 214,977,031, forward strand.
AAGATTTTCAATACGATTCTTGGCGGGTTTTTTCCGTTCTGCTGCGATTTTTTACAATCGTTAAGAAAAAAAAAATCAGTTTTAACCTTTTAGCCTAATATAGTAAGTTTTGTCCGCCACGATTTTGGAAGTTTTTGCATTTTTCAATGCAATTTTTAGCACCCCCCCCCTTTTTTTTCCGCGATCATTTTTTGATAACCACAAAAAGAATTCTGTTTTAAACATTTAGCATAATAAATTAAATTTTGTTGATTTTCAATACGATTTTTTGCGTTGTTGCGCTTTTGCGCCAATTTTTTTTTATATTAAAAAACGAATTCCTGTTGGAATGTTTTAGCTCTCACTGTTACTGTAGTAAATTTCAAAGTAACTGTAGTAAATTTAACTAAAGTAAAATTAAAGGGTTTTTTTCTTTCTTTCTTTCTTTTCGTTTTCTCGGCGATTTTTTAACATTAATAATAAGGAATCCGGTTTTAATCTTTAAGTTTAATTAAAAAAAAAAGTTCTCTTTTCAATAAAGTTTATTCGCAATTACGGATAGGGATTTTTTGGAATTTTATTAGCATGGCAGAGATCTGCAAGAGCCGAACTCGGGCCAGGCCCGGCCATACTTTTTCTGAAAGCTCGGGCCGGGGCTTACTGTTTTCCTGAAGGATTGGTTCGGGCCGGTCTAACTTACTTTTTCCGTACTGAGTCGGCACTGGTTTCATTCTTCCTACTCTTCACGGGCCGAAATTTTAAGTCCCGGTTTTGACCCGGCCCGTATGAAAATCATTGTCTCGGCGTCCGTTCAAAATAAATAAATAAACAAAGCATACATTTCTAAATCGCCATTATTCTGTAATTAAACATTAAAATTTATTCTTTTCAAATAATAGAGGATTTTTAGGCATATTAAAATATAACTAAATTAAAATATAGTAAAACGTGTGAAAAAAGAATCTGCCTATGACGAAATCCTGTCTTAAACTGAAAAGTGTGTTGATCCATGCAAAATGAATATACTAATACGTAAGAAAAGAATATATAATATATTTACACCTGCGAAGAAGGGAACTTGTCTATAACGCAATTTTTTTTCTTTCCTGTGAAATTCCGTCTTAGAAGATTTTACTATACAGCATTTTTCAGATTTTTAAATCTCCAATACATGGAATATGGATTAACAATATTAATGATAACTGGAACATTTACATACAACAAATAGAAATTCATTAAAAAAATAAATATCGCAGGTTACAACATTTCTATAAAAATGAAGATTATAAACATGAAAAAAAAAAAAAAAAAAAAAAAAAAAAAAAAGCTAGATAAGTGCTTTTGGTCAGAACTCCCCGTACGAGAAAAATTTTTAACCAATACAAGTCGACGTAAAAATTAACATTTAGTAGAAATTAGCTCGGGCCGGGGCGATGAAATTTTAACTTTTTTCTAGTCCGGCCGGTCTCGGGACGAACTTTTAGCTATTACACCGGGCCGAACCAATAATTTTTTCTACGGACCAGGCCGGGCACGAACCAAACTTAACTTTTATACTGGGCCGAACCGGGCTTCGGCCGAACTTTTAATTTTTATACCGTGAATATATATATATATTATATATATATTCTTTCTATGGGTCTGTTTGGCCCGTGCAGACCTTTATAACATCACTACATAGTATAAAACAAAGTCGCTTTTTCTGTCCCTATATCCCTATGTACGCTTAAATCTTTAAAACTACGCAACGGATTTTGATGCGGTTTTTTTTAATAGATAGAGTGATTCAAGAGGAAGGTTTATATGTATAATAACCATATGTTTTGCTTTGTAATTTCAGATAAATCACTACATAGTATAAAACAAAGTCGCTTTTTCTGTCCCTATATCCCTATGTACGCTTAAATCTTTAAAACTACGCAACGGATTTTGATGCGGTTTTTTTTTAATAGATAGAGTGATTCAAGAGGAAGGTTTATATGTATATCCATTAAATAGTGGAGAAATACTGTTATTGTTGAGGTTTTTAATGTGATGTCGTAAATAATTTCATTTTTTCCGCTTATACATTGCAAACGCAGGCTGAACCCTACAAGATTTATCAAAATAATGTACTAATTATTGTACACATTAAAAAGGTCTACAGAAAACACAAAGAGATGAAGGTTTTCAAGGTTAACCCGAAGCAAAGCGAGGGAGGGCCGCTAGTATTATATAAATTAACATATAATGGGATTTTGTTTTGTGTATACGATTTCAAAAATATATTTAACTTGTTACTGATATCATTATTTTGCTATTTGAAATTCATACACAAATTTTAATTGATTTGATTGATTAAATGTTTGACATATTTTGGCTCAATACTGTTTATTAAATTTAGCCACAGCCCTCGCTAAGAGGGGGGGGGGTGCCCCCCCACAAACTTTCGCGAATGCTGTTACACTTGACAAATTTACAAACTTGATTGGCAAATTTGTTTAAAACTTTAATAAAAACTATAATACACTTTCTATTTCTCATAGACTTGACAAAAATTAGAAATATAATTGTGAACATTATTAAGCTTTTTACAAATAAAAACTGTTTATATTTTTTAATTGTGGTAACTTGACAAAATTATAAAACTAATTGGCAAACGTCAAGAACTATCTATCTTTGTTTGCCAATGGGTTGGCAGATACTGACATTTCACTTGCTAATTTAAGGTCCCCTCCCCCTCCATTAAAATCTCGTAGCGATGGCCCTGAAAGGGCCGTAGCGACCCCATGGGTGGGAGAGTCGGGCAGAGTCAGGTCCGAAACTAGAGAGGGTCAGTTGGGGCTTGTGCCCCAGGCGCCAGAATTTCATTTTCACAGATAGTGAAAATGAAATTAGTCAAAAATGCTCCCACAGTTTTAACATTAGCTTGCCATTAACTGTCTTCGCTTAACATTATGTGTCCTCATTTAGATAGATAATGTTAAGCATGTAGATAATGTTTTATAATTAAGATGAAAATGTTTTATTTGTAATAATTAAAATTCTAGTTTCGGTTTAAGAAATAAAATGGAATTTTAGTCTTTTCTGGGACCCCCTAGAAAAGGGATTTTGAAGTGTAAGTTTTACTCTTTGTATGAGGCTTTCTTGTAAATACTAGTAGAATATGATTTATTCATTTAATGCCAAGTTAGCAGTATTAGTAGTATTTTTTTTTAATGCAAAATATCTTACGTAGTTTGATTTTTTTAAATTTCTTAAATGTAAACAAATTTTATACATATTTGTTTTCTATTAAAAAAATATATAGTTATCATATTATTTACTTATTTTTAAAAAAAGTTTGAGTAATGGTGAAAAAACGATTGCGTCATAAGAGCGGAAAAATAATGTTCGCCTCAAGCAGAAAATTGTCTAGCGGTGGTTTTGGCTCTGGTGTTACAAAGATGTCAATCAAAGTTTGCATTAACAAAAAGCGGCCAGACATTTTAATTCTCAATAAAGCAAAAGAACGAAGATTATCACACGCGCAAAGGACTGTAGGCGGTTTCTGTTTATGTTTACACCGGAAGTTTGTACCGCAGTTCCCTAATCAGCCAATCATAATTCAGAAGGAAAAATTACGCAGTTTCCGGTTTTTTGCAGGGGAGGGGTTTTATGCTTGCGTTTGTAAATGGGTACAAAATGAAAGCAGGAACGATAGCGGCATATTAACACGTCCTTTGAATCCGGTTTGATACCAAGTGATATTGTAAACGCTGCTATTATGTCAGTAAACCGGCTTTTACCCATGAGGCAGCGCGGGTAAACAAACAAACAGCGCCACTTCACCGGAATAACTGCTTATCAACAGCACATTGCACGTTTTACGTTAGTGCTCCTAGCCATAATTCTCATGTTATTTGCATTAATTGTTTTATTACGATTATTTACCATTGTTTATTTATTATTATTATTATTTTCCCATATATATTTTTTTTATTATTATTAAGTATGGATTTGTGTTTGAATTCATCTCGTTGGTCAGTAGATGAGACAAAAATGTTATTGAGCATGTGGTCAGAATATCATTTCAAGTGAGGAAGAAATATTTAAAAATAAGTGTTTTTTAATCATATCAAAATCAATTTTAATTATATTTTATAGACCTCAAATAAATTATTATGATCACTTATTGTTATTATTCTTTAAAATAACTGCGATAAATTTATTAATTTGAATTCAGAATATAAAAATTTTACTTGAAATTTTACAAAAAAATTGACTTTTTTAAGCATTCTATTTAATTTTAGATTCCACGGAGCATACTACTTCAGATACACTGATACACTCTTTCTATTTTATTGTAAAAAAAATAAATAGGTCGTGGATACAATGATGCATCTTGTTTGTGTAATTATCGTCTGCAGCGAGCTAAAGCTGCATGTTCCTTGATTTCATGTGCTCCGAGTTTATGTAAGTTTCTATTTCTTACTTTCCGCGTTTGGCAACACTCAGTGTTCTGTTTTGCTTTTGGTTGTTTTTAGAATGTGAAAAAGAATGTTGTGGAATAAGCCGTGTGATGGCTCGCTTTATTTATGTGTGAATAAAACCGCATGTATACAGTCCATTATTGCATTTGTGTTTTAGTTAAGAACCAGCAGTGTGTATGTGTATAGAATAAAAACGCAATAACATTCTTGGTCCGTCGAGCCGGAGTGCTAGTGAAAAAAAGAAGTGTAGAATGGAACTTTTTTCTGAACTGCTGTGTGATGTTTTTTTGTGGCGAAATATTACCTCAGCTTGTGAGGTAAGTTAACTTTGAACATTATTTTTCGTGTGTAAAAATAATTTGCTATTTAAAACTGTAGAATTGTGATGAGAATAATAGTTTAGATTTAAACTAAATTTCCTGTTAACGTATTTTAGAACTAGTTTTGTGTTTGATTTAAGTAAAAATGAGTGAATTAACAACTTTTAAAACGAAAAGAACTGCTCTACGAAGAAGTGTAACGAATTATATTAAGAAAATAGAAAGTATAATCGGAGATGGTGAGATTAATTTAACAGAATTAGAAGAAAATATTGAACTGTTAAAACAGAAAGAAACGGAACTAAAAAAACTTGATAGGGAAATTGAAAGTTTAATTACAGATTCTAAACAATTAGAGAGCGAGATAGATACCGCACAGGAAATTTCAGATAAAATTGATTTGTGGAAATTTAAAGGTGAAAAAATATTGAAAATCGAAAATGCGAAGTTAAATAAGAATGAAAAAAAATCAGATAGTGTAATTTCAGAAACAATTTTTGAGAATATTAAATTACCTAGGTTATCATTGCCTACTTTTGGAGGCAATATCACTGAATGGATAGTTTTTAAAGATCTTTTCAATGCATGCGTAAACAGTAATACGACTATATCTAATGCTCAAAAATGGCAGTATTTAAAGGCTTCATTGAAAGGTGAAGCGTATCGCGTCATTCAGTCTATTCAAATTTCAGATTCTAATTTTGAAATTGCATGGAATCTATTAGACGAAAGATATTCAAATAAGAGAGAACAAATTTTTGCATATATTAAACGATTTCTAAGTTTACCAGCAATTCAAACAGAATCAGCTGTTGCTATTTTAAATCTAGTTGATAACATTAATGAAGTTATTTGCTCGTTAGAAGTATTGAACCAAACCATTGACAAATTTGGGGATACATTAATGACTTATTTAATTTTGCAAAAATTGGATCCTTCTACAAAATTGTGGTGGGAACGTCAGCTTAAAAGCAATGAAATTCCGAAACTTAAGAACTTAATTGAATTTCTTAAGAATTACGCAAGAACTCTTCAAAATAGCAAGTTAGTGGTAAATAAGGTACCTAAATCTGTATTTCCAAATAAGAGTAATGCTTTTATAGCTACTTTGAGTTGTGGTTACTGTAAAGAAGAACATAGTTTAGCTAAATGCTCAAAATTTCTCAATTTGCCTGTTCAACAACGAATAGATTTCGTAAAACATAATCATTATTGCTTCAATTGCCTATCTAATATGCATTTTCTCAATAAATGTAAGAGTCTAAATACGTGCCACCATTGCTTTAAGAAACATCATAGTATTTTGCACATGGTAAACAATTCAAGAAATAAGACTCAGACGAATAGTATGTCCCCACACGCACAAGAATTTATCCCTAAAAAAGTTGAGTCAGCGAGTGATAATGTTTCGTCTACAGTCTGTGCCTCTCATTATGAATCAAACGCAAAGAGTAATCAAAAGAGTCATATTTTGTTGTGTACCGCATTAATAAAAGTTCAAAATTCTAAACAAGAATTTGTAAAATGCAGATGTTTATGTGATACAGGCTCTCAGAAGTCATTTATTTCTAGAGAATGTGTAAACAAATTAGGATTAAAGGTAAAAGATAGTTCTATTTCTGTGTCATGTTTGGGAACATTTAATACTGTGAGTAATGGGGAAGTCGATTTATTATTCACTTCTCACTTCAAAACTGATCTTAGAGTATCAACATCAGCATTCGTAATGGATAAAGTGACAGATAATATTCCCTATGTGTCTTTACCTTCAGTCATTTGCGATAATTTCAGTGATTTAATGTTAGCTGATCCATTGTTTTACAAATCACAAAAAATTGACATTTTATTTGGTGTAAATGTATTTATGCATTTAATGACTGGTGAAATTGTCAAACGTGAACCTAACCTTCCATTTGCCTTAAATTCGAGACTTGGGTGGATAATTTCGGGTACTACAAATTTTGAAACGTTGGCAACTGATCCAGTACATGTAAATCATTTAAGTACAAAAACTGACGAGTTAGTAAATTCATTCTGGGAATTAGAAAAAATTCCAAATGTGCAACCTTTAACAGTTGAAGAAAGACATTGTGAAAAACATTTTGAGAGTGCTCATTTTAGAGAAAAATCAGGCCGCTATTCAGTCGCATTACCATTCAAACAGGATCGAGATATTTTAGGTGATTCACGCCAAATGGCGTACAGAAGATTTCTTTATCTTGAGAAACGATTAATATCCATGCCAGAAATTTACAACCAATATGTTCAATTTATGAAAGAATATTTATCTCTGGGCCATATGGACTTTGTTTCGAATACAGATCGTGAATTAGAAACTAAACATTATTACATCCCACACCACTTCGTCTTAAACAATTCTACTTTAACTACCAAATTAAGAGTAGTTTTTGATGCGTGTGCTAAAACAACAACAGGTGATTCTTTAAACGACATTCTAATGGTAGGTCCCAAAATACAAGATGATTTAATTTGTGTTTTATTAAGGTTTAGATTTCATAATATTGCCATAACAGCGGATATAAGAATGATGTATAGGCAGGTAAAAATTCATGACAACGATAGGGATTTTCAAAGAATATTATGGAGAGATAATCCAGATAAACAAATACAAGTCTTTTGCTTAAATACTGTCACGTATGGAACTGCTGCTGCTCCATATCTTGCAACTAAAGCTTTGAGTCAGTTAGCAATTGATGAGGGTCTTAATTTCCCAAAAGCAAAGACTATAGTTTTAAGAGACTTTTATGTCGACGATGTTTTAACTGGTGTTGAGAATAGTCAGGAAGGTACTGAATTGATATCTGATTTGCAAAAAATGCTAAAAAGAGGTGGGTTTGAGCTACATAAATGGTCCACAAATGAACCATCACTATTGAAAAATGCTGGGTTAGCAAACACAATTAACGATAATATACATAGTGTAGTGGGCAATAAGGCCACAAAAGTTTTAGGAGTGGAATGGCATCCTGATAATGATATGTTCAAATGTAGTTTTAGTGATATAAATTATCAAGGTGTCCCTACTAAACGAATTATTCTGTCATTTGTCTCAACGCTGTTTGATCCATTGGGGTGGATTGCACCTTTTGTGATTCTAACTAAAATGATCCTTCAAGAACTGTGGAAATTGCAATTATTATGGGATGATCCAGTACCAGAAAATATTGACCAAAAGTGGAAAATTTTGTGCCAAGAAGTCAAACTCTTAAATTCCATATATATACCTAGAAAAGTAATTTTGCCCAATTATTCTCGATGTGAACTTCACGGATTTTGTGATGCGTCAGAAAAGGGTTATTCAGCAGTTATTTACGTTAAAACTTGTGATAGCTCTAACATTGATGTGAAACTTTTAACAGCTAAAACTCGCGTAGCACCACTAAAACCTGTCACGATTCCAAGACTGGAATTATGTTCTGCAGTATTACTGGCACACTTAATACAGGCAGTCAGAGCTGCATTACATATAAAACCTGATTCTGTGCACGCATGGAGTGATTCACAAATTGTATTGTCATGGCTAAGATCAAATCCTAAAAGATGGCAAATTTTTGTAGCCAACAGAGTATCAGAAATCCAATCCATTTTACCAGCTGAGAACTGGAACCATGTGGACGGAAAAGAAAATCCTGCTGATTGTGCATCACGTGGGTTACTTCCTGCAGAACTACTGTCCCATGACTTGTGGTGGAACGGCCCACTATGGTTAAGAAGTAGTGAGGTTCCAGTGCATGAACCTATTCCCATAAATGAAGAAGAATTACCAGAAGCACGTAAAACCTTATCATTTGTAGCTTCTGAAACTGTAAAAGAGCTTGATGTTATATAAAAATATCTTCGTTCTCCAAATTGCAACGCATATTTGCTTGGATATTGCGATTCATCTCCAATTCAAAGGTAACACGTGTAGAAAGAAATACATCCTTTTTATCAAGCAGTGAAATTCAAGCCGCAACACTCTGCATTATTCGGATAGTTCAACAAGCGAACTTCGGTAAGGAAATTCAGTATTTAGAATCTGGAAAAGAGCTACCTGCAAATAGCAGTCTAATGTGCTTGTGTCCAATTTTAGATGATAACAAAATATTAAGAGTAGGAGGAAGATTGAAAAACGCACAGCTGTCGGAGAATGAAAAGCACCCAATCTTATTACCATCAAAGCACCATGTGACTAAGATCATAATTAAACATTATCATGAAAAATACTTACATGCAGGTTCAGAACTTCTTCTTTCTTTAATTAGACAGCAATTTTGGATCATTACTGCTAGGTCTGTTATTCGGAAAATGGTAAGAGCTTGTGTTACGTGTTGCAGATATAAAGCTCAAACTGCAAAACAGATAATGGCTGATCTTCCAGCATCCAGAGTAACACAATCACGACCATTTCATCGAGTTGGAACAGATTTTTCAGGCCCATTCATGATTAAATATCGTGCAGGACGCGGAGTAAAATCATTTAAATCATATGTGTGTGTATTTGTCTGCTTCGTCATCAAAGCAGTCCATCTTGAAGTCGTAGAAGATCTTTCAACAAAGGCATTCTTAAGCGCATTAAAACGATTTATTGCAAGAAGAGGGAAACCTTTTGAGATTTTTAGTGATTGTGGAACCAACTTCAAAGGTGCAGAAAAAGAAATTAACAAATATCTTTTGCAGTGCAAGCAGAATGAAGAAATTTGCAAATTTTTGTCGTCAGAAGAAATAACTTGGACATTTAATCCGCCTTCTGCTCCACACTTTGGTGGACTGTGGGAATCTGCAGTAAAATCCATGAAATCGCATCTGAAGAAAACCGTTGGTGACACTGTATTAACCAATCCTGAGTTCCAAACCTTGGTTACACAAGTTGAAGCTTGCCTCAACTCTAGGCCACTGTGTCCCATATCATCTGACCCAACAGACTTGACTGCTTTAACGCCAGGTCACTTCCTAGTTGGAACTTCTCTAACTGACATACCCGAACAAGATCTAAGTCACAGTTCCTTGAGTCACCTTGATAGATGGCATGTGAGACAGTTCATCTTACAGCAATTTTGGAAAAGATGGAGCCGGGAATATTTGGCTCAACTTCAGCAAAGACCTAAATGGCAGAAAAGTCAGCGAAATTTAGACGTCAATGACTTAGTCCTCATAAAAGATGATAATCTTCCACCACTTAAATGGAAATTAGGGAGAATACTAACTGTTCATCCAGGTTCAGATAATAAGGTCAGAGTTGTGACGATCAAGACTAGTAGTAGTGGTGTAATCAATCGTCCAGTAGTGAAACTGTGCCCTCTTCCTATAAAAACTAAAAACTGTGAACTGTGAACTGTTTAATATATTTTTTTTATTTTTTGCATTAATTTGTTTGTGTTATTAATTGTCTTTTTCTATTATAGTTAGAAATTGTAAGCAACTAACCACTTGTTGAAATCCCAGGGGATTTCAACGGGGGCCAGAATGTTTGTGTAATTATCGTCTGCAGCGAGCTAAAGCTGCATGTTCCTTGATTTCATGTGCTCCGAGTTTATGTAAGTTTCTATTTCTTACTTTCCGCGTTTGGCAACACTCAGTGTTCTGTTTTGCTTTTGGTTGTTTTTAGAATGTGAAAAAGAATGTTGTGGAATAAGCCGTGTGATGGCTCGCTTTATTTATGTGTGAATAAAACCGCATGTATACAGTCCATTATTGCATTTGTGTTTTAGTTAAGAACCAGCAGTGTGTATGTGTATAGTTTAAAACGCAATAACACATCTAATATGCACAGTAAAAAATATATACTTAAAAAAGAAGTTTTTGATTAAAAGTTTTGTGCATTTTATGTGCCATTTTCAAATAGTAGTTTAAGCCTGATAATCAATGACTTTGTGAATTTTAATCAAGAAGCTACTAATTTTTATTTTTACTATAGTATGAAAAAAAATATTTTTTTTCTGTTTATCAGTCGGTATATTTTAAGTACCCCTTTAGCTATAAATCAGCTTAGACATTTTCAAAAATTTAAAAATGTCGGTCGATTTCTTTTCTTTCTTTTTTTTTTTTTGGAGGGGGGGGGGTTGTCAGTTTAACACACAAAATTATTTTATTTTTCTAACTTTTGTACTCTCCTTGTTTTATTTTTTAGGTAGATTTCGTAAGAAATACTACCTATTACATTCTCACCTAAGTTGGAAATTTGGAAAAAATTTTGCAGATCTGAGCCGATCATGACTCCCAGAACACAAAACCACCCCCAGTTCAAAACTTTATCTATGTATATCACTTTTTTATGGACACGATAACTTTTTAATAATTCTGCACAAATCTCTTCCAAACTGATACACAAATTCAAGGGGCATAAAATCTCGCTCAAGTTCGTTAATGGGCAAAATCGAACCAACGGCTTTTTGTGAAAACAGAAACCCCCCTATAATTTCTTAATTATGATACGTATCAAATACCGTTTAAAGTTATTATTACTTCTAGGAAAAGGGCCGAAAATTTGTGTATGACAGATTTTTGATATCATTAAAAATGGCCCCAAGGAGGAGGAGGGGGGGGGGGGGGTAGAAGAAAAAAATTCATAACTTCGTCAATTCAGAAGATATCAAATCAGATTAAATTTATTATAAATTCTCTTAATATTATCTAAAACTTTTATACTGACAAGTTTTTTATAGGAACAACACTTATAGCAAAAGAAAAATTAAAAACAAAAAAATCCCTGCCGGCTCCGCTTGCAAACAAGTTCGGTTTCTAAGTGGGCGTTTCCAAGTGCCGCATCATGGCAAAAAGGTAATTTCTTCCGCAATTCCCAACAAACAGGCGCCCCACGGCCTGCGTCTTCGAAATTTACCTGTGCCTGTAGGCCGCGCCGTCAGGGATTTTTTTATATTCGTTTTATAATTTCTGTTATGTGTGTGCATAATATATATATATTTATTTATTTAAAAATGAATGCACATAAGAACGAAAGATAAAAAGCAATGGAATGGACACTAAAGGAATTATACTTAAAATGATGAAAAAGCAAAAATTGAAAAAGCAAAATTGGAAAACTATGAATATCTTATAGAATCTTCAGAAGGGCTTTGTAAGAATATTCATAGTAAGTATATGCTATTGCAACAAATATTGTCAGCATTATGCCTAAAATCGGCACTATTAAACCCCTAATAACATATATAAATGAAACAAGAAAATTAAGGACCGACATGAGGTTCAAATGACGAAATAAAATGAAACAAGAAAATTAAAATCCGACATGAAGTTCAAATAGCAAAATAAATAAATAAATATGCAACCGAAATAGAAATTAGATATATATATATATATTGTAGTATTTATTTTGTGATTGCTGATAAGTTTTAAAAATATATAGTTTTGGGGGGGGAGGGATTCAGGGCGCAAGCTGAAGTTTTCCACACAGGTGGTGAACACTAATGGCACTTCCCTGTTGCTACACCATAGACATGGGAAACAAACATTTTTCTTGTGTGCTTAAAATTCCCTATTGCATACATTTTTTCATTTTATTTTAGCACATTAAAATTTGTACCGTTTCGTGGTTGTTTTTAAGAATAATGTTGTCTAAAGAAAAGTAAAAATAGAGCTATTAAAAATTTACATACGATTCCTTCATACATTAAAAAATGTGCACATTATCTTCTCGGATCATTAACTATAATATCCATTTTAAACATGCATTTTTTTTTAAATTGAAGGTGATATAATTTATTGGAGTTTGGAGCACTTTTACTCTTCCTCCTCCGCAAACGCAATTTTGCTAAGTTTCTAATAATCGACGTATTTTAAAATTTAAGTTTTGTAATGAAATACTTAATACTGAACTATGTAATCAGTTTTGTCTAATAGTGATTGATTAAAACCTTGAAAACTGAATCGAAAAATATTCCATTTTATACGGGGTTTTGTTTTAGCAGGTATTTCATTAACCCTTTAATTCCCAGAATCGAATACGTTCTTGGAAATTCCGTAGTTCAAAAAGTCTGAATTTATTTAATTTATGAAGAAAATTTAACAAAAAAATATCGCTCCATTTAATGTTGGAATTTCTGTTATTAAATAAATCAAACATCGCTATTTTCAATTTTTTGTATGAATTTGAAATATCCGAATTAAACAATCCACTAAATTGGAAAGCTCTGATGCTAAAAAAAAGGTCGATAAACGTCTGTAACAACAGAATAAGGTCAGCCCTTTTTATACTAAAGAAAAAGAATGAAAATGTAAGAGCGCTAAACGTAACAAAACGGCTTCTGTTTATATTTACACCGGAAGTTCGTGCGTCATTTCACCAATCAGCCAATCATAGGCAGAACGAAAAATTGGGCAGGTTCCGGATTTTTTAAGGGGGTTGTTTTTGTGTTTGCGTATGGAAACGGGGGCAAAATGAAAGCAGGTACGATAGCCGCAAATCATCCCTCCCTAAAAAGCCAGTTTTATTTTAAGAGGCATTGGAAACGATGCTTATGTGCGCAATCTCTCCGACCGCGCTATCTCTGCTGGCTTTACCTTATATAGAAACTGCATGTGCAAGAATTGTTGTGGGGTAAATTTCCTCCCACGTGATATTTTTATAACAAAAGAATGGAAAATCTCACTACCGGAGGTAAATTTCTTTTTGGCCACATCTTGTTATATTTCAGCTTGAAAAGTACTATAAGGCTCAGAATGATCACGAACGATTTTCGCACATTTTTAAGTAGTAGTTGTGAGTTGGGGTAGACTTTATCCCAGCGCGTGTGCTGACGGGTTACTGTTTTAATAAGAACAACATATCCCCTAAACAATACAGACTATTGCTATATAGAATATACTTTAAAACCCAGCAACAGTCATAAAATTAACTACTTAAATATATTTTTATTTACTAAACCTATCTCTTAAGAGAGTGTCAAGTGAACATCAATAGGAATTCTTCCAAGATTGTCCAAAATAGGATTCTCTAATGAATTAATGCACTAAAAACAAGAACTGACAACTTGAGTAAAGTATATATTTTTATGAATTTAATGAATAATTATAATTCTTTTAGCTTATGAAATGTAATTTGCACTTTCAATAATGTTTTATTTTACAAGTGAATTTGTTGATTCACTTCATGGTATTACAAAAGATTGTGCATTTCAATTATTTGTTGTTTTTGTCCATACAAGTGGTGGATAATTATGCATAGAAATGCATTTTTTCTAATAACTTTTATGTAATTTAATAGAGTAATTTATTTTTTGTTTATAGTTTAATTCATTTATCGTTTATACTTATCTAAATTTTCTTTGAAAAAAACCTGCGTATAACCACAGAATATTGGAAAAAAATAGTTTAAGCAATTAAATCGCGATTAAGATTGTTATATGATTCTAGAGTTTTTTCATGTTTCTTTTGTATACTAGTGCATGAAAAATAACGCACCGTATATAACCTTAAGATATATTACTTTAAAATTGATATAGTTTTTAAAAATACATACAGTGACTTAAATACCATCTACATTTATCCGTATGTAATAGATTTTTGAATTTAAAACTATGTATCTACACTATACAAAATATCACAGGAAATTTTACAGGAAATGACACTTTTTAAATCTATACAGTTAAGTCTGGTAATTGTGCATCATGAAAGCATAATTTTTTAACACTGGCATATATTTACGGGTAAAACACGTGGTGTTGTTGCCGGGTTTTGTTCGTGATTTTATTTGGGCAATTTTTCTAGTGATGTTATTGAGCTATGGAGAGCATGAAATTATTCAATCATTGTTATACCTTATATAAAAACATTTAGCAGAGAATTACAAATTGTCACCGATAATTTTTTTTTATATAAAATAATTTCATTTTCTGCATATCGTCCTTGAAATTTACCCTACAAAACACTTAATGCTTCAAACATTTATTATTTAAATTAAACGTGATTTATTATTTAAAAATAACAAAAATTATTACCTAGAATAAAAATAAAAATAATCGGACTGTACTATATTCAATTCCCTTCTGTTGCATTTCAAGAATGAAAAGTAGTTGTCTTCTATACTTAAAACAATGAATGAAATTACTGCGTTACCACATTCTCTGTAATACTACAATCTTGCAGAAATTGTCTATTGTCTGAATAACAACGCATTTTCCCAGACTTAAAATCGATTATATTATACTCCTTGAACTAGAATAATGTCCTGAAAACGCTGCCGAATATGTGACCGAAATCGGAGAAGGCGAGGGAGGTTAATCTGCTATTAATCTGAAACGTTTATAATCAAGCACGTAAATGATGCAAATTTTCGAGTCATTGCTCCTATTTCATTTACAATCTTATGGATCGTTTGTATCTTAATTCATTGCTTCCCGCTTTTGCTTGAGTATACTCTCCCGAAAATCGAGTATTGAATTACGTAGTATATAACACGAGACTGATATATGAACTCTTATACTTCTTTGAATAATTTTTTTTTTCAGGCAGCCATTTGATACATAACCGATAACTTCACAACAGTAAAAATCATCTTAACAACAGTAAAATATATTTTAACTAATATTTTCCCATTTTTCCTTATTTCGAAATTTGATGAATGTAATACAATATTTAGAAAGAGGCGCAAATATGAAATAATATCGATTATAAAAGTTTTTTTTCAGAAATTGGTAATTTTTTCTTTAACTATAGCGCATCAATATTTTACAAATTATATGTATATTTTTTCTCTTATATGAGAGTGTCATAAATATATATATATCATAGTTGCCAACCTCCCGATTTTTTGAATACCAGTAAAATCATACAAAAATTTTAGCTTTATTAAATAGCAGAAATTGCACGATTCAATAAAAGAAATATTTTTCATAAAAATACTGGTATGAAAAAAATCGGGAGGTTGGCAACTATGTATATATATAGTCACAGATACATGCAGAAACTAATTGAAATTAGTTCAGTCATTATTATAAATTAAATCCCTACCAGTGGCTGAGAGGTTCTGCTCTCAAAGCTGGTAGACGAGGTGTGCTGGGTTGAAACCTACGTCGCGCTCGTCGACCAAACCGTTCGGAGTTTTCCATGGTTTTCTTCGAACCTTTCCGTAAATATGGGTTAGGATCCCTTAGAAAGACCCCTATGGAGGGCACTCCCCCATAGTGCCAATATCCCTCGTGTAGATAATCGGCCGGCATAAAATCAACCAACCATTTCTTATAAATTAATTGTGAAACAGAATTATGGATGAAAAAAGATGTGTCGTAATTTATTATCTAGGTCAGATCTATTACAAAATACAGTAAAATACTCTAATTATTGTACATACCATTATTGGACACACCATTTTATGTTCCCTAATTAGATATAAAAGCATAAAATTACTTTATAGGTGATAGAGTTTGAAAATGTTTCTGAAAAAATACGTTTTCAGTATTCGGAAATATCCGTCATAAAGGTTTTCCTGTAATAAAAAATAAATTTATTTTAATGAATTTTAAATGTATAAACAAACTGCTTTAAAAACATCATTGCGCAGATATTTTTAAATAAACGAATTTCAGACATGGTTAGTAAAAAATGTTATTTTCTAGTGAGTATTATAAATGTTCATTCATCATGTATATATTTAAATATATTTTTATGCCAAGTTATTTGTAGCTTTATTTTGTCATCCTTTGTAATTTTAAAAATCAGGATTATAATTTCTCTATAAAGTACAATATGCAATAAACGGTAGCGTAATTAAGTTATACTCTGATATGTGCTTGAACCTTCAGTTATTTAAAAAAAACTTTCTTTCCTTGCTTCTTTTAATTTCAATCTACTCAAAATATCGTATATATCAATTAGTCTTTAAGAAAGTAAATAAACGAATAAATATTGTCTTGTATTTCGAAATAGATTTGTGAAAAAACTCTGTAATCGGCCTAAATATTGAAAATTACTTTATTATGTTCTTTGATATTTTCGGTATCTCTGAATAATTTAACATTATATATTATTTTGGAACTTAAAGAAAATTCGTTTTTACACACATATGCAATTAATGCGTAAATATAACTTCGTTAACTGAAACAGACTTTCATTAAATATTGAATATGAATTTTTAAATGTAATATTTAATCCTAAATGACTTTATTTCAAGATTCCGGATGAGAAATATATTATTAGTGTTATGTGTATTATTATGTGTATCATTAGACGTCAGATGTTATGAATAGTAAACAAATATGCGTAATATTTTTAGATTAAAAGTGAGTATGTTTCATTGCAATCAATGTCATTAGCATTGTCCATAAAACTTTATCATGACATTCTTGTAAGAAAGAGGAAATAATAAAAAAGAACATCAAAAGAATTAAAAATGAGTGAAAATTGCTCCATCATGATACTTTAGTTGGGCGATTTTGCGAAGTTCAAGTCGTTATATTTATTAGTCATTAATACATAATCAATAATTATATTGATCTGAGACTGATATCCGTTTTCCATTACTTTTGATTTTTAATCGATATCAGAAATATGACAAAAATAGTATCTCAATTTAATAATGACTTCAGTTTATTTAAATTACTTTAAATTTATCAGTAATGCACTTATGTCTTAAAAGTACATTTTATGCACCGTAAAATTTTCTCGTTTTTTAATATAATTTCCTATTTTGTCTATGATTAAATTGTTCATATTTAATTATGATAAATCACACCAAATAATAAGAAACTGGACACTTTAATTCCCAAAATAATAAGTAAATTTCAATACTGTAAGTAATGTATTATTCTGATTTGTTTTTATGCAGCGGTGTAGGTAAAATATTCTTTTAAAGATATCCTGAATCTGAAATCTTCGTAAGGAAAAACGACATAAACTAAATTAATAATAATATAACAATTCGCAGGGCTTTATGCACATTCCATAGCTTAAATTCCTCAAGTAAAAGCCTACAGAAGTGTATTATAACAGTAAATTTAGTACTTAGAGAAGGTTCCCCTTGTATTGTTGTTTATGGTTCTGCGCGTTTAAACTCTTGATCACGCTATGCCGCATACTATTTGCATTAAATTTTAGCCACGCAAGGTCAATATTCAATGTGCTCGTCACCCTTCAATTTCGCATGTGTATCCATCTAATCCTCTCCTCGTAAAAACGAAACCGTTTGTTTGTTTTTTAGATTTAGATGCGAGTCATGTGTAAAAAGTTTCTTTAAAATGACAACATTGATTGTCAACACGAATTCGGATTTCTTTTTAAATTACATAATATTTTCATGTGATTTTACAAAGGATTTAAAAGTACGGGATCAAAAT
Organism: Maratus michaelseni; assembly: GCA_963931845.1. Lineage (NCBI taxonomy): Eukaryota > Metazoa > Arthropoda > Arachnida > Araneae > Salticidae > Maratus > Maratus michaelseni. The sequence goes on from OZ007590.1 coordinate 214,995,070, forward strand.
AGTACGTATTTTTAGTAATATTTAATTTTCCAGACTTTACTTAGGTGACGAAACTTCCTCGGAATTCAAGAACGTTCTCGAATTTGGAGACTGGAGTTTGCGCAGTTGTTACAGCTTTTGATTTAAAATACTTATTACATTTTCGGAAAAGTATACATTCGTAAGATAAACAAAAATAAATTTAAAAGTTATGAAATATTTTAAAAAGTTCCGTTAGAAAACTGTTATAAAATTTGCTCATCCTCCACATTACTGTTATAAAGTTAAAGTTTTAATATTCTTATTATTAACTTATTTAAAGTATTAAAAAATTTAATGTTTAAATTTTCAGAAATGACAATAAAAAATAATATACCTAATTTAATATAGCTAGTAATTTAGGTTTATAAAGAATTACTTGTCCCAAACAATAAATTTCATACAAAAAATGCTTTTTCTTTTGTAATATCTATGATTTCATTATATGTGTGTAAAACCAACCAAGGAGCAATCATAGTGTAATTCTATCTTTGAGTCCAAAAAAGATATAACTTGTTCTGTAATTTTCGAGGTGAAACCGACCAATATTAGCCACTACAGAACAAATTAAAACAGTTATAAATTCATAGTTACTGCTATAGAATTGATCTAACTTTACATAGAGCGCATGTGATACGCACCTAATTATCACAAACATAAAATAATTCTTTATAATAAGTTTAAGTTTTTATCAATTTGAAATATCAAAATTATAAGCTACGGATGACTATTGTCAAAGTAATTTTCATTATATCTTACTAATACATACGTTCATAATTTAAAAAGTGAAAATAATGTTATATATGGATATAACAATACATTTTCTATTTTATAATGCATTCATTCGAATTAGAAAGGGTTATAAACGAATTTAAAAAATAAAATAAAATACCATATTCGTATAACATTACTTTATTCTCATTCGTAAACAAATCATAAAAAGCATTTCATTTATAAGCAGAATTCATAGAATAATTTCCCTTTTTACTTATTTTGTCAATTTGCTACTCTTACAAATGCGGAATCTACTATACAACAGAATAATATGGTAATGAGTGAAAATATGTATACATCAAATCGTGGTAAATGAATACAAAACAACAAATAGATAAGAAATGTTCATTAATCTTTACATTTGTTTTACACAACAGAAGATAATTTAGAAAAACACATTAAGTGAACAAAACGCAACCATTTGAAGGTTTTGCTCCATTTGCATTCCCTTTTGTGATCTTCTCCCAGTTTTACTAAAATAATATAATTCATAAACATCGTTTTGATGATGGATAAATCGAGTTACTTAACAGAGCATTGAATTAAAATACGAGAAAATACATTTAAGGGTTTTTCAACACATTTTTTTCCTGATTAATGGAATCTTCAAAATATGTTGATACAATTTGTAATGTAAAAATGAGAATGCTTAATGTTGAATTAATGCTTTTTGCAAAAATCTGTTTTAGTATTATAGCAACATTTATTCATGAATATTCTAAAAATGATAATTCATTAAGGGATTTGGTTTTGAAATTTATTTAAAGATATTTCAGATTTTTGTTTATTGATTGATATTTGTTGATTTCTTTCATATTTCTTTTATCATCACTTGCTATTGTACCCCTTTTCCTGTTTCTACAAGTTAGGTTTTAGATAGACATAGGTAGACATAGATTCCTTATACCGTTTCAAAAATTTAGAAATGCCACCTTTTGTACATTTCCAACATCGTCCCTTCTCATTTTTTCATAACTATAATTTTGTTCACTTAGTATTATTTTACATCGCTTTCTAAGTGACTAGTGAACTCTTTGTATAATTTCTATAATTTTCTTATGTTTTATATCCTACTCTAATATAAATCACATGAAGCACTGACAAATGTCCCCCTCATAGCTCCAAAACATGACAATAACAGATGAATCCTACTGTTACTGACTGCCGTAACAGGATGATACGTGATTGGCTCTCTAAACATTCAGGCTTATTAGGTGCATTCAAATAAAGGAAAGCTACTTCATGATAACCTAAGTTATTATAATTCATGGTTTTGTTTGTATGTTTATTTGTCTATAACTTTTGATTAAATTATATTTTCACTGATATATAATTGTATGCTATTATTTAAACAAAAATTGGTGTTATGAGCCTTCAAACCACAAAAATACACCTTTATAAAAGATTTTCCCCAATTTTGGCCACCACAATTCTTATGATAACACAAAGTTGCCCTTGAACTATGGGAGCTACTTCAATTTACATTTTTAAACATTATAACGACCGTAGTGGTCAATTTGACTGGGGCGAAGTAAATATGTTTCGATTCAAACAAGACATATCTTCATAAAATAAGGCAACTATTTACCACACAGAAGTAAATAAGTTTATTAGTATTAAAAAAAAAATCTGATTAAACTAATTTTAAGAATAAACTTTTGGCCATTCTAGCCCTCTGAGCGTCTTGAGGGCTTTCCTGCATTTTCATAAAAATATTTGTAAAACTTAAAATAATTTAAATTTTCTTTCCCCATTTGTTTCTAAAATTATGTTTCATATCTCTTTATTTTACATATATCTTAATATACAATTTTGTTAAAAATATTTTCATCTAGAGCCGATTTAAGTTGTTTTTAGGAAACGGAAAAATACGGGCAAAACGCTTAGAGGGCTAGTGTTGCACGACATTTCTGTAGGTAATATTAATCAGTTAAAGATTTAATAAATTCTTTTAAAGATTTAAAAGATTTAAAAGAATTTTAAAAGATTCTTTTAACTCTTCTTCAATAACTCTTGTTATTGTAATTAAAATCGATCTGCGAAAAATAATTTGTATACCAATCATAAAAAATATATTTTTTTTTTCCAAAAAAAAAAAACGTTTTTATTTTATCTTATCTTGACTTGGTATATGATCCTAGCCATTTGCGTATTTTTTTTTGTTTGTTTCATACACTATACTGCCAATAGTCACCGGACACTTTCGATTTTAGACATTTTGTCGAATATCTAAAGAAACATTTTACATATTTTTCTGGAAATTTGACATTTAAAGAACATGCTTTGCCCCATATTTTTCAACCATTTTGATCCCTAACGCAAATAGATGTCCAGCACTAAATTGATTAAAAAAAATATTTGTGATCAACCTGTAAATTAAAATCGTCAAAATAAACTGAAGTTGTAGCATAAAACATTGAGGGTTATATTCAACATTTGTGTAAAAATGGCACGTATATACATGGATATATAAAGGTTCCTTTAAAAAATTCAAGACTTTTTACATGTTTTTTTGTTTATAGTATGCAGTATTTTAAACCAAATTTAACACCACTTTCATGAAACTTGACAAAATAAAGTAGAAACAACATATTTCAATTCGAATATAAATATATTAATTGTCTGATGAAATATGAACATGTGTATGAAAGGATTTTTAATTCGCATACGGGAACGATGAAAAAAAAAATATTTTGCATAGACAACTATACCGGGATTCTCTTATAAAAAAGCCAATCGAATATCGTGTAAATTCAGAAAGATACTGACGATTTAGTGAGCTGGATAATAAGGGATTTTTCACAAATTGGCTTATTTTATAAATTGACATCCAACAAAGGTGTTTTTATTTAACCTATATTCACTATCCACGTCTGGCTTTTGAACGGTTAATTCAATTTTAACAGTCCTTTTTTTCCGTTGGAATGGGCTCATAGATGGGTCTTCCATATAACACTAAAACATCAAGAAAATGACAAGAAAAAATGAAAAATGGCAATCTCTGGAAAATGCCATATCATCCAGCTACTTTTAGAAAGCATCTGAAAGTTATCTCACTGTATCTCGATATCGTTTTGAATTTTCACGATATTCGGCTGGTATTTTTATGTGTTGTCTAAATAAATTATACAAAAATGTTTTTCTTCTCGTACGCGCATGCAATGCCTGACAATATGCTGCTAGGATCCTTCGTCAGACTAAATTTTATGACTGAAGATATCGAAATATAGTACTACTAAGACTCTATAAAAATAATATTTTACATTATATTTCCCTATATATTGCAATGTAATCGCATTTCACGATATGAAAAGAAAGTGCGTGAATTCTTTATTTTGGAGGAACTAACACGTGATCCAGTTTCGAAATGAAATTTTATCGTGGTATAGAAACTAAGTAGTACGCAGTCTGCCTCATGATATTCCAGAAGGTCAGGGAGGTAGATCAGGTGAAGAGGTTGCTTTAACCCATTAAACGCCATTGCTCCCATTTTGTGTTGGGTTGGGTTGATTATTGACGGCCAATTATCTACACTTGGGATATAGGCCCGGGGGAATGCCCTTCGTGGGGGTCTTTCTAAGGGAACCTAACCCATATTTACGCATGGATAAATCCACGGCTCGAAGAAAACCACGAAAACGCCGAACGATTAGGCCGACGGGCGCGATTGGGATCGAACCCAGCACCTCCCGTCTACCAGCTTCAAGAGCAGAACCTCTCAGCCACTGGTGGGGCGCTCCCATTTTGGGAACATTGCTTTATGATTTTTTTCTAAAGTGAGTATTTTATATATTTTTTAAAGGTTCCTGTTATTTAAATTTTGAATATAATAGACGACTTCTGAATTTTTTTTTAAAAGTTTCATTAAAATTTTCTATTTTTTAAAATGTGTTAAAAAAGGTGAAAAATAGCTTTTTGCCCGTACTCGAAAGAAATATTAAAAAAAAAAAAACTGTATAATAAAAATTATATTTTTTAGTTAAAATATGTTTATAATAGTGTATTATATTAAACAACATCAATCCGGAATTAATATGTATAATAGATCAATCACAATTACTGAAAGCATAAGTTGTTCCCAAAATGGGCGCAATGGCTTCTAATGGGGGTAATGTTTTTGAAAACGTGTACATATGACTCCGTGCATTTATAGTATTTATTTTTCAGTTTATTAGCTGTAAAATGGATAATATCATTCTGAAACTAATATTTAAAGAAGATTTCATATAAATTAGTCCAACTTTTACATTTATAATAAAAAAAAAATGAAATCACCAGTTCTATAAGCATTTTCATTATCCATCTCTCTATTTTTCATCATTACATTATTGTTTTCTGATTTTTTTACATGGAAGATGATTGAACAATTTTTTAGATTTGGATGATTTTTCGGCTGTTCCAGAAATCGTTTTTTGCCATCTGATTGCAGTATTGTAACATACGATGAAGATATCTTCCTCAAATGTATGTCGCATAAATTATTTTCTATTACATATGTAATAGAAAATAATTTATGCGACGATTTATCCCATGTTATATTTGGTGGAGTAGAATTTTCCGTAAATTCTAAATCAACAGACAATCAAGAAATATCTGATTTAAAGTTTTAAAAAGACAAAGTATTAAAAGCAGACTTGATATTTCAGATGAAAGTTCAGATGAATCTTCAAATCGGAATATCAAAAAACTAAGCAAAATGAAAAATGAAAAAAAAAAGTTAAAAAATCAATTTCAGAAAACGCAAAAAAATAATATAAAGCTGCATAAAAATGTTCCATCATTTTCATGTAAAATAGTAGGACAAGCATTATGTAAATGTGAAAAATAAAGAGATGGATAATGAAAATGTTTATGGAATCGGTAATTTTATGTTTTATTTTTATTATAAATGTAGATGTTGGACTAATTTATATGAATTATTCGTAAAATATCAGTTTCAGAATGATATTACCCCATTTATAGCTAAAGAACAGTGAAATAACAACCATTAATGCACGGAGGCATAAGTAAAAATTTCGAAAAAAATTACCCCCATTAAGAGCCATTGCTCCCATTTTGGGAACATGCTATTTTTCCTAAATATTCGATTTTTTTTTTCTTCAGAAATACTTTAAAGACTTCTTATTCATAAAGAAAAACAACTGTTCCATAAAGAAATAGTTTAATATATATAGCGGCGCTTAATGGGTTAAATTCGACTTAAAATTCGACCTGAGTTTCTAGATAAAATGTGCGTCAAATCAATTTGCTTATTCTTAAAATATTTTGGTCTGGCTACCTGTATTTCGCTAGTTCCCGCAGACTGAATTCAAAAGCATTAAGAAATCATCCAAACATATGTCATAAAGTTCTATAAGTGCATTTAAATATTTTACTGTATATTTGTAAATAGTATCTACTTTTTCCGTTTGTCAGACACTTCGTTTACAGGGGCACTCAAATAAAAGCCGTTATATAATGGTCTATGGGGAAAAATCCTTTGTTGTGAATTTTAATGCTCTTACACTATTTCAAATATATTGAAATTTATATACTCTACTAAAGAGTACTACAAGATGCTTAATATCGAATATAGTACGTGTAGCACTTATAATTAGGTTACAGGGAAACTCAAAAGAATTCCGTTATATTATGGTATTTGCGTTGCATTTTAATCAAGTTACAATATTACAAATTTGATAGAATTGGTATCAATATGTTAGGCGCAAAAAAACATGCTTTCCGTAGAATATGCAGTGTAAAGCATTTATCATTTATTTACACGGCCCCACAAAATTATTCGGTTACATAATGGTCAACGGAGAAAACTGTTTCCACCCTATTTTAATTACGTTACACAATTTCAAATATAATGAAATTGATATACATTACTGAGGTTTACTACATATAATATGATGTGCATATCATATATTATTTATTTGCATTGACACACAAAATATTTCGGATACAGTATTTCATCCGAAGTATCGTATATAAGTGATAATTGCTTAAACTGCGCTTTCAGGTATGCGTTTAACTCAAATTGTACACACAATATGGTATGTATAAATGCTATAAATCACGTATAGTGCTGTACAAAAGAATATGTAAGCAATGCTGTTTATCAGCATAAATTGCATGAAAGGTTTTTTAAACGAATTTGCATTTTTAACAGGAAATATATTTAGTGTACTAAGAGATATTTGTTGAATATAAATAAAATCATATACAGGGTCACGCAAAGAACTGGATTCATGGCCGACTATGCATGATAATTCCTGGGAAGTGTGATTTAGCCACATTTTCCCCTGGTGATATCGTGCGTCTTCATGTAGATCAAAAACGTAGCTGATTGCGTTCTGAAGATCAACAATACTCTTCAGAGCATAATATTTCGAAGCCTAATAAAAGTCCCGTTCCCAGATCTGATGTAGAAAGTTCTAACTAAGCAACATCACAAGCACTTCAAAGCAATATCACAACTACTCCAGATAAGTCGTTCCAAACATTTCAAGGTCTTTATTATGACTTTTTGTCGAATGACTTTTTGGTGACTAACCATAGCTCCAAATATTGGAACCAAATATTGCAGTTACCGCAGCACGAAAAGTGGGTCAATCCCAGTAAAATAAAATTCAACGGTGTACTGTACAAAATCCTGATTCATAAATTGCAAAATATTCATATTTTGTTGTAAGACATATTTTAAAGATATGTGTAGAATAATCATACTCATGCTTCATCTAACATATTAAAATGTGTACCTTTTCGTTAAATTCAGTCATATGAAGAATTCGAATTAATATAGTCAAATTTATATTTCATTTAAACAAGATTTTTATTTACAAAGTAATAATTTGATAAGGAGTAAAAATTATTGAGCAAATTAATTAAGATTTTAAATTTCAAGTATTTAAACAATAAAGTAACACAAAAGCGACTTCTTTTTATATTCGTTAATTACGAAACTTATATATTAACTATTAAAAACATAAACTGTATGTCGACTTTTAGAAAATAACAGCACTATTCCCCTTGCTGTTTTCGATGTTAATAAAGGTATTTATTTCTCTAAAGATTCAAAATTTCAAAATAAATTATCAGATTAAAGTTGTTGTTTTCTTTCCAGGGAAAAACAAAAGTTATTATCATTTATTCTTTTTAGATGACTATTTGTTTTTATTTTATTCTGGATATAAACTTTTACGGAAAAAATGAAATAGGATGAAAAAAAAATATTGTAATTCAAACTTTGCTTTGCTTCGAATAATATGTTTTACTTCATTTTCTAATGGTTTATGGAAAGAAAGCTTTTTTAAAAATTCTATTATAGTTATAGTTTGTATTGTTTTTTAGAGAATACTCACATTTTCCTTTACCTTTCATAATTTTACAATCTCATTTTACCTTTTATAATTTTACATTATCGTGCCAAGTTAGCTATTTTTAATGTAATTGTCATAAGGATACATTCTTAATTTTCCATGCTTCATTTCCTTATTTAAACACAATTTGGAAGTTTCATTTTTCTTATTATATAGAAATATGATAAATATCAACAAAAATAATATCAACAGTTAAAATAACAGAGATTATTTTTAATGATTAAATGATCAACACGATTTCGGTTTCATATACGCACATACAGTAGACATGTTTCAATGTTGAACATGCCTGCTAATGTATAGTTTGAATAGTTGTCCTTTAGTAATGTCTCTTAGAGACAAACAGTTATGATAAATAGACACAAGTATATGATAAATATAAAATAGAAAACTAAATGCAGTAAAACTTATATTATTATTGTTCAAAAAATATTCTCTTACTAATACCGGTCCATCCAATTGTTTAAGCGAGTGCTGAAGGCAATTAGTATGAGGTACTTCAGTAATATTAGTACAGCTGAAATATATCAGTATCTGTTTTGAAATTTGTTAAACTTTCGTTCTTTGAAGCTTCGGCAGAAGAAAACTGACCAGAATAATTTATTTTATTAAACGACCTTTAAAGAGAAACCTCAAGATGAGTAGATGTTTCTTGAGTGAGACACTAAAAGATAAAGACTCGATTGAATAAATCCTTTACGAATAATGATGTTATTTCAGATTGACAGAGTTCCGTAAATAAGTAGTTTCCACAGTCTGCCTCTGACACTACCAGGTCATTAAAAAAGAGAACTAGGTCATTGAACAATTACAAATTTAACGAATATTAGATTATAAGGATTTTTTTTTACAATACTTACATTTATGGATACTTTATGAATTTTCCACCACATTTTATGGAATTAATTTATCGTACGGCACATTATTTTACTCTTAGTTCAGATGAAAACTATATAAATGAAAAATATTTATTCAGTGACTGATAGAAATTTCTTATTAGAAAAGTAATTGCTTTCAACTGCCTCTAAGAATAAAATAAATTATAACACCTTATAATAATATATTTCTGTTAAATGCTAAAAGGTGTAAATTAACAACATAATACAAATTAAAATAACTTTTATTAGGTTGTTTGACAAGTTTTGGGTCACTCCGAGCAATTTTCAAAGACACATGAGGAGAAATTTCCATAATTGCACGGTCTTTGATATTATTATTTAAAATGCTATCATTTAAATTTCATGTACTTTTTAAAAATTACGCACTTTATCTTTTCTTTTTACTTGGTTGTTTATTTTCATATCTGTAACCCTGGAGTAACTCGAGCCACAATTTCGGTAAATTAAAAAATGTTGCACCGTTACATATTGTATTTTTGCGTGTTAGTATCTATATGGTTTCTCTTATTATGGATGGATAGTATAGGCTGGAGCTAAAAATTATTTTACTTTCATCGAAATTTATTTGGATGGTTTCTTCTTGATATAATCTTGCCATGGCTGTGGTTTTTCTATTATACTTAATATCAGCTATATGCTCCTTTTTTCTGTAATTAAATTTCCTGCTGGTCATGCCAATATAGTAATTCATAGATCCGTCTTCTTTAATAAAACGTATTTCATATACTCCTGAATAATTCTCAAAATTAATTGGGTCAATTTTACTGCAAAGATGTTCCTTAATTTCTGAGGGGGTTTGGCTATTAAGCAGATATCGAACTTTTAAGGCTGTAATTTAATTTTTCAAAAAAAGCTTGGATAATATTGAAGAGTATAAAGTTTGTATTTTTGCGAATCAACTTTGTTTTTTTTTTTTCTTATTATTGGGGATATCCATGATTAATTTATTAATATGATGTACATTAAAACCATTATTACAAGCAATTTTACGAATAAAATGCATATTTAGGAAATTTATCTCAAATTAAATCCTATTTTTAAAATATTCTGTATTTATTCAATTCACTTTAAGTATCTGAAATTACTTACTTAAAATTATCATGCAGAAAGGAGCTTTGAACAAAATTAAATTAGAGTCAAAATCGTTCTGATAATGATCTTTAAACAAACTGTTAGTATCATACAACGTTGCGTAACAGCAAACATGCGTAAAACATGTTAATTGAGCTTATGATTGAATATAAACAACTTATTAAACCCGCTGTTTTCAGTAAATTTGTCTTAAACTACTGAGCGTACAAATTATATGTTTGTAGTTAATTTAATTCTTAAAATTATAACAGCATGGTTCTTAAAGTATTTGTTAAAGATGCATACCTAGCTAATTGCATATGTATATTATGTTTACTAATGAAAATTTTCTTATGATAATGAATTCATTTATAGTAAATGAATTAAAAAAGCAGATAGGTTTTAAAAATATATTATGAATAAACTATTTATAAAAATATTTTCATAATTTTCCAATATTGGTTTGAGAATTCATTCCAAATGTACACACATATCTATCTATATAATTACACCATCGATCTATCTATCTATCTCATTATGTCATCCATCTATCTATTTATCTAACTATGCCATCAATCTATCTATCTATCTAATTATGCCATTTATAATTAGATATAATCTAATTATGCCATTTATAATTAGATATAATCTAATTATAAAAATTAAGACAATTACCTATCTATAAATTTACGCCATCGATTTATCAATCTATCTAATTATACTATCTATCTATCTATCAAATTACACCATAGATTTATCTACAGTTTTCCTGCATGTCTCATAATATATATTATGTAACCCAAAACTCAGCTTTCCGGATTACAGATATGACTGATTCTGGATACAAATGAGGGGGTCGGGGCAAGAAAGTGCCAAGCCACATTTTTGGTGAAATAAATCTAACACACCTGTTGTTTAATATTGCAAACAAATCTACTGCTTAATATTGTAAATTATAATATCCAACATACAATTTGTTCCTAATGTCACTTGGTGGTAGCATATGTGACAAGTTTCGTTTTAGCCCCAGGTAGATTTTGTGATGTTTATTAATTAAAAAAATATTTTCATTTAAATGAACAGTTTCTCTACCTACTGTATACATGTGTGCTTAAATTTAAAAATAATTCTTTTAAGACAGATTTCTATTTTGATTCTCATGTAATCTACTCGTCACTATATTACACTAATTAGAATAGTTGGAGGTGGCTGGCGTCCCTAATTGAGAAAATCCCAAAAGTCATATACAGTAAACACTTTCCAAACGAATTGTTTACAATTTAATTTAATTTTTTCCATCATAAATTACTTTTTTACTATTTCCATATCAAAATTCATCCATTCTACACTTTCTGGCATACTTTTCCACATTAAAATCATTCAATGTCGAACATGTTTTTCTTTCATAAAACTTGTTTTTTATTTACTCGGTACTAATTTTAAGATATTTTTTCGCTTTTTAATTTTCCATTTAACACCTTTTTCCATACACGGATATTAACCTTCTCACCGCCGTGAACTGATACATCTGCTCACTATGCTGTAGGTTTCACTGAAATATTAGAATTATTTAAAATAATATAATTCTACAAATATAATGTAGTTTTAAAACGTTAAGGAATGATTAGTAGTCATAAGTATTATATTAATAAACGTAATATATTTTTTTTATTTCAAGTTTGAAATATAATCTTTTTTTATCATTAAAAAAATTACAAAGAAAACAACATTACAATTTTGCCTTTTTGCTCTACGGTCAGAAGGTTTTAAGCATCTTCGAGGTAGCTAATTATATGGAAATCCAATGCATTCTCATTTTTAGCCTTCCCACTGTATTTCTGCACGTTCTGAATTGTCGCAGAGGAGAAAATTGTTTTAGCTTTTTCTTGCATTCATGATGCGTGATTCGAATAGGTATTGTGTCAGAGATTGATGACTGAAACTAATTGATGTAAAGACGCTTAGATAATGTTTTCATAAAATTAAATGATATACAAAAAAACCATATGTACTAAAAACCTGACCGCTTACTGGTGAGAATCTCCTAATGTGGTATCAACTGATTGTCTTTATCTAATGCACGATATGACAACATTTTTCTTACCATCTGATTTTTTTAAAGAGATAAATTGTACGAATGCAATCATGAGTTATAGCGAATGTTCTGCCAATTTTCCCAAATGTGACTCCAAATCGCAATATATATTTGTGTGTGTGTGTCATATTTCCTCAGTGCAGTCTGTCGTTTATATGCTTTTACTGCTCTCCAGTTATCTCACAAATAGTTTCCACCATGTATTTCCTAATAAAGTATCTACTCACACACAATTCATCATGTTATGCCAAACAATTTAAAGTATTATTTCCATATTCATATACGGAAGCAAGTTGACAATCGTAACATTAAAACATCGTTTGTGAATGTTTCACCAACGCAACGGATTAACCAAGTTTCAGTCGCCTATGTTGAAACATGGCAATAAATCGAATAAAAAAAGGTGTTTTTCCGAAATGAACTCGGAGCCAATATGTATGTAGGTAGTATATTTATTACCTCATTAAAGTTTACAAAAAGCGGAGCATTTTTCACAACTAAGAGTGCTCCACGTTGCAGTATTATTAACTACGACATGTCACCGATTTAGAATTTACGACGCTAATTCATAAGATTTTACATAATTAAACTTTAATTAACGAGTATTTGATATTATTAAACTGGACATTCCTTCCTGGTGTCGTAAGAAAATGTTTACAAATCAAAAAACACAAAATTATGTCTCTGAAACTTATGCCAAGCAATAAATACTACCAGCAAAAAACTACGCTACAACAATGCAGACTACGATCCTGACGAATGAAAAAGCCAAAAGAGGAACTCTTTTGTGTAGGAAAATAGTCATGATACTGCTTTTCAGATAAAGAGCGTGAAGTGTTTTATTCATGAAAACGTATATCCAACTTATATTCCAATAGATATTTCCAAAAAAATATAAACATGGGCTTTGCTGTTTGACACATTATTGAAATATAAACAGGAATGGTGTACAACAACTTGGTAAAATACTGATAAGGACATAATGTTCATTTTTTAAAATTAATACTTTATTTTTTTTAATTTATAAAATAATTTCTTGTGCAAAATTTTTGAAGTAATTTATGCATGGTTGCTAATATTTCATGGTTATTTCAAATGAATATGCGTTTATTCAAAGCACATTATCTTCAATGTACATAAAACATGCAATGCTAAAATTCCTCAAAAACGTTTTCTTAAATAAATAACTAAAGCAGTTTATTTTGGAAATAAATTAATGTTGTTTGCATTGTAATTTAAAAACCACATTATTAAGCTTAGCTGAAGTCGTTTAAGATGTCACTTGCCCTCCAACGCGAAAGATAAAGAACTGAAAATTAAATTCACGCATGATATAAATTTCGGCTATTATTTTTGAAAAGAAAAAGTACTAAATTACGTACAAAAAGCAATAAACATCCGTGTTACCTACAGAATTAAATATATAGTGATATGGGCAAACAAAATACCTGGATTAATAAATATCGCGAAGGATGATTAATTTTCCGATCCATTTAAAAAGAAAATAGAAACATTGTACTTCCAGAAAGCTGTTTTTATTAAATAAGAAGTAACAAACAAAATGTCATAAAGTGTATCTTGAAGGAAAAGACATTTCAAACTAGAAAACATTCATTTAAAATTTACCAAAAGAAATATAGTTTTCACAACCAATTGTTTTGTTTATAGGAGTAGCAAGAATAGTTATATTTTATTTATATGTGCATTTTAAATAACCTAAAATAAACAAAACAGTCAAATAAAAATTTAAGTTTTTAAGAAGCGTTTCCTACTACATTTATGAATTTATTTATTTATTTATTTTGTATATACAAAATATATTTTTGTAACATTTAAATCACATTTATTAATTTGATAAGTAATTGTATATTCTTCATTACATTTATTCTCATAAAACAATTATTGAATCTTTAAAAAAATAAATATATACCTAAAATAATAAAAACAATACTCCTTATGATCATTATAAATAACTTCTCAAGCAATAGACTGCGGAAATTTCAAGCAATTTAATGTAAACTTACCTTGAATTTACTTACTAAATATATAAATTAAGAAAAATAAAATTGTTTTAAGATCATTGAAGTTATCTTCTGATAATTTTATATCGAGTCTTAACGTTTGATTTGTATTAAAAAAATCAAGATTATACACTATATTGCCAAAGGTGACCGGTGACTTGCGATTTTAGACGTTTTGTTAACTATCTAGAAAAATACACGAGGAATTAACCTGAAACTGCAGGTGTGCAAACAGTATGGTATAGGTTATATATTTCCGCGATTTTTTTTTCCCGAAACTCCATAGGGGACTGCCAACAAATTGAAAAAGAACGAATATCTTTTGGATTACCCTGTAAAAACTAATGTAGCAAAAGCGTTCAAACTCGAGATTTTTAATAAGTGTCTTATTGCAATATACTGTGTTCATTTTTATGAGGATAGCATGAACACTCGAAGAAAAATTAAGGTTTTTATAGAAACAATCCCAAATTTCACCAAGTTTTTTGTTTATAATTTGCAGAGTTCTTAATATAAGAAAACGTTATTTTGGGAAAGTATGTCAAAAAACATTGTACATAATACTCAGCAATTGGAATTAAAAAATAATAAAAATTGGATGAAAAATGAGCAGGTTTACTAAAATGATTCACTGCGCATGCGCGAATACAATCAAAATATAATATGCATAATGTATTAGCTAAGTAAATAGAGCAATTTTTGTGAATGTCTCAAAATCATAGCTTGAAAATTCTGAAAATTATCGTCGATATAATAAGCTCGAAATCCGTTGTTCCCAAAAAGCAGCAAAAAGATGAGGGGTTGTATCTAATATCTGTTGATTAGTGCCAAGATAACATACACAATATTGCATGTACAACTATATTTGGATACAACCTCTCATCTTTTTGCTTCCTTTTGAGAACAACTGATTTCGAGCTTATTCTATCGACGATAATTTTCAGAATTTTCAAGCTATGATTTTGAGACTTTCACAAACGTTTCTCGATATACTTAGCTAATAAATTATGCACACTATATTTTAATTGCATTCGCGCGTGCGCAGTGAAACATTTTTTAGTAAACCTGCTCATTTTTCATCCAATTTTTATTATTTTTTAATTCCGATTGCAAAACATTATGTACAATGTTGTTTGACATATTTTCTCGAAATAACTTTTTTTTATATTAAGGAATCTGCAAATTATAAGCAAAAAACTTGGTGAAATTTGGGATTGTTTCTATAAAAACCTTAATTTTTCTTCGAGTGTACATGCTATCCTCATAAAAATGAACACAGTATATTGCAATAAGACACTTATTAATAATCTCGAGTTTGAACGCTTTTGCTGCTTTCATTTTTACAGGGTAATTCCAAAGATATTCGTTCTTTTTCATTCTGTTGTCAGTCCCCTATGGGGTTTCGGAAAAAAGTCTTCGCGGAAATAGATAACCTATACTTTACTGTTTACACACCTGCACTTTCAAGTTAATTCCTCATGTATTTTTTAGATAGTTAACAAAACGTCTAAAATCGCAAGTGACCGGTCACCTTTGGCAATATAGTGTATATTATGTAAAAATAAAGCATTCAATTGAATGGTTCTACATTGCAATCCTGTTACTTTTCAACCCTAATTTTATAATAAACCAAGAATTTCCCTGAAACATTCTATGTATAATATTTTAAATGACATTACATTCGCACTAAATTTCTCTACCCTTCAAATAAGAAAAGTACTTTCACTAATCGTAAAATGAGTAAAATATCTTCATAGAAGTATAACAGTGTGCTGAATACGCAGCTTAAATGCGTGAAATGGAAGAAGATGTGAGGTTAATCCTCTATTAATATGCAACAGTTGTCATCAAGCACATAAAGAGTGCACATTTTTGTGTCATTGTTCCTCTATTATATAAAATATTGTCAATCATTTGAGGTGGTCGGGGCAAGAAAGTGCCAATCCACATTTTTGAACTTCTGAGATATTTCAATTTGAAAATTTGATCAAATACTCAAATCAAGATATATAACCGAAAGTTTTTTCGCCAATGTCTTAGTAGCATTTGAAATATTCTGTGTAACAATATGGCATTACTTTAATGATATTACTATTTCGTTTTTTTTTGTGTAAATTAGCTATCTTCAATGGGGGCATAAAATATGGGGCTAAAACGAAACCTGTCACATATGCTGCCACCATGTGACGTTAGGAATAAATTGTATGTTGGATATTTTAATTTACAATATTAAGCAACAGATTTGTTTTGCAATATTAAACAACAGGTATGTTAGATTTATTTCACCAAAAATATGGCTTGGCACTTTTTTGCTCCGACCCCCTCATTTTTATCCGGAATCATTCATATCTGTAATCCCGAAAACTGAGTTTTAGGTTACATAATATATATTATGAGACAGGCAGGAAAACTGTTATTTAATTAAATAATAACAGTAATATAAATAAAAAATACAGTTAAATTATTATTTAATTTAAGTAAGACTGTTTCATAAGTTGAATTGATTGTTTTTTTTTTCAGTTAGTGAATCATAAATTCAAATCAATTTATGAATGTGTCGATATTTTTCTTGCAATAAAATATTTCTAATGTAACTCAAAGTAACTAATATAGAGCATCTAATAAACAAAACTGACATGTTTAAGCAATTTTTATAAATGAAATTTGAATTTCAGTATGTGACACCTTTGTTTCCGATGATATGTTACATCAAAAACACTAATAAACCTAAGAAAATGTTGAAAGCTACTGACATTTTCTCAGAAATGAACTTTTAGAAGTAGATGTAAAATAAAAATTAGAAGTACAACTAAAAGTAAAAATGAGTTATTTTACTTCTAGTATAGTTTCGATTATATTTATACTAGATTCTAATTCACTTCTATCTTATTAGTATACTTTTATTCGTTTGTGTCGCATACTAGTATACTTCTATTATTGTTATGTTTTGCAGATATCCTAAGTGTGAAAAGGGGCCCTATTTTGTAAGGTTCCAAATCATAATAAATAAATACTCTTTTCATGATAATGGTATGATAGGAAATGACTGGCTTCAGATGCATCAAATTAATCATTATGAGACTCTTACAATCATTCATAATATTTTTTTCACATATTTTTTTTTCTTCTTTTAGTAACAGGACATAAACAGAAATCCTTACATGATTGTTTCACAATTACGACTACACTGAAAAAAAAGAGAAACAAAGTGATTAGTTGTCAGTTTTAAAGTTCAATTTTCAGAATTCGGAAAAAAAGATAAAAGGAAAGATTCTGAACTAAAAGTAAATTAAAAAAAATTGTTTTATCTTCTTTTCCTTTTCAACGATAGATATCCTGATAGTTATAATGTTTTTTTCCCAAGTTATGCTTCATATGTAAAATACAATGTAACTAATGATATTTTGTATTTTTCCTTTTAATGTATAATGTATAAGACAATTAAAAAACTAAAAGCTTTATGAATAAGAGATACGGTATAATGTAAAAAAAAAACATTTTTATTAATTTTAGTAGAAATGTTTACAGTTTTGCAATGAGCATAAAAAAAAAATTAAATTTCTAGCACAACATTTAAATATTTGAAACATTTTCAGAAAAATTTTGTTGAAAAGAAAAAAATGTCAATGGCTAAATTTAATGTCAATTTTATATCTAGATTTAAGGTTAATATGAAAACATCTAATACAAAGTTTTATTGTAGAGTAAATTTAAAGATGAAACCGAATTGCGAAGAACAATTCATTCTTTCTAAATAAAATAGTTTAAAGCATAAATATTTTACCTCAACAGTAAGAGAAGTCATTTTTTACTGAATATTGCAAATCAATCCCACAAAATGCAGCCCCCGTATCATATAGTGAAACATAACATTGTGTCATGTTAACTTTAATTTTATTCATCCTCCCATAGAAAATAAAGAAGAGAATTAAAGCGTATTTAATAAGGGATTTCGTCTTCGATCATAAGACTGTACTGAATTATTCACCATTTTAAATTCTTAAATAGCAGCTCCTTCTTTGCCTGGTGTTTCTGTATTTCCATATAATGAAAAACTTCGATCTTTTCAATTAAAATTTTAAAAAACAGCTATTTAGAAAATCTTCACCAAAAACTTTTAAATGTCAATTATTTTAAATGGTTTTAAGAAATAATTCTTCAAGTCGAAAAAGAAAATTGTGGAACACATAAAGTTATTAAGTACATTTAACATTTCAAGTAATAAATAATCATTTTTATGTTTAAATATTATTTCATATTTTATGTTATGCGAGTTCAATGTTTTGCTTTAATGATTGTATTTCAACACTGACTTTTCTTAAATAGGGTATTCTTATTTTAAAATTACCTTTTATTTAACCCTAACTAAGTGATAATGTCATATCTCAAGTCTAATACTAATAAAGACTACTATTACAGGTCTAAAGTGTAATTGGTTGCACGTTTTAAAAAAAGGTTTAAATGAGATTGGATGTTTTGAATAATAACATATGCAAAGAAAATGAGTTTTCAGATGATTAATTTTCGGTATAATGAATATTGTTATAATAGTCCATAATGTAATTACAATATATAAATCAATGCAAACATTTGAGCATAATACTGACGTTCAGTGATTTTATAAGGCTGATGTAATTATTATTACTTTCCATTATTATTTAATCAATAGTAAAAAAAGGAGATTAAAATGAAACTGAAATCTGATTCCCATTACTTTAAACATTATTGATATCAAGAACATCACGAAGGATGATTTATCACAGGTAAATAATTAATTCGATATATCTACAGTTTGTCCCAAAAATGACTGATAGATTTTGAAAGTCAATAAAAAAAAATAAAAAAACGGAACGCGATAGAAATATATCGCTTGCGACCTTATGTTTAGAAAACCAGGGAATTTTATACCACCAATTTGCAAATTTTGTCAACATTTTCGCTAAAAGGTGGCGCTATATTCCGGGCGGTGAGTTTCAAAAACAAGAATTATCCACTGTACTAGCGAATAAACCATTTTCAATAGTGTGTACGCTTTCGAAAACACCCACTAACAGATTGCGTAGCAAAATACCGACAGAAGATGTGACGGATGCAATTTCTCTGGAGTTCTCGTATACTTGCAGCACCATATTTTGGCAAAAATATTAACTAAATTTGCAAATTCATTGGATAAAATTCCCTTGTTTTCTTAATATAAGGCCAAAACGATACATTTCTATCACGTTCTGTTTTTGTTTTATTGTCTTTCAAATTCCATCAATAATTTTTTGGACACACACTGTAAATACTTAGATAGAAAATATATTGGGTAAATCTCCGTGTGAAACAAATATTTATGCAATGTAAAAGTTAAAATTTATTTTTCTCTATTTTAAGTGTCATATATTGTGAATATAATAAAAATGTATATGTACTGAAATATACTTAATTTTATATTACATTAAAATAAACTCCACATTTCAATTTCCCAACTATCCAATAAGTCCAAAACGAGAAATAATTTATTAAACTCATTGGATGGTTGGGACATTCTGCAGGTAAAACAATTTAAAGCGTAACTGTCAAAACAAATACCCGGTTAACAAAAAACGAGGGAGCTCAACAATAAAAAATAATAATAATTCACTACTAATCGAACTAAAAACTTTTAAATGCGGATAGTTCCAGGAACTGTATAGATTGTTTAAAAGACAGAATGAACACTTTACAGAATAATGTAAATTAAGTATCTAATTATTCAAAATTTGATAAGTTATCTATATGTTTTATAAAACTTTTTATGATCCTAAAAAATTTTTGAAAGTGCTACATATATTAGCAAGTTTATAATCGTCTAAGAAGAGTATTTATGTATACTGCAGTAACTTAGATATTTAACAAACTGTTCGCATATTGTTCTTATCTATTCGAATAATTACTTTTGATGAGAAAGAGATACAAGTCAGATGTATAAATTTAAAAATAAAATATTTTACAGAAAAAGTACCAAAAACTAACAACCAGAAAATGTTTATACAAATTTTAAATTATGAATTAAAGTATTGTTATATAAAACAATATAATGTACAATTTTATTTGGTTAGCTTCATTTTTTTTTTTTTTTTTTTACCTGATGCACAGGTTAACGGGAGATGACCCCTTTCGATCGTGTAGGTGTAAAATGTTTCTGTAAATTGAAAACTAATGACAGAAATGAGATTTAAAGGAATGAAGTCGATGACGCTGGTCCTTTTTATGTAAAAATTAATGTAGATTATAATTAATAAGTTTTCAATAAGAACTAATAATTTCGATGTTGAAAAATATGTGTTTGAATTTAAAAAAATACCTGGATTCCGTTTGTGTTCATTCATTGTATGTTATTAAAAAAGAAACATTTCAATCTTATGAATTATAGGGAATATATATATAAAAGTTTGTGATGTGGATTTAACGTTAGCATGCTCAAAGATTTAACTTTTCTAACTCTATGAAGAACATTTAAAGATTAATAAACTAAAAACTTTCCCGAGCTCATTTGATCCACGTTACTCAAATAAAGTACCAGAAGTAAGTGCTACGTGAAAAATTAAATCTCGTACTATTTTTATTATGTATACATCCTTCGAAGGATAATGTATACATGGGGAATAAGTAAATGAAATTATGTCATGCATTCGATTCACAAATAAAGAGGTTCTTTTGTTTTGTTTAGAAAAAAGTCATAAAATGTTGATGAAAGAAGTTTTCGTAACATTTGAAATTTAATGTAATTTGTGACAATGTATACATAACATTAAATAGTAGGCATTATTTTCATTTTATTGGTACTTATATATTTTCATACAATTGCTCGCAGCTCAATTAGTAGGAAAATATCACTTTTTTAGGATTGTACAGTCTACTTCATTTTTTATTGTCAAATTTAAAATTGCACTCAGTTCAATAATGATGACGAAACACAAACTCTTATCTTCTTTACTACAGCCAAACATGAAAAAAATTTAGAACGGTAATTTTGAAAAACCTGAATGAATATCTGATGTGTCGTATGCGTTAAGCATATTTATTATAATCACTAGCATCGCAAAAAAAAAAACATTTAAAAAGATTAATATTTATAGATTTTTGCTACATAGTAATAGTTATATACATTAAATTAATTCGAGGACAAAACGTTACAAAATCAGTGTTTTTTCTTTATAAGATTTGCTTGCGTTTTTTCTGACTAATTATTCTTTGAGCAACGAATGGCTACAGTAAATGTTATTTAACAACTCTATAAAATATTCTTTTATACTTCCATCTATAGATAAGAAAAACCCCTATAAATATGCTAACACTTTGTTTACAAATACCATATCATTTTAATGTCATTAGGTATCACTTACTTAAATATAGCTCTGACGTACACAAGAATTGGAGATTATGGTACATTACATAACAGTGAAATATGCATTTGAATTACATTAAATTTCAAATGTTACGAAAATTTCTTTCAACAACATTTTATGACTTTTTTCTAAACAAAACAAAATAACCTCTTTATTTGTGAATCGAATGCATAACATAATTTCATTTACCGTAATTTCGCGCGTATGCGCCGCGGCTTAGTTAAGTCTTTTTCAAACCGGAAATTTTATTGAAAATTAGAAGTCAAATAAGTGCTAAGCAGAAATAAGTCACATTTCATTAAAAATAAATTTTGGTAGGAAATCGAAATGTTTGAGGTGCGGCGTATACGCGCGAAATTACGGTAATTATTTCACATTATGCCCCTTTAATAAATGAGGAATCTGCGATAAGACATAATCGCAAGAGAATCCATTAAAATATGCATTTATCAAAACTTAGTAAAAGGGTATAAAACAACAAATGGATTACAAATGTTCATTAATTTTTACATTTGTGTTTCAAATTAAAGGAGAATTTAGAAAAATGCATTACGGAAGCAAACGCAATCCATTTGAAGGTTTTACCCCATTTGCATTTCCTTTGTGATTTTTCCTCACTTATACTGAAATGAGATAATTCGTAAATAGATTTTTCATGAAGGAATATTCACTTTGCAAAACATAATACTAAATTAATATAAGAGAAAATACATTAAGGTTTTTTAACACATTGTTTGTTTGATTAATGTAATCTTCTTCAATATGTTTGATACAATTCGTAAAAACAAAAACAAGAACGATTCATTAAGAGTTAATGTATTATGTCACATTATTTATTTTGAATGATAGTAACATTTGATGCATGAATATTTTAAAAGTGGTACACTGAGGGATTTGAATTTAAGATTTACTTTAAAATGTTTGAAATTTTGAAATTTATTAAAAAAAATAGTCATCATTTATTAATTCTATAAATTTGAAAAAAGTATCATTTAGAAGTTTGTTTACTTACATGTCTTTTGTTTAAAAGATGATTTATGAAACATTAATTATGTAATATCATAAGTAACATTCGCACTGTGTATTTAAACTACTTTGAAACAAATAAACATGATAAGAACTTTATATTTCATGAAATATTTATATGTAAAAATTCTAGAATAAAGTTTGTCTATAAATTATAATTATATGTACAAGCTGTAAATCTTGTTTTAAAATCTATTTCTTTTCGACGAGCAATAGTGAAATAATTATTCTCTTTAGAAATAGATCAAACAAGGCGGTATTTATTTTGCATATTGTGTACAGTTTTTTATTTATGTTTTGTTGTATTTTATAAATGCAATGAAAAATTTCTATTTAAATGATAAAAATTTAGATATTTGGGACAGATGTATAACACTTCTTTTCTCCAGAAATTCTGTTTGAAGAGAAGAAAATTTTAAATAAACAGCAACCGAGCCTTCTATGGATATTGTTTGCTCAAAGCATTTTTATTAGAGTTTTACATTTTTCTACAGTGTACATTTTACTATTAATACTTTTGTTCTTATTTTTAGTATTATTTTAGATGCAATTTGTCAATAATTTATTATCCTTTATGATTTATTTCATTCATTCGATCGACAAGTATACATTAAAAAATACCTCAAGTGAAATCAAATTATTATTTTCTGAAATATATCTAGACAAAAAAAAAATAAGGTATTCCTAAAAATTACTTTCACTGTCTTTAACATATTGCATTCTTTGTCATGAATGTCAGTTTAGCTGTTTTACAATAATTATTCAAATAACATAAATATTTTATAAATATTATTATTCTGTTATATGTACATGTATTAATTCATATATATATATCAACTATTTAATCTAAGTAAATTTTCTGTAAAAAATATAATGGAAATTTTAAAAGAGGTAGTACATTATAATATCTTAATTGTTACGCACATAGAATGCAAAATTTAATTCTGTACTTCAATAAACTAAAGCATGAAAACGTATATGTATACTGTAGAATTGTTTATTCCGTAATAAAAAAAATAAACAAGGGTCTTGTTTTTTAAACGATCATTTTGCAAAACATTAATTAATTAGAAATTCTATGACAAGAATAAAAATGTTTTTTTCTATCGTAATTTTACTGAAAAGTCAGTTGCGTTCATTCACGGTTAAGGAAAATATTGCAAAGATTTTTCTGGCATTGCGATTTATACTTTAAGATTTTAATTCAGTTCACATTATTTAATTTGCAAATAAGTATATATGATTTACAATTTTAGGGGGTGAAGCAAACAGGAAAAAAGCCCATTTGAGGATATATTCAACTTCATTAATTTTCTCTGAATAAATTAGATTTTCTGTGTACGGAATTTTTTAGAGATCAAGCATGTTTTTTATTATTTATTATTATTATTATTTTTATTTTTATTACTATTATTATTATTATTAAAAATACATTATTAGAATGGAACAAATAGTTTTAAGTTAAGCAGCTATATAAGAATTATTTTAAGACAAGGGCAGACTTTTAAAATCACGGATATAATTTTTACAGGATTAAATGTCATATAACATTCTTTCAGTAAATGGGTGTGGTGCTTATTTTGAAACAATGTTTCATTTTGTTACGCTGTTATAGATGGAATATATTTCATAAAACCAATACAATAAATAATTTACATAACCAGCTATATATTTAAATCGAGAAAAGTCAATTTTTAAATATATTTACATGAAGAAGGAAAATACAGAAATATACGTTTAAAGAATTTAATAACCAATTATAAATGAGGAAGTACTAAGATTATTTAAAAAATATATATGAAGTGTAATTTAATGCAAGAAGACCAAGAGTTTTTTTTTTATATTATAAGATGATGTATTATATTTTCCAACAATGATACAGCTCCAACAAGTTTTTGCAAATATTTTTATGCCGTAAAAAAACTTCCCCAATGCATATAATTTTCGTTTTCGACTTCATAGTTTATCTTATTTTATGATAATAGGCAGTTTTACCTTTAAAAAATTAAAAGTTATATCGCTAATTATTCTTCTGGATCGCCGCCACATTTATATTGAATGTATATTTCCATTTCTTGTTTTGAACCATAATAGAAAACATTCTACTAATAATTTTTCGTTTGTATATATAAAGCAACATAATTAATCAGTATGACAAATATAAGTTATATTATTATGAAAATAATCACTTTAAATCGTGAAGTAATAAATTAATTTATCTACTTGCAAGAGCAGCTTGCGATTAATATTTCTGAAAGACACACAAACCTACATTGTAAATTTAAGAAGTCAGTTGTCTTTCGAAATGAATTAATGAATTAAATAATTGCGATGATCTTAAGATAGAGTCGGTTCCGTATTTGAGATAAAAAATAGGAAATATCTCCATTGTAGTAAAATTCGGCACACGCTTCTGCTGAACAGTTAATTATGACAATCAACCAAAAGGTTTATACCATAGATTAAAATAAATATGTGTATTAAACAAAATTTATTTATATAACGATTGTATTAATATAATATCATATTTTTAATAAGTGGTGACTTCAAATATAATTCTTTAAAAATTTGAAAATTCACAGCTTGAAGAAGAAGAAGAATTTGTAAATGTGGTCTGCGATATCAGTATTAAATTTATTTATATAGTTACTATTTAGTTGCTTAACATAATTGTTCAATATAACTCTTTGTGTATTTTTCAAGTCAAACTTAAATCAGGAGACGAAATAATTAATTAAAACTAGATCTTAATTTACATAAAAAATATACAGCCGTATCGCCATTTACATATACATACAAGTTGAACGAACTTTCGTTTTTAAAATGGTAACCCCTACATTTGGCACTTGTTTCGAGTTCCTTTGGTCAAAGCAGCCAGGAAAATTTTATTGTGTATGCACTATATTTTTAATCTGCTTAGAATTATAAACGAAAGTTTTGATACAGATTTAGCTATAAAATTAGAAAAATTAAACTAAGATATAATAAAAAGCTTTCCCAATGTACAATCACGCAAGAAAAAACCCAGAAATAAAACGGAAATATTATTTTACCTGTAAATTTTAATTTCTTTTAAGAACTTATTCAGCATGTTTGTTCTTGGAACATTTTAATTTAGGATACCAAACGGAAAGACATTCGCGCAAACCATTTAAGAATTATATAGTTTCAAAATTTGGAAATTTTAAATATACTTTTTAAAAATTTTTTTGCAAAACAGATTGCAATGCGGGTGGGGTGGTTTTTGAAGGATAATCCAAAACACACTCTGAAGAATAAAATGTAATTTTAAATTAGCAAATTTAAAGCTTCTAGAATTTGATTTCTGTTAAATAAATTATAAGTCACAATTCGACTATTAATTTCAAAAATATACTTACTTTGAAATTGATTTTTGAAATAAATATAAATTGTAACCTATATATTTTTAGCATAAATCGATTCCTAGAATCCTCAAATATAGGAATCCAGAATTACAGCTCATTCCGACAAGTGGATTTTGAGGCGATCTCAAAAAAGTACCCTCATTGTATTCTGTTTTCAAACAAGTACGCAAGAATTTATAATTAGGATTTTCACACTCTAAAGCATCATACTTCCTAAAATACTTGTTCTGAATGACTTTTCATTTGGTATTACAAGGTAAAATGTACTATAAAAGACAAAAAGTATGTCAAAATTGGTTGTTGGAAGAAACAAATTCAGGATTCTGTACAATTTCATTATCAAGACGATCACCTAGGTTTAGTTTTTTTAAACATAAATAAAAACAAGACATAATTTCAAACGGAATGGCTATTTTCATTTTTATTCTGTGACAGTTTAGAGATTAAAATGTTTGAGACGTTCTCTCCTTTTTAGCTGAATGGCACCATTTTCGTTTTCGAAACTGTTATAAATGTATTTTTCCCATTTTACAGATTTTTCTTTCAAACCATTAAAAAAGTTTATTTTCCACTGATTCAACGCGATCGTTCTTATTTTTACATTGAATGTCTTCTTTTTCTTATATAGTTTGTACCATAAAAACATACTTTCTACTTAATGTTTTTCCTTTGATTATGCAAAACGAAAGTAAGCGTAAGAAATGTCAATTTTATTATAATAGGAATAAATCTTTGAAACGTAAAATAATGAATTACTATATGAATTTAAAAGAGGATTTATTATAATATAATATGCAATCTCCTACAAAGGGTGACAAGCAATATAATTGTTTCAAGATTTCAAAATTCACAGGTTGAAGGAGAAGAAATTTGAAATTTGCTCTAAGAATCAATATACAATTTTTTTTTAGAAATTCAAAAAAATTCTACATTTAACCCGACAACGTGTACTGTTTAATTCAAATATAAATCATGAGACTCAATAACTTGTAAAACTTGTTTATAAATTACATCATAAAAAATCTATCCGTTTCTCTATTATTAATGTTATTTAAGAGGGGGATTTATTAGTTTAATGTTTTTGTACAATTATTAAAATTTCAACATAGAAGCTTAAATATTAATAATAATTAGAAAATAATAGAAAAAAATCAAGATGTTTAGCATTATAATGTGTTATTAGATATAATGTAAAAGAAAAAAATTACATCTTAAATCTCATTAAAGAGCATATTTATGTGCAAAAGAACTAATAGGTTCTTAAACCTTCCAGTTGTCGAACGATTCTTTTCTCGAGCAAGATTTTGTTTGATTATCGGACAGAAATTCCGTTCTTAAACAACGATTGTCGCCGCCAATACGTCTGAATAAGAAATCGCAAAAAAAACCAACAGAATATTTTGTTTTTTCTTTTGTTTTTGTTTCAGGACTCAAAAGACAGATATATGATGTTCAGTGATCGCAGGGTTAACGGAATTCAAGCATTTTCAGATTCCCCTGCGACGAAGATGTTGTATTTACAGTTTTACTTTTATTTATTTTCAGTTAGATACTTATTTATTTCTTCTTGGATTTATGGGCAAGAAGAGCATATATATGCTATATAGTGGATCTCAGTTCTTCAACAATGAATCTCGCCACCAAATCAATCGAAAGATAAATCGCAACAAAAGCGTCAAAATATTTTTCTTTCTTCTTTTTTCGTTTCAGGACTCAAAGAACACATGTTTGAAGTTCAGCGATTGCAGAATTCACAAAATTCAAGCATTTTCAGATTCCTCTCCGACGACGTTGTTGCATTTTTTTCATTTATTTTTAGTTAGATACTTACTTATTTATTTTTATTTCTGTTTAGTTCATTTTAGGTTTAGGGTATATGCTTTAAGTGTGATACTCTGTGCAAAACACATTTCAGGTAATTTGATACTCAAAAATAGCAAGATCACTTAGCGGTTCTAAAATAGATAACAATGACAAAAACCTCTCCTTCTACTCCAGCTCTACGAATCCAAACTTTCGCCAATAAAGATATGCCTGTGTTATTCACTAAAATGACAAAATATTGTCACATGATCTGTACAGTACTGTAATGTCTTTTTATATCTAACTATAGTGTACTAATCAGAATTTTCTTTAAAACAGGTAAACATGGGGAGTAAGTTAGGAGCTAGGATCCAATTAAATCGTATTTTCTTTACTTCTTATTGTAAAATTTGACTCGTTTCTCGAACAATTCTTTGGAAGTAATTCTTGTGAAAAAATGTGCACCACAATTTACTGAAAATAAATCGCATTATTGCCGTATATTTTCCGTTTGAAAAGACCGCTGTAAAATTATAAGTTGATAAAGATTAAAAAAAATAGTGAGCAACAGTTTGTACGTTAAATAAAATAAAATCAATGTAATATTTCAATCAAAACTCTGAATTTATTTAAACATTAAGACAAAAAGCATGTATTTCGACTTTATACTGATGGGAATTAAACTTCAGTAAAACTAATTGGTATAAACAAACTACATATTTATTTCCAAAAAGTAAAATTACAGTATTTTATTTAGATTTCATTTTTTTAAATACAATATTTATTCCACCATACTTCCATCATCATAAATTTATAAAAAGATTACGCTTATTTATTCTTCGCGTAAATAATATTAAAGATAATAGTGTATTCCTTTTCTTCACTATGCAGAGAAATTCTATATATTTATGAAGTAAAAACCTTTAATGTGAACTCATAAAGTATATTGTTTAGAATAAAATGTTACATTTTTCTAGACGAATGGAAAAAAAGTATTCAATTAATTTTTTTTCAATTTGCTTTTTTCTTCAGTACTTTCTTCTTTTTTAATGCTAACTTTATTCAAATATATTTTATTCTTTGATATCATAATGGATTTTTTAAAAAATACAGCAAATAAATAATATTTAACTTACCGTCGTAGTGTTTTGCTGGGAAAAAATTATGAGTATACGATTTAAATTTTGAAGATTTAGTCTATATGGAAAAAACAAAATTCCAAGATTTTATCTCCAAATTTTTATTTTCAAAATTGGATTTAGATCTTACTTTGTTTACTTTTTGGATTAATATATTGGTTCAAGATGATAGAAAATCATTTTCGCTAGAATAATTTCTATAATGGAAATTGTCAATTGTTTTTACTAATATCATATGTATGGAAAATCAGAATATAAACCAATGCATATTAGGTTGGAACGAAAATAATGGTTAATTATTTTTTTTCAGTTAGAAATTTGCTATAGTCGGCAAAAGTTGCCTTTTGGGATTAGAATGAAGAATATAAAATTTTCTTGCTGTACTAAGATATTTTCAGGTGCCGCAAAGAGCTTCGAAAATGACTTTTCTATGAAAAAACGATAAAAATTGCCTTTTTTAAAAAAAAGTTCTTTTCTTGATTATTAACATAATATACATATATTTTGTAAACAGAATATTCAAACAATGATACTTTTGAAGAAAACTTGCACATTCTATGTATTATGAATTTGTAGATGCCATTACAGAAAGAATTATTTTGTAGAATTTAGCAATTTTCACCATATAAATTTTTATTAATTTTACAGTAACATATTCTTATAGTACTACATTGAAATGAAAGAAATGCAATCTTTAATTATCGTATCTTTGTTAAACAAATCACACTTATTTAGAAAAACTTTAAAAAGTGAAACCTCTGATTAACGGACAGCTATGTGACCAAAAAAATAATGTCTGAAAAAAATAAGGTGACTGCAGGAGATTGGTTGTTAGTTATAACGAGAGGTTAATGTTCGCTTAGAAATTGTAATTTAGCCGTAAGAGAGGGATGACCGTATATATACGGGTGTCCGTTAAAAGATATTTGACTTTATATTGTTTTTAAAGGGAAAACATTATTTTTAAGAAACATTAATTTTTCCCTAAAGTCCATAGTAATCACACTGACAGGTTGGATTTATTTTTTTTTTTTTTTCGTGGCATGATCTTTTGAAAATTTATTTTGGTTTTATCAATGCATCTCTTGCAGAAGTGCTGCAAACTGACAAGGATGACTCGGTAACTAATTTAACAATCCTTTTAACTGCTTGTGTGTGACATAGGGAAAAATTGAAGTTGACTCCAATTACATTTTTAAGAGTGTAATTGAGGTATCGTAAATAGCTGACACGTTTTCACAAGTGCTTCGTCCATTCATAGAAGATGGTTTCAACTTTATGTTACACCAAACAGTTGCATACACTTTCAAAATGTACTCAGCCAATATATGGATATTCTGTTCCCATGTACAAGCGAATTATTCTGTTTGCTAAGGTAAACCATGGTGAATGACAAATATTTTCTGGTTTATTCATAGACAAATCAGAAGAGCAACTTCTAACGGAGATTGTGTTACACATTTCTAAGAAATATATTTGGTCCATACTTAAATTATCCTTAAATTTTAGCAATGGAATGTTATTTTCAATAGGTGAAAACTCAGTCACTGGAAGTTCATAACGCTTTTTCTGTTGTTTCCTTATTTTCACTCCAAATTCATTTGGATTTTTAGTTTTTCCATCTAGGAAAGAAAATAGATGACGAACGGGTAGTTCATTTACATGAAACAGGCAAATCAAGCACTGCAGTGGCTTTCATAATTCTCTTTCCAATAAAGCAATCGCACCATTATTCAATCCGGTGTTCTAGGCAGTTCCATCATATCCAATTGCAGTAATGTTTAAGTATTGGTTCTTGCCATTTAAAAATGTCATTATGTTGTCTTTTATACATTTTCCAATGCCAGAAATTGGTTTTACGTGTCTTGAAAATTTTGATCCAAGTTCTGGAACAAGTGATATATGTTCTTCGATAACACTCATTTTGTAATACTTAGTTCCTTTCTTCTCTTGCACAATAGTCTTGTCTTTTCTTACATAAAAAGAAATTACTTTCTGTTACTAGTTTTACAGTTTCGTCTACATATCTATTTCGGTTCTTTATTTGTTTTCATCTAATTTTCATTCTGTCAATACATTTCTGTCATACTTCTTTCTTCATCACTTATCAGATCAATATCCTGCAGAGCGGCTCTTGGAATTGTTGCAACAATTTTGTCTAATTCTCAAGTTCGATCGCAAGTAGAAGCCACAAATCACAATTTGATGTGCATTTGACTATGATTTTGATTACGTGAGGTTTCAGAGACACTGAACGTAGAGGCAATAGAAAAATTGGGATAGTATAGTGTTCTCTTCTGAACTTTGTTCTGTTTCTACCTCATTGTATACTATTTGTGTTTCATTATTTTTGAAATTAAAATGTATTACGCAGTAAGTTTACCATGTTTCCTGATTAAAATATTTAAAACTGATTAAAACTGATTTAAAAGACAACTTATGAAAACTATAGCCTACTGAAAAAAAATATTAAACATAATTGCGAAATTTGTCAAAATTTTAATAAAAACCTAAAGTTTGCCCTTCTTGCGGCACCTCTAAACATAATCCAATTACGCTGATATTTAATTTCCGTCTTTATTTTGATCAAAAGCAACTTTTGAAAACTATAGCATATTGAAGTTATTATTATTTTTTTTACATAACTGCGAAAATTGTCAAAATTTTAATGAAAACCTACAGTTTACCCGTCTTGCGGCACCTGAAAACATAATCCAATTACGCTAATATTTAATTTCCGTCTTTATTTTGATTAAAGGCAACTTTTGAAAACTATAGCATTTTGAAATTTAAAAAAAAAGTTTTTTCGTTCCACCCTAATGCATATATAAAAATAACAAATTTTAATAATGCATATATAGTTAATCTTTTAAATCAAAACATTTTGGATTACTAAATTATTTTTAAATTTGATTTTTAAGACCAATTGGCACAGCATAAAGTAGGAAACCTGGCACACTATTGTATATGGTCCACCGAGGTCACGATATTTTCGGGAATTGTGATACACTTGACATTAAAATCATATATAGTGATAGACGGCAGAACTATACTCTAAAAAAGGACAAATATATTTTAATATAGGAATATATAATATTCATAAATATAATAAACATTAAAAAATATACAATATTCTCCCCCATGCTCACCCACGATTATGAAAAGTGGTCTTTATCTTTAGAAACATCAGAAACTAATATATTTTCGAGATTTAAGGGAGAATTTATAAAACAAATTCTTCTTGTAGTTTTTATAGTGTATTCATCAGTTTTATTAACCCCGATTATATATTTTTTGGATACTCAAGTAAACATTTCCAAGTTCAACAAACATTTCTTACAGACAAACGTTAAGTTAACCGGATTAATATTAATATTCAAATTAATATTATTTCTCTCTTGCATGTATAAATGCAGTATGCAGCTGAAAATGTTTAATTGAGAATTAATACTTTCAAATAGACTTATATTCCGGGGTTTTCACAAAACCGATTAACGCACTATAAAAACTACTCGAAATACTGGTTTTTAGGATGCTATGAATTCACGGGTTACATTTTCAAAAAAATATACTGTACTTGTATCTTCGCCAAAATAAACAAATATATATACCGAACTTTATTTATATTCGCACACTTTAACCAGATATAAGTTGTTATTTAATAAATATTTTCAAAAAACTTAACAAAAAAATGCACTATGATTCTTAGAAAAATAAACCATTCTTTACATCCACTATGCTACGGTTGTTCTTCCACTATACTTTACTACACTTTGCTTAAACTTAATAACACAAATACAATTAAAATGCTATACTTATAAGTAAACCAACATGTGCAAATTCTTTTACTAAATATTAACAAATTCTTTATTAAAATGTATACAACTTTTCATACTGTGCGGACACTTTACTAAATTTAAATATTTATAAAAACTTTGACAACATTTTTGTACTGTACATACACTTTATCAGATTCTTTAACATAAATTTCTACTTTTTTTAAACTGTGAGTACACTTTACCAAATTCAAATATTTTCTGATTCTTTAATTAAATTTTTGTGCTGTTCATACATATAACCAAATTAATATATTGACAAATTCTTATTTTGCGCTAACACTTACCAGAGCTGACATTTTAACCATGAGAAAGAGAGAAAAAAATAAAATAACACAGTGAAACTGTTAGTTACAAATCAACTGCTTTCAAAAGCTTGATCTGCTGTTTTGAAGCTGGAGACCGTTAACTGTGCAATGGTACATTTGGGTTGGAATAACCCACCTCGCTCAATAGACTCATCCATTTCTCCTCCCCCCTTCTTCATTTGTGGTTTCGCCTTCTGTTATTTAACAAGCATGCATTCCGGAAGTTGCATAATTTTTCTCATTTTTGCCCTCTAATGATGGCCAGGTTCTGGTCGAAAGCGCTCGGGACTTCGACGAATGTATTAACATCGTAGCATAAAAATAAATTGTGCTTCATTTTTAATGTTTTCATGTTTTTAATTGGTATAATAAGGTGCATTTATGTTCCAATATTAGCATTTTTTATGTATTTAATTGCTTGATTATATACCTGAAAATTTTATTAGTTATGCTTTGTCACATTATTTTCTCGATATAATTGGTCACAAAAGGGTTTTAAAACGTTCTTGAAATTAATTAAATACCTAATCCGTCTCTAGAGGTTTTAGAAAATATATAGTTCTTGCGACAGTGGCCTATAGTATAATCGTCAAACTGGGGAATAATCTAAAATACCATTTGGAAGTTATCGTGTTTACTCATTCACGTATGCTCACAAATCATTAATTCAATGCTGTCCTTGCACTATATGTTCGTAAAGTTAAAATAGGTAACTACATACATCATAAAAAGGAATCCTTTTATTATAAAAGAGCTAAATTCTGTGTGACATATTTTTGTCCTGTTAAATTATATTGAAGCAAGATCTGTATATATGTACCTTTTTGTTTGCAACAATATATTTTGCATTTCACAGTCATCCGTATTTCACAATAGAAATGTTATCAACAGTGTCTGCCCAATGTCTAGTCTTTTACACAGGACAATATTAACTAACAAAACTCAGTCAGAATGTTTAAATTATTATTCGAGAAATCGTGATGCTCATACATCTATAATACTTCTGATTGTGATACTACAGAAAGTGAACTGAACATCTTCTTTTAAAAGTATTTACTAATTAAAAGGTAATAAATACAGTAATTAACGTTTTAAGTTATTTTAGATCAAAATATATAGAATTCGTATTTATTGAATACACGATAATAATAATTGCAATACTGTGTACTATTATTAAGGTAATGTAGCAAATAAGGTTATATTAAGGATTCAGATCACAATAAAATGCGTTAAATCATTATTGAAATTTTAAATGCTGTTGGATGTAATGTTTAAGCATTGTTTTACTATATTAATTCATACACACTTTTACGGCTCTTGAATATTAACCAGGAGAGTTCAAAACAAAAGGAACTTTTAAGTGGGCCTATTAGAAGTATGTGTTATAAATGAGGCCATGATTTCCTAAGTATATGGTTTAACTTACACAGATATTTTACGCGTATTACACCATAACAGTACAAAATAAAGAAAGCGTTTTCAAATTGGACAGTTTAACTTTTGAAAATAAAATATGTATGTATAAAAAAGTCTAAACAAAGTCATTATTATTTTATGAAAAAATACATACGATGTTTTCAAATTTGGGGCTGAAAAATGTACCTGTTTTAGAGAAATTTCGATATCTTTTTCATGGGCATACGTCTCGCACATCGAACAAAACCGCATAGCTAATACATGATCGTTTAGACAAATGAAGCAATACCTTATGAGGGGACATTCGCATTTCATTTTCAAACACAAGGAGTATTAAAATTACAGAATAGATCAATATATACAGTCTAAAATATCATTAAATTGTCTCGTACAGCATGCAAAGATTGTAATATTCTGTCAATAATTTATGTTCATTTCATATGAAAGTTTACTTACTCTTTTTAGCAACGACGTATCGAAAGACTCATTGGTCCGAAAATGACGACCAACCTGTATCGGCTGTGGTTCAAAATATACGCATGTGTCAAGGACACAAAAACTGTCAGATATGTCTTCCTAAGATTGTTTTCTGCAAGGTATACGCTGATCACCTTATTAAGAGGATGGGCTTTATTTAATATAAGTACTTTATTATAATAACATTTTATTTCTTACAAAATATATTTATTTCCATTTCATATATATAAGTAGTATTATGAATATTTTTTCTACAACATATCATTTTTTGAAAAACAATTAATAGAAAAAATATAAAACTGAGAAAAGAAAACACATATGGTCGTAATCCATTTCTCATTGAAGGGTGTTTTGAATTTTACTGCAAATATGACCGGACTATTTTTTTAAAACGCGAACGATAGTGCAGATTTTTAACTTTAAAAGATACATACATTTCTTTCTGCAAAATGTGAACTACGAGGAGTTGTGGAACTCACCACTATCTACAGCTACACAGCGCTGAACTAGAGACAAGATATTCTGAAATAGATTTCGTATTATATTCATTGACATTTACCGAATTACTATGTTCTTTTACTACTTTTTGCAATATCACTGCTTTTAACATAAAGCAGAATAAGTCTGTTAAAAATTTCGCTAAAATCCTTCAATACTGATCAAGTTATGAACAAAAATCCGGAATCGGATTAACCTCTTATATCTTCAATGCAGAAATTGATTCTGACACGTCTACTCTATGCACATATTGTTTGTAGTGCGCTTTATATTCCCTCCAAGTTTGAACGTGGAGTTATAAGGTACACTGTACATCCATACACACTTACGTGTATATATATATAATATATATATATATATATATATATATATATATATATGTACTGGTGTACAAAATCAAGAGAATTTGGATATTTTGTCGAATTTCAGGAAAAGAACTGAACTGAAATGTAAAACCACTGCTTCGGAAGAAATATGCAAATATTATGTGTCGAATATGTAAGTGTAAACGTGTGTGGGGGAGGAGATAGTAGAAGCAGAAGTTTTATAATCACGCGTGGCAAAATCCGCATTTCGTTCACTCGCACACCTCGGCAAATTTCTGGGTGTTTTTTGCAGCAATCCGTGAAATTAAAATTCAAACAGTCAAATTGAGTAACCGCAGACGCGACGTTTCGATGATGGTAGGAGGTGGCGAATTGTGGAAAGATTAGAAGCCGGCCACTCTCAGTTCCAGACAGAGCCGAGCTTCGTGTCAGACTTATGGAAACAGTTTAAGGATAGCAGATACATCGATAGAAAGCCTGGCTAAGGTCGTCCAAGAGCCACGAAATCCAATGAAGATCGTTATTTGCCAATTACAGCGAGGCGTAACAAACATGCTACAGCTTTTCTATTTTCTCATGATCTTTATGCGGTCACAGGAAATCGAGTTTCCAGTATTATTGCTTCCATAAGGCTTCATGAGAGAGGCTTGTTTGCAGGGAGACCTGTTGTTTTTGTCCCGTTCACTTCTTCAAAAAGGAGAGTCCGTTTAGCATGGTGAAAATATCATAGACATTGGTGCAGGGATCAATGGGCAACCGTTCTCTTCACTGAAGAGTACCGTTTCAGCCTAACAATTCATTCTCGCCATACTTCATATGGAGAGAACCAGAGACCCGCTACCTTCCCTTCAATGTCCGAGAAATTGAACATTATGGCAGCGGGGGTTTGATGGCATGGGAAGGCATCATGTTGGACGGTCGCACAGAACAACATACCTTTGAAAAAAAACTGTGACTGCTGTGGGGTATAGAGATGAGATCTTGGAGATCTTGTGGTATAGAGAAGAGATCTGGAGATGTCTGCCTTTTAAGAGGTGCAGACCCTGATTTCATTTTAATGGACGACAACGCCCGGCCACATAGAGCTCATCTAGTTGACAATTTTCTGTAAACTGAAGATATTCGCCGGATGGATTTTTCAGCTAGACCTTCAGACCTCAACCCTATAGAACGTGTTTGGGACGCTCTGGGAGGGCGATTGCAACTTCCAACTCCCCTCCGAGAACCATCCAGAGCCTGAAAACAGCGTTTCTGAACGTTGCTACCACAGGAACTGAAGAAATGCCTTATTTCCAGCATGAAATGGCGGTGTGAGGCCTGTATATCTGTAAGAGGGGACCATAAACTCTATTAATCCACTTTTTTGTGCGATTCTTCAAACTCTGTTTCACACTTTCTGTTTCCGATGAGAGTTACGCACAATCATGCGTGTGTATTATAACTGTTGAATTGTTATTCTATTTGTATTATATAAACCTATGTTCGTACCAAATTTCATTATAATCTGTCCAGTAGTTCAGGAGATAATTTACCAAATCTGAAAATTCTCATAATTTTGTACAACAGTGCATATATATATATATATATATATGTGTGTGTGTGTGTGTGTGTGTGTGTGTGTCCGTGTGTGTGTGTAGCAGCTTATACTTAATATTATATTTTCAGCAATTTTCCTATGTATTGATTAGGAAGCACTTTAATAAATCTTTATCTAACAGCAAAATGTTTCATAATTTCAAATAATATGCTTAATGATTTGAAAATTAGTCTAAAATTGAATGACTGAGAATGAATGATAATCATCTTATATTCTAACATCCTTCTAATTTAGAGTGTATAAATTGGAATGTAAATGATACTATTTGATGACGTTATGAATCATTTGATTGATGAATAGCCACAGGTAATATATTTCGCATTTTATTAAATATAAAATGACACATATAATAATGAAAAAAGATTGATTATTATGATTTTAGGTCAAAACTAATTTAATTTAAAGAAATTGATTTATTATCTGTAATCTAAGCAAAAATATATCGTAATCATGTTTAGGTTATTTTTGTCAAATTTACAGTAATTAAAACCTGAATTGGATCAGTACGCTAATAAGTACTTAATTGCGACAATGCCTTCATATGCATGTCAGCTCATCTCAACTTTATTAATTTATTTGTTATTAGTTTTTAAACTACTTAATACTGGATTATAATTAAATAGTGAATTATTTAACATTCATACTTTTAACTTTGACAAGTAATAAACAAGTAACAAATAAATGACAAATATAACATTATTTTTACAATAAAAATTATTATTACTGATTATTCTGCACAGTATTTGCATAAACTAATTTTTGTACCTGGACATTCCTGGACCGCTGTGGTTGTACAGTCGTGGAAAAAAAAACTGAACACCCCCCACTAACTCTGCAACAAATTATAGTAGAAGGAAGTGACTGGTACCAAACGATTGGAAATAAAGTCTACTTTTAAATGATGTATATAAAATTTGCTTAGGGGGCCATCTACATATAAAAACACACCCAAACTTTGTTTTTTTCAATAGCAAGACCCAAATTTGACAACATATTTGAAATCTGCAGTTCAAACTATGCCTAGATACCAAATTTCATTAAATTCCTACGATTAGTTTCAGAGAAATTAATTATTTTAAAATGAGCATATTATATAGGGGTTGTATCCAAATTGAAGTTCGGTACTCGATTGTTGAAATGCTGCAGAATGATTGAGGCACTCTTTTTAATGTATTATTTTTTTACCAGTATGACCATTTTACTCACTTAATAAGTTTCGGTTAATGTTGTATGCAGTAAAATAATGTTTACAAGTCTTGAATTATCCTACTTTAAAAAATATAAGATTATCTGTAATTAAAATAGTTTTCGAATATGTAAATGTGATTGGAATTTTACAGGTGTTTTTACAAAGCTTTTTCTCAGATTTTGAATGTATTTAGCTCGCTTTTTTTTTAATTTATTGGCAGAAATGTGAATAATATAAAAAGTACAAAATTTAAAATGAAAAATAGTGTGAAGCAGCGTAAGGAGACAAAGCACGAAAAACGCAGACAAATTACTGTTTAATCAGAAAATAAATCCCAAGTCGAATGATAATGGCATATTTGAAAAACATTTTTTCGATATTGCTTTTATTGAGGGGGGGGGGGTGTCTTGTTTTGAGATATGTTCGTATGATTTATATTCCGGTTTATTTGAAGAACTAAAATTAAATCTACGTTAAAAAGACATCTGAATAACTTTACATTCCATCATCATAATATCAAATCACTAATTATCATTAAGATATAGATATAAATGCTTAAGTGGTTCAAACAGAACACAAAACGGCTTATAAAAACATTTTAATCTAATGATCGACGTATTGCGAACGCACAAACGGTACCATTAAAAATATCTAAATCCGATAAACCAACTATTCTCACACTTTATTTAAAATAAACTTGAAAAACATAAACCACGAGATCATATACTTAATAAAATCAGGTACTGAAAATAGTCAACTTGTAAACGTGAAAATTGATATTTCCGCACTGCTTTTTTTAAATTGAAATATACCTCTTGCAAAATTTTAGGTAATTAAAACGAGGTTGATGCACAATTTTATTTTCGAAAATTTGCCAAAATAGTTTGTTTATCGTTGTTAGATCTTGATAATGCTTGTTTATACTAATATAATAACTTGTTTGCGCATTCAAAACATGTCGATCATTATATAAAAAGGTTTTTATGAGCCTTTTTGTGTTCTGTTTGTATCACTTAAGCATTTATATCTATGTTTTAACTTTACATTCGTTATTCTCTTTTTAAATAGTGTTAATAATCCTATGATTAAACCTATTCTGCTAGTTCATTTGAAAATTTACAATTAACTCATTAATGCCACTTGGCAAGAAAACCTGCCACTCCACATTTTTATTTTTTAATAATTTAGATTATTTTGCACGCTGCTAGCGATTGGCAAATAAACTTACATAACAGAAAATCCTAAAAATAACTTGTAATTTTTTTTATTAGCATGCGTAATCGAATAGATCTACATAAGAAAGTTATAGAAGAGAAAGTTAAATTATTTAAACTCATTATTAATGGGTTAAAAACTGAAAATCGATACTTATTTGTAAAGATTACAATTTTTGACTGCTATACAAAAGTTAATAAAAGATAAAATTATCATTTTTAAATAGCAATCTAATACTTTCGTGGGAATATTTTATCTAACAACCATTTAGTGTAATATTGCAAAAACTTTAATAAGATTTGAGTAAATTGAATTAATAAGTATAAATATATCAGTGATTATATTTAGATATAATAATGGTTTAAATGATGTAAATTCCTTTTTGACCAAAGTTTTGTAGATATTAAATGTAAGAATTACATTATTTTTTTGTCATAAATACATCATCGGAATCTATTTAAAAAGAGCGAAAAACATTTTCACTTGTCTTTCTATTTTGTGGAATACATTGAAATGAATAATTTCGTGTATACATCACAAGATTACCTTTGATCTGTGTGTTAGCCTCATCTTCACATTTTCTTGAATATTGATATGGACTACTATATAATTTGATGTATTTGAAATGTTCTAAATCTGTGTTTTAAAATTAAAGATTTAAAACAAATAGAAAGTTTTATAATCATATGGTATTTTTTACAAACTTTATTAAATTTCTATGTTCTCTTTCGTTCTTTCCAAACACAAACATGATATACAAGGACAATCTGGTCCACATAATAAAATCAAAAATCACCAATGGAAGCAGCTTGCTACCAAAATTTTAAAGTACTGAAATTTATATATATATATATATATATATGATTATATCAATTAAGAAAATGATAGAACTTTAACAAAAGAGTAGAAGAAAATTATGGGCTGGTTAGTACAAAAACAAAATTAAAAGGCAAAATTTCCACTAATAAGCCGCATCATGTGCTTGAATTTACAAAAAAAAGGAGAGGGGGGGGGGGGGGTTTGCTAATACGAAGTATAACAACCATTGTTATCAATAACCTCTTGCAATCTGCGTGGCATTGATTCGATGAGGCTGTTAACAATATCAGGATCTCTTTTAATGGTTTGCGAAGCATCAGAAGCTGATCTCCATAACTCATCAAACGTTCTAACTCCCTCCAGGCAAACTTCATTCTTCCACAGAGCCCAAACATTTTCCATTGGGTTTAAATCGGCGGCATTGCTTGGCCATTCTAAATTTATTATGCAGTTCTCTTCACACCAAGTTTTAACAATAGCACTTCTGTGGATAGGACTATTATCCTGTAAATTCCAAACAAAATTATGAATCATGAAGTATACTTAATAAATAATGATTTCTATAACATTAAAATTTATATTTGCAACAAAATTTTTTAATGAAATCATTATCTAAATATATTCGCAAATAGTTTAGCGTAAAGTTTGCGAAAAGTTTTTTTTTTTTAATTGAAAGGTGAAGAAATTTTAAATGTTTTTTCTTTATTATTTATAGTAAAAAATATTATAATTCAATAAAAGATTACAACCTGACAATTGCAAAAGTTCTGAAAATACACAAAACAAGGAAATACGTTGTTTTAAAATTTCTAATCCAATAGAATAAAAAATATATATATATAGCTTTTGTCTTAACTGTCTTTTAAAACATTAACGGTTATTTTCATTATTATTTTAATAAGTTATATGCATTTTGTTTTCACACCGATTCACCTGCTAAAATCTTTGAACATGAAATAAAAGCATATTTTCATTACTGAATTTCTATTGAAAATTTTCGTTCAGTTCTGTAATTATGGGGGAAAAGGCGTTTTTTAGCGTTATCAATATGATATTTGTGTCAAAGCTGACATGTTAAAGGATTTATATCTGCACGCCTGTCAAAATTGAATATTTATTGCGATTAAAAATAACTAGTTATTCTTTAAAACTGAAATTTATTCTAATGGAGTAAGCATATCATATAGAGAAAGGTGCTATTAAAAATATTTTCCTTATTCATTTAATGAAAAATCGAGTAACATTGTAGAACAAGCAGTGGTAATTCGGATTTGAATATTGAAGTATTTGTGTGTGGGGGGGGGGGATTATATTTTGAGAAAATAAACCAGTAAAAATTATAATCTTAAGACGCTCAAAACTATAAAATAAATAATTTTAAACATACTTTAATTATTAATATTAATATATAATAGTATAAAATACGCTCTAAAAGCCTTATTGTTTAATAATACCATTTTATAAATAACAATACATACCTGTTGGAAGAGAAAAAATCCATCTGGAAAATGTTTTTCTAAAACATCAGGGATCATCGAATGTTCTAATGTATCACAATAAGATACTCCGTCTAGATGTCCCCGAATGCGTGACAGAGATCCGATGCCCTGCGCCGACATGCAGCCCCACACCGAAACTGCAACTCTTCCGCTGCGTTTAATATTTTCTGTATAGCGTGGCTGAAACCTAAATCCCAATGGACGGTATACTCGAACCGAAGAACTGGATACTGACAGGATACAGCTTTCATCTCTAAACAAAACAGAGCTCCATTCATTTATTCCCCAGTTAACATATGTTTGGGCAAAGTGAAGTCGTTGAAGTCGCTGGTTTTCGGTGATTGCAGG
Source organism: Maratus michaelseni (assembly GCA_963931845.1). Lineage (NCBI taxonomy): Eukaryota > Metazoa > Arthropoda > Arachnida > Araneae > Salticidae > Maratus > Maratus michaelseni. Next base: position 215,037,567 of record OZ007590.1, read on the forward strand.
TTTTTTAGCCGCCACCCGACTTCGGAGACCTGCTTCGTGTTGAACGTGTTGCGAATAGTACGAGTAGATACCTAATTAAAAGAAAAATACGCCGTAATTATATATATATATATTCATAATACAATCTATCGCCTCTTAGTTATATATGCTTACTTGCAATTGCAAATCATCTCTAATTTGATTAGAAGATATAAATGGATCTACTGTAGCCATTGCAACAACTTCTAGAGCTTGGCTGTCTGATAAGATCCTTGGCCGACCACTACCACATACACGGTCTATCGAATTTGTATTTCGAAACCTTAAAAATATCAGTCATATAAATTAAATTTAAATTAAATAAATTAAATGGAAATCTAATGTTTTTTTGTTTTTTTTCAATAAACTGCCAATATAAAACTTACCTGTTAATCCAATTCGAAACAGTGTGAACAGACACTTGAAAATGCCTAGCTATATCACGAAAACTTCTTCCAGCATGCCACATACCAATCATTTGGCCTTTCGTTGCTTCAGTTAATTGTGGGGCCATTTTATTTCAGCAAATACACTACGCATACGCATTTATAAGAAACTTCGCTTCAAACATATATACCGCAAAAAAATAAAATAGCTTTATTAGACTGTATAAGAAGGTATAAATTCATTTAAAAGTAACAAAAATGATAATTTTTTTTTCTAAGAACTGTTCATATTTTTAAAAAATGAGCTTTATTAATTAAAAAATAAAAGCGAAACTAATTTGCATAAATGATGTAAACATGCATCTCATGCAAATACGTTTTACGTAATTTTAATGTAAAATTTAAAAGTAGACATTGAAAAAGTAATATATATATATATATATATATATATATATATATATATCCTAATGAAGGTTGGGTTTCTGTTGTTTCGCTATCTTATATCTTACTCCAATCACAGGTCGTTGTCAGGTTGGTTGTGCTCGCGCGTGCATTCACTTGCGCTTCAGTTTAAGCAAGCTTTCAAATTAGCGTAATATCGTGAAGCACTGAAATACGGTTTACGCGTTGTTTATATCGCAAGACAGACTTACGCTATAAGTTTATCAATGCACTATAATCCAAGCCTATGTGCAAAATATTTTTTTCAAACAGGGATGAGAGCGCTCTGACCCGAATATCGATTCTTACCACTAAATTTTAATAGTATTCTCCAGCGTAATGAATTTCAGAAATTTTGTCCTTGAATAAGCTAAGAAATACTATTAAAATTTAGTGGTGTCAATCGGGATTTCAAGTCGGAGCGCTCCCATCCCTGTTCAAACTATGCTTTAATGCACATCATAGACGGCCCCTTAAAGCAGCATCTTGCCGTTTTTTAAGCGTAATTTGAAAACTACTTGGTAGAAAAATTTTAAATTTTGAATACACATAAAGCAGGACATAATAAATATAAAGCCATAAAAAAAATTGTAGGTTGCAATTCCTAATTTTTTCGAATATTAATTTCATAATTCATAATTCATATTATAAAATAATAAAAATTACAAATTTGACATATTAATGTTTGGGCTTTTTAGTATTATAACCAAAAAAAAAAATTAACACATTAGAATTATAATCTCAGGAGATATTAATAAAAATATGAAAATGTAATTTAACATTAGAGGCTCTAAAATTTGAATGTTTATAACTCAAAAACTTATCATCCAAATGACTTAAAATTTTGTATCTAGGCATAGTTTGAAGCGAAGATTTAAAATATGATGTCAAAAGTGGGTGTTGCCAGTGAAAAAAATAAATTTTAGGTTTGTTTTAATATGTAGATGGCCCCTTAGGCAAATTTTAGATATATAATTTAAAAGTAGACTTTATTTCCAATCGTTTGGTACCAGTCACTTCCTTCTACTACAATGTGTTGCAGAGTTAGTGGGGGGTGTGCAGTTTTTTTTCCACGACTGTACCTAGTATTTAACAGTTGTGGTTATGTTATAAATGCGAACATCGGTGTATTTCAAAGCAAATAATCATGAATCGAGCCAGAAAAAGTACTGAAAATTGTTTTTATGTGTTTTTATAATTTCTTTATTTTTATGAAATTTATGTTTACATTTAATTAAAAAAAAAGAAGATTGGCATGTATGTCTCCAAATTTTATCTATTGGTAAAATGTTTTATCACACCGTTCTGGCTACTTCCAACTGTTGAGACCACACATTACCATTTTGCTTACTTTCACATCTTTATCTATCTTAATAGCAACAATAGTGTCTGAAACATTCACCCTCATACTGAACAATTGCATAGTCACTAAACTTAATATAATCATTAGACTCACCAACTAACGTTTGTTCAGATAATGTAGAGTAATTTCCTGCAAAAGTACGTCCTTTAAGTCACTAAAATTAACATTATCATTAGACTCATCAACTAACGTTTTTTTTTCAGATAATGTAGAGTAATTTCCTGCAAAAGTACATCCTTTCACTTTGCCATGCGTTTTTAACCCCTTCAGAGGCAAAGTACTCTTGTAGTTAAAATATTGAAATGATTGATTGACACCAGGATTCACGAACGAATTTTTTTAAAATAAGTAAAAGCTTTTCCTCATATACCTTAGAATTTTAAAATTTGGTTATAAAATTCTGGTGTCATTGTGGCATTTTGGGAAAATTAAGTGGTATATATTATATACCGGTGCCTTTCAAGGAGTTAATGGAGAGATATGGTGTTTCCTATGGGCAGTTTTAACATTCTAGGCAACTTGTTTAACTTCTAGGATTGTTTAGAAGCTACCTTAAGCATTTTGTTAGCTGGAAATTACATCAGGAAATAAATGTAAGTGATAATAAGCAATAGATAGTGATATATGATACTGTATAAATAATTCGTGTGTTTTCCATAGTAAACATATTTTATTAACTTAAATTAAATACTTCCAAAGATAATACTCCCTCACATTTATCTTGACCCTATCATTCTAAGAAAAAGATAAAAGGACACTTTTGATTATCCCCCAACTCCTTAGATTCAAAACTTGATGCATTGATCATATTTTTTATTTTTTCCTTATATATACACAGCTGTGTTTGAGTCAAATGTTTGATCAGTTTTCTGTAAAGGTATGATTTGTTTTCTGATTTGACTACCTGAAATATGCAGTTAAATGATCCGCAAAAGAGAAACATTGGTATATTACGGCGGGGAAATTCATAGCTATATTAATTCAGTTTTCACAATTTTTGCTTTCAAACATAATTTTAATTCAGTATATGAAAATATCATATAAACGTAACTTTGTATATCTGGAGAAAACATTTGATGTATACAATTCGTTGCTAATAGATCTGTCTGTAGACGCACATCTTTATCAGACAATAAACACAAATGTAGAAATTGTTTTACAATGCTAAACACAACAATTATTTAACAGAAATCCCGTGTTAATATGAACACATAAATACCTTTTTTATTACATTTAAATAAAATAAAAAATAAGACATATAGCGCAATTTGTTTACAAAAAACAAAATCCAACATTATTTTCTAGAACATGAGATATTCTAAGGCAATTTGAAACAGACATATGGAAAACAATAATTTGAAAAACAAACGAATATAAGTGCAGAAGAAACATTAAGATAATTTTTAATTTAGAAACAAAAAATTGTAAGGTTTACATTATTAAAATCAGTCGATTTATTTTTATGTCACACCTTAGCACACAATATGATGTCAGTAATGCATCACAATGTGCTATGTGTCTTAGAACATTTGAAAAGTTTAGGCATTTCTTAGTTAAAGCCAACCTTACATTTTATCAAGAAGTATCTATATTTAAAAAAACTTACATCCGATAGATTTTAAGAATACTATTTTTATATTTTTCTGGTATAAAAGTGAAATGTTAAAATTAATTTTTTATGGAGATATACTTATTATTTTTTAGCGTTGTGCTAAACTTGAAAGATCTGATTATATCTTTTTATGTCGAATTTTAAGTGTTAGATCTTAGATATAAGTAAAATTTTATGATACATTTTAAAAGAAAAAAGTATAAACAAACAAGAAAACTAAGACTGATTTAAACAAATGACTTTTACAAATAAATATGGATTGATAAATATTGCTATAATCGTTTAACACAATTTATTAAAAGATTTCTTGTGTTAAAAATTAAATAAATAAATTATGTAAAAAAATCCGTTATCAGATATTTTTTAATGTAGCGCATGTATTCTTTCACCAATAAAAATATTTGACAATATTTTCTAGAACTTGAATTACTCTTTTAAAATGTTAAAAGAATATGGAAAAACAGTGATTTTGAAAACAACGGAAAGTAAATGTAACAGCGGAAGCAGCGGAGAAAAGTGTTCAATTCCGTAGCACAAAAATGTACAGTTTATGTTATTTAAATGAGTCGCTTTATTTTTCTCTCGCACACTATCACACAATATCGAGTCAATAATACATCACAATCTATTCCGTCAAACAGGTCTTTTTATATCAGAGATACTTTTTTTCTATATTCTCTTTATTCTTTTCTGGTATAGAAAGTGAAATGTTTAAAATGTTTTCCACAAGAGAAAAACTTATTTTTCTCTCGAGATTTCCTTAACATTATCGTATGCTTCAAAAATCCCGCTGCATATTTTCTATGCAGCATTTTAGGTGTTAGAACTTAGATAGGAATAGCATTTTATGATAAATTATAAAAAGAAACTTCTGAGCTAGAAAAAAAATCATATCGATTGAAAATGATTTTTATTTCTGAATAAAAAGTGTTCGATAAATGTAATTTTAGGATGTATTAAAAAAATAATAATTCTTCTATTTATAAATAAATAAATTATACACTAAAATTCTTTATAAAATATCTTTTAATGTAGCACAAATTTCTTTTATCCTAAAAAAAATAATAAAAAAAAAGGTTGACATTATTTTTTAGATCATGGATAATTTTTTTGAAATTTTAAACAGATTTAAAAAAACAAAACAATGATTTGGAAAACAACAAAACGGAAATGAAGTATCTGAAAAAGCGGAAAAATGTTTTCAATTCTGTAGCAGAAAAACATACGGTTTATGTTATTTAAATAAGTCACTTTTTTATCACACCCTGTCGCACAACATCAATTCAACAATATATCACAATCTAGTTGGTCAAACAGGCCCTTTTATATCCGAGATTTTTTTTTTCCTGTTTTCCTGGTAACAAAAGTGAAAAGTTTAAAATGTTATCCACATGAAAGAAATGCATTTCTTTCGAGATTGCTTTAGCTTTATGATATCTTTGAAAAATATATGTGAACATTCCTATGCAGCATTTATGTGTTAAAGTTTAGATATAAATAATATTTTATGATGTATTCTAAGAAAACATATAATCAGTTTTATAAGAAATCTAAAGAGTTTGAAATTAATTTATCGTTATAAATAAATATTGGTCGATAGATGCAATTTTAGCACTTAACAAAAAATATTAAAACAACATCGTTTGTTATTAAATGAATAATCAATAGACATATACACAAATGATTTAATAAGCCCTTTTATATCAGAGCATTTTTTGTCTATGCGCTTGGTTATAACAGAGAAATGTTTAAAAAGTTATCCACTAGAAAGAAACATATTTCTTTTGAGATTGCTTTAGATTTACAATATTCTTAAAAAATCTAGCTGAACATTTTTACTATTTTATTGTATTTTAGCTGTTAATGTTCAGATATAAATAATATTTTGTGTCACATCCTAAGAAAACTTATGAGCAATTGTACAAGAAAATTACAGTGTTTAAAAGTAATTTACCGTTTTAAGTAATTATTGGTAAATAGAAGCAATTTTTAGCATTTAATAGAAATTATTAAAACAATTCGTGTGCTAATGAATGAATAATGTATAAACACGCACAAAAGAAACTTAACATTATTTCGAAAACGTAACTTTTTTTTAAAAACTTTTAAACAGATAATAAAAAAAAAACAGTGATTTTGAAAACAAAGAAACGGAAATGCAGTAGCGGAAGAAGAGGAGAAAATGTTTGAATCCGTAGCACAAAACAATACGGTTTATGCTATTTAAAAAAGTCACCTTTTTATTTGTCACACCCTATCGCACGATATGAAATCAACTATAACATCACAATCTTCTCGTTAAAACACTCTCTTTTATATCTGAGCATTTATATTTTCTGTTTAACTGGTAACAAAAGTGAACTGTTTAAAATATTTTAGATAAGAAAGAAACTTGTGAGATTTGTTTAGCGTCAAAATATGCTTGGTAAACCTAGCTGTGTTTTTTTTTTTTTGTTTTTTTTTTACGCATTTTAGGTGAGAAAGTTTAGCTATAAATATTATTTTATGACACATTCTAAGAAAACTTAGAAAAACTTTTATAAGAAAACAAAATTGTTTTAAAATAATTTACCATTTTAAATAAATTTTGATTGATCGATAATATTTTAGCATTAGTGAACAATTTTAGCATTTAACATAAAATCTTTTTTTTTTTAATCGTGTGTTAATAAATGGATAATTTTCTAGCACACAAAAAAAATTGATATTATTTCTAAAACACAAGTTTAAAAAAAAAAAAAAAAAAAAAAACTTTTAAAGACTGAAATAAAAAATATAATAAAAAAACAGTGATTTGGAAAACAACAGATAGGAAAGAAAGTGGCGGCAGCACCGGTGAAAAGTTTTCAAATCAGTCGCAGAAATAATACGGTGGAAATAGAAAGTGTGTAATTTAAATTAGTCGCTTCTTACTTACTTATCATACGTAGTATAGGGTAAATTTTGTAATCGTTTTCAAAATCGGAAATTTTTTTTTGACGGATTTACACGTTTCAGACACTGGAGATTCCGAAAAACATATTTTTAGAAGAAAAAAAAATTGCCGTCCGTCTGTCTTTTGTCTGTCTGTGTGTGTGTCTGTGTGTCTGTAAACTCTCTATCTGCCGAACAAATTGAGATAGATACTTGAAATTTGGTATGTACTTAGTATGTAATAATGGAAAGAAGCTTGTTGAATTTCAGTAACCTCGATTATTCAGAACTATTTTTTTTGGACTCTTGAAATATTCGTTCTGATAAAAGGTATATAAAAATTTTCGAAATTGTTTATTTTAAGGAGTAAATATAAAAGACAACAAAAAAACACAAATTTTGCATAAATTATGATGTCGATCGGGTAATTAGTTGCCGAGATATTTGTAATCATAATTTCCACATTCTTCGATTTTTCCTGACCCTGTATTTCATTCAAATTTCAATTCAAATATATATTTGAATTGAAAATGCGACGCTTAATCCGACGCAGTAAACAGTTATTTCATATGATTATAAATTTTGGAATTATAAGGATGTTTCTTTTACACAATTTAGTAATAGAGCATTTAAAGCAAGGCTAACGAAAAAGAAAGGCTACCGCGGTGCTTTACGCGCATCTTTTTTTACAGACCGCCGGAGTCACGTGATGCTCGAATGCACCAATGAAGGTGTACGAAAAGAGCCTCACGTCACACTAGCGGTCTGTAAAAAAATATAAGTGGAATGCACCGCGGTAGCCTGTCTTTTTCGTTAGCCTCGATTTAAAGCGAGGCTAACGAAAAAGAAAGGCTACCGCGGTGCTTTACGCTTATCTTTTTTTACAGACCACGAGAGTCACGTGATGATCCAATGCACCAATGCAGGTGTACGAAAAGAGCATCACGTCACTCCAGCGGTCTGTAAAAAAGGATAAGTGGAATGCACCGCGGTAGCCTGTCTTTTTCGTTAGCCTCGATTTAAAGTTTATGACGTCATCAAGCCACAATTTTATTCGAATATTATAAATAGTTTACACATGTTTTATTTTCATATTTTATATTACGCATATCCATGATGGGTAAGTATTACGGTGGCCCCTAACGACTAAATTTTTACGCTTTGTCATACCCTATCGCACAATAATAAGTCCACAATCCGTCACGATCTGATTTGTCAAACAGATCTTTTTATATGCAAGAATTGTTTCTGAAAATTGTTTAATAAAAAAAATTATTAATATATTTTTAACAAAAACGAAACTTTATACTTCTACTAGTGTAAATGTCCGTCCTAGGACGGTGGATAAAAATCAAGGTTTTCACTTAAAATTTGAAATAATTGATAAAAATATTCATATACTATTTATTGCTTGCAATAACGTTTCATGTCAGTTTTCCTTAAGTTCATGGCATGATTACTGATTAATGTACACGCTTCTGCGTTATTAACAACAATTTTGCTGCCTGAGGTAAATAACATGACAAAACAGAGGAGAAATTGCAAATCTAAATTAATTAGTATAGAGATTGGTGGTACAGAGATTGGATATAGATTTATATTAGATAGATTTATAGATTAGTATAGAGATTGGATATAGATAGAATGCAATTTCACATATAAATAGCTTTTACTTACTTGTATCGCAAAATATATAAAAATGTTTATACACCATTCATTGTAATTGAGGGAAACTATTCGAAGATGTAAAAATTGAAATTGTATGGTATTTAAGAGCGATAAAACTGAAAGCGAAAGCGCCGTTCATTGTCGCTATCGTTATACATTTCTAAAAATTGCAACTAGGTTTTGGCTGGCGTGCAAATGTAGACTACAGTTTTCTGACGACGGCAGACCAATCCAGAATGAAAGAAATATGACTTTGTCAATCATAAGGAACTGTTAAATGAACTCATAATAAACCTACAAAAATAATTCCGATAAAATATCAGCCTTACATTATTTAATGTAACTTCGAGAACAATTATTATTTCAAGATATTTTTCTAGCATACCAATACTCTTAATAATCTTTTTTTTTATTCTCTACTTTTCTGAATTTTTTATTAAAGCGTTAATTCATCGTTTCTAAAATTTATATTTTTAAAAGCAATCGCTAACATGTAATCAAGGCATACAATGAAGATGAAATAATCAATAAAGTCAACATTTCTAATTTTTACAATAAACGATTGAAAATCAATGGAAATTACAACATGTTGTCAGAACCATATCAATTTTTTGTTTTTAGTTTTATCAATGTGAAAATGGATTTCATGCTAAGCATAACGTCATTTTTACCGGTGCATATCTTTCACATATACTTTATTTATGTACGTACTTTTATACTTAACAACCAAGAATTTAAATAAAAATATATTTTCCATTTAATTGTAATGAAGAAATTGGCATCAATAAAATTAAAATGCATAAAGATAAAATAAACCCCATAGCAAATACTCTCGTGACGTCACTGTAAATATAAATTTTTGTTCATTTATAAAAATTTTAAAAAATATATTTTTCGCTTTTAGGGAAAACGGTTACTTTACTATATTATGGAGCATTTTCATTGGTCAAAATAGGGATATTTTTTAAAAGTATTGAAGAGACTATGCAGCAAAAGCTAAAGATTTTTTACAGTGTAGAGTATGACATCATCCGCTTACAGAAAAACATGAGACAAATAAATATAAATTTAAATATTTCAATTTCAGTTTTGCTTTTTAATCATCAATATAAAATAAACCAGTGCGGATATTTTCATAATCATTGCTGAGCATGGTATAACGCAGTACTTTATTTTTGTGGCAACACTAATTTGAGGAAAACCTTTAATTTCATTTATGAAAAAAAAGCCGATTTAATTTTTAATTAACAATTTTAATCAAAAAACATGTTTTAATGAAATGTAAGTGTACTATGTCAGAAGCTGCTTCAAAAACCTTTCCAGTGATATCACATTTGTTGTTGTGAGTTTCTTAAATTCATAGAAAAAGAGATATTAACACGAGAAATAATATGTATGATTTCATGACACATCCTAAAAATATTTAACAATTTAACAAGAAAACTAAAGCGTTTGAGAAAAATGTATCGTTATAGTAATTCTCAATAAATATTTAATGATATATGCAAATTTAGCATTGGTGAGCAATTTTTGCATTTCACGGAATTTATTAAATAATTCGTGTGATAATGCATAAATAATCAATATACACACACAAAAAAAAAAAAAAAAAGGTTTACCATTATTTTCTAGAATACGAACTCATATTTTAAATTTTAAACTGACCACTGAAAAACAAAAATTGTGAAAACAACGGAGAGGAAATAATGGTAGTGGAAACCACAGAGAAAAAAGTTTCAATTCTGTAACAAATAATCGTGTAGTTTATGTTTTTAAAATGAATCATTTAATTTTTCTGTCGCCCTTATTGCACAATATCAAGCTGACAATACACCATAACCTTCTGTGTTAAACTGTGTTTAGATATTTTATTTCATAGTATAAAAATTAACTTTCTTATTAGTATTCTGTTAGTGTAGGAAACTGTTTATTAATCAATGCGTGAACATGATATTTCGTTCTTGTTTCTATTTCACGTATCAAGATTAAAATGTTTAAATTGTTTCCCACAAGAGAAAAACATACTTATTTCTTGAGTTTTCGTTAGAGTTATAATATACTTAACAAGCTGCTTACATTTTTTGCAGTTTTTTAGGTATTGGAGTTTATATATACAGTATTCCTACTAGAGTCCCTTGCCACCCTCTTAACTTAGCAATGGCTGCTGCTATATTCATAAAAATGATGTCTAGGTATAGTAAAGTAGCCATACGCTACTGAATAAAACCGCCTATGGAAAATCTGGTGGAAAACTGCGACGTTCGCATTCGTATCTCGAAAACGGAAAGAGATAGGGGATTAAGCATCATCGATTTAGTACAAAAAGACACCTTGTGATCAATAACGCGAATAAGAGAACGGTTAAAACGCGCATTTGATTTTTCGTGATTCCCTGCACTGTGACGTCAGGAAACTTGAACGGAAGGAGAAATGTTTATCTTTCGGACAAAAACACGACACTGCAATGTGGAACAGTGGAATCGCTTGTGATTCCCAATCAAAGCGACGCATTACGGACGCTTGTGCCAACGTGTCACCCTCTATGCTCCAACGTGTGCAGCGTGAAAACAAGGATCCAAATGTGCATTGCAGCTGACGGTGAGAAGTTTGATCATTGAAATAAAGGTATATTGCTTCAACTAGTTGTTTTTTTTCCTTTCTAAGATCGTTTTGCCACGTCACAGTGAAGGAAATCACGAAAAAAAAACAAGCGCGTTTTAACCGTTTTATTTTTCGCATTAATATCCACAATGTGTCTTTTCGTACAAAATCGATGATGCTCTACAACTTTGTAAATCACTTTTTTCACTATCTCTTTCCGTTTTCGTGATAGGAATGATAACTTCGCAGTTTTTCACCAGGTGGTGCCGTAGGCGATTTCATGCAGTAACGCATGGCTACATTACTATACCTAGACACCACTTTTATGAATATAGCAGCAGCTGTTTCAAAGGCAAGGGACTTTATTGGGCATGCTGTATATAAGTGCTTATAATAACTCCAAAAGGAACATTTTTTAGCTAAAAAACTAAGATTGATTTAAAAAAAATTATATTTCTAAATAAATATTGATCGAAAGGTTCAATTTATCATTAATATTTTGTCATTCCGCATGTCGCAAAATGTGTACATGTACTAAGTTTTCAAGCATTAAATTTAAAGTACAGTTTTAACAAGTATTGTATAATATACTTCAAAATATTGAAATAATACACATTGTTTATTCTAAGTGCTTCCTTTTCCAAAATAAATGTTTTAACATTGTTCGAAATGTTAAAGATGAAAGATCCAGAACGCACAATTTCTGCATTTATAAGCGAAATTATGTAAAATAGTATCAGTGCCTCGCTTCTTTTTCGAAAATATACTTTTTGGCATTTTTCGGTATTTTATTCCGAAAAGTTCCTGAACACATGAACTCTGTATTATAAGCATTATTATGTAAAATATAATTTATTCCCTTTAATGCACAATGAAATTGTTATTTAGTTGTACTGCATGTAAAATTTAAAATCAACTACAATTTTTTTTTATGATAATCATCATGATAATGTAAAAATTTCTCAAAAATTCTCTATATTTTGTAAAATTTAGTTGAGATATGATGTGAATGGCAAAAATGAAATAAAAAATTGTGTTCTCTTTTCACAGTATGTTCTCTTCTAATTTGGTGGCAGCTAGTGTTTATAAAAGAATTACTGTTTAAATGTTAAAACTAATGACTAAACACATATTTCATGAGCATATTGTAACAATCTAAACACAAGTACCTCTGAAAAATTTATGAAGAGAATGTGCTATAAAAATGAGTGTAGATAAAAACCTTTTGCATTCAAGAACATGCTCATTTCCTTTTTTGACAGCTTTTTATCATTGAATATAATTACAAAATAATGCTAAGAATTTTCAGTTACTCTGAGGACAAATTCAGAAGGATTCTAATATTCATCGAGGAAAATATATTTTCAATGAAATCTGGAGTCCAAATTTACATATTCAGCAAAATAATAGAAGTTCAATCCTAACCATTGTTGTGTTTTCGTTAATAACTTTGCGAAAAATACTGTAATATAAATTTACAAATGCTAGAAATTACCTTTAACGGTACTAAATCGAGGGTCCATATTTTGAAAATTATTGTCAGGTCATACAGTATCTTTAATTCAATTACTATACTTTTTCAGCATTTTATATGATATTGTATTTCAAACAAAGCAGGGTTTGCTTCTTCAGATTTTAACGCAATGTTTAATTTTTATAAAAGTTGTTAAAGGAAATTCGAGTTCAGTAATTTTGACCAAGTAAGTGAATTGCGATCGGAATTTCCACTAGAAAATTTGTTGGTCTTGACGAGTCTATAAAGCATCAAACGTTTGTCCTCGTAGTAACTGTGTGTGTTTTAAGGATTCCGATAATATCTTCTAAAATTCGCATTTCACATTAATTTTAAAATACTTAAAATACATAAAAGTAGTCATGAAATCGCTTAATACAAACACAAAAATAATTTAATACGCTTCCGAAACACAAATTAGAGCTTTGAGGTTTAAATAAAAATAATCTTCTGAGAGCAATTTACTGCATTGACTATCATCTTGTTTCAGTTTTATAAGAAAGAAAATAAAACTTTCAGTAAATCTTATACCACAATACAAAAAAAAAAGTTTTTAACATTAAAATTGCACATAAAAGAAACAGTGATTTCAAAGTTAATTACCTGGAAACATTCAATAGCTGTAAGTATATGTAGCACTTTACAGAAAAAATAATCTTTGGAGTTGTAATCTAGCACGTGTAAATTCTTTTCTATTGTCGTTTGCTGATTTTTACTGTTTATCTGCCCTTTCATCTCCTCTATTTGAAGTGACTGAGTGAAGGTGAAGAAATGGTGAGAGAAAAGTGTATATTTGCTCTTTCTGTATCGAAATTGTTTCTCAATAATAGTAGTACTTTCTTATTAGCTTTAAATACACCTTTTTACCTAGTAACTGTTTGTGTGTGTTAAGAATTCAGAATTATAATAGCTCACGAAATCTGCATTTCATATTAATTTTAAAATACTTAAAATACATAAAAGTAGTGGTGAAATATTTTAATACAAATACAAAAATAATTTAATACACCTCTGAAACAAAAATTACTTCATGGATTTTTTTAATTAAATAAATCTTCTGGGAGCATTTTATTACAATGACTATCATCTTGTCTCATTTTTATTCGAAAGAAAATATAAATTTCAGTACATATGACACCACAATACAAAGAAAACAGTTTTTAACTTTAAGATTGCACATAAAAGAATCAGTGTTTTCAAAGTTAATTATCTGGAAAATCCAATAGGTGTAAGTATCTGCAACACTTTACAAAAAGAAAAAAGAAAAAAAAAGAGCTTTGGAATTGTAATCTAGCACCTGTAAACTCTTTTCCTTTGTCGTTCGATGATTGTTACTATTTATCTGCTTTTCATTTCATCTATTTGAAGTGACTGACTGAGTGTAGGTAAAGATTTGGCTCTTTAAATAGTGCAAGAAACGCATATATTTGCTCTTTAAGTATCAAAAATGTTTCCCTGCTAATAGCACTTTATTGGTTACTTTAAATACACATTTTCTCTTGAAAATTAGATAAAGATATAGTTTTTAAATGGTGCAAGAAAAGCGTATGTATATATATTTTGGTATTTTTTCTACCAATATAACTTTCTTGTTAACATTAAAGATATCTTGTAAATTATTAAATTAAACTACTGAATTTATGATTATTTTTCTATGAAAATAAAAGTTGTAAAAGAGGTATAATCTTAAATTAGGCTTTAAAATTTAGAATAAAAAAAGTTGACTACGATTCTTAAAATGTTTTAAATATTTCAAAAGAACAAAAAAAATCTATTCAGTATTGAATTATTTCTACTACCAAGAAAGGTATATAAAAGAGTCGTACACAGTGATAGAGATTTTTTTTAAATATAATATAATCGATCTTATATAATCGACTGAAGATATTTAAACAATTTCATATGCGTATAAATCTGTTAATTGGTAGCTTCTTGCATACCTAATTTTCAAATACATATGAGTTCAAATAGGAAAAAATAGCTTCTAAAATCATTAGAATTTGTACCATTTCGTACCCTACATAGTACACAGTGTGGCAGTGCTGATTTTCTATAGGTTTCATTGACACATTCAGAAACTTGGTATATGACATGGACATGGTGTCCCTGGATTTCTGAGCATCCAGGCAATTTTAACTGGAAGCATTCAATAGCTGTATGTACCTTTGCCACTTTACATAAAATAAATTCTTTGTGTAAACAGGGATTGGGCATTCAAATCAAATGGCTGCATTGTCGAACACCTGAAAGGATCCGAAAAATCAAAGTACATGAGTTTGTAGCTTCTATGTAGTGGTAATGTGAGAAACGTGCTTCCTATGTATTGCCGCTCATGTCTAAGGGGAAAAAAGGCATATTTTAAAGTAACATATCATATATATTGTGCATTATGGAATATACATAACTGTCATGCTATGCAATAAGACAGTGTTTGACTGTGCATCTGCGTTTCATATCTTACTGTATACAATTCCAATTTAATGAAAAAATGGAGACATACATCTTCCTTTGACTTTGTTCCAGTTAAGTAGGTCATATTAAATGAAGAAATATTATAGAATATGCTTAATATTCAAACGTAAATATTACATAAAAATTGACTGAAGATATATGATCTGTAAAAGTGTTTAATAAGTGAATTTTCATGTCCTGAGATAACTTTCTTTTTGTAACTTCCAAACGACAAATGATTCACACTTGAAATACCCTCCAATCAAAGTATCACTGGACAGTCTGACATCGAGTGGTACGAACAAAAAGTTCATATTGTAGTAACTCCCCTATACCGACCCGATAAAAGATGGTGAGTGGTAGCGAGATCGGATCGTTGGCACAGAGAATTTCTCGCATAAATTAGAAAATAGAATTTTATTGTATAACAATGTTAATTCTAATGAAAAAATATATACAAGACGTCAATACAGCATTTAATTATTTTTCGTGAGTCAATCGCTTATAAATTTTCGATCTCTCCAAAAAACTGTCCTCTCTCACTTTTTCATTCTCGCCGGAGAACTCCTTCTAGGGGCGGGGGCTTTGTCGAGGCGGGCCCCTCGAAAACCTCCAGCCTCTCAGTAGCCTTGAGATCCCTCTGTTTCGTTTTCACTAAGTCCGTCATTGGACGTTCTAAGACAAAGGGCAAAGTTTCGGGCGCAAACCTAAAAATCGTGTGCAGAGATCGCTTCTCTCGCAGATGCACTGTTTCCCACGAACTCGGCAAGGATCAAAGCATAAGACCCCTCTTTGGGTAACGCCTTACCACTTCATCACTGTCCGAACTTTCCGCTCACAGTACAATAGAATTCGGCGTCTGCTAGTCTTCAAGGCAAAAATAGCGAGGGAAGGTATGCAGTTAAGTGTACTCACAGGAAATGCTAGAATGACACATAGTGCAGCTGGATGTCGAAGCTCAATTCTTTACAGCATCCCCTCCTCAAACGATTCTTAAGGGTGAAACACTAAGAATCTCTAAGAGTCGGATAAAGAATTGCAAGCTCAAATTACATCAGAGTGGCAAGAAATAAAACATACATGAATAAGATAATACTACCTTCCTTTTTTTTCGCGCTCTGATAAGAAATCATGAACATATAATGAAATAAAACACAGTGAAATAAAAAATAAAAAATCTTAAAATAATTATATACAAAAGTTTATCAAGAAATCTCCTTAAACTCGACTCAGACAATCAACATGCGGAATGTCTTTGCCTGCGCGATGAGAAATGGCATAATTATAAGGTTGCAGAGCCAAGGACCACCTTAATAACCTGGGATTATTTCCAGAATTTCTTTTTTTATTTTTCCCTTTAAGCACCCTCGTTAATGGTTCTACAATCACTGCATAATCTTTTATGTACCGGGAATAATATCCAGCCATTCCCAAACATCTACGAATTTCAGTTTTCGATTTCGGAACCGGTAATTCCTTAATTGCCCTTACTTTCGCCTCAGCTGACCTCCGTCTGCCCTCCCCTACAATATGCCCAAGATATTTTACGGTTTTCTGAGCGAACTTGCATTTCGCCAATTTGATTTTTAGTTTCGCTTCATTAACCCTTTTTAATACTGTTTCTAGATGACGCATATGGTCCTCCCAACTGTCTGAAAAAATCGCCATATCATCTAGATACGGTAAACAGAAATTCTTAAGTGCGTTTATTTCCCGCGTTAAGATATCTGCTAACTCCACCCGTTTTCTGTAAGGCTTTACTAAACTCAAGTGAGAAATCTGGGATTTCTGTCGCCTCCCAGGAACATTCACAATATAATTTGTTTCCGTAATTATTGACTCCTTTCTTCCCGGCCCTATCCGACTATCTGACATTTTAATTGGCTTTCTGGTAGTTAAAACTAAAACCTCATCTTTCACATTAAGCTTCCGTTTTACTGCCTTTCTGTCAAACCAAAATTTCCTCTTTTCTCGTTCTTCTGACACATTTTCAACTGCTAAAACTCGACCTCTTTTTAACCTGTTCGTGAGATTAAACACACATCCCTTCACGAATTTATTTTCCTCCGTTTCTCTTATCCATTCTCCAAATACTAACGCTTTCAAAAGCTTCCTAACTTTTCGATGCCAACACGCAATACTATCGCTTATTGTGCGACACACTCTCGGATTTTTCAACTTAACACTGAACCTTTTTAGAAATGCGGTAGTTAAATCGTTTATCAATCTTTTCCCAAGGTCCAAGTATTTTGACACATTTCCTTTAACCTTCCCTTTCCCTAAGTGTAATGACACTTTTTCTAGGCACGCGCCAAAAATATCCACCTGACAATGCAATGGGACAAGCACCCGCATTCCCCCACTCATGCGATTGTCTCTGGCTTTTGCCACTATTAAAGAATCTCCCGCATTACAATGCGTTTCTTCAATTTCCCCTTTCCCTCTAATCTCTTCGAGAGATGGATACCTGTCATTTTCCATTTTACTAACCCCTCTTTCAATGTTTGCTAAGAACGAAGACTCCTCACATATCGGCAAAGGCGATAATCCCTTATCCACACTGACCAGTTCAATAGGGTTTTCTAGATTTTCACCCTCTAGTTTTGAATTCAACGCTTCCCCCTTCTTTCCCTGAATTCCCCCTTCTTTTTCTTCCTCGGAATTCAAAGTTTCCGCTTCCACATTCCCGCTAGAAATATCCTCTTCTTTTTCTTCCTCGGAAATCAAAGTTTCCGCTTCAACATTCACGCTAGAAATTTCTTTTCCCCCTCGGAAATCATAATTTGTTTATTTACCGAATTCGGAGCTGGGCCACCCTTTTCCCTCGTTTGAGCTCGTGTCAAAACTGCCTTCATCAATTCGGGTTTTTTCTTCGCCTGTTCTAACAATTTTTGAGTGTGATTACCCAACAAATAGTAAAACATATCTGAATCTTTATTGTTAACTCCCGCTTTCGTTTCAATAACCCCCACGCCTTCAATTTCTAAAGTGACCTCTGCTATAGGTAAACAGTATAATTTACTGTCCAGCGGAGTCTTAATCCATACGTGATCTCCATTCAATTTATCTTGACTGACCAAGTCGTATGCGATGATATCAATTTCACTCCCAGTGTCAGTTAAAGCAGTTGTCTGAATTCCATTCACTAACACTTTACTCAAATAAGGGGAGAAGGTTTCTTCAAGTGTCGGTTTACTTATTAAGTGACCAACCCGCGCAACATCTTTCTTTTTAATTTCCGGACAATCTACCTTGTAGTGACCGCTTTGAAAACACGCGTAACACTTGACTTCTCGCCTTTTTTCGTAAACTCTTTCCCTTTCTTTATGATCATCGCGATCCCTCCAGTTAAAGTTAGTCTCCGGATTTCTGTTACTGTTTCGCCCTTTTTCAAAAGTTCTGGGTCTTTCAAATTTCTTCTCTAAAGGGAGTTTCGTATTCCAAGTTTTTTTTTGACGGGCGCTTGATTGCCTCGTACGCATCTAAAAGCCTCACTAACTCTTCGGGATTTTTAATCTCCGCCCAGTTATCTATAAAATGTTCGCGCATTTCTGGAGACGCTCTCCGTTTGATCTGGTCCGGGACAAGCAAATTTTTCAATCCTTCAAAATCCGAAACTTGTAAGCATGACAGCCATCCTTCTAAAAAACTATTAAGTTCAAAGATCAGGTCCTTCCAAACTGAATTAGGATTTCGGGGATGCTGACTAAATTTTTGTCTGTACGTCTCTGCATTCAAACGATATCGTTCTAACAATTTTTCTTTCACATATTGAAAATCATCAATTTTGTCTTCAGGTTCTCTCAAAATTAACTCGGCCATTCCCACAGGTAATAATGATAGTAAGTTCGTCACCAACTCATCCGAATTTAGATTACATTTTTTTGCCTGTCTCTCGAATAAATTCAAAAACAACGAAATATCCGAATTCTTTTCATCAAAGCGATGCATAATTGTTTTTAGGGGTAAATGATTCGTTCTAACTGAGATGCTACTGGATGCGGTAATCCGGTCATCTGACTCTTGTGTCGCTTTTAACCTAGCTAACTCATGTTCGCGTTCTTTTTCTTTTTCTGCTTTCTCCCACAATCTTTCTTTCTCTAACTGAAGTCTATCATTCTCTTCCTTCTCCGCCAATAACTTATTTTCCCTGTCTTTTTCTAACAGTTTAATTTGCGCTAAGGCTAGCTCTTTATCAAATCCCTCTGGCGACTCTATTTTTTTTATAATTTTCGGTACAGTATCATTTTCCTCTAAAATGACCTCAAATTCGTAAGCTAACGTTTGCAAATCAGCTTTCCTAAAATATTTAAGCTCCGACATTTTTAAAGTTTAAAATTAGAAATTATCTTTCCCACAATTATAAAACAATACAATAAGATTAAATGTAATTTCTACCAAGTGCACTAAAATAATACTGAAATATACACTCATAAAAAGTACGCATAACAATAATATATAAGAAATATGCAACATATAAAAATAAGCAACCCTATCCTATCGTCCACATTCACCTTGGTATTTGGTTATAAAATACATATGGGATCAATTTTACACAAAACAACAATTTCAATTTCAAAAAGCACAGTAAAAATATTTTAAATTGCAAAAGTCTTATTCAATTCCTTTCTCTTTTAATCAATGGTGGTCTTAATCTCTGCATCCACTCTTAGAAGATTTAGAATAATTCACAAAAAACATATAAAATCAACTCTTATCTTAAAATATGAAATGCGTTCGATAATTTTTTTTTTTTTTTTTTTTTTTTTTTAATGATCTCTCATTTATAGATTCAGCTAAAATTTTGTAACACTGCACAACTCTCAGTTTGCATTAAATTAATTCAACAATAATTTAATTTTAACTACAAAATTTGTCTATTAAATAAGTTACAGTTATATCGGAAATATCTCATCATACTTTTTTTTTTCTACCGGAAAAATTTCTCAAAATATTTACTCTCACAAAAATAAACATACAACTTTTTTTTTAAGCCTACAACACCTATACAAACACTAATAACAATTAAAGCCACTCTGAGTATAAAAAGAGCTTACCTCCATTACTAAGAGTCTTTCAGGGCGTCAGAAGCACAGACTTCAGAGATTCTCAGGAGCACAGACGGGGGTCTCTGTCACACTTTTCGGATGGGGACTCTTCCGGATGGGGGAACACTCTCCAGAATTCTTGGTAGATTTCTCTTTCTGATGGGGGAACACTCTCCAGAATTCTTGGTAGATTTCTCTTTCTGATGCTGTGTTGATCCACAGGGGCGTCTAAGGAGACTCAGGTCACAAGTCACAAGGAGACTCTTTCTTGGAGCACGTTGATGATTTAAATTTCAGAGTCCACTCTTTGTCTTTAGAGAATGTCATTAATTTTTGCTAATTAATCCATCACCGCAAGCCACCAGTTGTAGTAACTCCCCTATACCGACCCGATAAAAGATGGTGAGTGGTAGCGAGATCGGATCGTTGGCACAGAGAATTTCTCGCATAAATTAGAAAATAGAATTTTATTGTATAACAATGTTAATTCTAATGAAAAAATATATACAAGACGTCAATACAGCATTTAATTATTTTTCGTGAGTCAATCGCTTATAAATTAATGACCTCTTGACTCCAAGTGTAACTGAAACAAACAAAAGTCTCTAAACATTACAGACAGTCGTGACTACAAAACAAAGTTCATTCGGACCAAGGCTCGTCCGTTCCTTCTCTTCGGAAGATCTACTAATACTCGTTAATTCTGAGTCTAAGAACTCTCACTCTCGCACTTGGTGTGCTTTTTCACTTCGCTGGGATTTTCACCGGATACCTGATGTATCAATTCTAGAGGTCGGACTTCACTAGCGCTTACACCACGCTGAGTTCGAAACTGACGTTTCCTTTTCCCTTCTCCAGAGAGTCAACACTCTCCTTTTCGATCTCTCCAAAAAACTGTCCTCTCTCACTTTTTCATTCTCGCCGGAGAACTCCTTCTAGGGGCGGGGGCTTTGTCGAGGCGGGCCCCTCGAAAACCTCCAGCCTCTCAGTAGCCTTGAGATCCCTCTGTTTCTTTTTCACTAAGTCCGTCATTGGACGTTCTAAGACAAAGGGCAAAGTTTCGGGCGCAAACCTAAAAATCGTGTGCAGAGATCGCTTCTCTCGCAGATGCACTGTTTCCCACGAACTCGGCAAGGATCAAAGCATAAGACCCCTCTTTGGGTAACGCCTTACCACTTCATCACTGTCCGAACTTTCCGCTCACAGTACAATAGAATTCGGCGTCTGCTAGTCTTCAAGGCAAAAATAGCGAGGGAAGGTATGCAGTTAAGTGTACTCACAGGAAATGCTAGAATGACACATAGTGCAGCTGGATGTCGAAGCTCAATTCTTTACAATATTAAAACCTGTTTCTTTGTGCACTATGTCTCATTTTGGACACAATCTGGACACTGATCCTGCCACGCTGAGGGCTCAGATTCCAATCCCTTGGGATCCATGGCTGTAAACCTGTCTGCTCTTTTATAGGGATAAAGTTGACAACCGATGAGGTGCCTACATAATTGAACAGATAGCAATAATTGGTCGCAGACGTGGTCAATCCCGAAATAACAAAATGCAGGCCGTTGGGAGAAATATACAATCGAACATCGATAACGATTGCAAAGTGTCCCTTGAAATTCATCGTAAAATCGTGGCTCTCGTTAAATTGGAAATCATTGATAAATTCATTGCTAATAAATATTCAAATTCCACTATTAAACATTTTATTCAACAAGTATTCAATTATATTTAGACGCATTAAATATACTTTTATAAATATGAAAAAATATCAACAATTGCTTTGCCTTTTCCTTGAATGTAACCGGTGATATATTCTTTGAAGTTGTTTCAAAATCATTATATAAATATCCATGCATGTCACACCATGATAAGGATTTTTTTCACCGAATCTAGTTCTGCTAATTCGTTTCATTTGAAGTAACTTTCTAAATTTCATCATGTTCTGTGTCGGATTCAAAATCTACTTCACACAGATTTCGCTTAATTTCTCATAATTTTTTGGTGTAAACTTTAGAGCTCAAACAGGAAACTTGAGTCATAGTTAATATAACCTATACATGAAGTATTCTGGCTAAAAATGTCATACCAAACTGATATTTAAAATTTCGTTACAGAGTGGTCACAAAATCGTACCCTGATTGTGAAATTTTATTACAAAATAACCGTTTTATTTAATACTGCAATTCGTGTTTCATTCGATAGTTCATTTTTACCAGTTTTGTTGTGCGCGATTGACGTCCACGTCTTCGTCAATCAATAGTAAATTATTAAGGGAGACATTATTTTTGGTTCAAATGACGTCTATGAAGGAAAAAGCAGAGTGTGCGCTTTGGTTTTACGAAATGAAATCGTCGATTTGTGTTTCTAGTCAAAAAATTTCCTTCTCGATGGATTGGAAGTAATGTACCAACTCCATGGTCTACATGTTCTTCTGACATTACTCCTATTAATTTTTGTTTTTGGGTTTATATTAAGGACAGAGTATTTGCCACACCATTTGCTGACGTTAGAGAACTGAAGGCTAGTATAAAAGATACTGTTTAAACTGTTACAGAAGACATTTTAGCGAACCTTGGAAATGGCGAGAACACCGCATTGGCATTCTCCGAGCCACTAAAGAGCTACACGATGAAATTTCATGAAGTATGCTGTAATATAAAAAAATTATAACAGAACTTACAATATACAATCTTTTCAAATCTGAGCAAAAAATACTCAAATCTGAGTATGTCGCATAGAAAAAATGGCTCCGAATCAAACTTATTCAAGTTTGAAACATGCATATACTTATTTCTGAAAACATTCACACACCTAAGAATAAAACACCATAAGCTCATATTTGAGTATGTCCATGTGTAAGATATAAATGAGTATGAAGTGACTTCTATGTGCTCATTTTTGAATATTTCCATGTTTCAAAAATTAGTTTGAACTGGTTCTAATCATTTTTGTGAAGTCTATGTTTCAAAAATGAGTATCAACTGACCTTTATGTACTCAGTTTTGAGTATATCCATGTTTCAATATTCTGAGTATTTCTGGTATTCCGGAATTGAAAGGGATTGGATCGTCATATTTGATACAAAAAGTTTCATAACAAAATGAAAACATCGATTTACTCAGTTTACAAAGTGTCATTTTTATAGGTTTATGCAAATAAACATGTTTAATTATAATAGTTTTCGCACAATAAATATTTTCAATCAAGGTAAGACTTTGTGCTTACCCTGTATATTAAACTCTTCATAATCATACATCTTTAATAGATAAACAACAGAGATAAAAGGTTGACAATTCTTGTAACTAAAAAAGGAGTTTTTGAAATTCCTCAAAATTATAATTAAAATGTGGATAACGATCGTTGAAATGGGGATCATTCAACATGGAAATAAATATAAGTGTATTCGGATCATTAATATTTGTTGTTAACTTGTAAAAATCGAAATCGTAAATCAGAATAGTACTGTATATTTATAATGAAACGTATATAGATTTCTCCAAGTGCAATGCATGCTCTTCAAATAGTATTCCATAACTATGTTCAATTTTACTTTTGAAAAAAAAATATAAGTTTCAAATTTGGTAGGAAAAAGGTGATTTATAAAATATAATATATAAATGAAATTATAAGTCATAAAAAAGGCAATGCTTAGCAAAATTTGAATTTATGTTTCTGTTCTTTTGGAAAAACTATAAAAAGTAACATGTATTCAAAGAACTATAAACGAATATGTAATTATCGTAAACAGTCGTTAAACTACTTACGGAACCTAATGTCACTAAATAGAACAGAGCAGTGTTTGCAATTTGTTTTCATTTACAATAAGAAATAGAAAATCAGACATTTGGTTTACATTTTCATTTGTATTTATTGAGTCAAACAAAGGCAGAAATAAGTTTTTTTCTTGCTAATTGTGCAAGAAAATTTATCTCTTTTCTTTATCTATAGGGTTGTATGTTTACAAGCTGTGTTTTTTCTGACGTTTATATTTAGATTTATTATTCTTTCTTCAACTGTTTTCTTTAGTTTGAATTTCTTAAAAAAAGATTTCTTTCGTGTGAGTGTACTTAAAATATTGTAGGCTCATATACAAATAAATGTAACACATTTTATATAACTCAATTTTGAGAACAAAAAAATATGCCTCTTAAAATAAACAAGAACGAAAAATCATGCGTCAAGCATAGATTATGTAACACTTTCCTTTGAATTTATTAAAAAGTTTGTAAGTAATATTTTTATAAAGTTCTGGTGATAACATTATTAACAAGAAAAATTTTGTGCACACAATATTTAAAAAAGTGAGGTAATTTGGAAAATAGTTTATAAGTTATATAAAGAATAATTTTAACATTTAAAATTTTTCAAAAGAAAATTTCCAAATTTTCAAAACTTCAAAAAAAAAAAAAAAAAACCAAGCAAAAAATTCTTAAAAAATTGCTTATAAAACTTGAAAATAAAATTTTGTTCCCCTGTCCCCTTAACATTGTGAGCTCCGGAAAAATCTTCTCTTTAGTAAATATAACATTGAGAGCATAAGATGTTTTATGTAAGATTCCCTCATTTGCAAATGAGGAAAAAGCAAAAGATTAAAATGATTTTTTTATTTATTTCCTTTGCAGTTCTCTGACGTTTCTTTTTAAGGATAGTCAAACACTGAAACAAATTTGTAAGTAAATGAAACATGATCTCAATACATGGTAAACTGCAGTATTAGGAATGTTACGTTTTAAAGTATTTTTGTTAGTTCTTTATATATATTTTTTATGAAACGATTTGTGGCACACTAGTTGAGATTGATTGGTTTAACCAATAATGAACATATTGTAAACGATGTTTTAAAAAATTGTACTCTTCTCTCTATGAAATATGATGTCATCTAAAGAAGTGCTCGAAATGGCTACCATTCGTGCCCATACGAGACAGCATTTATGCTGATTCTTTCAGTAATTTTTTCTGTAACAAAATTAGAGATATTATTTACTATAGTATAGGGAGTTAAAATTTGATCTGAAATTCTATTTTATATATGTGCACAGAAAAAGGAATGTTTCCATATCTCGGGATGAGGGGATTCAGTGGCGCCTTTTACACTTGTATGGTCCAGTATGATGTCTCCAGGTACCTTTGATGTTTTCCTTCTTAGTTCATGTGTTGTAAAATGTATATTATTATGGCACAGTACTGAGTCTGGGGGCAGAAATTTTAAATTATGTAACTAAGTTTAACTAATCTGAGTAATATATTTCTAGTGATTAACGTTGTAATTGTACGGAAGCAAATGGTTGCTATCCTGATATTGTTATTATAGAATTGCTAGTGTGTCATGAATTAATATCAATTTAAGATGCAGTTACATGCAAAGAATTCTAACTGGGAACTTACTAATTCCAGTAAATGTTTGGAACTAACGATCCTAATAGTACGCTACAATTGGTTATTTTCATATTTTTCTGTATATATGGAAATTTGTAAAAAAACATTTTATTAATTTTAATTAAGTGTGAAACTTATATCATTTATTTACCAATTAGTAAAATTGTGTTAAAATTAATCTAGCGAAACGTCTATTATGCATCATGTTGACCATATATTCTGGTTAAGTTTGTTGCAGCTTTTGCGTTAATGGATTTTAATTTGGAATGATATAAATATAATCTAATGACTGATAAGCGGGAATTACTTCCAAAAATTCACAATGCAACATTTTATAGTTTTAATTATTTATATTAATTATTTATATAGAGTATTTATAATATTTGTTTACTTCTAACACCCGGCCAGAATACCTACTATCACAAAATTTCTTATGGGTTAATTAAGTTAATCTCTAAAGGTAAATTAATTAGGATAGTTAACAAACCCGTAACTAAAACTTTAGTGTCTTGATGTCCAGTACAACTGACAAACATGTACCGGGTGATCCAAAAGTCAGGACGAACTTCAAAAATGAATAATTCGAAAACGAATCAAGATACAAACATACGGTTTGCACCAAACGTATGGAAAAGAAACCGGGTTTTGTGTGGCAACGAAAAAAAAAGTTCTGTTGGCGACCAACAGATGGCGCTATAGAGTTTTATTGCACAAAAAAGATGATTTACAAATGAAAAAATGTTGACAACTTACAAGTCAGCTATAATTACAGTTAATTAGTACTACATTAAATGTTCAACGTGCTGTCCATCATTCAGAAGTACAGCTGTGAGACGAGGCACCACGCCGTTCACAGCATTTAGTAGCATTTCTTGCGTTATGGTAGAAACATTTTTGCGAATGGCACCTTTCAGTGCTGCTAGTGATGCCGGTTGGTCGCGGTATACTTTTGACTTCAAGAATCCCCACAGCCAAAAGTCACAGGGTGTCAGATCCTGAGATCTTGGAGGCCATGCGTGATTAAAGTAGCAACTGATAATGCGATCTTCCGCAAATGTTGAGCGTAGCAGGCGTTGCACAGGCAGAGCAATATGAGGTTGTGCTCCATATTGCATAAAGGTGACTGTTTGGAGTGCCTGTCGCGCTTGCAGTTCAGGAATAATGTTGTTCTGTAACAGTGCTACATACCGCTGACCAGTGACAGAAACTGTTTTGAAACCCGTCTGTGTGACTTTCTCGTAAAAAAATTAACCAATTATGAAATCAGCAGTGAAGCCACAACATATTGTCACTTTAGGCTGTTGCAAGGGTACCTCAACAAATGCATGTGGATTTTCTGTGGTCCACACTCGACAATTTTAAGGTATCTGACTACGTTTAAAAAGTGGTTTTCGACCAATATTGTCAAAATGGTTTTATTACATTTTATTAAAGGTCAACTTTTTACCTTTCCAAAACTGTATTTATTTTTATTGTATGACAAATAGAACTGGAGTTGAAGCGGTTTTTAAACTACTCAACAACTGTCACTCAAACCGGAAGTACTGTTTAAAGGACCGGAAGTACTATTTAAATTTACTAACTGGGTGGGGGGAAGCAAAATTATGGCCTTCTAGAAATAAACAAAGGCTCAGTACTTAAAAAAAAGAGTTTGGCTCATAAAAACAGTGGCGTTTAGATGCATATTACTCTGTAAATCCTTGTAGTAAAACATAAATCTCAAATTTAAATGCATTTTTTGGAAAATGTAATTTTTGGTGAAAATTCCATACGCAAAACATGATTTCTCAAAAAGTTATTAGAATATCACTATGAAATTTAAAATTCATGTTGGCTATACTATTGTGAAGGCAATGAACTACAGATTTAATTTTAAAATAAATATTTTTTGTTTTATGGATGTTTTGGTGGAAAGGCATCGATGAATTTTAAGAAAATCAGCATGTAAAAAGGTGCTATATGCTATAAGTTTTGAAACATTTAAAATATATCTTAGATTTTAGTTCATTGCCTTCACGCATGTCATAAGTATGAAGTGTAAAAAGAAAATTAAGATACATACAATATATTTTTCTGTAGCGTGTTTGGCGTATTGGGCCAAATTTCACTAAATTTTACCACAAAATCCCCCATTTACCAAAATTTTATCAATGAATGAAATATGTTTTACCTTTTTTCACAATTTCTAGTCACAATCTTAATAAAAATAAGTTAAAAAAATAATTAAATGGCTCTTTTGGAAAAAATTGCTCCGTACGTAGTCAGGCACCTTAACAGCGCCAGATAGTGTGAAATGCGCTTCATTTATCCAAAGCACAGTGTGAAGCCAGTCATGCTGCTCTTCCATCTTATTGAATACCAAATTCGCAAAATCTCGGCGAGAGCCGAAATCAGGAGGTTTCAGTTCTTGGTTATGTTGCAACTTGTAGGGATACCGTTGCAAAGTTATTCGCTGCGCTCTCCAGACACTACCGTACGACACTCCTGTCTGCCTCGAAACTTCTCGAGCACTGCACTCCCCATGTGCAGCAACCGCCGACATGGATTGCACCGTCTGCGACACTGTCGTGGCAGCAGCAGCGGCTGTTGAGGAACGTCCACTTGACGTGACGCAGAAGAACCTGTAGCTTCAAATTTCTTCATCATTTTGTTCAATGCAGAAGACGTCATTGGTCCTTTGCTATCTCGCATACTTTTCATATAGCGATATGCTCACAATGCCGCAATGGCACTTTCCGAGTTCTTATAATACAGTTTAACTAAGAGGGCTTTCTCAACTATGGACAGCATTTCGATACATACAAGCTTCGACTACTAGTACCTGTGCAGTTGTTCCTTTTTATATCGTTTGTTGCTTTGCATAATCCTACATCAGAAATCCGACAGCGCCATCTGTTGGTCGCCATCAGAACTATTTTTTATTTCGTTGCCACACAAAACCCGTCTTCTTTTCCAACCGTTTGGTGCAAACCGTATCTTTGTATCTTGATTCGTTTTCGAATTATTCCTTTATAAAGTTCGTCCTGACTTTTGGATCACCCGGTATTTACTTTTTGTCAAATTATTTGTTCAAATGTTTTCAAAATTTTTCATTATGAAATATAATTTTTCTGGTATCCACTGAAATGCTACTCCCATTCTTGCAAAAAATCACTAAATTTTTTTTTGATTAATCTTGGCAAAAGATGGCTATAAAATCGTATCAACAAACTTTAGTTTTCCCATCAGTAAATGTATATGAAAGTCGCTATTCAGCAATAACATATAAATTGCAGGCCAGTAACCAGACTTCAGATTTAAAATTTGAAATACTGAATCAAGAATTTTTATATACATAAGAGTAGATTGGTATAAGCTCTTGAATAACAGCGATTTTCCGTTTTCTATTGTCCATCTAGATATCAGTTGACCATACGAATAAGCTTTACTTTACAAATATAATTTATTTTTGAACAATTTTGTAATTATTATCCATGTATTGTTAGTAAAAACGTTTGACTTATTAACTTGAGCTAAATTTGATCAAATACTGTACCTAATGGAATTATAATTTAAGCAAACTAAACAAAAACGTTCATTTATTTAGAATACAATTCGCAAAATTTTTATTTTTTCATTTAAAAACATATATTATTTTTTTCTAAAAACAATGCACATACAGAGATTTATTTCTCTTTAATAAAAAAAAAGATAAAAATTTCAGATTGCAAATTTGACAGTTTGACATTTTTTGCTATTTAGGAGAGAATGCATTTTTTTTTCTACTAAGATGTTTATTTTTTATTCTTAATGCTACAAAAGTGATTATTTCACCGTTAAGAATTAAGAAAAATATTAATAAGCCCTTTTAACGCACTGTTAAGTAGAGAAATCGATGCCTTATAAAGTGATTATTATTCTTTCTCACAATACTTAAAGGATACGATAATCATTTTTATATCATTACTTATTAAAATTGTAGAAGGTATAAAAAAAATGAAAAAGTTTTCACAATGAAATAATGACCGTATCTTTTATAAAGATTAACGTCTTTTTTGTTCATTAAAAAGGGACATTATGAATGTTTTTGAAAGCCTATGGTGTGTACATTTATTTAATAAATTAGATTAAGATTTTTTGTTATGTAAATATATTTTTAATGGAATCACTTATAATAAAATTTTCGGTTGTTAAATAAATTTTTCAACAGATTGATTAAACGCGATTAAATACACTTAAAAAGTTAAGAATATGAAAACAAAAACAATCATATAAATATTAAATGTGTTATTTATGTTTTTAATTAATAAATTTATTGGACCACGATTATATGCAGAAATTTTAATTATTTCCATAAACTAAATGAGAAGTTCTCTTACCTTGAGAATAGTAAATTTTATTTAATTTTTAATTATCTTAAAAATATTCAATAGAACAAAAACTAGAAATAATATTTTCACAAAATAGTTTTAAATTAATAATTAATGTAGAATGTTAAACTTTTTAAATGCTAGATGACAGATGAGCATAGATAAAACACAAATTTCCTTTCAGTGATAAAATGTCATTGAGGTTTGTATGAATCATTAAGTTGGTGGTGTAATATAGGCTCAATTTTAATTTTGGCTTTTTAACTAATGCAATTTATTTTATAAAACAACCTTTAAATATTGGTTACAAGTGTTTTAGAGTATAACGTAAAACCAAATTATTATACATGAAATTCAAAGCATGACATTTAAATGAATAAATTCCCAAACAATACCCATTCAACATTAGTTATTACACCCATTCTTAATTGATAATAACTAAATTTTTTAAAAGAAATATATTCCCGGAGACAAAAAATAAAATGAAAGCTTTTGTAAAACAAAATAGTTAAGATTTAAATAATACTTAATATTTTGTTTAATAACAAAATCGAATGATTTAATAAGTAATATACACTTTTCAAAAGTGGAATAAATGCGAGAATTTTTTTGATCCAGTGACAATCAAAGTATCCATGTTTGAATATGATGAAAATAGAATATACAGAATAAACCTTTTTTTTAGCTCAGTGAACTAATTTAGGGAGAATTTAAATCGATTCTAAATAACTATGTATTCCAAGATAGAAAAATATTGCTCATCCCAAGATCGAGTTTTGAGTCAATTCCTTCTATGCCGTCTGCCAGGAAATTTTGCTCAACAAGATGGACGATATTAAGAGGAAGTCACCTTCGTTAGGCGAGCATTTTGTCTCAAACATTGATTGCTTATCTCCTTCCTCTGCAGAAAGAGTTTCTCATTGGATAAAATGGGAACACTGAGATTTCCCAGTAGATTTCAGCAGAGATCGCGATTAAAACCTCTTGGGTCCTTCAGTAACGGCGGACAGGTAGTAATAGGTACCTTGCTTCTACAGATCAGTACTAAACCTGAATCTATCTTTAAAATAAACCCGCAGTCGTCCGTTAATAATTATTAGTTCCGCTGTCATATAGTCCAGATTGTGTGTTACTTTGCACAGCACAATTGTAAACTGTTGGGTCTTTCATTATGAGTGATGCAGACAAGCGGTTATTTTGGATATAGTCCAGAATATGTGTTGCTTTGCACAGCACAATTGTAAAATGTTGGGCCTTTCCTTTAGTGTGATTCAGACAAGCGGTTATTTTGGATATAGTCCAGATTACGTGTTGCTTTGCACAGCACAATTGTAAAATGTTGAGTCTTTCCTTAAGAGTGATGCAGACAAGCGGTTATTTTGGATATAGCCCAGATTATGTGTTGCTTTGCACATCACAATTATAAAATGTTGGGCATTTCCTTAAGAGTGATGCAGACAAGCGGTTATTTTGTATATAGTCCAGATTATGTGCTGTTTTGCACAGCACAAATGCAAAATTTTGGGCCTTTACTTAAGAGTGATGCAGACAAGCGGATATTTTGGACATAGTCCAGATTATATGTTGCTGTTCACAGCAGAATTGTAAAATGTTGGACCTTTCCTGAAGAGTGATGCAAACAAGCGGTTATTTTGGATATAAACCTGGAATATAAAGATACATTATAAGCACACGCTGTAAAAAACAAGAATATTTATTAATCTACAAAAAGATAATATAACCACAGACGGAAATATACAGTAAACTTCTTGACTAATTCACGATCTTGAAAAATCTTTCTTTATCATTAGAAACAACATAAACTAAAATATTTTGGAGACATAAAAATCGTCTTAAAAAAAGTTTATTTTGCTCCAACGGATTTTCGGAAAATTTTTTGAGTAGTTTTTTAGTTTATTAATAAGTTTTCTCAAACAAGAATATAGTTTTTTAAGATGCCATTAAATCTTAATTAAACATTAATGCTCTAATGTTACTTTAGTACTTAGTAACTAAAATATTACTTTAGTAATACTTTAACATTACTTTTAAAAATATCGATTTTTTATGGTCAATAAAGCTCAAAAACTGTAGCATCCATTTAAAAGAAATAATTTCAAACCATTTAAAAGAAGGGCTTTTTTATATAGATCGTATATATTTGCTTGATTAAATTAATGTGTGCCTAATTGTTTACAATCTCAAGTTTTATAAATACTAAATAGTTGTAATTTGAAAATAATTTTTTTAAATATTCACAATTTCATCATTTCGTATTCATTTAAATTTACTGTTAAATGCTAATAATTTTACATGATAAAATTATGATTTTCTTTTAACCAATAAATATATCGCATGAAAATCTCAAAACATTCTCTATTTGAAGAAATGATAAGTGTAAAATACATGTTCTTTAAAACAAAACGCCTTTAGTTCTTTGTCTTTCTAGTGTTGCACATTTTCAATACAACGATAAATCATGATATTCTTTGTCAAATAGGTCCATATTATGTTAAAATAAGAACGAAAAATCATGCGTCAAGCATAGATTATGTAACACTTTCCAACGCTTCGAAAATAATTTTACAAATCATTACCGTTTAATAAGCTGAAAGATAACATCTAAGTAAACAATTTGGAAAACGCATAACATATTTAAAAACGTAATTTCAGGAACTTCCAACATATACAATATTCGGAAAAATATCCGAATACTTTTACTCAGCCCTGTATATGATCTATAGATTTGTATATATACTACATAGGATTCTAAATTTTAGTTTAGTTAGGAAACGCGTAGTACAGTTTAAAATTCTCCTTCTGGAGTTTCTGTCAGTAAACGGAAATGTGTTCGCGAACTTTTGTGCTGCCCTGTATATGATCTACAGAATTTATACACACCAAGTAATAGAGAAAAAGTGAGTTAAATTTAAAATCGCGCTCAGCAACTTAAAACGCACTTCCAGGAATTATTGTTAACAGAGAGTAGAGAATTCTTTCGTGTGTCCCTGTAAATGAACGATGACTGCTATACACACAATATTCTGTAGTAAGCCTTCTTGTAATGCACCTTTGTGATATATATAAATTTCAATGCGTTTCAAATAGTGCACATTATTTAATTAAACAGCAAACGATTTTTCTCCATAGGCGTAATGTAACTGATTTATTTTGACAGTCCCTGTAAAGTAACTATGAGTGCTATGCAACGCATATTTCATATTAGCTTCTTGCAATGCACCTTAGTGATATATATCAATTACAATGTGTTTGAAATTCTGTAACATCATTAAAATAAACCGCAAATGATTTTTCCGCATAGACCGTAATGTAACGGAATTTTTTTCAGTGTCCTGTAAAAAAACTATAAGTGCTACACACTTCAATTGAAATAGGGAACATTCTATAGATAACGACAATAACATATAAAAATTGCAGGGCAATCCTAGCATATTTACGGGAGTTAGAGCACGGACGGCCAGACAAACCGAAGTCATAAACACTTTCAAGTAGGTTGGAAATTGTTAAAAAGGAATATTTTTGACATGTCTTTTATCAAGCTTTGAAAAAAAGAAATTATTCAAATGATCTCTTCCAGGAGGATACTATTCAATTTCAAATTTTCTTCGTTTTCTGATTTTAACAGTTTCTAAAATAGTTAAAAAGTGTATTTCTTTTAAATGCTAAAAGGTGTAAATTATAAACAAAATACACAGTAAAGTAACTTTTATTAAGTTGTTTGACATGTTTCGGATCACTCCGAGCCATTTTCAAAAGCAAATGAGAATATTCCATAATTGCACGGTCTTTGAAGTTATTATTTAAAATTCTATCATTTAATTTTCATGTACTTTTTAAAAATTACGCACGTTATCTTTTATTTTTACTTGCTTGTTTATTTACATATCTGTAACGATGGAATAACTAGAGCCACAATTTCGGTAAGATAATTGTAATTTCAGTTAAAAAAAAGGGAATATTTTTTACATTTTCTCTTTTCTCAAGCTTTGAAAAAAAAACTGATTCAAATGATTTCTTCCAGAAGGATACTATTCAATTTAAAATTTTCAGATCAATTTCAATTTCAAATCAGTTGTAGTTTTGATAATATATTCTCATTTGTTTTTGAAAATCTATCGGAGTGAGCCGGAAAATGTGAAACAGCCTAATAAAAGTTATTTTACTGTGTATTATGTTGTAAATTTACACCTTTTAGCATTTAAAAGAAATATATTTTTATAAGGTTTTATAATTTATTATGTTGTTAGTTATAAAGTGTTTATGAGTACGGTCTCTCTGCCCGCCTGACAGTGCGTCTGTAAGACTCTCCAACTTCTAACTCACGTAAATGTATACGGATTGTCGTATAATTGATATGTGTTATTGAGATATACTATGGCATGTTCGGTATTGAACATGAAGTGTGTATTATTAACAATTCGTTTAAAGGGACTCTCAAAAGAATTATTGTATATAATGTAAAGGTCGTTTGCAATGTAGTTTAATCATGTTACTCTATTTCATATTTATGGAAAATGATATACTTCACTGAAGTTCACTACAAGATGATTATTGTACACTATGGTGTGCTACGATACGAATCTATATGATAAAGTGAATTCTTATTTCAAGTATGATTTTATCTACTGGTCACGGTATTCCGTTAATTGGAATAATTCGGAGCGCCTAATTTTCCTTATTAAGAAAATTTCAAAAGTCATATACCCAGTTAAATCTTTCAAAACGGAACTGTTCCCAATTTAATTTACTTATTTCCATCTTAAATATTTTTTTCTGCTATTCTCCGTATCAAATTTCCATCATTTCTTCTTGCTATCTTAGCCTTATCGTATTAAAATTATTGCATGTTGAAATCTCTTTCTTTTATAAGCCTAGTTTTGTATTTTCTCGGGAAAGGTTTTAAGGTATGTTTTCGTTTTTTATGTGCCCTTTCACATCGTTTTTTCCCATATTCGGCTATTAAGCGCCTTCGAGCAAGCTGGTTGGTTGGAAATGCATTTCATTCCAGATGTTGGCCTTCACGCAGTATTCGTGCACGTGTTAGCATTAATCGATTTGAATTCTTCCAGAGCAGAGCATTTTCAACTTTTCTTTACCACTCAAATTGTATTAATATATACAAAGATGGGTTGAAGTGATGTTGCGTGATTTCAAAAGGTTGTTTTGTCAGAGATTGTTGATTGATAATAATGGATGTAAAAACTCTCAGTTAATGTTTCCATGATATGAATTGATATAAATAAAAACCATGTTCATTAATTACCTGTATGTTTACTGGTGATAATTTCCTAGTGTGATATCAATTATTTACCTGTACCTAATCTACGATCTGAACGAAATTTTCTTACTACCCGATTCTTTTAATAAGATGAATTGTATGACTGCAATCAGAATTTATATCGCGTTTTTTTATAATTTTCTGTATTGTGACTCCAAATTGTAATATATACAGTTTATTCAAATAAATGTAGTCTCTAAAATGTATCTAATTCATAAAAACATATTTCCATGTGATATTCTAAAATATATTTCCAAAAACGTATAAACATGGCCTTCGCTATTTGATATTATCGAAATTTTGTCATTTTGAATCTATGAGTGATATTGATATCGTTGTTTTTAACTATCCAGCGCATACCGTAAACTAACAGGAAATTGCATTTCAATTTGCTTCCGTGAGAGGTTCAAATATGCATTTATTCATGACCACCTTCTATATTGAAAATATGTAAGGTGCATTCGTAACTTGCTAAAATACATTATAAAGAACTGATAAGGAAATTATCTTCGAGTTCTTTAATTATTACTTTAACTACTTTTATAAAATTAATACTTTTATAAAATTATTTATTGTGCAATTTTTTTACAGTAATTTATGCATGGTTGTTAAAATTTCATAGCTTTTAAAATGAATGTCCGTATATTCAAACCATATATTATTTTATGTACATAAACAATACCATAGTAGAATTCGGGAAAAGGAGTTTTCTTAAGTAAATAACTAAAACAATTTATTTAGGAAATGGACTAATGTTGTTTGCATTGTAATTTAAAAACCACATTAATAAGTTTAGTGAAAGTCGTTTAAGATAACACTTGCCCTCCAACTCGAAAGATAAAGAACTGAAAATTAAATTCACGCTTGATATAAATTTTGGCTATTATTTTTTTCTGAAAAAAGGGAAATGTACTAAATTACATACGAAAAACAATAAACATTTGTGTTACATACGGAATTAAATACAGAGTGATATAGGGAAAGAAAATACCTGCGTCATTAAATATCTTGAAAGAGGATTAATTTTCCCATCCATTTAAAAAGAAAATTGAAAAGAAGCATTCAAGTATTTTCAGAACGCTCTTATTGGAAAATAACATGTAACAAACAAAATGTCTCAGAACATATCCTCACTGAAAAGACATTTTAAACTAAAAACGTTTATTTAAAATTTATCAAAGCAAAAATAGCTTCACAACCATTTTTTTTTGTTTATAGAATTAGTAAGAATAGTTATATTTTATTTTTAATATGCATTTTATATAATCTAAAATAAACAAATCATTCAAATAACATTTAAAGCTTTTAAGAAGCTTTTTCTCCTACATTTGCTTCATTTTATTTTTATTTATTTACTTATTTATTTCTTTTAATATATAAAACATATTTTTGTAATATTTAAATTATTTTTTTTTATCTGATAGTTTATTATATATTTTTCATTAAATAAATTATCATAAAACTATTACTCCAAAAAACATCTATATTAAAAATTTATATATGAATTAATATTAAATATCATTAAAAATAACTTTTCAAGCAATGCACTCCATAATATTTAAGAAATTTAATGTAACAATATTATGGATTGAAACTTAGTCATTGAAATTTTTTTAGAAAATTTAATATCTATTTTTAACATTTGAAAATCAAAAAATCATAACGTAAAAAAAAAAAAAAAAAAAAAAAAAAAAAAAAAATATATATATATATATATATATATATATATATATATATGAAGATAAAAAGAAACCTTAAAATGTTGGTACTATATTGAGATCCTGAAAATAAAGTCTGCTATAATGAAACAATAATTATCCTGAAACATTCTTGGTATAATATTTTAAGTGGCTTTACATTCGCAATAAAATTCTCTACTCTCAAAATACCAGAAGTACTTTGACTAATTTTAAAAGGAGTACAAAATCCTGAGTACGAAGTTAAAATACCTGCAATCGAAAAAAAAAAAGATGGGAGGTTAGTCCTCTATTAATTTGCAACAATTGTCCTCAAGCACGTAACGGGTGCACATTTTTGTGACATTTCTCCTCTATCATATACAATCTTGTAAATCATTTGTATCTTGAATCATTAGCACCCCTTTCCATTCCCGTGTATTCTCCCGAATACTGAGTTTTGCGTTACAAAATATATAGTATATGATACTGGCAAAATAATTGATATATCTGTTTCCAGAAGAGCAGAATTGATTGTCTTTTTTTTTTTTTTTTTTTTTTTTTCAAGTAGTGATTCATAAGTTGAAACCAATTTATAAAAATCTGAACTTTTTTTTTATTTGCAATATTCTTAACGTAAATTACAAATATAATAAGTAAAAACGAGTTATTTTACTTCTAGTACACTTTGTATTATTTTTATAATAGATTCTATTCTAGTTTCATCTTATTAGTATACTTTTATTCGATTATGTTAAATTTTCAACTTATTCAGTTTGCGATAAGAGACCCTATTTTGCAATATTCAAAATCACACTAAATAAATGCTCTTACGTGTTTTCATGATCATGGTACGGTAGGGAATGGCGGCTGCATGTAGTACATCGAATGAATCCAAAAGAGACTCATACATAATATATTATTCTTTTATACACAGAAATAAATTTATTAACAAGAGAGCACCCTTATATGAAGATATCCCAATTTCGACTACACTGAAAAAAAAAAGGAAAAAAAAATGATTAGTTATCAGTTTTTGAGTTCAATTTTCAGAATTTAAAGGAAAGAAGAAGGAGACAGCGCTAAATGTAGAGGTAAAAGAGTTTTTAATTTTATTCTTATGTTTCAGTGTTATTACTTTCTATAAATATATTTATTGTATAAATAATACTAGAAATATTTTTTTAAGTTATGCTTTATATGTCTTATACCAAATAACTATTAATATTTTGTATTTTTCCCCTTTAATGGATATTGTATAAGACAATTTCAAAAGAAACCTTAAAGCTTTATGAATATGGCATACTATTAATATTAAAAAAAATGAAAATAAATGTATTTTCACAATTTTTTGTAGATATGTTTACAATTTTGCAACGTATATTTTTATGAAAAAAAACATAGTTCTAGGAAAATATTTAAGTAACTGAAACATTCTCAGAAATATTTTGTTGAAAAGTAAAAGTGTCAATGGATAAATTTATTACCGATTTTTTTTTCTAGATTTAAAAGTGGGTATAAAGTCATCCAATAAAACTTTTATTGTCTAATAAATTTAAAGATAAAATCAAATTGAGCAGAAAAAATCATTTATTTCTGAATATAATAATATAAAGAATGTACATTTTTACTAAATACTTAAAATCATTCCGACTAAATGCATATTCCTAGTCAGATAGTGATACTTAATACTGTGTTATGTTAATTTTAATTTCATTATTTCAGCCATAGAAATTACATAAAGGATTAAAGCGTAATTAGTAAGTGCCATGGTCTTCGATCAAGACTGTACTGCATTATTCACTATTTAAAAGTGTTAAAAAGCAAATCTCTATTTCGCTGCTGTTTCTGTATTTCAATAAACTAAAACAATTCGATATGTTAAAATAAGCTTTTTAAAAACTATTTAGAAAATCTTAACCCGACACTTTTATATAGTTTTAAGAGATAATTCTTGAAATAGAAAAATAAAATTGAGGAACGCATAATTATTGTACATTTAACGTTCCGAGTAATAAAGAATAATTTTTATCTTTAAATATTATTTCATATTTTAGGATTTCCTGAAACTTTAATATTAGGAGACTTCAATGTTTTATTTCAATGATAATATTTTATCACGTTTTTATATCACTTAAACCATGTATGCAGTCAACATATAACTATTTTTCTAAAACATTAAAAACTCACTTTGATTAAATAGCGAATCATAATTTTAAACGTAACTCTTATTTCATCCTAACAAACAATAATGGCTTATTTCAAGCCTAAGAATTATAGTAATAAAAACTACTATTACAGATCTAATATGTAGATAGTTGCATGTTTTAAAAAAGGTTTAAAATGGAGTTTGATGTTTTGAGTAATAAAATATGCATAGAAAATTATTTTTGAGATAATTAATTTTCGATAGAATGAATATTGTTATAATAGTCCATAATTTAAGATCATTATATCTGGTTGCAACTCCTAGAATATATAAATCAATGCGAACATTTCAGCATAATATTGACGTTCAGTGATTTTATAAATTTGACGTAATTATGATTATTTTCCATTAATATTTAATCGATAATAAAATAAGGAGATTAATATCAAAGTGAAATCAGTTTTCCATTACATTTAATATTATTGATATCAAGAATATCACGAAAGAATTTTTTTATCACAGGTAAATAACTAATTCGATATTTCTAAATACGTTTAGAAAATGTCTTGGATAATTCTACGCGTGAAAGAGATAATTCTGCATGTAAAAATTAAAAATGTTTTTTTTTAGTATTTTTAAGTGTCTAATATAATGAAAATATATGTAACTGATTTATATTTAATTATAGATTGCAATAAAAAAACGCTAAATTTTAAATTTTTACCTATCCAATTAGTCCAAAACTACAAATAATGTATTAATACAGTAGATGGTTAGGATACGCTGCAGTTAAAACATTTTAAAACGTAACTGATAAACAAGGCTTCAGTTAATAAAAAAAAGAGAGAGATCAACAAATAATATATATATATATATATATATATATATATATATATATATATATATATATATATATATATGTATTCTGTATTAATTGAACTAAAATATTTCAATCGAGCTGTTCCAGGAACATTATAAATTGTCTAAAAGAAATAATTAACAATTGATAGAAAAATTTAACTGAAAAATCTAATTAAAATTTTTTTGAGAAATTACCTATCTGTGTTACAACACTTTTTATGATCCTGCGTAAACTTTGGAAGTGCTATATATATTATCAAAATAATCTTCTAATAAGAGTATTTATATATAGTGAAGTAACTAAGATAAAAAAAAATACAACTATGCACATATTGTTTCTTTATTCGATTAAATACTTTAAATGAGAAAGAGATACAAGCTAGATAAATGACGCAAGCAAAATATGTTTTAAGAAACAAATTAACAATTGATTTGAATTGAATATTTGCCTAGATAGCTAATGTAATAAACAGTAATTTATTAACAAATTGAAATAATATCTATTTCATAACAAATTTAATAAAACAGAAACTATTAAAATTTGTATTTACAGGATATCATAAGTGGTACTAGAAATCATACATACATAAAATTTCAGCGGTCTTGAAAAGATAATATGAAAAAATTAGGAAACAGAAAATGTACAGTCGTAGAAAAAAAACACCCCCCCCCCCACACACACACTAACTCTACAAAAAATTATCGTATAATAAAGTTACTTGTACCAAACGATTAGAAATAAAGTCTACTTTTAAATGTTGTAAATAAAAATTTCTTAAGATCACTGCACATCAAAACAAACACAAATTTTGTTTCTTTCAATGGCAAGACCCAATTTTGACAAGATATTTTAAATCTTCAGTTCAAAATATGCCTAGATACGAAGTTTCATAAAATTCCAACGATTAGTTTCAGCAAAATTAATTATTTTTAAAATGAGCATATTTTAGGGGTTGTATCCAAATTAAAGTTTGGTACTCGATTGTTGAAATGGTACAGAATGACTAAGTCACTTCTATTAATGTATTGTTTCTTACGAATATGGCCATTTAACTCAGTTAATATGCTTCGGCCAGTGTTATATACGTAAAATCCGCTTCAATATTCATTTTATGATGTGTACAATAGTTGAATTATCCGATTAAAAATATATAAGTTTATCTGCGATTAAAATTTTACGAATATGTGAATGTGATTGGAATTTTACAAGTGTTTTTATAATATTATTTCTCAGATTTTGAATTTATTTTACTTGCTCTTTTCAAAAATTATATGAGAAGAATATCGGTGAATACAAAATTTATAGTATGAAGCAGTATCAGGGAACGATGTAGAAAAAACCCAGGAAATTGCTTTTCAGTCTGAAAGAAATCTTAACTCGATTGCTAAGGGCATATTTTTAAACCATTTTATCAAATACACAACACATATGCATTTATAAGAAACTTTACTTTAAACATATATACAGCAGAAAAAAATAAAGTATGTTTATTAAACTGGAGAAGAAAATAGGAAACACAATTTTATTTAATAATAAGTAAGCTTTTTTCCTAAGGTAAGGCTGTTCTTTTTTTAAAAATGAGCTTTGTTAATTTAAAAATAAAAGTAAAACTAATTTACAAAACTGACGTAACTGATATAAAATTATAGCGCATGCAAATACGATTTACGTAATTTTAATAAAAACAATTAAAAGCAGACACAGGAAAAGTATAAAAAAAATCTTATTCCAATCCACAATAAAATGATTAAAATATTTTTCCAAATTATCCTTTTCTGCACATCACACAGGGTACATTTAACCAGTATCTTACCATTTTTAAACGTAATTTGAAATTTACTTGAAGAATTTTTCTTTAATTTTAAATGAGCATAAAGCACGACATAATAAATATAAATCAATCAAAAAATTTGTAGGTTGCAATTCATATTTTTTTTCGATTATTAATTTCATAATTCATAATCATATTATACAATTATAAAAATTCCAAATTCAACGTATTTATATTTGGGTTTTTTAGTATTGTAACCAAACAAAAAAAGTTCATATTGGGATTATAATTTCAGGAGCTATTAATAAAAGCATGAAGATACAATTTAACATTAGAAGTTCTAAATTTTGAGTGTTTATAATTTAAACACTTATCATCCAACGGACTTGAAATTTGGTATCTAGGCATAGTTTGAACTGAAGATTTAAAATATCGTTTCGAAATTGGGTGTTGCTTTGAAAAAAAAGTTGGTCTATTTTTGTTATGCAGAAGGTCCCCTAAGAAAATTTTATGTACACCATTTAAAAGTAGACTTTATTTCTAATCGTTTGGTATCAGTAATTTTCTTCTACGATAATTTGTTGCAAAGTTAGTGGGAGGTGCTCAGCTTCTTTTCCACGAATGTACAAGCCTGGAAAAAGGGTTCTTACACCTATTAATTATGCTGTGTATACTTTCAAATAAAAAGATGTATGTGCATATAGACAGGTAATAATGTCTACAATTTAATGTTATGCATAAATTATGAAATGCAGGCTGTCTGTAGTTACAACATTTCACCAACTTTAATTTTTCCAAGTAGTAACAACTTTCGACACTTTATTTGAGTTTCTTGTATCAAAGCAGACAGAAAAAGAATATTTTATAATTGTTTTCTTAAATGCACATAGTGTTATAAAATACAAATTGTTAGTGGTATATCTATAAATTAATATATGTATATGTATTGCAGGAAAAAGGATGGAGAACATTCAATGAATAACCAGAATATTTGCAAATAGATTTTAATTTACAAAATAAAGCATGTTTATATAAAACAATATAAAATCTAAATTTTCTTCGTTAGCTGTTAAGATTTTTTTTTTTTATAAATCTAAGCACACGTGAACGGGAGTCGGCCCGTTTAGATCATGGATATCTTGAATGTGTAAAATATTTCTATAACATTAAAATTAACGATAAATATCAGATGTAAATGCATGAAGTCATATTTTCTATGAGATTGGTTCCATTTATGTAAAAATTAATGCTGTTCATAATTCATATTTTTTTTCAAAAATAAATATATAATAATTTCCATAATTAAAAAAATGTATTTGAATCCAAAAAGTGCCTAAATTATGTTTGTGATCATTCATTGTATCTTATTAAAAAAAGAAACATTTCAATCATGTAAATTTTAGGAAATATATAAACAAAAGTTTTCAATGTTGATTTAACATTAGCATGCTAAAAGATTGAACTTTTCTAACTCTATGAAGAACATTGAAATAGGAATAAGCTATATACTTTCCCGAGCTCATTTGATTACCGTAACGAAGATAAAATACCAAAAGTAAGTGTTACTTGTAAAATTAAATGTCGTACTAATTTTAATATGTATACGGCCCGCAGGATAACGTCCTCATAACATTAATATTAGACT
This sequence comes from Maratus michaelseni, assembly GCA_963931845.1. Taxonomy (NCBI): domain Eukaryota; kingdom Metazoa; phylum Arthropoda; class Arachnida; order Araneae; family Salticidae; genus Maratus; species Maratus michaelseni. The sequence goes on from OZ007590.1 coordinate 215,080,711, forward strand.
TTATTTTCATTTATTGGTTCCTATATCTTTTTCATAGGATTATTTGCAGCTGAATTAGAAGGAGAAGATCACATTTTTAAGACATTACAGTCTTCTTCATTTTCTATTGTCACATTTTAAAATTGCACTCAGTTCAATAAGGATAACGAAATACACACTATAAAAAATGGAAGTACCAATAGACTGGAAATAATGTATACAATTCAATGCTACTATTTTTAATATGTATACGGCCCTCGAAGGATAATGTATGCATAACATTAAATATACGTTATTTCCCAGGCATTGTAACCTATGTCTTTTTCATATGATAATTTGCAGCTGAATTAGAAGGAGAAAAACAACTTTTTTTCTTAAGTCTGTAAAGTCTTTTCATTTTTTTTTGTTACATTTTGAAATTGCACTCAGTTCAATAAGGATAACGAAATACACACTATAAAAAATGGAAGTACCAATAGACTGGAAATAATGTATACAATTCAATGCTACTATTTTTAATATGTATACGGCCCTCGAAGGATAATGTATGCATAACATTAAATATACGTTATTTCCCAGGCATTGTAACCTATATCTTTTTCATATGATAATTTGCAGCTGAATTAGAAGGAGAAAAACAATTTTTTTTCTTAAGTCTGTAAAGTCTTTTCATTTTTCTTTGTTACATTTTGAAATTGCACTCAGTTCAATAAGGATGACGAAATGCACACACTAAAATAAGCGTCTTTACTACACTGTTAAAAATTTTCAACAAACTCTCCAGTCATTTGACCGTTTTTATAGAAAACGGTTACATGACCATGATTTAACTCTATTCTGACCATATTAATGCCCATATTATGGTCAGAATAGAGTTAAATTACGGTTATTTAACCATTCTCTGTAAAAACGGTCAAATGACTGGACAGTTTGCTGCAGATTTTTAACAGTGTAGTCAGCATTAAACTTATTAATAAGAATAGTTTATTGGAATTCTGAACGAGCATTTAAAAAAACAGAATAAATAGAATATCAAATGTGCCCTATGCGTTACGCATTTTAGTTATAATAAATAACATACCAAACCAATATATTTAAAAAGATGGTATTCATATAAATTATGTTCATGCAAGAAAAAAAATTTACAAAATCAGCGTCTGTTTCTTTATAAGATTTGCTTGCAACTAAGGTAAAGCCAGGAGATATGGCGCGGTCGGAGAGATTGCGCACATAGGGGTTCGGGGGTAAGGAGTAGAGTGAGCGCGCGGCGACTCCAGGTAGTTGTACAACAGCAGTAGTGGAGTGTCGATTTGAAAGTGCACGTTGATTGTTTTGAGTGTCTAAGATAAAGCATTGCTATTTTGTTTCGTTTTCCCAAAGTGAGTGCTTGAATTTTCATAGCTATTCATCAGAATTTCTAAACAATGTCAGTAGTACAAAATATTTTTAACTTAAACGCGATTTCTCATTAGCTACTAATCTAGACTAACAATGTGGACAACAACGGTTCGTTTTAGTAGTGGTAATGTTTATATAAAAGGCCACGCAATCTCTCCTACCGAAATTGGAGAGTTTGCACATCTGCTACTTAGGAGAGATGGCGCATTGATTCCATTAGTTTCCATGCTAGGAGAGATTACGCAGCTTATTGGTAAATTTGTCTAAAAAAATTAAAAATTAAAATGGACTAATTTTAAGTTAAACGTGTTATCAAGTAACTTAATGTTATTTTGTAATCTTATCTGGACTTGCTTTAATGATTCTTTATTTTTTTCCCCTTTAATTAAAATTTTTTAATCGTTTTTAAAATTATTTCCTTTTTCTGATTCTTTAATCATTAGGTTGAAATATTCACCCCCTAATACAATAATATTTGTTCACAAAAATCTTACAACAATGTCATTTAAGTGTAATTATTATTGTCAACAATTTAATTGTAGTTATTATTAGTACAACCTCTCCTACCCATGTGCGCAATCACACCAACTCTGTAAGGACAGATTGCGCAAAATAACTTTATCGATTTTATTACAATTGTTCTATTAAATTACAACATAACAGCAAAATAGCAATGGAAATGTCAAAATTATTCATGGATAGTTTAGCAAAAAATTAATATTTAGTATTTTTATTGCTATTCTTTTGAATTGTGCGCAGACTCTCCTAGCTTTACCTTATAATAATTCATTGAGACACGGATGTCTACAATAAATGTTACTTCACAGTTTTATATAAAATTCCTTTATACACACTTCTACATTTAGAAAAAAAACGTATAAAATGCCAGTACTTCGTATTTAAATACCACATTTTTTAATGTTATTATACATCACCTACTTAAATCTAGCTGCGACACATACGAGAATTCAAGATTGCGATATATTATATAGCAGTAAAATATGCATTCGAATTACATTAAATTTCAAATTATGTTTACTCTTTCAACAACATTTTATGACTTTTTTTCTAAAAAAAGCAACAAAACCTCTTTATTTGTGACTGGAATGCATAACATCATTTCATTTACTTATTTCCCATTATACCTCTTTTATAAACGAGGAATCTACGATAAGACATAATTACAAGAGAATCCATTAAATAAAGCATTTATCAAAACTTAGTAAAATGGTGCAAGACAACAAATTGATTACAAATGTTCATTATTTTTTTTCATTTGTTTTTCAAATTAAACGCGAATACAGAAAAACACATTAGGCAAGTAAAATGCAATCCTTTTGAAGGTTTTACTCCATTTGCATTTCCTTTGTGATTTTCCCTCACTTATACTGAAATGAGATAATTCATAAACAGATTTTTCAAGAAGGAATATTCACTTTACGAAACATAACACTGAATTAATATAAGAGAAAATACATTAAGGTTTTTTAACACATTGTTTGTTTAATTAATGTAATCTTCGTCAATATGTTTGATAGAATTTATAATGCAAAAACCAAGAACATTTCGTTAAGAGTTAATGTATTTTGCCACATTCTTTATTTTGAATTATAGTAACATTTAATGCATTAATATTTTTAAATTGGCGTTTCATTGGGTATTTGAAGAAAAGGTTTACTGAAAGATATTTGAGATTTTGAAATTTATTCAATAAAACATTTCGTTTGTAAAAAGTATCCTTTAGATGGGTGTTTACTTACATTTCTTTTCTAGAAAGAGGATTTATGAAACATAAATTAAGTAATATCATATGCACCACTACCACTGTGTATTTAAACTAATTTAAAACAACATAAGCATGATAAGAACTTTATATTTCATGAAATTGTGATAAATAAGTATTTTAAAACAAAGATTGTCTATAAATAGTAAGCATATGTACAAGCCGCAGATAATATTTTATAAATATATTTACTTTGGATGAGCAAAAGGGAAGTATTTCTTCTTTTCAAAAAAAGTTTAAACAAGGCAGTATTTGTTTGCATATTGTGTACACTTATTAATTTATTTATCATTTATGTGTTGTTGTATTTTACAAATGTGATGAAAAATAATCTATAAAAGTAATATTTTTTCCATTTTCGGGTCAGATACATAATATTTCTTTTCTGCAGAAATTCCGTTTCATATAAGTATATATTTTCAATACAGTAACAGATACTTTTATGGATATTGTTTGTCTCAAACAATTTTCTCGCATTAATTCAATTTTTACATTTTTTTACAATGTACTTTTTACTTTAAATATTTTTGCTTGTTTTTAAATGTAATTTTTAAACACCATATTATCCTTTATGATTTTCTTTAGATGGATATGTTCGATCAATAAGTACGCAATCAAAAGTACCTCAAATGAAATCAGTTTTTTTATTTTATGAAATATATCCAGAAAATATACATTTAAATAAGAGATTCCTCAAAATTATCTTCAATGTCCTTAAGTTTCTGTATTGTTTAAAATATATAGCTGATCGCCTGTTTTGTAAAAATTATTTAAATAATCCAAATAGTACATAAATAATATTATTCTATTATGTGCGCGTGTATTAATTCGTATATATATATCAACTATTTAAATTAAGTACATTTTCTGTGAAAAAAATGGAAATTTTAAAAGGAGCAATACATTATAATTTCTTTAATGTTATGAACATAGAATACAAAGTTTAATTGTGTGTATCAATATGCTAAAGCATGGAAAAGCATGTGTATACTGTAAAACTACTTGCTCCATAATTAAAAAATAATAATAAAAGTCTTATCTTTTAAGTGATCATTTTCCAAATTTTTTATGACAAGTTATATCACAAGAAACGAATTTGTTTTTCTATCGCAATAGTACTAAAAATTTAGTGGCGTTCTTTCATGGTTAAGAAAGTATTTCAAAAAAATTTCTGGCATTGAGTTATATACTTTAATGTTTTAATTCAATTCATTTATTTTAATGTACAAAATAAGAATATATTATCTCCAATTTTCTTATTTTTTATTACAAAAAAAGTAGAAAGGCTACAATAAAATTCTTGAAACTAAAAATGTCACAAAAATATCTGAAACAGATATTCAAGTTAATCATTTATCATTGACTAAATTACATTTTCTATGTGGAGAATTTTAATTTCCGAGAATTTTTTTTGCATTATAATGCCTTATTAAGATGCAATATATACTTTTAAAGTACACAGACAAGAAATAAGAATTATTTTAAAACATTTACATAACATGATTATATTTTTTACAGGATTACATGTCATATAACATTGTTCAGTGATCAAGTATCGTGATGCAAGTGTTTTTATTTTGTTACGCCGTTACAAATGCAAAATATTTCATAATTCTAATACAATAAATAAGTTACATAAGGAGTTATATATATACATCGACAAACATCATTTCTTAAATATATTCACATGCAGTACAAATATCTAAAGTTGTATCTTTAAAGAAGTTAAATACGAATTATTATTGATGAAGTTTAAATATTTTTTTATGAAAACGTATCAAGTGTTATTTAATGCAAGAAGACAAAGAGATAAAACCTTTTACATTAAAACATGGCGTATTCTTTAATAATATATATACACAGTTTCATCTTTTCTGTTTTTGTGACGTCTAGGTATATTTTATTTTGTGCTATTTTTTTATCTTTTTTTATCTTTAAAAACATGAAAATTGTATCGTCAACGGAATCGTCCGTATCGCCGGAATCGTCCGGATTTATATTTAATATATATTCCAATTTTTGACGTTTTGAGAGATAATAACAAACTTAATACAAAATATTTTTCGTTTGTATGTGTCAAACAAAACAATAACTCGGTGTAACAAATATCAATTTGATTATTACGGATATAAATGTTTAAAAAGTGAATTAATAAATTAATTCATTTACTTGCAAGAGCAGCGTGATATAAAAAAATATGAAAGATACACACACCTGCATTGAAAATTTATTTCAAAATGAATTAGTGAACTTAGTAATTGCTATGATCTTAAGAAAGATTCGGCTCCATATTTGAAAAAAAAATCATGTTTCTAGTAAAATCCGGCACACGCTTCTGTTGAAAACGTAATTGCCAAAATCAATCAACAATTTTATACAATTGATTTTTAGAAGAATTTTGATATAAAACAGAATTTATGATTGTAAATAATGACGATAACAACATAATATGAATTTTTTAGCAAGTGACGATATCAAATACAATTCTTTGAAATATGTAAAATTCACAACTTGAAGAACAGGAATTATGAAAGGTTAACTGAGAATCAATATTACATTTATTTATATTTATTTAGTTGTTTAATATAATTGTTTAATATAACTCTATGATTACTTTTTAATACAAATTTAAGTCATTATTTCTTAAATTACATAAGAAATATATCAACTTATCTCTATTTTTTATCTGTATAAATCATGATTAGAGACATTTTACATATACATACATATTGTACTAACTTTCATTTTCACCCCTACATTTACTACATTTGACACTTGTTTTGAATTCTTTTGGTCAAAGCAGCTAGTAAAATTTTATATCTGATGCACTATACCTTTAATATGCTTCGAGGTATAAACGAAGGTTTGTTAGAGGTTTATCTAGAAAAATAAAATAAGATACTCTAAGTACCTTTGATAATGTACAGTCGGCCAAAAAAAAGAGAGACATAGGTAAATAAAATAGAAATATACATTTAGCTGGAAACTTTGTCTTCTTCTGATAATTTGTAGAGCATATTCTATTTCTTTGTTCATTTTAATTTAGGGTACCAAACAGGAAGTTATTCACTCAAACCGTTTAAGAATTACAAAGTTTCAGTTTTAAACTCATAAATTCTTGGTTATTTTATTATAAAACAGATTGGTATACAGATAGTTTTTGCAGGCTAATTAAAAAACTACTCTTCAATAAAGTGTCATTTTATATTCGCAAATTTAATGCCTCCAGAATTTTATTTCTGTTAAATAATTTATAGATCACAATTCGAAAATTTAATTTGAAAATGTAATTATTTCCAAAATCGATTTTAAAGATAAACATGAACCTATAAGGTTCTTAACAGAAATCGATTTTTCCAAGGTTCAAATATAGGAATACAAAATTACAGTTCACTCCGCTAAGTAGTTTTTGGCAGAGCTCAAACAAGTACACAATAATTTAACATTAGGAGTTTTAAACTCTAAACCCTCATACTTCCTAAAATAATGTTTGTATAATTTCTCATTTTGTATTCCAAGATAAATATCCAAAATAAGCCAAAACTTATGGCAAAATTATGTGTTCATACGAAAAATTTCTGAGTTATGTACAATTTCCTTATGAAGACGACACACTAAGCTTATTATTCTATACATAAATTGAAAAAAAACAACATAATTTTCAATCAAATAGCTATTTTTGTTTTTATTCTTTGGCATTTTAGAGATTAAAGTTTGAGATGTTCTCTTTTTTTTTGCTTTTTCGTTTTCGAAACCCTTATAAGTATATTTTTTACAATTTTATAACTTTTTCATTAAAATTATTAAAAACTGAATTTTCGACTACTTCGAATGGATTGTCGTTAGATGTATATAGATTCTTATTTTTATAGTTTGAACCATAAACACTTACTTTCTATTTAATGGTTTTCATGTGATTACGTAAAACAAAATAATAACTCAACGTAACAAATGTCAGTTTTATTATAATAGGAATAAATCTTTTAACCGTAAAATAATTAAATAATATATCAATTTGCAAAAGCTGCGTGCAATTCATATTTTCTGAAAAACGCACAAAACTGCATTGAAAATTTGAGAAACCGTTTTTATTTTTTTTAAATTAGTATTTTAAGATATTTTAAGTAATGTAAACGATTTTTGATTTACATTACAATTTTTATAATGTAATATGCAATCTCCAACATATGATGACAACAAATACAATTTTTTTTTAAATTCAAAATTCAGAGATTGAAAGAGACGAAATTTCAAATGTGATCGGAAAATCAACATACAATTTATTTTTAGATATTCGGAAAATAATTTAATTTAATCCTCTGTGCACTTTTCAATTCAAATTTAAATCATAAGACAGACTAACTTACATATTTGTTTTATAAATTATATCATAAAAATACAGCCGTTTCTCTATTTTTATAGTTATTAAAGATGATTTTATTAGTTTACTGTTTTAGCACGATTATTTAAAGTTCTACTTTGGAGCATAAGTATGGCATTTTATAAAATAGAATGAAGACAAATGAAAATTTCAATATGTTTCGCTGAGTAATTTGTTATTGGATATATAGCGAAAGAAACATAAACATTATACATCTCATTAAAAATCATATTTATGTACAGAAGGACTTCGGTTCTTTTACGTTCCAGTTGTCGAACAATTCTGTCTTGAGCGAGAATATGTGCAATTCTCGAGCAAAAATTTGATTATTGTACATTTATTGTCGTCCTTAAATCGACATTATGAGAAATCGCACCAAAAACGGTACTTTGGAGCATAAGTATGGCATTTTATAAAATAGAATGAAAACAAATGAAAATTCCAATATGTTTCGCTGAGTAATTTGTTATTGGATATATTACGAAAGAAACATAAACATTATACATCTCATTAAAAATCATATTTATGTACAGAAGGACTTCGGTTCTTTTACGTTCCAGTTGTCGAACAATTCTGTCTTGAGCGAGAATATGTGCAATTCTCGAGCAAAAATTTGATTATTGTACATTTATTGTCGTCCCCAAATCGACATTATGAGAAATCGCACCAAAAACGGTACTTTGGAGCATAAGTATGGCATTTTATAAAATAGAATGAAAACAAATGAAAATTTCAATATGTTTCGCTGAGTAATTTGTTATTGGATATATTGCGAAAGAAACATAAACATTATACATCTCATTAAAAATCATATTTATGTACAGAAGGACTTCGGTTCTTTTACGTTCCAGTTGTCGAACAATTCTGTCTTGAGCGAGAATATGTGCAATTCTCGAGCAAAAATTTGATTATTGTACATTTATTGTCGTCCCCAAATCGACATTATGAGAAATCGCACCAAAAACGGTACTTTGGAGCATAAGTATGGCATTTTATAAAATAGAATGAAAACAAATGAAAATTCCAATATGTTTCGTTGAGTAATTTGTTATTGGATATATTACGAAAGAAACATAAACATTATACATCTCATTAAAAATCATATTTATGTACAGAAGGACTTCGGTTCTTTTACGTTCCAGTTGTCGAACAATTCTGTCTTGAGCGAGAATATGTGCAATTCTCGAGCAAAAATTTGATTATTGTACATTTATTGCCGTCCCCAAATCGACATTATGAGAAATCGCACCAAAAACGGTACTTTGGAGCATAAGTATGGCATTTTATAAAATAGAATGAAAACAAATGAAAATTTCAATATGTTTCGCTGAGTAATTTGTTATTGGATATATTGCGAAAGAAACATAAACATTATACATCTCATTAAAAATCATATTTATGTACAGAAGGACTTCGGTTCTTTTACGTTCCAGTTGTCCAACAATTCTGTCTTGAGCGAGAATATGTGCAATTCTCGAGCAAAAATTTGATTCTTCATCATTCATTATCGTCCCCAAATCGACATTATGAGAAATCGCACCAAAAACGGTACAATATATATTTATCGCTGTTTTTGTTTCAGGACTAAAACACACATAAGGTAAAGCTAGGATAGTCTGCGCACAATTCAAAACAATAGCAATAAAAAAATCTAAATATTAATTTTTTGCTAAACTATTCAGGAATAATTTTTACTGCATATGTTTTTTATGCATTTCCATTGATATTTTGTTGTTATGTTGCAATTTAATGGAACAATTTTAATAAAACGAAGAAAGTTATTTTGCACAATCTGTCCTTACAGGGTTGGTGTGATTGCGCACATGGGTAGGAGAGATTGTTACTAATAATTACTAGAATTAAATTGTTAACAATAATAATTACACTTAAATGACATTGCTGTAAGGTTTTTGTGAACAAATATTATTGTATTAGGAGTGAATATTTCAACTTAATGATTAAAGAATCAGAAAAAGGAAAAAATTTTAAAAACGATTAAAAAATTTTAATTAAAGGAAAACACGAACGAAAAATCATGCGTCAAGCATTGATTATGTAACACTTTTCAACGCTTCCAAAATAATTTTACAAATCATACCGTTTAATAAGCTAAAAGATGACATCTAAGTAAACAATTTGGAAAACGCATAATATATTTTAAAACATAATTTCAGGAATTTCCAACATATACAATATTCAGAAAAATATCCAAATACTTTTATTCAGCCCTGTATAGGATCTATAGATCTGTATATATACTACATAGGATGCTAAATTTTAGTTCAGTTAGGAAACGCGTAGCACAGTTTAAAATTCTCCGTCTGGAGTTTCTGTCACTAAACGGAAATGTGTCCGCGAACTTTTGTGCTTCCCTGTATAGGATCTACAGAATTTATACACATCACGTAACAGACAAAAAGCGAGTTAAAATTAAAATCGTGTTCAGTAACTTAAAACGCACTTCCAGGAATTATTGTTAACAGACAGTTGATAATTCTTTTGTGTGTCCCTGTAAATGAACGATGACTGCTATACACACAATATTCTCTTGTAAGCGTCTTGTAATGCACCTTAGTGAAATTATATAAATTTCAATGCGTTTAAAATAGTGAAACATTATTTAAATAAACCGCAGACGATTTTTCTCCATAGATGTAATGTAACGGAATTATTTCGACTGTCCCTGTAAAGTAACTATACGTTCTATGCACACCCTATGCCATATTAAGCATCGCCTAATGCACCTTAGTGATATATATAAATTTCAATGCGTTTAAAATAGTGAAACATTATTTAAATAAACCGCAAATGATTTTTTCCCATAGACCTCAAAGTAACCCAAAGTTTTTTCCCAAAGTAACGGAATTCTTTTGAGTGTCCCTGTAAAAAAAAACTATAAGTGCTACACACTTCCGTTGAAATAGGGAACATGCTATAGATAACGACAATAACATATAAAAATAGCAGAGAAATCCGAGCATATTTACGGGAGTTAGAGCACGAATAGGTGGACAGACGGCCAGACGGCAGTCGGCCATACGGCCAGACAAACCGAAGTCATAAACACTTTTCATTTAGGTTGGAAAGTGTTAAAAAAATTAAAGAATCAGAAAAAGCAAGTACAGATAAGATTACAAAATAAAATTATGTTACTTAATAACATGTTTAACTTAAAATTAGTCCATTTTCATTTTTCATTTTTTTATGCAAATTTGCCAATAAGCTGCGTAATCTCTCCTAGCATGGAAACTAATGGGAACACTGCACCATCTCTCCTAAGTAGCAGATGCGCAAACAGTCCAATTTCAGTAGGAGAGATTGCGTGGCCTTTTATTTAAACATGACCTCTAATACGAACCATTGATGTTCACATTGTTAGTCTAGATTAGTAGCTTATGAGAAATCGTTTAAGTTTAAAATATTTTGTACTATTGACATTTTATAGAAATTCTGATGAATAGCTATGAAAATTCAAGCACTTACTTTGGGAAAACAAAACAAAATAGCAATACTTTATCTTAGACGCTCAAAACAATCACCGTGCACTTTCAAGTAGACACTCCACTACTGTTGTTGTACAACTACCTGTAGTCACTGCGCGCTCACTCTAATCCTTCCCGCCGAACCTCTATGTGAGCTATCTCACCGGCTGCGCCATCCCCCCTGGCTTTACCTTATATGAAGTTTAGTGATCGTAGAATTAAAACAATTCAAGTATTTTCAGATTTATCTTCAACGAAGTTGTTGAATTTACAGCTTTACTTTTTTCCTCTTTAGTTAGATTTTTTTTGTGTTTCCATGGACAAGACGAGCATATATATGAGATAGTGAGCAGAGTGGTCGCCTCCAAATCGAATGAATGAGAAATCGCCGCAAAAACGACAGAATAGTTTCTTCTATTTATGTTCAGGACTTAAAAGACACATATTATACGAAGTTCAGTGTTCGCAGGATTAACGGTATTGAAGAACTTTGAGATTCTGCTTCGAGTAAGTTGTTGAGTTTACCGTTTTTTGTTTTTTTAACACTTTCCTACCCAGTTGAAAAGTGTTTATAACTTCGGTTTGTTTGACCGTCTGGCCGTGCTCTAACTCTGGTAAATATACCTGGATAGCCCTGAAATTTTTGTATATGATTGGCACTAAATATAGCATGATTCCTGTAGAAAATGAAGTGTGTAGAGGTTATAGTTTATGTACAGGAGCAGTCAAAATTATTCAGTTACATTACAGCCAATGAAAAAATTAGTCTCAAGTGTATTTTGATGATGTTATGCCATTCGAAACATAAGGAAATTGATGTACAATTATGTAACGCATTAAAACTTATTAAAATAAAATATTGTGTACAAAGCATTTATTATTCATTTACAGGGTCATACAAAATAATTCTGTCACACAATGTTCTACGGGGAAAAATCGTTTGTAATGTAATTTAATGATATTTCACTATTTAAAACATAATGAAATTTATATGTATTACTGAGATGCACTATAAATGACTCACGGAACAGTATGGTGTGCATTGCGTTTATTGTGCATTTACAGGTACACACAAATGAAATTGGTTGCAGTCTTTGTTCGATAATTACAGTCTATGTGCGTTTATAACTTTGGTTTGTATTTTTAGGTTTGACTAAAAGTATGCATAGTGTGTATAAGTTGTGTTGATCATATACAGGGCTACACAAAGGAATTCGTAAGTATTACTAACCATGAGAGTAAATTGCTTAAGGATATTTTAAATTGTGTTCCACATTTTCCTACTGAACTATATTTAGTAGACTAATATAAGTTTGTGGAATATAAATAAATCCATATACAGGGCAATGAATAGAACAATATACATTGTCCTTAGTTTTTGGTAATAGCTGGAGGTAAGTTTTAAGTTACCTTATGCGTTTTTTACGTGAATTAAATTTTAGTTTAATATCTGGTGTGCGCTACTTTGCATAATACACAGGGCTGTACAAAAAGTTTGGATTGGCGAAAATTTCTAAAAGTGAATTTTCTAATTGAACTAATTTTTGTCATACTATGTGGTATATATGCAAGTCTATAGATCACATACAGGGTTTCACAAAATAACTTGACTGCTATTTTGATTACGGTAGGTAAATTCTAAAACTGGACTTTTAAATGTGTTAGATGTTTCTAAACTGTTTACTACATATATTCTTTCACCTCATTTAACAGTGAAGTTTCGTTACAGTTTTCTAGATGTGTTAGAATGTGTTTCATAATCTATGCTAGATGCATGATTTTTCGTTCTTGTTTCTATTTGTTGGCGATTTATTTATTTCTTTTTACTTTTATAGGCATGAAGTGCATGTATAGTGATATCAGTGCAAAACATTTCCCAGGCAATTTGATATTCAAAAATAGCGATATCACGCAGTAGTTCTAAAAATCAAAATCGTTAACAGTGGCAAAACCTCCCTTTCTTCTCAATCTGAAGCCATGCAAAGTTACACAAGTAAATTGAACTAAAATATTGCCATTTGTTATGCACACTACTGTGAGGTGTTTTTATATTTTAATATATTGTACTATGAAGTATATTCTTTGAAACAGGTAAACATGCGGGATAAATTAAGAGGTGGGATCCAATTAATCGTATTTTAATTACTTCTTATAGTAATATTTGATTTGTTTTTCAAATAATTCCATGGAATTATTTTTTGCGAGAAAAAATGTACCACAGTTTTCTGAAAATAAGTCACAGCATTGCTGTATACTTCCTATGTGACATGACCGCAGATTATCAATTAGAAAAAGCTAAAAAAACATATAATAGTTCGTAAATTAAATTAAAGAAAGAATGTAATACATCACTTAAAATTCTGAATTTACTACCTAGAATTCAAAAGAATATAATTCGCTTTTATTCTGAATGGAAATAAACTTCTGTAATGTGCAATTAATGTTGTGCACAGACTATTTAATTGTTTTGAAAAATAAAATTACACTATTTTATTTAGATTTCACTTAAAATGTAACATTTATTCAGAACTACTTAACTGCAACACTTTCACAATCAGAATTAAAAAAAAAATACACTTATTTATTATTCGCGTAAATAATATTAAAGATAATAATATATATTCCATTTCTTCACGATACAGAAACGGTTTATATATAGTAAAACCTATTTAAAATAAACTCGTAAAATCTATTGTTTGGAATGATATATTATATTTTTCAGGATCAAATTACAAAAACATTCAATATATTTTTTTCAATTTGCATTTTTCTGCGGTACTTTGATTTTTCAATGCTAATACCTTTATTCTAATATATTTTATTCATTGATATAATAATGACTTTTTGAAACATTCCAGCATATAGATAATATTTATCTTGCTGCACTTGCATCAAGAACATTCAATCAGTATTGTGTGTAAATTTTGAATTTTTAGTCTGCACAAAAAAATAATAGAATTGCGAGATATTATCTGAAATGTTTCTTTTTAGAATTACCTAATGTCTTACTTTGTTTATTTTTACATTCATAGATTGGTTCAAAATGTTAGAAAATCATTTTTGCTACAATAATTTCTATAACATAAATCATTATTTATTTTTAATAATGTCATATGCTTGGACAATCAGAATATAAACCAATGCCTATATAGTTAATCATTTAAAGCGAAACATTTTGGAATACTAAATTAATGTTGGTTTAACCCAGAAGTAATTACGTGGTGGTCTTTTTGCCGCCCATATTAATTATCGTTCTCCACGACACTTGTGCACTTTAAAAATACAATAGTGAGATTCCATGTATCTGGCCTTATATATTTCTTCACTATCATAATAAAGGTAGATGACATTTTCGCTTTGAAATGCAACAGTTGAATAATTAAAGAAAACTGATTGTAAATTTCATTTTTTCCCCGTCAGCAAGAACACGCGGCAAAAAGACCGAACGCAACACCAGTAGGATTTTCAAATGGTATATGGTCTAAAAAGAGACACGATATTTTCAGGAGTTGTAATTCAAATTATAAGTAAATAGTGATAGATGGCAAAACTACACTGTAAAAAATGGTAAATATTTATTAATCTAGGAAAATATAATATATTCTCATGAGATAAAATACAATAATCTCTTCTTAGTTACCCATGACTCTGAAAAGCGCCTTTTATCTTTAGAAACTTTAGAAACTAATTCATTTTTGAGATTTGAAGACTTCGTTTTAATAAAAACAAAGTTTCTTTTGCTGCCACTGACTTTTAAAAACGTGACCGAGTAGTTTTATAGAGTATTAATTACTTTACTTAACCCGCAAAATAGTTTCTTGGATGCTATCAATTCTGAAGTGAACATTTACATATTATTTAACAAACATGTTTGACCTACAAACCTGATAAATTAACAGCAATAACATTAACATTAAAATTAATATTATTTTGTTACACTTGAATTTAAAAATTCAGATACGCAGCTGAAAATGTTTAATTGAGAATTAAAAAAATTCGAGTGTTAGAAAACTGATTAATGAGCTATAGAAACTTTTGGGAATATCGGTTTTTTTTTATGTAATCATAGAATATAAGTTTCGCTATCATTTAACTATAAAAATATCCCATATCATACGTGTACGAAACTTTCGACATTAGCAACCATAATTGACAGTTTGACAACTGTAAAAATCTTACGCACAGTAAGACTAGTCATATTGGGTTAACGTATTAAATTTACAAAAACTAATACTGTACTAGTACCTTAAGCACGATAAACAAATATATATTCTGAATCTTTTTCTGTTCATACACTTGAACCAAAGATAGTTATTATTGAACCAATATTTACAAAAACCTTAACAATGAAAAGATAAATGAAATTTCCGCACTATGACTATTAAAAAAAGAATTTTTTCTTTACCTACACTATATTTTACTTACCCTGTACTTTAGCTATACTTTGCTTATACTTAATTAAACAGATTCAACTAAAAATGCTATGCATGTGATTAATCCAATACGTACAAATACTTTTACCAAGTGTTAACAAATTCTTTAAAAGTTTATTCAACGCATCTTACTGTACATACACTTTACCAAATTGAAATATTTTCGAAAACTTTGACCAAATTTTTATACTGTGCATTCATTTTAGCAGATACTTTAATGTAAAATTCTATTTTTTTCAGTGTGCGTACACACTGTAGCAAATTCAAATATTTTCAAACAATTTAACAAATTTTTCATACTGTACACGCGTTTTACCAAATTAAAATATTGGGAAATTCTTATTTTGTGCTAACACTTAAATAAAGCTTACATTTCTACCAAGAAAAAAAGAAGAAAATAAAGACATATTTTTGACATTTTAAATAATATTGAAGCAAGATCTGTATACATAATACATATCCCTTTTTATATACATATATATATTTTGCATTTCACAGGTATCCATATTTCATAATAAAATGTTATCACTTGATTCTTAATCGTGTTTTGAGAAACGCAGTGTCTGCGTTGTGTCTAGCCTTTTATACAGGACTATATTATCTAGGAAAGCAAAGAAAGAATGTTTAAATTGTTATTCGAGAAATCGTGATACTCATGCATCTATAATATTTCTGATTGTGAAAATACAAACAGTGAACTGGACAGCTTCGTTTAAAAATAATTACCAATTAAAATTGAATAAATAAATTAATTACTGTTCAAAGTTATTTGAGAGTAAAGCTGAAGAATTTTTATTTATTTAACCCATTTTCGGTCAAAGGTGCATAAACGCACCATTTCAATAAATATATTTTGATTAACACTGTGACGTATATTTTTCACTAATTTTATTTTTCTGCTTGTTTTAAGGGTTCTGGAGACATCTATAATATATTAGTAATTCAATTGAAGTAATCACTTTCTGTTGAGAAATTTTCAAAGTACGCTGATTTTTTACTTGAAACAGTTATTGATAAATTCTACTTTTTGAAAATGTTTAATTATTCCACTTGAGATTAATCATATGTTTTTATAATGGAGTAAAGTTTCAAGTTCTGTAAATAAAATAAAAATAAAACAAATGTCTTAAGAAAACTTAAAATTTTTTATTTAAATTTAATAGTAAATTATTAATGGTAAATTAATAATGGTAACGTCAAATTAAATAAAATATTATTTTTCATGCACGAAACGTTTTTGGTGTCTTAATGAATGTAATTTAAGCAAAATTAAATGCAAATAATACCACATTTTATAAAATTTCTATGCTCGGCCTAAAATGGGTTAATACAAGATAATAATACTAATAATACATTTTACTATTATTAAGATACCTGTAACAAATGAGGCTATTTTAAGAATTCAGATCTAAATTAAATGTGTTACATCAGCATTAACATTTTAATTGCTGTTGGATGTAATATTTATACAAATTAATTCGGTATTAAATCATTCATACTCTTGTGGATGTTGAATGTTGCCCAGGAGTGTTTAAAACAAAAGAAACAATAAAGTGGTAGAAGTACGATACCTATTAGAAGTATGTCATAAATTAGGCCGTAATATCCTAACTATAATGGTGTAGGGGATAACATGACCGTTCCTAGGGGTCTTGTAAAAATCATTGAAAACGCGGCTTATATGGTTTAACTTTAACATATATTTTACGTGTATTACAGGAAAATAGAACAATATAAAAAAGTGTTTTAAAATTGCATATTTTATCTTTTGAAATTAACATATGTAGGTATAAAAAAGTGAAAATTTAGTAATTTCTTTTATGAGGAAATCCAAATGATGTTATGCACATTTGAGGCAGAAAATTGTACCTGTGTCCATTCGAATCAATCCGAAAAATTCTTCATGGTTTTTTTTCTTACACCTGGAACAAAAAATACATATCTAAGACACTGTTATTTTGAAAACTGAAGCAATACCTTATTAAGTGCGTCCTGTTTTTCGTATATTTCACTTTCAAACCCAAACAGTGTTAAAAATACAAAATATTTCAACATACATTTTAAAAGGCTATTGAATTATCTCTTAGAATATGCAAAAATGGTAACATTCAATGAATAAATTAAGATGATTTCATACGAATGTATACTTATTCTTTTTAAAAACGACGTGTCGAAAGATTCAGGTGTTCAAATGTGACGACGAAGCTGGTAACGGTTGTAATTGAAGCTATCAACAGTTGGTCAAGGACACATAAAAGGTCAAGGACACATAAAAGGTCAAGGACACATAAAAGGTCAAGGACACATAAAAGGTCAAGGACACACACTGTCAAATATGTCGACACGAGATCGTTCTCTACAAGATATAGCTGGTTGCCTTATTAATAGCATGCCCTTATTTAGTATAAATAACTTCTTATATTAAGATTTTATTTCTAACGTTTATTTCTTTTCATTATATATATATATATATATATATATATATATATATATACATGCATATAAGCAATATTATAAATATTTCTTTCCACAACATATTTTTTTCGAAAAATATTTAATTAAAAAAATATAAAGCAAACATGTAAGAAAATACATATGGTCGCAATACATCATTTTATAAAAATACCGGACTCCTTATCTCAATTAACTTTACTTCAATGATTGAGAATGAAAAATGAAAGACTGAGATTGAAGGTTAATATTCTTATGATCTGACATCCTTTTAATTAAGCGTGCTTAAAATGAAATATTAATACTATTTAAGTTACGGCATTATGGATCATTTTAATTTATGTATTCGAAACGTGTGCAATAGTGCATATTTTTAACATAATTTAAAGCAAACATACCTTTATTTTTGTAAAATGTGATAATACTATGGGAAGTGATGAAACCGACCACTATCTGCATCCAAACAGCGCTGAACTAGTGACTCCATATTCCGGAATGGATTTAATATTATATTCGTTGGCAGTTATCGAATTACTATGTTTTTTTAGTACTTATGTAATATCATTACATTTAGCATAAAGGAAGATAAGTCTATTAAAATTTCGCTAAAATAACTTCATTACTGATAAAATTATCAACAAAAAACTGGAATGGGATTAGCGTATATTCCATATTTATTGAATGAAAAAAAAATATATATATTAAATATATATATATATATATATTAAATATATATATATATATATATATATATATATATATATATATATATATATATATATATATATATTAAATATATATATATATATATATATATATATATATATATATATATATATATATATATATATATATTAAATATATACATATATATATATATATATATATATATATTTATGTGTGTGTGCGTGATATACCTAAGTATAACACACACACACGTGCGTGCACATGCTTATAATCAGTATTATATTTGCAGCAATTTTTTAGTTTAATTGTAATTTTGTGTTTTAATAACAAGGACTTTACTAAATCTTTATCTAATAGCAAAATATTTCGTAATTTCACAGAGTATGCATTAAATTTTGAAAAATAGGCTAAAAATGAAAGACTGATATTGAAAGATAATATTCGTATGATCTGACATCCTTTTAATTAAGCGTGCTTAAAATGAAATATTAATACCTTTTGAGTGACGGCATTATGGATCATTTTAATTTCTGTATGGCCACAGGTATATTTCGTATTTTATTAAATATAAAATGAAAAAGATAAGCCAAAACAAAAGATGTCTTATTATGCTTTTAAGTCAAAACTAATTTGACTTAAGAAATTGAATTGTAATCTACAATCTAAACAAAAATTACATATCATAGTCATATTTAGGTTAATTTTCTCACATTAATACGTAAATGGAGTGCCCAAAATACCTATTTGCAATAATGCATTTTATGAAAGTCAGTTTATCTTAATTTTATTAATTTATCAGTTACCATTTTTTAAAGAAAATTACACTGTATTATAATTAATGAATCATTTAACATTCCCATTTGTAACTTTGAAAATAAATAAACATATTTAAAAAAAACAATGAATATTACAAATGTTTTGCCCAATTGTTTTAGATGCTATTTTAATTTACTTGGGAATTCCTGGAACGTTGCAGTGGTTCCTAGAATTTAATAACTGTTGTAATTTCACACCTGAGAACATGCTGAAACATAGTAATGTTATTGTATAAAATTATTCATGCGTTTTTCATCATAAAAATATATAGAACTTAAATTAATTAAAACCAAAGATAATTCTTTAGACCTAGATTTACCCTGACCTTATCAATCTATTTAATTTGCGAATCAGCATTATTGCGTTTCCTCCTACTTCTTAGATTCAAAACTTGATGTATTGATCATATTTCCTTATTATTTGCTTAAATATATACCGCTATTATTACTTCCATTTTTTAATTAAATTTGTATAAAGGCATGATTTTGTTTTCGATTTTGATATTCTGAAATATACAATTAAATAGCCAATCAGTGAGAAACACATATATATAACTATCTTGCAATTCTTAAATATATTAATTCAGCATTCACAAGTTTTGCTTTTAAACGCAATTTTAGTTTTATATTAAACTGAAAACGAAATACAATGTAAGCTTACCGTAGTATATCAACTGAATGCATTTGAAGGATTCAACTCGTCGCAAATATTTATTTATATCAAGAATTCAGACACCGAAATGGCATAAAAAAACTAGTTCACAACAAGTCGTTTTTTCCGTCTTTCACTTTCGGAAGTTGAAACAGACCTTCAATGCCGTGACGTCGAAGGGGTTATTTGACATTCAAACAACATTTTTGTTAATGCGTAACAAAATGTATTTATGATTATTGGTAATGTAATTTTATATGTAATTTTATATGCAATGATGTATGTTTGTGGGTGTTTGTAATGATGTATTATTATTGTAAACAAAATGGTAATTTCTATTTCGGGAATTTTTCCCGCATTTAAAACCTGTTGTCGGAGTTTGAAAATTAAAGAAGTATATGGTAATACGAAAATCTCCGAGATAAACTGCCTTAAATGCAGCAAAGAATTTCGCGTTTTGTTCATGAAATGCAGATGCTTGATTATGTCACGTTTATATACGATTCTTGCATTAAGATTTTAGGTAAAAGAACTTTGTGGTATTTATGTGTTATCACATTGACGCACATCGACCTTATTGCTTTGCAGAGAGAGGAAATATAGATATGGTAAATGTAAGAGAAATTTACTGGTATATTTCTGGCAAATTCCTAATAAATTTTAGTTAATTTCAGAAAACTAAAGAAAACTGCTTTAATATTTCATTTGGACGAATGTGTATTTTATCATATAAAAATATTTTTAATCTGGGCATACGTATGTAAGATTTTCCTAAATGTAAAAGATGAATCGTTAAATATCGATGAAGTATTATTTATTTGTAAATAGAAATAATTTACATTTGATTAAAATTATATTTATATGTATAAAAAGACGATTCATTAATTTTTATTTGATATCGAACAAAAGAAAAAAAAACACTATTACGTGTGAACTTTGTTTTTCCATTTATATATTGCTCACTTAATATTTATTTTTAAATAATAAAATTAATTCGAAGATTTTAAAGTAGTGAATGGCCCCAAAAATTTATCACAAGATGATTTTCTTCTGAAAGCTGAGCATTATGATCTTCTATACAACATTTTCTATTGTAGACTATTAAGTTCTAATGTGAATTCAATGGGTAAGAATTTATTAGAATTTATGTCAGTATGTGTGCATGCATTTCAAATAACATATTAGAAACATTAAAACCAATTGTGAGTGATAACGGAAAGTACATCATTAATATATTTAATTAAATTATAAATGTAAAAATGTATAAATAAAAATAATGCTGGGTGTATATGTACATGCGTGTAAAAACTGGGCGCCAATGGGCCGATTGCCACCACTAATTTTGTTGTATTCTTCGACTAATAAGAATACTAATAAAATTTAGTCAAAGTACGTAAATGAAATGTAGGGAAATAATACTAATAAATTTCGCGGTGATAATCGACCCTTTGGCGCCCAGTTTTTTTACTCCTGGATATGCACATCTTTATAAAGCAATAAACACTAATGTAGAAAGTCTTTGAAAATGCTAAAAGCATAAATTATTAAAAATAATACATGTTTTCATAAATATGTAAATCGAACAAAATTATTCTTTATAAAATATTTTTGAATGTAATGTAAATTTTCTTCGATAAACAAACTGAAAAAATTCTGACATTATTTTCTAAAATATGAAATATTCTATCAAAGTTTGAAACATAATGGGAAGCAATGATCTGGAAAACATCAAAACGGAAGTGCAGTAGCAGAAGCAACGAAGAAATATTTCTATTTAGAAACAGAAAAATGTACGCTTTACGTTATTTAAATAAGTCTCTTAATATTTATATCTCATATTATTGCACTATATTAAGTTAACAATACACACCGTTTTTTCCTAACATGGCTTTGAACAGTTGAACAGTTTAGGGATTTCATGGGCTTACTAGTTGACGCTAACTATAAGCCCTGTCTAGGAGTATCTATATTTTAAAAACGTACATCCGAGGTATTTTATAAATATTACTTTGAAATTTTTCTTGTATCAAAAGTGAAATGTTCGAAGCAGAAAAATGTACGGTTTACGTTATTTAAATAAGTCTCTTAATATTGATATCTAATCTTATTGCACTATATTAAATCAACAATACCCACCTCCTTTTCCTAACATGTCTTTGAACAGTTGAACAGTTTAGGCATTTCATGACTTTACTAGTTGACGTCAACTTTAAGCCCTGTCTAGGAGTATGTATATTTCAAAAACTTACATCCACGGTATTTTATAAATATCTCTTTGATATTTTTCTTGTATCA
Organism: Maratus michaelseni; assembly: GCA_963931845.1. Lineage (NCBI taxonomy): Eukaryota > Metazoa > Arthropoda > Arachnida > Araneae > Salticidae > Maratus > Maratus michaelseni. Next base: position 215,103,067 of record OZ007590.1, read on the forward strand.
AAAGTGAAATGTTAAAAATATTTTTTGCCAGAGATAAGTTTATTTTTCTCTTGAGATTTCATTAGTTTTTGTGATATCTTGAAAGATCGTACTGCAAATTTTTATGCAGGATGTAGGTATTACATATTATATATAAGTAATATTTTATTTTTACCTAAGACCTTATAGCTTGTAACTTATATTACTTATATTTTCGAAAATATTCCCTGTTTCAAATAAATATGGATCGTAGTTTAAGCATTTAACATAATTTTATTAAATGAATTCTTGCGTTAATAAATTAATAAATTGTGCAAAGACATTCGTTATCAAATATTTGTTTAATGTAGCGCAAACATTTTCAACTAACAAAAAAAAAAAATTACATTTTTTTCTAGAACATATAATAGTTTTTTGAAATGTTAAAGAGATATGGACAAACACTGATTTGGAAAAGAATGGAAAGTAAATGTAACAGCGGAATCAGTGGAGAAAACTGTTCAATTCCGTAGCAGAAAACGTTTATGTTATTTAAATGAGTCCCTTTATGTTTCTCTAGCATTCAATCACACAATATCAAGTCAACAATACATTACAATCTATTCTGTCAAACAGGACCTCTTATATCAGAGATATTTTTCTATAGTCTTTTTATACTTTTATGATACAGAAAGTGAAATGCTTAAAATGTTTTCCCCAAGAGAGAAAGTTATTCTCCTCTTGCACATATTCTATACAGCATTTTAGGTGTTAGAGATTAGACATGAATAGTATTTTATGATACATTATAAAATAAAACTCGTGAGCTGTTTCAGGACGAAAAATTAAGATTGTTTGAAAATGATTTATCTTTCTAAACAAAACTGTTCGGTAAATGCAATTCTAGGATTTATTAAAAAATAACATATATTTTTTAATGTACCGGAAATATTTTTTAACCTAAAAGAAAAAAAAAACGTTTTGACATTATTTTTCAGAACATGGGTAATTTGAAATTTTAAACATATATATATATATATATATAATATGATTTGGAGAACAACAAGACGGAAGTGAAACAGCCGCAGAAGCAGAAAAACGTTTTCAATTCTTTAACATAAAATCATAAGATTTATGTTACTTAAACAAGTCACTTTATTTTTTGTGACATCCTATCGCACAATATCAAGTTAACAATAGATCACAATCTGTTCTGCCAAACAGGCACTTTTATATCCGAGCATTTTTTGTATGTTTTCCTGATAACAATAAGTGAAATGTTTAAAAAGTTATCCACAAGTAAAAAAAATATTTTTTTGAGATTGCTTTAGATTTACAATGTGCTTGAAAAATCTAGCTGAAAATTTCTATGCAGTATTTTAGCTGTTAATGTTTAGATAAAATAATATTTTGAGACTCATCCTAAGAAAACTTATAAACAACTAGCCGGTCTTCGCCCGTCTAGCCGGTCGTTTTCAATAGGGGCCACAGATAGTGCAGTGTACCGCCCTGACTTCGCTTAGGGCTCAGGAAGTGTATTTTACATGCAACCAGAAAAACATAAATAAAATACTTTAAATTAAAAGTATACGAAAATAACTAATAAGAATATAAAAAGGCACTTACAAAATATTTCGCAACATAAATATTTTTTTTCATGAACACCCTGACAAAATAATACTGGGTCCTACCCGTTATTATCTAGGGGTGCGGCTCAAGTAGTACTTTGTATCTGGGCCCTACTCGGAAGCGACCGGCTAGACGGGCGAAGACCGGCAGATTTATACATATGAGAAATAAAATGAGACACATAAGTAATATTTTTTTATTATATATCATCGTCTAGAAAAGGAATTCCGTCGAGCCGGATTCTAACCAGCGAGCTACGGAATTCTGATTACGCCGCCTTCTACAGTCCCCCGCTCTGCCAACTGCTCTATCGACGGACACAACCTTTGATTCGTTAACACATTACAGAAAATTCCAAATGAAACTCTTTTAGTTTTAAGCTCTTTCTTACAATTTCCCTCAGTGTAATTATATGTATGAGAAGAACAATTCGACACATATGTAATATTTTAATTATACATCATCGTCTAAAAAGAAAAATTCCGTCAAGCCGGATTCGAACAAGCGACTTATAAATTTCTGATTACTCCATCTTCTACAGTTCACCGATCTGCCAAATGAGCTACCGACGGACACATTTTTTCGATTCGTTTAACACATTACATAAAATTCCAACTGAAACTCTGCCCCACCAGTGGCTGAGAGGTTGTGCTCTCGAAGCTGGTAGACGGGAGGTGCTGGGTTCGATCCCAATCGCGCCTGTCGGCCTAATCGTTCGGAGTTTTCGTGGATTTCTTCGAGCCGTGGATTTATCCATGCGTAAATACGGATTAGGTTCCCTTAGAAAAACCCCCCCGAAGGGCACTCCCCCCGGGCCTATATCCCTAGTGTAGATAATTGGCCGTCAATAATCAACCCCCAAATGAAACTCTTTTAGTTTTAAGCGATTTTTTACAATTTCTCTCAATGAAATCATATATATGAGAGATAAAATTCGACACATAACTAATATTTTTTTATTATATATCATCGACTAAAAAATGATTTCCATCGAGCCTGATTCGAACCAGCGACCTATAAATTTCTGATTACTCCGTCTTCCACAGTCCACTGATCTGCCAAATGAGCTACCGACGGACACATTTTTTGATTCGTTTAACACAATACATAAAATTCCAAATGAAACTCTTTTAATTTTAAGAGATTTCTTACAATTTCTCTCAATGTAATTATATATATGACAGATAAAATTCGACACATAACTAATATTTTTTATTATATATCATCGACTAAAAAATGAATTCCATCGAGCTGGATTCGAACCAGCGACTTACGTATTTCGGATTACTCCGTCATCTACAGTCCACCGCTCGGCCAACAGAGTTATCGACGAACACATCGTTTGTTTCGATTAACACATTAAATAAACTACCAAATGAAACTCCTTTTTTTTAAACGCATTCTTACAACTTCTCTCAGTGTAATTATATGCATGAGAAATAAAATTAGACACATATGCAATATTTTTTTATTATATGTCATCGACCAAAAAAGAAATTCCGTCGAGCCTAATTCGAACCAGATATATAGAGATTTCTGATTACTCCGTCATCTACAGTCCACCGCTCTGCCAACTGAGATATCGACGGACACCGCTTTTGATTCGTTTAACACATTACATAAAATTCCAAATGAAACTCGCCCCACCAGTGGCTGAGAGGTTCTGCTCTCGAAGCTGGTAGACGGGAGGTGCTGGGTTCGATCCCAATCGCGCCCGTCGGCTTAATCGTTTGGAGTTTTCGTGATTTTCTTCGAGCCGTGGATTTATCCATGCGTAAATACGGGTTAAGTTCCCTTAGAAAAACCCCCACGAAGGGCACTCCCCCCCCCGGGCCATGCCCCACCAGTGGCTGAGAGGTTGTACTCTCGAAGCTGGTAGACGGGAGGTGCTGGGTTCGATCCCAATCGCGCCCGTCGGCCTAATCGTTCGGAGTTTTCGTGGTTTTCTTCGAGCCGTGGATTTATCCATGCGTAAATACGGGTTAGGTTCCCTTAGAAAGACCCCCACGAAGGGCACTCCCCCGGGCCTATATCCCTAGTGTAGATAATTGGCCGTCAATAATCAACCCAACCGCCCCCGGGCCTATATCCCAAGTGTAGATAATTGGCCGTCAATAATCAACCAAACCCAACACAAATGAAACTCTTTCAGTTTTAAGCGCTTTGTTACAATTTCTCTCACTGTAATTATATATGTGAGAAATAAAATGAGACAAATAAGAAATATTTTTTATTATATATCATCGACTAAAAAAGAAATTCCGTCGAGCCTGATTCGAACCAGTGGCCTAGGGATTTCTGATTACTCCGTAATCTACAGTCCACCGCTCGGCCAGCAGAGCTATCGACGGGTAAACAACTTGTTTCGATTATCACATTAAAAAACTACCAAATGAAACTCCCTTTTTCTAAACTTCTCTCAGTGTAATTATATGCAAGAGAAATAAAGTTAGACATATAAGTAATACTTTTTTATTATATATCATCGAGTAAAGAAGGAATTCCGTCGAGCCGGATTCGAACCAGCGACCTACGGATTTCAGATTACGCCGTCTTCTACAGTCCACCGCTCTGCCAACTTAGCTATGGACGGACTAAACCTTTGACTCGTTTAACACATTACAGAAAATTCAAAATGAAACTCCTTTTTTTAAAACGCATTCTTACAACATCTCTCAGTGTAATTATATGCATGAGAAATAAAATGAGACACATAACTAATATTTTTTTATTATATATCATCGACTAAAAAAAGAATTCTGTCGAGCCGGATTCGAACCAGCGACCTATGGATTTCTGATTACTGCGTCATTTGCGTCATTACTGCATCATACATCGCTCTGCCAACAGAGCTATCGACGGGAACGCCGTTTGTTTCGATTAACACATTAAATAAACTACCAAATGTAACTCCTTTTTTTAAACGCATTCTTACAACTTCTCTCAGTGTAATTATATGCATGTGAAATAATATTAGACACATATGTAATATTTTTATTATATATCATCGCCTAAAATGGAATTCCGTCGAGTCGGATTCGAACCAGCGAACTATGCATTTCTTATTACGCCGTCTTTTACAGTCCACCTCTCTGCCAACTGAGCTATCGACGGACACAGCCTTTGATTCGTTTAACACATTACATAAAATTCAAAATGAAACTCTTTTAGTTTTAAGCGGTTTCTTACAATTTCTCTCTCAAGGAGACCGCCAAACATGATGCGCACAGATTTTGATGATTTTAAAGTATGTTGTACGGATCATACCCCTAACTATTCAGGTCAAAGATTTCCGTCAAATGGGCTTTAATTTTCGAGAAATTTCGGGTTAAAGTTCAGCATGCATTTCAAATGCTATTACTTTGCGATCCTGGACATGGTCTCCGTGGTGCCGTGGTAGCGTTCGCGATTTGAGAGCCGCAGATTGGGTGTTCTGTCCTCTCCTGTGACTTTTACCTTTTTTTTAACAAATTTTATATATTTGTCGCGTTATAAGTTGTATGCAGAATTATGAATTCTGCATCGTTGAACTTTTTGATATTTTCCTAATAAATTCCATTTACATTTTCGAATATTGCGTGAAAATTTATAGTTTTTGCGCAATTTTTATTCGAATATTTCTGCTGACGAAAATCCAGACTAATTTATGTCTTGATATCTCGTCTTTTTAAAATGATTATTGTTTACATTTATGTATATTTACTTATTTATTTATTGTATTTATGAAATAATACATTTTTTTAATTTACATTTTCTATTTAAAAAAATTAAATGATTAAGAAAAAATTAACAAAATAATATATCCTTTTAATATTTGATTTGTTCTAAATATATTGAAATATGTTAACTGCTGAAATACAAAAATATTTATCATCACCGAAATCGACATTTTTAGTTTTTTAAATATGGAACTAATTGTGTTATACCTATCGCAAAAATATTCTAAACAAATTTCGCATTAAAAATTGCCTTTAAATAATCGTTTTAACAATATTGGAAGAATGTATAAATTAGCATATTATATATTCTTTAAATACTTAAATTGTGATAAATTTAAAATTTATTTAAAAATGCATTAAATTTGAAAAAGAAATTATTTCAAACGTGGTATTTGTCTGCAAAGGAAGCGAAACGAAATTGATAAAAATAAATTTTTATTTATTCTGATAGTACCGTAAAAGTCGTTGCAGACGATTTTTTTTTCAGATATTTTTTATATGTATTGTAATTTACAATCGATTTTTCATTTCTAGTTGAATTTTTCTGTATGGCATCGACTTGTTAGACTGAAAAAAAATTAATTGTAATACATTATTTTTTATTTGTGCAAATCAAAAATGACGCCGAGTTTGAACTTTACAGTTAAATGTATTTAAATAACATAAAAAAATATATATATATAATTGGCTAAAACTTGGATATAATCATTATTGCTTTAATATTTTATTACTCCTTTCAAGATATGTTTTTGGAATTAGTTAGTTTGGATTTTCGTCAGCAGAAATATTCGAATAAAAATTGCGCAAAAACTATAAATTTTCACGCAATATTCGAAAATGTAAATGGAATTTATTAGGAAAATATCAAAAAGTTGAAAGATGCAGAATTCATAATTCTGCATACAACTTATAACGCGACAAATATGTAAAATTTGTTAAAAAAGGTAAAATCACAGGAGAGGATAGAACACTTATCTGCGGCTCTCAAAACGCGAACACTACCACTGAACCACTGAGACCTTGTCCAGGATTGCGAAGTAATGGCATTTGAAATGCATGCTTAACTTTAAAACGAAATTTCTCGAAAACTAAAGCCCATTTGAAGGAAACCTTTGACCTGAATAGTTAGGGGTATGATCCCTACAACATACTTTAAAATCATCAAAATCTGTGCGCATCATGTTTGGCGGTCTCCTTGTCAGTGTAATTATATATATGAGAAATAACATACGACATATAAGTAATATTTTTTTATTATATATCATTGACCAAAAAAGAAATTCCGTTGAGCCTGATTCGATCCAGCGACCTATGGATTTCTGATTACTCCGTCATCTACAATCCTCCGCTCGGCCAAAAGAGCTATCGACGGACACAACGTTTGTTTCGATTAACACATTAAATAAACTACCAAATGAATCTGTTTTTTTAAACGGATTTTTACAACTTCTCTCAGTGTAATTATATGCATGAGAAATAAAATTAGACACATATGGAATATTTTTATTATATATCATCGACTAAAAAAGGAATTCCGTGGAACCGGATTCGAACCAGCGGCCTATGGACTTCTGATTCCTCCGTCTTCTACAGTCCACCGCCCCACCAGTGGCTGAGAGGTTGTGCTCTCGAAGCTGGTAGACGGGAGGTGCTGGGTTCGATCCCAATCGCGCCCGTCGGCCTAATCGTTCGGAGTTTTCGTGGTTTTCTTCGAGCCGTGGATTTATCCATGCGTAAATACGGGTTAGGTTCCCTTAGAAAGACCCCCACGAAGGGCATTCCCCCCGGGCCTATATCCCTAGTGTAGATAATTGGACGTCAATAATCAACCCAACTCAACTCTACAGTCCACGTCTCTGCCAACTGAGCTAACGACGGACACAGCGTTTGTATGGTGATAAGGTGAAATCACCGAAAATGTTCGACCGTTCATTTAACCCTTTTGTAGTTGAATTTCTAAAATTGATGAAATGCATGTTTAACTATCTTTTAGTAGATTTGTTATCCGAAATTTCTCGCTTTTAACTATAACTTCAACTGAGATATGGTAAAATAGCGTAAAACATTTGACCCCCATTTAACCCCCCTTAGTGTCTGAATTTCTAAAATCGCTGAAATACGTGTTTAACTATTTTTTTAGTAGATTTGTTATCCTGAGTTTCATGATTTTGCCTATAATTTTTACTGAGATATGGTAAAATGATCTAAAATAGTTGACCTCCTATTTAACCCATCTTAGTTGCTGAATTTCTAAAATTGCTGAAATACATGTTTATCTATATTTTTTGTAGATTTGTTATCCCGAATTCCGAGCTTCTAACTAAAAATGCTGCTGAGATATGGCGAACAGACAAAATGACCTAAAACTTTCGACCCTCCATTTACCCTATAATGGACGAATTTCTAAAATAGCTGAAATATGTGTTTAATTATTTTTTAGTAGATTTATTATCCTGAATTTCACGTTCCTACCTATAACTGCTGCTGAGATATTGCGAAAACGTGAAATGACTAAAATTTTTCGACTTCCCATTTAACCCTCTTAGCAGTTGAATTTTTAAAATCGCTGAAATATGTGTTTTTAAGTAACTTTTAGTACATTTGTTATCCTGAATTTCCCGCTTTTAACTAAAACTGTTGTTCAGATATGGCGAAAAGGAAAAATGACCTGAAAATTCAGACCTCCATATATCCCCCCCTAGTGGTTGAATTTCTAAAATCGCTTAAATACGTGTTTAATTATTTTTTTAGTAGATTTGTTATCTTAAATTTCACGCTCTTACCTAAAACTGCTGATAAAGTATTGCGAAAATGTGAAATCACCGAAAATTTTTGAGTGGCTGAGAGGTTGTGCTCTCGAAGCTGGTAGACGGGAGGTGCTGGGTTCGATCCCAATCGCGCCCGTCGGCCTAATCGTTCGGAGTTTTCGTGGTTTTCTTCGAGCCGTGGATTTATCCATGCGTAAATACGGGTTAGGTTCCCTTAGAAAGACCCCCACGAAGGGCACTCCCCCCGGGCCTATATCCCAAGTGCAGATAATTGGCCGTCAATAATCAACCCAACCCAACCCGAAAATTTTTGAACCCCCACTTAATGGTTGAATTTCTAAAATCGCCTGAAATACATGTTTCACTATTCTTTAGTAGAATTATCATCCCGAATTTCTCGCTCCTACTTAAAACTCCTGCTGAGATATGTCGAAAAGACGAAATTATCTAAAACTTTCGACACCCCATTTGACCCACTTAGACTGTGAATTTTCAAAAATCCTTTCTTAGTACGCGCCTACATTGTGTAAGGAACATGACATGCAAATTTCATTGTTCTAGGACAAACGGTTAAGGCTCGGCGTTGATTATGAGAAAATCGAGCTACTCCTTTAAAAGTATAGATTGTACATGAAAACTACAGTGTTTGACAGTAATTTCTCGGTTTAGGTAACTATTGGTAGATAGAAGCAATTTTAACATTTAATAGAAATTATTAAACCAATTCGTATGTTAATGAACGAATGATGTATAAACACGCACAAAAAAGGTTTAACATCATTTCTAGAACATGATTTTTTAAACTTTTAAGCTGTAAATACAAAAACAGTGATAAGGAAAATAACGAAACGGAAATGCAGTAGCGGAAGAAGAGGAGAAAATTTTTGAAATCTGCAGCAGAAAATAATACGGTTTCTGCTATTTAAAAAAAAGTCACTTTGTTTTTTGTCACACCCTATCGCACAATGTTACAATACAATCCAATACAGTTAACAATACATTCCAATCTGCTCTGTCAAACAATCCCTTTTATATCTCAGCTTTTTTTCTGTTTTGCTGGTAACAAAAGTGAAATATTTAAAATATTTTAGATAAGAATGAAACTTTTGCGATTTGTTTAGCGTTAAAATATACTTGAAAAATCTTGTGTTAAAGTTTAGATACAAATAGTATTTTACGACACATCTTACGAAAACTTATAAACAACTTTACAAGAAAACTAAAGTATCTAAAAGTGATTTCTCTTTTTAAATAAATATTGATCAATAGATTCTATTTTAGCATTACTGAACATCATTTAACAGAAAATATATTAAAAAATCATTTGTTATAAATTGAATAATTTAGCAAGCAGAAAATAATACGGTTATAAATTGAATAATTTATAAACACACACACACACACAAAATGTTTGACATTATTTCTACATGAGCTATTTTTTAAGATTTAAATAGATAATAGAAAATCAGTGACTTGTAAAACAAGGGAACGGAAATGTAGTAGCGGCAGCAACAGAGAAAAGTTTTCAAATCCGTCGCAGAGAATAATACGGTGCAAATGAAAAGTAAGCCATCTAAATAAGGCACTTTATTTTTTTTTTGTCACACACCCTCTTTCAATAGGAAGTCAACAATCCATCAGAATCTGCTCTGTCAAAAAGGTCCTTTTATATTCAAACATTTTCTTTCTATTTTTCTGTTAACAAAAATGTTTAAACATTTTCCATTTGAAAAAAAGTTATGTTTTCATTGAAATTTATTTAACACTACGATATGCTTGAAAAATCTAAATGGCATTTTTATGCAGTATTTTAGGTGTTAAAATTTAGATATAAATAGCATTTTATGCCACATTCGAAGAAAAAATATAAACAATTTTACATGAACACTAAAATATTTTAAACTAATTTATCATTCTAAATAAATATTGATCAATAGATGCATTTTTTGCATTAGAGAGCAATGTTTAGCATTTCACGGAATTTATTAAAGAATTCGAGTATTAATAAATGAATAATCCATAAACAAACACAAAAAAGGTGTACCATTATTGTCCAGAATATGAGCTGATTTTTCTAAAACTTTTAATCAGATCGTAGAAAGATAAAAATTGTGAAAACAATGGCACGGAAATACTCTTGCGAAATCCACGTAGAAAACGGTTTAAAATAAGTAACAGAGAATCGTATAGTTTATGTTATTTAATTGAATCACTTTATTTTTCTGTCTCTCTTATTGCAGAACACCAAGTAAACAATACACCAGAATTTTCTAGGTCAAACAATTTCTTCAATTCCGAAAATTGATTTTCTTTTTAACATTTTAAAACTTTCCAACATAGTTGAAAATTGTTTATGAATTTAGTTTGTCAGTCTATCTGCCCGCACTATAACTCTTGCATGTATACTCTTAATGCTATATTATATTTTATATATTATTGAGGTTAACTGTAGAATGGTCGTTAACGAAAATGAAGTGTGAAGCATTGATAGGTCGTTTACAAGGATATACAAGTTTTTCCTTTACATTACAGTCTATGGAGAAAAATTGTTTATGGTGTATTTTTTCGATGTTATATTTCACATATAATGAGATTGATATGCCTCATCTGGAGTATAGAAAATGTAGCATTTGTAGCTCATTTACAGGGACGCAGAAAATAATTCCGTTACATTATTATCTATGGGAAAAATATTTTTTGGTGCATCTTAATGAAGTTATGATACTTAAAACATAATGAAATTTAAATGGATCACTGAGGTGCACTACAAAAAGGTTTAAATAGGTTATGATGTCTGTAGCATTTATGGTTGATCTACAGAGTTGTACAAAAGAAATCGGTGAAAGACTGATAAGATCTGATATCAACAATCCATCACAATATTATCTGTCAAATATGACCTTTTATATTCGAGCATTTGATATCAACAATTGTCGGATGTGATGAACTCTCAACATCAAATTGAGCATAGTCAGTTTGAACCCACAGTGAAAGTGATTATGACATTTAATTCCTGGAAGTGCACTTTACACTGTGAGTTAATTTTGACCTTCCGGGTAACATAAGCAAAAATGTAATATCCTAAAAATAGTCCGATCACAATAACACATCCGCTTCCATAAATCGTCAAAATGGCAATAAGAAAATGCTTATATCACTTTGACGCAATCATACTAAATCCCTCAGATTTATGTATATTTTAAAAATAATTTCCTTTTAAAAATGTCTTAAGCAAAGTATCTAATAAAAAATCAGTAATAGTTGTCTTAATCGTCTAATCTACCATAATCGGGTCATATCCAATGTATAACTCCCTTAGTTGGTGAATTCCTAAAATCGCTGAAATACGTGTTTAACTATTTTTAATAGATTTGTTATTTTGAATTTCATACTCTTACCTACAACTGATGCTGAGATATGGAGAAATGACCTAAAACGTTCGACCCCCCCCCCCCCTTTAAACCCCTTAGGGGTGAATTTCTAAAATCGCTGAAATACGTATTTAATAATTTTTTAGAAGATTTGATATCGTTAATTTCGTGCTCCTTCCTAAAACTTCTGCTGCGATATGGCGAAATAACTTACATGTTCGAACCCCCATTTAACCCCCATGGGGAGTTAATTTCTAAATTCGCTGAAATAAGTATTTACCCATTTTTTAGTAGATTTATTATCTGAATTTCATGCTCGTAGCTTAAATTGCTGCTGAGATATGGCGCAATGACGTAAAATGTTCTACCCCTCCTCCCATTTAACACCTTAGTGGGTGAATTTTTAAAATCGTTGAAATACGAGTTTAACCATTTTTTAGTAGATTTGTTATTCTGAATAGCATGCTCCTACCTAAAACTGCTGCTTAGATATGGCGAAATGACCTAAAACGTTGGACCCCCCCCCCCGCTTTCAAAAACTTCGGGGGGGGGGGGATTTTCAAAAATTATTTCTTATTGCTTGTATAAGTCATAACAGCAATCTATTGACCAAATTTCACGATCCTGACATTAGTCGTTTCAGCTGGGCGTTGATGCGTCAGTCAGTGAGGCCGACGCTCTCGCTTTATATTATAGTATAGATTGTATTTCAAACAAAGCAAGATATGCATGTTTAGATTTTAACTGTACTGTTAATTTTTACAAAAAATGTTAAAGAATATTCATATTCAGTTCACCTTGGAACACCCTGTAATTTTGACCGCACTGGAAAATGTGTTAGTATTAACGTGTATAAAAAGCCTGTAATGTGTGTCCTCATATTAATTCTTTTTGTGTGTTAGGAATTCGGAATTATAATAGCTCGCGAAATCTGCATTTCATATTAATTTTAAAATAATTAAAATACATAAAAGTAGTGGTGAAATATTTTAATACAAATACAAAAATAAATTAATACACCTCTGAAATAAAAAAAAATACTTCATCGATTTTTTAAATTAAAAATACATTTTCTGAGATCATTTTATTACAATGACTATCATCTTGTTTCAGATTTATCCGAAAGAAAATAAAACTTTCAGTACATCTTACACCACAATACAAAGAAAACAATTTTTAACTTTAAGATTGCACATAAAAGAATCAGTGTTTTCAAAGTTAATTATCTAGAAACATTCAATAGCTGTAAGTATCTGCAGCACTTTACACAAAAAATAACCTTTGGAATTGTAATCTAGCACCTGTAAACTCTTTTCCTTTGCCGTTCGATGATTTTTACTGTTTATCTGCCTTTCATCTCCTCCATTTGAAGTGACTGAGAGACGGTAAAGGAATCGTGCAAGAAAACCGTATATTTGCTCTTTCTGTATCGGATTTTTTTCCTCGATAATAGAACTTTCTTGTTAACTTTAAATACACATTTTTTCTAGAAGATTATTGGATTAAACTACTATAATTATGCTTAATTTTTCAAAATGAGAATTAAAAGTTGTAAAATAGATACAATTATAAATTAAGCAATAAAATTTTAAATAAAAATGTTAACTGCGATGCTTATAAAACTATAAATATTTCAGAAGAACAAAACAATACATTCATTATTGAATTATTCCTATTTGCATTAAAAGTATAGGAAAAAGTCGTACACGGTGAGAAAAATTTAAACAAAAAATGTTAAGTAATATCTATATATAATAAACTGAACATATTTAAACCACTCCATGCATTAGTCTGCTTATTGGTAGCATCTTGCACACCTACTTTTCTAATATGAATTGAAATAGGAAAAAACACAAAAAAAACATTAGAATTTGTGTCATTCTTTTCCATACCTAGTACATATTGCGGCAGTACTGTGTGGTGGTAAGGTGAGAACCGTATATTCTATGCATTGGTTATCATGTCTCAAGAATAAAAAAAGCATATTTTAAAGCAACATATCATACATATTATGCATTATAGAAAAAATATAATTGTCATGCTAAACAGTTCGAGAATGTTTCACTGTGTATCAGCATTTCATACCTCACTGTAGACTAATTCAATTTGTTTAAAACAATGGATGCAATCATTTTCCATTATTTTTGTTCATATTAGGTCTATATTATTCAGTTGGGAAATAGCACATTTTTATAGGTATAATATTCAAACTTAAGTATTACATAGAATTAAACTGGAGGCATATGATCTGCAACAGAGTTTAATACGTAACTTTCAGGTCATAAAAGTTACTTTGTTTTTGTAACTTCCAAAAGACAAACGATTCACTCTTGATATGCGGTAGACGGTATGCTGACAGCCGATGAATTACACTCGTAATCGAACGAGCATAAATTATTGGTCGTAGTAGTGGCATTTTCTGAAATAACAAAATGAAGGCTGTTGAAAAAAAAAATAGAGAGTGAAACCTTGAATTAACGCTTTCAAAAGGAACCTTGAAATCCATCGTTAAATAAAGGCTATCGTTAAATTGGGAATAACAGATAAATGAAATCTGCATAAACATGTTAATAGATATTCAAATTCCATTATTAAATATTTTCTACCAAAAATTGTTAATTAAATCTTTGGCGCATTAAATATACTTTCATAAAAATGAAAAATTATAATCAACTGGTTTGCTTTTCCCTTAAATGTAGCCGGTGATAGATTGTTGTAAGTCGTTTCAAAAGCAATCTATAAATATCTATTCATGTTGCACATTGGTGGATGTAGTACTATTCTCACTGAACATCGTTCAGCTAGTATGCATCAATTCATGTAATTTTCGAGATTTCAACGTGACCTGTGTCAGACACAAAATCTAAATCATACAAATTTTGCTTATTTTCGTCATACAATTCAAATATAATATTTAGTGCACAAACGGGAAACTTGAGTCATAGTTCGCATATTCTACATGTGAAATATTCTGGCTACAGGTATCATAAGAAATTGATGTTTGAAACTGCTTAAAAGTAAATTCTTCATAATCATACATCACCAGTCGATAAACAACACTGAGAAAAACCTGTGAATCCTTGTAGCTAAAAGAAAGCGTTATTTGAAATTTATCATAATTATATTTGAAGGGGGGAAACTATCGTTATAAACCCCATTTTAACATTGAAATTATTCAACATATAATTATATATATGTGAATTGGGTTAATAATTATATATTGTTAAGTTGACGAGAACGTAAATCGGGGTCAAACTGTTTATTTATGATGCAACATTTATAATTTTCTTTTAATGGAATGCAAGCTTTTACAGATAGTATTTCATAATTACATTCTTTTTAACTTTTGGAAAAAAAATAAATTTCAATCTTGGAAGGAAAAAAGTATTGCATGAAACTTAATATAAATAAAATTATAAGTGATAAAATGATCCGACAATGTTTAGCAAATTGAATTTATGTTTCTGTTCGTTTGGCATAACTATAAAAAGTAACATGCATTCAAAGAGCTATAAACAAATATGTAATTATCGCAAACAGTCGTTAAACTACTTATGGAACCTAATGTCACTAAATAGAATAGAGTAGTGTTTGCAATTTGTTTTCATTTACAATAAGAAATAGGAAATCAGACATTTGGTTTACATTTTCATTTGTATTTATTGAGTCAAACAAAGACAGAAATAAGTTTTTTCTTGCTAATTGTGCAAGAAAATTTATCTTCTGTCTTTTTCTATAGGACTGTTTGTTTACAAGATACTTTTTTTCTGACGTTTACATTTAGATTTATTATTATTTCGTCATTTGTTTCTTTAGTTTGAACTTTTAACCAAATATTTGTTTCGTGTAAGTATATTCGAAATATTGCAAGATCATATACAAATATATATAACACATTTTATATAATTCAGTTTTGAGAACAAGAAAATATGCCTCTTAACATAATACATGTTTACTAATATAAAAATAGTTATGTATACAGACTATACCTAACATAATTCTGTTTTGTTAACTAATGAAACAAACTGTCAGAGGTGGTACTAAGCATAAAGAAAGATTGGAAATTTATTAATTACCTTACTCCGTCCAAAATACATAGTATGTCACTCTAAACCTGTAAATTTGTTTATAATTGAAATAGAAACCAGTGTTTCTCAAACTTTTTTATTTTGCGGCACACTCGAACCAATGATTAAACGTCCGCTGCACACATAAGCTTATTATGACTGAAAACCTATGAAAGGGGTATACGTATTTTTTAATATATTTAATAACACAAGAAAAATTTCCATCATCAATAAACAAAGTAAAATATGTTGTTACTATTTGTAATAAAAAGGTCTTTTTAAATGTCTTATTTGCAAGGTGGGGTTTTCAGATATGCATACTAATAAATATTTTTCAAAAGATCAAGCCGAAATTTATTTCGTTTTTTACATTGTAAGGTCCAGAAAAGGTTCTTTCTCGTAATTGTAAGATTTAGAGTAGATTATGTTTTAGATATAATTGTTCATTTGCAATTGAGGGAAAAGGAAATTATTATAATGCACTTTTTATTTCGTTTTGTTTCAGTTCTGTGATATTTCGTATTAAGAATGTTCAAACATGGAATCACATTTGTAAGGAGATGCACCTTTATGACTACGCCTCATTACATGATAAACTGCAATATTAGGAATGTTGTACTTAAAAGTCTTTTTGGTAGTTCTTGATATAACTTTTAAAAAAATGCTTTAACTTACCCGAGGACAGCTCATGGCGAACCGGTGTGTCGTGTCACACTACTTGAGAATTACTGATTTAAACAATAATAAACATATTGTAACGGTGTTCTCAACAAATTTACTCTGCTTTCTGTGAAATACAATGACATCTACACTCTCAGAAATAAAACACTCAATTTTGACGATTCGGCAATCCTCAAGCACTATTTCGTTATTTTTGACAATCATTTCGTCACAGAGTCATGTGGTTTTTTACGAAACGCGAATCCTCAAATATCTGACGAAACTGTTTCCTCACTGTCAAAAATAAAACTCTCACTTTTGACGATTCCGCAATTCTTGAGCTATATTTCATCATTTTTGACAATCATTTGTCTCAAAATTAAGTGATTTTTAATGAAACGGAAAATATCAAATATTTGACGAAAATGTTTCCCCAATCACGGCCAAATTATTTTTGTTGTTACAAAATCGATAAAAAAAAAATACACGAAAGTACCAAATTTACAATGTATTAATGAAAATAGAAACTATTTCATCCTTGGGGGCCGCTATAACACGAAATTACTAAATTTCTACTTTATTTTTCATATCTGATAATTTGCATCTATCCTTTTTGTAACTTTAACATTTTTGTAACGATTTTATGCATTTCTATTGCCTATTCAAAGATAATTTTTTCTAAAGTTACAGAATTTCGTTAAAAATGCTTAAAAAATTCTTCTAAAGTTACAGAATAGTAAAATTCGAACTCATTTTGTCCATTTTCAACCGAAAACAACACCTATTTTCCCAATGGTAAAAAAAAAAAAAAAAAAAAAAAAAAAAAAAAAAAAAAAATTAAAATTTTAGGAGCTTTTTTTTTATTTAAGATATATTTTCATATAACAATCAAATTGCATAACTGATCCCTTTCCCCTCTATAAACAGTAACGTGTTAAAATCTCGCCGCCAATATGCACTTCAAAATTTATTATTTCTGATCAACAAATTAACTAGACCATATTCTAATCATTCATTGAAAAAAGGAATTTTTTCTAATAAATTATATTATACAAGCCATATTCTAATTATTTATTAACCATAGAAAAAACATAATAATAATCTAGCCTTATTAATACTAGAACGATGGTGAGGGGCCATTTTGGCCCCTACCAAAAGAAAAAATTTCGATTCGAACCGGATATTTCTTCATACAATAAGTTAAATATACACCGCACAAAAATAAGTTAAAAGTCCTAAATAAAAATTCTGGTGTGAAATATTTTTATGAAACTTGTGTTAAAATTTTCCGTCGTTCTAGTGTTAATTAAAACATGCTGAAATTATAACAGCACCGATAAAAATACAATCTACCTTTTAAAAATATAAACACACATCAACATTCGGTAGATACATTTAAAATCAAATTCACGCAAGGTCTCACTGACAAAGCAGGCAGCACGTTCGTCTCCCACTTGGTTGCGCGTTCGAATCCTGTTGAAAACTTGAGAAATGCGATGTAAAAATTTTCACCCTGTCAATTAGAGATGCTTCTAAAATTGTCAATAGATGGCGCAATCAGTCTTTTTTTCGAACAAGCAATTTGACGAAATCAATTTCCTCAGTTTTTTGAGGATAGAAATTTACTCGCTTAGACGAAATATTCGCTCGGAGCATTTCCCAAGAAACAGTTCCGTTAAAAACGAAAAAAATTTCGTTGAATTTGAGCATCCATTTCTAACAGTGTAGGGACTTTATTAAAATTGCTACCATTCTTGTCCACTTACAAACGTTCATCAAGGCGTTTCATGATTCGAAATGTATCAGACTGTATATACGTGCCGCTATCCAAATTACAGTACATTGCCAGCACGTTCTATGATGTAATCATGCTTCGTATAAAGCATAATCGTATGAAAATCGCCATATCTTCTGTATGTTTTCGCTCTTCAGTACCGTTAAAGTTTTCAAGAAGAATTTGTGTTCAGCTTCTAGGGAGACAACTTTTGTTTTTTACTGAATGAATAATTTGATACATTGATTCCCTAGGTAAAAAAGGCTTGTGTTGAAGTCTATTGTTAACCCCTCCAATCCCATTACGTTAGAAAGACTCTGTATAATGTAATTACAAAAAAAAATATTTTAGTTTAAGAATTTTGAAATTTATACAATTAAAAGTGGAAGGACATAGAGATAATATTTTAAGACAAAAGCTATTTCTTAAGATAGCAATTTCGGAAGAAATCGACAAAAATATTGACTTGGCATGTAATCATTGCTTCGCTGAGAGTATAAATATGAGACAAGTTTTAGGATATAATATGACAGGTGTTGGAATTAAATGATTTTAACGAGAATCGCAAGCTTACTTATTCAAGGATCTTTAATTATCTTGTATAAATATACTCTTAGATTTCAATCATTTTAGATGTATTAATTTACAAAAATTGTAAAAATAGAAAATATTTTCTTTAAAATTTTTGTTAGAGTTTTAAACTTTTTTTTTTTCATAAGAGCAAAATGGGAAATGAGAAACACTAAGAAGAAATATTTTTAACTATCTTTAAATGGACATTATAGACATGAAATATTGAGGCATATTTTAGTTGCATATCGGTTTTTTGAAAACACACAATTCTGCTCTGTCAAATATTTCTTAAAATAAATTTGGGCTTCAGAATATTTCAACTGCCAAACATGTGTCTCTTTTTATTTCTTGTCAATTTCAGTGTTTAATTATTTGAAAAATATTTTATTATGAAATATATATCTACTTCTGGCATCTCCTAAATCTCTACCTTTAATCTTGAAATAGACTTTTCATGACATATTTCTTTTACTTGCTTTGTCTTGCTAAAACATGCAATATACAATTGAATCAAGAAATTTCCCCTCACTGTAGTCTGTAGGTAAGTCCCTATCACCTATAACATATTAATTGCAGGACAGTAACCGTAGATCAGATTGAAAACTTGATAACCTGAATAACAATTTGCTTCATATATAAAAGACAACGTGTATTAGTTTAATGAATAACCAGAGGGCCCGTGCGAAGATTTCGCACTGAAATCTAATATTTTTTTAGGTACTTCTCTATTATCCCGTCGACCACTTTTCATAACAAAAAACTACCGCCAAACTGTAAGATTAAACGCCAAAAATGCAGTCTCATTTACTTGATGTCAGAATCATTATGCGTATTTGTTACGTCATCTAGTGGTTTTACATTCGATATTTGCGTGTATTTTTCATTATGTTTTACTGATTTAGTAGTTATTTTATTAATTAAAATAACAATTTTTTCCTTAAATTCTTATATTTTATTTATTTATTTATTTTTTGATATCCCAATGGCAACGTTCTCCCGTTTATTTGGCGATAGTTTTTTGTAATGAAAAATGATTGACGGGATAATAGAGAATATCATTTTTTATCAATATGTAATATTTATTAGATGCAGGTTTAAACTTCTAAAGAAAAAGCAAGGATAAAAATATCTGCAAACAACATTTAGTTGTTAGTCAAGCCAGAATATCATCTAATTTATTCCATAAAAGTTAGACTAAAAACTGATCCAAGATTGAAAAATGCACGCGCGAGAAAAAAAAATTAACAATCGCATTTTAACTACATTAGAGGATGACGTCATCCGCTTCGGGAAAAACATGGAACATAGAAATATAAATCTAAGCAATTCAATTTCAATTTCACTTTTTAATCATAAGTATAAAATAAACCCGTGCGGTGTTTTTTGTAATAATTGCTATGAGCATATAATGTGATATTTTATTTTTTTGGCAACAATAATTTCAGGAAAACCTTTCATTTCTTTCATGAAAACAATGAGGATTAATTTTTTAATTTTCAGCAAATTTTAATCAAAAACATGTTTTAACGAATTGTTAAGTGGGCTATGTCAGAAGCCGGTTCTAAAACCTTTCATATGGTATCTCATTCGTTGTTCTGCGTTTCATATTTTCTTATAAAAAGGGATGTTGACAGGAGAAATAATATATATGATGATTGCAATTTTCCACTTTCATTTGATTTTCTAGACATCCGTTGAACATAGAAACAGACTTCTTACACATATAATTCATTTTTTCACGAAATTTGTAATTAACATAGAAGCTATTCTTAGTATAAATGTTTCACGTATTTAATTTAGTTCACTTTGATCACATGCTCTATTTAAAATAGAAGTATAATTTAGGGGAATTGTCAAAAACATTTATATATTGCACAAAATTAATATATTTTATTTGCTCATTTAGAAGCATACATCTAGCTTGTTTTTGAAAGAATGAACGTACACATTTTTATTTAAAAAAAAAAAAAAAAAAAAAAAAAAAATCAAAGTACAATTTTGACAGTTTGACATTTTTTACTGTTTAGGAAAGAATACATATTTTTTTTCTACTAAAGTGTTTATTTTATTTTTTCTTAATGCAACACAAGTGATTATCTCAACCTTTAAGAATTAAGAAAAATACTAATAACCCATTTTAACGCATTGTTGAGTAGAGTAATCGATGCCGTATAAAAAGATTTTTTTTTTTCAAAATACTTAAAGGATACGATAAACATTTTTATATCATTACTTATTAAAATTGTAGAAGGTAAATTAAAAAAATAAATAAATAAATAAAAAAAAACAATGCAAATAGAAAAAAGTTTTCGCACTGAAATAATGAGCGTATCTTTTATAAAGAGCAAAATATTTTTTGTTCAATGAAAAGGAACATTATACGAATGCTTTTGAAAGCCTGTGGTGTGTAAATTTATTTAGTAAATTAGATTAACATTTTTTTTCTGTGACAAAAATTTAAATGAAATCTGTTTGATTATTTTTTTTTAAATACATTTTCAACAGATTTAATGAACGTGATTTAATACGCTCAAAAAGTAAAAAAAAAAAAAAAATGAAAAAGAAAAAAACAATTGTATAAACACTTAAAGTGTTATTTATATTTGTGATTAATAAATTTATTAGACCAGGATTGTATGTCGATATTTTATTTATTTTCATACAATAAATGAAAAACTCCCTTATTTTACTGAATTTTTAATTATTTAAAAAAAATTTCAGTAAAATAATTTATTATTGTAGTACAATAATTTATTAATTTATTGTTGTACAATTTCAGTAAATCTTAAAACGATTAGAAAATTTTCATAAAATGGGTTTAACATAAATTTTTTGGAGAAGTTTAAACTTTTTAAATGCTGAACACAGACAGATAAGCATGTTTAAAATGCAAATTTCTTGTCAATGATAACATTTCATTGATGTTCGTACTTACTATCATTAAATGGATGGTAAAGTGCAAGGCCAATTCTAAGTTTTGATATTTTTAATTAGTTAATTTTACTACATAAACCGATCTATAAATATACGATACAAATGTTTGGAGTATAACGGAAAAACAAATTATTTTACATGAAAACCCGCAATATGAATATGAATCTTAATTCTTTATTTTACAAAATATTTCATTTTATTTTCTTATATCCAGGAATATATTTATAGTATATAATATATAATATGAATTTATATATTATATAATATAATAATATATTATATTACATATTGTATAATATATTATATATTATATACATATTATTAATATATTATTTTATTATTCAATATTTTATATTATTATATATTATATTAATTAAGATAATATATTATATAGTATATTAAATAATACATTATATACACAGTATGCAAAATGTTATCTATCGCCGACCTCTAATTTCTCAACCGTTGGTTGTAGACGTATAGTTCCAATTACAAAAGCGTTTAAAATGAGCTAAATATTCATGATGTGGCGTTAATTAAAGTAAAAAATCAATTTTATAAAAATTACGAAATCTAACTTTTTATACGTCCCTCGGTCCATGTAATTATATTTAGTAATGTTTGCACATATCATAATAAATACAACACAAAAAGTTTGACTTCTGGACGACAAAAATTGACACAGTTATTAAATTTCAAAGTTTGAGATTTTTTCCCATGATTTTGTCTTTCATTCAGGGATCAGTTAAAGAATGAATTAGAGTAATTCGAGATCGAAATCATGGAGCAATATCCTTTTTACGGCAGAACTACCTTTAGCCGATATCGCTAAATCGGTGTATCACGAAAGAGGGTTATTTCATCTAAAAATTTGAGCTGACTTTGAGGGGTCGTATACAAAGCGAAGAATGAAATATTGAAATTAAACAGAAAAATAAATATCAATTTATTATCATATTAGAAAACGGTCTACTATAAAAAATGAATACATAAAATACTGGAATCTACTAGAGATACTGATCAAAGTATTCTCTATTGGTGGCAATGCATAATTGAATGCGTGACAGTACTGAGTCCTAGATACGTTGGAGCATAGCAGGCGAAACCACCTTTAACCGGATCGCTAAAACTGGGTATCACCAAAGAGGTTTTTTTCATCTAAAAATATAAGCTAACTTTTTTGCGTCAAACAACATTCAAAAGTCAATTTAGGCAGTGTTGAATTCAGGGGGTGGCCCGGGAGGGACATTTTTTCCAATTATCCTGGAGCAATGAAATATCCCTCCCGAAATATGTGAGATTTTGTGTTTTCAATGGTCAAAAAGTGCAATTTCTCCCCGGATATCTATAATGTTCCCCCGGCGGAAAAAAGTGTCTGAATTCAACATTGAAAGTAGGTATTGTTTGTTATCGGAAAATAAAACATTCCACTCTTTTTCGCATGCGTACAGTCTGTTTGTTTAGCTGCGTTGCCAATCTTAGTGACCACCTAAAAAAGAACGCAAACTAGAACTTCGGAAAATACTCATATCAGCGTAAAACCCCTTTCGATTGTAGAATCGTCCCAGAGTGCTAGGCGCGGTTTTCAAAAACGAACATTAGAATCGACAGTAAAATAAAATATACTCACAAAAACTTGATAAATGGCAGCGGAACACAAACGACCAACCAAAAAAAGAACATGAAAATTAAGATTATGCAAATTACAATAGTACTGCAGCACAACGCGTTCGGGATAAAACACAAGCCACTAGCAGGGGATATGCTAGTCAGCACAGAGATTGTGATGTCAGGCTATACGTACACGCAATATACCGAAATGATACTTATTTTTGGTGAATGTCAAAGGAATGCCAGAGCAATTGCGAGCATTTATTCAGAGCCTTTTCCTATAGATTGACATCCAACGCATGAAACAATAACTGATGCATTGCACCGTCTTAGAGAGGCCGGCTCTGTTGCACCACGACCCAGAACAAGTAGACGCGCAAGGTGTAATGTTCGAGTGACACCGGAGGAAGTGCTGGCATTCACCCTTTTAAATCCACAAATAAGCACGGCGGAAATAAGCGAGGGGTGTAGATACACGCGTCAGCGTGTCTGGCAGTTATTAAATGAACATGACGCGCATCAATACCATCACAACACTGGTGCAAGCATTGATATTGGGTGACCACGAAAAATGGTTTGATTAGTGTAATTTCATGCTTAACACTATAGAGAAAAATTCATCGTTCCTTTGTGACATTCTGTGGACAGATGAGGCAACATTTACACGGAGTGGCATTGTAAACGTGCAAAATGTGCATTACTTGTCTCTTGAAAATCCTAACATCTTCCGCACAGTATATCCGCACACCATCCGAACACCAGGTATGCTGTTCAACGAACGTTTGGTGCGGTATATGGGGAATTCGGATTGTTGGACCTTTTTTCTACGACGCACAGTGGGGCAGGAAGCCTCCAAAGTTGGCAATAAATATAATTTACTTTGAACAAAAAAAGTACATCACACATTATTTTATAGACTTTACTTAGTAAAACTTAAAACTTTTTCATAAGCTATAGAGTAATTTATTAATTAATTTACAAAGATTTTTCAAATATTTTCCGTACAAAAATAAGTTTAAAACAAGAAATTGAGATAGTTTTATATAAAATAAATATTTATAAATCATCCATAATATCGAATTGAAAATGCAAAAAAAAAAAAAAAAAAAAAAAAAAAAAAATTTGTGTTGCAAACACAATTAATAACTTTAATGATTCTGAAGCACACCTTAAAGTGAATATTAGTGACTCGTTTTGAAGGAGTGAATCTCTCTTTCTCAGGCAAAATGTATGTACTACTATCAAGACAGCAAAAGCAAAACTGTTTCTGCTGTCTTAGTCTGAGGAAAAAGCATTCATTCCTTTAAAATACGTCCTTAATATTAATTTTATAGTGTGTTTTAAAAATTTTACAATATTTAATCTATACTATCATCTGAGTCATCATCCCTGTCACTATCCTGATCACCAGATACATTGAGAGATGGAGTTTTTAACAAATGTAGGGTTTCTCGTGGCAAATGTTCTAACTTTTTCTTTATTTTCATTTGTTTGCTAGGGATCACTGGATCCGAACTTAGAAGTATAAAATAGTCAAAGAAGTAAAATATCTCTGTTAGTGTTTTCTCGGCTGCACTTTCTCGAGTAGTACTCTCTGTATCTTTTAAAATCTTTATTCCTGGCTTCTTGTGCTTCCTCAGTCATCTGTCCTATGGGCAACAGAGCCGAAATTATAACTTCTGCTCCGTGAATCAAATACTTGTGTAATGTCGGGGGCATGTTGTACCATGGATACTTCAAGACAAAATATCTGGCTGTATCATGTGAAAATTCACGATAGTTTTCTACATGTATCTCATATGTACTGGATATTACTATTAAGATAATATGTAGTTTTTTTTAATCAAATTTACATCAATTCCTGTTATCTGAGCAGAAAGTTCTGGATTCTGAAAAAATCGCCTGGCAGTGTTGCCATCGTTTGAGTTACTGAACCCTGGATTAGGTTTGTCCACAATTAAACCACATCGGCTTTTAAATTCTTTTTGAAGTCGAATTTTATTTTGAGCTACGATTTCTTTTTCTCTTTTTTCACGAACTTGCTAGTTTTTAAGAAGTAGCTTATAAGTCATGTGCAAAAGACATTCGAATATACGTATCCATCCATGGAGCACTGATAGGCCGAATTCTAAATTCTCAGTCTTTATATCTCTCGATATCATTTTATCAATTTTATTATTATTTTTTGACGTTGCGACACATATGAAGCATGTCATAGTTGAACTTGTTTCTGTCAGAGCATCACAAACGTTACCGTCTACCATGGAAAAAATTAACTTGTGATTTATTTTTACTTTTCTTGATTTAATTGCTACATCACTACCTTGAATATTTTTTATCTGTTCATCCATTTTATTTTTTTCCGCAACGCACAATTTGTTAGATTCCTTCACGAATTCTATTTTAATAGGCCAGCAATATCTAGTTGACGCAGGTCGCGGGTTTTTCCATATAACTCTTTTTTCAGATATAATTCGAAGTGGAACTAGAGACGTAATAAACACGGCTGAATCACTGTCTTCCGTGTCACAGAAAGCTTGTTTGTATGCGCTATGTCCCGAAAACCCATCAAAACCCCACTTTAATATAAAGCATAACTGCTTTAATTCTTTATTTTCAAGTGATTCGATAATAGGTTCAAGTGTTTGTAACAAGCGTTCTGAAGTATAATCTAGAAGAGCCTGTAATGTAACCGATGCACTAATTTCTGTTACTGTGATGTTTTAGGATAACATTATTTTTTTGCCTCTTGCACAGTTTTGTAAGAGGGAAATTTTTCTGGGGCACTTCTTATGACGTTATACTGTTCGCGAGATAATTTTGCGTCTATTAATACAGCCAGAGCATCTTCTCCTGACAAAAACTGTTGTTGTGATTTTACAGATTTTGTATAAGCATTTTGATATTTGATAGCTCACTTTGGACTTATAGTTATATTTTTTAAAACTTTTGAGGCCTGAATCTGTCCTTCAGATCTTAAACTCATAAATGTCACGTACACTAACGAAGATGTAGAACTACAATCACGTAATCGTTTTGCAAAATTTTCTGAAATATTTACCATCATAAAACTCGAACCTAGTAAAAAAAAATGTAGTTGATACTTAATTTGCTTTAATTCATAACAAAAACCTTTAATGTGTGTAAACACTCTTAAACTTTTTAATAAATTTCACTACTACATATTTTAAGCGTCACTTTATCTATAAAAATCATATTAAAAACAAATTAAAAGTAAATGTATTTTTGTTACATACCTGAAGTTGAAGGTTCCATAGTCAAAAACTATTATTTTAAAATTATTACAGCGTAATTAACAAACGAAAGTTGAAACAAAACTATTATTTTTTTTTTTTCATTTATTCTCATCGCGTGATATGGAGTTTAACTTCTTTCTTTAATGACAACCAAGATAACTTTGCAGACTTTTGAATACTAGGCAGATGTTTACTAACATCTACTCTATTAAAGTGACGTATGTCGGTCGTTCAAAATAGAATTTCATTTTTTCGATTTTTTGCCATATTTGAAGGCTTTTTGCCCCACTGTGCGACGGAGCCCTCACGGGCGAACTTTACCTACCTCTACTACAAAACACAGTACGTAACTGATGTGAAGAGCTGCCTCTCCGAAATGAATGCTGGGTGTGGTTTCAACATGATGGGGCCCCTCCGCATAAAGCATCAAATGTCATTGCGCATCTGGCCAACGATTTCGGTCAACGTATCATTGGATATGGTGGTCCGGTAGAGTGACCACCACGTTCACCGGACTTGACTCCCATGGACTTCTACCTCTGGGGATACGTCAAGGAACAGTTGTATGCGACTGAGCCTACTTCTCTGGTTTATCTGAAGCAGTGCATCATCCTTGCTTGTTACACAGTTACACCTGCTATGCTCCAACGTGTCCAGGGTTCAGTACTGTCACGCATTTAATTGTGTATTGCCACCAATGGAGAACACTTTGAGCAGTATCTCTAGTAGATTCTGGTATTTGATGTATTAATTTTTTATAGTAGACCGTTTTCTAATATGATAATAAATTGATATTTATTTTTCTGTTTAATTTCAATATCTCCTTTGTCGCTTTGTATACGACCCCTCAAAGTCAGCTCAAATTTTTACATGAAATAACCCTCTTTGGTGATACACCGATTTAGCGATACCGGCTAAATGTAGTTTTTCCGTAAAAATGACAGTGCACCATGATTTCGATCTCGAATTACTCTAATTCATTCTTTAACTGATCCCTGAATAAAATCATGGGAAAAAATCTCAAACTTTGAAATTTATTAACTGTGTCAATTTTTGTCGTCCAGAAGTCAAACTTTTTGCGTTGTATTTGTTATGATATGTGAAAACATTACTAAATATAACTATATGGACCGGAGGACGTATAAAAAGTTAGATTTCGTAATTTTTATAAAATTGATTTTTTTACTTTAATTAACGCCACAACATGAATATTTAGCTCATTTTAAACGCTTTTGTAATTGGAACTATACGTCTACAACCAACGGTTGAGAAATTAGAGGTCGGCGATAGATAAAATTTTGTACCCTGTGTATTTAATGTATTATTTAATATACTACATAATATATTATCTGAATTAATATAATATATAATAATATAAAATAATGAATAATAAAATAATATATTAATAATATGTTTATAATATATTAATAATATGTTTATAATATATAATATATTATACAATATGTAATATAATATATTATTATATTATATACCATATAAATTCATATTATATATTATATACTATAAATATATTCCTGGATATAAGAAAATAAAATGAAATATTTTGTAAAATAAAGAATTAAGATTCAATTAATAATTAATATTTTGCTTTAAAATAACAAAAATAATAAAATAGTAAAATTTAATAAATAACTAGCTGTTGCCCGAGACTTCGTTCACGTAACATTCAAAGAAGAATAAATGCCTTAATCAAGCAAAATATTTCACCCCCGATAATTAAAAACGTAAATAATTAACTAACTCTTTATCACATTTCGTAGAAGAAAATACGATATTTCTTTGTTGTAGGTGCCTTGACATAAATCCGTTTTTAAAAAGTAAAATTTTGTGCCAAATAACCGCGAAAAGGAAACTGCAACCAATGGAAAAAGGACGGCCAAATAAAATCGTGTAAAGCGACGAATTTGGGTAAAAAGTAATGTCAATTTTACCTGATAAACCATTTTACTTTTAACGACTTTGAGAAACGTTTTAACAGCCATCATTTAAAAATAATTCATTGGGAATAGTATATGTTTTGTCTTTAAATTCAATTCTTGTGAAAAGGGAGGAGTAATTCTACATCTAAATGCAAGGAACTTCAATTGTAAAGCTTTTATAATATTACTAGGGGGCCTATCCCCTGCGAGCTACGCTCGCCAACCCCCGCTCAGACTTCGAGGCCTCTAAAAACATGACAGCGTGCTTTGTTTATGAAATATTGGTAAATCTGTAATTGGGTTGCCATGCTTTTAACGTTTTAATGGAGCGCTTTTTCATTATCATGGCCTCATACACAGCTGTTGCGACAACTGACGACTGCTTTCGGGATTGATAAGTAAAATCAATTACACCTTGAAAACCAGCTTGTATAAAATGGTTAGGTTTAAATTGTGGCTACCTCTCGGACTTTTTTTACAACGATCTGTATTCTATTCTTCCTTTGCGTTTAAGGATGAGAAAAATTCCATCTGCTTGTGAATAACATTAAGAACCACGGTATTGAAAAGTACTATGTTATAGACATTTTCAGTAACAGGTTTTAATTTTCTCTCTATTTTAGTGCACCATCATGCATATTTTCATGTTATTTTAAATATGTAAATTATTTATTTTAATTAATATGTATATACGAATTTTCTAATAATTATTTATCATACAAAATTAATTAAATATTTTGTGCATGCATGCCTGCATTTATTCGGCATCAATTGATGAGATATTTAAACAAATTTGCTATCCGCGATAATTTTACACCATGTTATGTCACTTGACTATTGTCCATAAGAAAATCGAGTACTTTTCCAGTATAGGATCCTTTGCCTTTAGATTTGGCATAATTCGAGTTTCAAAAACGAATAGATTCGTTAATATACATATATTTGTTGCCAAAAGTTATGAAAACAAACCCAATGTACTTTTGGTGCTTTTCTATTATAGGGGTCTTGACGCTTTTTTAAAAAACTTTGTGCAATTCGGGCATCAGAAAGTGAGATTTGGTGCCAAATGACATAAACAGCCATGGAAACAAATTCGACGATTTTTTTGTTTATATGCGTATTTTAATTATACGTATATTATTATTGTTTTTTCTATATAAATTACTTCTGATTATATATAAAATATGATAAATGACATTTTACGCTAAACAAATTGTATAAATATTGAAAAAGTGCTTCTGTATACGAAATGACAAAGTGAATAAGTTGACAGAAAGTATGTTGCCAAATTTCCTTTTCCGCCAAGGCTATTTTCTTTGTTTCGTCAAGGCCCCATATACTGGAAAAGCACCGAACTTTTATGCTTGTTTATACATGTATATATACAATTTATTTATAATTGTCTTTCAATTTACCTCTTTTTGTACATAAAAATAGATAAATGGCTTCTTTATATTAAATAAATTGTATAAATATCGAAATAATTTCTTGTGTATATCAAAAAGCGAATAGATTGTTAGAAAACATGTTGCCGAATTTCAATTCATTGCAAAGGTCAATTTCTGTATCTCGCGAAGGCCCCTGAATTGGAAAAGTAACGAAAATCATTTTAATACATAACGTAATTTACACCTTAAGTGTGTTTCGAATATAGTAATTTAATTATTTGTAGTTTTTTCTTCTCTTTGTTATTTATGTGTAAACATATAATTCATTATTAAAAAAGTAATGCTAATGAAATAGTCATTTGTTTTAAACTTTAATAGGATTTCTCTAATATATAGGGAGCATTTTTTCCTTGCTGCCAATAAAAGAGAGAAAGAAGTAAATGTCATTTTACCACAATTGATGTCATATTCTCATTCAAATTGGAAAGAAAACCAAGCAGGATATTTTATTCTCCTTGCGTTCAGTTGGGCAATTATTATTTTATATATTCGTTTCAAATATCCGAATTAATGATTTTATAAATTCGTTTGATTAAATTTTACAAAAAAATAACAAAATGATATCAATAAATAATAATTACTATTAAGGGTGTATTCAAATCCAAACTGCTTATTTTGAGACACATTTGTAAATTCATTTTTGCTCTAAAATGCATCCAATTGACAGGTTCTCTTATTCAGAAACTTTATAATGTCCGTATTGTCTCGATTTTTTTTATAAAGGCAGAATATATTTTAAAAAATGCTGTCAAAGTGGACATTTTGAACCGAATTTCGAGAAGCGATAGCGTTGGAAACAAAAAAAATGATCGTACTGTGAAAATAATTGTCTGTAAATCAATTTCTAATTAATTACCGAATTTCGAGAAGCGATAGCGCTGGAAACAAAAAAAAAATGATCGTACTGTGAAAATAATTGTCTGTAAATCAATTTCAAATTAATTGAACGAAAAATAAAAAATGGGGCCCTTATAAATGTCTTTATAAATCACGCCACCAAGTTTCCTGTTGTTACTTTTAAAAATGAGTCTGGGAATGTGTCTCAAAATTTTGAGTTGTTGAGCGTGGAAAAATATTTTTTTTGAATACCGCCTTAATTCCTTTTTGCCCCTTTCTTTTGCGTTTACATAAATGACGTCATTTGGACGAATTTTTTCAAAATATTTTCAGTTTATAAATTAAATTAAATGCTGACAGACAATTGAATCCTGACGATAGAAATGTGATTTTTTTTTTCAAATTTTCCTGAAAAACATAATTTAATCACAATCTTGGCTTCATTATCGATTGAAATAAAAGATAAATTCAATTTCAATTTGAAAATGACGAATAAAGAGAAATCAATAATCCCTATCGGGATCCTTTTCGGTTTTTCCCCTTTTTTGTCACAAAAAAACTGAGTAATTAGTTGCCATCATTACAGAAATGTCATTAAAATTAGAAAAAAATTAATATCTCGAAAACTAATTCCAATTTCAAAATTCTATTACCAGTTTTGACATCCGCGTATTTTTATGGACAATTGGTATTAATTTCACCATCAAGCGTTTAATATTTTATTAAAAATAGCCCTGAAACATAATCAGTCGTTTAATCAGTCGTTTCATAAAATCTTTTCATAAATTCGTTTCACAAATTCATTTCATTAGGATTTTATATATATAGGGTAGATAAAATTATATATAAACATATTTTTTTTTTTTTGTAATTTTCAGTGCAAATTAACATTTATTACTTTTCAAATTAAAATTAATTTGGGTGAAAATTACATGTAAATGTTACGTTTGCATGTAATTTGGGATTGCAAAAAGCTTTGCAATTGCAAGTGTTACGTTTGCATGTAACAGCAAATTTGCCTCCTTGGTTTAATCTGTAGCTGAAACAAATCTTGATTTCTTGACAATATGCTGACAGACGATTTTTGCTCTGTAGAATAAATTGATTTATAAAGTTTGAATATGTGGAAATATGTTTTTATTTTTTGGAAATTTTACTGTAATCAAGATTTTTTTTTCACCAACTATTCAAATTGAAAATAAATTATTTTTTTTCAGTTTTAATGAGAAAATGGCATAAAAATATATTAATCAGTTTTGTTTCTCCTTTTTTATCCACAAAATTGGAGTAACATTATAGTTTTTAGAGAAATTTCGTTAAAATTTACAAAAAAAATATTACTATCTCGGAATCTAATTCAAAATTTTAAATTCTCCGAGTTTATATGACATCCTCGAATCAATGATAACCGTTGTTAAGTAAATCACGTTGCATTAAGAGGAGTGGTTGCGAAATACAAACAGACAGTCAGATTTTAACTTAAAATACTTGTGTTCAATTTTCCTTTCCAAATAATCTTACTGATGCTCGTATTATTAATCACAGAGTTCAGAGAATAAATAGAGAGGAAATGTTCATGTTTGGCGTGATGCTGAAACTGCAACCCTACAGTCGGTCCAAACAACTGGCGGCTTGCTTTGAAAACCTCTCTCCGTCCAATGAATCCAGTCTTTGTTCTACGTGCAGCCTCTCTCTATCCAATGAAGTCAGCCCTTGGGCCTGATGATTTGAGCGATATCCGGCTTCATATTTCAAGCCGATTTTACGGTTCACTGCCTCTCTATTCTGTCACTGTACTCAGTGATTTTTAATGTATGAAATTGACTCACGCTCCATTTGAAATTTTCTTTTCCTGTCAGTAATGACGTGAATTTTAGCAGAAAAGTCACATCTGTACGAAACTGGTATTCAAGCTTATTATTAATCAGTATCAAAAAATATTTGAGTTATTCATCTTAAATATGACGTCCATTATACATATACTTTTATTATACACTGATATTAATGATCCTTTTAATATTACGAATATTTGAAAATACATGTTTTACTCATGGCGTCATATTTGTTCAAGCCAAGGAGGATCATTTTCATAGTTCCATGGTCCAAGCGAAATCTTTTCTTAATAATATGATTATTGTCCATTTTTCCTTCTAATTATAAAGCAGTTTTTGACAGAAAATATCTTCTCAACGTAACCGATAGTCATACTTCATGTATAAAAACAAATACTCTATATTTTTGTTTCAAGTATCACGGAAATTCATTTTTTTTTAATTCTTTTTAATTTTCATTTTTCACGTAAAAATCGCTCAATTGAAAATTTATTGTTGAGGAATAATTATTTTTCCGCATTTTTATTTATTAACAACGATCAAAGCCCTAGCAACGATCAAGTAAAATGGTTAAATTTTATAGAAAAGTGTCTATTTATTCTCTATGAAAATAATCAAATTTTGAGTTATTAAGAAAAATATTTGAATACGATAAACAAAATCCAGCCTATGTTCATTTCCGGGTTATAATACACCTATATGCAAAGCTACGGGGCAATTAAATTCTCCATTTTGACGCTAGCTTCAGACAAACATTTACACACACAATCGGATTTATAATATTACTAGGATATGGTATTTTTTTAAAGAGCAATAATTAAGAGGCTTTTTTTCTTACAATAGCAATCAAAATATTTAAACTTGAATATGATGCAAAATGAATATATAGATTATCCCTTGTTACAGCTCAGTGGATCAATTTGGGAAGAATTTAAATCAGTTATCTCTCGTCGAAGATAGAAAGAAAGTTGCTTAAAATTATTTAAATCGTAAGATTGAGTTTTGAATCAATTCCTTCTATATTTTCTTTCAAGAAATGTTGCTCAACAAGATGGATGACATTAAGAGTAAATCACCCTCGCTATTCGAGCATTTTGCCTCACACATGGATGGCACATAGAAAAATCTACCTATTGACTTATTGATGAATATTTCGAGAAATTATTTCTACTGCATACTGAAAATCTTTTATATTTATGAGACGTGTTCAAATGAAAACACTTCCAATTTTCTAGAAAGCGGAACATGAATAAAGGAAGCACAAAACTAAATGAAGTAGAATGAATAGTATATATTTAAACTTACAGCATATACATTGTTTATAAAATGCCACCCATGGGGTTGATACACACATCGCATTGTTTGGGAAGGCGTCGAATGCGAAGACAGATTTCAGTTGTAGCTTGGACGTTTAATTCATTTGTCAAGTCACGAATGCTTCATCGACGGTTCATCTTAACCGCGCTGTCAATATCCGCAATCAATGTACCGGTAACAACTTTGTGCGCCTGCCCAAAACGTGACAAATGTGCTGTTTTCTCACGGCCGTTGCAGAAAATTTGCGGCTTATCCGTAACAGTTGTTTTTGATAAGCACTTTAAAAGTCATATCGTTATTTATATTTCAGTATGTCATGGACTCAAAATTTATGACACAATTATACTCAACGAAACGAATAGGTCCAGGTTCTCATTTTCCAAAGTAACAATGCTGAAAACATTTGTTTATTTCAATCAGATGCAGTGTTTTTATTAAATGTTTTTACTCGCTCTAGGTTTTAAACAATTTACACTATTGAAAAACATCTATACAATAACACACTCTAAAATTGTTCTTTTACCAGCCTAAATATATAGAAATATGTCAAATATTATTAATGTTTTCTTGAGCAAACCCAAAATTAAAAATGACGAAAGAAAAGCCTTTAAATGGTATATCGTGTAACATAAAGATTATTAATTACAAACTTTCAAAAACAAATTATCGTTTACTATAAACTATTTATATTTTAAATTATTCACAATCAGTTGAAAATTAAATGTCATAGGAAATGTTTTAATTGTAAGCATAAGCAATTAAATACAATATCTAAAATTTTATTGCCGAAGTATTAAAAAAATGTATTATATATTTTTAATCGCAACAAGAAAGAAAATGGTGTTAAAGTAAATTCTGTGGGAGAAAAGAAGAAATATCTTACATATATATGCAGCACAAAAATTAATAGCCTTTCCTTAAGTTAATTATCTACAAGCATCTAATGACCATAAATATCTGCAAAACACTACAAAAAAATTTGGAGAAGTGTAATCTACTACGTGTAATTTGTTTTCCTTTATTCAGAAATGGTTGTTACTCTTTATCTGTCTTCCACCTTTCTTATTTGATATGACTCGGAGAAGAAGGTAAAGAAATTCTTCTTTTGTTGATGCAAGAGCAGCATTTTTCTTCTTCACATTAACACTTTTGTTCAGTTAATATCATTTTTTTGTTAATTCTATTTAGATTTACTTCTTTCAAAATAAATGGATATTTTGAGTTTTTCGCATAAATCTTAATTAATTAAAATAAATATTATCATATTAAACATTAAAAAAAATTAAATTTATAATTGTTATGTATTAAATTTTGATACCTCAGAGCAATAAAATTTTACTTCAGCATTAATATAACTGTTCATGTTCACATAACCTTAATAAACAAACAGAAAGATAATATACAGGGTCTCCAAAAATGTGGTTATACAGTTTTTTTTTTCTGTAAGCATAGGAGATATATAAATAATGTAAATAATAAAAATGTACATAGGAAGATGAAGAATCCAAAAAGTATACTTTCATCTCTATAGGGGACTTCCTTACAGAATTCAAAATTTAACTCTTATACGCCCCAATCTATTAAAAATCATCCAATTTCAAAAATGATCTCTGTTGCATCCTTATTCATATCCAAAAAGTTTGGTTTGGATTTATAGAAATTCACGGAGTTATAGAAAGTGAAAAATCGCGACTTGGCTCACTTTTTCACAACACCGAAACTGCAAAATCTTGGCGAAGTTAGGGACACTCTTAAATCTAAGATTGTAACATGCAGGTCAATCATGTTTATTTTTCAGCTTATGTTTCTAAAAAGCAAATGAATATCTTTGCATACTTTAATACAGTTTTCAGACATTGATACATGAATTTAAAAATGGACATGTAAATATTGAAATGTAAAAAAATAGTAATAAGTATTGAAAGAAGAATATTTTGATTTATAATAGAATAATTTATT
The DNA here is from genome assembly GCA_963931845.1 of Maratus michaelseni. NCBI lineage: Eukaryota > Metazoa > Arthropoda > Arachnida > Araneae > Salticidae > Maratus > Maratus michaelseni. Next base: position 215,138,721 of record OZ007590.1, read on the forward strand.
GAATGGGCTTTCAGACTGGAGCACAGAATTTACTCAAACATTTTTTTACATGTAGATTAGGGTGGGCCGAAAAACTTTTTTTTTTGATTCGCTATACCGCGGAAAACTTGCCTCTAGGGTAGCAGCCTAGTATAATGCGAAAATAAAATAAATAAATTGTTACGTTTGGCAGTAGCGCATCGGCCCTAAAATTTGAGAAAATATAAGATTTTTATCATTTTCATGGGGGAGTGCGAGAACTTTTTTGTTTTGTTTTTGGATTTGCTATACCACGGAAAATGAGCCTTTAGGGTAGCTTAGTAAAATGCAAAAACTAAATAAATAGATTTTCGCGTCTTGCGGTAGCGCATGGTCCCTAAAATTCGGAAAAGTAATATATGTTTTTTTAAATTTTTTCTAATAAATGGAAATAATTCAAATAACTTTTATAACAAGTAGATATAGACATATTTTAGTAGAACAAATTATAGAAATGATAAATAAATGAAACAAAAATATTTTATTTTACAATTTATTAGTAGAGTATTAAGTTTTAAAAAATATATTTTTTTTTAAATTGACAAATTTCTTATTGAAAATCAAAAATCATTTTTCTGATTGTGTAAATATTCCGTTTGTAATGAAATATGGTACTTTACTTGTCTTTACATTCTTTTGATATAATTGAATTAAATTTGAACAAAGATTAGCTTGAAAAACTAGGCATTGACGATATTAAAATAAGTATAATTCTTATAAAACCATGTCTGGAATTGGAGCCGGTGACTTTTTCTGACGCATTAGTTCTCCACCTAGAGTAGGAAAGTGTGCCAGGCTCACGACAGTTAATTCTTCAGGGCAGCTGCCTGAATTTATATCACAACTTATGTTCAGCGGTTACAGCTTATCTTTGCATAAACTTTGCTGGTCCATTTCTGGAATCTCATACTCAACACTGTCAAAATTTACTACTGGGAGTTTCTCACATTTACTGAGCTGTGAGCCAATCGTACAACGAAATGATTGTGACCCAGTCGTTTCACCATCTAAAGAGTGAAACAAATGTCGGATGCAAATTCATTGAAATGTAAGAGGCACACCCTCCACTGTCCTGGTCGTTTAACTTTTTCTTCAATTGTGCGAATAACACGGTTTTCCACCCCATATTAGTAACGGTGCTATTACTTCCAATCACGTTCAGTTCATGAAGTGAAAATCCAGCTTCAGTCAAATAAGAAAGAATGCTACTGGAAATGTTTCGAGCAGAACTTGAAGAGGGTAAAACATGACCAACGCACACAGGTCAGCAGTACATGCTGGACATAAGTTCTGCTATAAAATCAGGTAGCTGTTTACAAGATTTATCTGTTCGTGAGCCTGGCACACTTTCCACGCAAGGTGGTTAACAACGGCGAACAGAGTTATCCGATTGTATTTAGGTATTGGAAACACAACAGACGAGAGCAAGATCTTAGTTTGTTTTCTCTTAAAGTCATATATACCTCTATAGTTTTACATAAAAAAGTAAATACTTCATAAACAGACCAGAACATGTATTTGAAGTTATAAAATCTTCAAGATTCCTGCCCAAAACCTTGTTGAAAGTCATTGACCCAGTAACTGAGAGAAACGTATTTTTTCCCGTCCAGAAAACTTGCTTTTGAGTATGATAGTAGATAAAAGGAATCATATAATATAGTTAGGTTTCAGAAAAATTATAATGGATAGAAACTTAGCTTCTAAAAGAAAGTTAATCAGAAGTTTTCAACCACCGAAAATGAATTTCCTAACTACAGACAACATTAAAATGATTCACTGGAACACTACTGCACTTTCACCACCACATTTGCTGCAAAGAATCAAATTTTAGGGCCAATGCGCTACCGCCAAGCGTAACAATTTATCTATTTTATTTTTGCAGTATACTAAGCTAACCTAGAGCAAGTTTTTCGTGGTATATCGAATCAAAAAACAAAACAAAACAGTATCGCCCTCCCCCTTGTAAATGATAAAAATCTTGTATTTTCTCAAATTTTAGGGTCGATGCGTTACCGCCAAACGTACAAATTTATTTATTTTATTTTTGCATTATACTAAGCTACACAAGAGGCTGGAGTTCCGTGATATAGCGAATCAAAAAACAAAACCTTGAGTTGAAAAAAGAAAGTTGCTTTGATATACATCCAGAATACTTACACAACTTAATAACATCATGTCAGCTAGAATATTTGCTGTCATTAATAAAAATGGATCTATTATTGGAGGATAATTCAAAAGTATGTCAAATATCTTTATATTTACGAGACGGCAAATTTGTTTCCATTTACCAGTTTTCGAGTAGAAATTATTTAATTATAATTTAATTTACTGTTATTTTTTTTGTACATGTTTTTTATTATATGCATAAAAATATTTTTGAATACTGAATTATTAAAATATTATTTCGAAAATATCACTGTCTTATCACTGTATATATATATAATATATATATATATATATATGAATGAACTTTTCACGAAGATTATTTAATATTTCATGAGAAAATGGCAGTTTGTTAAAGATGTAGAATGATTGCAGTTGGTATCAAGAATCATGGCGAGGAGGTTAGGCAATGATGAGACACCACAAGAGTTTCTTCAATAAGGAGCAGCCAATTTCCAGATAAATCGTTTATTAACAACCATGACGATGCCAATAACAGTTCCCACAGTATCAGGTATACTTATAGCCCTCAGGCAAGACGATAACTCACTACATCATTTAATAGATCTTAAAGAGCTGTTATGAAATTATAAGTCAGTTTAACCCCAGATAACCATTTAGTCAGCACTTCAAAACACGACAGAAATCTGCTCTCCAAATGCTTGCAAGCGAATTTTGTTAATCGCGCGTAGTGTTACTGAAAATGACGTAACGAGCGCACAATCCAATGAGTGAGAGGCGAAGTTAAGCTAAGCGAATGAGGTGCGAGGGAGAAGATTTAACACGAAAGAATCCCCATCGTAGCTGCGCATTGATTTTGACGTGAAAAATACCGAGCGCGCGAAGCAAAGCATGGAATAAAAAAAAAATGGATTTTAAAACATTCGAAATGACAATAAGCGTCTCTCAGAATTTTATAGATTGGGGAGTTGATAAAAGTTACGAATGAACTTAAAGTTTTAGATAAAGATTTGGAATAAGATAATTATTAATATACGTGTTATTACTTTTAAAAGGACATTAAATGGGAATAAATATTATTAAGAATTAAGGAAATAATGACTATGTCAGTAGTTAGATTAATTTAAAGGAATAATGCGAAATAAATGCGAAGGATATGCGAAGGAAATAAAATTTTTATATAACATATATATATATATATATATATATATATATATATATATATATATATATATATTGCATTTTAAATTTGGAGAATAAAATTAGAATTAATTCTTTACTTTTAAATGAAAGCTAAGTTTGTATATAGCTTTCTGCCTGTTGTGCTTAATGAATGTTTCTAGCAGTCTACTTCACAGTTAAAATTTGGATTTATTTAATAAAATGCTGTGGGCATATTTTACTCTATTTATAGGTATGAAAAATAAAGCGCTTTAAAATGTTTTCCACTAGAGGTGTTGTTATGTCTCCCTGAAGAATTCTCTGGCGGAAATATTCTATCTCTGCTATTTTTAGTTTGTGTATAGTAAATGTTAAACTACTGTCTGGAATATAAAACTCAGAAAATATCTATAAATATATGGTAGAATATTTTGCCCATTATCTGTACATAAAATGTCAGTCCCCATATTACAGAATATATGGAGTAATATATCTTTCTATATACGCAAAACATTTTTTAATGATTTAAAGTTTTGAAAATTTCGGATACGAGAACCGGATAACGTTGCTCCTAAAACAAATATACAAGGATTTTTCTACTTGCTTTCTAATAATTTAATCGTATATATTATTTATGTTGTCAACATCCCTTTTTCTAAGAAAAATACAAAACGATGAACGATGAATGAGATGCTATATGAAAGGATTTTGAACAGGCTGCTGACATAGTACTCTTACATTTCTTTAAAACATGTTTTTTCATTAAAAATTGCTGTTAATGAGAAATTGAATCGACATTGTTTTCATAAATTAAATGAAAGATTTTCTCAAATTAGTGTTGCCACAAAAATAAAATACTGCATTATCGGATGACGTCATCCTATAATGCATTTGAAATACGATTGTTAATTTATTTCTTGCGCGTACTTTAAAAAAAAATTTCGAGCTTTTAATCGGGTTTTTATTTATTTTTTACGCGTGCGTCACCTATTGTTTATTTATTTCTTTTGTTTAATCATGGCTGTGTATATGGTACTGTATCGGAGCACCAGTATATTACGTAATTTAAGGATTATCTTCCATTAAATATACAGTTTATTAGGATTCACAAAAATTACAAGTATTTATTTTTTAATATTTCATTAAGCTGTTAATACTCCAGCGATGTCTGACGTCAATTAATTGGCCGCTGGAACGCAAAGTTTGAACTAAGGCTCCTATATAGGGTTATAGGACTTCTAGTTTGAACATCCCATGTTTAAGTTCCCATAGGCTTGCAAACAAGTGGTGTACCAAATATTGATTTATGTTTTTAAGATATTTCTGGAACAGTTTTGAGAAATCTGAGGAAATGCTTTCACATGAATTCCATAAACCTCTGATTCAGTGTTTAAATTATTTCATAATTTGTTTTGTTTTAGTATAGGGGGTCTTGCAACCTAGAGAAATGACCTTGGCCAGCAAAGAAAATTTGGCAAAAAAATTTTTGGCAATCTATTCCCATTTTCTTATACACAAGCAATCATCATATAAATATTATTTCTGTTGTAAACATTCTTTTTTTCTAAGCACATCCAAAACATAAAACGATGAATGAGGTATCATCCGAAAAGTTTTTGAACGAGTTTCTGAGATAGTACACCCACATTTCGTTAAAACGCGTTGTTTGATTAAAAAAAATCTGTTTATTAAAAATTAGTGCTAAAACGTGCCAGAAAATAATCTCAAAGATTGCAGTGCGAAAGCTTCGCTTGGGTCCTTCTGGTTGGTTCATAAAAGTACTATTACACACACACGCATACATTACATAAAATACAAAATATGTATGTAAATTATTTCGTTTAAATTGTTAAACATATTTATGTTTTATTATTTATTTTTGTTTAATTTCTTATTTGTAATAAATAATTTACTATATCGTGTTTGTAATAGAATTTGCAGTTGTCGTCAATTTCTCTTGCGTAAGACCTTATAACATCGTTTAAAATGTCCTGATGAAGGCTATTTTGCCAAGCTGACTATAAATCACAGAAAAGTGTTACTTTATATATGTCACAATACTGCAGATATAATATATTTTGTCAAAGAAAATTATATGAAATTGGTTCTAAGACTTATATTACAATTTTGATAAACGATCTCCTGATTAGATTATAAGTTTTATTAATTATAATAGTTATAATAAAATAACATCAATCAGAACAACAACAATAACAATAATAATAACAATAACAATAAATAATGATATTAATGATAATAACAATGTATGCATGAATTAATTATTATTACAAACTTATTAAATATGTTTGGTATGTTCATGGTTCAAATTATATATAAGTAAATAATTAAATAAAATGGTATTTATAGGTATAAAGAAAACTAAACATACACACATGCGCACTTCCCGAGAATCCATAAAATGACACCAAAACATCTATTTATATAATGCGCAAGTGAGGTAGCGATTCAGTTTCTTATACATCCTTGAGAAAAGGCAAACATATAGAGGTCATGCTAGGCGTATGTATTCCAATGCTGTAGGTAAGCCGATTGTTCAACTTATGTAAATATACATTATGTAAATATAGGCATAATCTGCTTTGTATCACATCTATTCTTCCTTAATTTCCCTAAAACCTTCAAAAACTATCTTATTATAATGTTTTAAGTTCTAAATTAAAAATAACGGATAACCAGCTATGCTAAACAACGAAATAAAATATATATACAAACCGCTATAATATATATACCAAATACCGTTGCTATTCAGAACCACAAATTGTAAATCGAGAAACAAATGAATGACTGTTTTAACGTTTCATAAAAAAAAAAAAAAAAAAAAAAAAAAAAAAAAAAAAAAAAAAACGAATAACATCCGATTCTGGTCTTAAAATGTTTCTGAAGCATTGCCGATTCAAGAGATCAAATACGTCATCAAGTAGAAAATAGATATAACTTCTCGCTTAAGGAAAGTCCCATGAAAGCCCATTGAATTACATATATTTTTAATTTGTTCAAAATGATTATTTGTTTCGCACATTTTCAGATTTCATGTGATATTGATCTTCTGTGTTTATATTACAATGTAAAAGATATCCGAATTTGAATATCTAACACTTTCAAACGCGTTTACAATAAAAAAAAAAATTCAATGGCACTTTAGCATTAGTTAAATGGACAATTTTCCTGTACCAACAGCTGTGATTAGCGAGCTCTTTAGGCCTTTTTAAGTCCCAATATATTAAGTCCTGTATTAATATATTCCCAATATATAAATCCTTTAAATATTTTGAAATGCGTTTTTTACTTTTTCATACTGGATTTATACCGACACATGTATTTCTGAAAAATGAAGTTAATTGCCGATTCTAGCGATCGAATACGCCAACTGGTGGAAAAAAAGATATAACTTCTCGCTTCAGGAAAATCTCCTATTTTTTTAATTTGTTAATAATGATCCTTTTTTAGCACAGTTTCAGATTTCATGTGGCATCAGTGTTCTGTGCTTATATGACAAGGTAAAACTTATCCGAATTTGAATATCTTACACTTTCAAGCGCATTTAAAATAATAATTTATAGGCACTTTAGCATTAGTTAAAGGTAAAATTTTATAAATAAAGAATTTTTACAAAAAAAAAAATGGTAAACTAAAAATCTCTCTAAAATACTTAAGTTGCTTTAAAAAGTGTACAGGTAATAATTTGTATATTTCACATAACAATATTTTTGTTCAAATAATTTTACATTTTCAGTACTGAGTATTTTATATTTCCAGTATTTAAATATTTTTCTTAACATAGCTTAAAAGAAAATCAAAATAGTGTTCACACGACAGCGTTATGATTTGACTTTTAACCAATAAAATTCTCATATGAAAGTTCTCCGTGAAATGGAAAGTGTAAAATTCGTGTTATTTAGAAAACGCCTTTATCTTTCTATTGCTCCCTGTTGCGCAATTTCAATACGGCGATAAATCACGATCTTTTTTGTCAAATAGGTCCATTTATATTTAAGAAAGAAATAGTTTTGACATTTTTCACTTTTCTCATGCTTAGAAGAACAGAAGTGATTCAAATGTTTACTTCGAGAATATAACTTTGAGAAAAATCTGTAGGCTATTCATGTTCGAAATTGCTTCATGATGTATTTTATGTTTGGATGTAGATGTTAAAGCTGAAACATAAAAGCAATATTCTATATTCCTTGTTTACATATGATGCTTTTAGAAGAAATATGTATCATAACATAATGCAATTGTAACATAATAAGTATAATGGCCTTTGAAAAAATTGCTTTCTTAATTTTTTCTGCCTTATGGCACTTTATAGAAAAGAGTAAGCTATGCTAATGGAAGAATGTTATGGTAGATTAATGGATTTAAATGGTAATATCGCCAAATTAGTCAGCTGTCGTTAAGATGGCTTCTAATTTTTTTTCGCCAAATTTGACGATATTTCACCAAACTGGTCAAAATTTGTCCTTATTGTGGTAACCCTTTCTGCCATTAGTACTTTTCAACAAATACACATTGTATTCATCAATACATACCAATTCATATATATTTCATATAAATGCTGATGTCCGTCGGAATGATGCTGGAATAATGTGATTTACATGGATGAATGTTGCAACAATGGAGGTACTTTTTTTCAATTAATATGAAACAATCGCAACGTTATTTCTAAGGGGAAAATACAAGTTTTGGGCCGACGTTGCCCCCCCCCCTCCTTACAGATCGAATTTTAAAAAATCAATGTCCAATTCATGTATTGCCCTCAGGAATACATATATATTTCAAATTTCAAAGCTCTATGCCAACAGGAAGTGGGTGAAACATGAGTGACAAGATTTTACCGCCACATACATACATAATTGTAAGCTAAAAGAAAGCACCTAATAATA